>OY728123.1:466461238-469416238 GCA_963277665.1 Viscum album | reverse complement strand
GCCCAAACTGATATCAATTCAAAGCAACATCGAAGAAAGATCCTTCATCCAAATCAACCAACTCAAAAGAAACAAGCAAATATAAACAGAACTCAAAAATTCCTTTTTCAAAACCCCCTTTCCATTTAAAAATCGAAATCGGTTTCTTTCAAGGACACTTTCCAAATTCCATCCCACTTTTCAAACAAAATTCAATTTTCCCAAAAAAAACATTTTCCCCTTTTTATTTTCAAAACATGATTACATCAATCAAAAGAAAAACAAAACACAACATACAAAAAACCATCGGGACAAGGAACTAGCAGTTATGCTTATCTTGGTGGCATGGTAGTGAGCCATGCCCCAAGCTAGCATAAACCACTAGGGGAAGCTCAACCATGCAATTGGGCTCCATGTGGGCCACTACTCCATGTGAGGTCATCACATGAAACTAGTCCACCTCCATTTTCATTCCTCAATTCAAAAAAAAGCAGAAGACACAAAATTTGGACTACCCCTGGCAAATTTAGGTTCAAAACAGATGAGGGTTCATGACTTCTTTCTCGTACCTACCTCTCAATTCCCAACAGTCCTAAGCTTCTTCTACATGACACCCAAATAACAAGAACCTCCTATAATACCATTTTTTCACAAACCAACCCTGGTCGACCTTGAATCAGTCACCCGAACCGGACCACAACATGTCCTAGGGGCGTTCCTAATCCCCACATGCTGGAAACCAGTGCCGAGCATTAGAATTTAACCGTTGGAAACGATTTGGTCAATCAAAAAAAGATAAACAAATAAACAGAACTGATGATAAAAATTAAAACTAGTTGCAAAATGAAAATAAAATTGAACATACCTACTTGTGTCCTTCTAGGTCACCACCGAACTCGAACTCAAGTCTGCTCCAACACTAAGCAGCTAAACCAGGAACCTGAAAAAAACTGAACCTGTAACCGAAAGAATATTATTTGCATGAGAACCGAGATGCTCCGTAAGGATGAAAAATATTACCACGAAATCCAAGCATTCCCTTTCCCAAAAAAGTCCAATGACACAAGTTTTAAATACAAATATAAAAGAAGGTTTTTCGCATTTTAAAATAAATAATGTGTTTTCCCATTTAAAACCCAACAAATGCAACATTCCATTTCCAAAATCATTTTTCATTCTATAAACAAAATCCAAAACAGAATCTACCAAAACTGGGCCAGAGTAAAGAAAATAAAATGTGCAAACTAAAAATAAACTAGTGCAATGAAATGTAAACAAGCAATGTAAATAATCTCGTAACCATGGTTGATACTAAACATCCATAGAAGACCACTACACATACTCGGTTTTTGAACCACTTACCGCCATATGGTGAATCTCTTAAGCCTATAACCAACTGGCTTCCCTAAACTGACCAATCCAATGGAAAATCCCACCTGTCCTAACAAAAAATCTAGGGGTACCAACATGTCTAATTGGAGTTGATCAGCAACCATCACTTGATCATCTAAAAGACACCCATGAACCTATGGTTTTTACAATAATACCATGTAAGTAGTAAGGACCTCACATGCGTGACTCATCTCACCACACATGACTTCTCCAAACATAGACACTTTATGTGCGTTAACCCATAAGGGGTTACCTTAGATAGTAGAGCACCCAAATACACATTCAATCATTTCACAATAACAATGTGCCAACTGGGCCGTCACATCACATAATCATTCAATCCATCATTTAAAACACCATAAGTTTCTAACCAAGCATTCACATTTTCTGAATCACACCCATTTCAAAAATCACCACAAAACATTACCAATAGAAATACAGCTCCACACGGGCCTTCAAGTTTACACACCCAAATACGTTTACCAAAATAGTTTCAAATCATTTATAAAACCACTTCCAATTATACAATATCAAAATGGACTTTAACATTCTCAAACTCACACAAAAACACTTTTCAAATCCAAACAACAATTTTTTAATGAACACATTGAAACCATTCAAATAAATCATACAAAGAGACCCACACATCATTTAGAAAACTAGGATCATTTTAACAAATTAACCATTCACTTTCAAACCAAACCTAAAAATACACCAAAACACCTTTCTCCAATGAATCACATTACAAGAATCATTTAATAAATCATTTACCCACCCAATAAATATTTTTAAAAGAAAAAAACAATGTATTTTATCACAATTCCACCAATTACACATATGGACCCCACATTAAAACCAATTTCATACTCAAACCCCTCAAAATTACTTTCTCACCTTTCAAAACATTTCAATGTTTCAGATGGAATTCCCCTTTAAAACATTATTCATTTCAACTTTTTGTAAAACATGCCACTCCATGAAATGTGACAAACCCAGACCAAAACAATTTTCAAACAATCAACTAAACACATGATCCTTAAGTTCAACAGACTGTGTTAATTTTACCAAAAATACACTTACAAAAGGCATTTCCAAAGTGTTTCTAATGTCATGTACAAATCAACTTTCCCAAGAGTTTATCAAATGACCATTTTCCAACATTAGTAAAAACATTTTTTTATATAATGTGTCAAACATATCCATAAATTTATTAAAAAAGGTGCATGTGTATATGAACAAACAAAGAATTGATTCAAAACAATCTTTAGCAAATCCAACTACCATAAAAACACCATAAAATTAAAATGACACCCATTACCAGTGTGAAGAATATATATATAAAAAAATTATTAAAATGCCCATGCCTAAAATAAATTGGTTCGTAAAGGAGAGTCAAGGAAACACCTACCTCAAATGAGTGCGGTCACAACAAACTTTGGTGGAGGGAAGAAAAATCCCTACGGAGCAACTGTGCTCGCTAAACAGCGATAAAAACACAGAAACACAACCCGCAAATGAATTACAATTACATAAATTAAATAAAACCAATAATTAAAGGAAATGGATTAATTAATTAATTAATCAGTTAATTAATTAATTATACCAGAGGAGGGAAGCAAGTTGGTCATGCACATGAGGGTTCAGATGCGTTGCTGACCATGGAAAAGAGTTCAGTGGTCTGGAGGCCAATGCAGAGGTGGATGGTGGGAGGAAATTCAGCTGCGGGTGCACCAGCAAGAGGGAAACCGACTATGGGCAGGACCCAAGAGCGGAGAGTCTGATCTCTGGTGAGGAGGTGACTGACCCAAGTAGGGTCTGGCTAGATGTTGAGGAAGTGGTCGGAGCTACCAAGCAGGTGTGGAAGAGGGCCAACATGGCAGGGGTGCAGGGTCTTGGGTGAGGCGAGGGCAGGGGGTGTGGGATCCCGGGCGCGACGATGTTTTGGTGGCGGCCGAAGCATAGGGAGAGGCAGAGGAGGGAAAGGTCCGCTGAAGACGGTGTAAGGGAGGGTATACTGAGGGAGCTGCGAGGGCGTGAGATGGAGATGGCCGAAGACAAGGGTGAGAGGTAGAGGAGGGACTGGGTAAGTCTATTGTGCGCAACGGACATGCCGAGGGAGAGGGGCGAGAGCGGGCCAGGTACAGGAGGGCAAGGCGACCGGGGCAAGGAGTGGAGGGGTGCAGGCAGTTGGCCGGATGGGGTCTTGCAGGTGGCAAGGGAGAAGAGGCAGGCAACGAGGTCTTATAGGAGGAGAGGGCAGAGGGGACTCACGACGAGAGGCGGGGTGCTGGGTGAAGTGCATTGTGTAGGGATGCGGAAGCCGAATAGTGCTGGAGGTAGGAGAAAATGTGGGTTCCTAGATGAGGGCAGGGCAGCGGATCACAAATAAGGGGAAGGGGCGCCAAAGTGTGGAATGGGGTTGGGGGCACTGGCCGGGTAGATTTTGGGTTTGCACCTTTTTTTTATCGATAATGGTAATATTAATAATATTAATATTAATATTAATAACAATTATAATAATAATACCGTAATAATAACAATAATAATGATACATATAATAATAATAATAATAATAATAATAATAATAATAATAATAATAATTAACAATAATAAATATAATATTAATAAAAAATTTCAACAGGAAAAATAAAAATTATAAAAAGATAATAATAACGAGAATAATAACAATGAAAATGATAATAATAATATTAATATTAAGAATAAGAATAATTAGCAATTGTCTGACTCCTGGTCCGACAGCGTGACTACTGCCAACCGCGCGGTGACCACACACAGGTTTGGAGCCCAGTAATAATATTAAATGACAAAAATTTATATCCTTAACCCAGCTCTGACCTTGACGAGAGAACCCAAGCCCAATAATTAATAAAATGAAAAAAAATAAAAGTCAGGTGTGACATTAATAATACTGTGAGTTTAACTAATAAATTTAATTCCTTCTTTGGAAAATCCATATATTTTACTAAAATGAAAATAATACTATATTTTATTATATCATAAGCATTAGTGTTTTCTTCATTTAAATAAATTTAACAATGCTTGGACATATTTTTTTTTTTGAAAAATGATATGTTATGAATCTTGATGTAATCAATTTTGAATGATTCATTATATAATAAATATAAAATTATTCTTTGTGATAAATTATATTATGATCATCACAAATATCAAAACAATAATATTAATAATATTCATATGAATAGTGATCGTAATTGTACAATTTCATAAATATTTCATATAAAAATAACGTTCATTTGTTGAATATAAGTCAATAAAATGATACATAATATTATGATGTATTTTAGTAGAAATAAATAATTACCTCATTGAAATTTTGATTTCCTATGAATGAAATTTCAGGAAAACATGACAATTTTTTTGATGAATCCAACAATACCAACAGAAATGGACATGATATTGGAAAACAATGATGAAATTTGTATAAAATAATGGAAGATTATTAAAAATTATTTTTAATATTCAACGTATAAAGGGATATGAAGATTTAGTTCATAATTATAATTCTCTTATTCATTATATACACATTTAATGTATTCAATGAAAATATTTGATATATCAATTTCATAGTAAATATTTAGTCAATAATAGAGATATAATTAATATGTTATCTAAATTATTAAAATTGTATAAAATTTAATATTCATTGAGTTTAAGTCTCTATATAAAATACATTGTACATAGTGCTTGTAATTGGTTATTAATTCCATTAGGTAATGATCAATATCATGTTTAAAATGAAAATGAATTTAATTTTCAGATGTTGTCCTGACCTGTGCCCCGGTGCCCATGTCATGACTACATCAATCACGCCTTCATTTGACCAGGGGCTGACGACAAGCACCTAAAAGGTGTATCCCGAAACATGAAGGCATTGCCTGTTATCCTCTATAGACACTCGGTCCAAGAACCCATCAAGAATAAACAATGAAGTAAAATTCTTTAGTAAAAGTGTTATGAAAGTAAATGGGATGGAATACAAGCCCATCTTAAAAGTACTAGTACAACTGGAAAGAACAAATTCAACAAAAAAGTGAAAAACAACTCTTGGATCATCCACTAAGGATCCAACCTAAAGGGTAGGTACAACTTACAATCAGTAGTCCCTATGTCACATCACGCCAAATGGTCCATCTCTGAGCATCATCCAGTCTTGGTTCCCTCATCCTCAATCAATGTTGTACGTCGTCTGCACCGAACACAACAAGGTGCAGGTGAAGCCCATGCAGTTGTGAGTATAACAATACATTGTACGGAACTCGAGTCCCCCAAATGACTCCCTATGTTCCATAAAGGAAATACCACAAAGCATGATCTCAAACTCAAATAACGAAGTGATAGACATCAAATCTACTTAGGTATATTCCCATGCATATACATATGCTATCATGATATACTCATCTCATACATGATGGAAGAGTAACACAATGGGTAACACCACTAATGTAGAAGTACCACATAGATAACAACATGAAGTTAAAAGTACCACACAGGAAACATCATGAAGAAAACCCCACAAAGGTAAAAGTACTTCACAATTAACACTACGAATACAACATCACAAATGTATAAGTACAACAGAGGTAACACCATGAAGATAAAACCACGAAGGTAGAAGTTCCACATAAGTAACACCATAAAGGTAATCCCACGAAGCTAAAAGTACCTCATAGTTAACCCCATGAAGGTAAAAAGATTCAGCTCACAATCAGGTATTACTTAAGCATTTAAGTAAGGATGATTAGTTATAAGGTAGACAAACTTATTTAGTTAAGAGGCATTGTTGATGAACCACAATGGATCGATAGGTAATAACACCTACTGACACACACAGGATCTGACCCCCACGTGATTAGTATGCCCTAACCTATATATGATTTCAGAGCATTTTCCTACAAAGGATCTTATATATACCGACACACACAGTATTGGTAGATTATAACCCACTTAAGATTGATGTTCTTTCTTCACGTTACAACCAGCCACATGATTCCTCGAACCCGATGCACCCAAGCTCCATTGAATCTTCCCCTCGAGATATTGGTCGTACATCGAACACCACTAAGCTCCAAAAATGAGTAATCCAAAGGGCCACAATGTCGTATAGATTTGAATGTGATAGTCGATGCGTCAATCAGACGCCCTATCTGTGAGTTATAAGCATTTTAATTCAGAGGGCCCGATTGGATTTCTATTTGATCCAACCCAGCAATACTCCAATGGTTTTCTTAACTCAAGTGGATTATAAAAAAGGACCGTCTTTCTCCAAGGTTCTCATCTCTGTAGACGGTTCATCAAACGGACGCCCAGTTCTCAAGTTATGCCCCTTTAAGCGAAACCGGGTCTGGTTGGGTTTGGGTCCATTTCGACCTGGTAAGACCGACACAGTCTGACCCAGTCTGGGCTGACCTAAACCAGTCTGAGTCTGACCTAGACGGGCAGGCCCAGTGCAGGCTTGGCTCGCGAGGCCACAGTCCCGCCCGTCCCACAAGGGGCGCGGCCTGGCCTGCTGGGCTCACGTGGCCCAACCTACAGTGGAGCATGGCCCGAATCGAGGTAGAGCACTGCCTGCCTGGAGGTGGAGTGAGGCCTGGCCAGAGATGGAGCATAGCCCGACCCAGGGTGGAGCGCGACCAGATGAGGCGGGGTATGCCGAGCTAGCACGGGGGGAGCGTCCCTCTAGTTCTCATGAACAAATGAGTGGTTGTTCGGTTCGTGAAGTGGCGGCACCACATGGGCACCTCCCAGTCTCTGAGGAACCCAAAGGAGGCACAGGTTCCTCCATCGCCACAGCTTCAATTCGCGGGCTCCCCTAGAAGCGCGCGACGGCGCACTGCACCGCCTCCATCGTTCGCGGCCAGCTCGTGCCAGCCACAATCTTCACCTGCCACGACATCGGCCGTGAACTTCTCCATTAGTAGGGTGTAATGGAACATCTCTATCTCCTATGTTGTTGTCCGTTGCCAGCGGCCTCCATCATCTAGGGTTCTGGGTTCATTCTACTTGAATTAAAATTTCGGCAAAGAACACATCAAGTCCAACAAAAGGCAGAGGGTTCGGGCCTTGTTCATGTGGCCTGCAACCTCCACGTGATCTTGTTAACATGAGGGAGATTAAAGGATTAAACAAAATCATGAAATTATAACAAAATAAAATCCCTACCTAAAAAATGATGGAGAGTTCCCACAATTGAGGAAATAGGTTGGTGCTCGTTGTCCCCGCAAAAATTCGCCAACATTGTCGCCAAAGCGTCGTCCTTCAGTTTGTGATTCGGCGTCACCAGTCACCGCTCGATAAAACCAGCTCAGTCCCCTAAGGTCAGTGTCACAACACTTTATCAACACATCATTTTTGGGTGAATATGTTCCATTGTCTATCCCCAAGATCTATATAAATAGGAGAGGGGAGGGTGTCAAACAGTTTTAGAATTTATGAGGTTTCATTTAATAGGAACCTTCATAAATTATTACTATGTTGTTACATGGAATTGAAGGGTCGGGCCATTTAATGGATTGACATTCCATTGGTCCCACGCTGTCGCCTGTCCATTGGAAGAAAAGAATGAAATAAAGTAAAATAACAATGTTATTTTTTTATACTTCTAAAATTCCAAAATATATCTTTTTTTCCAAACCTACTGCGGTCGAAGTGAAGTCTCCATTTTGGGAATACCAGCACCGTGGAGTCAAAGATGCCCTCAAATTTTTAATTTGATCACCGGTTCAAAAATTATAAAATTTCGGTCGTGCGTTTACTTAACGTACCTTAAAAAAAATCAAAAATTCATTTCGGGCATATTGGGCTTCATAATCATGCATCGTTAATTTCTATAGACTATTAATAATTCCATATAAATAAAAATAAACCTTGAAAATCTGGGTCTTTACATTCTCCCCACCTTAGATCTCTTCTTCCTTAAATTCTACAATAGAGAATAAGAAAACAAATGGGGTTACTGAGCAAGAATATGAGCCTCCCACTCCCATGTGCATTCCGGGTGGTTCCCATGCTACCAGCTAATGTGCACTAGAGGTATCGACCGCCCATGAAGGACTCACTCATGTCAATCCAAAATCTCTACTGGAACCTCCATAAATGTCGCCCCATCATCAAAGTGTAGCTCTCAATGGTCGATGATGTGAGATGGTCCATGCACGTATCTTTTTAGCTGGGATATGTGGATGACGTTGGGAACCCTCTCCAACTGTGGTGGAAGTTCCAAGTGGTATGTCACCTCACATATCCTCCAAAGTATTAGAAATGGTCCAATAAATCTTTTTGATTACTTTCTGTCTCGGACAAATCTCTATAAAACACGGCGAGGTGAGACTCATAGGAAGATATGGTTTCACTCCTTGAACCCAAAAGGTATTCTCCTCCTATAAGAATGGGACTTTTCTATACACTATGTGGTCTTCATCTGATCCTGGATGATCTTCACCTTTTCAATGGTATCCTGTACTAACTCTGGACCCATAAGTACTAACACCCCTGGGTCTGTCCTGTATAGAGGTGATCTGTAAGGTCGACCGTATAATGACTCAAATGGTGCCATACTAATGGTGAAGTGGAAGCTATTTTTGTATGTGAACTCCACCAAGGGAAAGTGATCCTCCCAACTGCAGCAAAAATCTCGGACGCAATCACGAAACATGTCCTCCAACATCTGAATGGTTTGCTCCATTTGATAATCCATATGAGGATGAAAGGTGGTGTTCAAACATAGCTGGGTCCCGAATGCCTCCTACAAACCCTTCCAAAATTGGTATGTAAAATTTAAGTGAATGTTAAAGATTATCATCGATGACACCTAATGAATTCACATAATCTATTATACGTAGAGGTGTCCCAAGCCTCTACTAATCCCTACACTCAGATACGTTGGAAGTGGGCCGACATGGTTAGTCGGTCAATGATCACCCATATGGAATTATATCCCCTGGACATATGTGGAATCCATGACACAATGTACATGAAGATTCCATCCAGTTCCACTTCAGCACCTCTAGTGGTTGTGCTATGCCTTCTGGAACCTGATGCTCGACCTTCAATTGCTGAAAAGTGAGGCATCATGAAAAAAACTCTTTCACTTCATTCTTCATCCCTGGATAATAGTGTTGATGTCGGAGGTCCTGGTACATCATGGCCACACCAGGATGTACCACTAGAGGGGATGTATAGAAATCCCTCAAAACCTCCTCCTGTAGCGCCATCGGTATAATGTACGTCTTGTAAAGATGATGACTTGATCCCCACCTTCAGAAAATCTTTCACATGCCTGTCCTGAGGATATATTAGCACATCGAGACTCACAGTAAATGTCCCCAAGTTGCGCCTCCCTGACTTGATAAAGGAGAGGGGGAGTGACTGTCATAGACTTGTTGTAAGCTTCTCTATATTTATCCAAGAAGGATATCTACATCGTGGTTAGCTAATTTATAGCCTCACTCAGCAACTATTGACCAAATCTCTCACGAAGTGCATATGCTACCACATTCCCCTTCACATGAGACTAGACTATCTCGAAGTCATAGTCTTGGAGAAACTCTAGCAATCACCATTGTCTTTGATTCAGGTTCTTCTGATAGAAAATATACCTGAGACTCTTGTGATCTAAATAGACTGTAAAACATTCTCCCATCAAGTAGTATCGCCACATCTTCTGGGAGATGACCACTAATGCTAACTCCAAGTCGTGGGTAGCATAATTTTTCTCATGTTTCCTCAGGTGTCCTGACCTGAAGGCAATCACTGATTTCACCTACATTTGGACATATCCATGCCCGGTCCTGGATGCTTTACAGTAAAGTATATACCCAACACCCTCTTCTGGTAGCCTCAAGATGGGGGAAATCGTTAGTCTCTGCCTCATCTCCTGAAAACTATGTTGTCATCTCTCCATACATATTAAGTAATGTCCCTTCCTCATCAATGTTAAAAAGGGTGCCTCAAATCTAGAAAAGTCAGGCACGAATCTCCAATATTATCCATCCAACTTCAAGAAAATCTGCACCTTGGTCACACTCTTGGGTGGATCCTGAGAAAGCACAACCTCTATCTTTTCCAGATCCACTGCCACTCCAACCTCCAAGATAATGTGTCCCATAAAGTGGATCTTTAGTATCTAGAACTGGGATTTAGAGAACTTACCATAAAGATGGTGCTCTCAGAGTTTATCAATAACTATCGGCAGATGATAGGTATACTCCTCCTCCTTCGATGAGTATATCAAGTTATCATCAATGAAGACGACCACAAAACAATCGAGGTATGACTAGAAGGTCTTGTTCATGTGTCCCATGAATACTTCTAGGGCATAGGACACACCAAATGGCATAACTAATAACTATTAGTTTCCATACCGACATCTGAATATCGTCTTCTGCATATCCTCATCTCATACCCTGAACTGATGATAGCTTGATCTGAAGACTATCTTTGAAAACCAACGATCTCCCTTAAGCTGATCAAAATGATCATCAATCCTCAGAAGTGGATACTTGTTCTTCGCCATCACTTTTTTCAGGTGTCTATAGTCCACACAGAGTCTCAAACTCCCATATTCCATCTAAGAAAATAAAATTGGGGCTTCCCATGGAGAACACTGGGCCTTATGAACTCCATCCTCTCAAAGTCCTCCAATTGTACCTGTATCTCACAAAGATCCATCTGAGACATCTGATATGATGGTGTAGATATCAGTGCCATACTATGAAATAGTTCGATGTGAATGTATACCTCTATGTGGGGAGATAGTCCCATAACATCATTAGGAAATACAATGGCATACTGGTCCACCAATAATAGATTGATGAGACTCTGAAAATTAACTACTCAGAGGGTAAGGCTAGCCAACTGATGTGTGATCAGCTGTACCCTCCCCTAGATAAGTCCATCTTATGCTGTAATGGTTCCCATTTCGCTGGTGAAAGAAAAACATTTCCCATACTCGTGGACACACCGCACATTGCACCGAATATAGTCAATATGAGCTTGAACTATGGATAGGAAGTCCGTACCCTAGATGACGGCGTAAGGCCTCGATGCCACTACTAGAAGATCCCAACCAATGCCCTCACCTACTAGAGTAGGATCACACTTCCGAATCTAGTGTGTAATCATCAAATCCACTCCTGTAATAGTCTCTAGTCATAAGGATTGAACCAAAGGCTCCACCAAAATCTCTGAGCTCCGAACGAGGGTCTTGGTAATAAAAGAGTGACTGGAGCCTGTGTCTATAAGTATTGTAGCTAAGGTGGAGTAGACACAGATCCTAAATATAATCATCTTAGGAGTGTCGTGGTCATAAGCCTCAGATTCCTAGAGTTGAGATCGTCCCTGTCCATCTGCTACCTATGCTCAGGGTGGACCACCAGGAGGTGGTGGCGGTAGAGCCTCGAATCACCGACCACCTCCTACTGCATGGATAGCTCCTCTACTACATACACCTGGTACCTACGGACGACCCCGATCTAATCTATTCCTCTCCCTTGAAGGTCCCTTGACTATCTACTAGTCATCCATATGGTGGGACAAGCATTCTCAAGCCATATGACCCTACCCACCGCCCGAGTAGAACTACATTCTCCTAATCTTCTCTCCTATATCTAGTGAACCTCACACCACTAACCATGTATCCCAAATTCGTCCACCATAAGGTTTGGCTAGAATGGGCTACTATGTCATCCGTCAACTACCAACAGATGATGACTCTGCTACCTGACGTCCCGTGGTGGATCTAGCTGTTAGTACCTTCTCATCTAAGAATCTCTCCACCAATAGCAGCTCAATCTAGTACCCCATCCAGCATCATAATGCTGAGTGATATCATCTATGTTCTGATCTCCCATCAGAGACTCTACACAAAGGTATGGGCCCAAAAGAGAGGTTATCATACCATGTTGGTGGAGTAGCGAGAGAGATCAGTGAACCACACCGAGTATTGGGCCACTATCATGGTGCCCTACTGTACGTGTAGTAGATCCTATATATGCCCTATGAGTAAAGCTATTGGGACGAACTATACCTCGAAAAGGAACTCTAAGTATTCCTAGGTGAGGGTCTCTGTCATGACCCGTTCTCGGGGCCCATGCCGTGACTACCCCAAGCCCTCCATCCATAGGCTAGGGGCTGACGACTAGCACCAAAGGCATGAATCTCAATAAATGGGAAGGTATTGCCTTTATATAAGAAAAAAACACCACAGAGTATGGAAGCTGAAGTAAACACTAAGTAAACTGAGTACATAAGTAAGTGCTGGAAAGTAAATGGTCCATTATACAAACCAAACTGAAAGTACAGTACAACTGTGAAAAGAAAGTACAAAAGCTAAAAAGTAAAGAAGCAACCACCAAGTCGTCCTCCGAAAACCCCACCTGAAGGGTAGGTACAAATAGTCTCGTCGGCTCCTCGGGTCCGACCGTCCGCTGTGAGTGTATCCCGCCAAGTGGTGCTCATATGGGTACCATCCTGCTCCACAAGCCTCAACCACGATCAGCGTTGTCCGTTGTCTGCATCCAACACAACGTAGTGCGGGCATAGCCCGTACAGGGGTGAGTATAGGATACTAAGTAGGGACCCTGAGACCCCCGAAGGCCTCCCAGAATCTAAAAAGGACAAACCAAAAAGGAAAGTTACAATCACGATGTAACAACCAATTCTACTTAGGTATATGCCCATACATATACCTAAGTCATCAATTCCAGTTCGACTCCGACTCACGAGCCCAAGTACAACCCAGTCCACACAGGAAAGCACAACCCAATCCACACAGGAAAGCAAGCCAATCTTATCGATGACAAAGATTGAAAGTCAAGACTCAACTCACACAGGTATACTACTCACGAAGAGGGGTGGATATGATTAGATGTAGCCTCAGAATCATCTCCTCTACCGAACCCATGTAGGATCCAAGTACAGAAGTCATCGCTGCCGAACCCACGTAGGATCCAAGTACAGTAACCATCACTGCCGAACCCACGTAGGATCCAAGTACAGTCATTATCGCTACCGAAGCCATGGGTGATCCAAGTACAGTAGTCCTCGCTGCCAAACCCATGTAGGATCCAAGTACAGTCTCCATCGTCGTCACAGTCGCAGCCAACTCTAGGGTTCCCGCACACAGCACGCTTGATTTACGGAGGGTCCGCTCCACGAGCCAAGGGGTAGATACATAAACTGTCATGAATTCCAGAGTTGATGTATCACAAAGTTTTGTCTCGTCAATAGGAACTCAACACGACAGACGGCGCATCAATCAGACGCCCAGTCTGAGAGATATTGGCTTTTCCGTCCCAGGGGCCCGATTGGTTTTTAAGCTAAAACCAACCTGACCATACTCCAGCTTTGTCCAAACCTCAATTGGAGTAAGCCAAAAGAACCGTCTCACTAAGAGGAATTCAATGTAACTGATGACATGTCATTCGGACGTCTGGTCGTTATGTTATAAGCGTTTCCGCTCCAAGGGCCCGGTTGGTTTCGGGTTCGAAACAACCCGCACGTACCCAAACTTCCTCTAAATCTCAAGTGTAATATACCATAATGACCGCCTTGATCCAAGGATCCCAACACAACTGAAGGTGCATCGATCGGAGGTCCGTAACTCATGTTATGGGCGTTTTAACGAACCTGGTCTGAAATAAGGGGGTTTGGGCCCGGTCTGAACCAGCCCGATACCCCCTGGGTTGGCCCGAACCGGGTCGACCCGACCCGGGTCCGGGTCTGGCCTAGTTGGGCGCGGCCCGAATCTAAAGCCGGCTGCAGCTCAGCTCGCGGCCAAGTGGGGTGCGAAGGGGGTGTGGCCCCTTTTCTTCAGAAACGGCGGCCCCCATGTTGGGGTCTGCCCTAGGCAGGTTCGGGGGGTTATGCCCCCTGGTTTCTTAGGAAACGGCCGTCCATAATGGCCGGCCGTATGAGCCACTGCGGGAACCGTGGGGGTCCCGCCTCCTAGAGTGTCGGCAGACTGCTGAGCCCGGCCGCCCCTGCTGAAGACCGCCGCGGCTCCTGTCTGACCGGCGCGGCGCAACGTCGCCGCACCCCAGTGCTGCGGCCCCCTTGAAGCTCCGGTGCGGCCTGACGACGCCGCACCCCTCCACTGCGGCCTGCACCTGGCCGCATCCTCTTTCAGCCCCACCGGCACGGCGCGACGGCGCCGCGCACCACCGCCGCGGCCCGCTCCGGCCGCGGTCCTCTTTGTTCCCTCGCGGTGCAACGACACCGCGCCGCCTTCGCCGCAAAGATCAATGAGGATCAACAAGAAAAAGGGGAGGAGGATCGATCATGTTTGTGTGGTCCTATCTCCTCCCGTTATGAAGATAATAAGTGGCCAAAATAATCAACGAAGAATGTTAAATTAAACTTGAACAAAGATAACCCATACCTCAATAAACAATGTTGTTTGACGACGACGCGAAAGATGGCGTCACGGGGTGAGGTTTCGAAGATGGCGTTGGCATGCGTCCACGGAGGGGATGACATCTCACACTAACTGTGAAGAGAGGATGGAAAGGAACGCCATCTCTCCTTGTGGTGATAGCGTTCTTCGTCGAAGGATGTCGTTCTTCACGGGAGGAACTAGAGCTCTCTCCCCAATTCTTAACACAACAAGCTAACCCCCAAAATAAAATAAGTCTCATCTTATTTTATTAATTCAAGCCAGGCATTCAAATTTCCAAAATTCAAACACATAACTCTATTAATTGTTGAGGTTCAATTAAATAAATTAATGTGAGTTGGCATTATTAAAGTGGGAGAGAGGGGAGTTACTCAAATAAAGGGGGGAGTTAGGGAGTTAGGGAATGTGAAGAGTTGGGGCTCGTGTGGGCGCCACCTCACCTTTATCCTCTCAAGGGTAGTTAGTAACTAGTGGGTCCCACCCCAACTCCCACAACTAGGATATAACCACTAATAATAAAGAATAAAAATTGTTCTACAATTTTTATTCAATTCTTATTTAAACCACAAAATTAAACTCCATCTCCCGTGAAAACGCATCTACGTTAAGAGTCCACTTAAGCAATTATCGGCGTTGCGGTTCCATCGGTGCCCTCAAATTTCAAATCCGAGCACCGGTTCAAAAGATAGAAAAACTCGCTCGTTCGTTCACTGAATGTACCCGAGTTAAACTTCAGAAATTGATTCTGGGCACACCGGGCCTCGGAATCTGGTGCTGTTAGAAACTGCGAAATCGTAAAATCCCATTGAATTTAAGAAAAAAATTTCCTTGAAATTTACGGGTCTTTACATTACACCCACCTACAGGAATTACGTCCCCGTAAAGATACATCATAAACTATGTAAATAGATGAGGGTACTGTGCACGCATCTGAGCCTCCCGCTCCCATGTTCTCTCCTGGAGGTTCCCGTGCTGCCACCTGATGCGCACTAGAGGAATCGACCATCCTCGTAGGACCCACTCCTCTCGATCCTCAATCTCCACCGCGACCTCTGCAAATTTTTCCCCTTCATCGATGTCCATCTCCCCGTGATCAATGATATTCATCGGATCATGAACGTATCTCCTCAGCTGAGATACGCGGAAGACTTCATGCACCCGATGCAACTGAGGTGGAAGAGCCAGGCGATAAGCCACCTTGCCTATCCTGCTGAGAACCTGGAATGGTCCGATGAAGTGCAGAGATAACTTTCCACCCCAGCCAAATCTCTGTAATCCACTTCGAGGTGAGACCTGTAAGAAAACGTGGTCACCATACTCGAACTCCAGTAGTCTCCGCCTCCTGTCAGCATAGGAATTCTGTCAGCGCTAAGCAGTCCTCATCTGCTCCTGGATGATCTGTACCTTCTCTGTCATAGCCCAGACCATCTCTGGTTCTACAAGAGATAACTCCCCAGGGTCTTTCCAACACAGAGGTGATCTGCAAGGTCGGCCGTACAATGCCTCATATGGTGCAATCCCGATGGTGTAGTGGTAGCTGTTGTTGTACGCAAACTCCAACAAAGGTAGGTGATCCTCCCACCTACGACCAAAGTCGAGGACACACACACGGATCATGTCCTCGAGTGTTTGAATGGTCCTCTCCATCTGACCATCTGTCTGAGGGTGAAAGGCGGTTCTCAGGCATAGCTGCATCCCAAATGCCTCCTGCAACCCCTTCCAAAGCCGGGAAGTAAAGAACGCATCTCGATCAGAGACGATAGATGATGGCACACCATGAAGCCGTACGATCTCCTGAACGTAGAGGCCTCCCAAGCTCTCCACTGATCCCTGCTCTATGATAGGTAGGAAGTGGGATGACATGGTGAGTCGGTCTACAATCACGCAGATAGAGTTGTGTCCACTGGAAGTACATAGAAGTCCCATCACGAAATACATAGATATCCCGTCCCACTTCCACTCTGGGACCTCTAAGGGTTGTACCAAGCCTGCTGGTACCTGGTACTCCACCTTAACCTACTGGCAGGTGAGGCATCATGAAACCAACTCTGCCACAACCTTCTTCATACCCGGCCACCAGTGCTATAGTCTGAGATCCTAGTACATCTTCGCTACACCTGGATGTACCACCAATGGGGAAGTGTGAAACTCTCTCATCACCTCCTCATGTAATGCAACTGGTACCATGGTACGCCTCCTGAAAATAATGACGTGCTCTCCTCCTATAGAAAATCCATCAGATGTCTATCCTATGGATATCATTGTATGTCGCGTCTCACAGTCAACGTCCTCATGCTGTGCCTCTCTGTCCCGCTGAAGTAGTGGAGTAGTGACTGTGAGTGACTAAAGAAAGGTTGCTCCATCTCTATCCACAAAGGATATCTGTAACGCGGATAGCAGCTTCGTCGCCTCTCCATGTAGCTGGATCCCCAACCTATTGTTGAGAGCATCAGATACTACATTCCCCTTCCCAAGAGTATAGACTATCTCTAAGTCATAGTCCTGAAGGAACTTGAGCCATCACCACTGACCCAGGTTCAGGTCCTTCTGCGAGAAGATGTACCTGAGACTCTGGTGGTTAGTGTAGATGGTAAAGTGCTCGCCCATCAGATAGTGTCACCACATCTTCAGGGCGCATACCACTGCTGCTAACTCTAGGTCATGGGTAGCATAGTTCTTCTCATGCTACCTCAAATGTCGTGATCCATAGGCGATCACTGCCTGATCCTGCATCAGGACACACCTGAGTCCGGTCCCTGATGCATCACAGTAAACTACATACCCTATGCCCTCCTCTAGTAGCCTCAAGATGGGTGCACTGGTCAATCTTTGTCTCAGCTCCTGGAAGCTCTGATGACATCTATCTAACCACACGAAGGATTTACCCTTCTTCGTTAAAGCTGAAAGTGGTGCTATAACTCTGGAGAAGTCTGGCACAAATCTCCGATAGTACCCAGCCAGACCTAGGGAACTCCTCACCTCCGTCATGCTCCTGGGTGGCTCCCAAGCTAATACTGCCTCAATCTTCGCAGGATCCACCCCAACTCCCACCTTAGAGATGACGTTCCCCAATAAGTGGACCTCACAAATCCAGAACTGACACTTCGAGAGCTTACCATAATGCTGGTTCCCTCGAAGTGTATCCAGTACAACCCGCAAGTGGTAGGCGTGATCCTCCTCAGTAGTCGAGTATATCAATATTTCATCGATGAAGACTAAGACAAATCGATCGAGGTAAGGCTGGAAGATCCTGTTCATGAGACTCATGAACACTTCTGGAGTGTTGGTTACATCGAAAGGCATAACCAATTACTCAAAGTGGCCATACCGAAACCTGAAGGCCGTCTTCTGCACATCCTCGTCTCGAACTCTGAGATGATGATATCCTCACCTGAGTTCTATCATCGAGAACCATTGTGCTCCCTTGAGATGATCGAATAGGTCTTCAATCATCGAAAGTGGATACTTGTTATTCAATTTCATCTGATTTAGGAGACGGTAGTTGACACACAGTCGCAAGTTCCCGTCCACCTTCTTGGTGAACAAAATCAGGAAAGCACAGGTTGAAACACTGGGTCGAATGAATCCCTTGCCCTGAAAGTCCTCTAGCTGTACCTGTAGCTCTCAAAGCTCAGCGGAAGCCATCCGATATGATGGAGTAGATATCAGGGCAGTCCCAGGGTACAGGTCAATAGAGAAGTCCACCTCTCTGCGACGAGGTAGTCCTGGAATGTCCTTAGGAAAAATATCTGCATACAGGTCCACCACAATAGGAAAACTCGGACTCCGCACATCAACTGCTCCTTGGATGAGACTAGCCAACTAATGGGTGATTGGATGTCCTCTCCTCTATGTGAGTCCATCCTACGCTGCAAAGGCTCCCTTATCACTGGTGAAGGTGAAACTGCTCCCATCGGTGCGGACACACCGCACCTTGCACCTAACACAGTCGATCTGAGCATGGACCGTAGATAACCAATCCATGCCCAAGATGACATCGTAAGGCCTCGACGCTGCTACAAGAAGATCCCAGATGAAGCTCTCGCCTCATAGAGTAAGGTCACACTTTTGGAACCAGTGTGTAATCGTCGAGTCTGCTCTCGTAGGAGTCTCTAGCCGTAAGTATCGAGCCAACGGCTCTGTCGGAATATCTGAGCCCCGAACAAGGGAAGCAGCAATAAAAGAATGACTCGCTCCTGTGTCTATAAGAAATGTATCAAGGGTGGAGTAGACACAGATAGTACCTCGAATCATCTCAGGTGCACCGTGGTCGTAGGCCTCCATTGCCTAATGCTGAGCCTGCCTCTGTCCACCAGATCCCTGTGGTTGGGGTAGACCTCCTGGTGGTAGTGGCGGTAGAGCCCCGAAGCATTGTCCACCACCTGCTGCTCGGCCAGATCCTCTTCCTCGTCCACCTGCTCCCTGCAGACCGCCACGGTCGAACCTCTGCCTCTGCCTGGGTGGTCCCTCAACCATCTGCTGCTCCTCTGCATGCCGGGTCGGGCAGTCACGAGCCATGTGGCCCTGTCCGCCACATGCATAACACTGTCTGCCTCTCGTATGACTGGATCTAATGCATGTGCCCCGCACCTCCAAACCAGTATATTGAGGTCGCCTACCTGATGGTCTGGTCTGCTTAGACCTCTGTGAAATCTGTCTACTACCAGCTGCAGAAGACTCCGCTACGTGTCGCCCTGCGGTAGGCCTCACTACTGGTGTAGGCTCAGCAAGGAAGCTCTCCACAAGAAGGGCTCTCTCTAGTACTCCTGCCTGCATCAGAATGCTGAGGGAGATCATTGAATCCCTGATCTCATTCCTCAGTCCCTGCTCGAAGGTCCGGGCCCAGAAGAATGGGTCCCGAACCATATCCTAGGAGTAGCGATAGGGGTCGGTAAACCTCACCGAGTACTGGGCTACTGTCATGCTGCCCTGCCGAAACTGTAGCAACTCTTGAATGCGCACCGCATAGAGGGTGGCTGGAACGTACTCCGAGCGAAAGAGGCTCTCCAAGTCTGTCCAGAGTAGAGATACCTCGTCATGCACCTGGAGCATCAGGATCCACCATCTACCTACTATTGCATGCAGGAGACTCGCCGCAAGAATCAGCATGAGGTCAGCTGGTGTCCCTACTAATATGAAGACTCGAACAACAGCCTCCAGCCAATCCTCTACTGCCTGAGGGTCCGTCTCCCCGTGGATCCTAGGCGGTCTCTGACGCTGAAACTCATTCAGTGCACTCAGGCGGCATGCACTCTCAGCTGCTGGGGCTAGTTGCATCGGTGGATCAACAGGTAGAGGTACCGCCGGTGCCTCCGCTGTAATGGGACCCTGCTCCGAGGCCTCGCCACTCAGTGGGTTTTTGTCAAACACAAAGCTCGAAACCCTAGCTGGCTGTCATCGTGGGGCCATCCTGAAAAGAAACAGGTGTGCCACGGTTAATACAGTATACCTGGTGAGATGACACAAAGTAATCACAAAGAAAACTTTTGAAACACACATGCAATCAATGTTTTCGTGCATTGAGTCGGAAATCAGAAGTCAGGGTCCTGGTGTATGGATACATCGGCCGCCGCACCAACACTGGACTCCCTGGACTGATAACCACACTCAATACCCTAAACAATATTACTTTACACAGAAGAAATTATCAGAGTCCTAAGTTCTGCTGTAGAACCGACTCCTTTGATACCAATTCATCACGAACCATCCTCGGGGCCCGTGCCGTGACTACCCCAAGCCCGCCTTCCATAGGCCAGGGGCTGGCGACTAGAACCAAAGGCGTAAATCCCGATAAAAGGGAAGGCATTGCCTTTATATAAGAAAAAAAACACCACAGAGTATGGAAGGTGAAGTAAACACTAAGTAAACTGAGTACAAAAGTAAGTTCTGGAAAGTAAATGAGCCAGTATACAAACCCAACTGAAAGTACAGTACAACTGTGAAAGGAAAGTACAACAGCTGAAAAGTAAAGAAGCAATCACCAAGTCATCCTCAGGAAACCCCACCTGAAGGGTGGGTACATATAGTCTCATCAGCTCCTCGGGTCTGACCGTCCGCTGTGAGTATGTTCCGCTAAGTGGTCCTCCACCAGGTACCGTCCTGATCCACAAGCCTCAACCACGATCAGCGCTGTCCATTGTCTGCAACCAACACAATGTAGTGAAGGCATAGCCCGTGCAGGGGTGAGTATACGATACTCAGTAGGGATCCCAAGACCCCCGAAGACCTCCCGTAATCCACAAAGGATAAACCACAATGGAAAGTTACAATCACGAAGTAACAACCAATTCTACTTAGGTATATGCCCATACATATACCTAAGTCATCAATTCCATTTTGGCTCCGACTCACAAGCCCAATTACAACACAGTCCACACAGGAAAGCACAACCCAATCCATACAGGAATGCAAGTCAATCTTATCGATGATAAAGATTCAATGTCAAGACTCAGCTCACACAGGTATACTACTCACAAAGAGGGGTGAAGATGATTAGATGTAGCTTCTGAATCATCTCCTCTACCGAACCCATGTAGGATCCAAGTACATAAGTCGTTGTTGCCAAACCCAGATTGGATCCAAGTACAATAACCATTGATGTAGAACCCACATAGGATCCAAGTACATTCGTCATCACTGCTGAACCCACGGAGGATCCAAGTACAGTCGTCCTCATTGCCGAACCCACATAGGATCCATCTACAGTCGCAGCCAGCTCTAGGGTTCCCGCACACAGCACGCTCGATTTCCAGAGGGTCCTCTCCATGAGCCAAGGGGTCGATACATCAACTGTCATGAAGTCCAGATTTGATGTATCAAAAAGTTCCATCTCATCAATAGGAACTAAAAATGACAGATGGCGCGTCAATCGGACACCCGGTCTGAGAGATATTGGCTTTTCCGTCCAAGGGGCCCGGTTGGTTTTTAAGCTAAAACCAACCCGACCGTACTCCAGCTGCATCCAAACCTCAAGTGGATTAAGCCAAAAGAACCATCTCACTAAGAGGAATTAAACGTAACAGATGACACGTCATTCGGACGTCCGGTCGTTATGTTATATGTGTTTCCGCTCCAAGGGCCTGGTTGGTTTCAGGTTCGAACCAACTCGGTTGTACCCATACTTCACTAAAACCTCAAGTGTAATATACCGAAACGACCATCTCGATCCAAGGATCCCAACACAACTTATGGTGCATCGATCGGAGGTCAGTAGCTCAAGTTATGGGCGTTTGAATGAACCTGGTCCGAAACTAGGGGGTTTGGGCCCGGTCCGACCCAGCCCGATACCCCCTGGGGCGGCCCAAACCAGGTCGACCCGACCCAGGTCCGAGTCCGGCGCGATTGGGAACAGCCCGGCCTGGCCGGCGCGGCCCAGCCCGACGGGGCGTGGCTCGGCCCGCGGCGGGGCGCGGCCTGCAGCCTGGCTCGGAAGCCGGCCGCAGCTCGGCTCACAGCCGAGCGAGGTGCGAAGGGGGCATGACCCCCTATGTTTCGAAAACGGTGGCCCACCTAGTGGGGTCCACCCTAGGCAGGTCCAGGGGGTTACACCCCCCCGGTTTCTTCAGAAACGGCCGACAATAATTTTCGGCCGGTTGAGCCACCGTGGGACCTTCGGGGGTCCCGCCTCCTGGAGCGCCGGCGGCAGGCCGAGCCCGGCCGCCCCTGCTGAAGACCGCCACGACCCCCTTGGAGCTCCGACACAGCGTGACGGTGCCGCGCCCCTCCACCGTGGCCCACTCCTGGCTGCGGCCTCCTTCGGCCCCACCGGAGAGGCGCGACGGCGCCGCGCCACTCTGCCACGGCCCGCTCTGGCCGTGGTCCTCTTTGTTCCCGCGCGGTGCAACAACACCGCGCCTCGTTCACTGCAAAGATCAAAGAGTATCAACAAGAATAAAAGAAGGAGGATCAGCCATGTTTGTGTGGTCCGATATCCTCCTGTTATGACGATAACAAGCAACTAAATGAATCAATGAAGAACATTAAATTAAACTTGAATTAAGATAACCCCTACCTTGCTAAACAATGTCGTTTGACGGCGATGCGGAAGATGGCGTCACGAGGTGAGGTTTCAAAGACGACGTTGGCGTGCCTCCAAGGAGGGGACGACGTCTCACACTAGTAGCGAAGAGAGGATGGAAAGGCATGTCGTCTCTCCTTGTGGCGATGACGTTCTTCGTTAAAGGATGTCATTCATCGTGGGAGGAACTAGAGCTCTCTCCCAAATTCTTAACACAACAAGCTAACCCCAAAAATAAAATAAGTCTCATATTATTTTATTAATTCAAGCCATGCATTCAAATTTCCAAAATTCAAACACATAACTCAATTAATTGTTGAGGGTCAATTAAATAAATTAATGTGAGTTTTCATTATTAAAGAGGGAGAGAGGGGAGTTACTCAAATAAAGGGGGGAGTTAGGGAGTTAGGGAATGTGAAGAGTTGGGGATCGTGTGGGCCCCACCTCACCTTTATCCTCTCAAGGGTAGTTAGTAACTAGTGGGTCCCACCCCAACTCCCACACCTAGGATATAACCACTTAGAATAAAGAATAAAAATTGATCTACAATTTTTATTCAATTCTTATTTAAACCACAAAATTAAAACCCTTCTCCCATGAAAACGAATCTACGGTAAAAGTCCTCTTAAGAAATTATCAGCGCTGCGGTTCCATCGGTGCCCTCATATTTCAAATCCGAGCAGCGGTTCAAAATATAGAAAAACCCGCTCGTTCGTTAACTGAATGTACTCGATTTAAACTTCACAAATTGATTCTGGGCACACCGGGCCTAGGAATCAGGTTCCGTCAGAAACTGCGTACTCATAAAATCCCAAAGAATTTAAGAAAAATTTTCCTTGAAATTTACGAGTCTTTACAGTCTCCTCATCATGTATCTAGAGTGTCAAACTCCATAATCTCAAAACTTCTCCCTCGATAAGACAGGCAGGTAGGATCACCCTCAGATTAGTTGGTGTCCAATCTAAGCGAAAAACTCTACCCACAGCCTCCAGTCAGTCCTCTGTCACCTGCGGATCCATCTCCCCTCAGAACATCGGAGGCCTTTGCTGCTGTAACTCATGAAACACACTCAGTCAGCGTGCATCCTCTACTGGTGAGGCTAGTGGCAATGATAGCCCTATGAGGTGTGGAGCTACAGGTACTCCACCCGAAGGTGCTAACGCCGTATGTGGGCCCTATAATAAGGCCTCATTGCTCGGTGGGCCATCATTGTGTACTCTCTCAGGATTCAGGGAAAGATATCTTCATGGATGCATCCTAAAAGAAAATAGGTGATCTATGGTGAATAAGTTAAACCTAGTGAGGAAACTCAAAGAGATTATAAGAATTACTTTTCAAAAACACACACAATTAGTGTTTACATGCCCTGAGTCAGAAATTAGAATTCCTGGCCCTAATGTGTGGAAACATCAGCCAGCACACCTACATAGGATTCCCCAATCTGAAAACCACACTAATAACTATTAACACTATTTCCACTTAGAAAATATTAGAGTCCAAGTCCTTTGGTAGAATAGACTCCTCTGATACCATTTTTCCATGACCCGCCCCCTAGGGCCCAGGCCGTGACTACCCCCAATCCCTTCTTCTATTTGATAGGGCCTGGATACTAGCACCGAAAAGGAGTTCCCTAAACGAGAGGCATTTAATTTTAATTTGTATAAATACACAGTCCAAGAACAAAACAAGATGTTAACACAAAGTAAACATCTGTAGTAAAAGTGTGCTGAAAGTAAAGGGGTCAGAATACAAGCCCCACTGAAAAGTAAAAGTAAAAATTATAAGTGAAAAAATGATCATGGATTGTATAATGAGGATCCTACGTGATGGGTAGGTACAACTCACAACCAGTAGTCCATTTTTCATGTTACTCAAAATGTTCCACCTCCGTGCACCATCCAGTCCTGGCTCCCCCAGCCTCAATCAACACTGAATGTTGTCGGAAAAATACACAACAAGGTGTGAGTAAATCCCATGCAGGGGTGAGTATAACAATACTCAGTAGGACCCCAAGGCCCGCGAAGGTCTCCCTGAGTTTTAAAAAGGAAAAATCACAAAGCAAGACCACAAACTCAAATCACTAAGCAATAAACATTAACTCTACTTAGGTATATGCCCATTCAAATTCATATGTTATCATGATATACTCATCTCATACGTGACCGAAGAGTACCTTAAAGGGTAACACCACTAAGGTAGAAGTATCACACAGGTAACAACATGAAGATAGAAGTACCACATAGGTAACACCATGAAGATAATATCACGAAGGTAAAAGTAACACACATGTAACTCCACGAAGACAACACCAAAAAGGTAGAAGTAACACATAGGTAACACCAAAAAGATAAAACCATGAAGGTAGAAGTACCACACATGTAACACAATTAAGGTAACAACATGAAGGTAGATATTACACATAGGTAACACCATGAAGGTAATATGAATATACTCAAAATCATGTATAACTTATGCATAGAATTACAGATGATTAGTCGTAAGCTAGATAATCATATTCTGTTAAGAGGCATTGTTGCTGACCCACACATGATCGATAGGTAATAACCTCTTCTGACCCACCCAAGATCTGACCCACACAAGATCGGTATGCACTGACCCACACATGATCTCTAAGGGAAGACCCACGTAGGATCTGATAGATGGTGACCCACATCAGATCGATAGATGCTGACCCACATAGGATTGATGTTATTTATTCATGTTATAGCTAGACAGAGGATTCCTCACACCTGGTGCACTCATGCTCTGTAGAATCTAACCCTCAAGATATCAGTCGTACCTCAAAACCACTAATCTCCACAAAGTAGTAACCCAAAGGACTATCATGTCGTAAGGGCTGCAATGCGACAGACAGTGCGTCAATCAGATACCCGGTCTGTGAGTTATAAGCGTTTTATTTCCAAGGGCCTAGTTGGATTCAGGTTCGATCCAACTCAGCCATAATCCAACTTTTTCCAAAACTCATGTGGAGTATATCAAAAGGACCATCTCAATCCAAGGGTCTCAGCACCATAGATGGTTCGTCAAACGGAATCCTGGTTCTCAATTTATGTCTCTTTAAGCAAAAATAGGTTTGGTTGGGTTCAGGTTTGGCCTAACCTAGTCTGAGTATGATACTACCAGGTGGGGCCACGGTGGCATGGCCTACTGAGTTGCGTTCTAGCCCAGCCCACAAGGGGGCACGACCTGGGATGCAAGGAGGTAGCCTTCTGGGCTTGTGTGGCCCGACCCGCGATGGAGCACGACCCAAACTGAGGTGGAGCGCGGCCCGACTCGAGGTGGAGGGCAGCCCGGCTCGAGGCAGAGCGTGGACCGACTCGAGGTGTAGTGCAGCCTGACTCAATGTGAGGCACGGACTAGGCCAGGGTAGAGTATATCCCAATGAAAGCTCGACCCGCTGATGCAGGGTCAGCTGAGCTGCCACGGGTGGAGGTGACCCCGGTTCTTCTGAACGACTGAGAAACCGTTCGGTTCATGAAGTGGTGGCGCCATGTGTGCATCGTTCGTTCGCCGTGGAACCCACTAGAGGAGCATGTTCTTCCACAACTGCGGCTTCAAGCCACGACCTCCTACAATGGTGAGCGATGGCACACTG
Source organism: Viscum album (assembly GCA_963277665.1). Taxonomy (NCBI): domain Eukaryota; kingdom Viridiplantae; phylum Streptophyta; class Magnoliopsida; order Santalales; family Viscaceae; genus Viscum; species Viscum album. The sequence continues at coordinate 469,389,802 of OY728123.1, read as the reverse complement.
CTCTACCTCCGCCAATTGTGGTTGTCTCGTGTCGGCTGACTTCTTCACCCACTGTGGATTTGGTCACGGTCTTCACCACTGGTGACGCGTGATGGTGCGTCACTATCTCCTATGTGGCTAGATGTTGCCAGCCTTCCCCGTCATCTGGCGTTCCTGGTTCCGTCCAACATGATTTAAGATTCCGCTGAATTACGCACCAATTCCAACAAAAGGCAGAGGTTTTAGGGCTTGTTTGTTTGGCCCACTCCTTCTATGTTATCTTGGTAACATGAGGGAGATTAAAGGATTTAGTAAAATTATTAAATTATAACATAAATTAAAACCCTACCTCAAGAGAGATGGAGAGCGCCCACGATTGAGGTAATTGGTCAGTGCTTATTGTCTCTACATAAAGCCTCCAGTGTTGCCTCCCAAGCGTCATCCTTCAGTTTATGATTCAGCATCACCTGTCACTACCTGCTGGGAACAGCTCCGTCATCCAAGGTTGAGGTCGTGACACTTTATCAGGACTTTATTTCTTGGTGAAGTTGTGCCATTACCTCTCCATATGCTCCATATAAATAGGAGAAGGGAGGGTGTGCAATGCTGGTAGAATTTATGATTGTTCAATTAATAGGAACTTTCATAAATTTTAACGTTTTTGTTTCATAGGAATTGATGGTTCATGCCATTTAATGGATTGATACACCGCTGGTCCCATGTTACAGCTTTTCCATTGGAGGAAAAGAAAGAAATAAAATAAAATCACAAAGATAGTTTATTATTCTTTTAAAAGTTCAAAATATACCTTTTTCTCCACACATACTGCGGATTCAACGGTGACCTCAGATTTTTAATCCTAGCATCGATTCAAAAGTTAGAAAAAACCACTCATACGTTTATAGAATGTACCATAAAAAAGTTCAAAAAATAATTATGGGTACATCGGGCCTCAGAATCATGTGCCGTCAATTTTCGCAGACTCATAATAATTCTATATAATTAAAAAAAGTTACATGGAAAATATGGGTCATTATAGAAGGGACATAAGGTTATTGATTATTTATTTATAAAAAATTAATATAATTTTCATATCCCATAATGTTAACATATAATATTGATAAGTATTTCTTACTATATTCATCAAATTGGAATTTGAGAATTTGAACTTCTAGGAAAATAACCTGAGTAGGTATTTTAGACCACAGAATTATACTTCCTTCAATAAATATATATTTGAAGCTAGGAATTATGGGAAATAAATTTTTGAATTTTAAAGGAATTGAATATGAACATGAATAATTAACATGATCATAAATAGTTATTGAATTTCATAAGAAATAATCTACAGAAGTGAAAAACTAAACACCATAAATTTTATAAAATCATTATTATGATATAATAACCTATCAATATTATATAACTACATTTCCTAAACTATGTTCTATCCTAGAATAAATTATTATTTTTATATACTATCCACAAAAATATTATGGATGTCAAAACATAAACTAAATTCCATAGATTCAATTTATGTAAAATTATATCTAATCAAATCATTCTAAAATAGAATTGTAAAAAAATAAAAAATGAGGATTCAAATCAGATTAAAATTATTATAAAGTAATTGAAATTACTCCCAAAAGACCCTTATCATTATATATAAATTATAAAACATATAAAATTACAATTGAAAACAATACAATTAAAACGTGATGATATGTATAATTGTATAAAACTAGCATTGAAAAAGGGAACCTATAAAATTGTATACCTGATAACCTATTGAATTTCAATTCAATAATATTTATGTTTATGATATATAATAGAATATAAAATATATTCCAACTGATCATTATTTGTATTTTCAAACATCAATAAGGTTTTAATAATTCTAACTATCAATGTATTGTTTACAATATTGAAATCACTTAGGGTGTATGCAGTGGATTCATTTCGATACATTTGATAGTTTCATAACACCATCGTCGTTATAGATTTAAATTTCTTATTGTCATAAAAATAAATTTATTTTAAATTACATTATAATTTTCATAATTTTCTTCATCTTCATCATCTTCCTGATCATTCAATCATCAAATAATATTAATCTATGATGAAAAAAATAATTTCATTAAAAAATATATAATCACAATTTTTGTTGTTTTTTGAGGAACCACAACTCATTTATAATACAAATATATTATCCAATGGGGAAAAAAATTTATTCATGTTCTCTTTCATTTTGGAACTAATCATGTTAAAAAATATAATTTTTATAAAGTGCTTACCTATCTTCCATTCCTAGGTTTCCATATTCCATATCTATAGATTATAGAAATACCACATTGTAATGTAGTTATATGATTCTCATTCTTCATTCCATAATTGAAAATGGAATGTTTATAATTTAGAACTCATTCATCCCCAATTTTCATTAAGATAAGACAATGTCCATAATCATTGGTGGAATTCACATATATAATGAAATAATTGGAATAATCAAAATGAAGTAGCATGAACTCCCCTCTAGTTTATTATATACTATCAACAAAAAGATTAGATTCCATTTAATTTAAAAAACTCATGCTCTTAGATTGAGGAGTTTTCTATTTTTTCATATCAATCTTTTTATTAATTTTAAATCTAAAAATATGAATCCCACTAATCATATAGAAAAACTTAAGATGAATCATATATATAGAACAACTAACCACTAAAATCATCTCATGCACAACATTTGAGATATATTTAAATTCCAATTTCGTATTTGAAAACATTATAAATTGAAGGAATATAATGATCCACATTTATGAAAATACATATTTTTTTTCAAAAAATTAATAAATCTATATCCATATCTATTTAAAATAGAGTACAATTAAAACATTCAATATCATTTAAGATCGCATGGAAAAAATAAATCCATATTAATATAAATATATTCACCCACAGATATGAAAATTGTTTCTTTAAATAATTAATTTTAAAATAAGGATATAAATATTGAATATGAATTAAGATAGGTTTTTTGGAGATAAAAATGTATCCCACAGATCACTTCTTAGTAGAGACTGATTGGAAAATAATATAATAAAAGATCATTAAAATAAAACTAAACATATAGTCATAGAAAAACCATGATAATTTTTTTATATAAATGAATTATTTTCCCATAGTTTTCTCTATAATGTAAGAAATAACACACACTAGTAATGAACATACATATATAATTTCATTCCATATTTTTATTAATTTTACAAGAGATATGTGAATTATGTTTCTTCTAAATGTTTCTTTGGGTTGAATCGTAAATAATAGAAGTTAATTCCTATAAGTTCATATATATTATAAACATAATGACTAATTTTTTTCCTTTTATTTATAAACAATATTCTATAAAAAAAATTTACTTGATAACCACAAAATAATTTTATTTCACTAGATTTAAACATAAATTATTAGTTCTTGTTATATCAAAAACATGATTCGTATAGCATATGAAATCTGTTCTACTGAGAACCAACTGAAATATTCACCGTATTTAATAATATGAATAAATATTAATCTCAAAATACATACTAATTTTTATTCCAATATTTATGTCTACAAAAATTAAATTATTATATATTAGATCTTATAATAGGTTGCATGAGTATATTCTATTTTATATTATTAACATAATAATTTTTTTACCTTATTCCAAATTTTAATGAATATATTTATATTAATATTTATTATTTAATGAAATATTTGAATAAATATTTATCTATGAATTTTGTTAAAATATTATAAGAATGGTATTTAATTGAATAATATTTAATTGAAAAAATGTTTTAATGTTCAAGGATATATTTTTTTATCAGGATTTCATATACTGTGATCAATATGTTAGAAATTATATGTTTTATTAAATATAATTTAAATAAAAACATTTATAGTTAAAATAATATTTAAAACATGAAGGGAATGTGACATAAAAATGTTGTTATTTTCCAATGTTTTTTAAAGAATTAATTAGAGTTAATTATTTTTAAATTACCTCTATAAAAATAAAATATTAAACGTATTTATTTCTTAATGTATATATACATATTCTACCAAGGGAATTATTGTATTCAAAAGAAAAAATACATAGATTTATCAAAATGAATTTAGAGAACATCCTCTACTCTCTATATCAAGAACATAAAGAGAAAAATATTTCCTATTCTATTGATCTATACAGAATGAGATGAAACAATGGTTCTATTTATACATGAAATCATAATACCATAAAAATTATTACAAGATTCATGGATTAAATGTTCACAAAAATCATGGAATATTTTTTAAATTCACAATGTTAATAATAATTAAAATAATGTTACCCTAAAAATTGGATATAAATTAATTCCATTTTTGATATAATTATTATTTTAATAAACCTATAAATCATATACTGATGGTTTTATCTAGGATATTATAGGGTTGAGTTCATCTTGTATTTATAATTTATTATCTAAAAATAAAAAAAATCCATATTAACCTATCGTATCCACTATTACCAGGTACTGTCTAATGGAAATAACGCCATAAAATTATAATTAATAATTATTAACAATTTTTTTACCAAAATTCCATTTAAATTTAATAGTTTCCCATTTCAATAAATACACCATTAATTGATTATTGTGAAAATTTGTTTATATTAATTTTTATTTCAATGAACAATCCATAATATTGGATTAATGATTGAATACCCCTCTATGTTGTACCAAGGTTTCTTTATATAAGAAACTACTACAAAACATCATACTATATATGACACGTATTGTACATATATTCAACCAAATGAGGAGAAACATATTATAATCATTTCATGTCTTGTGGATCTATACATGGTATCCTTCAACACTATATTCATACTATGAGTGATTATCCGAGCTCTAAATTGATTATATGGTGTATACACATTATAAACTTGTTATAAAAGCACATTTTTTACCACATACAAATTGAAAAATACCTTATTTTCCACCATGATTTGTCATTACATGTTGTGTATCAATATCATGTAGCCTAACATTGACAAACATAGATTATATTGTGTGTTCAAGGTCATACACACTATATAAAATGTGATATACAAAGTAATATATAAGATGATATATTAGGAATATTGGGTGGGTAGTCACAAAGGATAATTTTACTAAGTGTAAAATTATATGGGTTAGAGATGGTTTTACACATAGTGTTAAACACATCATTCTACACTACGTATACATCGATTGATTATTATATTATTATATTTTTAAAAATAAACAATAATTTACATTTTTGAAAATTCAACAAAAATATAATGTTTAATGGTTGACAAACATTCAATTTACATTACTCGTGTTTCCAACTGCACAAACGATGAATATTAATATTTACTTGTGATCATACTCACTATATAATATATATTGCTTTACCATTGGGAAAACATTTTTTATATTAATATATTTCATGTGGGTATATTTTCCATGTATGTACAATTTTTATAATATGGAAAATAAGAAGTATTGGTATTTAAACATTTTTGGTGATACTAAAAATTGTGTAAGAATTAAATTATATTAAATGGATTAATCTTATTTATGATGTCCACACCATGTCCTCTGTGTTTTATATTTCATTTATGTAATATATTCCCCAAAATAATATAACCTAAAAATATATTTAATCACTATGTGGCATCGTCAGTACACTTTAGGTATAATATTTTTCTACAATTTAATAATAATTTCTTTTATAAAATTAAAAATATTATATGTTGATAACATTATCATATATCATGTATATGATGTAAAATATATTAATATATTGATTTAATTAACAAATTAGTTTATTTTAATGTCAATTATAGTGAATATATTTAAATTTAATGAAATTTTAATTAATAATATCGAAAATAACTTAATTGCAATGATATATTTAGATTAACAATGATATTGGCATACGTTGGGATGTGTTGGATTTATTTTTTTAGTTATTTAATACTATGTTTTATATTACTATTTAATATAGTAATAATTTTTTTGTAAGAGTTTTAACCCACCCACTGTTATTATATAAATGGTTATATGTCTATGATTTATTTCATGTAACCATAAACCATAGGTACCCCTCACCTATCAGTGAGTAAAACTTTATAATTACTATAGATCACATGGATTGAATATGGTTTAAATACTAAGCCATGTTAAATCAAACACATTATATATTCATGATAATAGAGAAAATCTAAAAATTAGGGCATTTATATGAAGAAGTCATTATTATTTATTCGGTCACATTAGGTTCTAATCACATCATTATAAAAACTAGATAAAATTCTTATTATGTTCAAATATTAAATTTATCATATTTTTTAAATATATTTTAATTAATTAATTGTTATCATTATTTTTTTGTTTATGTTAGTAAACACAATAAATAAATGTGAATAGATTAATGAATTTTCTTTGATAAAAAAATAATATTTTGTTCTAGTTATATTAATCAATATTGATAAAAAAACATTGAAAAATTTATAAAATATTTATAATCATGTGAAAAATATACTTATCAATTTTTTCATATATTAAGAAAAAACCGCTGTCAAAATATAAATTGAGACAAATCCCTTCAATCATTATATTAAGAAGTAAACCATAGATCATTATATTATCCATGGAATAATATTCATATTTTAATTATTCAAGGATATTGAATTTGTATATTGTGTTGAATTGACCATATTAGCATGACGAGTGGAATCCAATATTTCATTTTCTATAATAGGAATGAAAGATTCAAGTTCAATTGATATTAGGATTTTGGGATTGGGTTTTGTACTCAATAGATCAAGGATCTATGAAATCGTGTAATTGAATGTATATAATACCAACATTTATATGAAGAATTTTATTTGGTCATTATCAAGAATATTTAACGGTGAATATGGATCTCTTATAGCGGAATATATAATGTCAATGATATTTTGAGTTCAAAATTGTGGGATATTTTGATTTGATAAAATAATGGGTGAAAAATAAAACTAATTTATTATATAAAAGTATTCCGCAATTGAAACAAAACATTATCTGATTTTATTTTTTAAAGAAAACAAAATTGTGTTCTATCAAGAAATATCAGAAGTCTAGATTAGGGAAAGATAATCTCTTGACAATTACTCATATCATGGAATTTTATAGATAGATAAACATTATAAAACACAATGAGATAATGACTTATGTACTGAAGTCCTTAGTTTATGATTTGCATTCTCAATAGGATCGATATGAGGAATGAAATATAAATTTAATACATAATGAAAATTCATTATATATTCTATTGTGTGTCATATTATCATAGACTATAGAGATCACAATGCTTTATGGATTCGAGAATTCATATAATAAATTTTCTCATCTAATTGGTTTTTATAATGATAATGAAGGTCAATAGTGGTCTGAAATCTTCAGGGTAATAATTATATGAAATCAGTAATAAGTACTTCTACCTGACCTCATTTAATAAAATTGATTATATTATTTGTGCGTTGGAAAATTCAATTTTTCATGTAATCCAATGGATTCTACAAAACAATTTTCCCACTAAACATCTATTGATTATGAAAAGTTATAATTTAAATTTCTACCTGGAAAATATATAGAATATTCATGTAGTTGTCCTGAATGTGATTCACTATGTGTGTTGTTTCATACAACTAGGAAATTTATCTTTTCATAGGGTGAATATGATAAAATGACAGTTCCAAAGTACTAATAAAAACTCTCATTCCATTTCACAATCATTCCTAAATTATAAGTATACTATAATGTAAATTATATAATATTTATTTGATGAACTATATTATTATTTTTCACGAGGGTCACTAAAAGAGGATCTTTATAATAGTTAATAATAAAGGGGATTTTTAAGGTAAAATATTTATCATGTATATTCATTTTATTTCTATAATTATTGTATTACATAATGAATTTTTTCACACATTTTTTATATGATATTTGAAACAAAAAAATGAACACAAGAAGTGAGGTGGATCATTTATCTACCAATGTTAACGAGTAACAATTCTAGAATATACACTACCATCACACATTACTAAACTGATTTCTTATTATATTTATGAATTTAAATTATTTACCTTGGGTAACCAAAAACATAATTTATAGTTTATGATTATATTTATATATTTTAATTATCATTATTTATTATTAATGTATCTTTAATAGGAATATAATATATTATTGGAAGGAATATTTAAAAAGAATCATTTATATATAAATTATTAAAATAATATCAAAGAAATGGTTATTTATTTATGGTCACAAGATTCATATAATAAAAAATTTAGAAATAATTATATCGTTCATATAAATAAGAATCATTCAATATAAATATTTAATTATGTGTATATATATATACATATTAATTTATACTAAAAATAGAGGATAAAAATCATGGTTGTTTAAAAGGAAAAAATGTTGTGGATAAATTGACTAAAAAACTTAAGAGAAATTTATTTTCAATAATTAGTTCATATTTATGTGTGAGAAAATTATAAATTTCATTATATTGGTGTTTATTCTTACATAAAAAATTTACCTTTTACAATATTCAATAAGATTATGTTTACAAATTTGGTATATGTTTGATTCCTTTGAGAATATTATAGTAAAAAACTAATGTATTAAGTTATCTTTATATAATGACATAGTGATATACCTATGATTAATGCATGTAATTATGTAACCAATAATTTAATTATATTATAAAATTATTTTTAATATTATATCACCAAGTAAACATTATGAAAATAGTGGAATGGTGTTTGGGAAAAGAGTAAGTACAATATGATGGATATATTGTGGTCAACTGTTATTCAAATAGGCCTTATACAATATTTTAAATGACATTTCATCCAATTTAATGCACACACAAAAAGATAATTTACGCCGATATTTTGAGAGATATTCTATACATTTCAGGATATATAAATAATTACATTGGTCATTTTTTCTTATGTTAGATTGTGAATCATTTCATAAAGATACTATTAGGAACAAACATTAATGACAATTAAAAAAATACTATAATTATATGATATTCTAGAAGAATAGGTGGATATTTTAAATAAAATCCCAAAAAATGGTTTACATGGAATAAATATATGTGATCCATGTAAGGGAAAAATGAACAAATGAGATGTTATAAGCCAGGTAAAATTTGATGATACTAGTGCTCATGATAGATAAATTTTTTCATAGGAATAAATTCTACAACAATAAGAGGATAATGTTTTTTACTATACACAAGTATATTTTATGATCTCTATAAAGGTTAGAGAAATGGAGAGTCATTACATTATAATAACATTATATAGAGACACATTTTAATTGAAAATAATAATCCTTTTTCCTATGACAAAATATTATATAGTCCACACTTAAAAAAGGGGAAACATGAGATGATTTTGTAATAATATTCCTAGTACAGAAATAATTTTATCATTATTATAGATTATTTTGATAATATAAATACTATTTGAAGAAAATGATTATTCAAAATGAAACATCATAGAGTCAGTAAAATTAGTACATAAAAATCACGAGTTATTGTAAATGGTTTCAACAAATAATATACGATAGAATTTGAATAAACTATTTCAGTATTCATTTAATAAACTAAAATAGACATCAACAATCCATAATATATAAACATTGTTTGGAGAAATGAAAATTTTTATGAACACAATAGTTATTAATACATATATGTGGGAAATTATTATATAGAACAACTAGAAATGTTTTTAATAGAAATAGATGGAAATAATGATCAAAATCAAGATAGATCCATATATGTGTTGAATAAAATAGGAGGATCACGAAACATTAATTTTCAAGAATCTACAATAAAATTTTATCCCCTAAACAATTAATTTTATAATTGTGTCGAAAAATTATTTAATGTCTGTTTAGTAATTTTTTAGTAATATCTAATGATAATATATAATAGATGAAAAATGATAAATATTTCTAATAATAATTAAATTTATTCATAAATAAATTTAACACTATTATAAAGATTTATTAAGAAGGATAAATTCTTTCAATTAATATATAGACTTATCTAAGTGGATTATTTGAAAAAGACAGAGTATATACTTTGACATTTTTTTAAAATGATTCAATATGAAATATGTCACATTGTGTATATCAATTAATTAATACATCTCCATTATAAATTGAAGATAGGTAAAACATGAGTATAATATTATAATATAATGTGATTATTTGGGTTATTTATTCCACAAAATGATGAATTCTTGTGGATTATATGATATGGTAAGAATTTATATCACAGTACACAGACAGAGATATTGGTAGGTTATGAATCCTATCCAGAAGTATGTATGACATAATCAGAATATGTTCTATGTTCTGAGAGAATTAAAGGTACTTATTGAGAGTAAATAAAAATATTCTATATTAAAAAGTTATTAAAATAGTCTAATGACATAGTTATTATTTATGTTCTTCCATAATAGTGGATAACTAAAATTTATGGGCTATATAAATCCCATTGTCACCAATTCAATAAATCAGAGTATATTATGGACTTTAATTTTTCTAATTATATTTAATGAATAATAAAATTACACATATAGATTGATTTTTTACATAATACAATAGATTCTATAAAATTGTATTATGATAATATTTTATTTGTTTTCTAGACATAGAGTCCTAGTCACATTAATGGAAAATGAATATACATAGTTAGTATAAACACTTGTGGGATTCTAATCAAATGGGTGAAATAATAGAATTTATAGTATCCTCAAAGGTGATTGTGGATGATGTATTTACTAAAAACTAATATCAAAGAAGAGTAGATAAAATTTGATAGATAAAAACTTTTAATTGATTATCTATCTCTTTGGAATGAAGGATTATGTTGGAGTTACTCCACTAGAATCGTGTAAAATATGAGATTCTATTACAACCATAATAATAAATATATTATTAGATTATTGTTTTTTTAATTTATAATTTTTTTAAAATATCAATATTTTATTTTTCATATCACAGGGTTATAAATATTTCAAGATATATTGGAAACCAAATATGAATTGATTATATTCTTGTATATATTTCATAGTTTGTAGATAACATTTTTACAAATGGGTATTGATAATTTTTTTTGCATCTCATTTATTGAAGACTCTGAAAGAGTTAATATTTTCATTATTATTTATATGTTTTCAATGATTTAATCCCTCCCAATTATTCAATGTGAGTGTATTTGCATCATTTATGTGTTTTTAGTGTATTTTGGGCTTAAATGTGAAAATGGGGTAATTCTGTAAAATTTTCAGTTTTATAGAGCTTCTGGTTTTCGGGCATAACTTTTATAATATGGGTCCAATTGAAGAGAATATTTTTTTTATGATTCCTATACATGTGGGATTAAAATGTTCCTTCTGGACCAAGACCCAATTCAAAACCCAATGGTGCCTCAAATTCAATCAAGTGGAGAAATCAGTTTGGAAGGAAGAATGGACCCTACTTCATTAAATATGCAATATCTCCTTCATCCGACCTTATAATGAGGTGATTCCAGCTGGTGTCGATAGAGGCCTTCAAAAGGACGGCTCACATTAAATTTCATAAATTATTGAGCTCATTAAGTCATCCTGTTGGCACGTCCAAGTGGAGTGGGTGAAACAGTGTTTGGCGTCCAGAAAAGTAATGGTCATTGATTCGACCATATCTTTCTTTACACCTGTCAAATGACTATAAAAGTTTCAGGGTCGATAGAAAACTTCATTTTCAACATTATATAAGAAGGGACCTCAGTGAGTTTCGGCCGGATGGTGGGTAGAACAGAGGCAATCTTTTGGAGGACAGATTCTGGAGGATCAAATTTCTGTTCTTTCTTTTCTCTCTTTTGTTCTTCATAGTTTTGTAATGAATTCTTCTTTCCCCTTAGTCACAATTACCCTTACCATGGTGGGGTAAAATTCTGTGTGATTAGGGAAGGAGAGGTTTTCCATATTGTATTTCATGAGTTCCTTCTATTAATGTTTTAAAATCCTCTTTTCTCTTCTGCGAATCTGTTTCAATTTCTTATAACAGTTTTTATTATCATGTACGATTGTATCTGATTATAGATTCTGTTGTTCATTTATATTTGGTCAATGATCAATATCTCCCTCCGCTAGGTTCTGGTTTATAAACAATGTAATAGACCGGGATTTAGTGGTGTAGTACTCGGTGATCACCGGTACGTGTGTGAGGAGTAGTGAATGTTCTTGATTACTTGGGATAAACAAGACCCGATTGGGAATTGCCTAAGATAATTGGGGGTATTTTCTACAACTCTATTACACATTGGAAGGAGAGTAGACCAACATAAGATTTTATTAAGGTTTATTCTCACATTTTTGACCAAGGGAGTGAGAAGAAACGATTGTGGATTCTCACTCTTAACGATTTAGCAGAGGAGAATTGGGTAAAATGAACAATGATAGAATTACAACTAGAAAACTGACCCTAACCTGATCACCATTTCATATCACTGATTTATCACATCATTTGTCAATTTGTTTCAAAACATTCACTTAATTACTTTACTTTATTTAGTTTCTTTCTTGTATTTTCTAAATCAAACAATTTCTAAAAACAACCTCACTTCTTTCTATTTTAAGGTGACAACTTAATTGTTGTGCACTCCTCTCTGGAGACAACCTAGGTAATCCAATCTACTGCATTTTAACTTAGGTAATATTTGTTTTTGTCACACCCCATGATAGGCACATGTCAAAACTTGGCGCCGTTGCCGGGGAGGTAGTGCCAACATTTCTTTTCTTTTCTTTTCTCTCTTTTCATCTTTTCTCTTCAAAATTGCATGACTAGAACCTCAAAAACTGAACCTTTACCCATAGATCCTGAAATTGAAAGAACCATGTTGAATAGACTTAGAGACATTAATTTAGAATCTTAATTTGAGGACGTTCCCCTTGCAGACTCAAGTGAAACTTCAAGTGTTCACTCTGAGCCTGTCATCATGGCTGAAAATCAAAACCAAACACGTAGAGACCTCTGTGCACCACAATTCCTTAATCAAAACAATCAACTTGCCATTCCAGTGTTACAAAATGATTTTGAAATGGAACCTAACATGATTCCTTTGCTTCCAAAGTTTCATGGTTTGGCAGGTGAAGATCCAAACAAACACATTAAAGAGTTCACACATGTGTTCTCAACTTTCAGACCCCGTGGAATTACTGAGGAGCAGGTTAAGTGGAATGCATTTCCGTTTTCATTGGATGGAGCTGCTAAAGAATGGTTGTACGGCCTATAAACAGGAGATGTACATGACTAGAATGACCTGGTAAGATGTTTTATGCAAAGATTCTTCACCACCTCTAGAAGCACAACCATTCATAAGGAAATCTACGCCATACGACAATCATCTGGAGAAACTCTTTACGAGTACTGGGAGAGATTTAAGAAGCTATGTGCCAGATGTCCACATCAAGCCATTGAGGAACACCACTTTCTTGTCTTCTTCTATGAAGGACTACTGGACAATGACAGAAACCTTCTTGATGCATCATCTGGAGGTGCACTGATTGACAAGTCACCAGAAGAAGCCAAGGGCTTGATTGAGAAGATTTCCCAAAACTCGCAGCAATTTGGAACAAGAGGTATTGGAACAAAAGGTATTCATGAGGTACGCACTTCTCATCCATCACCCTTATTAGAAACTAAGATTGAAGAGCTTACTAGTTTGGTGAGGCAGATGGCCTTGAAGCAAGTTAGTGACCAACAAGAACCAGTTAAGGTATGTGGTTTATGCTCATCTCCTGATCATTTCACTGACCAGTGTGCTGAAATACAGGGAATGGAAAGTTGTGCAGCAGCCTTTCAACCAAGGCATTTCCAGAAAAATCAAGGATGGAGAGAGCCTAACCAAGTCCAATATGGATTTGGAAATCAACAGAATCAAGCTAGGCCCCCGTACCAAAATCAGTTTCAAAACCAACCCCCATTCCAAAATCAATTCCAGAACCCTCCACTATTTCAACAAAAGCAGTCTTATAATCAGCCTTCATACCAAAAACCAACCAATATCCAAAGACCATATGAGAAACCATTCACTAGTGCCCAACCTCCAATTCAAAACCAACAAAAATCTGAGTTTGAAGGACTGAAAGACACTGTTAAAGATTTGTCCAATAAGTTTGAGAGTCTCATGGACTTTCTGACCAAAAATCCAAGAAACTCCCTTCCCAAACAATCCCAAACCCAAAAGAGAATGTTAGTATTATAACTACAAGAAGTGGAAAATAACTCCAATCACTATCCACCATTGAACCTGAAACAAGAAAAACTAATATGGGTGAGAATGAAGTTAGAAATGATAAAAATTCTATGCATCAGGAAGAAGATAAGAAAGAGGAGGATGATAATGATAGGACAAGAAGGAAGAAAAAAGAAACACTATTTCAAAGGCAACAAAGGGAGAAGAAAGATATACCACCAACATTTCCATCAAGGATGATTGAATCAAAGAGGTTACAAGAAGAAGCACTGCAAAAAGAAATTCTGGACACCTTTCAGAAAGTGGAAATCAACATACCTCTACTTGAAGCACTCAAACAAATTCCAAAGTATGCTAAGTTTTTGACGGATCTTTGTACCAAGAAAAGGAGACTTCAAGGTAATGAGAGGATCAATTTGGGAAGAAGCGTCTCAGCCCTTATCACACCACAATTTCCAACCAAATGTCAATATCCATGGACGTTTTCTATTCCATGCACCATTGGATCATTAAATTTCTCTAATGATTTGTGCGATTTAGGTGAATCAATTAATGTATTGACTCACTCAATATATACTTCTTTGCATATGGGAGACTTGAAGCCCACAAGAGTGGTGGTCCAGCTTGCAAATAGATCCACAGTATTCCCAGCAGGAGTTCTGGAGGATGTCCTGGTAAAAGTCAAAGATCTTTTATTCCCTGCTGACTTTTATGTGTCAAATATGGAAGATGATAGGACCCCATCACACTCACCCATCATTTTGGGGAGACCTTTCTTGAAGACAGCCAAAACCATTATCAATGTCCATGAAGGGACACTTACCATGGAGTTTGGAGACAGCACCGTCCACTTCAATATTTTTGAATCCATGAGGCACCCATCAGATGATCATTCACTCTTCGCACTCTACAATGAAGATGAAATAGAACCAATTGAAGAATCAGGTATGTTTCATGAATTTTTATCATTAGGATAGTATTTTTCCATTAAAGATATCACTGAACATATGGATTCCCAAACTCTTGGAGGTTCTGATTTCCTGTTGGAAGAAGAGGTAAAATCTGATTTCATTGATAATTTCTTAAATGATGATGAAGATAATATGATTTATTGCGTGCAGGATGTCAAACCATTGGAAGTGGATATCCTCAATTTAGTTTCATCTCTTGAGCATCCTCCTGATCTAGAATTAAAACCACTCCCCACTAATTTAAAATATGTTTACCTTATGGAGGGGGAGAAATTACCAGTAATAATTGCTAATAATCTATCTAAAACTCAAGAAAAATCATTGATTGATATTTTGAGAGAGAATATCTAAGAAATAGGGTGGAGCTTAGGTGATATCCCAGGAATAAACCCAAACATTTGCTCACATAGAATTTTTCTTGAGGGAGATTCCAAACCTGTCAGACAACCCCAAAGGAGGCTGAACCCTACCCTGATGGAGGTTGTGAAAAAAGAGATTGAGAAGTTATTAGAAGCCGAGATCATCTATCCCATGTCAGATTCACAATGGGTTAGCCCCATCCATGTAGTCCCAAAGAAAACTGGCCTAACCATTGTGAGGAATGAAAAGAATGAATTAGTCCCTGTGAGAATTCAGAATAGCTGGAGAGTATGCATCGATTTTAGGAAGCTGAATCAGGTCACTCGAAAAGATCATTTCCCTATCCCGTTCATTGACCAGATGTTAGAAATATTGGAAGGGAGAACTCATTATTGCATTTTGGATGGATTTTCAGGTTATTTTCAGGTACACATTGCCCCCGAGGATCAAGAGAAGACTACCTTTACTTGTCCTTTCGGTACTTTTGCATACAAAAGAATGCCATTTGGATTGTGTAATGCTCTAGGTACATTTCAGAGGTGTATGGTAAGTATATTTTCTGATCACATTGAAGATTTCTTGGAGGTTTTCTTGGATGACTTCACAGTTTTTGGAAATTCGTTTGACCATTGTTTGAAAAATCTGGAAAAAGTTTTGAAAACTTGCATTGAAAAGAACCTTGTTTTGAATTTTGAAAAGTGTCATTTTATGGTTGAGAGAGGAATTGTCCTTGGGCATGTCATTTCACAGAAAGGAATTGAGGTTGATAAATCAAAAATTGAAGTGATAAATTCTTTGCCTTACCCAACTTGTGTGAAACATGTTAGATCATTTTTAGGACATGCATGATTCTACAGGAGGTTTATAAAAGATTTCAGTAAGATTTATCTCTCTCTCTCTATATATTACTTTTGAAAGATGATGATTTTGATTTCAACGGTTCATGTAGGGAATCATGTGATGAGTTGAAGAAGAAATTGATTACACCACCAGTGATGTAGCCACCAAATTGGGAAGAACCATTTGAGCTACTTTGTGATGCTTCAAACCAAGCAGTTGGAGCTGTCCTTTCTCAGCGAATTGAGGCTCTAAGGTACTTGATGAAGAAGACTGAAGCAAAACCAAGGCTAGTGATATGGATACTACTACTACAGGAGTTCAATATAGAAATCAAAGATAAGAAGGGATTTGAGAACCAAGTGGCTGATCACTTAAGTAGACTACCCAACACTGCAGAAGTTGATATTCTAGACACTAAACCACTAAATGATCGCCTTCCAGGAGAGCAGTTGTACTTTATTGAAGGAGAAGTACCTTGGTATGCTGACATGGTCAATTATCTGGTAACATCTCAGGTCCCATCTCATTTAAATTCTCACCAAATTCACAAATTGAAATCTGAATCTAAATATTACATCTGGGATGATCCATTTCTTTGGAAGATTTGCAATGACTAAATGATCAGAAGATGTTTTCCTAAAAATGAAATTGAATCAGTCTTTAGGTTTTGTCACACATTAGCTTGTGGAGGCCACTTTGGACCTCAAAGGACTATAATAAAGGTTTTAGAATCTGGACTTTATTGGCCAAAACTTTTCAATGATTCTCATGAATTTTGTAAACGGTGTGAAAAATGTCAGTTTACAGGAAATATTTCAAAGAGACAAGAAATGCCCCAAAAGACACTTAATTTTTGTGAAATATTTGAAGTTTGGGGGATAGATTTTATGGGACCTTTCCCAATGTCATTTGGAAATTCTTATATTCTTCTTGCTGTAGATTATGTTTCCAAATGGGTGGAAGCAAAAGCCACCAGGACTGACGATGCTAAAGTTGTTTGTGATTTTGTCAGGGCTAACATATTTTGTAGGTTTGGAGTTCCTAGAGCCATCATTAGTGATCAAGGGACTCACTTTTGTAATTGGAGAATGGAAGATTTGTTGAAAAGGTATGGGGTGCATCATAAAACATCAACTCCCTATCATCCACAGACTAATGGGCAAGCTGAAGTGTCCAATAGGGAAATAAAAGGAATTTTGGAAAAGACTGTTAATCCAAATAGGAAGGATTGGAGCCAAAGGTTAGAAGACACATTATGGTCTTATAGGACAGCCTACAAAACCCCAATTGGAATGAGTCCATATAGGCTGATTTATGGGAAAAGTTGTTACCTACCTGTGGAATTAGAACATAAGGCATACTAGGCTGTGAGGAAGATGAATCTGGATCTTGAAAGTGCTGGTAAAGAGAGAAGATTGCAATTACAAGAGTTGGAAGAAATTCAAAGGGAAGCATTTGAAAATTCCAGGATTTACAAAGAGAGAACAAGAGTGGCTCATGACAAACTGATCCAACCAAAGGACTTCCATCCAGGAGACAAAGTGTTGTTATTCAATTCAAGACTCAAGCTGATGCCAGGTAAACTTCGTTCCAGGTGGGAAGGTCCATTTATAGTTACTCATGTATATCCTTTTGGTGCTGTGTAGATTGTGAAGGATGGAGTGAAGGATCCATTCACTGTTAATGGTCAAAGATTGAAGAAATTCCTTGGGACCATGCCATCAGAGCCAATGGAGGAGATCACACTCCTCCAACCTATTTATCAATAAACTCCATCAGGTCGTACCTCTCCTTTATATTTTAATGATTTTTGTGATTCAATTTCTAATATTCTTACATGTTAAATACATTTGAATGCATTGTGGACACTGCATCATTTAAGTGTGGGGGATGGAACCTTTGTAGTGTAGGATTTTTATGTGTTGTTTGTTTTCCTATTTGTTTTTTAAAAAAAACATGTGAGTGTTTAAAATTTTTTGTGTTTATTTTTCAATTTTTGCGTGTTTTTGAAACTTTTGAGCTGAAATGATTATCATTGATATTTTTGAAACCCATCTCCATGAGTGAAATAATTTATTCCTTGAAACTGAGCTTAAATGAATGCTGAAAATGACATTGTTTCAAGTTCAATTATTTGGGAATTTCATGAAAAATACTCTGTTTTTTGAATCCCATGCCACATATCACTGCCTTTATATTTGAAATCACATTCCTGTGAGGCTTCTGAACCTATTATTTTCATATTCTTTACATTCACCTCACTTCTTGAGAGAACCAAATCATGCTTGATTTAACCAGAATTTGATTTATTCCTCTCAAAACTTGAGGGTTTGAGGTACTTGTGTTTTAAATGATTGAGGCATTTCTTTGGTTTGAAAGCCCACTTTTCAAGATAATCCCTTTCATAATGGCCTACCTTAAACATTTAATCCTTGTATCCCATAGAAGCCATGAAAATCCTGTTAGGTTAGCCACATTATAAGCCAATATTCCCTATCCAACCTGCTCTTGAAGTGAAATTGCATGATCTATTTGAACATAAGTGTGGGGGGAAGATATCTTGTATTGTACTACCTTATTTGGGGATACTTTGGGTGAAAAAAAATGTTTAATAGATGTTATTGCTGTAAAAAAAAATCATTCTACTGAAAGCTGTGCCTTTTCTGGAGCTTTCATGATGAGAGAAGCTGTTCCTTTCTGGAGCTTCTAATGTAAAAAGGAAGCTGTGCCTTTTCTAGAGCTTTAAAGAAATATTATATTTGAGAAGATTGAAATGTTTTCTGCTGAAATGATGAACTATGAGAACATTCCTTGATATTCCATGGAGAAGGAGTTTATTTTCTATTAAGGGGAGTGAAGAGAAGACCATACTTTTGTGAAAATTAGAGTAATGCAATTTTGCTTCAAAAAGAGCCAAGCCCTCTTCATTCAGCCTCAGAATTTTCACATATAAATCCTACCAACCTAAATCCACAGAAAAAACTTAACAAGTATTCATGATAAACATATGTCTTTAACTCACATCGGGTGGAGATGTAGGAATTTATCAAGCCTATGGTGACCCTTGTATGAGTTTGGATGAGAAAGACATTGCTAAAAAAATGAAATTTGTGTAATGAGAGATAATGAAAGTTAGGTAAGTGTTTTGTGTGCATGGGAGGATAAATGAAGAGTAAATTTATTGAATGATCCTAAATTAAGAACATGAAATAATAGAGTTTGAGGAGGCATGATATATTTTGTTTCTTGTTTTCAAATTTGTGGATCTCATGGATATGTGTTTTGAATTTACTTTGAATTTATTTTGATTCTGACTTGTCTAAGAGTCCAAGTGATAAGTGTGGGGGAATTGATAGAGTTAATATTTTCATTATTATTTATATGTTTTCAATGATTTAATCCCTCCCAATTATTCAATGTGAGTGTATTTGCATCATTTATGTGTTTTTAGTGTATTTTGGGCTTAAATGTGAAAATGGGGTAATTCTGTAAAATTTTCAGTTTTATAGAGCTTCTGTTTTTCGGGCATAACTTTTATAATATGGGTCCAATTGAAGTGAATCTTTTTTTAGGATTCCTATACTTGTGGGCTTAAAATGGTCCTTCTGTACCAAGACCCAATTCGAAACCCAATGGTGCAGAAAATTCAATCAAGTGGAGAAATCAGTTTGGAAGCCAGAATGGACCCCACTTCATTAAATATGCAATATCTCCTTCATCCGACCTTATAATGAGGTGATTCTAGCTGGTGTAGACAGAGGACTTACATAGGAAGGCTCAAAGTAAATTTCATAAATTATTGAGCTCATTAATGCATCCGTTTGGAACGTCCTAGTGGAGTGGGTGAAATAGTGTTTGGCGTCCAGAAAAGTAATGGTATTTTATTCGGCCATATATTTCTTTAAACCTGTCCAATGACTCTAAAATTTTTAGGGTCGATAGAAAACTTCATTTACAACATTCTATAAGAAGGGACCTCAGTGAGGTTCGGCCGGCTGGTGGGAAGAACATAGGAAAACTTTTGGAGGACAGATTCTGGAGGATCAAATTTCTGTTCTTTCTTTTCTCTCTTTTGTTATTCTTAGTTTTGTAATGAATTCTTCTTTCCCCTTAGTCACAATTACCCTTAACATGGTGGGGTAAAATTCTGTGTGATTAGGGAAGGAGAGGTTTTCCATATTGTATTTCATGAGTTCCTTCTATTAATGTTTTAAAATCCTCTTTTCTCTTCTACGAATCTGTTTCAATTTCCTATAACAGTTTTTATTATCATGTACGATTGTATCTGATTTTAGATTCTGTTGTTCATTTATATTTGGTCAATGATCAATATCTCCCTCCACTAGGTTCTAGTTTATAAACAATGGAATAGACCGGGATTTAGTGGTGTAGTACTCGGTGATCACCGGTACGTGTGTGAGGAGTAGTGAATGTTCTTGATTACTTGGGATAAACAAGACCCGATTGGGAATTGCCTAAGATAATTGAGGGTATTTTATACAACTCTATTACACATTTGAAGGAGAGTAGACCAACCTAAGATTTTATTAAGGTTTATTCTCACATTTTTTACCAAGGGAGTGAGAAGAAACGTTTGTGGATTCTCACTCTTAACGATTTAGCAGAGGAGAATTGGGTAAAATGAACAATGATAGAATTACAACTAGAAAACTGACCCTAACCTGATCACCATTTCATATCACTGATTTAGATCACATCATTTGTCAACTTGTTTAAAAAATTTCACTTAATTACTTTACTTTATTTAGTTTCTTTCTTGTATTTTCTAAATCAAACAATTTCTAAAAACAACCTCACTTCTTTCTATTTTAAGGTGACATCGTAATTGTTGTGCACTCCTCTCTGGAGACAACCTAGGTAATCCACTCTACTGCATTTTAACTTAGGTAATATTTGTTTTTTTCACACCCCACGACAGGCACGTGTCAGACTCATAGGGAATCTATATTTAAATAATAAAATTAAAACTACGTAGTCTATAAGAATGGATTTTATGAGGACATTAACACAAAGATTAATTAGATATGTTTTATACTTCATTATAAATTCCAATTAGTGGACATGTATTTTGGTCCATGTATTTCATATTTTTATTAATTTAATTCACAAAATTATTACATTAATGATTGGAGGAATAATTTTAAAGCATATTTTCATTGAATGGTAAAAAAATTATGTTTATAATTACTCATATGAAAATAACTATATATTTATTTGAAGGATATATCCCTTAAATGAAAATGGATGAATATATTAAAGTGGATTTAATTTAAAGGGAACTATCTCAGTTAATCCTTGGTATTTTTAGAGTAAATATTAGATCCTTTAAGCAAATTATATTAATATAAGTAATTTTAATAATGTTCTGAAGTAAATGATTTTCATTCTTGATGTCATAGTGAGAAAATTAATTACAGGACATAACAGAATATGTAGGGTTGTTTTTTTCTTTATAACGTTATCAATATTCACTATAATAGCTTTGATACATTTCTAGATGGTGTTCATTTGTTTTAGGAGTGGTCACTTATATTCCCTAAGAATTTTACTTAGATGGTAAAACAATAAATTTACAAAAAATATAACCATACTGCAAAGAATTTAATAATTATAGTATAAAATGTTTCTGATTTTTAGAATATTAACAATTCAATATTTTTGATTTCATAAATTTATTATTGAGTTTGTTATGTCGATAATATAGAGGTTAAAGTTTAAACCATATTTATAGTTATGATGTTAATAGTTTTTTTTTATTTTCTAGATTAATAAATTAAATAATAATAATATTTATGAAATGAAGTGGATATTAGATTTATTTATTTCAAAAATGATTAGTATTTATGTAAATATTTATAATTCACAGTTTGTTGAATTCTGCGAATTATTGAAGGGTCCTCTAAATTACTCGATATAAATTTTAAATTTTATTTCATATATTCTATATGATTAATAATGTATATACATAACAAATTATTTTTATATATTTATATTTGAATGAATATAATAAAATTATTTTTATTATTATTATTTTTCCATTATACCTACTCAGAATAAAAATATGATAAAGGATCATTGATACGTTATCAAATAATAACCCATACTATTGTTTCCATCATTTGTCAATTTTTTAAGATTAAAGTTATTACGATGAATGTTATATTTCTTATTAATTTCCACTACACCATCATAGAATATTTTACATGCCCATAAATCTAAATATATATATATATTAATATTTCCAATATAATATATAAATTGTGTATTAAATAGATCTATAGGGACCCCGTTGTGTCATATGGAATAAATATAATATTTTATAACTTTTTTGGCAATGTGTGTATAAAATTGTTCAATTACTTATCTGGATTTTTAATTGAATCAACAATGAAATCAATAAATCCATAATATTTAATCAGAATGATATCTACATTAAGGGTAACTATATTTTTAAATAAATTATTTGTTAAATATTATATATATTTGATAATTTATAGGGGTATTGTTCAATTTTATTTTTTTATTTATCCAATTAAACAAATATACAAAACATTTTATCCACCCACAACATATATTATGGGAATTTATGTTCACCTAGGACATATATCATTGTAATATGATGAAAAATGTCACACCCAAATTAATAATATATAAACTTTATTATTTGTATAATGGATGTAAATTTATATTTGATGCACTACCCACATATATATGAATATGGGATTAAGAGAGTCCATTTTAACCACAAACTACATGTCTTCTACCCTTCCACTATCCCTTTTCCAATATCCTTTATTAGGGTTGTATTATTTTTTTTATTTCATGTTGATTCTATCAAAACATGTTCTAATTTGTTTAACATGATGTGTATATTGAATTTATTATATAATAGAGGCTCAAGATACATTGAATTATATTATCACAAGTACTGTTTATTTTGATAATTCTCAAGTTTATACTATTTTATATTTTTTCATTCTTTAAAAAAATCATTAATATGAGGATTTAATTACATAATCCAACCATCGGTGGCCCTCTGATTTCTAAAATAATGAGAAAACTAACCCCCAATAACCACCTCTAGTAGGATCCAATTTTGAAAATTGTACCAAATGTATAATACATATGATTGGATAAATTACCCCAAATATTTATATTAAGGGAAAAAACTAATAATATAAAAATTTATGATAACAACATAAAATAAAATAAACTAAAAAATGGAATTATCTACATTAATCTATTCAATTTCATAAAAAAATAATCTTTTAAATAAAACACAAAAAATTTCATATTTAGTAGATCAAAATGGAACAACCCAGTCTATTGTATCACTGTCCAAATCGGTCACCAAAATCCTTCCAAACTAGAAGAAATATATATAGGGGTTATAATAAAATGTTCACAATGTTTGAGCCTTCTACATACCAATCCTATAAATGTTGGAAAGGAATACTTATTCTTTTGTGAGACAAAATTAAGACCATATGATCTTTTTTTCCGACATCCCATTCCCGGAGTCACCAAACAATTTTTCTATGAATGTATACTAGGATAATATTTGAGAGAGAAATATCATAGGTTCTCCATAACCACATAACCACTTGTTTACTAGTCTCATTCACCAATCTCAAATTTCTCCTTCTACCATCTTGTCTCTCATAATATGCGTATGGTGGCTGTCCTACCGTCACCAACACTATCATTGCAAATCATTAGAAGTTGTGATATGGTAAGTTACATATTACCCAATATATAATCATTACCACATAACATCCACATTCATAACCTTATAAAATGACAAATATGGTATCATCAAAATCACAATCATTGTCCTCATTCCCTCCTCCTACCATGCAATACAACCACTACATAACAATTTTCCCACAATCACCACTATATAAGGAAAACCACTTGCATGAACCACATATTGCAGGATCTAATATTTATTCCACATCCATATGGAGAGTGTGGAAGCGGGGATTCTATACCAATACCCCACACCAACCATTATACTATGGATAGTTTTAGAACTATATCATATGAAGCCATTATAAAATACAAGATCTAGGATAAGTTAATTATGAAATACAAATAAAAATTATTGAATATATCATCTCACATAGATTCCAAACTATTAGTTCACATAACTGATTATAAATTAATCTTGTAATCTTCAATTTATTAACCACTACACATCCACCACAAAATCTTAATATATATAAAAAATATTATGATATCCATTGAGAAAATTAAAATTCTATCCCGAAAATCATTTCATTTAAAAAATAATGTAGAAAATTTAATATTTTCCATTGAAAAAAATTATATTTATGATGAAAAAAGTAACACCCTGATCTTCCACGATACGCTTCTCTTTCAATAATGCAATAGCTTGCATTGTACGCAAGTTCGAGAATCTAACACACCACGACCAATCAAAATAGCCATTATGAATAGTAATACCCACTTTTTGAAATTATATATGTTTTATATTTCAAAATGGACTTCATTTTTGGATTCGGAATATCGAAATTAGCCTATGTTGAATTTTTGGTATTTTTCTAAGAACTTCCAATTTTTTATGAATAGTGAAAAATACTTAAAAACAACTTTTTTAATCAAAATAATTTATAGTGATAAATTATACTATTGAGTGGTTTTAAAGTATAATTAGAATATATTTTTACCATTTTATCCAATGGTGGTCAATAGAATTCATTTCACTTTGAAATTGGATATAAACAATTGTCAATCATTTGATATATATTGTTTCTTAAAAACACGCTATTAGTTGTGACAGTGGGAATTAATTATAAAATTAATTAATGCAACTAATATTTTTGGAATTTTATAAAATAGAAATAATTTTTGAATTCAGAATATCAATTATAGCTTAGGGTGAAAGTTTGGCGTTGTTCTGAAAAACATCAATTTTTGATGAATAGTGAAACCACTAAGTGGTAGTTAAAAAACTGATTTTTCGTTTAAATGAAACATTACCACTTCTGTGATTTGATTTTCAAAAATCAGACATACATGGTTATCATTATGAAGTAAAATGTGGTTCAATGTGATTAAAATAATTTTTTAGTGAACAGTAACTTTTAAGATTAATTAATCGCGATTAAAGGTAATTAGTGAAATTTAAGGTAAAAAGGATATTATAAAAATATGAAAATACCATTACACTTGTCCTACAATTATTGGATGAGTCATGGCCGACCAATAAAATCCATGGGTCAACTTGGGGACCCCATGGAGCCACTTGGGTAAGAAAATGACAATAATAACTTTTTATTTAAAGTAAAAATAAAATTGTCACAAACATGAGTTGTTTTACTAAAACAATTATTACATGGGGTTATATAAGGTAAATTTTCGACTATAAATATTAATTGGAAAGAAAACAAGATTTCCTACATCATGATATTTTTTTTATAATTTTTAGACATTAAATAAATTAAATATTTTATAACACCATGATGATGCAGCGATTACCTCATTAATTAACGATTTAAATAAAATGAAAAGATAATGTAAAATCTAAGACTTAAACTTGTCAGAAACCTATTGGATGAGTATATTTCGAACCCTTATCACCTTATCCTAGAAATATATAAGCGCGGGACCTTTAAAATCCTAAACTCATTATATAATAAAGTAACATTTCATGACTTTCCAAAAGTGCCCCTCCTATCCTCTTATAAAAGGCCCCCACCACTACCACCTTATTCACACCTTCAAAGCCTTTTATATCGGTCAAAATCTTCCCAAATACTCTCTAAACTTCCCTCTCTTACTCCTAGAAACCTCACTTTGGGCATAAGTCTTCCCAAGGAAGCCTTTGAGCCCAAATCAAAAAGAGTTACCTGTTTTCAAGCTAGTGTTTTCTCTTGTGTTCTTATGTTTTATTTTGCTTCTCAAACTCCCTAAAATCTTTTTATTAATTTCATTTGTAACAACATAAGTATCCTAAATATACTAGGATTTTGTTATAATAAGGATTTTAGATACACTTACACACACCTACATCTAATGGTTAAAGAACATACTGTTTCTGTGGATGGTGAATTTCTGCCTCACGAAACGATGATTGTTCAACACTCATATAACACCTTAAAAGGTGGCCATTAAGATGTCACTACATTTATATATGATATATAATATTTTTACGTTTTACTTAAGCTTATGTATTTTTCATTTATGTCATACCTTTATGGTTTCCATTATGGGTAAACGCAATATTTTCATTTTAGGAAGTGCGGACTACCGCCCCCTCAAAGTGATTTGAATCGTTAATGCCATACGTGGGATGTATAAAGGATGGAGTAAATGGTATTATACATTATATTATAATGGAATTATATTATACGTTTATATAATTATAACTTCATTCCATTAAATATGAAATAGAAATGAAAGTAGCGTTCATGCGTACGTACGGCTTACGGTCTCCATGAATGGTGCATTTCATTTCTTACCTCTAAATGTTATGTAATATTATAAATGAGTGTATATAATGGATATATATGATGTATATAATATCTAAATCATGAATATAATTATGGATATAATGGATGTTTTACCACATGAACAAAGTGTAATTATAAGAAGTTTATTTTTGACTCAAGTACCTAAGATCGAAAAAACGACCATTATTAACTTAAATAATTACATAATGTTAATAACATGGTAATAAGTGATATAAAAGGAATAATAAACATGAAAAAGGTTATTAATCAGGTATAGATTAACTCTAGTTTATTATTCAGGAGGTTAAAGAGCGGTCGAGTCAAGTCGGACACGAGGTAAGGGAACTTCTTAACCCAATTTCCGTTCTTTGGGTTAATCTCCTACTTTCAAATTATGCCTTGATATCATTATGTCTTATCTTGTATTTTTACTTTCTTTATGTGTAATTATAGTGAATACACATAATAGATCTATTTTATTTAAAAAATCATCTTTGTAAGGGAACTTCTTAACCCAATTTCCGTTCTTTGGGTTAATCTCATACTTTCAAATTATGCCTTGATATTATTATGTATTATCTTGTATTTTTACTTTATTTATGTCTACTTGTAGTGAATACACATAATAGATCTATTTTATTTAAAAATTTATCTTTGTAAGGGAACTTCTTAACCCAATTTCCGTTCTTTGGGTTAATCTCCTACTTTCAAATTATGCCTTGATATTATTATGTATTATCTTGTATTTTTACTTTCTTTATGAGTACTTATAGTGAATAAACATAATAGATCTATTTTATTTAAAAAATCATCTTTGTACAGGACTTCGTCTCAATCTCCATTCATTGAGGCATATTTTGTTTTATACACAAATTTCTTCTATACAGTGTATAAACCCCTTTGGCTTTTACCTTTATTCAAAAGGAATATTTTTATACGATGCGTTTTACTAAACGACAAAAAGGAATGTTTTTCTTGTCATACGTATGCGGCGACAACGACTTCTCCACCGTCGTGACAATTATTTGAGTTTCGGCTTCCTCTACAAGCTATAACTTTTTTTAAAAAAATGAAAAATAAATTCCATGTTTTACTTTTCTTTTAATTTGGTATTGAAAATGGTTTTGATAATTTTTGTATTATATCAATGTGTTGTATTGATATCTTGTGATTGATATGTGGAAATGTTATGTTTCCTTTATGCATGTTTTATGTGATACGATTATGTTATGTTTTATGATATGTTTAAACCTGTTCATATGAGGAATGCATTGGACTTAATAAGTGACGGGTGGAGCTCGCTATAGCTCCTTGATGCATCAGAAGGTCTCATGAGATAAACTAGTGTCTTGGCACGAGGCCTTGACAAAATCGTATTTGTAGTCTTGGCATGAGGCCTCGGCTACGTGGTTTTGATAGTCTGGCATTATGCATTCCATCATTATGAATGTGGTTATTGATATTGAATGTGATTATTCAACTAGTAGGACATCCATGTGAATAAGTAAATGACATTATTTCATTTTATTATTGCCATATTATGCTGAAGTTCAAGTTTAAAAGGCTTTTATTTTAGTTTTACATTTCCTTAAATGTCAATGTTTATTTATAAAATATTTCTCTATATTATTATCCTTACTGAGCATCTGAGCTCACTCCTTTCAATGTTTTAATATTTTCCAGGATGTGAAGAAGTATTTTATGAATGACCTGAAGGGATAGTCAGAAGAGGATATGAGTGTGGACTATGGAGACTTTTTTATTTTAGTTTTTCACTTTATGATGTAATGTAACATTTATGAATGTATCTAGTGTTTCCAAGGCTACTAAACTAATCGGTATTTCGAGACTTTATCTTTTGTGATCATTCCAATGTTACACAATAATGCACCGACTCTGGGTAACTGGGGTCGGGGCATTACAGTTGGTATCAGAGGCAGTTTAGTACTAACCTTGGAAGCTAGATTTAGATAAACTCTGATTAGAGCACATAGCACAAAGATAGAATTTGAGGATTAGTATCGATGAACTTCCTAGAATTTTGGTATTATAGAGATTTTGTGAGTTTTCCGAGTAATACATCCCTGTCTGGATACGAGCAGGTAGAGGCGGCTCTGGCACAGATGTACCTAGGGGTAAAACCTGAAAACACCGCTTTGAGCTAGACTTGAACGGGAATTGGTGCACGACAACGGGCCTTGCTGCACTCTTGGTTACGATATTCCCGGGGGATATTCTTAGGATAATTCTCGTTTTCTTTACAAACCACTATGAAGGGTTATGAGTATATACTTCCACAAAGAAAACATTTATTATGATTATGGATTATATCCATAAATTGTTCAATTTATGTTAAGTGTTTTTCATGTTTGTAATTATGTGTTTTGATTCATAAACTAATCCATTTTATGCCATTGTTTAGAAATGGCGCCTTGTGGAAGGAATGAAAACCATATCAATGCATGCACTCACTGTAGGTATTTCCCTCCTGCTCAAGATAATTATTGTGGAGCTGGAGATACAATTGGTGGTGATCATCTTATTACCATTCTGGGACAACTCACTCAGGTTATGAATAATAACCTTACTCGTATGGATCACCCTGATCCGCAACGTGGAGCATCAATGTTAGACCGATTCATGAGGAAAAAACCACCAACATTTAATGGGGGTACAAATCCATTAGTATCTGAGCAATGGATAAAATCATTAGAGAAAATATTCCACGCCTTGGGGTGTAGAGAAAGGGAGAAAGTTGTCATTGCAGTTTACCGCCTCACTGGAGATGCCGATCAATGGTGGTCACTGATTCAAAACACAAAGGAAAATGAAGAAATATCAAGTATGGAATGGATGGAGTTTAAGGAAATTTTCTTAGAAAAATACTTCCCTCGTGACCATCGAGCATATATGGAAAGGTAATTTCTGAGTCTGAGATAGAAGGACGATGAGAATGTCGCAAAGTATGAGGCTAACTTTACAAGGTTAGAAAGGCATGATGCAGATTATATACATAACCCAAGAAGTAAGATTGACCGTTTATTTGATGGGTTAAAACCATTTCCCCGTCGAGATTTAGTATCACAATCTTTCTCAACATACGAAGATATAGTCTCGTGTGCTATCAGGATAGAAAAGGAATTCTCTAAGTCTTATGACAACAATGTAAAGCAAGAGAAGAAGAGAATGGTGGAACAAGAGATAGATAAAGGGAAAAAGGGAAAGAAGGATTTTACATTATGCGATAATTGTGGAAAGAATCACCCTGGTACTTGCCTAAAAGGAATGGGAGTTTGTTATAAATGTGGAGAAAAAGGTCACCAGGCTCGTGATTGTAAGGGAAATAAAGACGATATCAATGTTGAATGCTATAATTGTAGGGAAATGGGGAATTATGCAAATGAAAGTCCTAAGCGTCAGGGAAACTTACCTCAGAAAAGGACAAGGGATCAAGGACAATCTTATGCTGTTACTACAGTTGAAGTGGAATTATTAATGTATTGGTGCTTTTGGACTCAAGGATTATATTCTGGTTATAAGGATAATGTGATATATATAAGGATTTTAATGCAGTACTTGTTGTTTCATTAAGGTTTTAATATGATTAAGGTAATCATATTTTTAGTATGTGACAATAAGAGAAACTTTACTTTGTTTGGGGAATATGATGTTACAATTGATTTTGGAATTTAGAGACCTTTTAGAGA
The DNA here is from genome assembly GCA_963277665.1 of Viscum album. Taxonomy (NCBI): domain Eukaryota; kingdom Viridiplantae; phylum Streptophyta; class Magnoliopsida; order Santalales; family Viscaceae; genus Viscum; species Viscum album. The sequence continues at coordinate 469,359,088 of OY728123.1, read as the reverse complement.
AAGTATGGGTAGAGGTATTTTGGATAACTATAAAGGTTAGAATGGATTAATTTGAACTTTGGATAGTATTTTTTAAGATTAAAACATTTATGAAGATTAATTTTGGAATATTACAATAATATATTTTTAGGAAAAGGACAACCTGCAGGTCGGGGGATAACCCGTCGCGTTGGACAAAGCTGCATGAATCAAACCCACAACCATAGTGCAATAGACCTTTATTACCTACCACTGGCCTACAGGAAGTACCTGGTTATTACAAAAAGTTTTCCTAATCTTAATGGTATGTGTTAATATTTGGAACCTTATACAATTATGATAAATAGAATATTTTTGAGTTCTATTACCTTTTAGAGTGAAAGATGGATTTGTGGTAAAAATTTATTAAAGAATGAAAGTATACATGACAAGTATGTATATTCCCTTACTTTCTTAGTAAATCTGCTAAATAAATTCCTCAACTTTATAAAAGGTAACTTAAAATAAAAATGTTGTCGGTTAACTTTTCCAACTGGTGATTCAATGACCATTTAACTAATCACAAGTTTGTGATTTTCTTGTGGTTAACTTTCTCCTAATCCTGTTTTCTACAACTCTCCATCAGACCTTGATGGTTTGTTTTTCTTCCATATCCATATTTTCATAGAATCATAGTATGGGCTATCTCGGGTGACCTTTGTACTTATCTTTCTATCTTTTAAAGTTATATTTTTATTAACCTTATTTCCGATGTGGGTTTTCCACAAAGGTATTTCATATCTTCAACATTTTATTTTCAAACAAAAATTTCAAATTGCGAGGATTCAATTTATTGAAGGAGGGGAGAATTTAACACCCCGAGCTTCCACGATACACTTCTCTTTCAATAATGCAATAGCTTGCATTGTACGCAAGTTCGAGATTCTAACACACCACGACCAATCAAAATAGCCATTATGAATAGTAATACCCACTTTTTGAAATTATATATATTTTATATTTTAGAATGGACTTCATTTTTGGATTCGGAATATCGAAATTAGCCTATGTTGAATTTTTGGTATTTTTCTGAGAACTTCCAATTTTTTATGAATAGTTAAAAATACTTAAAAACAACTTTTTTAATAAAAATAATTTATAGTGATAAATTATACTATTGAGTGGTTTTAAAGTATAATTAGAATATATTTTTACCATTTTATCCAATGGTTTTCATTATAATTAATTTCACTTTGAAATTGGACATAAACAATTGTCAATCATTTGATATATATTGTTTCTTAAAAACACGCTATTTGTTGTGATAGCGGGAAATAATTATAAAAATTAATTAATGAAACTTATATGTTTGGGATTTTTTAAAATAGACATCATTTTTGAATTCGGAATATCAATTATAGCTTAGGGTGAAATTTTGGCATTGTTCTGAAAAACTTCAATTTTTGATGAATAGTGAAACCACTAAGTGGTAGTTAAAAAACTGATTTTTTGTTTAAATGAAACATTACCACTTATGTGATTTGATTTTAAAAAATCCGACATACATGGTTTTCATTAGGATGTAAAATGTGGTTCAATGGGATTAGAATATTTTTTTGGGTGAATAGTAACTTTTAAGATTAATTAATCGCGATTAAAGGTAATTAGTGAAATTTAAGGTAAAAATGATATTATAAAAATATGAAAATTCCTTTACACATGTACTAAACTTATTGGATGAGTCATGACCGACCAAGACAATCCATGGGTCAACTTGGGGACCCCATGTAGCCACTTGGGTAAGAAAATGACAATAATAACTTTTTATTTAAAGTAAAAATAAAATTGTCACAAACATGAGTTGTTTTACTAAAACAATTATTACATGGGGTTATATAAGGTAAACTTTAGAATATAAATATTAATTGGAAATCCAAAAAGATTTCACACATCATGATATTTTTTTATAATTTTTAGACAATAAATAAATTAAATATTTTCTGACACCATGATGATGCAGCGATTACCTCATTAATTAACGATTTAAATAAAATGAAAAGATAATGTAAAATCTAAGACTTAAACTTGTCAAAAAACTATTTTATGAGTATATTTAGAACCCTTATCACCTTATCCTAGAAATATATAAGTGTGGGACCTTTAAAATCCAAGACTCATTACATAATAAAGTAACATTTCATGACTTTCCAAGAGTGCCCCTCCTCTCCTCTTATAAAAGGCCCCCACCACTACCACCTTATTCACACCTTCAAAGCCTTTTGGATCGTCCAACCTCTACCCAAATACTCTCTTAACTTCTCTCTCTTACTCCTAGAAGCCTCACTTTGGGCAGAAGTCTTCCCAAGGAATCCTTTGAGCTCAAATCAAAAAGAGTTACCCGTTTTAAAGGTAGTGTTTTCTCTTGTGTTCTTATGTTTTATTTTGCTTCTCCAACCCCCTTAAATTTTTTTATTCATTTCTTTTGTAACAAAACCAGTATCCTCAATATACTAGGATGTTTTTATAAGAAGGATTCGAGCTACACTTACACACACCTACATCTAATGGTTAATGAACATACTGTTTCTGTGGATGAAGAATTTCTGCCTCACGAAACGATGATTGTTCAACACTCATATAACACTTTTAAAGGATGCCATTAAGATGTAACTATATTTATATATGATATATAATATTTTTATTTTTTACTTAAGCTTCTGTATTTTTCATTTATGGAATACCTTTATGGTTTCCATTATGGGTAAACGCGATATTTTCATTTTAGGAAGTGCAGACTACCGCCCCCTCAAAGTGATTTGAATCGTTAATGCCATATGTCGGATGTATAAAGGATGGAGTAAATGGTATTATACATTATATTATACTGTAATTATATTATACCTTTATATAATTATAACTTCATTCCATTAAATATGAAATATAAATGAAAGTAGCATTCATGCGTACGTACGGCTTACCGTCTCCATGAACGATGCATTTCATTTCTTACCTCTAAATGTTATGTAATATTATAAATGAATGTATATAATGGATATATATGATATATATGATATCTAAATCATGAATATAATTATGGATATAATGGATATTTTACCACATGAACATTGTGTAATTATAAGAAGTTTATTTTTGACTCAAGTACCTAAGATTGACAAAATGACCGTTATTAACTTAAATAATTACATAATGTTAATAACATGGTAATAGGTGATATAAAATGAATAATGAACTTGAAAAAGGTTATTAAGAAGGTATAGATTAACTCTAGTTTATTATTCAGGAGGTTAAAGAGCGGTCGAGTCAATTCGGACATGAGGTAAGGGAACTTCTTAACCCAATTTCTGTTCTTTGGGTTAATCTCCTACTTTAAAATTATGCCTTGATATTATTATATCTTATCTTGTATTTTTACTTTCTTTATGTGTACTTATAGTCAATACACATAATAGATCTATTTTATTTAAAAAATAATCTTTTTAAGGGAACTTATTAACCCAATTTCCGTTCTTTGGGTTAATCTCCTACTTTCAAATTATGCCTTGATATTATTATGTCTTATCTTGTATTTTTACTTTATTTATGTGTACTTATAGTGAATACATATAATAGATCTATTTTATTTAAAAAATCATCTTTTTAAGGGAACTTCTTAACCCAATTTCCGTTCTTTGGGTTAATCTCCAACTTTCAAATTATACATTGATATTATTATGTATTATCTTGTATTTTTTACTTTCTTTATGTGTACTTATAGTGAATACACATAATAGATCTATTTTATTTAAAAAATAATCTTTGTAAGGGACTTCATCTCAATCTCCATTCATTGAGGCATATTTTTTTTATACACAAATTTCTTCTATACGGTGTATAAACCACTTTGACTTTTACGTTTATTCAAAAGGAATCTTTTTATCCGATTCATTTTACTAGATGAAAAAAGGAATGTTTTTCTTGCCATACGTATGCGGCGACAACGACTTCTCCGCCGTCATGACCATTATTTGAGTTTCGGCTTCCTCTACAAGCCATAAGTTTTTTTAAAAAAATGAAAAATAAATACCATGTTTTACTTTTCTTTTATTTTGGTATTGAAAATGGTTTTGATAATTTTTGTATTATATCAATGTGTTGTATTGAAATCTTGTGATTCAAATGTGGAAATGTTATGTTTCCTTTATGCATGTTTTATGTGATATGATTATGTTATGGTTTATGATATGTTTAAACCTGTTCATATGAGGAATGCATTGGACTTAATAAGTGACGGGTGGAGCCCTCTATAGCTCCTCGATGCATCGGCAGGTCTCATGAGACAAACTAGTGTCTTGGCACGAGGCCTTGAAAAAATCTTATTTGTAGTCTTGGCACGAGGCCTTGGCTACGTGGTTATGATAGACTAGAATTATGCATTCCATCATTATGAATGTGGTTATTGATATTTCATGTCATTATTCGACTAGTAGGACATCCATGTGAATAAGTACATGGCATTATTTCATTTTATTTTTTCTATATTATGATGAAGTTCAAGTTTAAAAGGCTTTTGTTTTAGTTATACATTGCCTTAAATGTTAATTTTTATTTATGAAAGCTTCCACTATATTGTTATCCTTACTGAGCATCTGAGCTCACCCCTTTCAATGTTTTAATATTTTCTAGGATGTGAAAAAGTATTTTATGAATGACCTGTAGGGATAGTCAGAAGAGGATATGAGTGTGGACTATGGAGACTTTGTTATTTTAGTTTTTCACTTTATGATGTAATGTAAAATTTATGAATGTATCTAGTGATTCCAAGGGTACTAAACTAATCGGTCTTTCGAGACTTGAACTTTTTTGATAATGCCAATGTTAAGCAATAATGCACCGACTCTGGGTAACTGGGGTCAGGGCGTTACAAAAACTTTATTGAATATTTTTGGAAAAATTAGTATCATCTCTCTTATAAATTTATTTAACCATTTATAATATAGTTTATAGGATCGATCTACTTATACATTAATTATAACATTTTAAAATCTATCACACAGCTGTTGGATTCTATCCAATATGTGATTAACATATTGTAATTAATATAAAATCATTACATTGTTTTATCATAATTCAATGATACTATTAATCAACAACACCATCACATAATTTATCATAGTCACATCCACTCGACAATTTGTAAAAAAAATATTTATATATATTTGTACTATGTGGGACAAAAACAACATCATTCACATCCATAATATTTAAATAGGGAATTTAGTTATCATCCTTAATTTTTATTTATTTTCTGAAAGTGAAACAATAAATAAACCATATACAAATATAGTATTTTTTATGTAATCAAATAAAAAAATAAATATTTTCTTTATAAAAACAAGAATATCTTATTAAAAATTTATATTAAAATGAAATTGAATACTAAAAAACAAAATTTTTTAAATATCCACATGACACATTATTCTCATAATTAATAACATATATATCATTTCCAAATTTCCACGCATTTTATTCATACTATTTTATTTTGGATAAGAAGATAACACCAGAAGCACATAATAAAATTCCATAATATATATAAAATAATTATTAAACATTTAAAATTCCATATTTTAATCTCCTAACCTCTTTTCACTATTGTTTTTATTCATACTAATTTCATAGGGGAGATAAAATATTCATAAACTAACAATTTACACCAATATATGGTGGATTTTATAGAATGATATAACTCACAATAGATTAAATGTTACACTACCAATATAGAGGAGGTATTAAAGTGTGAAAATTTTGTAATAATAAAAATATGGAACATACCAAAATACAATGACTCAAAATGATTATAAGGTGATGATTTTATCTTATAGGATCAAAAAAATAACAATAAAATCTAAATTATCTATTAGAGGAGGAAATTTGTTTCTAGAAACTACAGTTATTATTTAACATGGATATACCCACCATACCTAGCCAAAAACAATTTTTTACACTTATTTAAATATGTTTATACTTATCTCATTCAGAAAACCATTTTAATAATATAACTATTTTTAATTATTAATGCTTGTAACATCTTTATCGTAACAGATTTGAAATTATTTATATTCCATAATTATTTATATTTATTTTCATTAGAATCATTATATATTGATTTAGACTAGAAAATAAATTTTTATCTCTTTAAATGAACAACCTATTACAGATTAAATTCACTTCATAAAGTTATATGGAAACTACCAATACATAGAGTCCAAAAATAACCCATATCGATGAACAATGATTATTAATAAATCTAAATGTAGCTATGGTAAAAAAGCATACACATACACCATAAGAATGCACCCTTAAAAAATACATTATTGGAATTCACATTAATAGAATAACAAAAGGGTTACAATAATATAGAATTTGGAATAGGGATATCCTCTAGGTTGTTGGGAGATTACCCTTATATAAAATTTGACCCTATCTTTCAGCACCAACACATCCTTCATCACAACTTTGTTAAATGATCTAGGATGTTTTATACCTCAATACAAAATTTAACAATATAGATACCCCCTAAATCATATTATGTACTCCAACACATGATACTTAGCATGTTTTCATTAGTCACTCTATCTCACCTTTTAAAAAATAAAAATATATATACAATAACTTTTTAAAGGTAAATCTTTATTATATGTAGATTTACCACGAAAAAATCTTCTAAAATGGAATTCTAGACTATATCAAATCCCATTGCAGACTCAATTATCACACCTCGACTCACGTAATGGTTTTAAGTAGTAACATCACATTATGATAACTGAAATTAAGAAATTCCATTTTACCTTTACAAGGATCATTTGGAATTGTTGAATTTTTGTAATGAAAGTCCCCCAAAAAATAGAGCTGTGAATTATTAACAAATTATCGAGTTCCAAGAAACATAGATCCATCTAAAATATGATCATCATAAAAAAATACCTTCCAAAACTGAATCTACCATGATAACAACTGTTAGGAACACCAATGGCCAACATCACTCCCACTACTACTATGTGGTTGTCATTTGGATTCACAAATAATTTTCTAGACTCCAATACACATATTAACTCATGGAAACACAATGGAATCCACCTACGACATATAGGAAATTATTGATGACTCATCTCTTAATTTTTTTCAATGTAATAATAAAATGGGAAAAAATGTTACATACATAATTACCAAATAAGAATATATAAAAAATAATTATCTATTACATCAACATCCACCCAATGAACCTTGGTTTAAAGCAATCAAATAGAGGTTGTACCATTTTAGAAACACAATCATGATATATTAAATGAGAAAATAAATAGTTAAAATATTAAAAAAAATTAAAATTCACTTATTTGACATAATATCATGATAAAAAATTGAAAATATTTTGTACATAATTCAAAAAAGAGGGTTAGTTTAGAGATTCTTGAAAAAACCTTTAAATCATTTCGACTAACCAACCGCTTCACTATGAACTGGGGAATCCAAAAATTAAAAGTCTTCTGTACCATTGTTACATCAACACACCACATTAAAATCACCTGATAATAGAACATAAAAAACTCATATGCAAAGGTTTATCTAAACACCAGGGTTGGGCCTAAGTCTTGGGTGGCCAAATAACCCCCCCACCCCTTAAATTTTTTATAGGTGAAAAATATTATATCACTGACATCATTCAAATCAGGATTCCAAACATGATAAATGAGATAATATATATATTATACAATGAATTTAACAAAGGATATTACATTCATATTATTGTGACCCTTCTTCCACATAGTTAAGAATCCACACAAAGCACACCCACCTCTATCCCAAACAAAAATTTGATCATAGACCTTGTCAAAAAATATTAAACATCATACTTTTAAACACATTTTATAAAACCAAGATCATATTATATTATTAGTAACTTTGAAACATTATTCCGATAAAAGGGAAAAAAACTTTATCCCATTACTCATTCTCATAATTTTCAAATGCGATGTTCTGTTTTCTTTGTGTCGGCATATCATCTCTTTAATCATAAAAAAAATATTCATTACCTTAACTATTATATTCACTCACTCATTAGAAATATATAATTGAATTACTATTATGAACTAATATTTCCATGAAATTAAAATCAGTTGTATCCTAACAAAAAACCAGCCAAAAATATCAAGATATGACTTAAAATAATATTCCCAAAATTACTATATAAAAATAGTTATATATTTAATAGTGGAAACTACTTATAGGTTCATTACAACTCAAGTACTTATCCATCATTCAAGTTAAAAATATATTTATAAATAAAATAAAAATGGTATTGAAAGTACAAATAAGAATATTAATATAATTTCCAATATCCCAATTAAATACTATATGAAAATTTTATGGAATATTGAATATTTTAACTGGAATACAATTATTAATATTCTATTGCATGTTCTTAATCCATGTTTTTTTAAATAAAGTTTGATATATAATCATTTTAAATTTTTTAATGATGTATATAAGAATGTGTATGATTTAATTTATAATGAATAAAATCAACTTATAAATAAAAAATCATATTACAAAATAAATCACTTAAACCACTTCCTATAATAATTTCTATATTTTATAATTGAATATTCTTTAGGGAGCCTATAATTTTATCTAAAAATTCATTATTGGAAGGACTTCAAAAAAAACATCTGTTTTTTAAATATTAAAATTATTCCTTGAAACTTTCCTATTAAAAATTAAATTAAAAAAAACATTGATAGATATCCTTCTAAGTCATCCTTCAAATAAATTGCAATAGTCACTTTTAATATTTTACTCAAATAAAAAGTATAACTAAATTATAATTAAAGATATGTAAAATTATAATATAAATATAAATATTATTATTATAATTGTTATAATAAGGATACGTGTAAGAAATTTAATAAAATCATATGAATTATGAATAGTTTTTATACACCATTAATCATTTTTAACATACTACATTAAAATATGTGATCCTAGTTTTTATATATTAATATCGAAATGGATATATTCAAAACTAGGTATTCAAAATAATAAAATTAGACACATCATTAAAAATGAGGTTGAAAATAATTTACATTATTATGTATTACACTTCGTTATGTTTTGTAATAATAAAAAAAATTTAAAAAAATTGACAACTCGGTAGGTATTTTTGAAATCATACATTTTTCATTAATCAATTATATTTTGTAAATGTCATTACATATCAATATTATATTCAAAATAAATTTATAATCATAAAACACAAAAATTAGATATTTAATAAAAACATATTTCATTATCATGAATGCCAAGGGAAACTGTCCACCACACCATGATATTATCCAATCTAGGAATCATTAACACTCTACCAAAACATTAATACTATTTTTTATTTGAATAAGTGTCCCAATTATTAAAATTATAGAAGATGTAACATATGAAAATTTCACATAATAAATCACTAATCCTAGTATCTTGAAATCAATTAAATTAAATTATTTAATTTTTATCCCTCATATCCCTAATAGGAACCCATAAAATCAAAATTTCAAATAATAATTATTTTTTCACCATTCATTATTATGTACCCTAAAATATGTACCACACCAAATTTTCTTTCTATAGACACAGATTCCATGAATAGGATTATAGGTTCCCCCAAATCCCATCCCCTTGGCAGTTTCCCAAGTCTATGTCAACCATAAATTTCAAATGACCTCTTTACACTATTAACCAATAGATTCCTTGTTGTACGAAACACAAATATTTTCTTAATATCACAACCAACATATCTATTAAAACTTTATCATGATACCCTCACCCCTTCTCAGGTACCCATGATTATCCAACATGGAAGATAAGGAATATACAATAAAGCCTATATCCAATAATCCATATGTAGGTGACTACAACCAATTTTACTTGGCATATTTTTGGTAGAATTAACTCATAATATTAGTAATTAAAAATATATAAGTGTAGAAACACTAATATGTAAAAATTCATATAAAATAAACAGTGATTCATATAAATAGAAATACCAATGAAGGTCTTGTAAAATATAGTTATTCTCTAATAACACCAAAAACACCTAATAAGAAACTCCAAATAGACACAACAACTCTAAGATTTATCACTGCATATCAGAAATACGAACCAAATTGAAATTAAAAAATGTACATAATGGTTATAATTACATATATATGTAGATAGATTGTTGTTTCGACCTGTTATGACAATGTACTAAAATCATATTATTTATATTATTCATAATGAGTAGAACCAACCAGAAACTATTAAGTGAACTATTAAATTCTATATCCGATAAAAATCAATTCCTATGTATATCACACATGTATCACAATATTATTATTTTTTAAATATAAATAAATAGGCCCCCTATAATAACATCTCAAATATCTTTCTATTATCGAAACACAAATCAGAACAACTTATTCCCCCTCTATTTCTATATGATCTCGATGGGGTCTTAACTACATCCACCCAAGTTCATTCGTGTCCCAATTTCTTGTAATTTATTATTGTAAAATCCACATATCACATGTCGAATCATTACCATGTCACATCCACATCCCTCAACTCAGATTTAGATAATTATGGTATCATGAAAATTAATTAAACCGTTCTCAATCCATCCTCCTATAACGAAAAAACCCACCTCATATCCATGGTACCATCATTACAACTTCATTGGGTAATCCACATAACCCATCCATGAAATGTGTGATCATACCCAAATCATTACATCGTAGTCAATATTATACGATTGAGATATTTGGTAATAGTGGATACTAATCAATCTTCCCACACTAGCACTGATGATGGGGAAATAATTTGGACCAAATCACTAGGTGTAGGACTAAAATAGTTTAGTTGGGTGGGATTTTATTAGAATTAATAATTAAAATAAATTAATATAGCCTCTTAAGGATCTATGTAATATGGTGTAAAAAATATTCATAAAATCATTCATTTCACTATTTCATACCAAATAAACATACAAAAAATTGATATATCAATAACCTAAAATTAAAAAACCCATTAAAAAAAGAATTAATGACTAATAAAATATCCCATTATTGTATTTTAGAAAAAACTAGATTTTCCTTTTCCATTAATAATTATAATAATAATGTAATTTTATCACATATTTTTTTAAAACATATTGGATATCAACATTTTCCATTGTAATCTTTATCTAAATGTTTTTATTTTATATCAAATTTATATATTAATTACAAAATATTTAATTCATTCCCATAACTATTCAATTCTATCCTAACATAAATTAAAATATTTTAATTAAGAACACATGGTTCCATTATTTATACCACATTATACACTATTAGTTATCTATAACACCTTCAAATTATTTATCATATCCATAACCAGTCAAAAATAAGGAAATACAATATTTTTATGCATAAATATTACATATAGAATCATCAATATCATTAAAGTTATTTAAACCAATAAATTTATTATAAGGTTTTAAAATTGTTTTATTTTTGTGATTCGATTAAAAAATAAAAATGTATTTATCTAATAATTTTAATTGAAAAAATATCTCATCAATCAAATCTCTAACACTGTAAAACCTCACATCTAGCTAAAAATTTATAATTTTTTAATGGTAATAAATCATAATAATTTCAATGTTCACATGACACTTCATTCTTAAACATAATTTCATCTCAAATTATACAAAACATCCAATTTTGGATATTAAAAATATTTTATTTTAGGTAACATTAAAAGACAATCACTAAATAAAAACATACCAAATATATAGAAACTTGGGTGAAACACTCCCCATTCCTTATTTTAATCTTCCTTCACTTTAACATCTTTAATTCGATTCATAATAATTATCATGAGAATAATAAATCATGAAAAACAAAAACATTTACGCAATAATAGGCAATAATATATTCAATACACTAATATATGAATAATTACCTATAATAACACAAAATCATTGGAAAATTAAATATATACACTTTATAAGAAATGCATTTTAGTAGTTACCAATCATATTAAGAAGGATTACATGTCTAAGATATTGATTCATTCATCATACAAGCGTGAAAGAAACTAAAAAAACTCTGAAAGATTGAAAAGTGGAAGAAGCTAATTTTAAAATATATATATATATATATATATTACCTTGATATTCTTCATTGAATTGTCTTAAATCCAATTTTAATTTTCTGTAAATTTATTTCTATGTATTTCATTCACATGATACATTTACAATGTTTATTATATTAAAGGATTATAAGGTGCTACCCAATTCATCTTTATATATTTAAAATCAATGGTTTTCTATTATTACTTCAATTCATTTTCAGTAATATTGATATATATAGATTTATATGGAAACAATTTTTTAAAAGGAACCACATACATGGAAAAAAGTTACTATATAAGGGTAAGTGGAACCTGTAATTGGATATCATAAAATAAAGACCTATAAAAAAGAATTAAAATTCCGAATATACCTTTTTTTTGATATATAATAGACTCCATATCCTTACTCTATAGGTAAAGTCCATTGAGAAAGTCATCAAGAACCATCATAATGTCAAAGAAAACAAGGATACCCATTACGTACATGTTGAAACATGACATATATGAATGTTGTTGGGATAACAACCTCATACATGTATAGAAACATCCCATTATAAAAAACGTTTTCTCCATCATGGTATGTTACATGTATCCTATCCATTTTAGCTTGAAAATGACTGGAATGGCATAGATAATCCCTACACATTGTTTCATCATCCCTCCATTGAAACACGGTATCACTATGAATTCTACATAAATTGACCATCATTCATAGAAAATTATAAACCACATTATTTACTGATTCCTCTTTAATCATTGGTGGGTTACCCATAAATTTTTCTTCTAAAATGGCTATTTAAACAATATCACTTTTCATGGAGCACAAAAACATCAATTAACACCATGAAAAATGATAATTGGTATTATATTTATATTTTTAAAACATTTGTGAAGGTAATCCATTTTACCTTTACATGGAGACCATGGCTTGGATAAATCTAAGGAATGAATAATTCCCACAACAATTTCCACACAATACAATGTCACTCCATGTGGTATTACAAGGTCCACATGACCAAAAAAATACCCTCACTATTCCAATACAAATGAATAAATATACATGCACCATTTTCTCAAATTTGTTGATTTGAAATGGACAGAACCATTCCAACTATTATGATGTGGTGGTATTAAGTATCATCAGTCTCATCTCAGACCTATGGAACACCACTAAACACTGGAAAAATACCATAAAAGGAGGGAATATTTTAGTTCATTCCATAAAATTTGGGTTTTTGTTATAACCTATCGATGGGTGTCTGTATAGAGTGAACGTAAACCCATTTCTTATGGTTTTAGATTTATATGTCTATTTGAGGAATTTGGTAGTGATTATTTTGTAAATAGAAATAAATTTATGTTGATATTATTTTTATTATATTATAATTATTTCATATTAAGGTAAAATTTAGAATATATGAGGTGGATATTATGTAAAGGTCAATAAATTGATCATCAATTTAGGGTAGGTGGCCATTATATTAATGATTATTTTAGTTATTTGGTTTTTAGTGTTTATTTTTGATCATTGTTAACAATTTTTCAATCATTTAAACAAGAATTATATGATATCAACATATATATTGATATGGTATCAGGAAATCGAAATAATGAAATATGATATTAGGAATAACATATTTTTTATTTCGGTTTCCTAGCTAATCAAGGGAAAATAGACAAATTATTTTATTTTTTGGTGGATTGAGGAGTATAATCACTTTAACTAGAAATTAATTATAAAATATAGTTATAGAAAAGGGTATAGATGAAAAATTGTAGTCAAATGGAAATTAATTGGAATGAAATTTAAGGGTAAGAATGGTTATTTAAGGAATTTTTTAGTCAAAATATATAAAATATATCGAGTTTTCAATTGAATGATTAATTAGGATTTTTTTAAATGATATGGTGTGAATAAAAAACCAATCATTCCTTTTTTAAATAATTTTTGGCAATTTTTTTACTTTATAATTAAAAAAATCCATCAGAATGATTTCTCCTTTTTTGTTACATCTATCAAATGTTTTAGGGTCTCTATTTCGGTTTTCCTGATATGGTTTTGATAACATAATGTTGAATTAAAATTTATAAACTATATCTAATACCATTATATCAGTCATATACTTTCATTATATAGTTGTAAGAATAGAAAGTATAAAAGTTTTCATTGGTCTATAAGACCCTAAGGATATCATTTTGTTGGGTTTGTGATAAGGTAATAGACTAATTTGAAGAATCAAGTCTCAACCCATTAGGACTAGAATTAGTAGCAAATGTAATCATTCATTCCTCAACATAGGTAATAGGTTACAGACTAGAAGCGATAGTTTTAATCCCATAGTGTGGATACTATACAATTAGTTTGACTTTTTAAGATCATACTAAATCACAAACAATTTAATTAATTATAAAAATATATGTGAGAACAGAAATGATTGAATACATGTAATTCACATATAACTATCTCCTATAGTTTTTAATATGTCTAGTGTTAAATAATTAGATAAATAAATAAATAAATATTAATCTCCCCACAATCTATCTCGGTCAACTCTAGCTTGATGTTCCCCTACTATACCTTCCACTTTAGGGCCCTTTCCATTCAGCAGATTTTTTTCTTGAAATATATAAGCAAAACCAAATTCCTATATAGCGTGTGGGTAAAAGATTCTATATGATACAAAAATGTGACCATATCAAAAGGGGACCATAAATATAATAATTTATGTCATTTAAATAATAAAATTATCGGATATTCATAGTACCATACATGTGCTGATTGACCATTTCTGAATATGCCTTTATGAACCCTACCACCACAAACATTCAATCATCACTGGTAAGGATTTAAAATTATTCAAACATATTTAATAATCAATGTAACATATCTCAACCCAAATAGAAGGTTTTTTCATCTAGAACACCAATTTATCCACTCTAATAATCAGACCACCCAAGTTAAATGGATCATTTCTTTAGGAATGCCACATGTTCAACTATATTGATCCCTAATAAACCCACTGAGAAGGTGGATTTCATCATCAACAAAACATGTTCCACATTATTAATCCCAATTTTCTATAACTTTAATCACCTATAGACTATGTCAAAAGGAATCCCATATCTATAATAGGAGGATAGAAACTTGTGTCTTTTCCTCTACCATGATATAAATAACATTAGTTTAGGCCATATGAACTCATTCATGTTGGAAAACTGGAAACTTATGCACAAACTACTTTATTGATAGCCAGGACATACATTACATACATTTGTACTACATCACCCAATCCTCAAGGCTCCACACGGATTTGTTGAAACATGAAACATAGTTCCACAGACAATAAAAATAATTGAATTTTATTTCATAGAACAGAAATACAAAAAAAATATTTAATGTCTCGAACCACATATAACAACACGGTCATAATCAATATTCCCTCACAGTCTGACAAAACCCACAAGAATATTATGTCATGTATGGGTAAATGAATAGTAAAAAATCATATCATGTAAACATCATGTATATATATATCCCAAAAGTAGTAAGAAAATTCCTACCTCATAATTGATAGATCAAGGTGAGCGTTTACTGAAGGTGTCATCACCCAACCTCTAATCACAAAACTCGAACACAATCAACATCCAAAAGATACTAGAATCATGTTTAACACAATGTTGTAATAATTATAGTTTCAGTCAAGGTGAAACAAAATGAAGGGTGGAATAAATTATTACACAGTGTAGTTCATCCTCAAAAGGTTTCTAAAGAAGGGTAGATAATTGGTTTTGGGAATTTGGGAGGTGACATGACGTATGGAATGATGTTTTGGTTGGGATGTATACTATAAACCGTAACCATGGTAAAAGATAAACCACTAAATCATTGTGGTGAACTATAATAATTTATCTATGGTGTATGGTTACTAACTTTAATGAAGTAGATTTTTAGAAGAAGAACACCATGGAGTGGAACCAAGTGCTGAACTGGGTATATTAATGGAAATGTATTATCCATGGAATAAGGAGGATAACTGTTGCATGGAACCATGAAAAAATAGATCCACTATGATATATGGGAATGTACTGTGACATATATTTATCACTACATCTGTTAACTCACAATGACCACATATTTCCTGAGTATCAATATCAGATGAAGATAAGTGCTATGTGGCAAGATTTATTCCTCCATGGAATATGATCATAGAATAAAACCTTCCTTTTGAAGGCAGTAGGAAAAAACACAATGTAGAAAATGTAATCAAATTTAACATTTTCCTACGTTAAATTCCCTATACAATAAATCCACCATGTAAAATCCAAATCCATCATGGTGTAGCTCACTCCCATATGGTGTGGTTTATTTTTCAGTGACATTATACCACTAATTTTGGAATAATTCACCCATTTTACAATTCCCTAAGGATTTAAAAACCCATAGGCCTGTATAAAACTATTGATCAAGACTAAAAAAGATAGGGAAATAGAAATAATACTTTCTATTATGGGGAAAATATTTATTCAATACTTTTATAACTAACTTAAATACTAGTCATCCTTTAGAAAAATCTCATAGATTACAGTTTGAAAATCTCAAGAAACTACGATTTAGAATCATACTTTAACTCTGTTATATCCCCCTGGATCCTACTCGATGTCCACTAAATCATTAGGTATGGTACAATCTTACCTTGGAGGAATTTCTCCATCAAATCAAAAATAAAATTCACACTATATTCATTAGATTAATCTAGATCAAATTAAAATTCTTTGTTTTCTATTATATTTTTAGGATAAGGCTTGTACCTCTAAAGCTGATAAACATGGAACACATCCTAAATACATTGACAACATTGTGGTTGATCCAAAATGTATTACACTACTCTAACCTACTCAATGATCTTAAATAGGAATAAAAACATGGTTTTATATGTCCTTGCATCCTCAAATATCCGTGAATAACTGAGGAGTAACTCTCAAGAAAACTCAACCATCTATAGTGAAATTCAATAGTCTACTATTATGGTGAGAATATGATCTATTCCTAATATAAGGGGTTAAACCTCATATGGAATATATGTACTCTATAATTGGTCTCCATAAACATATTGGGTCCCATAACCACTAACTCAACCTCCTAATTCCAATAATGTGGTAAATGAAAGGGACTCCACTACTGATCCTCCTTTGGTTACATATAAATTATGTCCAAGTTAGTAATGTTGTATATGAACTCAACCAAGGCCATATGATCATCATAGACTCCACATACATCTTGAATGTATTATAAAAGAATATCATACAATACAAATATAATACTCTTGAACTATCCTTATATTTGGGTTTGTAATTTTGTGATCAATATTATATGTGTCTCTAGGCATTCTATAATCTAAATGAAAATCCTGATATAATATGTGAGTCCATATATGAATCAATTAATAAGGGAACACCATGTAACCGTATCTTCTTGTCAATATAGATCATTACTAGCATAATCCACTATGTTAGTCTCTCATATCTGTATAAAATATGAATAATTCATCATCCTATCTACAATAAAAAACAGTGATTCAGGAATACATATGTTCCTGAGTATCCCTATAAAAATTTCAATTAGGACATTATCCCATACTCATATTGATAATTGGATGTGTCTAGATCTCACCACCTAGCCATCAATACATGACCATCACCCACTGACTAGTAGAAAATCAATATAAAAATCAAGAAATTTCACTCTTTATCCCTGTCCATTAGAACTATCATGTAAATTCATGATACATATTTTTTTCTCTAGGGTGTAATTCACATTTAGAGGTATTATAATATCTCATAAGATCCTATCAAATAGAAGTTGGTATTTCCACTCTCACATGTTACTTCATCACATGGTAATTCCTCAATGGTCAACCTTGTATTATATCACCTCCAAGTAGTAATTACATCATCACATCACAATATTATGCGGACTCTAATACAGAATTCACATAGTTGAAAAGGTAATTTATGACCACCATGGGAGTACATGTTGTACAACATTGGTCTTTATAAGAATTAATCCTTTCATATACCAAAACTCTCCTCAAGGAAAATGTCTCCAATATATGCCTCCCAAAAATCTAATTCTCATCCTTATCTTATAGATAATAGAATCCATGAAAATGTTACCATTCAAAGGTGCATACATCACCTCAATGAGGAACATTTATGAACACTATACTGAGCACATATACCTCTTGATATTATCACTCATTGAGAACATTTAGTAAATTCACATCTGGTCTATGTTCAAAATAAATCTCCCACTAAATAGATTTTTTCACAAAAACATCAAAGCATGTACCATGGTTTCCATATCCAAATCATGAGTAGGGTAGTTCCACTTGTTTGTTTATTGATGGAATGATCCATAGGCTAATATCTATCCCATATATATCACCAAAAAACCAAGATAAATAGATGATTAATCATTATATACATAATAATGTATCCGAATCCTAGGGTGTCATAGTTCAAGAGTTTTCATCACCCTTCTCATTATAACATTTCTATGGGATTACACAAGGATTTTCTATATCTCCATCCTCAACCAAACTTATAACCCTAAAATAACAATCAATGGACTATATCCATGATAATTATCCACTATCATCATATATATAACAACATAATATCAGGGTCTGTTCAAAAAATAAAACTATTTCATCAATATATCACAAAGTATCAAAGACACTCTCTTGTGAAGATGTCACTAATCATGCAATTTTATTAAAAAAACTATTCATAAAAAAAAGTATATATATGTCATGTGATCTTATATGGCTAGACATGATGAATTAATAAACAACATATATAATAAACCATGTATTAAAATCATGTGATTCACCCAAGGTGAATTTATTTAATGGTAATAGAAATATCTAATTTCCAGACATTATGGAAACTCATAGGTCCATTATAATGCCATACATATGAACTATAATTGATCACAATCATCTTTCAAAACTATAATATCGCATATAGACCCTTTCCCAAATCAATGTAAATATAAATGACATGTTAGTGAATTTTGATTCCCTCATACTATTTAAGATCATCTAAAACTGAACCATCAGGTCAGAGTCAGAGTATCACATGGATTCATGTTTTCCTCTTTATATGTAATAAGATTCCCACTACCATTGAGAGTGTTATTATAATAGTGGATATTATGTAACCTATGTTTCTTTTCATATGATTTTAATAAAACATTAAATTTTTATAAAATAATATTAGTACATGGGAAAAATGTATGGATAACATATATTTCCAAAAAATGTAGTTTCTCCAATGTTGAAAGATTTCATTGAGTATAAAATAGTATATAATTAATTAAATTATTAATTAAATTCATTAATCCCAAAATGTATGTTCTAGTATGATATTGATTTGTACCCCCTTTCTCAACCTTCCACCATAGATCATATTACCTTCTATAATTATGTATTCATGGAATATAAAATATAACCAAAATTTGGAGTGTGGTTTTAGTTCACAAATTTATTGGAAACTAATATGTCAGAATTAGCATTAGTCAATATACATATAATATATTCTTTCATTTCATATGTGTATACTACATTATGATTATTATCATATATGTTCTGGTTCATCATACACTGACAATGATAACTTTACCCCTACACCAACATACATTGGATCATCCCTATAAATGATTTCAAATGAGTTAATAAGGTACCAACATCAATGTAACATATATCACCACATCAAGATGGTGGTATCAATCATAAATTCTTTAAATTATACCATACTGATCCATAGTCACCGAAAAAAGATGGTGGTTTTCATAAGGAATTCCACACAATCGACAATGTTGATCCTTGGCCAGATATACTATTAATAACCTAAGATCAAATTCCTTAGAAATTCCATAATATTATCATATAATCATCCACCTAGGAGCATCCCTTTATATTTAATTCCACTATCACCAATAAGGACATTTTACCTTCATTCGGGTTGCTAATCGGTCACTTACACATATCATACCAAACAAATAGTCTCAGAATCCTTTAAGGATGTTCGAAATATATCACACAAACCAAAAGGATCCACATGATAATATCAATACCACAAACATAGTTCAATTAAAACATGATTAGAAATACATTTCATAACATGGAATTACAAGGAACACCAATATCAACTGTTAGGATCCATATATAATGACATGGTCCAAATTAACAAAACCACATAGCCACACATTCAACAACCTGAAACACATATCAAGAATGAAAAAATAAGGAATAAAAATCATTTAATGGAAACAATTTATAAATATATTATCCCAAAAAGAGTAAAGAACTTCTTACTACAATATTTTCAATTCAATTTCAATGTTTATTGAACGTGTCTTTAGCCGATGGAAGTTCCCACTAACCTAATACAAATTACAATTAATGGAATCCTAGATGATTTCCTAATAAAAAAGGAAAAGTGTTTCTGAGAAAGGAAAGAAGAAATAATACAAATGGGTTGAAACAATTCTCCCTTGATTATGATAATCTAAATAGAAGAATCCAGTTGGTAGGATAAGGGATATAGAAAATACTAGAGATTCACAACACAATGTATAATATTGTGGAAATGATGTGTTCGGTAAATTATTCCCACAATATAAGATTATACCCTAAGGAATATGGGTTTTATTGATGAATAACGCCACAATTCACATATATACACTATGAAATATGCATGTACTGAATGATAACCACCGAAAAAATGGATTGAATAATGTAGTTTAGAGAGTGAAATAAAATTATTTTCTATAGCACCATGTGGAATACTATGGAATGTAACCGTAGTATAAAAAAATGGATGCAATATATGGGAGTGTAAATTGAGGTGGAGTCCCATTTTTATCCCTTCAAATCTCTAGGAATGAATAAAAATGATGTTAGATGAACTCTAATATTTAATATATACAAAAAATGATTAGTGGTTTAATCTGAATGAAGAATCATAAAAAAGGATATAAAATTACACACATAGAAATTGAAATTAATATCCCCTCTTCATTACATAATAATATGTCTATAATGAATTATGTATCACCAATTTAAATCCTCAACTCTGGAAGAAAACAAGATAGAAAACCATATATAACTATAATAGAAAAGAGAATCGTGGTGTGGTCTAATCCTCCACGGTGCATCCTCCAAAAAATAATACTCCATAGTAATGGCTAAACATAATCACCATAGTGCAACATTTTTATGATGTAGAACATTCTATTTCAGTATGGTTTCCACTTCATATTACCAAAATAGTATATCCATATCTATAATTGAATAATGAAGACCCCAATGGAATGGCCCATTATTCTATAACATGGTACTATAAGATTGTTCTCCAGTATCCCATATTAGGATATTAAAATGTTCTAAATGTATATAATCCTATTCTAATATATGGATCAACCAAAATTATGAGGGAAGAATCAAAATAATTATTTTCAAGAAGGAAAAAAATGTAGCGATTTTCATTATTTATGGGGGATATTTTATCAATATTCATTTTGGAAATCAATTTCATTCGTGATGATGTATAGATCCACTTTACTTATAGTGGCTTAGAAATGTTTCCCTTATAACTCTTGATTTTTTAATATATATTTATTAAATAGAACCCTACTCTAAAGTGACCATATTTTATTATAAAAATAGGTATCTAAAACATTATGGTGATAATAAAAAAACATTATTTTAATCTCCTTATCGATCTTCTGTGTCCCATTGAACAATTAAATATAAAAATCATAAATCATGTTATACATACCCAAAATGGGTGATCATAAAATCCAAATCAATAAATAAACATGATAAAGAAGAATTACATAATTATTAACTTGAATAAAGAGATATAATAAAAATGAATGTCCCATGAATAATCAATTTGAGGAATGAAATAATGAATATAAAATATTCAAATGATGGAATCATGGATCGTGGAGGAAACATCAATCATTACATAAGTATAAGTGATGGATGGCTTCCATGATAACACCAAATGGTGGATAACGACCCATCATCGATTAGTTTTAACATTTAATAATATAATTTTTGTATGGGATTGACACATTATACAATATAATGTAGTGATATCTAAGATCACCCATAATTAACACATACATTCAAATGTGTGCCATTTAATAGAATAAATCACAGTGAATAATAAAAAGTAATACACATGTATTGAAATTTCATAAATAATATTCCATCACATTACAATTAAATGATATTTCCTAAATATTCTATAGAGAATAAGGAATTAAATATTCTGAAATATTATATATAACTAATTAATTATCAATATGAAATATGGATTCATTTCAAGAAAAAATACTAATAATGGGTAGATTAATGGGGATAGAAATAATCATTTGAAATGTTTTAATAAAGAGTTGGATAAATAATTTTAAAGAATGAAATAATATTTTTTATTCTTCTAAATCAATTAATAAAATAGTTTTTTATAGAAAAAATAATACATTATATACTGAAATAATAAATAGGGATTATCAATTTAAATGAGTCTTACATAAAATGAAAAATTATGAGAAAATTTCACCTTATTAAAAATGTATTTTAATGATGGTATTGAGAATATAAATTAATTGATTTGTGACCCCATGATTGAATTGATTATATACAAGGTATATATGTAAGGGTAACATTTATAGAATATACAATCATCCGATATCATCAAACAAATATTTAATGTGATTAAGAGTGTGAATGGTCATAGGACAATGAAAATAGTGTGGCTCAGAAAGATACCTTATCATAAGTCCTAAATCATTGAAAACATGATCTTACCATAAATTCTAATGAAATTATATTTCTTAATTATTTTATTAATATCATTTTCAAATTTATTTATTCTCTATAACTATATTATTATTAATTATAAAAATATCATTAAGATAAAATTTTTAATTTAAAAAATTATTGGATGTTTGTTTCAGGGATTAATTGCCAGATCATTTATTTATAATTATTTATATTATTGTAAAATGAGACAATAACTCAAGAATTAAATAAAAATTACATTGACATCATTTAAAAAAATTATTTTTTCATAAATATTTATTTTTATCCCCTAATATGGGATGATTAATTTAATATTAATATTATCATTATATCGTATGTTTATTTTCGATGGGTTTCCAACAATCACTTAATATAAATGTTTTATTTAAATAAAAAATATTATTTTGGTTCATAATTACTATATTCATGTCTAACCGCAACATTATTTATATTACAATTAATAATGTCAGTGGATAAAAATAAAGTATGTTTTTTGTGTTGTGGGTAAAACAACCATATTGGGAACAAGATATTCATTTTGGAGTCAATGTAATGGAGTGTAGAAGATATATAACCCAAATTTTTTTAACATATCATTATATATTGGATATAGGTGTTAATGTGTATGATTGTGGAGAACATTTTTGGGTGGTACAAGAAGAATAAAAATGAAAAAAATTTAGTTGATAATTTCCACCTTTCATTGTATTTATTATTTTAGTATACCCATTATGTTCTATGGAATTTTTTATAACCTGGGATTCTATCGATGTTAGTAGAGTTATGTGGAGAATTTTTTGTATAGTTGTTATCTTATACATGTATTAGATGGTTTATAGATATTGATTGGTATTTATTATGGACAGAGACATGTTTTTTTATTAAATTCATTACATTTATATTATATTAAAAGAATGAAAATAATTTTCAATATTTATACTATAAACATTAATCTGTTTGTTTGAGGTAGATCAAATAATAGCATACATCAGCTAATACATAATTATAAATGTATTTTTCTTATAATGATTTTTTTAAGCCTTCTTTTGTTTTTCAATATAAATTTAACTCATCTAAAAAAATAACTAAAACCACTGAAACCCATTTCAAGAAATATATATTCCAAAAATGTAATCCATTTTTGAAAATAATTTTCTCAAAAATAGAAATACATTTTTTTTGCATAAAATAATTTTTTCTTTGAGAAGTATATATTTTTATATGATGATATTGTTTTGAAAATTTAAATAATTTATTATGGTCTCGTACAATAATATTATCAGTATAATTAAAATAATACTATTTTTTAAATTTTATAAATAACATAAAATCTAAATAATTGTATTTTTTATAAAATAGAATAAAACACTATGTTTTATAAAAAATGGTAATTATTTTTTCATTTTTAAATTATTTATTTACTTGTAAAAATATTTAAATATGTCTGATTCCCAATTTATAAAACAAAAAAAACAATATTTTACAATAACATTAGGGATGTCTATTTATACCAACCCGATAAACATTGTAATGTTTAAATATTAAAATATGCCTAAAGATTAGGTATCACATAGGATAAATAAAGAGAATAATGAATCATGAATACATAGGGATTAAGCCTCTGTTTCCTACTAATGTGTTACCCCTTGTGATATTCTTTATTACAAAATAATTAGAATAATTTTCCATACATCGATGGAAAAGAGTTTTTTTTCCGTGAAATTGTTGGCAATATGATTCAAAATCTATTTTTTATATTCAAATGAACTATCCTTGTTATTATATCTACCACATTACTACCAGATCATTAAATGATTCCACACAATTCATGTGATCACGTTAATAATAATGTGACAACAAGTTGTAAAACTAATGTAAAGGAACATGACGATGTCAATGTATTAACACAATAAATGTTGTATATAGTGAGATCCTTTTGTGATGGGACTTCCATTGTTTTTATTTGACTAGAAAACATGGTACATATGATCTATTCACATATCATTTGATGTACATCAAGAAATTCAACCAAATCATGCGAAGGCCTATTGACATACCAGCCTAATCAAATAACACCCCATCGAATAACTTGTGGAAAAATAATTCATGATACTAATATCATCATGTGATAAAATATTGATATGACATAATATTTAGGTGAATATTGTTATGTTGAAATTACAAAATGAAATTATGTGGTTCATGTGATCTATTCATTGATCACAAAAAGGATCATGGACAAGTTTTCTTAATCTGAATAAGGCCTTTGAATATATCAATATAATCACATGAATGCCAATATATTTATAATCCTAATCACAAATTTAACCAGATACAATGAAGGGAAAGTTCATAACAAATGTTAAATACATCATGTGATAAAATTTGAAAATGATAGGATCCATATGTGAAGGGATTTTAGTTTTTCTCACATTACGAGAATACTTGTTTCACATGGTCAATTCATCGATCACATTATGGACCTTAAAGATGTATATATGTTCAAGTGAATACCCATGGAAATGTTAGATTGATGAAATGATGGCACTTTGATATGTACATTTTGAACATCTTATGATTCCATTTTTCATATAGGTTTCAAAAAAATATTTTTCATTCTTGGAATATTGAAATGATATAATGACTGCGTGATCACAATTTATCAAATAATAAATGGTGGAAATCAATGATGACATGTGTCTCGATAGTTGGGAATAGAAGACAATAAATTAATAGGTGGATATAATTTATTATGACTCTAGGTTAGGTACATTTAATTTACTTGGTGAAAAGTGTCATAGATTCAAGGTATTTGATTGCCATGAAAACACACCTTGGTAAAACAAGAAGGAAACATATATTGGAGTAGAAATTCATGAAAAATGGGATCATATTTCATAAAATCCTTCCCCATAAAAATGACTTGTGAGAAAAATTGAATATTTAAAGAGAATATTTTAATTTGTTAATCGTGTGATGGAATTTTGATTTTGAAGATACCATAAACATGTTATCATAATTTGTAGAAGCCATTTTGATATGTAAATAGAGTAATATTGGTTGCATGATCATTTAAATTATAATGTGAATTACTTTGGATATTCCAACCTAATCACTTGATGGTCCATGGATTTTTCAATCTTGTCACATAAAGACACCGTGAAATGACATCATGATAACATGATAATTATGGTGGAAATCCAATGAACAATATTCAAGGTCTTCTACTGATAAATGTTGTGATTTTTTCATTCTAATGGGTTATAAGATTCACTTGGTCATATTTTAGATCACATGATAAATTTGGGACATGTCAGATGAATTTCTTGAAATACATTCATATATGTTAGTTGGATCATGTGGTTTGAGATACCATTTCATTGTTTTGAATGAAGGACACCTAGACAATCCATATAGATCATGGGAGAACAATTATAAATCTTAGAAGGTTTAAGTGATAAGGTCACATACATGTTGTTTAGATCACATGTTTCATATTATCAGATAATTGAACTCTTAACAGACCCCAAACCAATTTTATAGATTTGGTTACAACCATATGATATGTAATCCTTACCCAAAATACACAATCAGAAATTTCATTTAAATTATGTGACAACCCATATACATAGCATGATATCCATTAACAAACAACAAGACATGTCAGATAGATCATGAGAACAAATACACAATATATTAGTTGGCTCATATGGATAGTGAAATAAGATAATTGATCACACAATATCTGTTGTACATGCCTAGATTTCCAGGTAGATAATCCCAAATATGTCAACCTTTATAGGTAGATTCCCTAAGACATGTCATCATTCCACCATGAGGAAAACCATCAATTTTATTTTGACCAATTCCACCATTATATGGATATTGTCTATGATAGATAAGGAATGTACACTTATTTGAACTAATTCTTGCCATGCCCTTTAAAGAGGGCCTCTAATTCCATCATGAATACTCGATAGTCCTCTAATTACACCTCCCTTTGTTTGTAAATTGATAAATAAAGGATATAATACATGTGTCTCAACCTTTATGTATGCCTATTGAAATTCTATTTGCTTAATATCATATGAATCAGATCATCCTATAGATTTAACATTATTCATTTTCCATCTATGGTATTGGAAGACAACTGAACTATAAAGACACTGATTCTTATTGTTAATAAGATACATAGGATGCCTATAAAATGTGTGATCTCCATATAATACTCTCTACAATATTGGAAATAACACCTCCCAATCATCAGTGAATCCGCAGTCCATGAGACCCAAAAACAATTAGCACTCTCATGATGTGTCCATTTTTCCTCCTTTTTGTTTCCCACATCGACTGTGGCTCACTTATATTAAAAACCTAAGATGAATATAACAATAAATTAATGTTGATTCTGCTAATATGTTAATCTATTTAGATGTATGTAGGACAATATATTTTTTTTCACCAAAAGGCCCATATCCTAGATGATGTATCTCAGGGAATCCTAATATATTGATATACCTCCCATAACCATTGATTTCATACTATTCAAGGTACATAAATAAAATTAAACTATAAGTAATGTAATTTCTATAATAAATAAGATGTGTAAGATTCTTTCCAAAGGCCCGTGAAACCAATATAATGATAGAAGTTTCCCCATAAAAATCATTTTAACATACCATTAAATTGATTTATATATTCATAAACATACTACATATATTTTGAATAATATTTTTTCATAATATAATTTTGATGCCTCATAGAGGATCAATCCAAATACTATGACACTTTCCCCATTTTGGATCAATGTGAACCCCATGAATACCTAGTAATAATTATCCACAAAAGGTTGTGATAATCCCAACCTCTCATCCAAATGGGCAATATTATTTCCTATGTGTCATTATAATGAAACTCAATTGATCGTCTGCCTTAGGAAATATGACTTGTTAATTTTCACTAACATGAGACCCATTGGGAGTTCCATTATGAGGAAAAATGGTAAAATAATGAAAAGTATATGAAACACAGCCAATATCATAAAATAAAGTTTTGGTCCTTAGAAATTATTTTTTAAGGAATCAAAATGTTAAACACAACATGAATATTTACAGGATACAACTATCTAAGATATAAAATAAGTCATGAATTAACACATCAAATCAAAAACAAAACAATTGTAGACCAATTTCGAATCATTTAAAAATTAAATGAATTGAGGTTTCTTATTGGATGTTCCATTCATTTGGATTATTCTACACTTTAAAAATGACTAAACTAACAATGAATATAAACCACTTCATTCATGATCCATAGATTTTGATCAATGATTCATACTAAAAACATCTACCTAATCTAGTAAATTTTTTATTTTTTGACATATTATTAAAGATATTGTATTCACATGATTCACCATGAACTAATTCCTTGGAATCACAAAGAAATCATTTTGTAACCACTACTATAATAATGAACCATTAAAGTGAAAAAATAATGTCACCAACATGATACCTTTAATGGAAGGTTATTAATGAAATGTTCATATAGTACACCCACCATGGTACTATAAAAAACCATGAGATCGCATAGACATGCCACCTTTAACAATTGCCCTCATGTCCACCAAAAATAGTTAAGAACCTGAAAAAATTAGTGATTCCTATCACCACTAGAAAATACATTTGGTGATTATCCTCATGAATGACCATCAATGCAATCAATAACCTAGAATGGTGGATTAAGAATTTTATTATAGCCCCATCTAATTTTAGGAGCCTCTATTGGGAGATCTTATAAATATCCTCACCCATAGATTTCATGTGAATACTTATCATCCTCCTCCTAATAGAACTACCCAATAGGTCACCATCTTGGGAAATCATACTTTGTCACTTAATACCTTCAACTAGGAAAGATATTGTTTTTATACCAAGGTTAGCGAGCTAATATCCCTACCTCCATAGATGAATCAAACTTACATATATTGGTGGTATCTAGTAAGTGGGATCATATCCCAACTTAAAAAATACTATGTATGCTTACACATTTCGGTAGTAAACATGTTAGAGTCATATATACCAAACCCCACACATGAATTGGATAAAAAATATTTTGATTACATAAAGAGGAATTGAATTTTACACATCCCCACCTCAATTGATGATATCTTATATGATTTCATGGTGACTGAGAAAATGTTTTTCTATGATCTTATATACAAAATTATGAAATGAAATTACATTCTGGTATCGATGGAGGAATATTCCAAAAATATTAATGAAATGATGTAGGGATATGAACATAGCCCTTTCACAATTGAAATAACATCATATCACCATGATCAACATAAATAGGCTAATAATTCTAAAAAGGGGTGTATAGTTGCTATCATATGGGAGGATTATCAGTATATTCCAATAAAGTAAGAGTCTGGGGAATCGGTCCATATTCTATTTATAATCAGTTCTATCCAAAAAATATTTTAAATCATAATCAGATTAGCATACATTCTTGTCGAAGAATTCCAGTAGAATACTCTAAAGGCACAATATCAGACCTACAATTTGTTTCCCAATGATGATATACATCACCATAATATTCCATAGGAAATCCTAGAGGATGATCATATCCATTATCCCATTTCATCAGTTTGACATCATATTTTAGTGAGTAATGAAAATTTGAACCAATATCATTACATCAATTTAATAATGGTTGACATGATAATTCTAACAACCACCAGGAGGAAATGTAACTTCCCTTCCAAAAATATAGAATCTCATTAACATACTAATCTAGGTCTCTATTACATGTTAAAATTCCTACCACCTAATACAATTATCATCAAAATAAAGTTACCACCATATAGAAGGCTCACATTATTTCTCTATCCCAAATGGATGCTTGTTATATTCTATCCATGACACAAAATGGAGATCACATTCTTACTTTTCTCAATATCAACATCCTTTTGTCTATACAACACATATAGATGAACATTGAGGATTCATTCATTATTAATCTTATGTAGATAGATATCACTACCATATATGACATCTTTATATTTGGGTAGGGATGGATTATATGAATCTAATTCTGTACATCTACAGAAGAAAACGT
The DNA here is from genome assembly GCA_963277665.1 of Viscum album. Classification (NCBI taxonomy): domain Eukaryota; kingdom Viridiplantae; phylum Streptophyta; class Magnoliopsida; order Santalales; family Viscaceae; genus Viscum; species Viscum album. The sequence goes on along the minus strand of OY728123.1, from coordinate 469,328,936 downwards.
CCCCTTGGTAAAATATCACCTTGAAAAGGAAATAATTCACTAATAATGACATATTCATCTGTATACATTCTCAAATAATCTTGGTTATAATTATATAATTCTATATTAACTATTATAAATATGCCACCTTTGTAAATTGGATACCTGGTGAATTTACCAATGAATTATGACCAGGTGGAGAAATATTTCTAATAGGAAGAAGATGATGCTATGAATATGTGGAGGCTTCATATAGGAATTTAAATCACAACTATGTTTTTCACCATAAATACATATGGATAAAAATTCCTGGATTTTTTAATATAGGTATGCATGAATAATATATGATACAAAATTTGGAAAGCCTTTTACTGTTTATAGGATAAACACACACCTTTTATGATATATTGGGTTCAACGTCAATCGATAAACAATCTCAATTGTAACATAGATCTAAAAACATTCTATATATCTAAGTAATAGATATAAGAATGATACAACAAAATAATATTACATTCTTTCCTCAATAATGTGGATTCTCTTTGATAAATAATTACAAAAACCATTCAAGATTTTTTTTCTGAGAATGGTCTGAGTATGGATTATTACGATTTACCCCTTCCCTAGGAAAATAATAATCCCATGATGTAGTATCATGTAATTTAATATTATCATGATTTATTTTAGTAATGTTTAATGGATTTTATGGTTGGTCAATCTAATGAATCTACACTGACTTGAGGATGAAAAAAAGCTACGAACAAATAGAGGGGGAACCAAACATGCTACTATGTTGGACCTCTCAATAAAATAGAAACACACCTCAAAAATAAAATTAAAAGTCATTTACTAGTAAATAGCTCACCATATAATTGGACATACATCCTATGTATCCATTACCCGTAGTACATTTTCAAACTAAACTGTGTCAATTTTTCAATGATTACAATGGAATATATCATCGATCCTATCAAGGTGAAATCCCATTCTATTGGGATGTGAGAATTTTCACTACCATGTTAACCCCTAGGTTCATGATACTCTAAATCATAATTTAATAGTTTAGTGGTGAGATAAATAATTCCCATCCAATAGTGTTTTTGGTAATTTTATCTCATCAAGAGCTTTAAGAGTAATAAATTCCAATAAAGGGATTAGAGAGTACCAGTGATGTTCCCAAATCAACCCTAGCCCAAAGGGGCAATGGAATATTTATCTTTACCCTAGTTGAAATAATTATTTTCAATTACAAATGTAAAATAACATTTATCTACATTCCATTCCATCCCCATATCATAGGACACCAAATTTATTTGGGGCATACATGGAAAGAATGAATTGAAAATACTTGAAGGTGCATATTTATTTATCATGAATAGGGGAACCATAATTAAAATGCTTTTAAAAACTAATATTTTCCAGAGCAATGATATCTAAATTGGACAAAGGGACAATGGAGGGAGCCCCATGTTACTCTAATAGGGGAATACTGTGATACAATGTATCAATACCTGTTTGGTCAACGATGGGGTGATAACATTCTCATGATATTACTCATATAATGTCATAAATATCACTCTATAAAATTATATGGATAAATATAAAAAAAATTAGTGAAAAACATAGAAATATTCCCTTGAGAGGATGGTGAGGTTGATGTAATAATTGAGGATACATGCAAGCATAATCATAAGAGTTCCTAGAACCTAGTACCTTTGAATAAAGAGGCTCCACCTCCACTATGAAAATTAAAAAATGATAAATGGAATGGTTTGGATATAGGCCACTCACCACCAATATAGATTGAAATCTATTCAATAGAGGAATAGTTGGCTCAATACACTAGATACACACACAACCTCGAATGGATCAATCCCATAATTCTTAGAGGAAATATAACAAATAAATATCACTAAAAATGGGAATCAAATACCCCACCTCTTATAGATATCAGTGGATTCATTTAAATGAATATATGGGATCCATAACTAAAAACGCTCTGTATATTGATTATATGTATATATAAGGAATTTAAGTGAAATTGTGTTTTTACTATATTATGTTAATAGACTCATCATTGTCGAGGTGATCTACATACCCTGTCATTAATTAAAAATCATCATGATATTAAGATAGGATAATGATACCAAACTATACTTACTTATCATGCTTCATATAAGTTCCAAATGGATCTTTTGAACTAATCAAGACTACTAAGTACTAGCTTCTCGGATGAAATAAATGGAGGGGTGTAATTCCCTTATATAGATTGAGTGAATGATATATCCAATATGGATGGAATATATTTAAATATATTCCAATTTTATTAATAATTTATCTTCAAAATTCTGGGGCACTAGGGATCCATGAATAAATTAAACATACTTCACGACCCAATACATCCCCAAGATGGACCCCAGGACAAAAAATTGGTGAAAAACAAGAGAATATTTTTATAGAAATTGGGGGGATAGAATAGTTTAGTACAACAACATTCTAGTAAGAATCATTAAAAAATGGGATATTATTTTTCCTTATATATTTTACCAATATAGATTAACGTTAAGTAAAATAAAAATGATTGAACTCAAAAATTTCAAATATAGAAAAAATGATGGATTCCTAAACATTTTCAACTAATGGAAAATAGTATTATACATTCTCAGTAACTATCTAGATTATGGTAAATTAATGAATCCTATATAAAAAAATTTAGAGAATCTGCACAAAAAAATTGATCATAATGAAATACGCAAATAAACAACATTATATTTCCAAAATGATAATGTTCATAGAATTTTCCATTCAACAAAACTTGGACAAAAATAATTCCACAAATTTAGTATAAGTAAAATCCATAGAAGAACATAGATGGATTCCATCTACCTGAAACATATAATTTTTCCCATAGATACAACTTAGAAAGTCCTATATCAACCAAGGCCTACCACTGAGTCATAGAAGTAGAAAAAAATCGATGACTGAATGTCAAATAATAATAGTACAAATTTAATTAAAAATAACTGAAGAATAAATTATAATGCTACAAAAACTAATTATTTCCTAGTTATTTCCTCATATTAAGGGAAATCAAGGTCAACAAATTAATAGATCATATGAAAACTCATGAGGGAAAAATTAATATTTACTATGACTATAGCCATTTTCATTGGGGTCTAGGTCACAACTTCCTGGATAAAATTGTTTTCAAATATATCCTCCAGTGACATATTGATCATGGACATTTGATAGTGGGAAAATCCATCTATCACATAACCTATGTGATCCCTACCCAACTAGAAGGAAATGGTGACCAGAATGAAAATATATATAGTTTCCAACAGGTCTTTGAAAAAATGATGAATTAAATGATAGTATATTAATCTAAAACCACAATGAGATCATAGTTTTTTAATTCAATCACAGTCCTTGCATCCAATTATTCCTTATAGAATCATTACATAATAGTATACTTAATGGTAAAATGTCAGAAAATGTTAAATGGATAGGGCCTATGTCAATAATTAAAATTACTAAAACTCTTATAGATTTCATTTCAACAGCGTTCAGAATATAGGAAAGATCCCACTGAATGGAATACCCCACAAATAAAGAACATATTTTCATACTATTTTAATGATATTAAATCAATATAACCTTTATCTATTGATGATAAATCCCATGAGTATGATTAAAATGTTTCTAACACATTTGAAGGAAGATGAAAACGTAGAAGATGAGGGAATATGAGAATATGAAGTCTTTTCTAAACCAAATATCCTAGACAGATCCCAACAGATGAAAAATATGAAGTCAATATCAATGTCGTAAAAGTTAAGATTTCTAAAAAATAAAGTAGAATTTACTTAATGTATTGTATTCTATATTTTAACGAAATATTATTTTATGACCTACAAGAAGTGATTAAAATACTATATTATCCCAAATTAAGTGGGAAGCGATAATAACACACACTATTGTAAGAAAATGTACCCTTAACCTCCACCCATATACATTGATCGTCTACCTCAATCACATATTCTTCTATGCTGTATTCTAAGGAGAAACCATACCATGAAAAAATCACTAGAATAAAAATATGATGTTCAAAAATAGTCGATGGTCATTAAAAAACTATAAATACTAAACTCTCTCCATATATAAATTAATTTTGGAGATATTTGAATAATATACCATTGGAGAAACCATGATGTTGAGGAAAAAGTCACAACAGATGATGTTTACTAGGTTGAAACTACTATAGTATTATATCATACCACCATATCATTCAATGATAAAAATCCAGAAAAATCTATCCAAGGACATATCATACCCCTACATGTTTTTAGAATGATTAATAATGTGACATACAAAGTGATGTTCAAGACATTGTGTTTGGGATCAACCACATCTTGGTCTCGTTACTCTCATGTTTTGGATACAAACTAATTGAATATTATCAATAAAAAATAACAATTCAAGTTTATGATAAAAATTATTAAATTCCCCTTTATAATATCAATCTTATGTATCAATTTGGGGACCTCACACCTAAATTCATACTGATGGTTATCTAAAAATACATGACATACAATGAGGTTCTGAGAAGGACTTCATGATATATCTAGGGGTGGTAGCTTCAATATTTCATAAATGTTTGAATTACCACATTAATATAATGGTTGAAATAAACTAATGAGATAATAAACACTTTGATTAATGTAAATCCCAATATTTTGAGGTCAGTTTCTACAGGGGGTCCACCGATGATAGGGGTATCATGTTGGTTTATAATCTAACTGGATTGGGAGTCTCATGTTCCATCCCTTGGGGAATTTATAGGAGTGATAATGTAAATCCTATAAATCAAATTTTGGAAATTGAATCATTCCAAGAGATCTATTATTAACCTCAAACATCATATTACCATGTGAATACGATAATTACCTCTTCAACTATGGTGGGTCTATTAATGGATAACACAAAAAATGGATTATTGATATCCAAATGTTTAACTGCACTATTTCTAGACATTAAAAATGAACCCATAACATTCTCTATAACATTGGATGACCATAACTCTCTAACACCATGTAGCAACATCAGTAGAGAAATGCATCCCCCCCGCAAATGTATCTAGAATGTTAGGATTTTAATATCTCTTCTCACGACCTCTCATTCCATAATAGGTTTAGCCATTCCTAGAAATTATGAACTAAGACTAATAAATGGGTACATGTTTAGATATGAAATAAGAAGAGGATTACCTAATAAAAATCCTTCCCCAATTTTAGGAATATGTTTACCAAACAATCAATGATATTATTTAGATGAATTTGGTAACATGATAAGACTGATGGACTATATTTATTAGTATTTTCATTCCTATAGTGGATAAAGAGTTATATATTTGTTTTATAAGGCATCATCTATACTTTTTATATTAGTAATTATATAAATATAAAAATACTAAAATACATTGTGTCTTATCATTAGCTATTATTTCTAGACAAAAATAATGGGTTTTACCATCTATAATGTATAATGCACCCATGCCCTGATTCTAAAGAAAAATTTTATGTTGACTAATTGGACATAGAATGACTTGTTATCGAGGTGTAGTTCAACAAATGTATTTGTAACAGCATTCTGGTAAATATTATGAATGCCCATATTATGGAATATATCAATTTCATGTAACTTAATCAACAAAGTACAATGAATTATTTACCTATAATTATCATGGATGTATTAGTCAATCCAAATGCTAACTTGCAAGACCATTTCTTCATGCATAGTAATTTAGGTTATAACCAAATCAATATGTCCCCCAATGATAAATATTCCTCGGAAATTAGTGTTCATAAATGAATATTTTCCTTCCAGATTATTACCCAATTTTTAATGAATGTTAGAGACACTTACAAATGAATTATACATAATATATTCAATCCCTCATTGGGAAAAATCATTGAGCACAACATCAACAGTTTGGTGGTTAAATCTAATTAGAGTTGTGATTGCCTCACATGTCTTAAATGTTTTTTTTTAAAAATTCATTACCAATTTTTCATGATAAATCCTATGAAATTTGGTTTATGAATAATGAGAGGAATGTTCATTATCTTTGTAATAGGACACCATTCCATTGAGATAAACCTTGGAAATGCAATTAAAATACAATAAAGGGAATCATTTTTAGAATCTTTGTGTATTGGTAGGGATAGAAGGAAACCTCAACTATAATAATATTTTAATAGTCAACATAGATTCAAGATATATCCCATTCACTATATTATTAAAGAAGGGTGTCATGTGAAATTGTGTTAAGGAATACTGAGAAGCATTGAATAACCTAAATAAATATTAACTATATTCACTAGATATATTAACTATAGTAGAGGGGAACACAATTGTCCAATATGTGGAATCTATTGAAAGAGCACTCAAAACACTAAATTCATAGAAGAATAAAATGGGGCACAAAAACTATCGATACAATATCATCTAAATGAAGGAATATAGTAATACATGATATTTTGACATTGAGAACCACTACCTCAAAATCAAATTCATAGTGATAATATTTTGGAATTTAATATAGCATCTTAAAGTGGATTTTATATTTTGTTTTTATATCTTCATGTAGATTATATACCTCTTTATACTACCTTGGAACTAATCCTAATGTGAGATTACATTAAAAGAGTATGAAATCATATTTATATAAAAGAAGTCAATAAATGGGCCAATAATGGAAGATTTTTTCACAGTGCATCCAACCACCGAGAGCATACCAATGTGCACCAAAAATTCAGTTTAATAGGGTTTACATACCCATAATTCACATTAAATATAAGAAATTTATATTAATGGTGCCACTTTAATTCTTACATGGATGAAAAATGAAATTAAAATGATCTATCTAGTTGGTTAAGGGAATTTCATTGTTTCATCCAAGAAAGAAACATTATCCAAGTCAATATCACTATTTAAAGGCTTAAATAACAATGAATAATATTATTATTCCCTTCATTTATACCTAGAGAAATCCTTGATGTTAAATATATATTATTTTAATGTAAATGGATAATAAAATATAGCGATCAAATACGCCAATGACCAATATACAATAAAGGAAATAAGAATTTATCACTCTTAGAAAGAAAATGAGGTGAATTATGGTGTCAAGAACCATCCTAGATACCCCGGTACCCTGATAACCTAGCCAATCCTAACATGTCCTAAATGCTGTTCTGGATCACCATATTTTGGTGACTATCATCTATAATTATATACGATTAAACTGGGAATGATTTTTCAACATAAATGATGGAAGAAATAAAAACAAGTCACTATTCTCAAAAGAAAACTCCACAGGGAGAATTGTACCAGATGTCAAACATGTATACAAACTGAATTAACATCATCAAGTTACTATTAAAATAAAATAAACAACCAATGTTACAATTGAAATAAGATCACAAATTTAAAAGATTAATAGAAACTATGACCTCCAATAGTTACTTTCCCCTTCAATGAAACTTGGTGGAGGAAATATAAAAACACCCAATGGAACATGTGGGTTCTAAGTTAAATTAAATAAGTGTCTCACAAAACGTTTATATAATAATATTCCACATGTAATTAGAAAAATACTGATTTAAATTTTAAATAAATAGGCATTTAATTACAAAATAATATTTCAAACAAATCATGCATTACATTTGAAATTATTTAAAATAATAATAAATGTTTTAATAAACATTTTATATTTAATAATTTATTTGAATTCAAAATAAATGGGTAAAATATTTTAAAATAATGGAATATATATCAAAATAATGAAAATAGAGAAACTTTGTCATATTCTAAGATATATGACAGTTCCAGGTTATGGGATCCTCAAAAACTAGTATAATCATAATAGAAATTTTATCACATATATCCTTAGAATTGAACAAAAAAGATGACCTAACAACCCATAGGGGAAATAATCTACCAATAATATTATATTATAGTTTCATATACATATTAAATTTCTAGGTAAGTACCTTCCTTGCATTTTCTTCCAATAACTAACAAAATACCTATAATTCCATGTTCTCAAACTAAAATAATAATGTTAAATTTATTTCAACACTAGATAAATTAAAATTAATAAATTTTCTTAAATATAAATATGAAAATTTATTTTTAAACACAAAAATAGGAATTTAATCAAATCATACATTTCTTAGGATAAAACCAATGGTTTACTATCAAAAAAATCATGAAATTTTACACAAACACAAATTTGAAATAAATTTCACAAATAAATTTCCAAATTCAATTTCCTAATTTAAATTCCATAATTTGATTTCTACTCTTTAATGTTCACAATTTTCCATCATACCGAAAAAAATTACCCAATTCAATGGAATTGGTGGTTTTAACAAATGTTATTCAAAATAAAAATTTAAATACCCAATAATTGGGTTTTTAAAAATAAAATTGAAATCAGTTGAGTTTAAATTATTCAATAAATTGTTATATAAATTGGAAGAATAAAAAATTGGAATACCTACCTTGGGATTATAGGATCATGAATCACAACTACAACTACATGAAATAATAGTGAATAATACTAACAAAAGTGTTTTGAGAATCCATCTGGGGTTCGTGATTTAATATAATGGGTATTTGATCCTCCAAAAACAAGGAGATTAAACAATCTATAGGAGGAGAGAAGAAGAGTTGGCGGGAGAATGAATGGGGAAATATTCACATACTCCAATGAGATCAAATGTTATTTTCTATGGATTGATCCTCCTTGAAAGAAGTTTTGATGAGCTAAAACAAGTCCATAAGAGCCTTTATGAACTTGGAAATCATTCTAGGTCGAGTTAGGGTCAATTGGAGGTCAAAAAATGAGATTCATGAATTTTTTAATGATTTTTATAAATAATTAAATCCTATGTGCACTGTTAGATCGAAAAGAACACATAATGTTTCAAAATGTGCTACCTAACCATGTTCCCCTACTACTGTAGTTTCATATTTTCTCCTTGGTGGGTGCATGATTTGACAAACCATGTTTATTCCATGGAAACCCCCAAATACTAGTTTTTCAATGTCTTCACTAGAAATGTGATATATGTAGGAAAACTGTGTGACAACAATTCATATACCATGAGACCTTATATATTTTTAAAATTTTTCCCAAAACATCGCTAAACAAAATGAAACCAAACCATGATGAATATAAGGGTTTATGAGTACCTGAAAATATAAACTAGATGTTTCAACCTCCCAAAAATAGAATTTTTTATCCTATAAAGAATGTTATGAATCATCATGTCAACAGTATTTGGACACTACTCTCTCGTTAGATCCTCCTTATCCTATATCGCATGTGTAACAAAACCATGATTCTATAGAACTCAGACCAATGTTATCACCCCCATGAAGTACCTTGTTTTCATAATCAACTATCCTCAAAAGATTATTTGTCATGAATAGATCATTATCAATGTTGAGATCACTCCAACTCATAAAAAGAGATCAATCAAAATGATTCATTGGAAACTATGGCACATGGAACAAATTACATTTTGATTTGAACTACAAAGGAAGTTCTAAATGATATGAATCATTTCCCACAAACTAAAAAAGCTAAAAATATTCGATATAGTGAGTAGAATGATTATCAGGATTCCCAAGACTTTGATTATGAAAACAGGTTTAAATTTAATGAACACATTTTCGCTAACTAAAAATTTATGTTGTCTCTGATGATGATCAGAATAATACTTATACCATCTCGGCGCCGCCCAAATTTTCTTATGAATCAACATAATATTTGACTTCTTCTCTTGATCCATGATTAGTACAACAAATGAACATTCAGAAATATCTAACTATCACAACATGTATTTTCATGGGTTACCATAGAAGGACAAAAAAGGATCCATCCTAATAGCAAATAGGTATGTATTGTTATTAGAAATATCAACCATCGCCCATTGGTAATCCCAATCCACTCAAAATTTGAGGACAGATTTGCTGAGCATATCCTCTTGAATATATACATCTCTTTCTATATGGACATTCAATAACAGATGGTATTATATACTCAAAAGAACCTAAGATCATAATGCCTCTTAAAGGCCTCTCTTTAAGAAACAATTGAATTATTGATTTATATTAGAGATATTTTACATGTAACACTATAAAACTGAGTAATCTCTTTCACATAATGATTTTTGAGATCGCCATATTTGGATGTATTATGAATGGGTATAGTGTTAGCCAATTTGGTAAACCTATCGATCATATCCCATATTTAATTCTCCATTCTCTTGGTATGCATAAACCTAACCAAAATTTCCATATTAATATCATCCCACATCCATGTTAGCAATAGAAGTGGATGAAGAAAACTTGATGGTATCTGGTACATGACCACGACCTGCATGAAATTATATCAAGGAGAGAGAAAATCATGAATTAACTACCTCAAACATGGACACCAAAATAACCACTACATTTCATAGAATATATTTGTGGTTTCTGAGGGAACATCCCATTGTGAGACATTGAAATCTACTATAATATCTTCCCTGATCTATAAGGCCATAAAAATGAATTTGATAGCATTGAATTACCTCTATGGAGAAAAAACCACACCATAACAGTCTCTATATAATAGAGAGAGTCTCTAATAAAATGTAATTCCTCCCCAAGATTCTTCTCTTGAAGAATAAAATTGATATTACTAGAGGTCAAATATACATTTTTCAAAACAACCTCATCACTCCCTTCCTTTACTCTAATATGCCACTAGGAAAACGGATCCATCCACTTCCACTATTTTGATAATTTTTTCTTTTCTTGGGATGGAAGTTTCCTTCTAAATATATTTTAACCAACATACCCTTTCCCCAAGAAATTTTTTATATAAAACTAGGATTGTATGTAAATGGGATGAAGGTTGGACTTCACAGTTAGTGTAAACCATGCAACCTAGGACAAAATATTTATGTAAACTATGTGGTCACTGACAAGGGAACCTGCATGTCTGCCCAATTTGTCTCTAACCTGGAAGACCAAGCACACGACCATGCAACCTGTTATAGAATAAGGGTAGGGAATTAATTTATGATTTCCACATGGTTTGAAAAATGTGTGTATAAAATATTGTTAGTGTTTTATTGGGAAAAATTACTATTTTCCCCTTTAATGTTTTAAAACACATCTACCCTATTTCTCCTCCATACAGTGGAAAAAACAGAGGGCTCCATCCTCCTTGATCTCAAGAACTCATATAGGCAAGGATTCGATCAAGAAGATTCATCTGGGGTTCGATCATGGATCCATTAGATGAGTTGCATCCCCAAGGGTATGACTATCTAGTCCCTTTACTCGTATCACTATTCTTCATTCCATATTCAGCGTTGTCTGTTTTTTGGGTCATATTCCCTCTTTTTTTTTTGAATTTGACTAAAACATAGATCATTTTAACATACTAAAAATTGGAGGACAAAATAATGCGAGGCGTGATATATAGTCTTAATGTAGGTGATCACATAGTTTTCCATTTTAGTTTTGTCCTTTTCATATTTAATATATAGAGTCGTGAGCCAGCCTTTTCCGATCTCCCTTGATATGTTAGTTCCTTCAGGTATAAATGAACCTAGTGCCTTTATATAGGTTAATATGGTTTTTATTATTTTAGCGACCACTCTTACTCTATATGGACCACCATAAGAGTCACTCATTAAAAAGTCCATTTCTGAAAAATGGTTCAAAATATATGGAACCCAAATTAGCTCACGGCTAGACATTTGATTGAAATTGAAATTTTTCTATGTGTAATTTTGGTATAAAAATTTTCGTCAATGTTGTGTAATCCCATTTTAATTATAATTTCACAAATGGGAATGTGAGTAGTTGAACTTTATAGTTTTTCCTTGACACCTTTACTTGAAATTAATTATCCATGTTTGTAAACTTGGATGTTTTTATTTATGGGATAGGTAGGATGATAAGGCATAAATATTAAAGATGAATTCACTTTAATGGAATGGTTCCCAAGGATGACATAACATTTCACTTGTTATGATTTATTATAATGTAATTACATGAAATGGGTTCATTGTTTAAATTTAAATGACATAATATGGTTTTACCATATATTTTATAATGTGAATGGTGATGCCACTTCTATGCTTATAATATTAGGATATGAGAATTGGTGGGAGACATTCACACCCCATGTCAGCATATAATATGTTTAGATGAGATTCATTCTTACCCCAGGCCAGTTATATCCTCTATATATGTATTGGATGGAGGAATTATTACCTCATGTTGGTTATAATCCCACTATTTGTATGGGTGGGAGGAATTATTACCCCACAATAATATAATACCTATATGTGTATGGGTGGGAGGCATGATTACCCCGTGCCTGTTAGAATCTCTATATCATGTATGGATTGGAGGAAATATTACCCCATTCCAATTATATATATATGCTGACTTGATCAGAAATACCAATCATGAGAGGAAGCATATATACCCTTGATGTATCCTTTTGGAACTTAAGAGGTAGGTTAATTATTTATTCTACATTTTTTTACTTTCTTTATGTTAACTGAACACAATGTACTTATGAGTGACTACTTGAATTACATGTTTACATTATTGGTGAAGGCCTACTAAGATTTTTAACTGACATAATAGTTAGTATTCCTTGGAACATTAGAAGACTATTTTCCTCTTGGTATGTATAGGGGAAAACAAGTCTCTTTGGGATGTTAATTAATAATTTATAGATAGACCTTAGGAGAATAGGACCATGATTATGCCTGGGAAGCTATCGATGAGATTTTTTATTTTGTTCACTTTTTTAGTTTTTGACTAGTATTGATGTTGCCTATTTTAAGTTTTCTTTTGTACTAGCATACCATCCATGCATTTTTGTATCAAACACTACGTACGATGATTTTTATATGTTATTTTAATATTCAAAAATTCGTTTTATCTATTTATTCTTCCATTTTAAACTATATCTATGTGATTTGTTATGCTTCCATAACTATTTACTATTTGGTGTATGTGTTGCATTACTCTAACATGGGGGTATAGTATCTCTACCATTTTAAATAAAAACCCCTACTACTAGTCAAAAACCCCTATCTTATAGGAAGACATTATATGGGTCATGTGGAAATTCGTTCTTGTGGAATGGTTTATGTGTTATAAGATGTTAGGATGTCACACAAGACACTATGTAGAGTAGAATATAAATATAATAAGTATAAAAGATACCCAAGCATCAATAGAACCACATATCTAGGGTGCTAAAATTAAAACCCATTTTGAGTTCCCGTAATTTCAAAACTGGTAATAAATAAGTGGTCCTATTTTAGGTATTGTGGTATTTCTAGAAAAAACCTTATTTCAAGAAAAAAAACATGAGATTCATCACGCTTCATATTTCCTTTAGGAGAACTCATATAACTTAAACTATGAAAAACTAGGACACCCTCATTCCTTACTTTTGTTCTAGGTTAATTTGGATAATAAACACTCTATCTATCACATCGACATTAGAAGGTAGATTCAGTATAAAAATATTTTTATCAGTATTATATTAATGTCGCATATCAAAACATCAAATATCTATATTATAATTCAATATTATCTTAGCAATAAACTATGCCAAATCAGAAAATAAATTTGAATATTCTATCACAGTCCTATCAACCTTCATCATTTTAAAAAACTCAATATCCTTTCCTAACACCAATGACTCTGGATTCTATAGGAATGTGAAAGAACATTGTAGTCTTTCCAATTTATTCCCCCATGCTTCTTCATGATCACTATAATGTACCACCATCTCATTATTGGTTCCTATAGCTTGAAGGCGTCACATATTGTCATGATATCATCATGTGTTTCCTTCAACATAGAAAAGAAGATATATACCTATCAACCAATCTGAAGAAAATAGATAATCATTTGAGCCATCAAACACTGGTGGATTTTCAACAGTTCTATAAAACATCACTTTGAGGTAATATATCTACAGCCTAAATGACAATGGGTTTATGTTCTTTTCCTAGAGCATGGAAACACTTAATAATAACCTCTAAAATATTTTGTTACACAAGATGATTTTCTCACTCTTGTTCATCAAAATCATCCTGCCATATCCAATTCACATATTATTTTAGAGGCTTGATTCTACTCAACATTATAAAATAACATTTAATATATTACATTAACACTCAATTAGAGAAATGGTGAAAATAATTCCCTATAGATAGGTAAAAAGATTTGGATTTTAGTCAATCGAAATATAATATAAGGAAAATACTAGAACTAATACTCAAGGTGTCTTTCCTAAACCAACCCCAATTACTTGAGGGACATTAAGATTAGATATGGCTTGCAACATAGTCATAACAACTACATAAGTCTTGAATATATTACCAAACATCGTACTGATACCATTTATAGATATAGAAGTTTTACCTTTGACTCCACATTATCATGAACCGTCCAAGATTATCAGGTACCGTGATACCCTAGTCTATCTTGACATATCCCAAATAGATTTCTCGATCCCCCTAGGTTTGTAACTGTAATTCGGTATTATACAAGATAATGATGAGACCAAAATTTCTACATAAAAATATCAATAAAAAGACACAAGTCGAAATGATCAAAAGAAAACTCTATAGGAAGAACTATATCAGATGTAAAAAATTTATAAAAAAACAAAATTACATCATCAATGTACCTTAACAACAGAATAAACATCCCATGTCTCAAAAGTCATATCATATAAAGACCCAAATATCTATATAAACTAACCCCTCCTAGTGTTGGTTTCTCCAAGGATAAACCGGTTAGGTGGAAATGTACTAATTCCCAAAGGCCTTGGTAGGGTGTAAGATAATATCAGAGTAGTGTCTCACCAATGATTCCATAATATAACTATCAAATTAACTAACAGAATAAATATTTCAAATTTAAAAAAATAGGCATGAAAATACCAAATCATATTCAATGCTAATAATTATTTTTTTTTCAAATTATATAAAATATATCTAAAGAATGTGTAACATTTTTTTATAAAATAGTTTATATAAATTTACAAGGAATGCATAAATTTTTTTACATCAATTGATTATTTTTAAAAAAAATAAAAAATGTACCACATGGTCACCTACCAATTTGTATGATAGTTCCAAGTAGCGGGATCCTCACACAGTCAAATTATTATCCAAGAAATGTTCACACTTGTCTCCCTGAAATTAGCCAAAAAAGTTCAACCAACATTCCACTATGGATAAGATCATAAAATATGTATATATTGGAGTTGGAATGAACTAACCCATAAATAAGTAATTCCCATAATTTTTTGTTTTTACCTAATAAATAACTCATAACATATGCTTTCATCTACTCAAACAACAATCAATAATGTGCATTTTTTTGAAATGGTCTAAAATAATAGTAACCCATTTTATTCAAATATCAATATGATAATTTCCATTAAAAACCTGAAATAGTTTGTATTCAAATCATGTTTTTCCATGATACAACCAATGTGTTTCTATCAAAACAACATTCTCCAATTTTAACAAATAAAAAATTTATATCAATTTCACAATTGAAATTATAAAATTTAAATTACAAGATTTATATTTTACATTTCTCTATCAAATTACACAAACACAAAACAATAAAATAGAATTTGTTTTTCCCCAAATTTTAATAAAAAATCAATGTGAAATCCACAATTGACAATAGTTGGTAATCAAAAAAACAAATTGAATGAAATTAAATTTAAATCATGCAATTAAGGGCCAAATAAATTAGGAACCACATACCTCAGGATCATGGGATTACAAATCAAAATGCCTATAATGAGAAACACCATTAAATAATATCTTCAATAGAGATCCAATAATGAGCCCTAGATTCATGAAATAAAACAAAGGGGATAATATACTCTAGTAACATAGAGATATAACAAAACCAATGGAGGATAGATGAAGGGAGTGGGATGGAAGGAATCTGGAATGATTAACATACCTAAATGAGATGGAACACGATTTTTGATGCTCTTATTCACTTAGAAAGGGTTGTAGAGGATCTAAAATGGATCCTTGAGAGGCTCCATGAAATGTGAAATCATTATAGTTCATGTGAGTGTTGAGATAGGCGCAATAAGGGAGGTTTTGGAATTTTTAAATTATTTTGAGAATAGTTAAATCTTTTGCGCATCATCAGATGGGAAAGGTTGCAAGGTTTTCAACAATTGTGCACCTTAACTATGCACCCCATCCAATGGGGTATCACGGTTCATCATGAGTGGGTGTAACATTTTAAAACCCATGTTCTGACTATTATAACCCCCAATTCCTGGGTTTTCATGTTTTCATTAATAGGGTTTTTTCGTTTGAAAAAACTGTCTTTTAGTCATGCAAATTCCAATAGCTTTTCAAAATTTCATAAATTTCACATCCCAAATCCCTAAATGAAACCCAAAAAATTATGATCACTCTGGGGGTTATAATTACCCAAAAATACAAATAAGAAGTTATAGATTATAGATTTATCTTCTTATCCTTAGTGGTGTCAGGTCTATTAATAAAAGAATGATCATGATTATAGATTGTTTAATACAGGAATAGTACTTGCTCATCCAAATTATGATGAATTAAAAAAATGCATCACACACCAAATGGTAGTTTGAATTTTTTTCATAAAATTAGGAGTATAAAACATTACAATCAAAATTGCACTATAGTTGGACGAGATGATATACACAAACAGATGGATTTATACCCAATTATATTACCTCAAAAATTGTACCTTCCAAACTGATTGATCGAAAATGGAAAATATTCGACGTCGGTCAGTTAACATTACCCTTTAAGATGAGGCAATGAGTATAATGACCATAATAAATGACACTTTTAAGTGGTCCACCATAGAATCATTATAGGAGGATATGCTCTTTCCATCATGAAGTATGTCCTTGTAGGATCTTTTAGCACTCACTAATATATAACAAGGACATCCCAACAAATTAAGAGCATTTGTTAACACTCTCTAGTGACGATTAAAGGAACAATAGAATTCAACAGAAATTTCCACGGAAGTAATCTTTATAAAAACATCATCCATTATCCCATACAATTATATTAGACGTGTATGTTTTCTTATACCTTTTCCACATAGAAACTCATTATTATTAGAAAATGCACACCACATAGAACTTTTTAGTATAAGTCAATACTTACTAATATCTACTTCATTTCCAAGTGGTTCAAGGTGGTACACCTTAATGAATTATGCACAAAGATTATTGAAAACTACACGAAGTACATTATTATCACTAGACTATTTGTCCCTCATATGGTATTGATGGACTATGGTACTTTATTCAGTTTTTTCATTACAATGAAAATGTATAATGCATATAACATAGATTCCAACCATTTTTATCATTTATAATGAGGCCACAAATGGATAGGTATAGGAATTTAATAATACCATGTCGAATATGAATCATTAAATGGTAGAATAATAAATGATGTATCAGTCAAACAAGGTCTTTAACAATTTATTTTCCTACAATACATCTACCCACAATACTAAGTCCAAAAACACATATTAATTACTTTATTGAAAAGAGGTTGTATTACCCATCAATGTTCATTTTCCCTCACAATGAAAAATCATATGTTGAAATCTCTCATATAATTAAAAATCATGAAGAGAATGTATTAGTTACAATGACACATTTATTAAAGGCTTCTTATGTTGCACATCCATGATTTCAACCAGAATCATATTTTGTGAACCTTAAACAATGTGGTCTTCCTCTACTCTTAAAAAAAGAGTATTGGTAATGTATCTCAGAACTGAGATGATACGAGAGTAGATTCATCCAAAGTAAGAACCCAATTTCTAGTATCCTTAAATCAAATATAAGGTATATTTCATCTGGAATTTATCATTTATAAAAATATATATGTAACAGTTTTCTACCCTACCAACTCATGTTTCATAAGATATAAGTTGAATATCTTATGCTATGAGAGGCATGTACTATAAAAAATACATCAAAATACATAGCTCCACACATCCTCAAAGATTGTTTTTAATCTTAATAGAACACCATGTACTAAAAATTATACATTAAACTGCATGACACTATCAGTCCTATATGTAAAACATTAAACTTCACAACACCCCGTGTATTAGAGTCAATAAATTAATCTATAAATAAATCTATATATTTTCTGAATGACCTTAATATTCAGGCACCATGTCCTATTTTAATGAAATAAACCTGAAAAACCACATCTTTATTATCCATTACAAACAACAAAATAACATCCTAATTTACATGAAGTTAAACTACCAGAAATGTGATTATTGTTTGGGAAATTCCCCCAAATCTCATGTACGAGACATATTTTTATAAGACATGTCATGGGTAGTTATTTTCTAGATCATCATGTGTTCTCTCCTATAACCCAACATAAGAACATGGTAGTCTCAATTGATCATATATATTATGCCCCATAATTCACTCTCCCTTCATCTCATTTTCGTATTCCTCATTATTTGAAACTCACTATACATGATTTTTATCTATATATAATAGAAAATAATAAGTTCTATTATCCCTATATGAGAGTAAAATCTATATATGTGACCATATATGATAACTATGCATGGCTTCAATCCATTTACCATTGGATATGTCGATAATCCCAGATCCTAAATCATAGGAACATCTACAATGAAATGAGTAAAAAAATCCTCTTACCTTGTTTGTATGTTAGACCTTCACATTGGATATTGTTACAAAAAAAATTATATGGATTGAATCCTATATTTATTGGATACATGGAGACACGCGTATCTTTAATTTCAGACCATGTCATAAATTTTCGTCACCCAAACAATATCCCTCCAAAATTTCAAAATTTATTTAGTGATTCCAATCCATGTTAAAATGATCAATTTGCAACATACTCTTGTTTGTGAATTCCCATGGAGTTTAATCAACATAAGTGTCATATCTTTTTTTTTTCACACTGAAATTGAGTCATGTGTGATTAGAGAACCTATAATGCTTCATTGGAAATCATGAACATGATTCATTTTCTTTTAATTATATGTAACCCTATCATAGATTCATAATGTTTAACTACATGACAAGGACTTTGTCACTTGAAATTATACTACACGACATTTGATCTTTACATTGAACAAACTATCCCTATTGATAATTGTGTACTCAATAATCACATATTCATCATATTTCCAATACTATGTGATCAGTAGTCATTTTATTAAAATTTATTGTTCCTAAAACCTTTATATATATATATATATATATATTAAATTCTCCATGAACATGCTATAATTATTCTATGTCCATATAAATCCCAATCATTTCGTCATTATGATATTCTTCTCTAGGAACACAATGGATGTCCAGATCATGCACTCTTGGTTCTCTCGTATATCATACTAATAAAATGAAATAACTCATCAGAATAGACCGCACCAGGATTCTTTTTTGAACAAAAAAACTAAAGATGTTATTATTAGTGATGGTTTTGGTACCCAAGGAGAGGCACAAGTTAAATTTGAGGAGATATTTTCTTGAATACATGTTATATGGGCCTCCACAATTACCAATGACTGACTATTACCAACCAGCTTCCACATCCTATTAACTCATATATTCATGGTTATTAATAATAACTACCCATGAACCAAATATTTAATTGGATTTGGATACCAATGATGTTAATCATTATTTAACTATAAAAAGTTTCAAATTAAGATTATACATATTATTCTTGTACCATTTCATTCCAGGGTGTGAATCTATTATGAAGAAAAAAATTCTATGAGTTCATAAATCCATTTGGCAACCCCTATTTTAAACCAAAAATACTCAATGTCCCTATTTCCTGACTAACTCACCTGATGAATTAGTCATGTATTCTATATTCATTTATTGAAGCTTGAGAAAGTATACTCTTGGTTATATTTACAATCCATTTACTAATAAGGTATGAATAATCAAATAAGGCACCGATATGATTCACATATTAATAACATAACCCCTAAGAAAAATTTCCAAGGTAATTTTATAGTACACAAAAAACGGGACCCCATTAAATAAATTAGGTATTTGTCTAATGGCGTCACATCGATCGCCCTAATCATAAAAAATCACCAAATATGTGTGAATTTTTAGAGATTATATATTTCACAATTCTCTGATGAGTCAATTAGGGATAAAAAATAACCCAATGTATTTATACTCTCATATTAAATTTCCATTTTTTGAGACTCTATGTCACATAGTGATGGTATCCTTAGCACATGAACTTATTCTTTTGGTAATATAAGTGAATGTTACTTTACATGAAAAACTATAAGAGAATATGGGTCTTGTAACCTTAAAATATATGACATATGGTTCATCCTAAAAGGCAACATTATTTTTTGAGTGGAGAACCCACTGTGTCCCATGAACAAAAGACATCTTGGTATATTCCAAATGGTGATAAATTCCTTATCCAAACATTTGGTTCAGAGTTCTACCGAGATTTTCCCATATAGTCACAACATCAAAAAGACTACTATTGATGTTGGATATATAGCGACCCATAAATCTTATAATCCAAGTCCCAACTAGAATACTATGAATGAAATTCACCACCACAAACACATGAATAATATATACATAGTGGACATATTTGAAAACTACATGTTCTTTATTCTCATTACATGGAGATATATAGTGACACAAAGATTTTATATTTTTAGTTTCATCAAAATACTCTCCCCTATATGATAAAAATTCCAACATAGACGTTTTCAAAACATGGGTGGCCTCCACCTATGAATAATAATTCCCCTTCCCTTTATACGATCTTGATCATTACCTGGATCATTATTTCAATAGAATTAATGTGGGTCAACTCTTATTTCCACAAACTGTAGTGATGCCAAAATCCTGAATCCTTGACCTAGAAAAAAATTAATGAAAGAATTCCCCTCTTGGGAGATGGGTCACACTAATATAGGGTGTATTTTATGGGGAAAACATGTTTATTGATTATAATCATAAATGGATAAGTAGTGATACCTTGAACGTGTAATTTAGGCACATCCTAAAATCTTAGTTAATATTAATGTAATGAATTATTAAGAATAATATTTTAGTAAGTATCACTACATGTATTAAATTTATAATACCCCTACATTTTCCATGTCAATAAATTTTGTGTAGAAACATCATTGTTGTCTCTTATTTACCACACTAAACTAGAATCATGTGAACATATAGATATTGGAGAGTTATATGAGCTAGGATGGATTATATACATTATAATCCAATGTTTGGGAAGTACATTCTTATCTCATGAATTTCAAGTAAATGTTGTGTGTTCATAATACGAAATGGATCATCCCCTATGATTACTATGTACTTTGGAATCACATGTTTAGTCTCATCACACTAAATGTGATTTCAATACACAAAGTTTTAAGATTTATGATTCTCAAAACCATATTGAATTTTATGTTTTCCTTTAAAAACCATCTTACATTTCTTATCTGTGTTAATAAAAACCAATTACTCGAGGTGATACAGATATCACGAAATCCCATAGTTGTCTAACCAATAAAATATTTGAGTTTTCCATAATTAGGGTAGAAATATCATACGGTAACCTATATAGATTGATTTGGGTATAAAATTACAACATAAAGTGATTCCTTGGGGTGTGTTATTCCCTTAACAATGGTCCTTGTCATCAATTAGAGCTATTATCTGGACTATATGTTATTTGGGTTTCAAACAACACAAATTTTAATTCTATAACCTCTGGAATCCACGTCACATTAACTTATTTATTATTGGGTTATTATTTATAAATTATATAACCAATATATTATATATACTTTTGATAACATAAATGCTATACATCTAATAATGATACTTATTATCAATGTCATGTCATGACATAGTAGTTATGTAACATTTTATTTTGGGGTTAGAATCACTTTTCAAGACCCAAATACACTGGGTAAGAAATTTCTATCAGCAATTCAATTTCACACCCCATATATTGTCAAAAACTATATAGAGAGGTCAATTCAATGGGACCAATATCTGACATTATATCTATATCCATTCAAGGATACACACACACGTCCTTAACTAAAATATGCTGATTGTGTTGTTTGTTTCATCCCCATACCCGAATAGTATATGGAAATTCCCTTTTTTATAAATGAGCTTGTTCCATATAGAAAAATATTTAACTAACAATGATTTGAAGTATCACTATTAAAAGATAAAAAATTTCTCCAACGCTATAACACTCTATGATTTTAAAAAATAAAACTATGTTTGATATCATATAAGACACAAAACCCAGCATAAATAAATCCATTAATTTTATTACTTAAACAAGGCCGTTATAACATATCCATTTAATGACTGTGAAATAATTTTAATAAATAATTCATTAAATATATGTGAAGTCATAATATATTTAAATTTATTTTAAAAGTATTTGTAAATAATAACATAATTTTAAATAATGACATATTATTTTTTGAAAAACACGTTTTCTTCTAAAAATATTTTTATTTATTTTTGTGAGAAAATATTAGAATAGATTTTTAATCATATAGAAAATTAATTTTGTAAAATTGAAATCATTTTTAGAGTCATCTTATCAAAATTTTCAAAGTGTGTGATATTAAGATTTTTCTCAATTGATTGATTTTTGAATGAGCAGTGAAACTTAATGATGTCTAAAATACCAACATTGATTTTCATTAAATAATGTAATTTAAATGTACCACTATATTTTTCATTTTACATTAATGTTACATATGATCCATTTAATTTATAATAATATAATTTATTCAATATTACATATAAATATTTATGATTTGGTACAAGTTATTGATAATGCTTAAAATAGAGTTTCATGTCTGTGATTTTTTTGGCTAATGATTTTATTATAAAATTCATAAAAAATACCATAAATTAAGGACTATTAAAACAAAAAATATATATTGAGTAACTATTTATATGAATTTTAAAAAATAAAATTATTTTTCTGATCATATTTTTAATGTAATATCATCTTATGCTTAAAAGTACTTATATTGGGAATCATTTTTTCAAAAATATTTTTAATGTTTTTTAATTTTAATTATTCCAAATATATGAAATTAATTTGATAAAATGTATTCAATATTTATATTACATAAGTTAATTATTAGTAATAAGGTCAACAAAATTATTGTTATTCATTATTAGTTAAAATAAATTACTGTGGTTATGGTTATAACATGGTGTTTCACATAGTAACATTTCATAAAATTATGATTTTTTTTTCAATAAATTATTATTAATGATTTTATTTTTTAAACTATATTTTTTAAAATAATTTTTTTAATATAATTATGTTTTGGTAAAAAATTAATATATGGATTTAAATAATACTTCTTTTGTTTTATTTCACAAGAAATCATATTTTAATATTTTAATATAAATATAATTGATTTATAATAAATAATAGAATTAATCATGAATTTTCAATCAGTATTAAAAAATAAATAATTTTTTATGTTAAATTTAAATTCCTATTAACAATGATTTTGTCTAAATATTTATTTAATATATTTTACCAAACAAACCTATTTTAAAAAAATTATTTTCAATAATATAAAATATATGGTTACAAAAATATTATTAATAGACTATTAATACAAGTAGTATGACTCTAATAAGAATATAATCGATGTAAATTTTGATAAATAGTAAAAATTAAATGTACTAAATATAATTTTGAAAAATGTTTGTGTGTATGGTAAAATTTATATAATATAAACTTTTATATATTTAGAACACACTTTTTTAAAAAAATAAAATGTATTTTAAATTATATTATTGTAGTATTGTTTTTATATTGAATTATATAACATTAAAATCATATTATATTGTATTTGAAATAAATTATTATTTTAACGATATGAGAATGAATTAATTTATGTTATTTACTAAATTATAAACTTCCCTAACACCTAATATGTATTATGAATAGATTATAATATTACTTAATTTGGGGTATTATTATTTTATAACATGTTATATATTATGGTTGGTAAAATATAAGTTCAATTATAATAAAACATATATTAAGATTTTATTAATATTTCGTTTTTATTTTTATTTAAACAATCTTATTATCATATTGTAGTTGGAATTTGTATATTATTCATAAATAATCCTAAAGAAATTTTCATGGATGTTCTATAAGGGTATGATAAATACACAAATAAAATTATATAGATTATAATTTTACATTTTATTTACAAAACAATTAGCCAACCTAGCAAGCTAGATACCATAAACCTGATCATTGTTATGGGTTAAATTTCAATGAAAGGGAGAGCCATATTACAAAGTTGATGAGTGGTGGTGAGAGTATATATAATTTTTGGGGTATGTGAGGAGTGCCCAATGGTATCACCTAAGACAAGACTAGGGTTCTCAGGGGCTGCGTGGAACAACCTTTGGTTAGAGAGTTTGTATGTATGTGTGTTAGATTTTAGAGCCCATGGTAAATGGATACAACAATAAATTTGGAAAAGTAATAATAAATCAATGTTATTTAACGAGAGAATAATTTACGTGGGTTCTAGAACATGGGTATTTTTAACACGAAAAAATTATTCGCATATATCACCACCATTTAATTGATTAAAATCCAACATTATATTTCGCTCAGTTTTTTTCTTCATACTAACATATCACCTTTATAAAATCATTGTATTTTCATTTTTGTTTCTCCCAAAACATTGGTTTTCCTTGAAAATTCACACAATCTAGAATGATATTTCACAATAATTGATATCTAATTTTGATGAAAAACATGAAATAATAAAATTAAAATGCTATGATAAAATTATTCATAGGGATACCCTGATCGATATTAACTAATTAATTCTCCTACTCTTCGGTCTACAATAATTAAAACACATGCCCCACTCACATCAACATTGAGAAATTATGTGCATAATCCACTGAAACTATGAAAAATGTTGAAATTTCGAAAACAAATATTTGATACATTGTCATGTTCTATGAAACATAAGTAGTAATAATCATCCTAAAATTTATTATTAGTTATATTAATTTATTGAAATATATAATTTAAATTATTTTTATAGATGGAAATTCATGGTGATTTTCCATGTATGTTTTATTTCACCTTTTCATGCATGGGATGAAGAGGCTGAGTGGATATATATATATATATTGAAATATATTCATCCATTATAAATATAATTTCAAGTATATTTATATGTCCACTCTCATCCTTATTTATTCATACATATTAATATAAGGGAGATATATATATACTTTTATATAAGAAAATAAATTAACTAGATATTTAAATTAATATTATATACATATATATAAATAATTAAATATAATATATATTCAGATCCTTTATATGAGGGGTACTAAAATAGAATACTAGAATTGTTTTCATGATTGATGTGTGATTTAAGGTGAGGAAGGGATATATAGATTCCTCTATTTGTGGTAAAATGATCATAGTTAAGAAGAAATGTAATGTGATATTTACTACAAATAAGATTTTACAAGAAAATAATTAATTGAATTTATGTTTTGATCTTATTTAAGGTAATTATTTATTATGATATCCTCTATTTCCATGAAAAGAAATAATTTTTTGTATATAATATTTCTTCCTAAAAAAGTTAGGTAATGGGAATTCTAATTTAGGAAATTTATATAGCTTTGAATATTTTCATAAAAATACTTCTATAAAAATAATTTATTTTATAAATTTAATTTCAACATTTTGTAAAAAACATTCAGAGATATATATCTTTAATAACACCTCTATGTATAGGAGTATGAATTTCTTATAAATTATATTTTAAAATATCAATTTTCTCTACAAGAACGTACTTTTAATGGTATGACTATTTTCTATTTCATGTATAAATTTTAAAATATGTATTCAATAATTTTGTGTTTTAAAAGTTATATTAATTTGGTAAATTTCGTTTGTAATAATAGTGATGTAAATATATGAGAATTTTTATTGACATTCCATTAATATTATAAATTTAACTTATTTTATGTTCATCATCTAATGTTTTTATTAATATTTCCATTGAATTTACAGAACATATCAAAAAATTAATGATTTATTTTAAGAGTTATGATTCATTATAAATATATATATTTCTATTTTAATAATGATATACAATTTTATTAATCATGGAATAAAATTTATGTATGTCTTGAGAAGATTTTATTTTATTATAAACAAGAAACTCATGCCTAGAAAAAATGATTTCATAAAATAAAGCTGGTAAATTTTGTTTCAATTTCGATGATTCATAATGGGGAGTGAACCCATGGACTCAAGTGAATAGGGTCCTAGAGGTGATACATGTAGTGTCCAATATGATATCTTATGGTTTTCCAAGAATCATATTAATCAATAAAAATTAAATTTTTTCAATACATAATAAAATATAAATATATTTATTTTATAAATATACCGTTAAATGGGTTTTCAATGTAATAATAATTTTTCCTTTTTTATTTATTTTCATATATATTTATTCTAGAAAAAATTTGCATCTTTTTTTGTAAAATAATTTATTATATCAATTTTTTTTTTATTTTATATTGGGGTAAATGTATTAAATGTATTTTTTTCAAATGATTTTATTGAAAGGAATTTTAATACTAATTTAAAAAATCCACTAAATTTTTTAAAAACCCAATCATGGAAATTTTGTACTATTCATAAATTTTATAATGATATTCATTGGACCATTATATGTATCCATGGGGTTTATTTTTTTTAATGATCTATAACATATAAACCAAAATAACTGTTTCATTCATAAATTTCACGAACTATGATATATTTTATATAGTTTTAACAATCCACTAAAAAAAAGATTTAAATGATACTCGATATCATATTGGAAAATATGTTTTTTTACCTTTTATTGAAAATATAGAAAGTTTTTACCTCGAGATCCAGTATTGTAGTTCTTGGGATGTCACATGAGTTATACAAAATTATGTTAAAATAAAATTTTCACACATAGGAATATGACATGATAATTTTTTTCATATTATTAATCCTTCTGTACAAAATATCTAATAATACTAATAAATTTTTTATTCAGAAAATATATATTAAATAGGTGAAAATTATTTGTTATTCTAAAAACCAAAACTGTAAAAGTGAGTAACCATAGAGGTAAAATGAATAACATGAATACATTTTATTTTATTTTAATGGTGTAGTATCTAATAAACAATATATTCCCTATAATATATAATTTATCAATTTTTAAGCAAATTTCAAGATTGTTTCTTGCCATTATTTAATGGTTTTGGTTATATACAAAAAACCCACTCATTCTCACTTATAAAATGGAACATCCTCTCTTATATCCATCACAGATAAAAAAAATTGTATCATAAAATCTAGAACCAAATCAACGAAATAATTACCCTTTCCTACCCTTGAGGCCATGTATTTATTATAAAAAACTCTCATAAAATCTTTTGGTGGGAACATAAATTGGTTTTCTGAAGAACATGTAACCTTCTTTACCATGAATTTCATTTTATTTCATCATCCACCACAATCAAATATTTTTGGATCATTCCAATTTAAAATTTTTAGGTCAATACATATAATAATATTTTCTTATGTTAATGTATTAATAAACATCAACATCTATTCTATAAAATAGTAATGAAAACTGTCATTATTATATATAGCAGACTACCACCTAATAGATTGATATATTTCATTATCCATAATTTCCTCACATTGATGTTTATAATAATGTATTTAATATATTTATATATATATTAGTAATAAATAAATATCATTATGAAAAAATAATATTTCATATATTTTTAAACCACTCAAATGAAAGACAAAATTTATTGTCGTGCATCCGTATTTGTGTTTTACCAGAACCATAAACCGATATTATAATTTTTTTACATATCTTATCACATGGTTGTAATATATACATGTATTAAAATAAATAATATAATATTTATGATATATGTACGATTATATTAATATAAAAACATAGTAACCTTCTTTTCACCATGATTTTTAATAAATTGAAATTTTAAGCAGGCATATATATGGGCATCCATAATTATGATTATGAGGTAGTTTATTTTTTATAACCATATTTCATCTATGTTTTTAAATTTATAATTTATGAATACAAATAATTATTATGTCATGGGTATTATAATAGAGGCAATGGAGGAATAATTCATTTATGATATTCATCCTTAAAAAGTGACATTGGATATATGAATCAATTATCATACAAACATACGAAAACTAATGAATTCAGGAATTTAATAATCTAAATTAGGAAAAAATAAATAAACTAAATAAAAACTAAAAATTGGTTCTTAAGAACATAAAAAATGAATATATTTTTATTATTCAAGTCATTAGTGTATTCGTGTTTCAAGTTGAGATTGAACAAATGAGATTTATTATGAAATCATGAATTGACTGGGTTATACTCATATTAAATTTTCTTGGATAATCAATTATTATGTGAAATTTGACTTTATATTGTATTATTTTAAATATAAAATTTTATTTTGGTTCATTTATTCTTGATTTACAAAATCACTTATTTTATTAATTAAAACATTAACATTATGATCATAGTAATGTATTTCATCTAAATTTCTAATTATTGATTCATATTTTACTCTTATAATCCAAATATTTTTATAAAGATTATATGAAACCCCTTTTAAAAATTATATATTGAATCATTCATATATAATGGTATTTAATGATACAATTCATTTGACATCACCCTAGGTTATTTGATACTAAATATACCAAAGTGGAAGAGGATTTATGATAAAATCTCTATTATTTTAAATAAAATTTAGGTTTTAGGTTTCTTTTTTGGAAATGACATAAATTTTTTCCCTTGGAACAAATATCTCTTATTCTAAAATATTCTTGAATGTGGTTTACATTTTTGGTTCCTATTTTGTAAATTATTGAATAAAGAACCATCTATACAATTTTTTTAGTAATACTAATCAAGTATAATATTTTAGACGAGGAATATTTTTCTTCCATTTTGGTATTTTAAAAAATATATTTCAATGAATTATTTTTGTGTTCCACAATAACTTATTAAATGCATTTTTACCCTTTTTACATTTTTATATAAAAATGTTTTAAAAGAAATATTTTAATCTATTTCAATATGATGGAGTAATAAATTCATTATGTTTATCATTCAAATAAATTCAGTGGGAATTATTTTGGTTATGATATTCTGCAAGATCATGAAACTCATTTACATAAATAGGTAATTAATAAGTTAATTGCATTTGATTGATTTTTTTGTGGCACACATAATAGTGAAATTTTAGTATGGTTCTTTGTAGAAAATACTAAAATCCATTGTGTACAACTTTAGTCACATGAGATGTTATGTATCTTATTACAGAGTAATCCTAATAAATTTTGGAAATTTTACACCTTTTGATACTTTTTATGTAGTTATCCTTGACTATTGTTGATTTTATATTATACGTTGCTATAATATTCTATATTTTTCTCTAATATTATGAATCCATAATCTTTTTTTATCTAAAATTGTGATTACTCATTATCCTTTTCTTTTTTGATATCATGTTAAAACTTTGACCTATATGTAATGTTAGTTTATCATATTTATTCTATTATGGGGATTTTTTTCTCACCATTTTCTTTTATGTATTTTTCTAGGTTATACTAAACAATTTTAGTCGGTAAAATGTATGTAAGAGATCATTATGGTGAAGAATTTGATGATGACATGTTTTAGTTATCTTTTGATGTATTATGATCCTAGTATTCCAACGACACTAGGACTCATAATATCTAGGTTATACTTATAGGGTCTTTAGGATTAAACATCTTGTACTAATATGCGTCAAAGGCTATTGTCATTATAATATGAATAAATCCAAGGTATCATAATTTTTTCGTATTGGTATTATATAACATTAACAAAACATATGGGGGCATGTATAGGTATATGATTCTAGACAAATGTGTAACGCCCCGACCCCAGTTACCCAGAGTCGGTGCAATATTACGTATCATTAGCATGATCAAAAAAGATCAAGTATCAAAAGACTGGTTAGTTTAATAGCCTTGGAAACACTAGATACATTCATAAATGTTACATTACATCATAAAGTGAAAAAAATAACCTAGTCTCCATAGTCCACACTCATATCCCCTTCAGACTATCCCTGCAGGTCCGTCATGAAATATTTCTTCACATCTTGGAAAAAATAAAACATATAAAGGGGTGAGCTCAGGTGCTCACTAAGGATAACAATATAGCGGAAAATTTCATAAATAAAAAAAAAATTTAAGGCAATGTAAAACTAAAACAAAATCCATTTAAACTTGATCATCAGCATAATATGGAAAAAATAAAATGAAATAATGCCATTTACTTATTCACATGGATATTCTACTAGTCGAATAGTCACATGTAATATCAATAACTACTTTCATAATGACGGAATGCATAATGCCAGACTATCATAACCACATAGTCAATGCCTTGTGCCAAGAATACAAATAAAATTTTGTCAAGTCCTTATGCCAAGACACTAGTTTGTCTCATGATACCTACCAATGCATCGAGGAGCTATAGCGGGATCCACCTGTCACTTACAAAGTCCAATACATTCCCATATGAAAAGGTTTAAACATAACATAAATATTCGTATTAAAACTAGCATACAAAATGTAAATACTTTATCCATAAACCATGAATGGTATAAAAATAACGCATCCAGAGTCAAACATATCAAAAAACCATCAATACATTATAGATGTTTTTTATCATAATAAATCAACTTCAAATAAGCTTGAAATCTATCAAAGGATGTTGACATAGATGAAATCAAAACTATTTGGGAGAAATCTCTCTTTTTTTGAAATCATTTAAAAGTCACATAGTTATAAAAGAAATAATTTACTTTGAAAATGTTTTTATAATCTTGTAAGGGAAGCTTTGGCGATTTTATAATGGCAGGAAATATCCAAACCTTCCGTATAAGTTAAAAAGACATTCTTACCTTAATTTTGTCGAAAAGCTCAAAAAGGACCTTGTTTGGAAAACGACGGAAATATTCCTTTCAAACCATTTTATAAAAATTCTAACAAGGGTATAAATTATTTTAACCCATAGTATAGTAAATAGTAATTTTTTTTGAAATAAAATTTTTAAGAAACATGGACGTGGATGATAAAGAACTCCCAGTAGATAATTACGTATAAACAACCTCGAATAATGAAGGGATTGTGAAATAAACCCTTACCTTTTACTTTTCCTTGGTTGAGGTTAGGTTAACCTCATGTATAATAGTTTAATAATTGTTATTAAATTATACAATAATCATATAAATTAATATGACATCATATATGATCTTATAATATTGCTTTGTTAATAATATCTTAGTATTATCGTTGTTTCGGGTGTTAACTGATTTGTTTTCCTTTATATGATTTGTTACGTAAGCCGTGATTGTTATGGATTGGTTGTATGTTATTAAAATACATAATGATATCAAGTCCTTAAACATTACTTTTAATCATCAAATGAGAATTAGTCTTGAATGGATATTATGGGGAAATGAATCTCATCACGTTTGTGGAAACGATAATTCGTACGTACGCACAAACACTACTTCCATTTCATTTTTCATTTTAAAAGAAATAAAATCCAAATGATAGATATAAATATTATTATTACAGTATAATAAAATATCTTATATATTTTACTTATGTTCATTAACACAATCCTTTATACATTCATTGTATGGTACGAACGAGTCATATAACTTTGAGGGGGTGGTAGTCCACACTTCCTCAAATGAAATTATCATATATATATACAACATGAAAATAATAATGGTATTCAATAAAATGGAATTAAAGAAGATTATATATAAAATAAATATCATAAATATCATATTAAATTACATTTCCATCATAATGGCCACCATGAGATGTGGTAGGAGATAATTGAACAATCATCGTTTCGTGAGGCGTTTGGTTTCCATCCACAGAAAAACTATATTCTTCACCCATTAGATAGAGGTGTGTGTAAGTATAGTTAAAATAAATCTCATAAAAATATCCTAGTATATTTATTATACTGGTTTTGTAACAAAATAAAAGAATATGAATAGTTTTGGGGTTGGAGAAGTAAAATAAAAGAAAAAAGCTAAGAGAAATTGTTACCTTTAATTTGGGTAACTCCCTTTGGTTTGAACCAAAAATCACTCTTGAAGTGCCTTCTGCCTAAGGTAAGGCTTCTAAGAATAGGAGAGGGATGTAGGTAGATTAACTGGGCAGAGTTTGGAAGAGCCAAAAGGTTTGAGAGGTGTGAGGAATTGGTTATAAGTGGTGGCCTTTTATAAGGGGGAGGAGGGGCTCTTTAGAAAAAACTTAAAGTATTATTTTATAATAAAATCATATTCGGTTTCTAATGGCTCCAAAGTGAATTATTAAATTTATACGGTGGGTATAGGTCGAAAAAAACTCAACCAATAAGTTTTAGACAAGTTTGGATCACTATTTTACCCTTATCCTTTAGATTTAACTCTTAGATAAATAGTTTGACATTTACCATGTCTCTTTGTATTTTTATATTATATGGTTAATAAAATTACTATAAACTGTTAAGAGAACCCCAAGAGGTTCATTAATGACATACCTATAATCATATACTTCTTTTGGACGGACCTTATATTTTTAGTAATATTATATCAATTAATAATATAATATTTGTTTTAAAAACTCCTTTATGTCAATTTTGACACTATTTAATAATTTATTTTTGTTAAAGTCTTAATAACTTTATTAATCTGAACCAAATCAATTTAATGAATCCTAAAATGTCATATTAACCAATAAAATTCGTTGAATTCATTAAAAGTCTCAAATTATATTTATTTGGGTATTTATAATATGAATTATTTTAATATTTCACTAATAAGGTAATTACTGCATCATCATTGTGTCATAAATAAATTAACTTATTTAATGTCTAAAAATTATAAATAAAATTATATTATGTAGGAAATATTTTTATCTTTCTAATTAATATTTATAATCGAATTTATCTTATGTATAACCCTATATTAAAAATGTTTTAGTTATTAAACTTTTATTATGAGTCTTTTAACTCTTCTTTGAATTAAATAATAATAAATGTCTTAATCTAATCCATGTGGACCAAATAGGTTCATATTTTATTCCTAAGGTTTTTTTCGGTCGAATTATACTTATCTAATAGAATTTGTACATGTGTTAGGGTAATAATAATATCATTTTTACCCTTAATTTCCCTATTTACCTTTTACCGTGGATAATAAAAGTAAAAAGTTACTATTCAAAGAAATTATTTTTATCTTATAGAACCAAATTTTACTCCTTGATATTAACCATGTCTCTCAAATTTTCGAAATTCCACTCACAGATGCGGTAAAATTAAATTTTATGTAAATTTGCAAATTCTCCTAGGAGGTGGGTAAAAGACGTTGAAAAGTTCAATAAAATTTTTTTATATATAAAATTATTACAAACTGACTCCAAAGAATTAAATTGAAATTATATAGGTATTATGTATCTATTTTGACATAAAATAAACTTAAATAAAATAAATAATTATTTAAATAAAAATTCGGTTTTAAACTATAACATAGTGTATTTCACTATTCATGAAAAATTAAAAGTTTTCAGAAAAATACCAGAAATTTACCCTAAGCTAATTTTGATATTCCAAATTCAATAATGAAGTCTATTTTAACAAATTCAAAACATAGAAGTTGCATTTATTAATTTAAAATTAATTCCCGCTATCAAAACCAAAAGGCGTATTTTTAAGAAATAATAACTACCAAAAGTTTGACACTTGTTTATGTCCAATTTCAAAGTGAAATTACTTACAATGACCATAATTGGATTAAATGGTAAAAATATACTCTATTTATACTTCCAAACCATTAAAATTTATAATTTAACAATAAAAATTATTTTGATTTTAAAAGTTGTTTTCAGTTAAAATATACCATTTTTCACTATTCACCCAAATATGAAAGTTATCAGAAAAACACTAAAAATTTATTGAAACTAAATTCTTATGTCCTGATTCTAAATAAGAAGTTTATTTTGTAAAATTTAATATATAAAACTTTCAAATATTGGATTTAAAAAGTCTTCTCCATTAAAAGGCGGTAAAATTGAATTTTTTGAAAAATAGTTCTTTTATTTGAAAAAATGTATTTGTTCTTACATTATGTCTAAGAAACTCATAATATGTATTCTAAAATTATAAGGATTATATAAAGTTCAAAATTCAGTTAATACTATTCATAACCTCTTTTGAACGTCTTGTTTGGTAAGTCATGGTGCGCTAGAACTCGATGTTGCGTGTAGTGAAAGTTATTGAATTACTCTAAAGAAATAAAGTACTATGAAATATTGGGGTGTTACATTCTTCCCTCCTTCAATAAATTGCATCCTCGTAATTTGAAATTATTTTTAGAAAATAAAAGGTTGAAAATAGAAAATACCTTTGGGAAAACCCACATCGAAAATTAGTTTAATAAAATTTAGTCTTAATAAGAGGAAAATGAAAATGAAAGGGTCACCAACAAATTATGATCTCAATTATAAGAACATTGATGTCAATTAGAGACATATAATTATAGGAAAAACATAAATATTTACAGGTATTGATTGATGTCATCAATCATAAACATGTGTAAAATTGAGGGCCTTAAATTCATCAATCTATGATGATTTGAAATACCATCTGTTCATCAAAACATATGGTAGATATAAGAACCTTTCTATAATGTATAAGAATTAATTTTTTCATAGAATAAGAGAAGAAAGAAAAATATATACTTTTCAAGTAGAGTCCCAACTTTCAACTAATTTCTAC
Organism: Viscum album; assembly: GCA_963277665.1. Taxonomy (NCBI): domain Eukaryota; kingdom Viridiplantae; phylum Streptophyta; class Magnoliopsida; order Santalales; family Viscaceae; genus Viscum; species Viscum album. The sequence goes on along the minus strand of OY728123.1, from coordinate 469,293,788 downwards.
CACAAAATTAACTTTCACTCTAAAATATAATAGAACTAAAAAATAATATTCTATTTATCCTATTCATATAGGGTTCAAAAAAATGAATTCATAATTCATCTACCAATTTTTTTTAAAAAGACTACATTAGTCAATCCAGGACATCACGTGTGCTAGTGGTAGGTGATACACCCTTGTCGCCCTTCGGTTGCAGGTTCAAGTTTCACGACCCTACCGGACGTGATGAGTTGCCGCCCGACCTCCAGGTTGTCCTTTTATAGAAATCCAAAAATAATCTCAAACTAGAATTATCCAAAATACTTCTATCCAAACTAACAGTCCAAAATTTATACTGAAGGTAAACACAATGAAGATCCTTTTTTCTGCGTAATAACATGTGAACATGTTCACCATGTATTATTTTAAAACACAACAACATCCTGAATTAATATAAAACCTTATTGATTACATTCATGACCCTTTATTCCTTATAGAATATTGGATATGCTCATTCTATCCAAAAATGTTGTAAACTCCCAAAATGATGGAATATACAAATCAATAATCAGTTGCAAGGTACTCAAAAATATTCAATATAATTTATCGAAATCAATAATGTATTATTCCAAAATCACTACCTCGGTATCAGAACCGTATTATGGTTTATCTTTATCTCAAACATATATTTTCCAAAACTTTAACCTGCTATAGAGTCATTCTTCTTGGTTCCACACAATCTCAAGTCCTTAATGAAATAGTACTATAGTACAATCCTTATATACTCCATAATTATTATGACCAGTACATTGTTGATACAACACTCAAATGACATAATTCCCTAATAACAACATAAGAACTCTAATCATTCCTCCTCATCTGTGGTAGTATCATAACTTTATTATTATCCAATAACATCATTTGTGGTATACTCTTATGAATGGGACATTGATTCACATAGTGTCTCAACTCCTTGCAGATGAAGCATTATACATTCGAAACCTTTTTCTTACCCGTGAAATCACATACATGGTGTCCTTTTTCTCCACACTTATAACAAACTCCCATCCCCTTTTGGCAAGTTCAAGGATGTTTCTTCCCACAGGTCTCACATACGAGAAAATTATTCTTTTCCCACTTCCCTTTATCCATCATTATCACTTCGATCCTTTTCTTCTCTTGCTTCCTGTCAAATCCATAGGACTCAGATAATTATTTACTTATCTTACTAACATATGATACTGTTTCTTCATATGTTGAGAATACATGGGATAATTTTTTCCTTCTAAATGTTGGCTTAATACTGTGAAAGATATGATCCTTCTTACTCTTTGGATCATACGTACTGATGGAGTTCACATTCCATCTACTGGGTTCCATTTCTATATAATAGCATAAATTAGGTCAGTTTATGAATTGAAATGAATAATTCCAAAATTGTAAAATACCAAACGTATATTGAATGGTTTATGGATATAATCCATAATCATAAAGATGTTTTCATTTAATAATTATATACTCATAATCCCTTTATTATGATTTGTAATGAAAATGAGAATTATCCAAAGCATATCCCCTGGGAGTGTCGTAACCAAGAGTGCAGTAAGGCCCGTTATCGTGCACCAGTTCCCGTTCGAGTCTAGCTCAAAGTGGTGTTTTCAGTTTTTACCCCTAGTTACATCTGTTCTAGAGCCACCTCTACCTGCTTGTATCTAGACAGGGTTGTATTTCTCAGAAAACTCACAAAATCTCTACAATACCAAAATTCTAGGAATTTCTTCTATAATAATCCTCAAAGTCCATCTTAGGTTTATGTGCTCTAATTAGAGTTTATCTAAATATATATTCCAATGTTTGTACTAAACCTCCTCTGATACCAATAGTAATGACCCGACCCCGGTTATCCAGAGTCAGTGCATTATTACGTATCATTGGCATGATCACAAAAGATCAAGTCTTTAAAGAACGATTAGTTTAGTAGCCTTGGAAACACTAGATACATTAATAAATGTTACATTACAACATAAAGTGAAAAACTAAAATAACATAGTCTCCATAGTCCACAATCATATCCCCTTCAGACTATCCCTGCAGGTCAGTCATAAAATATTTCTTCACATCTTGGGAGAAATAAAACATAGAAAGGGGTGAGCTTAGATGCTCAGTAAGGATAACAATATAGAGGAAACTTTCATAAATAAACATAAAAATTTAAGGCAATGTATAAATAAAACAAAATCCTTTTAAACTTGAACATCAATATAATATGGCAAAAATAAAATGAAATAATTCCATTTAATTATTCACATGGATATTCTACTAGTCGAATAATCACATGCAATATCAATAACCACTTTCATAATGATTGAATTAATAATGCCATACTATCATAACCACGTAGTCAAGGCCTTGTGCCAAGACTACAAATAATATTTTTTCAAGGCCTTGTTCCAAGACACTAGTTTATCTTATGAGACCTACTGATGCATTGAGGAGCTATAGCGGGCTCCACCCGTCACTTACTAAGCACAATGCATTCCCATATGAAAAGGTTTAAACATAACATAAACATTAGTATTAAAACTAGCATACAAAATATAAATAATTTATCAATAAAACACGAATGGTATAAAAATAACACATCCATAGTCATAAATATCACAAAAACATCCGTACAATATGGATGTTTTTTATCATAATAAATAACTTCAAATAAGCTTAAAATCCATCAAAGGATGTTGACATAGATGAAATCAAAACTATTTGAGAGAAATATCTCTTTTTTTAAAATCATTTAAAAGTAACATAATTATAAAAGAAAACATTTACTTTGAAAATATTCATATAATATTTTAAAGGAAGCTTCAGCAATTTTATAACGGCAGAAAATAGCCGCACTTTCCGTATAAGATAAAAAGACATTCTAACCATAATTTTGTCTAAAAGGTTAAAAAGGTTCTTGTTTGGAAAACGACAAAAAGATTCCTTTCAAACAATTTTTAAAAATTCTAACAAGGGTATAAATGACTTTAACCCATATACTAGTAAATAGTAAAAATTCTTTCAAATATATTTTTAAGAAACATGGATGTGGATGATAAAGAAGTCCCAGTAGATAATTACGTATAAACAACCTTGGATAAGGAAGAGATTGTGAAATAATCCTTTACCTTGTAATTTTCCTTGGTAGAGGGTAGGTTAACCTAATATATAATAGTTAAATCATGGTTATTAAATTATAAAAGAATCATATACATTAATATGATATCATATATGATCTTTTAACATTGCTTTGTTAATAATATCTTAGTATTTTCGTCGTTTTGGGTGTTAACTGATTCGTTTTCCTTTATATGATTTGTTACGTAAGACGTGATTGTTATGGATTAGTTTTATCTTATTCATATACAGAATTATATCAAGTCCTTAAACATTACTTTTAATCATCAACTGATAATTAGTCTTGAATTGATATGATGGAGAAATAAATCTCATCGCATTTGTGGTGACGATAATTTTTACGTACGCATGAACGCTACTTCCATTTCATTTTTCATTTTAAAAGGAATAAAAACCAAATGATACATAGGTATATTATTATTACAGTATAATATAATATATTATATGTGTTACTTATGTTCATTAACACCATAATTTTTACGTTCCATGTATGATATGAACGAGTCATATCACTTTGAGGGGGCGGTAGTCCGCACTTTTCAAATGAAATTATTGTATATATATACCACATGAAAAGAATAATGGTATGATATAAAATGGAATTAAATAAGATTATATATAAAATAAATATCATTAATATCATATTCAATTAAAGTTCCATCATAATGGCCACCATGACAGGTGGTAGAATATAATTGAACAATCATCGTTTCGTGAGGCGTTTGGTTTCCATCCACAGAAACATTATGTTCTTCACCCATTATATAGAGGTGTGTGTAAATGTAGTTCAAATATGTATCATAAAAATATCCTTGTATATTGATTATACTAGTGTTGTCACAAAAGAAAACAATAAGAAGAGTTTAGGGGTTGGAGAAGTAAAACAAAAGAAAATAAGCTAAGATAAATTGTTACCTTTAATTTGGATAAATACCTTTGGTTTGAACCATAAAGACTATTGAAGTGCCTTATACCTATGGTGATGATTCTAAGAAGAGGATAGGGATGTAGGGAGCTTAATTGGGTAGAGTTTGGATGATCCAAAAGTCTTGAGAGGTGTGAGGAATTGGTTAGAAGTGGTGGCCTTTTATAAGGGGGAGGAGGGGCTATTTAGGAAAAACTTAAAGTATTATTTTATAATAAAATCATATTAGGTTTATAATGGCTCAAAAGTGAATTATTCAAAGTATAAAGCGGGGATAGGTCTAACAACACTCAAAAAATAAGTTTTAGACAAGTTTGGGTCACTATTTTACCCTTGTCCTTTATATTTAACTCTTAGATAAATAGTTTGACATTTACCATGTCTCTTTGTATTTTTATATTATATGGTTAATATACATACTATAAACATCCAAGTGAACCCCAAGTTATTAATTAATGACATACCTATCATCATATAAGTACTTTGTCCAAAACATAGATTTTTAGGAATATTATATCAATTAATAATATAATATTTGTTTAGAAACTCTTTTATGTCAATTTTGACACTATTTAATAATTGATTTTTTTAAAGTCTTAATAAATTTATTAATTAGAAAAAATTCCTTTAATAAATCATAACATGAAATATTAACCAATAAAATTCTTTTAATTCTTTAAAAGTCTGAAATTATATTTATTTGGGTATTTATAATATCAATTATTTTAATATTTCACTAATAAGGTAATTACTACATCATCATTGTGACATAAATAAATTTAATTATATAATGTCTAAAAATTATAAATAAAATACAATTATGTAGGAAATAATTTTATCATTCTAATTAATATTTATAATCGAATTTATCTTATGTTTAACCCTATATTAAAAATGTTTTAGTTATTAAACTTTGATTTTAACTCTTTTAACTCTTCTTTGAATTAAATAATAATAAATGTCCTAATCTAATCCATGTGGACAAAATAGGTTTATATTTTATTCCTAAGGTTGTTTTTGGTCGAATTATACTTAGATAATAGAATTAGGACATGTTTTAGGGTAATAATAATATCATTTTTACCCTTAATTGCCCTATTTACTTTTTACTGTGATAAGTAAAAGTAAACAATTACTATTCACCAATTTTTTTTTTATCTTATTGAAATAAATTTTACTCCTTGTTATTAACTATGTCTCTCATATTTTCTAAATTCCACTCACAGAAGCGGTAAAATTATGTTTTATGTAAATTTGCAAATTCTCCTAGGAGGTGGGTAAAAGACAGTGAAAAGTTCAATAAAATTTTTATATATCTAAAATTATTATAAACTGACTCCAATGAATTAAATTGAAATTATATAGGTATTATGTGTCCATTTTGACATAAAATAAATTTAAATAAAATAAATATTTATTTAAATAATTTTTTTAAATATAACTCATTGTTTTTCACTATACATAAAAAATTAAAAGTTTTCAGAAAAATACCAATAACTTACCCTAAGATCATTATGATATTCCAAATTCAATAATTAAGTCAATTTTACCAAATTCAAAACATATAATTTTAATTTATTAATTTAAAATTAATTCCCACTGTCAAAACCAAAAGGTGTATTTTTATGTAATAATAACTACAAAAAGTTTGACAGTTGTTTATGTCCAATTTCTAAGTGAAATTACTTACAATGAACATAATTGGATTAATTGGTAAAAATATAATCTATTTATACTTCCAAACCATTAAAATTTATAATTTAACAATTTAAATTATATTGATTTAAAAAGTTGTTTGCAGTTAAAATATATTATTTTTCACTATTAACCCAAATATGAAAGTTATCATAAAAACACCAAAACGTTTTTGAAACTAAATTATTATATCCCAATTCTAAATAAGAAGTTTATTTTGTCAAATTAAATATATAAAACATTCAAATTTTGGATTTAAAAAGGCTTCTCTATTAAAAGGCGGTAAAATTGTATTTTTTTAAAAATACTTCTTTTATATGAAAAAATGTATTTGTTCTTACATTATGTATAAGAAACTCATAATATGGATTCTAAAATTATAAGGATTATATAAATTTCAAAATTTAGTTAATACTATTCATAACTGCTTTTGAACAACTTGTTTGGTAATTCATGGTGCGCTAGAACTCGGCGTTGCGTGTAGTGCAAGTTATTGAATTACTTTGAAGAAACAACGTACTATGAAATCTTAGCGTGTTACAAAATGTTTTGGTTATTAAGAGATTATGATGTCTTCCTAGCACCATATCCCTCTGTGGATAATATAAATAGATGTGGTTTTTGTATAAATTGATGTAGAAGTAATAAAACCGAATGTATTGGGATGAGTATACCTTAACCATCATGATAAAGAATAGTGAATGTGCACTTACTACATACCAAGATCGACAATAATATGGAATATACTTGGGGTTAATTCATATTTTCTCAATGATCCATCAAGGTGTATTAATGATTAAAACCTATAAAATACTTTGATATTACATAGTGATATTTGGTAAAAATAAAGTTCCGTTTTTATTATACTTTGGTTATCCAAAGTTATATTTCCTTTGAAACTGATTTTGTGGTACTATATAAGGGAGTATATGACAATTAATGATATTTTTAGAGAAATTTATTGTATTATGACCCATTAGTTAGTGTATGTTATATGTATATATGAGGTATAATTTGTTTATAAATATTTGATATAAAATTAATGTTATTTGAGGAAATTATGGTTAATTTAATCATTTTTTCAAGGTCATAATATAAAAATATTATTATTTGATTGGGTGAAAAAATATGCTACATTTCCTACATCAGTGGTAGAAAACGTTTTTAATATTTACTTCCTTGTTGGGGATATTAACAATAATATTTGTAATGTTCTATGATTAAAATAAATATTGATTTATAGATAGTAAAACACATATAGTAGTTGATAAATAATATTATCATTCGTGGTCATTCAGCTTGAATCGATAACCAAATGGAAATAAGGGTGAAATTCTTACCACTATTTTATGTGTTTTCCTCTTTAATATGGCATTTTCCCCTAAAATATATGATTTATTATTATAATTTTTCATTCGGAACACATATTTTAAGATTATATATTTTTGTTTTTGAGGTGAAAAATGTTTTTTCGGAAATGATTCATTAGATTGAGTTATATATTAAAATTATGTCAAACATGAGATTTAAAATGAAAAGTTGGGAAGAAAAAAAATTATGTTTTTATATTGTGGGGTTAATTAGGATGTACATATATATATATATTTTGGATAATATATGGTATCCCTACGGTATAATTTCTTATATAATATATATTATTTCTTAATGTGATATTTTATAATTTTTTTTATTATATTTCATTATACTAAAAATTTATGTTTTGAATAATTTATTTTTATAAGTGTAAAATATTATTATTACTTTATGGATCTTATAATCCATTAAAATTTAATTTTAAATATTTAGGAATAAAAAAATTCCTATTAGATATTCATTCTTTTTTGGAATGGATAATTTGTAAACTAGTTAAAGTAAAACCAAAGGATGAATTTTTTATTATGCAATAAAATGGTATCATCTAAGTATCTTTCCTTTTGTTCATAATAAATATGGTAAGCGAGTTAATCATGTTTAGGAAATATATATTGAAAAAAAATTATCTTAATTCAATCATTTCTGGATAATTGGTGTTTTTTTACCCATCATTGATTTATGGTTTTTTGGTTTTTAAATGTTTCATGGTCATTAAATTTCTTTTGATCAACGATCTATGTGACTCCTCATTATTATTTTTGAATAAATATTTTCACCCATGTAAATATTTCAAAATCCTATTTTTTCCCAATATATAATATTAGTTATGGTTTTTCTATATGGAATTCAAATACCCCTTTATCTCTGATCAAGATGACGATTAATTAATAATTTTAATAATTCAGGACATCAAACAAATTATTTTATATTGAAAAACTGTTCATTTACCAATATCAAGTTCACATTTTCTGGAATCATTTTATTATAGGGTAAATAATTTTTCAACCTATGATTTTTTAACACGAATACCATGTTTGAAAAAATATATGACATGAAACACCCTACCTAAATGAACCCTCAAAAATTAATATTTAAATTTGAAATTTATATCCTAGATAATAAATTGTTTATCCTGATTTTTACTTACTAATTTATAACATATATGTAATATAACTAATAAGTATCATACTATTGATAAATTTAGTGAAAATACAAATTCAATTGTTTTATAAATAAATTTTATTGTAAAAAAATTTATATTTTTTTCAATTTTTATTATTTTTGTGAGAAATTATTAAAATTACTTTTTAAAATATTAGACATTTATAGTTATAAAGTAATTTTTTTATACTAAATGTTATCAATATTATATTTTTGTGATATTGAGATCTTTATAAATGGATTGATATTTTTCTGAATAATGAAAATTGGAAAATTTTTATATATTATCATTTTTTTATTATATCAAGTCATATAAAATTTCTATTATAATTTTAATTTGAATTTTTTTTAAATATGATACATTATATTTAAAATAATATTAATGATTTCATTTGAAATATTATTTATTTGGATATTGTTGTAACATTATTTAATTTAATTAGAAACACGGTTTTTTGTAAGCTATTTTTAAGTGTCTAAAGTATAAAATATTTAATTAATTAAAAAATCATGATAATTAATTTTTTAAATAAAAATAATATATTAAATAATATGTTTTTTAATTTAAATTCAAATTTATGTTATCACAAGTCATATTGTTAATTCACATTTATATTTTTTTTATCAAAAATGATTTTTTGATAGGATTTGTTGTAATTATTTGAAATAAATTATGCCAATTATATGAAGTGAATTTCTAAAAAAATCTTAATTTTTTATCATCATAATTAATATTAGTAAATATTTTCTACATAATTTTACATATTATGACTAGAAAAAAATAATTAATGCTGTTATTTTTAAAACATTGATTTACATGTTACATTCTCTGATGTTAAAATTAATTTTCCACAAAAAGATTATTTTTATTTAATAAATTATATTTCAACTTATGAAAAATTGGTACAAAATTATACAAAAATAATATTTTTTTTTATTTCTTAAAGGATAAATTAACTAATTAATAAATATTTATTGTTTTGAAAAAAAAATTGATAAAAGTTAATAACCATGGATGTATAGGGAATGAAGAATTTAAAGATTGTTTATTTTTTATTTTAGTGGTAGGTATTTTCCATATCTTCCATACATTAAATTATTTATATATTATGCGGGGACTTATCTTGAAAATGACTTCAAATTACTGAATAACAATGCGTATTTTCAAAAAATATATGCCATATCCCTTATTAAATAGAAAACCCACAACTTTTTACTTCCCAATTAAGAATCACATTGGACAGGACAATACGTTTCCAAATCCAATCCATATATCCCTTCACATGTCATATAGGATTTTTTTTATTATAAATCCATCACAGGAAGGAATATGGTTTAAAATAAAGTGGTCTTCTAAAGAAGATGTATCATATTTAACTGGTCATTTTGTTTTGTTGATTCATCCACATAATTCATATCACATTAACCGTTATCTTATAATATAATATGAATCCACCATATAATTAGATTTTATTTTGTATTTATTAGAATAACCAAAATCAATCTATTTTTCCATTAATTGGTAAAAAACCCTTGACCTATCTATATGACAAACTACAACCTCACAGTCCAATATAAGTTCATTTACACCATTTCATATCATGGATATTTATGATAATGAATTTTATTTTTATATATGATATTAATGAAATATTTATCATTTGGTAAACATAACATAATATATATATATTATTATGTTTCTATTCAAATAATAGTATAATGTCATCCATGTGAACCTATAAATTACATACTCTCTAAAATGATTTGATTCATTTATTTTCTACTACATAAAATGAATTTTTTTATAAATGTATTTAAAGAAATAGTATTATATTTTGTACATAATTGAAAAATGATACTTACCGTATTTACCTAATTATTATTGAAAATTATAAATTAATCATGTGAACGTATAGACTAATGTCTCTATGATTTTAATAGAGTTCACATTTCAAAACCATAAATCATTGTTGGTTTTAAAAATATAATTGATATATAAAAAACATAATAATATGAATATTATTAATCTGGATATGTTGGAACTTTGAATAATTTTTCATTATTTAAAATACCAAGGTATTTTTTTAAATTTGAACCGAATATTATCAGATTTATTGATATAAACTTAATTAATTATGTTAAAAAATAATGCATGGTAATAAAAAATGAGAAAAAATAAAAACAATTATAAATATTAATTAATAAGATAAATTTATTATTAAGGATGTTAAATTACATAAATGACGATTCTAACATTATGTAAGGGGTTTTATTATTAAATTTAAAATTCTTTTTTAGTTACACTTCAATTTCATATTCACTATTAAATAATTATTATGATTGAGATGACATATGAATTTTTTACTATTTTTTCCACTCGTATTTTTTGGGTTTACCAATGATACAAAAAATACCTTAATTGATTAATTCCAACTTTACTTTAAGGTTCACTTAATGTGTTTTTTCCTCAATATCACTTCATTGAGGAATATTTTAATTTTATGAAACTAATTTATTTTATACGTCATATTTTTTAACCCCATTTAAATATTATATCACGAATCCATTAAAAGTCAAACAATGTTATATTGTAATCTATTTGAATTCAAAAAATTTTATTTGATATGAATGTAACCAAATTGGTAGAGGATTTATGATACGATGTTATTTCTTTTTGCGATTGTTTGTGTTTATCGTTCCATTCGGGGAAATCAAATAAAATTATTTTTTACCCCGTTTATTATATTAATCTCAATTCAAGAAGGTGGATTACATGTTTCGTTTACATTTCATTCCTTATTATAATTTGAAACTTACAATAAAGAATATTGTATGTAATAAAAATATGCAATCCCCTTTTATATTAGGATTGCATATTTTCTATGAATATATATTTCATAAAATAACATAATCAATGTTTTTACCATTATTCAATGACTTAATAAAGGAATTTATTCAAATGTAAAAATATTTTATCATCTTTTTTAGAAAATTATAACTCAATAATATTCAATATTAAGTAAATTGAGAATACATAAAATAGTATTAGTGGGGTGTTTTTTAATTTATAAGATATTTATATAATTTTACAAAATCATTAAAACTGAGTTATTTGATAAAAAAATACAATTTCCATGTATATATTCAAATAAAATATTTTCTATAAATTTTTTTAAAAAAATTATATAATAAATATGTAATTTAATGATAAAAGGGAACTTTCCCCATATAGTATTTTTTGTGACACTTTAAAGAATTTTTCATCGATGATGAAAACCATTGATGTTATGTATATCATCTAAATTATGTATATATGTCTCTTACAAATATTCATAACATATTCTCCATTCATTATATAGTGTAATATATACCTTATAATCATCTCTAAAATAAAATCATTAAGAAAGAAATTTTTATTATGATGTAATACATGTTTATGAAGCGCATTAAATTTCATGGGTAATTATTTTTTATGACTTAAGAATAATTGTTTTCAAAAAACGTATGAATTAACAAACAGTGATAGGCTTGTTCAAATATAACTCTAATGCATTGGGTAAAGATTTACACTCGGGAGATGTGGCGTACTGGATTAATGTGTAATCCTAATCCATCAGAGGACTTTTTCCAACATGTGATATTGTTTATCATATTATCCTTTATATATGGTTATTCAAGGTCATTTTTTAATATAAATTTTTGTTTCTAGAATCGTATGATAAAATTCTCTTTATGTTATTTTGCCTCCTTATTAGACACGAGAGTTATTATTTTTCATAGTATGTTATAACTTCAACTAAAATATTATGTATTTATTTTTCATGATTATTCCCTTAAATAGATTTTTAGAAAACTCTATTATTTTTTGCATTCCATTGTTTATCCAACTATGTTTCTTGATATAAAATGGATTTATGTGTTCTTTATAGGGAATGAATATGAATTTCATGATTTAGTTTCTTGATAATTAATTATGAACTAATTCTTCCAAATATACCATGCCTTATAATATTTTTGATGCAATTAATTGAAATTAATGGTCAAAAATAATGTAGTAGTATTAGTAAAAGGATTTATTAACAACTCAACCTATATTTGAGATAAATCACTATGGGGATACTCTTAATATATGAACTGTTTATTTTCTTGATTCATCACTTATGATGATATATATTGATTTATAGGAATAATTTTCATGGCCCATCCACAATTTCCCAACTATCGGAACCTTACTTTATACCTGATCCATATTGAAATCATTCATCCTATTTGGCCTGAAGAATGTATATATTTTCCACAAGTGAAACCCTTTACTATTATGAGAGCATTCCACAATAATGGAATTACCAATGCTTAGAGATCATTGCCCTAAATGATAATGGGTGTCTTCAATTTCAAGGTTTTATGCCCCACTCCCATACATACATGTCAGATCTATATAAGGTAACTATTACCTTCATCAGAACTATGTACATCATGATTCCAATAAAAATTGGATAAATAGTGGTGCCCAGACTAGACTTCCCTCATCCGAAACATTAATTTAAAAATAAAAGGAAATACACACTCTCTATGTATGATCATGTTCTATGTCGAGTACCACATGGGAACTACGTGTGGCTTGATTCCTATTTTAATAGTATACATACTTCCTCCAATATAATTTACTCCCAAACCCATCTATGAAAACAATTTATACATCCCCCATTTTAATGTGAGCCAGATCAATATGGAGGTGTCTCATTGAATGTTCTAACTGTCTAATGAATCCTTCCATTATAAAATGCATATATAAAATCAGGTAATACAACACATAAATATTTTATACTCCCCTAATATCATGTCTATATGTCAATATCATAAACATCATAGGGGCTGTCAACTTGTATAGTGTCAGTTCACTAACAAATGAAACATATCATCATATAGATTGTATACTCATGGATCAATTTTATGGAAAAGGGGCTCCAACATATAGACACTCATATACATTCCTATAATGGGATAAAAAATTTACACATCATCTAAATAGACCCAAAAAATTCATGTGTTTCATTAAATAGATGTTGTATAAATTTCACGTTAGTTCACACTAACCACATCCAAGTCACTTGATGATAAAATCTCCCACAATCTTATCTTATTCATATGAAACTTGTCTACATTAACATTATATCCAAACCCGATGATGTTGAACTATGTAGACTATCATAGACCATCAATAATCCTAAAATCACCACAAGATCCAGACCCTGGTTTAACAATTTTATGGGTGCTTCCATCATTTTTTATAAAAACCCAATCTTTAAAACTTAAATTCTATCTTTGGATTCCTAGATTTTAGAAAACCATTCATTTCATTTATAATGTTTTTGGGATCCCTTTTATAGATAATAAATAAGTATGATCTATACAAAGGCCCTTTATGCTTAATCTAGTGGTGTCCCCTACTTCCAATAAAGGGCCCCAAATCCTTTTGATCGATAAAATCATCATGATAGAACTCATAACCATAGATTTATTTGTCGCTATCCTTTGAATGATAGTCTCAAAAAATTAATTATTATTTGATAAAATTTACCATGATTTGAAACATTCCCATATCCATATCTAAAGGGTGTTTGATAAATCAAGATCATTGAAGTCTAAATTAGGTTTTTGTTCAACCATCACATGATAATAGTTCCGCATACAATGAACTGAAATCATGTAATACCTGGACAAAGATGTATGACCCTAAATATATTCCCTTGATGTTCTAAATAATAAGACATTAAATTCTAGTGAAATGGATTTTTTTTTGGAATGAAATCAAATAATCCAAGGTTTGAGAAAAATTCAAATCCCGATTATCTAATATATTAATCTTTAGGGTTTAAGAAAAAGTAATAATGTAAATACAAAAATAAAAAAATTTGTGTGGAATAGCTTATGAAACTAGTAAATGTTGATCCACACAAGATAGACCACTATAGAATTGAAAAAATATAGTTCAATGATTTATCACATCCCTTCACTATGATAATGTATTTAGTGTGTTGAGACTAAACTTTTGGGGTGAGGAAATACTTCTTAAATATTTCATTTTATATAATCCACCTTCATGTATTTGATGTGTATATTGATACTTAGAAATTATTCATTTTTATATACATATCCTAAAACCCCATATCCTTGATTAATTTCCCTTGTTTGATCAATATTTTGTATTAGTAAAATTTCTTACCCATTTATTTATACCCCAATAAGATTCTCTACTGAATAACGTAACACAACCGATATTTTTCTTTTAGGATGTTTTGGTCATTGAAAATTCCCCACTCATAAATTATTGAGCTATTTTCCTTTATTTTAAGGACACCAGTTTCAACTATTACCAACTAGTGAACATTCCTTGTTGACGTGGATATTTTGGGATAATGATTTATCAAATCTGAAATAAAAATTTTAATGGGGATTTTAAAACCATTTCATTGTGTTACTTGTAATTATACTTATTATCATTGTAAGAAATTGGAATATAATTCATGAAACTTTTTCACCCCTCATGATGTGAACATAAATCACATGATATTTGGGTCAATGATTTATGAATGTAAATTGAAGTAACCCTTGGTTTCTATAAACCACTTTTGATAGTATTTATTCTATACCCTACTTAAAATTCCATGTTTGTGAATCATAATAAACATTATACATCCCTTGTTCAAGAGTGTGGAGCCCTATACTTTACCATTCATGAGTACTATTTATATAAGGTCCTTAGACCCATATACTAGTGGAATCATCTCGATATAAGAGTGGACATATTTAAATGACCCAAACATTTACCAATGAAATTTATCCCTTATTATAGTCATTTCATATAACATAAATCTCATAAAATCACTAATATACCATATTAAAAGCATTATAAATTAATAACTAATGAAATAAGAAATATTTCTAGATGTTAAGGAACCAATATTGATGAAATAGAAACATGATAATAGGAATAGTTATATAACACATATGAATAGCTAATTGGCTAAAAGAAAAGTAGAATCACCCGTGAATTTAGACATAACATTTATGCATCTTATTGATAAAAGTATGGTATAATTATATCATAGTCTAAGTAAATAAATATGATAAAATTAATAATTAAATGTTTGTATTTTGTAAGTCATAAATATTTAATTATAATTTTATAAATAATTTTAATAATATAATATAAACATTATTTTCCAAAAATTTATTCTTAAATTAATATTTTTTATTTATTTTTATTTTAAGATAATTTTATGAGACCTTAAATAATTTTTGAAACTATTATAAAATTTGTTATAATTTAAACATTTGTATTTTCCATGAAAATGATGATTTTAATGATAAATTAAATTACCAATATTTAAAAAATTATATTTATTAAATGGTTTTCATTTTTTAATTCATCATGTCAAAAAATGGTTAGGGTGAATTTTAGGGATTTTATTGAAATACTAGAATTTTTAATGAATAGTAAAATTCGATAATTTACTCTATATAACCCTTATAAGCTTAATACACTGTTCATTGAGCCTTCAGTAATGTAATAACCATTATATAGAACATGAATTAATAAATTTAATATATTTAGTGATAATTTGAAATCTATTAACATTCTGGTCACATAATAATAAACTATTGAATATAATATTGCGAAAACACCCATCTCCTCCACTATAATTACCAACATCGCCCCTCTTCTCCTCACACCTATCAAGAATTTATCCATGTCCAAATTATACCCAATACCCTCCCCAAGGCCCTCTCAAATTTCTAGAAATAATGATCTCATCAAAATACCAAAACCTTTTCCCTAATGATGTTCTCAGGGAGGAGAAATCTAAGATGTAAATCCTCTTCCTTTTTCATTTAATTTCATTCCAATTTCACTTAAATTGTTATCTGATCCTCATATGATCTTATCTAAATGAAATTATAACTCCATTATGTTTGATATTATTAAATTATATCATGTTTATTTGACTATCAATCATTTAAATTCTCCAACTCTATGATTTATTCAAAAATTGAAATTGTTCCCTCTGATGTTTCAATTTACCGACATCATATGAGATGCACATTAATTTTACATTAAAAACTTATAGGATGTTAACAGAAATTTTATAATGGTTGAATAATATTTTAATATGTATTTTATATCCCTTTGTATATTTTATAAATATCTTATACATATAATACTAAATGATAAAACAAATTGAGTTTATTATGATGGAAAACCACCCAATTTAACTTAAAACGATCATCATTAACTTTTATCAAATGATTAATCAACATTACATATAAAAAAAATTCATTATAAGACCATTTATGATTCTGTAATATCATTATTATCATATAATAACAATTATGGATATTTATCATCGTTTTACAAGAACATTCATTCTTGTATACAAGTGAACCGATCATAAAAACAAAGAAAACAAAAAATCCCAACGTTGAAATTAAACTCTATAAATCAGTGAAAAGCACATAAATAAACGTAATAAAACTATAATTAATCATATTCTTGTATAATGTTTTTTAAATTAATTAATCTAATATGATTATAAAGTATACTAACATGAATGGTGCTTCCAAACACAAAATTAGGGGAACCTACGAGCCCAAACCTTATTCATTGTTGTTTCTATATTTCACCCTTTTTTAGTATTTATAGTACTTAAATATAATTTATTAATTTTTATCATACCTTTTATGGGAAATTTTATTTTCTACTAGAATTTATGACAAACACAATGTTTTCCAAAAGAACTATTCTCTCAAAAAAATTGCTCATTTTACTTCTCGAGACTGTTTATTATTCAGTTAAGGTTGAGGATTCATATATCATATATAACATTCTGAATTTCATTTGGGAACAAAATGTTTATGAATTTATGATTTATGAAATTTCACCAATTAATTTCCATGAGGTTTTTATGTTTAATACTTATATATGTTATCTGTACCATGCATTATAAGGTAAATGTCATGATGTAATAGGTACACCTGAAATTATATAGTGCATTGTAAATGTTAGGTTGTGATTGGTGTGCCAGAAATATATAGGGTTCTAATTAATTTGGAAATGTGATTTATCTCATGAGAAAAGTGAAATATGTGTGAACAAGATGGAATATTTTCTCACAAAAATATGTGTTAGTTGACCACTAAGACATGATATTTAATTTTTATGCATTGTCACATTCCATGATTATATATAATGATTCCTCTCATGATTATGATGATGATAATATGAATATTATCAAACCATATTATATTTTTTCAGGTTATTATCTATCCTCTTAATAATATATTCAGTCAACCATGTTTTATGCATATCATCAGGTTATTACTTGTACAATTGATAATTAAATGGCTAATTAGATGATATAGAAGAAAAAATTAAATAAATGGTTAAAATTTATTTTGTAAATGTTATGTATAGTCCCAATTTTCCATGTAATACAAACATTTGGATCTTGGTCATGTAATTTTTTATGTTGTTATCTTTAAAATAATATAAGAATAATTTAGGGAAAAGTATTCTCTCTATAATTGGTATTAGATCATGATTTAGTTTATTTGGGAATTATGGTTACTGAACCTTAGTGAAAAAAATTAGAATGAGACAATGTATAAGTAAAAACCAATGAAGATTTGTTTCAGAAAATTAAAATCATATTGATCCCATAAAATAAGACTTTTGAAATAATTATACAATGGAATAAATTATTTATTAATGACTTGTTGACTTACGTTATTTACTAACCTTTCTATATTAGAAAAGTTTTTGATCCATGAGGTACCCGGACAACATCCTGCATAAGGAAAAATTTCATGATTTCCTGGACAACATCACTAATTCATGGGAAGGTGGAGTTAAAAATTTTTATGGCTATGCTTACCCAACAATCTTAGGTTATTTAAAATTCCTTTAATAATGTGGAACTATTGACATCACTTAATATGGAGAAACTACCCATCAAGTGTTTAATGTGGAAACAACTACAGATGTTTTGTGGATCATTTGTTCCAATAGTTATAGAATAGTGGCTTGACCCAATTGAGAAGATATTTTATGCAATTCAGTATTCTGAGATAGAGAAGGTGACTATATCCATTTACCATTTATACAGAGTGGGTTATCCATGGTTAAATTTGATTAAGAACAAAAAGACAGGGGTTGAAATTGAATGGAAGGAGTGGGAAGACAATAACATAATATTTATTAACAATTATTTTTATTTAACTCATCATAAAAAGATCATGTGAATTCCTATAGCTAAAGAAAATGTAAGGTGAATCATTCATGGAATATGAAGGAAATTTCACAAGTCCTTCAATGTATACATCAATATTTGTTATTAATAATGATATAAAATTTGTTTGATTCTTTAGATGTTTAAAACCACAACATCTAAAGGCTCATGCAATTCATTACATTGGGTGTTATGAAGATGATTTTCAATGTGATCTCATAGTGGAGATGGTGTTTATAGAATGGTCCCAAGTCTATAATTATAAGTTAATAAATATGGATTTTAAATCTATAGGATCTAACAAGAATTATGGAATGAAAACCTTTCCACCGACGTCTCATAAAATATCAGAATAAGCATCATTGAAACTACCTCAAAAGGATTGGGAAATGATTCATATGTCAGTGATAAGGCCACCAACCTCATAAATTCTTGAAATAAACAAGGAAGAAAGATAATGTGGTGGAGTAAGGAGAGAGTCACCCATTTTCCAATACTACTACTATAGAGAGTTTGGGGACTTTGAAATCCATGGCACTAATAATCGAGTTCTCAATGGTAATTAGCATCATCAGGTACCAAATCCAAAAAAGTATGCGAAGGATTATTACATTGCTAATATAGATGTGGATTTATAAAATTAATTCATCTAATTTACACTTCCTATTCACTCATGAATGGAAGTAGACTTATTGGATTTTGGTTCTACACATTTCATTATATCATTCATGTTTTTTAGAACTATTTAATTAAAGACCCAAAACCATTAAGAAGATATATTTGTAAAAAAACAAGAATGGCAATCATTTTATCCCATTTGTTGGAATGTTCTCCTATTGGAATATGTAGGATGATTCATTTTAAGAATCTTGTGATACTTCCCCTGGTGGGATTTGATTCTATAATGGGAATAGATTGGATCTCATTGTATAGAGCATATATAATTTTTTTTGAAAATGAGAATATCTTTTCATATTCTGAACCATCCTATGCTCCTCTACAAACTAAAGGAGGGCCAAAAATCTTATTTGGAAAATCCATCAATGGTGTAGGTGTCAATTCCTAGTGAGTAATCATACCTCGCTCATATTTTGGATTCAAATGATGTTATCAACCTACGGTAAATGGCCATTGTGAAGGATAATTGTAACGTCCCAACCTGGGAGACATTAAACGGTGCTCCGAGAAGGTTGGTAACGAGCCCTAAAGCATGCCTCCCCATATGCCAGGGGGTTCCGACTAGCACTGAGGGTCTAGTAAGCTAGTCTTGGGGAGACTATACCCTCTGTCATCAGAATGAAATAACAGCTGAAGTTACTAAGCAATAGTAAAAACATATATAAATATACTAGTACAATGTCACTAGCATAATAAAAATTGGAAATAGAATAGTCAACTGAAATGTAAAACATGCTATGATAATACAAGTGCCAATTGTCTACAATGAAATTTAATGTAAATACACAACGACTCCAAATGGGTCCTGATCCACGTATGGTTCCCTCTTCTGTGCTCCAACCCCAAACATCACTCTAACCAGGGCTCCTGGACTATTCATATCCTGTAACAACAATGTCTATTCACGTACCAATCAGGAAGCTTGAGTAGGGTGTGAGTACGACTCAGTATATCACTACCAACAGTTTCAAAAAAAAATCCATTCATAAGCAGTGTATGCAGTTTCATTAATAATAAAGCAAGGAAATATAGAAAACAATTATATTTATCTAATTAACCTTTCTTTATTACGTTAAACATCCAGGTTCCCGAGAATACCCAAAACACAATTCCTTCTTCGGCTCGTTTAGGAGCCTAAACCATTTCCACTGTCTAATTAATATTTACTATGTCACAATTTTATGGTTATGTATAGCCTAATAAAACCATAGTACAAAATAAATTAAATAGTGTAGAATGTCATGTCTAGCACACATGTGAGTATTTGGAGCATCATTCCCTGTCTCACAACCACATGGGTATTTGGAGCATCAGTCCTTGTCCTATAAAATACCAATTACATACATGTCGTTGGTTCTATAATGCCATTTCTAGAACCCCTGTGGGTATTAGAAGCGTCAGTCCGTGTCCCACAAACCTTTTTCAAATCAAATATACTATTCACATATACAAAATTAATCAAATGTTTAATCATGCTTATCCTTCCATCATAACTCTCACCCATATTCAACTAGATCCACAATTCACAAACAACATCATAACAAAACAACCAATTAATTATTTATGCCATGACATTTATACAACTGCATGCGCATAACAAGATGAGACTGTGGGATTGGATTTCAAACCACATAGCTCGATTTATTGATGGATGTTAGCCCAATGAAAATCCCCAAAATCTGAGAAGCACAGTGTCATCGATCAAGTTCTGGATCTAAATCCTTAAAACAAAAAATAAGATCAAAGGCATCAAGATCATGGAAAACTAGATCTTGATCCACAATCCTAGATCTATACCATAACATATAGGTTTAGATCCATGGAAATGATGGAAATATTCCATGAAAAGATCAAGGAAAGATAGAGGAATGAACTAAAGAAAAAACAGGATTAAATCCACTTAAAAGAAGGAGAGAGAATCTTCAATCTGAGCCATTAATCTCAAGGAAATGTGTTCGGATCGCCTTGGAATCTCTCCAAGAGTCTTTGGAACACCTAGAAATTCCCAATCCCGAGTCAAGGTCATAAATATGGAAGTTTTAGGGTTCAGGCGGGTTTAAAAATGACTTTCAGAAAAAAAAAGACCGCGTGCACGGTTTCCTGGATAGTTTCACACGGTTAGGAAAAACCGTGTTCAAACCGTGTTGACCTCATTGTCTGGTTTTTCACAATCTTCATGGTTTGGTCACACGGTTTGTCAAACCATGCACAAACCATGCATACCTCTCTGTCCAGTTCTGCTTGGTTGGCACAGTTTGGTTGCATGGTTTTTCAAACTGTACACAAACCATGCACAACCCATTGTCCTTTATTTTTACATAAAAGTTCACCAGAACGCACCCCATGTCACTACTCCAAAATATAGGTATATAGAAACATAAAAAGTGTATGAAAACATGCCCGAGATTGACTCCAAAAAAGGTCGGGATCTTACATTCTCCCGACCTTATAACATCTCATCCT
Organism: Viscum album; assembly: GCA_963277665.1. Classification (NCBI taxonomy): domain Eukaryota; kingdom Viridiplantae; phylum Streptophyta; class Magnoliopsida; order Santalales; family Viscaceae; genus Viscum; species Viscum album. The sequence continues at coordinate 469,272,047 of OY728123.1, read as the reverse complement.
TGAGCTGTATTCCCCAACTTCTCAGAGATTTAGAGCTAAAAAGATCAGGCCATTGAGTCAGTATATATGCCTCCCTTTCCAATGACTCATCATGCACATGTCAATTCTTCCATAAAACACAAACTGTCGGTACGGTCTTTCCCCTCAACACCTTCTCACTGTGATCCAACACACATATTGGATGCTTCTCAATGGACGCATCTATCTCTAGATCAACATCATCCACATCGATCACATGAGAAGGGTAGGGGTGATACTGTTGTACTTGTGATACATGAAAAACATCATGCATATCACTGTATTTCTATGGAAGAGCCAATTGGTATGCTACCAGTCCGACTATCTTAAAGATCTCAAAAGGTCCAACAAACCTGGGTGACAACTTTCCCTGACTTCATATCCTGTGCTAACCCAACCTAGGAGATACCCAAAGGAAAACATGATCAATGACTGTAAACTGTAGTGGTCACCTTTGTCTATCAGCATAAGACTTCTACCGACTTTGAGCCATAGTCATTCGTTTCTGAATCAGCTGAACCTGTTCAGTCATATTCTGTGCAATACTCGGTCCCAATAACTCTGACTCACCCGTTTCCATCCAGCATAGAGGTGATCTACATGTCCTACCATAAAGATCCTCACATGGTGCCATCTGTATAGTTTCCTGATAACTGTTGTTATATGAAAACTCCACTAAATCTAGGTGATTCTCCCATGTAGCACCGCAGTCATGTAAACACTCCCTCAACATATCCTCAAGAACTTGTATAGTACGCTTTGACTATCCATCTGTTTGCGGATGGAAAGCCTTACTCAATAAAACCCGCGTACCAAGTGCCTTTTTCAAGCCCTTCTAGAATCGAGAAGTAAACAATGAATCGTGATCTGAAACTATAGCTCATGGCACCCGATGCAATCGAACAATCTTCTGTAAATACGGCTCTCCCATCTGCTCAACTGTAAAAGTTTCCCGTATAGGCAAGAAATGTGCCACCTTTGTCAGTCGATCCACAATGACCCAAATAGAATCATTCTTCCTAAGTGTTTTTGGAAGGCCTGCCATGAATTCCATGGTCACTTCATCCCATCTCCATTCGGGAATGATCAAAGGTCGTATTAATCCTCCAGGTCATTGATGCTCCGCCTTTACCTGCTGATAGGTGAAGCATCATGTCACAATCCTTGCTATCTCCTTCTTCATTCCTGGCCACCAAAACTGTCATCGTAGATCATAATACATTTTGGTCACCCTAGGGTGCACCGCCCATCTTGTGGCATGAAATTCCAGCATGATCTCCTCTTTCATGCTCGTAGGAACAACAACCCGATTCTTCATATAAACAATATCATCCTCGTCGATCTTCCAGTCTGAAGGTGTCAACCCACCTTCAATGTTTTACTTCAAGTATAAGCATCCAATGTCCTAATTTTTTGTGTCTCTTTCCATCTCAAAAGTGTAGACTCCACTGCAACTAAAACGAGTGTCATTTCATCTTGTGTCTCCTTAACCACAATGTGCCTTTTAGATATCAATGACATCATCCTCCACTCGGCACTAGATTAGTGAAAAACTTGAGTCTTAGTCTTCCTACTCAAAGCACCAGCCACATCTTTTCCTTTCTCGGGTGTATATACTAGCTCAAAATCGAATGACTGCATATACTCTACCCATCTCTGCTATCGAAGATTCAAATCGCACTGAGAAAAGATGTACTTGAATCTCTTGGGATCAGTACAAACTGTAAACCTTTCACCAATGAGGTAGTTTCGCCAACACATAAAAGCATAAACCACCGCTACCAACTCATGGTCATGTGTTGGATAATTCCATTCATGCATCCTCAGCTGTCAAGACTCTTACGCCACTACATTATCTATTTGCATCAACAGAGCTCCGAGTCCTATCATAGAAGCATTTCAATACATCATGTACTCTTCAACTGACTCAGGTAGATCCAAAATTGGTACGGACGTCCAATGCTTCATTAACTCTTGAAATAATGTCTCGAAAGCCTCTGACCATTCAAACATTACTCCCTTTTTGGTCCAGCCCAAATGAGGTGTTTCCAAATAGGAAAAGTCTTTGATTAATCTCCGGTAATATCTAGAAAACCACAGAAAGCTTCAGATATCTAGAATATTCTTGGGATACTCCCAACAAATCCCTTCTTTCACCTTCTCTGGATCCACTAAAGCACCATTCATTGAGATGATGTGTCCCAATAAGTGTACCTAACCAATACAAAATTGACACTTTGATAGCTTGGCATATAATCAATGCTCTCTCAGGGTACTCAAGATGATGTCAAGATGTTTGGAATGATCTTCATGAGTCTTGGAGTACACCATGATGTCGTCCAAAAATACGACCAAAAACTAATCTAGGTACGGATGAAAGATCATATTTATCATAGCTAGAAACACTTCTGGTGAGTTTTTTAACTGAAATGGCATTCCAACAAACTCATAAATCCCATATCTACTCCTGAAAGCATTCCTCGGTATATCAGAAGTCTGAACTCTCAACTGGTGATACTCTGATCTTAAGTCGATTTTTGAGAAAACACATGCTCCCTTCAACTGTTCAAACAGATCATCAATGTGAGTTAGAGGATATTGAATCCTGACAGTCATCTTGTTCAACCTCCGGTAATTGACACACACACATAAAATCCCACTAGCCATATTTGCAAATAGAACATGCGATCCCCATAGAAACGTACTTGGACAGATAAATACTTTATCATTCAAGTCTTACAACTGATCATTGAGTTCTTAAAGCTTTGTCGGTGCCATTATATATGGTGGAATATATACAGGCTCAGCTCTTGGCATGAGCTCAATAGTAAATTCAATATATCTATTACATAGAAGCCCTAATAAGTCTTCTAGGAATACATCCTGAAAAAAATCAACCACTGGTGGAAGTAAATCTTGCCTAACACCATCGTTATCCAATAAAAGACTAGAAACATGGGATGTGAGCTCTCCAAGTTACTGAGTAATCAGCCCTTCTCGGCCTTCCTGGATATCCCACTTCCCACGGTGAATGTAATGGTCACCCACAAGCGACATAAATGCCAACCTCTAATGATAACAATCAATGTGGGCTCGGTATGTGACTAACCAGTCCATACCTAGGATTAGGTCAAACCCTGTCATATCTAGGATATAGAGATACCACAGGAAACAATACTCTCGGATCTCAAGAGAACATCCCTTTCACATACAGATGTCTCTAGACTTTACCCCAAAGGATGTGACTATCTTCATATCCCCGCTCACAAAATCCACCGCCAAACTCAAACCATTTACTAGTTTTGTAGATATAAATGAATGAGAGGCACCAGTATCAAATAAGGCATTAGCTAAAGTATAGTCCACAAGAATAGTTCCTCTCACTATCGATGGTCCAGCCTCGCTATCCACAAGTGTAAGTTGTACTACATGCAATTGTGCTGCTCTTCTTCCATGTGATGTCATCTGACTCCCCTGACTTTTAACACTCTAATGAAATGGGAGTTGCTGGCCAAGAGCACCACGTCTATTACCTTTACCACCTCGGCCAGTAGAACTCCTATATTGGGACTGAAAAGGATCATAATATCCCCTTCCCACACTCTGGCTCTGTTTAGATAATCCATCACCACCTGACTCAATTAGGTTCCTACAGAACTTATGGAGATATCCCATCCTACCACAGAATCTGCATTCAACAGGGGGTCAGGGACATTGATTATGATAGTGTCTCGGCCTTGAAAACTAGGGAAAAACACTCGAGTAAGGTCCGGTGTAACTGACCCCTCTGCCAGGTTAGTCTGTCTCCCACCACCCTGGATGACATTCTCATAACGGCTCTTCATGCTCTAAAAAATCGAACCACCTGACCATATAGTAAAAACTATTTTTCCACCACTAAAATCCTCTTTTAGGTTCCCCTTAGAGATGATATCCTGATTTACAACTTTTTGAAAATCTTCATCATGAAAATATTCACTTGAGACTTAATTTCACATTTGAGTCCATCATGAAATCGTCTTGCTGATGTGGCCTCGACTGCTGCCAATTATTAAGATAAATGTTGTAAGTCTATAAAGCATCTAGCATAGTCCATTATAGACATATTCCCATGAGTTAGCCTCAAGAACTCATCCTCTTTCTCCTGTCTGAGCTTCTCTGGATAGAAGTTCTCAAAGAACTTCTCCTGAAATTCCTTCCACTCCATAGCTTCTAGTTTTCCATCTTGAGTCTGGATGTCCCACCAACGTTTCACTTGTCCGTGCAACATGTATGCTGCCAACTTGACTCTCCTATAAACAGGTGCCTCCAGGTGGTCAAGTATATTCTGGGTAGATTCAATCCAGAACTCATCTTTCTCCGAACCACCCTCTCCTATAAAAGTCAGCAGGTGCTGCAATTGAAACTCCCTCATAAGATCAGACATACTTTTCAAAACCCATCCTGGGTCTCTTTCCGTAATTTTCATGAAATAGGTGAGGTTCTCCCAAAACGTTTCCCTTGATTTTTTAGTTGGGACTATTGGTGCATGAGGTTCAACTACTGGAGTAAAAATTCTAACTATACCCCCTGCTCGTCCTCTCAGCAAGTGTTGTGGAGGCATAATTCTACAAAGCCAAACATGCAGCTTAGGAAATAGTTCACAATGTTACCACAATTACACACAACCAATTTATTCATATCACTTCACAATTATATCTATAAATTTCAAAATTATACCCCATTTTCATTTAAATTTCACAATCAAGGAAAAGAAATAGTTTAATTTCAACAATTTACCCATAATCTGTTTTACCGTGCGTGCCTAAAATGATGCATGTAGACGAAACAATCTTTCCATTCGGGGACATGAATCAATACTCAACAATTTCAAAAAATAATAATCACATAACACAATAAGTGCATCACCCAGGGTGAAATAATATTTAACTATAATGACAAATAGCAATAACCGCAATCGCACCTTGAGTACATGAGTTTTCCCGCATTCACGAGTTTGCAACTCCCAGGCACGAGCTCATTATCTAGACCCAAAATTCCCTAATCCCCTGTCTAACATCCAAAAATAGTAAAATAAATGAAGAATAAAGAAAACCCCCTCTGATACCACATTGTAACATCCTGACTCAGGAGCCACTGAATGGTGCTCCGAGCTGGTTGGTCATGGGACCTCAAGCGCACCTCCCCGTACACCAAAGGGCTCTGACTAGCTACAAGGGTCCAGAAAATAAGTCTTGGGGAGACTATACCCTCTGATATCAAAATAAAATACCAATTGAAGTAACCAAAAAATATCTAAAACACATATAAATATAACAATACAATGTCACTACCATAATCAAAACCGAAAATACAATACTCAACTGAAATGTAAAACATGATTTGACAATGCAAGTGCCAAGTGTCTACAGTGAAACTGAATGTAAAGACACAACAACTCCAAATGGGTCCCATCCCACGTCCGGTTCCCTCTTCTATGCTCCAACCCCAAACAACACTCTAACTAGGGCTCTTTCCCTTGTCCTGTCCTGCAAAAACAAATTCTCTTCAGGTACCAATCAGGCAACCCAAGTAAGGTGTGAGTACAACTCAGTAGATCACCACCAGCAATGTCAAAATCAAATCCAGTCATAAGTAGTGTGAGTATTTTCATTAATAATAAATCAAGGTAATAGGGGAAAAAATATATTTATCCAATTAACCTTTATTTATTACATTAAATATCCAGATTCCTGAGAACACCCAAAACAAAATGCCAGCTTCGGCTCGTGTAGGAGCCTAAACCATTTACTTATTCAATTCATATTTAATATGTCACAATATTAATTTTATGAATATCCAAATGAAACAATAGTAAAAATTAAAATAAAGAGTGTAGAACTTCATGTCTAGCACACATGTGAGTATTTGGAGCATCAGTCCCTGTCTCACAACCCCATGGGTATTTGGAGCATCAGCCCTTGTCCCATAAAATATCAATTTCGTGCATGTCATTTGTTCTAGAACGCCATGTCTAGAACCCATGTGGGTATTAGGAGCGTCAGTCTATGTCCCACAACCCTTTTTCAAATAATATATCCAATTCATATATACAACATTAATCAAATGTTTAATCATCCTTATCCATCCATCATAACTCTCACCCATATTCAACTAGATCCACAATTCACAAAGAACCGCATAACCAAAGCCCCAATTAATTATTTATGGAACGATATTTATAAAACTGCATACACATAACATGATGTGACTGTGGGATTGGATTTTAAACCACCTTCCTAGATTAATTGATGGATGTTCATGCAATTAAAATCCTGAAAATCCAAGCGTCACGATGTTGTCGATCAATTTCTGGATCTAAATCCTTAAAATCAATAATAAGATCAAAGGAATCAAGATCTTTCAAAACTAGATCTAGATCCACAATCCTAGATCTATACCTTAACTCATAGATCTAGATCCATGGAAATGCTAGAAATCTCCCATGAAAATATCAAGGAAAGATAGAGGAAATAACAAAAGATACAATATGATGAAATACTCTCTCTGGAAGGAGAGAAGATCTTCAATCCAAGCCTTAAATCTCGAGGAAAAGTATCAGATCGCCTTGGTAACACTCTAAGAGGCATTGGAACACCTAAAAATTTTGAAGCCCGAGCCAAGGACGGAAATAAGGAAATCTCAGGGTTCTTGTGGTTTTAAAAAGGACTTTCAGAAATAAAAAAACCGTGTGCACAATTTTGTGGACAATGGCGCATGGTTAGGAAAAACCATGCACAAACTGTGTGGACCTCAATGTCCAGTTTTGTATGGTCCACATTTTTTTGTTTCATAGTTTGTAAAACCATGGGAAAACCATGTATACCTCTTGGTCTATTTATTCTTAGTTGGCACGATTTGGTCACACAATTTTTCAAACCATGCTCAAACAGTACAAAACCCTCTGTCCTTTAGTTTTACATAAAAGTTCACCCAAACACACCCCATGTCACTAATCCAAAACAGAGGTACTTAAAAACATCAAATGTAACTAAAAACGTGCTTGATATTGTTTCTAGAAAAGGAAAGGATCTTACAATAATAGTGATTTATTTCCTAAAGAGATATCCAGACATCCCCCAGATCATAAGGAAGAGTTCCCAATAGAGATTATAGCCGAAGATACTCATATCTCAAAATGGCCCTTTAAGACGACCCATATTGAAGTGTTAGAGTTAAAAAAGCACATGAAAGAGAATTTGGAAATATCATTCATACGCCCTAGTGAATCACATTGGGGTGTTCCAGTTTTCTTTGTCAAGAAGAAGGATGGATCAATGTTGTTGGGAATAAATTATCAAGAACCCTATAAGTTCACAACAAAGAACAATTATCCTCTTCCAAGGACTGATGACTTGTTTGATCTGTTTTGAGGATTTCAGTACTCCTCAAAGGTGGATATCTATTCTAGATATCATCAGCTAATAGTGCAGAAGGTAGATATTTAGAAGATTTACTTCTGTATAGGGTATGGTCACTACATGTTTATGGTGATTCCATCATACTTACTAATTCCCCTATCATATGTATGAAGTTTATGAATAATTGATTTAGAAATTACCTAATCAAATATGTGGTAGTGTTTATCAATGATATTCTTATCTACTCCAATTTAAAGGAGGAACATGAAGAACATATAAGGCTTGTGTCAGTGACATTAAGTAAGTAGAAGTTGTATGCCACGTTTATAAAGTGTGAATATTGGATAAAAAAAGTATCATTCCTTTGGAATGTGATCACAATTGAGGGTATTTCTATTCACCCTTCAAAATATGTAAATTGAGGAATGGACCAGACCCTCTAGTATCACAAAAACACAAAATTTTCTTCTCATAGAATGGTAATATTTATATTTTGTGATATATTTCTATTGATTTTCAATCCAACTAACTATATCAAAAAGGAAATGGGTAAAGTATTTTTGTATGGAAGAATGTGAAGAAAGATTCATGGAGCTAAAGAAGAGGCAGATCACTACACCTATAGTAATATTATGGAAAACAAGATATTTTTTTGTGATATACAGTGATTCATCCAAGAAAGGAATGGGATATATACTCATGAAAAATGATAATGTGATAGCCTAGTCCTCATGGAAGTTGAATATCCATGAGAAGAGATACCTAAAACATTATCTAAAGTTATAAGTTAGGATTTATTCCTTAAAAATCTCATGGAACTACCTCTATAGTGTGAATTGTGAAATATATACTGATCAAAAGAGCATAAAGTATAAATTTAAAAAATGAATATCAACACACAACATATGATATGGTTAGAGGCAATAATTTTATATGATTTCTCTATTTAATAACATATTAGAAAGGCAAACAAGGTAGCTAATTCTCTTAGAATAAAATAACCTTCAACTCTATCCATGATAAGGATTGAGAAAGAACCTATATTTAAGGAAATGAAAATGATGGATTTTGAAATCACAATTGATGGGAATACATCTTACATTCCAAAATTATTTCTCAACCATCCATGAAATAGATGAATAAGGAGGTACAAAGGTATGATCCAGAGTTACAAATGATTGTGAATGCGGTAATGGAATGGAAGCTACCAAGGTTCCATATTGATGATGATGGCGTTATTCTATACAGAATGAGGGTTTTTAGCCTTTATCAACTGGGGTAATGATGGATCTATAAGAAAATATATATAGCTAAACTTTCTATTTCCATCCTAGGGGAACCATGCTGTATTGTAATATGAGAGAACACTTTTTCTTGGGAAACATGTAGAATGATATTTCTCAGTATATATCAAGTTATTTGATATGTCAATAAGTTAAACTGAGTGAAAATAGTAAAAAGTGATGACGAAACCATTTACTATACAATAATAAAAATAGGATAATATCACTATGGACATTGTCACAGGTATCCCAAGGTCATCTATAGGAAACAACATGATATGAATTGTGGTGGACTAGATCACCAATATTTTCTACATTATCACTATTCGAGAAGATCTCTGACATTAGAATATTTCCATGAAATTTGTAATGGATGTTGTTAGATTTCATGGGGTTCCACTCTTGGTTTTTTCTTATCATGATCATAGGTTCACATCTAAAATTTGGAGGAGTCATCAATATTCTTCATGTTCTGAATTAAACATCAACATGGCTTATCATCCCCAAATAGAGCGACAATATGAAAAGACTATTAAGATGCTAAAATATATTCTAATATCATTCTAATAAGAAAAAAATGGTGGATCGTATCCGCATATCCAATTGGTTGGGTTCTAATTAGAACAACAACTTCCCTTGAGTATTCAAATGGCTCCACATGAAGCTATATATGGAAAGAGATATAGAAATCCAACCTGTTAAGATGTAGTTGGAAAAATAAAGATTCATGGACCTGATCTAGTGTAATTGATTACATAGACGGGTCAATCCATCCAGCAACATATCAATGTTTCTCAAAGTCAGAAAAAGAGTTATAAGGAAAACCATTAAAGAGACATGGAGGTTTACTCTGGAGATAAATATTTCCTCAGAATATAACTATAGATGGGAGTCATGCTATTTGTAAGAAATTGGCTGCTAATCCCGAGGTACATTAATCGCTTTGAGATCCCCCATCGCATGGGATCCATGGCCTATCATCTTGAAATTCCACTAAATATGGCTCAAGATTAGGATGTGTTACATGTACCACTCTTGAGGATGTACATAGAAAGATCCCTCAGATGTACTAAACTCAGAGGTGGTACAATAGGAAGGTGATCTCTCTTATAAATAGCATCTAGTTAAAATTCTAGACTAGAGAGATATGGTTCGACACAATAAGACAACCCACCTAGTCAATGTGTTAATGGGGAACCATAAGTATGATGAAGCAACATGGGAACTGAATGAGACTATGAAGGTGACGTGCCCTCACATATTTATGTAAAACAAAATTTTGAGAGTGAAATTTTAAAAGGGGGAATAATGTAACAAAAAAACTATTGTTAGTAAAATTTATCCACTCTTATAGTAATTTCATATAATATAAATATTATAAAATCACATATAGACCATAATAAAAACATTATTAATGAATGATTAATGAAATAACAAGTATTCATGGGAGTTAATCAACCAATAATGATGAAATTGTAAATTGCTATTTGGAATAGTAATATGACCATTATGAATAGTTAACCAACCTAATAAATAGTCACAACAACCATGAATTCATAATTAAAATTTAGTAATCTTATAAATTAATATATGGTATAATTATTAATAGTCTAATTAAATAAATATTTTAAATTTTTTTAATTAACTGTTGCGATTTTTCAAATTACTAAAAATTTAATTAAATTTTATAAATTATTTAATAATTTAAAATAAATTTATTTTTAATAAAATGTATTCATAAATTAATATTGGTATGTAATGTTTTTTATGATATTATTAAGAGACCTTAATTAAATTTTAAACTATTATAAAATCTAGTATAATACTAAAATCAATATTTTCCATATAAATGATGATTTTAATTAAAATTGAATTACTAATATTTAGAAATTTATTTTAAAAAAATTGAGCATAATTTTAAATTCAATACAATGAAAAATGGTTTGGGTGAATGTTTTTTATTTTAATGAAATTCTCGATTTCATTTTAAATATTAAAATTCCGTAATATATATATATATATACATTATATGTTAAATTCACTACTAAACGAGTCATCACTGATGTAAGAACTATAATCATGAACTTCAATTAGTTATTTAAATTTATTTAGAAGTAATTATTAATCTATTCATAATCTTTATCCATAATATTAAACTAATGAAGATAATAATGAGAAAGCATCACTCTCCTCCACTATAAATACCACCCCACACAACATCTTCTCCTCACACTTCTCAAGATTTTACCCTTGGCCAAATTCTACTCAATACTATCCCCCATCACCTATCCCTTGTGCATATGATCTTGGTCTCATTAAAAACCAAAACATTTTCCCTAATTCGGTTCCCATGGAAGATGAATCCATGAGATAAAATCCACTTCCATTTTCTTTTAATTTCATTTCAACATTATTTATATTTTTCTCTTCTCCCCACCTACTATTATCCAAATGGAATGATAAATCCAATATGTCTCATATATTTGAGTTATATCATTTTAATGAATGATCCATCATTAAAATATTCTCTCTCTATCTTTTATTCTAAAAAATTAATCGCCACCCCTAATGTGGAAATTTACCAACATCATCGGTGATGAAAATTCATTTTTCTTTAATATCTACAAAGATGTTAATAAAATAGATTTAGTGGTTGATTTTTTTTTTAATTTTTTTGTTTTATCCCTTTTCTTATTCTATAAATAACACAAACAGATAATAATAAATAATAAAACAAAATTTGTTTATTGTGATTGAAAACCCACAAAAATTAACTTAAAATGATAATAATTAACTTTTATTTATTGATTCACCCTCTTAATATATAACCAAATTCATTATATGATCAGTTATTCTTCTATAAGATCATTAGTAACATATAATAAAAATTCAAGGTATTTAATCTCATTTTATACGAACTTTCATTCATGTATACATGTGAACCGATCAGGAAAACATTGAAAACAAACACTCCTAAATAATGAAATTAATCACTATATCACATCAAAAATCACATAAATGAATATATTAAAACTATAATTATTTCAATTAATTTATAAAATTTTCTTCTTTTTCAATTAATGAATCTAAACTTATTATATAGGATTTTAATGTGAAAGGTGCTTTTGGACACAATGTAAGGGGAATTCCCGATCCCAACTCGATTTCATTAAGGTTTTCCTCTTTCACACAATTTACAGTGGGGATATTCCTTATAATTTGTTTATAATTATCTTATATTTTCTAAGATATAAATTTTTTCTAGTTGAGTTAATGAAAAACACAATTATTTCCAAAAGAAATTTTCTCTTAAAAAATGACACCTTTTACTTGTTGAGATTGTTTCTTCTTCATTAAAGGTTGATGATTCTTATATCATGTCTATTATTAATTATTTCATTTGGGAACCCAATTTTTATGAATTTATTATTTTCAAACTTAAAAAAATTCATTTCCTTAGGTTATTTTATATTCATGATTGATATATGTTCTTTGCAGCATGTATGATAATGTAACTATTATTATGGGACATGTGCACCAATAATTATATAGTGCATTATAAATGTTATGATGTGATGGGTGTTCATGAAATTGTATAGTTCTTCAATGAATTTGGTAATGTGATGTATATCATGGGAAAAGATTTCAATTATCGAAAATTTTGTTATCTTTGTACATAACTATGCGTGGTAGTTGACCACTATGTCACGATATTTCATTTTTAGGCATTGTCACATTCCGAGTATTTTTATATTTCCTCCTCTCATGATTATTATGATGATGTTATGATTACGCTCACCCCATGTTATATTTTTTTGTATTATTATCAATTATCCTACTAGGATTTAATCTCACCCCTTTTATATGTATATCCTCATATTATAACTAGACAAATGATAATTCAATGGGTAATAAGATGTTATAGAAGAAGGAATTAAATAAATGTTTATATTTTGTTTTGTAAATGTTATGTGTTGAACTAATTTTATAAAAGCATATATCCTTTGTATCGCGGTCATGTAATGATTTTATATTTTTATCTTTAAAATGATGTAATAATAATTTAAGTAAAATAAGGGTAGCCATAGTTGTTATTAGGGCCTAGATTAGATAATTTGGGAATCAAGAATTGTGAACCTTAGTGAAAACCCTTAGTTAGAGACTGAGTATAAGTAACCACATCGAATATTTTTTTAGAAAAATATTGACATAGGGTTCCCATAATATATTACTTTAGTCATAATTTCATAATGGAATAAAATATCAATCCATGATTTCTTGACTTATGATTTTTTGTAGAATTTTCATTTTTAAAATATGGTGGTAATCGAGAGAAACCAGGCCAACAACCTGTGTGAGGGACAATGCAATGATTTACCAAATGACATCCCCAATGCCTTGGGAGCTTGAGTTAAGAATTTCATTTCAATTATTACCAAACAATCGCAAGTGATGAATAATGACCTGATTAATGTGTAATTAATAGATTAACCTAAGAGTGTGAAACTGGCTATCATGTTTTTATGTGGAAATGACCACCAACATTTAAGGGATCATCTAATCCACTAGTCACAGAATAGTGGGTCAACTCAATGGAGAATAATTTTTATATACTTTAATGTTCCGAGATGGAGAAGTTTACTCAGTCCATTAATCATTTAGATGGAGAGGTTAATTAATTGTGGTATTTGATTAATAAAACCAATCCAAAGGATGAATATTAATTGATGGAGTGGGAATACTTTAAGATAATTGTCCATAACAAGTAATTCCCTAGAACTCTTCATATATATATTGATATATAATTCATTGAGATGATGGAAAATAAAGGTGAATCTTATATGGAATATGAATAAGATTTCACATGTCTTTCAAGGTATGGTTCAGGTATTGTTATTAATAATGACAGAAAAATTGATAGATTCTTTTGTAGTTTAAAACCATACCTATAAATGGATATTTAAATTCAAGATGTTGGTTGTTATGAAGAAGTTTTTCGATGTGATATCAATGTGAATATAGATTTTATAAAATGGTCCCATATCAATGGGGAAATAAAATAAATATGGAGTCTCATTCTGAAGGATATAATGGGAATGGTGGAAATAAAAAGGATCAACCCACATGTCAAAAATGATGGAATAAGCATCAGGAGGACTTCCTTAAAGGGACTAGGGAATGATTCATGTGTGGTAGAGAAGGACAACAATATCATGAATGTTGAAAATGCATTATGAATCAATATAATGTGTAGGAGGAAAAGAGATAACCACCCATGGTCCAATACTACAATTGAAGGATCATGTGAAGTATTCTAGCCAGTGCACTAAACCATGAGTTCTATAGGGTAATTAGAATTATCCGAAACCAATGCCAAAGGTGAAATGGAAGTATTATGCCATCACTACTATGGAAGTAGATTAAGAAAATGATGTTTTACAAAGTAAAATTATTAATCACTCAAAAATTGGAAATGCCTTTTTTGACACCGTTTCTGCACATTCCATTATATCTTATATGTCTTCTATATGTACTGAATCAATTACCTAAAAAATTGAAGTGGAGATATCTGTAAAAACACCATGTTGTGTAATCATTGAAACCCAAGTGGTTGGACTCATCTTTAGTTCATAAATGTGGGATGATTCATAAATATAAACTTGTGATGCACCCTTGGATGAATTTGACGCTATAAGGGAAATGGAATGGCTCTCATTATATTTTTCACATATAAATTTTCAGGAAAAGGAAATAACATTTCATATTATAAACCAACCCCTTATTCACTAAAAATTCTAGGAATATATTGATTTCCCTTTTTAAAATACATCAATTATGGGATTTTTAATTATCTCTGAAGAATCATACCTTTCTCATATGGTTGATTTTGATGAAGGTATCAAACTAAGAGAGATTCCCATTTTAATGGAATACAATGATGTATTTCCTATTGATTTACAAAGACCTCCCCAAGATTGTGAGGTGGAGATCTCAAAATAACTCATACATGGAGCTACTCAAATCTCAAAATTTATCTATAGGGTGGCCCATGTCGAACTAGAGGAGTTAACGAAGTAGTTGTATGTGAATTTGAACAAAGGGTTCATACACCCTAGTGCATGACCTTAAAGTTCACTATTTCTCTTTATATATAATAAGGATAGATCAATCTAGTCATGTATTGATTATATGGATCTCAAAAAGATCACCATAATGAAAAAGTATCAACTTCCATGTATTGATGACTTGTTCGATCACTTGCAGGGATCTTAGTACTTCCCATAGGTAGATCTCCTTTCAAGATATTATCCACTAAAGGTGAATAAGAAAGATATTTTGAATAATGGAATCTATAAAAGGTATGAGGACTATGAGTTTGTAGTTTTCCCCTTGTAATTACTAATTCTCTATAAATATTCCTTGATTTTAGGAAAAGTGTATTTATAAATTACCTCAAAAAATGCGTGGCAGTGTTTATCGATGATATTCTAATATACTCCAAGATAAAGGAGGAATATAAAGAATACCTAAGGTCTATGTTGGATACATCAAAGATAGGTAAATTTTATTCCACGTTTAATAAGTGTGTCTTTTGGATGCAAAAATTCACATTCTTGGGACATGTGATCATAAGTGACAGAATTTATGTATACCCTTCAAAAGTAGAGGCATTTTAGGAATGTAACAAACACTCTAGTGTCACAATAATTTTTAGTTTTCTCATTATTTAATGGTACCACTGATGTTTTGTGAGAAATTTCTAATTATTTTCAATCCTGATAACTAAGTTAATAAGGAATGTGGGGATTTATTTCTAAATGGAAGAATGTGAGGAATAAAACTAGGATCTAATGAAGAGGTTGGTCACTGCACCTGTAATCACATTAAAGATAATTGGAGAATGTTTTGTGATATATAAGGATGCTTCAAAGAATGTCTTGTGTTGTGTACTCATGAGTAATGATAGTGTGATAGTATACACCTCACAGAAGTTGATGATCCAGATGAGGAACTACTGAACACATGATCTATAGATTGCAGGTTTGAGTTGTTCTTTGAAAATATAGCATCACAACATCTATGGTGAGAAGTATGATAATATACTGATCACAATACCCTAAAGAATATTTTCACAAAAAATGAGCTCAAAATTAATCAACTGAGATGTCTAGAGAAAATCAAATTCTATGATTTCTTTATTCAATATCATAATGGAAAGGGAAAAAGGTATCTGATTCTATTAGCCTAAAATAACATATTACTCTTTCAATTTTGTGGATTGAGAAAGACATTTTCTTCATGGATATGAACTGGATGGATTTGTAAATAAAAATAGAAAATAACATAACCTACCATTCCCATATGGTTTCCCGAACATTTATCCAAGAGTATATTAAGGAGGCACAATGGGATGATCATGAGTTATAAAAGAAGGTGAATGCAGTAAAAGAACAGAAGCTTCTCGAGTTCTGTACTGATGACGATGGTGCGATTCTGTTTAGAATAAGGCTTCTTGTGCTGTCATCAGCTATGATTAATAATGATCTATAGGAAAATTCATGTAGCTAAACATTATTTATCCACCCTTTGAGTACGATGATGTACCATGATCTTGGAAAATTATTCTTATTTTACAACATGAATAAGGATATTGTTGAGTACATCTCAAGGTGATTAATATTCTAGTATGTTAAAAATGAGAAATGAAAGTCTAAATGGATGATGAAACCATTTCATACACATGTATAAATAGGAGAATTTCTTTATGGACTTTGTCAAAGGTCTCCCAATGGCATCCAAATGAAATAATGTGATTTGTGTTGTGGTGGACCAATTCCGCAAGACTTCCAACCTTATCACTATTCAGGAAGATATATCACTTGAGAAACATTACATGATACATTCAATGTAAGTGGTGAGACTACATGGGGTTCCACTCATGATTTTCTATAATCATGATTTTGTGTTCACATCTAACTTCTGGATTATTCTTAAACATTCATTGAGTAATGAATTATATTTCAGCACAACCTATCACTCCAAAACATATGTCCAACCTGAATGTAATATTAAGATTCTTGAAGATATTATAATAACTATCTACTTTGAATTTAATGGGGTGTGGTATAAGAATCTCACATTTTTTGAGTTCTCAAAAAACAATTGCATCCACTTCATTATTCAGATGGCTCCATATGAAGCACTATATGGAAAGTAATGGGGAAGTCAAACATATTTGATTTATGTTAGAAAAATAAATATACATTGAGTAGATCTTGTGAATGTGATGATTGAGAATGTTCAAGAAATCAAAAAACATATCAAACCTACTCAAATTCAGAAAAAGAGCTATATAAACAACTATTGAAGGGACTTGGAGTTCGACATTGGAGATAAATTCTTCCTTTCTATATCAACCGGGAAGAGATTTATGTGGTTTTTAAAGAATGTTTAGATATTACCAAAGTACATTGGCCCTATTTAGACCCATGATCTCATAGGACCGTTGTACATTCGTCTTTCACTTCCACCTAATATGGCCCAAGATCATTATGCGTTCCACATATCACTCATGAGGAATTACATGACAAATTAATAAAACATACTAAAATCAAAGGTGGTACAGGTGGAAGATGATCCCTTTTTTGAGGAGCATCCGGTAATGATTCAGGACTACATAGATACGGTTCTATGCAATATGAAAAAACACCTTTACATTGTGTTGTGGAGGGACTAAAAGTATGTAGATGTGACATCTGAATCAGCAGAGGTGATGTAAGAGATGTACCATCACATATTTATGAAAAAAAAAATTTAGAGTGTGAAATTTCAAATGATGGGTAAAATATAAGTACCCAAAATATTATCAGTGGAATTTATACCTTATAATTATAATTTAATATATTATAAATCACATAAAATAAAATATATACCATAATAACAACATTATAAATGAATAAATAATTAAATAAGAATTATTTTTAGAAGTTAAGTAACAAATACTAAAGAAATAGTACCTTTTCCTTTGGAATTGTAATATAAACCTTATGAATAGTAAACCTTCCAAATGAATATTCACCTCACCCATGAATGTATAATTAAAATTCTCGCATCTTATAGATGATATTATGGGTTACTTATATCACAGTCTATGAAAATAAATGTTTTAAAAATTATTATCTTAGTGATAGAATTTTTGTAAGAAATAAATATTTAATTACAAATTTATAATTTATATAATAATTTAAATGGAAATTAATATTCATATAAATTATTCATAAATTAATATTTTTATTTATTTTGATTTTAATACAATTTTCTGACACCTTATGTTATTTTTCAATCCGTTATAAAATCAGTTATAATTTTAAATTCTTTATTTTTGAAGTAAATATTGATTTTAATTAGAAATTTAATTACACATATTTAAAGAATTATTTTTATAAAATGGTGTACATTTTTGAATTTTTATTGTCAAAAAAATTGTTACTGAAAATTTTTGGGATATTTCTGAAATATTTGATGTTTGTGAATAGTAAAATACAATACTTTATGGTGTGTATATATATATTATGAGCTAAATAAATTATTCATTGAATCATTTCTAATGTAAGAACCATAACCATGAACATCACTTAATTATTTTAAAATATTTTGTGATAATTCTCAATCTATCCATTATCGTTGATCCCTAATAAAAAAATAATGAACATAATATTGATAAAACACCCCAATATTCCAGTATAAATACCACCCCTCACCCCTCTTCTCCTCACATAACTCAAGAATTTATACTTTTCAAAATTTTCTCTAATACTCACCCCATCCCCTCTCCCACATCCATGATATCTTGGTCTCATAAAAAGTTGAAAAAAATTTCGCTAATGATTTTTTGAAGAAGAATAAATCAATGGGGTAAAATACTCTTTTTATTCATTTAATTTAATTTCAATTTCATTTATGTTCTCCTCTTTTTCTGACATTATATTATTCCAATATAATAACAACTACAATATGTTTAGTATACTTGAATTCTATCATCTTAATGGAAGATCCTTCATTTAACTCCTCCCATGTAATGACCCTCCAATTCTCATGGTCTTGAGAGTATAACGAGTGATTCTTAGGCCTTAAGAGACATCCCCCAGACACCAAAGGCTGTAAATAAATGCCAAAGGGTTTCAATTACAAGTGGGGGACGATTTACTATTTAAAAATTTAACCAATAAACCAACCAACCATATCTAGACATCCGCAATATGATGAATGCATTAATAAAAGGAAATTAAACAACTTCATGTAACTCAAAACCACATCAAAGTAAGCAACAATGGTAGAATAACCAAGTATCAATGTTTACAATGGATAAACTACACAAGAATATCAAATATCCTCAAGAACCCAAGATCCACAAGCTCTAAGCTCTACAATCTACTAATAGCCTAAACATCAAGAGATAGTGAAAAACACATGTGAAACATTACCTTTTTTCATGTCCCGGAAGATAGCATCTGCGAAAGCATGAAAGTGCCAAAGCATGGGTGAGTATCAAACTCAGTAGGATTTCTTCAATGACTTCCAAACTCACACCACTAGGATAAAAGAGTTTGAAACAATTATATAAAACATTTTATATAAAATAATTTCTCAAAAATAGTTTATAACTAAATATAAAAATGTTTCCAAAAAAAATCATTACCAAAAGCATAAAAGATCAATTAAAACAAATTTTCCCATCAGGATATTTTTTCCAGATAAATAACTAAACAAGATTTAAAATCATTTCACAATATCCCTTTATTGCCATGGATAACTATTCCACAACCAATGAAACCAAACTTGCATACTAGGTTATGACAGTTCCATACTCTTGAGCGGTTTCTCGTTGATCTACCACGTCGTCACAAGGTATTTGTTTCCCATGTTCCATTAACCCTTTGGCACCGAGCACAAGGTCATATTTCACCCAATCCCTGTATATGAAATTCCCATGTGCCATTAACACTTGGTAACAGAGCATAATGTCATATTTCAGAAAATCTCTGTATATGAAACATGAAAACACACCAAATATGCCTAATAATCATGCCAAAACAACCCTTTCAATAATAATACTTTTTTTTATAGAAAACCATTTCCGTCAAAACCATTTCCAGGCCAAACCATTTCAATTCCAAAAAAAATCTATAAAAATAAAATTTTATTGAAAAACATTAATTTTTAAAACCTCATTTTTCATCAACCATTTATAAATTCAAAAAATCCAAAATTTAAAATCATCATTTTAAATACAAGAAACAAAACCGCCTTTGCACCACTATTCACCAAGATCAGACAATTTCATAAAAACCATAAGTCATCACTAAAGATGAATTTTCCATTCTTTTCAAAATAAATATCTTTTAAATAAAACAATTTGAATCTATGACAATAAATTTTAGCAAGAAGTTTCAAGAGAGAGGCTTCCTACCTCAATGGTTTTGATGAAACTCGACAATAGACGAAGAACGCAAAAGTAGGAGGGTCGATTATCCAAGAACAACCTTAGTTCTCTTATCCTAGCTAGATCCCAAAACCATATTTAATTATTTGGAATAAAAAAAAGTAGATCTACCCACTATAGGTTCTGATCTGAGAAATAATGTATAACATTGAAGTAGATCTAAGAAGATCTACGAAAACATGACAAATCAGGAATGATTGGTGACATACCTCAATAATCGGATCGAGATTCCAATAAAGCCGCTTAAATCTCTTCTTATATCATAAAAAACCATATTTATACTTAATTTATGTCATAAAACATATATCTACCCACATGAGGTTTATATCAATGAAAAATAGAAGGAGAGAAGGTTGAGTTTGCAAAAAATGGAAAAGAACCGAGAAGATTGGAACTTACCCCAATAACCCGGCATGAAATCACCAAGGTAAGGGTCTAGGATGGCTCCAAAATGTGTTGGGAGGGTTCTACAGCCTTCTAAGTATAGTAATCTCGAAATAGGGGCATTTTTAAGCCAACAAGAAATATGAAGTTAAAAAATGAGTAAGCTCACAGAAAATAGGATCTAGTTTTGACCTCTACGCAAGGTTTGCCCACACGGTTTGGGCCAACCGTGTATGGATCATGTGACCTTAATTTTTGTCCCAACACTCCATATAAAATTACCAAACTCTCCCATCCTTCACCATGACCCTTTTTATGGAAACACATTTTTTTATGGAAATATCCCACTTTATGGAAAAACCCCAATTTATGGAAACAACGTCTTTTATTGAAAAACCACACTTTATGGAAACAACCCAATTTATGGAAACAACTGACATTATGGAAGAACCCAAATTTTTGGAAACACTCTGTATTATGAAAACTCACTATTTTATGGAAATTTTCTATTTTATAGAAGCTATCTATTTTATAGAAGCTCTCTATTTTATGGAAACCCAATTAAAGACACACCATTTAAAAAAGCAAGAGGAAAGGGGTTATGTACCCAAAACATGGGGTAATAAATTCTCCCCACCATTGGTCTTTCCATCCTCGAAAAGTAGAAAACCCTAAGTGGCCGAAAATCGTTCCCGCCATGACTCTTTCATTTACCTCTCAAATTTCCAAGTCTCTCCCAGAATCAAAGCATGTTTTCCTAAAAGCACACTAGGATGATGATTTTTCCCAAGCAAGACATTATCTTGTATATCCATAATCCGAACTGGGATATATAATAATGATGAATCTTTATCTAGTACAACATGATCTAATCCGACCATATGGTCAGGATCTGGATGAAAATTTTTCAACTGGGATACATAGAACACAATATGCAACTAACTAAACTGTGGTGGTAATACCAAATGATATTCCACCTCTCAAACCCATTCTAGTATCTCAAAAGTCCAATGTATCTAGGAGAAAACTCACTTTTCTTCTCGAAGCAACGATGTCCAAGTCTTAGAGAGATCCTCAAGAAGATATAATCACCCACAACGAATGACAATGGCCTTTGATGGTGATCTGCATAAGATTTTTGACGACTCTGAGCCATCTCTATCCTCTTTCTAATCAACTGGAACTTCTCCATTCTTTCTTTTACAAGGCTTGTCCCGACTAGTATGATTCAACAGTTTCCACCCATCATAGTGGGGAATGACAATGAAACCCATAAAATGCTTCAAACGGAGCCATGTGTATTGAGGATTGATAGATGTTATTCTATGAGAACTCCACAAAGGGTTTATGCTCCCCCCATGAGCCACCAAAAGACATTACACAAGCCAGTAACTTGTCTTATAATGTTTGTATCATCCGCTCAGATTTTCCATCAGTCTGAAGATGATACACTATGCTTATTGTCAACTGATTCCCAAGGGATTGCTGTAAGTATTTCCTGAAACGAGATGTGAAGCTCAGATCTCTATCTGAGACTATTTTCACTAGTACACCATGCCTCTTTACCACATATCAGATATAGATTTTTGAAATACACTTTACCATATGAGTTTCAAGATTAGGGATGAAATAGGCCGACTTGGTTAGACAATACACTGTCACTCAAATGGCATTGTGTTTCTGGACCATTCATTGATGAACTGTAAAAAAATAAATTGCTATCTGATCCCATTTCTACATTGTGATGGAAAAATATTGTAACATAATAGCTAGTATTTGATGCTCTGCTTTAACCTTCTGACAATTTAATCATCGCGAGATGAACTCCACCACCTTCCATTTCATGTCGCTCCCCCAAAACTGGCCCTTCAGTAGCTTAAACATATTTTGTGTACATGGATGAACATCCCACCTAGAATTGTAGTATTAATGAAGGATTTGTTCATGACAAACCATAGGTACAACCATCTGATCTCTGTAACAAAAAAATAAGCCCCCATTAGGATTCCAGCACTCAATGGTCTCCCCACCATTGAATTTTGAACTTAGAACCAGACATTCTTCATCAAACTTTTTGTTCCTCTTTGATCATTTTAACTAAATCAAGATTATGTGGAGCTAGAAATAAAGTGCAACATCACCTCAATCTTAACATTCAACATGCATGTTGGCTTATACCGATATCAACTACCATTCATCTGATGCTTCTTTCTCCAACTAAGAATATAACTTTCTACTCAATGCATCCGCAACTGAATTTCCTTTCCCTAGTCTATACATTAAATTCAAAGTCAAAAATTTGGAGATACTACATCCATCTCCATTTCCCCAGATTAAAATATCACTTTGAGGAAATATGTTTCCTGATTTTTTGATCCTTAAACAAAGAAAATTTCTCATGAAAGTGATAATGTCTCCATGTTTTCAAATCATCGACGACTGCAGATTACTCCAAATAATGTGTTTTGTAATTCTTCTCATACAACCTCAACTACCTTGAACCCTAAGCAACCACATTATCTATTTTCATGAGAACACATTCCAACCCTAATCGTGAATCATCACAATACACCACATACCCTATCTTTATTCCAGAAAGATCAAGATAGGAGCCGACATAATCTGAACATTCAATTCCTGGAAAGACTTTCTACATTACTCTATCGATTGGAATGGATCATTTTTATTTGTCATGGCATCCATTGGTGAATCTAGTAATGAGAAATCTTGCACAAAGCATCGGTAGTTACCAGATATACCATGAAACCTTTGTATCATGAAAAAATTCATCGGTGGTTGCCGAGATATAATGGCTTATATCATTTCAGGATCAATAGAAACACCTTTCTCAGAAATGAAAAGGACAAGAAAATGTACTTCTTGTATCCAAAAATCACACTTTGATAATTTGGCATCAAAATGATGATCTCTCAAGATTCGTAACATTGTTTCCATGTGCACCTCATGATCATCCCATTTCTTTGAATAGAACAAAATGTCATCCACAAATGCCACAAACAAATAATACTGATAATTTTGAAATATCTAATTCATCAATCCATGAAGACCATTGGTGCATTCGTTAGACCGAAATTTATGACTACGTATTCATAGTGGCTATATATACTACTAAAAGCTACCTTTGGAATATCCTCTTTTCAAACTCTCAATTGGTGATATCCCGATCGTAAGTCAATCATGGAGAACCAATGTGATCCGCTTATTTGATCAAATAGTTCTTCAATGCATGGAAGTGGATATCTTTTCTTTACCATATCATTGTTGATATTAAGATAATCAACACACAACTGAGGAGTTCCACCTTCTATCTTCATGAACAAAACCGATGTTGCCCATGGAGACGTACTTGGTCAAATGAAACCCCTTATTCCTAGCTCCTCTAACTACACTTTCAATTCTCGTAACTCTATTGGTTCCATCCAATAAGATATATGGGAAATATTATTATTCCTCAGAAAGAGATCAATCATAAACACCACTTCCCTTAGAGGTGGTAACCATGAGATGTTCTTGGGAAAGGCATTTGGAAATTGAGCCACAACATCTTGGAAACTATTTTCCTCGATCTCTTCCATTGACGCCAAGTCATCTTTTCCAATAAGTAAGAGATTTTTCCCACCATTGGTACTAACAAGATCCTAGCACCCTTAATTACAATACTATCTCCTATAAAGAGATGCTTGATGTCGTCCTCAGTCATGAAACTAACTGTTCTCCTATAAAAGTCAATTTGAGCCTTAAACATTGTCAGCCAATCCATACCAAAGATTCCATCAAAGAAATACATATCCATCATTGATAAGTCCCATTTTATCTCATCTCCATCAAAAGTTATAGCTCATGATCTACACACAAAGGCTTCACATTCTCTTCAAACGAGAAGAGTTTGCAGGTTCAAACATGTTGCATCATTTCCAGTTTTAAACAAATCTCGTCAACAGCACGAGAAGAAATGAAGGAATGTGATGCACCAATATCTAAAAACACTTGCACAATGGTATAATTAAAATAATCATACCCCTAATTATATATAGTACATCCAGATCATAGGCAATCATCTTCTCATCTCAATTCAATTGCTACTTAGCTACACTATTCTCCTTGTGTCCTTGATGAGTATTCCCTGGTTGAGGATTCATGGTTTATAATCAATTACCATGGATAGCTCTGCTCTACTGATGAGACTGATTCTGCTGTCCTTGTCCATTCAAAGCATACGAGGCTTCCGACGCCTGAGAAGTTTCTCGAGCACCTGACCTTAGTGCATAGTGACAATATAGAAGAATATGTCCCATCTTGTTGAAATTATTACATGCCCTAGGTTGGTCAGTACAATCTCGCAATATGTGGTCAAGGAAACCACATTGAAAACAACCTAGTTTGCATGGGGGTTGTGGAGGAAGGATTGCTGATCCATCCGTCTTGTTCTGATTTCCACATGCACCGTGGAAATATGTGTCCCTTTTCCACATGTTCCCATCAGTTGAGTTCCCACTATTTCTTGTAGGTATCATCTAGCCTCTTACCATAGATCCCAAGATATCAAATTAACCCTCTATCGCTAAATTCACCATCTCTATACAATATGTAATACAATGTATAGAAATATTTGATCCAATCTCTTATCGTTCCCTGGATTAGAAGATATGTGCCTTCAATGAGGCACTTGCCGCAACTTCTGGTGAAAATAATACTAAGTTCATGAACTAACCAATGTACTCTATGACAGATAGACTCTCTTGTTTTAAGATGATGATGTTTGTTGTTTTCTGGATCATGAATGTGTGATGATAGAATTTTTTTTTGAACAATTACTCAAAATCCTCCCATGTAAGGCCTTCATCCCATTTACCCTGCATCGCTAAATACCACCACTGACGTGCAAGATACTCGAGCATATACGTCTCCAGTTTGACCTTTATCTCTACCAGCGTTCCGATAAAGTCGAAGATACAAGTCATCCTACACATCCACACCTCCACCATCCTTGATTTGGAATCACCCTAGAAATTATGTGGATTCTTCTTCAGGAAATGGATGGTCTGACCCACATGTCATGGATCATTCCCCCAGTTCAATGTGTCCACCACTTGAAAATCATAGACAATACTCTGAACCAGCTCTTGGTTCAAACGTGGTTTAGGTGAATCCACATTCTCCGAAGCTTCCTAGGGTTGGTTTCGATGATTCCTACCAGGTTCCATGTTCTAAACTAACAACAAACTCCATTAATCTCACTATCTATCAACTTTTGGATTAGCATTTCAAATTATATCACATCAACTATCATAATATTTTTTCTAAAACAACCATTTTATCATGTTCAACTACTTTTCAAAAACATTCATTTGAAAACCAATACAATACTTTTTAAAAAAATTAACTCTTTTTTCACAACAGGAATCATTCCTCATAATGATGTATGTACTCATAGTAGGAATTCATTCCTCTACAATTCATATCATGTTTGTCTCATGGGTTATACTAATGAAAAAGAGATTTCAAAATCCTAAAAGTGTCTACAAACACTTATTTACCCAACTACTAGGTAACTTTATGTTCAACATAAAAGGGTTAGCTACATCCTTTTATGCTATACATTTCAGGTTACGAAAATCATACTCCTTTCTAAGATTCCCACCCAAGGAATAGACTATATGGGATTTCATCTCCAAGACTAGAATCATTGATGACTAATTGATAGTCAAGGACCGAACTAGTTGATACCATTTGTAATGACCCGCCAATCCTCATCGTATTGAGAGTACAATGAGTCATTCATAGGCCATAAGTGACAACCCCTAGATGCCAAGGGCTGGCAATAAATGCCGAAGGGTTTTAAATACATATGGGGGACAATTTACCCTTTAAAAAATAAACCAATAAACAAACCAACCATAACCAGAAATTCACTATATAATGCATGGTATAGTGAAAGACAACTCAACAACTTCATGTATCTCAAAACCACATCAACGTAAGAAAAAATGGAAGAATAACCAAGTATCAAAGTTCATATAATATTAACTAAACTGGCTTCTCAAAAGACCTTAAGACACTATTCTACACATGCTCTAAGATCCACAAACTCTGAACAGACCAAACATCATGAGGTAGTTTTAAACACGTGTGAAACATTACCTTTTCCCTTGTCTCGGAAGATATCTTCTGCAAAATCACCAACATGCCGAAGTAGGGGTGAGAATAAAACACAGTAGGTGTTCTACCAATTACTACCCTACTCATGACACTGGGATATAAGTGTTATCCATAATTATATAATGAATTTTATATAAAATAATTTCTCAAAAATAGTTTATATCTAAATATTAACAAGTTTTCAAAACCATTCATTACCAAAATCATAAAAGTAAAATTAAAACCTATTTTACCATAAATATATTTTTCACGAAAAATAGCTAAACATGATTTAAAATAATTTCACAATATCCCTTTCTTGGCATACCCAACCATTCCACAACCCATGCAACCAACCATGCATGCTACGTTATGACAGTTCCATACTCATGGGCGGTTTCTCATCGATCTACCAAGTCCTCTAAAGTTAATTGTATCCCATGTGCCATTACCCCTTTGGAACTTATCACAAGGTCATATTTAAACCAAGACCTGTATATGAAACATGAACAAAAACAAATATTCCCCATCATCATGCCAAAAAAACCCTTTAAAAACCACTTTTTTGTTGAAACCCATTTCTGTCCAAACCATTTCAATGCCAAACCATTTCAGTTCCAAACTTTTTCAATAAAACTCCATTTTTATTGAAAAATACTTATATTGAAAACCCAATTTTTCATCAACCATTAAGTAATTCTAGAAAATCCATAATTTAAATCAACATTTTAAATTCATGAAATTATACCCCCCTTGCACAACTATTCAACAAGATCACACAATTTCACAAAAACCATAAATCATCACTAAATCCATTAATTTCACAATAAATTTCTTTTAAATAATCCAATTTGAATCTATTTTCATCAAATCTAATAAGGGGAGTCGATAGGAAAGCCTCTTACCTTGAAGGTCCTGATGAAACTCGACAACAGATGAACAAAGCCCAAGAAAGAGGGTAGATTCTCCAAGAATGACCTTAGTTCTTTTATCGTAGAAATATCACAACTCAAAATAGTATTATTTCGCATAAAAAATGTAGATCTACCCAATATAGGATCCCATATGAAAAATAATGTAGATCAGATATGTATATCTATGAAGATTTAAGAAAACATGACAAATCAAGAATGAATGGTGACATACCTCAAGAATCAGATCAAGATTCCAATAATGCAGCATAGATCTCTTCCTATATCATTACAAACACCATATTTTTCATTATTTGACGTTAGAAAACATATATCTACCTACAATAGGGGTAGATAAAAGAAAACGAGAAGGATAGATGGAGGATTTTGCAGAATACAAAAAAGAACCAATAAGATCAGCACTTACCCCAAAAATGGAGCTTGAAATCACCATGGGAAGGCTCTAGGTTGGCTCCAACTTGTGTGGGGAGGGTTCACCAACCTTCTATGGAGAGTAATCTATAAATATGGGCGTTTTGAAGTCTAAAAGAAATATATAGGGCAAAAATAAGTTATCTCATATATAATTGGATCTAGATTTTACCTATGTGAAAGGTTTGACTATACAGTTTGGGCCAACTGTGTATGGATCGTGTTACCTTCCTTTTTGTCCCAACACTCCTTACACAACACCCAAACTCTCCCATCCTTCACCATTACCCTTTTTATGGAAACACATTTTTTTCTGGAAACATCCCACTTTATGGAAACACACCACTTTATGGAAATAACCCACTTTATGAAAAATCCCCACTTTAAAAAAACAACCCCCTTTATGGAAACAACCAAAATTATGGAAACACCCAACATTATAGAAACTATCTATATTATGAAAACTCTCTATTTTATTGAAACTCTCTATTTTATGGAAACTCTCTATTTTATGGAAACACAATGAAAGCCACATCATTTAAAAAAATGATGAATGGGGTTATGTACCCGAAACTAGGGGTATGAAACCCCATCTCTCACTTTTATTCAAAAAATTAAATTTTCACCCATGATGTGTCAATTTTGTAACTTCATCAGCGATGAACATTAATTTTTCTTTAGTCCCTTATTGGATGTTAAAAAAACCATTTAATGTATGTGGAATATTATACTTTTTATATTATAACACTTTTTATATTCTTGGAATAAATTATACACATAATAAAAAAGTAAAAACAAAATGAGTTTTTATATCAAAAAACCACCAAAATTTACTTAAATGATCTCCATTAACTCTCACCTAATTATTCATCCTCATACCAAATAAAAAAAATTATAAGGAAATTTATGATTATTTAAAATCATTTATAGCATATAATAAATTTTTTGGATATTTATCCTCATTTTAAAAAAACTTCAATTCATGTGTAGAAGTGAACAAATCATAAAAACGATGAAAAAACACACTAGAACGATGAAAGTAAATAATATAGCTCTTTAAAAATCCCATAAATGAACATAAAAACTATATTGAATCATATTCATGTATAAAAGTTTTTTATTTGTTATTAATGAATATTATGTGATTATACATTATATTATGTGAAGGATGCTTTCAGAAATACGGTAAGGGTAATTATCATACCAAACTATCTCGTTTTTTGTGTTTTTAATCTTTTACCCCATTTTCAGAATGAATATTCATTTAATATCATTGATTCATCATTATCATTCATTTTTTTGGATATAAATGTTTTAAATTGTGTTTTTTAAAAACAATATGTTTCCCAAAATAACACTTCTTTAACAAGAATTACATCTTGAGATTTTTCTTCTTCACTTAAGGTTGTTGATTCTTATATCAAGTATGTTATTCTCTCTTACATTTTAGATCCAAATGTTTATGAATTTTTGATTTATTAAATGAAATCCTTTCATTTAAATATTTGCTTTTATGTTCGATAGTTATATATTATTTATGGGGAACACTTTATAATTTAAATGTTATTATCCGACAGTTGCACCCAGAATTATATAGCGGAATTTAAATATTATGATACGATGGGTGTTCTTAGAATTATATAGTGATCCAATTAATTGTATAATTTTATTTATATCATTATATAAGTGTAATATACATGATCATGATGTTGTCTTTATTCCCAAATATTTGTGGTAGTTGACCCCTAACACATGAAATTTAATTTTTATACATAGCCACATTTCATGAAATTATATAATGATTCATCTCATGATTATGATGATGATGTTATGACTCTACTTACCCTATGTTTTATTGTTTCATGTTCATATCTATCCTTTCACTCAGCATTTAGATCAACCATTTTTTATGTATATCCTTTGGTAATTACTTGCACTAAGGATAACTAAAGGGATAATAATAATCTATTGAGGAATAAATTAAATAACTGACTTTTTTTTATTTTGTAAATGTTATATATGGTTCTAATTATCCATTGGGCACCAAACATTTGGTTCATGGTCATTTAATTATTATATTTTGATATATTTAAAATGATTTAACAATCATGTAACAAAAAACAAGGTCCCTAAAGTTTGTATCAGAGAAAAATTTAGTTAATTTGGGAACTAGGATTGGAGATCCTTAGTGAAAACCCTTAGTATTATAATATTCATAAGTAAGAAACCATGATGCTTTGTTATAGAAAATTATAAACCTAGGGATCATATAAGATATGACTTTAGACTTAATATCAAAATGTAATACATTATGTATTCTTGACTTATAGACTTATGTTTTTTTTAACATTTTCTGTTTTAAAAAATGGTGGGAACCAGGAGAATCTAGGCCAACAACCCATATAAGGGAAAATTCCAGGATTGATTGAATTCCACCTTCAATACCTTGGGTGTTGTAGTTCAAAAATTTCATTTCAATGGTTACCCAACTATCTAAGGTTATGAACAATAACATAAATAATGTGGAACAATTTTATTCAACTAAGAGGGGGAAATATGATATCAAGTGTTTTTATAAGACAATGTCCACCAACAATTAGTGGATAATCTGGTATAGAGAAGGAGACTCTATTTATTTGTCAATTAGATGGAGAGGTGGATCGATGATGGGATTTGATTAAGAACACCATGATGAATGATGAAATTCAACAGATAGTGTGGGGAGAAATTAAGTTAGTTTTTTTAACAATTATTTCCCCAAAAATCATAAATTTATGATGTAGAGATAATTCATATAGATCAATAAAAATCAAGGTTAATATGTCCTAGTTTGTGATGAAAATATCACAAGGCTTTCAAGGCATTAATCAGGTATTATTTTCAATAAATATAGGATAATTGAGAGATTATTTAGTGGTTTAAAATCACACACCCAAAGGGATCTTGTAATTTGAG
Organism: Viscum album; assembly: GCA_963277665.1. Classification (NCBI taxonomy): domain Eukaryota; kingdom Viridiplantae; phylum Streptophyta; class Magnoliopsida; order Santalales; family Viscaceae; genus Viscum; species Viscum album. Next base: position 469,241,002 of record OY728123.1, on the reverse strand, counting down.
AGTTTGGGAGATATGAGTATGTTGTTTAATGTGCTATTAGAGTGGAGATGGAGTTTCTGGAATGGTCACATGAACATAGTGATAAGAAAAAAATGATGGAGTCTCATTCTAGAGGATCTAATGAGAAAGGTGGAAGGAAAGCTCAACCACCCAAAATTCAAATATATGGGAATAAGAATCATGAAAACTAACTCAAAGGGGAAGGGAAATGCTTCATGTGTGGGAGAGAAGGCCACCAAGCTCATGAATAACGAAATGAAATGAGGATGAAATAAAATTTGGTGGTGGAAATGAGAGAATCACCCATGGTGCATTACTAAAATAGTATGGATCATGGGAACAATGCAAGTCGGGGAACTAAACGTTGAGTTCTTGAGGGTAATATGTTTCATTCACCACTAAACCTAGAGGAGAAAGGGAAGTGTTATCCCATTATTACTGCATAAGTGGAGAAATAATATTATTTCATACAAGTTAAACATCCTATTCACTCAAAATTAGAAAAATACATATTCTATTCTGGTTATATGAACTTGTTTATATCTGTAATGTTTTCTAGAAGTATTGAATCAATGCCCTGAAAACTTGAAGTACAGATATCTATAAAAACACTAAGTGGTGAAATCATTCCAACTGAATTGTTTGAATCTTATCCTGTAAGAATATATAGGGAGATTATTCCATAGAATCTCATGATACATCCCTTGGTTTAATTTCACTCTATAATATGAATGTGTTAGTTGTCATTATATAAATCACTCATAAATTTTCATGAAAAGTAAATATCATTTCAAATTAAAAAAATATTGTACTCCTATAAATATTCATGGAAGATCAGGAGGAACCTTCAGAAAATAATTTAATTTTGTGCGTACTAATTCCCTATGATAATGAATACCATTCTCATATGGTTGATTTAAAGGAATGTTTCAACCTATGGGAAATTTCCATTATGATGTAATACAGTGACTTATTTCCTGAAGACATAACTAGACTTCCCCTTGAACTTGAGGTAGATTTCTCAATAGAACTGATAACCTAGGATACTTTTATCTCAATATGTTCTTATAGGATTTCCCATAGCAAACTGGAGGACATAATGAAGAAACTACAACATCATTTCAATAATGGGTTTATACACCCTAGTGCACCACTGTGGGGTGCACCAGTTCTCTTTTTAATAAATAAGAATGGATCAATGCTGATGTTTTTCGATTATTAGGAACTCAACAAGATCACAATAAAGAAAAAATATAATATTAAAAGGATTAATGAATTTTTCAATCAGTTATGAAATGTTCGTTATGTCTAAATGGTGGATGTCCATTATGGATATCATCCGCTAAAGGTGAAGAAAGATGATATTTAGAAAACTAACTTCCATACAAGGTATGTGCTCTAGATGTTTCGAGTGATTCCTTAAGACTTACTAATCCCCCTGAAATATTCATATATTTTATTTATAGATTATTCATAAATTACGTTGATAAATTTTTGGTATTTTTTAACGATGATATTATCATATAATCGGAGAAAAAGGAGGAACATGAAGAACATCTAAGGATTATGTTAGAGGCATTAAAGAATGATAAGTTGTATAACTAGTTCAGAAAGTGGGACTTTTGGATGCATAATTTCAGATTTTTGGGACATGTGGTCATAAGTGAGGGAATTTATATGGACCCTTAAAAAACAAAGGCTATTTAGGAATGGTCTAGACCCTCTATTGTCAATGAAATCTATAGTTTTTGTATCCTAACATGGTACAATATACATTTTTTGAGAAATTTATAATTATTTTCACCCCCAAAAACTATGTTAAAAAGGAAACAGGTGAAGTATTTCAAGATGGATGAATGTGAGGAACGATTCATATATCTAAAGAAAAGGGTGATAGTTGCACCTGTACTCACACTACCAAATAGTAAAAAATGTTTTGTGATATCCAATGATGTTTCCAAGATATTCTTGGGTTGTGTTCTCTTTAAAATGATATTTTCATAGCATATTACACTAGGATGTTTATGATCCATGAGAATATATTCCTAACACATAATACAAAGCTAGAACTTGTGAGTTTTTCCATGAAAATATAGAGGAAATACCTATATGGTGAGTTGTTTGACATATTTACCGATCAAAAGAGCCTAAAGTATATATTCACACAAAATTATCACAACATGAATCAAAGGAGATGGTTATTGATAATCAATGAATATGATTTCTATATTCACTATCATATTAGTAAAGAAAAACAAGGCAAATGATTCTCTTAGCAGAAAATAACCTATTATTCTATCAATGTTGCATATTGAGAAATACCCTATCTTTATGGTTATGAAAAGGATATATTACAAAATCATAAATTATGGGAATACATTCTACCTTTATAAAATGATTTTCCAACAATATATCCAATTGAATATTATGGAGGCACAAAGGGATTATTTATATTTACAAAATAAGGTGAATTTAGTAATGGAAAAGAAGCTTCCAGAGATCTATATAGATGATGATGGTGTGATTTAGGTTAGAGTGTGGCCATGTTTTCATTCATCGCCTAGGATAATGAAGGAGATATTGTAAAATGAAAAAATCTCAATATTCTTTGTCTATCCTAGGAGTACCAAGATGTATTGTGGTCTCAGGGAACACATCTAGATGGAAAATGTGAAGAAAGATATAGATAAATATTTCTCAAGGTGTGTTATATGTCAGTATGTTTAAAACATGTGATATAAGTGAAAATGGGTGATGCAACCTTTACCTATACCCATGTGTAAGTGGAATAATGTCATTATGGACATTGTCACGGGTCTTCAAGAGACATCCAAATAAATAATATGATATTGATTTTAGTGGACCAACGCACCAAGACTCTAAAAATTATTGATATTCATGAAGATCATTCACTTGGAAAAAATTCCATGATATATCTAAAGGATGTGGTGATATTTCATAGGGTTCCACTCTCTATTTTCTCTGATCGTGATCCCATATTCACGGGTAAATTCTAGAGGAGTCTTCAACATTCTATGAGTAATAAATTTAATTTTGTCATGTCCTATCACCCCCAAATAGGCCTTCTATTTAGAATTAAATGGTGGATGGGATCATCATCATCCATTGGTTTAGTTCTCATAAAACAATAGCTTCCACTCGATAATTTAGAAAGATCTATATGAATCTCTCTATGGAAAGTGATGTAGAACTCCAACTTGTTTGGATGATGTTGGTGAAAGAAATATACTTGGAACTGATCATGTGTAATACATGACAGAGAAGGATCAAGCAATATGAAAATTTATGAAGTCTATGTAGTGTTGGCAAAAGAGCTATGATGATAAATGATGAAGGGATTTGGATTTTAACATTAGAGAAAATTATTCCCTTCAAATATCACCAGGGAAGAGAGTCATGTGGTAGGAATGAAATGGATTCTATGGCCACTATTTATTGTCCAAATTGATATCCAAGATCTCATAAGATCCATGCCCTATTAGCTTGCACTTATACTAAAAATGGCCATTTTCATGATGTGTTACTCGCATCACCCATGGAAAAGTACATACTAGATCCATCACATATGCTGAACTCAGAGGTTGTACATCTAGAAGATGATATCTGTTATGTGGAGAAACTATTAATGATTCTTAACCCGAAATATTGTGTTCTACACAACAAGAAAACCAACATTGAAAAAGTGTTGCGGAGGAAGAAAAAGTAGGAAGATGTAACTTGGGAACTTGAGGAGGTGATGAAGGTGACGTACCCTCATCTGTTTATGTAAGATAAATTTTGAATGGTGAAATTTCAAAATGAGGGAAGAATGTAATTACCCAAAAATTTATTACAATAATTTCTACCTTATGATCGTAATTTCATATAGTATAAATCTTTTAAAATCACTTATAAACCATAATAAAAACATTATGAATGAATAATTAATGAAATAAGATTAACATGTAGATGTTAAGGAACCAATACTGATTAAATTGTAACATGAACATTGGATTATTAAAATGTCTCTTATGAATAGTATACTATCAAAACGAATAGAATCCTCATCCATGAATGGATAATTAAAATTTAGGCATGTTATAAATTAATCTATGGTATAGTTATATCATAGTCTATGTTAATTTTTTTTAAAAAATTATTAATTATTTGATGGAAATTTCGTAATTAATAAATAAATAATTACAATTTTAATTTAATTTAATAATTTAAAAGAAAATTATATTCCATAAAATGCACTCATAAATTTAATTTTTTATGTTTTGTGATTTTAAAATATCTTTTTGAGACCTTAAGTAAATTGTCAAAATTTTATTAAATTGATTATAATTTTAAAATCTATTTTTTGCAAGTAAATGAGGATTTTGATAAACAATTGAATACTAATATTTATAAAATAATTTCCATAAAATGGAGTTCATTTTAGAATTATAAATGTTGAATAATATTTAGGGTGATTTTTTTGGATTTTTTCTGATATAACTGAATTTTGTGAAAGTAAAATACGAAAATTTACGATATATATACATTATAAGAGAAACACACAATTCATTGAGTAGCAACTGATTTAACCCACATAATGTCGAACATATCATAATTATTTTTATATATTTATTTATAATTCTCAAACAATTCATATTGATGATCAAAAATAACAAACGAATGAATATAAAAATGAGATGAAACCACTCTCCTACACTATAAATTCTAACCGTGGCCCCCTATTATCCTCGCACCTCTCATGACATTATCCTTGAAACAATTCTTCACAATAAAATCACCAATCCCCTCTCCCATTTACAAGATCTCTTGGGCTCATAAAAATATCATACCTTTTTCTCTATAGATTTTCCCAAGGGGGATAAATCCAAGAGGTAAAATCCTCTTCCATTTTTTATTTAATTTCTTCTCAATTTAATTTCTATTATTCTATTCTCATTTCCATATCTTATCCCAAAGTCATGATAATAGTAGTATGGTTTATATATTGAAATTATATCATGATTATGGATGATCCATTATTAAAATTATCCCTTTCTCTATTTTATTCTAAAAATATAATTGTGTCTCGTGAAGTGTTAGTTTATCATAATCATGAAGGATGAACATTAATTTTCATTTAAAGACTCCAAAGTTGTAAATTAAAACCATCATAATTGTCGAAACATATAATAAATTGTTTTTTATAAAACTTTTTACATTCTAGAAATAACTTATACACATAAAAACAAATGATAAAACAAAATGAGTTCATTATGTTCAATCAATCATAAAAATTAATATAAAACAATAATCATCAATTATTATATAATTATTAATTTTTATTTTGTAAAACCATGTTTGTTAATAGATAATTTTTAATTTTGTAATATCATTAATAACATATTATAACAACTTTTTAAATTTATTCTCAATTTACACCAACATTCATCCATGTATACAAGTGAAACGATTATGAAAAATATGAAAATGAATACCCCCAAATTCTGAAATTAAACTCTATAACTCATAAAAAATACAAAAAATGTACCAAATAAAATTATAATTAATCAAATATATATATTATAGGTTCATTATTTTTAATTAATTAATTTAATTTTATTATATTGGATATTAATAGGAATGAATCTTTCTGACACAAGGTAAGGGGAATTCTCGAACCCAACTGTCTTTATATGGGGTTTCCATCATTCACCCCATTTTTAGTATGGATATTACATAAATATCAAATTCTTAAAAAATATATTATAATTTATATGGTATATATGTTTTCTAATTGAGTTTATGAAAAACAAAATGTATTCCAAAATAACTCTTCATTAAAAAACTACACCTTTTAGTTCTCGAGGTTGTTTCTTCTTTACTCAATGTTTATGATTCTAATATCAAGTATGTTATTTCGTATTTCATTTTGGAAACCTTAGTTTATGAATTTATTATTTTTTAAATAAACCCAAATCCTTTTTTATGGGTTATTTTATGTTCGATATTGATATATGTTCTTTTTGGAATCCATGATAATATAAATGTTATGATGTGACAAGTGCACCAATAATTATATAACTCAATGTAAATGTTATGATGTGATAGGTGTGACTAGAATTATATAACCCTCTAATTAATTTGGTAATGTGATGTATCTCATGATAAAATTTTGATTTGAATGGACATGATATGCTATATTTGATCAAAACTATGTGTTGTAGTTAACCACTAAGACATGATATTTCATATTTATGCGTTGCCACATTCCATGTCTTCATCTAATACATCAATTAATTATTATGATGATGATTTTATGATTATTCTCATCCCATTTTATATTGTTTCATGTTATTATCCATCCCCTTATTGGTATTCTAACTCACCCCATTTTTGATGTATATCCTTAGGTGATTACTTGTACTAAGGAGAATTCAAGGGATAATTAGAAGCTAGAGTAGAAGGAAATAGGTAAATGATTGTGTTTTATTTTGAAAATTCTATGTATGGTACAAATTTTACCAAGAAAATAAACTTCATATTCTATTAATGTACAGATTTTATATTGTGATATTAAAAATGATGAAATTATCAGGTTTAAAAAATAAGGGTTTCTTACCTATGATCACAATGATCCCTAGAATATTCATAGAAAATGTTGGAAACATAGTGTGTTTTGAGATCATCAAAGGTAGGTATTCATAATTATATCATCCTAAGTTCATAATCATTTTGGTATAATTAACAAAATACATAATCCATTTATCTATGTGGGCTAGAAATCCTAAATACAATTGCAACAAAGAGTAAACTGAAATCCAATGAAGATGTAGGCTGTCATAACCCTTCATGAATATCCATCATTCATTGTATAGTAATGATGTATGGTGTTATTACCCATCATGAATAATATCCAATTAAAATTAAAACATGAATATAGGGAATCAAATCTCACAATTAACATCCAATCCTCAATATCTTGTAAGGATATATTGTTATGGAACCCTTAATGAATATCCATCATTGATAAAAAACCTATTTTTTTGAGCAGAACAATAAATAGAAGTTCCATGATATAAAAATTTATTCTAAAGTAAAATAAATCACAATCCATATATATTAAAATATTTAAAAATATGTTTAAATGTATAAGACTTTATTAAACACCAAAATTCATATGTTATATGATAAAAATAAGAACCATATAGGTGGGACATAAAATACCATATCTTGCCATTTGAAAGAGACAAAATGCTCTATAGGTTGAAAACTTACAAATTAACCCTATGGAAAATTTAGAGTGTTATATCACATGATAAAAAACTCTGTGGTCTAAGAAATATTGATCTCTCATAATAAAAAAGGTATAAAACATGTCAAGTAAAAAGGTCAAAAAATATTGACGAAGAAAAAGATGATTTCGTGACCACTAATCCTATAATTTTAATGCCCTACAAAAAATTAATGGCTAAAATACCAATATAAATATCTTTTAGGGACTATAATATATAATAATAAAAATATTTTAAATAATATCTAGGTACAATAACATTGTAAAGAAAAATATATCTCTCTCTCGGAGAGACATCCACCTTAGTCAATACTTTTGAACGAGGTAACTCAATAAGGGATTACCAATGGAACTCTTATTTTTAGGGAATCTTGAAGAGTATGGAATTTCCCTAGGGACACAATGTGTCACCAAAAAATTATTATGTGGACATAAAAGTCACTCATGTGGGTATTTATTTCCTTGAAATGAATTCATTTCCCCTTAAATAATAAAAATCTTCTATGAGAGGATGGGAGGGGTTTTTAATGCCTACTAGAAAATTAAAATATGAATTTCAAAGATAAAAATAGACATGGATTCTTGGTATCAATTTTAAAAATGAACTTTATGAAATAATAATGACCACATATAGATTATATTATTTCATTAAACAATCTCGTGACCCCATGTGAGGGTTAAGATTATGTAATTATTAAAAGAATATGTGACACACTAAAAGGCAACAAAGAATGTTGGTACATTACAAGGTGTGAAAACAGACATAATATCATTTTTTGATGACATGGAATCCTCTTAGATTCAAGTAAATGACCCCATTAAAATTGTATCATCTAAAGGGTTCATGTTACTAACATGATGAACTTATGGATCACACGATTTTATAATAGAAACATGATAAAATACACTTATGTATGTGATGGTATTCATGGGATTAAAGTTGTAAATGATGGGATCCTTTTACGGGGTGATTGTTTTTCAATTTAACAGATTACATATTTTATGTGATCTGTTCAATAATTATGTGAGGGACATTAGTTATGTTTAATTGGTAATGCATTGCAATTTGGACATGTCAACCTGATCCCATAATTATTGGGTAGAAATCCATATGGGTACAATATGAAGATATTGGTGGTTTCATGTGATAAAAATTTCACATTAATGTATCCTAATTAAATTTCAATTTCATTTATTTATTCTGAAGTGAATATATGTCTTCGATGATCAGATGATTTTCCATGTGATGACACATCTATATTTTAGACCGATCATGTGATTTCCCTAGTAATTGTAATCCTTATCCGATGAAGGCCTCTACCCATGTTGACCTGATTGACCAATCACCATGTGGGAATCTAGAGGAAAATTTATAGATGATATTGGTTTCCTTATGTGATAAATTTTATACATTATGAGATCCTTATACAATGGGATTAAAATTATTAAAAAAATGATTGGCTTATGTGTATCACATGATTGGTTCATCGGTGACATGAATTACCTTGGAAATGATGGTATAATCATTTGAATTCCCCTGGGCAAGTCAGCATGATCTTGTGAAGGAAACCTGAATGTCTATCATTATCATCATATAGTTCCCATTATCTTATGTTTTACGCAACAAATAATGAGGTTTAATAGAATCTACTAATGACTTAATAATCAAGCACTCTCTATTTGTCACATGATAATAATAGGACATCTCGGATGATGCATGGCTCAATAAAACGATGTATATAATATAATACTGACTTATAAATATGGTCCTTCAATTGACTCATTTAGAGGTACATGGATTGTATCTCATGGAATGTGGTATTGATATAAGTATGGTGATCCATATAAAAAACCCATTTTGTAGAAATGAAGGACACATATATATGAAAATACATTCTAGAGATAATGGATAATGTAATGCCCCGACCCCAGTTACCCAGAGTCGGTGCATTATTACATAACATTGGCATGATCACAAGAAAGATCAAATCTCGAAAGACCGATTGGTTTAGTAGCCTTGGAAACACTAGATATATTCATAAGTTTTACATTACATCATAAAATGAAAAACTAATACAACAACATAATGTTTCCACAATCCACACTATTAACCCCTCATAAAATCCCTGCAGGTCATTCATAACTTACTTCTTCACATCCTGGGAAAAATAAAACATAGAAAAGGGGTGAGCTCAATTGCCCAGTAAGGATAACAATATAGCAGAAACTTTCATAAATAAGAATAAACATTTAAGGCAATGCATTACTAAAACAAAAGCCTTTTAAACTTTAACTTCAATATAGTATGGCAAAAGTAAAATGAAATAATGCCATTTACTTATTCACATGGATATTCTACTAATCGAACAATCACATGCAAAAATCAATAACCACTTTCATAATGTTGGAATGCATAATGCCAGACTATCATAACCACATAGTCAAGGCCTCGTGCCAAGACTACAAATAAGATTTTGTCAAGGCCTTGTGCCAAGACACTAGTTTGTCTCATGAGACCTACCAATGCATCGAGGAGCTATAGCGGGCTCCACCCGTCACTTACTAAGTCCAATGAATTCCCATATGAAAAGGTTTAAACATAACATAAACATTCGTATTAAAACTAGCATACGAAATGTCAATAATTTCACCATAAACTATGAATGGTATAAAAATAGCACATCCACAGTCAAACATATCACAAAACCTTCAATACAATATAGAAGCTTTGTATTACAATAAATCAACTTCAAATAAGCGTAAAATCCATCAAAGGATGTTGACATAGATGAAATCAAAATTCTTTTTAAAGAAATATCTCTTTTTATTTTGAAATCATTTAAGATCCATATAAAATAAAACATTTTCTTTGAAAATATTCTTATAAGATTGTAAGGGAAGTTTTAAAGATTTTATAATGGCGGAAATTAGCCGCACCCGCCGTATAAGTTAAAAAAAACATTCTTACCTTAATTCTGTCGAAAAGGTTAAAAAGGGACCTTGTTTTGAAAACGACGGAAAGATTCCTTTATAAACCGCATATAAAAGTCAAAAAGGGTATAAATGACTTTAACTCATATTCTAGTAAATAGTAAAAATGTTTTGAAATACATTTTTAAGAAACATGGATGTGGATGATAAAGAGATCCCAGTAGATTATTACATATAAACAACCTCGGATAATGAAGAGATTGTGAAATAACCCTTACCTTGTACTTTTCCTTGGTTGGGGTAGGTTAAACTCCTGTATAATGGTGAAATAATTGTTATTAAATTATACAATAATCATATATATTAATATGATATCATATATGATCTTTTAATATTGATTTGATAATAATATCTTAGTATTATCGTTGTTTCGGGTGTTAACTTACTTGTTTTCTTTTATATGTTTTGTTACGTAAGACATGTTTGTAAAGGATAGGTTGTATATTATTCAAATACAGAATGGTATCAAGTCCTTAAACATTATTTTTAAATCATCAAATGATAATTATACTTGAATGGATACGATGGAGGATGAATCTCATCGCGTTCGTGGAGACGGTAGTCCGTACGTACGGACGAGTGACAATATCATTCTTTTGATATTAAAATAATATATAAATGGATGGTATATCATATATACAGAATCATTAACATGTTATATTTATTATTTAAATGAGTTACACATCATTATTATACCCATCCAAATAATAATATATTGAATAACAATTACACCACGACGTGGAGACGGTAAGCCGTACGTACGCACGTATGGTGACATGTTATTCAAAGGGTGGATAGAATACTGAATATGGTTGTACCATATTTATAATAAAATCACAGTATATGTGAGATACTGTAGTTATTATTTTAGAATGGTAACAACAAAGGAAGAAGAAGTGGAAGAAGAAATGAACTTGGAAAAGGGTGGTGAAATCATTACCTCTTCTTCGGGTTCTTCCTTTTGATTTGATCAAAAGGGCTCCTTAGGTTGGCTTTCTGATCAAACTAATGCCTCTAGGTTGTAGTGAGGGATGTTGGGAGAGTATTTGGGCAGAGTTTGGCCGAACCAAAAGGCTTTGAAGGTGTGAAGAAATGAGAAGGAGGAGTTCCATTTTATAAGAGGGGTGAGAGGCACCTTTGGAAAAACTAGAAATATTAATTTATAATAAATTCATATTCGGTTTCCAATGGCTCCAAAGTTGACTATTAAAAGGATAAGGTGGGGATAGGTCGAAAACCACTCAACCAATAGAATTTAGACAGGTTTGGGTACTTATATTAACCTTATCTTTAAGTATTAACTCTAAGTTAATTAGTTTCACTTTTACAATGTCTCTTTGTATTTTTATATAATATGGTTAATAAACTTACTATATACATCCAAGCGACCCCCAAGTGGTACATTAATGATGAACCTATCATGATATAAGTCTCTTGGCCGAACCTTAGATTTTTAGTAATTTAATATCAATTAATAATATAAATTTTTTTTTAAGAACTCTTTTATGTCAATTTTGACACTATTCAATAGTTGATTTTTGTGAAACTCATAACAGATTGATTACTTCGAAAAAATTAAATTAAATCAATCCTAATATATCATATTATCCTAGAAAATTATTTTAATTCATTAAAAGTTTCATATTTTATTTTTTTGGGTATTTATAATATCAATTATTTTAATTTGTCACTATTATAGTAATTACTGCATCATCATTGTGTCATAAATAAAATAAATTATTTAATGTCTAAAAATTATAAATAAAATATCATTATGTAGGAAATCCTTTTAGCTTTCTAATTAATATTTATAATCTAAAATACAACTTATATAACCCTATGTAACAATTTTTTTTCTAAAATATATATGCTTGTGTCATTTTTGTATTCATTTTGACTTAATTAAAATAAAGTGTCATTATCACTTACAAGTGGATCCATGGGGTCCCAAAATAGACCCCAAGATGCCCATGGTCGACCATGTATCAACCAATAGGGTTAAGACACGTTTTAGGGTAATTTAGTATTATTATAATATTATTTTTTTAACCCTTATTTACCGGATTTACCCTTAACCATGGTAAATAAAATATTTACCGCGGTAATTATTCAAAATGTCTAAAAATAAAAGTTACCTATTTACATAATTTGAACATCCTGATTCCAAATATGGAATCCATTTTTCTAAATTCAAAACACAGAAATGGCAGAAATTAATTTAAAATTAATTCCCGCTGTCAAAACAAAAAGCGTGTTTTTAAGAGATAATAACTATCAAAAGATTGACACTTGTTTATGTTCGGTTTAATTGTAAAATTATGTCCAATGACCAAAATTATATTAAATGGTAAAAATATATTCTAAATATACTTTAAAACCACTCAAATTCATAATTTATCACTATTAATTATTTTGATTAAAAAAGTTGTTTTTAATTAAAATTTAGTAATTTTCACTATTCATCAAAATATGAAAGTTATCCGAAAAGTACCAAAATTTCACCTTAGGCTAAATTCGATATTCCGAATCCAAAAATGAAGTCCATTTCAAAATATAAAATATATATAATTTCAAAATTTAGGTATTACTATTCATAACGGCTAGTTTGATCGGTTGAGGTGTGTGTTAAAACTCGAAGTTGCGTACAACACACGCTACTGTTTTATTCAAAGAAAAGCGTACCGTGGAAGCTTGGGATGTTTCATTTTAAATTTTTTGATGTCTCCATTTAGTCAAAAAGTTTAAAATATTGTTTTAAAAAAAGGGTTCACTATTAAAAGTTGATAAAAGTGCAATACTGAAAATGAATTTGTTCTTGCATTATATCTAAGAAACTCATAATATGGATTCTAAAATTATAAGGATTATATAAAGTTTAAAATTTAGATAATACTATTCATAACCTCTTTTGAATGGCTTTTTTTTGTAAGTCATGGTGTGATTGAACTCGGTGTTGCAAGTTATTGAATTATTTTGAAGAAATAACACACTATGAAATCTTGGGGTGTTACATTCTCCCCTCCTTCAATAAATTGCGTCCTCGCAATTTGAAATTGTTCTTCGAAAATAAAAGGTTGAAAATAGATAATATATTTGTGGGAAAACCCACATCGGAAATTGGGTTACTAAAATTTAGTCTTAATATGAGGAAAAGAGAAATGAAAGGGTCACCACCAAATTATGATCTCGATTAGGAGAACATTGGTGGCAATTAGAGACATATAATTGGAGGAAAAACGTAAATATTTATAGGTAGTGATTGAGGTCATCAATCACAATCAAGTATAAAATTGAGGTCCTTAAACTCATCAATCTATGATGATTTGAAGTACCATCGGTTCAACAAAATATAGGGTATTGGGATAACACATTTTTGACGTTTCAAAATATCTTAGTTGAAATCCCACATCGAAAAATGAATTAACAAGGCCTCTATTTAAAATAAAGAGTGGAAAGTTTGAAGATTACCGAAAATAACACATACTAGGGTTCCATGTAGGAAAATATGGATATGGATGAGAAATCTAACCATCAATTATCTGATGGAGAGTGGTAGAGAACATGGCTATGAAAAGGCCAACAATCCCAAAACCATGAATTAGTGATGATTTAAGGTACCATCTAGGAAAATTTTTTTGTTCTAAGTTGCTTTTCTTAATGTTGAGGAATTTATTTATGAGATTAGCTAAGATCATAAGGATATATACTTACTTTATAATTAGAGTTTTATCTATTAATAAATTTCAACCACAAACTCATCTTTCACTCTAAAAGATAATAGAATGTAAAAAAAAATTCTATTTACACTATTCGTATAGGGTTCCAAAATAAACGAATTTATAATTCATCTAAAATATATTTTAATAAAAACTACATTATTTAATCCAGGACATCTCGTGGGCCAGTGGTAGGTGATACACCCTTGTCGCCCTTCGGTTGCGGGTTCAAGTCTCGCAGCCTTGCCGGACGCGACGGGTTGCCGCCCGACCTCCGGGTTGTCCTTTTATGGAAATCCAAAATAATCCAAACTATAACTATCCAAAATAATTCTATCCAAACTCACAGCCCAACATTTATAAGTAAGGTAAACATAATGTAGAACCTTTTTACCCCGTAATAGCATATGAATACCTTCATCATGTATTATTTTAATACACTGAAACATCCTGAATTACCATATTCCTTATTGATTACATTCATGCTCCCTTATTCCATATAGAAAGATGGATATACTTCATTAATCCAAAAATGTTTTAAACCCCAAAAATGATGGAATATACAAATCATTAATCAGTTCGAATGTAGTCAAGAATATCCAATATAATTTATCCAAAACAATCATGTATTATTCCAAAATCACTACTTCGGTATCAGAACTATATTATGGTTTATCATTCTCTCAACCATATATTTTCCAAAAATTTATCCTGCTATTGAGTCACTTTTCTTTGTTCCACATAATCTCAAGTCCTTAATGAAATAGTACTGCAGTACAATCCTTATATACTCCATAATTATTATAACAAGTACATTGTTGATACAACACTCAATTGACATAATCAACATAAGAACTCTAATCAATCCTCTTCATCTGTGGTAGTATCATAACTTGATTATTATCCAATAGCATCATTTGTGGCATAGTCTGATGACTGGGACATAGGTTCGCGTAGTGTCCAAACTCCTTGCAAATGAAGCATTGTACATTTGAAACCATTTTCTTACCCTTGTAGTCACGTACTTTGTGCCCTTTTCCTCCACACTTATAACAAACTCTCATTCCTTTCAGGCAAGTTCCAGGGTGTTTCTTTCTACAGTTACCACATATGGGAAAATTATTCTTTTCCCTCTTCCCTTTATCCATCTTTCTCTCTTCCATCCTTTTCTTCTCTTGCTTCCCTTCAAATCCATAGGACTCAGTAAACTCTTTACTTATCTTATCAACACATGATATTATTTCTTCATATGATGATAATACATGGGAGACTATTTCTCTTATAAATTCTAGCTTAAGACCATGAAAGATATGATCCTTCCTTCTCTTTGAATCATGTGTATTTCTGGAGTTCTCATTCCTTCTACTGGGCGCCATTTCTAAACAATGGCATAAACTAGATCAGTTTATGAATCAAAATACATAATCCCATACTTATAAAACACTTAACATAAATTGAACTATTTATGGATATAATCCATAATCATAAAAATGTTTTCTTTGAGGAAGTATATACTCATAAACCCTTCATAATGATTTGTAAAGAAAATGATAGTTATCCTAAGCATTCCCCCGGGAGTGTCGTAACCAAGAGTGCAGCAAGGCCCGTTGTCGTGCACCAGTTCCCGTTCGAGTTTAGCTCAAAGCGGTGTTTTCGGGTTTTACCCCTAGGTACATCTGTGCCAGAGCCGCCTCTACCTGCTCGTATCCAGACAGGGATGTATTGCTCGGAAAACTCACAAAATCTCTACAATACCAAAATTCTAGGAAGTTCTTCTATACTAATCCTCAAAGTTCATCTTAGGTCTACGTGCTCTAATCAGAGTTTATCTAAATCTAGCTTCCAAGGTTTGTACTAAACTTCCTCTGATACCAACTGTAACGCCCCGACCCCAGTTACCCAGAGTCGGTGCATTATTACATAACATTGGCATGATCACAAGAAAGATCAAATCTCGAAAGACCGATTGGTTTAGTAGCCTTGTAAACACTAGATATATTCATAAGTTTTACATTACATCATAAAATGAAAAACTAATACAACAACATAATGTTTCCACAATACACACTATTAACCCCTCATAAAATCCCTGCAGGTCATTCATAACTTACTTCTTCACATCCTGGGAAAAATAAAACATAGAAAAGGGGTGAGCTCAAATGCCCAGTAAGGATAACAATATAGCGGAAACTTTCATAAATAAGAATAAACATTTAAGGAAATGCATTACTAAAACAAAAGCCTTTTAAACTTTAACTTCAACATAGTATGGCAAAGTAAAATGAAATAATGCCATTTACTTATTCACATGGATATTCTACTAATCGAACAATCACATGCAAAAATCAATAACCACTTTCATAATGTTGGAATGCATAATGCCAGACTATCATAACCACATAGTCAAGGCCTCGTGCCAAGACTAAAAATAAGATTTTGTCAAGGCCTTGTGCCAAGACACTAGTTTGTCTCATGAGACCTACCGATGCATCGAGGAGCTATAGCGGGCTCCACCCGTCACTTACTAAGTCCAATGTATTCCCATATGAAAAGGTTTAAACATAACATAAACATTCGTATTAAAACTAGCATACGAAATGTCAATAATTTCACTATAAACTATAAATGGTATAAAAATAGCACATCGATAGTCAAACATATCACAAAACCTTCAATACAATATAGAAGCTTTGTATTACAATAAATCAACTTCAAATAAGCGTAAAATCCATCAAAGGATGTTGACATAGATGAAATCAAAATTCTTTTTAAAGAAATATCTCTTTTTATTTTGAAATCATTTAAGATCCATATAAAATAAAACATTTTCTTTGAAAATATTCTTATAAGCTTGTAAGGGAAGTTTTGAAGATTTTATAACGGCCGAAATTAGCCGCACCCGCCGTATAAGTTAAAAAAACACATTCTTACCTTAATTCTGTCGAAAAGGTTAAAAAGGGACCTTGTTTTGAAAACGACGGAAACATTCCTTTATAAACCACTTATAAAAGTCAAAAAGGGTATAAATGACTTTAACTCATATTCTAGTAAATAGTAAAAATGTTTTGAAATACATTTTTAAGAAACATGGATGTGGATGATAAAGAGATCCCAGTAGATTATTACATATAAACAACCTCGGATAATGAAGAGATTGTGAAATAACCCTTACCTTGTAATTTTCCTTGGTTGGGGTAGGTTAACCTCCTGTATAATGGTGAAATAATTGTTATTAAATTATTAAAGAATCATATATATTAATATGATATCATATATGATCTTTTAATATTGATTTGATAATAATATCTTAGTATTATCGTTGTTTCGGGTGTTAACTTACTTGTTTTCTTTTATATGTTTTGTTACGTAAGACATGTTTGTAAAGGATAAGTTGTATATTATTCAAATACAGAATGGTATCAAGTCCTTAAACATCATTTTTAAATCATCAAATGATAATTATACTTGAATGGATACGATGAAGGATGAATCTCATCGCGTTCGTGGAGACGGTAGTCCGTACGTACGCACGAGCGACAATATCATTCTTTTGATATTAAAATAATATATAAATGGATG
Source organism: Viscum album (assembly GCA_963277665.1). Taxonomy (NCBI): domain Eukaryota; kingdom Viridiplantae; phylum Streptophyta; class Magnoliopsida; order Santalales; family Viscaceae; genus Viscum; species Viscum album. The sequence goes on along the minus strand of OY728123.1, from coordinate 469,223,425 downwards.
GTATATCATATATACAGAATCATTAAAATGTTATATTTATTATTTAAATGAGTTACACATCATTATTATACCCATCCAAATAATAATATATTGAATAACAATTACACCACGACGTGGAGACGGTAAGCCGTACGTACGCACGTATGGTGACATGTTATTCAAAGGGTGGATAGAATACTGAATATGGTTGTACCATATTTATAATAACATCACAGTATATGTGAGATACTGGAGTTATTATTTTAGAATGGTAACAACAAAGGAAGAAGAAGTGGAAGAAGAAATGAACTTGGAAAAGGGTGGTGAAATCATTACCTCTTCTTCGGGTTCTTCCTTTTGATTTGATCAAAAGGGCTCCTTAGGTTGGCTTTCTGATCAAACTAATGCCTCTATGTTGTAGTGAGGGATGTTGGGAGAGTATTTGGGCATAGTTTGGCCGAACCAAAAGGCTTTGAAGGTGTGAAGAAATGAGAAGGAGGAGTGCCATTTTATAAGAGGGGTGAGGGGCACCTTTGAAAAAACTAGAAATATTAATATATAATAAATTCATATTCGGTTTCCAATGGCTCCAAAGTTGACTATTCAAAGGATAAGGTGGGGATAGGTCGAAAACCACTCAACCAATAGAATTTAGATAGGTTTGGGTACTTATATTAACCTTATCTTTAAGTATTAACTCTAAGTTAATTAGTTTCACGTTTACAATGTCTCTTTGTATTTTTATATAATATGGTTAATAAACTTACTATATACATCCAAGAGACCCCCAAGTGGTCCATTAATGATTACAATATCACGATATAAGTCTCTTGGCTGAACCTTAGATTTTTAGGAATTTAATATCAATTAATAATATAATATTTGTTTTAAGAACTCTTTTATGTCAATTTTGACACTATTCAATAGTTGATTTTTGTGAAACTCATAAAAGATTTATTACTTCTAAAAAATTAACTTAAATCAATCCTAATATATCATATTATCCTAGAAAATTAGTTTAATTCATTAAAAGTTTCATATTATATTTTTTTGGGTATTTATAATATCAATTATTTTACTTTTTCACTATTATAGTAATTAATGCATCATAATTGTGTCATAAATAAAATAAATTATTTAATTTCTAAAAATTATAAATAAAATATCATTATGTAGGAAATCTTTTTATCTTTCTAATGAATATTTATAATCTAAAATAAAACTTATATAACCCTATGTAACAATTGTTTTTCTAAAATATATATGCTTGTGTTATTTTTGTATTCATTTTGACTTAATTAAAATAAAGTGTCATTATCACTTACAAGTGGATCCATGGGGTCCCAAAATCGACCCAAAGATGCCCATGGTCGACCATGTATCAACCAATAGGGTTAAGACACGTTTTAGGGTAATTTAGTATTATTATAATATTATTTTTTAACCCTTATTTACCGGATTTACCCTTAACCATGGTAAATAAAATATTTACCGCGGTAATTATTCAAAATGTCTAAAAATAAAAGTTACCTATTTACATAATTTGAATATCCTGATTCCAAATATGGAATCCATTTTTCTAAATTCAAAACACAGAAGTGGCAGAAATTAATTTAAAATTAATTCCCGCTGTCAAAACAAAAAGCGTGTTTTTAAGAGATAATAACTATCAAAAGATTGACACTTGTTTATGTTCGGTTTAATTGTAAAATTATGTCCAATGACCAAAATTATATTAAATGGTAAAAATATATTCTAAATATACTTTAAAACCACTCAAATTCATAATTTATCACTATTAATTATTTTGATTAAAAAAGTTGTTTTTAATTAAAATTTAGTAATTTTCACTATTCATCAAAATGTGAAAGTTATCCGAAAAGTACCAAAATTTCACCTTAGGCTAAATTCGATATTCCGAATCCAAAAATGAAGTCCATTTCAAAATATAAAATATATATAATTTCAAAATTTAGGTATTACTATTCATAACGGCTAGTTTGATCGGTTGTGGTGTGTGTTAAAACTCGAAGTTGCGTACAACACACGCTACTGTTTTATTCAAAGGAAAGCGTACCGTGGAAGCTTGGGATGTTTCATTTTAAATTTTTTGATGTCTCCATTTAGTCAAAAAGTTTAAAATATTGTTTAAAAAAAAAGGGTTCACTATTAAAAGTTGATAAAAGTGCAATACTGAAAATGAATTTGTTCTTGCATTATATCTAAGAAACTCATAATATGGATTCTAAAATTATAAGGATTATATAAAGTTTAAAATTTAGATAATACTATTCATAACCTCTTTTGAATGGCTTTTTTTTGTAAGTCATGGTGTGATTGAACTCGGTGTTGCAAGTTATTGAATTATTTTGAAGAAATAACACACTATGAAATCTTGGGGTGTTACAGATAACAAGATCACAGGTATCCTCCACCTTGAAAAGTCCAGTTAGTAAGATAAGTGAAGTAAATAGAATATGATTATCCAAGGTCCATCATGAGATGAACTATTTATCATTAAAATATACTATACATTAAATATTGATCATATTAATGCCTTTTTATAATCCATCAAGGTTATTCAGTTAATGTGATCAGTTTCCTGATCACACAATGGCCACTGAACATGATAGGATGATCATACAAACTCACATGGAAATGTTTGAATAATCAAATTAATTCCTATGCCCATATTTTCTTAATCACATGGTTCCTCATGTGGTGAACTGATAGAAAAAAATGACAGATTCACTTGGTAAAAGATATATATTATTGTATCATTATGTTTATATAGTTGTGATGCTTCCAAAAGAATGGGTTATAAAGTTAATGTGATCAGTTAATGGAAAATGCGGGAAACTATATACATGTCAAGTGGATCAGATTACCTAACCTCATACATATAAGCAGGACCACACAATTTGTGGGACAAATTTAGTTATCATTTGATGGGCCTCTGGAAATGTAAGAGGGATCAAAAAACAACCGCTATAAACATGATACATATGAAAGAGACCACCTTATGGGTAAATATCATTTGTTATCTATTTTCACGCTTTGAAAACCACTGATCTTCAAGCTCCATGATTTCTATTATAAACATTATACATTAGAAAACATTTTAATGCATGATCTTCACACTATAACCTTGAAATGATTGGTAATCACACTTTACAAACATCAGGTGAAAAATAGTTTGTATGAATTTTAAAAAATTTCTATGTGTCAATGTGTATAATATTAAAATATCTATAGTTTCCAACAATGAGAATGACTTATATGGGATGATAGAACATATATGATTATATTAATATAAGCATGTGGATAGACACTATAAGATAATCCTATCAGAAGTAAGTCTAATTATATAATTTCTTTAATAAAAGGGTTGTATCCCTGATGAAACATCATAAGAAACCCTAGTATGTTGATGTACATGAATTTTTTTTACAAACATTTATTGTAACATAACTAAAGAAAACTATGCAAAAATGATTATTTTTAAGAATAAGATATATAAGATTCCATATTAAGGCCAAAGATCTCAATCTGAGTCGTAAATTCCTTTTAACACATCATTTTTACATAATGTTAAACTGATTGATATGGTCTAAAACAAACTACAAAAGTTTTTATTCTTATTTGTTTTGTAGGATCTATAGGGGCCTCCTAGAGGTTCAATCCCAATTCCAAGTCACCAAAAACCTTCATGGATGTTATTTACCCCCATAGTTCATCTAATTATAGATTTATATCAAATTTTATCCCCTATTGTTAAGAAATAATAAGAAATGAGATATATAGACTCTTATACATACATATGTTTCCATTAAAAAAACTCATAAATATTCTTGGATTCAACAACTGATTTTTTTAGGGTATCTGTTATCTCATTACGTCATGGAAAGGATTCATGAACATATCATAAATCTAAAATAGTGTCTTAGAGTATGAAATAAAACCTCCAAAAATGGTGTGATGAGACAAAACTCAAACTCTTTCATCCAATGTGAGTTCTTAAGAATCAATATAATGAAGCTCACATCACATTATTCCATTGGAATGTAGTTGAGTAGCATGTAAAGGATATCATAGTCACTTGGATTATCTTATTTAGAGAATATGAAAAAACACATGTAAAAAATTATGCAAACAAACATAATCCTACACAATTTAGATTATGGGGAAATTATCACCTTTATCATGAAATATAATCATTATTCTAATATAACAGGTAGAATTATTAGATTTCATATTGAATTTACAATTTTTTGATTGGTATTTGATTATAGTAGGGGAATAATTCCATTATAAATAGGCAGTAATAATTTAATCTTGGATAGATTATTATGTTCCCTACAAACATGTTGGTCACCTCCTCACCTCATTCCACTGTAGTGGCAGGAAATTTCATAGAGATATTTATCTAATAACAAGTCCCCCTTTAGGGAAAGTGGGTCTAGATGACATCGATGTGGATCATTTGAGAAATAAGAAGGTATCTTATACTGATACCAAATAAGAAGATGTTTAATATGATCTAAATGGGTATCTCAATTTAGATATATTGATAAGTGCTTTGGTTTATCATAATAGAACAATGCATGGACCTTTAGGGTCAAGGGAGTATGGGATGATTTGTTCATCTGATCTTATCGAACATAGTACCAACAATACAAAAACCTCATCATATGAAGAGGTAGTGAGATTATGTTATCCAATTGTTATTGAGGTGTCGAGTCAAGAAAAGGTGAGGGAGGTCATTTGTATTCTATGGGTCATGGAATTTTAGTGAAACTAACACCATCTAGATAGGGGCTAGGTGAATTGTGTGAGAAAGTCTAGTCCTAGTCAGAATATACCACCTGTTAAGCTATACAACTGATTTCAAGGTCTAGGAGTCAAAGGAATTTATCAGGATCAATGTGGTCTTATTTTATTGTAATAGAATTCCAATGGAAGGTAATGTCCACACATGGAAGATTTAGAAGATGAGAGTTCATTCCTTATCTCGTCTAAAAGTTCTACGAGATGATATAATAGGGGACTTCGTAGTCCAAGTAGAATGAAAAGTTAGAAAGGAAATATGGTTCCTAAGAGTTTCATTATGAATGATAGGAATAAATCCAAGGGGTGAAAGGATTACTCTCATCACTCTAATCCAATTGGGGCAAGGTAATCTAAAAAGATGATATCTTAGATATGGATCTTATTCCCAATGGGAATGATCATGATCAAAATAATGGTATGAAAATATTGAGATAATGTCCACTAGTCGAATGTGTTGATCTTATTGTTCATGAACAAATGATTCAAAACTTGGAAAAAAAAATCTCAAAAGAATGTGGGGTTCAATGGATGAGGATGTCTTTAATATAGTTGTTTTTATGATATATATTATCATCCTTGAGGTTTTTTTTCCGGTCTATAGGATGGAAAGGAGGCTGAAAATATTGTTCAAATATTTTATATCACGGTTGTTTCAAATTAGGAATATGAGGATGTATAACGGATTAAAGCCTTGAATTGGGAGATCATCCATCACTCAAAAGAAGAAATGAAGGAGGAGGATTTTCAAAATAATGCTTCATAAGAATAGGATGATAATGTGAGTGAAAGTACTAACCTAGTTTATACAATCAAAGATCAATGTTCATGGATCAAAAATACTATTTTAATTCTAACATGAGGCTTTAACAAAAGGAAGATAAACATGGATATATTTATACAAGATTGAGACAATATGGATGTTATTTTTGATGACCTCATCAATAGTGATCTAGATACAAAGGTAAATGCCCGTCATGGGAAATTAAATAAAGAGTTTAAATCTAATAGATTAAAGATTTTTTAATTATTTTGTTATATGATAAGCTATATGATGAAATTTTATGAAACATTCATGGTTTCCCACTATTTCCATAAAAGGTCTCATTTAATAAAAAATTAATTTTCAGGCTATTGTGGGATTTTTTAAGATGGTTTGGTTTATCTCATGCACTTTTCACCTTGTCTTTGAATACCTATAGATCAATTTATAGATGGAACCAGGGTATTGTATTTATAAAAAAATTGAATACATCCTAAATAAATAATAAATCAATTTTTTGATTAATATTTTTACTTAAAAATTAATCAATCCCCCAAACATGGTGTTTTTTTCGTCATAGGAAATTATAAACATAAAAAACTTATTTCACAATAATTCATCGACAAAAAAACAAAAATAGTATTCATTTATGATATTCTTGTAGATATATCATTAATAATTCATTTTCATAAAATGGAAATTGAATAATATAAATGGGATAGTAATGATAATAATTATATATCAATATAATATATGAATGTAAAATATAATAGGTTATTTTATGACATGAATATTAGAATAATAAGGAAATCAATGTGGAAGGATATAAAATAGTTGAATAAAAAATAATACAACACATACCATAAATCATTATTCATTATATTAATCATATGTAAATATATAAGGAATGGATAAAAGGATTATGGAATTCTGATAAAATAAACATTATTCATGAGAACATAACTTACACACATTGGATAAAATGTTTATATATGATAATAATATACATGTACATCAAAATATAATTTATTTTTAACAATAAAGGCACCCATATAATAAAGGGATAGGCTAGCCACCATCAGACGTTATAGTAGACTTATGCTAACAACCCATGCCATATAATGTTCTGGATAGGGAATAACCACTCTAGATCTATATTTATATAATAAAATATACAAAATTTCCCATTTAATTAGGGATAATATTTAGACCCACACATTATATGAATATGAAACATAGATATGTATTCCAAATAAACATGAATGAAATCATAATTCCAAAACTTCATAATGAAGTCATATGATATAATTTATTATTAGGAATATATTCCCAAAAAAGAGTAACATTCATTTAATATAATGAATCTATATAATATCATTAATTCATATCCTCATAAATATCTCAGAAATTTTAATGTATATTAACAAAGATGAATAATGATTTAATAGAATTAAAAAATCCATTGTGATACATTAAAAAATACCCCTTATATTTTTTATAATAATAATTTTAAAAAATTAAAAAATTAATAAAATAAATATGAATAAAAATTACGATGCAATGTCATTAAAATATGGAGATTTTTTTGGTATTAAAAAAAGAAATATTTTACTGCAAAATTTGTTCTGGTGGATGAAGTTAAAAAAATATTAAATTCACATATTTGTATTATATTCCGATTTCAATATAAAATGACAAATATCGAAAATGTTAATAGGAGATTCCATTAATGATATTGTAATTCTAGAAAAAAATAGTTTTAAATAAATGAATCTTACCTTGGATTTATAGATTTGAAAATTTTTATATTAAATTAATTGTTTGACCACAAATGATAAAATTCTAAGTTGAAATTTAATGATATAGAAGAATCCACATTGAAGCATTTTTTTAGTTAAGTGCTGAACAAGATGATGGTGAAGTGGTAAAAAATTAAATACGTAGAGGTTAAAATTATATAATAAAATTGATAGTCATTCACGAAAAACTAATAAAAACATTCAGTTAAATGGAAATTTATTCTTAATGATTCTCGATATCAATGTAGAAATATTATGGAAAAAATAACATCACTCAAAATTTAAATGAAGGATGGTTATATTACAATATATGAAATCTAAAATCATAATTAAATAAATTTATTTCCTGAATCATCTCTATTAAAATTCATTATTTTAATTTATAATAATGTATTAGAAATATTCTTGTTTGTTATAGTTTATTTTCATTATTAGTGTTTAGTACTCTCTATTGTTTCACACATGTCACAAAATGGGGGTTTGGATCATCATTCACTAATAACTTGTTCACTATAAAATTATTGTTGAGGGATTTAAATTAATATTGATTAAAATGTATATTTAACACTTTTATTATTGTGTAGATGGAATTTTTGTGCTTTGTGAGAATAGGTACCATAAAATGCAGTTTCATGAATTTTTTTTGATAATAATAGGATACTATAAAATTACTATATAACAGTTTTTCATACACCGAAAAAAAATTCATGACATTATAACATGTCATTATCTTTTGATGGGAAGGCAAATGAATAATTTATTAGTTAACATAAATACCATGAATGATGAATTTTTAAAATTTTAAAGTCTATTGCACATAAAAAAAATTATGGGGTCTTCTTAAGACTATAAAACCCCCAATATATTGTATGGATTTAGGGGACATGCAATAAACAATTATTGATGATTGAAATAATGGATATGATTAGTTTGATAGGGTGGAGAGGTGGTAGATATATTGCCCAGATTTAGTAGAATTTTCTTGAATAATCAATCCCTAATTAATATTGTATCTATGTTCTCATGGAATGTAAATTTAAATTTGAAATAAAATTAATATAGGATAATTAGAGGTTAATAAATCCATCAAAAATTCATATATATTACTTTTTTGTTATATTTATTTAAAAAATTACATCTTAATTTACCCATTTTTTACCTTTGTTGTTATAACTCAATATTTATCATTGTAAATTATATGTAACCTCAATATAAAATTATCGTCTATATTAATTTTGTATGTTCAAATTTATAATTTTACCCCTATAAAATCTAATTTAATTGAAAAATATAATTAAATTATCTTAAAAAAGGAAAAAACGAAATATAATGAAAAACATCCATCATAAAGATACATTTTACTTTTTAATTTTTCTTAATACTAAATTTTTATAAATTTTAATTAAATGAATTATAAATTGTATGTCTAAAAAATTTGTCGTAAAATATTTTCAGAATTATCAATTTAATATCTATAATTTATGTTATTAATATGAAAGAACAAAACATAAGAATATTTTTTATAAATGATTTTATTAGTATTGAATTGAATAATTTAATCAATTCTCATTAAAAATAACCATCTAAATATTAAATCATATATATACATGGGTGTTGTGATCATACATTGAATATTATATATAATTTAAATCATTTTTTATAATAATAAAAGAAATATATAATGTAAAATGTCCATAAGTTTATAAAAAAAAATTAATAAATTATTTATATTTAGTCACATTATAATTTATTCTTTTTCGATAAAGTTAAATTTAATTTTTTTCTATCATAAATGTTCCTATAAGATTATGATTTATAAAATAACCAAATTTTCAATGACAACACATTCAAATTCCATATTTAAAATGACTATATGATAATGGCCATATATATAATAGTCATATAATATATGTAAATATTTTGTTATATAAATATATTGAATATTTTATCCTATTCATTTATATCAGTCTTTTTATATCTATTTTATTTGTAATATTTTTCTTTCTATACGTAGAAATAATCAATTCAATGTTATTCAATAAACCCCAAGAGGTTATGAGTGTCATATCCATTGTGTTTTTATATAATAGTTGGTTTATTCCACTTATAGTTTCCATTATATTGATTTATATTATACTTCCATAATATATTTTTCTTTATCATAACTTATATGATCCTATTTACAAAATATATATTTTGGTCCATTTTAATTCATTGTTACATTAATATTAATCTCATAAATATACATTATTTTATTAAATAAAAATATATAATAAAATCCCATTTAATTAAATTCTAGATCCCAAAAATTCATTTAAAATTTTGAATTTCAACACAATGATAAAAAATGTGGGTGTACTTACACATCATTATGTAATTATGTTATCATTTAATTGGCACAAACTAATTCTTCCTCTATAGAACATTAACATTTTGGTGGTCTTCATTCATTGTATATCATCTATATGAACCATTATCTATATAAATTGTTAACTAGATGAGATATCATTCTTTAATATACTACACATATGGTAGGGAAATTTTAAGGGTAATGCTTGTAATTCAACCAATGATATATATGATAAAACAATTCACCAATGAGAGGTATAATGGAAGTGAATGAGATAACCTTCTATCCTCATATGATAGAGGATATTGGATGGGATAAAATATAAATGGATAAATATTCACATCATTTATAATCTCAAGACTCTCTTTCATCGCCATATTCAGAGAAATAACTTTCCTCCTAATTAAAAATCCAAATCATGCAATATATTTAAAAGGACAAATTTATATTCATATTGAATGTTTTATTTAATATTTAATTGTTTATTTTTGATAATAATTTCATGAGATATATTTAGTCTCATAATATTATGTAATCATAATTCATCCTAGAAAATTGTTGGTTTTCATTTCCTACTAAATAGACCCTCTTATAGTTAAATTTTAATATCTGAATTAAATTGTGTTATATAAGAAATCTACTAGGGTTAAAGGATAATGAAAACCATAATGGTAATCCAATGAAAAAGATAAAAAAATATCATATAGAGTTTAAATGGTACATTTAAATTGATTATTGACATCAATATGATGCAAAATTCTACAACTCATGTATAATATAAATTCTTTTAATGAATTCTATATAAAATAATGGTAAAATTAAAATATAAAATAGATTCAATTGGAAGTGATACTCTCTACTATATTACCAATTCCTTTATTTAAGTATTGTAATGTTTTCCATGCATTAAATCAACTCTAATTGAATTTAAATTTGAAAAAACAGTAAGGTGATTAATAGTAAAAGTGATACTCTATTATATTTTTATTCAAAATATGTTTCACTATTCCCTCCTTCAATTCATCCTTTATCATCCAATGTAAGGAAATTTATGTTGTAATTTGGAATGGATTTGATATCACCCCTTCATATGAGTTCCAAATGTCCATGATTTAAAAATAATCTAATTTTGGGATTATTATAATTTCCCATAATGTATAGAATACCCTAATCCATCATACTAAATGAAACAACTATCTCATTTCCATCTTTTTATGGTGTTGTATTGAGGATTTAATGTAATTTTCATCTCAAATAATATTTTTTATCACATATTCAACGAATTCTATATGAATATACAAAATAATATATTATCAGAATAATATATTCAACAACTTCACCAATGAGATAATGAAATTATTTATTTAAGAACAATATTACCACTACAAGCACTAAAATAATAATATGTTAATTTGTCCAGGGAAGCATTAATTAACATCTTCCACATAGTATCTTAATACCATTTTTTATACACAGAAACCTGATGTGATCCTAATACATGATGAGAATTTGTAATGTACTTATCATAATATAAATAAAAATTATGTGAAGTCTTGTGACTTGTGCAACATCAGGTTTAATCGAATAGTGATACTTTAATGAAATATTATTATTTAAATGTGTCCATTATAACATAGAAATTATGTCTTAGGGAATGAATTAGTCTAACTAAATAAGGATAAATATATTTTTTAGAGATGTATAAAATAATTTTAATGGTTATCTATTGATTAAAAAGAATATAAGAACCATTTTAAAAAAACAATTGAAATCTAAAAAATTATATTTTTTAAAATATGGTTTACTCATGATTTTAAAAAATAATATAAAATTAATTTTTAATACTTTTAGTGAATTAATTGAATAAATAGTTTTTTAATTCATTATATCTTTGATGACATATGGTGAAATCATTTTTTTTATTAAAATATTTCTTTTCTATTAAAGTGTGATAATAATGAATTTTATAAAATATTCATTTGATTTTTATAAAATAAGGCATGTAAATTATAAGAACCCATATCTTATTCTTGAGGCACGAGTTTCTTGTTTTCCTTTTTCCTTAAGTGTTTTTGAGAAATCAAGGGAAATGTAGGGAAACTCCCAAATTTATGGGTACACGCTGGGTACTTTTCTACACATGCCATGTGCTTTGGCCGTGTGGGATGAGAATATAGGGCGTGTATGCTTGGGTTTAAAGACAAACTACATGCCGTGTACTTTTTTATACACACCGTATACTTTGGCCGTGTGGGATGAGAATACAAGGCATGTAGGATTTTCGGTGATTAAGTGTGTAAAAACTTACTACATGCTGTGTACTTAGTAATACATACTGTGTAATCAATTGGTATATGAACAGTGAAGCTATGGAAAGTAGCCGCCAGATGAACAGTTAAAAAATAGTAAACACACTATAGTTATGTTTTTTCATTAAAAACAAGAATTATCCTCCTCATTTGGTAGAGGTGGCAAAGAGCTCACCAGGAGTAGCGGGAGAGGAGGCCAAGACTTGGAGGAGCTCCTGATTACTCACCTGGAATCCGATTCTTCCACCGTCGGTCTCGTTTTAAACTGCACGGGTAAGGTCTTCCCTCTTCTTGAAACATTCATTCCAATTATTTCCCTAAGGGATGTTATATAGGTTTGATGAGGTTATAATTTATCTCAGATCTATGTCATTCTTGGTTGTTTCGGGAGGTGCCTTTCAAGTATATCGATCAGAGGAGATCGAGGTAGGTGGTCTTGTGTTTAATTCCAACTGTCGAGATGATTTTGTGTACTGTTTTCCCACATGCCCATGTTCGGGGTGTCATATGATTGAGACTTTGACTGTTGAGATACCAATAATTGCATAGGTATTCTAATAAATAAGTTTTGAACTGCTGTTTGGGATTGTTGCATTGATCTAGGGCCACCCCGAGGGTGTGTTTCCCTTGTATAGTCGTTTGGATAGGAAACCTGTGGGTATGCCATGATTATAGCATGTTTAGAGTTTTCTTCAGAGAAAACATATATAAATTTCATGCTTATTTTTTGGGCTTGTCCGAGTTACTAGATTTTCCGCTGAAATTCCTGAGGACAAGGTTCTTTTTAGCATGAGGGCAAGGTTCTGTTTAGCCTAAGGGAATGGTTTCATTTAGCCTGAGGGCAATGTTTTTTTCATCCTGAGGGCAACGTTTCTTATGACATAGGGCAGTGTTTGTGTAGCATGAGGGAAAGGTTTTTTTCAGCCCGAGGGAAAATTTTATTATACCTGAGGGTATTGTTTGTTTAGCATGAGGGAAATGTATTGTTTTGCCTGAGGGTAACAATTCTTAAGCACGAGGGAAATATTTGTTATTCCTAAGGGTAGTCAATCGAGGGTTTAATTTTTGTTTTCATGAGGGTATGGATTAGCATTTCTGAGGACAATGTTTACTTTGAATATTTACTGTGGTGATTTCTTATGTTGTACCTACCAAGCTAAAGAAAAGGCTTGGTATTATTATAATTATCATTTACTTGTTAGATACCCTGTTGTGGTTTCTTATATGGCACTGGTATAGGAGATGTTCGTTCAAGGTCGAGTCTTGGAAAACTCATAATTTAATTATATGAATTGTTAAATAATTATTAAAATGGAAATGTAACTAGTAGGGATGGTTAATTTTCAGTACTTCCTAGTTTACAACATTTTATTACTACACACCGTTGTTGCACGTTTTCACTGATAGTTGGGCATGGGCCTTTGGTGGTTGCCTACTTGGATTTTTTTCTCACACCTTGTTTGGGTCATTTCTTGGTCCCCAAAAAATTATATTGATGAATGTGTCAATAAGGGAAAGGATCCCTATACAGGTACATGATTGTTGCAGAGGAGTAGGAGAGCTTGGGACCGAGCATAGGCTTGCGATGTTGCTGCATTCCTGTTGCACTGCTTGGCTTTAGTTTTGCTGTACTTTGTACCTTGTGATGTATTGTATCAGATTACAGTGCATCCTATTTTGGATACTTTCTTAGTATTAGAGACATATTACATCATCATATATATGATTGTTGGTTACCATTACATCAGTTCCATTGTCCATTTCAGGGCTATAAAGTTTATTGGTTCTGATTTTGTATGTTTATATTTATTACCACTGCACTACACTTTGACTAATGAGGGAATAGTTTCTCCCCTATTTTTCCTAGGCCCTTGCTGCTATTCGGCAGCCTCTGGAATTTTGGAAAATGTGCTTGAGGTCATGTAACCAACTGGTTTCAGGGCACCTGTTGTGTAGCTCCTGGATCTGGGACGTTACAAAGCGTTATCAGAGGTGTCTCATCTCTTTGACACACTGTTTGGATTCTGTAGCCTGGGATAGGACAGAATAGGTACTTGATAATAAGTTGTTCCCGAGAGTAGCTAACCTGTGTACTGGGAAAATCCAATTTACCTCGTGTTTCAATTTTTCTAGTTTTTCAATTATTACAGTTGATTGGATTTCACCATTGGGTGACACACTTGTGGTGTGATGTTTATATTATTATTCTTGGTTTTTAATTAGTTTCAACCTGATGAGATGAGTGTATGACATCTCATGCATCATTTTGTCACATGTTAGAATCACATGTCATTCATAATTTCTATCCCATGTAGGTGAATTATACATTACATGTTTTTGTGATAGATGTACTAGAAAATGCATGATGTTGTGATAGGTACCATGATAAACACTCCTACTGTTGATATGGTATTATTTTTATGAGGATTTGATTGAATGAATGCCAAAAATTAGTTATTTAGGTGTTATGGGCCCTCATTGACTAGAATTCGGTGTATCATTGACTTCTTTACATTGTTTATAACATGTATAATATTCCAAGATTTGATTCACGGGGAGTCTGGGCCCTCAAAAATCTGAATTTGGAACTTTGATGTTCATTTTAGTGTTTTTCTAGGTTCCATAGTAGTTTCTAAGGCTTACTGTCTGGAAAAACCCAAAATACATGTAGTGTAGTTTTGACTACACACCATGAGTTCTACTATTTGGGAAGATATTGTTTTTCTTAAGTACACTCCATGTACATTATGTACACGCCATGTAATCTCTAACTGTGTCATAGGCCATGTGGATAGAGACACGAGATAGATAAGTTTTTATGGGAACACGCCATGTCCCGATTGCACACGCCGTGTAGGGTTGACCCTGTGTCCACCCGTGTGACTAACAACATGGATGGAGAAACCGTAGGTGATACATGTTGTGTCAGTTATAAACACGCCGTGTAGTGTAATCTTGGAATCTGACCATGTAACTAACAACACGGGTTGGTGTTACCTTTCTAGTACATTCCATGTACCTGTGGGACATTCCGTGTCGTCTTGACCGGTGAGAGACCATGTGGACATGGCCATGTGGCTGGGGAAATAGGGTGGTGTACACGCCGTGTACGTGTGTAACAAGCCTTGTACCTAGGGCTGCAACACGCCCATGCTGGCACTATAAACAGACAATTTAATGGCATAAGGGTACATGCCGTGTAGACCTTATACACGCCGTCTAGTCTCTTTTTTCCAGTTCTTGTGGATCATTCCTATTTCGTTGGCACTCTTAAACAAAAAAAGAGACATCAAAAATAAAATAAACTAAGGTGTGTGTTTGAACGTGTGGATTTTTTCGGCTGAGACGCCCACAAGTTGTCCTCCAAGAGAGTCGTGGGCTACCGATGGATCCACTAGTAGTGCCAGATCTGGCACAAACCATTATACCGGACGCAGGCGCGGATCTGAAATTTCTTGAAGGCTTCATGCGGTTCATGCAGACCATCCAGGGAGGACTATAGGTTTCCATATCTATTGTAGAGTGAAAACATATATTCTTGCTGTAGCTTCCGCCTACGTTTTCAAGGGATGAGGACCACAGGCTACGGAGTCATAGCTGCGTTCTATACAAATGATCTTTGAGAATATGGACACACATCCTGGGTAGAGGGCCAAGATTTCAACTTTCATGCTATGTGATTCCGCCAAAAGATTTTGGGATGTTACCACCCAGACTGAGCATCACCAAGACATGGCGTGGGGCGATTTTCACACAGTCTTCTAGGACATTTTATTTTTGGAGACACTAAGTGCTGAACAAGCTTGAGAGTTCATGAATCTCTAGTAGGGCTCCATGTCAGTGATGGACTATTCTTATCACATCTCCGAGATACAACGTTTTCACCTATTCTGATGGGTAATGAGAAGTTGTGCTCTAGATTCATTGAGGATGATCTTCGATATGATATCTGAGCACTGTTAAATGTTTTCATGTTTCCTATAGTGCATGCTATTTTCAACTAGGTGTTGATTACTGAGAGGAACCTGTGCGAAGCTAGTGGTGCCGACCAAAGCGGTTCGGCAACGATCTCTAGTAAAATTTCTACTAGAAAGTGGAAGAGGGAGATAGATTTCACTCATGGTGACAGTACTAGATAGAAATATTCTTCAGGTGGCCAAAAAATGTGCTACCGATGTGGTAAAGAGAGTCACAAGAGACCTTAGTGTCCACATGACCTAGTGGAGTGCCGATATTGAGGCATGATGGGTCATGTATAGAGTTTTTGCAAGGAGATTCCACTAGTAACTAGTGATAAGGGTTCTGTGCAGACTCCACGTGCAGGAGTAGGGCCAACAGATTCTTACCAGTCAGGGAATTGGAGTACGTCAGGACATTCAGGCCGAGGTGGTGGTCGTGGCCAAGGTAGTCAGACACCAGGATCATAGAGAAAATAGGGCGGGTTATCTCAGGGTTTCCATGCTGTGTCACAGGGCCGCAGCACTGGGAAGAAATATTGAATACAACATTCCCAACAGGAGAAGGATCTTGGACCTTCCACTATCAGAGGTACTATTCTAGTTTCTTCTATTTTATCCTCTGTACTTTTCGATAATGGTGATACACATAGCTTTATATATGTGCCTATTGTGGAGATCCTTGGGCCCTGTGTTACTTCTTATTCAGATATCATGATGCTAGAAAATCCATTGGGAATTAGAATGGTAGGTGTGCGTCAGTGCAAGTAGTTCCCCCTAGTGGTTGGTGGGTGTCACTTTTTTATGGGACCTCTATGTCTTAGAGATGACAAGATATGATGTCATTCTTGGGATGGACTAGTTGGTACCCTATCGAGCCTTTTTATATTTCTATCATCTCAGGGTGAGTTTCACGTCACTAGAGGGTGGACAGTTTCTATACAAGGGTGAATGGGATGTCCAAGTGAGTCGAGCTGGACCTGAGCAACGTGGGCGAGGTGGAGTGAAAACCTAGATTGATAATTTTTATCTGGATGAACAAGGAACATTTCAAAAAGATTTCCCTCCAGTGGTTAATCGTTTTAGGTATGTCTTCCCGGACAAATTTTCAGGTCTTCCTCTTGAGAGAGAGTGGGATTTCTCTATTGAGCTTATACCAGGAGTGGCACTAGTGTCCATTCATCCATATAGAATGGATACACCAGAATTGTAGGAGCTCAAGATGTAGTTAGAGGAGTTACAAGCCATGGGGTTTATCAAACCCAGTATTTCTCCCTAGGGTATGCCGGTCTTTTTCTCTAAGAAGGCAGATGGTACCCTTAGACTCTGAGTGGATTATCAGAAACTGAACCAGTTGATGGTTAAGAACTGATATCCCTTACTGAGGATTGATGATATTTTTGATCAACTTTGAGGATCACGAGTGTTTTCGAAGATTTTCTTGAGATCTGGATATCATAAGTTGCATGTTAGAACATCATACATACCTCTTACAACCATTCAGAGTAGATAAGCTCTATACGAGTAATTTTTCATGTCGTTCACACTCACAAATGCACCCGTAGTTTTCATGGATCTGATGAATCATGTGTTCCACCCATATCTAGATTATTTTGTGGTAGTCTTCAGGGATAATATCTTGGTGTACTCTGACACTGAACAAGACCATGAAACCCATCTTGAGATATTACTGAGTACACTGAGGGAGAATCCATTATATGCTAAGCTCTCAAAGTGCCAATTTTGGATGGACAAGATTCACTTCCTAGGTCATATTTATAACGACCCATACTTTACATACATTGTTAATACATAAAAATTGAAGTACACTTATTACAACATATAAAAAAACCATGAATGGACCATATAGGTATAGTGTCTTTAGAAATTGGTAAACATAAACAACTGGTTCATAAATCATCTACACTGTCTCTCTTTTATTTTATCATATCTGGAGTCCCTTTTGGCATATCTTACTTAATACCCTTCTTCCTAACCTGGGGAAAATAAAACATTCAAAAGGGTGATCTCAAATGCTCAGTAAGGGTAAAAAAAGAAATATCAATCACATCATATTCAAAATAACATAACATTTTGGAAATCTTATCCTGCAAAAGAGATCATAATTTCATAACATGGTATAAATCATAGTAGTGAAATTTAATCCCAATAATCATAAATTAAAACATGAAACTTTTTGGAATGCTCACATAATCATAGATAATCATTTCTTAGTATTCAAGACTCATTTCCAAGACTATCCTAGAGGACAAAGTCCATTTCTGAACCGAGTTCACTCCTAGTTTCAGTCTGGTATCACTGAACCAGATAAACCTGCTATTCCAGTCATGTCTATCTCAAGAGTTATAAATCTTTACCCAATGCATTGGAGTGAGACATAGGTCCCAACCATCTCATAATGATACCATTATTATGTGTTCCAAAAAATCATAAATCATATATCATAGCATATCCCATGTAATAAAAATGGGATTCTTAAACATCATGCCCTCATAACAAAATCCATATAAGATAAAAGGACATCATAAAATTAATTCCATAATTACATAATCAAATCAATTTTTAAATAGGGATATAAACATAACCCTATATTATCTTAGATGGAAAATAATTTTGATGAAACACTAGAACTCCATTCTTGAGGAAAATATCCTTTCCACTTCAATTTTTTTTCCTTTCATAACATTTCGTACAATTTTAATGTAAAAGAAGTTGATTAAAAATAAAATTGAAAACTTTTAAATGAATCTTCATGGAAATAATTTTCTATTAAATCATAAAAATCCATTCATGTCGTATAAGTTAAAAAAACATTCTTCTCGTACTTTGGTCAGAAAAGTCAAATAGTACCTCATACTAAAAATGAAAAAATATTCCTTTCATATATTTTACTAAAAACTCACCCATGGGTAAAATTGGATTTAAAAAATTGTAAGAGGATATAAATAATATTAAATATTTAGGAAACATGGATGTGGATGATAAATATGCCCTAGTAATTACCGAAGTATAAACAATCTCGGATAAAAATTGAGATTGCGAGTTTCTCCCTTACCTTAGGTCCAATTTTCTTCGTACGTGTACAAAAATCCTATATAATGATTTAAATAATGTTATTGACTTATTCAAGAACCGTACTTATTGTTATGATATCATATATGGTCATATTATTAGCTTCTTATTAGTAATATTTCATTGATACTTGTTTTTCGGGTGTTTATTGCTTTTTGTTCTTATGCGTGTTTTGTCAAATAAATTATTATTCTTATTTCTAGGTTATAGATACCTCGTTTCCATAATGTTATTAGTTTAATATATATCATATTAATTAATTCAATTCATTTATATAATCATTATGCATTGATGATCATGTAGAACGAGTCGCATCACATGATGGAGACGGTAGGCCGTACGTACGCACGAGCGATGATATCGTTCCCATGATCGTGTAATTGTATTGAAGTGTATGTATAATTTTTCAGAATCAATATAACTTTAAAATAATCATATATAGTTATTCTTTACACCATTATACTCATCCAAGTAAGGTGGTGGTGGAAAACAGATTATACCACGGCGTGGAGATGGTATTCCGTACGTACGCACACACGATGGTTTCGTTTTCCATTGGATGGATAGAAGGTGAAATAGGGTTGTTTCATATTTATAATAAAATATCAGTATATGATTGATACTGATGTTATTACTTCATAATGAAACAACTAAAGATGAAGAAGTAGAAGAAGAAATAAAGTTGAAAGAACTGGTAACAGACATTACCTCTTCTCTGAAGCGCCTCTTCTTAACCTCCTCTTAGGTCACTAAATATGGTCTTTGATGAAGAAAAGGACCTCTAGGATGTTTCTAGTGAAGTTGATAAGGTAAATGGTCAGGTTTTGGCCGAGAGTTATGGCTCATAGTGGTGTGAGGAGGAGAGGAAGGAGGTTCCCTTTTATAAGGGGGGAGATGGGCACCTTAGGAAAAAAATAAAATATTATTTTATTATAAAGTCATATTCGGTTTTTAATAGCTCCAAATTGATTTATTTAGAAGCTAAGGTAGTGATGAGTCGAAATACTCTCATCCAATATATTTTAGACAAGTTTATGTTACTATTATAACCTTATCATTTAGATTTAACTCTAAGTTAAATAATTTAGCTTTTACCCCATCTTCTTGTTTTCTTACAATATATGGTTAATAAAATTACTATAAAAATCCAAACGAACCCCAAGTTGTTCATTATTAATATATATAACATTATCTAAGTCATTTGGCCAATCCTTAGATTTTTAGGAATAAAATAACTATTAATAATATAATATTTATTTTAAAAACTATTTTTTGTCACCTTTTGACACTATTCGGTATTTGATTTTTGTTAAAATAATAACAGAATGATTAGTTTGAAGAACATTAATTAAATCAATAATAACATTTCATATTAACCTATAAAATTATTTTAATTAAATAAAAGTCTCAAATTACAATTATTTGGGTATTTATAATATGAATTATGTTAATATTTCATTAATAATATAATTACTATATTGTCATTGTGTCATAAATAAATTAAATTATTTAATGTCTAAAAATTATAAATAAAATAAAATTATGTATTAAATATTTTTATCTTTCTAATGAATACTTATAGTCAAAATTATCTTATGTATAACTGTCTATTAAAAATGTTTTAGTTATTAAACATTGATTTTAACTTTTTCAACTCTTCTTTAAATAAAATAAAAATAAATGTCCTAATCTAATCCAAGTAGACCTAAATGGTCATATTTTATTTCTAAGGTTCTTTTTGGTCGAATTAAACTTATCCAATATAATTAGTACATGTGTTAGGGTAATAATAATACAATTTTTACCCTTAATTACACTATTTACTTTTTACCGTGGTAAATAAAAGTAAAACGTTACTATTCACCAAAAATTATTTTTATCTTATTGAACCAAATTTTACTACTTGATATTAGCAGTTTCTCTCAGATTTTCTAAATTCCACTCATAGAAGCGGTAAAATTAAGTTTTATGTAAATTTTAAAACTCTCCAAGGAGGTGGGTAAAATACGGTGAAAGGTTCAATAAAATTTTTATATATCTAAAATTATTATAAAATGACTCCAATAAATTACTTTGAACGTATATAGGTATTATGTATATATTTTAGCCTAAAATAAATTTAAATAAAATAAATAATTATTTAAATTAAAATTCATTTTTAAATAGTAACTTAGTGTTTTCAGTATTCATCAAAAATTGAATGTTTTTAGAAAAATACCAAAAATTCACCCTAGGATTATTTCGATACTCTGAATCCAAAAATAAAGTCCATTTTGAAATATAAAATTTATAAAATTTCAAAAAGTGGGTATTACTATTCATAACAGCCAGTTTTAATAATATTTTAATAGTATATCATTGTTTAGTCAAACTCGGTATTGCGTACAACGCAAGCTATCGAGGAAGGTCGCGATTGCATGTAAAGCAAGACAAGCTAGTGTTGTGTGTAGTGAAATATTATTTTTATGATTTATATAACATAAAAAAAAAATATTTCTCATAAAAATCTCAGGTGTTACATTCTACACCCCTTAAAATGAATTTCGCCCTCGAAATTCGTCACTTTGTAAGAAACAGATGAGGATACCTCTCCCTCATCATATCCTCAAGCTCCCATGTAGCTTCTTCTAATTGGTGGTTCCTCCATAAAACTTTCACCAAGAGAGTGGTCTTTTTCCGTAGGACTTTTTTGCTACGATCCAGAATCTCTATCAGCTATTCTTCATAAGAAAGATCTTGCTCCAGCGGTACAACTTCTGAGCTGATTACATGTGAAGGATCAGGTATGTACATTCTCAGGATAGATACATGGAACACATCATGAACTTGAGAGAGATTCTGTGGAAGCACCAATCGGTAAGCTACCTTCCCAACACGATCCAATATTTCGAAAGGACTGATATACCTAGGGCTCAGATTTCCCTTTATTCCAAATATCATTACTCTCTTCCAAGGAGATATTCATAAGAACACTTTATCACCCACTTCAAACTCTAGGTCTTTTATTCAGTTATTAGCATAAATGTTTTGTCGAATCTGAGCTGCTCTTATGTGTTGTTGAATAGATCAGACCTTTTCTGCCATCTCATCAAAAAGATCAAGTCCTAATAGCTTTCTTTCCACTACTTCATCCCAACAGGTTGGATTTCGGCATTTATATCCATAGAGATCTTCATAAGGAGCCATTTGAATACTTGAGTGAATGATATAATTATAAGAAAATTCCACCAAAGGTAGGTTTTGATCCCAACCTCCTTTGAAATCAATAGAGCAAGCTCTCAACATATCTTCTAGAGTTTGAAATGTCCTCTTAGACTAACCGTCTGTCTGAGGATGATAAGCAGTGATGAAACTCAACTATGCATCCAGAGTATGCTAAAGTCTTATCCAAAACTTTGAGGTAAACCACAAATCCCGATCAGATATAATGGAAAGTGGTACTCCATGCAATCTTACCACTTCCTTTCCGTATATCCTGGCAAGCTAATCCAGAGAAAAATCTTCTCTAATAGCAATGAAGTGTGCTGACTTCATAAGATGATCAAATATGACCCAGACAACATTATTGCATTTAGATGTTTTAGGAAGTCTGGTGACAATTTCCATAGTGATGTTTTCCCATTCGGGTATGGGTAATGGTTGTAACATCCCCTTAGACATCTGTCTCTTAGCTTTAACTTGCTGACAAACCAAGCATCGAGAGACATATTCAGCAACATCTCTTTTCATGCCATCCCATTATAAGTACTCTTTCAGGTCCCTATACATCTTCGTGATTTCAGGATGAATAGAGAATGAAGAACTATGAGCCTAATCCAGCAGCTCCTTCTTTAATTCTGGGATGGGAGGAACACAAACCCAATTCCTGAACCTTATTATCCCATCACAATCAAGTTTGAATTTAAGAACATTTCTCACCTTCTTTTGTAACTCTACATCTTCTTTCTATGCCTCTTTAATCTTCGCATGTATAGATGGTTGAACATTCATTTGAGAAAGATAAGATTTTCCCCTTCTATTATAATTCCAAGATCCATCCTTTGTAAATCCATATATATTGGATCTTTTTTTATCCTCATAATGGATGAGCTAGCATGGTCTTGTCGACTTAATGCATCTCCCACCTTGTTTGATTTCCTAGGGTGGAAATGAATTGATCAGTCGTAATCCTTAATCAGCTCCAACTAGCTTCTTTGGCTCATATTCAGCTCTTTTTGTGTGAAAATATACTTCAAAATTTTATGATCAGTATAAATATCACACCTTTCTCCATAAAGATAATGACTCCAAATCTTCAATGAAAAGATTACCGTAGCTAACTCCAAATCATGAGTTGGGTAATTTTTCTCGTGGATTTTCAATTGTCGTGAGGCATAAGCTATCACCATATAATGTTTCATGAGAACACACCCCAGTCCCTTCTTGGATGCATCATTGTAAATCACAAACCTTTCTCCACTACAAGGCAGTGTGAGCACAGGTGCACTGGATAACCTTCTTTTTAAATCCTTGAAATTATCTTCACACTACTCCGTCTAAATGAACTTAACTCCTTTTCGAGTCAACCTGGTGAGTGTATTAATAATCGTGAAAAATATTTCACAAAACGTTGATAATATCCAGCCAAACCAAGAAAAAATTCAGATCTCAGTTACTGTTGTTGGTCTCGACCATCGTTCGATAACCTATATTTTTGCTGGATCCACAGATATCCCCTCTTTTGAGATTATATGACCCAAAAATTAAACTTTGTAAATCCAAAATTCACACTTTGTAAATTTGGCATAAATATTCTCCTTCCTCAGGGTCTTTAATACAATTCTCAAGTGATCTTCGTGTTCTTCCTTACTCTTTGAAGAGACAAGAATATCCTCTATAAAGACTACAAAAACCTGATCAAGATAGTCTCTAAAGACTCTATTCATTAGATCCATGAAGATAGCATAAGAATTAGTAAGACCAAATGGAATCACTATAAATTCATAGTGTCCATACCTTGTATGGAAAGCCATCTTTGGTATATCCTCCCTTTTGACCCTTAATTGATGATACCCTAAATGAAGAACAATCTTGGAAAAGTATTGAGCTCCGCGTAGCTGGTCAAATAAGTCATCAATGTGTGGGAGAGGATATTTGTTCTTGATGGTGATCTTGTTAAGTTCTCGATAATCAATGCAATGTCTCATGGATCCATCTTTATTCTCAACAAATAGAACAAGTTCTCCCCAAGGTTATACACTAGGGCGTATGAGTCCGTTATCAAGATTCTATTCAAGTTTCTTTTTCAATTCCTACAACTCAATTGGGGCCATTCTGTAAGGTGTGTTTGAAATAGGTAAATCACCCGATACGAGTTCTATTGAAAACTCAAATTCACGATTTGGTAGAAGACCAGACAATTCCTTTGGAAAGACATCATCAAACTCCTGTAAAATGGGCATATTCTTAATCGTGAGTTTCTCTACAACCATTTGAGATAAATAACCTTCATTTAGTGGAATCAAGACCCATAAGATGGAAGAAATTTCCACTAGAAGGTTATGTTCATCCTTGAATTGATAGACAATCATAGATTTATCTGGAATATGAAATGTGACTTCCCTTCTTTGTCAATTGATATGAGATCCATATAAAGAAAGCCAATCCATGCCAAGAATCACATCAAATTCCACTATAGGAAGGATCACAAGATTTTTGGGAAGCACTTTCCCCCAAACTTCAATCGGAGAAGAATTGTAAACTTTTGATGCGACTGTTGTGTCTTTAGGGGTTTTCACAGCTAACTCAACATCTAATTGTTGGGGTAATATGGTGATAAACTTAGAAAATTATTCAGAAATAAAATAGTAGGTAAATCCAGAATCAAATAAAACATTTTCTAATTTAGAGTGGATGGTAAGTGTAACTTTCACCACTTCGTTATCGTACTCCACATCTCTGATAGAAATTGCATGTTACTTTCCTTTGCCTTTATCCTTAAGAGTTTTTTGACATCGATCATCATCAACAACCCTTGGATTAGGTCATTGATTAGAATAATTCCCCATTTCCTTGCACTTGTAACATTTATGTATAGGAGGTTCACTCTGTGTAGCCTTATCTTTGTTCGCATCACTAGACATCTTCTTCCCATAATTGTGGCATTTAAATGCCCGATTCCCTTCCTTTCCACATTTTAAACATTTAATTGTCCCTTTAAGACAACTGCCACCACATTTCTTTCCACACTCTGAGAATAAGGGAAAAATCATCTTCTTTTCAGTGTGGTCTATAGATTTCCGTTTGAATTCAATTTTCCTCTTCTTATCAAACGCAAATTACTAATGGGTTACTCCAATCTCCATATCAACCTTGAGACCACATCGAATGATTTACTCATAGCTATTTAATTTCCTTATGGCTAACGCCCTTCAAATAATTGGTTTTAAGCCACTAAAGAATCGATCGATCTTACTCTCAGGTTGGATAATAATCCCAAAAGCGTACCTTGAAAGTCTTGTAAAATTTTCTTCGTAGGTACCAACATATTCATCATCCTTTTTCTTCAATTCAAGAAAATCCTTCTCCATATTTTTCCGAAGAATACGAGGGAAGTACTTATTGAAAAATAAGTTCTTGAACTCGTCCCATTCCATGGACTCAATTTCATCTCTTGGCCTCATATTATTGATAATATTCCACCATTGATCAGCTTAACCTTCCAAAAGATATACTGCTAAGATGAATTTATCATGTCCAGAACATTGAAGAAATTAAAATATCTTTTCAGTAGTACTGATCCATTGTTCAACAAAAAATGGATCAGTAGACCCGCTGAATGAGGGTGGATGCTGCCTCATGAAGGATTCAACAGAATGTTGCTCCTTCCTTTGCTCTTTTGGAAGTCCTGCATGGTCCATACCTTGAGAAAGTTGTGTGAGCATGGCTACAAGATTTTTCATTCCAGCTCCCATAACGTTTGGTTACTCAGGGGGACAATCATTGCATTGCCCAATGCATTCCACATTAACACGGTTCCTTCGGGTTCCATCCATTGACTAAAACCAAGAAGAATAGTTTGAGAAACACTAATTATAATAGGAAAACCACACAATCAAGAATAAAATTTCACACTTAAGGTCTTATCATAGGTAATTCATGGCCATTTCTAAAACACTAAGACCGTGTTCTATGCTTAGACTTATCCTTAGGTTTCTTACTAAGGCTTTCACATCCTAGTTTCCAAAGGTTGACTATACCTTTCCTCTAATACCAACTATAATGACCCATACTTTACATAAATTGTTAATACATAAACATTGTAGTACACTTATTACAATATATAACAAAAACATGAAAGGAACGTATAGGTATAGTGTCTTTAAAACTGGGAAACATAAAAAACTGGTTCATAAATCACCTACATTATCTCCATTTTATTTTATCATATCTAGAGTCCCTTTTGGAAAATCTTACTTAATACCCTTATTCCTAACCAGGGGAAAAGAAAACATACAAAAGGTCGAGCTCAAATGATCAGTAAGGGTAAACAAAAGAAATATCAATCACATCATATTCATAATAACATAATATTTTGGAAATCTTAACCTGAACTAGAGATCATAATTTCAAAACAAGGGATAAATCATAGTAGTGAAATGTAATACCAATAATCATAAATTAAAACATGAAACTTTGTGGCATCCACACATAATCATAGAGAATCATTTCTTAGTAGTCAAAACTCATTTTCATGACTATCCTAGCGGACAAAGTCCATTTCTGAACCGAGTTCACTCATCATTTCAGTCATGTATCATTGAACCAGATTAACCTGTCATTCCAGCCATGTCTATCTCATGAGATATAAATCTTTACCCAATGCATTGGAGGGAGATATAGGTCCCAACCATCTTATAATGATACCATTTTTATGTGTTCCACAAAATCATAAATCATATATCATAGCATAACCCATGTAATAAAAATGGGATTCCTAAACATCATGCCATCATAACATAATCAATATAAGATAATAGGACATCATAAAATTAATTGCATCATAACATAATAAAATAAATGTAAAAATATGGATAGAAAGAGAACCCTATATTATCTTATATGGAAAATAATTTTTATGAAACACTTGAACTCCATTCTTGAGGAAAATATCATTTCTACTTCAAAAACAATTTTCATTTCTTAACATGTCATACAACTTTAAAGTAAAATATATTGATTAAAAATAAAATTGAAAACTTTTAAAGGATGAATCATGGAAATAATTTTCTATTAAATCATAAAAATCCATTCATACCGTATAATTTAATAAAACATTCTTCTCGTACTTTGGTCGGAAAAGTCAAATGGTACCTCGTACTAAAAATGACAAAAGATTCTTTTAATATATTTTACTAAAAACTCACCAATGGGTAAAATTGGATTTAAACAATTGTAATAGGATAGAAATAATATTACATATTGAGGAAACATGGATGTGGATGATAAATATGCCCTAGTAATTACCGAAGTATAAACAATCTCGGATAAAAATTGAGATTGCGAGATTCTCCCTTACCTTAGGTCCGATTTTCTTCGTACATGTACGAACCACCTGTATAATGATTTAAATAATGTTATTGACTTATTCCAGAATCTTACTTATTGTTATGATACCATATATGGTCATATTCTTAGCTTCTTATTAGTAATATTTCATTGCTACTTGTTATTCAGGTGTTTATTGCCTTTTGTTCTTATGCGTCTTTCGTCGAATAAATTCTAAATCTTATTTTTAGGTTATAGATACCTCATTTCTAGAATGTTATTAGTGTAATATATATCATATCTATTCCTTCAATTAATTTATATAATCATTATGCATTGAAGATCATGTATAACGAGTCGCATCACATCGTGGAGACGGTTGGCCGTACGTACGCAGGAGCAATGATATCATTCCCATGATCGGTTAATTGTATTGAAGTGTACGTATAATATTTCAGAATCAATATCACTTTACAATAATCATATATTGTTATTATTTACACTATTATATACCCATCCAAGTATGGCGGTGGTGGAAAACAGATTCCACCATGGCGTGGAGACGGTATTCCGTACGTACGCACGCGCGGTGATTTTGTTTTCCATAGGATGGATAGAAGGTGAAATAGGGTTGTTTAATATTTATAATAACATATAAGTATATTATTTATACTGATGTTATTACTTCATAATGAAACAACTAAAGAAGAATATGTAGAAGAAGAAATAAAGTTGAAAGAATCGGTAACAGACATTACTTCTTATTTGAAGCGCCTCTTCTTAACCTCCTCTTAGAGAACTAAATATGGTCTTTGAAGAATACCAGGACCTCTAGGATGTTTCTAGGTAAGTTGATAAGAGAAATGGGCAGGGGTTGGCCGAGCTTGAAGGCTCAAAGTGGTGTGAGGAGGAGAGGGAGGAGGTTCCCTTTTATAAGGGAGGAGAGGGGCACCTTAGAAAAAACTTAAAATATTATTTTATTATAAAGTCATATTCGGTTTTCAATAGCTCCAAATTGATTTATTTCTAAGATAAGGTGGGGATGGGTCGAAATCCTCTCAACCAATATATTTTAGAAAAGTTTAGGTTACTATTATAACCTTATCATTTAGATTTAACTCTATGTTAAATAATTTAACTTTTACCGTGTCTTCTTGTTTTCTTACACAATATGGTTAATAAACATACTATAATAATCCAAAATAACCCCAAGTTGTTCATTATTAATATATATAACCTTATATAAGTCATTTGGTTGAACCATAAATTTCTAGGAATAAAATAACAATTAATAATATAATATTTGTTTTTAAAACTATTTTATGTCACTTTTTGACACTATTTGGTATTTTATTTTTGTGAAAATAATAACAACATGATTAGTTTGAAAAAAGTTAATTAAATCAATAATAACATGTCATATTAACCTATAAAATTTCTGTAATTCATAAAAAGTTTCAAATTATATTTATTTGGGTATTTATAATATCAATTATGTTAATATTTCATTAATAAGGTAATTACTGCATCACCGTTGTGTCATAAATAAATCAAATTATTTAATGTCTACAAATTATAAATAAAATACCATTATGTAGGAAAGCGTTTTTTAATTCTAATGAATATTTATAGTCTAAATTATCTTATGTATAACCCTATATTGAAAATGTTGTAGTTATTAAACGTTGATTTTAACTTTTTTAACTCTTCTTTAAATAAAATAATAATAAATGTCCTAATCTAATCCATGTGGACCTAAATGGTCATATTTTATTCCTAAGGTTGTTTTTGGTCGAATTAAACTTTTCCAATAGAATTAGGACACGTGTTAGGGTAATAATAGTACCATTTTTACCCTTAATTACTGTATTTACTTTTAACCGTGGTAAATAAAAGTAAAAAGTTACTATTCACCAAAAATTATTTTTATCTTATTGAACCACATTTTACTACTTGATATTAACCGTGTCTCTCGGATTTTTGAAATTCCACTCATAGAAGCGGTAAAATTACGGTTTATGTAAATTTTCAAACTCTCCTAGGAGGTGGGTAAAAGACGGTGAAAAGTTCAATGAAATTTTTTTATATCTAAAATTATTATAAAATGACTCCAATGAATTAATTTGAACTTATATAGGTATTATGAATAAATTTTGACCTAAAATAAATTTAAATAAAATAAAAAATTATTTAAATAAAAAGTCGGGTTTTAAATAGTAACCCAGTGTTTTCACTATTTATCAAAAATTGAAAGTTTTCAGAAAAATACCAAAAAATCACTATATGCTAATTTCGATATTCCAAATCCAAAAATGAAGTCCATTTTGAAAGATAAAATTTATAAAATTTCAAAAGGTGGGTATTACTACTCATAACGACTAGTTTTAATAATATTTTAATAACATATCGTTGTTTAGTGAAACTCAGTATTGCGTACAATGCAAGCTATCGAGGAAGGTCGCGATTGTGTGTAAAGAAAGCCAAGCTAGTATTGTGTGTATTGAAAGATTCCTTTAATGATGTATATAACATAAAAACAAAATATTTATCATAAAAATATCGGGTGTTACAATATTATCTCAGAGGCAGGAGTTGTGGTAGACCTGGATAAAGTGAGAGCAATAGTTTCCTGGGAGAAGCCTAAGAATGAATTTGAAATACAAAGATTATTGGGGCTGGCTTGTTACTATAAGTGCTTTATGCATGACTTCTTCTGCTTAGCAGCACTATTTACGGGTTTGTCTAAGAATGGTATGAAGTTCATTTGGTCAGAAGCTTATGAGAGAGCCTTTCAGGAGCTAAAGGGAAGGATGACATCAACACCAGTCCTAATACTTCTAGAGTAAGGGAAAACATATACAATTTACTATGATGCATCAAGTATTGGTATGGGAGCAGTGTTGATGCAGGGTGATCGAGTAGTTGCATATGGGTCTTGGAAGTTGAGGCCACATGAGAGGAATTACCCGACACATGATCTCGAGTTGGCTACAGTTGTTCACGCGTTATGCTTTTGGAGACTTTATATCTTGGTAGAATATATTGTGGGGCCTACAGACCAAAAAATACTCAAATACATCTTTACCCAGCGGGACATGAATTTGAGACAGTGAAGATGGGTTGAATACATTCAGTCCTTTGACTTTGAGCTTTCCTATACACCTGGAAAGGGTAACACAGTAGCTGGTGCATTGAGTAGGAGGACTCAGATACAGGCAATGCAGGAGGCCAGTGGTGAGTGTAAGCTTATGGATTTCTTCTCTGAGATGCATTTGGAGTTTCATGATAGTCAAGGGAAAATCTATTTTTCATCCTTAGTTGTGACTTCTACCCTCCAAATTAGAGTGAGGATGAGACAACAATCAGATTCAGAAGGCCTAGTTCTACGAGAGTTAGTGGCAAGTGAGGACCCTCCTCCTGGTTAGATGATAGGCGATGACAAGGTACTACATATCCATGGAAAATTGTGGGTTCCTAGGGATACACACGAGGATTTGATGTGGGAATTTTATGCTTCAACTTGGGAAGTGAATCCTAGTGTTACCAAAATGTTCCATGACTTGAGACATCTGTATTGGTGGCCAGGTATGAAAAGAGAGGTAACTGGTTTTGTTACAAGATGTTCCACCTGTCAGCAGGTGAAGGTAGAGCATCAGAGGACAGATGGTCTGTTAAAATAGTTACCCATTCCTTAGTGGAAATGGGATGATGTCACGATGGAATTCATGATTGGGTTGCCAAGGTCACCTCGAGGTAATGACGTCGTATGGGTTGTAGTGGATAGAAATACGTTGGTAGATCACTTTTTACCAATCAAGGAGACCTTCGGTGTTGACGAGTTTGGAAAGTTGTATATCCGAGAGGTAGTATGCCTTCATGGGTTCCCTCGTTCTATAATTTCAGATAGGGACACCCGTTTTAAGTCTCGTTTCAGGTAGAGTTTTTAGAGGGCACTGGGTATACATGTGCTTCTGAGAACAACTTACCACCCTCAGACTGATGGCCTCTCAGAGCATATGATACAGGTGTTGGAGGAAATGCTCCGTGTGTGAGTGCTAGACTTTAGGGGATCTTGGGAGAATCAAATACCACTGGTCTAGTTTTCTGACAATAATAGTTTTCAGTCAACTATTGAGATAGAACCTTATGAGGATTTATATGGTAGGATGTTCCGATCACCCTTGTTCTAGTTTGAGGCAAGTGGGGCCGCTTAACTGGGACAACGTCTTGTGCAGGAGACTTCAGAGTTGGTCTAGTTGATTCAGAAGCTGGTGGCTACTACAGAGTCTCTTCAGAAATCTTATACTGATCGTTGTAGATGACCCTTTGAGTTCATGGTTGGGGATCATGTTTTCTTACATGTTTCACCGAGGTTGGGGCATAAGAAAATCAGGAGGTAGTTTAAACATTCACCAAGGTATTTAGGGCCGTTTGAGAATCTAGAGAGAGTCTGGCTAGTTGCATATCGGTTGCAGTTACCACAGAGGTACCAGGCCATGAACAAAATCTTCCATGTATCACAGTGGCGCTGTTATCCCTCATACCCGTATTATGTTTTCATCCCAAAGAGGTTGAACTTACGGTTTATGATTCCTTTGAGGAGAATCTGATTCTTATTGTTGAATGGAGGATGAAGGTTCTCCGAGGCCGGTCTATTCCTCTCGTATGGGTGCTATGGCAGCATGGACGAGTGCATGACGAAACCTGGGAGCAGGAGACTGACATACATGCTCAGTGGCCAGAATTGTTCCCAGCATTATCTTCACCACCATTGGAAGGGAAATTTAGGGACGAATTTCTTTAAGGGGGAAGTTCGTAAGAACCCAGTTCTTATTCATGAGGTGCGATTTTATTCATTTCCTACTTCCATATGTTTTGTTGAGAACGAAAGGGAAATGTGAGAAAATCCCAAATTTATGGGGACACACTGTGTAATTTTGTATGCATGCCATGTAATTTGGTTGGGTGGGATGAGAATGCTGGGCGTGTAGGCTTCAGAGTAAAAAATAACTACACGCTGTGTACTTTAGCCATGAGGGATGAGAATATAGGGCATGTAGGCTTGTCGGTGACTAAGGGTGTAAAAAATAACTACACGCCATGTAATTAGTAATACACGCTGTGTAATCAGTCGACAGATGAATAGTGAGGCAGTAGAAAGTATCCGCCAGATAAACAGTTAAAAAATACTACACGACGTGTAGTTATGTTTTTCATTAAAAACAGGAAGAAGCCTCCCTATTCGGAAGAGGAGGTAGAGATATCACCATGAGAAGCATGATAGGAGGCCGAGGAGCTCCCAATCGTTCATCGTGACTCTGATTCACTGTCATCAGAATTCTTTTAATTTCCCAAGTAAGGTCTTCCCTCTTATTTAACCTTTACATCCAATTCATTCCCAAAGGGAAGTTATTTATGTTTGAACAGGTAGTATTTTATCTCAGATCAATGTCAATTTTGGTTGTTTCGAGAGGTTCCTTTCACATATATCAATCAGAGGAGATCGAAGTAGGTGGTCTTGTGCTTAATTCCAACTGTCGAGTTGATTTTGTGTACCTTTGTTCCATGAACCCTTGTTCAGGGTGTCATATGACTGAGACTTTTACTATTTAGATACCTATAATTTCATTGGTATTCTAATAGATAAGTTTAAACAGCTGTTCGGGATCGTTTCTTTGATCCAGGGCCACCGCGAGGGTGCATTTCCCTTGTTTAGCCATTTGGCCAGGATACCCATGGGTATGCCATGATTGTAGCATGTTTTGAGTTTTCTTGAGAGAAATAATATATAAATTTCATGCCTATGCTTTGGGCTCGACCTTGTTACATTCTTTTCCTCGAAAATGCCTGAGGTCAAGGTTCTGTTTAGCCCGAGGGCAAAGATTTGTTTAGCCTGAGGGAAAGGTCCTATTTAGATTGAGGGAAAGGTTCTATTTAGCCTAATGAAAAGGTTTTGATTACCTTAAGGGAAACATTTCTTATTCCCGAGAGTTGGGTTTCTTTATCCTCAGGTCAAGGTTTTGTTTAGCTCGAGGGAAATGTTTCTTATTTTTGAGGGCAGTGTCTGTTTAGCTATAGGGAAAGGTTTTGTTTAGCCTAGGGGAAATAGTTCTTATTCCTGAGGGAAATATTCATTATGCCTGAGGGCAGTCACCTGAGGGTATCATTTTTGTTTTCCTGAGGATAAGGATTTTTATGTCTGAGAACATTGTTTACTTTGAATATTCACTGTGGTGATTTCTTATGTTGTACATGCCAAGAAAGAGCATAGGCATGGTATTATTATTATCTTTTAATTTTTAGATAGCCTACTGTGGTTTTTGAAGTGGCACTGGTATAGAATATTTTAGTTCAAGGCCGAGTCTTGGAATAATCATAATTTTATTATACGAATTGTTAAATAATTATTTAAATGGTATTGTAATTGGTAGGGATGGTTACATTTGAGTACTTTCTATTTTACTGCATTTTATTATTACGCACTGTTGTTGGAAATTTTCACTGACAGTTGGGCACGTGATATTAGTGGTTGCCTACTTGGATTTATTTCTCACAGCATGTTTGGGTCATTACTTGGGCTCAGACAAATTTTATTGCTGCATGTGTCGATAAGGGCCAGGGTCCCTTCAATGGTACATGATTGTTCAAGAGGAGTAGGAGAGCATGAGACCGAGCATAGGCTTCTGATGCTGCTGCATTCCTGTTGCACTGCTTGGGTTTAGTTTTGATATACTTTGTACCTTGTGTTGTATTGTATCAAATTGTAGTGTATCCTATTGTGGATACTTTCTTAGAATTAGAGATATATTTAATCATAATATATATGACTATTGGTTACCTTTACTTCAGTTCCGTCATCCATTTCAGGAATATATTTTTTAATCCTTCTGGTTTTGAATGTTTATATTTATTTCCACTATGCTAGTCTTTGACAAATGAGGGAATAGTTTCCCCACTATCAGTCTTAGGCCCTCGCTATTAGTTGGCAGCCTCTGGCATTTGGGGAAATGCGCTTGAGGTCTTATAACCAATAGGGTTTGGGAAACCCGTTTTGTGGAACCCGAATATGGGACATTACATAAATGTATTAAATTTATTGAATATATATAATGGTATTATATAATATGTTATCTATAATTAATTATTTTTAAATTATTCTGTATAATATTTTTATACAAGTTCATTTTTACTCCTTAATGAAACTTTTTCTTGAAATCTATCTAAAGTGTACATGTTTTTTTAAATGGTAATTAATTAATATAACCTATAGTAATGAATTATTTGAATGAAATATATATATATATATAATATAATTAAATATAAATTTAAATCCATCTAATTATGATTACTTGTCATATAGAAAATATTAGATCTTCCTTCCCTTAAAAAATGCATTTCATGGGAAATATTTTTTTACATGTCTTCAATTTTAATTATCCACTGAATTATACCACTTACTTATATTGAATATGAAAATATGGATTCAATATTTTAAATAATATAAATTTATATTATATTATATGTTTAACATAATTTTTTTCCCATAATGAATAGTAAAAAATTAAAAATTATTTACTACGGTTAATGTAAAAACAATTTACTGATGAGTTAAACTAAAATGATGAGGTTAATAGATGAAAGAGTAGATGAATTCATAAAATTTAATCATCATAGATCAAATATATATCATTAAAGGATCTACATGTCTTAAATTTGAGACACTTTTTCACATTGAATTACATGGGTGGAATTCTATCTTTTCAAAAACTCAATGTGTTTTCTCTCCCCCAATTATAAAATGAAACCCACTATCTTATAGATTCAAAAATACTAAATACATTGTATTAGTAAATACATGATTATATAAGATACAAATTGTATCCCATCATCTTTGAATACACTTGAGGTCATTAATCTATCATATGATGAATTTTGGTGAAAACAATAATAAGTTCTGTGAGGAAGAGGTGACAACATTAACATAGAATTCAATTTAATTTCTTATTATACCTCACTTAAACCATAATAACAAATTATTATATAAAAAACTAGTGATATTAAAAATAATGGGTTATTTCAATTTTGAAAATGACCATAAACAATCTCCTAGTCTATTAAATAAGAAACCAAATCATTTATGGTGTGCATGGTAAACTACTGCCTTGGGAACTGACATATATTGTTTTCCATCAAAACAAATAAATGACTAATATAATGAATTTCAAAATGAATATATAAGATATTTAGGGTAAATTATACATTTATAGTTATAATATCATATATTATTTCTTACTATGCATCCCATTGGCAATACAACAATGCCCTTAATGGTTACATCAGACTACTGCCTCATAATGTGATGTGTTAATTTTTCACTAATTATTTACATGGAAGTAAATAAAGGATATATTTGATGAATTTATTTTAGATAAAATAAAAAAATTGTTTTGGTAAAAATAATGTAGAATCAAATTTCATACCCATTCTACTATTAAGGCAATGATAATGTCACTCATGCATAGGTATATACTATAATCCCCTCTAAGTGATGTGATTCCTTCACCATGACAAAACAATAATGATTATAAAGTCATATCTAATGGAAAAAATTATATTTCTAACATTAATATAATTTTGTACATTATGTAATAATAAACTATGTTAATGGTTTGGAACATTCTCAGTGAAATGTGCAAGATACAAAAAGGAAAATAACACATGGAACAATCATAATAATGACTCATTAGAAATTAAAGGTTAATAATATGATATAGAATGATCTAATATTATATTATATTTAATTATATGATTCATTTATAAGATAATAAAATTTTAAAACAACTATATTGGATTGTAATGGGAACTAATCTACCGCGATGAACCACATAAGAGGATTCTTAAATCAATTTCTATTCCTTGGTTTATACGATTACATTTTTTATTATATTATGAATAAATCATGGGTTAAATGACAATTGACTTCATGATTATGTATATAAAAATTTATTTTTTTGGATATTCATTTTTTTACAAAAAATAACTTAATTTATTAGCTCCCCCCACAATAATATGAACATTGTAAGGGCTTCATCTCGAAATCCATTTTTTGATGAAAATATTTTTTATGGTCATAATTTTTTTAATAGTGTATAAAAAAGTCCATTAAGTAATATATCATCATTAATTCCAGAATAATTATATTTTAATTCACAATTCATCAACCTCATTTATGGTATGTTTTGATTAAATAGTAAACCTTGTAGTAAGAGGTTATGTTTTAATCTCATTTTAATCTAGATTGCTTATGCTTGAATTTCAACTATATGAAATTATTTCATCATTATCATATAAAACACATTATTTTTTCATTTGTTTGTTCATGATATTATAGTTTTAATTTACCTTTTTAATCACATTGGTGATTAAAATTGTTGATAAATTTTAATTTAATAAAATATGACTTAATTTATCTATTCATATGAAAGTCCATCTTTATTAAAATACATGTTCTCTAAAAATGATTTCAATTTTCGTTATATTTTTTTAATTCATAATTACCTTATATACGTATTTTATAATTTTAAATAAAAAAGATCTTCATGTTTTTTCTAAATAAGGTATTATTTTACATTTAATACAAAAGTGGGAAAGGAATTTATTTTTTAAAGTATTGACTATAATGATATATATTTATCCATCATAAAAACTCAATATTGTAGTTATTACATTATATGATTAAATGTTTATCTTAAAAAAAGTCATTAATTATTTAGAATATCATTGATTTTAAAATAATATATTTTAAAATGCAATGAATATTTTCCTAATGAAATGTTCAATGTTATCAGTCAAAATAATTTTAAATTTAATATTAAATAATTTCACATTACTCAATATGAAAAATTTATTTTTAGCCAAGGATAGTTTTTTTAATTTTATAAATTAAAATTACATTCGATATTGTGGATTCATTCAATATTATTTATATTTTGATCTAAAATATATATATTTTTTATTCTCCATTACTTTTATATTGTAATACATGAATTATGATCATTTGTAAATTTGATTAATTATGTAATTTCCATTTAATATGATATGATGAAAAATATGAAACAAATATTAACTCCATGGTTAATTCTTATCTTTTTCCTTATGATAAATTTCATATTTGTATAACACATATATCATAATCATTTTAAAATGGATACAATAATATTTCACTCTAGTGTATTGATTAGTTTTTTAGTCTCACGAGACATCATGTTTTTTACCAGAGAATAGAACTAATACATTATGTTAATATGTCAACCATTTGATATCATCTGGGTATGTATTGTTTAATAATGTTTATTTCTTATAATATTTTTATTCTAAATTTCATTTTATTTCATGATATTAGGCCCAAAAATATTTAGTTATTCTTCCATTCGATTACTCATGTGCCCCCTATTTGATTATGTTCTGTCCGGTAGTTCACTAACACCTTGTGTTTCCTTATAATTGTTATTATCATATAAGGATTTTAACTCACCTATTTATTTTAGGTATCCCCCAAGATATCCAATATAGTTTCTAAAGGATTAAAATATTTAGGATCACACTTTGGGAAAACATTACATGTTTTAGTTCATTTTGATGTCATATAAACATAGTCTTCTAATGAAACTAGTAATTTATGATTGTTTTCTTATATTAATAGATATTCACATTTAGATATTATGTAATAATATGTGTAAAAGGATTGGATCCCAATAGATGGTATTAGAGAAATGTTTTAGTTAACCTTTTTCAACTATATTGAGTTAGAATTACATGGAAATCTATGATTAATTATAAGGATAAGTCTATGTATATAAAAATATCATGGAGTATTGGTGAAGGGTATAGTGAGTGGATTTTGTGAAATGAAATCCATGCGTGGATAAATCAAGTGGACATTGGTCTGGAATAGATATAAATAGAGAGTATAAATATGAAAAATCTATATCCTGATTGACTTTATAATTACAATGTATATGGTAATGAGCCTTACATATAACCTATTTTAATACTCTGAAGAAATATTACTTGGAAATTAGTAAACATTTTAAGAACCATCATATCAAATTTGAAGAAATTATTATCATGGATGGATTAGGTTAAAACTAGGGTGTCTTATAATTAAGTGAAGGTTTGATGATTTTGTAATAATATAAATAATTGGTCATGATTATGTTGATTCGAACTATGAATATTATTTCTATCACTATGATTTAGGATTTTAGTTAATGGGGGAAACTATATTGGACAAGGATAATTTTTTATTTGAACGAAAAAGTACTACTGCACAACTAAATGGGATGATAAATGGATTAAAGGATATTTTTATTTTTCAGAATCATTTATTATGACATATGAATAAAAACATGATCCTCAACAAAAATCAAAGTCACCAAATATGATATGGATAGATATTTCTGAGATATGGGTGGTGGAGACCATAGAGGAATGATGATGAGAATAAAGCATCAATGTATGTATTTATTGATGAGTAATGAAATGATATGACAAGGAAAAGGATGAGAATAATGTTTACCCAAATTCATCATCTACTATTAAACATTATATATATGGAAATAATGGGAATAATTCATGTCTGTGGGGAAATCTCAAGAATATGATCAATAATGATTCATGACTGTTTTTTAAGTGACTATAAATGACTTATGAATGTATGGAGTAATTAATTAACAAGATAAAACAACATAGTTAATGATGATGTGGAATGATTAACATTTTTATTTATTTGAATTCAATAATTATTCAAATCATAATATATATATATATATAATGATTTTAGAATATGTTTAAATTTAGGATTTTAATGAATATGTTGAATTGTAATAATGAATTTGAAATGTGATTTAATGTGATTTCGGACCACCGACACGGGACCAACCCACTGGGCCGTAGGTTCGGCCCGTAGGTGCAGGTCCGACCCACTGGGGGTCAACCTTCAAGCTGAGGATTGGCCGCTATAGTGGTTATTAGTGTGACGTCAAGCCGGGACGCGGTATCCCCACCGTATTCGGCCCCAACTGGCCATGCAGATGTGGGCCCCCACCAGCCATGGTCGATAGACATCGGCCCGCACCACCCTAGGTGGCCCAGATGTTGGCCACCCCCTCCATGTGGTGCTCGCCAGGTGCTGCGAATCTCATCGTTGTGGATTGTTTTCCACAACCTCTTGTCGTCGGAGCATGCTGATGAGAACATTGTAGTGCTCTAGTGTAGCCAGCCTACCACTGCTACCCCAAGCGCTGGGAGGCACTTCCCCATTCACGAGGCCATGTTGGGCCAGCCACCTTCGCCTCTGTGCTGGTGTTTCCATGCCAATATCACCTTTTGTGGGCCACAAGAGTTTCTCTGGTGTTTTGTTTTCCAATCCTTCTGTTCCTTTAAGACTTTTAGGTTGCTGACATCCCTACCCAGGCCCCAGAATCTAATTTCCACCACCTTGAGAATGTGACCACCAAGAATCCATGAGTGTAGGCGCTCGGGCCTTTTTTGGTCAGCTAGGGCCCTCATAGTTAGAAGATTAAATCTAGGTGGCAGTTCGAGGATTGAAGTTCAATCATTTCATGATTGGTTTGAATCTCATATAATAAATCCCCATGAAAATTCACTCTCCCACATAAATTCATGAATCATAGATCAACATGTTCATGGGTTGATTCACGTTCTTCGTTTATAAAAAATGAACTGTGGGGAAGAACATTGAAAAAAATCAAACCAATACCTCACTAACATTTGATGCCATGGAATTCATCAATGAGAGTTGAAGGCATCGAATTATTCACATCTAACCCTATTCTTTGAGGTTTTATGAAGTCAGTGATGTCTCAACGACGTTCGTCGTTATTGTTTTTGCAAGGGGGAGAAGTTCGTCACAGGATCGTCGAAGAATCCTCCATGTTTAATTTACTTTCCACCAACATGTTAGACAATAAAAAGGAAATCATGTCGTAGTGTTTCTATTATGAAGTGATGTCATGTCATTACACTATTTCAATTATGAAACATGGTCACTGTTATGCTTCCTTTAATACATCGTTACACTGCGTGCTACATGATATCAATGAGTCTTATTAATGTTCCATGTCGCTGCCTCGTCACCGCATCGCAATGTCTCCATCGGCCGCTCAAAAGATGATAAAGAATATAAAATAATTGTTTAGGTTATTTTATTATTTTCTCTAAAAAGTAAGAAAATAAAAATTTATGTTCGGACCTTGTCGTTTGAAGTTAAGTCCATTCTTGGTAAATCCTTGTGTTCTGAATTGAACGGTGTCCTAAAATTTTTTATCATAGAAATGGTTTAATATTTATAAAACCCCGCACACAGGTTTTCTAAACGTATCTTAAAAAAGATTAAAATTCCATTCTAGTTATTCCAGTCCTCAAAATCATGTGGCGTTAGAGTGCGCTGTCTCAAAATAATTTTATATAATAAAAAATTACATTAAATTTTTGAGACATTACATTTTCCCCACCTAAGGTCATTATGTCCCTAAAATACAATACAAATACTAATCAAACAGATGAGGTTAATGAGCATAAATCTCAGAATCCCTCTTCCATGTTCTCTCCTGGAGATTCCCGTGCTACCACAGAACATGAACAAGTGGAATCAACCACCCACGTAGGACCTTCTCTTACTGATCCTCTATCTCTACCAAGAACTCCACAAATTTCATCCCATCGTCAATTTCCATCCCGCCCGAGTCAATGACGTGTGATGGATCATGCACGTACTTCCTCAGCCACGACATGTGGAAAACTAGATGCACCACGTGCATCTATGGGGGGAGGGCTAGGCAGTACGCCACCTCACCACATCTTATTTTGATCTGAAAGGGTTCGATGAACCTTAGAGATATCTTGTTTCCCTGGCCAAATATGGGTAACCCTCATCAGGATGAGACATAAAGTAACACATGGACTCCCTCCTCAAACTACAAGGGTATCTGTCTCCTATCGACATCAAACCTATGCCTGTTATGTGCAGTCCTCATCCACTTTGGGATGATCTTCACCTTTTCAGTGGTTTCTCGTACCATCTCCAGATCCATGTGTACTGACTCCCCTGGTTCTATCCATTATATGGGTGATCTGGAAGGCCACCTATACAAGGCCTTGAACTATTCCATAACAATGATGTAGTGCTGGATATTATTGTATGCAAAATCTACTAGTGTAATGGGGTCCTCCCAACTATATCCAATGTCAATTACACGAGAACAAAGCATGTCCTTCCAAGTATGTATGGCCCTCTTTGTCTAAACTTCTATCTGGGGATGAAAAGTTGTTCTCAAATGTAGTTGCCTCCCAAATGCCTCATTTAATCCCTTTGACAACCAGTACGTAAAGTGTGAATCACGATCTAAGATGATCGGCGTAGGAAACCTGTAAAGCCATGCTACATACTAGATGTAGTAGCATCGCAATACCTCTACTAGTCACTGCTTCCAAATGTGTAGGAAGTGAGCTAACATGGTGAGTCTGTCAACAATCACCCAAATAGAACCATGGCCTCTAGACAAACGTGGTAACCCTGTCACTAAGTCCATAGAGATACTGTCCCATTTCCACTCTAGTACCTCGAGTGGATGGTACAAGACTATTGAAAACTATTGCTCAGACTTCACATGTTGACAAGTGAGGCATCATGAAATGAATTCGGCCACCACATTCTTCATCCCCAACCACCATTATTGACATTGGATGACCTTGTACATTTTCTCCACTAAAGGATGTACCACCAAGGAGGATATATGGTACACCATCCACAACTCCTCCAGCAATACCACTAGTACTACATTGCGCCATCTTAAAAGGATGGTGTGCTCCCCATTTATTGAAAATCTATTAGGACCCATCCAAAGGATAAATGAGCACATCAGGCCTAGTAGTCAACATCCACCAGGTGTTCCTCTTTGACCCACTGTAAGAGTGGGTGAGTAATAGCCATTGATTTAGGTTAAGAGGCTCCACTATCATCCATTAAGGATATATGCATCACAGCTAACTGCTATGTGGCCTCACTCTATAGATTCAAACTGGTTCTACTATTGAGTACATCTGCCACAATGTTCCCCTTTCTAAGACTATAGACTATCTCTAAGTCATAGTCTTGGAGGAACTCTATCCATTTCCACAATCTCATGTTCACATCCTTTTGGGAGCAGATATATCTAAGACTCTTGTGGTCAGAGAAAACTATTAACTACTCACCCATCAGGTAGTGCTTCCACATATTCAGGAAAAAAGACCACTGCTGCTGATTCTAGATTTTGCGTCACATTTTTATGGTAATGCTGACTAAACTGTCATGAGATATATGCAATCAGCCCTCTCTCCTGCATCAGAACACAACCTTGTCTGGTCCTAGATGCATCACAATTAACAAATTTCCCAATGAACTCCTCTGGTAGTCTCAATATGGGTGCTCTAGTCGGTCTCCACCCCACCACCTTGTAACTCTACTGGAATTTTTCTATCCAAATGAAGGGTTTTCCCATATGTGTCACGTCTGATAAGGGTGCTGGTACTATATAAAAGTCATGTACGAACTTACGATAGTAACTATCCTACCCTAAGAAGCTCTAAACCTCAGTCATTCACCTTGGTGGCTCCCAAGAAAGAAATGCATATATCTTCACTAGATTTACCACAAATCCATCCTCTAACATGATGTGTCCAAGAAAGTAGACCTCCTGAATCTAGAACTGGAACTTTGAGGGAATACAATAATACTGGTGCACCCCGAGTGTATCCAGGACTATCCGTAGGTGTGAAGCATTATCACACTCTAACATTGAGTACACCAAGATGTCCTCACTGAAGACCATGACAAACTGGTCACAGTACGACTAGAAGATCACTTTCATGATGCCCATGAACACTGATGGGGAGGTGGCCATGCCAAAAGGTGTCACTAGGAACACATTCTGGTTGTACCAGCATATGAAGGATAAATTCGGTACATCCGCTTCCCATACTCGAAGTTGGTGATAGCATGATCTAAGAACTATCTTTGAGAATCACTTCACTCCCTTCACCTGGTTGAAGAGGTCATAAATTCTTGGCATTGGATATTTTTTTTCACGGTCACCTGGTTCAGTCAGCAGAAGTCTACACATAACATCAAACTCCTATATTCCTTAAAGTAAAATGTTATTGTAGATTCCCATGTTGAAATTATGGTTCTTTTGAACCCCTTCTTCTTCATGTTATGTAGTTGTACCCTCATCTCGTGAAGCTCTGTGAGATCCATCCAATATTCCTATGTGGATATCGGTGTCTTCTGGTGGTACATGTTGATGAAAATTCAACCTCTCTGTGATGAGGTAGTCCTGAAACAACCCCATGAAAAACATCATCACACTCATCCACCACTATAAGAAATCTCAGACTCCTCTCATCCACTCCACCGAGGGTGAGACTAGCCAGCTGGTGAGTATTCAGCTGCATCATCCTTTGAGAAAGTACATCCTACACTGCAATGGATTCCTTCTCACTGGTGAAGGAAAACCTGGACCCATCTTCATGGAAACACCACACTGTATGCCTAAAATAGTTGATCTGAGAAAGGACTGTGGATAACCAGTCCATACCCAATATGACATCGTAAGACCTCGACGCCACTACTAGAAGATCCCAACTGAAAATCTCACCTCCTAGTGTAATCTCATAATGCTATCAACAGTGTGTAATCATTGAATCATATTCCGTAGGGGTCTCTATCAATAAGAATTGAGCCAACAGCTCAAATATAATAGCTGATCTTCTAATGAGAGACATGGAAAGGAATGAGTGACTCAATATTGTGTTTATATAAACAAAACATTCGGTGGAGAAGACAAGGATCGTACCTCAAATCTTCTCTAGAGAGCCATGGTCCGAATCCTTTGCTGCCAGAAGCTACGCTCGTCCCAGGCCGCCTAATTCCAATGGTTGGAGTGGACCACCTTGGGTTGGTGGTG
This sequence comes from Viscum album, assembly GCA_963277665.1. Taxonomy (NCBI): domain Eukaryota; kingdom Viridiplantae; phylum Streptophyta; class Magnoliopsida; order Santalales; family Viscaceae; genus Viscum; species Viscum album. Next base: position 469,178,796 of record OY728123.1, on the reverse strand, counting down.
GTAACACATTAAACTATCTCCCACCACCTACCTCTCAGCTAGCTCCCATGCCACGTCGCTGCCCTACAGACCTCCATTCTCGAACAAGAGCCTCTTCCTCGATGGTCTCCCAAATGTCTGATGGTCATCTGTATGGTGGGTCAGGCAATAACACACCACATGTCCCTACCCGATGAACGTGAACCATAGAATAACTCCCTGCTGGATCCCCCTAGACTGGGAGCCCCACACTCCCAACCCTAGGTCCAGTGGTCGACATCTAATAAACCTATCCCACTTGGGCCCATGTGTCTGTTGTCTACTATATTATGAAGACTCCGCCGCCTGGGGTCTACTGGCCTCTATAGCTATCAGTGCGTACTCATACAAGAATCTCTCCACAAGAAGGCCTCGATCTAACAACCCATCCTGGGTAGGGATGCTGAGAGACACCACTAATTTCCTAATCTCCTACCAGAGTCCCTACTCAAAGGATCATAACCAGAAGAAAGTGTATCAAAACATGTCTGTGGAGTAGAGAGATAGCTCGGTGAACTTCGATGAGTACTCACCTAACGTCATGTTGCACTATTAAGGGTGAAGCAGCTCATGAATGTGCAAAGAGCATATGGTCGTGGGGAAAAAATCTTCCTGGAAAAGCCCCTCAAAGTCTTCCAGGATAAAGGTTTCCTTATTGTGTGTCTGGATAGTCAATCTCTACCATTTCTTGGCTAATTCCTATAGATAGATCAATTACAAGATCACCATCTGGTTAGGTAGTATCCTCAATAAGCGGAAGACCCGGGTCATTACCTCCTGCAAGTACTCAATGACCTATGGACCCTTCGGTCCCCTAAACCTGGGAGTTATCTCTCTCTGAAACTCATATAGGGCAATGAGCTTATGAATATCCTCTTCTAGAACCATAGAAAATAGATGTTGAACACTAGGTGGTGGTTTTACTGGTGCATCACCCAGTGGGGCCATCTCAAGAACTGGTCCTAGAATGGAAACCAAATATCTAGGCGGTCTATCCTCATAAATTTGTATCGGGATCCAGACTGGTCGTCCATGTGGAGGCATCTTGAAATTTACCATGATGTTCCAAAGTCAAAAGGAGATACCTGGTGTGCTTAATTTTATTCAAATGAACATATGGAGACACTTATGAGACCAGTGCTTCCTTTTATTGAGCAGTGAAGTAGAATTTATGGTCCTGGTGTATAGATACATCAGCCACCACACAAACACTAGACTCCCTTAATCTGAAAGTCAGAAATGAAACACCTAACATTTTTCCCCCAATCAAAACATTGACTCTGAGTATTTTTGGTAGGATTGACCTCCCGTAGAGACCACTTTGTCATAATATTTCCCACGGGGACCGTGTCTTGAGTTCTCCAAGCCCTCCCCACTAAGGTCAGGGGATTCCAATTAGTGCCGAAGTTATCAACATTAATGTGGAATGCATTTTTGTGAGTACCTGTATGCAGTAACACTCCCAAAAACGTCCCAAAACACATAAAGGGGAAATATTATATGAAAACAATACTGTGTACAAAGTACAATCGAATGTAAGTTGGCCAGAATACCGACCCAACAAAAGAAATAAAACAAAAAAGTATAAAAAGGAGATTTGCTGGGCATCTGTGGAAAACCCAAACCAATCTTAAGAGTAGTGATGATAGTAGAAACTGAAGTATTATGTCTTATCTTCCAGGTCCTACTAGTCCCCACTTGGTCCTAATCCCCCAAGTCAACCGTTGAAGCATCGATCAGTCTTGTCTCACTGGGATCCACCAGGTCCCGCTCCACCAAGGTCTCCATTGAAGCGTATATCCTCTGCATAGGACACATCATGCATGTTCACAGACCGTTCATGTGTGAGAAACAAACAACTCAGTAGGGACCCCAAAACAAAATGGAAAGGCCACACATAAATCATCAAAGTAGAGCATGAAGCACAAGGCAGCTTATACCAGATATATTTTAGGGTTGTGTTAGTTACATCATTAGTCATATCATATAAATACTCACATGATGGAGAACACCCCCTCCATTGATTATATTGGGCCTACTGGGTCACACGAAGCCACTTACCCTTAACCTTGAACTAATGTTTCACTCATCCCTAATGAGTAATGTGGGTATGCTGGGTCACACAAAGACACTCGCCACCATGGGCCTGTTGAGTCACAGAGAGCCGCTTCCCATCTTTTTTCAAACTGAGGTACTCCTCCAATAGAGTACCATATATTATTCCAGTCACACATAGCCTCTCTCCACTGTGGACCTACTGGGTCACACGTATCTAATTCCCACTGGGTCGTCATCGAGCAGTCTTCAGGTCTCATCCAATCGTAGGGTTTTGTACATGGAACACATTGGAGGACCACTCCTCAAGCCATTAATAACAAATTTACATCCATTTAAGTCACCAAAAAGTAATCCAAAAGATTTGAATCATCAGTAGGGTCCCAACACAACAAAAAAATCATCAGTCAGATGCGCAGTTTTCAAGATACATGTGTTTTAGTAAATAGGGGGTCAGTTGAGATAGGGCCCGGTACGACCTGGTCGGACCAACCCGACCTACCTGGCTCAGGGGTCCCACATACCCCAGTTTGAATTCACTGACCAAATATGACCTATTTTGGGTCGGGGTCGGTCAAGTCTAAACTGGCTAGTGGGCTAGGCCAAATAGTCATTGCTAGACCCGGCCTGGTTTGGCTGAGGTTCCAGCCCGCCGGGTCATCGGTGACCTGGTCGAGTCTATCCCGGCCTGAAGGGAGTGGGTCCAGCCTACCGGTGAGGGTCCATCGCATAGGGTGAAGGTCCGGCCCACCTGCATGGGACTGACCAGCTGGGCCGCAGGTCTGGACCTTCGATGCGGGCCCATATCGCTTGAGGATCAACCCGCCTCCTGAGGACCGCATCCTAAGGGACGGTCACCTTCGCTTCTACCGCAGAATTGGTTGGTGCCATCCCATTCATGCGGATATTGTGGTTCGATTACTACCACTATATTCTGGCGCTGCCGCAATGGGGTACCACCGCCCCGATGGGGCCCCAACACCTGTTGGGCCCCCGTGTCGGGGGGCCGCTGCATCGGTGGGGCCACTACGCCTGGGGTGTCGTTCTATCTACACCTTTTGTGGGCCAACAAAGATGCTATAGTGGTCCATTTTCATTCCTTCTATGCCTATGGGCCTCTCGAGATGTCGCCATCCCGACTCAGGCCTCAGAATCAAATTGACAGCACCTCAAAAATGTATCCAACGATAATGCACTAGAATAGGTACCTGTGCCTTTTTCATGTCTGTTTAGGACCTCCACGTTAGAGGTTTAAATCAAGGGGGATTTTATGTGTTTGATGTTCAATCATTTTAGGCAAGGTTGGAATCCCGAATAAGAAATACCCAATAAAATTCACCCTCCAAAAAAATGCATGAATGGTGGATCAACTTGTTTGTGGGTTGATCAGTGTTCATCATCTGGGAAGAACATTGAAATAAAACTTCTACCTCCCGGACGTTCAATTTCATAGAGTTCGCCCCCAATAGTTCAAGGCATTGGCATCATCACTTCCATCTCAGTTCATTGAGGTTAGTCGAAGACAGTGAAGTCTCACTGGAATTCATCGATCTTTGTTGGGGAGGAAGTTTATCAGAGGTTCAATAGAAAATACTCCAAATTTAATTCTTCATCTATCAATGTGCTAGATATTAAAATGGAAATCATGTCACATCATTTCAGTTACGTTGTGACGTCATGTCATTACGCTTTTTCATTTATGAAACAACACCGATGTTGTGCTTCCTTTAATGAATTGTTATGCTGCATGATATGTGCTATTAATAAGTTTAATTAATGTGCCCCATCGCCACTTCTTACCCACACCAGAGCATTATTGTCTTCCACTCAATGGATAATAAATAAAACAAAATATGTTTTTTGAGTTATTTTATTATTTTTTCTAAAAAATTATGTAAATAATTTTTTTCATTCATCCCCAGAAGGCTAATGTTATGTTCATTCAAGGTGAATCCTAATGTTTTTAATCTAATGGTTTCCTTGGATTTTCGATATTAGCACCGGTTGAAAAGAAACAAAAACGTGAACATGTGTTTACGGAACGTACCTTAAAATCGTTTAAAATTCCATTCTCTGCTCTCCTGGGCTCAGAATCATGTGTCGTCAGATAGTACGGTCTCTGAATAATTTCATATAATAAAAAACATTTTATATGGAATTTCTATGAGATTACAATATATTCATTTCATTAGAGTATGTGGTAAATTGAAAGTTTATAGTTGTTCTACAAAAGGGTGAAATTAATATTATGAAATGAAATGATATCAAGAAGTATATTTTCTTTTGTTCCCTATCATTACAGAAAAATAGTCCATCTACTCTAGGATAAAGATCAGGAGACAAAATATAATCCAATTAACTTCATATTAAATGAATCAATGTCCTTTAAATTCATCCTAAAATTATTTTCTTCCAATTTTTGACTTTTTGAGGATCATTCACTTTTTTATGATCAATGAGCTCTTCCACTAACTATTATTATTTCTAAAATTCCTCCTTGTCCATATTCTCACATCCCATGAATGGTCTCCATGTTGTAACCCTAGTTATGTGATATTCAATTTGACCTAATTATTTACCTTTCAATCTTTTTATGAGAAAATTTCATTAAGCCTTTTTTAGAATTTGGGTTTCAATAATATTATTTTTGATTATTAGACCCTTGTTAATGGAGAACATGATAAAAATTACGAGGATGCACTTTATTTAAAAGGTTTATAATTTTATAGCCCCCACAATTTGAAATATATTAATCTATAAATAAATTCAATCTGTTTGAAAAATTATGATTCACACAAAATCGATTTTAATTGTATCTCAATACTATATTCAAATATTTTAATTTAAACATGACCATTATGAACTAGTATTTATGTTGTCAAATATAAATATAACCACTTACATTTAAAAATTATCTGGTTTACACATTTTTTAATGAAATTAAGTGGTTATCTATTGAATATATATAATATAATAATCAATTTTTTGAAAAAAATGATTTTCTAAAAAAGGGTTTTCTCAACAAGAATAGTTAGTCATACATTGTGAATATAAATTTAAATTAAATTAATTATATTATAGAATACGTATTAGAAAAAAATCAGTTTTGAAATCAGCATATTAATATTAACTAATTATTATTTTGTTTGGGATTTTGGGGAAAATAATAAATTATTAATGAATACTAAAAATAATGATATTTATAAAATTTTCATTTTTAAATAATTATTTGAATTTTATTTTAATTTTTATTTCATAAAAATATATGTATTATTTCTTTGTATTAAATCCAAATAATTATTCTTAAGTCATCTTTATTATATTGAAATCGACCCTATTTTCTTGTAGCTGGTGTCTGCTATATTAAATTGGCACAAGAAACATAGAATCAAACTTGGAAGAAATCAGTATTAATGTAATCCTTTTTATTGAGATTCGTGCTTGATATTCTTAATAAAGTGGAAAAACTAATGTAAAAAAGTATTTTCTTTGGTAACACCTTTATTCCTTATAGTGTTTCCCTTCATATTATTCACAAAACAAATCTTGGTGTCATGGTGAAAATAAAACAATGTAAGATTAGAGGAAATATACTATTTAAGGGTAAATAATATTTATATGTAAACAACTAAAGATAATTATTTTTAATAAATAACATGATAATAATATAGAATAAAGTAATTATGATCAAATAATTACACTTAAATAATCACATGATCATTAAAACATAACAATAGATATTATATGTACTCAAATAATAACATGTAATATTAATTAATGAATTTATAATAATGGAATCCATAATTTAAGAATTCTAAAATATTCTATTGATTCATTTTTCTAAAACATAAAAATAAATTGGTTTGGACTTGACTGGAACAAATAATGTTTGTCTCATGAGACACATAAATACATCAAGGGATTAATGAGGGACCCTCCCCACACATACTATGTCTAATAAATTCATTACATATATGGGGTGAAATATAATCAAAATAAACAAGTGTTTTGGAATACTAGAAGAAGAAATATTATTATATACCCCAATCGATAGACATAATCATAAACCATCAAGTGTAAACTAGTGAATTGTAAGAGAATTATACATCCCCAGTCAATCTAATCTTAATATATCAGGATAAATAATAATTATTGTTTAATTTTAACATATCCTAAGTGGATCATATATAAATTCAGTTGTTTATGACATTAATTAATATAAATTCAATGAAAAGTCTCCTAAAACATGTTTGAAAAAAATATCCATTGAATTTTCAAAATTACCCTTAAAATAAATTTCAAAAAATCTTCTGACAATTATTTTCAATGAAAATAATCTTTTTAACCTTTTAAATTATATTTAATTCATTTATTGGTCATTAATATGTGAAATTTTGTTCCTTCCATTCACATAAAATAATGATTCATTTCACATTTTCATTAAAATCCACTCAAAAATTATTTTGAAATTGAAATAAAGATTAACATTAGATTTTTTTTAAAAAAATAAATATTTTTCCGAAAAAAATAATATATAAATTTTATAAGATAAAAAAATTGAAATTTTTTTAAGACATGGGTTTTGATGAAAATAGATTACTGACCAAGGATACAAATAATTTCATTTTTTTCTTAAGATAGTTTCTCAATAATTTTAAGAATAAATGAGTGGAAAAATAGTAAGATAAATACAAAAAATTCATTAAAATATATTTTAGATTAGAATAATTTTTTATATGTTATAAATATCAAATAAATTCTGGAATGAAGGAAAAAACATAAATAAAATTTGAATAGTGATGGGATTATAAAATGAAAGCTTACTAATTTAGTAACATCTGAATCTTAATCCCCATAAAATAAGTGACATTAAATAAATCACTAAATAAAAAAACTCTAAATTTATTTTTAATTTAAAATATCAATGGTTCAATATTTATAACACACAAATGAAATAAGTGGGGAATATGGAACAGTTCTGACGGTAGTAGAAGTGTGATTAGATGCACTTGCCTCAGTTTTAATTTTCATCCTATGTTTATATACCTCATGTATAATGGTATTAATCAAAATATTATTTTATAACATATCTATGATTATATTTTTAACATATTATGTGATCCTATTATAATATTTCACCACCTTTTTTATAATATTTTATTATTTTCATTATTTTAGGTGTTAATTTCCTTACTTCGTCATGTGATTTTGTCGTGAATGTTTGGTTTCATGTGAATATGACACATATATTTATATATATCTTATAAAATATATTAATAATGTTATAAATATAATATTTACATAGTCGATACATTTTCAAAAAAATTATTAATATTTCACATGAAAAATTAATCGCATCGCTTCATGGAGATGGTAGGCCATATGTATGCACGTTTGGTGATATCATTAAATTATAGAGGAAAGGGTATGAAAGTGGGTGATATAATAATTTTACATAATAAATATCATCTCATATATATCTCAAATAATCATTAAATTTATCCTTATTATAGTCCCTGTAATGCGTATGAGAGAAATAGAAATACATCGCTTCACGAGGCCATAATCCATCAAAAAAATTGAACTGTTATTGTACTTGAAACATAAAAAAATTAAAAATGTGACAGGTTATATTAATATTATGTAATAATAATAATATCATTAATTTCATAAAAATGTGTTACACTTTTATTATATCAATACTTTAAGGGTTGGGATGGAGGATGAACTACATCAATTTTCAAGGTGGTAGTCCATTGTACACACGATCCATAGTTTCATTTCTCAATACATGGAAGTAGATGTGTATAAATATCATTACATAAATATAATAAAATATAAATATATGTTATATTATGTATTAAATATATTTTAATATTTTTTACATAATTTAAAATAGAAGAAGTGGAATCAAAATCCAAGAGCATTGTTAAGATAATTACATTCTGTAAGAGAATCCTCCTTTGTATATCTTCTTCATGACCCAAATAATTTTTTATTTGGAGTAATATAAGATATATAATATGTTTAAGGATTTTGGGGTGTGATTTTGGTTGTTTTTGGTCAATCCGAAGGACTTTAGGGGTGTAACCAACTAAGGGTATGTAGTGAACTGTTATAAGGGGTGACGGGTAACCTTCTCTGAAATTACTATTAAATTTCAAAAAATAATTAAAAATGACAAAGTCATTCATATTTTAGAATAATATAAATAAAATTAAAACATTATTTTGAATATTATATGGTGTAAATATAGATATTTCGTAGTTTTTACTTGTTTATCGGTTATTTTAATACTTATCTTTTTAGTTTAGCCCCACAATAAACCCATTTAAACCATAACTGCAATAATTAATTATTAGTTTTTTCTATTATCATTATGGTAAAAATTTATGTTTAAATTATCCTAAAATATAATTTATTCTTATAAAAAATATGGAATTCATTTTTCAAAATACAATTTATTAATGTGGTAGAATTCATTTTGAAATTATACACACAAACAAAATGAATAAGAGTGGTTCCAATGTGAAAATTGTTGTAAGTTTAAAATGTATTAGTGTCAATATTCTATATAAAAATGAATGAACAGATCTAGATTAGTTAAATAATAAAATAATTTATAAATTTTTTGTTAAAAATAATTTATAATATAATTTAGCAATGTAAATAATTTAATTGAGAAGGATGTTTTTATTAAAATCTGTATTTTTAACTATTCATTAAAATGAGACATTCAAAAAAATAAACCAAATTACCCTAAATTAAATTTGATATTATGAATTAAAAATTAAAACCATTTTTCCAGATAATTTTTTATATCATGATAACAATTTATTATAAATTATATGTGCAATGATAGACTATACTACTTTTTAGAAAAATAATTTTTTTTAAAAAAATTTCTTATACATTCAAATTTTTATTAATTTATATAAAATAAATTGTTAACCATTTAATTTATTTTTTAAATTTTTAATCCATAAATGTTTTATAATATATTTTGAATAGTTGATTATTTCCAACATGATGTCTTGAATATATTCATTATTAATAATAATAATATTTTAATTGATTATATATTTTCTTTTTAACACATTTTTTCATACATACCAATCCATCAAAGATTTTTAATTTATTTAAAAATATTTTTAATGTATAGATGTGGGATTTTATATTCCCATCTATGAATTGTGAATTTTTAAAAACATTCTATCAATCACGATTTTCAAATTTTAAAAATAACTTGATGGTACATTGTCCCCCTTATGTGAATTTTGTCCTCAAATGTTTAACATTTTATCATTAATCAAGGGGTTGACATTTGAAAATAACTTCATTGAAAACCCACATCGTAAAAAGGGATAATTAAAAATCTTTTTTATAAGAGAGAAAGGGAAGAATAAATGTCATTTTGAATAACATATAAGTAGTTTTATACATAGGGGAATATTATAGGAATGTGCATATATGTACAATGATGAGAAGTGTAAATAATTATAGAGAGTGATAGAGTTCATTAATGAGAAGAATGTGAATGATATTAGGAATTTCAAGGACTCAAAATATATATATTTTATAAATTTAAACGTATTTGGTTCCAAAAATTGATGTTATTAGAATAATGTTTTGTTTTATTTTAACTTTTATAATTAGCCTCGCTTAAAGTACATACATGTTACATCACTTTTAAAGAATACTTAAAATAGTATAAAAATAGATGGAAAAAGACCATATTAGTTTAGTGCCTTTGGAAACATGTATAAGTAAACTATAGTACAAGATCGTGCAAAATTATCTCCCAATTGGTTCTTCATTATTAGGACCTTTCTTATAATCGTGATACTTAATAAATATCTTTATAACCTAGGGATGTAGAGATAAAAGGGTTGATCTCAGATACCCAACAAGGTAAAATAATGGAGACATGTGAGCATAATAATGGGAATAGGGGTATAAGAATGTGATCATAACATTAGGATATCGTACCCTCCATATCATAAGATCATAAACACAAATAATGGAATAAATCATGGAAGTTCATAAGACAAGAATCAAATAGAAATAAATAAATAAAGAAATTAAACCATTATACTGCTGCCAATAGTTTTTTTTATTTTATAAAATCCGATTCAAGGGGGACCGGTGCCCAACATACAACCCTAAACATGGTCAAGAGAACCAAAAAACAACCTACAACACAAAATAGGACAACATTAAACATCATAATAACTATAGTCATCCCCGCATCCCATGCATGATTCATCGTCTCCGGTGGCCGATTCCCACTCCAGGTGTCTCCAGAAACTTTCACTTTGAACCCGATTTCTATGTTGATCAAGAGCAACCGTATTTAGAGAAGCCTTCTTAACTCCGGTTCCCTTTTTAACTACAAGAACAACCTGTCTGTTTAATTTATAAGTAGACCTAGTCTTCATTGGCTATGGTAGGTGAGAATAATCGTTCCTTGGATGCCTTATTAGTGGCACGAATGAGGTTCTTTCACAGGCATAACTCAACTAAATTCCACTGTAGATGATATTGCTGAATGAACGGCCAACAGGGGTACCCAAGTTCTATTTTCCTCTCCCAGAAATCTCCCTTCCCTTCCCTGATTGCTCCCTCAACACAGACACATGACACCCAATATTTAAACCCGGGCTCTGATCTGATTGATTACTTTCCATCAAGGGTTGTCACCTTTCCACCAAAGGTTGTTCATCCTCAGCCATATAACCTACCTCCTTCCCCTTAGCTTCCATCTGAAGAACCTCCAGAGTCAAGTCGCCACGAAGGCAGTCCTTCCCGATGAAGGCAGTGACAGAAAAACCGTGACTGGCGCTAACCCCGACCCCTGATTCACCCATTCCAGCAAAAGAGGGAGACTTACCACACTGAGGGAACCTTCCACCAATCCTGAAACTGAATCCGGCTCCATACAACCAACCTACCTATCCTCTGGGACCTCCACATCTCACTCACCTCCTGTAAATACCTCCTCCTCTAGGCGTGCAGTCAGATTGACCTCACATAGCCCCTCAAACCTATTACTCAAAGACAGAAATGACTTCGCCAGGAGATCACGAATTTTGGAATACTTCGTTTTGGTCAAGTTGGACACCTCCACAAAACTGAAGTCCCGATCCTCTTAAACCTGTTCTGAATCCACAACATTAGAGGACATAGCAATCACCTCTTTATCCTGATTTATCCTAATGATAGCAGTTCCAACTATAAGGCCTTCATCCAAAGAAACACTACGTGACCCAGAGGCAACCTTATCCCCAGCTGAATAAGATGGCTGAGACCCCTGCCCTCCTACTACCGACTCCTTAGCTATCATAGCCCAACCCACCTTTGCACCGTTGTCCAGCAGCTTGTCCCTGATCCATCCTCCATGATAATTATCTCATCCTTTCCACTTTGCCTCGCATCCCTCGAACGTGAAAGAGAACCTCTTTGATAGGCTTCAACTGGGTGACCCAGAAGTTTGCAAATACCACAAAATTCAGTCTAGTTTTCATAGACAACTCTCTATTTGTACCTATACTCCTTGCCGATCATGATCAAAACATAATCAAAGGGGATGCGCGATGCATCCATTTCAACACACACCCTGGGATTTACCGGATGGCAAAACTCCTTGGTATGACAATCAGAACAAAGATATCTGCCTAACAGGTTACCCAACAAGCGAATAATTGAAGGATTTTGAAATGTTAATTGAAGTTTTGGAAAGCTTACACAAACAATGATGGAATGAGAGTCCCAGATCATATGAAGATTGAAGGACCACCACAGAAGCATAAATCGAGTTCCATTAAAGTTGCGAGGAGCCCTCACCCAAGCCTGGATGAGATCTTCCTCTAATTGAAACCTAATAATAAAATTATTTTTGTCCATCAAGCCAACCATCACACATTTGCAAAGATCCCATGATCCAAAAAAAAAATGATCGAAGTCATCCACAGAGGGACTTCTATGTTTGAACCGGGCCAACAGAGTTATATTCAGCAAGGCTGGGGGCTCTGTGAACTCAGATAAGGAAATATTAAGATACGACGCTCCATCGAATAAATCATAAACCCAAGGATAAAGAGAAACTTTTGGAAAAGGGGGAAGAAACTCCGGATTAGAAAATGGCTGAAATGACCTGGCTCTCCGAAGAGATGACGATTCCCCCCCCCCCCACCTGGGGGGAGGATCCGGTGCATCTTCCGCCGTCTTCACATAAAAGAATAATAAAAGGAATTATGTAAGAAACATTAGAATATAGAATGATTTCTATAGTATTCAAGTCATTACATCCAAGACCATAGTAGTAGAATGTGATAACTCCCCCTACCATCTTGGCAGTCATGTTTCACTCCTATGACCATCTTAGTCGTCAAGGTTAACTCCCAATACCATCTATGTTGTATGGTTTTAATCCCTTCACTATCTTGGTTGTCATTGTTCACTCCATTGGACATCCTAGTAGTCCAGGTTTACTCCCAAGATAATATTAGTAACATGAGTTTAGTAACAATACCATCATGGTAGTCATTGTTCATAGCCATGGGCATTATAGTAGTTAGGGATTATTTCCAACACTATCTTATTCTATATCATGAGATGAAAGTATTTACCTGATGAATTTGAGGGAGATATAGGTACCAGCCATCTCATTGTGAAATAGTACATATATGTTCCACAAAATCATAAAAAATCCTATCATAAGACATGAAATGTAATTGGTATAATAAAAATGTAATAATACCATATCTTATTGAATAAGATACAGGTTTCATAATAATTTCATAAAAATCATAAACCATGAACGTAATTGGGTTTCAAAATCAATGAAACTCTAAAAGAAAATCTAGTTTCATATAAATCATGTCATCAAGACATAAAACATTCATAGAATTCAAAATAATGGATCATTTAGAACATTCCCCAAAAATGAATGAGTAACATCAAAATATGTAATCTTATATGGAAAATAATTTTGAAATTGCATGGAAAAAAAATTCTTGAGGAAAATATTTTTTTATCAATTTTTTAAAACATAGATCCTTTTGAAATCCATTTTGTTTGAAAATACCTTGAAAAAATATAAATATGGATTGAAATCATACTAAAAACCATTTTTATTGAAAACATTTAAAATATTATTGAAAACATTTTTAAAATAATTTTCCATGAAAACATATAAAATAAGCCTCCAAACATTCTACAAATCATTTTATTTAAAGTCACTCCAAAATCACATAATGAATGATTGAAATAATTTTTGAAATAGAATTATTTTTAAATAACATTAAAAATGAATCACAAACTCATGAAAACATTTGTAAAACTATTTCATTGAAAACACTTTGAAAACATACAAGTAAATTCTTAAAATGATATGAAAATAATTACTTTTAAAAACTCATTCCAAATGTATATTGAAAGCTTTAAAATGTTTTGAAAACCATTTATATGAAAATAAAATTTAAAACAGATAAATAAATCTTTTAAAACCGAAAAAATATATTTCAAATCAATTTTCTAGGAGAATGATAATCAAGTATCATTAAAAAACATTTTTTTAAACATGGTATTTGAAATAAAACTGATTTTTGACAGAATGGAGAATTACAATTATATTTTTCAAAAAATCATATTCTAAGTTATCTTATGTATCAATGATGGGATAAAAGGTACTAATACATTAATCCATACTTGATAACTATATGATAATATCATTTAAAATTTTTCATGATATATTTTTCATATTATTTCAACAAAGGAAGAATAATGATTAGCATTCTCCAAGAGAGATGAGAATGTATCAATAAACTCTTATCACTTTCAAACATTGAACCTTATTCCACATGTAAGAAAATAAAATTATATTTAGATTAAAATATCATTAATATAATCGTATTATTGATGTAACCTTGAAAATTTATGTATATATTACTCAAAAATATATTGGTTCAGAACAACACATGTGTCTCAATGATGGAAAATAAGACAAGAGTATCTAACAAATTTGTAACATGTAAAACATAAACCCCATGAAATAATGATAATATAATGGATATTTAAATACCCATAAATTTATTAATAATATTCATTGAATACAATCATGATAAATATATGGTGAACATTACATATATATCATAGATATGAAAAGTGAAATAAATTAACTTACCTTCTATATGGACTTTCATCGCAATCGTTCAAAAATCATGTAAAATAAATATAATATTATTATAAATCTATTTAAGAAAAAAATTCTTATATATATATATATTACAATTTATTTTTTCATTATATCTTTATATCACACTCTTATAAACAAATCCATGATAGGGTTACGCTTGGGGTAATATAATCTTTGTTTTTCGTTTGTTTGTTGATTTGTTTTAAATTTGGTCCAAATACATATATAATGGAAAAAATAATTTTAAACCTGAAATAATTATATTTAATATTAATTATGTTTTTATTATAATATATATTTAATTCAAACTTATGAAATGTAATAAATTATTCATGGATATGGTAGGTCATATGTAGGCATGAACACTATTTTTATATTATATTCATATTGAAATAAAGTATGTAAATTATATATATGTATATATATGTATGTATATATATTTGTTTCAATATAATTATTATATAAAATATATCTCAAAATTTCACTAAACACTACATCAATACATTCCATGTATAGTGTGAATGAATCACATCTCTTTGAAGAGAAGGTAGTCTAAATGTCCAAAAAATGATATTATCCACTTTAAACATGATGTAATGTCTAAAGGAATGTGTTATAAAATAATTTTAGATGCCAAAATACATACTAAATATAATTTTTATCATATATAATATAGTGCTTCCATTATAATTTTTATCCATTAATGGTGGAAATGAAAAAATGACCAATCATTGTCTTGTGAGGTGGTATTTCTCTATACACATAAACAACAAGTTCATTACACAGTAGATGGAAGGTTGTGTATGTGTCGGTGGAAAACATAGATTAAATCATATCATTATATAGAGGATACAATTATTTTTTAATATGAATTTAATAAGTACATTTTGGGGGGGATAATTGAAATTAAACTAAAGAGCATAAGGAATGATATTACATCTTCTTTGGGAAACTCCTTTTTGATTTCCCATGTTGGCTTCCATTGATGGGTTTATTCCCAATTGGAGGATTATTGTAGGAAATTATGGATGTATTTATGTGTATTTGGTTGATAGTGGTTAACCTATAGTGTTTGATATGTGCGATGAAGTGGGAGAGGTGGTGGCCATTTATATAGAAGGTATGGGACTCATTTAGATTTTTAAACAATTTAGGTGTACAACCTTTTTACCTAAAAAAGGCACCCCAAACCAAAAAATTTCAATAATGGTAGTTTTATGGTCTAAATATTTCCATCCAATTTCTGTTGTACAATTTTCTAGGTTTTTTGGTACCTAATGAATAAGGTTTAATACCTTTTTATGATTAATTTTACCTCAATAGTTGTAATTAATGTTAACTACATTCCATAATTTTTTTTTCCAAAAATAATTTTTCAATTATCTAAAATTATAAATAATTATTATTAAATATATGTAACCCATTTTTTAAAATTCCAATCACGTAATTGGAAGATATTAATTTAAATTAAAATTTGAATACGGGATGACGATTGAGGTTTTTAAATTAAAAATGTTCAAAAGTGTGATATGTTTTTATAATCAATTTCAATGTAAAACTAATTCAAATACCCTATACTGGATTAACATACATATTATGGATTTTATATAACTTTAAAACCAAGTAAAAATATAATTTAACAGTATAAATAATTTTGAGGAAAAATATGTTTTGAATTAAAATTCAGTATTTTAAATTTTCCTTAAAAATTGAATCCTCACCAAAAATTACCAAAAAAATTAACCTAAGATAATTTTTATTTTTTCACATTAATATTTTACATTTATTTTACATAAAATATTTTTAAAATTTCTAAAATTTTTAATTAAAATAGGTATTGTATTAAATTATGGAAAAAGATCCTTTATAAAAATATTGATTTTTATACAAAATATTTGATTTGTTAATATCTTATGCTTATAAAATCTAATGGATTAATATATTGTTTTTATTGAATATATTAAATATATATTTCTTTAATATCATCCAAAAATAATAAATTATTTATTTTATTGTTATGAAATACTTTTGGGAACATAATAATAGAATGTACAAATACATTCCCTCTATATTCAATTAGTTCTTATATTCATTTCTAATAAATTTGTTACACATTAATTAAACCATGCATATTTATAATTTAATGAAAAAAATTAATTACTTCCATCATAGAATATATGTTATATCTAATTATATTATGTAATAATATTCTTAATAATATATTATTTTTCTCGATAAAACTTGATCTTGGGTATTACCCAAGCCTCTCAGGAAAGTCAATATTTTGTGTAATGTACACTAAAATCAGTATTTTATGTAAATCATTATTAACATTATGTTACCTGTTTTTCATTATTAAATTGGTGTTTTGTATAAAATAAGACAAAAATTGTTCTTTAAATTAATTTTTTTAGTATTGTGTGAAATGTGGAATATAAAAAATATTAAATTAATTAAAAAAATTATTTCACAAAATATTCTGGTTTTACATTAAACCAATATAATAATTAATTTCTCCCTCAAAATTATTTTGGGTTAGTGAAAATTTAATGCATTAACTTCCCTTCATAAAAAGACACATAATTATAATAAATTCTAAATCTTCAATTTAAAATAGAATTTTTGAATCATAGGTGTTACCCAAAGTAACATTATTGGTGCCAAATTTTTCTTGGGGACCCCTATAGACATATTTGATAATCTGAATGACATAATCTGATTTAGTGGATTATCCTAATAATCACTTGGGATATGCATTCATGATTGGAGGGCTACACATGAATACAAATTCTATATGCAAGAATTTTGTGTGACCAATGCAATGTTAAAGACTATCTTCTGCTCCAATCCCTTGAAAACAGCCAAGTCAATTGCAAGAGAGAAATTGAAACATCATGAAAGAGGACAGTCCCACATTCAATACTCATGCCCACCCAATGCGATGTAAAGAGAAAAAATTTTCTTCATCCTTTTTATATGATCTCACTGAGATTTTGGATTATATATAGAGGGATACCCACTACCTTTGAGAGGGAATCTCTGGAAGTTAATCCATCTCTCCCATGTGGGTACGATGTCCCCTTCCATGATAGCGTGAAATTCATGGATTCAAGGTACTATATCATGCATGATAGGTCACCCTTCGGTGTTCCCATATGTTCTTGACCATCACCCATTATTCAATTTTCCTATAGAATGTGTGTGAAAAATACCCATCTTGCACACAAGCCTTGTCGTTGTGTAGTGACATTTAACCTAAGCACCATCATCTTGCATGAAAGTACCTAGTCATTCATTTTCAATTCTTTTAGACATCACGGGTTATCATTAACCTACTGAACCATGATTGAGGTCCTCTTTTATGCATCTCCCTACATTGTGCGAAACTCATACTAGTGGTCTTCTAGGATTGTGCATAGTGATTTCATGGTTCCCCATGAAGTGATTCACTGTGTGTGGCCCTACCTAATGATTCTTCTCATAGGTATTCTAAAATAAAATTTCTTCTTCACATATCTAGTCTAACATGGAACCCTTTATTGACCAATCATCCACATCACTCCCTTTGGGAATTTCTTGTGCCATCCCTTCCCAGTTGTGGGTTGGTACAAGCTATGTAAATCCAAGGGATGAGGGGTGTGTCCCCATCAACTGATCTTCAATATGTTAAAATTCAAAGAACCCATGTCCTCAACACATGATTTTAAACTATATTTTTTTCACATACTAGAACAGCCTGAGAACATTAAATAGGGTGTGCGACCAGGATATTTTAGTTTCCCCCTTCTAGATCCACTCTCTCTCCCTTTTTGATTTTTCACCCTATGTGCCTCGGGAAGCATCCATAAAAACCCATAACCGCCTCCTTGGTCTTATCTCCTGGAGTAAGTCTGAATATCCATCACTATAGGCTGCTAGCCATGATTAAGCCCCACACCATCTTTGATGGGTTCACCATTCATGAAATGATCTTCATGAATTCTATATCCACTTATCTCTAACTCTACGGATGACTAATGTGGTTTTATATTAATATGAAACCATGAAATCCTCTATGGGCTACTAACCATGTGTTATCCATAAGAATACTATGGGCCATTAACCATGAGAATTCCCTATCATGATTATGTGCCACTATCCATGCTTGATCACCATATCCCCCATCCCGATCATTGTGGAATTTGTTCCCTATATTCAAAATAAGGTATGCAGGATGCCTCTCTATAGTCCAATCCCATCACTCCCCCCAATTCATTTTCGCAATCCATTTCATGTCATTTCACCCATACCATATGATGTTAAACTGCACGCTCCAAACTACATTTGTTTTGATCCCTTTCCTGTATGTAGAAATCCTCTCGGAGATTTATTCCAAAACATTGATAAACATAGATTATAACATCTAGATATGTACCCTTATAATGCAACATCTTCCCTTTTTTGAGAGATCTCTCAGATCTATAATTTGAGGTGTTATGTACCACATGGGATGCAAACACTACCTAAGCCTTGTATGCCACCATAGCACTCTAACCAAGAGTTCCCCACTTGAGAAGGACCACTAACCAAGAAAAATACCCTGTCACTTATTTGGGTTGTTTTCCATTGTGTATTCCTTGATTCTATGCCCCCATCCAAAACTACATTGGCATTGATCCATTCCTTTCTATTAGGCTATGTAGGTTTCCTCCTTGAGGATCAATACCATCACCCCTGTCCCATACTATTATTTCTTTTAATTTTTAGTGTCGCGAGAATATCATATCCCAACTCATAGGTTCTACATACTTCAGATCCCTATCCATGCACTCCATTTATTATGGTCCACCACCTTAGGTATCTCATTTCCCAATTCTTGAACTATGTAGACTTTGATTATTGACCATTGTGACACATAGAAACCTCCCCGAGGATCAATCCCAACATTTCCATCTCCAAAATAGTTAAATCCAATTCATAAAAATCAATCCATTAAAATCCACCATAATCCATCTTAATTATTACCTAGGATTCCACATCTTGGTGAGATCATTCCACCAACTTCCTCAATACTCTTTGTTGCACTTGTGCATCTAATAATGAAATAGAACCACCCATTGTATTAATCCAACCAAGAGGTTCAAACTTGTGACGGGAAAAAAACCATATATAATACACAAAAAATCTATTCAAACTATGTGGGTTTTAATACCTTTATTCTACACAGGGTATGCAGAAAGACTCCCCTAGGATCAATCATGGAAAATGGTAAACATTGTCATTCACATTTTGGGGTGCACTTCCCTAATCCGTCCTTTGGGATTTCCAAATCAGCCTTCACAGTGTAAAATCTTTGTTTTCTAGGACACATAATCCCAGGTATATCCTTATCTGGTTTTCTGATCCTTTCAACTAATAACCACTCAAGGTTCTCCCTCCTATAGAAGTACCTATCTGATCCACTCTCATCTGTTTTCCAATCATTCTGATCTGTCTCTACTAGATGATAAACTTATGGCATACCCTATGTTAAACATGGGAATCCAAAGGATATCACAAAGATTTGACTCCATCATAATTACCTAACAATATATGTGGGATTCATCAGGTTCCACTTCTTATTGGATCTCTATAATAATCAATAATTAAAGTGTACCAATTTTCCAGTGTCCAGACATTCTAGTGATGTTAAACGTGACTACTATTAAGACTGAAGGTAGCTACCCTGAGTTGAATCTATGGAATGTCCTGATACAAAAAGCATAATTAGCTGACATCTAAAATGATATGTAATATTCATGAACAATGTATTAATATATTTGGGAGACCCAAAATAGGTGATGAATTTTTAGGGGGAATCCATGAAAGAAGGTACTGAAATTACTACATCCCATTTTGATCATGGAGCTCACATGACTAAGGAAGTGATGAATTCCTCCCACCATTGGAAAGAGGGAACGTGGGGTAAAATGTATTTGTCTGCAATGTAGGCACATGAACATGCATGTCTAGTGCAGCCTAGTGGAAAGCATCAAAAATATAAAAAATTTGAACGTAATGTGAAGATTTTATCTGATAACCATAGTGATTAGTAGCCTCTATGACATTAATTGATAAGAATGTCACCAGATCTGGCTATCTGATTCCATGTCCCACAAAGAAAATAGTCAGCCTATTATATAGCTCATAACAATTTGGTGCAGTTAATCATTGGGTAATTGTTTTGTGACATTGTCAACATGGATTTCTCCATCCGTCCATGGAATAATTACTTGTGCTCGAGAACTGGGCACTTATTTCCTATCATTCATACTGATAGATAAATATACTATATTTTCATCACCCATGTTACATTAAATAATTCCCCTACACCTTTCAAATATAGATTAATGGGTAATTACAATGTGGTAATCCTGCATAGCTCCACCTCTTCCACGACGTTATCCGCAACCACATCTATCAGGCAACCATTCCATGTATCACCCCCAAAATATTTCCATAGAAGTGTGATCGAAAGTATTATATGACAATATTAATAAGAGTTTTCATCCAAACAAGGGATGTGGCATGCCTGGATTTTGAGGCTTTTGTGCCTCACCATCACCTCTAACCCTAATGGATGTGTAGGGGCCACTTATCCCCACTAATATATTCAACCTTTTCAGGAGCCTCTCTTTAGAATTCCCCAATGATTCACTACCCTACACCAATGTGGTGACTGATGTTTGAGTAATCCTAGCAGTGATCATATCCTAGGTGATATATTGGAGGGCTCCCCCAGGCTTCATCAATAGCGTTATCTAGTCCCTCAAGTTGATAATATGTGTCATATACCCATACACCGTCGTTCCCAGTGTGATGGACCAAATATTAACATTGAATGTATGTTCAAAAGGATTCCTATTAGAGGCGTAGTCTTCTTCAGCTCTAGTGGAAGATGCCACACTCAGTGCATTCTTTTAGGTACCTACTACTATAGATCAAGGATTCACCACCGCCCAATTGGGGGTGAGATCCCATACACCTCATGAGAAGGATTGGATGACACTTCTGGTCACCAGAATGATCAAAAACCATCACGATCCAACCCGTGATATCAAGATTCTGTACAATTTTCCTCCCTATACCAACACCAATCCACGAATAGGGCCTCCCCATATTATTAACATCTGGCATGGATTGCCTCCCCATGTTCTATATATCTCTAGCAGCGGTCCTACCCGCTTCACCTCTTTCAACCTCAGGGGTCCCACACATGTATCCATCCACTATCAAGGAGGTAATCCCCACACACAATATTCTAAACATGGAGGTCCTCCCCATGTGTCCATTGATGTCTTCCCAGCTTCTCCTCACACCATATCTCACTAGATTGCGGGCCATCCCTGCTCTTATATCAATCATGGAGGTCATCCCCATGTTCTCATCTCCACCCATAGAGTAGGTCCTACCTGCTTCCACAAAAATAGGAATGGAAGTCCTCCCCATATCCAATCTATCTCAATAGGAGGTCCTCTATTCAATAGCACTAACCCACATAGATGTTACCCCATGTCAAAAATTTTCCTTTACCTGAAGAACCATCCATGGACAAGAGGTAGAAACATCACCACAATGGGTAGAAATATAAGAGAATCATAATTGGGGTCAGTCTAGTTAGGTTTTTAGATTATTAATAATAATTTTTCTCCATGATAGAACCTTTTCCCCAGTCATCTATATTAGGGTCTGGGGTAGGAACCTGACTAGTGAGCTTCATCCTTCTAGAATGTGAAATACACTCGATCAATGAAGCCCTCTACAAGTACATACAGGAGGGGAAAGATTTGGCTCTATTCCAAGTTCAAGTTGTGCAATCCTCCCAATCCTCACCAGGATCATTACCTACCATGACACAAGATCACAAAGTGTTCTTATGGGTATTGGTAGTTGAAGTGAACCATCCTGAATAGCCACCATTGATCGCTGCCTTCATTTTGGATGCAGTGGTCGACACTCCATCCTATAGGTATGTGATTATGTTGTAAATATCATCTCCCAATGACAGACCAATGAGTAGAGGCTAGCTATCTCATGCACTATTCTCTTCACCAACCATTCCTCTTCCACAATGGTCTACATCAGTTCCATTACTAGTTCCCCAGCTACCCCCAGTTGATGAATGGGTCAACTAGATACTGGATCCAACTTTTGAATAGAGAATATTGTGGTACACTATCAAGTTGGACTAATTCCTTAAGGTTTTCTAGATGATAATGACTCCATATTTTATCATCCTAGAGTCCTTCACTAAGGATGAGGTAATGTATTTTCGTTGGACTCTCGGGGTGATGAATTTATTACTCCTTCATCATCAATTTGTTTATCTGAAGATCTAGAGGAATTATCATGATATTGACATGTAGTGTCTCATGGATGACCTGGCCATGTTTCCCATCACTCAACACCCTATATCACCTTATTTTCACTAGACCTTATAGAAAATAAGAATTCATAGCTTTAATATGCTACACATAATTATTGTGGAGGAGTCCCCACATTTTTAGATCCTTGAATGAGTGATAGTATGAATCCCTCTATTTCCGCTTGATTCTACATCAACTCGAAATGTAGACCGATATTGAGGATATGCCTCTAGGTGTAGTTGTTATAAACCTAGATGATCTCTGTATGCATAAAGAGAATGATACTATGATAGGGATCATTGAAGAGAACCTACTCATAAGAACAACACAACATCTACAGGATCACCCTATCATTTTTACTCACCAGTAAAGATATTGTCTTGGTATTGTTAAAACTACAGAGTCATTGCCTCTCATTCAGGACCCGACCGGGGGAAGAGAGAACACATAGACAGTTAAGACCTATGATCCATCAATCATGATAATTTTATTTTGATGATTATCATGATAAGGTTAAATTTTTTAAACAACTCATCGAATAGAATAATATCATTGATGTGTTCCTAACTCAGCACCTTTCTGAATGGTGCACAAATTATGGAGATCATTTGTATGATCCAATCCACCCTATAGTGTGGATAAATGGGAAACCACAAGTTATTCGCAGGATATTTCCTCTCACTGATCCCAATAATCCTACACATCCCTATAGGTAGATGCTAGATTTTATGGTAAACAACCACTATATGAATCACTAAATTCAGCTGATCTGCATAAGAATATTCTCCATGACCCAACCCCACAAGTTGTTCCTCTAATAGATCCACAATACTTCCCTCCACCAGTTCAACATGATATTCTTTTATAAGATCCACTATCCATTTATCCATCGTATTGTGACGAAGAACCTAGAAATGAAATGTTGTTCAAGGATCCTCTCCCTGACAGGAATCCCCAATATGTGGATCTGATGGTTGCTATAATCTCCCACCTCAAGGCCCTTGAAACATGTTATGTGGTGATCCCACCTGGTTAAAAACTATATCCATCATGGGTAGATGATATTCCAACACCATAAAATTTTTCTATCCCTAAATTCCCCCTTTAATGGGATGGGATACACACAAAAACATCTATCACACTTCATCTCATGATGTGGACCCATGGTAGGAACTCCCGTGCACTAGGAAGCATCCAACCACCAAAATTTTGTAATGATACTGCAAGGGCCAATATATTTCTGGTAAAACAAGTTAAAAATTGGGTCTATAGATGGTCATGAGGATATATGTAGGAAATTTAATAATTATTTCAGCTCCACCACATGGAAGACCAATATTACTGACCACATAAAGTCCAATCAAAGCCATATGTGGGAATTACAGATTTCATCACTTGGTGGAATGGGCTCATGTATTCAATCGATATTCTACTAACTCAAGAACAACAACTGATGATGTGCCTCAGGAATTTGAAGATTGAACATGTCCCATCCCTAATCATTGAAGATTTACCATGTGGATTCAGTTATTTTTATGATAATGATGAACTTATAGAGGAAGCAATATAGAAAAAAATGGTCACATCCATTGAATCCCACAGCTCCTTCAAGAAGAATATCAAAGGTCAAGATTTCATTAATTGAATTGATAGGGGTCCCCGGGATGATCTATTTTTTACCGATAGAGCCGCTTCCACAGCTTCACTAAGGGCAACAACCTCAATCCATGCTTTAAGCGTAGAATTACCCACTCTATAATCGGAATGCGCCACCGTATAATGCACCACCACTTCCCAAGAAAGATAACTAGGTTCCACCTCCTCACCATGATCTATCCCTCCATCAGGGCCAAGCTCGTAGAGTTTTATTCTCTAACAATAGAAACCAGACCTAATAGTTTGATGAGGCTCTCATCCCTGGTTATTTCTGAATTTCCATAGTTCATGTGATCAATATGTTTCAAGATTATAGAATACCCCAAGAGGTGGATCTCAACAATATCCCCATATACTGCCCCTATCACTAATTCCTTGGGTTAACTCTAAATAAGTGTGATGTGTTCAACGACTGGATTTAGGACTCGATCGATGACAACTTATTCAGGTTGGCTTTTACCCCAACATAGGCAGCATGTATCACTACAGTGATAGATTGTTGTATAGATGGTGAATGGTAGTAGGTCTATATTCAAGGGTCTCAAGAGTATGATAACTGGTTGGCCTGTAAGGTAGTCTCTCACACTCACTGTATCATCTGGTCCTATTCAAATCAACCTGATCCACCTAAATTCACAGTTCTTTCTAAGAAAAATTCTTCTGAATTAGGTATCATACTTCTGTTTCTTATAAGAGCAGGAACCTTCATCGCAAGGGGAAAAATGCCCCCACTAATGTTGAATCCATCTCTATCTCTTGATGAAATCATGCCTCCAAATATGTGATTCTCTACC
Organism: Viscum album; assembly: GCA_963277665.1. Taxonomy (NCBI): domain Eukaryota; kingdom Viridiplantae; phylum Streptophyta; class Magnoliopsida; order Santalales; family Viscaceae; genus Viscum; species Viscum album. The sequence continues at coordinate 469,153,693 of OY728123.1, read as the reverse complement.
CAGATCCACCATGTATTTGAGGATTCCTCATGTTGCGATAAGGAGTGTGACATAGTAAATACCATTGAACTGGTGGACCATCACATTGTACCTGGTGACGAGGATCACTAGTATAGTCCTCCTAATGTCCCCAATCGACACCATCATCAAAGTAGTCATGGATATGTGAACAATAAGAGTACTCAAGATAATGTTTCTAGTGAGGTTGTGCACGCCACTATTACCGGAAAGTAGGATTAGCACAGATCTCAACCTGCATAGTCCTCTCATCCAAACTTATCAGAATTTTAGCCACCACAGTTCATGTTACACAATCAAGGAGAGCTTCCATGACAGATCTATGATTAGTCACACTCAATTGTGGCCAAACCTGAGCCATTCCACTATCATAAAATTTTAATTATTCATGGTGCAACTAGGGAGCAGTGGGATATCCCTTACACCAGCCAGAATACGCTAGTTTAACATGCAATCCCCTTTATATAATATTTTGTAGAGAAACCCCATACTAGTATAAATGTGTTACTAACATGGAAGTATGATGTTCTTAAACACCATTCCAACATCCCTAAGAATATCTCAATCGAATAGCCAATATAACTATAATATTATATGTTTAATTCCCCCAAAGAAGCTCTTAAAACCCCCATCCAGTTCGAAAAAGAGGTAGCGGTCACGAATGCCTTCCATGCGGTGGAAATAAAGTTACTAGAATTCCAATCCACAATATTTTTCATAATAGAGGATGAATGTTACCCCGTATAAATAAACATTTATCTATTTTACATCACCAGACAGTTCAATTGTGCGGAGGTCCACCACAATGTTTTTGACAAATGTTCTATGTTCAATATTTTCCTAACTCGGATGATCTGAAAGATTGGATTTACAGAAGAATATCTGATTCCCACTAACATAGAGATTATTCATTATGCCAGGATAGATGAATGTTTATTTAGTAAGATCCTCTTGATGATCCAATTCAATGGCCTGATTTCTAGTACCATGTTTATGGTTGTCTCACAATACTCCTCCTATAACACATTTATTTGAAGGCCTTTCCCACACCTTCATGAAGTAGTTCCATTATCATATCTCGAGTGCCTCAATTACTCCATTAATGGATGAGTGGACATACTCTTGGGTGATGAATCTTCCTTTTCATCTTGTGAAGCCGACTATTTAGATGATAAATTTTAAAATAGGAAGGATAAGTCTGTTCAAACAATGGATATTAATCAAATTACTCTATTTTACAACCCATAGGTAGACTTGGACAATGCTTTCGTCCTTCTAATTCACATATTGGAGACCACAACCCTAAAAAACATCCATTTCATTTTTGTATCCAACAAAAGGGTGAATCTCCTTCTCAACTAATGGAGTAAATATGGATCATGTCGTACTCCTATACGAATCCAGCTCGAGTGTCTCCAGATCCCCTTAGACCATTATGGTATTGTAATTTTCACACCATGGGAACATGATTTCATGATATTTTATTATTTTTAGGGCCGGGTGTATCCAAATCAATCCAACACTCCACTAATTTTTTTGATATTATCAAGAATAGCCCCTTGGTTCGAAGGCCTAATGTAATTGGGTCGATTGATTTTTTCTCCACGGTGATAGTAGTGTTAGAGTCCCCAGATGAAGATTAGATTATAACTCATGTTGGTACCATCTTACCTTGAAGGCCAGCTAACATAGAATAATTGCTTCCTACTGATGGTCCTCACTTAAAAGATGATGAGGAGGTAATGAAGGATGAACCTCCCATATTTCAATATTTCATCACCACCATCGTCAATGATTTGGTACTGGTAAACCTCAGTGCCAATTCAAACTTGGGGAGACACTAATCATCACATCTATGCCCGCCAATGAATAAAAACTATATGTATAATTCCTAAAGAAACATCATGCTATATTTTCATTGATATATGATGATATTCCTCAACTAGATCATCATGTCATTGTCCACCGCCTTTGTCTCTTGATAAGCCATCACGGGTTCATATAAACTCCAAGGAAGATGAATACTACTCATAGTGCTAGGGTCGATGATTGAGTTGATAAGATCATCATGACCAATATCATCAAGGTATTATACTACCCTATATGGTTGTCCAATATAATCCCTGTCATGATGAATACTATATTGACAGTTTCTTCGTTGAATTCTAGTATCTCATCCATCTCTGTATATCAGATGATTTTCCCTTCCTATGATGGATCTGCTAATTGATACCACTAATAGATTAAAAGCCATCTACTTCTGGGATAGATATATAGGATTTAATCAAATATGAATTTCCAATAAGGATGAATAATTCACTTCTGTCACAAAACCATAGGGAACATTATTGTACCATGTAATTCCTTTCAATCAAAAAAATGTTGGAGATACATATCAATGTGATATTCATCGCATAATCAAACTGATCCATGATAAATTAGTGGAATTATATGTGGATGATTTAAATGTAAAATATCATTAACTCTAGGAACATCTCAGAGATCATGAGAAAGTGTTTGACTTCCTCCTCTCCTTATATCTAAAGATGAACCCCTTAATGTGTTCCCTCAGGTTTATCAATCTATATTTATTCGACTTTATCATCAAATACAGTGGCATCAATATGAATCCAAAAACGATAAAGGATATCAGGTATATTCCTTCTTTAAGAAACCATCAATATCTCATAGGATTTATAGGACACATAGACTATATAAGTCGATTAATTTCAAATCTACATAGAATAAGTAATCCCTTTTCAAGGATCGTGAATAAAGGTGTAATTTATCATTGGGATGAACTATGCCAGACCAATTTTGAGGAAATCAATAAGTATCTTCTACAACCTCTGGTTCTAATTCCACTCATATCTGTAAGTTCATTGGTCCATTATGTGACCGCCTGAGAATCATACCTTAGTACTCATCTCATTCAGAAGAAATATTATGGGACATACAATAGTTCGAATTATCTTTTCCTCCTATTCCTCAACATGGGGACAATATATTCCTATATGAAGAAACGATTCCTCATTTACTTTTCATGGTACATAAGTTGCGACATTATCCATAACATCACAAGATATAGCTGGTGTCCCACATGGATCTTCTTATGTATATTCTGAACCACCCTCTGTTGACTGACCATATTTCATGGTGGGAAATGATCATTCAATAATTTGACATTATGTAAATTTTATAGAAAGATATTAATGGTTAGGTTCTAGAAGATTTTATGGAATCCCACAAGCCCCCAAAGTGTATTCTACAGATGTTGATTTTAAAGAAGAAGTGAAACTCTTAGATGATCAATAAATGATGTGTTGGAAAATTCATTTTGATTGTGAATCAAATATCCTCCATGGTAGGAGACTCAGTGATCCTAGGTTCAGCAGGTTAGGCATGGGAATAATCTTCATCACATCTATAGAATATGTTTTTCCCTATTTGTACCTATTGGAAGATATTTTCACTCACAAAGAGGTGGATTATTAGGATCTAATCAATGGTCTCGAGATGGACCTCGATATTGATGTTCCCACTTACATGTTTAGGGGGACTCCGAGCTGGTTATCGAGTATATCAATGGTTACTATGTTGTCAAAAAGTCATTTAATTTAATCCTGTTAGAGCACATGATCTTACTGGTGGCTCGATTCCATTCTTGGACATAAATAACCCATGTTCCTTTGGTCGTAGAATGGTAAAATCAACACCTTGGACATCCTATCTATATCTCTCACAGAGCCTAACTAAGATGATTTGATTATTCATGTGGAACATCAAAGTGTCATTTCTCATGTCACCCTAGATAATGATGATAGCCATCAAGTAAGGAATCATACAAAAATTGCTTCCACACCAGATCCTCCATGTCCACCTATCACATTAGAGGAGATCCTTGGTTGGATACATACTTTCGGTGAGTACCTCCATCGTAGAACTCTCATGACCGAGAGAGACTAAAGGGAGAAAATACATTGACATGTAGTGTAGTTCACCATCTAGAGTGGTCTCAGCCTTTTGAAGATCCTCTAAAAACATGGTTTAAAGGGAGTTCACCTTCATTGTGTTCAAGGAGACGGCATTACCCAGTTTATATGGGATGTCTAGGTTGGTTCTTATGGGTCTCATCTTTTCGGGTTGAAACTCTCCCACCAGATTTGATGGTTGGGCTAAATTTAGGACCAATTTTCTTCCTGACTACATTGAGTTCACAAAGAGGTTCCATAGATGTCATATCCATGAATATTTGGTGAATTATCTTCCATAGCTTCTCCATACTACGATGTATTCTTAGAACATTGTTGTCTAGGGACCTGTGGTTATGGGACCATAACCCCTAGCAATAGCTCGCCAGTCTAGGTTCTTTCTGATAACCAATGATTTAGTTTCCAAGTGGGTGTAGGAGATTCCTCTAATGGAAGTAATGTCCCATTATATCATTGATTTCATGAGCTCCAATGTAATACATAGATTCAGAGTCCCTCATGCCATCCCAAAAGAAATAATCACAAATTTTCAAGCAGATGAGCTAATGAAATTGTACACCTAGTACAACATCCCACCAAATCATGATTCTAACTACCATTAACATGATAATGTCAATATTCAGGTGTTCAGTAAGACCCTATATAACTTTTACATTATATGGTTTCTTGTAATAGGAAATGTTTTCCGGAAAATCTCCCCAACACTATCTGGGATTATTAAAAGACTACATGAGATTCCATTTAAGTGGCCCCATATCCCATGGTTTATGGAACAGAAGTGGTCCTACCCATTGATATTCGGTTTCCATCACTCCATATAAATATCTATGATCAATATATGTCAGACAGGGTAGAAGATTTCTGTATGGATAACCTAGAGACCGTCATAGAGAACTAGCTCGCAGCCTTGAGCAAACTAGATATGCAGAAAAATATGATAGTTGGGGATTTAAACAAGAAGTTCTATCTCTGCTCCTTCATCTAGGGTAACACAGTATTGGCCTTAAAAAGGATATGATACCCAGTTTGAATCCAAAAATTTATATCCTATATAAAAGGGACCTTACATCCTTCACCAATTTTCCCCAACAATGCATACACTTTCATCACCATGTATCGTGATTGGATTACACTTCACACCAATGAAATGTCCTCATGAAGTACATCCCAAGAGTGAGTGAACATCCTACATGATGATAAAATGAAAACTATAAACACATTTCTTCATAGTTCAAGCACAACTACTATAAACTAAGATCTACTTCGTCCTGCATGATGTAAAACTAGATGTCTGTCCCGCATGACGTTAAACTACCAGAATCATTTTTCATGTCCCAGATGAAATTAAACTATTTCTTAGTTCATACCAAATGACGTTAAACATCAAAAAATTTATGTACTCTGTGTTTCATGATTCCATCCTTCACTGGATGCATAAAAAATAAAATAAATTTTATCCTTGAGTCTAGTTCCATGTTCCTCAATATTTCTATCCCTTTAGGCCTTCCCATATGCTCCACATTCTAGGACCTTAAACTAAAATCTATCATGTCCCACACAATGTTAAAAAACCATGTCCTGCTTGAATGACTTTAATATAAATAGCATTCATGGTCCATTATATATGACTTTAAAAAGAAATATCCCCGTTTTCTAACATTACACCAATACTTAACCATCGCACATGATGTTAAATAATTCCCTTTTCCTTACAACATGACATTAAACAACCCAAAACTTGATGAACTATGTATGGATTCATTCCTACCCTCACACGATACATAGGAAGATCTGAATTATTTGACTTCAGTTCTAGCCCAATGTTTATCCACCCTTTCATCCCATTTGGACTTATTCCTCTTTTGGGAGTTCATAGTGTGGTGTGGGATTCATTAACCATCATTCCTGTTAGGTTTATTTTACCACTCCATGTGCATCCCCTTCAAGAAATTATTCCCCCCAAAGTCCATGTCACACAACAATAAAATTCCTCACAACCCATGTTATCAACGAATGATTTTAAACTACATGGAACTTCAAAAACTATATATGGGTTGATCCCCATTCAAGTGGGTTACATAAGAACGCCTAAGATTACTGTCTTCAGTTCATCCCCATGATCATTAACCCATTTTTCCTTTTCCATCCACTCATACTCTAGAGTTATCTTCTCTTAATTGAATCCCTTGACCTCTATTATGACTCATTAACATGTTCAATTTTGATTTTATATATATCATAGTATATTGGATTCTTCTAGAATATCTTCTTATTCAATTTCAATGCTTCATGTGTCCCATTTTTTGGGTCTCAATTATCTTTCTTGTACGAAGGGACCCCCTAAATGTATGGGTTCTTATCATCATGGCTCACATACAATCTTGAGCCAAAGTCCTAGAAGATTTTGAATGAAATTTTGATAAACACTTGGTATTTCGAATATGGTTATCAGTCAACCCTGATGGGTTTGTTCCCATTTGAGGATACATAATATGAAAACCGTGTCTGAAATATGTCAAGTTGTTAACCTCCATCATTATACCAACAACATTTTGTTGAAAATATTTGGCACATTGATTCACATCCTTCTCCATATCCTTATTATCATGTTGAACTACCACACACTAATCATTTTTCCTCCATGTACATTTGCACATTGAGTGGGTGGACTAGAAACATCATTTAATCTGTTACTCCAAAACTTAATTCCCCTAAAATATGCTTCCATGAGTCTTAGAAATATTTTATTCGCGTTTTTTTCACACCAACCGTGGCACACATTGGATTAGGGGTCATCATATGTATTATACCTATAAGGGAGAATCATACCATATTATGGTCTAAACTCTATGACCTTAAATAAGGATTCTGTGTACCAAAGTCCAAAAATCATTAATTTAAATTTTATGTGTGTTCCCTGAATGTGTGGTGTGGTGTTAATTTATTTATTCTTCAGGCATGTCAGACTCCCTCACAGTACCACACTGATAATCTCTATACCATATGGTCTGAGCACTGTGACCTCAAACTATGATATTCCGCATCCTTGTTTCCTGATAATATAATGTCTAATAACACTCATCCTTATCATAGGATGTTAAAATATGAATTATTCATCTAGGATATATGATGATATACTACACAACACTATGATGTCATCACCTTTAAAAATATTTCCCCTTTGGTATTTTCTATCTACCATTCCATCTTCAAGAACTATGTGTTTCTTGATTCCCTTACTTATGGGATACATATTTATACAAGAACATTTTTTCCTAGGTATAGTCATTGGGACATGACCACTGTTCCCCCCATATTGGCCTGGGTGTTCTTAAAGGTGGGTGTGGTGTGGTTTGGATCTCATTGGTCCTCATTCATGATAGGGTTCCTTAGGCACTACACTACACATTTCCCTTATCGAAGCCAAAATTTCTTTATGTTCCAGACTCTATAACTGTAAGAATTTATTTTTAGCTTCCAATTTCCAATGACAATAACCTTCATAACAACCTCAATTTTTTCTCATTTGAAAGGCTACCTCCAATTATGGTGTTTTCTATTTTCCACACCTTCCTCCAAGAACTACGTTTGGATTTATTCTCATCCCTATGGGATATATAGGGACCCTAGGAGATTTATTATATTGTCTATCCCTAAAGCCTTTTTTTCTCTAGTGTCGTTGCTTGGGTTCTTCCCATAGTATCAAATTATGGTTATGTCCCTTTAGGTCCTTATTTAGGTATGGTTTTATGAAAACCCCACAATGTACCTCCCTTAAAACTAGACCTAGTTCCTCCTACGGAGACAGTCTGTCATCATTTTCATGATTTACATAACCTTTGATTGGGTTTCCATTTTCATACATGTCTATAGGGACCAAATAATGGTATAGATTCCTATCCTCATGGATTTCCTAAAACCATTGGCCAATATCCCAAAAAATGCGATCAAAATTTTGAGACATTATCTACATTTCGAATATAGTTAGTGGTCATCCTTCAGATGTCTGTTCCCAAACCAAGTCACATGTTATGGATGTTTTGTTTTGAATATGTTCAATAATTATCCTCCATTATAATGAAACCCCCATTGCATCCCAAATATTGAACACTATGATTCATGGTTTTCTTGCCCTCCTGATCTTATGGGTCTTCAACACTCATGGTGTTGTTTGTCTGTGCATCTACATGCATTATGTATGAATGTTTTATGGGTTGGGATTTCAGAACTTGACATTTATCCTCCACTATTATACAATTTAATGTGATGGGAAAATCCCGACACCAGTCATTGTTTCATACATCGAACATGAATCATGTGGTATTAGGAGTCTAGGTAGGGTCATTCAAATTATTTATGTTTTAAAACATTGTGGTCCAATTTCAATGACCTTAAACCAAGATCTCTTTCATCGAATCCATATGAAGTTAAACTATGATACTATGTCCCACATGATGTCTAATAGTGGCATCCATACGACTTGAAGATAAAATTCATGGTCCATTCCTGCCATACAATCTTAAACATTTCATCCTAGCTAGATGAGGGAATATTGAGAAACATTGTTTTGTTCTCACTTATGAGGGAATCACAATTTTCACTAGTTACCACCATGAAACATGTCAAGACACACACAGTTATTGATTACTATAGTGATACCTGGTCTTTTGGCCCTTGGTTATTCGCCCAAAAAACACACAGACATCAGATTTAAAAGAAAAAATAAGAAATATCAAATGTATTCTCATTTAACAGGAACAAGACCTGACCTAATTTACATTTTATGGGATACTTAATGGATCTTGGATCATCAGTTTTGGTCCCAATGACAATAGTATCACCCACCATTTATATAACAATATCTTCACCATTACTGTGTGTGGTTAAAATGAATGGCCTTTGAAGTGCATTGTGTTGCATTTGTTGTCAATGAGACATGTTGTTGTCTTAGAATGAATGGATGTCAAGGAGTCAAGATGTGAATGTCAAAGGATGTGATGGTGATGGTGATGAAGGAGAATGGCCATGGTACTTAGAGGAATGTCACTTAGGAGATTCACTAAGTGGCATTGGAGAATATGGTTGAAACATTCTCCATGTAAATCAGACGATTGTTGAACTGGTCTTTAAGTTCTAAGAACTTGTATCCTGATGATACAATGTCACAACATTGTTTGAAGACCATGCATTGTATTGACAATGCATGAGGAGAAGTAAGATGATCCATCCACAACCACTAAGTGGATGAAGTGGATTGAATGAAGTCCATGCACTATCACTTAGTGCATGTGAATCAGAAGATGTTCCAATTGATCTCTGATTAGATCAATGAATATTATTGAAGAAATATTTGATTCAGGAGCTCGGTTGAAGATGAAGAACCTTTTGAATTCCGTATCCTAAGTGAAGATCATGGGAGGAGGATTAAAGAATTCTTAAGAAGTAGAGAAGGAAAGAAATGGCTTAAGGGAGAAGTGGCATTTGGCTTATACTCACTCATGGGTTACTTTGTTTTTGACAAAGTATTTGTACCTGCCTTTGCCAAAAAATTAGGCCAGCCAAGGCACCTTGGGGGGTTCAACCCCAAGGCATGGGCGCTAGGGCACCACGCCCGGGGGAACCCCGTGGGGCGAGCCAGGGCGGCTGGGCGCACCCGCAGACACCACAGAGGCGCTGGGGCACGCCCGGAGGAGCGCATAGTGGGCGCTAGAGCGCGCCCGTGTGTGTGCATGGTGGGCGCTAGAGCGCGTCCGCGGGAGCAAGAGTGGGCGCAGAGCGCGCCCGCAGAGAGAACCCGGTGCGGGGCGGCACCGGGAGGGGAGAAGTTTCAACTGGCCGCTCATGGGAGCGCCAGGGTGATAAAGCGCGGAAAATCCGCGGAAGGATTCGATGTGGGACGCGGGATTTTCACCGGGAGCAAATCTCGGCCGCTCGATTCATCGCGCGCTTGATCTGCGCCGCACATCTGATCCGCGGCGTCCCGATCTGATCCAGGCCGTCCAAAGTTGTTTGATCGGCTGATCCAACGGCCCAGCGACTGTCTTCTTCCCCGAGCTCGCACAAGGCCATCCGACGACCGCCGGCGAACCAGAGGCCTCCGAGCACCAGTTTTCGAGCTCCCGGCCATCATTGTTCGATCCAAAGACTCCATTGAGATCGTCTAAGCACACTGAATACATCCATGCAATAAAATGGGCCTGCATGCACGAAATGGAGAACCTGATGTTCGGCCGAGGAAAACCGAAGGTGCCGTGGCTATGTTAGTTTATGGTTTGCATGGATTTGCCCAAAACCGAGGCCGTGCATGCGTTCGAAGTCGCATGCACGAAGAGGAAGAAAATAATAAAGGAACCCGCGTGAAACAGATGAAGAAACGAGATTTGAAAAATCTTTAAAGATCCGAAGATCTCGGGAGTTTGAGAATTATTGCACGCGGATGATTCGGGCATCTCTCTGCCTCGCCTATAAAAGAAGAGCCCAAGGCTCTCTGATTGCTTGCTGATCCGCTGAGTATTTGAAGTCCCGTGAGAAGCACTCTGTGCCTCACGAAGTCGAAGCCCTGCGCGCACACTTGCGCGGCAGTGAAGCCAGGAGCATCCCTTGCTCCGCGGTGTTCCTTTTGCGCACTCCTTGCGCGAAAGAGGTTGGAGAAGAACCCTGCGCGCCTTCCCCTTGCGCGGCAGGAAGAACCCGGGGCCGCGACATCTTGCGCGCCCACGGTTGAAGCCCGTGCTGCCTTGCACCCAGGTGCTTGCGCGACCCATGGCCAGTGGCACCTTGCGCGGCTGCCCCTTGCACCAAGACATCTTGTGCGCCTCCTTGTAGAAAGGGTTAAAGTGAGAACACCCTACGGCTTGTGTGTGTGTGCACAAAAGAAATAAAAAGGCCGCAACCTTGGGTGTGTGTGAAACAAGAAGACCCTACGGCCTTGTGTGTGCTAAGTGAAGAGGAAGAGCACACTTGGCCGTGTGTGCATTTGAAGAGGCCGAGGGTTGTGACCTTGTGTGTGCACCAAGTGAAGACACATTTTGTGTGTGCAAAATTGAAGAACAACCTACGGGTTAAGGGTGTGCAACAAGAAGAGGGAAGAGGCCAAAGTCAAGTGTGTGCAAAACAAAGAACAATTTATGTGTACATGAACAAGTGACAAAGAAGGCCGAACCTATGTGTGTGCTCTAAGAGGAGTGGACACACTTAGAAGAAGAAGGAGACCCTCACACTAAAGTATAACACACATTCTAGTGTGTAAGCAAATTGCATAAAGTGTGTGAAGTCTGAGAAGTAGGTGTGTGCTCAAAAGTGATTACACCCTTTGTGGGTCTACTGCACCAAGAAGAAGAAAAGGAGAGTGCATGCATGCATGCATGTACGTGCACACGTGAACAGTGCTAAATCAGTGGTGTGCAACTGAGACTGGACCAGACCGAAGATAAAGATATTATTTGTCTGAGCATTCAGTAATTGGAGAGAAGCCAGGTCATCCTGAGAAGAAGGAGATAAATCCTGAGCTAGACGAGAAGACCTGATCATCACAAGTGATCAGAGGTACAGAGCAAGGCCAGCAGTCTTTATCCCAGACTGCTGAGGATACTTGAAGAACTTGAAGTGAAGAAGAGCTACTCGTGTGACTCGAGGAGCCAGGAGAAGACCCTGTGGGACTCAGGGAGAAGAAGTCTTCAGTGGGATTCTGGAGCAGGCCAGTGGGACTCTGGTGACACTGTGGGACGCAGTATAAAGACCCTCCTGTGGGACTCAGGAGAGATACAGTGAGACTCTGTATCGACCATTGTAATTCTAACAAGTTATAATGGGAGAATCCATGCTTGGAGAGCATGGCAAGGATGTAGGCCTTTGGTGCCGAACCTTGTAAATCCTTGTGTCCTGTGCCTTTTCATTACTGCATTATCCGGGAAAGGTTGAGAGATACAAGAAGAGTGGATCGAGGCTTTAACCAGCCATAGAGGTTTAATTGATTAAGAATCAATTAGTAAAAAGTTTTAAGGGATCACTGATTCACCCCCTCCCCCTCTCAGTGATTCACACTGATCTGGGCACTTCAATTGGTATCAAAGGGAGGTTACCTCTAAAAGATCCAAGGGAGTCTTTATAAAGTGCAGATTTGAGGAAATGAGTGACCAGCCTCAAATGGAGATATCTGCCAAGACTCAGAAAAATAGAAAGAAGAAACAGGCCAAGAAGATGAAGAAAGCCTGTCCTAGCTGTGATGAATTTGAAACAATGAATGATCTTCAGAGTGCACTCAAATATCTTCAGAAGACAGTTCCCATGGAAGTGGCAAAGTGTATAGCTACAGGCATCCATGATCTTCATGAAGAAAAATCACAGTTAGAAGAAGAAGCCAATGCAATGGAAGATCAATTGGCAAAAAGGGTTGGCATAACCAACACTCTCAGAAAGCTGGTGAAGGCTAAAGATGAAACCGTTTCTCTTTGCAATGAAAGATATGAAGACACTGCTGAAGAATTGCAGAGAAGCCTTTCTGAGAAAGAATTATTTAAAGTAATAATCAAAGATGTTTTCCATGCACTGGAAAAGAGGCATAAAGTTTCAATGATTGTCAGAGATGCTCAAATTGAAGACAAAGTCAAAATGGTGAAGGAGCTTGACAACTCATTGCATGAAATGAAGAAGGTGCATGATGACCAGATGGAACAGCTGAAACAGAATTGGGAAGGAAGGCTAAGAACTGTTGAGGATGAGAAGAACTCCCTCAATATGAAATGCTTAGAACTGGAGGTGATATTGAAAAATCAGCAATCACCTAAAGCTGAATCCTCCCAGTCAGCTGGAAGAAGAAATGTTGCTACTCAAGTATGCATTGAGCAGGATGATTCTAAAAGAAAGACATCCTCTTGTGAAAGTGCAACAACTTCTAGAAAGAAGGTACCATCCATACCATCTTGTACTCATGCTTCTAAAAGTGTTTCTATTAAAAGTGCAGGATGGAGAAATAATTCCAAACTAGTATGGATGAAGACAATGAAGAAAGAAAGCTCTCCTGAAGCAGCACAACAATTCAAGACAGGTACCCTACAATCAGAAGGAATCAAGAGGTCAAGATTCGTGGGTCAATGTTGGTGTTGTAACAAGTATGGGCATTGTGCAAAGGATTGTTGGTACAATCCACTGAATGCCAAAGCACAGAGGATGCCCATGCCTAGGGGGAGCAAGCCAGAAGGAAAGAAGCAACATCCACAGGTCCAGAGACATCTGTTTACTGCAAATAGATTTGGATTACTTGACAACATCTGGGATGGTTGCAAAAGTGGTCAAAGAGTTGATACATATCAATCTCCGAATGTATCCGAAGCTGGAATGAAGAGAAGATCACAGAACCTGGCTCAGAAAGAATCCTTGGGAAGCAAGAAGAAAGTGGAAGATGCTCCCAAGAAGATTATGAAAAAGGAAGAGAAGACCTTGGAGTCTAAGTCCAAGAAGGGTGAGTCATCCAGTATGACCACCAAGAAGACATGCTTCTACTGTGGAAAGAAAGGACACATCATGGACCTTTGTAAAGAAGCCATGAACCTAAATAGAAGCAGACTGAACTCCAAAAGACAATCAATCCAGAAGAAGAAGGGATTGATTGAAAATAAGTTGCCTAAGAGAGGTAGCTTAGCAGCATCCAAAGAACCATGTGGAACTTTCAGAACTGAGGCCACACTTCCAAATGATTTACTTGTCATATGGCCACATCAGTTGCAACTTGCCAGAGAACTACAAAGAGCTGAAGATGAAGCTCTGGCATTTGCTAAAGCAAAAAGGAAGAAGAAGGTTTCACATGAAGATGTTTTGAGAACCACACCAGCACAATCATCAATGAAGATCAAATGTGCAAGTGTGAAGACTGGTGAAAATGGGACATCTCGGTTGAGAGAATCTTCTCAACCTTGTTGTTCACATTGATGAACCAAGGAGGTTCCATCTTATTCCCTTATACATTGGTATTTACATGTACTAACATTGCAGGGAATTGAAGATGATGATCATTCTCATCTGGAGAGTGGTTTGGACAAAATGGAGAGCACCCCTTGAGGGGGAGCCAATCTGGAGAAGATGGTATTCTAAGATTTAATACTATCTTGAGAAAAGCTGAAGGTATTCCAATCATACTTTCATCCCTTGTTTCTTAATTGAGTTTATCTTGTCAATTAAGGGGGAGTATGGATTGAAGACAAATGGATGAAAGGGGGAGCTTTATCATTGCACTGAACTTTCTAATGAGTTTTGTGAAGTATGTGCAGGATTTAGCAATTAAGTGTTATATCTGAAAAATTTTCAAACCCCTAAGCATGATCTCACATGTACAGTGAATTTTGAACAGCTTTGAATTCCTTGGTTACATCACTCTTGTTTTCTACACCGGGTTAGCCCAAGTAGACTTAGAGTTGATCAACTAAAGGTTCTTTGCTAAAGAAGAACATGTGACATCATCCCTCTCCTAGTGTTTTTCAAGAAGATACTTTTTACAAGGGAGGAAGAGATCTTTGAAAGAGTACCACACCACACCTTTGCATTTGATTGCCAATAAGGGGGAGAAAATATTGGCACACATATTGACCCATTCATATGTGCTAAAGGAGTGTATTGACAACAAATACAAAGGGGGAGATTGAAGTGCATTGTGTTGCATTTGTTGTCAATGAGACATGTTGTTGTCTTAGAATGAATGGATGTCAAGGAGTCAAGATGTGAATGTCAAAGGATGTGATGGTGATGGTGATGAAGGAGAATGGCCATGGTACTTAGAGGAATGTCACTTAGGAGATTCACTAAGTGGCATTGGAGAATATGGTTGAAACATTCTCCATGTAAATCAGACGATTGTTGAACTGGTCTTTAAGTTCTAAGAACTTGTATCCTGATGATACAATGTCACAACATTGTTTGAAGACCATGCATTGTATTGACAATGCATGAGGAGAAGTAAGATGATCCATCCACAACCACTAAGTGGATGAAGTGGATTGAATGAAGTCCATACACTATCACTTAGTGCATGTGAATCAGAAGATGTTCCAATTGATCTCTGATTAGATCAATGAATATTATTGAAGAAATATTTGATTCAGGAGCTCGGTTGAAGATGAAGAACCTTTTGAATTCCGTATCCTAAGTGAAGATCATGGGAGGAGGATTAAAGAATTCTTAAGAAGTAGAGAAGGAAAGAAATGGCTTAAGGGAGAAGTGGCATTTGGCTTATACTCACTCATGGGTTACTTTGTTTTTGACAAAGTATTTGTACCTGCCTTTGCCAAAAAATTAGGCCAGCCAAGGCACCTTGGGGGGTTCAACCCCAAGGCATGGGCGCTAGGGCACCACGCCCGGGGGAACCCCGTGGGGCGAGCCAGGGCGGCTGGGCGCACCCGCAGACACCACAGAGGCGCTGGGGCACGCCCGGAGGAGCGCATAGTGGGCGCTAGAGCGCGCCCGTGTGTGTGCATGGTGGGCGCTAGAGCGCGTCCGCGGGAGCAAGAGTGGGCGCAGAGCGCGCCCGCAGAGAGAACCCGGTGCGGGGCGGCACCGGGAGGGGAGAAGTTTCAACTGGCCGCTCATGGGAGCGCCAGGGTGATAAAGCGCGGAAAATCCGCGGAAGGATTCGATGTGGGACGCGGGATTTTCACCGGGAGCAAATCTCGGCCGCTCGATTCATCGCGCGCTTGATCTGCACCGCACATCTGATCCGCGGCGTCCCGATCTGATCCAGGCCGTCCAAAGTCGTTTGATCGGCTGATCCAACGGCCCAGCGACTGTCTTCTTCCCCGAGCTCGCACAAGGCCATCCGACGACCGCCGGCGAACCAGAGGCCTCCGAGCACCAGTTTTCGAGCTCCCGGCCATCATTGTTCGATCCAAAGACTCCATTGAGATCGTCTAAGCGCACTGAATACATCCATGCAATAAAATGGGCCTGCATGCACGAAATGGAGAACCTGATGTTCGGCCGAGGCAAACCGAAGGTGCCGAGGCTATGTTAGTTTATGGTTTGCATGGATTTGCCCAAAACCGAGGCCGTGCATGCGTTCGAAGTCGCATGCACGAAGAGGAAGAAAATAATAAAGGAACCCGCGTGAAACAGATGAAGAAACGAGATTTTAAAAATCTTTAAAGATCCGAAGATCTCGGGAGTTTGAGAATTATTGCACGCGGATGATTCGGGCATCTCTCTGCCTCGCCTATAAAAGAAGAGCCAAAGGCTCTCTGATTGCTTGCTGATCCGCTGAGTATTTGAAGTCCCGTGAGAAGCACTCTGTGCCTCACGAAGTCGAAGCCCTGCGCGCACACTTGCGCGACAGTGAAGCCAGGAGCATCCCTTGCTCCGCGGTGTTCCTTTTGCGCACTCCTTGCGCGAAAGAGGTTGGAGAAGAACCCTGCGCGCCTTCCCCTTGCGCGGCAGGAAGAACCCGGGGCCGCGGCATCTTGCGCGCCCACGGTTGAAGCCCGTGCTGCCTTGCACCCAGGTGCTTGCGCGACCCATGGCCAGTGGCACCTTGCGCGGCTGCCCCTTGCACCAAGACATCTTGTGCGCCTCCTTGTAGAAAGGGTTAAAGTGAGAACACCCTACGGCTTGTGTGTGTGTGAACAAAAGAAATAAAAAGGCCGCAACCTTGGGTGTGTGTGAAACAAGAAGACCCTACGGCCTTGTGTGTGCTAAGTGAAGAGGAAGAGCACACTTGGCCGTGTGTGCATTTGAAGAGGCCGAGGGTTGTGACCTTGTGTGTGCACCAAGTGAAGACACATTTTGTGTGTGCAAAATTGAAGAACAACCTACGGGTTAAGGGTGTGCAACAAGAAGAGGGAAGAGGCCAAAGTCAAGTGTGTGCAAAACAAAGAACAATTTATGTGTACATGAACAAGTGACAAAGAAGGCCGAACCTATGTGTGTGCTCTAAGAGGAGTGGACACACTTAGAAGAAGAAGGAGACCCTCACACTAAAGTATAACACACATTCTAGTGTGTAAGCAAATTGCATAAAGTGTGTGAAGTCTGAGAAGTAGGTGTGTGCTCAAAAGTGATTACACCCTTTGTGGGTCTACTGCACCAAGAAGAAGAAAAGGAGAGTGCATGCATGCATGCATGTACGTGCACACGTGAACAGTGCTAAATCAGTGGTGTGCAACTGAGACTGGACCAGACCGAAGATAAAGATATTATTTGTCTGAGCATTCAGTAATTGGAGAGAAGCCAGGTCATCCTGAGAAGAAGGAGATAAATCCTGAGCTAGACGAGAAGACCTGATCATCACAAGTGATCAGAGGTACAGAGCAAGGCCAGCAGTCTTTATCCCAGACTGCTGAGGATACTTGAAGAACTTGAAGTGAAGAAGAGCTACTCGTGTGACTCGAGGAGCCAGGAGAAGACCCTGTGGGACTCAGGGAGAAGAAGTCTTCAGTGGGATTCTGGAGCAGGCCAGTGGGACTCTGGTGACACTGTGGGATGCAGTATAAAGACCCTCCTGTGGGACTCAGGAGAGATACAGTGAGACTCTGTATCGACCATTGTAATTCTAACAAGTTATAATGGGAGAATCCATGCTTGGAGAGCATGGAAAGGATGTAGGCCTTTGGTGCCGAACCTTGTAAATCCTTGTGTCCTGTGCCTTTTCATTACTGCATTATCCGGGAAAGGTTGAGAGATACAAGAAGAGTGGATCGAGGCTTTAACCAGCCATAGAGGTTTAATTGATTAAGAATCAATTAGTAAAAAGTTTTAAGGGATCACTGATTCACCCCCTCCCCCTCTCAGTGATTCACACTGATCTGGGCACTTCAGCCTTAAAGAACTACATGTGACATGATTCCCATCTTTATGAGGTATGTAGAAACACAATATCATTTCTCTTTGGGAACATCCATAGGTTTTCACACCTTCCTGGCCCTTTTCCCCCAATCACAATTCAAACCCTATGACCTTAAAATATGATTCATAGTTAGTGTAACATGAATTTAATCTATTGGCCACAGTCTTGGAAGTATGACCCTAAACTATGTGATAAGTCCATGTTTTATGACATTAATCTATGATAAGAATATTTTTCCTTACAGAAAAATGTTAAATTATGTGTTTATCATATGAGTTTTCATGATGTGAAACTACAAGGCATCCCCTATCATAAAGAGCAGGTCATCCATCACATTTCTTATAAACATTGATTTTTTCCACACATCAATGATTCTGCTCCCCTTGGATGATATGTAAGATCATTATTCTGAAAATTTTTCTCACACCATTTTGAATTCTTCATGGTGGCATAATTTCAATAGTATAGGAATATTTGGGAATATTCAATCACTCATGCTACATGTTTTAGATTCCATTTATTTGGATACTCAGCCTCTCTCTTGTCTGAAGGAACCCCCAAATGGCCTCTTCCCATGATGCTTTGGATCACATACCATTATGGGAAAATGTTGGCGAAGACATAACACAAAATATCAGGTATGGCCCTGTGTTTTTCAATTCGATCAACAGTTAGAACTTGTTCAGTTGTCTCTATTTAATGATATTGGTATATGTAATTCATTTCAAATATGGTTAGTAGTAATCCCATATCGTGATGCCACCAACAAATTGTTCCGAATTTTGGGTATCATGATTCAAAATTTTCATTCCTGTTTGTTCAAATCAATCCCAATGACCCTATAGTTACCCTAGTCAGGTACTAAAGAATAATGGGAAAAGTAATTTGGCTTCTATAGGAACCCACTCCTCTAGTTAGGTCCCCCTACTCTCTCAACATGAATATCTTGTGTGTTCATTCAGTGATTGTAGACCCATAGTATTTGATGGTTAGTCTGCACTCTCATATACAAAATGGATAATAATGGGATTATACCTTCTTTCACATGTAGGTTATAACCCGCATGAGCATAAAGACTGATCATTATTTGTTCAATGGTTATGATTGAGATGAAACAATTTAATGAATATATATTTCCACGAATACAGTTCAAGAAAATAAAATAGGAAGGGAATAAATGTTTCATGTGTTTTGACAAAATGCAGAACTCACTAATCTACTCCTGTAATGGAAAGCCTCAATGCTGATTCCCTCCATCGTGTAGCCACCATGGTATATTACCTCTCTAAGAGCTCCATTTCCTCATTTACTACCATAGATAGAAGCTCATTAACCGTAACCTGCATTTGTTCCAGCTCGTCACGATTTTTATCAATTTGATGGCATGCTTGCACTAGATGATCCTAGGCATCCACCGACTATAACCTCAATTGTTCAATGATCCCAGATTGATGGGTGTCAAATGTAGTAGGTTTTTCTATTTACTCGTCAAGTAATTGTATTTCCTTCTCATCCTCATGTATATTTTGGACGTTTTTAGACTTTTTCTAGAACAAGAAGATATAAAATTGTTGTCCACTCTCCTACATAATCTATGAAAGATATTAATGTATCATCAAAAGAAGATGGAGATAATCCATAAATCTGACATAAAGAATGTTTATCTGGGTGTGATGTGACCCCATCTGAATCATCCATTCATCCTTTGAGAGATTAAGAAAGTTCATGACACACTTTCTTGCCCTGCGTCGTGTCATATGGATCTCCTTTGCAGCATAAGGATTAGAATCATCCAGTTCCTCAGAATCTATAGGACTATATTCTGGGAAAATGGCTATGTGTTTAGTAACATGTTCCACCTCTAACATCATTTTCGAGGGTTTGGGTACTATGATATGTGGGTGACCCTCCTCGCTCATGTCTTCTTCAATAACTTCACCCTCACCCATTCCAGGCACCGTCCTAGAAGAGAAATTGATATAGATAATATTTTAATTATTTTTCATGTATGTTTCAATGATTTATCCACATACAATTAATCAAGATGTGTATAATTTTACCATTTTATTATTTTTGGTGAATTATGGGTCTAATTTTAAATTTTTCTAATTATGTAAAATTGATAGTTTACTGGAGATTCTTTTTTTATATAGATCTATTAAAATTTTGATCCAAATTGGGTGATTAGTATTTTATTAGATATCATTACTCATGGATATGAATTTGTTTTTTTGACCGAGCCCCAATTCTAAAAATATTATCCCAATAAAATGAATGAAGTGAATCAATTTTATAGCCTAAATAATGGACCCCTCCTAAATAATGGAATTATATCTCAACCTATATAAATCTAAATTAAGTGATTAAATATGAAATAGAAATAGGACTCCAACGTTCATGTCCATAATAAATTTCATGAAAAAATAGGTTATTAATGTATGTATTGATTTCTCAAAAGTGGAGGTAGTTGAGAAGTATTCTCAGAAAAAAAATTCTTCATCCACAATTTAGAGATAATTTTTTTTCCAGATTCCCAAATATGATTAAGATCTTTTGATACATGAGAAAAAGAGAGATGAATGACCTTAATAAAGGAGCCTACTAGATATTCTACCTATTATGAAGAGAAATATACTCAAAAATTTGATGAAGTGAATTTGGGGGGAATGTTTTCCTCCCCACAACCAAATATATATGAGTGTACCCTTTCATTCAAGGTTGTTGAATATGGTGAAATAGTGGATGAGATGGATTATTAGTGTCTTGAATTGCGGTGGATTTTTTATTTTTTTTTATTTTGGTTCATTAGGAAATGTTCTTCCCATATCATATATTTGGAACCAGGCATGCAACAAAAGCCTCAAACAGATGGTTTTTTTAAAATATTCCACTGACGATCGATGTAAACATGTCGATGTCGGTGAACAGTTTCCCAGTCTTAGCCGAGGACCACGCATGGGGGATTTTAAGCACCAACATAAACTGTAAAATACCTAGTTGAGATTCGAAGCAATTCACAATGTCTGATCATCACTGGAAATCGATGCTCGACTAATATGAAGCCAAATTTCTCTATATCATCCGCACATGCTTCGAGGAATTCGTGGGAGCACTGTTCATCATAGTCTGGGTGCTAGCACAGAATACCGACAATTCCTTCGACGTTCCAATGATCACCGCATCGCTTCACTTGTGATGCCCAAGAAAGAGCTCTATCCAAGCTCCTTGAATCCAGAGCATCCCACTTTAGAGTGTGGGAGAGAGGAGAGGAGAGTGAAGCTCTATGAATAGAGTTTGGAAAATTCCCCTCCCCTTCTATTTATAGTGCTTAATGAAAATACCTGGTATCACCTCGCCGGACCCAAATACATAACGCACTATCAATGACATTTTTTGAAAACTAAAATGAGTCATAAATATTATTATTATTTACTTGTAATATGTGAAAATATATTACATGATAATAATTGAGTCATGAACTCGACTCATTGCTCTCAAAAATATTACTTGTACCTTGAATAATTTAATATTTTTCAATTAATATTTTTCATATATTTACTTGAAATTCATAAATACATAAATAAATTCAATTCTCATTATTATAAACTTAAATAATATGAATTTATTTATTTCATTGGTGATTTTTAACATTTGACAATTCCCAGAACCCTATGGCGGGGCCAAAAATCTTCAGAACTCTTATTCAACTGATTTGGGACGATTCTTGAATACTATTTTGTGTATGACCCACTAGGTCGTTATTTCAACAATAGTGAATATTATTCACAGACCAATATCAGGATCTCGAAACCCATCATGTCCCCTAAAGAAATAAGGATTATCACAACAGCGATAACCAACCTATGAACACACATTGTGTAATATAACCTCTTTGTCTGTAATATCTCATAAACCAGGACACACTCATGTGTCATCGCCCTTTTCCTACTTTATAGTTTGTTGATTTGACTGGACGAATTTACCCTTGACTGCTATGGCCATGGTCTTATAAAGGTTCTTCCATCCATATCAACATGTCCTGAGATGTATTACTTCAATAAACTAGAAGCAAAAAAATCCTTTCTCGACAATTCATCCAATTCCATGCCACCATCGACACACTTGACACAAAATACCTCACCACGATTTCATTGCCCTGGTTTTCATCATGCATTAAAGCACATAATAAAATGAAATACATAGGTAATTATCTCAAGTTAGGAGACCATTACACATGATCATAGATTGGAGCATCCAATGAGACCTGAAACATGTGTTGTTCCTATTAGCAGGCCAGTCCTCATAATCTCACTATGAGAGATTACAAGGTTTGATCTTCATGAGAAGAAGTCTCAATATATATGAGCCCCCAATACCTGATTTTCAAACATCTACTATGTCCAATTAGTAAGATTTATATAGACTATAGAACAAATCATTATGATTAATGACATAGTATCTCATGGTTTCTCATTATAGCCTAGGAACAGCGACAACCCTTCGATATGACAATTAGACATTGAATATTACCATTTCAACAGTGGATGTTAAATATTCTACACTATAATGGTTAGATGACATCATGTATAGATAAATTACTAACGATATAGAAATCAAAATCAATGAATAGTTGGGTCTAGGGAACCCACTAATTCAACACTACCACTTTCACTAGAGCCAACTTGCTAACCAAAATTGTTATCTACTCACACGATGAGCATCATGTTTCTGCTGAGTAACAACATTAGCTACTAGGTCCACCACGGTTCCATTGCGTGGCTATTCTGCAATAGAAACCTCATCTATTTGTGAAACACTAATGAAGAGATGCTATCCTGAGTATATCTCAATTTTTTTCACTATCATAGCTTGAAATCATGGGAAGTAAGTATATCATAATTTAGATTATGATAATAAATTTCTCACCAAGTGTGATTCCATGAACTAAAACAGATTGTTGCATATCTGCTTCTTAGAAACCTTAGAAGTTGCAACACACTCGGTCTTTGTAGGTATGAATGCCACTGTATTATATGATCTTGTCTCTCTCACCATATCTAACATCAATGGTAGATCTCTTGATCTCTGGAAGAATAGTTTGTATCCCCGAAAACTAGTATCTTATCTTCTCCATATACCAGGTACATATCTGTTGTACATGCCATAGTACAATTAGATATTTATGACTACATCCCTTGTGGTTCTCCTGGATGTAACTGATATCTGCCTATTGTAAAATATACCTTGGAAATATGGGTTCTTGTACATATCATAGAATACGTGATTGATCCACCGTTCCAACGTATAGATTTCAACTCACCTCATTTATCTCTTCCCATGTCACGAACAAGTCAATATGGAGAGATTATGCCCTGTGACATAGGCAATAATTCATATCTTGAATTATTCCAAAATGAATTTTTCAATACAATGTATCTATATGTACGATTGAATGGGGCCAATCAACCTATATATCAACCTTATTATATCTTGTTACCTAAAACATAGTTTGCTACTTTAAGTTAATCATTAGAGAGTAAATTTCATTTTGGTCATAACTAACTGTAAGAATGATGTCTATTTTCCATATGTTGTCAGAAATAATTTACTTGAAAAACATTGACGCTCCCACTAACATCACATAAACACATTGCAATTTTTTTTCCAAATTTATTTTCAATGATCATGTTTCTTACCTTAATCCTAAACTGGATATTAGTAACTTGTAACCTTTATTAGCATTCTGTGATGTTACCATCCATTTTTGGTTGTGTCATATTGACATCGTCCACGATTGATGGTCATGACATCCAATACTAGATAAATTGATCATTGATATTATCGATGATAAGTAAAATTCTAACGGATTAAGGCATAACAACTTGGTTATACTAGTCAAGTCATATTGGTACCATGCTTATTCCATCCATGTATCAACTCACTTGAATACCAATCACAATATTCAAAATAATAGCACATTTTCACTTTGATACATGGAATCCATTAATTGAATTTTAGTTGGACTTATCAATTTTAGATAATTTCCATATATTGATTAATTATAAGAAATATTATTCACATTGAATAATAGATCACTGACCATGGTGAATATAAAAACCATCACCATGGTATTATCTTTCATAGGTAGTATGTGTCTCTGGAACATACATTGTTCCACATGCACTTTTGGAACTAGTTCTTATGCCAACTATGCTGTGAATCTTGAGCATTGATTAAAAACAAGTCAATATAGCTCCCACTATCCCTAATATAGATTTTATCCCTTATATAGATATGTAGTCCCTTACATGACTACAAATTTTCTATCTTTGGTATTTATGTAATATCCTAAGCAACCGTTAGGATAAGTACCTTAAATGCACAATGTGTTTATATTGATGAAAGTTTGTTTGTATCCGAACAAACTATTTGCATCCAAACACATGTCCTTATGTCATAATGGATTTCTATCATACTATGAATCGCATGATATCCATTTTTCATTATAGATGGAATATGGTTATGGGATATAATTCTTATTTTCCAATCATTTCATAAAATATAATGGAAGTTTCTTCTAGTTGAAAAATTGATATTAGATGCATCAAAATTTTGATGTATAACATATGTGTTTAGGAATTACTCCACACTATATGTTTGTAGATAAATGCTGATATGTAAGAATTCATCATCAATCCTCCTCATTAACATAAATTTCATGATGTTGATAAGGTAATGTGTGTTTATGAAATACTCCATGCTGCATTATCATGATTGATGAATGTTTGGTCGAGATATTCTTAGGTATCCCAACCCGAAGAAACTCATATCTCCTGACCATGAAAATACATCACTTTTTTATTACTTAATTGATAAATGGAATATTATTAATCATATATACCTTTACCATACAATTTTAATAGTTCACACTTATGTGTTGAACCATTTCCAAAAGCTTTGTGACGTACCTTTAATTCTAAAGGATCCTCTGTCCAAACTAAAGACATCGATAATACCAAATGTATTTAGCTATGCTGAGACTAAATACCACACTTGGTATATTTGTGATGTCAATTTTTAGTATTACATGACAATGAATTATCTTTCCATAACTTTGTATAAGTATTACTTTTATATTCAACACTAATTTCCTATGATTCATGTATTACTGAACTAGTGATTGAGTTTACCATGATCAACATTAATTCTAGAAACTAAATAAATGTCTCATTGTTTCCATGGAAACATGAGATTAATGACTGTGGTTATACTCAATAAATAGTTCAACATGATTCTTTCACTTGGAAATTAATGAATTCGTGTACTTCTAACAATTGGCCTAGGAATCACCCTTTCGCAGCCACTTGGATAATACACCTGACTTCTAGTAAGGTTTCTATACTACCTAGGTTATCTTATTAGAATACACATATTTCACCAGCATATTGAATTTTATACCCAAGTATTAAAAGGAAACATCACATTGATTAATATGCCTGATGTAGAAGTGACAACTTTATTCTTTAAATCGATATATTAATTTTAAACGTCCATTGTTTTATTTTATATTATGCAACGTAAATAACCTTTGTTAATACCTCCTTAATTGAAGGATGTTGCGAATGTCCCATTGACATTAATGGACTTTTGTCCATTTCACATTGTCTTTCAATTTATTCGCCATAAGAATTAAAACTTAATTGTTTCTTATTATTATTTATGTGGAAAAACATTCCTAGATATGTAATAGAGTGTTTACTCAATAATTTCTAATTTTATAACTTAAAACGAAACTTGATTAAAGGTGGTGAAAATGATATGATAAAGGGATATATATAAATATCATGATCAATATTTCATTTTACACATGCTGGTGTAAATATCGCCTTATTCAAATCATTGCATTTCTTTCTCATTGCAAACATCTCAAAGATGAGGCTATATGTTATATCATTTATGTCCTGGTGTAGCAACCGCAAATGACACTGGATGTAGATGAATGAATAATGATATAACTATCATATTCTTTGTACATTAGTCTCTTATAAGTAAATTTCACTCCCGCTTCATGTGGTAGTTAAAATGTGTTGGGGACACTCACACCCTGAGTTTCCTATATCATAGTACTATGCGCACGCACCTATACTATTCATGGATACTCGTGTTAGTGTGGAAATTTTTACAATATTTATCGTAGTCTAAACTTGTTGTAGAACGTGCCATTTATTCTACAAAAATGAATTTTAACAGATGAGTTCATTTTATCTGGATTACTTTTTAGATATTTTTGATTAATTACATAAATCATTTTATGTCTCCCACTATTTTATCGGATTCAAAAAACCCTCTGTGCTAGAATCAGAATACTCTGTCACTTGAGTATTGTAATGGAAACCACCCCCGATCCACCCCCCATAGTCTACAAGCTATGGCTACGCCACTACATGGAGGGTTCTAGGTAGGATTTTCGCTGGAAGACTGCTTTATCATGTGGCTCCTCAATCTGATTAGTGAAGTCACAGCTTCTTAAAATAATAACTTGATTTACTCAACTCTTGCCTCTAAAAGTAAAAAAATCTAGAAATGGATATTTCTTTGCTGCAATTTTAGTTAAGTCAACCCATCATTCTTATAAGGAATCCCCAATAGTAAGAGGCACCCTCAACTATGGAATGACCGACATCTCAAAGAGCTGGTTTTGTCCTAACATGAATGATAGAAGGTGTTTATGACCTAATATATATTTTGAGGGTTTTATTATTTTTAATGTGATGAATTATATTATTTTCTATTTTTATAAGCATGTATTATGTGATCGCACTCACAACTGACCATGTAATAAATATAAATTTAATCACATCACATGAACATTTTATCTTTCATGCTTGTTTATTATTATACTTTGTGATCGCACAATAAATTACAGATGAACAAAAATAATTAACCATGAAAAAATAAAATGAACACCAGATCATGAGCCTGTATTATTGGTTGACCCGTTGAATGAATAACGGACCAACCAAAACCCTAGGAGTATCTTTTGTCACGTGGCTTGCAGCATGAATAGCAATGTCTTCTCATCCAATGCATCCAACTCATGTCTGGTGTGTCGCAGTAACTTGGTGTGAAATAAGTCACTGGTTGTCTCGACATTATGTATTTGTACTTGCACGTAGGTGAGGGGGTCTCGAGGTATTAATATACAACTCTATGAACGAGCGTGCAGACCCTTATACATATAATGACTCTGAGACAACACACAAATCACCATTTTATTTAATTAAATTAATTATTACAAAACAGTTCAATAATTTATTAAATAAATAAAATAAATAAACAGCAGATATACATTGGTCGGTCCACGACTCATGACCAGTATATGCTTTAACTCGTGTATATATAAACTAAATGCAGAAAAAAATTAAACATGTATTAAAATAAACATTAGGGAATTAATTTTATTGAATTAAAATTTCACTCTGATTTTAATTCAACATTAATACATCATTTTGTGCCAATTTATTATTTTAATTTTAAAACCAAAATTAAATTAATTAACTAATTTAATTAGTCACTATGTTAAATTAATTACGTCGCATTAATTGTAAACCAAAAATTAATATTTTAATTAATTTAATTTCAATATGAAATTAAATTAATTAATTTAATTTTTGATTAAAAAAATACTCAGGACCCATAAACCTCGGACATGGCCTATACAGGTAGGGGAGAACTTATGCAGGCCCATCCTGGGCTGTTCCGACCCATTGCATGGGCGTTATGGGCGGACGAGATTGGCCAAGTCCGTTTCTGGATGAGCAGACCTACCCGAACCTATTTCAGGTTGGGACTGGATAGACCTCATACAAATGGGATGCCTCACTATAGTCTTGCTACTGAGTAGGAGTGAGGCATCCCAATGGATGAGGCAGAAGTGGATGTGGGACCAGGAAGGCTTGGGTGGCTGTGGAGAAGCGCTAGCGAGGGCCTAGCCTGGTGGGGAAAGCTGCCTCCAGCCATTCCTGGGCTGTTGTCGTAACGGGATTAGGTCCGCGGCAGGGCAGGGAACCGCCGTGGGGCAGGGACATCAGGTTGTCGGGTTGGACAACATACGATGCACCTGTCACTATAGTAGGGAGGTGGCTGCGGTCAAGGTGGTAGGGTGCAGAGGAAGCTGAGGGGCATCAATGGGTTTCACAAGCGGTAGCCAGCACCTGCCTTGGGTGGCTCTGTGTAGCGGTTCCATGGGGAATACCAATGGTGAGGAGGGGCCTCTGTGCTGGCTGAGAGAGGGCCAGCCACCTGAGGATGCTGGCGAGGATGGGGTCAGTCCAGGCAACAGTCGGCGCATCGAGAGCGGGTGGGCTCCAGGTGGTTTCTACGCTGTGGCGAGAGGGTTGTGCGAGACTAGAAGGGAGGCTCCCAGTCCGATGAGGCTGGCGCGGAGGCTACTGCTAGTGCATCGAGGAGGCAACTGACTAGCGTGGATAGGGTGAGGGGTGTGGCTGCTGCCTATTTGCCGGCCTGGTTCGGAAGAAGGAGTCGCATTGTGTGGCTCCGCAGGGTTTTTTTTTAAATTTATGACCGGATGGTCCATCCCCTACATTTACAAAAAAAATTAAGTCTTTGTTTACTTTTTTTTCTTGACTTGAAAAAGGCCTTCTCCCAATATTTTTTTAAAACAAAAGACTTAATTTAAGTATTTATTTTATGCTAGTCTTTCACCCTTTTACATTTTTTATCTAAAGACAATATTAAGCTTTAGAAAAATAAAATTAATAATATAATAATAGTATTATTTAAATAAATTCAATATTAATATTATAATAAAATAAATTAATTTTATTATAATAATAATAATAAAAATAATTTTAATAAGTTAATATCAAATCAAAAATGATTTTCCAGAGAGTATTTCGGCCATGGGATTTTTAGTCGAAATACGAAACATCACCGGAATTTGATCTCGAATCTGAATTCGAAACTTCAAATGGCTACAGACTGGAAAACCGATGTCTGATTTGGATTATGTCACAAGCATTAGGACTAGAATGACACCCTCTTCATTAATTAGTGAAAATTTAATTTATTTGGCTTAAAATCGACACACATCCCTCTGATACCACTTTTTGGAACCGAGCATGAAGTAGAATACCCAAACATGTGGTTTTTTTAAAATCCCCCCCCCCAACGATCAACGTAAACTTGTCAATGTCGGTGAGCAGCATCCCGGTCTTAGCTGAGGACCACGTTTGGAGAATTTTAAGCACAAACATAAACCATAAAATACCTGGTTTAGATCTGAAGCTCTGCACGATGTCTGCTCATCATTGGTAATCGCTACTCGAAGAATCCAAAGCTGAATTCCTCTAGTTCGTCCACACATGATTCAAGAAATCCACAGGAGCACCGTTCTTCATAGTCTGGGTGCTAGTGCGGAATGCCAACGATGCCTTCGATGTTCCAATGATCACCGCATCACTTCGCTAGCAAGGCCCGAGAGAGTGCTCCATCCGATCTCCTTGGATCCATAGCATCTCTCTCTAGAGTGTTGGATAGAGGAGACGAGAGAGAAGATCCATGAATAGATTTTGGAAAATTCCCCTCCTGTTCTATTTATAGTGCCTAATTAAAATACCCAGTATCGCCTCGCTGGACCCAAATACTTAACACACTATCTACGACATTTTCTGACTACTAAATAGAGTCATAAATATTATTATCATTTACCAGTAATAAATTAAAATATATTACATGATAATAATTGAGTCATTTACTCGACTTGTATCTCCCATAAATATTAATTAAACCTTGAAGAAATTAAAATTCATCAATTAATATTTTTCATGTATTTACTTAAATATCATAAGTACATAAGTAAATTCGATTCTAAATATTCTGAAAATGAAAAATAAGAATTTATTTGTTGTATTGGTGATCATTTAACATTGGACAATTCCTAGACCCCTGTGGTGGGGCCCACTACATCCAAAACATCGATTGAAATGATTAGGGATGATTATTGAATCCAATTTTTCATGTGACCCTCTTGGCCTTTATTTTGACAGTAGTGAATAGTAATCACAGACCAAGAGCAGGATCTAGAAACCCATCATGGCCACTAAAGAAATAAGGATTGTCACAATAGTGAAAACCAACATACGAACATGGAATGTGTAATATAATCTCTTTTTCTGTAATATCTCATAAAGTAGGATGCACTCACATGTCATCAACCTTTTCCTGATTTATAGTTTGTTGATTTATCTAGACAAATTTACCCCAGACTTCCATGGACATGGTCTTATAAAGATGTTACCATCCATATCAATATGGAATGCAATATATTACTTCCATAACCCAGAAGCGACAAATCATTTCTTAACCACTAATCCAAT
The DNA here is from genome assembly GCA_963277665.1 of Viscum album. NCBI lineage: Eukaryota > Viridiplantae > Streptophyta > Magnoliopsida > Santalales > Viscaceae > Viscum > Viscum album. The sequence continues at coordinate 469,123,463 of OY728123.1, read as the reverse complement.
TCCATTCCACTGACGACGCACATGACACAAACTACCTCGCCATGAATTCATTTCCATGGTTTTCATCTTTCATCAATGTACACAATCAAATGAAATACATAGCTAATTATCTCATTTCAGGAGACCATTACCCATGATCATAGATAAGAACATCCACTGACACCTAAAACATGTGGTGTTCCTATTGCTGGGTCAATCCTCATGATCTCACTACTAGAGATCAGCAATTGCGAACTTCATGAGAAGAATTGTCAATGTTTATGAGCACCCACCACCAAATAGTAATAATTCTACTATGTAAAATAAGTATGATGTATCTAGACTATAGAACATATCTCTATGGTTAATGACATAGTATTTCAAGGTTCTAATTGTAGCCTGGGAACAACTACAACCTTTCGATATGAAAATTAATCTTTGGACATTACCATTTCAACAGTGGATGCAGAAAATTCTACACTATAATGGTAAGATGAAATCATGCATAACTAACTTTATACAGGATATGGTAATCAAAATCAATTAATAGTTGGGTCTAGGGAACCCACTATTTCAACACATCTCTCATACACTTCACATGGAGGGGTAATGTCTTTCAGTGATCAGGTAAGGGGGAGTTTTACTTTTATACATTCTGAGTCATGAACATTAATATAAAACTCTATTTCTATATTTAATGATCACTATTTTCAGTGGCTTCCAATTATCTAGATGCATTTTTTTTGGGTTTGGGTGTTTCATTGTTTATATATTTGGATGATGAACTTTAAACTCCCTCTGCCAAGTGAAAATTTTTCTCGATTGAGCATATTGTGTAAGGTGTTAAGTGTCAAGTAATAGTTGGTACATGTGTGGAACTAGTGAATAATTTCAAGATTTTGGATGATAAAAAATTTTGGATCAGGACTTTCTTTATCTTTTGGGGATTTATTTATGAACATCCATGCACTTAGGAATGTATTCCATTTTATTTTTCAACCAAGGGTGATTGATAACTCGATTGAGAAGTCCTTAATTTATTGTTCAATTGGAAGAGTGGGAGAATGAATTTTATGATGGTAATGAAATTAAAAAATGTCATCCTACACTAACCTCGTAACTCTTTACAACCACTTGTTTTGAAATTATATTTTCCATTGATTTTTTTACTCAAAATTTTAAAAAGAAACATCTTCTTCATTCTCAAAATAATTTGACAAACATAACTGTTGTGCACTCCATTATAGAGAAAACCTATGTTACCCACATTAATACATTTTATCTTAGGTAATATTTGTGTTTTTCACTTCCAACTATAGGAACATGTCAAAATATGGGATCGTTCCAGTGGAGGTAGTGCCAACATTTCTTTTTCATCTTTATATCATTTTTCTTTTCATATTTTCTCTTCAAAATTGCATAAATGGAATGAAAAACACTGATTATTTCCCCCATGATACTAAAATTGAAATAATTTTTTTTATAAACATAGAAACTTAAATTTTCAAAATGAATTTGAGGAGAATTTTCATGCAGACTTGAGTGAAACACCAATTGTTCACTCTGAGCTTGTCATAATGCCTGAAAATCATTACCCAAACTCTTAGAGAGCTATATGAAAAAAAAATTCCGTAATAAATTTTTTCAAAAGTCATGACATCATAAAAAAATTACATTGAGAAGAAACTAAATAATATTCCATTACTTCAAAGGTTTCATGTCTTGGTGGGTGAAGATCCCAACATACATATTGGAGTGTTCACACATGTCTGATCAATGCTCATACATCATGGAGTTTCTGATGAACAAGTAATGTGGAATACATTCATGTTATCATTGGAAGGAGCTTCCAAGGAAAGGATATATAATATACAACCAATATATGTTGATAATTGGAATGAATTTGTGATATGCTTCACGTAATGATTTTCCCCCAACTCTAGAATCCCACGTATAATAATGGTGATATAGGGAAATAGAAAATCATATGGAGAAACCCTATACATGTACTGGGAATGATTTATAATATATTTTTATAGTGTACCACATAAATCAATTTAGGATAACCATGTAATTATATTATTTTATCAATGATTAATGGATAATTACAGAATAAATCAGGATGTATCATTTGGAAGAGAATTGATTGAAAAGTCACAAAAAGAATCTATGGTCTTGATTTAATCATATCTTATAACTCACAAATGTTTTTTATAGGAGGTACTGGCATAATATGAATTCATAAGGTAAGGCATTCATATCCGCCACCTTTATTAGAATTTAATCATTATCAGATAGCTAATATAGTGAGACCGATGTCCCTGAAGCATGTGTGGGACCTACAAGTGCCAACTAAGGTACATGGTTAATGCTCATCACCTGATCATTTCACTGACCAAGGTACTAAAATTTAGGGAATGGAAACTTTTTTGGAATCCTTTCATCAAATTGATTTCCAAAAAAATAAAGTATGGAGAGTGTGTGACCATATTCAATATGGATTTGGAATTTAGTAGAATCAAGAAATACCCCCATACTAAAACCAATCAAAAAACACAAAACCATTTACTCAAATTAGTCTTTTAAACAACCATAACAACACCAAACAACCACGTTACCATGATCATACGATCAAACATCCACAAACACACAACCTTCTAGGGAAAAACTACAATCTGAGTATCATTACTTAGAATATATATTTCATAAACTAGAAACCATGGTGAGAAGTTTTGTTGAAATAATGTAAAAAAACCTAGGAAAACATCTTTCCCAAAAAATCCAAAACCTAAAAGATAATTTCTGAATTATAAAAGCAAGATGTGGAAATAACTCTCACCTTCGGAATCCCTCGAACCATAAACAAGACCACCAATGTAGGGGAATAATGATGTTGAAATTTATGAAAATTCATTGAAAATACACCATGATTAAGGGAAGAAATTTTATGAGGGAAGTATTATCCTAGGAATATGGGAGAAGAAACTCCATTTAAAAGGCTAAAAAATGAGATGGAAGACTTATCCCCAATATTTTCATTAAGGATGATTGAATAATGATATTGCAGGATGGATCGCTATAGAATTAAATTCTATACACCTTCTCTAAAGTGGAAATTAATATCCCCCATCATGAAGAACTCAAAAAATTATAAATTATGCTATGTTTTTTAAGGATATTTGAATAAAATAGGCTATACTTAAAGGGAATGAAAGGAGAAACAAGAGAAGACGTTTCTATATCTTTATCCCAAAACAATTTCTATCCAAATGTTGAGACCTAGGGATGTTTTCCATTCAATGAACCATTGTTTTTTAATAATCACTACTATTTTTTGTGATATAGGTGTTTCTATTAATATTATACCTAACTTTATATAATCCCCTAGAAATTAGATACCTAGTTTTCTTTACATGTGTTCTGGAGGATGTCCTTGAAAAATTAAATGTTCTCATATTCTCATCTTACTTTTAGGTGTTGAATATGGAAGAAGTTAGGATCCCATCACAACTACCCATAATTTTGGGGAGACCATTGATGAATACGGCATAAAACATCGTCAATTTCCATGAAGGAAAACTCTCCATTGAGTTTGAATATAGCACTTCTCACTTAAGTATTTTTGAATTCATGATGTAAAAATTTAATGATCAATCACTCTTCAAATGCTCTGATGAAGTTTTTACAAAAACCATTGGAGAATAAGGTATTCTCCACGAATTCATATCCCTAGTACTGAATTCTTCCATTGGAAATGTCATAAAAAATGTGGATGACCAAAATGTTCTAGATTCTAATTTCTTGTGGGAGGAAGAGGTAATATAATATTTCGTTGATGATTTGTTAAATTATGAATAAGATGATATGATTTCTTGTGTGAAAGTGGTCCATCTTTTGGATGTGGGGAACATCAATTTAGTTTCATCCCTTTATCATCCCCATGTTTTGGAATTTAGTACCACACTCAAACGATTTTAAATATGTGTTCCCTATGGAGGGAGATAAATTACTAGTGATAATGGCTAATAATCTCTATTTAACTGAGAAAAAATAATTTATTGGTCTTTTGAGAGAGAATGTACAAGTTATAGGGTGGGGCATTGGTGATATCCTAGGAATAAACCCAATGAAATGCTCACATTGATTTTTTCTTGAGGGAGATTCCAGACCTATATAAAACCCCCAAAGAAGGTCGAATACCTCCTTCATGGATGTTATAGGGAAGTATATTGAGAAGCTATTAGAAGTTGGTGTCTCCAATCCCATCTTAGATTCACAATAGGTTAGACAGAATCATATTGTTCCAAAACAACTGGCATAACCACTATGATGAATGAAATGAATGAATTGATCCTTGGGAGAATTTAGAATAGAGGGAGAGAGGGAATTGATTTTAGGATGTTGAATCATGTCACCTAGAAATAACATTTATCTATTCTATTCATTGATCATATGTTAAAGAGATTGTCAGGGATAACTAATTATTTCATTTTGGATGGATTTTAAGGTTATTTTCAGGTACTCATTAAACCTTTGGATCAAGATAATAAAACCATTAGTTGTACCTTCAACAATTTTTCTTATAAAAGGATTATATTTGGATTATGTCATTCTCTAGGTACACTTTAGAGGTTCATGGAAAGTATATTTTCTAACCACAGTGAATATTTAATAGATGTTTTCATTGATTATTTCACATTTTCCAAATATTTATTTAACCATTGTTTGAAAAATATAGAAATTGTTTTCAAAACCCTCATTGAAAAGAATCATGTATTAAATTTGGAAAATTGTCATTTAATTTTTGAGGGAGGAATTTTACATGGGAATTTAATTTCAAAAATGTTAATTTTTTTATAAATAAAAAGTTAATGTGATAAATTATTTTCCTTACTCAATGTTTGTGAATAATGCTAGATCATTTTTAATACATGCTAGATTTTACAGCAGGTTTATCAATGATTAAAGTAAGACTTATCTCCCTCTCTCTAAAATTATTTTCAAATAAGTATATTTTTTTCAATGGTTCATGTTGGGAATCCTTTTATGAGATGAAGAGTAGATTGATTACAACAACCAAGATGCAACCACCAAATTGGGAAGAACAATTTAATCTACTTTGTGATACTTCTAACCAAGCAGTTGGAGTAGTCCTTTATTAGAAAATTGAGGGAAATCCATAAGATAATTCTTATTCTTTCATAACATTGGATTAGGCTTAATTAAATTAAACAAACACAAAAGAAAAGTTTCTAGTAGTTATTTGGTTTATAATCATTTAGATCATATCTTCTTGGAACTAAAGTCACTATGTTTTTTATCAAGCATCACATATGTACTCGATGAAGATGGATAAAGATAAACTAATGTTCATTAGATTGATTCTATTGATGTAAGAGTAAAACACAAAAATCTAATACATGAAGTTATTTGAGAATGAAGTGGCTTATCATTAAAGAAGTATTACTAAAAATACTAAATCTAAAATTCCTGATAATGAACCATAGAATGATCACCTTCCAGCAGGGAATAATTACTTGGTTAAGGGAGAATTGCCTTTATATGCTGAAATGGTCAATTACCTAGTAACATCTCAAACCCCATCTCATTTCAATTCACATAAAATTTAGAAACTATAATATTAATCTTGACATTACTTTTGGGATGATCAATTTATTTGGAAAATTTTGAATGACCAAGTGATAAGAATATGTTTTCCTAAGAGTTAATTGGTTATGTCTTTGAGTTTTGTCAATGTATAGATTATAGTGGCCACTTTGGACCTCTAAGGATAGTATGTAAGGTTTTATAATCTGTAGATTATTGGTCCACAATTTTTAAAGATGCTCATGAATTTTTCAAAAGGTGTAAAAAATGATAATGTTTTGGAAACATTTCATTGAGACTAGAAATACTCCTATAAAAAATATATTTTTTCTGATTTTTGAATCATAGGGAATAGATTTTATGGGATCTCTCCCAATTTCATTTATGAACTCTTATATATTTTTTTAGATGATTATGTTTCCAAATCGGTGGAAGAAAAATCCATCAGGACTATGAATCTGAAGTAGTCTATGATTTTATTAGGGATAACTTATTTTGTAGGTCTGGAGTGCCTAGAACCACCATCAATGATAAAGGTACTATCTTTTTCAATATTATAATTGAATATTTTAGGAATATGTATGGAGAGAATCATGAAACAACAAATCTCTATCACCCATAGAAAAAATTTCAAGGTGAAGTGTCCAATATGGAAATCCAAGGAATAATGGAGAAGACTATAAAAACAATCAAGAATGATTGAATCCACTGGTTGAAAAACATCAGGGGCATATAGGTCAGCCTAAAAAACAAAAATTAAATTGATTCTATATAGGTTGATTTATGAAAAATGTTTTCACCGACCTACGGAATCTGAGTATAAGTAGTATTGGGATGGTAGAAAGATGAATTTTCATATTGAAAGCATATGGTAAGAGAGAAGATTGTTGTTTCAGTAGCTGGAGGAAATTTGAAGAGAATAGTTTCAAAATTCTAGGATTTACAAGGTGAAAATAAGAGTGTCTCATGATTAGCTAATCCAACTAACGGACTTACATCCTAGAGACAAAGTGATGATATTCAACCGAAGACTCAAGATGATGTTGCGTAATCATTATTCTATATGGGAGGGTCCATATATGGTAACTCATTTCTATGAAAAATGCTTACCTGTGGTAGTGTTTTCAAGTATATTCATATATTAGAATGAATATAAGTATCCCCTTTCACATATTCAAGGCCATGTGAATATGTTCATAGGGAAAATATTTCCTTTTGTATATGTGAAGTTGTATATTCTCAAAGGTGGGTAGAACCAAATTCATGTCATTTTGGGTAAAAATGTAATGTAAAAAATGTTAATCTTGGTCTATTTGTTGATGTAGGATCTCATTGCATTACACATTAAATTAAACACTGTTATAATAACTCTCCTTTGACAAATTCCCTGATTTTAGTTTTTTTATAATTTTTTTTAGAATAAAAATTAAAGACACATAAATGAAATATTTGATAATAAAATGTATTTTTTTAATAATAATATCCCACGAGGGAGGTTACCTATCTTTTAAACCAAAAAGTAGTGACACTAATTTGAATAATTCTTATTTATTCTTTGATTTTTTCATATGCCTCCATGTTTGTGGTTGTTTTTTTGAATGATGTAATTTTCTCCATTGAATAATGTAAATTGAATTTTAAAGTTTGATTAGTTTAAATGGAATGTTTGGGACTTGATATTATTTATGTTCTTAAATATTTTTTCCCTTCCTGACATAAAAGTTAAATGTATATGTGGTTTCCCATTTCTAATGAAACATCATACGAGTATCTTAATCCTATTAAAATAGTTTCCTTACTCTGGTAATATAATGGAATGAATTAAATGGATATTCAGACATAGAACTTAATAATATGGTATGATCATGCCAATGGTTAATTTAATAAGACTGACATATGAGAATTTAATGGATAAAAATGTTTATATATATGTAAGAAGGTTTAACCATGCCTATTGTTATGATTAAATTTTAATGGCTTAAATTGAATTGAATATGGATAATGACATGCTTGAGAGGTCCATGCCTCATTAATTGAATTGTTATAATGGTGATTCTGTTTGTTATAATTGGATCTATATAAATTAAAGGAATGAGATGTACTGCCTCACGAATTACATTATTGAAAAATGTGATTATTATTAGTTTCTCAATAGGATAAATAATTATATGGATGGGTGGTTTTTCCCCATTCCATCTAAAAATGACCCTTTAGTAGAGGATGTGATATTATGGTAAGGGTTCTTTTAATAATGCAGAATCATGTATCCATACATCGATTGTTGAGCATGGAGACTCACACCAGTTTTATGATAATGATGATGAGCCTTTATGAACTATGTTCAGTATTAGAGTGTTTCTTGGTGGCCCATTATCAATCCAATGTGTTTTAGTATGGCATTATAACTCTATAGAGATGTAGGAAATGTACCCTATACCCTAGTGATAACATAAATTCAATGGTATGTTCCATGATACGTTTAATCTTAGAGTGTTTCCATGTCGTAAAAACTCACCATGCCGAGTGAAATAATATGGAACTCCCAGTATATAGGGATGTAGGGATTGTACCCTATGGTGTATGGTTTTAGGATTATTAGAAAGGTCATGGAAAATTAATTTTCTTCCCATTCCTACCATGACTATTACTCTTGGTATATGACTATTATGTGTTGACACAGACATGGTTTATATAAGTGGATATAATATATAACTATACTATATATTTATATATATTATTACTATATATATATTCAATTATATAACATTCATTTTGACTATGATATATTGTATGTGTAGTCATCAGGTGCCCCTTTGGAACCTAGATGTTTTTTTATTGTTAATTTAGTTATGTTGGTTACTTATCTATACAAAAACACTACTTTATTTAAATTGAACTTTCTGGATTAGGATAGAAACAAAATTTATTGGCATAAATAGATTTATATCTCACACCCTTCTAGGGATTTTATTACACTAGTTTAGCCTAGTAGACTTTTTTTGTTTTCCAAAAAATGGACCTTAGTGGATTTCTTATATAGTATTGCTTGTACCTGAAGATTTATGAGCACATGAATGAGTTGGAGCCAAGGATTATTGTGGAGATCACATATCTTATTTCTATTTATTTTCCTTACATGGGTCATTTATTTTTTTGTATTGTAAATTATGTTGTACCATTTAAATCATATCTCATGTAACGTCATTTGGATATGGATCCTTTATATAAACTAGCATTGGTATCTTTTTTTCCATTATATTATTTTTCATCTAATGTTATCTGTATTTAATTTATTATAATTATTTTATTATTAATTCTTATTTATACATGTTATAATTTTGTTATATTCTTATAATGATGTAATAATCTCTCCACTATAACCTCCATAGACCCTCTATTCAATTTGACAGCTTATAACCTATAGGTAGATGCCCTTGAGTCCATGTGACACACTTGTTCAAATACTATCTTAGAGGTCAGTCAATCCATGACATTACAATGTGGTATCATATCCTTATGTTTTCCATAATCATAATATTTTTGGATGGAGGATACGAAACTATGAATTTTTCAACACTTGGAAAATAGTCATACGTTGGACAAGTCCCCCCGCATATGGTAAATGGACAAGTAGTAAGGGTTTTTAATTTCATTCATGATGTTTTCTATTAACATTTTTTTATTATTTTTCCTTGAGGGAATAACCTATATTTCATTTCTTATTCATTTTTATATATTATGGGATTTTATCATAGTCCTGGTATGGGATGTATGAAGCATTTGATGCATCATTATAAGAACATAGGGATTAACATTCTAGGAATGTACCATGCCTTGTAGTTACATTTTAGTTTACATATTGATTTTAATGTGTGACTTGAGTGTATTGAATGCCTTGAATTTCATATTATTCCTTTTCAAATAGTATTCCATGCTTTTGTCTTGTTTATCTTTCCTTGTCTTGCAATGTTTCATCAATTTCATTTTACTACATACGAAAACATTCCAGTTGTGTTACAATATGAAATTGGTTGCATGGGCTAGAAAGATATGGTATGTGAATGAAAAAGAACCGGTTTTCAGTTATAGGTTTTATGGGTGCCATATAATCATGAAAGGGAAACCTGTATATTCAATCCATCTTGGGAAATTTATATGTAATAACATTTTAATATTTTTTTTTCAAAATTAGTAAGTCATAAAATGCCTAACAATTAATTTAATTTGGTTATGATTAATGGGATACAGATGAATATTTTTAAAGTGTATGGGAGGTTTATGGATTGGTAATTGGACACCCATATTACTTGACCTCTATAATTGATTGTGATAAATTCTAAATTGAAATTGGTTGTGATTAAAGGGAAGGAATTTTCAATTTTTGATGCGTATGGGAGATTCATGAATTGGGAAATTCCAAACCATATTTAATGTAATTCCATGTTATACGTTTTGATATTGTTTTAATTTAAAACATGACAGTTTTGAATTTTTAGTGAATTGGTTAATTTCAAAAGATTTCTTATCATCATCCAAGAAGGTCATTTTAGGAATTATTCCTATGGGAGGACATATTAGGTGTTTTTAAACTACAAAAATTAAGTAAAAGCATTTGGGTTACAATCAGATGATCCCATGATGGATTAGAGGGACCATGGTAGGACATCTTATCTATTAAAAATAAATATATTTCATTATTTTCCTAATGATAATGGGGTTTCAATTAATGTTAAATTTTTAAAAATTATGTTTTTGAAGACTTTCCTAATTTTCCTTGAGTCTTTTGTTGAAAATCAACTTCCTACTACTTTCATTTTAAAATGGGAACTTACTATTTTGATTTAAATCATTTAGGTGTTTATTGATTGAATGTGAAAATATTCAATTGCTTGTAAATTGAGTCCTAGGTTGTTTCCTTTACATAAAACCTTCACGTTTGGTTAGTTTAAGCATCTTTTTGATATTTCTTGGATCCTAAGCGTATGGTTTTTTCATAGGAGTTATTTTTCTCATTAGAAATGGATACGATGGTATGATCTTGAGAAAGTGACATCAGTTTGGGGTGTCCTATTATTAGGTTGATGTTTTTACTTCTATAAGGGGAAATCCTATTGTAGGTATCACCCATGGAGCATAAATTTCAAGTGAGTATTGTGGGTTTATTACTATTTGGTGATGTTTATTTTCTATTTTATCTAGTAGGATTCATAGTTTATAATCATTACTTTTTTAAGAATTGTAATAATTGTATATTTTACATTGTTATGGGCATGAGAATTTGGTAAGGCTCATTTTCAGTTTATTATTAATACCTCGGGCATGGTCAACCATTTCATAGATCGATTTTGCCTTTATTTCTAGAGTGATAGACAAATTGGTATGGAATTTTCCATGTTTTGTGTCTTATTTAGAATAAATAATTGAGGATAAATATATTATATGGGTCCTCTAATACATGAGTTCATAGGGATGAGATTCTAATGTGTAGTATTCAGGGTCTAACATTTCCTTCTGTACCTCAGGCTGGTATGTGCTGACTTATGCGTTGACCATTGACTTGTTTAATGATGTAATGAACTGGTTGAGTTTGGATATGTTTTTGAACCTTGAGTTATTCTTTGAATCTTTGGCCAGTCTCTATAGTAGTTTGAATTTGGAAATTGAAGGAATCAAATTCTACAAAATTATTTGTTTTGAGTTTATAGAGAATTATGTTTTTTGACACATTGGTCCATATTGGTTTTGGTTTTCATGTCAGTGGATTTTATATATGTGAGTGTTACATTGGTGAATATGTTAAGGTTGTTTTGATTTAGAGTGACTTTTAGATGCTAGACTGTTTATCTTTTCTCATTGATAGGACACTCTTATGGTGGAGAGTGTCATGTCAGTTCTAGAAAATGCATCATTCCGTGTCGAAGGAACATAAAAAAGGAGGACCATTCTGAAATTCCCATCTTTTATGGAATAACTATGTGTCATGAAAATATTAAATGTTTTCAATGCTTTTATGGAATCATGAATTTGATGTGGTTTTCTTGTATGTGACCATTGATAAAGGCCGTCGGTCTTAGATGGTATTCAGTTGTTGATTTGGAACGATAATTGATGCCTAAGGTGGTAAACAAATACCAAAGGTTAATGATTGTAGGATAGAAGGTGAAACCAAGTTTCATTCAAAGGAAGTCAACTAGTAGTGGTTTGAATGATCATACAGTAAATATTATAACCTCTTAATGTATTTATCCTTTAATTTATCCATGTCCCCTATCTTGGAATTGTCTAAGTACACTGACAGAGATTGTCATTCTTACACTGAGATAATGATTTAAAATCTATTGGGATCATTGTGTGTTTTTCTCATTATTGTGTGTTAGAAACGTGGTTCTAATAATAAAATGGTGTTTCTGAACGATCGTTGGGTTCCCATTTAGATGTTCCATTAATGGAAATTGGGATTCTAATTGTTTACCATAACTCGAGTACTAGGAAGATTCCATTTTGGACTCTTTGGATAATCTAATGTGGTTGTTGTGGCAAAATGAAAATGTCTTTCATGTAAATATGGAATTTAGAATACATTTGAATAGTCCCTCGGACACCAATTCTGATAAATCTGTAGTTATACCATACCTTTTTTTCTAGATCAAATCATACATTTAAATGGGTGGAGATTCTAGCGGGTTGGATCTGGATTAGACCAATGCTCGTGTAATGATGCGACATATCAAAAATGGTTAGGTAATGTTTTGACCATGTAACATAATCATATGCCCTGTATGGACTTCTGTGGGTGTGTGTGTGGTGAATGCAAGATTCCTTAGGGGAATTCATCACTGTACTGTTTTTAAACACTGGTCATCCAATGTGATCCACTTCATGAATGATTGGCTAGAGTGGACTGACAGTTTTCTCCCTTGTTCAATGAAGCATTCAATTAAGGACCATTTATGGAATTTCGTCTAGTGGAGATGAGTGTGGTTCGTTTTGGATAGGAATTTGTATGGAAAGATACCTAGAACTGGCTAAATGTGGTCGGTATGGAATCGACTGCATGATCGTCTCATTACCACACTAATAGCATCATTAAAATGAAAAGGGGTGTTCTTTGAATGAAAATTCTAATGATAGAAGTGTCGTGTCATGGAATAGTCACCCTTCTAAATTTCATTTACTATGGTGTGGAGAACCATCAACGAAATTATTTAATAGACGATAATGTGATCCTGTCTATAGTTAAATGGGATCAGGTAAGAGGTGTCTTGATTTTTTTTGTTGGAGATCAAATGGTATCTCGGGTTTTGAATTCATTCCTGATGAGTGTATAAGTGAATTCTTGAAGTTGTGTTGGGAGATTGGAAATGAAACATCACCATTTTACAAGACTTCATAACCCTCGTATGTCGGTTGACATTTTTTTCCCTGAAGGATTATCATGTATGAAAAATTCATATTTTTCGAGGTTGTAATTACCCGTTCTTTTGAACCGAACTAAAATACAATGGAATTTGAATTTTTTATTTTTTGGACTTGTTTTTCTAAACCATGCTTCAAAACATAATTACAATAGTTTTTATACTTCAGTTTATTTTTTTGTAACATCTCAGTAACTATAACAGGTATATCTATTTAATATTATTTTTATAATTAACTAATAAATGTTTCAAACAAAATCTATTAAAATATATTTTAATTATTCCAATTATGATTTAATATTAATATAACATTTTAAAGTATAAAAAAATGTTTTTATTTTGGTAAAATAATATTTTATTATAAATTTATTTATTTGGTTTGTATATTAAAATAAATTATTATTAAAAAGGTTTATAAAATTATATTTATTTTGAAAAAAATAGAAATACGTGGTAAAATGACTAAAATTTTCTATAAATTAATGTAATTTTTAATGTTGATTATTATTTTTGAATAACAAAATAATCTTTTATATGTATAGGTCATGAGAATTTCAATTGATAGAGAAAGAAATGATTTATATATCTTGAAAAATAAAATTTATATAAATTAATTAAAATAATTTATAAATGATAATATTATAAATTATGTTTCCAATAAAAATAATATAAATTATTATCGAATATTTAATATAAATTTTTAAAAATTCTAAAGTAAATATTTGTATTTATGAAAACAATTATTAATATTTTTTTTAAATAAATTGGATTATTATTATTATTATTAATTATAAATATATGACATTATGGTATGTTTTTCTTTTATTTAATTTTGAAACCATACAATTATATTTTAAAAAACTAATCCATATATGGGTTAAAAAATAGAGAGATATGTCAAGATGGGAATAAGGTAATTGAGTAAGGTGTTCGGGGATCCAGAGTTTTGAGCCGAGAGGGGTTGAGTGAGGTCGAGCGAAGGAGGAAGCCAAAGCCGAGGTCATTGTTTTGGGCGGTTGACCTCAAATGAAGGCATATATCAAGCACAGATGAAGCTGTAAGGTGTGGATCTAAGCCTGAAAGATTGAATTTGGGTGCATGATTGGGATATCGAAGTCAGTTTGTGTTTAAATTGGATGAGATGACAGATGTTCTTCACCCCTAACTCACATGTCGGTGTTTTCTTATTCAATTTTTAGGAATTTAAATGACAATTCTGATTGATGTTATTCATTTTCAATTTTTGTTTTCCTAATTAATTTCCAAATGTATTTGGGTGGTTAGATTATTGTTTTAATTTTGAAATATGATACGATGTCTTTAATTTTGGCCGCAGATGTTATAGGGATAATGTTGAATCCTCTATCATTGTATTACACCTACTTTTCTTCGACAGTCATCTATATACATAGTATACAGAGAAAGATTGAACATATTTCTATTTTTATATCTAAAAATCACATTTGGTCCGCTAGTTACCGATTTATCTATATATAATTATATATCACTGCACAGTTGTAGATATGAATATAAAATCATTCAAACATTGTTCAAATGAAATTTGAAAATATTCGGTCACTCCAGAGGGAGGGTGAGTATCTTTCTGAAGGAAACGAGATATAATGTACTCTTTCAAAAAAATCATTTAAGTGTTATTTATGTGTTTAAATTTATATAAGTATATTTTATTTGTGTATTTCATTATTTCATATTTTATAAAATAATATATGGGTGAACCCATTTTTATTTATTAACAATTATGATTTTTTATTTTCAAAAGATTATGGGTTGAATTCTTTTTTATGTGTATAGATATTCTACTACAAGGAAGCATGATTTTATTAAGAAATGTTTTTTGTAATGATTTTTTTTAAATATTATATTTCTTATGTAAATGTAAGAGAGTTATATTTATAAAAATAATAAATTATTTAAGAATTATTGTATAATCTATTGCAAAAAAATGTTTTTATTATACAAATTATAATATATGGTTTTTCAATGCATAATTATATAATTAAGGTTGTTTTTTTTTCTGAATACGAATTCATTTTTCTTACATGTTATAAACTCAATGTTGTATATATATATATATATATATTAATTTGATCCAAACATGTATATGGGTTGATATCAAGTTCATAATAATTCTATCATAAATTATTGATGATTATTTATATATGTAAAATCATGTATTTATTAATTAATAAAAATTAGAGTAAAAATAATTAAAAAATTTATGAAATGGAATAATGTCATATGCGCGTCCTTTATAAATCCTGATTTTAGACATACGAAATTGAATTTCAATGAAATTCCATTCAATTTTATGTGTATATCTATATATGTATATACATGTAAGCTAGGTAATTGAATAAAATTTTCATTTATTATAACTACAAACAAAAATAGATTGTTTATGAGGCTATGATTGAAATATCTACATGGATGATAATTATCCCTTCACATGGACATGAAAAGTCCATGTACCAAAATATTTTTTCATGGAAGTTATAATAAGTGATTTTCTAATAAATATATATATATATATTGGTATTTAATGTATGAAAATATTTTTAATGTGAAAAAACTTTTGAATTAATATAATAGTATAGAAACTATAAATTGTTTGTAGAAAATCCAGCACATGAATGTTGTAAATATGGAAGGGAATTGGGGAGTGAACCCATCCCTCAACAAGTGGGTATACCCAAGCCAACATTAAATGTTTCTTCTTTCCTCATCTATATTTAAAATATATTTATTTATGATTTCAAAAAATCACTTATGTATTTTTAATGAAATTTGAAATTATAATTGATTTCGATGTACTATAATATTTGACAATGTTATTTTCAGTGTGATTTTTGATAACTCTTTCCTAGAGTTTGTTTTCTCTCACAATGTTTCTAAACTCTTTTTCATAGGTTTAGTATAGCTATCCATATTCATTCAATTCACTAATGATGTTATCGAACGAAGTGAATTTTTTATTATTTAATTTTTGATTTACAGTAATTGTTAGATGTATGAAATGTAGACAATTCTCTAAAAAGAAGACAATTCAATGAACTTGGTTTGTAATCAATGTTATTTATTTATTTATTTTCATTTATCGGAAAACATACATAATATTTATAAGTTTTGAACCAATAATAGTGGGTTTTGGGATTTATAATTTTCTTCAGAGAAAATGTCTCTATAACTATTGAGATTATATGTTTTCATCTAAGATGTAGAGTATAGGATTTTACCAGTTCTTGTTTTCATAATTCTAAAGTTTAAAATTTAGGTTTTTCTAGATTATGATGAATTAATTTTGACTTCACATTTCATATTAAGGGGGGAAGAATGTAACATCCCAAGAAATATAGATATTAATTATACATAATTTTCATAATTAAAACAAAAAATTATAAAACAATGAAAAAATTATTAGATATTTTATATAATCTAAATTGTATTTAATAATAAATTAATATTTTTAATTATAAAATTGGTATTTGTTATTTTAAAATAATATTTTATTATAAATTTATTTATTTAATTTTATTAGTTATTTAACTTTTTATACAAATGTATTATAAAAATATAATTATTTTGAAGATAATAGAAATAAGTGTTAATAAAATAAAATGTTTCTAAAGATTAATTTTGTATTTTATGTTGATTAATAGTTTTGTATGACGAAATAATATTTTATTTTTATAAATCATGAGAATGAAATGTTTGATACTAAAATATGAAATGTGTATATTTTTAATAGTTAAATTTATATATATTAATTACAAGAACATATTTTTTAATAGTATTATTATAGAATACATTCAAATAAATATAATATAAATTACTGTCAGATAATTGAAATAATTGTTTTAAATTATAAAATAAGGATGTTGACATATGGAAATTATTATTATTAATTATTAAATAAACACAATTATTATTTCTATTCATTATAAATATATGACATTATGGTATATTATTCTTTTAATAAATATTTAAATCATATAGTAATATTATAAATACAAAATTACATATATTTTTAAAAAATGAAAGAAATTTATATCGGTATAAGTGAATCTGGTGGGGGTTTTTAGAGATCAATGGCTTTGAGCCAAGAGGGGTTGAGGGAGGATGAGCGTAAGAGGGATTCGAAGATGAGGTCTTCATTAAGGGTGGTTGACATCAAATGAAGGCTTAGATAGAGCATCAATAATGATGTAGAGGGTGGATCTGAGCTCGAATAAGAGATTTTGGGTGCATTATTAAGAAGTCTAAGGCATTTTTTGATTCATTTAGATGATGTTTTTGATATTTATCATGCCACTACCTCTAAATTAGGTGTTTATTTGTTCAATTTTTAGGTATCCAAATATCATATTGATTTTTGTTTTTATTTTTCCATTTTCTCTACCACCATCTATATCCTCGTGTATTTTTTTGGTTCATTTATTGTTCTTCTATTAGAATATGGAAAGAAGAATTTGATTTTTTTACGAAGATGTATTCTAGGTTGTTCATTTGGGGATGATTTGGAAAAGGCTGTCATTTTTACACCTATTTATCTTCAGTTATCTTTTGTATACACATAATGCAGAGCAATCTAGTATTTTTAGTTTTTTGATATTTGTGACTATCATTTGGTCTGTTGTTCATCCATTTGTCTCTATATAATTAGATATTGATACAAAGTGGATTATATGGATATAAAATAATTTTATCATTATGCAAACAAAATTTCAAAATAGTCTGACAGTCTGAAGGTAGGGTTAGAGTATGGTAATGAAAAGGGTATCTCCTATACTCTTTCTACAAAATCATGTAATAGTTATTAATGTTGTATATTTTGTATTATTATATTTTCTAGGTTTAATTAATTATTTTAGATATTATAAAAAATTTTATTGTTGATATTATATTTATTAATATAAAATAATGGTTTTGGAATTTTTGATTATTATGGGATTTATTTATTTAAATATTTTGTGATTTTCTTCTATGAGGATACCTAATTTTATTAAGAGAAATTTCATTATAGTGATTTAATTTGAAAATTATAATTATTAATTATTTTTAATAGAGTTTCATTTATATATATAAAATATTATTTATGATATCATGTTAAATATACAATACCATATATTATTATTTTTCAAATTATAATATATTATTTTTCAATTGATGAATATATATTTATTAATGATTATGTTTTAATTTGAATTCATTCTGATTATATGCAAAAAATCCGTGTTGTATATATATATATATATGTAAATGTATTTTTATTAGAACATATATATGTGTTGATATCTTATTCATAAATATTATATCATAAATTTTTTTATGATTATTTATAAAATTGAATATATGTATTTTTTATTTTACAAAAAAATAAGTATTCTAAAATTTTATCAAATGGAATGAGGTCATATATATTTAATTCAACAAACATTATTATGGCCTAACATCATTGAATGTCCATGAAATTACATGCATTATTATATGTAATATATATATATATGTACATATATGTATGAGTGGGCATTGGAATAACTCTTTTTTATAAGAACTACATAAAAATGTATTTTCTATGAGATTATAAATGAATTATTAAGTACATGGAAGACAATTAACCTACCATTTGAATAAATAATGTCTAATTATCATGATATTGGGTTGTATCAAGTCTATGATGTTATTTTACATTGATGGTTCATATTTATACATTTATATACAAATATAATTTTGTATTTAATGTATGCATAAATTTTTGGAGGAAAAAATCTAATGAAAATATATATAATTTATTCATGATTGAAATGTTTTCAGAAAATGAAATACTAAATTTTTTTAAACATGGTAGGAAATTGTGGAGTTAACCCATCTGATAAAATGTGGGTATTCCCATGACATCCTTCAATGTTTCAAGTGGCCTCATGTGTCTTGTTTTCAAGTGGTTTCTTAATGATTTTAAAAAATCACTAGAGAATTTGTAAACCAATTTTAATGTATTATAATATTTTGAAAATTTATTTTAAGTGTAAATTTTGGAAATCCCTAAATGGGTAATATATTTTCTCACCCTATGTTTTAAATAAATTTTTATAGGTTTATTAGTACTCTACAAGGTTGTTCGCTTCACTGAAATTTTTTTTGTGCAAAAAGTATTTTTGTTTGTTTTATTATATTTTATAAAGTATTGTTAAGATGTGTGTAATGCATCCAGTTTTACAAAACCAAGATCAGCAAATGTTCCTGGTATGTAATAAATGCTGTGTATTTGTTTATATTCTTTTATTAAAAAATACACACAATATTTATATGTGATGAACATATTTAGTGGATTCGTGGAATTATATTTATGGACTTGGGTGAAGTCATTAGAATCCTTGTGGGTGTATCAAGGTGATTTAGGAGCACTAGACAAGGAAAATAATGTTTTAAAGGGACAAAATTAAGAAAATTGTTTTTCTGAAACTGTACAACCCATAAAAGGAAACAGTGCGGATTCATCAGGTTTGAGAATGAAAATATAACGGATTGAACATTATTTAGAAAACCATATGCCAAGACCATAGGGTTACATCCAATTAGCCAGTACATAAATATTGTTCACTTCAAGGTTGGAAAAAAGTGTTCTACAACAAGCGGCCTGCTCTTGTGTGGTGCTCCAAGGTCACAATGGAGGGTGCACTGTTGACTGGTGGTTTTACAAACCATGTTGTCTTCTCTTTTATGAAATTTTTTTAATTAAAATAAACATAAAAATAAAATAAAATAAAATACTCTATACCTCTTTCCCCCCACCTAGGCTATGCTACTCAACCCTCTCCCCTTCCTCTCACAAAATGCAAGATGTCTCTCTCATCTCCTCTCTTGTTCATCGATTTTAGCCATATTTCTTTATGTTATTCATCCAATTCATATGAGAAAGGCCTAAAACTCGCTACTCTTCCTACATTAGATGATTTTTCTTCCTCCATGTCCCCTATAATTTTCCATAAAACCCATTGGTAAAGGTCTATATATTATTTTTTGTTTTTCATTAATGTTATAATATTAATGTTATCTGATGGGATGTCCTATTGTGTATTCCAGAAACCACCACTAATGTAGAATATGTTTAGATTGACGTATCATTCCATTGTTGATTTTGGTTATGGTTTTCCTCCATTCTCATTTATTTCTAAATTTCTATTAGGAATTTCATTATTTCATAGTTTTTTGTATTTATCTATAATTGTTATAGACCTCTCAACGATGTGTTTGAGTTCCTAATGTTTGTTGTAGTGAGTCATGGTCATCCTTGTGGAGGGTTAGATTTTCCGTTATAAACGGAGACTTCCTATATATGAATTGGGGTGAATATTAATATGTATGTTCCCCAATTACAACCCAAGGAAGTAATTATATATTTAAGGTTTTGCTTTCATATGTATAATACAAAAATTTCATGCATGCGTGAGTGTTAACAGGTATATTCATATATTAGAGTTTATGTAATGATACCCTTTCACATATTAATAGTCTTTTGAAAATGTGAATAGGGGATATGTGACTGTGTGTATATTAAAAGGTGAATATGATAATATATTGGTAGTATATTCTTCACGTGGTCACCTCTAAAAATTTATAGTGACAATGTGTTCATCTTGGTTCACTTTTTGAGATATGATTCCATTCCACTTCCCTTTAAATTTAATAATTTTTTAAATTCTCTCCTTTTTCACTACGCTTTCTTTTGATTTTTTTTCTAAATGATTTCTTGAATAAATGTTATATATATAAACGAGTTTTTTTATAAATCATTGGATTCTTTTATAACAAAAGATCTCACTATAGGGGAACTATCTTATAAACAAAAATGTATTTATAGTTATTCATATGATTCTTAGTTAGGCTTTGAGTTTTATATATTCAATCTTGTTGGTTATTATTTTTTGAAATGTGAGAGTTTTACCCTTTAAATAATATAAATTTATTTTTCTTGTTATATTATTTTAAATGTAATATTTTTGACTTCAGCTTATGGAAGTTCTTAAATGGTTAGTCCTTGGTAACATAAAATCAATCTACGTAAGTTAGTTACCCATTCCAATGGAATCTCCTAATTTTTCCTTAATCCAGTTAAAACAGTGTGTCATTATCTCATATTTTAATAGAATGAATAAAATATTTAGTTCAAAATGGAATTGAATATGGTGGTATAAACATGCCTCTAGATAACTTAATAAGACTAACAAATAATAATTTAATAGATTAAAAGGATGAAATATATGTAATACTATTTAACCATGGCATTTATTGGGAATACATTTTAATGTATTTAATGGAATATGGTATGGATAATGTTTTGAATGAAAGTTCATACAATCATAAATGGACTTATTTTAATGGTGATTCCCTTGGTTATAATGGGATGTAAATAAATTCAATGCATGAGAGGTAATCCCTCATGTATTTATTTAATGGAGAATGTGATCATGCATATTTTCATAAAAGTATAAATAATAATATAGATGGTAGGAATTTTCCACATGATTGATATTAATGAACCATTCAAATATTAAATGATATGATGGTGATGGTTTAGTTGATCATTGAGAATCATGATCCCTATTATTGGGGGTCGAGAATGGTGAATTAACAATAAAATATGATATGGGGGTGGTCTTTTGAGTTCCACATTCCATCGTAGAGGGTTTACTATTGGCCCACATTCCATCCCGAGTGTTGTATTAATGAACTATCACACAATTTGTTTGTAGGGAATATACCATATCCACCAGAGATACAACCTGGGTGATGGCCTGTTGAGCACCACGTTCTATCTTAGAGTGTTTCCATGGCATGGAAACTCACTATCCTGAGTGATGTATTGTGGAAATGTCACTGTATAGGGATGTAGGGAATTTAATCTAGCATTTTTTCTTTTATGACCATTTGACTATTTAGGGAAAATTGAGTTACATACTATTTTAACCATCACTAGTATCCCATGTATATGGCCATTAGGCATCGTCAAACAATTTGATCATATTGGTGGATGAAATATATAAATATACTGTATATATAGTTCCTAGTCATAAATTCATTCCTTATATGAGGTGAAGTAAGAATAAACATCATGTGTCCCTTAGGAACTTGGATGGGAGGTTTTCTATTTATTAAATTCTATTTATTACTTCTCAATACATGCACATTACATAATTTATATTGAACTGTCTATATTGGCATAAACATTGTTGGTGAAAACCTACTGAAATTTTTATATCAACCCCTACTTGGGATGACATTACACTGGTCTACCTGAGTAGAATTTTTTGTTCGTAAGATAATGAAAATTTGTTGTAGGCTTATTCAATATTTTTTGTACCCGAGGAGTTAGGAGAATATGACTGAGCTGGAAAATATGATGATCATGGAGACCAACTTTTTTATTTTTTGTTAATATATTTACAAGAATCATGTATTGGTTTATATTATAAATCATTCTATTTGAATATTGATTTAGCTTATTTTTTATCATATGGACATACATGCTTGGAATAAACTGGTGTTCTCCACATTTTTGTACATTTATATTATTATTCATCCACTTCTATATTTTTTTAATTTATTATGTGTCCTTTTTAGTTGATTTTTTTTATACTTGTTATATCGGTATGATATGATGAGAATATGTGTACAGTTTCCCAAAAATCACCTTCTTAGACCCTCTATGCAAGTCAAAAGCCTATGTCTTATAGAGAAATACACATCAGGAAATGTGACCCAAATGTTTTTCTAAATTCTTAGTGCTCAGTGAGGCTGAGATATAAATCATACTATATGGGGTGAAGTCCCTTTTCAAGATATAGATTATAGGGTTAATCATATAAACTATATAATTCATATTCTTGAACCTCCATAAAATTACTATGTTTAAATAACTATTTTGTACTGGAAAATACTGGCCAGGGATGTTTCGAAATTATAGAATAAGTGAAATGGGACTAAGGAATTGAATGAAAGGTTTTCCATCAGTTTTCATTATTTAATTTGATTAAAACACATACTATTTTTTTTGAAATAATTCAAGATTATTTTATATTAATTAAGGATTTATCCAACTGAAGGAATGCACATCTTTTCTCACCAACCTCCAATATATTTCCCCATTTGCATCAATGTAAGGGGAGTTGAGAGTTATAATGATTAATATAGGATATAAGGACCCATTAATACCCATGACATAATTTTTATACTATTTAAATTCTATAGTTTGTCACAAAATATAGAAAATGATGATTTATTATAGGTTAACAATTCATAGTTTTAGTTTTATTGGTATGATCATTCATTAGGATGGAGTGGTATTATATTAATATATAAAGGGTAAAAAAATTTGATCAACATTATCCCCTAGTACAAGAGGATACAAGAATCAATGCTTTTTTGGTGGATGAATTGGGAATACTATACCAAAATTTTGATATGATATGTAGTAGTGAAATAAATTTAACATTTATATATAGCTCATGTGGTTTTGTAGATATACACGTTTATATAAATTGAGAAAGTTATCCTAGTATAGATATAATTTTGAATACTAAAACTATCAGGATAAATAAAATAGGAATATGACACCATTTCTTAAAATCTAAATGATGTAACTTGTTAGAATTTTAGTGTGAGTAGAAAATATAACCACTTCACTGTTATGCATTATAAACATTATTTAATAATTATTAATCTATATGAGATTATAAAATTGATTAGTCTATGGATAAAACATATGAATGTCTTTATAATGGTGATGTGTACTATTCTTGAGTAGACTACCTATTTCAATGCTTTATCTGACATTTAAGAATCATATTCTGTTGTATTTGATCATTTTTTCTATCTCATTGAATTTTTTTTACTAAATAATTTCAATTAATTTGTTAACCTATATACCATATTGTGTTTAATTTTGCAATGTTGCTAAAATTTTATAACTTTTCCAAATATGGTTGGATTTTTATGTGAACACAATCAAATTACTACCCTTTTTCACAATATTTTATCTCATTCTATGTCTATATTAATTGAATTTAGGTATAACCCTTCCTAATTGATATCACTATGTTTTCATACATCCATTTGATGATGGATCACAGAAAAATGTTTCTTGGAATATGGATCATCATACATTTTTAAAGGCGAGGATGGATAGAATTTTGTCATATTGACCACTAAAATAGATTTCTTAGTTATAAAGAAAATTTATATATGTTGATTTAAAGTGTTACCTCTTGTGGTATTCATTGATAATGAAAATTTCCTATAGATTATTTGTGTTTTATTTCAATCCATTTTGTAATGTTTCAATTAAACAAGTTCATGGACTAATTATAATATCATATTAATATTATTTAATATCCATAATTTATATTAGATAACCAAAAGATTTATATAAATAGAAATAGTAAAGTGTTATTATAAATAGTATTGTTTCATATATTATATAGTGAATATTAGATTGAGTGATGATTTTATTACCTATATGTCTCTATGAAATATTATCATTCATATATTCCTATACCTACATTTGATTGTCTAAATGTATGATATCATTATGATTTATTAAACATTGTAATATTATTGTAAATATATAAAATTTATTTATGTAACTCTAATGGAACAAATGAAATATGATAATCATAAAGATGATCACATAGGATTATTAAGGATAAATACATGCAATAGATCATTTGTAATATAGAATCGCTATTAATCCAAAAATTGTGGAATAATTAATTTCATAGATTTTTAACATAAACATATTTATGAATCTATGTTTCACTAGCCTAGTTGGATACTACAATCAACATACAATATAAATATATCATATGGTCAATAATATAATAATTATAACAAAGAAATTAAATAATTTTTATATGATAAACCACTGTAACAATTAGTCCAATAGAATGAAAATATTATTAAATCGACATCTATCCTGATTTTGGTGGATTTTGTTAAATTTTTTGAGGTTTTTTATTATAAATTGATGTGGGCCCTATGTGACTAAAGATGTAGATTAATATTATGGATAAGAATGTTTATATTTTTTTGTAGACACATTATTATAATCATATTACCCATTAAATAGGGCTATCCACTATAGTAAATATATTAAATTTCTACATAGATACATGTTTGTAAGTTTATTAATCATTTTTAAAAGTCATAAATGATACAAGTATGTATTTACATAAATATAACATATCATAATTAATTTATATTTGGTTAGATATCTCAAATATATTCAACGCATTCTCATAAAAGATAGTTTAAAGGTAAAAATATTACATAATACTCATAGTATAATGTCGATTCCCAAGAAAATATGGAATTTTATAAATGAAAAGTTGTTTTGACTATATTAGAGAACCGATCGATTTATACGAATATATATTGAAATAATTTGTGTTTTTACTAAAATTTTCTTTAATTTTCCGTTAATTTATAGGTAAATAGTTTTATAGTATATAAATGGAATTTAAACTTTTTATTATAGGTAATATAGTATAGAAAATAGTGAATGAAGGTATAAAGAATAATTATTATCCATCATGGTCTGTTCGAGATTAGTTGGTCATACCTCCATCATTGGGGTGGATATGAGATGAGATCATTCCTATTATATATTTTAGACTCAGTATTTTATATTATGTACTGGGATATGCATCAAATGTTATTATAGTCAACAATTATTCAAGATATTTTGATATTTGAATCTATATTCCTCAAAATTCCATAATGTTATGGAAGAACATTATCAAGTCTAATGAAATTTATAAACCCTCCTATACTAAAAATTACATGAAATTAGATCACTATTTATTTCATAATTGTATTATATATTTTCCAATGGTAAAATATGTTGAATGAGTTAATAATGATTTTTTAACCATTAGTAATCAGTGATAACAAATAGAAATTGAATAATTTGGTGGCCAAATAGGTAACATGTATGTAAATGAAATTATAAAAAATCACTGGGTTGATGACTACAAATGGGATATACTGTGAAAAATAGTTCATATCCCAATTTTTGAATGGGTTTAAAATAATACTCAGGAAATACATATTGTTTAGTAAAACATATAACCAACAGAATAAAGAATAAAATAAATGGATCATTAATATAAATGTGGATATATAAAAAACCTATTTTTTTTATATTTTTTTCTTTTGTGTGCTTCATTTTCCCCCTATCATGTTTTCTGTAAAAATGTTATTGCTGAATTTTTCCCCATATTCCATAATGTTAATCAATTTAAATGGGTATATCAATATTTATTATTATTGTAATTTTTTTAATAATTATAAAATATACCTGAAATAGCATTTGAAATAATTAAATGTTCAAAATTGACAAAATGAATGATATATAAAATGTAAATCTTCTAAAAACATATGTTGACTAGAAGAGATGAACCTTGGATTTATGCACTGGGGATAAGGAATTCTTCCAGGTATCTCTTCTCATGTTCATTAATATATGTTGAATAATTGAAAACATAAATCTATTTCAAATAAATCCATTAAGTTATTTAAATATTTTAGTTAATATTTTTCATTAATGATAAATACAAGATACCAAATTTTATTGAATGTGTTTCACACTCTTAAAATTTTCTCTTAAACACACCATTATAATGTGTAGAGCCTAATATATTATCAATACTTATGGAAATATCTCAACCACATGACTTTTATTGTCACATGGTTGATGGATTTTGGGATCCATTCAACAGGGATAGATTATCAGATTATTGTGTTTGATCTGTGCTAATCTAAGTTATGTTCTACACTTATCTGTAATAAATCTTCAATAGGATTCATATTTCTCCATTATTCAATGAGATGGAGGTATCTCTCTCTCATTATAATTTATTTTCATTTTTTTTATTGGTTTGGTTATGGAATGATATCGTTAGAGGTATGTTGATCTTGCATGATGGGTAGTCAATATTTATAAAATTGGTCCATTCTCATACAATGAACATTGAAACCATTGAGTTAGGGGATTATTTGGTTCATATATTTATTATGTGAAATCATTAATTAATTATTCTTTAAAAAATTACATAGAAATGGTATTAGCTGAATACAGATTTAACAAGATTATTAATGATTTGGATTATGATCATGGGTCGATGTTTAATAATGTGATAGAAATTTTCCTATTGATTTGAAAGTCATTTTTGTATCACAGTTATTCATGTTAACATGTCTTGAGGTTCTATATATAATCATGATAATGTATATATAAGTCAGTAATGAAACTAAATTATTCTATTTTTTATTTATTGTATAATGTCTTAATGAAGGGGCATATCAAATGAATTATTTTTTAATGTAATTTGATGGTAATTAAAATTGATTCATTGAAAATTTTTAATTAAATGGGTTATTCCAAGATTGTAATATTGATTGAGAATTTTATGTGTGATAATTCGTTTTGGAAATTCTAATTTAAAAAAACATGTAATGGGTAATGATAATTATCTATAATGATGAAAGTGTTTATAATTCTATGAGAATGTATAAAATTTAATATATTTTTATATATTAATACCCTAGGACTGGTATAGTTATAAACGATGAATCATTATTTAGAAAATTCTGGATGGAGAAATAACTGCTTGGATGAATATGATAATTTCTAAGGAAAGAGTTGACCATCATCGTGAGATATTTGACTACCATGAGTTTGGATCTCTGTGAGCTCATTTAACTATGAAGGATATATAAATTATTTTAGGACCCTAATTTCATGGTTTTCTATTCTTGTTTATTTCCTATTTATTCTGTGATTTTCTATAGAATCAGGATTCAATTCATGATGTTTTATGATACCATGATGGATAAATATATTTTGGTTGATATGATGTTATTTTGGGAGTCCCAAATGATGTGGTAATGGTAGATTCATGTGACAGAAATATTCAATGGTATTTTTAGGTGGCGTTAGAGAAAAAATCATATATGATAGAAAAAGATGAATATGGGATTAAATATTGATGTGATGAAGATAAGTTCTTATTTGAATATCATTTTTTAAATTTTTGTTAGAAATATTTATTGCTTTTTTAATTTGGTTTCAAAAATACAAGAGGTAGTTAGAATGTTATTAGATGTAAGTTTCATCTTTGTGGTCTCATTGAATTTTTTTCTAGAGTAAATGGTTTATGTAATGATGTTAATGAACCGTAATAAATGGTAAACATGTTAGGTTTCTTTTGATCTAATGAATATGAATAAAATATTTCAATCTTGTGAAACCATGGATATATATTGGATTATGCTTGGAGGGCATGGAAATCATAGAACTTTTTAATGAATGTAACCTCAAATAAAGTAAATGGTTTATCAAATGGATGATAAATTAATTTATGAATAAAACTATGAAAAAAATTATGTGATTAACATTCCTCTTAAAATGTGTGTCTCTCTATAGGAAATCTATTCCTTTGTAGTGGAAGTTGGGTGTTCAATGGATGATAGATTCCAATGATAAAAACGATAGGATATTCCAATAGTGGGGCTATGAGCTATATTGTATCTTGAATGTTATTTGATTTAATGCAATTCCCCCTAATTCCAATTAGGGAGACTAAAACATAAGGGAATATGTGAGGGAATTTTCCCCAACATCTCAATTGGGGGACTGATGTATGAATTCATGATCTATGCCAACCTTATTATCTTGTTAGTTACTTGTGAATGTATGGATAGATTCTAGTTTCCCTTTATATATGTGTAGAGGGATGATATGGCTTTTGGTTTTGTCATAAAAATTTATCTCAAGATATAGTATCCAATGTTCGACTATATGTATGGGGCTCATAAGGTCTGATGGATGAAGGTTCCTTTATCTATGTATGGCCATTAAGGCTCAAGGTATGTTTCTCAATGTATGATACATGATAAATATTATATAGTGTAACATGGAAATGGTTACTATTTATTTATATATGAAATATTTAATTATTTGATGATGTGATGGACGTTTTTTGTATTTGGATACAATATAATGGTGTATTCTTGGAGGATTTTTTTGGTGATAGATTAATATAGACTTGTGATGTGGGGGAATAATGGAAAACAAATACAAAACATGTAGCAGGGTTCCGTTTATGTTTAAATATTACATTAAATTATTTTCATTAGGAAAACATGGTGAGAGTTATCCATGTTAATATTGTAAAGATAGTTTACCTAATTTGGTGTCAATTTTGATTCACTTTTGTTCAATATGCTTGAACAAATCATGGTAACATTCTGAATGAGATTATTTAGGTAGGATCCTATTGAGTATATTGGTATACTCATCCAAAAAATATGTAAAATATTTTAGGTCAACCGGACAAGGTTTGAGAATGGGCTCGATATTACAAGATCATGGTTTTTCATGGGCTCTATGGCAGTCATAGTGGTTTCTGTATTAACATTTTTAGTAATTTTAGTTTATTTTTTACTTGTGATAGCATAATATGGAATTTCATGCTATCACATTTTATGTCATGACCGGTCTAAGAGGGGGCCATTACACGACTACACAAGACCACCTTCAATAGTCTAGGGGGTGGTGACTAGAGCCACGTAGGCATATCAATAACATGAGAGGCATTACCTTAGTACCTATATGGAAACACACACCTCTAAGACCAAAATAGTTGATATTTAAGATCAATTAGTAAGAAATGCATGCAAAACAATATAACCCACAAATATATCCCTTAGTGAATGGGATGGAACTTAAATAGTTCCAGGATATAAGCCCACCAAATAGAAAGTCTATAACCATATTCTAGAAACTCAATCCCAGAAAACCCAACCTGAAGGCATGGTAATGGGGCTACTGTCCGATGTTGTAGGAACACCATGGTCTTTCTGACCTCACGTGGCTCCGTCTGGTCCTGTTCCTCTATAGTAAATATCAAAATGTTGGTTGTCTCCACAAGAAATGACATGTGATAGCAAATCCAGTGCATGGGTGAGTAAAACAATACATAGTAGGACACCCTGAAACCAAAAATCACAACACAAAGTAATGTATAGTCAGTTCTGAAAATATATATGAATATAATATATAACAATAATATCTATATATACTCAAAACCTCTCACATACACTAGGATAATTCATAAATAATCCATACCAACACTATGGATTTAGATCAAAGATTTCACAAAGCACTCAATTAGGATAACAAACTGCTGAGTCCGATAGCACTAATGAATTATGTATGATAGGTACTATTCAACTGAAACCAACATGGGAGAGAAATACTAAATGATTTGAAGAGATATATGATAAATCAGATGAGGATCATATCCAGGGCCATGGGGTGATACCAACAATTCAATCTGGAATAACCAACTATGTAAAGGATCGATTTCAAGTGAACTTAGTTTCATATATACCAATGACTATGCCTAGGGTACATGGAAGTAAGAGGGGAACCTCCCTAGGACACTCGGGAGATTCTGCTAACTATTTCCTAGAATTCCAACTGAATGGATCATACTATTATGAGTAGGAAACAATTCCAAAATTTTTTCAGGGAATGGAAAGGGGAACAAAACCAAATGAAACTCTTCCATGATATGATGTATGAGAGAATCAATTCAAATAGAAAATATAGGGTACACCATGAGAAGTGTACACACCCACCGCACCCCTTGACCCTATGTACTTCCCATGTAAAAATCTATTGTCATTGGAAATATAATAGTTAATCCACACCATTGGAATCATATAGACCTTCTCATCGAAAGGGTTCCAATATTGTATAGGGAATATAAAAGAGACTTATTTTATTGGTATGATCATTTTTGTAAAAATATATGACCCGGGTCTGGTTAGGGTCCGACCCGACAACTGGACTCGACCTCACCCATTGGCTAACCCAAACTGATCTAGTCGTGCTAACCCAACCTAGTCCGCTATGCTACCTATCCCATCCTAGACCACTCGTCCACCTAGCATGATGTGTTTCCCTTTTTTCCGGCCTGCACACATGTAGTACTATTTGATTGGATACACATGGTCTTCCCTGACTGCGTGCTCCCCGATTACATGTGGTTTCAAGTCATATCTCTTTCATTCAACTTGCTGTGTTTGCGCGAGACCCATGTGACCCTCCTACTCATGTCCTTACCACTAGTGTAGGTTCCCATGTGTCCTCCCTCCATGATGCATTCTGCTTCCATTGGCTACCCTGTCGGAGGTTTTCCATCCACCTCACCATCGGCCTAGACCAGCCCCAAGACCAACACCACTGCTTTCTATGACCGACAAAAGCCACTAACTTGTCTTCCATTGAGCACCACCACCTATGCTATAGTTTTCCACTGTCCTAGAAAAAATGTGTTACGAATTCCCCATCTCAACTCTACTGCTTCCTCGGAAGGCTGGATCTTCAATTTCAGATCATTGCATGAAGAATCAATGGCGCAATGATCATTCATTCACAAGGATTGAAGAATTTAAAGAACACAAAGATTGAAAAGAATATAATTAAAATCAGGGGATAAAGGCACAAGAACTTCACCGAAACAGACCTTGGCCATTTTTTATGTCAGACTCAATTCATTCCCGTTAGAAAGATGAACTAAGGGAAAAAATTCATTCTAATATAACCATACCGATGACTCACATATCAATTATTAATTGTGGATTTGATCAACATTTAGATCAGATTATGAAAGTCATGTAATGATCATAATAAATGTCTTACATGGAATTTGGATTGATCATGGATGAATATAATTTTTATTTTCATCATTGAAGATTTCCTCCAACTATGTTGGTGCGACGATCCATGATCTGCTCAATCTATCATCGTCATTTTATAAGTGTGTTTCTCACAACGACTCTGACTAAATCTTGGGTTATGGGGATAACAATGAATTTCATGACAAGGAATATTTTAAATAAAATATCACTAAATTGAATTAAATTATTTTTATTAAAGTATTTTTATTCTCATTATGTTCAAAAACAAATTTTAATTGCCATCATGCACTAAATGATGTTAGGACTTTCCAAGGTTCAAATCATAGTTCTGAAAACAACGGTGCCTTAATAGTTCTTATTAGGAAAGTCATTTAGAATTTATTCTACATTATTCATAAATCTGCTTTTTTGTGGTATTTGTAGTTTAATATTTTCCAAACATTTATTCAGGGCACACCCGACCTCAAAATCACATGTCGTCTCACTACCATGTCTTGAAATAATTCCATATAATATTTATAATAATACATCTAAAAATCAGAGACATTAAATTCTCACCACCTTATGAGTTTGTGTCCCCAAAAATCCAAAAACAAGGATAATAAAAATTATGTGGGTAGAATATATGAATATGAGCCACCCACTCCCACATGCTCTCTAAGTGATATTTAGACATTTAGTAGACATACATCAAGGGAATCACTTACCCAAAAAGGATACCCTCATGATGATCATCAATTTCTACTAGGTACTTAGAAAAATTCACACAATCCTCAATGTATAGCTCTCCCAGTAGATGATGTATGATGGGCCAGGCACATACCTCCTCAACTACTACACATTGTAGACATCATTTACCAAGATGCAACTGTTGGGGTAGTTCTAGGTGGTATGCCACCTCGAAATTTATAAATTAGAATCTAGAAAGGGAATTTGAACCTCATAGAAAACTTTCCACCACATCCAAATATCAGAAAACCATGTCATTGTGAGACCCAAACGAACATATGGTCTCACTCCTTGAACTCCAAGGGTCTCCATATCCTATCATCATATGATGTTTTCCAACTCTCCTCAGTCTTCATCCACTCATGTGTGACATGTTGTTTCTTAGTAGTATCTCATACCAACTCCAGGACCATGAGTGCTAACTCACTTGGGTCAGTACATCAAATCATTGACCAGTAAGTTTTCTCGTAGAGTCCCTCGAACAGTTCTTTACCAATGGTGAAGTGGAAGTTGTGGTTTTATAGAAACTAAACCAGTGTTAGGTGATCCTCCCAACTATGACTGAAGTCCATGATGCATTCCCACAATATGTACTCTATTACATAAATGGTCCCCTTTATCTAACCATTCATCTAGGGATGAAACATCATGGTAAAGAATAACTGAGTACCAAACACCTCCTAAAGTCCCTTCAACAACCGGGATGGGGAAAAGATTCACGATCCAAAACAATCATATATGTAACTTCATGAAGATGAATTATATCTTTCATGTAGAGGCTCACCAAGATCTCCTCTAAACTCTTCTCTCAGATAGGTAGGAAGTGGGTGATCATGGTGATTCTGTTAATGGTCACCTAGATGGTATCATTTCCCCATAGACATGAATGGTAAAAACAATTATGATGTCTATCGATATCCCATCCCACTTCCACTATGAAACCTAAAGGGTATGATCCAATCCTATTGAAACATGGTGATTTTCCTTCACTCGGTGACATGTGTGGAGTTGATAAATGAACTCCACTACTCACATCTTAATTCATATCCATCAAAACTAATGTATGAGTTCCTAGTAAAACTTCACCACACTTGGATGTACTTCTAACAGGTTTGTGTAGAACTCCCTCAAAACCTCCTAATATTGAACTACTAGTACAAATGTGGATCCTCTAAAGAGATTGGAATTCTACAAAACTTTCGAATATCCCTAATGAGAATATCTTGTGGATAACAAAATTTGTAGAGTATCACATTTGGTATCCCCAAAATGAACCTCCCTGGATTTCTATAAGAATGTAGGGGTTACAACAATTGACCGGAGGAAAGCTCCCCCATCTCCATCCACCATGGATAACTACAAAAAGGCCAACTGATCCAATTCTGAATCCCGAAATTGTGAATATATTCTTATACTGAGATAATTTCCACCATGTTCTCCATTAAAAAGGTGTATATGATATTAAATCCATGATATTGGAGGAACTAAAGCCACCACCTATACCTCATGTTTAGATCATTTTGAGATAATATTTACTTGAGATTTTGGCAATTAGAGTTGGTAATAAACCACTAACCCATCAGGTAGTGTATCTATATCATCAATGTGAATACTACCACTATAATCTCAAGATAATGGGTCACCTAAATTTGCTCATGTGATCCTAACTGGTGTGAAACATAGGAAATTACCACTTGCGTCTACATTGGAAAACAACCATTCCTGGTTCCTAATTCAACACAAGAAACTATGTAAATGAAACCTCCTCTGGTAATCATAATATTGGAGTACTCATCAAAATATGTCTCAACTATTAGAAATCCTAATATCACTTCTCTTTCCACACAAAAGGCTGTCCATTTCAAGTCAAAGCATTCATAGGTGCTGGTATCCTAGTGAAATTTGGTATGAATCTTCACTAATATCCTTTTAGACTAAGGGAACACTAAACCTCCATCACACTCCTAGGTGGATCACATGCCGACTCTGCCTCTACCTTGGATAGGTATACTACCACTCCATCTAACGATATAATATTTCCATGAATGTGGACTATATGAATCTAAAAATGGATCTTTGATATTTTCCCATATAGTTGTTTCTCATTGAGTATGTCTAGAACAATCCTTAAGAGTCTAGAGTGCTCCTCTATGGATGCTGAGTACACAAGGATATCGTCGACAAAGACTACCACAGAAAAGTTTTTATAGGGCTGGATGATCTATTTTATTAGTCCCATGAACAATAATTGGGTGTTCATCATGAAAAATAGAAATAAAAAGTACTCATAATGATCGTAGGGGAATTTAAAATTCATATTTAGTATATCCTCATCTCGTACTCTTAGCGAGTGATATCCAGATAAAATATCAACCTTCGAGAACAATCATGCCTCTATTAACTGGTATAAGAAGACCTCCATCCTTATTATTGGATGATTTCTCTTCACGATCATTAGTTTTAGGAATCAGTAATAAAAAAAACCTCAATAAACCATCTTCATTAATAGAAAACAACAATGGGGTTGGCTAGGGTGATAAAATGGGTCTCATGAAGAACTTACTCTACAAATCCTCCAACTGTACCATCATATCTTGAAGCCCTATGTGAGATGTATTATATGCTAGTGAGGATATTGGTCGCATATTGGGGTGTATGTCAATGTGGAAATAAATATCCTAATGAGGAGGTAATCTGAGAACATGTTCTAGGAAGATGTCCTCATACTCTACTACTATTACATGAAACTGCAAACACCAAGCATCTACTGCAAAAAGGGATAGACTATCCACGTTATAAGTGATCAGGTTCCCCATCCTCTGCTTGAGTACATTTGATATTGTTTGGGTTTCCTTTTCATGAACAATGGAAAACATCATTCCATGGATTCAGAGACACCGCACCCTTCTCCTAAAATATTCAATATGGGTATGGACTGATGGTAATCAATTCATAACAAGTATGAAATCATGAGTCCATGATGCTGCCACTAGGAGGTTCTAACTTATATTCTCCCCTCCAAGGGTATGATCGCACTGTTATCATAGATGTGTCATCATCGCGTCTCCTTCCATAGGTGTTTGCAAGGGTAAGGGCTGTGTAAAATGATTTATCAGAACATCATTGTTATGAAAAATATATGCGGAGAGAATGTAATGATAGATTAGTTATCTATTAGTACCTCTACTAATATATAAATGAAATAGATCATACATAGAATCATGCCTAGATCCCATGGGTCCTATGCCTTGACCATATATAGTTTCCCCACCACTATCCCACTGCTCATGAGTATGATTATGACCACTTGGGGGTGGTGGTGGTAGTAAGAAGAAACGTTGACCACCTCATGTTTCTCTCCCATGTCCTCTAACACATCTACCGTCATGTGGATGTGCCTGATCCTACCTCCTCCTCTGCATTGGTGATCCATCCACTGTCTCCATGTCTGTAACATGGAGTGTTAAACAATCTCATGTGAGATGTCACCTATTGAAACCAAAGTAGAACTGACTCTCTCTGGGATAACTTTTTCAACCTTGTAAACCATGAACTATAGATTTTCTTTCATATGACCTTGTCTTAGAATATCTCCCACATTTGGATCCTTATGGATGATGTTGGCTCTATACTTCAAAAACCTCTACACCTGCCTATCCTATGCTAACAATCAATGATTGTATCTTCTCACCTAGGAATCTCTCCACCACCAATATTTGTACAAGAAACCTAGAATATATAGGAATTCATAGAGGTATATTTCTCTATGTAATGTCTCTACACATAACTCTCTTGATTTTCTAATCCTAGAAGTAATGATTCCTGACCATATCCACCATGTACATAGAAATGTAGGTAAACCTCGATGAATAATCAGCTAGTTTAATACTACACATGTGGAGTTGAATAATCTCATGTAGAAGCCTAACTCTCAGCATAATGGCTGAGAGATCCTCCTAGTAGGGGCACCGAAACTATTCCAATGACAATGTCTCCTCATCATGTGTCTAGATAGTGATACTCAAACATCTCCAAACTCACACCTATGAAATGATCACATGAATAAAAACCATCTGATCTTCTAGTGTCCAAATTAGACAAAAAACACATGTCAAAGCCTTCATTCATTACTTATCCTAATGAGTTTCGTGCTCCCCTCAAATCCTGGGGGTTATCTGTCTCTAAAACTCATGGAGAGAGTGCAGCTTGTGCTCCTCATTAGCTGGTACTATAGGTACCACTAGAAGCTCTATTGGTGGAATCATAGCTAGTGCACCACCTAGAGGTAATATGTGTGAAACTAGTCCCTATACTGAAGCCTCATCACTAAGGGGGTCTTCCAAGTGATTAATCTACCTAATCCAAGCTTGTATGTGTCACGGATGAATCATGTAATGAAACCAGATGTTCCCCGATCAATGAGTATATTTGTATAGCTAATTCAAGGACATGGAAATCACAACCCATTCATATATGATTCATGTGACATTATTTTCCATACAACCGACGTTTTCATGTACCAAGTCAAAAAGATGGTTATCAAAGCCCAGCTGCAAGGATATGTCAGCCACGACACCATCATTGGAGTCCCTATCATGGATGTCAAACTCAATACACATGACACTATTTCCCCACACAAATATTACAGACTCTTAGTCCTATGGCATAACAGACCACCCGTAATACCCCTCAATCACCACCCTTTCTATAGGGGCCTATACCGCAACTCCCCAAGCCCACATCTAATAGTCTTGATGTTGGTGAATATCACTGAGTAGGAATATCACTTACATAAGAGGCATTTCCATAGTACTTGTATGCACACACACACAAACACAAACACACATCTCTAAGACCACAAATGCTGAAATGTAAAAACACTAAGAACAGAATGCATGAAAACCATTATAAATCGCTATCAAAGTACAATAGTGAATGTGTAGTAAAGTAAAGAGGTCAAAAATACACTCCGCATAAAAAGAAAGTCTCTAACCAAGTTCCTAAAACTCATTTAAATAAAATACCTACATTAAGGTATGGAATTGAGGATACTCTCTGAATCCATAGGAACCCCATATCATATATGATATCCTAAGGAACTATCTATTCCAAGTAATCCCAACACGATTTTAAAACATCTCCCATATACACTACAAATGACACATGTGAGAAATGATCATGTAGGTGTTAGTATAATAATATTTAGTTGGACAACCTAAAACCACAAAGTAGTAAATAAAGGAATATAATTTTATCTATACCATTGTATATGTTCAAAACATATAACATAAATGATCGTATATACTCAAAACATACAACACATTATAGGGTATGAAATAACTACTTCATAACAACATTACTGATTCAGAATAAAGATTCCACAAAGCATTCATCTGGGAAAACATACACCCGAGTCCAATAGAACTGATGATGCTCATATGAGAAGAAGCATTCATTGGAACCCGTCATGAGAGAGATACACTAAATGGGTTGTAGAGAGATACGATACAACAGCTGAGGGTAATAGCTAGGTTCATGTGGTGATATGAACAACTCAATTTGGATTAACCCGCTATGTTGAGTATTGAATCCTAATGAATTTTGTCACATCAGTACTGAAGACTCTCCCTAATGAATGAAGAAGGAATAGAGGATCTGCTCTCGGTCTCTCAAAGGAGTCCACTAACACAATCCAAGATGTAATGCAAAAGGGATCTTACAATCCATGTTAGGAGATGACTCTAAAAATCCTTTAGGTGTTGATAAATTAAAAGAACCATAATAAAACTCATCCAAGATACAGTGGATGGTAGAATAAATTCATGTAAAAAATATTTAGTGAATGGTGAGTAGTAGTCACATCCTACATACCCCTTATCCCCAGTTACATCCCAAAATAATGTCATGGGGCACAAGAAATATCCATGTTAAAGCCCACCATTCTCCACATAAGTATCATCTCTTCTTAACAAAATAGAAGTTGCTGACATCACCTCAAAAAGACCATATATTTGATTGTTATGATCGTTGTAGTAAAAATATAGGACCTGGGTCTAGTCTGGGTAAGAACTGACCCACCGGACCAAGCCAGAAATGCTGGCCGACCTGGCCCGATCTGGTTATCCTAACCAAACACAATACACTGAGCCTAGTATGCCACCTGGTATAGTCAGGTTCCCCTGGTACGGCCTGCACACATGCAGTTTGCCCCAGCTGCGGGCCCCTTTAGTCTACATGGTGTTTTGTTGCGTCACACATGACCTTCAAACTATGTTCACATATTCCCCATGTGATTCATCTTCCAATTGGTTCGCTGCTTCAATAGGTTCCCACATAGCCTCTCACGATGGTGCGTTCTACCTCCACTGACAACCCCACCATCAGCTCATAATTCACCTTGTTGTATACATAGTTCGGCCCTAAAGAACCATGCCACCACTTCCCTAGATCGACCAGAGCCACTGCACCAACATCTTCCATACACCACATCATGCACGAACATCCCCACCAAACCATGTTGTGCCTTCACCATTACACCTCTATTGCATCATCAAAAGGCTGGATCTTAGATTTCAGATTATTTCACCAATAATTGAGTGTGCTACGATCATACGATCATAAAGCACAATGGACCCGAAGAAAAAAATGTTAGGTGAGAAAATCACCAGAATGACCAAGGAACAGATGTTGGCCTTTGTTTGTTTCATCCTCCATTCGTTATCTTTACAAGGGTCAATGAATAGAAACAATTCCATCAAATTTAATCCTTATAATGACATGATTATCAATTATTCTTCTATGAATTGATAAAAAGTCATCATATTTTAAGAAAAAGTTGAAAAAAATCACAAATTAAACACCAACATGGTGTTTGGATCGATTGTTGCTGAAGTATTGTTTTTCCCATTGTTGACAGGATCCTCCATATCAATTGGAAAGAAGTTCCCTGATCCGCTTGATCGATTGAATTTGTTTGTTGAAAGGGTTCCTCACCACACCTTAATGGAATTCCAAGGTTATGATTATAACAATGAATGTCATAACATGGATTATTTTAAATAAATTATATCTACCTCGAGAAATTTATTTTATTAATATAATTTTTGTACCATTACCATCTGAAACTACTTTTGATAGCTGACTAACTCCCACCATTGTTAGGCCCATCCTAGGGTAAAATTGTTGTTCTAAAATTAATAGTTCCCTTTGAGTTCTGATTTGTTCACTCAATTAGTAGTTATACCATTTTTTAGGAAATCTTATCACATA
Source organism: Viscum album (assembly GCA_963277665.1). NCBI lineage: Eukaryota > Viridiplantae > Streptophyta > Magnoliopsida > Santalales > Viscaceae > Viscum > Viscum album. The sequence goes on along the minus strand of OY728123.1, from coordinate 469,083,681 downwards.
ATCTATTTAAAGAATAATAAATTTTAAACATTATTTGGGGCAGACCAGCCTGTGGAATCACACGCCATCTTGGCACCTAGTCTCAAAATAATTTTATATACAATTTAAAATAATACACAAAAAAATATGGGACATTACATGCAATTTATTTTATATTTATAACCATGTGATGATTGATTTATTTTTCTTATCATTGTATTCTGCATGTTCTCTTAGAGGGTAATTACTCCCACATATATATTTGTAATATCTTGGATTCTATTCACATACCTAGGTCATACTAGAGGTTGGTCCCACGTAGTCACCTTCTCCCTTTTCATACTTCTACCCTTGGTGGGGTACACTTTTTTGGGAGTCTTTTCCGGTATCAATGGTTTAGGTTGAGTGATATGCAGGATTTTTGAGTTAGCGAAAGCTTTGAATTTATTGGTTGGTCGGGTAAAAATGTTTTCAAAAATCAATAGGGAATTTAAACATAGGATAATAGCTAAACCATGAGTTCGGGACCCTCGTGATATTATCTATAATACTTAATGTGAACAGATTATACTAAAATAAATTCTACTGGTTTTGGGTAGATACCTACAAAGGTAACATTAATCATCACTATTTGAGCATATTGTTTATATGAGTATAAAATTTTGATATGATAAAACCCTATCATGATAATAAATAATAGATCCATAGATTTAATTAATCATTATTCATAATTGAAGAGATCATTGTTTTTATTATTTTAGTTATAAAAGATCCACGTAAATATCTTCACCATGATCATGTTGAATATTTTTAGCACGATGTGCCAGCACATCAAAATTGAATAGTGGTTTATGATGAAAACCGTCATAGGATTATTGTATGATTGTTTTAACACCATACATATTGAAGTGATTTAGATATATTTCATATTCTTTCATAGTTGTCTAGTTGGATGTAGTATACAAATATTTCAGCTCTATTTAAAATGAATGAGGTAATGGGTTTTGATGGATATGATGATGTTATGTGGGGAAGACGGGTATTGTTAGTACATGTTTCATATAAATCACAATGGTTTTGAAGTCTCATAGAATAAGTTATGAATCTTATTCTATGGGAATTTCATTCCCTAATCTATGAAGAAACCTTATTACTATGAATCTTTATAACCATTGATAAGGGAGTTTCGGTGTATGATAACTTGGGATCAAATTTAGGACCCTTAATTGAAAATATTTAGACTTATTTATACATGAGGTTGCCTAGGAGTACTATTTCCAGGACTCTTTGTGTCATGATACCATTCACTATGGAACACAATTTACAATGATGTCATTTAATGAGTTTTTGGTGAGAAATGAAGTAATTGATTGGACACTATATGTAATAAAATTATCAGGAGATAGGAGTTTATAGGATTCCATTTGAAGTACAGTAGTGGTTTTGGGCTCGAATTTTCTTGGAAATTTTTGTTCCCATCAGTTGGGTAGAGGTCCTAACCATAGTCTTCTTGTTTTTTAGGGGAAGGCATATCTCCAACCTAGGACATGGGACCAAAACATGTTATTGTTAGCTTGGAAAAGACCACCAGGGGTGAGAGTGGCCAGTCTATCTTAACAGAAAATTTGTTCCAAATGTTCCATTTTAGGTTCATTCATTGAGGAATTTTTTTACAATGAAGAAACACCAGGGTGTTTCTATTTCAAATAAGCATAGAGAAGATAAGGTCAGAAGAGTACATCCCCAAGATTCTCTTCATAACCATAGAGAATAAAACAATCATGGAGGTGGTTATTTGGAGGATTATATATTTCATTTAACAAGTCATGGTCATATTCATGAATTAGATTTGTAGACCTGGGTGAGCTATATGTCATTCAAGGTAACATTTTTCTATTCAATTAATCTGATTTTGATTTTTTTGACACTGGAGAGATACACTCATTCATATTTCATATCTTTTCCTTGTTTTGGGGATTGAGGTAGGAAGGTTTTCAGTTCCCTAGTTGATGACTAGGTATGATTGAGGTCAATTTTACATGTGTCTTGTTTGTAGATACTATGAGATTTAAATAGAGGAACAATAATATTATGGATATTAACTATTTTTTTGGATACAACCATGAAATATCATCTGTGGAATATATTCAATGTATTTGGGTAAGATATAATGGATATATTCAAGAAGAATGTTGTGTTATATAATGGTTATGTAGAGCTAGTAGTGTTTCTTTGGAGACTGAGACCCTCAACTAGGGTATAGGCATGTTTCACACATATCATCCACGATGAAAAACCTAATGTTGAATTTATTGGATGATTAGGAGTCTATATTTCATAGGTTAATAGAAGGATACCATGATGAATATGCTATGTTTGGTGTAGTATTTCCCACTCATTGAGAGATCATTTTCGGGATCATGCTATGGCTTGCAGGTGTTAGGAGTAAATCATGTTTACTTTTTCTCCCAATTTATTTACTTTATCAAGAGTGTCACATTTTGTTTAAAGCTTTTCTTTAAATTAAATTGAAAATGGGGGATTTTTTATTTATATCGATTACCCTCCCTTGGACATTGTAAAATAATATAACAAGGATCCACATTAATGAATTGAATAAATATTCACTAATATGAGTCTTGAATGTTGGTCCTTAAATATTGATCACCGGATATGGTATCATTAGATGATGGTTGAGGATGTGGATATTCATAATATTGCTCTCTATTTTCTTCATCAGAATTATTATTTCAATGGGATGTCATTAAATGGGAATAATTATTCATCAATGTTCATGGTGATCATGAATGAAATGTTCTTATATTTCCTAGATATGAACATAGTGGATTTCATCGATGACATCCATATTTACTCCACATATGAGAAAGATCATGTATAGAATTTCATTCAAATATTTTATATGATCTTTTAATGATTTATGGGTATGAATATTTTTATTGTATGAGTTTTAGGAGAAGATTTATTTTTGATGTGGAATTTTGTCTCATATTATTGCGTAGTTATTGATCCTTTAATGATATAGGAAGATGCTTCATGGGTATACCCTAAGATTATGGAAGAGGTAGAATGATTCATTAGTCTGGATGGTTCTTAAAAAAGGTATGTACTATATTATCTTGATTTTTGACTCATATAATTGCCTTGAATTTATTGGATCTATAGTATTTGTGGACTAAATGTGACAATAAGAATTTGAGTTACTATAGTATATGTTTTTCAGCACTCCAATCCATTGTTTTCCAGCAGAGAGAGTTTATCTTGAAATTTTCTAGGCATATATTTTGATGTATTAGATATTAGTTATTAATTACGGGTCCTATAAGAAATGTACCATGTTGCATCACTATTACTCCCATGATCTTGAGTAGGCTGTAGTTGTGTTTTTATTGATGTTGTTGTGAAATTACACCATCAATATGAATTTTGTGGGTTTAATAGACTATAAGAGTCTGAGGTAGGTCTTATCAAAATTTGACTTGAATTTACATAAATGGTAGTGAATGGAATAAATATTGGATTAAAGATAATTGATATCATATATCCATGGGAAGGGAATTGTTTTATACAATGTTCTGACTAGGAATTGATGTAGTTACATCATGTGTGAATCTAGAGATTCCTTAAGAGAGATTGAATAAATCTTAAGGATCCAACAAGATTAGTGAGTGGGCAGAGGATTTTTATTTATCTTCCCAAGGTTGATACATGTGACTTCGGTTCAGTAGGTGGTGGAGTCCCAACTAGGGTATTTGGAGGCAGTTTTATAGAGGGAATCAAATATTTTTGGTAATTCCCTTGAGGGTTCATATTATGATAGGCAATAGTAGGTGTTGTTTTTAAAGAGTCTCTTATTATGTTTAATACGTCAGGAGATGGTTTTTTGGGAAATAAATATATCACCCTTGATGGAATATATGGATTGATTATTTTTTACTAAGATACGAGTGGTTTATTTTGGTTGTTGGGGTTGAACATTGTTGTTGAAGAGTTTTTTTCTTGATGTTTGTTCTTACAAACTCGGAATATTGTGCACCATTTTCTAAATTTTTTCTCCCACCATCAGATGATCCCTGATATATGTGAGAGGAAATATTTATGGATTCATTTCTAGTTTACCTAATTCATAATGAGGATATGATGCTATATGGTTGTTAGTGGATAATTTGGTGAAATTTACCCACATAACATTGACCTAAGAGTAAAAAATAATAGAGTTTTCTTTAATGTATTATTCAGAGGAGGTGGTAAACCTCCCTAGAGAATTATGGATTGTCATCTCTTATTAAAGTACACATTTTTATGATATATTTTTGATATTTATAAAACATTCATTCGGATCCTAGTTATTCCTTATAAATACATTTCATCTTTAAAAGGATGATCAGATAGAGAAGTCCATCCGGACACTTGAAGACATTTATTTGTATTTCTTACAAGATTTAATTGGTTAATGGATGAGGAAAATTCCATTATCAGTGACTAACTAATACAACACTTTCCACAAAAACAATTGGCAAGGTTTCATTTGAATAATGTAATGAAAACGCATTACATTCTCTACTATGATGGATCAGGGTTTAAGAGGTCATAATTCTCATGCCAATAGGATTTCATAATACAATAGAGATGGTTCAGATAATTCATAGGAGGAATAAATTAGCATAAGATCACAATAAATCAAATTTCAATCGTATTAGGAGACATATAGAATTAAATTATGGAGATCATATTATCTTGAAGGTGAATCCTCGTTGTCGGAATCTAGGGTTCAGTTGTAGGAATAATATTTTTCCTTAGTTTATTTGGTCCTTTATAGATGTTTGATCATTCTAAATCCATGGTTTATAGGATATCACTTACCATATAGATGATAATAATAAATAATTTTTTACACGTGACATAACTCATTCATTATATTCACAATGTTCATCTTGTCCTTGATTGAAGATAGATCAATATGTACTATGATACAAATTTCAGTGAGTAGTATGTGGATATTGAGGACAACTAGAAGAAGGTGATCCATGGTCACATTATACCCTTGGTTTGTTTCATGTAGAGGCATGTCTATATTGAGGATAATACCCGGTATTATGAGTCAATGATACGTACTTAGTAATATAATGTATTTTATCTTTATCACATACAATATAACATTGATCATTTTTATGGATCTAGAACTTTATGTTTTTATATGGTTATCCCTTTATTATTTTTAGTATAATTTCACTCATTTTAGAGGTACCTATGCTAGGTCAATGTTTAGAAGAATTTTTTGGGGTCATGTTGTTTCACAATGTTCATCTAATGATGTTGTTGAGCTCATGTGATGTTATGATCCTTATGATGTTTTGAGTGGGATGGATGTTGGAAACAAAATTAATTTCATCTCTATTTCTGGTTTTATATTCATTGTGATGACAATATTTTCAATAGAATTTAATAAATGGCCTAAAAGAAATGTATTCCAACCCAATTTGTGTTTTTGATGTCCAAGGTACTCATTGGAGCCCAGTGCCTATCTGGAGGTGTATGGCTATTAAAATCATAGTCCATAGAGAGTTCAGGTTATTTAAATGTTCCTCATATTGATTACTAGTTTCACAACATGTGTGAGGATAGATCAATTATTTCCTCACGATGTTAATTAATTCGAGGTAAAATATATTGAGGAGATGTTTTTTCCTATGAGAAATACAAAAATATAATTAAATGATGTGAAAGGATTTCCCAATAGGAATACAAATTGTCTAGGGAAGATATATATATTTTTGAATACATTGGATTTATAAAACCCTATGATACTTACACAAACCCCAAGGTATTCACTTTCTCTCTCCCTTTCATTTTGGGATCCCTTCATTATGGACATATTCACAACATCATGTTTTAAATCTGTGGTGATATGAGATAAAATATACCCCATTATCTCATGGTTAATCAATCTAAATCATACCGCATCATCTTTAATTGAGATGGTGTTTTATATCCTTTTTTCTTATAGAGTATTCATTATTTTTTATAGTATATGTGTTATGGTGTCCATGGATGGGTTCTTCTCTTATGGGAGGTGTGGTTAGGATTTATGACAGCGGTCCATTATACTCTGAAGAACATTGACATGATTGAGGTTGAAGATTCAATGAATCTTCTATTTATTAAGATTAATAATATAGAAATATTGTTTTCCCCTTTAAATATCAGTGTAAATAACGTAAAAAATTATACATGCTTAATAATGAATTGGATAGAAATCATAGGTCGATGTTTTTTATTACGATAATTGTTAGCCTCATGATTTAACATATAGTGGGTTTCTATATTATTCTTTTTACCAAGTCTTTTAGAGACATGGATTAACATGTCAATCATGATGTAAAATTCTAATGAATATAAGGCCGGAAACTATTAATTGTTTGGATAAAGAATTAAATAACTAAAAAATCAAATGAATATGTTGTTTCTGGTACTTTAATAGTATTTATATGGACTCAATAAACATGTTTTATTAAATATTTTCTTCCATGACATTGAAAATGATAAATAATGTGACTTATGATAATAGTTTTTGAGAATAATAATGTCAAAAGGCTTATCAATGTAAATGGTACTTCTTAATATTTTTAAAATGATTTTAACTCTATAATCATTTTTAAATTATGATATATTTTTATATAATTATTCCTTAGAATACTCATTATTGGACACAATGAATAATAAGTAAGTTAACTCCAAATTTCATAAAAACCAGCTTTTTGATAATAAACATTCCTTGGGCCTGAGATTACCATAATCATAATAAGGTCACGTTTCTTGGGATTTGAGTTGCGAGAGATCATTTATATTTGAATGATGGATTCCTTGTTTTGGGGAAATTATTTCCCTAGTTTATATGATTTTTGGTTTCCAATATTTTTTGATGTTCTCTAGATGAGAAATTTTACTCTCAATATAAAATGAACTTGGGATAGATGATGTGACGTAAGTAGGGAGGATGGAATGATCATATAGTAACTAATTCATTTGTTGGAGGTATCCATAAGGATTTTCATGTGAGAGTTGATGGTGGAATAAATATTATGTAATGGGATGAATATGGGATTGCACGTCGATGTGATAAAGCATGGTTTATTCTTTAAATTATATTTTAATTGGTTATGGTTGGGTTTATTATTCAATATTCATTTATTTACCCCTTTCTATAGTCTGTGGATGTTCTTGGCCACATGATTCTTAATGTTCACTGCTTTGGTTGATTTTCACATGGAACCTATTTTATTTAATGTTGTTAATAGTGAATAATAAAATATAATACCAATTTATTGGTGTTGATGGAATGAAAATGGTGAAAATATGTTAATATTTTGAGAATGTGGAATCAAGATGGATTATTAAAAGTAGGAATATAATTAATTTTGTTATTTAATGAATTTAACATAAAATGATGGTATTGGAGAGTGTAATTTCTGTTAGTGATATTACAACTAGTGGACTATTAGAATGAGTTATCACCAACATCTATGTAGGAGGTGGAATTAATGTCTACAACCTATGTCCCGGATCCCTTCCCTTATTATTTACATGTAGTTGTATGCATGGTTGGTATTTTATCATTGTATTCATGTAGAGGGAAATGATGGATTGTTGTTATTTCATACTCATGTATATATTGATATAGCACATAAATTATGATTATATGTATTCCATGTATATGATTTGATTTCTTGGCGTTACTTACATGGTGTATGGATTATGATGGATTATGGGACAATACATGAAGTATTATACATACTATGCTACCTATAGTGGATGATGAAAAAACATGGTTACTTTATGGATGGGTTTTCTGTGATAATGTGATAATGTGATGCTTGATTTTCATGTTTTGATTCCTTCCTAATGTGTATTTATGATGGATTATTTTGAATATATATGGCTCAGTATGTGTGACATTAGTGCATAGTAGAAAAAGAGTTGGGAATAAATAGTGGGGTAACCACATTGTTTCATTATTATATTATATTCTCAATTGTATGTCATTCTGGGTGAGAGTTATCAATGGTGATGCTGAGAACCTACTATACCAACATGGTTGACAAGTTAGTTTCACTTCTGTACAAAATGATTTATCATGCTTTCATAATCCTTTATCGATGATGATCTTATAAATATCCTATTTAGTATAATGATATTATCACCATACTTATATATAATCAATTTTTAGGTCTATATGAGAAGGTTAATGATTATTTTGGCTATCAGTTTCTCATTGTTTTACATACGTTTTTTTCGGAATCATGGTCAATGTATTGTTTACCTTTTTGGTACATATAGTGTATTTATTAGTACCATCATCACTGTATGAAATTTCATGCATGAAATTTCTATTTATTTCAAATTTATGAGAAGGTGTTTATTGGTATATATGTCTTACATCTCTCTTTTACATGTTATTATAGAGGGTAATGCCTCCAATATATATTTTTATTTTAACCTTAGTGCTAGTCTCCAACCTGATCCAACCAAAGGCATGACTCAGGAAATCACCATCTCCCTTCTCTAATGGTCAACCCATGATCAATACACCATTTCTATTGTGGTTTATGACATTAATGTTTTATTTGGGTTTCATTTTTTTTAATTATGTAATACTATAATTTTTAAAATCTATGATTCATAAGCCCATAATTTTTAGAATAAAAAATAATATTGACTATAGTATTTCTCTCACTATGTGATTATGTGGGCGATCCTACCCTCCTTCAAAAATTATAAAATTTTGGCTAGTGTAGGGGAACATGGTCATTTTTTAAAAAACGATTCAAATTTAATTTACTATATTAATATGAAAAGCATATTTTTACCAAATTATTGACATGATTTTTCCCCTTATGTTTCCAAGAATATCCATTATTCATTTATATATAAATAGTTGAAACCAAGGATATTATTATATAATAAGTATATAAAGGATTTTTTCTTTACATAGTCAATTAGAATGGCTAATTTTCATGGGTTTTTTAATTAATTTTTTTTATATTTTATAATTAGTATTCAACATTAAAAAAATTATAATATTATTTTCCATTGACATGTTGTATTAAATTCATTTTAATTAATCTGTGTTTATACTAATATACCCATAACACATTAGTATACTAATATTAGGGTAATAATTAAGGAATATTTATAAATTTTACATGATTATGGACATCAATTGGAACCCCATTCAATATATGACATGTATATTGATATATATATATATATATCAAATTCTTATATTTTCATTGAAAACCAAATATTTTATATGACTTAATTATGAAAGAATTAGAACATGAATGTTTTTCTTAAATTTTACTTGATAATCTTAATTTTGTGATTCATGTTTTGAATTTAGAATCTTAGAAAGGATTATAGATTTATTATTGATATTTTTTTATTATGATCCTTGTGTAAATGTGAAATATATACATTTGATGGGTTTTTTGTGTTGGTTATAGTATGGGACATGAGTTCTAGATACATGTAATAACTAAAATATATTAAATTATTATATTTAACCCTATGTGATGATGTGATTCACATACACAGAGGGAAATATATCTATATATCATATAAATTTACATATTCCAGTTAATACACACATTCATTCTTTTATGAAAGATGTTTCATTATATACGATGTTAGTATTAAAATAGTAAATATGCCTAAGAGCATATCGGTGGCCTCCCAGTGGAGAGTGATTTATATATTGTTCCTCCCATGTTGGATTATATTTCATATATATATATATATGGTCATAAAATAAAACAATTATATAAAAAAATATAAATATATGTATCATATTATACATAATGTGATCGTGAGATATTTTAAATGTATATGGTGAACATTGAGGACTGGAACCATGTTTAGATTCTTAGTATGGATTTTGTTAGGATTGGTTGTTATCTTTATAAATATTAATTAATTTATTTTAGAATATTAAATAATAATTTAATTGAATATGTAACCACGATTACATTATTTTAATTGATTCCATCTCATAAACTATATATGATAATTTATACATGAATAATATTTATTCATTCACTAAACACATGGATTTATAGTTGAGTAGAAACAGTTGGTCGATAACATATAATTGGTAAATTCTACTCAGACTTTATAACTAATCCATTAGGATGTGCAGAAACTTGTTATTTTATTACTTATTAATAGGAAAACTATCTATATAATGGTTTTGGGATCTAGATAATTGGAACTTGATCTATATAGCCTCTAGTTTTTTGTTTAGAACATTTTGGGGTTTCTATCGATGTGTCATAATGGAATGATGGGGATGTATATGGTTATTAATGTTTGGGAGATCACTATGGATATTGAAATTTTTTATATTTTAGGAATCAAGTAGTGAAAATATATATTAGTACCATAATCCTATATCTATAATCAAACTCGAACATGACCAATGTTGATAGATAGTTGAGGGAGGAAAAAGATCATTTACAAAAGGACACCTATCAACGTAGTCACACCAGGACTAAATTGATTGTAATTATTATTCCTTTGCATTTTAAATAACTAAAGCCACATTTATGTCCCATCCTCATGATTGGATCCTATATATACCTAGTACATGGTCAATTATCGATATAAGTATTAAAATATATCATTATTTCTATTGTAACAATATAATGTGGCTATATGTTCCCTTATGGCCCTGGTCTTAGGATGAAATTGGCTATATGTAAGAAAAAAATTAACCTTATAGAATTTTTAATTGGACAACATGGAAATATTCAATATGAAATGACCCTATAATGATGGTTTAGGTGTCTATGGAAATAGGCCTTTGAAAAGGTACCCTATAATGATGATTGGTTTTAGATAAAGTTTTTATTAATAATATATTACATTTATTTTCATTTTAAATATGTATTTTAAAATATTAATTGATATATAATTGATATTATAGGTTTATGTTTTCCTTGATATAACTATGTGGTGCCACCATTGAAACCTGACATGAACCTCTGTGAGATTATATTCTATAGTAACAGTCTATAGACCGTGGCATTAGTGTCACTTGGGTCAAAACCTATAAAATTTATAGTCTCATAAATCAATAATGGATATAATTGTGGATGGAATTTCCATTATAATAACATAGAGTGTTGGTATAACCATTTCTATATATTAGGGATATGGTCAAAATTCATATTTGCATTGTCTCTAATTGTGACTATAGTGTGAAATTTTTATTTGAGATTGTCCATATGGAAAATATTGCATATTTATTTTTATTTTTTCATCCGTAAATATATGTTTTGATTTAATGTATAAATCAATATATCATTTATTTTTATATGTTTTTATAAATATATAGCACAATAATATTACAACTTATCCTTAAAATAGGTAAGTGAGTATTATTGATTGTCCATTTGTCACATTATTCTAAATACATTAAAATTTGTTCACATTTTTTTTATAAAATCCATATTTATATATTATTATGTTATTAATTATAAATGATTAGTAAGTTATATCACAAATGAGTATCTTTAATCCCTTAGTATCTATAACATCCATTGGTGACTATGTAATCTTCTTGATGTATTGGGATGGTCTATCATTGTTCTATTATATACATATATTCTGGTCATTATAAACACTATTTGAGTATCTATGTAATATAAGTGTCTTTATAAATAGATCAATGATAGTAGAAATTGAGTATTTTCAAGTGTATCAATGAATAATTCACATATGTTTCATTATATGGTTTAGAAATATATAAATGTAAAAAATAATTAAAAAAAGGAAGAATAAAATCTATTAATGGATTCCATGAACATTTCATATTATAATATATAATAGGATTCAATTTTCAATTTCGTTTTTTATTTGTTCTTATATTATTAACATATATTTACTCATGTTAGAAATTATGTTTTTGTAATTGGATATAATTGGGTGGAAAAATATGAAGCTAAATTATGTAGAAATATGACAGAAAGGTGTTGAATCTCTCAATAAAAAAATAAAATTATTAAATAATGTGATTTATTTTATATTTATAATATTATATTTATCAACTTTTATTAGTAATAATCTATATAATTTAGAAATAAAATAATAATAAAAAATATTGAATATTTATATTCAATTATTTCTATAGATATTAGAAAATTGATTCTGGGGGTCTCTCATTCATATAATATAAATAAAATAGGGAAACATGAAGGAAAATATATTTTTTCAATGAATATACTATGAAAAACTTATAATTGTCATATAATATTTTGAAAGTGAAGTTTATCAATTGTGTACAATAATATCAACATATGATATTGATTTTTGAGTTATTAATGATATAATTTACGGTGTAATTATTTCATTACATGTAAATAAATTTTATCCAAAACATATTGTTAGGAATAAAATTCATTGAAATTTTGTGATTTTTCAACTTATATATTTTGAAAAAATTTAATGGACATTGACTTCGAATAATAATGGATGGAATATGAGATAACTAACATTATTAATCAACCATATTTCCCTCTGTAGTTCTCAGAAAGGCTCAAAGCATTAGCATAACCCATGCTGCCTAAAATTTATTAATAAAAGATAAAAGTCAGGTGATTACAAGAGGTACAATGATCTTGTACCAGCAAGATAAAAGCTACCAGAGAAAAGAAAATGGCAAGAAGAACCTCAAAAATCCATGCAATTATATATGATTTGGCATGACCAAAAGAAACATACTTCTGAAGCACATACACTTAGCCGAAATCCCCCACCCAGTTCTGCATTTTTTCTCACACAATGTAACAACCTCTGACTTAGAAAAACAACATAAATTTAGTTTCTCAAATGCAGAGGACTCAAAAAAGAAAATAGTGAAAACATGTCATCTAGGCCAATAAAATCCTTTACTTTATGAGTGACACAATCATCATCCTCCAAGGAATGAAACACAACAAGGAATAACCCACAAGGACACATGACATGTTCTGAAATTCCCAAACTTATGTTATGGCCGCATGGTGAGAGTATGCAAGAGAAACACAGCAGGCTTGCTGCCTCCATTTTCATAGCATTGTTCCATGCCCTTGGTGCACTGCTAGCTTGATCATCCATAGTAAAATATGACTCTTGTTCATCACTATTTTTATGTTGATTCTCTGCTTCGTGTGCTATTTGTTTCCCCTTTCCAATAGAAAACTCCACCAGTTTATACAATGAGGACAGAACCGAACTCATGGTGGTGTCAGGGGTTATCATAGAGAATTCATTCAATGGTCTCTTGATGAATTATCTATCTGGCTCCACGCCTCTCCACATTTTCTCCTTATATTTCCTGAAATCTCTAAGCCTATGTTCTAGCTGTAAACATAAATGGAAAGTCCTCAATTAAATTTATTGAGGATGAACCCCTCCATGTGTCCATGAAGGGGCCAACAGAATTAATTTGCATCACCTTTGACCCTCCGTCATTAAACAGATCATCCAATACCATCTCTGGCACAATATATTTTTTCCTTGATATGCTTCACGACTTGGCATTGATACCAAATATCCATTCAAGATCATTTTCATCAGCTTGATATTTCTCTTATGCAATTAAGGGACCACACACCCTCCTAGAGTTGCAGAACCATGGAAGAAGTAGCCGAGGCAGTCCTATGAGATATCTATTCCCACCAAAGTTGAATGTAATTAAAATTAGGGTCTTTATAGAGCTCAAATTCCACTCTATCAATCATTTTCTCCCTAATGCTGAGATAGTCATCAACCGATATTTCCATGTTACGATATCTTCCAAAATACATCCTTTCTTGTTCCTTAATCCAAGGGTAAAAGTCCTCCTTGTATCCTTCATTAATTGCAAGATTTCAATTTATAATATTAATTCTATCCTCTTGTTCCTCATTCCAATGGTAGGTTTCTTCTTCACGCTATTACAAGTCCCCCTCTTCTGGATTTTCATTGGGCACTGGCTGTAGAGGAATGCTGATTTCCTTCATTCGAATCCCCGATGATCTAGTTACAATGTTTCTCTTATTCTTAGAGTAATCAATGAGTTTTCGAGTCTTCTTGGGATGTGGAGTGATGAAACCATCAGGACCAGTAAGAGGTTTCTTACCTTTTTTGCACTCAAATGCATATAAGAATCCTAAATTTGAAGCACATGCTCATTATCGGCATTATTAGAATCACCAGAAATAAAGCGAGTCTCTTGGGAAGCCTCATGAGAAGGTGGAACAACTCTTAAATTGTCTTTAATAGGTTCATAATTAAGGACCACATGCCCTATGTAGTTCATTTTCATACAAAATGATGATTTAATGCTTCAAAATAATTTGGGAAATATACAAGGGTTCAACCATAGTAAATAAAATATCGGAGTATATTGTTATATACATATTGATATTAATAATATATATGTTTTAATATATTTAAATCTAGTTAAAATATTTATAAAATTATTTAATTTTATACACAGTACTTTATAAATAATAATTTAAGAAAAATAATCCATTTTTAACATCATTGTATTTTATAATTTTGTGACTTGTTTTATTAAGGAAATTAATAAAACAATTTGAGTACCTAAATGTTTTATAGAGTATAAAAAAAATAAAATTAAACTAAGGATAATCTATTTTATGATATTGAAATAATTCTTAGATATGAACATTTCAATAAGAATAAAACCATAGGTAAATAAAATTACTAAAGTATAGATTTTTTTAATCTCATGGTTTCCATATACTATGATAAAAAGTTATTCTATGTAAAATAATATGAATAATTTTTTAAACAATTTGAATCTTTATTAATGTGTTGGAAAAATAATTTCTATGTTGTATATAAATATATATTTTGGAATGTAACTAGGTAATACAACTACTATTTGGTCGTTATTTATATAGTCATTAGGTATAAGGTCAATCAGTATGTGGTCTTTGAATATCAATTTTTCAAAAGAACTTATTGAATATTTTATAATTTTAATGTAAATGATACTAACGGGGTATAAAAATTCATTTTTATCAGTAATTATCATATTAATTCAATTATATTTTCATAATATTTATATTTTTTTAATAGTTAATAATTTCTTAATTTGATCGAATTTATCATATAATTAGTTTATCGATTTTTTTGGGCATCATTTCAAAATGGGGAAAATTTTGATTAATTTTCTTATTTATAATTTTATTAATAATTGGTCAAATGACTTTACGTATTAATTATTATTATTAATATTTGATAAAATATATTTAAAAAAATAGAAGCGATAATATGCAGCATAATAATCATTTATACCATTCTTATGAAACTATGCATATTATATAACATGTACTCAATGAAATAATGCAATTTTAAAGTATTCCATCCCGATATAGTGATATGTAACATCAATATTTTTATTGCTTAATATTTACAATATTTTCAATTGTAATGATGTTGTGTGACTAGATATATACTAGGTTATATGAATCATTTATTGGAGAAAAATTATCTTGTAAAATGAAAAAAATGAATTTCTCATGCTTTTTATAATTTCCCCGATTTATTTGTAATTATACGTAATAATTTGATTTGAAATATCAAAAATTGATATAAAATATATGGTTTTTTGAGGATATATATTAGGTCAAAATGGATAATATATAATGATTTTTCATTTTCATTAATGTCATTTACCATTGATATATAACTATTTCACATGGATACAATGAGACATGATGAAACTGACATTTATATTGATATGAAGTTCTCAAAATTAAACGATTATTGATGATATATATGGGATATGTACATTTTAAAAAGGTATTAAATTCCATAAATAAATGAAATATTTTAAACAATATATTTATTTATAGGTTGATTCTGTGAAAATTGGAAAATAATTACATTCCTATATAATAAAATATGATAAATTAATGAAAAAATCATTATTTTCCAAGAAGTATTCGATAGTTAAATCTACTATCATCTATCCCCATATACATTTAGGCTTATAATATTTGATAAAATTTTACCCAATAGTAATTTATTTGATAATCATATCCTATCCGCATGAAAATTGAAATATATCTGGGTTTTTTTAATTAATCATTTCATCAATAATTCATTATGTTTATATTATATTCATGGGATTTCCCAATATTAATCTCCCTTTATTCTCTAAAATTTTAATTATATTCATTTTCTGTGATTTTAAATATTCATGATCGAAATGAATTATCTTTTTTGATATATTGGGGGATATTCAAATGATTTACTAGTATACATAATCTTATTTTTTTTTAATATTTATAGTCTTGGTGGGTTCTCTATATGATGGTAATTGATGGGAGATGATAAAATTTCATATACACTAAAATTTTATTAAACTGATATCAATCAAATTATAAAATTTTCTATCAACTATTAAATAATTTCATAATATGATAGAATATAGTTATTTAAGTGCTTAATGGTTGTGATGAGGATACCATGATGATAGTTTAGATGGTACTATATATTGGGGATATATATACTGTTCTGACCAAGGAAGTAGTGGAAATATAATGTGATTGTGGTTTTCAAGTACATTCCTTCTTCAAATCTATAACATAGGTGGATGAAATAGTATACAATGTAGTGTGATCAATGAATAGATATTGAACACGATGAAAAGCAATGATGGTTCACTAAAGTGAATTATTTTGGGATTAAATCCTATAATATAACACAATATTCTATAAATCATTATTTTTTATTCATATTTTTTTTATTTTAATTAATTTTAAAAAATGAATTTTCCTTCTTTGATTCTATAAAATTAAGAAATATTCTTAATAAAGTATGTTGGTATGAATTTTTTGTGAATAAAACAAGCACTAGGGGGAATAAAATGGAGAGTCACTATAAAAAACAATGAGTAATTTAAATATTATTTTGTACTATACAATGTTAGGAATTCCAACTAGTTTTATACAATATTAGAATAAAAAAATTTATATAACACCGTTTAAGAATATAAGGTTTTCATATAGGGAATTTTAGTATTTGATTAATAGAGAAATCTAAATTTATAATTAACATTATTTTTTTCTTATAGAGACCCAATATAATTTATTATTGATGATTAAGAATTATATACTCTACTTTTAGTGGTCATTGAGGAAATTCAATAAGTGGTTAAATTTTTGGATTAATATTATTGAACAAACATACATACTGATATTATAAATAATCACAGAATGGCTCTTTGATTTAAAAACTCGAATATATTTAAGAATGTAATAATTAAATTATTTTATTTATTTTATTATACATATGTTACAAGAGCATAAGCAAACCAAAATTTTATAATAAATAATTATTAAATTAGTTGACACTACTAGTCAATCACCACTAAAATAAAAATCGAAATTACTCTAAAATATTTTTTATTCATATTATAATAATAAATTCTCAATAGTATAAAAATAATATTTACCTCTTATTGTATATATAATTCTATTGATTATAAGTTATTTAAAACCAAATATTTTTCTAGGTAATATATTTTTAATCTATGTCAAATATTTCCTACAGAAAATATAGTAATTTATTGATAATTACCTGAAAATATTGACCACAGAACATGGATATGTTTAACTAATAATTAATATGGACAATATTTTTACTACGTCAAATTTATATTTTATAAATAATAATTTACTAAAAATTAGGTAGTTTCGGAAATTATTGTGGAGTAATTATTCATAATAATAAACCTATATTTTATTAATTTTTATATGAATAAGAAGGGAGAAGATATCCAAATATTTCCTCTTAAACTAATGGGATTCTGTTAAAATATAAATGAATTGTTATTGATAATTATTATTGGAACATATTGAGACTAATTCATAGAGTTATTATTGATGAATTATAATACATGGTGTTCCCAAAAATACTTTTGAATGTGGTAGAATATGATTAGTGAATATCAGTTGAAACCATGTAAGGGAGATAGTTCTTAACATGATTTCTAGGCATTGATATCCTTTATTAAGAGGGTACATTATATGTTTATAATCATGAAATAATAATAATGAATATATACCATATTAATTCAAGGATAAAGTAGGGGAAATTAAGATTCCATTAATGTTATTTATTTGAATATATATTTTTAATTATATTGAGAGGATAATGTTTCATGTGAGCCTTAGGAAGGAGGATAATGACACATTATGACAATGGGATTAGGATGATTGTTGGTGTGACCACAGGAATTTATAAATAACATTATATGATATGTTTTTCTAGAAAATCATTTCAATTATTATTCACCCTCATTTAGGATGATCTTTGTAAAAATATGATGTCACATTATTAAATATTTCTCATAATGATGGTCAATTAAATATATATTGTATCATTTGTTTAAAATAAAATGAATTTTAATTATAAATATTATTTAATTATGAATACCACATATTTTCCCCCCTTCTATGGTGCTCGATATTACTTTTCCCTAAATACGGTATCATAGGTAACTAACACTTTCTATAACACCTCCATATTTTATGATATATTTTTCTTCAAATAAATTTTATTTCATCATTATCCTAGGTTATATGGAACCCTTAGTCAAAAAGATCAAAAAAATAGAATACCTTTCTAAATATTCTTGAAAAAATGTTTATTGAATATTAATTTACATATTTTAAATATTATGTTTACATTTTTTTAATAAAATATATTGAAAAATATTAACTCATTTTTTTAGAAATGTCTTTATAATATTACAAATTACATTTTTACATAAAAAAGCCTTTTTATTTTTCCTGAGAAAATAACATAATTTATTTGAACCACACTTAGAATTTGTATATCAGAAATTGTATTTTTTTACAAAATCCTTATATTAATTATATTTTATAGCATTTTTATATGTTTTTTAAATGAACGAATTTTTGATGAATAATGAGAAATAATGTTTTCTTTCAAAAACTCACATTTCTGTTGATTAAAAAATATAGTTTAAATGTGTCACTATATTTCTATTACATTCGTAATGTGATATATGAACAAGATTATTTTGAATAATAAAATAAATTCAATGTCAATTACCAATATTAATTATTTTCAAATAATTTTTTATCTGATTAAAAATTAATTTTCTGAAAAATATTTCCATTAGAATTTTTATTCATATTATATTTAATTTCTAAAAAATAGATAAATTTCATTAAAAATTTATATTCAATTTTAAAACCATCATTTCAAAAATATAATATTTTTAATTTATGATAATTTTATGAAAATATTTATCTTTTGAATAATAGTGTAAGGTGATCATTTTTTAAGAATTGGGTTTTCAATTAATGAATTTATAAATCTAAATTAAATAATTTTTTTTTCAAAAATATCAATAGTTTTGTTTTATTTTTAATATTTTAATTTTTTTATAGAATAAATTTTATGATGAATATTGATAAACATCATTTTATACTTTAGAAAACAGGTTTTTGGGGAAAAATATTTTCCTCACATTTATCAAGAATAATAATAAATTCAATTATAACACAATAATAAATTGAATTTGATAAAATGGATTTCATAATTTTAGTCAAAATAATTAATATTATGTAATTTCTTTAACATATGTTTTGCTCATTGAAATGTAAAAAAGTAAATAATTGTAACCACAATTAATGATAAATGAATTTTCTTGGGGGTAGAACCTCTTGTTAAGGATATTATTTCATTCTAAACTACCAAAATAATATTTTATGTAAATATTACAACAATATTATATCCCATATTTTAATTTCTTGGTAATTGAAATTTTTTTCTAAGGGAATGAATTTATCCTATTACAATATTCCAAGGAACTCCATGTGCATCCTCTACCTCATATACAGGACACCCCTCACCACTTATCACTACACCACATTTATATATATAGATCAACCAAACCCTGATGAAAAATATTTTCATACTCAATCTCCTAGAAATAGTGGTTTAGGATATCTTAAAATTCCTTAACCATGGTCCTTAAGTAGTGATCTAAAAGATTCCCACCGAAGAAGATGTGTCTTACAAGAAATCCAACAATTTATTACTCCTAATTAATATAAATATATGGAATAGGATATAAAATAATTATAAATTATTAAAAATATAGTATAATTTTATTATTATTATTATAGAACCGCCATATCAACCCTATATTCCACTAAACTATAAAGGAAAGTAGAGATTCTATGTACGTGTTGACTACGACATTCACTTAGAGATACAAGTCATTTTACATCATTGTAGTCTATAAATAGTTATTATTTTGTAAATAAATTTTATATATGATATATTATTTAAAAATATTCTTATGTTTTCAAAATATAATATCAACACTGATATTATTCCATCCAATGGAAAATGATAACATCAATCATGCATTTTTATGGGCTACCAACTCAACATTATGATATTAGTGTATTTTCAGTTAAATTTAACAAGGATGGTAATAAAGATTTATTTAGTTAATATATAACATATATATTTTTAATAAATATTCCTTAATGGTGCCCAAAGATTTACATTAAATTCGTTTGATTCATCAAAATGTAAAAATATTTTTCCTGCATATGAATGGTCTACCTTATCCATGAATTGTGAAAATCATTTCCCTATATATACCATTGACTAAATATTATAGATATTTATATAATAATTAATATTTAATTAATTTCATGAATTAATTATTTTCGATGTTGATTCTTTTATCTAGATGAAAGGATGAAAACAACATAACCGAAACCTACATGAAAAATGAGACAATTAACATTATGAAATAACGATTCTTATAAATGAAAATTAATAATTTCGTGTTGAAATATTATTGTTGGATGTTTTGTGATATTTTATGTATGAATATTTCCCATTAATATAATTATTATAAATTTAAATTTATTATACTGGATTCTAGAATAACTTATGAATCATGATTTGACCAATGTAATTGTTTTTCATCTAAATTTTATATCTATGATACATGCGCCTTATTAAAAACTAGTTTCATTCATGTAGTGGATATACTACATCATTTTTTTAATAAATTATTGATATCTATGATTTCATGTAATTTAATTATTCATTTGTGCCTATTTTATTCATGTGTTTTATGGTTTAAAATTTAGCAAACCATTAGGGGTTTCTTTCACAATCTCATCATTATTCATGATTGTTTATATAAATGCCTACACTAGTAGAATTATTTTATTATTCTATAGTAATATAGATATATTTTAATATAATAAATTAATTATATTTAATAAATTATTTTCAATAATATTTCTCACAATATGTATTCAAAATTAATAAATAATATTTTCGGGATATTTGAAGACGTTTTTGCATCAGTTTGGAATATTTACATCAATTTATATGTTCTTATTCCAAATTTTTAAATACTATATTTACGGTTATATAATTATTTTAAAATTCATTTAAACCATTTTAAAAATTTTATTATATAGTCTTAAAGGAAATATCCTATCCTTTTCAATTTAAAGAACTTTTTTACATTAGGTGTAAATGGAATCTTTTTTAATGCACACAATAATAATACTATTTATTCCTTCAACACTAAAATTTCATTAGAATATACATTCAGAAAATTATATTCTTACCTAAATATTTTTAAAAAAAAATATATAAGTATATTTTTTATTTTGAATATGTTATTTAAAATTTGAATGATTATTTTCAGGACGACATCTTCTAGTTTTTAAAATCATATTAATAATTTTTGACATGAATTAATGAATATTATTCTTTAATGATTATATATTTTAATTATTGCGTGAGTAATTTTTCATATGATTATTTATAATTATTTTAATAGGGGAAATTATTGACATTATTTAGGATAACTCATCTAATATGGAATTTAATTTAATTTTATGAAATTTTGATAATGATGTATTAATTATTAAAAAGAATGATGTATAAGAAATAATAAGTATCTAGTGGGTCCTAAAATTACACATACCCAATATTCATTAGTATTTATTATGAGACACAATCAGTTGAGTCTCTTTTCTATGTCCTTTCTATATAAATTGTTTTATCTTGGAATGAGGCACCTATAGTTTGTTAATGATTTCTAAATTTAATTATTTCATCATTATTAAATCATTTATTGTCGTCCATGTTATTATTTGTTTAGTTATGGCATACATTGAAACGTTTCATGATCATTTGATTATTTATATTAAATTATTTAATAATTATTCATTAATATCATATTTTTCATTCTATGTTTGTAAATAACCAAACATATCTTATATAATTACTAAATATTATAAGAAAAACATTTATTTTATAACATAACATTCCACAAAAAAATATTTTGGGTCTAGTTCCATAGGAAAATTAGACATGTGAATAACAGGTCATTATGTGGGACACAACATCTTCCACTATATTATTCATAAAAATAACCCTCTTAAATAATACATTTCATCATAAGCAAGTAAATTTAAACATAGTAACTGGTGTGAACAAACACGTAGTGTGAGAAAAAAGGGATATATCAACATATCATTTTCATTAGTGTATGAGAACTTGAGAATAATATTAAAAAAATATACCAATCTTATCAAAGATCATAAAATTGATTCTTGGAATAAATCCAGATAGTTCGTAATAAATGAAACTTAATAGAATAATTAAACATCTACCATGAGTGTATAAATTGGAATAATACATTAAATTGTAGTATACAAATATTCAGATAAAATTATATCACTCTTATTCCATGAATCACATCAAACACTATCATAGTTGAATGAGTTCACTCCCGAACACATTATAGTTGTCAAGGTCCACTACCAAAACTAACATAATTGAATGATTCCCTTACTAGACTGGGTTGACTCCCCCTTCCATACCTATTCATCTCATGATATTTTAATATTTACCCATAACATTGAAGAGAGTTATATTTATGGAATTTCAAATATTTAAAATCATACATATGTGTGACACAAGTACATAAAACCTTTATCATATTAGAACCCTTGAAATGAATTTGGTTTTATTATTTTTCATCTTAACATAACATATTGAATTGAAAATGGTTCGATAATCATTTAATTATTTCATAAAAGCGTAACATATGGAAAAAGCTGCAGGTTTCATAAGCATTTTATCACGGAATAACTCATAAAAGAGAAATATGTTTCATAAATATCATGTCATCAATGAAATAAATCATTTAATGATAGTATAATAATTGTGTCATTGGATAATGTCCCCCAATAAATCTTAAGTAACATCAACAATATTCATTTTATGTGGATAATTAATTTCAATAAAAAATTATTTGGATTTTTTCTTAATAAAAAACCATTTATTTAAATATATCCTTTTAGAAAATTACAAATTAATAAAATATTGTGGAATTTTTTTTCATTGAAATAAACCATTAGAATTATATGAAAGAATATTCAATGAAAATAATGGTCATTTTTTGGGAAAATTTTATTCATTTCGTTCCCAATAAAAACAATTCCCTTTAGATTTTTTTTGTAAATTCCAAACAATATATGGTTGGAAGATTAAATTATATAACAAAAAATTTTTATTGTAAAAATAAACACATGGGTAAAATTGAATTTTAAAAATAATTTTGAAAAACATAAAAAAATTAATTTTTTAAAAAACAAGTGTTTTGAAGAAAATATGTTTTGGACCAAATAAAAAAATAATATAGAATTTTCATCAAACTATTCTTTTGAACACATCAGTACATAGAGATTAAAAATTGAATGAAAACATTTATTATCTAAAAAACAATATGAGGAGAAAATACAAGTATTTCATGGTAGATATATCATAATATTTAATCAATGGAGTCATAATCATGAGAAATTTGAAAAAATGATGAAATGGAAATATAAAACCCATACCACATTAGTATGAGTGAATTGTATACCTCATGGAATTGTAATATTAAATAAATTGTTAAATATCATTAGAGTTACTAAAATCATTAAATTAAAATGAAATGTGGTTTTCTATATACATTATAAAATAAGATAGATGCATAAAATAATATATGTCAAAAAAGGTAAATTGAGACATAAATCTCTCCCAAAATGTCTTGACATACTCTGTACATTTTCAAACATAATATGTAATAAATATAGTTGTATTATAAAAATATTATATAACCAAATGTATTTATATACATATAATTTAATATATTATTTACTTATGACATTTTATGACCCATTTTATAAAAATTCCAAATTAAAGACCGGTTATAGGTAATAACAATATTGTTTTTCATGTATAAATTTATTTGAATTTTTTTCATTATCTTAAATTGATCATAGTTTATATAAAACAATATAAATATCTAATTTATTCAGAATTTATGGATTTTTTGAAATCAATATAATTCATATATAGAAAATAAAATACACCATTCTTGGAGACGGTAAGCGATACCCATGCAAGAACATTGTATCCATTTTCTTAGAAATAAATAATAATAAACATAAATAATATATTTTCATTAAAGAATATATTTTATATCATATATATGAACTATATTCCTTAAATACAAAATTATTACTTTTTATGTGAAGCGTCAATGAATAACACTACTTTGTGAGGTGGTAGTCCATTATACACATGAGTGATGCTTCTAGATTTCCCACAAAATTGATTGTAAGATGTTATATGTTATGTAATTGATATAGAATTATAATGATATCATATATAATATTTATATTCAATTAATTAATCACTATAACCCACCGTGAGATGATCTAATGAGAAACTAATAACATAGGTTAGCATAGTGGTAGTCCATTGCACACAGAAATAATGATTTCATATCCTATACTATGGATGTGGAGATAGTTTAATGTCCTAAAAATATAATAAAATATATCAATATAAGTATGATATAGATAATATTATATTATAATATTTTAATTTGAATTTCATTATGGGAGGAATAAATAATATTTAAACACTCATTGTGGAATATTACATCTTCTTCGGCTAACCTATTTATGTTTGCACAGAACTCCTTTTGAAGATTCCATTACGACAACAATAGGTATTTTATTAAAAGATAATGGAATTAAAGATGATATTTTTGAAGGTAATCTATGAACCAAATTTGGATGGAATTTTTAAGAGGAGAGGATTTGTTCTGGCCTTTTATAACATAGTTGAGTGGACACTTATATTTTTTAGAATTAAAAAAGTTGATCCCACATTTTTGAGTTGCAAAATGGATACAAAATGTACCATTCTATTTAATGTTTTGTTATATTATTGAAATATTTATATAAAAAATCATTTTCCACAATTATTCTATCATTTTTAAGACATATATGTTTAATTTAACTCCCTGTACTCCCATTATTACCTTAACAACATTAAATAAATTTTAATATTTTTACAATTTATTATTATGAAAATGAAGTTTTACTTTATTATACAACATAATTTTTTAATATTTCAAATATATATTCCATTTACCTAATTTTTATTCAAATTGGGTGTATATTTTAAGTTAAAATTAAACCCATATATTTGAATAAAAAATGCTTTCCAAAGAGAAAATATTATAATGTTTAAATTGTATTAATATCATAATTCAAATTGGAATTAATTATAATGACCAGATTTGGATTATATGATATAAAATTGAACTATTTTCCCTTATAAACATGTTGAAAATTTCAATAGAGCTTAAAAATTCTTTAATAAATAATATTGTTTTTAATAAAAATCATAATTTATCACTACTCATTGAAAATAATATATTTTCTGAAAAAATATGAACAATTAAAACTAATATAAATTTTACATGGTTATTTTAAAAAAAATTCATTTTACCAATTTAATTTTATAAAATAGTAATAAATAATGTTTTTTATTGTAAAAAAATGAAATAATTTTGTTTCTCAAGAAAACTGTATATTCAAAACATAAAATTATTTTACTGAAAAGTATTCATTTTAATCAATATGGTTTTTAACAAAATTATCATACATACTGTTTAAAATTTTTATTACTATTCATGATTCAATATGTATTACTTGTTAATAATGGTCATTTTACGTAATAATATTAATATATTGTTATGGTTTATTAAAACATAATATTTTGTATAAGGTTATTTATAAAAAAATTGATTTATTAGAAATAGTAATATTTCATAAAACCTCATTGTGTAAATTCATTCCACAATTAAAATTAAATTTTCCCTATATAAAATAAATCTCTAATAAAAATATATGAGGATACTTATACCTTATCATTTCCACATGTTTCTGCATAACTTCATTAGTATTGTGGTTTCTGAGTGGTCTTGATTTGTATAAACATCAGTATTTGATCCTGAATTATTATCTATGGTTCCACATAATAATGATTATTACTTGGCTGTATGACCAGTGAGTCTATAAAATCTAAAGGTTGAAGGATTTACCTACATTGGATAGGTACATGGAACACATCATGAACATGATTGATGTATGGTGTGTAGAAAAATATTTATGATACCAACAAAAAATGATCTACAATTTCGAAGGGAACAATAATTATTGGTTTTAGATTGCACTTATTTCGTAATATAATTATATTATACAATGGATAAATTCATTGAAATTTTTTATCACTAACAAAAAATACATGATAATTCCTGAAATGGTAAGTATTAAATTTCTAATGATTCTGAGCTGCCATGATGTGTTGCTAAATTTATCTAACCATCTCTTCCATTAATTAAGCTTTCTCATTTCCCAAAATCATTTTCTCTCTAATTTAATTCATGAATGTAAAAGATATACAATTCATGACATAAATGTATTCTAAATAATTTAACTAAATGCAAAAAAATTATGGTTAAAAGAAAAAACCACTAAAGGATGGTGTTGATCCTAACCACCTTTTAAATCAAAATAATACAATCTGAAAATACCATTATGGGTTTTAATTATTTTTTCAATCATCCAATATATTTGATGTCGATACACTATATTAAATCTAAAATATATATCATGTTCTTATTGAATACATCAACATAAAATTGTGGTATACCACAATTCCTGATCATAAATAATTGAATGTGTCCTTCCATGAATCCTTACAACTTATTTAATGTATATCCACCAAAATTAATATAGATAAAAATATTCTCTAATTCTAATGGTGTGTGATTAATTTTAATGAGATCAATTATATCCACTTTATCATTATACCCTTTACACATTTTTGGGATTCAAGCATCACAATCCATGTTATTGGCCTCCCATTTCTATTATACTAGGGGTAATTTGTAACATCCCGGGTAAATAAAGAATATGAAATTATCATATTTATCAGTATATGTGAATGCAATGTTAATATTACTTCAAAGGGAATGCTATGCTCGATGGATTACCCAATGAGCAACAACAAGTTTCTTTGAAATAATGTATTGTACATGAATAATAAAATAATATTATTTTAAATGGTAGTTTATGCCTAGCCGTTGTATTGACGGGAATGAACAGAACTAACTACAAAATGATTATATATGTTTGTTAAATATTTTTACTTTTATCTAATAAATGTTAGAAGCTTAAAATGCGAATGAATCCAGTTTTAAGCGTAAATATTCTAATATTCTTTAAAAGGTCGATTAACCACCTTTTGATGGAGAACCCATTTTAAATCAACTTTTTTAAAATTTTATATGTTATGTTTGAAAAAATAAAATCCTTCTTTAGAATCAGGACATCAAAATTTACTTTCTGTATGTTTTTTGTATATTTCCGATAAAGTTAATTTTTTAATGAATAGTGAATGATGTTGCATTTTAATTCAAAACCTCTTTGTTAATCTAATTTATTTATATGGATAGATTATATTTTTAATTTGTTTTAATATTCAATTAGAATATATTTTACCATTTAATCCAATGGTAGACATTTGAATTAATTTCACTTTGAAATTGGACATAAACAAGTGTCAATCTTTTGATATATATTGTTTTTAAAAAAACACTATTTGTTTTGAAAATTGGAATTAATTATTAAATTAATTAATGAAACTTATAGGTTATTAATTTTTTATAATAGACATCATTTTTGAATTTGTAATATCAAATATAGAATAGGGTGAATTTTGGGTATTTTTCTGAAAAACATCAATTTTTGATGAATAATGAAACCACTAAGTGGTAGTTAAAAAACTGATTTGTGGTAAAATAACATTTTACTACATATATGAATTGGATTTTAAAAATCCAACTTACATGGATCTCATTATTAATTAAAATTTGGTTTAATTGGATGAAAATAATTTTTGGTGAATATTAACTTTTGAGTTTTATTAATCGCGATTAGAGGTAATTACTGTATTTTTAGGTAAAAAATGTTATAATAATATTAAATTACCTTGACATATGTCCTACCCTTATTGGATGAGTCATGGACAACCAGTAAAATCCATGGGTCAGCTTGGGGACCCCATGTATCCACATGGGTAAGAAAATGACATTAATAACTTTTTTATTTAATGTTAAAATAAAAATGTCACAAACTTGTATTGTTTTACTAAAAAAAATTTTACATGGGGTTATATAAGTTATATTTTTGACTATAAATATTCATTATAAATATAAAAATATTTCCTACATCATGATAATTTTTTTATAATTTTTAGACATTAAATAAATAAATTTATTTATGACACCATGATGATGCAGCGATCATGTCATTAATGAATGATTTAAATAAAATGAAAAGATAAGGTAAAATCTAAGACTTACACTTGTCTAAAACCTATTGGATGGGTGTGTTTGGAACCCTTATCACCTTATCCCCGAAATATATCATTGTGGATCCTTTAAAATACGAAAATCATTTCATAATAAAGTAACATTTCATGACATTCCAAGAGTACCCATCCTCCATCTTATAAAAGTCCCCCACCTCTACTCCTTTAACCACACCTCTCAAGCCCTTGGCTCATCCAACCCTTGATCCTATTATCTCTCCACATCCCTCTCTTCATCTTAGGAGCCTTACCTTAGGTAGAAATCTCTTCAAGAAACCCTTTTGGTTCAAACCAAGGGGAGTTACCCGATTTAAAGGAATATAAAGAAACGAGGAAGACAAGTCTGAACTGAGGTAAGGGATCCTACCTCTCACTTTCTTTTTAAGTACTCTCTTTTATGTCATTTATTTTAAGATACTCTTACTTATATTGGGATATTTACTTTTATATTCCTATTACTATACTTTTTATGTTCATACGATGAGAGACCCTATTGGATGTCATCAATCCATTTTTTGGATGTTTTAAGTGGCACCATTAGGCTGTCGAGTTTTCGTAAGGGATTTCTTATCTCACTTTTAATTCCGTGAGATTTCCATTGTTCACCAGTTATTTATTGCATGTGTTATATTTTATACTACCATTTGATATATATTATCATGATTCTCTTTATATTCATGGTATTCTTTGATACATTTCTTTTTATTATCTTTTGGTCATTCGACTTGATCAGTTACAACATGGTAAGGGGTTTTTGTCTCACTTTTTATTCCTGTGAGATTCATGATACATTTTACACTATTTCCTTTTGTGTGGGGTACTACTACCCAATAGTGTACTATCTGTCTAATATAATTTAATTTATGGGTATTTATATCTTCATTGTATGACCCTTCTTTCATGGGGAGTACATTTCGAAAGTTACCCAAATCGGTAAGGGAACCATTCACCCTCCTCTTTTTAAAAGAATTAATTTTGTTAGGACATTTAATTTACATATTATTATGTTGGGATATGTTATTATATATCTTTATTGCTGTAAATCATATGTCCATGTGATGAGATACCCTTTTTATGTCTCGTCAACTAATTTTATGAATTTTAAAGTGACGTCGTTAGGCTGTCGAATTTCTGTAAGGGATCTTCTTTACCCAATTTCAATTCATTGGGTTAAAACTATACTTCTTGATTATGTCATGATATCAATATATTTGAATGACCCAGGATTGTTTTAAACTTAATATCCACTTATATTGTGTGTATTTATATTTGTCACTAATTATTATGTCATTGATTTATCCTTAATCTAAGGATACCGTCTTTGTAAGGGACTTCGTCTCAATCTCCTTTCATTGAGGCATATTTTTTTTCTAATACAAGTCTTTATTTTATACGTTGTATAAACCCACTTGTCTTTTCATAGGGAATCTTTTTTGATGAAGCGTTTTACTAAATGAAAAAAGGAATGTTTATTTTAACATAAGCGGTGAAAATGACCTTTTCCGCCACCGCAAGTATAATTTGATATTTGGCTTCCTCAACAAGCTGTAATATTTTTAAAAGTAAATAAATAACATATACTATTTTATGTATTTTGGTATTTAAAATGGTTTTGATAATGGATTTGTTATGTCAATATATTTAAGTGTAATATTGTGATTGAAATGGGAAATGTTTTCGTTCCTTTATAATTGTTTTATGTGTTATGGTACTTGGATATTTGATGGGTGGTTATGTGATAAACTAAATGAAGGGTTATGCCATGAATACCAGGAATGGTGGTTACGTTATAACCTATAATGCATTGGGTATGTAAGTTGGCCGTATGGCTATTCCATTTTGTGATATGTGTGGAAGTTGACTGTATGGTTATTCCATTTAAGTATGTTTATGTCCCAAGTTACCTATATATGTTATGTGTTCTTTATATGAGTTTTATAGTATTATTTTGGTTACAAAATGGTATGTAATGAACTTTTATTAATTGAATAGTGTTTACTACTACATAAAGGTTAAAGGTATTATTTATGATAAAGTATTCATGATTTACTTATTGTTTTGAAAAAACTAGCAGTTTTTTTCTTTGTGTATCCTTTACTGGGCTTTTTATGCTCATCCCAAGTTTTTTGAAATGGTTTCCATATGAATTAAAGATGAATAGGGTCAAGTATGGGATCAAGGAAATACATGCTATCTAAAACATGGTAATAGACATGTTTATTTTTGAGAGTTTTTATTTTATGGAAACTCAGTAGATGTGTCTACTTTGTAATCTTTTGAGATGTAACAGTTATGTCTTAATTCTCTAAAACTCTAAACCTGAAAAGATAATTTATTTGAATTATTCATTTAATTCATGATTATGTAATGTTTTAAGTCCAGGTCCTTATAGTTGGTATCAGAGGTCGGTTTCGATAACATTAGAGGTTAGGGTATTCCTTAAGAACAAGTGACATTATAATAATGGTTAGGATTTCAGAAAGAGTCATAGTTTTATATAAGGTGAATGGGTTTAATATAACATGAATAATTATATCTTATATTTAATCTCCTCATAAGATATTATATGATGATTCTTATGATATTCTCACACGGACCTTTTTGGTTTTAATAAATGGATGGATCTAGCAGGCACCAAATAATAGTGGATGTGAAGAAAACTGTGACAGTTTTCTGAAAGAACAAATGAATGATATGGGAGCTGCAATGACAACTCTTGTGGTTATTATAAAAAAACTATCAGGAGTCATGATTAACCACTTGAACAATTGTGAGTTCTCTAATCCATCATGTACGAGAGATCCAACTCGATGTGGAAGTTTAGGTAATAATTATAAAGGCAACCATTTGGGTTTATATGATCCTTACTTTTGATGTAATTATGGGTTACTATATTTTATGATGGAAAATGAAAGGAAAGAGATAAAATTGAGGTTAGTTTTGTTATAGCTATTTTTGAATATTTTTTATCTTTTTGGGGAATGTTTTAAGAATTATATAGTTTTGGAAAAAGGACAACACGCAGACCGTGTGACAACCCATCGCGTCGGACGAAGCTACGAGAATCGAACCCACAACCAATGTTTGACTGGAATTTATCGCCTACCACTGGACTATGTGAATTCCCTGGTTAGTATGACTAAATATTTTTAGTTATATGATCTTATGAATCAGGAATAAGTTTATTTTGGGTTATCTGTGGAAATTATTAAGCTATCATGGGAGATATGTGATTAGGTTAATTACTTTTCAGTATGAGACATTAAGAGTAACTAATGTTATTTAGAGATAAATGTTAAGATTTACCTTGGAAGACTATGTGATTAAATACTTCAGAGATTTGGGTTTCAATCATAGTTTGGTTTATAATTGAAGAAATTTTTGGGAAAGTTTCTATTGAATGGTCTTTGTTGAACATTGGGTTGTTTGATAAATTTTGGAGATTACGAGTAGTTTTTATTTTTGTAAAAGATTGCCTTTTTTCTGGGATTATCTGATCTTATACTAACAATTTTGGATTTGGTTAAGGTATAATGAAATGGGAAATATATAGTTCTCTTTTGTGGATCAGCTGATTTTCTAAAAGTTGATTATAGCACACTTAATGTGAACAAGTCATCCTAAATACTCAACTTTTGAAGAAAATATGGGTTTGTGTAAGAAATATAGTAAGAGATGAAAGTCTACACAACAAGTAAGTTTCTTTCCTTATGTTTTAGTTAAGATCCTAAATAAATTCCTCAATGAAAGGAAACTTAAAACAATAATGTTGTCTGTTAACTTTTCCTACTGGGGAATCAAATACCGTTTAACCCATCACAAGTTTGTGATTTTCTGGAAGTTAACTTTCTCCTAGATATATTTTACCATCACTCTCCATATGAAATTGATGGTTTTTTTCTCCTCCATATCCATGTTTTCATTGAATCATAGTATCTATTGTCTTGGGTGACCATTTTACTTTTATTTCATTCTTTTAAAGTGATAGTTTAATTTACTCTATTTCCGATGTGGGGCTTTCAATGAAGTTTTCAAGCCCAATTTTAAAATTGGAAGGAAGCAATTACCCAAAGGGGGGAAGGATGTAACATCCCAGGTAAATAAAGAATATGAAATTATCATATTTATCAATATCTGTGAATAAAATTTTAAAAATACTTTAATGGGAATTCTATGCTCGATGGCGTACCCAATACACAACAAAGAGTTTCTTTGAAATCTTACGTTGCACACTAATAATAAAATAATATTTTTTAAATGGTAGTTAATGCCTAGACTTTGTATTGGAATGAATGAAAATAACTAACTAAAAAATTATTATATATGTTTTTTAAATATTTTTACTTTTATCCAATAAATTTTAGATGCTTAAAATGCGAATTAATCCAATTTTAAGAGGAAATTTTCTAATATTCTTTAAAAGGTCAATTAACCGCCTTTTGATGTAGAACACTTTTTAAGTCCACTTTTGGAAAATTTTATATATTATATTTTACAAAATAAAATCCTTCTTTATAATCGGGACATCAAAATTTACTGTCTGTATGTTTTTGGTATTTTTCTGATAAATTAATTTTTTTAATGAATAGTGAATGATGTTGTATTTTAATTCAAAACCTCCTTTTTAGTATAATTTATTTATATGGATATATTATATTTTTAATTGGGTTTAATGTTAAAATATAATATAGTTTACCATTTAATACAATGGTGGACATTGGAATTAATTTCACTTTGAAACTGGAAAAAAACAAGTGTCAATCTTTTGATATATGTTATTTCTTAAAAACACGCTATTTGCTTGGACAATGGGAATTAATTATTAAATTAATTAATGAAACATATATGTTTTTAATTTTTTTTAAAATAGACATAATTTTTTAATTCATAATATCAAATATATCTTAGGGTGAAATTTTGGTATTTGTTTTGAAAAACTTCAATTTTTGATCAATAGTGAAACCACTAATTGGTAGTTAAAAAACTGATTTTTTGTTTAACTGAAATTTTACCGCATCTATGAATTGAATTTTAAAATTATGATGTACATGGTTGTCATTATTAAGTAAAATGTGGTTTATTGGGATGAAAAATAATTATTGGTGAATAGTAACTTTTGAGTTTTATTAATCGCGATTAGAGGTAATTAGTGTAAGTTAAGGTAAAAATAATGGTTTAATAATATCAAATTACCTTGACACATGACCTACCCTTATTTGATGAGTCATGGCCGACCAAGAAAATCCATGGGTCAACTTGGGGACCCCATGGAGGCACTTGGGTAAGAAAATGACATTAAAAACGTTTTATTTAAAGTTAAAATAAAAATGTCACAAACATGTATTGTTTTACTAAAATGATTTTTAATGGGGTTTTATAAGTAATACTTTTGACAATAAATATTCATTAGAAACCTAAAAATATTTCATAAATCAATTTAATTTTTTTATTATTTTTATACATTAAATAAATAAATTTATTTATGACACCATGATGATGCAACGATTACCTCATTAATGAACGATTTAAATAAAATGAAAAGATAAGGTAAAATATAATACTTACACTTGTCTAAAACCTATTGGATGGGTGGATTTATAACCCTTATCATCTTATACTTGAAATATATCATTTTTGAACCTTTAAAATCCGAAGATAATTTCATAATAAAGTAACATTTCAGGACCTTCCAAGAGCACCCCTCCTCCCTCTTATAAAAGGCCCCCACCTCTACTCCCTTACCCACACCTCTCAATCCCTTAGCTCGTCCAACCCCTGCTCCTATTATCTCTCCACATCTCAATATTCATCCTAGAAGCATTAACATAGGAAGAAACCTCCTCAATTAACCCTTTTGGTTCAAACCAAGGGGAGTTACCCAATTTAAAGGATTATAATGGAAGGAGCAAGACAAGTTAGACTTGAGGTAAGGGATCCTACATCTCTCTTTCTTTTTAAGTACTATAGTTTATGTCATTTCTTTTAAGCTCTACATTATTAAAATGGGGGATGCTATTTTATATTCCTATAACTGTACTTTTTATGTTCATATGACGAGATACCCTACTTGATCTCATCAATCCATTTTTTGGAAGTTTTAAGTGGCGCCGTTTTGCTGTCAAGTTTTCGTAAGGTATTTTTATATCACTTTTAATTCCGTGATATTTCCAGTGCTCACAACTTATTTATTTCATGTGGAATATTTTTTCCTAACATTTGATATATATTATTTTGATTCAATTTATATTCATGGTATTTTTTATTCATTTGGTTCTTATTATCTTTTGGTCATACGACTCGATTGGTTACAACGAGGTAAGGGGTTTTGTCTCACTTTTTATTCATGAGATATTCATGATACATTTTCCACTATTTACTTTTTTGTGGAGTACATACTTCCCATGATTGTATTCCTTGGGTAATATAATTTAATTTATGGGTATTTAGATCTTCATAGTATGACCCTTCTTTCATGGGGTGTACGTTTCCAAAGATACCAAAATCGGTAAGGGAACGTTTCACCCTCCTCTTTTTAAAAGGCTTATTTTTTATAGGAATTTTAATTTACATATTATTATTTTGGGATATGTTCTTATAAATCCTTATTGCTGTAAATAATATTTCCATGTGATGAGATACCCTTTTTATCTCTCATCAACTCTTTTTCTGAATCTTAAAGTAACTCCGTTAGGCTATTTAATTTATGTAAGGTAACTTCTTTACCCTATTTCAATTCATTGGGTTCAAAATATACTTCATTATTATGTCATGCTATGAATATGTGTGAATGAACCATGATTTTGTTACACTTAATATCCACTTATATTGGGTTTATTTATATTTGTCACAGATAATTATGTCATTGATTTATCCTTAATCTAAGGATATCGTCTTTCTAAGGGACTTCGTCTCAATCTCCTTTCATTGAGGCATATTTTGTTCTAATAAAAGACTTTGTTTTATATGCTATATAAAAACCCTTGACATTTCAAAGGGAATATTTTTCTATGAAGCGTTTTACTAAACGACAAAAATAAATTTTTCTTTTAACGTAAGCAGTGACAAAGACCTTTTCCGCCGCTGCGAGTATTATTTGATATTTGTCTTCCTTAACAAGCCGTAATTTTTTTAAAAGTAAATAAATAACATATACACTTTTATGTATTTTTGTATTGAAAATGGTTTTGATAATGTATTTGTTATGTCAATATATTTAAGTGATATATTGAGATTGAAATGGAAAATGTTTTTTTATAATGATTGTTTTATGTGTTATGGTACTTGGACATTTGACGGGTGGTTACGTGATAAACCAAATGACGGGTGATGCTGTGAATACCAAGACGGGAGGTTAAATTATAACCTCCAATGAATTGGGTATGGAATTTGTTCGTATGGCTATTCCATTTAGTGATATGTATGGAATTTGGCCGTATGGTTATTCCATTTAAGTGTTTATGTCCCAAGTTACCTTTATATGTTATGTGTTCTTTATATGGGTTTAATGGTAATATTTTGGTTACGAAAGGGTAAGCAATGATCTTTTACTAAGTGAAGAGTATTTACTACTTCATAAAGGTGAAAGGTATTACTTATGATAAAGTATTCATGATTTACTTATTGTTTTGAAAAATCTAACAGTTTTCCTTCTTTGTGTATCATTTACTGGGCTTTTTATGCTCATCCCACATTTTTTGAAATGTTTTCCAAAGGTCTTAAATATGAATAGGGTCAAGTATGGGATCAAGGAAAGACATTCTATCTAAAACATGGAACTAGACATGTTTCTCTTTAAGAGTTCTTATTTTATGGAAACTTAGTAGAGGTGTCTACTTTGTAATCTTTTGATATGTAATAGTTATGTCATAATTCTCTAAAACTCTAAACATGAAAAGATTCTCTATGTGAATTATTCATTTAATTCCTGATTATGTAATGTTTTAAGGTCGGGTCCTTATATAATTGATGAAATAACTCGTTAGAGTTTTCTCTCTCAGACTCAACTTACTGACACACAAAAAATTGAGATACAAAATTTGTGAAATATCTCTTCATTGCATTCCACTAGAAATAATTATTCAAATTTCTAGGCAACATAATTCTTACAGGATTAATGATGAAATAATTTCTATGTAATTCCTCTAATATATCCCTTTATAAATCAATAATAGTGGAATTAAATTAATTGTTCCAAAAAATTATCATTCTTTCATGACCTAGGTTACACTTAGGGACATTTAAAGCCTGCTTTTTTTTCTCAACATATTTCTTCTACACATACTTAATATTTTCTTGGGTAGATGGATGAACATTAAATTGATAATAATCAAATTTCTACACTTATGTATTTCCATATACAATCAATTACAATTTCAAAATATTGGATCTTTTAGGATCCTAATCCTAGATAAGCTTCCACGGTCCTTTCATTTCAATGCTTCAGCCAAAATTTTCTCTTTCCTAGGGTGGTAATTTATTGAGAAATCATAATCCTCAATGATATCAAACCATCGTCTCTGGTACATATTGATGCCCTTATTTGTGAATATATATTTTGGGCAACTATAATGAATATATATATATAAATATTTTCTCTATATATATAATCCCTCAAAAACATTAATGTAAAAATTGTCACAAATAACTCCAAATCATGAGTTTGATAATTTTTCTTACAACCCTTCAGTTGGCATGTGTTGTAAGCAATAAAATTTTTGTTTTTTCATTTAAAAACACCCCAAATTCATTTTTGATGCGTTAAAATAGATTATAGACCAATATCCACTATAGGATACTATATGAAAAAGTAATATAAAAAATCACCAATTTAATTCCATGAAATTTTCCTCACATTCATCAAGGTATATGATAGTTACTGGATTTTTAGAAAACAATTTGAGTCACTAGAGTCTCATTAAAATATTTCTAAATTCAAGTTATAATATCATCTAAAACATGATAATTGTGGATATCAGTCACCATTCATTGTCTGGGACAACATTTAATAGAATCCATCTTTGATTGATATATATATAAATACTCTATTGAAAATATATGACCAAAAAATTAACCTCATTCCATCCAAAATTAAGAATCTATAAAATTTACATAGGTTTTTCACATCCCAAAGTTATTTTGTATAATTCATATTTTTTCACCATGCACTCCTTTTATATTTGAATTGATAAGAATATTAAATACAAATATTACAATAAATATATCATAAAAATTTCTAATTACTCTATATAATAAAAAAAAGATAGCGGGGGATTAGTAAAATTGAATGTAATCGATATATATTCATAGTGTCCATACGTTGTATAAAATATCATCATGGGTATATACTCAGTTTTACACTTAATCTATGATATATTCTAAAAAATTCTATCTTTGAAAACTATTCTGGATATCATTTTTGATCAAATAGATCATCAATACTGGGTAGAGGATACACGTTTATGATCATGATATTGATCATTTAACACTAAGTAACGAACGTTGAAATATATCTAACATTATTTGTAACAAATAAAATTGTCACATCCCATGTTAAGAAGATTTTCTAAATTAATCAACTGTCATGGATCTCCTTGATTTTATTCCTCAGATACTGCAACTCAATTAGGGCCATTATTTATAGATTCATTGGGATTGGTATGTTAGCAGGTATGAGTTTTATTGAAAAAGAAAATAATATACTTTTTAGTGAATCATAATAATATCTAAGAAGAGGTAAAATAATTCTAACACAATACCCTTATCATCCGTGTAATATTTCTACCAAAATACTGAGATAAAAAAATTACTAATGGGAATCATCACCCATTCATCATATGTGATATACTTTGTAAGTTCATTCTTATATATACATTCATTATTGATCATAGGTTGTTCTGGAATATCCAATATAAAATACATTCATTGAAAATTGTTGTGGGATTTACATATGGAAATCCAATCCCTTCCACTAATGACCCAAGCTTGACGTACATGGAAATTACATTTCTTTTTTGGAATACATAATACATTACACAAATGGACACCCAAAGACTATATTAGTTTAGTGTCTTTGGAAACTTGAAACACATTCATCTAGATTGGTAAAAGATATTTTAAATCTCCCATAATGATCTTCCCCATTAGTATTCTAACCTAAAACCTTTCATTATATCTTAGGGAAATGAAAAAATAAAAAGGGTGTGATAAAATATCTTAGTAAGGGAAATTATAGAGATCACGAACCAAAAAATAAATATAGTAATTTAAAACCAGGAAGATACATTTTTAATATCAATATAATTATACATAAAATGAATCCTGAAATTACATAAGGCATAAATCATAAAGGAAAATTAACCCTGATAAAATAGTATTGCAATAAAACCCAGAATTGAAACACACCCATAAGAATAATTTTTTTTTCAATATTATCCAATGATTATTGGAAAGACCATCACAACAGACAAAGTCTATTAATGAATCGAGTTTACTACTCAATCCAGCCCTGAATTACTACACCAGATATACTTTTCAATTCCGCACAATATTACCGAACCATATTTTACTTACTGTTTCTGCCTTTCCTATCTCAAGAGATATAAATCATTACTTAATTAATTGGAGGGAGATATATATCTCATCCATATTAGAGTGAAATTATTTTTAACTATTCCACAAAACATAAATCATTCATCATATCATATTCCATGGAGAAAAAATGGGTTTCTTAACCATTATTCCATCATAATCCATATAAAATAAAATTATGTTATAAAAATAATTCCATCACAAAATATTTAAAATCATAGTAATATTAGAGATAGAAACATAAACCATTTATTATAGTTTCATCTTATAGGGTAAATAATTTTTCTAAAACACTTGAAATTAATTATTGAGGAAAATATCCTTTCTTCTAGAGAAACAGTTTTTTCTTAAAATGTAACATAATCATAA
Organism: Viscum album; assembly: GCA_963277665.1. NCBI lineage: Eukaryota > Viridiplantae > Streptophyta > Magnoliopsida > Santalales > Viscaceae > Viscum > Viscum album. The sequence continues at coordinate 469,043,871 of OY728123.1, read as the reverse complement.
ATGAAAATAATTTAATTGAAAATAAACTTCAAATATTTGATAAGATGCTTCATAGACATAAGGTGTTAAGAAATCATAATTTCTTTTTCATGTTGTTTATGTTAAGAAACATTTTTCATATACTCCTACCAGAAAAGTCAAAAAGCACATCATATGGAAAATGAAAGAACGATTTCTTCCATATCATTTAATAAAATTTCATCACAGGATAAAATTATTAGTAAACAATTTTAGAAGAATATAAATAATTTTACATACTTAGTATGCATGTATGTGGATGATAAATATACCCCAGTAAATACATACATATAAATAATCAAGAATAATAATGGGATTTCAAAATTATCCATTACAGTAGGTTTGATATCTGTTGTATGTATTAGAACCTCCTCTAGAGAGATTTAAATAAATTAATTGACTTATTATCTAATCATAGTTATTTTTAATATATCATATATTATCACGTTATCATCCATTGTGTAATAAAAATTCATTTTTACCAGTTATTTAGGTATTAACTGCCTCATTTCATCATGAAAGTTTGGTGGAGTATTTTCTGCCTCACCCTATTAGATCATAGTTATATCATTAAAAAATTATATTACCATAATATTTAAAATATTTATTTATTATTTACATTTATATAGTTATTATTTAATGGATATCATGTCGAAAAAATCATATCGCCTCGTGCAGACGATAAGCCGAACACACGCACGAGCGATGACACAATACCATTAAATTATGAAATGGTATAAAAATGGATGGTGTATATATTTTAAAAAAATAAATTTTTTATAATAATAAAATATAGTTGTTATTTCAATAAATATACTCATCCATGTCACGTGGTGGTGAAAAAAATATTACACTATAGCGTGGAGATGGTATGATATATTTACACATGCGTAGTGATTTAATTTTTCATAGGTGTGATAGATGGTGGAATATGGTTGTTTAATAATTATAATAATATATGAGTATATAAGGGATACTATAGTTATTAAAACATAATCATACAACTTATTTGTTTGATGTAGAAGAAGAAACAAGGTTGAATGAATAGACATAAGACATTACCTCTTCTTCGACATGTTTCCTCGAAATCTTCTTTTAAAGGCACTAGAGATCATATTTTTAGAAGAAAAAAATATATAGAATATTATTTAGGAAGGTGATGAGGGATAAGGTAATGGTCTGAATGATCTTAAAGGCTCAAATTTAATTGAAGAAGTAATGGAGGAGGTGCACTTTTTAAATTGTCGTGAGTGGAAATTTTGAGAACCTCATAAATATTAATTTATAATAAAATCAAACTGCACTAAAAATGCTCCAAAATGTGCCAATTTAGAATTTTATGAGATTTAAAGTTATATTACCATCAAAACAAATAAATATAAGATATGTTTTTATATAAATTTAAACTGTATATTTTTAAATATCACATAGTTATTCTATTTAATTGTAAATTAGTGGTAACAAATAATTCATTAATTAAAGGGTAAATATTTACTTATTAGATAAAAAATAGACCACTAATAAGTGTCTTAGTTAATTTTAGAACATATTATAATTATTATATAATTTTTTAAGAAATTTCATATCATATTTAAATCATTTAATTAAAAATTTATTTAACAAAACAATAATAGTGTAAATTTTGACAGCATTCAATTCATGGATTTTTAAAAACATTATGACAACATATTTTCATTAAACTAATTATTTTATTATGTCACTATGGGGTCTTGAAATCCTAGAAAAATCAATTTTTATATTGATTAGCTGAAATTATATTTATTTTAATAATTTTGAATAGAATTAACATGATATTTCCTTTAATAAAGTAATTAATAAATTAGTTTTGTGTATTTATTTAATATAATTATTTGTTCGGTATAAATTAAAAATATATTAAATTTATAATGAAAGATAAATAATATTTCATAAGAATAATTGTATTCAAATTTAGTTTTTTGAAAATTCAATATTAAAAATATAATACTTATTAAATTATGAATGTGAAAACCTTTACATCACATTAAATAAAATAATAGTAGTTATACAATCTCACCCATATGGATCAAAATTGTCAATAAGTTGAATATTTGATTGTTAGGGTCGATATATACTTTAAAAATACCAATTGGAAAAGTTTTTGTGTCTTTTGATTATTATTATAATTTTAGTAATAACTATTTTTTATATCATAACAATTAATTAATTTGTACAGAATCAAAGTATAAATGTATATTGTAATTATATATTTCCTAAAAATTACACATTAATTAACATGATAAATAAATACATTTTATCTTTCAGATAAGTGTTTTTTTAGGTTCACTAGGTTAGATACCCTAAGGGGGGGGGGTGAATCTGGGTATGACAGTTTAAAACAACTGCCCCTATTGATCTTTTTTTATTGTTAGAAAAAACTATCTTCTCTATAATTCTCATTGAATAGTATGTAGAAAACTCAAAGAGGGAGCATGCCACATCAAATTTTCATGGTTCACCCTCACTAAGATACGTCCAAGTATCATACACCGGCATTGTGCCATTTTACCAAATCCACTAATAGTGTACTGTTGTTTGAAATATTTAGAGTGGAAACATTTGCCCCCATTGATTATAACCATTAACAATTTGAAAACTCACGGATCTCTCAACTTAAGTGTTCTCACTACTTCGTCATAATATCCACTCACAGTTTATAGAGTTGTATGTCCCTTCATTTTTACAAATGAATTCATCTTTCTCTGTATGTAGATGCTCTGTTGACATCCAGATCTCACATATAGATGAATCTGACATTGTAACGAAGGTAGCAAGAAATCTTCCGACAATTTCACATCCTTAGAGTGACTGACGTGCTTCTCCATGGTTGGCACACTTCTCTAATGCCTGATTCGCTTCCCTATGCATTCTCACTCTTCTCAAAGAATGGCGTGAAATTATCACCTAACCACTTGTGAAACACTCCCTTTTCAAACTTATATCATGTACGACTCAAACACCTTTATGACCAAACCAATAATGGCGCACAAATATCAACTGGCGTGCAACTTCTGAATAACTTTATACTTGTGCGACCAAACCACCACTTGCCTGTCCAAACCTCCCGTGCAACTGGAGATCAAATTATATATATGTGTTTATCTTATCTGAAAATGTGGAGGGGAAGCCCTTTATTTATAGGTAATTTGGGTACCCTTATCACCGACACACAATTCTCCTCTAGGCGCGCATATCTCCTCCCGTATCACAAGTCCAGCAGCCCTAGCATCTGTTAACCTAGTCACCTTGCATTCCCAAACCAAAACACGGGTGACCATTTTTCCATTTAAATATTTAGATATTTTGACCTTGAAAAACATATGTCGCACATGTTTCCATGCTTCCAAGACACTGGCATGCGAGTACCTTTTCTGAAAACACTTCCCACATTTTGGTTGATTTTGAGGCCCAAAAATTTTGCAAACACAGGAACCCGGCACCACCTTGTATCTATTATTTTTGTACATATTCCATAACATTCATTCATTTATCGATAATATTTTTCTAGTAAAGTATTGTCAACAACATCTGTTGAACTCGACTACTCACCATGTAAAACCCCTTTGTCAACAAATTTGAACATCGTGGTCTGCTTCATCAACGAACACAACACAGAGTCCCACTTTGTCGACAAACACATTAACCTCAAAAAGGATTCAATGGTACATTTATGGGATTTTTACCAACTGTATGAATAAATAAATTAGCTTCTATATGACATTATATAAAAAATGGTTTAGTTATTGAAATTTTAGTGAGGCATATTTAACTTGGCTTCAAATAAAATAAATTAAATGTCTCAATCTCATCCAAGTGGTGTCCAAAGGACACCATTTGGACCCAATGATTCATTAAGTCAAATCACACTCATCATATAATATTAATACATGCAGTAGGGTAAATTTATAATAGTATATTTACCCTTTATAAACTATTTTACCCTGTTACTATATTAAATAAAAATAAACAATGTTATAATTCATAATGCCCAAAAATAAAATAAATCAATTTACCTAATTTAGGACCATTTATTAAAAATGTGGAATCCATTTTTCAAAAATATAAATATATATGTTTCAGTAATTATTTTAATATTATTCCCATTATTGTAAAGAGAGTAAATATATTTTTAAAAAGATAAAACACTGCAAAACATTAAAATGTATCTACATATGAATTCAATGTAAAATTAATGATAATGAAATATATTATATTTAATAATAAAAATATATTCTATTTATAAATTTAAACCATACAAAAATATAATATAACTTCATAAATTATTTTAATGAAAAATATTTTTGTAATTAAAATTTTGAATAATTTTACTATGCATCCAAATGTAAAACATTTTAGAAAAATATCTAAAATTTATCCCAAGTATATTTTTATTTGTCTATTCCAAATATGTAATTTATTCTATTAAATAGAATATATTAAATTGTCAGAAAAATTAGTTAGAATTGGTGCAATATCAAAAGGAGAAAAAAATACATTTTTTTAAAAATTCTTATTTTTTAAAAAAATTGGATTTTTTCTTATATAATGTCTACAAAACAAATAAAATGAATTTTAAAAATTATATTTTAATCTATCAAGATTGATTTTATTTTTTTATATACTCAATTATTTCCATTTAAATAAATTTTTATTAAGTAGTTAATGTCGTTCATACCCAGCGTTATAATGACTATTTTATAATATTTAGTTGTTCGCTTATAATATTCCAGGCCTGAAATGAATTATATCAAAATAACATGAAATTGTTTGTAACGAAATCCAAGAATAGTGTTGAGTATGCTGCAAGCTAATATGGTGTTGTGTATATCACAAGCTAATCATAGTGTACCATACAACAAAATACATCATTGAAATTAAAAATAATTTATATCATAAAATATTGGGGAGTTACATTTTAAACCCATTAAAATTAATTTCTCCATTGAAATATATCTGGGTTATAAAGGGATTACTACTTGCGTGATTCTATCATAGAACCCCACATAATAAAAAAATACTAAAACTTCATTTTAAAAAGGAATGTTAGAAACCTAATGGCCACCCAATGCACCTCCTCACGGGGTTTCCATATAGAAGAACATAGGAGGGAATTGAAAACATGAATATGGAAGGAAATTCTAACCATCATATTCTGATGGAGAGTGATAGAGTACAGGGTTTGAAGAATGTTATCAACTAGAAAGCCATAAATCAGCAATGATTTGAGGGAGCATCTGATTCATCAGATAAGAATGCACTAGGATGACAGTTTTGGATTCAAGATCCATTTCAAAATGTTGAATAATTTAGCATGAGAAGAAATACACACATTATTTTGGTATAATATAAGTGTTGTTCGTTCCGTGACCCATTTCCACTTCTTAACTTATTTAAATAAATGAAGTTGATTTTTTCATCCTTGAAGTGTTAGAATATCTTGTGATTCATAAATATAATGATAGGTCATTCCATATGCCTCAAAAGAAATTTTATCACATGCTATAAAATATGAATTAGTTCACCTATAGTGAGATAATACAACAATTTAAAAAACATCAACCAGATATAACTTATACTACCCATAATTGGATAACATTACAATCCATCCCAAAAACAAAAATCTAAATCATTAGAAAGAGGTGAACGAAATCATCGTAGAATTTATCTACCATATCTCATAGGGTATCTCATGGTTGTAACATTCCTAACATGTGAATACCTTAATCATGTATTATTAGGAAACATGGTAATAACATGAATTATCATAGAACTTTAGTGAAAACATGCATGTTGTCGAAAATTAACTCCTAGAAAAAAAATCCCAAAAATTATATATACTCATACCATGATATCACATTTCAATTATACCAGTATTAATGTAACTAATACTATAAAACATATCCATATCTCCTTATCCCATCATTATGAACATGTCATGTGTTTTCAAGAATTATCTAAATAATTTTTCATGGTTACCAGTACCATTCAACATATACATTCAAATACATAACTAAAAACATTAGTTTAACAATCCTTAGATGTTTCTTTATTCAATAATACCATAATAATAATTATTCAATATTAGTCTTTATAAACATGAAATATTTCCACCATCTTCTTAAACCATTGACCGTGCTTCAAAATTTTATTCCTTAACACTTCTATTATCTCATATATCATTTGTAGTCTCTTTATCATCAACATCATAAATACTACTCATATGAGTATGCTAATTATCTTCATGTTATTTTCCCTTAGGGGTTAAATTTTAATAATTCACCTAAAATCCACTTTTAAAACATATAACCTTTATGATTCCTTATAAATACCATTACCCTTATTTATTATGTTAACTGATCATTTTCCAGTACAATTACTGGAATTGAGTCCTTCTTTCTCACACCCAAAGCATCATTTAGTTCCATTGAAACATTTATATTTATTCCTCTTCCCACATTATTTCCATGTTGAAAATTTATCTTTAATTACACTCTAATCAATATGAAAATCCCTCATTATCTTATTATGTGGGTTAAGAAACTCACAAAAATTTATATTATTGATCATATTATGAGATTGTTGATTAACAATAATAACATGATTTTTCTTTCGAACTCCCATTTAATTTAGTTTCTCATGAGTAATATCATTCCATTTTACATCAAATTATCTATTAACATGAATACTCCTAATTAAAACAAATTTTTAAAACAAAAAATAAGATTAGTGTGAGAGGAAAAAATCATATTATGAAAACAACATTATCAAATGGGAGTACATTCTATTTTTAACATTATAGGTTTGGTCATTAGTTTTTCATTATTTTTATCCTAATTCTAGGATAGTAAATTATAGTTATACACACCCTTTGGGATATCCCTAGACATATCCTTATAAATTTATCTAGTGATCTCTCTAATGTTTTTGCATCCTTGTTTCAAAAGTTAACTAAAACTTCTCTCTGATACCAACTCTAATGAACATAGAATTACGTACACAAAAATTAGATTTATTTTACAGAATAATTAATAAAATACAATAATAGACACTAGAAGACAGTATTAGTTTAGTGACTTTGGAATCTCAGAACACATTATACAAGCTTGGTGAAAGATCTACAATATCTCCCATAATGAACTTTCTAATTAGTTTTCCTACCTAAATATTTTTTATATCGTGGGGAAAAAACATAAAAATGGTGAGATACAATTCTCAGTAAGGGTAATAAGGGAGAAAATTAAAAAAATATAAGAATCATAATATAATAACATGAACCTATATGATGAATATCAAAACATTGGGTCATAAAATAAGTCATCACAGTACGTAAGACATAAATCATAAAGGAACAGTGACCATGACCAAATGGTATGAGAATAAAATGTTGAATCGTGGAACACACATATTAATAAAAGATAATTTCGATATTATCCATGGACTATTTCGAAGACCATCATAGTAGAAAATTTCCATTACTAACCTGAGTTCTCTCTGTATCCTAGCCCTGTATTATTGAACTAGATAAACTTTCCATTTCATCCCTGTATTACTGAACTAGATTTTACATGTTGTTTCATCCCTATCTACCTCATTAGAAATAAATTTTTATCCAATGTATTTGGGGGATATATATATTTATGATGCTGATTAATGAAACATTTCTTATGTGTGCCAAAAAAACATTAATCATTCATCATTGTGTAACCCAAGGAACAAAAATGGGTTTCATAAACATCATTCCATCATAATCTATATAAAATAAATGGATTTAATAAAAATCATTCCATTATAAAAAATATAAATTCATAGTAATAATAGGGATAGAAACATAACCCTATATAAATAATATCACCTTATATAGAAAATAATTTTGATAAAACACTTGATATTTATTCGTGAGGATAATATCCGCTTTTCTTAAAAAAAAATTTATTTACTCAAAATGCCACAAAATAAAAAAATAATATAATTCAATTGAAAGTAGAGATTTAATTTTAAAAATTAATCTTCATTTCAATAATGTGTTATGAAAGTGTAAAAATATGTTCATGTTGTATATCATAAAAATCATTCTTCTCATCCTACTACTAAAGAAGTCAAAAAACAACTCGTATGGAAAACGAAAGAAAGATTACCTCCATACCATTTAGAAAAATTTCCCCAAAGGCAAAAATTAACTTTAAAATTTTTTATGAGAATATAAATTATATTACATACTTAGGAAACATGGACGTGGATGATAAATTTACCCTAGTAATTACAAACGTATAAATAATCTGTGATAATAATGATATTTCAAAAATTATCTCGTTCCTTAGGTCTACTATCCATTCTATGTATAAAAACCTCATGTATAATTATTTCAAAAATTTAATTGACTTATTCAATAATCATATTAATTTTTAGGATATCATATATGATCATTTTATAAACTATTTGGTAATAATATTTCAATTTTACTAGTTATTTGTGTATTAAATACATGATTTTATCATGCAGGTTTTGTCGAATATGTTTTGGATACCCTTATTAGGTCATAGATATATCATTAAAAAATATAATTAACATAATATATATAATATTTATTTAATCTAAACATTTATATATTAATGATTTAATTGATATCATGTAGAACGAATAACATTACATTGTGGAGACGGTAGTTCGTATGTACAAATGAGTGGTGATATCATTCCCTTAATTATGAAATGGTATCAAAGTGGATGTTATATTTACTATTCAAGAATAAATTAAATGATATAATAATCATATATAGTTATAATTTCCCTAAGTATACCATCTAAGTCGTGTGGTGGTGAAAAACCAATTACACCATAGCATGGTGAGGTTAAGCCTTGTTTTCGCACGCGTTGTGATATTGTTAATCATTAGATAGATATAAGGTGAAAGACAAATTACACCATAGCATGGTGATGTTAAACCTTATGTTCGCACGCGTTGTGATATTGTTCTTCATTAGATAGATAGAAGGTGGAATATAGTTGTTTCATAATTATATTATAATCTCAGTATATAATTAATTATGGAGTTATTATTCTATAATGAGACAACTTATTGGGAAGAACTAGAGGATGAAAGAAGTTCCAAACAATTGGTCAAGGAGGTTACCTCTTATTCGACATGAATCCTTTAAATTACCTATTAGAGGCACTAGAGTTGGTCTCTCAAGAAGACTAGAAACACTATAATGGAAATAAGTATATTGATAAGGGATAATGTCATGGGATTATGGAGCTTGAATTCACAAATTTATGTGAAGAGGTGAGTGAAGAGGGGATAATTTATAATTGAGGTGAGTGTCACTTTTGGAAACCTCAAAAATATTAATTTATATAAAAATATAAACCCACTCAAAAACCTCCACAATGTCCCAATTTCGAATATGTGATGAAATAGTGTTTTAATATCATAAAAACACTTATAGACTCGTTTTTATGTCAATTTAATCATTATATTTTTAATTTTCATTTTTTATTCTATATAATTTATAATTGATAGTAGCAAATAATTCAATATTAAAAGGGTCCATATTTACTTATTTGATGTAAAATAAACCATAAATAACTGTATAGGATAATTTTAGACAATATTAAATTTATTATACATTTTTATAAATGTTATACCATTTTTAAAAAATTAAAAAAAACATTTTTTAACAAAAAAAACACTGTCAGTTTTTTCACTATTAAATCATGGATTTTTTAAAATAAAAATTATGATGTTATCATCAAAACCATTATTTTATTATTTCTTTGGGTAGTCTTTTTGATCTATAAAAATAATATGATATATTTATAATAACAAATTATATTTATTTTAATATTTTTAATAACATTAATTTGATATTTCCATTAATAAAATAATTCCTCCATCATTTTTGTGTAATTATTTAATATACATATTATTTGTGAAAAAATATAAAAAAATATTTTATGAGGAAAAAAATAAAGTATTTAGTAATTACAATTTTATTCAATTTTAGATTCGGGAAAATGAAGCATTAAAAATTTTATAATAATTAAATTACGAATGTGACAACATTCACATCACATTAAATAAAATTATACTAGCTTCAAAATGTCTTCCATATGAATTAAAATTGTCAATAACTCTACCCATGGATGATTATGGTCGTTATATACTTGACCAATATTAATTGGGAATGTTTTGTGGACATTTTATGGTTATTTTTAGTTTAATAATAATTGTTTTATTGATTTCATATCAATTATTTAATTGGTACACCATCAATGTAGAAGTCTCTAACGTAATAATATATTTTCTAAAAATGACAAATATAATTACTATGATAGTAAAAAATATTTTAGATTTAAAATAAGTATTTTTAATTTAATTTCACTTATGTATAAATTTATATAAAAAATGGATTATTAATTATAATTTGAGTGGAAAATATTAAACATTTCTTTAATTAAAATGTATTAAATGTCATAAGGTCATCTAAGTGGCTTCCAAAGAGACCATTTCGACCCATTTATGATTTAGGTCCAAACACAACCATTCTATGATTTTATAAAAAGTGTTAGTTTAATTTTACAATACTATTCTTACCCTTAATTTCCCGTTTTATATTTTTACCTTATTTAATAATAATTGTTGAAGTTACTATTCATAATACACATAAATTAATAAATATATATAATTAATTTGGGAATAATTATTCAAAATATGGAATCCATTTTTCATCATTCAGAACACATAAGTTTCAGTAATTAATTTAAAATTATTCTAGTTTTTGGAAAGAGATAATGACTTTTTTTAAAAAGATAAAACATTGTAAAAGATTGAAATGTTTTTAGATATGAATTCTATGTAAAATTAATTCTAAAGACATAAATTATATTTACTTTTAAAAATATATTATATTTCTACTTTAATAAAATTAAATAATATAATTTATCTACATTATTTATTTCATTGAAAAAAATAATCTTCAATTAAAATTTAGTATAATTTTAATATTAATCAATATTTAAAATTTAGTTAAAAAATATCAAAAATTAATTAAAATTAAATTTTAATATCCTTACTCCAAATAAAAAGGTTATTTTTTATAATTACATATATAATGTTTTCCAAAACTATATTTAAAATGGGTGCTCTTCTAAAAGGATGAAAAATGCAATTTTTTAAAAACAAATATTATTTAATCGGAAAAATTTAATTTTGTCTTATATCATGTCTAGAAAAATTATATAATAAATTTTAAACATTATATTGTATCCACTAAGAGTAATTTTATTATTTCATAGACTCGCTTATTTTCATTTTAATAGTTTTTAGAAGGATTTAAATACTAGTTGTACCTTCCATTACAATGTCTAGGATTGAATATTTAGTTGTTCACTTATAGTCAATCATATGTGAAATTAATTCTGTTTAAAGAACATGAAGTAGTGTGTAACAGAAGCCAAGAATAGTGGTGCATATACATATAGAAAATATGATGTTTTTTTATAGAACATACTAATCTTGTTGTAGCGTACAAATCAAGACATCAATGAAATTTAAAAGAATATATCTCATAAAATCTCGGGGTGTTACAATTCTGAAGTAAACATAAAATTCATCTAGTCTAAGAATGAAATGATTTGAAGGCAACACATTCCCAAAAACATCAACATGAGATGATTCAAATCCATGAGATGTGATCATCATACTATTAACATTTTTTTACTAATAATAATACATATAGTATTATGGGTTAAATCATGATACCCATATTAAAATATTCAATTGACAAAGAATGGATATATATAGAATGAAATATGAAATTACATGTTCTAGAGTAGATGTTCGTTGTACCTCTCATGATGAAATTGACACACTCTCATAATAAATAGTGAAAGCATGAGATTACCCCTTGTGAATAGGCTCAAGGGTTACACAAATCAATTAGTATGATTAACCGCTGGATTTGGGAATTGGTTAGAATAGTGCTTATACTCCTTGATTTTGAATTATAGGTGTTTTTTTGTTCATTTTTTAGCATTCACTATATTCAAATCATTAACTAACTTCTTCACATATCATAGTCAATAATTACCATGATGAACCTCCTTATCACACATAAAAAATTCATTGGTCCCATTTTAATAAAATAATCCATGTTTCCTTCCACACATCAAAGAAGAAGGAAATCGTATATTATTTAATACATTAGTTTTGTAGTTTCATTAAAACTCTATCTTCAGGTTTTTGTCAAAAACAAGTTATTGATAGGTAACTCTAATATATTTTTCAAACTGGGGAGAACATAAAATTATATCATTATATATATCAATGTCATTTTATGATAATTCCCAAAAGTGAATTGGTTTTTCACCACTGATGAATTGATCTTTATTTTTCTCAAGTTGGATGATAATGATATATGATTACCAAAATTTCTTTTTAAATTTAACACATATTAAGCAAAATATTCATCATAAATCTACTTTAGATCAAGTAATTCATTCCCCATACATTTATGAAGGATACAAGGGAAGTATTTTTTGAATGATATGATCTTAATGTCATCCACCATTATGGGGTAAATTTTAGTATGTACCATAGTATAGTTGATGGGAGTCTACCTTTGATCTGTATCTCCTTTTAAATGTCAGAGATCAAAAATATAATTTTCATGTTCTTGAAACAAGATAAAAATATATCTTTTCTGTGGGATTGATCAATTACTCATCTATGAGAACATAATCAGATCTACTGATTGAATGTGGTTGATGCCTCTTAAAGGACTCAAAAGATTTTTTTTATATTTTTCTCATTGGATGTAAAACAAGACTGACACCGTAAGATATATTGTGTTAATTAAAATGATATTTTACATTTTAGATCCCATAAAACATAAATTATTAGAATTAAAAAAATTACACCATTTTTCCTACTCTGTATTGATACTTTTCCCTTGGTTTAATACCATCAACTAATGCACAAAATCATTGTGTAAGCAAAAATAACTATATGGGGGAACCACATAATTGTGAAATAATATATTTTTTTCATGAAAATAACAACACCATATTTTTAATCTACGATACCATATGTTTATCATATGATATTCAATGTCATATATTATTTAAATCGGTCATGATGGTTCATAAAGAGTTTTTGAATTTTGAATGATTCTCCCTAGGTAATGTCAAACCAGTTGTGTAATAGAAATTTGAATCATGTACCAGGTGAAAATTGAGTCCAAATCACCCTTTTTAGAGTTATTACCCCTATAACATGTACTCTAGATCAATATTCAATTGTAGTATATAGAATATAATTTTATATTTTATAAAACACACCCTCTATCCTTAACAAATGTCATGCTCATTTACCTATAAAATGTATCAACATTACAAATGTCCATATACAAATCCATAGGGATCTCACTACAGTTTCTAATGTATAAATATTTCCTTCCATTTTTACATCTTAATGATACTAAATACTCATACATAAATAATACATATTAATATAAAAATAATAATTATAAAACATAATAATCCATGATATAATTATGTAGGTCTTCTTCCATTTAAAACATGGCCACATTCATAACATTTTTCATAAATTAGATTCATTATCTACCAGAATTTTCATAATATATAAAACCCTTCATATAAATATCACACAAACAATATTTATTCCTAAAAAGGGAAATGAAAAATATTAAAAGGTTTTCTAAAACGATTGGAATTAGTAATCAAGTCTAATTTAAACATATCATTGGCCTACTGGTATGAGAATATGATAATAAAATTAAGATACCATCACCTTCATATCATAGATCATATACTAAAGTAATGACATAAATCATGGATGTTAAAAAGAAATGCATTATAATGGAATAAAATTTGATGAACCATGAGACAATAAAATTGAAATTTAAAATATTATGTTGAAATACACATAAGAATAGAAAACAATTTTCATATTAGTTGAAGGTTCATTAAGAACACTATCATAATGAAATGGGTTCACCTGAAAAAATATCATAGTTTTCATGGTTTACCCCCAAGACTATCATTACCAAAATTGTTCATTACTAAACTAGTATTACGCTCCATTCCACCATTGTTTCACTTTGGTGATATCAATCTTCACTCAATGCATTGGATGAAGATATAGGTCCTACATGTCACATTATTAAAACCACACATATGTGTCACATAGTATCCTAAATAATCCATTATTTTAGAACACGTGAAATTAAATAGGAATGTAAAACATTTACTAATGATATAAAAAGTGTAAAAGAGATATTTTTTCTAATCATTTATCCATTTTATAAAAGAATAAACCATGTTAAAAGAAGCAGTCTTCAGAAACATTTGTTTATGGTTTTACCCATGGAAGAAAAAAACCATTCTTAAAAATAAATTCATTATAAAAATAAACAATTAAAAAAAGTAATGAAAATATTATCTTTGAGTCATATCTATTGAATATAATTTTTAAAACCTAAGAATGTCATATTATATTAAAAATGATTTGGAGGAAAGAGTCCCATGGAACATTTCACTATGAAAATATTATTACATGGAAAATAAAATTTATTGAAATTAAAATTTTATAAAATATTATGGAAATAATGTTATATTAAAATATAATTTTATAAAATATAATTTCAGAATTAAAAAAAAATATGGTCTAGATTTTGAGAAATTCTATCTATGTTGTAAACATTAAAATTATCACATTTTTTATAAATGGTTAACTATACTTGAACGAAAAATTTAAAAAATATACCCATTTTTATTATTATTAAATCATTTATTAATAGTCCTTTAATAAATGATTTGTGTATATTTTACAAATACATTTATTTTTTTTAGAATATATGGTTTTTTTATGAAAATGTGTTTTATACAGTAGAGAGAAATAATGAAAATTTTCATTATTTTTTCTCCACTCGAATACATAATGAGAGGAAAATTATGGGAAAAAATTAGTCTCTATAAGTAAGGCTATTATAATAATATAAATTTTATTCTTGATAAATATATCCTTATATTACTTTATTTGAGGAATTATCATTGGTAGTCACAATAAAAAATGAGATTGTTAAATAAAAACCCTACCCCATGGGTAACACTAAATCATAATTACTTTGAAATACTAACGATAAATAAAACATAAAATATCATCATAATCAATATATTCGGGACATTACCTGGAAAATAGGATATATTTATATATTCTTCTCATAAAATAAGATAAGTGCATTCCACAACATATGTCACATAGAAGGAAAAACGAGACCAAAATCCCATACCACATGTATCAACATCCTTCATAAACATTTAGATCATTTCGATAATAAATATAGTTTTACAATACATCGAATATATAACCATAATAATATATATCATACCATATATGGTTTAATTATGACCTTGTATTACCTATTTAATATAAATTATAGGTTATGGTCATGTTTCATGTAATAACTCACATGTTTTTCTTTTATGTTGTTATTTATTTATTGTTTGTACTACTTAGATTGATTAGTATTAAATCATATCTATAATTTTATCTATATTATAAAGATAATATATTTTTTGTTAAATCAATAAAATTCAGGTATAGAAAATAAAAAACCTCATTTATGGAGATTGTAGGATGTACATTGGCTTGATTATTGATTCCATTTTCTCAATAGATTTAATGAAATAATAGTAAATAACATATAAATATTTAGTAATTATTTTGATTTCATATTTTAAAAAATTTCTCAATTAATATTATCCTTTTTAAATTCCATGTAATGTGTGAATGAATCACATTGTATTACGAGGTGGGTGTATGTTGTATACAAGAGTTACAGTATCATATTCCACTATAATTGAATGAAATACAATATAAGTGTTAAAATAATTTAAAAAGTATATCAATATAATATATATAATATATATAAATTTAATCCACCATTATATTTAGTCAATCTATGTGGTGAAGAAAATAATTTTAATGACTTTACGAATGAAATTATGCTTGTACCATAGTTGTTGGTGCTAATTCAATGCATCCAAAAGTACCAAGTTCAAATATAGATGGGGTTCAATGTCATTGTTACTATGTAAATAATGTATAAGTTACTATATCATATCATTTTTGGTACTATTTCACTAAGAATTATTCATTATATTTGGCCCTTTAATAACCAGTTGGGGCCTAAATGTTTATGGGACTTTGTGCCACCTTAGGCATTCACTACATAAGACCTTCAAGAGAAATCATGATTTAGAGCAATTAGATTTCATTCAATAATGATGATGAAGAATCATAGAAATATCACACATGATAAGCCCCAAAAGTAGAGTTATAATATGTATAATCTGTTGTGAATCATGGTTTCCCCTATCAGACATTTATATTTTTCTAAGAATATTTCCAAATCCAAGAACTGAGTCGATGTAGGAATCTTCAGGCTGGTGAGCCAATTATAGGAATTTTTGAAAATATTAAACATATGTTATCACCAATCCTCTATTTTTTTCATCAATGAATAATTCCTAGGAGGAGTATTGGATTTGACTTCTTAGAACATAGTTATGTTTAAAAAATTTTGTTTACCCTATACGTGACATTACTATGTCAGCACTGGGTATTGGGTCAAAGGCCAATCGGTTCGAGGTGTAAAAATGATATTACTTTAATAAAATTTAAAACAAATATCATATAACCTTTATCTCAATTTTTAAGAATGAATGAGTCTCATCCCCCTCTTCATGTCCCATCAACAGTCGAACTTATACTGGTTAAGAGGTGATGCTAGTTCCCATTTTGACACCCATCATTGCAGGTTCAAGAATTGGCATGTCCCTATCATCGTTATGCACTATAAGCTTCAATGTTTCCCCCATGAGGTATTATTAATTTCATTTTAATCTCTATCACCATTTTATTACATCATTATATGGTTTGAGTGCCTACAAATTCTTGATAAGGAACCCTCAAAGGTCGATCTGTGTGTTTTAGGGTTAATGGTGGTGATCTGGGTAGTTTCTAATGGATTATCCTATATGCATGACATGTTAACCAGTCATGCATGCCACGTGTTCTTCCCATTCATGGAAGATGTGGTTTTAGGGTCTACATGCCGTGTACTAGGGGTTACACACCATATAAAGACCCCCATCATGTGGTTCAGGGAAATGAATAGTGTTATCATGTTATAGTAAATGCACATGTACAAGAACACAAATAAAGTACATGGAAAGGAGGTCCGGAACATAGGATTGGGTAAACCACATGACCTGGTATCTATATAACCTGAACATTCCATGTAGTATGGGTTGCACGATAAGTAAGGGACACAGCTGGTCGGATGATGTGATGGTGAAATGTGGTCAAGGGACGAAAAATGTGGGACATTATGGGTATAACCTCTACATGCCATGGACTTCGACTTGGGTTGGAAAATCATGGAGAAAGTATATACGGAAAGGAGTACAGTTGGGCTTACATGGCTTGTGGACCCCTTTACACTGCATGTACTCTTTGAGGATCTTGTTGAGATCTTATATATCTTGTATGTCCTCCTTTAGATCTCTAATTTTATCCCTTGAGTAGACTGTCATGAGTTGTTTTCGGTATAGGATGAGATGGTGGACTTGCATTGGGCCTTGGAGTTGTGGTGTGTTGGTGGAATTATGTGGGTTTCTTGGGGTAGCGACACAAAATAGAAGGGTTAAGTGGGTCCCCCAAGTCCTTCTATTCATTAGGATATGGCTAGACTGGTTGGGTGGGTCCCCTGGTCACTTTTAGTGCTGTTTAGGCCAATAGTTTTGAGTGAGTCCCTAGTCCAACTTCTATTAGGGTCTTCATTATCACATACCCATCACTGGACATTGACCCCTCTTCGTCTGCATTGCATATGTGATGTGTCGATGTCTTGTCAACTTTCTGGAGTGAGTTGTCTCAATTTAGTTCAATAATAAAATCATCATATTTGGATCATGTGTCTCCCCTAGAGGCCTGACAAGATCCTCACGTCCCTTCGCATTTTCTTGATAGTGCTTTTAGAATCTGTGTGGCCAATATTTTCATGGGAATCAATCCTATACAAAAAAGGATCCTCCAATAGGTGATGGCACGCTATAGATACCTAGGTGCTATCCCTCTACCAGAATATCATGATCTATATATTCATTCTTTGATCAATTGTGATGTTTTCCTCAGTGAAGTTCTTACACCCATAGAGTTTTTTTATTTTTTCTTTTATTTAATATAATATTTTTGATATCTATCATTTCATGTATCTTTGAAAATGGGTTCTGTTATATTAAAGGAATATATTTCTAATAAGATTTACTACAAGAAACCTAAATTTTAGCTTAGTGTACATGGAAAATATAGGGTAGCTTGTGTTACATAAAACAAAGAACTGCAACGATGGATAGAATTACACGCATGATCGAGTCTTAATGAAAAATAATATATTATTAAAATATGATGTATCCTAGTAATTAAATTATATTTTATGAATATTAACAACTAGAATATATTAATATATGGTTTAAAAAAAATATGAAATCAGTTATTTTGTTGAAATTTATTTAATAATTAACAATATAACCAAATGAATTTAAAGGGAGTAATTTTATAGAAAACAAGTATTATGCTCACAAGTATTTTAATATAATTAAATTAAATAAATTAAATTTTTTAATTAATTTTACTTCAATATATCTCTTACATATCCATGAAAATATTTTTTATTTTCATCTAATAGTTTTTATAGGCATAAGATAAGTATAAAACCAATTTAACACATAAAACCCAATATTTTTATTAAGGTAGTTTTACATCCTTCTAATGGAAAAACCTTTTAAATTCAAATTTAAACACGTTGATAGATTTAATATGTCAATATGAAATACATATATGAAATATAAACATAATAATAATGTTATGATAAATATTTGGTATTTTCTGTTAAGGTTTCATTATTTTAATCAAAATATAAAATCATGGATTTTAATTTAAAAATAATTTTTATTCTAATATAATTATAAGGATAAATTAAATTTTAATTATTTTCAATGTTTAATTATATAATATTTTTTATAATTATAATGTTGGTTGTTTGAGTCAATTTCAAATTTAAATTATATATAATAACATTTCAAACTTCTGAATGTTTCATTTTAAAAACATGATTTTTTGTAAAGTATGTGGAATTATTATTAAAATTAATTTTCAAAAATATGTTAATTGAATAAGATAAATTTTGTTCCATGTATAAATTCGAAAGCAATTTTTTTTGTTTCCAATTTAATATTTAGTTCTAATAAATTTACCATGATAAAAAAATTATATACGATAGTTAAAGTAAAATTTTGAGAATTGTTAAAGGCAAAATTTTAAAAAATAAAATACCTAAAAACTATAACATTTAAATGGTTGTAATGGTTTTGATCAACCCTAAATGAAAATGAAAAATTAATTATAAAGATATTTAATGGAATATAATGTTTCCACTATATGATTATCTTTTAATATAATATAATTAATAAATTAATCACTTATACCCACAACCCCTAGATTATATATAACCACCCTCACCTCCCTATTTTGACCCACAATGACTTATAGGTCCAAAAATCTATTCCAATACCACTCCTCCTAAATATCCCCTCATATATGTGATTATGGTCTCACCAAAATACCAAATCAATGGACCTTAAGGGACCTTCAAGGATGTGTTATTCAATATGTAATTTTCTCAATGTACCTTTCTTAATTTCATTTATTTTCTTATGTTTTCCTATTCTCATTCATAAATAAAATCATGAAAAATAAATCATCATTCATAAAATGTATTTTTAGGATTCTAATGTAATATCTCATATCCATGTATTTACCAAAATCTCTTATTCAAATAAATGAAATCATTGTCCATGTTATTTTGGTTAATCGACTACATAAATAATCTTTTTGTTATTTTTCCACTACCACCATCATTTTTAGTCTTAAAAAAAAGGAAATGGTTTTATTATATTTAAATATTCATATTTTAAACTATTTCATATACTTATAATTTTATATTAAATACAACTTTTTCCTTTCCATGTTGTGTTAATAAGACAATTCCCTTCGAGGAATTGTGGACTACCGCCCTATAAAAGGGATGTGATTTGTTTATACACTACATAGAATGTATTGAGGATGTATTTAATGAATATGTATGATATATATTATATAATAAATATAATTTAATAATTATATATATATATATAAATATTTCTTTCATTCAATTAACCCAAAAATTAAACCGAAATTATGTTCTTGCGTACGTACGAATTGTCACCTCCATGAATTGTGTATTCCATTCAATAATTCTATATTCTAAGGAATATTATAATAACCATATAATGGATAAAAATTATATTTATATAATGTTTCACATTCTAGAATCATCATATAATTATAATGACCAATGATCTAACAAATACTGACACATGTGAAGCACAAAGCGAATATTAACCAAATAGAAACCTTAATATAAGATGGTTAACAAGTGGGTAATACAACTCAGTAATAAAACCATATATGGTATTAGATATTAATATATTATTCTATAAAATATTTATAAAAAACTTATATATATTATATAGGTGGTTTTAATGAGTATGAATAGACTCAAGACTCATGTTAATGGAATTATGTATCACATTTAATTATAGTGAGATATAAGCTATATTCAGCATCACCATCTCATCCCTGTTGTACCCCTACTTCATATCCCCCTCCTGATTCCTAAGTATACAACCTAGGAGGAATCTTGGCTTAAACTTCATCCTCAAACCCCCTGGCATGGACAGGCCTTAAGGTATCCCTATTCCCAAAAAGCCTCACCTCATCGCCTCCGGCCTTCTCCTTCTAACACGGGGAGGAATACGCAGACACAATCTAAGAAGATGAGGGAATTTTATCCCTCCTACTCCAAGAAGGCTACGTGTTATAAGGAAAGTACTGGGACACAATTTTTCCAATGATTCCAATCATCATATTGAACGCTCGAGGGCTCAGGGGCTCAGGTGAAAATAGACTTCCTAGATTCAGCTGCACCGAAACACAAGGTTATTATCATCGAAATTATTGATCAAAAAAATTGTTCTATAATTTTAGACTTCTCTAGAAGGCTCATGATTCATGATCACCGACATGCGGATCCATCAAACAATAAAATCTAAATTTTATGGAATCAGAGCATCTAGGTTGATATTGTTAGGTCGGAGATCAAAATATTACCACAAAGGTATCTCATGATAAAGATGTTTTCTATATCTACTTAATTTATGGGAGTTGAGACTCCAAATAGTGTGTGGTTTTATGGCCCGAAATCTCTCTTTTCAATCCTGTAAGTTTCCCCTGGTTTATTGGTGGGGACTTTAACATCATTACGGACCCAGAGAAATAGAAGGGAAGAGGTCCCTTCCCTAGAAATGCTAGAATGACTTTTTTTTGTTTCATGGTAGAAAATGGGCTCCTAGATCATGGTTTTTCTGGGGATTTCAATACATGGTGTAATAATCAACGCTGTCCCCATCACTCGTGGAGTCGGCTTGACAGATGATATGAAAACTTGCAGGCCATCTCAAAGAATCCCGACCTCAGAGTCCGTCACTTGGTGCATGGTATTTCTGACCACTCCACAATTATTCTCAATATCTCAGTAGGGAAGGTTGTACCAGACTCCTTTAGATACATCAAGCATCAGGCTAGTCTTCCAAGATTTCATGAAGTTGTTATGGTGGTGTGGAATGTGCCCACCCAAGGGAGTAGCTGGATTTCCTTTCACAAAAAACTCATAAGGCTTAATTGAAATATCCAGAATTTTTCTGATACGACACCTCAGAGTGCCACAGACTAGGACACAGTCATGCTGGAAATACAGTGTCTTAAAGTCATCCTTGTGGGAGACTGGGATGATCGGACCTTCGATGATATTTCTATGAAGAAAAATATTTTCTCTGATTTGATTTTGTTTCAGGAGCAAACGACGAGGGAGAATGCGAGGATTATGTGGCTGGAGGAAGGGGATAGAAATATAGCTTTCTTCTATGATTGTATAAAGGAAGGGAAATGCCTGGTTCAACCCAACATTACGATGGAGGATGGGTCATTCTAGAATGACAAGAAGGAGGCAGGGAAGCTTTATTTTTCTAATTTCAATTATCTCTTAGAGGGACCGAATCCGTGCATGCTTGATGGGTACCCAGGGGTGAAGCGGAGTTTATGGAGCACATTGCGTCCCAAGTATCTTCTGAGGACAACGAGATGATGGTAGCCATCCCGGAGGAAACTGAAATTCATAAAGCTATTTTATGCATCAAAGGTGACAACGACCTGGGCTAGGAAACATATCAGGTTCCTTCTACAGGGATTCTTGGGGGTGGTGAAAGCCGACCACATTGAGTCCATCCAAGATAATTTCT
The DNA here is from genome assembly GCA_963277665.1 of Viscum album. Lineage (NCBI taxonomy): Eukaryota > Viridiplantae > Streptophyta > Magnoliopsida > Santalales > Viscaceae > Viscum > Viscum album. The sequence continues at coordinate 469,021,333 of OY728123.1, read as the reverse complement.
GATGTAGTATCCGACCTGGAGTTTCATGCACTACCGCCTAGTTTTATCTTAAAAAAATTAAGAAACCCTCCTCCATCCGCCACTATCGACCGGTTATCCTTTGTAATTTCCCTTATAAAGTCCTTAAAAGCACCCATAATTTCATATTATCGTCCCATCTTCCCCGATGGTTTTTAATGGAGCATCATGGTTTCATTAAGGGTCACTCAACACAAAGAGAAATTGCATTAGCACAAGATATTATCCATGATATTAATACCAAGTCACATGGATCCAACATAGTGATCAAGATTGATATTAGCAATGCTTATGATCAGGTGGATTGGTTCTTTATCAACAAGGACCTCTTTGGTATGGGTTTCACTACACATGTGGCTCATCTTTTCATTTGATACTTCAGTTCTTCTTGGATGGTTTTTCATTTTATGTGTAAATCCCTTGGTTTCTTCAAGTCAACCTAGGGTCTAAGGTAGGGGGACCCTATCTCTATGAGTCTTTTTATTCTTTCACAAGATATTCTCATCCACCTTCTCTTCCAATGTATATCTATTTGCAAGATCCTTCCCTATAGAAGGAAGGTAAGAGTCCCCTCAATTTCTCATCTCATATATTCTGATGATAATATTATCTTGTTGAATTCTTCTAAGAGATCTATTTGTTTTCTTATTCATGTTTTGGAGGAGTATTGTCGTTGGAGTGGGAATTTTATCAACAAAAGAAAGAGTAATATATTCAACTCAAGGGAGTATACCCCCTCCCGGGCATCCTCTATTTTCTACCTTCGAGAGATTCACTAGGGAAACTGGACAATGATGTACTTGGGTTCTTCTTTGTCCCCAGGTTGGATTAGAATTCAAGACTTTGATTATATTGTTTGCAGGATCTCAGAGATATTTCACAACTGGAAAAACTTATTCTTGTCATTTGGGGGACGGATTGCCGTAGTTAATAGTGTTCTTATTTGAACTCATGTTCATGCAATTTTTAAATTTAAAGCTCCTAAATGAGTTATTTCAATGATTTAAAAGGTCCTTGATAATTTTATTTGGGATGACCGAGCAAATGGAAAGTGCATTTAGGTGTTTTGGGGGAGAATGGAAAGGCCCAATCCAGAAGGAGGGAATGATTTTAGTAGCCTTGGAGACACACTGATCTGCTTACATGCCAAACTATCGTGGGAGCTTCATGAATGCAGAACATTTTGGGGAAAGACCATGGGAAGCTCTGAGATGGATGGTACATTGATGTAGGGACGACCAATGTCACTATTTTTTTCCACGATTTTCCCCTTTATTTTTCCACCAATCCCCATGTTCAATGGGTCATCAGGGAAGGGAAAATCTCCTTCTGGCATGACAACTAGGCCGGTAATATCCTTGGATTTCTAGGATGCCCTGAATACAATATTTCTTATGAGGAGGCTAGCATATTTTTGACCTTTATGGAGGCTATTATGAACAAGGAACAACTAGATACGCTACAACTCATTGATATCACGGAGGAACCTGATAAATGTATTTTTCCCCATCAAGCTCGGGTAGTTTCTCCACTACAGACTTTTTCCTCACCATGATGCCCGAATCTCTAGTGAATCAATTGGATGACCTCCTTTTGTCTAAGGGGATTATATCGATGTATAACTTCCCCACCTGGAGTATCAGACACGCTGTAGTTTCAATGGATGATAATGTAAAGAAATGTGTAATTTCTCTAGATTCATGTTGCATGTGTGTGTCGAGAAATGGGAGGAAAGTATCAAACATCTAATCCTCGAGGTAGAGTGTGATCGTGCAGTATGGTCGGCCAATGTTGGATTTACCACTACCATCCATCCTTTTATTGATCCTTCCTTCTTTGTTCGCTGGTTTCACAGATCAGGGGACTGGGTAGTTGAAAGATCAGAAAGGTAGATTATGATTCATTTCACAGCGTGGTGTATCTGGAAAGCTTGGAACAAAGCTCTATTTAAGGGAATTAGTTCGTCCAGAAAAACCATTATTGATCATACTCATAGCCTGCTTCTCAACATGACCAAGCTTATGGATAACAGGAGTGAGGTGACCTCTCTCTAAGTTCTACATCCGAATGTTTAGACCAGCCCTACTAATAGTATCTCTCTCGGCCATTGGGTATGCTGACAACCTCCTCCATCGAGTTTGAAACTGAACATGGATGGTTCTTGTAACATGGGAATTATGAGGTTAGGAGGAGTGGTTCATGACCTCTAGGGCCCCTTTGTGTTCGATTTCACTGTCTACTAGGGCAGAGGTTCTTCTTTACAAGAAGAATTTCTCTCTTTTCATTCAGGCCTTTCCCTTTGTAGGCATGGGGGCATTTACATCAGAGAAGCAGAACGAAATCTCTTGTCCATCTCAAATCGCTGCTCGACACTAGTAATATCCGCTAGTCAATTTCATACTCTTTCCGTAAGTGTAGAGCTATAATCCCTAACAACGTTCAATTGAGACACACTTGGCATGAGGGTAATAAGGTGGCTGATCATCTGGAAAACCTTGCATCTCATGGATCAGATATGACATGTTTCTACAACCCAAACTAGTTGACAAATGAGGGAGTTAATCAGGTCAGAGGGGATGCCCTTGGCCTTCATTATTTGAGGCCCCCAATGATCTTTTCTTTCATTGTGGTCATTTTCCCCTCCTTTTTAAATAACGAACGATGATGATGATTTCATATGTGGGGTGTATGTACTGCCCCTATTATATTTTTTTATCATGAATATATTTTTCATCATGGTATTTATATATACATTTGAACATATCATGCTTATTATTTAAATTCTCAAAGTGGTATGACATTCTTTGAATGATTAAAGAATTAATAATTTCTCCATTACAATATTCTTGATATTATTTTACATAACTATTTATTTGGATAAAAAGGGATTAGTGGAAATTTTATTTCTTTTTGTATGTTTAATCATATGTTTTCAAAATGGTATATTTCTAAGGATTTATGCAATATTTAATTTCACAAGATCATTATAAATCGATATTTTTTATACCTATCTATTTACTGTGGTTTATTTATCATCAATTTCCTTGTTTTCTAAATATGATTTCATAAAATTTTTTACTATTATTCTATGGATTTTTAAGGACATTTTTGAAAAAATATGAATTTTGAATACATGTTTTTAGAGGAATCTTTTTAGTATCTTCCAAACATGGTACTTATTTACATTTCTGACAAAAGTATGAGAAGAATGTATTATTTTAAATTATACGCCATGAACAGATTTTTACACTTTCATGACACATTATGTCTCTAAATAACCCCTTACAATTTTTCATGTTTATATTATAAGAAATTATTTTCTTTTAATTTTGTTGGTGTTTTTAGAAAACAAATAATTTTTGAAGAGGAATGGATGTTTTCCACAAGAACCAATTTCAAGTGTTATTTCAAAAATTATCTTCCATCTATGATGGAATTCCTTAGAAATATGTATATTGTTACTATTTTTTTATTTTTTTATGTTATTTATGAAATCCATTTTTTACCCTAGATTATTTTACAATTTAGTTATGTTTGAAAGTCCCATTTTAACTATTGGGACATGCTATGATGAATATATTTTTTTCTTTTATCATTTTCTATATGTTATGATATGATTACATGTTTATGATAAACATTTAATTTCATGGTTTATGATATTATTGTTTATTTTATTGTGGAAAATATATGTATGATTTCATTATGATATTTGTGGTAACTATATCTCCCTCCAATGAATTGGGAAAATATTTGTATCTCATCATATAGACTAAGATGGTCTTGAGAGAGAACCATGAAAAATAAGATTGCATGAGGAGTGAAATCATGCTACTAAGATGTCCATGAGAGTGAACCATGACTACCAAGATGGTATGGGGAGTAAACCTATACTAATAATATGGTATTTAAAGATATTTACTATCTACAATGAATATCAAATTATCTTCCTTTGTGTTCGCGGAAATTCCATTTTCATTCATATATTATTCTTTCATGTATTAGCTTCTGTATTTTCCTATGATTCATGTATAATGAATATTCAAGCTTTATTAAATGATTTAGTTTTATAATACGTGATATTCAGAGTATGATCATTTTACATTATGATCATATTTTCATATCCCAATGAAAGAATTATATTTACATGTTTCCATTATTTTCCTTTACTGAGCATCTAAGCTCTCTCTTTTTTAAGTTTATTTACCTCAATTTATAATAAATTGTTTTAGTTTGGGGTACTAATGGGCACAATCATTATAGAAGATGTTGAAGATAAATCACTAAATTAGTAGAATGTCCTCCAAGTTTCTAAAGGAACTAAACTAATATTGTATTTGGGATTTTGTTGGTTTAATGTATTTAGTATTCTGAAAAAATTTATGTAATGTCCATGTATTCCAAGTTTGTTGTCAGTATAGTTGTTATCAAAGAGAGAAATTAGTTAACCGTTGGAAACTAGGATGTGAAAACATTTAGGAGATATGTAGATATATTTATACAGATATGTCTAATGATGCCCATATGGATACGTCTAACTATATGTTACCATCCAAGAATATAGGTAACAATATTTAATAACCTGGGATTAATTGTAAGGTTTTAGATATTGAATTATTATAATTAATTTCCCTTGGTTATTTGACCATCATACATGATAATTGTTTCACAAACATTTTATTTTGATCTTAGTCAATAGATAGAACTATATGGAACATGGATTACAATGAATGTTTTAGATGTGTAAAGTATTGGAATTAAGAAAATCAATTTACTATGTGTAAATCATATGAAGAGAATCATAAAGGTGGTATGGGTATTGGTTATACTACTCAGGATAAAGAGATTTTAAATGACATGGGAATGGTATGAAATGTTCGAGAATTACTTTTTTACATTTAACCTAAGAAGTATATTTAGATTAAGGTTGAGGGCCCTTAATAAATGAATCATATTTTTTAAAAGACCTAGGTGATAGATCTTGAGTAATGGTTTTATAATAATCTTTGATGATTGAGTTGTATTTTTTTCATAAATTAAATTATATGTCATAAAAAACCTAAAATTTATTGTTTTTTAATTTAATTTTTCATTAAGGATTGGAAATGAAATTTTGAATAGTTCTAAATAACAAGATTTTTTTTAATGTTATGGTGATATATTGGGAGAACACATGATTAAAGGAATGAGAACCCTTAATATGTACCTTATGTTAAGATAGTGATGTTTGGATGAATATATGTTGGATATGAAAATAGTGAATTATAAGATACTAGTTACCTTGGAACTGGTTAATTATTTATTTACAAGAGGGTTATGCTATCTCAGATGACTTTTATAGTTTATTGGACTTATGAATAAGGGAAAATTCATGTTTCTAATTAGGATATATATAAATTCAGGTTATTAGCATCACTCAAGAGAATTCATGATGAAGGAATTCACATGTCTGTATCCTAACCAACAAGATATCCCATATGAGATATGGTAGTTAAATGTTAATTATATTTAGTGAAACTCTTTCTAATGTATTGTATTTTCAATTTTCAAGAGGATTTTAAATTTATCCATGTATGAATAGTATAAATTATGCTCTGGATAAAGTTTCAAACATTAATTTATTATCACACCATAGGTGGACTTATTCATATTTGATAACATATGATAACATTTTTGTTCTGATAATGATAGATGGAATGACATATCATTGTTTTTATGGATCACATGATCTTCTAATACATTAGGAATGAGAAATTTAACTTCATTTCATTGAATATGATTTTGAGGAGAAATTATTAGAGGCATGACCAATGGTGAGATTGTACTGAAAAACAGGTAAGAATATTTTCTCCTGAAAATTATTCAACATTAAGAAAGTGGATCATGAGGTAAAAAAGGGTATTATTATCATAATTTTTGATGATATCAATGAAATCATTCACACATCCTTAGTTAATGGATTTTGGATTTTTAACATTATCCGGATCACCCAATTTCATGGGATCCATGATCTTTATCAATATCTATTATTATTTATAATTTTTATCCATGTTTATATCGTCACATATTATGAATTACGTAGAATCTGATTCAGGATTTCTTTTTGGAAATTATTATTTTTCAATTATTCATTTTTAATGGGACGTTTTTGCGTTCATTTGTAAAATATTAGTTTTTATAACTGAATCATTCAAATACTCATCCTTTGATAACCCAAATGAATTTCAAGGGATAAATTCATTTTATAGGTCATAGAACATTACATGATGAGATTTTGTAAATTATTTTTTCAAATGAATTTAATAATTTTGATATTTCTCATTTCATGTAACTTTGAAAATTGTTTATTTAATATTACATAACTCTCTTTTGGCATACATGCACTACAAAAAACAAAACATTTCTCTATCTCTACATGGAATACTGAGGTTAGATTGTGGTGCATGCAACAAAGAGATTCCTCGATAACATGAATAAAACACATGATCATGTCTTAGTGAAAAATATTATATTAGTAAAATATTATGTATCCTAGATATTAAATTATATTTTATTCATATTACTAATCAACATATATAAATTTATGGGTTTCAAAAAAAATTTAATTATTTAATTAATTACAATTTATATAAAAATTAATATAAGAACCAAATGAATAGAATGTGAGTATTTTTATAGAAAACTATTATTAGGCTAACAAGGTGGTATAATCCTAGTAAATTAAATAAATTACAATTATTAAGTATTTTAATATAATAAATATTTTACATATCCATCTTATATTTTTTGATATTCTTCTAATTATTTTAATAGGTATGAGATAAGAAAACAAATATCTTATAAATCCCAATGTCATTATTAAAGTAGTATTAACACATTTCAATGGAGAACAGATTATAAATACAACATTTGACACCAATATATATTTAAAATTTCAAAATGAAATTCATATTTGAAATATAAACACAAGAAATTGTTTTTGATAAATTTTTGTTATCTCTCTGTAAGGGTTCATTTTTTAGTCAATAGTTAAAAACCTGGATTTCAATTGAAAAATAATTTTAAATCTTATTATATTATAATGGTAAATTATATATTTTTTTTCAATTATTAAATAAATAATATTTTTTTTCAGTAAATCCAATTTTGTTCATTGGATTCATCTTCTTATAGAAATTAGATATAAAAACATTTTAATCATTTAAACATTTCACTTTAAAACCCCACATTATAGTTTTTTCAAATGAATTAGTTTTAAATCTAATTTTTACAGTTATGTGAATTAAATTAGGTAAAACTGGTTCCCTATTTGGAATGAAGTGGTCCAAATTAGGGGGCATATTAAATTTCCTGTTTAGTTATAAAAAATTAATCATTGGTAAAAATATAATTTATCGTAGTAAAAGAAATTTATTGACAAGGGTTAATATTAAATGTTAAAATCATAAAATTCCTTAAAAACACAAAATTTAATGGGTGTTTCAGGTGTGGGTACACCCTTAACATCTTATAAACCATTAATTACAAGGTAATGTCATGGAATTTAATTTTACCTCTATATGTATAGATTTAAATATAAATTAATGAATAAATTAATAACTTGAACCCAACTCACCTCATGTATTAATAACAACCCCACCTCCCCATTTGAATTAAAAAATCATTTTAGATCCTTAAATCTATACACAAACCACTCCTCATCACTCTATAGATTCCCAAGTGTTTCTAATCTCTTCAAAATACCAATTCCAAGGCCCTTAATGGTCTTTAAAGTAGTTTATATTAATGAATAATTTTTTCTAAGTCCCTCTCTAATTTTTTCCCTTATAACGCCCCAACCCTAGAAGCTGACAGATGGTTCATTATTTTAATCCATTTTCATGACTTCATGGAATCAATTTCTCATAGGACTGATTTGTTTAGAAGTCTTGGAAAATAGATTAAATGTATAAACATAACCATAGAATTTCTAACATAAAACCCAAAATATAAAATACATTGAGAACGCCATTATTCCCCTAGATTAACCCTACATAACTATCCTAATACAATTCTTGGAATCATAGGAAAATAAAACATACGAAGGGGTGATCTTAGATGCACAGTAAGGATGAATAGTTTAACAGTAGTTATAAACCTTTAAGAAAATATGTATAATAAAAACATTATCCTTTTTACAAATAAACTAAAAAGTAATATAGAAAAAATTAATCAAACATTACCATATAAACATTCACATGGAGATTCTACTATTCGAATAGTCTCATGTAATAACATCTTTCCTAACAAGGGAAGGAATAATTTTAGACATAATAACTATTATGTCAAGGCATCATGCCAAGAATATTCACAAAAATTATGTCATGCCCTTGTTCCAGGACACTATTTTGTCTCATTAGACCTACCGATGCATCAGGAGGCTATAGATTGAATCCCCAATTAATTGTTATATCCAATTCATTCCTCATATAAAAATAGTGAAACATAACTAAAACATTAATATTTAAAGTGAAATAAGAAATTTTAATAATTTAACCATAAACCATAAATGGTATAAAAATTTCACATCTATAGTCAAACATATCATAACTCATTCAATACAATATGGAATATTTTATTTTAATAATACAACCTCACTGCAGAATAATATTTTATAAATGGTGTTCACATAGTTGAAAATAATTAGTAAAAATCTTTGAGTGAAATATCCCATTTTCATAAAATTATTTAAAAGTCACAATATTTATATATGAATTATTATAAAAGTGTTTTTGTAATAAATGTGTCCCATAACACATTAAAACATTTGTATTTAATTAACATTTAAAAAAAATTATATCTGTATAAATAAATACTTAAAATGATTTTGAAATCAAGGACATCAAATAAATAGTCTTTGAAAAATAAATCATTAAAATAGTTATAATGATGATATAGATAAAGAGACCCTTCCATAAAACCATAAAATATTCCTTTTTATATTTTTATGAAACACGAACATGGATGATAAATATGTCCCAGTATATACTTAGACATAAACAATCTTAGATCATAATGAGATTGAGGAATTAACCTTTACATTAAATCTGATACACTCCATATGAATTTGAAACTCATTTATAATGTTTTTAAACATATTATTAACATATATCAGAATCATAAAATTTTTACAATTTCATATATGATTCCTTTATGACTTTATATTACCTATTAATTTACAGTTCCAATATTATGCATCATTTAGGGTAATATTGCTTTGTTTATTGTGGGTGTTTTATCTTGTTATTCTTGATCATATCACTTATATCATGATTTAATTAAATCCAAAATAAAAAAAAATTATTTATTTATCATATATTTTTAGAATATTAATATGTATAATAGATAGATATATGAAATATAATTCAACATTTATGTAGACGGTAGGCTATACGTACGCATAACGCCGTTTCCATTTTCATATCGCATTCAATGGAAGAAAGTGAATGAGATATATGTAAATACATATATATTTATATATATATTTACAATAGAATTATTAGGTCATATATTAAACACATATTTATAATATATATTTTTCCAATCATCATTGAATAGTGAACTCTGAAATCAATCTCAAGGCATCATGGAGACGGTAAGTCGTACATACTCACAAGCGACGATATTATTTACTTAAAGATATAATTTTACTGAATTTTCTAGTATATTAATTATATAAATTCACAATCATGTTATTATCATTATTTATATACATAATAAGCGTCATTATATTCATCCAAATAACTTAATGTTGAATATCAAATTACACCAAGTCGTGGAGACGGTAAGCCGTGCGTACGCCCACATGGTAGCACTGTTATTCATAGGATAGATAAAATAATAAATATTGTTGTACGATAATTATAATAACATATTTGAATGTATATGTTACTGGAATTTTTTTTATTTAGCAAACAAAAGAGAAAGAGGAAGTAGAAGACGAAAAGAACATTGAAAGAGTTGATAAAATAATTACCACATCTTTGGGTGTTTCCTTTTGATTTGTAAAAAAGGGCTCCTTAGGTTAGACTTCTTCATAATGTAATGTCTATATGTTAAATTTAGTTTATTTGGGATGATATTTTAACAGGTTTTGGATGAGAAATATGGCTTTGGATTTGTGATTTTAAGAGAAGATGAAGTACCCTTTTATAAGAGAAGGGAGAGGCACATTAGGATATGCTTGAAATATTAATTTATAATAATATTATTTTCAGTTTCTAATATTTACAAATAGATTTATTTAAATTTTAAGGTGTGGATGGATCGAAATCCTATCATAAAATACGTTTTATAAATGTTCAGGTCAACACATTAACCATATCTTTTAGATTTTCCTCTATGTTAAATAGATTAAATATTACTAGGTCTTCTTGTATTTGTATACTAAATGGTTAATATAGTTACCATAAATTTACAAACGAACCTCAAGTGGTTAATTAATAAAATATGTAGCATTATTTAATTCATATGTATAAATAATAGATTTTATGACTATTATATAATTCAATAAAGTAGAATTCATTTAAAAAACTCATTTATGTCAATTTTGACACTTTTTGTTATTTGGTTTTTGTGAAAGTCATAAAAACATTATTCCTTAGAAAAAAATAATTTGAATCAAACATAAAATTTCATATTAACATATAAAATTATTTTTTGGCATAAAAAGTTTAAATTTTCATTTATTTTAATATTTATAATACCATTATTTTTAATCTTTCATTAATATGGTAATTATTGGATCATCATTGTTTCATAAAAAAATTATATTATATAATTTCTAAAAATTATAAATAAAATACCATGACGTAGAAAATATAGTCAAATTTATAATTAATAAATATAGTAGATTTTATCTTATGTATAACCCTATATTATAAATTCTTTAGTTTTTAAAATTTGAATTTAACACTTAAAACTCTTCTTTAATTAAAATATAATAAATGTCCTAATCTGAACCAAATGAATCAAAAAAGGATCTTATTTTTGTTATATTGTCGATTTTGGTCGAAAAAAACTTATCTAATAGAATTTGGACATGTGTTGGGGTAATTTAATATCCATAAAATATTATTTTTACCTTTAATTACAAAGTTTACTTTTAACTATCGTAAATGGAATTCCAAAGTTACTATTCCCCAAAAAAATATTTTCATCCAATTGAACCAAATTATATATTTTGTTGAAAAAAATGTCTATTGGAGTTTTGAAATTCAATTTATAGAAGTGCTAAAATTACCTTTTATGCAAATTTGCAAATGTGCCAAGAAGCTTGATAAAAGGTGTTAAAAGGTTTAATAAAATTTTTAAATCAGATATTATTAAAAAAAACTCCAATGAATTACATTTGAAAAATATAAGAATTTTTATCTATTTTTATTTTAAAATAAATTTTATTTTTTAAAAAATATTATTTAAAGAAAAGTCAGTTTTGAACAACAATGAGGTGTTTTTCACTATTCATCAAAAAATGAAAGTTTACAGAAAAACACCACAAATTCACCATAAGATAATTTGGGTACACTGATTTCAAAAATGATGTTTATTTTACCGAATTCATTTATTAGGAGTGTATAAAAATTATTTTTATTATTTTTCACAAAAGGACATAAAAAGTTGTTCTATTATGAAAGTTGTTTTTCAAAATATATAAATATTTTAACATCAGATTTACATTTCATTATAAATATTCATTATTTACGAGAAAATAATATAAATAACATTTAAAATTTATTTTTTACTATTCATATTACAATATTTAATTGATAAATAAAAATAACATTTAAATAATTCTATAAATAATTTTTTTTGCAGAAACTCAATCTTCAATATAATGCAAGAGAAGTTAGTGTTGATTGCGATATAAGATATCAAATTACATTAAAGAGATAACTTACTATAAAATATTGGGGTGTTGCATTCTCCTCGCCTTCAATAAATTTTTACCTCACAATTTTAAAAATTTCTCTATAAATAAATGGTTAAAAATAGAATATACCATTTTAGAAAACCCACATCAAAAATAAGGTTGATAAAACATAGTCCTAATAAGAGGGAAAGCGAGACAAAATTGTCCCCACAAAATTAGTATTTCGAATTGAAAAACATCGGCGGCAATTACAGACACATAATTGGAGGGAATATGTAAATATTTATGGGGAGTGATTGAAGTCATCAATCACAAACATGTGAAAAATAGATGGTAAATTAAGGGCCTAAAATAAAAAAATCTATGATGATTTAAAATATCATTGGTTCAAAAATACGTATGGAATTAGTATAGCACATTTTTAGATAGTTTTTTTAATAGGTGGGATTAATTTACTCTCAAGGTATGAACTATGGAAAACATATAGGATTTCATTACATGTCATAATCATAATCACATTATTTGACTATTCCTAGATCTATTTTCACTTCATCCCTTAAACTAAACAATGAATGTTAAAAAATGTTTTTTTTCACATGAAGAGCATTTGATAAATCATAAGTTCCACAACTATTACCTTAATTGTCTAAATATTTACTGAAAACCAAAAGTTTAGGTCAATGTATCCAATAAATGATAATTTAACCTCAAAAAAATATGAAGTGTTCAATATACTCCATTCCAACCATTAGATTTATCCCAAATACATGTGTCCAAATTCGCAGTCCAAAATTTTATAAGGAAGGTCAATAAAACATAATGAGTATTTTTTTTAAAAAAAAGAACATGTGAATACCTTCAGTATGTATTCTATTAAAATATAGTAACATGATTAATTACCATAAAACCTTATCTGAATATGTATGTACTTTTTTATTCCTTCTGTAAACATAGAATACTATATATAAACCATAAATCCAAAAATTATTAAACTCCAATAATGATTGAATAAACCAACTATTAATTAGTTCACAGGTAGTCATTAATATCAAATATTCTTTATTCAACTCAATTATCTCTTATTCCAAAATCTTTAACTAGATATCAGAACTATTTTAGGGTTTATCATTCCCTTAACCATATATTATCCAATAATTTAACATTCTATTGAGTTAATTTTCTTCATACCACACAATCTCAAATCCTTAATGAAATATTACTCTAGTAAAATCCTTATTTATTTCCATAATTCAGATAACCAGTACATCATTGAAAAAACCCTCAAATGATGTAATTATTCCATCCAAAAACTCGAATACATTAATTATTCCCCATTAACTATTGTAACAAAATATTCTTGACCATAATCCCTTTGATTCTTTGGAGATATATTTCTCTGATGCTTAGGACATTTATTTTTGTAATACCCCATTTCACTAGATTTGAAATTTTGGATATGAGTCTTTTATTTCTTCCCATTACATTATTTTTATTGAAGTTCCTTTTTCCCCACACTTATAACAAACTCTCATTTCCTTCAAACATTTACCAAGGTGTTTCTTTCCATAGTTAACAAATGTAGGAAAAATCCTTTATTACCTTCTTACTTTTATCTATATTTTACTTTGACATCCTCATCTTATCTTTCTTCCCTTAAAATCCATAGGATGCATAGAATTATTTACTTATCATATTAATGCATTATACTATTTCTTCCTATGATGAGAATATGTGGGCGAATCTTTACCTTAGAAATATTTTTTTAAGACGATGAAATATTTGATCCTTCTTACTCTTTGGATCAAGCGTATTTCTAGAGTTTTCATTTCTTCTACTTGGTGCCATTTCAAAATGACGACATATACTAGGTCAGATCATATCATAATGTATAATAAAAAATAGAAACAAGATCAGAATTAATTGAATATTTACACACGAATAGTCTCCTAATCATAAAAATGGTTTGTTTTTCAACACATTTATTAATAAATCCTTCATAATAGGTCATAATGAAAATATGAATTATCCTAAGAACATCCCTCTGGAGTGCCAAACTAGGTCACAGTACTGCCCATTTTCATAGAACAGGATACCTAGAGTAAAGAACATAACACCTTGTGAGTGTTTTCACCTCTAGGTACATTTGTTCAAGAACAACATAAATTTGTAGTATAGAGATATGGATCTGTTTTTTAGGGATACCGACATAATATCAAATTTAAATTTATATAATGATCTTCAATAATTATTCTCAAATTCTATCTTCAGGTTATTATTAATAATCTATGTTTTATAAATCTATTTCCAAGGTTATTTCTAAAGTTATTATGAAAACAATTGTAACTCCCTAACCCTAGAAGCTCGGAGCTAGTGCATTATTTTAATACCTTAAAATGATTTCATGGAATTAAGTCCCAAAGTACTGATCAGTTTAGTATTGCTGGAAAATAGTTTACATACATGAACATCACATTACAATTTCTAACATAAAACATAACATAAACAATCCTTCTAGAACACCATTATTCTAGAAGATTAAACATGTATATCAATCATAATACACTTCATGGAATCCTTGGAAAATAAAAAATAAGATGAGGTGAGGTCAGATGCTCAGTAAGGGTGAATAATTTATCGGAAGCTATAAATATTTAAGAAAAGATGTATAATAAAAACATAATCCTTTTAAACAATAAATTGGCACATAATATGACCAAAATAAATCAAACATTACCATATAAACATGAAAATGGACATTCTACAAGTTTAATAATAAAATGTAATAACAAATTTCATAATGAAATAATGCATAATGTCAAACATAATAAATACTATATCGAGGCCTTATTCCATGACCATTGATAAAAATTCTACAAGGATTTGTGCCAAGATAATAGTTTGTCTAATGAGACCTACTAATGCATCAAGTTGCTGTATTAAGCCCTGCACATCATTGAATTACTCCAATGCATTCCACATATGAAAATGGTGAAACATATCATATAAATTCATATTAAAACCATAAAAAAATGTTAATACTTAACCATAAACAATTAATCGTTTATAAATAACACATCCACAGTCAAATATATCATAACTCAATCAATAAAATATGGAGGATTGTTTTATAATAAGAAAACATAAATCAATAATAATATCCAATAATGGTTGTTGACATAGCTTTAAAAAATAAGTAAAACTCTTTGAGAGAAATTTCCCCTTTTTCATAAAATCATTAAAATGTCTCTCAATTTATATAGGATGTCATTTGAAATGGATTTTTGAATAAAATTTTACAATACCACCATGAATATTTTGAATGGATCTAAAATTTTAAAACAATTATTTCCATATAAATAAATCCTAAAAATCATTTCGGAAACATGGACATTAATTATATAAACATAGAAATATAAATCTTTTGAACTAGTAAAATAATGATATAGTTAAAGTGAACCTTCTATAAAACCATAAAATATTCCATTTGAAAACATATTTATGACACATGTACAAGGATTATACTGATGTCCCATTAGATAATTACACTTGAACAATCTCGGATAATAATGAGATTGAGGAATTTACCCTTACCATAAATCTGATACTCTCCATATGAATTTGATACTCCAATATAATGTTTTTAAATATATTATAAACCTATATCAGAATGATAAAAAAAAAATTTATATCATGTATGATTCTTTTATGACTTTATATTACCCAATTCTTAATAACTCCATGTTAATGAAACATTTCGGGTAATATCGCGTTGTTTATCGTACGTTTTTTAAAATGTTATTCTTGATCGTATCCCTTATATAATGATTTAATAACTTCTAGAATTTAAAATATTATTTATATATCATAAATATTTAAATATAAGTATGTATAATATATTGATATAGGAAATGGAATACACCGTTTAGGGAGACGGTTGCCCATATGTACGCATAAACACCGTTTCAATTATCATATCTTATTGAATGAAATTAAGTGAATGAGATATATGTATATATATATAGTAAGATTATTATTTCATATATTTCATACTTATTAATAATATAAATTTTGATAAACATCTTTGAATGGTGAATGTGGAAATGAATCTCATCGGATCGTGGAGACTGTAATCCTTATGTATGCATGAGTGATGACATGATTTACTTAATGATAAAGTCTTATTGAATTGGATGGTATATTAATTATATGGGAACACTATCATGTTATGTTGATTATTTATATGTAGAATAATCTATATTATAACCATCCAATTAACATATTTTTGAATAATAAATTACACCACAATGTGGAGACGGTAAGTCATACGTTCACACGCAAGGCAACATTGTTATTTATAGGATAGATAGAAAAAGGTATCTAGTTTTCCCATAAATTTAATAACATTTTAGTATATATAAGTTATTTTATTTATTATTCCAGAATAGAAACAACTTATAATGAAGAAGTATAAGAAGAAAAGAACATAGAAATAGGTGATAAAATAATTACCTCTTCTTCGGGTGTTTCCTTTTGATTGGAATAATAGGGCTCCATAGGTTGGCTTTATACTGATAATAATGACTCTAGGATGAAGTTAGAGAAGTTGGTTATAGATTTGAATAGGGGTTTTCCCATCCAAATGGCTTTGGAGGAGTGATTTTAGGATAAGGGGAAGCACCCTTTTATAAGAGAAGTGCGGCGCAAATTAGGAAAACATTGAAATATTAATTTATAGTGAAATTATTTTTTTTCCAAAGAAAAAAATGAATTTATTTCAATTATATATTGGGAATGGGTCGAAATACTCTAAACCAATATTTTTATACATGTTTAGGTCACCATATTAACCTTATATTTTAGATTTAACCCTTAGTTATATACTTTAACTTTTACCACGTCTTCTTGTATTTTTATACTAAATGGTTAATGTAGTTACCATAAAATGAAAAGAGAACATGAAGTGGTAAATTAACGAAATATATATAATTATTTAAGTCATATGGACAAATAATATATTTTTATCACTGTTATAAATTTTTGATAAAATAGTATTACTTTTATAAACTCATTTATTTAAATTTTGACACTCTTTAATATTTGGTTTTTGTGAAAGTAATAACAAATTGATTCCTTCAAAAAAATAAATTTAATCAAACCTAACACAACATATTATCCTATAAAATTAGTGTATGTAATAAAATGTTTCAATTTACAATTATTTTAATATTTATAATACCATTTTTTTTAATCTTTCATTAATAAGGTAATTACTACAACATCATTTTGTAATAAATAAATTTAATTATTTAATGTATAAAAATAATAAATATAATACTATGATGTAGGAACGATTTTTTATCTTATATAATGAATTATTTTAGTGTAATTTTACGTATTTATAACATTATATTAAAAAGGGTTAGTTATTAAATTATAAATTTAACACTTTTAACTCTTCATTAATTAAAATATAATAAATGTACAAATCTAAAAAAATAGATAAAAAAGGATCTCATTTTTTTTTCTAATGGATGATTTTGGTTGAAATAAACTTATATAATATAATTAGTACTTGTGTTGGGGTAATTTTATTTTATTTTAATATTATTTGTACCTTTAATTACCATATTTACCTTTAATTGTGGTTAATAAAATTGAAAATTTACTATCAAAAAAAAATATTTCCATCCTATTGAACCACATTTTAAATAATGATTAAAACAATGTCTATAATAATTTTCAAATTTAATATAATGAAGCGGTCAAATTATGATTTATGCTAATTTGAAAATGACTCTAAAAGGTGGGTAAAAGACGTTAAAATGTTTGATAAATGTTTTTATATATTATCTTTTTATAAAACTACTATAATGAATTAAATTGGACTAATATAAGTTCTATGTATCTATTTTTAGATTAAAATAAATTTAATTTTTTAAAAATTATTATCTAAATAAATTTTTTTTAAACAATAACACTGTGTTTTCAACAATTCATCATAATTGAATGTTTTTGGAAAAATACCAAAAATTCACACTATCCTAGTTGGTATACTATGAATTCAAAAATGAAGTATATTATACCAAATTAAAATCTTCAGAGTATCTAAAAATATATATATTTTTCGTTCTAAAAAGTACATAAAAAATTTTCTTTTAAGAAAATAGTTTTTCAAATATATATATCTATTTTAACAAATGTTATACAATTCATTATAAGTATGATTTATTTATGAGAAAAAATTATCAATAAAATTTACAACATATTTTCAACTATTCATATGAAAATATTTTATTGATAAATAAATATATGTTCTAAACAATTAAAATACAGATTTTTTATTTCGTAGAAACTCATTATTGCATATAATTCAAGCCATGACAGTGTTGCGTGCGATATAATCAATTAAATTACATTAAAGAGAATAAATACTATGATATATTTGGGTGTTACATCCTCATTCATTCATAAATGAATAAAAATAAAATAATTATTGTATATACTATAGTTTTAGGATTCCAATTGAATATCTCATATCAATTTCATCTATCACCTCCACTTATTCAATGAAAGAAAATTTTTGTCAATGTAATGTCTATTAATCAACTCGGTAAATAATGTATTTTTATTTTTCCACTACCACATTCATGGATGGTCTTGAAACTATTTTTCTAGATAAATAATATTTAAATACATATATTATAACATATTTCATAATCTGGTAATGTTATATTAAATTTAAATCCATGCTTTTCATGTTGTTTTAATATGATAATTTTGTTAGAGTAATGTCGACTGGCACCCCCTCAAATTGATGTCATTCATTTATACGCTACATAAGATGTATTAAGGATGGATGTAGAAAACAGATATGATATATATGATATAATTAACATAAAATAATAATTATATATATATATACATACATATATAGGTATTTTACATTCTTTCCTAGTACATGAAAATTAAACAGAAATAGCGTTCATGCGTATGTACAACATATCGTCTCCATGAAAGATGTATTCCATTTCATACATCTATGTTATAAGGATAATTATAATAAAAATATAATACATATACCTGAATTTATATCTTTTTTTACTTTCTATAATAATGTAATAAGTATAAGGACTAATTATATAACAAATTTAAGTGCATGAGAAGAATAAAGAGAATATTTTCCAAATAAACCTTAACATATGATGATTAAATAGTTGTTAAAATATGGATCTAATAAAACATTATATGTTTTTACATATAAAGATATAGTTCTGTAAATTATTTATAATAATTTTGTATTTATTATACAATTAGTTCGAATGAGTATGAACAGAATCACGAGTCAAGGTAAAATAATTCTGTCTCACTTTTAACATTCATGATATATAAGCCATTTTCACCACATATTTCTATTTTTTGGGTATGTACTAACCCTATTATGTTTTATATCTTGAATAAATTTTTCTTCATGTTATTTAAATATTCGTTTGATGAGACTAGTTTTATGATTCAAATGTTCAAAGTTGTATGGGATGCGTTGAATTTTTTAAGAAATAGTCATTTGTCCATTTCAATATTATTTATATTATATTACATAACAATATATAGGGTTATAAGGATATTATAAAGTAGTTATTATGTTTATTTTTATATTCACTCAAAAAATTTCGGGAATTAATCTTTTTATGTTATTAGTTAAGGTATAATTTCACATTCTCATTATTATTATAGATTGTTTATACATAAGTATTTACTGAGGTTTATTTATCATCCATGTACATACCATCTAAAAATGATTTCAGAAAATGATCTACTAATATATTATGGATTATTAAAGCCATTTTTACCCATTTTTGACTTCTGACTACATGTTCTGAAAGTAATCATTCTTTTGCTTTCCAAATTAGGTAATTTTTTACTTTTTCAACAAAAGTACAATAAGAATTTTGTATTTTAACTAATATGATATGAATGGATAGTTATGCTATCATGATTCCTTATTTCCATGAATATTCCCTTTCATGTTTTAATGGTTATCTTCAATGAAATAATTTTCTTTTAAAATTGTTTTTTGTCTTAATAAAAGAATCTTTTTTTGAAGAAGAAAGGATATATTCTTCAAGAATCAATTTCATGTGTCATATCAAAATTATTTTCCATCGAAGATAAAATTCCTAAGTAATATCCCTATTATTCAAATGTTTTTGTTTTTATCCTTTTTATGAAATATCTTTTTTACCCTAGATTGTGTTAGGATGGAATGCAATTTTAGATACCAATTTTATCCAATGGGTAATGTTATGATGAAAATATTATGATCTTGTATCGTTTTCCTAGAGATTATGATATGATTTTTTTAGGATAACTATTTCATTTCATAGGTTATGATATGATTGTTTATTATTTTTGGGCACAAGGATGTATGATTTCATAATGATATTGGTGGTACCAAAATCTCCCCCTAAAGAATTAGGTAATGATTTATATCTCATGAGATAGACTAAGATGGTATTGGGAGTGAACTGTGACTTCCAAGATGGTATGAGGAGTGAACTCATGCTATTAAGATGTCAATTGGAGTGACCCATGACTATAAGGATAGAATGGTGAGTAAACCCATATAAATAATATATTATTGACAACAATGTATTGGATACTATGGAAATAATATTATATAATTATATTTTTCCACAATTCAGTGTTTTATTCCTATGTTATGCTTTCTTGGATTATGTTATTTTTTTCCTTTTGATTCATATATAATGAACCATCAAGAATTTTTTTACGATTTATTTTTATTAGCTATGATACATAGAGTATGATATTTTAATGTTATGTTTATGTTCTCATGCCTTCATTCTCTTTTTTAAATTTATAACATTACATTATTTATCTTTACTTGGGGTTTGAGTTCTCCCCTTTTTAGGTTTCTTTTTTATAGCTTTTAAAGAAAGGTATTAGTTATGGGTACTAATGAGGAAGAACATTATGGGAGATATTGGATATCTTTCACCAAATTCAAATAATGTGTTCCATGTTTTCAAAGGCACTAAAGTAATATGGTCTTTGGGATTAGGGTTTTTAATGTAAAAAGTATTCAAAAAAATTAATGTAATGACTATGTATGCCGTGTTTGGGTTCATTACATGAGTTATTAGAATTGGATTGTATAACTCTGAATGGGTACTGATCCTATGCTAGGAGGGTTACACCATATTTTATTTGTTTCATGATATCCCATTTAGTGATTGGTGTATTTGGCTAGGGTTTTATTATCCCCTATCATACCCTAGGTGGGTTCCTCTACCTAAGGAATTGGGTTTTGTATGTAACTGGGTGATGTATTCCATGGAACTATCTATCGATCATTACAATGCATATATGTACCATGAGGTTTTGATGGGTTGGGTCCTTTGTTTTATTTCTTGATTGAGTGAAATCATTCAGTTGAGTGCCATCAGGGATGGTGAGGATGACTGCTCGACTATGAAAAGTTGATACCTGACCCCTCTCATTATTTATTCCACGAGGACTGGTTTTGTTCTTAATGTGTGTCCTCGAAGGAATTATTCTACCTCCGAGCCTCGACAATGATCAGGTTTTTTTCTATGAGTTTATTACCAATTTATACTGTAGGAAGTGTCACAGTGGAACTTCTTCTTCGCTACCATGGATAGTCTATAGTTAAGACAACTAGAATTGAGATTCTTTTGTGGGTATGCATGGGTATGTTATGGGATTCCCTGTGGTATGATTCATTTTGTTGACAAGCTAGGTACATTGAGATGACTAGTCGTATTTAGTTGAATATGGTCTCTAGATGGAGTTTCAATATAATTTGGATTCCCTCTGGTTGGGTTGAGTTAAATGATCCCTATCTATTACTCCCATTTTGGTTTGGTATTTTTGGGGTGCCTGCTACGTATTCTTATACTCACCAATGAACATTATTTTCACACATATCTTTATTATTGTTCATACCACATGTCCTTTGACAATATACATGTATGACATGTAGCATGAAGAGCATAGTAGTTGCACTGATCATTGTTTTTACTTGAGTCGTACCACGGAGATGGCCAGTAGGTGTTTAACTTCAATCCCATCCAGCAAAGAAGGTTGGAATCTTTTTCAGTTTTCTTTTGTGGGGAATGCATTTTTTCTTTTGTATTGTAGATTGGATATTTGTATGCAAGAAATATTAGTTTTAAATAAATATATATATATATATATTTATATATATATTCATTATTACATGGAGTTGTGTGTGGATGTGTATGCATATGTAAGATAAGAAACAACCTCTTATGTGGGTGATATCATACTCTATGCTAGTCACCAGCCCCTGGACTATTGAAGGCAGGCTTGGGGAGACTCAAGTCGAGCAATATTGGTCATGTTTGTGGTTGAGTGGTATCATAGAATGTTCAACTTTGGGACTACAGTCACGATCTTGAATTTGGTTGTATATTGTCAGTGTTGGGATATACCACATTTGGATATCCGGAAAGGGAATGAAGTGTTCTTGTAGGTATCAGACACATAAATTTAATAGGACATGGATAAACAATATTTTAAGACTTCACATTAAGACACTGGTCATTGGGAAATAATTATACATGCATCCTGTTGGACTGGGTTTTAGGTTTTTCGTGTCATTCATGGGTCATCTCCCAAGATGTACTCTTTGACTGTGGTGCATCTTTAATATTTATCTGTATGATTCCATGATGAATTATTTTTAGGTTACCATAGACTAGTTTGAAGTATAAACAAATACATGTAGTGGTCTCCTTGCAGGGGCCCAGTGTTGAGGAAATTTTTTCTCCGATTGTAAATATTATGAAGCCATCACCCATCGAGCAGAATGTAAACTCACCATATATATTTCAAGTGGATGCAGCAAGTATGACTAACCCATGGATGGCTCTACTAGTTTTAGATAGTGATGCACTATGGTAGCAGGTTTACGATGAGTTTCAGAGGCAGAGTTTTCCTATGGTACATGTCGAGCATTACCTACCGTTAGCACACATGAAATGCATGATGTGTCATCATTTTCAGTTATATAACCATTCCTAGACTCAAGTTATGAAATAGTATAATTGATAGAATTTCTAGAGGAATTTTTATGATTTCAATATTCCATTAAATCATGCAAGAGATTTTTTGACCCATTCTGCGGCTAAGGGCTGTTTGGTTTATAGATATCCTCTATAGCGGTTGTAGTATTAGTGAGTTTTTTCAGGAAATATAAGATATGGAATATACATAGTTTCATGAGGTGGTTCTATCTTTGATTAGTTTCCACCACCACCACCCACAACTGGTCCAGTTAAAGCTCAGGGAACTGGTGGTTAGGGACTTAGGTGGTTGCATGAAATGGAGGGTGTTGAACACGAGGCTTCAGATGAATAGAGTTATGCTCAATGTCATTTGTACTTTCTTCAGTATGATCAATAATAAATTTTGGCTGGTACTCTTCTATTTTTGTTTCTTTCTCATGGTTTATCTTTGGTGGGACACAATGTGTCGGTTTATCCTTGGGTCTGTGTTTCTCTTTGTAGTGTTGAATGCATGTGTAAGAGGGATCCATTCCCCCATTCAGATGCGTTTTGGGGACTTGATGATAACTTTGTAGGTGGTTTAGTGATTCTCATAGAGGATAATATCATGGTGTGGTGGATGTGTCCATTGCAATTGTGTGATTGGATAATTTACTTGAGGGAATTTTTTAACCGAAGGGCCCAGTATAACCCTTGTCAGTATCTAGGCTGGAATTTGTTGTTCCATTTGACCCTCTCATGCTTGGTGTTAACTTTTACGCGGAACACTCAAGGATTTTGTGGGGGTGGTTCATCATGGCTTCAAATTCACATGAAGGATGTAAACTTATCCTACTAAAATTTCTCCTAGATATGTGAGTGAAAATCATTCATGTGAGTCTGTGTCGACCAAAGTGGATAGTGTCGAAGTGTAGTGGATGAGTAGCTTCGATATGTGAGTTCGATGTTGTTTTCCTTTGTTAGTGATAGTTTTGTAAGGGCTTGTAAGACCCACTTTGTATACATGGTCAACCTTATTTTTTTCCATTATGTAAAAGGTATTTTTGTGATGTATTGATATTATGTTAATATTTCTCACATGATGGGATATCCTATGGTCTTGTTAAAAATGGATTTTCCATAAGGTGGGGAGTTCGTCAACCATAAGTGGTTTGACATTGGATACAATCATGTGGTGATTCAGGGTAATGGGGTGGTGTCTTTCCTATGGAACCATGATGGTGTTTCAATAGACCATTTTTATATTGTTGAGGGTTTTTGGGGAACCTTCAGGAATTTTTTAGAGAGAGATTAATATGGCCTTGGTTGTTCTTTAATGGGTTCTTGTTCTTAGTTGGATCTCATTGAGTATTCAAAGTGTTAGTTGGGGTGTCAGGCTATCTCTGAGGTTCAACCCTATCATTTTTTGTCAGTGATGTTCTTTGTTTCTAGGGCCTCTGGTAACTCATGTTATAAGAGTTAGAGTTTTTCCACCTATCACAGCTGCGGAAACATGTGTCTCATGTTTCATGATGTTAGCTGGATGGTAGGTGGAAGATGTGTGGTAGCACTTGAAAGTTCTCTAGAGTGTGTGATCGTGGGAAGAATGGGAACCCTTGGTGGCCTTTATGGTGTTCAGGCTTTGTTGAGGTTCCTTTTTGTGAATGTTGGTTACAACACAGGAACATTTGGTAAGCTCACATGCGAGGGAGTAGTAGTGGTGATCTATGTTCCCTTCCCATGTTCCTTGGATTCGACTTTTCGTGGAAGAAAAGATATAAGGTGTGGAGGATGTAGTGATTCCGTTTTTAGCTTCTCCGAATTTGAAATATTTATATGAATTTTTATAATATAGGCCCTGAGCAAGAAAAATATTTTGAGGATTTATTAGCATTTTCACAATGATGATAAAAATATTAAATATAGTTTACCACCCATGCGACATTTCACTTGAAACAATAATAACTCATTGGAAGAGTCTCATATCAGATTTTGAGACTGAGGTTGTTTATAGAAAATCATGTTTACCCTTGGCATGACATAATAATATCGATGTTGGGTGCCACCTCAGAGGTGAGTCACCTCATGGTGTTAATAGGAAATTGTTTTATAAAAAATAAATTAAATATCCCCTACCACTTCTCCCATTTGGTGAACAAGCAGGAGGTCGATACCTCTCTCCCCCTCTTCTTATCCCTTTTCCTATCAGATGAACCAAAGTGAGAAGGTTCTTCTAGATCCCATTTATGATTTCGATCTTTAACTAATCATGAATCTCCACATCCCATGCATCATTCTGCACTTTAATCTTTAGCATTTCACCCTCAAGTTAGGAAGTTTTACATTTTTGTCCATAATACCTTTCTAAGAATAATTCGAGGTTTTACATAACTTATATTCTTTCTAAAGACCACTCAAGTGTTGATATATGTGTTTTAAGGTGAATGGTGGAAATCCAGGTTGTTTGTCGAGAATTTTTTATGGACATTACCTCCTTCACTTCCTGTTAGAAAGTCGTACATGTAGTGTGTTATTCTTGTTCAAGGATGATAATTTTTTATAGTGTTGATGTCGTGTAATAGTATTTACACACCATGTAGGGACCCTCTTCATGTGGATTCGGTAAACTACTAGCATATTCATGTAATAGTACATAGCCATATATAGGAACATGGCCAATGTACATAGACACTGGGTTCGACACATGAGCACGGGAAAACCACTTGCACAGTTGGTCATATAACCCAAACACACTATGTATAATGGGGAAACATGGACTGGGGTTGGGTGAAGCTGGACACAACATGAATGATCTATACCCGTTGTGTACTTGGAAATGGGTTGGAATCTCATGTAGTAAGGGTACCTGACTATGTGTTCAAGTGGGCTCACTTGCAGTTTGGACCCCTTTACATGTAGTGTACTCCATGAAGATCATCTTGAGATCTTTTTCATCCTATATATATACCTTTAGATATCATATTTTGGCTCATGGGTATCATATCATGAGTAGTATTCCATGTAGTATGTGATGGTGGAATCCATTTTTGACTAGGCGTTAGGGTGTGAAGAAGGTGTTGTGTTGATATCTTGGGGTAACCACACTAGTTGAAAGGTTGATTGGGTCTCCCGTGTCCTTTTTTCATTATTTTTAGACTTTCCAGGTTGAGTGATTCCCTTATTCTATTTTGGTGTCATTTAGGAAATAATGGTTTAGTGGGCCCCCCTAATACTTCATCGATGAATTTTTTCATTATCCCATCCCCTCCACTAGACTTTGACCCCTGCTCATATTCATTACATACATGAATCATGGATGTGTTGTCCACTTTCTGGAGTGAGGTGTCTCAATTCCCTTTGACAATAGTCTTAGTGGATTTGGAGCATGTGTCACTACAGGAGGCCCAATACAATCTTTATGTCCCTTTGGGTTTCCCAGGTTTGGTACATAGAATTAGGGTGACCAATCATTACCTAGGCATCAATCCCCTTTCGAGTGGGATGTTCCAATTAGGTAATGAGCCCCATAGGGCCCTAAGTGATGACTCTTTGTCTCTGTATTAAGATATATTTCATCCTTCTATGATCTATCATGATGTTTTCCTTAGTGATGTTCTTAGAATCCATGTGACCAACTCTACAGATATTGATCCTCTTCTAGGAATAGTATACCAGATTCACATTTAGGGGATATACCATTTTATATGTTACGTGTTTTTATCTAGGTTTTTCGTATCCCCTAACGAACCCGAGGTGGGATCCCCTGCTTGAGGAGTTGGGGTTGGTTTGTCACTGGGTCATGTATTCTATGGAACTGTCCGACATGAATTCCCTCATATATTGTTACCAAAAGGGTTGGCTGAGTTGTGTTATAGGTTAAGTCTCCTGATTAAGTGAAATATCTCAGTTGAGTGCCATTAGATATGAAGAGGTGGAATCATCCACTATGAGATTTTGATAGTTGTCCATATAATTATTCATGTAATCCGAGAAGTTTAGGTTCATTGTGTGAGCATGCTATAAGGAATGATTCTACCTTTGATCCTCGAGTACTTTCATGTTTCTTTCTATTAGTTTGATACCACATGAGAGTGTTGTGAGTGTTGTATTGGACATTCGTTTTGGATATTATAGATAGTATATAGTTGGGCCCATTGGACCTAAAAGTATTTTTTGAGTATGTATGGGTATGTTCTGGGAGTCCATGTAGTATGTGTCATTTTGTTGATATTCCAGGGACATTGAGATTACATAGAATGATTAGATGTGGAATGTCTCTATGTGGTGTATCTTTTTTTTTGGCTTCCCTTTGGTAGGGTTGAGTTAAATTATTCATATCTATTTCCCCCTTTTTGGGTTGTTATTTTTGGAAGATTACTTGAGTATTCTTATAATCACCCATGCAAGGGATTTTTTCCACACATGTTGTGACAATTACATACCAGAGGTACTTCAACGGATTCCAAATAGGCCATATAGTAGGAAGAGAATAGTATCTAGACTAACCATGGTTTTGAACATATCCATATCATAGTGCTTACCAGTGTGATTTTGAATGCGATCCCCTCTATTTGAGTCGGCTGGATTCTTTTTCCAGTTTCCATTTTGCGGGAGTGTATTTTTCTATTTTATATACTAGTTGGGATAGATGTATTCAAGAATTTTAGTTTTTAGTATATATATATATATATATATATTTCTCTTCATTGATTCATGGAGGAATATGTGGGTGCATGCATATTGGTACACTATGCTATGGTATCAGATGACTATAATAGCCTACTCGGTGATAATCACCAGAACATGTCCTATTAGAGGCGTGCTAGGGGTGTCAGGACCCGAGACCCATTAGTTAAAGTCATGAAAAAATACACCAATGTAGAGCTAACCAAATTGGAAGAAATACAGGGAATTCCAACTATGATTGATAACATACACCATTCCACACTTCATGAAAAAATGGTCACTGACCAGAAATATGAGGTCTATAGATTGTCTTTCAGTGATGAATATGTCATGGAGGGGAATTTATACTATATTTTGGTTGGGTGTTGATTTTATATATTTGTTCATTTACCTCTAAGTCTTCGGGTCATGTAATGGGGCATCTAAAACTATGGTTAAGGGTCTCTTAAGAGTTCCTTCTAATCCCAGTTAAATTGAGATTTTCAAAAAATTAGTAAAAATCTTAAGGCCTTCAGGCCATTCAAGTCAGGGAGATTATTAATGATTATTATAAGATGACGATGGAAATTTCTAAATTTTCATGCGGTAATGACCATAAATTAATTAATGTTTAATTTTCCTCATGTTAGGAATGTGAAAATAAATAGTTTAGATAATTTCAAAATTAACGGGTAAATTTTTTTTTTCCAGAAAATAAATGAAACAAATTGATTTTTTTTGAGAAATTTAATTTATTATATGTGTATATTTATGGAATTATCTTATTCAATATATTAATCCCATGGTTAACTACTTAAAAATGAATCTAATATTCTATTATTATAATTAAAAAGGAATGATTAAAGTGCTTGGGAATTCAGATTCAATAATAAAGATGTACAACTTTTTTGTCAAAGATATTATACATATATGAATATT
This sequence comes from Viscum album, assembly GCA_963277665.1. Classification (NCBI taxonomy): domain Eukaryota; kingdom Viridiplantae; phylum Streptophyta; class Magnoliopsida; order Santalales; family Viscaceae; genus Viscum; species Viscum album. Next base: position 468,992,758 of record OY728123.1, on the reverse strand, counting down.
GAAACATAAAATTATTGTTCAAAAATAGATTTTAGTTGGGAATATAAAATCATATTTTTAATGGTACCAATGATATATTAATTTTTATTTAATGGTCTGGTGATTTCATTTGGTTAAAAAAATTTGTATTATTTATAACTCCTAATATGTACCAGATCTATAATAAATATTTCTTGTTCTGGAAAATTGATGATTGAATTTGTTGAAGTAAATGTGATAGTATATAGGACCCTGATATGAGATTTTTTTTGGGTTAAAAATATTTTTAGGTTCTTATTGATGGAGATTCTTTTATTTTTAGATTTATCAAAAATATTTGATATTCTATGATTTTATTTCACGAAAACTGTATGAATTTTTTTTCTAAAGAAGTTATCTTTTCATAATGGTTTTAAAATGATTTTCGTTATTAGAATTTTTTAATATAAAATTTTATCAAGCTATTGAAATGAATTGTATATGAAATTATTATCAAATTCTTATTTTTTGGGATAAAAGATAATGTCTTCAATGGAAAAAATAATATTGGATCAAGTATTTCAACTATTATAGAATTGAATTTTATCCAAATTATTTTGTAGGATTGTTAATGTTTAATATTTATGGATTATCTTGTGTTTAATTTTTTTTTTGTAGTTTCAGAGAATAATTTATTATTTTTATCCTTATTTTTTTAATTCCACATAGGTTATAGTAATTTATTTTTCAAATAAGTAATGTATGATTATTCATTTATTTATCATAAATTAAATTAATAGTTAATCTACAACTTTGATAATTAAATATTCATCTTTAATATTCATATCTTGTAGTATTAGATGAAATGGTTATTGAAACATGAAAATCAAAATGGTGAAACTTTCCTTAAAAATGATGTGTAATAATAAAAGAAAGTTTTATCATATTCTTAATCACGAACGTAAATGAATTCCTAAACATTAGTCAAAGTATATCTAAAATATAATGTGATACTTGTTATTTCTTGATGAATATATAGTCCTTTAACCCCCACTAATTTAAGTTTTTGTGTTCATATGTTTTATCATTAGAATATTCCATATATCTATTTATTTTTTCATGGATGATTGTATTCTTATCCTTTCATATATTTTAATATCCAACATTTTTTTTTCAATATCAGTCAATGAATATATGTGAAATTTATGGTACATTTTATTTTTAACACATTGTATTTTCAATATATCTTTTATTTTCCCTTTATGTGTTTTTGATATTCAATATTTATTTTTCAAATGTTTATATTTATATGTCTAATATAATATTACAATTGTGAAAATTAGCTAACTAGAGTAGAATTCAACACAATATGAGTTTATGATATATTTCTCTTCAGATCAATTTATTTTCTTCATTAGCTTATGATACGAGAAACCTCTATTATAAATTAACCAAATTATAGTAACCATTATAACCTATATATTATATTATTGGATATAATAATAATACATTTTATGAAATTATATTTATTGATTATATATAATAAAAATACATTGATAAATAAGTAATAAACTCTTAGTAAAGTTTATATATATTTCCAAATTGAATATTCTAGATAATGAATTTAATATATTTTTTTAGGAAATAATATAAATAATTTCAACCTATTTTTGAACATTTAATTGATGATTTTTTTGAAATCATCATATCAATATTATCTTAGAGTGATTTTTTATAATTTTCTGAAAATTTATATTTTTGAAGAACAGTGTTAGATATATTTTTCCAAGAATTATAATTATATTTCATTAAATAAATTAATTTAAAAGGACCAATCTATTTTTTCAAAACTGTGTCCTATAATTAATTTTATAGAAAATAATCATAATAAATTTATTTGAATTAGAAATAATCATGATATTTATGTAACATAATTTTTCGTGAATTTTTTTAAGAAATATTATTAATTTCAATATATGAATTTATATTTATGATGTCACAACCCCCTCAACACAAGTTGTACACCCCTTGGTCCACCAATGTGACATGGGAGATAGTGACCTAGAGCCCCGCCTCCTATAGGCCCCGAGTTGGAAACCAGCACTGAGGGTATAATAAACACTAAAACTGGGAGGCATTACTCTAGATGAGAACACATGTGAAAGAGGGAAATAAGAAAAACACCAAATAGACTTTAATATAAAATAAAACCTACGTACCCATTTGTAATGTCAAGAAATAACTAATGCTACTAAAAAAACCACACGTTCCAAAATAACGTAAAACGACAGCGACCACAAATCCTTAACATCAACAATAACCCCAAGATAGTAGTAACCAAAATAATCTCCTACATGATACATGTGACCTAAAAAATATTTTATATATATGTAGGGTGAGTATAACAGAATACTCAATAGGATCCTTCCTGTATCCTCTTTTAAAAATGTAAAGAAACATGCTAAAGCTGGTTAAAGGACAAGTGAAACTAACTCTTCACGTAAACATGTATTATATGTTCCTAGTCTTACAATGGATACTCTCACAAGGTATCACATACAATAGTATATAATATAATAATGAATTATCAAGGTTACCCCTCTACTACATACCCACTAGTTTTTCTCTTTTCCCCAACGTCGCATGTCCTAAGTGTCTCTCTCCAAAAAGGATATCCCACAGACACCTGGGAGAAGCACCACAAAATGCACCTATGAAAAAAAAACCATTTCCACATAAAAAACATATCTAGGTAGTTTCTGGGAGCCACTATATCTCATATAACATGTATCATTTGTCGGCTATTAAACCTCAAGACATTATATCCCATACTCCGAGTTAGTATCCCGAAGCCATCACAACCTATTGACATTACACCTATAGTAGTCCATAGGAAAATATATCCAAAATATATATGTGTGAATAACCAAAATACATTACATTCCTTTACTTACATATATGGGAAAAAATAACTATTTTTCTTACCATCGTAGGTAACTTCCAAGAGATAAGAGCGGGGCCAAAGGGGGTAGTCACCAATCCATCCTCCCAGTGGAATATTAGGGAAAACAACACCAGATGGTTCAGAATACCTGGGGTGTTAGTATCCCTAACTGAAGGGGTAGAGTGGCATATTGAGACACAAAATGAACATAATATACTTTATTTTACAACAACACTTTGGGAATAAACTAGTCCTAATCGCTACTAGAAATAACATCTCTCAGACTCTCGACTTCCACTACTAAACTAAGTATCCTATAATCACAAAACCATTAAAGAGATTTATTACATTAAATCATTTTATTTTTATCAGTTGGACATTATGTTGTCTAATTCTTGAAATATTAATTAACTATAAACTATCCTACATTATATTTCATTATCATCACATGAAATTTCCACTGTTCCATTTAATTACATCCTCAACATTGTGTCCCATAATTATCCAACAACATGGGTTAATCAAGATTAATTAAATAATTTATTAATAGTGTTATTATATATCCATATTACCATTCATTCTACTATAAAAAGTCTAAGATACTAATAACAGGGGGGATAAACTCAGTTGCTAAATGAACTACCCATCTAGTACTTATAACCAATAGATCGATTGTAGATCTATCCTCCCTTGATAAGATAAACATGGAAATGACGTGGCATGCACGGTTTGTATTGACCTCTATTGGAAGAAGTGTAAGCATGACTAGATGCCTTGAGTAGTGGGGGAATTAATGCAGATAAAAAACCAACAAGATTCAGCAAACATCTAAACATTCACAACCAAACTATTTCATCAACTCTAGTGTCCTCCCCAACACCCAAATGCATAATATGATTCATAAATCCACTATAGACATCAATTTCTTCAAAACCAATGGGCCTCTATGACCCAAAATCTCACAACATCCATCCATGATCAGAAAAAATCACATGAAGAAGGAGACAAATATCATATCAACTAGGTCTTGGCCCTTAAACAAGGATTCCGACTGTCATATATAATGAGCAGCCATGGATCTAACATCCAAGGCATTGGGCCTTACCAGAAAAAGGCTTATGTTGAACCCTACCAGACATTATCTTTTATCAAATATTCTATTCTTTAATCCATCTAGAATTAACTGATTTATTATTTGTTGGTTCCACTTAAGGGAACACTAATTGTTAATCAATAAAAAATAGTTAAACATTCTTGTAACATCAATTTGATTAACATAAAATTACATCAAAAACAAAAAGATTCATTTACGTCCCTCTTTATATTTGAAAAATTATTACAATTAATCCCAATTTTAGTTCTTTACATTTTCTATCATAAACTAATAGTGAAACAATGCAAGAATAAATATCACAATACGTAGAAAAAAATTAGAGGCAATAACATACGATCGATACCAATTTATTTATCGGTTTAAATATATATTAGGTTAATTCCATTGTGATTCAGTGGGATAAATCCAGATAACTTTTTGATTGTACATAATAGAATATTGAGAAGTAATGAATCTCCAACCTCAAAAGGTTTTCGACATTCTTTAAATGAGAATGATCCACACAACGAATTACAATTACCTCCCATGTGACAACTACTTCCAACCGAGGAACCTACGACATGGCATCACCAACCAACACCCACGAAAACTCAATTAGAAGAATGGAGAAACATTCCATCATATTGAACGGAGAAAATGGAGAATAAGGTTCGAAGAAAACACCTGAATGGGGTAAAACATACATTTTATTGATGATGGATTAACACTTGCTGCTCGAACCAAAATAGGGGGTGGACATGCAGTAAGAAGAAACATCCAGGGGGGAAACGATCCAAATATTAAGCTCTTATCACACCAATCCAATGGAAATATGGAAATGAAAGAGCATATAACACTAGGGAACAACAAGGTAGAACAAGGGATGAAGATTTCCCACCCCTATTGAATATTTAACCATGCAGTGGTTTAAGATACACTAGACTTTCCATTAAAAGAATATCATAAAAACCATAAATTTTGACTAAGTAAAGGCATATCAAGCCTCATAAAAAATTAATATAGGAGGTACAGGATTTGAATCTGCATAAAATCCCTCAAAAAAGTACTTGAAATTCTTTTTACCCAATGAAAATTCTAGGGGAGAAAAACTATAGGAAGCTAGAAACACTGTACACTTACTAACAGCTACAAACATTGTACACCTATGGATGGCTGGAATCACAATACACCTACAGATGGCTAGAAACACTGTACACCTAGCAATAGTCAAAAACACTATACACCTACCAACACCGACAGAACCAAGGACTCAAAAATTTCGAAAATACAATTGAATCGCCGTGGCCAACTATACAAATGACTCGCTGACGCTGATAGTACAAATGACTCACCGACATCGAAAGTAAAAATTACTCACCAACATAGATAGTAAAAATGATGCACTGATGCTGACAGTTCAAATGACAACATAATGAAAATGTCACATCTTTCTCACCAATGACATCGTCAACACTGTTCACATCGGTGGCACCGTTAACACTATTCACACCAGCCTCACCGATGACATCGTTCACATCTATCTCCTTGATGACATTTTTCACGTCTATCTTCCAAATGAAACCATTCGAATTTGTCTCTTTGAGTATACTATTCACATCTACCTCATTAATGACAGTATTCAGAAAACTAAAAGCACTATACACAGAAGTTGAAATTGGCAACTGTTTTGTGGATAAACAACCTTGACCTCCTAGAATACCTCAAACATCAAATTTCAGCAAAGGAATAGACCTGAGAGGTACAAGACATTACATCAGCCCCCTCTCAAAACATTCTCATTCTTGAGAATTCAAAACCATCATGAAAAGGAAAATAAAAAGGGGTCTGAACAACCAAAAATCGAGATACCTCTCAATAGAGAGCAAGCCAAAAGAAGAAACAAAAGAAATCCGTCCAATAAACACATAATTTATACAACAAAAAAGATAAAATAATTACATGAAAATAGTTAATCATCAGACAACTAAAGGTAATGCTCATGTATCTGTGACTCATGTACCCATGTACTCTCCTCCACACCACCGTGTCACCAGAAGACATGAACTATGGGGATAACACACCCACGCAACACCCTGTCCTTGCGGTCCTAGATCTCGACAGGCTACTCATCAAAGGTCTCATCATCATAAATGTCGATCTCACCCCAATCAATGACGTGATAGTCATCATGAAGATAACGAAAGAGATACGACACATGAAAAACATCATGTACCATGCTCATATGTGGGGGAAGTGCTACTCGATATTCCATAGCTCCAATTGGAGCCAACACCTAGAAAGGGCCAACAAACCATGGGGAAAGCTTACTCCCATGACCAAACTGTAACTGAACATGATGGGGAGTCACCTTCAGAAACACGTGATCCACAACATCAAACGTTAATGGTCTCCTCACCTGATAGAAAAATGGTTTTTGATGATCCTAAGCTAACTTCATCCACTCGCGAATCACTTGAACCACCTCTATTATATTCTTCACAGGTTCGAGTCGGAGAATTGCAGACTCTCTAACCCCAGTCCAGAATAGTGGAAAAAATAAAGTTCATCCATAAAAGGATCCAACGGGTCTATAAAAATCATGGAGTGGAAACTATTTTTTAATAGAACTCCACCAAGGGTAATTTCCTCATCAAGGAACCTCCAAAATCCATGGAAAAAGAGAGAGACATGACTTTTAGAGTTTGGGTGGTTTGCTCTGTCCAATTTGCTTTCTGCGGATGAAAATAAATGCTAATTCACAAATTATGAACTGAAAGCATGCAAGATAAATATCTACAATCCTGAGGTAAAAGGAGGATCTCGATCAGAAATGATCATCCCCAGGACTCTATGCACTCTCACCACCTCTTTCAAAAACTTCCTTCACAAAACATCCACTGAGCTAAACTCCTTGATAACTATGAAGTGGTATGATTTAATTACATGAAACACTACCACACAAATAGACTCATGAATCCCTTGAGTTGGAGGAAAACTAGAAACAAATCCATTAATATGTCCTCCCACTTCCACTAAGGAACATATAATGGTTGGAGAAAACCACCAAGGACACGGTGCTTCGACTTCACCTTCTAACAAACCAAACATCGAGACACAAACTCTGCAACTGCACGCTTCAGCACAGAACGCCAAAACAAACTTCTCAAGGATCAATACATCTTTGTCAACTAGGATGAAGAGTTATAGGTGATCTATAGAACCCTCTATGAACTATATCATGCATTTCAAAAGGCATGAATGGCCTTCCCTAATACAAAACATGGTGTTGTTCATTCTCAGACCAACAGTCAAGGGCCTCTCCACAAACCAATAAGTCTTTACAGAACTCCAATTATAGATCCCCTGACTGGGAATCTTCCATATTAAACACAAAATATGATTGCATGGTCATCTAAAGAAGACAACAACTACCCATAACTTCTCCAATATCGAGATGTAATATTGAAATTTCTTCTATCACTCTAAAAGAATCACCTGATTCACGAACTGCATCACTACGTGACTTCCTGCTCAGCACATCATCTAAACCATTCCCCATTCTCGGTTTAAAAAATATTTTGAAGTAATATTTCTATATAATTTCTATCCACCATCACTATCTCATGCTCATGTCACTTTGGGAGAAAACATACCTCAGTCTCTTTTGATCGGTGAAAAACACAAAGTGCTCTCCAATGAGGTAATTTCTCCACAACATCAAAAGAATCAGCATGGATGCCATCTCAAGATCATGGGTGGCATAGTTATATTCATGGTGTCAAAATTTCTGAGACCAAAAAGAAATGACTTTACACTACTGCATCATAACACAACCTAACCCATGATTCGAAGCATTATAGAAAACAACAAACAACTCCCTCTGAAGGCTGAAAATGAAATGGCGCACCATCCAGATTATCCTTCTGCTACTCGAAGTCTGATTGACACTGATCTGTCCACATGAACACCAGATCCTTCTAGGACAATGCGGTTAGAGGAGTCACAACCTAGGAGAAGTTTGCAACGAACCTCATGTAATAGTGCTCAAGTTCAAGTTAATTTCTCACATATGTCACTGTCTTGGGGGATTCCAAAGACAGAACTTCTTCAATATTCAATTAATCCATAGCTACTCCATACTAGGACACCACATTCCCCACGAAATGAATTTATCAATCCCAAAATACACAATTAAGAAACATCCCAAAAAGTAGTTGTTGATGAACACTCACAAAACGGCGTGCAGATGCTTTGCATACTCCCCCTCAAACGTGGAGTACAAAAGAATGTAATAGATGAAAACTACCACAAACCTATCTAGGAACTCATGGAAAAAATATTTCATCAATCCCATGAACACATCAAGAGCATACGTCACACCGGGCGACACTAAAACAGATTCATAATTCCCATAACAATGATTGAAAGAATTCTTTACGATATCATCATCCTTAACATGCATCTGACGATATACTAACCACAAGTCGATTTTTGAGAACCAACTTGAACCTTTCAGTTGATTGAGTAAATAATCATCCACGTAAGAGGATATATATTCTTCACTATAAAGTTTTTTAACCGATGATTATCGATACACAACCCCAAACATCCATCACCCTTATTCACAAAAAAATGGTTATGCCCCATGATGACAAATTCGTCCGAACAAAACCACACTATAAGAAACAATAAATCTATATATGTAGCTCCTGTAACTCAGAAGGGACATACTATATGGAGACATAGATACAGTAGATGCTCCTTGTGGTAGCTCATCCCTAAACTCGATCTATCATAGAGAGGGTAATGCTGCAACTTCTTCAAGAAAGACATCAGGGTACTCTTTGAAGAACCTAGGAAATAACAACTTCTAAAGATCTAAATAACTTAGCTTCATCTCAACCATTATGTATGACTAAGACAGAACATGTCTCTCACCTATATGAGGGGCTCGCTCCTCAACAAACACTGCTGTCTCCCCATCCGCATCCAAAAACAACACATGCCTCTGGAAGAAATCAACGATTACCTGCAACAAATAAAACCAATCCACGATGAGGATTACATTTTATGGTCATATCTGTAAACAAATGAAATATCCCCAAGAGCGGTGATTCCCCAATAGTAGATCACATTCTCTTCATAATTCCAACATGTTAGCTCACCTTCCAAATGGCGTAGTCAATGCAAAGGGAACTGGAAGCCTCACTACCTCATGTCCCAGAGCATGGAAAAGGGTAGGTTATATGATAGATTATTCCACTCGAGAATCAAACAAGGAAAACACCTAGGTAAAAAACATGCAAAGGGTACCCAGAATGATGTCTAACTAGCCTAGATCAAGAAATGAAAAAGCATGAAGTTTAATATGACCTCCTCCATGTAATCTTTGTCCCTAATGATGGCCACCACCATGGACACTCTCTTCTATCTGAGGATGGGGAACGTCTTAGGGATTTCCTCTACCAGCCCCATCTTATCTCTTTTGATCCAAAGATGGTGCAACCTACTGCTGCTTCCTCGACTGGAACTACCTCAACAATGGAACCTAGAGAAGAACACATGGTGGATGATAACGACGTTGAAATTTATGGTACTCTCTTTGTTGATGACCTCTTTCTTTACATGAAAAACAAGCACCAGATCTCTAATCATAGTCTTGAGAGCTACCACCCTTGGGGAATCAATATTCCGAGGGTTGGGACCTAACCCCGTTCGAATATAAACTCTTCTGTCCCGAAAATCGGGAAGCACGAACCACATCTATTCTTAATGAGGAATCATGATTACTACCCTCTTATGAAGATCCAATTATAGTCAATGTTTTCTTGATGACCTCATCCCATAACAGCACCTCAAGATATGTTTTCAGCATACATGGGATGACCTGACACTAGATCTCTGGAGGCAAAGCATCCACGAAATGCCTCACCCTAGCATCCTCTTCTGGAAATGGGGTCTGAAGAATATAATAAGAGGTTCTTGAAGTGTATAAAAACTCTTTCACATTTGACCTCCCCGATCGAAGGGTAAGTAGATCATGGTGACTGGATGACTTTGCGGCCAATGAGAGAAACTCATATTTAAACTTGTCTCAGAACTCCTCCAACGGGATCATTAACTCCTCATGATCCCCATGGAACAATAACCACCACTTCCACGCTTCCCCACACAACATCATCACAATCAGAGACTCCTAGTGCTCATTATGATCATGGATTGAACTGAAAGCTATCTCAACCTCCTTCATCCACTCATTCATGACTACATTTGAAACGGATACTTCATACTTCTGTAGACTCTCCCACTGAAACTCAATGAGAATACTCCTCCAAGTGTCATCGTATTCAACTTGTAACCCACAATGATCATCTGGAATAGCCTACTAGATATATTCTGGATGAACCTGATGAGGACATTGACCTCGTTCGACCCATTAACACATAGGAACAAAGAAGAATGATTCATGATCCATTCCTAGGTCTTTACCCTCCAACCAATATCTTCTTATTTATTAGTCATAATAAACATAATGGTATGCGCATCATATCATAGGTGTCCATAAATACCTATGTCTCATCTAGTCACTAGTGTTTACATCACTTGAAAACCATAAATGACACGGTTGCCCTACCTACCCATAAAACCTCCTCAATTCCTAAAACCAAACTCCTTCCTATCCCTCAATCAGACCTATGATAAAACACTGTCATGAACCCCTCCCCACAAGGTAGACCCCTCTTGGGATGGAAATATGAGAAGGGAGATAGTGTCCCTTGAATACCACCCCTAGTAGGCCTCAGGTTGGCGAATATCGATGAGGGTATAGTAAACCCACATAATGGGAGGAATTTACCTTGAAGAGAAAACATGCGAAAGGGAGAGATAAGACAGACACCCACTAGGCTAAAATATAAAAGAAAACCCAAGCACACATATTTAATTTCCTGCGAGAACTAATATCACTGAAATCAAAAACTGCATGTACCAAAAAAAGTAGAAACAACAATGACCACAGAGCCTAAAGAACTCATTTAATAGCAAGCTAGTAGTAACCAGGATGATCTCCAACCTTCTCTAAGTGACCAAAAAAATAGTTTATATATTGCTGGGGTGAGATTAATAGTATACTCAGTAGGATCCTCCCCAATGCCACTCGTGTAAAAGTAAAGAATGCATGCTAAAAACAGTGAACAATAAGTGAAACGAACTCATCACCTAAATTGGTATACTATGTTCTCGGCCTCACTATGTATAATCTCACCATGTATCACATACAAGAGAACATTATATAATAAATTATCATCAAGGGTTCCCCACTACTACTTCCCCACTAGTTTTCCGCATTACCCCAATGTCGCACGTCCTAAGCATCTATCTTCAAAAAAGGTTTGCCCACAAACACCTAGGTGATGCACCACTACATGAACCTCATGAAACACAACCACCACATCCCCCTAACCAATGTAACTAGATATTCCGTGGGAGACACCAAATATCACCTAATGTGTATCATACGCTGGGTATTAAACCACATGCCATTATAGCCTATACACTGAGTAACTATCCTCAAGCCACCACAACCTATACACAGTACACATATAGTAGTCCATATGAAACTTTGTTTATAATATATGTTTGTGAATAACCAAAATACATTACATCCCTCTACAAACATAAATGGGGAAAACTACGATTGTGCCTTCTAGAACTAGTAACTACCAACAAAAGCGGGCGAGGAAAATGTTGTTAGTCAGCCATCCACCCTCCCACCGAAATGATGGGGAAAACACCCCTAGGGCTCAGAATCCTTGAGGTATTAGTTTTCCAAATAAAGGGGGTGGATTATTGAATTCAAACACAAAATAGTAATTATTGTACTATATCTCACAACCACACTATAGGAATCACCTAGTCATAGACTGGAACTGCAGTAAAGGTCTCTCAAACTCCTGGCTGCCACCACAAAGACTATGTGTCCTACAAGAAAACAACCATTAAAGTGGCTTATTACATTACTTCACTCAATATTTAACATTTTTACTTTATGTTAATTAATTATTTAAACATTAATTAACCATTAACTATTCCATAGTATATTTCATTTTCATCGCACCCAAAGTCCACTTTTACTTTAAATTTCTAGCACAACATTGCATCCCTACAAGCTCCAACCCCAATGGGTTCTTAATTATTCAGTAAATCATATATTAACATCATTATTACATTCCCTTATTCCCAGTAACTGTAGAAAAAACATTCTATGCTACTAATCACAATGGGGATCAACTCAGTGTGTATTTGAACTACACATCATGTCATTTCCACCTATAACGGGAGTTTAGAAACATCCTCCCTCAAGAAACAAAACACGGAAATCACGTGGTATACCCATTGTGTATTCACCCATTTTGGAAGGAGGGTAAGAAAGACTAGAGGCATTATGCAGTGGGGAAATTAAGGTAGATAAAAAACCCACATGATTCAGAAAACATCTAGGAATTCACAACCAACTAGATTCATTATCTCTGGTGTCCTCCCAAACACCCACATGCATAAGCCAATGCAACTCACCACTCTAGGCGTCAATTTCTGCCACATCCAATGGGACATCCATCCCCTAAATCTAAAAAAATAACCCATGATCATAATACATCACAAGAAGTAGGAAAAAATCATCATGTCAGCTGGGCTATTTTCCCTTAAACAAGGCTTCCCACATTCAAACAGAATGATCACTCATGGCTCTAAAGCACAAAGATCTTCGCCTTACAAGCAAGTGGGTAACTCTGAACCATACTAGACATTATCATTTATCAAACATCAAGTTATTTGATCCATATTGTATTAACTGATTTATTATATGTAGTTTCCAACTATAGGAAACCTAAATAGTAAGCTATCACAAATAATTAAAAATGATCACTACATCACTCTGATTAACATCAAATTAAAACAACAACAACTAGATTCATTTACATGCCTTTTTATCTTTAATGAATAATTAAAATTAATCCATGTTTATGTTATTTTAATTTTTTTCAAGAACGACATGATAATCAAGGAAAGAATAAATATCACCCTATTTAGAATAAACAAGTGTCAATAACATATGATCGATAAAAATATATTTATTTGGTTTAAATATGTATTACGTTAATTCAATTCTGATCCAATTGGATGAATCATGATAAAAGTAAAATTGCGCGTAAAAGAATATAAATAAAAAATGCATACCCTACCTAAAATATTTCATTAAGTTCATTATAAAAGAAAAATCCAAAAAATTAATTACAATCGCCTCCCCATCGACAACTGCATCCACCCGTGGATGTAGTGGAAAAACTGCTCCAACTGACTCCGAGGAAAACTCCATTATGATGATGGAGATCACATGCCATAAAATTTACAGGATAAAATGTATAAGAATAATAAATGTAAACATAATAATAGGGGTAGATCATACCTTATGTTGACATTGGATAGACACATGCAGGTTGCACCAAAACGGGGGGTACACTTACTATAGGAAGAAACTTCAAGGGGAAATGATCCAAGGATTATGGTTTGATCACACCACTAAAATCAGAAGAAGAAAATTTTCGAGCATCTCGCACCAGGGAACAATAATGTAGAACAAGGGAGGGAGATATCTCATCCCTTTAATATATTTAACAGTGCAGCGGTTTAAGATTTGCATGATTTTCCATTAAAATTGGATTGAATTAAACAATTCAGTATGAACATGTAATGGCATCCAAAGCCTTAAGAAAATTCATATAGGAGTTATGGGGTTTGAATCAGACATAAATCCCTAAAAAATGCCTTGAATGTGTTTTTCCTCATAGAAAACACTAAAGAGGGGAAACTGTAGGAAACTGAAAAAACTGTACACCTTCTGATGGCTGGAAACACTATACACCTACCGATGGTTGGAAACACTGCACACCTACCACTACTGATAGTTCAATTGACTCACTAATGCTGAAATTACAAATGACCCAATGATGTAGAAATTAAAAATGAAACACTGATGCTGATAGTAGAAATTACTCACTAGTGCCGACAGTACGAATGACTCACGAATACCGATAGTACAAATAACTCACTGACTCTGACAATATAAATGACTAATTGAAAATAATAGTATAAATGATTCAAAGATGAAACAATTCACATCGGTATCACTTATGACCCTATTCATGTTTGTCTCACCAATGAAATGGTTAACATCTATCTCACCGATGACAATGTTCACATCTGTCTCACTGATGACATTGTTCATATCTGTCTCACTGATAACACTGTTCACGTCTATCTCACCGATGACACTGTTCACCTATGTATCACCGATGAAACTATTCACCCATGTCTCTCTGATGAAAATATTCACAAATCTCAAATTACTTTTCACAAAACTAAAAATTTGGATAACTATTGGTGATAAGCCACCTTAACCTTTTTGAACACCTCAAACACCAAATTCCTGCAAAGGAATGGACTGGAGAGGTCTAGGAAAATATAGATGAAAATTTCAATCAATTTTGGAAAATATATCTTATAAAAGGAATTTCATTTTCAAAATATGGATGCCAAAATTAACTCGTATAATTATTTTGATAATTTTATAATAAGTTTGATATCTAGATAAATATTATAAGATGATGTCTCATATTAAAAATTCCTTTTCATTTAATAAATATTTAAATTTATATAACATATAAAAAATTATTTCAAAAGTATCCATAGTCAAATTATATTAAAAAATAATACTATTTGGGTCATTGAAATGTGTTTTTTTTTTAATTTCATTTTTAACAATTTTTTTGGGGAAGGAATTTTTTTAGAAAACATCATTTCATCATATTTTTTAGGTTTAGTTCTAAATTAAATTCTAAGACTTCAATGAATTGGATTTTATAAAAAGTATTCCATTTGTAAATATAGATAATTAATATCATTTCAGAATGGTAAATGATTATATAGACATAATAAATAGTAAAATGGAAAAATTTGGTATAGTTTATATTGTAAAAAACACTTTCTTGAGGGGTGTTAAATATGGAAAAAATCAAATGATTTCATATTAAACTTTTCAAAATACTATTTTATTTTGGTATTTATCTAATATCATATCCCAAATATTATTCTATATAATTTTTTAAATATCATTAATTGTTATGAGTTTATAATATTTTATTCTTTAATGAAATTTAATTTTTTTCATACTCACAAACAAATAAAAGGAAACTGCTCTGCTATTTTCAAAACAAAATGTTTCGTTGCATTGATCAACTAAAACCAAATAAATAATATATAAAAATCGAAATCCAATAATTATTGTTTTTATTCATTCTAAAATTATATTTCCTTTGTTAATAATAAAGAATCAAAATGACTCACACAGAATAAGTGGTAATCATCTCACCCAACAACATTCAACTTATATCATATTATACATCCTATAAATTAATAGGATTTTAAATAAAATTAAAAATTATGTATTTTATTTCTAAAAAATTATAATTATATAACAACTAATATTCACACTTTGTTCCATCAAATGGAATGCGAAAATATCACTCGTGCATAATTGTGGACTACATCTTCCATGTTGAGATATAATTCATTTTCTATTACCGTTTTTCATTAACTTTTTTGTGATCGGATAAAATTTAATATTTTATACTTATGAAAAATATATGCTTCATGAATTATATTATCTTATCTACCATCATACATTCTCATTGGTTGGAAAATGGTATCATCCCTCATGTGTAATTGTGAAGTACAATCTCTATGAATCGATGTGACACATTTTTCATTTGAATTGTAAATGGATGGTTATAAGGAATTTTATTATTATATATTTTTATAATATATAATAAGTATTCTTCAATGGATAATTACTATTTTTCTTTAATTTAATCCATACATTGAATTATCAAAAATGTGTTCAAGCATACGTATGACCTACCATCTCAATGAACATTGTAATTCATTTTTCAATATCTATATATAATGAGATATTTTAATTATTTATATAGTGTGATAGAGGATATATATATATATATATATATAATGTATTAAATTCGTGATATATTGGGACCAATATAATTTATAATGTACCATGACTACCGAACTGAATCTCATATGAAAAATAAGATAGATAACACTTGGGAATGATGATTTTAAATAAGAATTTTTAATAAATCATGTCTGAATTGTTATAAGATGGCCATATATTATGATATATATGTGTATAAAGTAGTTATATATATATATAATTATTTTATAATTAATTTACCTAAGATTATAAATACATACAATGAAATTTAGATGTGATATAAGGGACTATAATCTAAAAACAAATTCTGTGTGAAATATCCATATTTATAAATGTTTTTAATTAATGTGATTTATATAAAACCCCATTAAGTGAATATATCATATAAATAATTGAATTATTAGTATTTTTTGTTTTATTTGAATAAATTATTTTAATTTGTGTTTAAAATCAAAATATAACAATGTAAAAAGTGGTTTTTTCAAAATGTCTTCATTATTCATGGAAATTTATGTTTATGATTCCATTGGTTGAATTATTATTTCCTCATTTACTAAACAAGATATATTTTAATATTATCTTGTATTATCTAAAAATAATCTTCTTCCCTTCAGCATTCCTTATCTTTGAACATAAAATTCCAGAATAATGTTTTCGATGAAAAACTACATTACCTTCCATTCAATCGCAATATTTTGATTACATATCCAAATTGTCATTAATTTTTTTAATATTTTTATTTTAATTTATTGGCGATATTTTAAAATTGTAATAAATATTTATGAAAATGACTAAAAGGATTTTTTTCTCATTTTCAAAATGATGTAATTTTTTTTGTATTAATTTGATTCATTGTTTTAATCAACAATACATAAACTTATTTTTTCAACATCACGATTAATCATTGATTTTTAAAATAATTTTCAAGATAGAAATTTTATTTTCAATGTAAATTTTCTTCCTAATATTTTGTATTTTTTTATTTTTTATATATTAATACAAAAAAATACTTCCCATGATATTTTTAGTGGGTTTTAAAATTTAATTTAAAATAACTGAAAAAAAAATTTAATATTATTAATTATCCGGAATATACTATAATAATAACATCCATAATATTTTTTTTTGGATTTTTGAGGATCAGTTTTACTGGAAAATATATTGAAAATTTCTAATTTTAGTTTTTACTAAAAGGATAATTATTTAATTTAATTGAACATTAGTTAATATGTATTTTTTATTCATATCATTAATTAATTTTGATTACTTTTTTATGGTTGGGTACCTAAATTATAATTCCGCACAATGAATGAGTGTGAATGCTATGAAAAACTTGTCTGGTATTCTGAAAGGGCTGTAAATAGTTTTGTATGATTTGTTGGCTCTATTAATTGTTGGTATGATTAAGATGTATAAAATTATTCACTCAATCATTATTAAAAAAATTATTTATTTCCGTATTTTTATTTGGATAATTATGATATCCATGGAGAATTTTCAATAACATTTGATTAGTGATATGGAATTATTTGATTTTCATTTATTCTTGGCATATTATTCATGCCTCATTTCATCTATGTTATATTGCATTGTATGATTTCCATTAATTAGAATCAAAGATCACAACATTATTATAATTACTTATCCCTAGATACATATAATTGAATCACCATGGAAATATAAATAAATGCTAGAGAGAATAATGATTTTCAAAAAAAAAATACTTTTTTTACATTATGTTTTTATATTTCATTGACATTCATGTATGTATCGATATTTTGATGACTTATAAACTAAACATTATTTGGGATGTTATATATTTGATGTAATTCTAACATATTTATGATACCATTGGATCTATTATACTAGGGTTATGATAATTATATTCCTTCATTTAGATCCAAAATATTATATTGTATATTTTAATTTTGATAACAGTAGGGGTGAAATTAGATATTATTGAATGAACTATCATAAATTAAAGAATATAATTTTAACATATGACATATTATAGGTTCGTTATGTATGAGATACCATAGTGGTTTTATTTTCAACCATTTCAAATAGTTCCCCTATATTTTTCTAATAATAAGAACATAAAGGCTAATTAAAAGTAAGATAATTAAATTCTGATCACACATTACCAAAATTGATACTAAAAACGTTTAAGTCCCAATGAAAAAATATAATGTATGAATAAATAAAAAATTAGTTATGAAAGATATTATAATGTTATAGAATCTAAACATAAAATTTTTATGAGTAAGATTATTCATATAATGATGTCTGATGAAGAGAAATTAATAAAACCTCAACTAGTATCAACTAATTTTATTCTAGTCTATATGTATTATTATAAAAACAATATGATTTTTTTAAAAAAAATATATGTAGTGGTTTTTTAGATAGGCTTCATCCAAACATTTAATTTGTGCAAGATAAAGAGTATATATTCTTTAAAATTGTATATAATATTTTATTTATTCTAAAATGTGAATATAATGTTTTTAAAAACAATAGTGATGATCATATAGTTTGGGGGGAAATGAGCGATCATTAAATTAAAGATTCTAAACTAAAAATATCAATTGAATAATTTAAAAATAATGGCGATGAATATTTAAATTTATTTTTTTATTTTTTTATTATTGAGTTTTATAATTGAAATTAATAGATGTAATATAGAATGAATAATGTGGTTATAAAATTATAATATCGGTGAATATGTTCCCATAACATTTCAAAAAAAAAAGTTGGCTATAAAATATGAATTATTTTAAGAGGATTTAAAAATACATAAAAGTAAATATTTATAATAAATCTAATAGGAGTCTAGTAAAATATAATATGTATTTTTTTAAACAAAAAATAATTTCACTTTTCAAGAAACTAATAATTATAATGTTGAATTAATTTTTTATATTCCATCAAAATAAATATTAAAACATAATGTATTGATGTTTATTTTTGTGAAAAATAAATTTTAAATACCTGCCAAAAATTGACTTTGATGATAGATAATAAATGATCACAAATATGATGAAAGAGAATATGTAGTTGGTAGTGAATGTAATATTTTTATAATAAAAGTTAATGGTTTTTATGAATGAAGAATATATGATAGATGATGTTTAAAAACATAAGTTGAATTATTCAGGGTTAGAAATGATATTATTGGATCTTGTGTGATAATTAATTTAAATAATATAAGAATTATACAACAAAAAATTAATTTATTATGCTAATTGTTATATGAAAGTATTATAGAATACAAAAAATAAAATAACATGGTCTATGGTTGAATCATCATTTATTGAACGAAATAAAGGTACTATGATATTGGTTAATTATTTTCCCAATATATCTTAATGTAAATGTATTGTCTCTAATTGTATATGAACTAAAAACAAGTGTGTAAACATTTAGATAAATAATGCAACAAATGAATCATAAAATCAATCAATGGTAGATAATAGTATCTCAGGATGAACAATAAACATAATGAAAATAAAAAATATATTGTTAGATATAATCAATAATATTAAAGATCTATTTATAATCAATTTGGGTAATCATGGTTCATAGGTTGGAAGTAGTGTGATGATGGTGTTTCAACAATATTTATAATATGCATAATTTAAAATATAATTTCCTTAGAAAATTTATAAACAATGGGGGAGATATAATAAGTAGATTAAGACATAATATCAATGGATTAAACTTATTACCATATATTTAACTAAACATATAAAAAATTTATTGATTTTTTTGTGGATATTGATTATAGATGTGATAAGTATGTCAGCATAATTTAGATAATCTTGACTAGACAACATAATATATCTATATACTATTAAAGGGAGCGATATTTAGATTATAAAACAATAAATTTAATGTTATTAAATGTTTTTTAAAACTACATGATGATACTATGATATTTTAACATATAAAAAATGTATTCACAAAAAAATTATCAAAAAATATATTAAGCGGATACAAATAATGGAAAAAAATGATAGTTATAATGAAAAATATTTCATTTGAGATGAATAAATATAGATTGAAGAGATTTTTTATCATTATCATGATTGAAAGAATATAGAAAATAAATGTGTATTATTAGATAAATAAGGACTTGTTAAAAATGTCTCTATGGCATTTATTCTAGAAAAAATATATTATTGAAAAAAAAGATATGAATCCTCTAGGAAAATAATCACTCATGGTGGATAATAATAATAAGAAAAAAATAGTCAATGAGTTATCACCATATTATAAATGACTATATAACACTTGAATTCACATTATTATATATGAATAATGAATATTTTCCCATGTTATGGTATTCAATGAATTAAAAGGTTATAGTTTGTACAAAAAAATCAATATTTCTTCTATAAACTATTCAGTTATAGTTTTCCCCTTATTCTATTTTTCATTATCAATATTATCATGGGTGTAATTGCCTGTGTAAATTAAAACACATTATTTATGTGGATGAAATATCTTAATAGTGAATGATTCTATAGATCATAGAGTGTTCCTACCACCATAATGAACTGTAAATATGTTACTTTCATGTGGTAAAGAATATATAAATATTATTCATCTATGGATGTGTTATCATATGAAATATGGTTTTATTAATATAACCATTTGATACTCTGAGTGGTCTGAATATATCATATTAATATTCCTATAAATAAATATAAATAAATAGAGAGTATTGGATAATGTATTAAAAACAGCAAGGGGATTAATTTATGTCATTCAGTTGAACTATATTGAAAATTCATTTCATAATGACTACATATTACATATTTTCCATAAATAATTTTCTACAACCCAATAAATGGTAACGTTGAAGAGATATTACAAACTATATTGATTAAGGTAATTCATTGATAACCAATTTTATTTATTATTATTTTCTATACTAGGATTCCCATGTATTCTTATATATGATAAAATATGTATTTGAGTTATGAAATATATGGTTACATCCTTTTCAAAACCAAATGACGTAGGGTATAATTCTGAATATAGTGGGTCAGTATTTGTTTGTTTTTGGGAAATCATAATATTAGTTATGTAAAATCCTAACCCTAAATTCCATTACATTTAATTTCATAAATTGAATCAAAATACCTTGATCTTGTATATATATTTATTATTTAAAATAAAAGCAATGGGAATTTTTGTTTTCCTTTATGTAATTGTGATGATAATGTTTTTGAAAATTATTTTGAAAAATTGAATCCATTATGAAATATGTAGTTATAAAAAATTATGAGGTGGTGGATGTAAATATGAGCTACAACATTTACATATAGAAAATTAATATCTTATGGAAGCATCAATTATAATATAAACATTCATATTTATAGATAATAATATTTATTATAATGACTTGTAGAGGAATTCCAAGAACAATATGAAAAACTATGTTTGGATAAAGACAAACTATCTATAATTGTTTTTGATCACATTTTAGGGAAACTAGATTATGGTTAATTTAAAGAATATGTGTTATTAGAGAAAATTATTCATATTTTTTATAAAAAAATACAAATATTTTTAGAAGTCAACACTACTAAAAAATAAGGAAGAAAATATTTGTTAGAAAATTTTAATTTATCTATTTTTTTTAATATAGTGACCCTGGCCCCTTACAAAAATTATTAATTGATTTTAATTTTTTTTAATAATGATCATATGAATTATATGTATTTATAATGTCTTTATAATACTTGGTTGATTAAAAATTTATATGAATGTATAAAAAATCATAAATCTAGACCCTATAGTGATCTACTAAAAGGATTTGGTCTTCTTAGTTTATATAAAAAAACCTTGGGAATATATAAAAAATCCGGGATAGATATGAATTATAATAATATAATAATCCTGGTAGAAAGGAAATTCATATGAGTTTAATGGAATAATATTATATCATAAAATGAAAGATCACAAATAATCATATGGAATCAAGATATAACGAAGTTGGATCTATAAAATCATGAAATAAAAGTTATATGGTAGCAACATAAAACAGTACATAGGCATATGTCATGTATCACTGACAAAAACATAACACAGAGGAGATAGTTCCAATATAACATATGCATACCCAATATTCCCATAAATATCTTCTCGTTTTTCATAATCACTAAAAATTTCATCAAATTTTATATGAAAATAACTATCGAAAAATGTATATGTGTATGTGTTACATTAACCAAAATATAATTGAATATATAAACATAATTGTAACAAATTGAATGCAATTTTCTATATAATCAGGTCTTAGGGAAAAACCAGATGGAATATTATAATGGTTTCAAAGAATGAAGGGATTAAAGATTTCATAGACATTTATAAGTGGAATTATATTTTCAAACCATGAAAAATGTTGTTCATTTGATGTGATGATGTGAAAAACATTTGATAGGTAACATTGTAAATATAAATCTTGATATAATTTTTAGAGTAAATGGTGAAAAATAATTATATATGGGAAAAATAATATTAGTTTTTACAGAGAAACAAAGAAATAAAATTCTTTTTCATCAATATAATGTGATATTCTAAAACCACATATAGTATAAGAAATATTATATAGTAGTAAAAAATTGAATTTATTGAGAAATAAAAAAATCCTCTATGTCACACCAATGTTATTCATTAAATGTATCTATATTTCTTATATTTTTATCCTAACATACCCCATAATTACCCCCTAATCCTCCACAAATTTTGGGGGATTTTTTAGATTTTTAGGAGAGAAATGAGGGTTCATGGTTTAGGAGCACAATTGGCCAAACCGTGTACACAAACTATGCGCCATTGTCCTGGTCATTAAAAATGTTTTAAAATTACTTATTTTCTCTCCTGTGATTTATCCAAACTCAGGCTTTTCTTCCCCCATTCTTCCATTTTAGCCATGACATCCCTCAAAGGCTCTAAACCCATCATTTGAACTCCATTTTCAAGGGGTTTTGGTGGAGGAACATCACAAAATATCAAGTAAGTGCCTCCCCCTATTAGTTTCTCCCCTTTCTAGGAAGTTTCATTAAATTTATTTGAAGTATTAATTGACCAGTGGGTAGGTTATTCAATCTAGGGTTTAACCATTGGGTTTTATGGACAAATATTCTATTTTTAGTCTAGATCTACCTTCCGTGACGTGCAGCGGCGGTACAATTACATTTTCACACAAAGGATACATGATTTTAACCATTTTGGTTGGTGATATCATGTGTAGGAAATATTTTTGGCTTATAGTGCTGTTTTTATTATATTCTCAGGTTTATATCATTTTATTATTGCTACATAAATTGGTTTTAGTGGTAATTGTAATGAAAATGAATTTTAAATGCCATTTTCATACGGAATTGGGTGTTTTTCATAGAAATCATTAATCAGATCATTTGGGGAATCCCCATAACTACTTAGTTGATTTTTTTTGTTATTTATTGGGGATGAAAATCATTTTTTTAATGTTTACCTCCGTTTTTGCTTCATCAAGAAGATGTTTAGATGGTGTTTGTGAAGTATATGTAATTTATGTGTCATGTTTGTGTGAAAATGGAGGTTTTGTAATACTATCATTTCATGGTTCATATGGGGCTTCCAGATATATGTTTTTTTGGTTTAATTGAAATTATATTGGCCTTCCATTTATATTTTAGTGACATAGTATCGTGAATATAGTTTTCAATGTGGGGTTTTAATGGTATTTTTGAGTGCAAAACATTATCAGATTTTTTGTAGTTGTTTTACTGAAAATAAAAATGTTTTGTTTTCTATTTTACGTTATATAATTTGTGTGTAGCTAAAATATTGTTTTTATGTGACCCATAGTTGTGTTTTAATATGAAAAGGGATGTATATAGCATGCTGAATTTGTTTTAGCACAAAGGGGGAAGCCCGAGTACCTTTGTGGGAGGATATGTACCAGTACAACTAGTGATTCGTATGGGTTTTTTCCATATTTCATTTAGAATTTTGGATAATGACAAGTCTATATAAACTATATTGATGATGTTTTGGGGCTGTTAGGTTTTGGGAATTTTCCCTACTACTGTCTCATGCACTAGAAGAGATTTTTATATGGTTACTTTACACTGAGGTATGGGGTACATGGGGCCCGAAACTATCTAGTTCCTATGGTGTTCTCAATTCTGGTGATCATTGGATTTGTGGTATTTACCCTTGTCATAAAATGTGCATGTATTTACATTATAGTAGCTAAAATGTCTTAATTAAATGTGTTAACATTTTGGATGTTTTATTTTGACCATAGTTTACAATTTAAAGTTGCATTTCATAGAATTTATTGCTACTTTTCCATAATTATTAAAACATCCTGATTTTCACCTTGTATTTCAAACTGATTGAAATCATTGGGTGGTATCCAATTGGGCATAGGTTCACATCCTACTTACATTACTTGGGTGTAAGTAGACATAATTATTTTTGACATAGGTAATGGAAAATCCTCAGGTGATGGCGGTTCGGGATGATAGTCCCCATTGGGGTGGTGTTTTGGAGATAGCTCTGGGGTGATGACCCCTTGTTGTGTGGTGTCATTGTGGCTATTTTTATGAAGTTTTTATTTTAATTTGGACCTTTTTCAAATTGATTAAAACCATGTAATGAGATCTATTTTTTGTTAAGGCTAGTTTTATATGAACATTTCATATTTATATTATTGATTGTTTTAAATGTTTTTTGCTTTCATACTCAGGGAAATCATTTCCCAAACCAAATTTATATATTCCCAGACACATGTGAAATCCCACGGGGATAAGGAATTCCCTTTAGGCCTTATCATGATATGGATTTGGTTTCGGTATTAGTGGAGACCAGATTAGGTTTGTGACAAAATGGTATTAGATGAAGCCATTGTTTTTGGGTTATTCTACTATTTTGTGATGAGTTGGGATAGAAAAAAGAAATGACTATCAGGGATTGGTGTGTTGGTCATGAGTAGGGTTCATGTCCCACACCTCTCATTGTAGACCTTGATTCACCCGGGGACGTTGGAATTGTTTGATTGACATCACTTCCACGTGAGATGTGTGGGCTGCAGACCACACGTGGACATTGGGAGGGGGTGTAGTAGTTGATTATTTTATTAATGTAACATGTTTACATTATCTATATTTTATTTATTGAATTATAATTTTCGCAATTGTGGTATTGACTATTGTTTTTTGAACATTTCATTTATTTTCAACATGCATCGTTGGAAATATCCCATATTCCCTTAGGAGGAAGATGGAGAGAGTTTTCCCACAAAAATTGATTATATGATAGCCAAGGTCATGGTCTGGGATGTCCAAGCACTAGGATAGGAAATGTCTCTTGTTCTATTTATTTTTTGAGAGGATGAGGCGGGTCCTATAAAGGACAAGGCCCGAGAGTTCTTGAAAAATAAGTCTCTCACCTTCTGAGGCAGCATTGAACCACTGGAAGCAGAGGAATGAATCGAGAAGATTGAACAGATGTTCAAGTTCCTATATACAAACGAAGAGCTTAGGGCGATGTGTGGATCCTTTCTGTTGGAGGGTCCTAGCTAAAGGTTTTGGGAATCAATACTTCAGATTGGGGAGAATGAGAAGATGCATTGGGGAGATTTCAAGGCTTTATTAAAAAAAATTCGACATTGAGGTTTTTTCATATTCTAGGTCCTGAGTGTTCATGGATCTTGTTTAGGGGAATCTATCTATGATGCAGTTGGCCAACTGTTTCACTGAGTTGATTTGGTATGATCCTTAAATAATATATAATGAGAAAACGAAGGCCTAGAGGTTTGAGAAAGGCATGTGACCAGAGAAATACTCCCAGGAATTCTTGTTCAAGATGTGGACCTATATTAACGCCATTGACTGTGTGTGCATGGTGGAGATTTACCATAAAGGTAGTGATGGTTTTTCTGTAACTTTATCTATAGTGGTCAGTGGTACCTCTTCATAAAAGAAAAAGGAAGTGGGAGGAACAGGTGATTATTGGAGGTGGTATTTCATGTGACTCTTCCAGGCATATTTCATCTATGGCTTCTAATGAATGATCGGTCACGTGACACAAATTTCAGAGACCAGCTCACATCCAACCACCATTCACACATCCTTCAAATCCTTGTTAAAACTGTTCAGGTATGTGGCATCTCCAGTGCTTCTACTGGGTGGCACGTCCACATCCGAGTGGGGCATGGTCAGCTGCTTCAAGAGGATTTCCGGCATAGTCTAAGCCATTGATGATGAGGGTAAATCATTTTGGTGGCCTTGGTGGAAGGTCTAGGTCAACATCTCGGTAGATCCAGGTTAGGGCACAACTACATACTAGCAATCGTCCTCGGGTAGAGACCATACATCTCTATGTGGTGAATTAGGAACTAGTAGGATTAGAGGTGGAACCATTGATAGTTTGAGGTACCGTTTTGATCACATCTTCTATAGCTTCTGGTCTTTTGGATATTGTTCCTTTTTTTCATTCATTTCATGCAATTTTGTGTTCATGTTGAATTTTTCAATAGAGTTTTTATCTTTTGTGATGGATTTGGTGATATCACTAGGAAATAATAATGAGAATAGTCTCAGGTGCCTATCGTGTTTACTTTCTATGTCAGGGGTTGAGATGGAGTGGAACCTCTTGGTCCAAGATGTGGATATTTATAACATGATACTTGGCATGGATTGTCTAGTACACTTCCAGGCACACATTGATTTTTTTAAGTGGTGAGTGAGTTTCATGACACCTGATGGGAGTCGTCACATTTTTCATAGAGAATGGGATCCTTGATTAGTTCATGCATTAACTCCACTCCCCGAGTTGGGAAGTATTATCTTTTAGTTATTTTCATTTTTTCTATTGGACAACGGTATTTCCCCTGAAGGTACACTACCTCGTGAAGTGAATGAGTTTCTGGAGGTATTCCTCTATGATTTTTGATGTTTTCCCTTAGAGCGGGATGTGGATTTCTCAATTGATCATGCACCGGGAATAGAATAGGTATCTCTTCCCTCTAATTGCATGTCCCCTGCTGAGCTCATGGAACTAATTATATTGTTGTATGACTTGGACCCAAAGGATTCAATAGACCGAGTGCCTCTCCTTGGGCCGCTCTTGTATTGTTCGTGAAAAGGGTTGACTACTCACTCAAGTTGTGCATTGACTACCATTAGCTTAAAAAGGTAAAAGTTGATAAAATAAACCACTTACCTAGGATACATGATTTTTTGATCAGTTGAAGGGGTAAAAGTGGTTCTAAAAATATAATTTCCTTTGGAATGACACTAACTCAAGGTTAAAGAGGTTGATATTCTGAAGAAGACTTTCTAGTGTAGGTACGACCACTATGAGTTCTTTTTCATGCCCTTCGAGTTGACCAATGATCCAGTAGTATTTTATGAAGTCATAAATAGGGTGTTCTATCAGTTTATTCATTACTTAATTTTGTGTTCTTGGATGATATTTTTGTATACACCATCTCTGAGTAAGAACATAAACATCACATGTGTATCTTTTTGGGAACATTGTGGGATCACCGCCTCTAAGAAAACATTTCAAAGTGCACTTTTTGGAACCGGGAAGTGAGATTCCTGGGGAATGTAATATTAGAGTAAGGGGTTTCAGTGGACCCCGTTTAGATTAGTGTGGTCATGTCATGGGAGAAACTAAGGAATATTTTTGGGATCATGAGATTCCTTGGCATGGTGGGTTATTACAGGAGATTGATTTTGGATTTCTCTCAACTCTCTTCACTAATGACTACACTCACATAGAAATGTGAAAAGTTTGTATGGGTCCCTGAATGTCAGGTATCATTCGAGGAGCTGAATCCGTAGTTGACTACCACTCCTGTGCTAATTTTTTCGGACACTAGGAAGGGGTATGTAGTCAATTGTGACTCTTCATGTATGGGTCTTGGGTGCATGCTTACATGGGAATCTCATGTGGTGGTGTATGGCTGTCGCCAACTCTGAACAAATGAAAATAATTACCCTACCCACAAATTGGAGTTGGAAGTAGACAGGCATTCTTAAAAGTCTAGGAATAACTACCTATTTTGGGAGAAGTTTTTGGTTTACTCTGATCACAAATGGTTGTCCTATATCTTCTCGCAGAAGGACCTCAATCCGAGGCAACATTTTTGGATCGAGAAGATATAGGGGTTTGACTTTGACATTTTCTATATCCCATGAAAGGGTAATGTGTTGGCCGATGCCATGAGGAAATGTTTTCATGTGTAGGATTTGAGTAAGTCTAGTGATGAGTGGACTTTGATGGGGCTATTTGCTCAGATCCATGTGGAAAGAAAGAAACAAAATGTCAGTGCATTCTTGGTGAGCAGTTAGTTGACATATTATATCATGGAGTTGATTCAGAAAGAATATCCCAATGATAAGATTTTTTAGTGGACAAGGATGTTTCTTATGGTGGGGAGATGTACTCTGAGTGGTCCTCATCTCCATAGGGAATCCTTCTTTTCAAGGGCCATTCAGTAGTGTTGTTATCTCTGCAAAAGGTGGTGATGGATGATAGCGACCAGTCTCAGTGGGATGTCCATATGGGTTCCAACAAGATGTAATATGATGTTCTTTGATAGTTCTAGTGGAATGGTATGAGACGATCCATCGTGTACATTGTGTTCATATGCTACACATGCCAATAGGTGAATTTAGAGCATCAAATGCCCCCCGGTTTTCTCCAGCCAATACCTATTCCTACTAGGAATATGGAAGAGGTTTCTGTGGATTTCATTGTTGCCTTGCATCATACTCCTCAGGGTAATAATTCCATTTGGGTGGTGATTGATCATCTGACCAAATAAGGCCACTTTGTTCCAATCAAAGACACATCTAAAGTGGATGAGTTGGTCCATTTGTATCTTCCTGAGGTGGTAAGCTTACTTGGTGTGACATCATCACTTGTATCAGATAGATTCCCCTATTTCACTTCTCGATTTTGGGAAGGCCTAAAAAAGGCCTTGGGGTCACAGATCAAGATGGGAATAACATACCATCCTCAAACGGATGGTCATACCGAGTGGGTGAATCTGATTTTGGAGGATAGGATATGTGCAAGTGTTTTGGACTTTGAAGGTTCTTGGGATATACATTTCAGATTTTTTGAATTTTCCAATAACAATCGTCTCCAATCCTCGATTCTAATGGCTCCTTTTGAGGTGATCTATGGTCATCCTTGTTGGTCTCCCCATATGTTGGGCTGAGGTAGGTGAGACTTCACTGTCGTGACTAAGCCATGTGAAGGAGACTTATGAGAAGGTCAAATTGATCATGAATTTCTAATTGATATATCAGAGTCTCTATAAATATTATTCTAATTATCAGTTTCGAGACCTGGAGTTTATTATGGGTGACATGGTATTATTTTAAGTGGTCCCTCATCTGGGCCATCGATGATTAGGGAAGAAAGGGAAGTTGACACCGCGATATGTCGACTCTTTTGGGATCAAAAAGATTATTGGAAGGGTGAATTATAGGTTTTACTTACCATCATTGTGTAAATCCATCCATGATGTCTTCCATGTCTTCCAGTTGAATAAATACAACCCCAATTCGTCCCATGTAATATGTTAGGATGAACAAGATATAGAGCCAGGCATGTTAGTTTTTGTGAAGCCAATGAAAATAGTGGACTCCCATGAGATGGTTCTTAGAGGGAAGTTTATTCTACGGGTCTGGGTTCATTGGTAGTATGGTAGTGATACACATGAGACCTGAGAGTATAAATCATGGGATTAGGATGAGTACCCATTCATTTTTTCCAATCAAACCACTAGTAGACATTCCTTGATTGAATGTTTTCATAGTGGGGATGATTTTCACACCAATTTTATTAATTAAAGGTATTTATAGTTATAATCTTTTTATCGTAACATCCCCCCAAATGCCACCCCTAATCCCCCACAAATTTGGAGGATTTTGGAGATGTTTTGAGGGCCAAAACTAGGGTGCACGTTTTAGGTTCATGATTTTCCAAGCCGTGCACACAAACTGTAAACCTATGTCTAGGTCAATAAAAATATGTTAAAATTACTTTTTAACATCCCAAAAATTATTAAATGTTGGACCTATCTTACCCCATTAGACTATTTTAGGCATTGCATCCCTTAAGGACTCTCAAACCTTCAATTGAACTCAATTTTGTTGGGGGATTTTCGTGGAAGAACTTCAGCCAATATCAACTGTATATCTCCCAATCATAGTTACTCTCCTTTAAAAAATTTAAAATTAAATTTAATTGAGTTCTAGAATGACCAGAGTGTAGGTTTTTGAACCTAGGGTTTATCCTAGGGTTTTTGTGGTCCAATCTTCTATTTTAGGCTTGATATACCTTCCTTGAGGTTCAGTGGTGGTGTGACTGCATTTTCGCACAAAGGAATCATGATTTTAACCATTTTGGTAGGTGATTTCATGTCTATACAAAATTAATGGATTATATTTCCATGTTTATGATATTATAATGTTAATATGAATTGATTATTGGTGAAAAAAATTTGATTTAGTGGTATTTGTAAAGAAAATGAATTTTAAATTCCACTTTCATGTTAAATTGGGGGGGGGGGGGGTCATTGAAATATTTAATTAGTTAATTTGGGGATGACCTATAACTAGTTAGATGATTTATTGAAATCACATAGGGCTGAAAATAATTTTTTGGAATGTTTTCCTACTTTGGTTGCAGCTGGGAGAACTTGTTTTAATGGTTATTGTGAAGATCTAGAATTTAAGGGTCATGTTTCTGTGAAAATGAATGTTTTATAAAGCTATCATTTTTTGGTTCATAAGGGGCAACCCTATAAATATTTTGATTACTTAATTATAATTTTATTGGTATTCTATTTCTGTTTTGGTGACTTTTGAGTGTGCACATGGTGTTCAAAGTGGGGTTTTAAAGGGATTTTTTGTGAAAAACACTATTAGTGTAGTGATGTTCTTTAAATGAAATTAAAATGATTTGTTGTTTGATTTAAGTGGTATAATGTTTTATTAGATACTTTATTATTTTTATGTGAAAATTATTGTTTATTTATATTTAATGGTATGTATTTATAATTCTGAATTTGTTAAAGAACAAAGGTGGAAGCCTATGTACCTAGGTGGAAAAATATGTACTAGTACAGCTAGTGATCTGGATGGGTTTTGTCATTGTTTGACGTAGAATTTTGGTTAAAGAAAACTATAACTATAATATATGGATGATATTTTCGGACCAATAGGTTATTGGTATATTCCCTACTAGTGTCTTTTTCACGAGAACATATTTTTCTACGGTTACTTTACACCGAGGTATGAGGTACATGGGGCCCAAGACTATCTTGTGCCTATGGGTGTTCCCGGTTTTTGTGCTCATTGGATTTGTGGTATTTACCCTTGTCATATGATGTGTATATCTATAAATTATTGTGTCTAACATGTCTTATTTAAAATTTTCAACATTTTGAATGTTTTGTTTTGATAATTCCTTAAAATTTAATGTTGCAATTATTGGAATTTATCACCGCCATTCCATATTAAAAATTAATGATTATCACCTTGTATTGAATAATCATTGTAATACATTGGTGGTGTACTAATAATATTAGTATCACACCCTAATTACACCCCTTGGGTGTATATAGACATAATTTTTCTGACACAAGTAAAGGGAAAGCCTCAGTTGAAGGTGGTTTGGGTTGTTAGTCCCCTCTTGGTGCGGTGTTGTGGAGACAGCTCGGGGGTGATGACCCCTTGTCATGTGGTGTCTTTGTGGATGTTTTGATTCTATTTTTATTTATGTTTGGACCTATTTTAAATTTATTAAACCCATGAAATAAGATCTATTTTTTTGTTAATTCTGGTTTGGAATGAAGAGTTCATATTCATATTATTGATTGTTTTTAATGTTTTAAGCTTTCTTACTCGGGTAAAATGTTCCTAAATGAATTTATTGATACGAGAAACTTGTTCTAGCCCGTGGGGATAAATAAATACCTCCATGCCTTGTCATGGGATACATTATGTGCCAATATTAGTGGTGACCATATTTAGTTCGTGACAAAATATATACCAAAAAAATAAAGGTCAAGATAACTATTTATATATGTGAAATTGTAATGACATTTAATCTTGAATCTTGAATAAAGTGGAAAATTTATTTCAATGGAATATATTAAAATAAATGAAATTACAAAGGATAAAATCAATATTTTTCATTGAGACACAAATACATAAATGATATAGGTTTTACATGAGGGATAAAAAATAAAACAGAGTAATGGAAAACGCTCATCATCCCAAAATTCATTAATGAAAATTTTATTTGTATCATATAGAATTGAAACAATACAAGGGTAATCTGAAATTATTTTGATGGTTACATAATGTACCAAATAACATTAATTAATAATGAGTGATCAATATGAAATGTTATATATCCAAACAAATATTCCATTTTATCAATAAGTATACAATCAAAATTATATAGTTTATAATTAATATTGAATGGTAAATGAATAAAAATAAATCCATTTATCCAATAACATGAGTGAAAAAGTAATCCATTAATAAGATTAATTCAATTATCTCATTTATAACGATAAGTAAATTCAAAAGGAGTTTTTTATTGAAATTCTAATTTCATTATATTATATGTTATGATATATATATTATAATGTCCTTTCACCTAACGGTTTAATACTTTTGAAAATAATATATATAATTTGTTAAAATAATTTTTTGCATGAGGCATGCTGATGTAAAAATTGGATATATTTAATATCAAGATCCACCCATTTCAATATGAATAAAAACATTGTCATATATTGAATAATAAAATTAATTGATGTATAATATTTATATAAATAAATATAATTATTTAAAAATTAATTAGGATTTATCAATATTTCTTCAGTTATTCAAGTAAAGTAATGTTGGATATATATGTAAAAGCATTATAATGTTTTTGACATAATCATATTTATGATAAAAAATATATTGATATTTTATAAAAATTAATTTTCCATGTGAAATGATCGCAATAATTAGATTTTCTAAAAGGAACATTAATAATTCAAAAATAAATCAAGAGATGAGAGGTGATAAGCAGTTCATTAGGAATGTATTTTTTTTAAATAAAATCATGATCTTTTGAAGATTAAATGGAATATATGTGAAATATAAAAATAATATTTCATAAAATATTTTTTTGAAACCATTGAATAACTGTTAATGAAGTAAAATATCTTAAAATGATTATAGAGATCGAGAAGACCATTTTCCCTGTATCTCATAAAAAGGGACATTCTGGTTTAATTTTTCTCAAATAACATTATTTTTATATAATAGTTTAAATAATCCACTAAAACCCTATTTAAATTTAATGGTGTATTAAGGTTTCTTTTTTCAATAATTTCAATAATTAATATTATTTTTTTAAAAAAAAATTTCAAAAAAGTGGATATGGAATATTCATAAATTTAAATCAAAGCGTTGTGAACACTATTTTTGATTTTAAAATTTATTTGATATAATTAAGTAGCAAAGAGGCCAAATTCTAGAATAAAATAATGAAACTCATTGAATATCTTGTGGATATTAAAATTAGTGAATTATATGTAGGTAAAATCATAATATTCAAATAAAATTTAAATTAAATCCACAATGAAAGTGACAATTAAAAATGCTTATTATAAAATCTATTACATTTAATGTTCACCCCATTTATGAAAAAAGGATTGAATAATTATCTATCACAGAGAAGAATATATTTATTTTATATACATCAATGTATTGTTATAAACACCACATAAATGTGAATATGTGGATATTAAAATATATGACTTAATTGAATAGAAATTACAATGAAATCCCATGGATCACACAGTACTTAAGTTAATTATTATTTAATATACATTATATTGGACTAAATAATGTTAGTAATTTATTCAAAAACCATATAAATATTTTTAAATTCCAATTTAATACTATTATATAGTATTATTTTTGTTAATAATATTCAGGGTTTTCATTTTTTGAGTGTCGAGATCATTCTATGCTCATATATTCGTTATCATGAATGTTATAGTTCTTTTCTATATAATATAAATCCATCTTATATAGAATTATAATAATTTAATAAATATTATAATTTCAAATAGGATATTATTTTATAACGATTCATTAATTTTCAAAATGGAAATTCGTGTTCATTGCTTCATGGAGACGATAGTCTATACCTATCCATAACAACCCACAATATTCATTCAATAGAAGAAAGGGTATTGAAATGGATGTTTTATAAATTCAAAAAATTAATATCATTTCATATGTTTTATATAAATTAATTATTAAAATTATTATGAAAATTTAGGTGAGGTGTTGATTAAAATGAGATTACATTGGTTTTTAGAGTGGTTATCAACATTACACATGAGAGATGGATTTGATTACCATTTGATATTGAATTATGTAGATAAATATCAATCGATAAGGGTAATAATATATCATTATATGGGGGATATATGTTGTATTATATTTTATGTGTGATGAAATAATTGATGGATGCAAAAAAGAAAAAAGAAAAGGGCATTGTTATGATGATTACATTTTCATAAAGAAAAATCCCTTGGATATCTACTTAAGGACCCCGAGGATAAAATTTTTGGAATAATAACCCCTATATATTTTGGATAATTATTTTTGGGATATATTGTTTCAGCATTTATATAGGAATAATATCTATATACATGTGAACAAGTGAGAGGAGCGAGTTCACATTTATAACTAAGGAGGATGACACCGTCAATTTATCTAAAAATAAAAAATCATACCTAAGTTTCATAAATGAAAATGGGAACCAAACTGACTCATTTTCAATATATATATATATATGTGATTATTTTAAAATAAATCTTCTCAATATTAATTAAAAAAAGATGGTAGGTCATTTTATCTCTTATTTGATTTACATTAACACATGGGAAAGTTGTTGTATCCCTAATGAAGGTAAATAATTTGTACTATTTTTTACCACTAATTCAGAGAAAACAATAAAGGTGAAATTATTATATAATATATATTAATAGTATTCAAAATATGGATGAAATATTACCCAATTCAATTAACATAAGATGAACATTTTAATTTATTGATATACTTGTAAAATAATTCAAAAATTAGTTTTTAAATATAATTCAATTTTCATGCAAAAGATAATATTGTTTATATCTATAACTATTAATAATAATTATAATGAATTATGTTTTAATTTTTTGATATATAAAAATTAAATTTCTATTAAATCTTAATCATTTAATTATTATTTCAATTAAATGAAATTTATGAACATTATGACCCTAAAAATCTCTAGAAAATAAACCATTATAAAATAATATTTAAAAAATGATAAAAAATAATCATTATTTAAAGTTATTATAATAAATTATTATAAAGATTTTCATTATTACTAAAAAAATTACAATTAATCAGTTTTTCATATTTTTTGGGGATATTTAAAAAAATCAAGTCGTGGATTATTTGAGCCATGTATGTTCAAAATTTATATTCTTCATTTAAAACTACAATACTTTAACATGAAATATTTTAATTATCCATGTAATATAGATTCATTAATGTTGATTTTTCTCAGACTATTATTGAGTCTAGGGGTTGTGTTTGTCCCAATTTATCAAAGATATTGAATGTATTAATGAGCGATTATATCAAAATGTCATAGGGTTTTATGTTATTCCCACATACAACAAATTCGTACTCAGAATTTAATGGTTATTACCTTCTAATCGATAGTGGGTATTTGAAATCATAAAATTCACTGGTTCCCATATTTATTCATCATTTTTTTGGCTTCCCTGATAGACCTTTACTAGTTCAGTCATCTGATTCCTTCATACATTATATTTAGTTAAAAAAAAGAAAGTATCCATATAGTTTGTTCGACTAAGTCTCTATTCTATTTCATTCTACGTGATTACATTCACTCTTAGTAACATTTTTATTAATAAAAATTATTTGTTTAACACAAAATGTACTTTAGAGATGCTTGGTGGAATTGTAAACTAGTATGGAACAACTCCAATCCTTTCCAAAATATAAAAGTTTTTGATGTATTGATGACTCATCATTCCCATATTATTTAACCTTAGGAATTTTATCAAGGGGATACATTCATGAAAATGTAATCTCCCATTGGAATTCAAAAACCTTCATCTAATTTTAGGTATAAATGTTCCACATAATTAGATTTATTTTAAAATGAACATGATTATTCCTTCTCAATGTCTTTTGTCATCAAGTTGTTTTTGGACTACATGTATTATTTCAAAGTTTTCCTTCCAAAACATTACTGTAAGACCTAACATTCCACATAATGATTAATTTCTTCCATTTTAGTACATTAATTGAATATATTATTATAGTTAAACTGTACCAAAGGTAATTATAGATCCCGCATATCATGAATGAATTTTTTTCCTGACCTTAACTGGTATTCTATTGTTTGAACAGTCCTTTTGAACTGGATACCTATTTGAGGATGGAAGGTGATGCTAAAATGAAGCTCAAAATCATTTTTGTTTGAAATTATATTCCTGATAGATATATAAAATTAGGATTATGATCATATAAAATTAATTAATTTATAACATGAAGTAATTAAAATTCATTATGATAGATTCTTATGTTGTTCTAAATATGTATATCTTCTAATATAGATACCAAATGTAAGGAATTGTTTTGGAAATAAACAATGACCAAATTTTCATAATTCCTTAGAGGATTAGTGGGTTGAATTGTGAAAATTTACTTGCTAATGTCATCCTATTTCTATACATGAATTTGAAAATTTTTCATGTCTCTTCTATGATTACGTATCTCGTCATTAATTTGTTTAAAAACTAAAAAAACAATACCAAAAATAAATCATTTCTAGGTTTATGTTTTCCCACTACAAATAGTCCCTAAAATATTAATACATCATGATTAGACAAGGATGTGTAGATGTATTTTAGCCATAGGAATCATCATACAATTCCATCATTAGCACTCATATAGATTTTAGACATAATCTATTTCAAAATATTAGAACTCCAATTTAAATAATAAAGTCATTTGATTTCCCATATTTCACACACATAAATTTAATCTTAAAAATCACATCATTAAATTTATATCTTATTATCCTTTACAATAATAGGGGTTTTAATTATTTTGAATTGGGAGTAATATATCCCCATAAATTATGAATTCAATTTCCATATTTGTTAGGTAAATTAATATTGGGTGACTATAAATATACATTTGTGTCTTAACATAAGGATCATTCCTACATAGTGAATTTACTAGATTATTTTTTCCCTTGGGTGTAGTGTATTTAGAAATCGAAATACTTGAGTTTCTTCATCCATATCCTTTCCTCATATTGATCAATTTTTATTAGAAGATATAATTCATGCTCTTATGGTGTATGTATACCTAAAACCATTTATCATATAGGCAATGTCTCCATATCTTAAAACAAAATTTTGTCACTCGATACTCTATATCATGGGTTAAATAGTTCTATTTTTGATTCTTCTATATCCAAGATATTTATAAAATAACATTATATATATTTTTAAGGACACAACTCAATAAATTATTCATGGAATTAGTAAACATCAGGATATCATAATTTCTGAGTAGCAGAGTTAAAATTAGGGAATTGAACAATCGCCTACCCAATTCATTAAATCATTATTGACATTTCATTATTGAGAGAAACTATTTACAATTCTTTCATTGGGATGTGCATCCTTCTTTCGAGGGCTCTTTGTGTTGTTTCATCACATTCCCAATTTCAAAAGTTTGGTGGAATCCATTTCTTATTCCAGGAAGTTATCTCCTGGATCGAAATGGGAAGATGGGATGTCGTTATCTCCTTCCATGGATTCCCCCTTGAAACTCGTTTCCTAGTCAGTGTCTCTATTAATTATTTTGACGTTGTTCGTGAATGTCTTCCTTGGTTCCATATCTTTATGGAAATAGGTTAATTACACTACTTCATTTAGGACACTCCAAGACTTCATGTTAGGGCTACAACCTTTGATCGGAGGAGTAGTCACACTGGACATGACTGGTATGTATGGATGCCGTAAAATGATATATATAGATTTATTTCCCTTTTTATAGGGCATATATAGGGCGTCCAATCCAATGTAATCCCACATCGAGTGCGGGGA
The DNA here is from genome assembly GCA_963277665.1 of Viscum album. Taxonomy (NCBI): domain Eukaryota; kingdom Viridiplantae; phylum Streptophyta; class Magnoliopsida; order Santalales; family Viscaceae; genus Viscum; species Viscum album. The sequence continues at coordinate 468,954,450 of OY728123.1, read as the reverse complement.
ATTATATTCCATAGGAAGGTCCCTATGGTTTTCCTCATCTTCCAATTTTGGACACATGGTATTCCGCAAGTTTAACGTCTAGAGGAGACGGATCAGACACATTGGCACACCGATGGAAGTGTATCAAATGAGTAGAACCCCAACTTGAATCACCTTAGAAAATTATTGGATGAGTGAATCAAAACATCAAATGATGATAAATCTGAGGATGTATGGGTCCCAACAAAGGGGGTGCTAGGGAATACCATTGGCTGGGATTAAAACTCCGGGAGGTTTCCTACATACCCAATGTGGAAAACATATATCAAAACCAATGTAGTAATAATACGTGATGAATAGGGGTGTATGCAAAGTAAGAATACCCTGATACAGGTTGGGTATTATGAAAGGATAGCAGGTCAATGAAATAGGGACACACATGGTTGAATGGTTATGGTTTGTGTAGGGATTATAGATGGTCATTTTCCCAAGTTACGCAAGGAGAATCGATGGAATGAATGGAATGATGTCACTGTGATATAGAATCTCGAGTAATAATCGGGATAGATAATCGTGGGTAAACTGAAGTGGGTGTGTCATGATATGGAACCGTCGTGAAGGTAACGACTGTGTTGGGCGTGTAACATATAGTGGCTTCCTACGTATCTTTGAGGCATGGAATCAATGTCCATGTAGTTTTGTGGGGTGATGGGACACTTAAGGTGGAATCCTATGAGAATGGACATGTATATAGGAAAAAATGAAGGTAGTAAAACCTCCGGGATGGGTCCTAACCTTCCCAGAACACCAAATATGAAATGAAAGACCGAGATGAGACATGAGTGTTGTATACAAACCTCATTGAGGCTTCCTACATATCATCAATTCAGAGAATATTAGTCTATGTAGTTTAGGAAGTGGATTGGAATCATAGTATACTCATAGGACAACGACCCAACAACATGCTGGGGGTTACATGTGGTTAGTGGCCCGAGAGTTGGTCTGACACTACTAGGGGTCAAACCAAGGATGTGGTTTCCCACAAAGGGGATACTGAAGCTTACCATTATTATGGGTTGATCCTCAAAGAGACTTCCTATATATAATTCCATAGAAACAGGGACCAAAACCTACATGGTTTGAATACATATATTTTAGCATCATGCAAGATGAAAAGGGGTACATAGTTTAAAGTCATGCATGATGATGATTATCCAATGTGATGTAGTTGGTACCATTGAGTGTTGGGATAGAAATTCTAGGATGCTTCCTACATACAAAACATAGAAATTTCAATGATCAAAGTCAAAATAGTTTGCTTGGGGGGGCAATGGCTAACATTACAGCACATTCAAGGGAGGATTAAGTTGTCAGTGCTTATTCTAAGACCATGTGAGTCATTCATTATGTGAGAAACAATAGCTAAAAAATATGATAATCACGTCATGAAAGGTGTATCTGTAAGGAATAAAACATGTCTTATGCATTGTTAGTGGCTTAAAGAGATGGATATTAGGACATACGTTAGGAGGAGGCCCTATGTTCATAATTACCAGAGGGAGAGGGATGGAGTATCAAAGGTCCATGTGCCCATCTCTCCTCTAGCCTTTGTGCAAGGAAGATGAGAAGAGGAGAAACGATGCTACCAACTTCAAGGAAGGCTACGGACATACACCAAGATGGCTTCCATTCCACATGGAAATATGTCATTCCATTAGAGGAGGATCTCATTCCATGTGAGGAATATATCATTCCCATAGAGACCAGTGGGCAAGAAAAATGTCTGAGGTAGGGAACTTTGTGTATAATTCCTCAGTCAAGGCTATAGTTTAACTTCATGTGATGATGATGAGGTTGTTGGGCAGTTTAACGTCCTGCCACTAGGATGATGAGGATGCACTCCAAAACCCAAGTACATATATAAATGATACCCATCCACACTAGGGGTATGGATGGCATCATTAATGACATGTAGAGATGGGGTTATTTGTGATCTGTAACGGGGATCATGTTAGTGTTGCTATACAAAGAATAAGTTGTCATTGTCATTGATGAGAAAAGAAGCATGAGGCCAAGAAACATAATATGTATACCAGACCAAGATTCATTGTAATCACATCATACAAAACATGGATGGTCGTATATGAGAAGGGTTTTTGATGAAAATGGTGTCAATGGAAGAGACGTTGCGAAGCTCTAGGGATCTACAAAGGGGAGAGAATCATTAAATGGTATGGTTCATGATGTGGAGTTTCCATTCCTAGTAATGGGGTATAAATACATATATTAAGTTCTTTATGAGGTTCATGTGCTTTCATGGAGTTGGAAATTACAATTCTTGGGTTCCTTGGAGATCATCATATTGAGAAGCAATGTACTTCGTGAAACACATTGATCATGATATATAATTGGGTCCACATGTTCATGTAAGGTATTTCATGAAGCATGAGTGGTCTGTGAAGACCCAAGTTCCCTTAGAGATTTCCTTCTGTTGAGATGGCCCATGGGCTTGCGAAGGGAAGCCCTAGTTGAAGAGGTGTTGTATTTGAGATAAGGAAAAGGTATCTAACAATGCTAAAATACCTTGAAGATATTTATTTCTTAGTGTTTTTATGAGCTGAAGGTGCTTCACAATTTGAGTGCTTTGAAGGTTAAATATTAGGGTATCCATCCTTTGAGTCTAAGGGAAGCCTGATATTTATAGGCGAGAGGCAGTGTGGAGCTCAGACAGCACGTTGAAAAGCCTCTTGTGCTTTTCCATCAGAGACAGATTGCATCATGTTTGTTGTAAACATAGAGAAAATGACCATCCGCTCATCGGCTTAGAGGCCTCCAAAATTCCCTCTGAAGAACTAATAGAGGCTTCCATCAATTTCCCAGGGATCACAGAGGAGACCCAGTTCCCTCTAAATTGTGATTATTTTTGTCAATTACATCGAAACCATTGATCCCCCTGCCACTTTTCTATGTGGAGATCATAGTGGAGGCCATGTATTTGCACCATCCATGGTGTTGGAGTGCTTAGAGAATGTGCATCACAAATAATCCACTTTGGATTTAGTGTGAGCTTTTCATATAAATCCATTTCAAACATTTTGGCGCCAACAAATGCCTTCCTCAGACATGGATCCGACGATAAAATGAGTGTCAATATATGAGGGTAGCTTTCCCAACTTTTAAGCTAATTGCAAAGAAAGATCATGAATCAGGGTTGACATGCAGATATGCAATGCACGGGTTGAGAACGCCACAAAGATTGTAGAGACCAAGTTCAGCGTGATGCAAATAGATCATTTATTATAAATAGGGGAATAAGAACCCACTTTCTCATTACTTATCTCTAATATTTTGTTCTTGGGATCTTGATTTTTGAATCTTTTCATGATCTGTGACTACTCTTTGCGAATCGAGCCCTATTTTTCTCTATAGGGAACAACGATTATTCTGACTCTACAATTGTGTGCTCTTTGTATTGTGACAGGAAGATCTGTAGAAGGAATATATGACCTATCTCTAAAATTTGGACAACTGATCGAGCTCCGTGATCGAGATCCATGATCCAGGACAAAAAATTTCTAATGTTACGAGTCAGAATGGCTCACCAAGAAGCCGCCAGGGGGGGGGGGTCTATGCCGAAGTTTCCCGGAGGGTAGAGATTCATGATAACCTGGGTATAAAATAATATGTCCATAGTCATTCAGAGAACGAATACCTAGTGGAACTATTGTTGGACAACCCAAAGAGATACCCCATGTGAAAAAGAATGCATCAATACAACATTGGTTTGAGGGATTATGTTTTCATTTCGGAAACAAGCAGGGACAAGGCAGCCTATTGATTCAGTAGTACGATGTGCCAGTGCCAATGGTTCTGGGTAGATGATAGTAATACTTGTGAGAATAATACAACTCTCAATGAAAACTATCATTATTTTCATGTAAAAAATGGTGACAGGAAGCTATTGTAGATAGAGGTATATCCCCTACAGTACCACAAAATTTTGAAGGCAGCTTTGGGGAACCTAGAGAAAGGGTGGACGAATGATTCAGATTTTCACTAGGGTGACAATTTAACAGATGAATGGGCATGGGCATACTTGGTCTTTTCCCCCTACGAGGGGTTTGGGGTGGATCTGAGGTGATTGGGCCTATATGAGGCAGAATGGGCCTCCCAATTATACATCTACCAACTAATGTAAATGATGATAGAGTTTTTGAGATGGTGGTTGTCGAGAACAAACACCTTTCACCATCATTATGGGGAGGTCAGTATCATACTTTGGGACCATCAAAAGATCTCAGAGATTCTAATAATGGGGGTTATTTATTACGAGTTCCTCACCGTATCAAATACACGGGAGGACCCGAACATGATAGAGTTACTGTTAAAGGTATTCATAGACCTGGTTCCAAGAGAATAAAATAAATTAGTAAGTGATGTCCACTCTATGTTGTGGTTCAAAAAGTTTTCGAATTCCCCTTTAGATGTGATGTTTCCCATGAGGCCTCCCACTTTCTTGAAGTGGGTCCATCACAACAAAGAGCAAACTTACTGAAAACTATTGGAGGACAGCTAGTGGAAGACATGGAGGTTCACCAACAACATGGAGTTGCAACTGATGGTTAGGATGGCTTCGTTCATCTTAGTGCTCATTTGTGGTTGGATACTAAAAGTAAGGGATATAGACATGGACATACAACCAAGAATGTTTTTTTATGGAATCCTTATTGAAGATGAAGGACTCGATAAATCTGGGGAACCCAGTGATGGATACGTTGTACAAGGTATTGTGGCATATTAGTGAAGGGAAAGAGCCACATGGGGTGTGTGGCCCGCTCCATCTTTTGTATGGGTGGATAGTGTCACATATGGGTTCTTATGAATACCCGAACCCCATTTATCTTCCTAGGTTGAACATCCATCCAGGTATTATAATTGTGGTGGTGAGTTTTTTGACCTAGATGAACACACCTCCAGTGTCTAACTGAGTCTATAAGGTACAATAATTCAACATAAATCCATTCTGATTGTCAAGGGCTATGTTCACTAATGAAATCCAGGGAAAGGAGGAGAGTCGGTCCAACCTCCTGGCATTTCGGGATAGTGTCTTGGTGGCGCGGGTTGACCGTGAGCCTCTCTAAGATTCTTACATCCCACACAACTTCGTGTGTTTCTTCCAATTCATTTATTTTTTGACTCCTAGGGTCTACTTGTGAGTACTCCATGAGTACCATCCATTTGTAATGAGGTATCTGTGGATCATGTTCACATGGGAGGATGGGAAAATGTGGAAGGAGCTACCTCGACCCACATCTTTATATGGGCTAGGGAATGAATATTCCATGATTTTAGCGGCAGCCTATCTAGGGGAGATGATGAAGTTGTATAATGTACAAGAGAGTGACAGGGTACCTCCTCAACCTTGTGGTCAGGGCTAGAAGGCAACGATAACATCCCGTGGTGATGCGGTTGCAGTAGTAGTGAGGTCTGCATCGATCAACAGGTAGGTAGAGGTGGTAGACCCAGCTATACTAGAGGAGAAAATCCAGAAAAAAGGGAGGCCTCCCCTGGCGTTCCGTAGGATACCCCCTCATGCTCTGGGGAAGCAATTATGCCATATAAATATGCATAAGAACACTATTTTCCTAGAGGCTTCAGACATCTATGTTGTTAACAGACAATTCCTAAATCTTTCCCAGATGTGGAACCATCTGAACCATATCGGGTTGGATTTGTAGGGGATTTGTCATGCCAGGGCTGGATTTTTAGTATCTCAGGTTGAAGGGGAGCATTAAATCACCGAGATGGAGGTCTTCATGCACTCTCAGGGTGCTCCACATCCAATGATAGATTGGGTGAATGGAATTCTTGATCAAATAGTCTCACCAAAGTTATCTACCATTAAATTGAGGGCTTTTAACCCTACTGAATGAATCATAAGAGTCATAATGGGTGGAAGTGGCTATTTGAGGGAGCCGTTTGGGGGAAGATGAGGTGGGAAACTCAGAGATAGAAAAGATTGTGGAGGCTCATTAGGGAAATGTTAAACCATATTCCTCTGATTCTAAATTATTCAATTTAGGCCTTCTCAAATAATATTTTTCCTGTGCACGAGATCCTCATACACAAAACCCACCCCCACGCAATGGTAGATTCATCTTTGGGAATTGTACCTATGACGTTGGTGATTTCCACATCAAGGAGGGAAATGACCCCCATAGTGGATCTATAAGTGTCATTGAGTTTCCCAACAATATATGGGGGACTTTACTTAGTATTTTAATATCAACAACTGAGGGGCGATAACTACTATTTGATATCGATATGTATTTTTCACTAAATTTGTAACTATCATCTATTGAATCCAAAAAACTGATACCTGTGTATTCTCACATGAAACATTCTTAAAATGGAATGGGCCTCATTGGTGAGGATGACTGGGGACCCTAGTGATGACTTTATCATGGAAACACTGATGGTTGTGGAAGCATACACACATACTCACCAAGCCACACCACTCCCGATCATAGGTGGGTCCATCAGTTGGAAGGATCCTGTAGTCAATGCGGTGGAATTTGACGAAGAGGTTCAATCGGATGACATGAGACCGGACCTATCCAACTTAGCCCTTGATTAAGACCCTATTGATGAGTTCCTGGAAGCATTCCCCACATATCATCACACTAACCCCAAGGTCTGGGATTAGATGACTTCTGATGATGAGGATATCATGATCATCTTTCACCAGTCATGGAAGATGATCAAGAACTTCATGGGAAAGACAACACAATAGAAATGGATAGACTAGGTGGGGAGTATTCGTTCCGAGACACACCAAATATGAATTGGAGTAGTGGGTGCCCAACATCCTCAAATGATCATTCGAGATTTCAGGGTAGAGAAAATGCAAGAACATGATTGCAGCCTCGGTGTGGGCTTGTAGAGGAGGAAGTCCATGAACATCGAGAGAATCCAAGAGGATGAGAATGAAATCCAATGGTTGACGACATGTGAAAATGACTATTATTATTTCATTGATGAACATTCGGGGATGATATCATGGATGAAATCCCAGTTGGAAGAGGCTGAAGAACAGATTATGTTAGCCTCTGAAGAGATGGCTACTATCTGAGCCAACAAGGATCGGGCCCAAATCAAGGGTAATGAACTTTTCCCCATTTCCATCGAGGAGGAGCTGTATCTTACCAGATGAGAATGGATCCTTAATGCAATAAGCTAGAGAATGGTGGAGATGGGATGGTCCATTGAAGTTTTCAACCCATATAGGGGAGGGTCCAATCCTTTGGAGCTGTAATTTTCGTGAACACATAAATGTACATTCATGATTTTACTGTTTATGTTGTTCGTGTTCATGAGTTCCATTATTTGTTTTGGTTTTCGGTATTTCCATCTCATTCCGGAAATATCGGCTGATCAATCCATAAGCTCACAGAGGTCATGCCCGATGAGAGAAATAAGGGATGACCCCATTGTTATTAAATTTAAATATAAGTGTGTGAACCATGATTCAGGAATCTAGTGTCTGAAAACCAATCCATATTTCTTGGATGAAAGAGGGAGGCTTGACTGGATAATGAGGTTCTCAGAGCTATCTAATTGTTATTTTCCCAATGTTCACCAGTGCACGTGTGAGGTAACACTAGAGGAAATAGAATCTATCCTAATAGAGGGGAGTATAAAGTGTGAATTATGAGACCAATAATTTTCAACACTATAGGGATGGAATGACAATGAAGGATAATTATTTACCATGTTTGAACCAAAATATCCAAACTTAGTTATCCTGTGATGGGGATACAAATGATGGTCGACCGCTAACCATGTTTGAAAAATAGGGCCTGACTCCTGATGTCAAAATATTAGTCTTCTAGAATGTTTTCTTGGTATATTAGGTGATCTATAGGCTGATAATATGCACTTTTCGAGGTTTCCTTCCTGAAAGATAGATGATTATGATACAAAGAAAGGGTATGAAGAGAATAGAGGGTGGAGTGATGGGTTGTTTGAATGGAGTCCAAAACACCTGAAATTACATCACCATGATAAAAAAATAGGTGAATGCATCTGTTTGATCAGGGATCATACTCATTTCGTGAATGCATCTCTCAGTTGAGATCCTAATGTGACCCACAGTTTTACGTCCTAACATTGAGGAAGGTAGACTAGTAGTTTAACATAATAGAGTGAGGATGGTGGAAATGAATGGCCCCAAAATGGCGTATGACGCCAAGGATACTATATTTGAGGGTTTTAAATCACATTGATGGATCTGGGAAATAGACATAAAGATTACACTATGAGTCATGTTCGGGCAGGAATCAAGCCATACATAGTTCACCACACTATGTGCAGTTTAACGCCACGAGGTAAAGACCCAAAGAGGAATAGATGTTTGAATGGGTACCTGATGCGGTAACCATAAACACGATATGAATTATGACTGAGGGAAGACAACACCACAACACATGAATCCAATAATTATCTTGGGCCAAGTGACCAAAAAAAAGGTAATTTTCAATGAGACCCGAGGTGAAATGTTTGGGTGTTCCTACATTTCCCAGGAGAATGGGAATTTAGTCGGATGTAGTTTTCAAAGAACTGCATGGTACGAGACTGAAACAAGAGAGGGAAACACTTCTACTGGAGAAGTTGAATCATCCATAATCATCATGGGACATCCAGAAATTATCCAGTGTATAATATTAGTTTAAAGTCATACATTGAGGACATGGTTACATAGATAGGGGGTGCACGATGTGGTACATATCCCCATATAAATGAGGATGTAGCAGTCCCGATCAGACCACATCTTCCCATATGTATTCATTAGACCATAGACATGAGGGGGACTAACATAGGGCTGGACCCGAGGGAAGGTGCTCAGCTGTTCGTAGTTGACACATGAGGATAAGAATAAATCCATACATAGTTATGGATATCCAATGTAGTTTAACATCAAAAACATTTATTTATTTAATAAATTGGAAATAGGAAGGCATGGGGGCCATAGAACATAAAAACATCAGGGCCTTTGGGGGCCTGAAATAGTGAAGGATGAGAGAATCCCCTCTAATCAAATTCCCCCTCACATATCATGAAATTCCAGTTGTGGAAGTAGATTCTCTCCTAACCCTGGACATACGGACATGGAAGATGATCTACAACACGGTTCCCCTCCCACCATGTGTGATAAACTTTGATGTTATTGTTTATGAAGACTTTTCTCTTCCTGATGATGTAGTTGATGGACCATGGGATGAGGCCCCTACTACTTGTGGAGTTGTAAAGGATCATTGTGTGTGTTTGAGCCTCGTTGAGAACAAACTCACTTTGATGGCACAAGGTAAGGACTGAAATAAAATATTTTTCCACTTCTTGAAGAGAGGAACCATGGACAAGGAGGGATGTGAATACCAAGATGACTGAGCCAGAGGGGTACAGAAAAATCCACCCACAAGTAGGACCCCCAAATAACATGACCTGTTCATATTGAGTTTGAGGCCCCTGGAAGGGGGTGGGTGCATACATGGTGCATCCATTAGGGTACCAGAGTGAATAAGGGCATAAGATCCCCATACAACACCGTGCAATCCCTTGGTAAATCTTAGGTCAAGAGAGTAAATACAGTGAAATTTTGGCTGAGCTTGAAATAAAGTGTTCGAGAATTTTTACATACCCCATTAGGATGGGAATCATGCCAAAAATAGTTGTCTAATTGCAATTTAATGTCATGAAGGATGAGTGGCATGTGTGGTTCTTCTGCACCATTATGAACCCTTACAAAACTACTATTCCCATGTGAGTCATGCTGAATGTTGGAAACAAGGAGTAGAGATTAGATTTTATTGTTACAAGGAAGCAAAAATTAGGGAAAATTGAAAGCAAGGTGAATGACGTCTCAATATTACTGACCCACCAACTTAAAGCACATAGAGGTTTGAAGGGGTATAACTGAGTGTCCTGGAATTCCACATGAACATAAAGGAGTGGAAAATATGAATCATGGAACCCGATATTTGGATCACAATGATGGTGGCATGAAGATAGAGGATAATTTGGACCATATTCAATACACAACATCAAATTCACATTACAATGGTGTGAGGACTGACAAATGAGTGTCCACCACTGACCATGTTTGAAACACGGGACCCGTCACAAAATGATGTCAGAGGTATTTTGGGGAATTGGCCTAAGATGGTGGGTGAACTAGTATGGCATGAGACTATGCTGTAAAGGGGGTCCCTTCATACAAGGAAGGGGATAGAGATCAAAATAAATGGATCATGAGGTGTGTACTTGAAATGAGAGAAAGTCCACGTGAAGTCCCACACTTTGGGTTCTTTTCCATGGCCCCTTGGAATATGCCAATGAGATAAGTAAAATAGAGGTAGTTGAATCCCTTTCCAAGGATAAGGATCCTAGGGATGCAACCTCTTATTATAAGGTCATAGTGTGGACCATTGAGAGGGGACTTGGTTTAATGGAATGCGCAATGGGTGGCAATGTAGTAGAACCTGATTTGAATGAGGACCAAAGGGACCCTTAATATCATTACACATTCTTATTGAAAACCCATGAAAATTTTAATGTCCAGATACATGGACTAAAATATTCATTTTAACTTCATAAGCATGGAAAAATTGTGTATTTGAGGTACGTAGGGCTGGACCCAGAGAGTAAATGTTTATGTATTCCTATGTATCCCATAAGGATGGGAACCAAGACACATGTAGTTCTCACATATTCATAGTTTGTGGCCATAGAACAAGTTCTTGGTTGTGATGAAACAAGGGAAACACTTGGTGCAGTTGTTGCAAAACCTAATGTGAATGAGGACACAGAGTCCACTCCACACCACACACCTGTGGTAAATATTGGTACTAGGGTCCAAACAGAGGGCACGATTCGAAATTCCTGGTGCTGGACCCAACGATGAAATGTCCTGGAGTTCCTACGTATCCCATGAGAATGGTAATCAAGGTATACAAATTTCTGGATATGGCATGATGGGGTACCAAATACAAGGGGAAAACATGCCATCTAGGTCTCACACATGCACCAAAAGAATCGGCATTTGATGGACCTTGTTTGTTCTTTAGGGTGGATGTTTTTTGTGAATGAACAAATGTAGGAAGGATAATCCAGGAATTTCTACAGTAATCAATCCATGTGTAGGCCTTGAAAACTATCATGGTGAGAGACCAATACTAAACATGATGTCCCCTTGAAGTAGGACATCCCAATGTGGTGTCGTTTTTCATGGCGAGGCCAGGATGATAGGGTCATAGTCTAGGGTCTTATGATAGGACCAACCCATGAATATTATCTTTGTTAGAAGAAGAAACATCATTTTAATGTCATATGGGACCAGGATGAATAGTATTAGGTCATATGTATTGGACATATTCAAATGATTGATGTTTTAGATTGAATGAAAATGTTGTAATAAATCATACAGGACGTGAATGAGGACAAGGTACACACCACACCGTGTGCCAATCTAGCGGAGAAACCCCATGTCGAGGGGCTAGAAAATATCTGATGGTATTGGGACGGACCGGAATATGAAATGTCTCAGTGTTCCTATGAACCCTATGAGGATTGGAAATAATCTATACATAGTTCTGGATGATGTCATATAGTTTAACGTCATGCGATATGGACAAGGGCATGAGAGAATAAATCCAAATGTGGCAGTACATAGTGACATAATTGAAAATATGTTGTAAATGTGGGAATAGGCGCACATATATAACACAACACAATCCTGTAAGAGTTAGGTCCAAAAGTATGAATAGAAGAGATAATTAGTGGAGCCTGAGCTGGACCCAAAGATGAAATGTTCAGGTATTCCTACGTAACCCATTAGGATAGAAAACAAGACACACATAGTTCTGGAAAGATTCAGTCATTTTAAAATCATGCAATTTGGATGAGGGAAGATCATATTTTTTCATCATAGATCACTTCCCAAAAGAAGTGATACTCTTTAATGTGGGCATAAACCATAACCAAATCCCTATTCCCACTTGATCCATACTCGATGTGGGTAATAAGGGTGGATAAGATTATAATGACATGTGTTGAATATAGAAAGGGGGAATGACAAGGAGCCTTGAATTGCACCACACTATGGATTGGTCCCCTTAATGTGAAAACACACAGTAAGGGTTAACACCAAGAGTGTCAAAATTCCACTTGGACATGATGGCGTTGGAAATGCTATGAATTATGAAGCCAGAATTTTACGGTATAATGGGGGTGGCTTGAAGATGGTGGTTGACTATTGATAGTGTTGGAAAAACATCATATTTAACATGATACCAGAAATGATAACAACAAATGAGCATATACAACATACCATATTCACAATGTGGGCCTTGTTTCAAAGATTCATTCATGACCCATCATGATGTTGGCGCAAAACAGTAGGAGAACCATAAGGCCTAGAATCCATGTTGTTTGGGGGTCTATTAGATTGTGGAATATGATGAAATTAAAAATAAAGGGGAACATGAAGCATGGAAATGGAAGTAAACATGTCTTGGTTGAATCTAAGACTCTATGTCCTAATCTAGAGTGCTTTTGGGAATTTGGTAAATTGCCAAATTAGGTCATGGGGCTATATTTGACATCGGAAAACTCGAGAAGATGAGTGGAGGAAAGGAGGGATGGAGAGGTCTCAAGATAGAAGTATGTGGCATGGTTGTTACAAACTTGATGTGAATAAGGAAATAAGCCAATACTACACCATATAACCTCCCACAAAGAACATAATCGAATGGTACATAAGGAAGATGTGGTTTTTAAGAAAAAGTGAAGGAGCTACAGATGAATTGTCTAGGTGTTCCTCCATATCGCATGAGGATGGGAATCAAGCCACATGTAGTTCTTAATGTTTTGTGTAGTTCAACCTCATAAAAATGTAAATGTTATGTTCTAGATTATAGTCATTGAGATTATACTATAGATTCCAATTTTAATGTCATGTGCATGGGAAAGATGGCCCAAAAAGGTATATAATAATGCCTGTCATTTGGGAGACCATATAAGAGAAATAATGATTGAGATTAACTTCTAACATTTTTCAAAACATAGTATCCATTTCATGTGACCTGGAATAGGAACAAACCCCCGAGCATCGTCCACTGACCATATTCACAATGAGGGACATGTATCAAATGATGGTTCAAAAACATCATGGTTGTTGCCCCGAGATGAGATAATAGAACTAAGGCCCAACATCCAGGTTGTTAAGGGGAACTTTTGGATGGTAATGATGACAGAAACCCAAATGATGGGTTGTGTAATGTGTGGGGGTACACGTGTAGTTTAGCATCTTGTGGAATGGGGGATGGATTATAGGGGTCTCAAGGGGATATGTGTGGCATGGAAAAAATACCCTGACATGAATGAGGACATAGTGTCTATTCCCTAATGCACAATCCTAAGTGAGAACCTGAGCTAGGGGCCTAAAAATGTCATGATCCCTGAGGGTGGTCTAGGGATAGAAGTTCCCATCATGTTTTCAATTTATTTTCATGCGGGACAATAAATTAGAAGTTTTACATCCTTCATCTCAAATAGATTATGTTGATTAACATCGTGCAGTGAGGAGGGTATGATCATATTTTAGGGTCCTATGGGTCCGACCTTGAAAAATTCTCAGTGCGGGAAATATGGAATGGGATCAGTTTCTTCCCAACATATAAGGGAATGACAATAATGAAACGAGATCTGGTGGGGTTGATCCCAACCATACCAACATCCCTGGTCAAGAAACAGTATCATTCAAAAGGATAGTACGCCAAAATGAATCAATTCAACCAATATTTGGGATATATAGGGGGTAGTGATAATGATAAAGGATGAATATTGATTGTGTTTGAAACACAACATCCACAATGAGTAACCTGAAATGTCAACAAACATTTTAACGTTGATTTCTGACCATATTCTCAATATGTGACAGGTAACAAAGTGTTATTCGAGACCATCTATGATGTTGAACCGAAATATTATGAAATCAATAAGGCCGAAGTTCCATACTGTTTGGGGGTACATTCCAATGTTAATGTTGGTGGAGACCCAAATAAAGGGTACACATGAAGATTGAATATTCTTGTGTCGTTTAACATCATGCGGTAAGGATGAATGAGGTGGAAATATTCAAGGTATAGAAAACATGGTCCAGTCATGATAATCCAAATGTGACTATAGTCAAACTTGACTTGCATCTAACCATGTGTTTTAGAATCAACCAAGCAAATGGGATGGACCAAATAGTAGATCTTGAAGTTTGGGGCTAGGCACCCAGATGAAATGTTTGCTCATAGTTTAACATCTTGTAGGTCGAAAAAGTAGTTTAACTACATCATGTGGGATGGGTGCTGGGTAGTTTTACGTCCTTTATCCTGGACAGATCATGTTTTTTAACGTTGTCTGGTGAAGATGGAACATTTTAATGTCATATTGCATTGTTAAATACAAATACTTCTTGAGGAATTTAGCAATGGTGGGAGGAGTAATACTCTCACCATCCATATTTACTATGGAGTACGCACCATTAGGGTAAAACTTGTTAATGATTTAAGGTCCTTCCCATTTGGACTCCATCTTCGAGTGCTTCCTACAGGCTATCATTGGTATTCTTAGGGAAAACAACATGTCACCATGTATGAAAGAGAGGAGGAAACCATTCTTGTGTATAGCTCTAGCTATCTTGTTTTAATGCATCTCCTGATTGTACATGGCATGATGCCTGTTCACATCAAGTGCTTCCAGTTTAGTAAAACAAATTTCAGCTACCTCATCCAGTGTTTTTTGATTGTAGACAATAGTACGCAATGATGGAAACTAATTCTAGATGGACATGATTGAATCTGTTCCTTACACTAGGGAATATGGTGTCACCTTGGTGGAATTATGAGTCCTTATCAGATTTCAAGTGAGAGCATTTGAGTGTTTTTTTGGCCAACAATTCTTGTTTTGACCAACCATCTTTTACTAAATGTTCAAGTTGGTTTTGTTGAATGCCTCGATCTTCCAAATTTATTTTTCTTGAAATCAAGTGGTTTTGGTTAATATAGATGTTGTACATGGGATACAAATTGTTAAGGTCAAATACCTGAATGTTCGTTCCGGTATTGGTGAGGACCGCGTGAGGGACTCCAAATCAGTATATGTTATAGTAGCTCACAAATTCAATGTTATAATTGGCCTTCATATTTTTGATCAGAACTAAATGTTACCACTTGTAAATGAAATCCATTGCATTAATGATGAACCTGCATTAGAGATATGTCACCAGTAGAAATGTTCCCATGACATCGAGTTCCCAGACCACAATGGGCTAACAGTACATTGTAGTATGGAGAGGCTCTAGCAGATGTTGCAAAAAATTATCATGGGTTTGGCAGACACGGAACCTCTTTGAAAACATGATATAGTTGTATATTATGGTGGAATGAAAATATCCCAAACACTATATTTGGTGAGAGAGTTTCGGAATATCCTAATGACCCCCCATAAGAACCGGAACAAACCTCTTGCCTAAACTGAGAAATCTCACCTCCATGGATGAATCGATGGAGAATACCATCGAAAACACATATGTAGAGTATATAATCAGGAATATGACCACTCAGGGGGTGAACTAAAATGCAGACCATCAGATTCACTTAAACTCAGCTCGATCTTCCAAGAGATTACCATGCTGGGGATACTCCATAAAGGGGGTCCTATAGTGATGAGTAACTTCCAACACCACATCAGGGGGACCTAGGGGGTCCTAATGTAGAGGGACTGGTGGTGAGGACGAATAACTGCTAGATATCATCATTATACTGAGTAACAGAATACATGACCCTCTGATGATCCACATGGATAAAAAAATCATCCTGATCATGTTCTGTAAGAGATGTGGCCAAGCTGGAAAAGGAATCGGCTTGACCATTCTATGAATGAGGGATATGAGTAACTTTTGGCTGAGATGGGAACTGGTTTGTCAGCTATCGGGTATGTTCTAATAGTGGTACAAGCTCTGGATTCATAATGACATTGTCAACCTTGATCTTCTTGATGACTAGATCAAAGTCCCCTTTTAATGAAAGTTGTGAATGTCAATCTCAAGGACCATCTCAAGGAAAACAATGAGAGCCTAGTACTCGGCCTCATTGTCGGTACTACCTTTTGATAACATGAATGAATAAGGTAGAACTGCTTGCGCTGGTGGGATGAAGATGGTACCCAATCCCACTATGTTGAGTCTAGAATCATTGAGTGTTCTGTTAGAAGGACATTAGTAATCACCATAAATGTGAATTTTCCAACACGGAATGGGTTTATCAACATATAGGATTTCCTCATCTGGAATGTCAGGATTTAGAGACTGGTCTGTGGGAGCTAGGTGTGTGGATAGAACGACCTCCAAAATCTATCCCTTGATGGCCTTCTAGGGGAAACCTGAGGTTGAACTACTGGATGATCACTACTCACTAAGCTACATGGCCTATCAATATTGGGTAGTTTAGAATGTACTTAAGGGGGTCCACTCGGGACAGTAGATGTATCTCATGGTGTTTCATGTAATGTTGCAATTTCAACACTATTAATAGCAACACAAGGTGGCTCTTCACGTTAGAGGAGTATCTAGTCTCTGTACTAAGGAGCTTGGGGGTAAGATATTATTTAATGTTCTTCATTCCATCACTGTTCTTATGGGTGAGAAGGGAGCTATGGGATAATTCTAGAGATGTCACATAAAGGACCATCAACATTCCAGAATTGGGTGGCATCAGAACTGGAGGCTGTAATAGGTATTTCTTGATCACTTCAAATGTTGTTTGACACTCATAATCCCACAAATAATTGGAACCTTTCTTCATGAGCCAGTAAAAGGGATTACACATACCAGCCATATTTTAGATGAATCAGAATATATAGGCTATGTATCCTTGAAGGTCATGATGATCCCGAATATTTTTTAGGGGACAAATCTTACTAATGGCCATCATCTTCTCTAGATAGACCTCAATGCCTCTATACCTTAGAAAACAACTAAGAAACCTTCTGGAGGTGACCATGAAGGATCACTTCAATATGTTCATCATTATATGGAGAGAACATAGGAAGATGAACAATTTAATGATAACATTGAATATATGAACCTTCCAAAAAATAGTTTATATTTTTCTCTCAATTTTGATTCATTTTCAAGTTTACTTTATAGAGTAACAAATTAGTATTCATGTCAATAAACTATCATGTACATCTCCTATAGTATCCATGAATGGTCAATGATGAATTTTTTCCTACTCTTCAATCATGAGATTAAAATCCACAGTGTCCTTTATGATTTCATGAATTTTTACATGTTTTTCATCCATTTCTTCTGGTCGATCAATTTCCAAATCATATTGAAAAAGATAATATGATGACTCTTCTATAATGACCTTCATAATTATATTTTTCATTCATGGATTCTCAAGATTATTAAAATAATAATATAGTTCAAACAAGTGATCAAAAATATCAATCAAATGATTACCAATATATTTTGAAAGTTCTATCATTTAAACAGTATCTATAATTGATGCTTGGGATTCAGATTTAAACACTGGTTCATAATCTTCCAAAAAGACATTAAATTCGTATAATTTATTATAGATTATAATCCATCAATGAAATTTTTTTCTTGATCTGATGTCTCCATGTTAGGGAATACTTATCTGAGGCTTCTTCGTGATTCATGCAACCCATTCTTCATCAATAATGATCATTGAGCACTGAGAGTCAATATAACCAACTCTACCATATTGGAAATTGGATAGAGGTTGATTTCCCAAATATCTCCCTTTTCCTCTCTTGAATTTTATTTCATAAGTAGATGTACATTTGTATTCATTCTTATCTTCATCGATACTATCTCTAAAAAAGTCGTGTATTCCATGATATGAAATCTATTTCTATTCTTAAAAGAGTTGTTACATAATCTATTTTGATTAACATTCTATATTCCAATAGACTACTTGGAAAATCCTCTAGAGAACAATTAGAAAGATCCATTTCCTCTTTTTGAAAACACAGTTGGATTATTCCATATTGGAAGCCTTTTGAAGATTATATTTAAAATGTTAATATATTTAACTTAATCAAAATTTCATAATGTTTTTCCAATAACAAATTTAATTTAATAAAAAGGAATATCTATTTTCATTATCTTTCATTTTTTGATCATTGAAGGTATTTTTCAAAACATTGACTTTTTCTTCATTACATTACAATGGAATTCATATATATTTTCCGCTTTTTCACACATGGGATTGTCTAAAGTGAAACCCTTCACCTTAAATTAAATCTTATAATATTGGGTATATGTAAGATATATATATTTTGGAATCTTCCTCAACCATTTCATAGTCTATTTCGGTCATAGACCGACAAATCATATTAGTGACATGAATATCCTATTTAGTGGAAAAAATAACATACATCTCATGGTATATAAGTTGTTTCATCATCATGATATTCCATATCTATATATATTGAATATAAAATAGTAGTAATACTATTAAATTAAATTAATTATCCATGTATGTAGGAGAGGAAAGATTTAACTCCAATAACATGTGGGCCCTAATACCACTTGTAGGACCCCGAAACGCCCTGAGTGGGGAGGGGTGAATCCGGGTGTTTAATTTTCCTTTTAATGTTATGTATCATATTCCAACATTATTAGTAAATTGATAAACATATTTGTTGTATTTTTTGGTAATTAAACATTCACATCGAGACAGGAAACAAAAAAGTTTTACATACTTTTCCTATATGGGCTACTCCATAGAGAACACATTGACAATATGTCCGTCATATTAAAATCTAAAAATAATTTTCATTTTTAGAATATAAATTTTTTGACATAGTTTCTCAGATCAACACACAATTACATTACATGATTTTTGGGATGAAAAACTGCCTCCCATGAAACACTTCCATCAACTCACACTAACTCACAATGTTGGGTTATGTCTTACTATGTTTAATGACTTTGAGATTACACATATAGATTGTAATTTTTTTCCAAAATAGAGAGAGACCCTATTAAACCATTATCTTGAGTTCATTTAGGTGAATATACTGATCAAATAGAATAGATTGTCAAAAATTACTTACTATTGAATCTCAATAAATTTCACAAAAATCATATACATGAGCACTACATATGGGGTTTTCAAGAATGATAACTATCACACAACCCTTATTATTTATTAAACTAGATGATGTGTTCATCATGGTATTTCTATACACAATAAACACATTGGAAGAATGTTTTACTACACACAAAATTTATTCACTTAACTCTATAATTTGATGGAGACACTACATCTTCCCTCAAAAAATATAATTCAAATGAAGAGGGTGGATGCCTATTTATATTCACGGGATACCCTATAAAAATTTTATTTTCTCTCTTCAAATCATACATGAAGCACATTTTTTAATGTTTTATATTGAGAATAAGATTCTTGTCTACCATACTTGGTGCCTATCATTCATGTGCTACACAAATTAATCTTCAGACATTTTCTCATCTTGTTTGAATTTTTTTTCATTGTCATATTTTTAAGTCATGATCTAAAAGAATCACTTTCTCACATGATTCCAAATGACCATCATCATTTTTGACAACTAAATTTTCCTGAAACATAATTACTCATACTTCAAATTTTGGACCCAAATATTTGGAAAACACAAGTAAACAACAAGACCATGAACAAAAAATCCATCTACACCATAAAAGCCATTCTTTGAAAAATTCAATTATCAACCCATTTTGGATTGACCAAAAACACAAAATATAGTTCGTTTCATGATTCAAGCTATTACAGTAATTAGTTGAATCATTTTTTACATTATAAATTCAAATTTGGATGATTTATTTATAATTATTAAATATTATATAATGTGATTTCTTTATGGTTTTTATATTATTTCTTGATAAAAAATTATTTTTTGAGAATAATGCCTTCAATATGTTATATTTTTTATACCATCTATTCAATTCACAAACATGGGGAATTGTGAATGGATAACATGAAGGATATTATCAATCGTCCATCATTTCATGGAAAGATGTGAACCATTAGTAGAAAAGATCTTAATAGAGTAATATTAGAGGAATGTTTGGGGAGAGGATATAGTTTGGTGATAGGAATTCTTAGTATAATATTTGTTAGTAGGGAAATAGTTCTAGTTGATATTTTTGTAAAAGATAAGATAGGGATACAAGATAGTTCATTGGATTTTAGTGCCAAACATGATCTGATGTAAGGACTCTATGACTAATGATTGGCCAAATGAGATTTAATACTAATATAGTAGAGACCTCAGATAATTAAATGGATATATATTTATTTTTTATTTGAATTAGGTTCTCTTCGGAAATTATAATTCATTAAATGACCAAAAACATTATAAACTACCAAACTTAGGGAATCATTGTTTTCTAATTCATTTATGGTTCATTGATTCTGTTTATCTATGGTTCAAGATGGTGAGGTTCAATAAGGTGGCATAGTTTACCAACAAAGGGTTTATCCAAAAAAGGAGGATGATACTTGGCAGTGGATATTGAGTATGTTTTTGTGGATAACTCTAGATATTTATGAGGAAAGTGAAACTGTCATAGAGGAAATGAATTGGATAGGTATCAACTTTATTTTTAATCAAGCCTATGTAGAGTACTGGGTTCATATAATATCTTTTCAGATTAGGGGTTTAATGCATCATGTGGTTGATGATGATTCTCAAGGAACATATTTTGAAAAAAAATCTTTCTTTGACATTAAACAATATTTATAAGTGGAATTTCAATAATTGAACATGATTTCATGGAAGAGGTGGGAGAATATTTATCTCTAGTAGGTGTGTATGTATATGTGATATAATGGTATCATGTTTATGGATATTCTAACAAATTTCCCCTGATATTTTCCATAATAAATATTCTTGTGTGTGGATTTCCATTTAGGTAATCCACCATTTTATCAAGTATTAAATTAATGATTTTAATATACCAATTTAATTATAATAGTTTAAATAGTGGAGGTGAATTAGTATCTAAATTCATGAGGATATCAACCATGAGAGAGGAACTATATGGATTCCTTGTGTAGTATATTCAACAATTCAATGTCGCTTATGGTGGGTCCTTTAAGGATTTAAGTAATAGTGATCCAAAGTCAACATCTTTCTATACATCCTCTTAGAACCTGCAGTTTTAGTGATTTTTCAATGGATATTGGTTTTGTTGCTGTGAGTGTGGGGGTTATGGTTATTTTTATAATTATAACCCTATTTTTAGAGAGGACTATAAAGATGGTAAATTTCATCATCATACTCAACAAAAACCACTGATGAAGTCATTTCAGATCTACAGGAAGCATGATTATGCTTCTTTGAGAATAGATAGGGTAGGTAGAGGATGACATAGGTATTATTCATGAAATTACAATCCCAAAAAATGTGTTTCCATAAAAACAATTGTTAGCTATGAGGAAAAATAGATGGGTGTGGAATGTTACATGCTGTGGAGGTGCCAAAACTAGGATGTCTTCATATTTTAAGATGCATGATCACCATTTCATCTACATTTTTTGTTCCCTGTTCGATTAAAAAACATCACACACCATTATTTCACCAACAATATTCTATTCTTTAGTAAATGACTTTGAGAGGGTTAAAATTAATCAATTATTGAATATAATATCCCAGGTCTAGAACACCATTATTAATGTGTGTCAGTGATGAAGGTTGATGATGTGGTAGCATTAGTATTTTTTGTGTATTTTATTAAAATAGGTAAAACTATTCGATGCCATCATTTAGCGGCGGTTATATGGGCAGCTTATTCGCGGCGGTTTTAACCGCCGCTAAATTCAGGCGTTTGATGCGCCTATTCTACAGCGGTGAATACCGCCGCGAAATATCAGCATAATAAATTTAGCGGCGGTTAAAATCGCCACTAAATTCTGCCCAGTTCATCATTTAGCGGCGGTTTGAACCGCCGCTAAATGATTCCCTTTTATTTAGGGGTGGTTAAAACCGCCGCTAAATGTTCACAGGTATGGCATTTAGCGGCGGTTAAAACCGTCGCTAAATGTTGAACTGGAAAAAAAAAATATGTTGGATCTGCTCCACCACTGCCCTAAATTTTCCAAAACTACAACCACATCTCACCCATCAGCCCCACATAATATCACATCCACACATATTTGTAATGTACAATAGCTTACAACATTATTACATCATCACCATTTCATATTCCATCACTAAAAGAATACTACCACAAACCACTACACAAAAAAACCAACATCCTCATAATAGTGACCATAACAACTCTTACCATAATAAAAACCAACATTAAAAACACCATCCCTCATAGACAAAACCACACCATAATAAGAAACATGTATCTCACTAACTGAACAAATACATTGATTGAACTACCACATGACTAATAGGAGTGATTGTTTTTATTCAAAACCATCCTCAAAAACCAACTAATTGATATCATAACCAACCCATGTAAAGTAATGAAGGAACATGTGACCCAAGATTTAGATCATGAAATCTCATGATGGAATAATTGACTATACAACCAACATGAGAAAATTAATAATGGAACACAAGGCTTCATGACCAACTCAACTGAATATGTGAATGAATGAGAAACCACAATATGAAAACAAGAAACATAATGATGTAACAAACAAAAAATGACCAATTTAAAAGACGACATGATCAAACTAGTGGTCGAATGAATAAATAGGGAATCTATGAGAAAACCCATGAATGTTTCAATGTGAAATGACTTATAAAACCATATTGAAATATCCAAAATCCAATAAAACAAGTAGGTGGGTTTTATTAAAACTGGATATATTACCTAGGATACCACTAAAACAGTTATCATCCTCATGTTACAATGAATATAAATGGTTCCAAAATAGAACCCTTGTGGGAAACCTCTCAAGGATAATATAATAATTTGATCAAAACTAATCATTAAATAAATAAACACATAACCATGTGTCATAACCAACCAATTAAAGGGACCATAATCATATTATGACAAACAATAAAATAGATTTACACAGTTACATTGAAAAAAATGAATGAATTAAAACACTTTATGACATTATTCATTCATCTTTGAATATGTACCAAAAAATATCTCCTCCAAACCACTATTCCACCATAGAAAATGATAAAATGGATTAACATTCCCATGAAGAGTAATCTACAAATGATCCATGATTTCCATTGGGTTCACCAAATCATTACCTCATCCTCATCATCCAACTCTCTATATTTGAATATATGGGATGAATCATGATTATTTCAGTAATGTTGGGATACATGGATGATATTGTGAATTATTTTTATTAGTGGTTAGAGCTCCAACTGATATAACACCTCACCAATGTTCACCAAAACCTAAAAAATCCAGAACAACCTAGGAGAATCCACACTCCCTCACACAAAATATGCCTACACCATCATGGAAACAACCTCAAGAACACATGATCTTTGAAATATAACTACATGGGTCTACATCTATATTATACAGTGGTATTGAAATGATCCTGATCTTCTTTTATATTTTCTATAACTATTAGGATATTTTAAGTCATGCATTACACCACACTAGAAAAATATTTTTTTATTCCCTTACATAGACACATCACAATGTAAAAGTATACAACATCCAACACAACTCATAGAATATATACACAAAAACAGATGAATGATGTATATTTTTATCGGAAAACAAAAATATTTTTTTATTCCCTTACTAAATCATGAAATGCATTTTCCTCACTGAAGTTTTCCCTTACATTTGGCTCCACAGAATCAAGAGGATCCAATGATATGTTACAATCTTGATCTGCTTTTGTTACAGTCTCAGAAACATCACTTGTCATGTTGCAATTTGTAGCACCCTCTTCTGGTTGTTCTGATATGTTTTGATGCTCATAGTGGTGTCTTGCAGTGCCGAATGCATCATTTATGAGGTTTTTCATTTCATTTTCCATTGTCGAAGAACTTGGGACCTCATTCTGTGGATTAACATCAGTCCTCAATCTTTCTGTATTGTTTGATTCTCCATGCCAAATCCAACACAAATATTGCTCAGGGAATTGCTTCAGTATTAAATTTTCATAAACTTCATCTCTCTTCAACCATGTTCTAAATTTACATTTAGGACATGGACATCTTATTCTCCCTTCAACGGATCGATTAGAAATTGCAAAATCTAAAAACCCATTCAAACCCTTAAAATATTGAGATGTGTTCCTCGGTAATGTGATCCAGCTTTTATCCATGTATATCACAATGTGCCTACACAAAATATACGATAGTGTAAGATTACAGAAACATAATATAATAAAGATGAACCATTGACCATAAAGTATGAATAATATAATAAAGATGATTCATTGACCACATTTACCATTTCAGACCAACTGAACAAGTCTGGTCCATAGGAGACAGCGTCAACACCTCATTGAGGAGCAATAAGAATATCGGGATACACACTTATCATAACACCATCGATGACACATTTATGTTTCCTCAAACAACACCCCTTTGATGTGTGATCGAAACTGATCATAATGCATTTTAAATCAAGTTAACTACATTCACTGAAACCATTTTCACAATGGGTAATGTTTGCTTTATTGTTCTAGGGAAATCTAAATGGCCACATTTAAGTTTTGGGGTTCATCTTGTGATGGAAGCATGAGACATGGTGTTTGAATTTCTTGAATAAATTAGTGATAATGACCCTCCTAAGGTGGAGAGAATTATGTTAGTCATGGAAATGTGGAGAAAACTGTAGAGTGGATTTGGAGGAATCAAGGTTCCAAATAGAAACCTATAAGGGACATGTTTGGGGGTTCTTAGGGAAGGCCAGGTGGAACTTCGATATGGTGTGTGAGGTAAATTAAGTAGGCCACCACTAATGGTTTCTAATGCATAATCTAGTCCATGAATATAAAACAAACAATAGTTGTTGTACCCCTCTCTCTTGGATTTTAATGATCACAATCACTCTATTTGTGTTCTAACTTGTTTTCAAGTGTTTTTGATGTTAGGAAAAATATTTCCTAGGAGCTCGCCCAAGAAAGCTGAAAATGGATTGACTAAGTCTACCGGCCAACCGGTGTATTTCCACCGGCCAGCCGGTTCCTACCCACCGGCCAGCCGGAGGAGCCAGGCAGTAGGCCTTCCCATTGCCTAGTGTCACCGGCCAGCCGGTGGATGACCACCGGCCAGCTGGTGAGACACCACCGGCCAGCCGGTGTGCCCAGTCAATCCTTCTGGTGGATCCTAAACTGCGGAAAGTACTAATTATGGATGCCATTTTTCATTGCTACGATCCTGTTCTTACCACTGTGGTCGGACGTAGCGTCATGGATACTTTAGTTCTTCCTCAAGATAAAAAGCGCTTTAGCTGTAATGGTAAAATCTAGATTTTCTGCAAAGGATTACAGTGATTGTTTGGCACTTCATCTGATTTATGAGAGATGGAATGAAGCTGAAAATAAAGGATCAGTGTATGAGTATTGTTGGGAAAAAGTTCATCATGTGGAAACTTTAAAGACAATTCATGCTATTCAAAAGTAATATTTTAGAAATGCTGGACTGTTGGATAGAAATGCGGGCTAGTCACATGATCTTCGATAAAGCCTGTATGGTTTGTTAAGTCATGCTATAACCATGAGGAATGGGTTATCCATTTCCACTTGGTTTATTCTCCCCCTTTCCTTATTTTTTCATTGAATTTACCCCACCTCTTGTAAATCATGGTTAGGGAACACAATAACTACTAACTGGGCTCTGATCGTATTACTTGAGCTGGATAGGCACTTTTTCAACCTTTTGTGTCCTAAAAACCCTGGACACCCCAAAAACTGTTCATACATCCAGTAAACATTTTGATATCCCAAAATTATCTATTTAAAGTAAAATTGAAATGAGAAAGTACCTGAAAAAATCATAGAATATCATACCCTCCCTAACATGAAATGTCTTAGCTTTGAGCCACATTTCAAAGTATCACTAAGCTTTGTCAGAAAAGAGATTGAACCACTATGCCTACATATTCATCTCCCCTCCCATGTCTCTTCTTTAATGGTACTATATAGTAATAAAATCTTTGTTAAAAAAGAGATTGGACCACTATGCCTACATATTCATCTCCCCTCCCATGTCTCTTCTTTAATGGTACTATGTAGTAATAAAACTAGAACAAAAGGTACAATACTACCTTGCAAAACCATCCCATTGTGATCCATAAAATGAACTATATTCTCTTAAAGGATGATTCGGCCTCCAACAAAAATTCAGCCACATGGACTCTATAGAGAAGTATAGGAAACATCACCTAAAATGAAACATAAAGAAATAATTCACATAAAGTCATACCATCATGGAATATCCAATATATTCCCCATCGGCCCGATCCTCTTCACAACACATTACTCAAAACGCTTGACACCATCTTACCATTTTTTCAAAACATTATCGCTAAACAAAAAATCACACGATAGAAAACTCACTTTGAAATCATGCTTTACACCTTAAAACACATTTTAAATGTTTAGGATAATTTCTATCAACCACATTGGGAGATACATTCCGAGAAATAAAACCAATAATATATATAAAAAGATATACAATATTCAATTGATAAAATAATGAATAACATATTAAAAAACATCCATGCTATCATGGAATTCAAATAATGGTAACATGAATATGGAAACTACTTAAAACTCAAGCCATGCTAAAATAGATGATGGAATCTCAAATTTTAATATTTTCAAATGCACACATATTCACCTTAACTTATATGTAATGATACCTAGTCCATATATACATATTAAGGTGTACAAATATGTATAAGGGATCTATACATATTTGACTATACTTTCATATACCCCTTTTCAATGATACACATATTCATTTTCATATACACATATAAGCACATATAGCCCCATGATATATATTAATACTTTCAAGGTTGAATATATATAAATGGAGAACTTATATATAGATTCTTAATTATGAATACACATGTAATCCTTTGATGATGATAGCTCAAACCTGCCAAAATGAAGACCAAAACACACTACAACGATATTTGGAATATAAAAATCACAATATCCCTAATTAAAATGTGGAAAAAATAAAAATTATATATAAATAAACCTGAAAATTATGGTAGGAGGACTGAAATTATGGTGCGGGGTTTCCGGAGGCCGCGGGGGGTGAGGCGGTCGCCGGAGGGCGCGGGGGGCGCGGGGGCGCGGGGGTCACCGGCGGTCGAGGGGGGGTGCAGGGTTCGCCAGGGGGCTCGGGGGCCGCGGCGGCCGCCGGAGGGCGCGGGTGTCGTCGGAGGGCACGGGTGTCGCCGGAGGGCACGGGTGTCGCCGGAGGTAGCGGGAAGGGGATCGGGGAAGAGGGGAGGGTTTGTGAGGGGGATCGGGGAAGATGGGTATGCGATAGGGGAGGGGAAAGCGTTGCGGCTTTTCAAAATAGATTGGGTTTCGCGGCGGTTTTTAACAAACCGCCGCGAAATCTTTCACGGATAACGTTTAGTGGCGGTTTTGTGAACCGCCGCCACAAAACCGCCGCTAAACACTGTTTATGTTGTAGTGCTAGAGGACTATCACATTATAATATGTTATTTCCCATAACTTAGTTTTCATTAGACAGCATAGTTTGTCGATGCGAGGAAAACATTTATATCCATATCATTATTTAATTTTTGAGTAATTTGTAATGTCAGTGGCTTGGGGATAATTGGTGAATCTAGAGTCACTAAGTAATTATTATATTTTATTCTAAAAGAGGTTTTGATGGTGAACCATCACTGAGAGATTGAGTTTGGGATAGATTTTTAATCGCTTTATCCTCAATTTAAATGACTCTTTACCATTTTTCATATACTCCACCAATATAATGGTCAAAAAATTTCAACCAAGTGTTTCAAAAATATATATATCTTCATGATTACTCCCATATCATTTAGTAAATATGGTTGGATATTAATGAAAATGAAACATTTATTTAGTGAAAAGTTCTGATAAAGGATTTTTGACACAAGGTGTTGTATGGATGAATAATTCCCTTAGTTAATGTGCAATAGAGATGTTTTGTATTATAGGGGAATAATTAATATTGTTAGATGAAGATGTGATCCACGTACCAGCAATTTATTTGAGATTCTTATTTTTTTCCTTTTACGATATGATGCATCAATCATGCGAGTTAATGAAATAATCTATTTTCTATTGATAATTATGTGTTTTATTGATTCTGGAATATAAATAGGGGATAAAACCA
Source organism: Viscum album (assembly GCA_963277665.1). Lineage (NCBI taxonomy): Eukaryota > Viridiplantae > Streptophyta > Magnoliopsida > Santalales > Viscaceae > Viscum > Viscum album. The sequence continues at coordinate 468,926,028 of OY728123.1, read as the reverse complement.
TCCAAATCGAAATCATATGTTACTATGTGACATTTCAAAAACATATAAGTTATTTATTGCTTCACAAAATGTAAAATATGATAATAATGAAGGTTAATTCCTTGATTTATATTAATGAGTTTCTGTTGTGTGATTGTATAAAATTTATCTATAAATTTTCAGAATATAATAATTCAGTACATGATATCTAATGAGAAATATTCATAGGAACATGGGTACCGTATTATATTTCATTGGTTTAATATTTTTATTGCTAAAAATACGAATTATTTTCTTATTTCATTTCATTTGATGTGTATTTAAAACCAATTTCATTTACCTGTGTTATTTATGATTTTTTTTTTCATATGACACACTTATGTAATGATTCTGAAGAGTGGGGTCTGATATCATTATATAATTTATTGGTTTTTATTGATATCTAATGGGATATTTATGAATTGGAACAATATGCTTCTTCACATAGGTGAGGGAATAATGCGTTGTCTCACATATTCAATAAAATATATAATGTGATTGTTCCCATATAAATGTCAATAATTTATTTCGGAAATGGTATCCAATTATTTATTTTTCATTTATATATTTTCAATTTAGGACATGTTAAATGTAATGTTTTTCACCTTTATATGATATTCCACACAATAATGTAATTTATTAAATTATTGATTAAATTATTATCTATTATTTATTTGATAAACATTAACGCATATCCTAATTAAACCCATGAAATAATATCATGATCATTAATTGTAATTTAATATTTTTATCCTTATTATGAATCGTACATCACTGATTTCTCACATTTTTATTTCCACAAGTTTTGATGTAAATTAATATATATATTATATCTAGAGGATTATCCATTGTGGAAAATTTATTTTATATATTTAAACCTTGTTAAGGATTATTCCATATATTAAATAATGGAAAAATAGTCTTATACTTGAAAAAATGCATTTTTTATTAAATGATTTGTTCTAAATGTCACCAAATCAAATCCTAAAAAATCATGATATTTTTTTAATAAATAAATATATAAAATACATGTATGTGATACTGTATCATTTGTGGGGAATAATTGATGGTATTAGATTAATGATTATATATCATTAGTGGTTATGATGTTATGTAAGAATAATTTAACAAAATATGAGTTACTCTTTACCATAATATCAAATGTATAGATTGTAGTTTCTCATAGATGATTTAATTTTTTTAAGGTATATATTTTTTATTGATTTTATATAAATTACATCTCAATCTAAATTCTAGAATGTGGATGTGACTATTTTATAAATAAATCTACAGTACCTCATAATAATACACTAGTTGGATATAAACACAATCATAACTCAGGTGAATGGTTTTTTTGATGAATAATATAGGCCATTATAGACACAATAATTGTAAATTCACAGGTTTATTTACATATTCATTACTATCCACTAAATTTGATTTGAATATAATTTGGTCTAAAAACCAAAAAGTAATTACAATTGATAACATTCATTGAAATATATTTATTTATGAGTTAAGGTTCTTGATAATTGATAAGTGATTCATAGATAATGGGAAATTTGAAGATTTATTTAATTGACTTTAATAATTTTCGGGATTTCAATATTTTAAAAATGTTAAATCCAATTTTTGGATTTTTCATTTCGGGACAGGATATGATGTACAAGAGAACATAAAATATATAATAGTATATTGAATGAAATTTATAGAATAGAAATCATGAATTTATTAGTTGATAAGACATATTCAGATTGAGTTTTTTTTATACTGTCATTTTCTCTAATTTTATTGATTAAGATTTGATAGTTTTCGTATTTGGTTATGTTCATCAAATTTTTTAGATTATGGTATATATTGGGCAGTATGTGATTTTATGAAAAAAAATATATAGTTTGTTGGTTATGGATATAATTGATTTACTGATTAATATAAGATATCAACATAATTTTAGGTCAAATTGAATCATATTGTTTTGTGAAATATATATTTTATATAATATATGATTAGGGTATATATAAAATTTATTATTTAATTATAGGAGTGGTTTATATTGTATGATGAATGAAAAGTTACAAAATATTGTATAAGCTAGTAAGGTACTTACCAAATTGAATATATTTCCCAAATGTTATTATGTTATGACTAATCTATCCAAATTTAATCACAGGTTTATATTAAAAATATATGCATAAAATTATTTAAAATAGAGAATATAAAAACACAATATTTTAATATATATTTTTTCATTTGATGATTATATTAAAATGGTTTTCAACATTCCACACTGAACTATAATAATACAATAAATATTATTCAAGTTATATTAATAAAAATTAAAAAATAACTTTAATAACAATAATACATTTATTGAATGAAACAATGTAACAATTTATTAATAAATGTGTTTAATTATTATTTAATTAATACATGTTTTCTATTATAATTTATCTTATTTAATTAAATCAAGAAATATAAAAATTAAAAATAATATTCTTAAAAATATTATTTAATATATTTTAATTATTTGAATTATAAATTGAAATTAAATAATATTTAGATCACATAATGTTTTAAAAATAAAATATTCCATATAACTGACTATTCAATATATTTTAAATTTATAAAATTTATATAGATATATATAATTTAAAATTTCAATTTAATAATAATATATTCATATTTTAATTTATAATATCAAACATATCATAGGGATAATTTTTAGGTCTATTCTAAAAAAATCAATATAGTGTAAAGAATGAAAAATACAATTTTAACCAAAAAACTCAATTTTATGAAATTGTTAATAAACAACATATACCAAGAATATTATAAAATAATTTACATGATAAGCTATTTTTTAAATAGTAAATTTATTTATTCAATATAATGATTTAATCATATAAAACTATGTTATACTTTTTAGAAAATAATTCACATTACATACTAGTTTAAAATCTATTTTCCATAATTTCATTTAATTACACAATTGAAATACATAATGTGTTTTGGATTTTCCAAGAATGACTATAACTATTATTTAAACCCTAATAATATAGATTCTATCATGAATCATAATGAAATTAAAAATTTCTAATAGAGAAAATTTATATCCTTGAAAACATATTTTTGCTTAAAATTGGGTTTTCTCCATTGTGTGCAATAATAATTACATTAACCATTAAAACACTATGAAATATTATATCATAAAATTATTTTTAGATTTTGGATCAAAATTTTAATATCATTTAATAAGGTCAATTTCAATTTTCTTAATAAAAATTAGATTACTAGGATTAATGATAATTGATATGATAATGAAGAAATATTTATTTTCAAATAATTCCATAATTATCATTATATTTTCCTACGTGTTGACCTTTGAAAAATTTTAAGTTGGGATAAATACTGTAGGAACAATTATTATTTTTGAATAAATGGAATAAAGAATCCATTACCTTTGTAGGATCATGTGTATAGCTTGTATTATCATGTTACCCTAAATGAGATATGTGATAACATGAAAATTCCATCTTTTGATCAGGTTGCATAAAGGAAATGGGGATAAAATACCCATTAAAATGTGTTCACACTATCTCATGACTCATAACATTTCATGAAATTTCATAGGGAAGCATGTGGGAAATGTGAAAGGATTTGCATCATCTAGTCAATGAATTTTGGGGCCTTTACATGGTGTAAGTTATTCACATGATTCCCCTTAGATTCATTCTACAAAAGCATCAGAATTATGCCACCAAACTAGGATGAAAGAGGATATCCATGATACCTATATTACATGATCTTCGTTCATCATGTGACACCCACTTAGTTATGAGAATAACTCCATGATAAGCCAACACTTCAAATTGATTTAGCATGGTTGTCATTGAAGGGGAAATCATGTGGTTTCATCTAGATATGGGTTAACACCCACTATATAAGGATCATCAACCACATTATATGTAGAAATAACCAAAGAAACTAGTACATAGTGGTGAACTATGCATTATATAATGAATTATGTAAGGCTTGGTCACACTAACTGAATGATACATAATCAATGTATGTGTATATTACTTTTATTTAGACAACATATGTTACACTGCATGTTTACCTTAAAAATAGACAAAGATACAGGTGGATGGAACATAACCCTCCATTAATCAATGAAAGGAAGAAAAAATCAAGAGATACAAAAATGTGAGTGATAATTATTTAGTATAGAAATCACATGATCACATAAACCTTCCACTTAATAAATATTAGTTTGTAACATAGTATATGTTAATGTAAAAATAGTGGTTCAACCATAAATCCCATGATAATGCTTTGTCATGTGAACATATGACAACATCACTTTATTGTGACTATATTATTTTCATCACGTCCACTTTTGGATATACTTATAGACACATTCATCGCCTGAACTTATATTGGTTACATTATTGAATGGCCTTAATGATATTATATGATAAAATGACTCCAAATATTTAACATGTAGTGAATAAAGACCTCATCAACATGTAAAAAGCACGTACATATGACAGTCACATGACAACTTGACTAAACATTTCTTCACATTTAAATACATAATCCCTTTCTCTCCCTTAAGTTTTTCATACACTACCTAGTATATTAGTCTTTTTACCATTTATTCTCAGCCTATATTCTGTTCCCATCAGTTTTCAATTTAATTTTTGAATAATGATTAATCATATATTTTATAAATAGGTTATATAATACACCTTCCTAAGTACCAAGATCTATATTAAACCAATTTTCATGGGATATTTATAAATATCTATATTAATTGTAATGAATTTAATACCCATATATATTCATCAAACTATAATCCCATTATTGGAAACTCATGAACCATTATCTATTATATTCTTATGATCATATTAAATAATGGTGTTTTTAGGAATGAATTCTCACACATATATGCAATACATATAATTTTCATCGATCCATTCCTTCAAAAACCATATATTACTCTTGTGGGATTACATATATAAAATGATAATGTAATTAATAATATAAAACACTATGATATTGGAATTCTACATAGGTGTATTCCTCTCCTATATCTTCAGTAACATCAAAGGTACATATTCCAAAAGAACAATAAAAGTGATGACTAAATTCCTATATCATGATAAAAATTAGAAAAAATTCTATGTGTAGGACCCACTCAAATATCAGGGTTATCTCAGTGTAAAAGAATCATACTAAAATCAATATAATTAGGACAACATTCAAAATGAAGTATCTCTGATAAGTAATAGTTTTTTATATCTAATATGAACCAAAAATTTCAATTCCATTAAATTTATATAGTATTATTCTATATATTTTTTATAACCCCAATATGACTGACATGGTTTAGAGATGTGCAGTGATTGTAAAAATATAATTATTTTAATGACCACAATATATTAACCTTTTTAATATTTAATATAGATTACCTCTTATCCTCATTTTTGATGGGTATATTCTTGATGATATTTCTTATGGAAGATCCATACACATAATACACTTTTAATTATATATTCTAAAACATTATACTGATAGGGAACATATTTTAACTACAAGTACATTGATTATTTTCTTCACAAAATATATAGGAATCCTCTCTAATGCTCGTGTCCCATATCCAATGTTTACTTGTGTTAATATATGTCCCTTTCACATGATATTAGGTTTCATGGTATGGTCCCATATTGACTACGTGGTCATCAAATATTATTCTCACAGGATATATAGGACTCATCTTTGATGTCCAATATTGATTGAAAATTCAAAAACCTCCCAAGAGGGTGATAATTGATTAGAGTGTACAATTGATGAATTTAATAAAATCATCATATGATATTAATATACTAATATGGAACATGTAATATAGATAGATTTTAGGCACCACACATTAATTCCATTAGATCATTTGAATATGGGTAAACAACACCATTTTCATATATGGAGAGGATTCAAAATCATATAATAAATCTGTAAAAGAGTCCTATGGTAAGAAATAACTCCCCCAAATATGGTTATATTAGCCTGATATCCCATCCTCATAATGAGTATGATATCCCATGTATCTTTGATAATAATCCCAAATAACATTAGGTCTTTGGAATGACTATATGTATGTCATTATAAATGGGGGATATGATGGGTGTTTCTATGGATAAACCTTGATTTTTTGAGTTATTGGGAAACTATACTAATATTCTCATAATTAAGAGACATACCATGTATCTGAACACAAAATGAAATGGTGAAAACAATGTGAATCCTTATAAAATGTCAATCCTATAACATTTAATTGATGAGTGCTTTTTATCATTTAAAATTAAATTAAATTGATGAACCACACACTCATATAATTTTCACTATATTTCGTAAAATGTTTTTTTATTTTCATTATTATAGGATAGAAAAGTACAAAATATAAAATAAAATAAATCTATATCGATAACCTCATTGATAACATTTTCTGGAACCTCAGTAGTTGAAATGACCTTTGTGATTAGGAAACAATTTCAACTATACAGAGCCTTCATTAAAATTTTTTAAAAATTATTTTCATGGATTACCACTAACACAAAACAATACAAAAAATCAAGGCTATATTATATAATCACTAAGAATTTAATCACTGAATCATATCCCCCATATGGAATAATATGATGATACATTTGATTCATGTCCCCATTAAAACAACTTTTGGAGCCTATACCTTTATAATGATATCATAAAACATCGTTACCATAGAAATGTGGACCATGGATTAGACTAAGGTACTATCCAAATAAAAAAGTATCCTAGAATATTTCTTTTCATCCAATTACACCATCGTCATCCCACCAATGACCTAAGTATCTTTATAAGATAACTATCGGATATTTTGGTCCCCTAAAATTAAAATCCTATAAACAAATAGATCCCACCATAAAAAACATGTTTTAGATCAGATGATAAGGATAATATACTTTCCCCTATCAATGATATTAATCTATATATAATTGTGTGATATAGTGATTGGTGTCATATACCTTCTACCCCAAATCATATGTTTAAGCATATAATGGCCACAAAAAAGGAACACACATATAAATGACATCCCATGTGATGCATATTGTAATGTTTCAATTCCACACTAAATAATGGATTTTGAATATGTCCAAACATCAATCAATTATTTCCTCATGTATATCTTGTATGTTGATATCTTGCTAGACTATATTTCAAGACATTCCCCTCTAATGTGGATGTATGATTTTATAAACGATTTTTAGCTTTTATATAATATTAGAAATTGGTACTGGGGCTAAAACATATTCTTATAACATAGATTGAGCATCAAATTATCATAATAAATATAAATTAATTTTTATATTGGAACAAAAACTTATTATTTCTCACATCTATGATGATGACTAGAATATTATGTTAAAGGGAATGGAATAATACCATGATCATAATCCAATGTTGATTTTGGATAACCAACCAAATATAGATGTAATATAATTATAGTCACATATTCAAGTTAATGAAATACCATCTAAATAGTCTAATTTCACATGAATATATTAAAATTACCATTCAAAATAGGGTTCATCAAAAAAGATATTGAATATCATTATGTAATTCCCATATTCCTACCCAAAATGAAAATTAAAGTCAATCTTTTCAGTCTTCATACAAGATATATGTATATATTCCTACTGAAATGAAAAAAAAGGCTCCCAAAAAATCATTCAGATTATTATATGTGGAGATCTATATTCCATCTCAAATTTATAATGTACATTAGCTTACTTCAATATGTAATTTATATTTGAATTGGGTTTATAAAACTAATTAAAATAGGGTTGAGCAGAAAATTCTAGAAACCCCCAAATGTAAAGATTATATTATTGATATAAATTTAGAAAAACTATATCATATTCATGTAGTATCATATAAATGGGTTTATATTCTCAAGGCAAAAAAATTCAATATATAAACATTGATGACCCCCAAATATTATTCCTATAGTCCCATAAAATCCAAAATATTGGGTGGAATATTATATTTATGACATTTAATGTGGTTCATATACTGATCATACAAAATTACAATTATTCATGAAGATATTCAACTCATATATACTATATAAAAATTGATTTTTTACTCATGAAATGAGACAAAAATGAAGAACATTCATGATATGTATCCAAAATTTTTCTTGTATATGGATTATGGTGATCCATCCTTTAATATCCATCATAGATGACTTACCGGCATTAATATCAACCCATGATAACCAATTGACCCCATTTTTAAGACTTCTGTCTATAGGGTGTTTCTAAAAACATAGGGGTTACCAACATATAGTTCCCCATTAAAAGAAAAAACTATTCCTCAGTACAATTGAAACATAGAGAAGAAACCTCAATGTACTGAAAATGTGTAAGAATTTTCCACTGATGAAAAACAAGTTTGATTGGATATATGGATGGATTATTAAAAAATACTATTATCCTATTCACCAAGGTTTTAGGTTTGGATATTGAAAAGGAACCGAGAAATCCATCAACACGATTTCCTCCACAACATAATGACTCACTAACAACTAATCACTAAATCTCATCAAGAACCCAATTCATTAGATGGGGTACATACAAATCATTAAACTTCACCCAATACCAATGATAGAATAAACTCCTAGATATAAAATTTTGTAACATCATATTCATAATAGATATCATTGGAATATATAATATATTATCTTACAGGCCAATCTAAAAAGGATTGACTATTTTGAAAATAAATAAGAATTATGATTTTAGGAAGACTTTTAGAAATACAACCCTAATCAAGTAGACTCAAATGAAGTGAAAAAATCTCACGCATAGAATTGAATTTCCAAAAATCCTTGGAATCTATTTATTGAAATATATTACCATTATGAGTGGGCTATTCAGTAGGACCATTAATGCAGGAAATTTTACTAAATAAGTAATATCATGATGGAATCCATCATATTATCAATTTGATAGATAACATATTCATGAGGGTAAGTGAGATTTAAAAACCATCCTAAACACATGGGTCATCACATCTCAAGAGGGTTCTAATGAAATCATTGGTGTCTCAAATTAATCCCCATCACATAGGTATGGGAAAATTTTATTCATAACAACCATCATAAATGATATCAAATTATCATAAATTGGTTTAGAATTTTATAATGGAATACCTATGTAAACCTCATCACTCTAGGATGTGTGTTTAATTATCACTATCCCCTATAATATTTTCCTTCTCCAGAAAATGAATTGGCTATGAATAGCTGACACCATATATGTTCAAGTCTTCATATAACCTTAACTAAACATTTAGGGCTTCCAAATATGACATTATTAGATACTCTCTCAATGCAACTATTAATGGAATGAAACTGATGGACCATTTTAATTTAAAATAAAACCTCATAAGGGTCATAATCCATAATAATCAAATTATATAAACAGAATAATGGAAGATCTAGACGTATCACATGAGGGAATCAAGGGATACCAAAAATCTCTTTTGCACAATGAATGATGGTATTTTTGTATTTCCCAATACATCTTAATGAACAATACCTACATCAATTTAAAAAATTATAACAAAAAAATAAAAGAATTGTGGTGTGCATTGATGAAGAATTATCTCTTGTGGAGAGTGATGTTGATGAAAAAAATGAAAGATTCACTTTTTATATATCAGTAAAGGATCTATAATATATCACTTATAAATTGAAACATTCACATACTTGAAACCATTAAAACACATATTAAAACAATGCGGGTCTATATTATTATTACCTAATATAAGGACCAAAATCCCCTATATATAACATTTGGTAAAAATATATGAGCGAGAGATTAAACATATGGTGTTTAAATGAGGAGTTACTCAACAGAAACATTCCAACATCACATTTTATCTATTTATAAGAATATATATATCCTCAAATCTGTCAAGAAGGAATCTAATATTAAAAAAAGGATGTCATATAATCATTAATATGTATTTATATCAAGAATTAAATATAACATAACCAAGGAAATTAATAAAGATCATGGATTTCCAAATTTATGGAGGCATCCCCAACACCTTTATGAGAAGATCATATAGACCTGTTATGAATAAAATAATAATATGCAACATCCCAGGTAAATAAAGAATACGAAATTTTAATATTTTTTAATATTTGTGAATTAAATATGAATTTTACTTTAAAGGGGTTTCTATGTTTGACTGGGTACCCGATACGCAACAACGAGTTTCTTTGAAATCATACATTGCATACTAATAATATAATAATATTATTTTAAATGGTAGTTAACACATAGCCATTATAATTGAGTGAATGAATTTAAACAACTAAAATATGATTATATATGCATGTTAAATGTTTTTACATTTATCCAATAAAAGATAAAGGCTTAAAATAAGAAAAGAATTCAATTTTAGGCATAAATACTCTAATATTCACCAAACGGTCGATTTATCACCTTTTGATGGAGAAACCTCCTTAAAAATAGTTTTGGTCACTCTTATACATTCTATTGGATCAAATAAAATCCTTCTTTATAATTGGGACATGAAAAATTTCTCTGTGCATGTTTTTTTTATTTTTCTGATGAAGTTCATTTTTAACGAATAAGTGAAAAATGTTGTATTTTAATTCAAAACCTCATTTTAATATAATTTATTTATATTATTAGATTACCTTTTGAATTGATTTTAAAGTGAAATTAGAATATATTTTTACCATTTAATCCGATGGTGGTCATTAAAATTAATTTCACTTTGATTTTGGACTTAAACAAGTGTCAAACTTTTGATAGATATTATTTCTTAAAAACATGCTATTTTTTTGAAAACGGGTATTAATTATTAAATCAATTAATGCAACTTTTATGATTTGAATTTTGTAAAATAGCCATTATTTTTGAATTTTAAAAATTTGACATACATGGTTGTCATTAGTAAGTAAAAAGTGGTTCAATGGGATGAAACTAATTTTTTGGTGAATAGTAACCTTTATGTTTTATTAATCGCGATTAAAAGTAATTTGTGTAATTTAAGGTAAAAATAATGTTATGATAATATGAAATCACCTTGACACATATCATAAACTTATTGGATGAGTCATGGCCAACCAATAAAATCCATGGGTCAATTTATGGGATTCCATGGAGCCACTTGGGTAAGATAATGACATTAATACCTTTTATTTAATGTAAAAATAAAAATATCACAAACATGTATTATTTTAGTAAAAAAAATTAACATGGGGTTATATAATTGATATATTTGACTATAAATATTCATTAGAAAGGTAAAATGATTTCCTACAACATGGTAATTTTATTATAATTTTTTGAGATCAAATAAATAAAATTATTTATGACAAAATGATGATGCAATGTTTACGTCATTAATTAATGATTTAAATAAATATAAAGATAATGTTTAAAATAATATCAATAATTTGTCTAATTATTATTGGATGATTTTATTTCGAACATGTGAACTTTATATTTGAATTTAATAATTTTTTGACCTTTATAAACCGAAAATCATTATATAATAAAATAAGAGTTTCATGCTTTCCAAAAGAGCTCCTCATCTCCCTTATAAAAAGACCCCACTTCCTACCCATTTCACACACTTCTCAAGACCTTTGTCTCATCCAAACTATAATCATATAAGCTCCCAATATCCCTCTCTTAGTCCTAGAAGTTATACCTTAGGCAGAAAGCTCTTCAAGAATCCCTTTTGGTTCAAACCAAAGGGAGTTACACGATTTAATGGTAATGTATTCTTTTATGTTCTTTTGTTTTATTTTGCTTCTCCAACGCCCTAAACTATTTTTATTCATTTCTTTTGTAACAAAACCTTTATATTAAATATTCTAGGATGTTTTTATGAGAAGGATTTGAGCTACACTTACACACACCTCCGCCTAATGTTTAAAGAGCACACTATTTCTGTGGATAGAGAATTACTGCCACACGAAACGATGATTGTTCAATATTCTCTTAACAGATTTCGTGGTGGAAATTATGTTGTCACTGTATTTATATATGATATATATTATGTTTTCTGAATGATTCTAAATTTTCAATTTATGGAATAACTTTATTGTTTCCATAATGGATAAACGTGATAATTTCATTTTTTGAAGTGCGGACTACAGCCCCCTCAAAGTGATTTGAATCGTTAATGCCATATGTGGGATGTATAAATGATGGAGTTAATAATATTATATATGAAATTATAATGGAATTATAATGTACCTTTATATCATTGTGATTTCATTCCATTAAATATGAAATAGAAATGAAAGTAGCGTTCGTGCGTACGTATGGCTTACTGTCTCCATGAACGGTACATTTCATTTATTACCTCTAAGTTTATTTACTATTATAAATAAATGTATATTCTGGTTATATATGATATATATGATATCCAAATCATGAATATCATTCTAGATATAATGAACCTTTGACCACATGAACAACATGTAATTATAAGAAGTCTATTTATGACTTATGTACTAGATATCTACAAAACAATCATTATTAACATAAATGATTACATAATGTTTATAACATGTAAATAGGTGATATTAAAGGAACAATAAACTTGAAAAATTCTCTTAAGAAAGTTGAAATTAACTTTATTTTATTATTCAGGAGATTAAATAGTGATTGAGTCAAGTCGGAGACAAGGTAAGGGACTTCGTCTCCATCTCCTTTCATTGAGGCATATTATGTTCTAATACAAGACTTTCTTTTATACGCTTTATAAAACACATTTTACTTTTCATTTCCTTCAAAGGGAATATATTTCTATGAATCGTTTTACTAAACAAAGAAGATGGAATGTTTCTTTTAACGTATATGGTGACAATGTCCTCTTTCGCTGCCGCGAGTATTATTGGAGCTTTGGCTTCCTCAGCAAGCCGTAATGTTTTTAAAAGTAAATAAATACCATATACTCTATTATGTATTTTGGAATTGAAAATGGTTTTGATAATGGATTGGTTATTTCAATATATTTATGTGATTTATTGTGATTGAAATGTGGAAATTTTTTCTTTCCATTTTATTTGTTTTATGTCTTATGCTTTTATAACGGTACTTGGACATTTGACGGGTGGTTACGTGATAAACCAAATGACGGGTGGTGCCGTGAATACCAGGATGGGTGGTTACATTATAACATCCAATGCATTGGGTATGGAAGTCATCCGTACGGCTATTTCATTTAGTGATATGTGTGGAAGTCGATAGTATGGTTATTCCATTTATCTATGTTTATGTCCCAAGTTACCATTATATGTTATGTGTTATTTATATGGGTTTATGATAATATTTTGTTTAAAAAAGGCTAAATAATGATATTTTATTCAGTGAAGAGTATTTACTACTTCATAAAGGTGGAAAGTATTACTTATTATAAAGTATTCATGGTTTACCTATTGTTTTGATGAAAACTAACAGTTTTCCTTCTTTGTGTATCCCTTACTGAGCTTTTTATGCTCAACCCAATTTTTTGAAATGTTTTTCATATGACATAATGTGGAATAGGGTCAAGGATGGGATCAAGTAAAAGTCATGCTATCATAAAAATATAACTAGACATGACTCTTTTTTTCAAGAGTTCATGTTTTGTAAAAAAATGGAAACTGTGTAGAAGTGTCTACTTTTTAATCTTTTGAGATGTAACAGTTATGTCCTAATTCTCTAAAACTCTAAACCTGAAAAGATCATCAATGTGAATTTTTATATTAACTCAAGATTAAGTAATTTTTTAAGGCTGGGTCCTTATATAATAAGTCGTGAATTCAGTAAAACCATGTAATGCCTCACTTACTACATAAAATTATGAGGGTTTCTAAATGATTTTGACCCCCAAAAAACTTATCACCATCCAGTCTATAGGTTGCTAAAATAAATCCATGCAGTAGATGTAGACCCTCATTTATCCTTAGAGGAAGAAGTATAATTACACCCCATGATTTTTTGAATTATGTTATCTCAAAATAAAGTATTCTTGTTAATATTTATCATCTCACCCAACTGTATAAATAGTGTTATATATAGATAAAGGGACTATGATTTATGTAATTTATTTTAAATACTGATGATAGAATGAGTACGCACAACAATGACATTCCTTGATTATTTGAGTAACATGGAAGGCTCAATTCTACCAAATAATAAAATATTATTATTTAATATAATAATACATAAACTATATGTTAAATTATGTATTATAAATAGAAATAAATAACATCTAATAATATAGTATTTACACAAATTTATAATTAACCATTGGGTTACAGATTAATTAGAAATGAAAATGAAAATAATTGAATATAAAAGAAAATATTATTTTTTATGCACACAAAGATGATTTATCCTAATAAATTAAAAAAATCAACATTTATTGAGTTATATAAATGTACTATATATATTATTCTCAATATAATTTTGATTTATACTCATCAGATATATTTGGTAATATTATGATATAAAAAACACAATATTTCTCATAAAAATTAATATTTTTAAAAGGGGAATTTTACCATATTTTTGTGGAGAATTTATTTTAAAGAAAATATAAACTTATTGATTTTATAGCTCAAAAAATACCAATTCTAAATCAAAAAATAAAAATTAGGTTACGCTGAATTATTATTATTTTTCTCAGAGATTTCACTTTTTGACTAATTATGAAAAATACTTAATTTAAATTCAGATCTATTTTTAATATAATTTATATACAGAGTTAAATTATATGTTAATGTGGTTTTAATGTAAAATTATATAATTTGTTTAAATTTAATCCAATTTTTCTCATTGGAATCAATTGGATTTTGAAATTTGGTATTGAAACATAAGAACAATTTAGTCGTTTTTACTTAAAAACGTTGTATTGACTCCACGTTTCTGGGATTAAATTTAAATTAATTCATTCAAATTATATTTTTATAATTTTGAAAAATTATATTAGATATTTTTAATAATAATAATTTATAATGGATAATATGTTTATTTTTGTTTTTTACAAAAATAATACTGAAATTAATGAAAATTAATTACACCGATTAAGGTGAAATAAAGGAAAACCATGGGCCAATCCTTAATCATAATGAACCAAATGACCTGGAAACATCTCCACAATGATTTTTTAAGGACATATTTAAATCCTTTACACCCTTATATATACTTTTATCTATATTTTTTTCAACATTAAATGGTAAAAATGTGCGATAATTTCCCTTTTCCAAAACATAAAAGAGTGAAGCTCATCCCCTACTATGAAGGTCCCCTCTCCATCCATTTCCTCACACCTATAAAGACACATTGGATGGAAAATGATCTTACAAATCTGATCCTAAAAATACTTCATCTTCATAGAATCCTCACATTTTTGGGAAATTCATTAAATTATTCCCCTTAGTTCAAACAAAATATAGTAACACAAAGAAGAGGAAATGACATTCATAAAGATATACAGATTAATTTCCATTATTTTCCCCAAAAAAATACTTATTACACGAGTATAAAAAAATTGAATCATTAATATACGAGAAGATTTTAATTATAAGGGTTGAATCTAAATTATCACACACATCCATCTATTGGGTAACGATCATATGGTCAATGTGTATGACGAACAAACGCTACATGAAACGATGATTTTTTATTTTTTCCTTTAACATGTATAATAGTGGGGAAGTAAGATGGATATGATATTTATATATGATATATATTATTTATTTATTCTTCTTTTATACTTTTATTACACAAAACTCTATACATTATAACTTGTGTAAATACAGTCACATCGTTTCCGGATGTGTGGACTACAATATCATCAAAGTTATGTGATTCATTAACCTTATACATTGAATGTGTGATGTATGGTTTTAGTGAAAATATATAATATATATAAAATAATAATACTATATTAATAATGTTATATACATCTATAAATATATTTTATTGGCATAATTTCTTTATATAAAATTAAAAAAATGAAATCATCATTCAAGTGTATGTATGAATTACTATCTCCAAGAATGGTGTATTCCATTTTTTCATTGTATATTTCATAAAATATTTTAAATAAATATATGATGAATATATATGATATTTGTATAATTTTTTTACTTTCTTTCGGTTTTTAAATCATGAACTATGTATGATTTTGAAGAATAAAAATTCAAAACATGTACAAATAACAAAAAGTATATTCCCTGAAGTGAAACCATGACATAAAATTGTTAATAAGAGGGTAATATAATGTAATTAGAAAACCATATAAGGTAATAGATATAATAATAGTTTTCTAGGAAAGATAAATAATAAAATTATATTATCATACAGTATGTATGATTGGGAATAATTAGATTCAATACTCAAGGTGGGGAAATTTTAACTCACTTGTTATATCCTTGATATACATTCAATATTCACCACTCTTTTATTTTTCATAGTATATATACATCCAATGAATAAGTTCTATTATTATAATTCTTCAAT
Source organism: Viscum album (assembly GCA_963277665.1). NCBI lineage: Eukaryota > Viridiplantae > Streptophyta > Magnoliopsida > Santalales > Viscaceae > Viscum > Viscum album. The sequence continues at coordinate 468,909,406 of OY728123.1, read as the reverse complement.
ATATTTTAATTTATATATATATATATTCTATAGTCATTATTTTATGAAGATTTATGTTTCAAAACATACCAAATTGGTATAACAGTTTTGGCAGATGATTACTTCTATGAGACTCATGTTTTTTTGGACATAATATATTTTTCAAGGTTTATATAAATAAATTTGACATTTCATATCATGAATCTATATATTTTAATTATAATTTAATCTTCATGTAAGTAAATTTATTTAAATGGAGCTTATTATTCCAATTTTCCATTCGGTGTGAATTTGATTAAATAATCTCATAGTTTTTCAGTATTGTTTTTGAATATGTTTTTATAGACAAATTATTATGATCTATATCTCAAGAAAAACCATGAGTTTCATTATCATATTTTTTCATGATATATTCATGTTTTAGTACCATTCTTCTTCTATTTTGTACTTACGATAATTATGAAATTGATTTAAATAAAAATATAATGTTTTATCTGTTTGGTTAGAAGTCTATTTTATTTATAAAACTATGTTTTATTAAATGTTATAAAAAACGACTTCAAAAAATAATTGAAAATAATTTTCAAGGGTAATTATTTTATTTTTTTATGTGGTTAAAAAATTATACATTACATGTTTTCAATTATATTTTACATGAAAATATTTAGATAATTTTTTTTCTTTAAAAAATAATTTCAAATAATTTTAAAAATTATTCTATAAGTCCATAAAATGTAGTATTGAATGAAAATGATATTGATTTTTTTCAAGGATTATTTTATATTTTTCATTCTATTTTCAATGAAAACGTTTTTCAAAATTATTTCATGCTTCTACTAAAATTTTTAGTATAAAAAAATGTTTTCAAAATGTGGTAAATATTTATTTATATATTATCAATGTATTTTCAAGGATATTATTCTCAAAACGTTTTCAGGCTCACATTATATGATTTAAATTTATTTTAAAATTATTTCCCTTATAAGATGTCATCCATTGGTGTTACTTATTTCTTTTTGAGGAAATGAGTCTATTTTTCAATTCATAATATTTTTCTGAATGGTTAATTTTTTAATGGTATGATGTTAATGAAAACCAATTATATTTCAAATGTTATATTCATTTTAAAAAAGATTTATTTCTAGATTTTAATTTTGAAGTAATTATTATGAAAACTCTATCATTTTTCACAGGTAATGATATTTAAAAATTTATATTAATCCCATTTTATTATATGGGTTATGATATGACTATTTATGATTTTTTGGAACATGTATCTATGATTTTTTTTATAATGTGTCTTGGGGTGTGATCACTAACTACTAAGATTGTTAGGAGAGTGAACCATAAATAACAAGATGGCATGGGTAGTTTACTCAAACTAAGATGATTTCCATGTGAGTGATTCCTGACTACCATGCTATTAGGGGAAGTGAAAAAATACTACCATGATGGAATTGGTAGAGGTGTCTTAAATACTATGTTAACCATTTTATATATTTAAAGGTGTTCCATAATTCCATGCATTATTCTTTTAATTCTATTTTAGGTCTTATGTTATTTATTCCATTATGATTCAAGTTTAATGAACTTCTAATCTATATGACATGATTCATGTTTATGATCTTAAGATATAAAGGGTATAATTATATAATGCTAGGATATCGTTCCTCTACCCATATAATCATGCTTATGCTAACATGTATCCCATAATTTCCCTTACTGAGCTTCTAAAATAACCCCATTTTATGTCAAATTTCCTAGGTTTTGATGATATGTATTAAGATTGACTTTTCTAAGAAGGGGTTTTTACATGAATAACGCAGTGGGATATAATGTAGTTTACATTTTTTACCAGACTCTGTATTTCCATGTTTCCAATGGAGTTGAACTAATATAGTATTTTAGTGTCTATTTGTATTATTTTTATGTATTTTGAAAATGTTATGTGACATATATATTTGTAATTATAGGTTCTATATATTTGGTATTAGATAATATGATTATCTAATAATTAGAAACTAGTCTGAGAAACATTTAGTGAGATACCTAGAAATATTTCAAAGGATATTTCAAGGATTTTCTCTAAGGTTTTGTTTATTGATGTGGAAAAGTATAGGAAAATATCATAGAAATTAGGTAAATGATAGAGCTGGTGTTGTCCTAGAAATAAACCCCAGCCCGGGTACTACACGACGGTGGGCTCTAGAATTTGAAAGGGATTACAATCCTGAGAAGGTGTGCCGGTCCATGCTTTTTATAACCTGGTACATGAAAAAGACCCTCACTATAGACATTGTTGAAACATTTTGTGGATATGATTGTTGAATTCACTGATGTTTCATGAACCATCTCGATGGATTTAATAGATTTTTTATGAATAACATAGGTTAAGACAATGACATCATTGATTATGAAGGTATAAAAATATATAAATACTATAAGATATTTTTCATGATGTTGTGGTTTTATTTTATGATATGTGTTTCTCACCATGTTCTCTCTGTTTTAGTCAATTGCGAGAACTAAAATGAATATGTTGAACATTGAATGTTTCAAATGTACAATTCATAATATTTTTCAAAATCAATTTCCAAAGTGGAAATGTCATAAATATATTATTTAAGGTGATAGTGAATTTTTTATACATATGAAGATAAAGAGGCAGAAAATGACTTGTAAAAGTTAGGTGATGTTATTAGAATACTGTTTAAATTAAACATAAGATGCCTGAACAGATTGAGGTTCAGTAACATTAAAACATTACTCATATTTCATGTAATAATAAAGAGTTATTAAACAATATATTGATGAATCAGGTGTAATGGATTAAGAATAATTTTTGGTGAATAAATTATCTATGTTTTGGAATTCAATGATTATTTTATATGACTCATGCAATATATACAAATTTTTAGTATAAACATTCATTAAGGATAGAAAATGACTTTATGAGTGGTCATGAGGTAAATGAAAAGTGATTTAATGGAATGTTTATATTTTGATTATGGGAAGGTGACCCTTATTTTTTTCACGATATAGAAAAATTATTTTTATCTTGGAAGAAGATATTATTATTTTGGGTCAAGTAAATTGGATACTATCAATAACCGTGGAACTAATTTATTAGTTTCTGACAATGTAGTATATTCCATCATTAATGATTTGTATAACATCTTGGAATTAAAGATGATGTCTAGAAACCATTATAATAAGGAAGAATTCACGTACTACAAAAGGATTTATGGTAATTTAGGTTATTACCATGTTTCAACAGAATATTTAGTGAAGGTATTCACATACGTCTAATTTGAAACCCAATAAGTAATTTGTGATGTGTGGGGGATAAATGTTAATATTATTTCATGATCCTATTAATTTTTTTTTGGATTTTTCTTTTTGGAGGATTTTTTAGGATAACCAATTATTGATTGATTTAGTTACACAATGGATGATATTTATTATATTAATGTATTCTCTCACCACATGAGTATTTATAAATATTGGATAATCTATTTTAAAAATTTGATGATAACTGATGCAAGATAGGATGAAATATAATTGACTCATTACCTCTTAGTACTTTAAGAATGAAAAATTTAACACAATTTTAGGAGAAAGGGTTTAAGAGGATCATAGAAGCAATAATGGTGAGGTTGTCCTAGAATCCTGCAAGTATATACTTTCGATAAAATTCCTAAAAATTATGAGAATGATAAAAATAAAATATTTTCCTAATACATTAGTTTTTGAACTGGTGGAATTTTAATTCATCTTATATTTATAACATAATGGCCCTAAATTTTGGATTGATCACACCCTAGTTTCTGAATGATGACAAAGATCACACCCTATAAATATTTATGATTTCCATTAATGTCCATGTTTTATGTTCCAACACATTATATCATATATGGAAAGATAGTTATTAGTTAAATTGGGCACCCATTTTGTTTTTAGATGTCACATTCTAGAAGATCTTTTAATTTTAATTTTTACGATGTCAATTTCTAATAAAATGACAATCAAGTATTAAACATATAATAACAAAAATTATTTTCTTGGATAAAATTCATTTTAAGGGTTTCAAATATAATTCCTTTAGAGTTTGTGATTTGTTTTTAAATTAATTTAATATTTTTAATATTTTACGTATCTAGGAAATCTTGGAATATATTTTTTTATATATTAAATATCTAGGTTTGACATTTATTATAAACTACATCATGTTTAGCAAGTGTTGATGGGACAATGAAATTCATCGATGGACTGTGTTATATGGAAGGCCGAATTCTACAATACAACAATGTATAATAATTTAATATTACAATACATAACATATAAATTAAATTAATGTTTAGCAATAGAATTGAAAATTTTAAAAATATATAATATTTACACAAATATATAAATAATTCATTAGATATAAATTAATTATAAATGAATATGGATACAAATGGAATAGAAAAAAAATTATTATTTTTATACTCAGAAATAAATTTTATCATAATAATTATATTAATTATAATTAGTGGGTGGTATTAATGTAATATATAAATAATATATTAAAAATAATAATTTTTAAATTAATTAATTTTTTTGGTAATAATATGATAATAACAAACCCAATATTTTGAAAAATAATCAATATTTTTATTGAGGATGTTTTGTCAACTTTTAATATGGAAATTATTTTAAATCCAATATTTGGAGCATTTATTGATTTTATATGTCAAAATAATTTTCATATTTGAAATAGAAACTTAAAAATAAATATAGGGTGATTTTTTTTGTGTTTTATTGCGAGGTTTCATTTTTTTAAATAATAGTAAAAGATAATCGTATTAAATCCAATTGATTTTTTCATAAAATTTATTTATATCATTCAAAAACCCACTTATTTTCGTGGGATATTATTTTTATGAAATGTTCGTGAAACATAAAAAAATTTCCATAGGGAATGGTACGATTAATTTTTAGGACAACCATTCCATTTCATAGGTTCACATATGACTGTTTGTGGTTTCGTTAAACATGTATGAATGATTTCATTATGATATTTGTGAGAACTATGTCTCCCTCCAATGAATTTTTAAGGATTTATATCTCATGTGATAGAATAAGATTGTATTTTGAGTGATCCTTGAAAACTAAGATGGACATGGGAGTGAACCATGACTACAATGATGGTATCAGGTGTGGACTCTTAGTACTTTGATGACCATGAAAGTGAACTGCTTCGACTTTTGATCATGTTTATGCTTACATTTCTTCCTTGTTCACCATTTCGGACCATCATAGATCACCCTTAGTTATCTTTACATTAAAATATTTGGATTATATTAATTATTTATGATGTTTCAAATTAGGGTTCTTATCATGGAGAACCTAGTGGGAGATAATTTAGTTCACATACGAACTCGTGTTTAAATTTTCATGTCACAAGATTCGTTAAACTAATATGGTCTTTATGTTTATATTTTTATAATGTTTTATGTATTATGAAAAAGTGATTTAATTTCTATTTATGGTAATTAGTGGTCATTATAAGTACCCTGTATGTGTTGGTAATACATTTTTGTTAACAAATAATCACCATGAAATGTTTTCAAACATTGATGACAAAGGGGATCTTTAATGGCATGTAATGAAATTCATATCCCAATATGTGCCACTGATTTGACCATGATAAAAAATATACGTTCATAATCCTAGATTAATTATATTTACTATAGTATCACCCACATTTATTATGTAGTATATCGTCCACATATGTTCCATCAAACAATGGTATGTATTCATCATAAATTCCTTAATCAATTTAGCTCCATTATAATGAATACAGTGGTATGATACCTCCGAAATTATTAAAAACATAAAAATGAATGAGTCTCAATAATTATATATATTTATAAATATATAGTTAATAAATTGGAATTTAAACTCATATAATACCTGTTGTTTGAAAATTTCTTTGATAACCTCTATAATAAGCTCAAGACACCATTAATCCCAGCGAAATAACCTGGTATATTTTGAGATTTCATAGAAACAGAATTATATCTATAAGATTTTATTTGTATAACTAAGGAAAAATAAAGACCCATACCCAATAAAAATTGAAATTTTTGGTAATATGGAAACTAAAAATATCACACATAATATAATAATGGTGAATGTTTAGACATCCATTCATTCCTTGAATCTCCCAATATATCGCATTAAGAAAAACCTTCCACATGTCCCCCATACAAAAAAATAAATGATTGAAAAGTATATACCATGATTTTATAAATAAATTAAAAAATTATATTCCTTCCAATATTAATTGGTCTAATTTTTCACTAAATCCATGGACAACAACCTTTGAATGTTTCCTAACCCTAGAAATCCCATTATGGTTATCCTCAATTATCATACAACTATTTTTCTCCTTTCCTAAGAATACATGGTTTTAACATAAATCCACTATTGTATTAATAATTATAGATATGTGATTCATAGAAATACCATAGTGTCTATGTGATTTGTAAGCACCTCCCAACTAGAAGATGAAAACCCCTATATGATATATTGGCCATGTGTGGAAAGTTGATTGATAACTTGATAAATAAAATTTCATATGTCTAATATAACACCATATATATGAAACTACATCATATATCATTAAATATTCTATAACCAATGGGATTCATATAAGCCTATATCCTAGATGAAGACATTATCTTAAGAATCATTGAACACTATATGAAAAAGAGTCTTATCTTACACCAATAATGTCCCCAACACTAACAAATTTTAAACCCACATTATCTTGATAATTAGAACCATCCCACAAAAAAGAACCATCATCTGATGAATATATGTCTTTTTTCTCTATTTATGGCATTCATGTAATTAAACTTTTCCCTAATGATGAATTTTCCAATGAACATAATTTACATGTGCATGATTGGGGAGAATGTGGATGATGCTAAAGTATAGGAGGGCATAAGGGATTTCATGGCCAATGATAAACCCAATATCTAATGAACATTCATGATGAATCCATACATGAGTACTAGAACTAAATGAAATCACATTATAGATCCCATTGGAATTAATTAAATGCCTCAGATTCATTTTGAAGCATCCCAAATCCACCAGTATTAGGCTCCCCTCTGATAGTGGTAATGATATCAAATCAACCCATAATGGGTTGACCATCATTACACCTTATTTTATAAATTTATATTCCATATATATCTAGGAATGATTAAATCCCATCTACCTTATTTAATTAAAGAATTAAGATGTTATATAAGTAGAATGACCATACATTTATGTGAAAGAACAAGGAAACAAAATATGGCATTTTGAAAAAATTTCATGATGCACTCAAAAATCACTCAATCGTTGTTATTATCCCTCATTTAAGGGGTTTCTAGTGTGACCTCCAATGCCATTAGGATATTCATATTTGGTCCTAATAAACCATGGTTTATCAGCTAGAAACTAATTTAGAAAAATTTCAATCCACTATATCATTCATAGAGGACTATTGTGAATATCCAATTAAATGTGAAATTAGTCCACTATATGATGATATAATATAAACAAAGTAAATATTAGTTGGGATTGTGTTGAATAAATAAAATTTTGATTTCAAGACTGTTTGGATGATTTAATGTTAGGGATACAACGAGGAATATTAGAATATAAAGATGATAACCATTTAGGGGAATAAAAAGAGTGAGAGAAGCCCCATGGAATGATCAAGATCAATTAATTTTTTTGGAAACATAGTATTAATAATGATTTCATGGTCATGTAGTAGGGATGCTCATATAATTTCCTCCTCATGAGATCATGTAAATATATCCTCATTACTATTTGATTTTCATTCAATAAATGATTCAAATACACCCATAAAAAGAAATATGAAAGTTTAATGTGGTGATAGTTCCCCATTTTAATCGTTCGAATACAAAAATACACCATGTCATTATTCTAAAAGAAGGATGAAAAATTGGAAATTAAATAGGGCCTCATGAATGCTTCCCCAACCAATGGTTTGGGAACCACCTCTATAAACCAATGTATCTTTCTAATCATTGAACATTTTATGACTATAAATTTTCTCAATGAAAAAAATAAAGTCTTGTCTTGATATTAAAGACTAATTTTTTTGTTTTTATTGTTATATATAATAATTTTCATTCATTTAGACAAGATCCTAACTAAATAATTATATAAAAATACACCAACTGTGTCAAAAAATTTACCAACTCTAACAATATAAATTATTATTAAACAAAATATATTTTCATTCATCTCATACCCCCAATGGTAGATGAAAAAAATAAGTCATCTTAGAAATTCCTTTACAATATCCCCTAAAATTAATAATGTCAATTGTACTTATCATATTCTAAAACTTCTAATTAGTAATGAAGATACTATTGTTCTATCTAAGAGTTATAAAGATGCTCCCTGTAACACATAGATGTTGGAAGATTCTGAAAAACCTAGTGATACCCCTCTATCATTAGTGTAATTTTTCTATAAAAACATCAATGAGTTCAAGAAGTTAAATCTATGTACATATGAATTTTTGATTTATAAATTAACATATTCTACCATGCCTTTCAAGGATAACAATGTTTAAATTTATTTTTGTAAGTCACATCGATATGTGATTAGAAGAAATATATCATGGATTCTTTTGAAGGACCCTTATTTAGCATATTATCACTAGGCCTTCCCGATGAACATCTCCAACATCCAATGCACAATACAGAGATTCAAATTAATTAAAGACTAATTTATCCAAGAGGAATAGTTCTCAAAATTGATTTCCAAAATCATTCTCAACATGAAAATTAATGTGAAGATCATATATTCAGTGAATTTAGGGATTTTAATTAACATTTAAAAAATTATAATTTCACATTTTCAATCCTGGAACTCATAATCTATGTGACTTCATGATTCAAATCATTATTTAGGGTATAATTTAGTCATGATAGCCACTAATGATAAGAAATTCACATCCTTCATAACACCTCATGTAATTTGTTTTTACCAGGTCAGTACCATTATATTAAATAGATATATTTCTACTTATTAATGCACTATTATTGATATCCTAAAACCGTTCATTATATAAATCATCAAATACTACATCGAATACATAGTGGTGATCTCACATTATAGTGTTGATCACCACTGTCCTCTTAAAAAAATATTTTTGGAAATTAAAATAATATAATATTATGATGATCCTTAAATATATGATGTTGGTGTATTAAATGGTATGTTCATTAGCATCGTGTCCTACCACAATAAAATGATTTTTTAAGAAAAAAAATCAAGTGAATGTTTATAAATTCCACCAATTTAGAATATAATGTAGCTGAGAGGGCTCCAAGGATTACTTGCATATATCAGGTGATTCAAAATAAATTCTCAAAGGAAAATTCATCCTCATCAATATGATAATGAAAAGGGAGACTTCAAAAGGTTTCATAGGGTCTGATTGAATTATTTTGACAACCTCAAGTAGAACATTATACATTGACTAGTGTTAGTTCAATCAGTTTAAGGGAATCCACTCATTAATTTTATAGATAACTTGGAGTGAAAACTCAATACACTACACATGTTTAAAAATGGTTTAATATTTAAAAAAGTATCTAATATATGATGTTAATGATGATAATTACAAATACATGAGTATATGATATCAGAAATAATAACATCACATTCGTCTTAAAGGTGTAGTGGTGGAAGAATTACATGAATCATCATAAATTAAACATTTTTCTCAAATTGAACCAGTCAATTATATTCTTATAAACTCTATGATATAAAGTTTCTTTCCCAAATGAAAGGTTATCCTACAAAAAATACAACATCTAAATTTTTTCACGACGAAAACTAGTGGGGTGGTATTGGATGGTTTATTCATGAAACTTCTTAATCTAGAAATCATTCGAGTGAACCCTGAATTTTCAGAATAATAATATTTCTATTCCCACTCAGCCATAAATATGGGAGATATAATTTTATATCGCCATGTAATGTCTAAATAGGAAAAAAATATAAAATGTAACACTCAATCTAGTTGGTCTATGGATTTTCTTTATTCCCCAAGATTAATAATCTTTTCACGATTCCTTCTCACCAAATGAATGCTGAAATAATGATCTATTTCAATACTAATTCCTATGTTTAGGCATGGAGGTATAAATTTAGTTAACATACATGATATTCATCTGTACATTGTTGTTTTATGTATGTGATCAAATAGATCAATTTATAATATACCATAAAATTTAGGATCTCATCCCTATAATTGATTATTTGATTGGTATAATAGAGGAGTTATATTTTGATCTAATTAAATCATGTTCAAAAACAAAATTATTCATTTTCTGATGCATTAGTCAAAAAAATCCAATGTCTTGGGTCATCCTGAGGAAGGTTTATAATTCATCCGCATCACATAATGATTGGTACTCTCACCAATCATCATCTACAACAAGGATGAAATCCAAAATATCATTACTATCCTCAAGAATGATAAGATTAAATACTTTCCTATAATAATAAAAACCATTAGGTATTGCCTCTTTGATGGATTTATATTAATAAATCATGATATAAGGGGATATATGTGACTCCATTTACATACTTTACCCATCAAGATAGAAAAAATGTACAAAACGATACCTTTATAACCTATTCTTAGATGGTGTCATATCTATATTAATTTCATAGTGGGATACCACCACCATAATAAAGGATGACGAAATAGAATCATGTGGAAGGTAATAGGCTAAAACCAAGATCCTCCACCATATTCTTTGACAAGGTCTCTTTTTGGAGATGATTATACAGGATTGCATAGTGTTCTCCATCAAATGGAAAGCATGTCAGATGCATGAGTACATTATATATCATCCCCCATATTTTCTATGAAAAAGATTATATCATAGGATATTTTCCATGTGGGGGTCTATATTGGAAACATTATCTAGCTCAGTTTATGGAACAATATCTTTTATGATCTTTAATAATACATTATTCCCACTACTATAGGTTACGTCATAGCATACAAACCCTCTACCATAAACACATCCTCGATTCCTATAATATAAATGAGTTCATACCACCCATCATATGTATGAAATATAGGGAAATAATTTATATGGATATCTATTATCTTATTAAGGAAACTTCACTTAATATTAAATATGAATTCCCTTGCATATGAGTAAGATACATTTAGGGGGCCTTTATAATATTTCAAATGACATAATCCAAGATTCTTCTTAGAATAAGATACATTGGGACAAAAATTGAAACATTATTTTCCTACATATGTTACCAATGATTGATAATATAGGAATTATTTTCGGTTGAATAAATATCAGGGTATCATATCTTAAAGTTGGACATGTAATCATGAGAATAATTAAAGCATAATGATTCCTCGATCACTCTGATATATTATCCCCCATCACCACATTATATATCCACAAAATGAAAAACCCTTATAATCTTCTATACAATTGTTCCATATATATGAAATGGATATTTATCTTTAGGAAATACATATATATTTATTCCGATCTGCATCGGATATATAATAAACCATAGATCACTCATCATAGAGACATACTATAACTATAAAAATGTACTTCTACTTGTGCATATGATTAGAATCCATATAGAGAGTTATATTGGAATGATATCACTATATATTGACTCCTACACACATGTAATTAAAAGGGAAACCACTAAAACCAATCCTCATATATTTTAAATTCTACTGGATCATTTATGTTCTTGATCGAGTCACCTTTCATTCACAATAGACATGTTATTTTTTAGCATGAAGACTAATATTCATCTATGTTGTGCACACCAATCCATAATTATATTAATTTTTCTAAATTCACCCCATGTTTCACACAACAAGGGTGAGACATGTGGGATCAGATGATTTTACTAACCCGATTTATTTGGCATGGATTATCATGAGAAGAGAAGGGTGTCTGTGATGTTCCACTTTACAAGAGCGTAAAAAGCTAAAGAATAATTCAATTATAAAAACATATTTAACATAAAATTTAGATATATCTATATATTTATTAATTATATATGATTTATATCTATGAAAAATGGAACTCCCACTTATGAATATCTACCTTTACATCTATAAAAGAAAAAATGAATCATTCCCCTTGAAATACCTAACCGAAGGGGGGTGTCTCTAAATACACATGACATTATTTTTATATTGGTCAATGAAAAACTACTAAAACTAAATTAAAAATAACAATTTAATACCAATTATAAGAATATAGTCTATATATAATTACTACATTTCCACATAATGTTATAAAAATGTATTGTGCATACCATTTTCAACATTAAATTGAACATGAAATCATCGATCATCAATCATTATCAATGTACCATAAGATCCTGAATATAATAAATGATGTATTAGGATTACTATATAATTTTTATGATCACCAAAATCCATAAATCCCAAATAAAATATTGATTATCTTGAATAACTGAAACCGTCCACGAACTAATGAATCAAACACTTCAATTTAAGGGACTCTTTTTTTATTATGACTTTCTTCCCAAATATACTATATATGAGGTCCCTTCTATTGACTGTAAGAATCTATTCCTTGAAAATTTAGGATTTTTCTTTAAATGATACCGAATTACGTTGCAGTAGACATCTCCCTAGAAATTTGATTTAATAAAATCTCAACACATTTATACATTTACATTAATTTTTTTTGGAAACATGAACCCTGAATTATAATTTATAAATTCCTTCTTCAAATTATTTTTGGGGTACACTAATAATTGGAATTCCTAATTGGTTTAGTTTATAATAAAAATTATTATATTTACCATGAATTTAGAAATTATACTAGATAAAAATTGTTCATATCTATGATAAATTAAACTATAGAATTCATGTTTCTCAAATTGATGATCTTAAATAACTATAGAAATAAAGGAAAAAATTCACACTGAAAACCTATAAAGGGTGGCCAGTGAAGAAACCCATGCCTGTTCTCGCTAAAAAAATCATCACCATATTTTAGTTAAATGTTTCAAAGTAAAGAAATATATACTAGGCCCCATATTATAAACCTAGTAAAATATGAACCGTGGTAAAAGGATAATTTTGGTCCACTATAATGATATAGAAATTATATATACCATTCCCTCACCATGATTTCATTTTAGATTGATGATAAAAATCTTCTTGGGGCTCTGAACCCTTCTCAATTTTTTATAACACATCATCACCTTTTTGATGTTTTAATTGACACAATCAATTTCCATGATTAAAAAAGTCACTCTTGAACAGAATAACCACTTTTCATTTATCTCTATTTCTCTAGGTACAATATTTTTAATAGGTATTATCCAAAAAGAAATGAACCCATTATGATTCAATAATGAATAACATGGACTATAAGTGATCATGAATAGGAAATTTAATAGTCCTTGAAGATAATCTCACCTTAAAATAATGATCTATTCCCATAGATTCATGGGATACTATTTTTCATCATTACTAAATGTCAACCTATAACCATGGTTCACTACATCAAATTTCCATTTATATTAATAGGTATTGATTTAAATGACATGTGATCAAAATATTCAAGTGGATTCAATGTCCTCTTTGTATTGTCATTATATATTATATGGGTTCTCAAATCAGAAATGAGGTACAATATTATTAATGAATTTTTTGTTCCTTATAATGTGATAAAAAACCAAGAGATATTGGCCGTATGATTCACAATTGAAAACTAAATTCCACATTATTTAATGAATATTATTCATAAAACAGAACTATCATTAATGTCATCATTTAGATTACTCTTTCTTTATAAGGATCATACAAATAATCATAATCATATTTGTTTAAAATTTCCTGTACACATTACTTTATTTCATAGGTGATTGAACCTATAAAATACAAAAACAACCCTATGAAAGAAACTTGAACCCTTTGACATGGACTTTAATTCTTGAAAAATTGGGTTCAAACATAGTGGATCCTAACTTGTTTTTCAAATTATCTTGTCCTTTCCATAATAGTCAAATAATCTATTTGAGACCATGAATAATCACTGTTGATATCTTAATATTTGTGTGTCTAGAGATTATACTGAGCATGTTAAAACAATATCATAACTCTTTTTACACATTATTTGAGTCATTATTTACATATTACAAAATCCTATAATCCAATAGTATTGGACATACTCGATGTTACCAAACTATATATAATACAAAATATTAAGTAGATATACATGGATCAAAACCCCTCATGAATATGAATCGTTCATAATTCATGTTTTTATATAGGATAATTCATACCGTTATTAATACCTATCCATTATAATTCTAGTAATAATGAATGGAAAAATATACCATCTTGAATATCCATCATTCATAATTATAGTGTACAGTTCTAGAATCCATCATGTTTATCCACCCATCATAAATTTGGTTTGAATAATGGGTGACACAATTATTTATAAGTATCAATCGATCATTATTCTAGTAATAATATAGGACACTAAAACGCTACTGGAATATTCATACTCCATGTATTATGGATATGAATTAACAAAAGTTTTATATTGTTTGACCCTTAACCAAATCCAAAAGTTCAAATGTACGTAACCCCAAAATATTAAATAATTGTTCTAAGATATGTGAACATATATTCTTGAGACTAAAGGAAAAAAGATAAATTAAATAGAAAAAAACACTATAGGGTCAAATTTATTTGGCCTTAAATAATGGAACCCCATGGGTCTTGCTCACAATAACATAAATGACTGGTTGAACTATACGTAGTAATAGTCATTATGAAAACCCATAGAGGAAGGTATGTAAAGAAAATAGGTCTCTACTTTTTAAACATACCCATTAACTGGTTTAGAAAAAACTGAGCATGTAATGTATATATATATATATGATTTATTAAAAAATAGAAGGAAAACCACAAAAAAAGGCCTATGAATACTCTATGCCTATATATGATAAACTCTCCTCATATGAATATTGTGAAAATTTAGGTTCAATTAAAAAAATCAACAAATAATTTTTGGGCCCATAATAATCCCCCATCAACTATGATTATATTCTCACTACACCCATAGACTAAGAAAAAATAATAGTGACTTGTCTCTAGGAATAATCTAGTCTGTTATATAATTAAATAATTTTTTTTAAACCAACTGGATATATATATATATCATTGATATTTTTCATTCAATTTGTTTTTTGGAATCCATTTTCAAGATAAATCCAAATTCAAAAAATAAGTTGGGTTAATATTTATGTTTCTTTTTTTATTAAGAATACTATTAAATTTTTTTAAATAATATTAATATATTTTTCTATTAATAAGTCATGGTTATGGTGAAATAATAAGATAATGGAAATAATATATGTTATATTATAGAAATTTAATTTCAATGAAAAAAAATAATGGCGATCAATATTGGTAGTTTGAAGTCTCTGAAAATATTACATTGAATAAATAAAAATTAATCAAAGTAATATTTGGTATGTTATATTTTATAAATTAGTATGTTTATAAAAATAATAATCAATAGAATACTAATGTGTCTCCCACTCAATTCCCTTTATCTTCACATGTGAAAGTCACTATTTTAATACACAATATTTCAAATATTATTTCCTAATGGAACACATAATACAATTCCAAAATATAATTAAGCGAATTTACATTTGAAAATGAGTTGTATATAATAGAACATGAAATATGAATACCTTGAAATTATTTTACACTTTTTTAATAGCCTCATAAAATTACATCATTATTCTAAAAATACATGGGATCATCATTAGAGGACATAAGAATGTGGTGATTTATAAATCATAGTATGGGGAAAACAAAGCATAACATAACAAAATTTGATATATGTCTTCCAAGAGGCATATCTAGGTAATGTAAAATGGTGAGAATTTGATACTACACTATGATGAATCATATAAAAATATATCATAAATGAAATTTATTTATATGGAAACAACATAAAACATAAATTCATAAACATAAATCAAGGCTACACACTAATAAATCACAACATAGTCTGCTAAGGATAACCATAACAACATCTTACAAGGAACCCCACGAGGTAAAAAAATAACCAATACATTGCTGGGATATATAATTTTGGGGTTGCCTATATCATTTATATTATATAGATATTAAATTTATGCATGTAGATCATTAAAATAATAATATATATTACCATTACTATGTAGTTTTGGGTAGTCACATATAAAAACCAAATAAATTAATGATAGGTACATTTAACATAATACCATTTTGTATAATTCGAGATGGGTATTCACTATAAAATGTTTTTCCTTGAAAATAATTGGATAATTAAATTGGAACAGTGGGTGTAAATTATTGTTAATAAAAGGGGTGAATGATAGTTAAATGTCTCCCTCATTACATGGGAATCATATGTAAAATAAGAGGGATTCATCCAAACATATCTAAACATGGACTATTGGAAATTTAAACTGATGAAATAAAAATGGTTCTAAAATAAATTGGAGGGCATGAAAACTTACCATGAGAGGATGAGATTAAATTCATTATAGGTTCTTATTAAGTGAATTGGTGAACTTTATGTCAAAACTAGAGAGGTCAAGGAAGATTGAATTCAATATTAATGAAATTTAGAGTTAAGATGAATTAAAAATTATGTGGATTTATATTGAATAAATGAAGATTATTATTTATTAATTTCAAAACATATGTTTGGGGCTCTACATAATAAAGTAAACTGAATGATAGAGCATCATATTGTCGTTGTATTTTTTTCTACCAAAGGGGAGTGTATTTAATTATTTAAATAGTATATTAATCAATTTCATTAAAGCAATACAATTTTTAATATGTATATTACTAATTTGGATAATGAATTGATTTTAAAAACGTAATATATAATATTGGTTTTTCAAGGATTCCAAAAGGGGTTATGAATAAAATAAAATAACTTAAAAAATATATTATATTATAGGGGAAGTTTATTTTTGGTCAATAATTTTTTTAATATAAAATATAACATTTGGAACATTAAAAGTTCATAATACACATAATATATATTTAAATAATATATGATTTTTAGCCTAAATATTCTATATCTCAAAAATTATAGAAATATCTAAGTTGGATTATTTTTACTAGTTTATTTGAAAAAAAATATATTTTATAATAAAATATCTATATTAATTTTTTTACGTTAAATAAAAAAGCCCCATTTATTGGAAATAACTGGGTTGGTTGAAAAAAAAAATTATGAACGACTTAAAAAATAAATTTTAATATATTAGATTGTATAATCAATTATTTTTAACAATATTTATTTAAGAATAATATTTTATTAATAAATAATTTATTTAAAAAGTAATTGAATTCATGAAAATGATTCAAGAGTGAAAATAAATATTTCTCCAAAAATAAAATTTTGGATTGATCATTTTAAAACCTAATATTTAGAATAACCATTTAATAATCAATTTAAACTTAATATTTAATGTGGATATATGTTTTAACTATATGATCAAAGGAAAAAATATAAAAATACCTTCTATTGGGGTCTAGATAAATTACATTAATAAAATTATAAATGATCTCAAGGTAAGCTGCGTGATGGTTAATATTTCATGTGGTGGTTAGGGGAACATGGCTTCTCATGTGATATTGATGATATTGAACATCCCTCATAAATGGTTTCTCTCATTGATGATTTTATAAATATATTCTGGTGTTTGGTTATGGTAATATTCAATTGATTTCATATCCCTCGGATGTTATTATAAATGGACTTCATATGGTAATATACTTCATGTCTAGTCCGTGACATCCTTTTTATATTTTTAATGGGATTTCTGCTCACCATTAAAATTAATTTCTTCAATGGTAACATTATAATGACATTATTATCAATATTAATTATTTTTAATTGTATTTTTCAATTGATATGCAATATAAGGATCTAAAATAAACGAAGTAGTGCATGTGTCTTCTGAAAAATATTTTATTAATAAGGAAATATATTATTTTAAAAAATTAATTTCATTTTTAATTTTCCATGATGTTAAATTATTTCCCCATCAAAAATATCACATTCAATCCTTTCATTTCATACACTAATAAAGATGACAATACTTCTTTCTCATCACCTCTTTTTGTTTGAATTTCACTTCTTCAAACATGTAGTACTATTATAACATAATGACTACAATTATTTTATTATTTCTTCATACATTGTCTCTATAAGAAATGATATCTTTTATCTAGTCCTCGTATCATGGATCATTCTCTAGTGGTACACCTATTGATTTTTTATATGTGAATAATTTGGTAATATATCCTCAATAGAGATACATAGATCAAATATTATACAATAGATAGGGTTTTTTGTGGTTCTAGTCAATAATCCACTACTAGTATGTGATAAAGAATCTCAAATGGTCAATAATATCATGGACTACACATTCCCTTATTTTCAAACCTCTTGAAAGTTTTCTGTGAAAATATAAAAAGAACACTTTTTCTTTTACAAATTGTTCTATATCTCATCACTGATTGTATACAATGATTTTATGTTAACTGTTTGATATTTTTATATGATATTAAATGGATTAAACTATTAATGAAAACTCTTGGATATTATTTGTACCCATCATATTTAATTATCCAGCCGCATCCCAAAATGTTTTATTCCAATAATACTAACCATTAAATCATAGAATATAAAATATTTTTATATGAGTACTCCATTAGGGGAATGAGTTTATTCTGTCATCCATTCAAATCCATTGAACATGAAATCAGTGTATCATCATGTGTTTGAATTTTTCTTTCATAATGATCATCCATATAAATGTGATAAGAGGTATTGTAGATCAGTTATATATCTAATTCACATTTATTTCTTCTCTAAAACGATGAGGTAAAACTCAAATCACAATAAGATAAAACAGATAGTTAAACTACATGAAATCATTCCATTTCCCACATGTATATAATGTATAGTTTGAAGAAGGATAAGTATTACTTGATATCAACGAAATTCACTGACTTATTTTAATAATTATTAATTTCCACCCCTCTTAATAGTATTTATAAGTGATAGGTGTGCTATTAGGCCTTTAGTGATATCCACAGGATAAAAAAGTATTGAATATTATGTCAATGGATTCATAAAAAAATTAGTATATGATTTTACCTTTTAATATAAATCACAAAAACAATAAAATAAAACCCAATAAACCACTATATGATTCCTGAGTACAACGAAATACAACTCAATATATAACAAATCAATAACCACATTAGAGTAAAAATTAGAATCAAATCCAAAAATACTCAATGAAAACAAAGACATGAACCCATCCACTCCAAACATTCCCCATGATCCAACTCTAAAAGATATCTACACTTTATCATGACGATTTTCTAAAAAATAGTGTTATAATTCATTTACATGTGTTTAGATAGATAAAATATCAAATTTCACAGATGTCTCATAGTAGAGGGGTTGTATAAAACTCATTATGATTTATATAATTACATATGAAGTCATTACACTAGGAAGGAGAATGTTATAACATTTATATATAACAGTTAAATATTAATATAATGTAGTTTATATCAAAACAAAATAAAATTCATAATTAAAAAATATTACACAGTAAAGAGATAAATCAAGTATTTAAAACACATCTAAAAACCATTGGGTATCCCTATTGTACATATCAAAACACCTGCACAATCATTCCTAGTTCACAATTCTATAATCATGAGTGGCCTCTTATTGATCTACAATGTTGTCACATGTTTACAAAATAGAAACTTCAAAAATGGATGTCACCAATTCCACATGGTGGCATCAAATGAAAATGAAATCATTAGAACCATGAATTCAAAATATCAAGACATATATCCCTAAAAATCCATTCCATTAAAATATTTCATTCATTAAAGAAATATTGATAACCAATTTCAACTATTTAAAATTAAATAAATATTTTAAAAACACAATTTTAATAAAATTTATAAAATTATATTTCACCAAAACCAACTAATTAATCCCATTTCACAAAATTATCCATAAATTGGTTTCACATCAAGAATAAAACGACTATTCAATATTGAAATTCAATTATATTATTCATTTCCAAATGGAGCATTCTTATTCTAATTATGTTGAATCAAGAGAGAATCCATATACCTCTAATAATTTGGTGAAAATGAATAATGAAATAATTTATTCAAAAACCCAACTATAAAATCCAAAATTCTTCCTTAGAATCGGTTCACATTATTCAACACAACCATATCACATCATTATTTATATCATGAACCAAGAATATATTTCCAATGGATAGGATACATGATTACATTAGAGGAAATGTGAAGAGGACTAATGGAAACGTTATTGGGTGATCAATTAATTAATAATTTGGTCCTCAAAGACCCTATAATTCTCGTCTTAGTATCATTCAAAAAAAATTGAATGGTCTTCATAGGCTAGAAAGGAAAATAAATTCATGTTATTTCAATTTTTAGTAAAAAAACAATGGATTATAGATATAAATTAAGTTAAAACATCAATTTTTTATTCTATTTTTCATGAAAAATGGATGGGGAACTTATTTAAAAAAATATAGTGACTAACCCTTCATAATAAACTACCTCAATAAACAAATTGAATGGTTGAATTGCGTAGTTATAAAAACCCAGTGCCAACTGTACAATTCCCCTTCACCCATCCTTGCATAGTTTCTCCTGGTAATCCCCCTATTTGTCCAAACCATGAACCTAACTGTGTTACTAATACATGGGAATTATATCTAATTCATTGTTTTATAAGTGGTGTTTAATGTTATTTAAAACCCATTTTTAAAAAATAAACCTTCATAAAATCCACAAAAATATATAACAATTTTTATAAAAATCCTGCAACATTGACTAATAGAAATATTTAAATAAAAATCATAAATAAATGGACATTTACATGAAACCATGGATTCTAAATTCTCCAAAACATTGGTTGTCCAATCCCAATATTGTAGAATAATCATATTTACTTGAAATAGTTCTGGCCATTTGTACACCATTTATATTTCACACTCTCTTGATTCTTATTGAATCTGACAATGTTTCCAAAACACCAGCACTAGACCCATGATTATTCACATTTAATAAATTATAATTTTTATCTAAAATCCATACGTACTCATGAACTAATGTAACATTTAAATCTCAGTCAGTGTGATCCAAATGAATCACATGGTCATGATCTAGTTGATACATATTAATTTGAGATACATAAAACCAATTATCCATTGAAAAGAAATGTTTTTTGAAAAGAAAAAATACATTACACCTCAATAACCAATTAATAAATGTTAAAATGGAAATTATATCAAGGAAAAAATAATCCCTTCATTCCAAATAAAAATTCCTGTACATTTGACAGATTCACGAGAAAACAGGGTCACACACATCAAACGACAACAAGATCTGATGATGATCCAAAAGAAATTTCATGAATCCAAGCTATCTTGATTCACATTATAATAATTTGAATATTCGTCAATTTATCATGCATAAGGATTCAAAAAACTAATGAATTCTAACATTTTTTTCACAAAAACTATGAAATGAAAAGAATTTCAATAAATTTTTTAAAAGGGTACATATGTATCGAGGCATGATAATTTCTATTGTATGAGAAATCCATTAATGGTATGTGATCCTAATATGAGCCACAAAAATCCATTAAAAATGCCTTATAATACCTCAAATGTTTTTATGTTCTTTTCTAATTTTCTATTCTTTTAAAATAGATATTCCATGGTCATAGTCAACTAAATCCAATGAGATTTCTGTAACGATTTTAAAAAATATGATGTGACACTCGGGGATCTATCTCATAAATTACGATAAGGAAACTATTCCTATATAAATCATCTTATATATATATTTTTTACAGGTCCTCCATCAAATTATATTAACTAATATGGATGAAATTGGATGACATTGTGATCCAGTCACTCATCACCCATATGTAATCGTGTTTTGGAATCTTCATTGGTAGTCCGGTTACAAAATTTTATGTTAGCTAATCCATACTCCACATGGGAATAATTAATGACTAAAACATACATGCTGGTCATTTTTTATCTTCCTTAACATGATGTTATATGAGTCCCATGAAAAAAACTACTCAAAATTTTTTTTCCAATCAAACAAAATTTTTATTTCACCATCTTCTATATATTTTGTATTCTAGGTCAAAAAAAAACTAGAATGATGATACCAAGATGGTGTTTTCCCTAAAAATAAAAATGCACCACCATATAATATCATAATAATATCATAGATGTTCATTCATGATACCATATCATAGTATCATGACTACTATTGTGTGTTGACCTCATAAAGACAAGTGTAGAATCATATTTTTGAAAAAAATTATCATATCTACCAAATCATGAATAAAGGAAACATGAATGAAAAATAGAACACTACCTCAGACTTCAAAATATAATTAAAAGAAAACAATCACTAACATTATATACCACTACTCTAAATATTATTTAGCTAACTTAGTATATGACATCATGATTAATGTTTCCTACCCAATGTTCCATTTACCTGGTTTATACAATTATTCAAATTAATAACATTTAAGATAATAAATCGATATTATTATTAATTGATTCAAATATATTTGTGATAAAATTAATTTTGAATATCTTATTATATATAAGCACCATAAATTTATCACTACTCAGATAATGAAGATGAGTCTTCAATAAATATAGCATAAATATTTTTCCAAATAATGGTTTTGGTAGTACCTCTAATGAAACCCTAACTACTCATAGCTATAAGCAACCAAATGATATTCCAGAATAATTACATACCCCAACCATGATCCCGAAGACTCAAAACACACCAGAAACAATTTTCAAGATTTTATCAATATCAATATCTATGCTAATATAAGAAGAAAATTATTCTCCTAAAATGATATATTACATTCACAATTCCATTTAAATAAATCACTTTTCATTTTCAATTCTACTACCAGTTAGATACCTATGGAAAGTGAAAAAAAACACATCTATAATAACCAAATTGGCCATAGAAACTATTTATCATAATGAAATTAATTGGCATTTTCCAAAAGATCATAACATATATTTTTTCAAGATCCATAGAAAAATGTTTTTTAGATGACATTGCCAATGAATTGTACATGATGAATCTAGATCACAATTTTATAAAATGGAATGCATAGACACTCTGGTGATATACCTACCATTATATCCAAGGGGTTTTTTTATCCATTGTTGTCCTTAAAATCACCTAAATATCATCTATAAACCCAACAAAAAATGAATTCATATAGCTTTAAAATATCAAATTCATCAATTCTAATAGGAGAAAAAGTGAATTCATAATACTAAAAGGAATAAACATGTTCTCATAATATCCATATTTTCTATTGAATGTGGTAATAAGAATATTCTATTTCTAATATCATAGGTTGTGATATCCTAATTGAAATTTTATTTTATCTAATGACCTGATTTAAAAATATTTATCGAATAGGTCAAAAATGTGTTGAATAGGATAATGATTTTCTATTGGGACTTGGTAAAGAATATAAAAATTTACTGAAATACAATGACTTTTGAATGATTTTTTCAATAAAAATTACCATTCATTCCATAAGAGATGTTCTCAGCCAACTGAACCCCTTACTTTTCAACTAATTAATTTTTACCTTAATTTTATTTTTTATGTCGGATATATCTTATAAGGAAAAACTGAGATAAAAAAGGTCATCGATAAGAGATCAATCATAAACTCAACTTCCCTTTTGTGTGGAAAACCTTAGAAATTACCAAGAAAACATCATGAAATGGGTCAGAACCTTTAAGAAAATATTTTTACCGGATCTTATCTACATTTGCTGAGGTCAAGGATACCAGATGATAGGAGATTATTCCAACTAGTGGTGCCAACAATCCTTGTCCTATTATATTTAAATTTCAATCTCTAGTAAAGAGAATATTGAATCCATCTATCATTATAAAACTAAACCTTCATGTATAATATTCCATTTACGCTATTATCATTTTCAACCAATCTATAAATGTGATTTTGACATGGACACACATCTTTAGTAGAGAGAAATATTAAATAAATATATAACCATAAATAGTTATATATCATGTGATTTATATAATGTTCTGAATTTCTCTTTGGAAAAGAGTATTTTGATGTTTCAAAACATAATGCATCATCTCAGCATGAAATCTCAGAAGATAAAAATAACAAGAAGGAATAAATTATTATGATTCACTCGCACCAAAAAGATCATTCATAGGGGTATAATTCAATATTTTTTTTAAATCTATCCATCAAAGGTCTATATTTATCATCCATGATAATTTTCTCAACTCCATAAACTTTCATCCACACCCCAAATTTCACATTATTAATCTGATGAGGTTTTACTAGTTTACGAGACCTGGTATTCCTCGAATCTTCAATGATATCTCAATTCTGCTAATGAGTGTTAGTCTACTGGACTCATCCCATTGAATCATAAATTATTCAGAAGAATAATATGTCTCATAAGAACCTTACCATGGATCATTATGACTATAGTTCTGAATGTAAGAACCCGATATTTTATGATAAGTATTTTTTTTAATTTATTTGATTTCATGTGTTTTATGATACAATAAGATTACGTTGTGCTATACGCAACACCGTATTAGCTTGTAGTATATGCAACACTATTCTTAGATTGTGTTACACACAATTTCATGTTTGTCATTTTACACAACATTGAGTATATATATATATATATATTAATGTATAAATAAAAAATGGTTGGATTCTGTTATATGAAACAACAAATGAGTCTTTCACAACATGCAACCCTAACTTGGCTTTCATTACACGCAATCACGACCTTCCTCGGTAGCATGTGTTGTACGCAATACCAGGTTTTAATAAATAATGATATATTATTATAATATTATTATTAATTAGCCGTTATGAATAGTATTAACTAAAATTTGAATTTAATAACATTATTATTCATCTTACACATTTTCTAGAACATGGTATAATAACAAAATAAAGTTTTCGGGCAAAATATGTATTTTTCAAAAAATACAGTTTTGTTGCCTTTTAATGGCGCACCCACTTTAAATCTATTTTTTTACGTGTTTTTATGTTCAATTTTACGAAATAAACTTCTTCTTTTGAATTAGGATATAAAAATTTACATTGGATAAAGTTTTGATATTTTTCTGATAACTTTTATATTTTAATGAATAGTAAAAACACGCTATATTTTAATTAAAAAAAAACTTTTTTCAATGTAATAATTTATATGGTTAAATTATAATATTTAATGGTTTTAAAGTATAAATAGAATATATTTTTACCATTTAATATAATGTATGTCATTATCATTTATTTTACCTTGAATTCGTAGGTTAAATCAATTCAATCTTTTGCAATGTTTTAAACAAAAACCCATTTTCTTTCTACAACGAGATTAATTTTAATTTAATTTCTTCAACTTTTGTGTATTGAATTTAAAAAAATGGATTCCATATTTGGAATCAGTGGGTCCATATTTTGTTAATAGGATACTTTTTATTTTTGAAAATTTTGAATAGTAACTACGATAAATTTTATTTACCATAGTTAAAGGTAAATCAGGTAATTAAGGGTAAATATAATATTATAAAATTACCCTAACACATGGAAAATATCAATTGGATGACTAAATGTCGACCCATATCACCTAAGGGTCGGATTATATTCATTTAATTGACTTTTTTCATGAAAATAATTTAATTATTATTAAAACCAAAGCAAGTGACAACATGTCACTCTCTTTAATCTTATAAGTATGATAATTCTAATTTAGTGTTAAACTTCATGAAAAATAGAAAATGAGTAGTCTCCAGAAAGATAATAAAATTATCTACATCATATGAATTTATTTATAATTGTTAGGGATTATATAATTATAATTAATTATGACACAATAGTGATGCAGAAATTGTTTATCTAGTGAAAAATCAAGAATATAGTTTTTATTAAACTAATAGTGACCATAAAATGCACAAAACCCTGACCAAAACATATTTCGAATTTCAATGTAAACCATAATCATCCAATGGTCAAATATTTTACCATTTGGAGCCTTATAAAAGCGATTATTCCACTTATATTATTTTATTTTAAATGATACCAAAGTTGTCACCTTCATAATTTAATAAATATAACAATTTAAATATTGTTATTTTGAGATGATAAATTCTAGTAAAAGTATTATTATGAAAGTTCATATATTTATCTTCATCATAGGAGTTTAGTTGTAATTTTTATGCAACAAATAAGTATATTAAATAATTATACAAAAATGTTGTAGTATTTATTTTATTAAGAGATAAACCAAATAAATGGTTTTAAAAATAATAAAATAAATATTATATGAACTATTTAATGTCCTACACTGATTTTATAGATACATATGACCTTTTATGAATATATTAAATATTTTAGTTCGAATATATCCTCTGTTTATATTTTATTTAAATTCAAATAAATGAATAGTGTTAAAATTGACACTATTGTTATTTTATAAAATAACATATTATTAAATTGTTCAAAAATCAGAAAAATATTTAAAAATTATAAATTGAAATTTATATAGTCTAAAATGTCATAAAGTATCCAATTATAGAAAATTATAAACACATAAGTGATTATTTATAACCATTTAAAATTTAGAATTTTATTACCACAAATAAACTTAAATAGATTAAATAAGGATAAATCAAAATGATAATGATTAAAATAAGATCAAAACATGTCTAAATTTGATTGGATGATGCAATTACAACCATATATCGTATAAACATAGAATATGAGTAATTTTTTTAGGTTTTTAAGTGGGGTTAGATTTATAATAAATTAATATTTTTAAGAATTCCAAAGATGTCCCTCTCCTCCCTTATAAAAGAGAACCTCCTCCCTCTCTTCCTCGCACCACTTTGAGCCTTCAATCTCAACCAACCCAAACCATATTCTCTTCTAAACATCCATTGAAACATCCTAGAGGTCCTGGTATTCTTCAAAGACCAATTTTAGTTCCTTAAGAGGAGGTCTCAAAGAGGCGCTTCAAAGAAGAGGTAATGTCCGTTACAGATTCCTTCAACTTTATTTCTCCTTCCACATCTTCTTATTAGGTTTTTTCATTATGAAGTAATAACATAAGTATCACTAATATAATGATATGTTATTATATGTATTTAACAACCCTATTTCACCATCTATCCATCCTATGGAAAATGAAATCACCGCGTGTGCGTACGTACGGAATACCGTCTCCACGCCGTGGTGTAATCTATTTTCCACCACCACCTTACTTGGATGGGTATTATGGTGTAAGTAATAACTATATATGATTATTTTAAAGTGATATTGATTATGTAATAGTATATATACACTTTAATACAATTCCACAATCATGGAAATGATATCATCGCTCGTGCGTACGTATAGACTACCGTCTCCACGACGCGATGAGATTCACTCTCCATGTTAACCATTCAAGAATGATTATAAAGTATATATAATAAGTAATAATGAAATATATGAAATAATAATGCTACTGGATTTATGTGTATATATATTTATTTCATCTACTTAATTCCATTCAATTCAATAAGGAAAAAAACAGCATTCACGCGTACGTACAACCTACCGTCTCCATGAATGGTATATTTCTTTCCATTTATCGATCTATTATATATATGTATATTATGAATATATATTATATATAAATCATCTTTTATATTTTTGAATTAATTAATCACAATCTAAGTAATCATATGAATAATTACAATTCAAAACACGGATGACAAATGAAACGATTTTACCAAAAACACTCTTTAACATGGAATTTACAAAAGAATAGGTAATATAAATTCATAAGTGAACCATATATGATATCATAACAATGAATATGATTCTGTATTAAGTCAATGATATTATTTAAATCATTATACAGGAGGTTTGGATACGTACGAAGCATATCAAACCTAAGGTAGGGGATAATTTTGCAAATCTCATTTTTATCCGAGATTGCTTATTCGAAAGTATTTACTAGGGTTATTTATATCATCCATGTCCATGTTTTATAAAAGTGTTTTCATGTATGTTTAAAGTCATTTTTACCCATTTTTGACTTTTAATACATGGTATGTAAGGAATCATTCTTTTGTTTACGTTATGAGGTACTTTTTTGACTTTTCCGACAAAAGTACGAGGAGAATGTTATTTTTAACTTATACGGCGTGAACCGATTTTTACGGTTTCAAAATGCCTCATTTTCATGAAGCTTACTCTACACGATTTTATGACTATTTTCAACAAAATAGTTTTATTTTAAATATGCATGGCATTTTTTGAAAAGAAAATAATTTTGACAAAGAAAGGATATTTTCCTCAAGAATTCATTTTAAATGTTTTATCAAAACCATTTTCCATCTAAGATGTCATTATTTGATATGTATATGTTTCAAGTTTAATGTATAGATGATTTACATGGTTCAATTTTCTTATGATGAAATGTCCATTTGTTTTATATGGATTATGAAATTATGGGATATGTTTATGAAACCCATTTTATTCTTTGGGTTATGATGAATGTTTTAAGTTTATTTTGTGGCATAAGTAATAATGATTTCATTATGAGATGGGTGGGACCTATATATCCCTCAAATTAATTGGGTAAATATTTTATATATCATGAGATAGACATGGCTGGAACGGTAAGTTAATCTGGTTCAGTGTTACAGGACTAAAACGAGGAGTTAAATCGATTCAGAAAGGGACTTTGTCCACTAATATTTTCTTGGCAGAAATTCCTTGGCTACTATGGAAATCATTACATGTGCTTAATGGATTCCACAATTACATGTTTTATTCCCATACTATTTTATCATGATTTATGTTCCATTATGATCTATGCCTTATGTACTTCCATGTTTTATGTCGTTGTTCAAGATTTTTAATGTTCATGTTTTTTTAAATTCAAATGTATATGGTATGTTTTATTTTATCCATTATTACCCTTACTGAGCATTTGAGCTCACCCTTCTTATGTTTTCTTTTCCCCCAGGATTAAAAGAAAGATTTTAGGTAAGGAAACAATAATGGGAAGATCTTTATTGGAGATGTTGAAGATCATTCACCATGATTAACAAATTACGTTTCAAGTTTCCAAAGACACTAAACTATTACGGTCCTTGTGTGTCTATTTTTGTTATGTACTAAGTATTCCGCAAATGTAATGTAATGTCTATGTACGTCAAGCTTCGGGTCTCTACAGTTGGTATCAGAGGAAAGGTTTAGTCAACCTTTGGAAACTAGGATGCGAAAACTTTAGTGAGATCCATAGATATATTTCTATGTTATGTCTAGGAATGTCCCTAAGGTTAAGTATACATATAGGTTATAGTCCTAGAATCATGGTAACAATATTAGATTAAACCTAAGATGTTAGATATTGAAGTTACCCCCCCTTGATTATGATTTTTGTCACTCACACTATTCTTTTTGGGTTTTAGAAAATGGCTGGAAATAAGATGATTCACGATAGTGGAGGATATGATGGATAATGGAATGATATTATTCATGACCAACCAAATGAAATGGGATTTGGAAGTCCAAACATCATTATTATGCCGAATCAGAAATCTCATGATATGATGAATAAACTCAAATTTGGTAAGTTTCCTGACTCGGCTAGTAAGAGAAAGATTGATTTTCATGATGATTATAGAGGAAAGAAATTTCAATTTCCCCTATGTAAATTATGAGGGAAGAGGCATCAAGGAGAATGTTTCAAAGGAACTGGAAGATGCTTTGGGTGTGGAAAAGAAGGACACAAATCCAGTAAGTGCAAAAGAAAAGGTTCAGTTAACACCGTGGATGAGGATAGGGGTATTGCTACAACATCAACAATGGTTAAATGTTTTAAATGTGGAATGAATGGGAATTATGCAAACCAATGGCCTAAGGCAAAATCTCATGAAGAGAATCAACATGGTTGTACGGGTAGTATTTATGTTGATGTTGATGAAGAGACTACAAATGATATGTGAGATGAAAGAATTATTGAAGCTCGGTCAATGGTTTAAGAAGGTAGTGGAATGATTACATGTTTATCAAGTGTAATGTTGTATAAGTAATCTCATGGTACTATGGAATAAAGAGACATCTAAGGATTGTTACACTGTTGTCTTTCCTTATGTTTTGAAAGTATATGATGAATGGTACTAGTGACCATGAAAGGTTATTCAGATATTTTTGGAAAGTAGATGATATGTGCATAATGAAGGGATAAAGAGAAAATTAAATGTTTGATAGTATTCATGAGCTCATGAATGATATAGGGAGGAGGTCATATCATGGTTTGAGTATATAGAATTTTCGGATTTTGGTTTGTGGAAAGAGATAACTTTTGACAGCATTCATGTTTTCACTATGGTTTAATGGGTATTCATTTTTCAAGAGAATACATGATTAATGTATTCACATTATTGGGGTGTGACCAACAAGATATATGGGGGATAAATGATGGTATTCACATTCTTGGTTGATGAAATTTCAAGTAATCATTTTCTTTATACTATGAGATTGGACATATGTATTTTGGATAAGCCTAAAGATTGGAATGAATTATGTTGGACATAAGTTAGTATTGTTAAAGGCTACATTTTTTTATGAAAAAGGACAACCTGTAGGACGGACGACAACCCATCGCGTCGGACAAGGCTGTGTGAATCAAACCCACAACCGAAGTGCGACTGGCCTTTATCGCCTACCACTGGCCTACACGAAGTCCCTGTTTAGTAGAAACTAGTTTTATTATATTAAGCAGTATGATATATGAAGTATAAGTCCATTTTAGGAACCATATATGATTAATATCACCATAGATGGACTTATGTATATATGATAACTTTTTCTAACCTTTTGTTTGAAACAGATGGAATGACCCGTCATTCTATCACATGATCTGCTAACACTTCACAAATAACAAATTCAACTTCATTTCTTTAAGAGATGAAGTGGAAATTGTCCAAATAAAGACCAATGGTGAGAGTGTACCAAAATCAAAAAAGTATTTCTTCTAATTCCAATTTCATCAACTTTAGGGAAATGATCTTGAAAACCAAAAATGCTGTCCTAGTGATATTATATCCGATGAATCAGATGGTACCTTAGATTGTCAAAAATTTATGGCTTTGTGATTTAGGGCTTTTTCATAGCCATGTTCTCTACCACTCTCTATCAGAACTTAATGGCTATATTTTTCTTCCATATCTATATTTTTACCTATGTTCTCCTATATGGAAACCCAGTGATGAGTTACTTTGAGTAATCGTTATGTTTTATACTTTATTTTTTAAAATTATGTTTCAGTATTCCTTTTTATAATGTGGGTTTCTATGAATAGTAAACGATTTATAACCCCGACGAATTTTGAGGGAGAAATTCATTATAAGGGGTGTAGAATGTAACAACCTGATATTTTATGATAAGTATTATTTTTAATTTATTTGATTTCATGTGTTTTATGCTACAACAAGATTATCTTGTGCTATACTCAACACCGTATTAGCTTGCAGTATACGAAACACTATTCTTTGATTATGTTACACACAATTTCATATTCGTCATTCTATGCAACATTGAGTATATATATATATATATATTAATTTATAAATGAAAAATGGTTGGATTATGTTATATGAAACAAAAAAGGAGTCTTGTACAACATGAAACCCTAACTTGGCTTGCATTACATGCAATCACGACCTTCCCCGATAGCGTGTGTTGTACGCAATACCAGGTTTTACTAAACAATGATATATTATTATAATATTATTATGATCTAGCCGTTATGAATAGTATTAAATACATTTTGAATTCTATAACATTATTATTCATCATACACATTTTCTAGAACATGGTATAAGAACAAAATAAAATTTTTGGGTAAAATATGTATTTTTCAAAAAATGCAATTTTGCCGCCTTTTGATGGCGCACCCACATTAAATCTAGTTTTGGAAATGTTTATAAGTTCAATTTTACAAAATAAAATTCTTCTTTTGAATCAGGATATAAAAATTTTCATTGGATAAAGTTTTGATATTTTTCCGATAACTTTCATATTTTAATGAATAGTAAAAACACGCTATATTTTAATTAAAAACAAATGTTTTTCATCATAATAATTTATATGGTTAAATTATAATATTGAATGGTTTTAATGTATAAATATAATATATTTTTACCATTTAATATAATGTATTTCATTATCATTGATTTTACCTTGAATTCGTAGTTTAAATCAATTCAATCTTTTGCAATGTTTTAAACAGAAACCCGTTTTCTTTCAACAACGGGATTAATTTTAATTTAATTTATGCAAATTTTGTGTATTGAATTTAGAAAAATGGATTCCATATTTGGAATCAGTAGGTCCAAATTATGTTAATATGATAATTTTTATTTTTGGAAAATATTAATAGTAACTACGATAAATTTTATTTACCATCGTTAAAGGTAAATCGCGTAATTAAGGGTAAATATAATATTATAAAATTACCCTATCAGATTCAAAAATTCTATTGGATGACTAAAAGTAGACATGTATCACCTAAGGGTTGGATTAGATTAATTTAATAGACTTTTTCCCCTGAAAATATTTTAATTATTATTAAAACCAAAGAAAGTTACCACATGTCACTCTCTTAAATCATATAAATATAATAATTTTAATTTAGTGATAATATTCATGAAACTTCTAACATGAGTAGTCTCCAGAAATATAATAAAAGTATCTACATCATAAGAATTTATGTATAATTTTTAGGTATTAAATAATTATCATTAATTATGACACAATAGTGATGCAGAAATTGTTTATCTAGTGAAAAAGAAGGAATATAGTTTTTATTAAACTAATAGTGACCATAAAATGCACAAAACCCTGACAAAAACTTATTTTTCATTTAAATGTAAACCATAATCATCCAATGGTCGAATATTTGACCATTTGGAGCCTTATAAAAGCTATTATGACACTTATATTATTTTATTTTAAATGATGCCAATGCAGTCACCTTCATAATTTAATAAATATAACAATTTAAATATTGTGATTTTAAGATGATAAATTCTAGTAAAAGTATTAATGTGAAAGTTAATAGATATATCTTCATCATAGGATTTTATTTTTAATTTTTATGCAAAAATAACTATATTAAATAATTATACAAAGATGTTGTGGTATTTATTTTATTAAGAGATAAACCAAATAAATGGTTTTAAAAATAATAAAATAAATACTATATGAACTATTTAATGTGATACACTAATTTTATAGATACATATGACCTTTTATGAATCTATTAAATATTTTAGTTCGAATATATCCTCTATTTAGATTTTATTTAAATTCAAATAAATGAATAGTTTCAAAATTGACAGTTGTTATTTTATAAAAATAACATGTTATTAAATTGTTTAAAAATCACAAAAATATTTAAAAATTATAAATTGAAATTTATATAGTCGAAAATATCGTAAAGTATCCAATTATGTAAAATTAACAACACATAAGTGATTATTTATAACCATTTAAAATTTAGAATTTTATTACCCCAAATAAACTTAAATAGATTAAATAAGGATAAATCAAAATGATAAGTTTTAAAATAAGATCAAAACATTTCTAAATTTGATTGATTGATGATATTACAACCCTATCAAATCTAATCTTTGAATATGAGTCATTTTTGGAGGTTTTTATGTGGGGTTAGATTAATTATAAATTAATATTTTTAAGAATTCCAAAGGTGTCCCTCTCCTCCCTTATAAAAGGGCACCTCCTCCCTCTCTTCCTCACACCACATTCAGCGTTCAAGCCCCCAAAAACCCTGCCAAATTCTCTTCTACACTTCCCTAGAATCATCCTAGAGGTCCTGGTACTCTTCAAAGACCAATTTTAGCACCCTAAGAGGAGGTCTCAGAGAGGCGCTTGAAAGAAGAGGTAATGCCAGTTACCGATTCTTTCAACTTTATTTCTTCTTCCACTTCTTCTTCTTCTTAGGTTGTTTCATTATGAAGTAATAACATCAGTATAACTAATATACTGATATTTTATTATAAGTATTAAACAATACTATTTCACCATCTATCTATCCTACAGAAAATGAAATCACTGCGTGTGCGTACGTACAGAATACCGTCTCCATGCCGTGGTGTAATCTATTTTCCACCACCACCGTACTTGGATGGGTATAATGGTGTAAATAATAACTATATATGATTATTATAACGTGATATTTATTATTTAATAGTATACATACACTTTAATACAGTTCCACAATCATGGAAATGATATCATCGCTCGTGCGTATGTACGGACTATCGTCTCCACAACGCGATGAGATTCACTCTCCATGTTAACCATTCAAGAATGATTATAAAGTATATATAATAAGTAATAATGAAATATATGACATAATAATTCTACTGGATTTATTTATATATATATTTATTTCATCTACTTAATTCCATTCAATTCAATAAAGAAACAAAAACAACTTTCATGCGTACGTACGGCCTACCGTCTCCATGAACGGTGTATTTATTTCCATTTATCGATCTATTATATATATGTATATTATGAATATATATTATATATAAATCCTGTTTTATATTATGTAATTAAGTAATCATGATCTAAGTAATCATATGAATAATTACAATTCAAAACACCGACGACAAATGAAATGATTTTACCCAAAACGCTCTTTAACATAGAATTTACAAAAGAACGGGTAATATAAAGTCATAAATGAACCATATATGATATCATAACAATGAATATGATTCTATAATAAGTCAATGACATTATTTAAATAATTATTCAGGAGTTTTGGATACGTACGAAGCATATCAGACCTAAGGTAAGGGATAATTTTGCAAATCTCATTTTTATCCGAAAATGCTTATTCGTATGTATTTACTGGGATTATTTGTATCATCCATGTCCATGTTTTATTAAAGTGTTTTCATGTATGTTTAAATTCCTTTTTACCCATTTTTGACTTTTAATACATGGTATGTAAGTAATCTTTCTTTTGTTTACGTTACGAGGTACGTTTTTTGACTTTTCTGACAAACGTATGAGGAGAATGTTATTTTTAACTTATATGGCGTGAACAGATTTTTACGATTTTATAACACCTCATTTTCATGAAGCTTACTCTACATGATTTTATGACTATTTTTAAAAAATACTTTTATTTTAAATGTGCAGGGCATTTTTTGAAAAGAAAATTATTTTGATGAAGAAAGGATATTTTCCTCAAGAATTCATTTCAAATGTTTTATCAAAACCATTTTCCATCTAAGATGTCATTATTTTATATGTGTATGTTTAAAGTTTAATGTCTCTATGATTTACATGGTTCAATTTTCTTATGATGAAATGTCCATTTTTTTATATGGATTACGAAATTATGGGATGATGTTTATGAAACCCATTTTATTCTTTGGGCTATGATGAATGTTTTATGTTTATTTTGTGGCACAAGTAAGAATGATTTCATTATGAGATGGGTGGGACCTATATCTCCTTCTAATGCATTGGGTAAAGATTTTATATCTCATGAGATAGACATGGCTGGAACGGTAAGTTAATCTGATTCAGTGTTACAAGACTGAAACGAGGAGTGAACTCGATTCAAAAAGGGACTTTGTCCACTAAGATGGTCTTGGAAGAAATGCCTTGGCTACTATGGAAATCATTACATGTGCTTAATGGATGCCACAATTACATGTTTTATTCCCATGCTATTTTATCATGATTTATGTTCCATTATGATCTATGCCTTATGTACTTCCATGTTTTATGTCGTTGCTCAAGATTTTTAATGTTCATGTTTTTTTTTTAAATTCAAATTTATATGGTATGTTTTATTTTATCCATGTTTACCCTTACTGAGCATTTGAGCTCACCCTTTTTATGTTTTGTTTTCCCCCAGGATTAAAAGAAATATTTTAGGTAAGGAAACAAAAATGGGAATATATTTATGAGAGATGTTGAAGATCTTTCACCACGATTAGAAGATTACGTTCCATGTTTCCAAAGACAATAAACTATTATGGTCCTTGTGTGTCTATTTTTGTTATGTACTAAGTATTCCGCAAAAGTAATGTAATGTCTATGTACGTCAAGCTTCAGGTCTGTACATTGAAGATGCCACATTAGGTTTCAATTGTGACATGCTCATGTTTTTTATGTACAATATCACATCAAAATCCCAAATGAACCACAAAGATGCATCAATTATTACAACTTGGTTTTGGAGAAAAACATTATTTTCCTAATATATAATTCTGAGTAAAACACCCATATTTAATATTGGTTTACCCATTTTCCTTATTTCGAGAAATACACATCACAACAATTCCCATTGGTATCAACATTATCTCCCCAACCATATTAACTATAATATATATAATCCACCACTGATCTATTGACAGAATCTAAATAATATTTTATTAAAATCATGATAATCTTTGGGAAAATATCCTTCATCGTCTGGGATTAAAATTTTCAAGCATTCGAGGACAAACTTGTAGTAAATTCAGGTACAATGAAAACTAAATTTATATATTTAGACACATAGTCTATCACATTGTGTTTCTTCTTCTTCTTAAAAATGAATAATTATATCATTAAAAAATTTATGAATGTGTGAAGATTGAGTTTTTTGTTTTACTATTCTTCAAAATACTCTCAGGAAATTCCATTCTATAATATAGAATGTGATACTAAATCCCACGATTTGTGTGAAATATCAACATGTGTATATGTTTCTATCATGTATTTAATATTATTATTTCTCCAATGGAAATTTCTGATTTGATTCATCATATTTATACAAAAGTATACTTTATCTAGTTTGGAGACACCCTGAAATAAGGGTGGATCCTAATTTTATAAGTAAATAAAATGGTCAGTTCTCTATGTTTATCAGGAATACTTTCTCTTTCTAGAGAATTGAAATAATGAAAAATAATTTGAAAAAAATTATATTTATCTTGTGGATAAGGTGAAATATCATTCTTAGTACCCTCTGGTAGTTTTTCTATGCTGCCAATCTAGTGAATTTCTCTATATCAGTAGAAATTATTCATTTGGTCTAAATTATTAGAAGCTGAAGGATTCAAAATTTCAAATTTATAATATCCTATAAATTATTTTTATATATTTTCATAAATGAAACTATAGGATTGTGTGGGAACTAACTACATTACAACTTACATCAGGGTATTAAAAATTAAAAAATTTGGGGAAATTAAAAAAAATATAAAATCCATAGAGGAGAATTCAATGTGTGAAAAGAAATCCCTCAAATCAGATGATCCACCTAATAATTCACTACACCAATTTTCCATAAGAAACAGAATCCCATCACAATATTCACCATCACAATGTCTTCCAATTATAACATCTTCATCGGAAAGCCACTACCGGTGTCACCCCCCATCACCATCAGAGATAATGACCAGATCAACAAAATGCACCCTTGACCTGTTCAAACTCATCATCAACTTCCACCATCGTTCTCTGGTCACCATCGTAGAACTCCATTCATTCCACTAAAAACAATCATTATAGAACAAAAAAAACAAACATCATTGTTAGAAAAGGAAAAAATTGAACGGACATCCTATGATGAGTAAACACCAAACAGAATCTGAAAAAATAGAAAACAAAAATCAATATGGATGATGTTGACACATCAATTAAACACTAAAAATCAAGAGGATGATATATGAAACCACTGGAGATCATTAATGATAATCAAATCGACATAAGAAATTCTCACTTTTCAATTGCATCAATTTATCGATGAACCAAAAACAAAAGTCACCAATACAATATACAAAAACTTCACTAAATGAGCATCAAAAACCTTGATGAAGAAGAAAAAAAATATTAGTTGAACCAGTAATTGACTTATAAGATATTAATGATTAATTCATATCATATAGGATCAATAGTCACCAATAATCACATCCCATTGACTCAATGTTACCACTACACTATATATGAATGAGAGATGTGGGGAGAAACATGAGGCCAAAGTGAGGCTAGAGCGACAGTGGGCTCGGAACTCTAGCATCATCGAATAATTAGAAAAACTAGTAGAAACTAGAAAAAAATAGATAAATCCGCAAGTTCCCCAAAACTCATTGACCACCGATCCAAATAAACCAATTCCTATTTTTCAACAATTTTTCTACTCTGACTTAGAGTGGAACATAAGAACATTAGGTGAGTGTAAGGATTGATCGTCCAAGGACTTCCATACGAAGCATACTTCAATGGGAAGAACAGATTATTCGTATATTAAAATAAGTATCATCGATGAAAGGTTAAAAGATGGAGAAAACCCATAGAAGCAGGAACCACCACAAAAAAGGAGAAAGAGATTATGAAGGGAAACATTGGAAATGAAGAAATCCGATGGTTCAAGGATGTCATTAGAAACCGTTGGTGGGGATGTGAGGGAGGATAGGGGATCTTGGAAATTGGAACAACATCATGGGTCCATTTCAATCCCCAAAATCTTAATTTACCACATCAGGCATATCATAACAAGGAATTCAAAAATTCAAACAATTCTATTTTCAAATAATTATTGAAAATCTCACTAATTTCTTTAAAAATCAATCCATTTCAAACTATATTCTAAAATAAAAACATTTTCTCATCAAATAATAATCATTTTATCATAATATATTTGGAACTCACAGTGGGAAATAATTTCTATAAATTCATTACCTATTCTTCTAATTAGGTAAACTCAAGACAATTAGGTTAAAAAATCTTATAAGTGTCTAAAAATTATCATTTATCCAAATTTCTAGGTAACATGGTCTTCAAAATAAATAGGATAGATACTTGATTTTATTATATATATTTTATGTTCTATTGATAATATATCCATCCTAAAAACCAAACAGAAAAGATTACAAGAATAAAATTCTAACACTATGTAAAAAAAACTAATACCAATTGTCACATCATGACCCTAACAATTAATTTTGGATGTTTTATGTGTGGTACTAAGCCTGAGAAACATCCCCATGACAACAGTGACTGAATATAAAATCCAAGGGTTTAATTAATAGTTTTGGGAAGAATTTTTCAATAAAAATTATACTTTCTAATAATAATATGAAACATATCAAATCATTATATGATGAATGATTACAAGGTACAAAATGTCAATGTATAATGTAACAATAAATATATTAGAGTAAAAAAATGAAAACAAAAAAACATATATAATAGTAAACAAAGACAAAATTATAAAAAATATCAACCAACCCCATTATCCAACTAAATATCATATTCCATGGGTATAAAAATTCAATAGTAATGAACTATGATTCCTTTCCTTTACTGGTGTCATAATAGATTATATATGTAAACACATCGATGATCCCAAGATAGGGGTGAGTATAAATCTCATTAGGATTTCCCTAAGGACTTCCTAACCCATTCCACGTGGAAATAACATGTTAGCATATTTATATAAAATTGATTAAAAAAGTTTAATGGAATTAATATCAAAATAAAAATTCATTTTAATCCAAAACATACTTCCACAAATAGTTATAAAATCAGTCAATAAATAATTTCCCAAATCCATTTGGCCTACCAATTCCAAAGAGCCAAACATGTATTCTTAGGTGTCAGTACTGTATTTATGAGATGTTTCTAATTGATCTACCTATTATCTACAAGGATCCATATACCAAGTTGCCCCAATGAAATATTCCCCTTCAACATAGGAATGTCTACTAAAATTGAACTCACACAAAAAATATGTAAAATACAATGAAAAAAAACCATTACATGAAATGATAATAAAATTTTTTATTTTTTGAAAACATGTTTAAAAAAAATTAATGCATCAATAACTAATCACTATTTGAAAACCATCATTTTAATATAATTTACCACGTGAACATTTGAAAAACAGAACAATTTCCACCATTTCACCAAACCATCACAAAAATGAATTTACATCCATAATAAATAAAAATAACAATCCATTTCAAGAAAAGAAATCAATTTTAAATCAATTTATCATGTTATAATAATGAGGAGTCGAGAGAAAAGACCCTTATCTCTTAATGTTTAGTGAAAACAATGAATGTTATATCATATACAAAAACATATCTTCTATCTTCTAAAACTAACCTCATATATTTTTACCTTCAATAAAAACAACAAAATGTCTTTATAATAGAAATCACAAAATTTGAATAGATACCCATCATATTAGAACCATGATTCGAAGATATGGAAGTATAAGAGAACTAAAGAAAACGTTGAAGAATGAAAACATGGTCATGAATTTAGGATTTTAATGCTCTATAGTTTTCAATGTAACACTTATATGATTGATGTTAATGATTTAAAAAGGAATCGGATGAAGTGGAATTAAATTTATGTAATTTTTAGTTGAAAAATTATAATTATGATGGTAAAATGAGTTAAATCCACAATTTTTGGATCTAATTATATATGTTCCATGGTAAGGGAAACCAGGCAGTAATGGTTCATGAGCCACTACCTCCAAACGCACATCATACAATTTAATCATAGTGATATAAGTCCTCTGATAAATACATGAAATTACTCTATGTAAATATTTACATGGCCTCTCATGGGATTCATCATGGGTTTCCAAATTCATAAACCTCTTTGTGAACCTACCCAGTTCCCATTGATTCATTTTCCCAACATCCGAGGAGGGGTTACGTTGCTTTTACTAAACATCATCAAACCATGGACCTCCCAAGAAGAATAAAAAATATGATAAAACTCCATTGATCCTCTCAAAACACAACCCAATCACGTTATATACATAAAATATCTAAATAAATGGTCAGGTTCCTGAATACTATGTGGCTAAAATGATCGGGTACCTCTCAAAAGGTGGTATTACCTTTTAGGGTCTTAGGGAGTCTCATAATTAAATATGTGGTTTTATTTTCCTATTTTCAAACTAGTATTGGTAATGGTTGCATCAGACCATTTAAATTATATTGTGTGCCATTAACTTATTGGAATAACACGAATCTAGACACAAACTCCATAACATCCCTTCTAATTTTTTCCCAATAATGGGTTTTCTAAAAATCTTAATTAATAATTATTCTTTGCTGATGAATTGAAAAATATGGTCCATAGTGTCTGAATGTTACCTCTATAGTATATATTTCATGTAAGGAATTCCCATTTTATAAAAATTATAATTTGATATTCAGCAAAGCTATATTCGAGAATATTTACTGCATTCTTCATTTGATAGAGCTCAACAACAAGAGCCTCCCGGATCAACCCTTGAATTGATGTCTGAGATCTAACATGAGAAATTTATGGCAAAGATACATATATTAGTTCAACATAATTAGTTATTATATCTTATAATATTGTATCCTGTGAATTCTTTATCTATTTTAGAGTTGAGGGATCATTTCAACTCAATGAATTTTCAACTTTGTTCACCTTTGAATTTTGGTAATATATTTAACAATAAAAGTACTTGATCATATTTTACTATCATCATTGTTTAATATTATGATCTTTTTTTAATATATAATTAGGGCCTTTCTAATTCATATATATGTTAAATTTTTCTCTGTTGGGATATTATAACAAAATTATCTAATCTATGGCTAGAAACTCCAAAAAAAGCTTTATTTTTCTATTTCATAACCTGGATAATTAATTAAGTGGAAGCATATGTTATAAAATTTTCACCTTCATAAGGTAAAAAAATAACACCATTTTGGATGAAGCATTGTTTATAAAAAATCATTCCTCACTTGTTTCTAATGGGGGTACAATTGTAGTTGTTATCCCATTTTTTA
Source organism: Viscum album (assembly GCA_963277665.1). Taxonomy (NCBI): domain Eukaryota; kingdom Viridiplantae; phylum Streptophyta; class Magnoliopsida; order Santalales; family Viscaceae; genus Viscum; species Viscum album. The sequence continues at coordinate 468,867,223 of OY728123.1, read as the reverse complement.
AATCTTTAAATCTCTCTTTATATTAACTTATTTTGACTAACACGAAACACTTTGTTGTAATCTTGAATATATCTTTTTAATTCCTAACAATTGGATCAAAAATTTAATATCTTATAATTATAATCTAAGGAATATAAAGAATTCCATCTAATATATTATTTTTGGCCATCTTTGGATTGTATATATTTTTTACTCACCAAGATATATCGCTTTTTAGTGATATCATGCACAATGAAATATAAATATACAAATAAAAAATAAAATTTATTATACTATTAATTTATCATTTCAATCCAAACATTCTATAGTACAATATTTAATTTCTTCCCATTTCCCTTATAATTTCTACAGTTGATAAGAATATTTTCAATAAATTATAGAACTAATTTTCTGATGTAATCCCAAAACACTACATTTATCAACTCCATGATGATTGATGTTGATATTTTGAGTCCAAATAGAATCATTATGAAATCATAGTTATTGAACCATATTTTTAAATCAGTTGTGGGCATATCCACCTTGTATACCTTTACATGATACTATCCCAATAGAAAATCATCCATAGTTAACTATTGGATTTTTGTAGATGAATGAATAGTTAATCACTCAAGGATAGTGGATACTTATTCTTTATCAAAATATTTTTGATCTCAAAATAATCATTGTTGAGGATAATTGACCAATCATTCCTATTTATTATGAAGACTAGTGAACACTATAGTGAAACACATAGGTATATAAGTAATTTATTTATACACTCATGTAATTATTTCAATAACACCAAATGTTTAAAAATGACCATTCTATATAGATGATTTGATATCAGAACATATCAATGAAAAATCTCAATTAAGGACACAACCTCAAAGGTTGGTGGATGACAAAAAAATTCTCTATGAAACAACTTATTGAATTATATAACATAGGGGATGTCATCAAGTATGATCATTTCATTTCCCACAATAATTTTTGAAAGAAAGTATTTGTTTTTTCAGAAATAATATCTATTATTGAGATGTTGGTGTAACAATGATAATTTATCAGCCTCTTGAGGATTTTAAATAATGAGGGGGGATTTTTGATATTAAGGGTGATTTCCATCTCTTTCAAATTTATGTTGGCTCTATTCAATGAAAGGAAATCAATAAATTATGTTTTTTAAAATTACATTATTCTATTACTTTTTTATTTCATTTCATTATTCTATAAATAAATTCCCTTAATAATTTTTTATGAATTCATCATATGAATCATGACTCTAATGTTATGTTTTTTTTCATGTTAATACCCATACATGGATTTTTAGATTAGTATTTTGTTTATCTAGATTTCAAATTTTATACTATTTAGTTTTAAACGATTCATTGCTTTTGAGTTAATTATATATAATATTAATTAATGATGATGTTATATTATTTGTGTTGATATATTTATGTGTATACTCCTCTAGAAATAATATACCTCTTGATCAAGGTATTTTCTTTATTTGAAATGTATGATAAAAATTATTAAATCAATTGTGATTAATATTTTGGTTACTATACATGGTTTCAGATAATGTTATTGTTATTTTTTTCATGATTTAAATGATATATCCATAGATAAAACCATATATAAATATATATTTATTAGATAACTTATTAAAAAATTGTTTTGAGTATGTGATTTTACTTGTAATAACATCCATGTTTGTATACTACACATGGATAAAGTCCTTAGTGATAATGATTTTTGGAGTAAAACCCACAGAAAGTGTAAGTTGGGAATTTAATTGATGTTCACTTATTTGACAACAAATGAACTAACTACACACCTTTTTTGAAATTCTCTGCGGATATTATTCATTTAATCATATACAAATTATGAACTGTTGTATCATATTTATTTTCAAGAATCCTTGATGTACAATATTGGGAATTATAAGATAACCCAACATAATGTAATATTGGATAAAATAATATTTATTGGGGTTGATATAATGTAATTATAGTCAACATTGACTTTTTATGATGGTAAAAGGTATCAAGGATGATTATCATTTATGTTATATATTATGATAACCCCATTTTGATAATAATTTTCCATCACTCATGTTATCCATTTTTGATTTAGTAATGCAAGTGACTAAAAGGATTTGAGTTAAGCCTAGGTTAGTGGAATAATGTGGTTGCTACATAAATTTTTAAACCATAATAATGAGTTTTATACTAATAAATATAGTTAATATGATAAAACATTTTCAGAAAACATGATTAACATTGTAACCATATTTGAAATCATGATTTCATCAAAGTGTGTATTGATGGAATGCCCTGAAATATTAGAAAATTAATATCTAGAAATTAGTGACATTTAGAACTCAATATTTCATAAATCGAGGAATAATTCCCAATAGAACATCCTCTAGGGGACTAGAAAATTAATTATTTTTGAAATAAGGGTTTATTGAGTATTAATGTTATATAAGGAAATATAGTATATAATGAGTATGTTGAATGTAGAATACACGCTTCCAAAATAATCTCAAATGGTGGAAGTCATTTTCTTTGGAAAAAATTAACAATTTTTATTTAATTTTAATAAATAAATGGATCATATGAATGATATTTGTTAATAAACACAAAAACTAGAATACTGTGGAGCCATATACATGGCTAATGTTGAGGTGGATTTTTATAACTAAATCGTCCACTATAAAATTGGTATTTTAACAAATTTTTCCTTAAATCTTCTAATTTCCAAGATATTTTCTCTATGTATGGACTTTATGTTTTTTTATTATGTTAAAAATATAGGTGTGTTATGTTTTAATTTTTAATATTTTTTTATTGGAATATAAATTACACTATGTGTATTTTAAATGGATCTCATGTGATTAATGTATTTTATTTTCTATTTCATCAAAGACTGCATATTAACTAATCATGTATATATTTCCCAAAACATCCTATTTTTTTTTAAAAAAATAGATATGGTGGGAACAAAAAATAATTACTATTATGGGGATATAGTAACATTTTCAAAATACCAATCGACATCAACAGATCATCTATCTCACAAGAATTCAATACATTTCTACCACATCTCTAGGACATTATTTTTATGGAGTGGTTGAATTCCTATTTCTTAAGGTGGATGTAGAATACAACCATCTAACACCACCACTTGTGCCATAAGAAATGATGCTTAATGAGAAAGGGGGAGGCCTCATAATGAACTCGGGTGTATGAGTATATTAGGAATTGTAACAATTTTTCATATCTCAATATTTTAGTAGAGGTCAATTATGTTCTAAATAATTTATGACAGACAACGCTATACTTTAATGAACCATAAATTATTATTATTTAAATAGGACCATCGTATCATTTTCTATCTAGTGGGTTTGAATTGGATTAACCATATTGTAAAAAATATAAATATATATCTTAAATAATAAAGAAATATATTTTATGACCATTAAACACTCAATCATATTTTTTAAAATAAATTAGTTCATCAAAAGTTAATTTTTATAAAAAAATGTTTTTATTTCATAACGAGGTATAATATAAAAATTAATTTATATAGTTATTAGAAAATTTATTTCATAAAATATTTTTCATGGTTTAAATAAAAATATAAAAAACACATTTGGAATATATTTTCATAATTTTTGAAATTAAATTATTTTTTAGTGAGTAGTGATAAATAAAAATTATTATTCAAATATTTATTTTATTATTAATTATTTATATCGTTAAAAATAATTTTCAATTTATCTTGAAAATGAAATTAGTTCCTTATGATTTATAATAAACCATATATTATTTTTAAGATGAGTTTATAACTTTAGTAAGAAAAAAATACATTTATATTTAACAGTTGGGTTTTTATTAAAAAATTATTTTTATCACATTTATCCAGTTAGATTTTAAATTATATTTTTATAATTCTACATTTTGAATTTTTTATAAATTCTTCTATATTTGAAAATTAGAATATAAAAATAATATAAATAATACACTTTTATTTCTTCCATAATAAATAGTAATCACAGAAATTTTTAAATATAGAAAGGGTAAATCAGGTAATTATGGGTTAAAATAACATTATAAGGACAACAAAATGACAATAACGCAAGAAATTATTTTATTTGGATTATATATTTTTTCTTAAATATTAAATTATTACACGATATAGAATATTATTCTATTTTATCATGATTATAAAAATTATAATATTTCATTTAAATAAAATTTGAAAATTCCATCATATTGTTTTTAATAAATAATTCTCCTTGATATGGTTTAAGAATATTTTTTTTGAGTGTAATAAGTAGTTTTTTTATAGATAATTGATTTAACTTCATTATATATATTTAATTGTTTTTGGAAGCGTAATTCGTACCTTAAATGATATCACATTTTTGAGACAATGATTATTAAAATAAATGAAAAATAAAATAATTAGAATTAAAAATAAAAATATAATAAATTTTTTATTAATAAAGTATTTAATGAATTTTATAGATGATTAAAACATCCAAAATTTGTGTTATGTTTTTCAAATATATTTTTTATGTTGTAAAAAACAATGGAAATAACTACTTTTAAAATTCAATTTATTGATATGTTATGAAAATTAAAATTTATTAATTTATATATAATTGCAAAACAACCATCATCTAGGTGATTTTATTATTGTTTATAATAACATCTAAGGCCAATTTATGGTTGTTTTCCATATATAATAACTATTATTATCTTAAAGGAGTAAAAAACTTGTTTTCCTGTTATGTATAGAAAGGGTTAATAATGAGCTAAATCAAAAAGATAGGGGTAAAAATTTAGAAAAAAAATTACACAAAATATTTTATGAGAATATTTATAATATTTCTCATTATTTAAGTAAATATTATCTATTTGGATCCATTTTGATTTCGTGATGAAATTATATTAATTTAATTTTTATAGATTTCCATGAATGCCCCAACCTTCTCTAGGAAATGACACTTATTATTCTCATTTCATAGAACTAGTACCACTTTTGGTTCATTTGAGATATACAAAAATACAATCCAGACATCCCCCAAAAAAAATTATAGGGGTGTTATTTTGTGAAATATAAAATCATAGAGGACATATGGTGTTGTGAAGAAACAAATTTTTCAAAGAAGATGTATTGTTTTAGCCACATATTTTTTTTTATTTCTTATACCACCACATTCAGATATTCTTCAACCAAAAATCATTAATAACTCTACTATACTCTATATACATATATATTATTATGTTAATCGAATAACATAAATCAATCTCCACATTTTTCAAATGTGAAAAAAACCATAATTCCTTTTTATGGTGGACTATCACCTCTAGAAGAAATATAATAAATTTTCCATCACTCACAATCACAGACGAATAATTAAGATTGAATTAATGTTGATATATGATATTAATTTCATTTTTTATTCAATATTTATAATATATTATTTAATATATAATATTTCCTTTATCTAAAAAATTATAACTTCATTACTACATACATGTGGATAACAACCTATACAAAATGATGTGCTCTATTTTTCATCACCTTGTTATATTGATGATATATGTAATTATATTTAATTAAATAATATCATATATAAGGTATTATCATAAATATATTATGTTAAAATAATAGTTATCTTTTTTCAATACTGATCCAAAAAAATGTATATGATACTCATTCATATGTATGACCTACTATCTCTATTATTGTAATATAATTAATTATTTATTACCATATTTAATGGTATGATTTAACATTATTATTGATATTTATAATTAATAATATTTATGATGATACTTTTTTATATGGTGGATTTGAAACCACTTTGACCATGGGAAACCCACTGATGTGAAAAATAATAATAAAGAGGTTGTTATAACACAATAAATAAAGAGACAAAAGGAATAATAAACACGAAAAGGATATGAATAATGTGATTGATTAAAGTTTGTTTATAATCTTGGATGATATACAATGTACATTAAAATTTATACTCAATGTAAGAGAAATTATTTTAAAAGACATCTTTTTTATGATTCACTTAATACTCATTTTATTCTATGTCTAAGATTATAAAATTTTTCTATATAACAAGATTCCAATTTTTTGGAAGGATTTACTATTAATTAAAATGAAAAATAATACATAATAGAGATTAATATTGAATTAATTTTTCTAGAAATATTATGTACCTTTATATTTAATGATCATCATAAGTTTAATGTCTTATAAATTATTTTTGAAGATTCATGTGATGGGAATATATATGTGTAAATTTATTGAATGTTTGTAGATATTTGAGATTATGTAACGTCAGAAAAATGTATTAAAGGAAAAATTATATTTTCATCTTTTGGTTATATATTTACAGCTATTGATAACAATTTTGATCCATATGATCTATTATGATTAAGGTTGTTTTATATAATTTTCAACATAATTTTTGGTAGGCTATTTAAATTTTCTTAATATTTTTCTAATAAATGGACAACACAAATTCCAAATGAAATATTTTCATATGTGGAATGGAAAAGAGGAATTAATACAAAACATTAGGGTGAGATGGGTTTAACTCATACCAATAACCTATGTTATTTCCAAGGAAGTATGATTTTTTAAATAAATGGTATGAAAAAATTTATTATATTGATTTTGGGAACATATATTTTATTTTATAGATAACCATGGGAATGAAAATTTATTTATTTATTAGGTTATTATTTTAATCTTTAAAAAAATTGAAAATTTTGGATAATTATTAAATTCTGATAAATTTAATCAAAATTGATTTTATTTTAAGGATTAATGATTGAATAATATTTTTGAAGAATATGTGATTTTAGTTTGGATTTATGGTTAATAATTAAGTTTATGTAAATTATATTCATATCATAGAGATTAATGATTATGGAATTAGCACTATTTAATGAGACATTTAGAGAGATTAGCGTCATTGGGGATAAACGATAAATATTTCATGGAACAATATATAATCAATTTCTAGAATTCTTTGTGAGTATTGTATATTTTGCTGAATTATAATGATTTGTTTTTATCAAACGATCTATGTTGACGATTGGATATTACTAAGGAATTTTTGTGAATTATTATTTTTATAATGTTTTATTCTATTTGTGTATTATATTATATTGATCTAAAATTGAGGTTTTTGTCAACTTATAATGATAGGAGGAATATCATATTATCAGTTTTTGATGATATAATCTTATGGAAGTTTATTTTAGTGTTTAAGAACCAAAAAATCACCATCAATTATCTTTCATTGGATAAGAATATATGTGTGTGGTGGAAGTTGACTGAAGGTTGATTTCAAAAATTTCAAATATATATATTTCCTTATCTGAAATGTATATATTGAAATGGAATTTCAATAACACTCGGTAATGGAATTTGAAAGAGAAATTGTTTTAAATAAACTGTTTCATATTAATAGATAGTCTTTTTTAAAACTCTTTAGTTTATGGTTATGTAGTTCTTGACTTTATCATTATCATTCACATAACATTGATGAATGATCTCTGTCAAATATCATTATTATTAAGAAATTATTAATTTCATCGATGAATATATTTTCACCTCTCACTAATGGTTTCATATCTGTAAACCTAGTAATGTGTAACAATTATTATCGATTTTATTTTTCCCCCTTTATGTATTTTTTTATTCGATAAGTGTTGTGGGATTTATAAAAGAAATCTTTAGTTCACAATCCCTTAAATCCAAGGAAAAAGATCAAATTTATTTAAATAAATCTATTAAATGGGGACTTCGTAGTATCTTAATATTCTAATATGTATAATTTATGTTTTATAACATGAATGACACATAACAATGTTCTTCAATGAATGAAAAATATTATTATTTAAATATGATCTTATAAAAATGTTGTTCAATTGGTGGGTATGAGTATGATTAACCAAACATTTAAATATATTTATTTTTGTCTACATAAATAAAATTCATAGATTATTTCTAACTAAATAATCAATCATTTTTACTAAAATAATATTATTTAACATAAATAAATTTTTTTGAAAAATTATATATATTATTTTTCTAGAAAATATATTATAAATAAAATTTATAATTTTGAGGAAATTATTTTAATAAATTTAAATTAATTATATAATTAATAATTTTATAACTATCTTAATATGATATTTTTATAATAGTATGATGATTTTCACTAATTAATGAATTGTTAAAAATACTTATATTTATTAAAAACTATGTTTTATTATAATTTATTTGTACTGAAAAATATTATTATAGAATATTATAAATACTAACATTGTATTTTTTGGGATTTAAAAAAATCTAAATTTTTTTTAAATGAGGGATATATTTTTTCTTAATCACATATAATATTAAAAAAATATTTTTTTTCTAAGACCACGACTTTTTCCTCTCTTGTTTTCATAAGGATATGTATTTTTATTTTCAAAATTATATATTATTAATTTTAAAAACTTACTTCATTATTTGGATTCATAGGATTCAAATTTCATATATATTTCCCTTTTTTACTCATTATGTATATTAATCATATTATTTTTTGTTACCATAGTAAGGTTAAATCGAGTGATTATGTGTTAAAAGTTATGAAAATGAATAACAAATGACCAAAGATCTAGAATTAATTTTATTGGATATGTCAATTTCATCCATAAACATCCAAGATTATGTTATATGGACTTTATTCATATATATGTCATTATAAAATTTATATTATTTTATATAATGAAGGTTAAGAAATATGACATTATTGTTTTTAATAAATATAACATTTTTGAGAGGGGATACTCAGTGAATATATTTGTTTATAGATAGTATTATTAAATATAAATAATTTAAATTAATCAGGGAAATTTAATTTGTTTTAGTGAATTTATAATTATGTAATATTTTTTCATAATGTTGGCATAATTATTATTCAATTAATGGAAATGTAAGATAAATGATATATAAATTATTAATTATAATATTTTTGAATTTAATAATTTGATAAAAGAATTTTATAAAAGAATTTGGAATTTTAGGTACTTAATAAAATATGTTTCTCAAATTTCATGAGTTATCATAATGATATAAAGGAAAATGTAAATGAATAGTTAAAAAATTTAAATTATTGATATTCCATTAAGCTAATATTTAATTATGTGACTTAAAGAGAGTAAAAATCATATATTTGTCTTATTGCTATTATATTGATTAAAATATTATCCATGGTTGAATTATTGGGGTTTTTTCTATTTTAAAAACTATCATTACCCATAAATAGCAGAAAACCATATTGTCATGGTAATTGGGAAAAGGGTTAAATGTTTTAAAACTCGAAGATAAGGGTAGAAATATTAAAAAAAAATTATATAAAAAAATTAAATAGAAGACATAAAATCATCTGAATCATATATAATGCAATTATAAACTTGGAGACACTTTTTACTAAAAAATAATTTATATTAAAATAATTTTTTATTAACATCCATGAATTTTCCACCCCAACCATATAAAATGATAAATATTATTACCAATTTTTCACAGAAAAAACATTAATTTGGAATATACCGACCAAAATACATTAAAATATTCAATCCACGTATTTAATATGCCTTATTCTTGGATGAATACATATATTATAGGTCGTAAGGCATTAAAAATAAATATTTTCGACTAATGATGTATAATATCAGCTGTATATTCTGGTTTTATTTATTTTCCACATCCTTAAACTGTAATTAAAAAAAATTAAAAAAAATAATAGAAGTTTCTTATATATATATGTTATTATTTTAATTTAATAACTTACATCACTCTCCTCTTAAATAAAATTTGAAACTAAACTATCCATCATTTGAATAGTGGACTACCATCTTTTTAACTGGTGTAATTCATTTTAGAACACCTTCCATCATTTAAGGATTATAATGATATCGTTAATGTTGATATAAGACACCAATTCCATATTTATTATTTTATAATGATAATAAATCATTTACATTCACACCTTTTAATTCAGAAAAAATAAAATTTTGTTCACAAGTACGTGTGGAATACGACCTCCCCAAGTGATATGATTATTTGGTAATCATCCCATATCATTGGTGATATATATAATTACATTAAGATTAGTAATATAAAATATATTATGTTATAATAATTCATTATTGAAAAAATAGTACTTAATTTTTTTCCATAAAGATATTTGAAAAACTGTAATGTTAACCTCATGTACGTACATTAAAAAATCTCCCTAATTGAAACATAGTTAATTTTCAATAACCATATTGAATCATTGGATTTAAAATTATAAATGATATAAATAATATAATTTATATGAGGACAATTATTTTGGAGATGTTGTAATAATGACATCCTTCATTATACTCAACCGATTAATTTCATTTCTGATTTATGAACATGATATCATGAATACATCTAATGTGAAATTAAATTATTATGAAAATGTTTTTACATGGTAATATATGAGCTATGTTTAATAAAATATTGATAATTTTTCTCATGAATTTAAATTATTCACTTACTGTAATTATTTGAGATGAAAAAGAATGTGTGTTACAAGGCAAACTAAGTTTATTATACATTTTAATAAAACCATTTTTTATGTGTCCATTTAAAAACTTTCCAACATATAAATATTTGTAAAATTTTAATAATGGTTAATTTATATGTACATAAAAAATTATAATGCACATTTTATATTAATTATTTATTTCTACCAAAAATTTTCAAAAGGAAACTATTTAATTACTTAAGATTTTTTTAAAATTTTCATTTAAAAATACAATATGAATTCTCAATATTAACTTATATGTTGATAATAAATTTTCCCACTATCATAACCATTGCTAATTATTTCTATTAAATTATTTTATTCAATATTTTCTTGGAATAAACCCCATAATTCCGTTTTTTCGAGGTTTTTTGTTTGTTTTTTAAAATGGTTTTAAATGTAATTGATTTAATAGTATATAAAAATGTTTTCTTATGGGAACAGGGACTATTTTTAAAAAATATAAGATTTTATATTTTTATATTTTTTTATTATTCATGTTATTGGTTCATGATGATTAGTGGTTCGCTTATAAACCAAGAATAGGTGATATATCTATATATCTCCATTTTATTTGGTAAACAGATTTTGTTAACAAATTTGGTTTCTCATAAGGGAATATGTGAATATAAAACGGCGAATTTTTTAAATTATAATGGTTTTTAACTACTTAGATTTCACTTATGGTACATGGTAATATACTATAATAGTTATTCCAAATAGTAATTAGGATGTTTCTTCCATTGATAACCATATAATTATTTCATATTTAAGATTGATTTTAAAATCATTCCCCATGTTAATTACATTTTTTATTTTGTAATGTTTTCAGTTTTTTATGGAAATATTAATATTTCAAAAATTCATGTAGTTATAATATTTTCAAAAGAAAACATATGATACATTTCATGTGTGTGAAGAATAACATTGTGAAATTGTTATTATGATTTTTCCATGATTTTTATGAAATCATTTTGTGTTTTATTTTTCAATTATAAATTTTAATGAATTTTATTATTAAAACATTCATTTATGGCAATTTTATACATGAATTATTAAAATATATTCTTAAAACCAGAATGAATATTTTTAAAAATAAATAAAATTATTCATGGAGTAAAGGGTTATTTCTATTTGTTTTTTTACTTTTGAACTTTTCCCCCTATATTTTATTGTAATCAATTTTACATAGAGTTCACTGATTTGTAAGACAAAATGAGATTCCAAAATTATTGTCCAAATGATTTTTCCTTTAACTAAATAATTATTTATTTAAGATAGATATATTATAGTTAAAAAAGATACATATTAGAGAATTATATTTGTGAATATATGACATTTGTATGTAAGAGTTACTAGATAAATCTATAAATACCAAGGCCTAAAGTTTACCTGGACCAGAAATATTGTAGATTCTAGTAAAAAGACACTAGAATATGTTATGCTTTGGGTATGTTCCCTAAGTTTGGTATCAGTGTATGGTTTAGATATAGCTATTTCATATGATGTGATTTGATCACATGTTAATGGTCCACTATTACAAAATTGTATGGCATATTAAAGAGAAGTTTGGTAGTTTGGAAAAATATATATACATTCAGAAAATATGGTTACTTATATATTACTTTTCATCATCATCATAATATTATTTTAATTGTGATATGATCACAATGACCTTTTTGGTTATATTAAATGGATGGATCTAGTAATAACCATAATGAAAATGGATGTAGTGGAAAATGGGTTGGTTGAATGACGATGAAACTAAAACATGGGATCTGTAGTGAAAAACAAAAATGTTATTATTAACCATCTATCCCAATTTGTGGATGAAAACATGATCCAACTAATTGTCCCACATCATTAAAGAATATATAATTGAATATATATTTCAGCTAAGGTGATAATGATTATTGAATTAAAAAAATATTCCACTGATAATCTCAACTGAATTTGGGATTAAATTACCTGAAATCATCTTTATAGAAAAAGGGGAATTTTCATTTGTGTTATAGTATTGAATGATGAAATAATGTTGAAATCAAAATAGGATGTTATTAATTAAATATTTGATGTGAAAAAATGTTTTTCCATTGAATTGTTTTTTTAAAAGATATCGATTATTGTAACTATGAAAATACGTATCCTAGGTAGAATTTTTCAAAATGGTTTCAACAAAAATATATAGTTGAATTATTATTAATTACATTATTCTAGAATATGATGATACAAAAAAAGTCATTTGAAATGTATTGATTATATATTGTGTTTGGTGTTGATATTATTGAGTCATATGACAAGATTCATATTTTGTTTGTTGGAAGGAAGTATTATGGAATATAATGGAAAATAATGGAAAATAAACAACATTAAATTATTATGGTTTCATGAGTTTTTACATAGTGATGACTTAATGGTTGATAATAGGTTCAATAGATTAGAAATTAATTTTTTGGTTTTTTTGATGGAATACATTGGGTAAAATTAAATTAGTTTTGGTAGATTTTTTAGTTATATGTAAAATAAAAAACATTATTTATTGAAGAATTCTATTTTCTATTTTGTGGACATATGTTTGTAGATATTCAAATACACGTGGGTTACTATGATCATTGGTGAATGTGGTTTTGTTTTATGAAATTAATCATATTTTCTGGAACAATATATGGATATTATTGATATTGTAATATTACAAGAAAAACAAAAAGGCCTAAAAACAACCGATCTAATCATGTATGGTTATGGGTTTTGAACCTCTACCTAGAAGGTGAAAAGGATATAATCCACACCACTACCTGTGTGACTTCCTTTATAGAATGAAACAATTATTTACAATTTTTTTGAATAAATACTTATAATATATAAATTTGGGATAATATGTTATATTTTAGATATAAATAAGAGATTTGAAATTGTTTGGGCGATTTTTTGATTAATGTACTTTCGGGTGAAGTTTGATATTTATGGAAACCTAATTTAATAAAGGTATAAAAAATAATATCGGAATTCAATTTTTTGGGATAAATATTGAATTATCATTTATAATAATATGTTATATATTTTTGTTTTTATAGTTTTTACAGTTCTTTATTATCATAATTATCATATATTGGAGATTATATTTTTCGAGAATATAAATTTTGGTATGAGACTATAAGAATTATTGATGTTATTTAGTGGTATATTGTAAATTTATACAATAAGACTATCTTTTCTATTTTAGGGTTATAATATTAGTTTACGATATTCTGAGGAATATTAAGGATAATTATTTATCAATTGATCTATATCAATAGTTTTTAATTACAATTTAATATTTTATGTTAAATTTGATTTTAATTATATGATGGATTATAATTTCTTCAGTTATCATATCTTATGATAACCGTGATGGTTTTTTGATAATGTAAAAATATAGGAGGAATATATTTTTATCTATTTTTTGAAGTATATGATCTGATTGAAGTTGATTTGTATATTCAATTTATAATAAATTAGATTTAACAATATTATTTTACTGAAAGATGAGGTTGGGATGGAATTGGATTAATGGATGAAATTTTCATTTTCATGAGTATATTTTTTTTATATTCATAGTTTATATATCAATTTCAATCTCTAACAATAAAAACAAATCTTGAAAAAAAATATCGTAGGTATTTTATTTCCAATGAATTGAATTTATTTTTCATAGATTATAGATTTTTTGTTTTTTTATTATGTACTTTTTCATGATCATTCACATTACAATCATTAATTCTCTATGTGACTCACTTTATTTTTTTGGAAATTATTTTATCCTTCCATGTCCAAATTTCCACCTTCCACTAATGATATCCTAATTAGAAACATTGATATATTCTATTATAGAAAACCATTTTCAATCATTCCCTATTTTTATGTTTATGGTTTTTTATCCATTTAACAATATGGGTTTCAAAAAATTAATTTTCAAATTTCAATCCCTTGGCATTGATTGATATTGTTATTGTACATTTTTTTCATGAATAAGGTAAGATTATATTATTTTACTACCATTGTTTTTATCTTCCATGAATTTTCTATTTAATAAGTAGGCTTTTTGTCACAATTCAAAAAATTATCCCTATATTTAAATACATGAATCTTATGTTTGAGAATGTGTACAACATATTATACTGAACATACATGAACCACAAAATGATGTAATTTAAATATGGATATTATGAATTAATTTTTGAATTGGTTGGTATGAATAGATTTAACAGAAAATTGAAATATATATATTAAGGTCCTCATATAATAAAACATTAATAATTAATTATTCGTAAAAACAATTAATAAATTCTCACTAGACATTGTATTCATCAAAAATACATTTCATTAAAATTTGGATTAAATTTTATTTTGAAAGAAAGAAATATAATTAATATGTTTAAATATTAGAAAAAATATTTTATATGATGATATTAATTTTTTAAACCATTTTTTTAGTTTCGTGTTTCAAAATGTTTTTAATAGACTAAATTTATGTTAATATTTAAAAATAAAAAATAACTTTGAAAACTATATTTTATACTAAAGCGTTTATAAAGTTAAATTTTATTTCTCGTATGTATTATGATTTCATTAATACATTTTAACTTATAATAATCGAATTTTAGTTATTTTATGGATTTTTATAATTTAATATATAAAAAATTATTTTATATTTTAAAACAATGTTTAAAAAAATTTATTTATTATGTTTTACTAGAAAATTATTAATTTATTTTATTTTATATAAGTTGATATAATTTTGAAAAATGGATTCTTTATATGGAATAAGGATGTCTAAATTTTTTTTCATATTTCTATGTTATATTTTTTTGTTATGGATAATAATGAAAAATTATTTTCGGCACAACAATAAGGGGAAATCGGGTAATTAAAGATAAAATATAATATCATAAGTGAAATAAAATGACACAAAAAGAAGCCATTAATTTACTATATAAGCCAATTTCATCTATAATCATTTAATATTCTGTTATATGACATTCTATTTCCATTTAGATGTGATTATGTGCCTTATAATATTTTTCGAAATTAATATTAATAATATCACATTGTCATTTTAACAAATATAATATTTTTACCATTGGGGTAAAAAGATGATATTTTAATTTAAAAACGTTATTTTGAAATAAAAATGATTTTACTTCATTATGAATTTTTTTTAAAAATAAATAGTAATGAAATAATTACCATAAATGTTTACAAAATGATGATGCAATAATATTAAATTAACAAGAATCAAAGATAAATTATAAAAAAATAACAAAAATAATTTCTGTATAATTTTTTATGTGGAAAAATAAAATTAGAAGCATATAACATGTTATGTAATAATTAATTATTTTTTTAATTTAATTTGTGTTATTTATTTTATAAAACTCAAAGTAATGAATAGATCTAAAAATGACATTATTGTTATTATATGAATAAAATTGTTTCTTAAATGATATAAAATTTCTAAAATATTTTATTGAATTATGTGAATATTATATGTATTAAAACATTATCCATTTTCTTTTTATACATTTTTTTTCATTTTCTGGAAACTATCTTAACCCTCAACGAGTCTAAAACCTTACTTTCACTATAACTATGAAAGTGTTAACCAAGTGTGAAAACCAAAAGATAAGGGTTGAATTGTTTACAAAAAAGTTATAAATATTATTTAATTATATATTCTAGAATGAAAATAATTTAATATTTTATTTATATCAATTTGGGACATTATTACATCCTAATTAATTTATATTAAATTAATATATTCAAACCTTCTAAGAATATCCCTCTACTATATTATAAAATGAGAAATATTATTATCAAATAGTCACATTGTTTAAAGAAGTTTAATTGGTCATTATCTTTCCTAATCCTATACTAACATCACTACCCACATTAGGAAGGCTTTGTTTTTCTTATAATAACAATATTTTTGATATTAATATGTTTAGAAAATTATATAATCTAAATGAAGATATATAGTTTGAACTATATATATTTTATTTATTTTATCTTCTACCACTATAAAATTTTATGAAACATTGATTGGAAAATAAATAAATTATACACAATATAAATATTTTTTTGTTAAATTAATAACTTATATCAACCACTTGTCCAATAAAATTGCAAGCTGAACTATTATTCACGTGAATGGGAGACTATAACATAATAGACACAAAATTTTTGTGTTTCACGTTTGTCAATCATTCGCGGAATAAAATGATGGAGTTAATTTTTATATATCAAATTGGATAAAAATTTATAATTATAAAAATGTAATATATTATTTACATTGTTTCTATACCATTGAAAAAAAATAACTTTTTTCATACATATATATGGACAACCATCTTTATGAAGTGCTGTGATACATTTTCCATCACCACACCATATAGATGATATATAAAAGTATATATAATATAATAATAAGATATTTATAATATTAAGAAAATTATGGAATGATCAAATAGTATATAGCATCTTTCTATAATGATCATTACAAAATTAAACCATTAATCATGGGTACATATAACTTTCCATCTCCATCATTATAACTTAGATAATTTTTCATAATGATATTTCACTACGGGATTTAAATATTTAATTTATTTATGAAATTGATAATTATTTCAGGGTAATTATTCTTTAGATAATGGGTTAGTTTCCTCATTAAAATTATTTACCAACCAAGTTCACTAGGGACATATGAACTGATGATCATCAAAATGTCACATTTGAACATAAATTATTATTTAATTAAAATAACCTGGAAATAAGACAAGTAGATTTAAAAATAAACATTAAAAATATATCTATAAAATATATAATGAGGAAATTTTTTTTATTCAGTAAGAAAATGAACTTATGTGACAAGTAAGACTCTTTCTAGGGCACTTTATTTTAAAATAATCATATTTAATGTTTTCCTCAAATATCAATAATATCAACATTAACATATATAAAAATGTTTTAGGGATGAACTTATATATAAATTAAAAACCTATATATGATAATATATATCTTTTTAATTTTTTACCATTGACTTTAAAATGGAATCATTTTAATTATTATATATGGTATGATGAAACATTCTTTTCAAAAGTCAAAATTTAGGTTGTACATTCACATATATGATGATAAGGAATTTTCTTGTAACTATGCCATTATTTTTTTGATTTTATTCCTTTATTATCATCAATGTTTTAATCAATACAAATCAATCATTACTTTTTCTAATATATTTTTTCCCAATGGATTTGAATGATAAATTATTTATCTATATATAAAAAAATTACTAGGGGTCCAAATATTATATTGTTAATGATAATATTTTATATTGTATTAATATATTATAGTTTATTGGAATTGTTGTGGGGTTATGTGTTTCCCTTATAAAATTATAATTAGCGAGGTTATTATATCTCTTCAATTAATTGTGAAATGGAACTGAGTTACCATATTAGTTTTCTCTTAAGAGATTATGGGTATATATTTTGATGATTAATCAAAATTAGGGATTGAGATAACTTATTAAGATTATCATAACAAGTTATAATAATACAGTAGAATGGATATTCCTTGTATTACCATAGTTATTAATTCATTTATATTTGTGGTATTCATTACAAATGTATTATTGATATGATTATTTCTCACCATGTTACATAAAAGTTTTATTTATCATTTTAATGTTTTTTTTGGAAATATTATTCATTTTAGAAGGTATGTATGGAGAATATAAGTCACATTATAAAGATGAAAATTATACCTATGTGGAATGTTATTATGTGATTTTTTTGATTTAAATGACACCTTAATGAAATTTATATTATCGTTATTACATTTGAAATTGTTTATGAAACGAATTGTAGAATGAAATTATTTTCATCAGAAAAAATTGTTTCCTCTAAAAATAATCATTTTTTAACCAAAGAAAATTAAACACATTGGTCGAGAAGTATATTGTTTGTTTATTTTTATGTCCCCAAGTGATTTTTTCTTGTTCTCATCCCTCAATTTAAAATTTCTATGTTTTTTTAATGATTGGTATGGGAAAATTATAAGCAATACTGAATAACATAAACATTTTTAATATAATGAAATATTTTTTTATTTAAATGCTATTTATTTTGGAAAATATTTATGTTCTGTATTAGTGTAGACATTCTAATATGTGATATTATGTTATATGTATTTTGAAATAATTCAATAAATATATTAAACAAAATGATATTTTGAAATGAATGAAATTGAATTCCAGTCTTTATACATGTGAATATGTTATGTTTATGGTTGAATACATATTATTCGTATCTGTGAAAGGTTTAGATATCATTATATGTTATGATGTAATTTGAACATCTATTTAATTATAATATTACCAAAATGGGTAGTTTGTTAAGGATTATTTTATTTATATAGAAAAATTTATAGACATCAATATAACATTGTGAAAGAGATATAAGTGTTTATCCACATCATGATATTGTTTATTATGGTATCCACACATGGATAGTTTTGGTATTCATAAATAGATTGATCCATCTGGAAAAAATTAACATGGGATTTAAAGGAAAATGTAGTGGTTTTTTTAATGATAAACCAGATATAATGTGACTAATAGTAAAAACTCTTTTGGTTATTCTCATATAGATATCATAATTTGTGGTTATCAAAATGAACCAAGGTGAGATTACATCCTTATAAAATAATATAGAAATGATAATCTATGTATGTTAAAATTAAAATGATAATAAAGGTTATAAGATAAAAATAATTATGAATCGTTAATGTTTGATAAATCATCCATGAAAATATCTTATAATAATGAAAAAATGATTAATATTTTTTAGATGAGGTTATGAATAAATAAGGATCTAATTTAAAAAGGTTGAATGTTGTCAGCAAATCAAATTTTTATAATGATATTCCCAAGGTATCCATTAAATGTTTTAAATATGGGGATTAGGGTAATTATAAAAATGATATCCTAAGTGTAACTCTCAATACCAAGATTAGAACGACCATACAGATGAAAGTTTTTTAAGGATGTAATTGTTGATGATGAATGAACAACAAATGAAATATGAAATGTATTCTTATATATTGGAATGGGTCCCTAAACTATCAAATCCAAGTACATGATTCTTATAGTATTAATAGAATGGAAATATTAATGAATGATTTAGAAAAGAATGGATAATAAATAAAATTTAACCATTACTATTTCAAGAGTTATGATTTTAAGTTACATTTTAGTTTGAAAAAAATATTAAGGATTTAGATAGAGATTTTGATCTTTTATGGGACCAAAAATCTTTGACTGACATATATTTTTTAGTAGTTGTTTGATAAATTTGTAGTGTGTGTAAAAGTTATTTATAATTGTATTCTATATTAATTTTATGGACATATTTTTGATATTATTTATAACCAATTAGTTTAAAATGATATATGATAATTAATCTTATTTTGGAATATTTTAATCATATATTTTTTATTTTAAATTAAATAATAATTTAATTTTTATATTAAAAGTACATACCAAAAACTGGGTGACAACATAAGGCAACTGATTAGGTTGTGGGGTGTTAATAAAAAACTGAAAGTGATGACTGTGTAACACCATCCAAATGTGATGTCCTTATCATAATGGAATATTTTTACATAAGTTGTTTGAAAGGGAAATATTATATTTATTTTGGGATTATATGTTTTCTTTTAGAAATATTCATGGGATTCAAAATTTATTTCTTGTTTTGATGATTAATGTTAATTTGGATGAAAATCTATATATTTGTGAAATATATTTAATTAAATTATATAGAATATTATTGGATTTTAATTTGAGGAATAATAATTTAATTTTTAATTTTGATGAATACACGATTTTATATTGGTTTTGTAGGGATCATTTTCTTAAATTAATCATTATAATATCTTAAATATCATATGCCTAATAAATTTATAATTTCGTAAAAGACATTAAAATGTATTCTTGTTATTTGGATATAAAAAATAAAATTATATTCTTATAATATATATCCATTTTTTTGGATTCAATATTTATATAACGTATTATAAATAATACTATTTAAATATATTAATCAAATAAAAAATGTTAATATTTTTTATTACAATTGAATTTTGCAGATTAATGTAGTTTTTCTTCATTTAAATGTTTAATAATTTGAAAAAATATCAAATAATTCACAATGAATTTTGGTTTCGGTTAATTTATAAGTATTTTAGGTATATTTTTCTTCTCATCATATAAGTATATGATCTAAATGATCTTGATTTTAGATCATTATCTATTAAAAAGTTATCATTATTATCAATTCATTAGAGTGAATGATGAGTTTATGGTGGAATATGATTAAAGGATGATAATTTGTTTATAATGTATATAAATTTCATAAAATTAATAGTCTAGTTGTAGATGGATCTCCATAACATTTGGGAAGTGATCTTGAAACAAAATTACCTATTAGAACTATTTTTTATGAACTAGTTGTCATTTTTCACACCTATTTGGATTATGGTTTTCTGGTTATTGATACTCTACCGATCATTCACATTCATTTGATCAATGATATATGTCACTATCATTCATCATTTAGTTATTAAACATTTTTACCATGTTAATATCTTAACCTTATACAATATATTTCAAACTTCAAAACACGTAATGTGTTATTATAAATAACAAATGAATTTACTACACTCAATTTAATGGGTTTTTTGTTATCCATTTTTATGATGGATTTAAACAATGGAATTTCGAAATTTAAATCCATTTATTTTTTATCATGATATAAAATTTTGGATAATAAATTTATTAAATATAAGAGAATATATTTTCATGAGATTTTTAATTAATGACATTAAGTTCAATAATGTTCACCACACAAATCAAAAAGATTAAAATAGCCACGAAAATTAATTATTCAAATATGGTTATTGAATTAATCCATTCAATTATAATGTATTAATATATTTTAAAAAATATCGAAATAAAAATATTTTGATCCTCATAAACAATTTGTTTATTAATATTTCTTTAATATTTATTTAATTTTTTTGTAATGTCATTTTTGACATACAAATTATGTTTACCTCAAATATAGATTTATTTCATACTATGAGAAAATATTATAATAAATATATAGAAATTTTATAAAATTTATTGGTTAATAATGACACAATTTTTACGTTATAATATCTAATTAATAATATGGTAAATGTTGTGAATTTTCAGAAAACATTGATTTTTAGTTAATAGTGAAAATTATTGTTGTTTTAGTGAAAATCATATTTTTGATTAAAATATATTTAATTTAAAATTATCATCTTCATTAGTTTTAATGTTTTACCATTTAATAATCTTTTATTGTAATCCATTTAGGGGTTTTAAATTAATCTTATAAATTAATTTTTTATAATACTTTTTTTATAATTACATTTGTTATTTTAAATATCATTAAAAAAATTCATAAATAATTGTTGGCATGGGTATACATTAAATTAATACACATATGTGTATCTTATTTTGAGAAATTTATTATATTTATGTATAGAATTTTTTTTAATATTTTATATAGTTAAAATTATTTTAGTCATTATTGATAATAATCATATTAATTTTTTTATCATGATATGAATAAATTATATAATTAATAGTTAATAATAATATGATAAATATTATATAATGATCATAAAAAATACATTTTTATTATTATACATTTCAATTTAATTCATAATCATCCAATATTCTCTTATAAGTCATCTTAATTCAATTTGGATGTGATTATGACCATTATAATATGCTATCTAATGAAATATAAAAAATATAATATAATGTTTTCAATAAAAATCATATTATTACCATGGGGATAAAAAAATGTTTGGTTAAAGAATTATTCTTAACAACAAATAATTCATATTGATCGTGGTAATTTAATATTTATTTTATGTGATGAAATAATTAACATAACTGTTTTCACATAACTAATATTATAATTATTGAATTAAGGGAAAATTAAAGAAAATGATATTAAAAATTTTAATAGTAATATTTAATGAAATAAATAATTTCGTAAACCAATTATCTAGATTAAAATAACATGTTAATTATGTATTATAATATTTTTTTCCCACTTCATTTGTTTTCAAAAAAATTTAAAATTCAATGAAAATGAATAGTTATAAAATTTACATTACTGATACTTCGTAAAAATAACATTTAATTAAAAGTTAAAAAAATTATATAAATTTTATTACAATAACATTTATTGTTTTATGGGTTAAAATATCATCCACAATCCATTTATGGATATTTTTTTCGTTTATAATAACAATCATTACCCTCCAAATTTTAAAATTGATGTTGTTATGATAAGTGTGTAAAGGGTTAATAGGGAATTAAAACCATATGTAAGGGGTATAAATAAGAACTATACATTGAAAAATAATTACTGTATTTAGAGACAGAATAATATTATCTTATAATATAATCTATTTTGAACCATCATTATGTAATATTTAGTGAATAGTAAATTAATATTTTCACAAATTTTATGAATGCCCCTCCTACCAATTATAAAATGAATGTTACTCAACTAATGTTTTCATATTTTGAACATATTTATTGATAGTATCTACCCAAATACCATCCTAGAATCTAAAACCATGTTTTAGTGTAAATTTGTTTATATAATTTAAATCGTTTCGTTATTACGGAGTTAAGAAATGTAGACACTCAAAATAAGATATATAGTTTTATCTCTATATATTATCATTATTTCTTATTCCATGACCTTGAAATATTATTCAACCATGATAAAATAATAAAAATTAAAAAAAAATATTCTAATATTGATCCTTCTATTGATATATCAATTATCCATATCCCCTTCTTGCGAATGATAAATGAAAACATCAGTCATGATATATTTCATACTATCACCTTACAAGCTGATGTAATTTATCCTTTCATGAATACATTATAATGATGGTGTTATCTTTTATATGTCATATAAAAGAAAATTTTTTCGATATTTAAATAAAATATATCATTTTCATCTTACCATTCCATTCACTATAAATTGAAAATGTTATTCATTCGAACATTTGGACTATCGCCTCCATATAAAAATGTGATACACTTTTCATATCCACATCACATGGATGATATATTTAATTATATTTAAAGAATAAATGGGATATTTATGATATTATTATAGTAATATAGAGATATAATATAATATAACTTTTAATAATGATATTTGAAAAATGATAATGTTACACATGTTTATGTATAACCTACTATATCAATTGTTGTAACTTGGATCATTTTTCATAAAATATTCATGTGTTTTATTTAAAATCCATTTAATGTACTAAAATTATAATTTATTATGATATTCATTTTCAAGATGATTAAATAATGAAAATTTGGAACATAAAAAAACCACTAATATCAATTTTCAACAGAATATATTCAAAACATCCTATATGAAAATCAATGATTATGTAATTTTTCTAAAATGGTAATAAGTGATATAATAGTAATAATAAACATGAATCATTATCTCATGAAATTATTTAATTATCCTAAATTTGTTATTTATGAAGAGAAAAAGGTACATCAATAGTCAGACTCATTTTGTGAGAGTTTAGATTAAAAATTCTCCTTTATATCCTCCCATATAAATCTAATTCTCCCATGTCCGTATATTCCAAATTATTTTCGAGATTTATTTGTACAGAAATTAAATAATGATAAAGGATATTTGATATCTATTTTGAATTTTATTCAAATTATTCCCAAATCAATAATTTAAATTACTTTATGCATTAAATTTTGACTTTCAATGAAAAATAAAAAAGTAATGTTCTACTATAACATATATAATGAAAATTTATTTTACTACCACAATAACCCATATTATATTTTCCAATTATAATCATTAATTATTTATTCATAAATAGAAAATGACACCCTTTGTTCTAGATATTATATTTTTTAAAAAAATATTTTAAGAAAAGGTTAAATTATAATACACAATTTCTTTTTAAATTGTGCATTGATTATTTTGAAAACTATATGATTTTAATTTGGATGCTTTTGTTAAACATTAAAAGTACTTTTCATAAGGATTGGTGGTTTTTTAATAAACCATGAATGCTTGATCTAATTATATTTCTCTAATATATTATTTAAATGGATAATGTTAACTAAATTGGTTTCTACTAATTGATTATGTGAATATATTGCGGGGGTAATTCAAAATATGGTATGAAGATATCCAATTATTATTATCCTAATATATTAAACGAATATTTTGAAATTTTAATTTTGAGAATATTTATGATTTTTATACCATGTATAACTATGGCACTAATTCTATTTATAAGAGTGATGTTGAAATGATTCCCGATAATAGATATATGTTTTATTCATTTATTATATCAGTATTTAGAGAAATATAATGATTAAAAATGTATTCAGTGATATTATTTTCAAATGAAAATAAATAAATATTTTTATTGTTCAAAAGAATAATTTATTTAAAATTTTATTATGTGTTTTAATTATTTTGATGAACACTTTATGAGTTATATATTTCCCTTTTTACCTATAATAAAAATATTTATGAAAATAATTGAATAATGATGTTGATTTAATTTCTTATAAAATGATTATTTTCAACACCAGATTTAATTTTTTAAAATGCAATCATTTTTTGAATGTATTGACAGTCTTACAATTTCATTAATTATTTTAATGTCTCTTTGATATGTGTATTTCATGAATATATTTTATGGTATTTTATTATATTAATTGCTGTATTGAATGACATATTATTGAAACATTTTAGGGTATTTTATGTGTTTTATGTTTTATGGATGCAACAAATAATATATGAAAGAGGAAGGAAAATATGTGAGTATTAGATGAGAAAGACACTTCGTCACTAAGGAAATAGAGGGTTGTGATGCCTGATTTTTTAAGTAGAAGAGGATATTGGAAACCAGTGTAGAATGATTAGACATTATGTAACACAATTAAATTATGTGTAACTATTGAATTAAATTTCTAACACCATACCAAGTCTTGAAAGATTACACATAGTTAAATATAGTTACATGTTGTGTGTACATGTTACAAATCATTACATGATTCACTGTTCCAAGTCTTAAAATCAGATTCGAAAAAAGATTTGTTGTGTTTCAAAAATCACGAAGGAAAACTCCTGTAAGGATTACACGATGTGAAAACAAATTACATGTCCTGAAATGTTTTGGGAAGAGTATATCTCGTGCCTATTAATAAAAAACCAAAGAACCACTCAAGGGATTCATTTATAGTCGCCACCACCAGAATCAAGAACTTCTACAGCCGAATGCATGAAATAAGATTTTTATTTTCTTACCACCTCGTGACTAGAATAAATGGTTAGACATTAGGCAATGTAAATGTAATGATGTGATATTTATTATAGTATGGTATTTTATTTTTAAATTCAATTTATTTTCTACATTACCATTACCCCGATTTCTAAAAATATCTTCTCTATTTTTTCATTCCTGGCCATTGCATGATCAGTGAGGGATAAATAATTTAAATGCATTGAATAGAAAATAATTCACCCCATGACAATTTTGGAGTATTTTTTTCTATGATTCAATATTGTTCCACATTAATAATTCACAAAATATTAAATGTTACATGACCATTGATAAAAGGGGACATAGGTGATTGTGGGGTTATCAATATTCCCATTAGATTCAATGAACCTCAGTTCAGACAACTATGATTTTCAAACATTATTTAATTACATAAACAAACAACAACACAAAATTTCGTTTTCAAAACATGTCTTTCAATTTTATTAAAAAAATGAATCAGTCATAATCTGTTCATTCAAATTATTATTCCTGGGCTATTTCATAAAATAGTAACTGTTTATTTTATTTCATTAATATTTTCACTAAAGATATATCTATGGGTTGAACCTCATACATACAATTCCTATAATAGTATTTTTAGATCTTTTTTGGGTTCATGTTTTAAATTTTTTAATTTTTTAACCTAATGGGAATTATGGACGCATATAGGTCTATCATTGTAACTATGATTTTGTAGTTCGAATGAGATGATTCAAAATTTTATAAATACTCTTTTCTGATGTGTATGCAAAAAAAGTTTTCGGGATTAATGTTGTAAATAATTTTCATTAAAACATATCATGTTTTATTTTAGTTTTTATATATTATGTAAAAAATGATACAAAATAGATGTTCCAATTATATTATATATGAGATTTTTTATGTAAGAATTATGATATCATTAATTAAAACTATAAATCTAAATGATATTTGGTTATAAAATAAATTTAATTTTGGGTCTAAATATATTATAATAAGTTATTTTAAAGGCTATGACCTTAAATAGATTCCCTAAATCATGTGGGCCCATAAATCTGGTGGATAAAATTGATTAGGTCCTTAAAGGACCACTATGTTTTCATGAATACCACTAAGGGAGAATGTGGGGGGAATATTAATATCAGTGTAAAATATAGCTGTAAGGGATTCATGGAGTTACCAAAGTAGATATTGGTGCAATAAGTGGGTGGGGAGATGTTTTATTAACAATTGGGGTTCTCCATGTAGGGTTGGGATAATATGGATAGGGAATATGATGGAGTATTTTGGGGGATTTCATGGAATTAAATGTTTGGGTTCTTGATAAGGATATTAATAATCTATGTGAGGAGGAGCATTATTCATCCACCCCATCATTTATCCATAACATTTTATAGTCATATCCAAAATGAATACCCATA
This sequence comes from Viscum album, assembly GCA_963277665.1. Classification (NCBI taxonomy): domain Eukaryota; kingdom Viridiplantae; phylum Streptophyta; class Magnoliopsida; order Santalales; family Viscaceae; genus Viscum; species Viscum album. The sequence goes on along the minus strand of OY728123.1, from coordinate 468,839,704 downwards.
ATGAGGATGAAATAGTTATGTGTTTTGTATATATTAAAAAAATATGTCATCAAATTTTAACCCTTAGACCAATTTATTATTATCTTATAATTCATTTTTTACTGTGAACACATAGAAAATAAAACATGTTTGCACATGAATATATGCAGGGTATAATACTCAAAAATTGATGAGGAAACAAAATATATATGTTTTTTTAATTATAATTGATTATATGTCATTCATACTCATTTTTAAATAAAATAATTTTTCATCTTATCAATAACAATATATAACATATTTAGAAAGAAATAATTTAAAATTTTAGGATGTTAATTACTTATGTAGGGAGAATGAAGAGACCTAAAACTACTTCTAATAATCTCATATATTTATTATTTTATTAAATATTATTATTCAAATCTTGTTCTAATATAAAATGAAGAAAATTTATAAATTTTAATATTAAATATGGAAAAGAATGTACAACCTTTAAATTAGATAGCACAATTATTGGAAAACATGTCTGAAAATAAATAATGTAAGAATAAATGAAATAGGGAATATGATGTCTTTTATAAGAATATATTATGTCACATCCCAATTAATACGTTTCGCCTCTAATGATTTCCCATGATGGGGGCCTTTCTTGTCACGACCCGTCCCCTGGGGCCCGTATCGTGACTACCCCAAGCCCACCTTCCATAGTCCAGGGGCTGGCGACTAGAACCAAATGCGTAACTCCCTAAAAACTGGGAAGGCATTGCCTTTATAAAACGTAAACACACACAACCAGAGTATAAGAGGAAGAAAACACTAAGTAAATTAGTATAAAAGTATACTGAAAGTACAAAGGGGACGAAAATACAATCCCAAAAGAAAGGAATAGCTACAACTAAAAGAAAGTACATCTTAAAAGAAAAATAGTTGAATGGTGAAGAAACTCCTAGATTGTCCTCCGAGTTCCTACCTGAAGGGTAGGGATATATTTCCTCCTCAGCACTCTGCGTCTATCGGTCTGCTCCATGTTCCGTCACGCCAAGTGTCCACCTGCAGGTACAGTCTAGTCCTCGTAAACTCTGCCTTGGTCATCACTGTCCATCGTCTTCATCCAACACAAAGAGGTACGGGCATAGCCTGTGTAGGGGTGAGTATAAAGATACTTAGTAGAGACCCCGAGACCCTCATGGTCTCGCTAAATCCAACAAGTATAAACCACAAAAAATATCTCAATAGAAAACCTTTACTTAGGTATATGCCCGTACGTATACCTAAGTTATCAAATAACCCATCGCAATAATGAGAAAATCACAAAGTTCATTGACTCAGATCAAACCTGTATTTTCATTATCGAAAACACCATAGGTGGAGAACTCCTCCTCTGTAGAGTAGAGTGGCCCTATCGTGACTGCGAGGCGCTATTCACTAACCTTAGACTGCTGAGGTACTCCTCCTGTCGAGTATTGCGGGTCTGCTGCCAAACCGGGCGCTCCGTCCGCTGTGGGTCTGTCGCTAAACCGGGCGCTCCACATAATAGCCTTCATAGGTACTCCTCCTGTCGAGTACTGCAAGTCTTCTGCCAAACTAGGCGCTCCGTTCACCATGGTTCTACTTCCAAACTGAGCGCTCCGACCACTGGGCTAGTTGAATCACTCTGAGTCGAATCGGTCAAGTAGTCGTCAGGTCTATAGCTACTAGGCCTCTGCACTCTGTATGCTCATCTCCAGGAGGATCTACTCCACGAGCTACTGGTTGATACTCTAAGTGTCATGAAGTCTCATTTGGAAGTATCTCAATGTACCACCTCGTCATAGGGGTCTCAACGCAACAGACAACGCGTCAATCAGACGCCCGGTCTGTGAGTTATTGGATTTTCCATTCCAGGGGCCCGGCTGGTTTTGAAAGCAAAATCCAACCAGACCAAACTCCAATATAATCTGAATTCCGAGTGGAGTATGCCCAAATAATCGTCTCAACAATATAAAACCAATGTAGTTGACAGCACGTCAATCGGACATGTGATCATTAAGTTGTAAGATTTCCCGCTCTTAGGGCCCAGTTGGTTTCAGTTTCGAACCAACATGGTTGTACACAAACTTGTCCAAAGCCTTTGGTGTAATATACCGAAACAACTATATCGATCCGTGTAATCCAATGCAACTGACAGTACGTAGATTGGAGGTTCGTAGCTCATGTTATGGGAAAAAAAACAGGAAACGGTCCAATGAGGGGGGGTCTGGGCCAGGTCCGACCTGGCCCAACCCACCCTGGGTCAGCCGGAATTGGGTCGAACCGACCAGGGTCTAGCTTGGTTTAGCGTGGACTGGCCTGGCCCAGCTAGGTTAGACCAGCGGGGGGGGGGGGGGGGGACACGGCCCCCCGGTTCCGTGTAACGGTGGTGCCAGGCTGGCGCCGCCTGGCCTCCCTAGATCCTATGCGGCGTGAGATCCACTCCACCGTCATTGTGGTCGTTGTCGTGGTGGGTCTGCCGCCAGCGCCATTAGGGCGTCGCCGCCTCCAGGGGGTCGGCCGCCACCTCCGGTCGCCGGCGCGGTGGTGCCGGCGACCCGCGTCTCCGCGACCTTCTGCAGGCTGCCAGAGTCAGTACAGTGGTCCGTTTAGCTCCCATTTGTGCCTTCGGCCTCCTCGGGTCTTTCTCTTTACTACGATGGCCTCAAATCAACATTTCTATTCTATTCATCCATCTCCAAACATTCCGTGCAGCCAGAACGATATGGAGATGGGTCTGGACTTGTTCATTAGCCTGTAGGCACCACTTTATAGGCTGCAACAATTATTCAACAAATAATCGCCCATGTTCGTGGGTCTAAATCACATGAATTGAATTATTCAAAATCCACCTACCTTTTAAAATTTCGTGTGTTCGTTCGTCGCGGGGGAAGAATAGGTTGTCGTGGTTCGCCATACGCTTCTTCTTCCGAGGTCGTGCGTTGGTCCGTTGATGATGAAGAGGAATATAGAAGTGTCATTGGAGAAGTCCCGCGACAAAAGTGGGTTTTGAGGAAGAAGCTGAGGAAGAAGCGTCTTCACCGGCGTCTTCGCGTTCTTCGATATGTGGAGTGTTCATCATCGAGAAAAGAACACTAATCTCTATTTCTCCAAAGCTTTCTCCAAACTCTCCTAACACAACGATTTCCCCAAAGTAAAATAATACCTAAGGATATTATTTTATTTACACATGTAATTCAAAATTCAAACTCTTTTAATTAATCAATTCGAAGAGTTCAATTCCTTAATTAAGATGTGTTCGAAAAAGTTAAAGGGGGGAGGGAGGTGAAGAGATCACTTCATTAAGGGGGAGTTTTTTTAATTAATTGAAGGGGATATTAATTGGGAGTTTTGGGGTGGTGATAAGTTAGGGGTTCTTGTGGGCCCCACCTCAAAAATATCCTATCATGAGAGGTTAGGTTGGTGAGGTCCTCACCAATAACATTACCATGTATGATATAACTACCCAATATAAATAAATTTTTTCACAACAATTTTATTTATCTTTTTTATTAAACCCCAAAAAAATTAACTTTCATCCTGCCTTAAACGCAACTGTGGTAAAGGTCCCCTTAATCTAATATCGGTGCTGCGAGTTCATCGATGTCCTCAGATTTCAATTCTGAGCAACGGTTCAAAAGATATAAAAACCCACATTAACGTTTATTGAATGTACCTGAACAAAACTTTAGAAATTGATTCCGGGCACAACGGGACTCGAAATCAGGTGCCATCAGAAACCGCAGATGTGTAAAATTCCAATGTATTTAAGAAAAAGTATTTACTTGAAATTTCTGGGTCTTTACATTACTCTCACCTTAGGGATTTACATCCGTGTAAAGCTACAACACACACTAGGGAAACTAAAGGGGTACTAACCAAGCATATGAGCCTCCAGCTCCCATGTGGTCTTCTAGAGGTTCCTGTAATTCCAGTGAATGCAAACGAGAGGAATCTATCATCCTCGTAGGACCCACTCTAGTCGATCCTCAATCTCCACTAGAACCTCCATGAATGTCGCTTCGTCTTCAATGTCAGCTCTCGGTGATTGATGACGTGGGACTGGTCGTGCACGTATCTCCTCAGCTGTGATACGTGGAAGACGTGATTCAGCAGGTGCAACTAAGGTGGAAGGGCCAGGCAGTAAGCCACCTCACCTACTCTACTGAAGAACTGGAGGAGTGACTGCATATAGGGTGCACCATCCCTATCTACAAAGGATATCAGCAATGCAGCTAGCTGCTCCATCAACTCTCCTGGTAGCTGAATGCCTGAGCTCCTGCAGAGAGCATCCGCAACAACAATCCTCTTCCCAAGAGTATAGATTATATCGAAGTCATAGTTCTAGAGGAACCGAATCCATAGTCATTATCCCAGGTTTTGTTCCTTCTGATAAAAGACACACATTAGATTATTGAGACCAGACTAAACTGTAAACCGTTCACTCAACGAAATTTGGGTGAGACTATCCAATTGTAAGAACTTGACTTCACCCTTCTTTTCCTACATTCTATAAGAGCGGCTATGATTTCTCTTTTTCTAAAAAGGGAAATCTGGTCTCATCCCCTAGATGAACCATGCCGTTTTCCTAATACAGTCAATCCTAACATGAACAATACTAATTCATGCCATGGATGACATCGTAAGGACTTGATACTACTACTAATAGATCCAACCTTTACTCTTGCCTCTAAGGGTTGAGTCACACTTTCGGCAACATTGTGTGGTCACAGGGTCTCCTCTAGTAGGAATCTCAAAAGTGAGGGTCAAGTCAACAGTTTTAACCAAAACCTCTTGGTATTAACCCCACAAAAAAGGAAGGAATGTAAACTTCACAAGGAAAAGTGTCTTTTATTATTGAATCTCGAAGTACAAAGACACAAAGAAACCACATTAATGACATTAACGAAGCTAAGAGCATCACGAACAAAGGCCTCTATGCTGGGAACTAGTCATGCTCCTGTCCACCTGCTTCCAGAGCTCCATAGTCATATGCTTCAACTGCCTGAAGTTGTGCTCTCCCATGTCCACCTGTTCCCTACGGTCGGGGTGGTCCTCCTGGTGGTGGTGGTGGAAAAACTTCAAAGCGTCTTCCACCACCAGTTGTATGGACAACTCCTCTGCCTCGGTCTCCTACTCCTTACGGTTCGCCTCGATCGAACCTATACCTCTACCTGGGAGGTCTCTAATATATCTGAGGATCATCTGTATAGTGGGTCAGACAGTCACATGCCATGTGACTAAGCCCTCCATTGGAGAAACACCGTCCGTTACTGGTATTCCAAGATCTGTCTTCACTCTGGGTGCCCTACACAACCGATACTGAGTCATGCGGTCGACCTCCTGTGGGTCTGGTCCTCTTGGACCTTTGTGTCATCTGTCTACTGCCAGCTGCAAAATACTCTGCTGCATGTCGACTAGTGGTGGGTTACACTGTTGGAGATTTCTCAGTAAGGAAACTATCTACTAGGAGGGCTTGCTCCAACACCCCTATCTGTGTCGAGATTCTGTGAGAAACAACCGAAGCTCTAAACTCTCGCCTGAGCCCCTTCTCGAAGGTACGAGCCATGAAGAACATGTCATGTACTATATCCGTAGAGTATCACGAGAGGTCTGTGAACCTCGCTGAGTACTGTGATCCTGTCATGCTGCCCTGGTGCCCTGCTGCAGATGCAGTAGCTCCTGTATACACAATGCTCGAATGGTGGTTGGTACAAACTCCACCTGGAACTAGCTCTCGAAGTCTTCCCATAGAAGTGTCGCCTCATCGTGCATCTAGAGAATCAAGATCTACCATTTGCCTGCTACTGAATGAAGGAGGATTATAGCAAGGATCACCATGATGTCAGCTGGTGTCCCTACCCGTCTAAAGACTCTCACAATAGCCTCCATCCAATCCTCAACCTCCTGTGGGTCTGTCTCTCCCCTGAACCTAGGTGGACCCTGGTGCTTGAACTTGTGCAGTGCGCTCAAGCGGCATGAATGGCCGGCTGCTTGGGCTGGTCACATCGGTGGCCCAATGGGTGGTAGTACTGTTGGTGCCTCAATTGGAAGAGGGCCTTGTACTAAGGCCCCGTCGCTTGGCGGGCTGTCAGTACATACAACTCTCAGGGTTCTAGATGGTCGTTCGTGAGGAGGAATCCTGTAGAAACAGATGTAACACGGTCAAAAGACTATAACTGGTGAGCCAACCTGGGTTGAGGTGACATAAAAGAGACTTTCGAAAACACACACGCAATCTGTGTTTTGATGCACTGAGTCGGAAATCAGAAGTCAGGGTCCTGGAGTGTTGATATGTCGGACGCTCACACCAACAATGGACTCCCTGAACTGAAAACCATACTTAGTACACTTAACACTATTGATTCACAGAAAGAAAATATCAGAGTCCTAAGTTCTATAGTACAATCGATGTCCACTAATACCAATTTTTTCATGACCCGTCCCCCGAGAACCGTATCTTGACTACCCCAAGCCTGCCTTCCATAGGCCAGGGGAAGGGGACTAGCACCAAAGGGGTAACACTCTAAAACATGGGAAGGTATTTCCTTTATAAAACGTAAACACACCCAACCATAGTATAAGAGGTTGAAAACAGTAATTAAAGTATTATAACAAGTATTATTAAAATAAAAATGGGCTGGAAATACAAGCCCAACAGAAAGGTACAACTGGAACTAAAAGAAAGTACTACTGAAAAGAAAAACATTTGAATGTTGAAGCAGCTCCTGGATTGTCCTCCGGGTTCCTTCCTGAAGGGTAGGTACATATTTCCTACTCAGAACTCCACCTCTATCGGTCCACTCCATTTTCTATCACGCCGAGTGTCCACCTCTAGGTACCATCCATTCCCCGTACACTCTACCTCGGTCAACGCTATCTGTCGTCTGCATCCTACACAACGAGGTGAGGGCATAGCCTGTGCAGGGGTGAGTATAACGATACTCAGTAGGGACCCTGAGACCCTCAAGGTCTCACAAAATCCAACAAGTATAAACCACAAAGAAAGATCTCAATAGATAACCTTTACTATGGTATATTCTCATACATATACCAAAGTTATCAAGTAACCCATCTCAATCATGAGGAAATCACCAAGGTCATTGACTCTACTCAAATCAGGATTTTCATTATCAAAACCACAACTACTGGAGAATTCCTCCTCTGTCAAGTAAAGTGGCCATGTCGTGACTCCGAGGCGCTACTCCCTAACATTAAACTGCTGAGGAACTCCTCCTATCGAGCACCGCGGGTCTGCTCCAAAACCGGGTGCTCTGTCCGCTGTGGGTCTGCCGCCAAACTGGACGCGCCCCCTAACAGTCATCAGAGGTACTCCTCCTATCGAGTACCATGGGACTGCTTCCAAACTTGGTGCTCTATCTGACGTGGGTCTGCTTCCAAACTGGGCTCTCCATCCGCTGGGCTAGTCGAATCACTCTGAGTCAAATCGGTAAAGCAATCGTCATGTCTACAACTACTAGGTCTCCGCACTCCGTATGCTCATCTCCAGGAGGATCCTCTCCCCGATATAGTGGTTGATACTCCAAGTGTCACACAGTCTCATGTGGAAGTATCTCAATGGACCACCTCATCATAGGGGTCTCAATGCAATAGACGACACATTAATCGAACGCCTGGTATGTGAGTTACTGGATTTTCAATTCCAGGGGCCCGGTTGGGTTTTAAGATAAAACTAAACCGAACATACTCCAATATCATCCGAATTACATGTGGAGTATTCCAAAATAACCGTCTCAAAAAAAGGAAACCAACTTAGTTGACGACACATCAATCGGATGTCTGGTCCTTAAGTTGTAATCTTTTCCGCTCAGAGGGCCCAGTTGGTTTCAGTTTCAATCCAACCCAGCCATAACCAAACATAACCAAAACCATGCTGTTAATATACCGACACGACCGTATCGATCTGAGGAATCCTACACAAGTGACGGTGCATCGATTGGAGGTCCATAGCTAATGTTATGGGCAAATAACTTGAAATGGTTCAAAGAGGGGGGTCTGGGCCCGGTCCGACCCGACGCAACCCACCCTGGGTCAGCCTGAACCGGGTTGACCCGACCTGGCCCTGCTGGTGCAGCCCCCCAATTCCGCGTAACATCGACGCTGAGATGGCACCACCTGGCCTCCCAGGATCCCGTGCGGTGCAAGATCCACGCCACCACCGCCGCGGTCGATGCCATGGCGGGTCTTTCGCCGGTGGTGCGCTATGGCGCCGCCGCCTCTAGGCAAGATACCGTCACCGGTGCCGCCCCGACGGCCTTCCGCAGGCCGCCTGAGTTATTCTGGTGGTCCGTTTTAGCTCTCGTATGTGCCTTTGGCCTCCTCAGGTCCCGATCTTCACTGAAAAGGACTCAAATCAATGTTTCTCTTCGGTTCATCCATCGCCAACCATTTCACGCATCAAGAACAATATGGAGTTGGGTCCGGACTTGTTCGTTAGCCCGTACCCACCGCTTTAGAGGCTTGAACAATTATTCAAAAAATAATCTCCCATGTTCGTGGGTATAAATCACATGAATTAAATTATACAAAATCCCCCTACCTTTTAAACTTCTGTGTGCTCGTTCGTTGCAGGGGAAGAAGAAGTTGTTGTCGTTTGCCGTACGCTTCCTCTTCTGAGCTCGTGTGTCAGTCTATTGAAGATGAAGAGGAAGAGAGAAGAGTCGTCAGAGAAGTCCCGCGTCGTAAGGGGGTTCCATGGAAGAAGCCGAGGATGAAGCGTCGTCGTCGGCATCTTTGCGTTCTTTGAGACGTGGAGTGTTCTTCGTTGAGAGAACACCACTATTCTCTATTTCTCCAAAGCATTCTCCAAACTCTCCCAACACAACGAATTACCAAAACTAAAATAATAGATAAGTCTATTATTTTATTTACACATGTAATTCAAAATTCAAACTCTTTTAATTAATTAATTTGAAGAGTTCAATTCATTAATTAATATGTGTTGGAAAAAGATAAAGGGGAGAGGGAGTTGAAGAGATCACTTCATTAAGGCGGAGTAGTAATAATTAATTGAAGGGGATATTAATGGGGAGTTATGGTGAGGTGATAAGTGAGGGGTTCATGTGGGCCACACCTCAAAAATATCCTCTCATGAGAGGTTATGTGGGTGCGGGGCCCACGAATAACTTCCCCATTTACGATTTAACTACCCATGAAAAATAAAATTGTTCACAACAATTTTATTTATCTTTTTTATTAACCCCCAAAAAAATTATCTTTCAACTCGCATTAAACACAACTACAGTAAAGGTCTAATTAAGAGAATATCGGTGCTACGAGTTCATCGGTGTCCTCAGATTTCAATTCCGAGCACCGGTTCAAAATATAGAAAAACCCGCACATATGTTTACTGAACATACCTGAACAAAAATTCAGAAACTGATTCCGGGCACACCAGGTCTCGGAATTCGGTGCCAACAAAAACTGCAGAATCGTAAAATTCCAAAGTATTTATGAAAAAAATTTCCTTCAAATTTCTGGGTCTTTACATTTCTGAAAGGAAGAAATTAATTATTGGGTAAACTGTATAGAGGATTAGATCAAGATCATATATATTTCCACAAAATCCACACCTGTGGAATCACTTGATTAAAATACAATCATAGTTCACATGATGCATAGAATTACAAAAATATATTGAGGATATATGTATGTATAACTGAGGACCCTCACCCCATGTAATAAATGAATTATATGTATAGATGTATCATTAAAGATAATAAATTTCAATAGAAATTATTTTCCAATTCATATTATTAAAAAAATGCAATAAATGTGTGTTTAAGTCAAGATACTACGTTATGTATTATTTCATAATAGAATAACATATTAATTGTTTTAACAATGTTATAAAATTGGATGAATTATTATTATTTTCAAATAAAAGATTAATAAAATTATTTTTTTATTATACAAACAACTTTTCATTATATTTTCCAATTTTAAATAAATATAATATTTATATATTATGAAATCTTAACAACAAAAATATAAAATCATTTTTTATTAATAATTTAAATATTAACATAATATTAATGTTAAATATTTTGAAAAAAATTGACAAATAGTGAAAAATAATGTTTTTTCTGAAACATGCATGTTTTAAAAAATTTATATTAATAACAACAAATGTTTTTATAATGAGATTACTATGGTGTGAATTAGGGTATGCACTATAAGTTTCAGTTAACAATCATTCTCAATTAATTATCTGAGATTCTGAAAATTTTATTTACTTACCCACCTAAATGGTAAATGTTTTATTACCTGTTGATGCTCCACTAGGATGATGATTTACCTATCTAAAAGTTACACATTGTAAATTTAATCTAATGGTGTCAATCGAGTCTCATCATTAATTAGATAATTATCATTTTCTCATTTAAATAATGTGATCATATTGTAATTTTAAAAATGAGTCAAAAAACCACGACTCAATTCAATGATATCACATCTATCTATTTCTACTGAACCATGATACTAATATAAAACAACATAGTTTCTACATAGTCTAATTTACAATGGAGTGGAAACTATAATTTCTCATCTTCTATAGCATTGACAATTTTACCCTAACAAATAATTTAAATTTTCATTCTTCACTTAAGCACGGTCTAGTGTACTACCTCATGGTACACCATTTATTTGACAGGATCCAAAAATTTAACCTTGCAATTTCAATCACCATGATTTCCTCCGAGTAATAAAAGTAAACCTCCCTGTATCTACTTTATAGACTTCTTTAATAGATTTTCACATAGAACTAAATGTTTTATGGTCACATCATTATTGATGGGGCTCTAATAGGATTGAAAATTATTAATTCATTAATTCATTAGATTTCTAAAGATCCATGGTATATGGTGTGACTATGATCTCAACATATTCTTATATAAGGGGACTTTATTATAGATATATTGTTGTAACATTAACACCATAATGGAAATATTTTCACTATAAATACTTCGATAACACTTATATTCCATAGAAATGTCTCAATGTTGTGGACACCAAAATTTTTCCCACACAACTAAAATTTATATGGCCACACATTTACACTATTTTGAACATTATTATGACTTAGATTAATAAATATGTATCAATATTTGGAAGATCATTTGGAATTCCCATGAATTATTTGAAATCACAACCTATGTTTAATTGAAATAATGTATTTGTCACCTTATATCATCACATATATGGTGTTGTCATATGTTGTGGATCACTGCCACCTTGGTTCATATACAATTAATTACATGAACATGACTATGTGTGTTCATTCTCACCAACATTCCTACAACTCATTTTTCTAGAAATCCTGTATGTTACCATAATTGGGTCACACATTCTTTCACATATATATGTTCAATATTTATTATATAAGAAGATATTGTAGGAATTCATTTTTCACTATTCAATGATTTATATGTGTGAAGCCATGTACATTGTAACATATTGGTGGTGAATAATATGTGGACATAAATTGGAGTTATACTATACCATATAATTTATATCAAAGATTTATATTCTATGGAAGAGTCCACTCTCAATCATATCTTATATCGAATAGATCATGATTTCAAATGTGAGGTATAATCCATCTTATTTAACAACAATCCTTGTACTCATTTGTAACACACACCATGAAAATCACATTTGAAATGTAAATAATAACTTTCGAATTGAAAATAAAAATACTGAAATTAATTCAACATGTATATAAATAAATACTTTTGTTAAAAACATCCCATGGAAAATTATATTTACGGTCGACCAATCTCCCAATAAATACATCAATACATTATTCATCTCAAATTTATATTTTGAAAAATGGTAAAGCCAAAATATCTAAAATTTTATATTGTTATATGAATATATGTCATGATATCAACCTATAATGTACTTATTATTAATAAAAATTTACCATCTATTTTTCAACAACATTGGAATACCATTTTGTATAAAATGACAACATTATTGTTTTATGAATTATAATAATCTCCCATAACTTATTTTAATGACAATACATATCATAATTTATCTGAACATAATTCAATGAACCCTTGGATGTATCCAATATTATGGTTATCATGAAATATTTTTCTTCACCATATTATCAATGAAATACAATGGGCCTTTCAAATTAAATCAGTCATTCCAAACTTTTATATATAAATTATAGATAAAAAATTAACCTTATTGACAGCCATTTTAAAGGAATATAAATTGCATTCCATATAACATATAATATAGAAAAATTTTCTATAAAATATCATATCAACCAATATAACATCTTATTTACTCCCTCTATGATATATAATATCATCCACATTCAAAACATCTTCCTAATTAGGAACTAACAATGAGTTTATTACCTAGAACCATTGAAACCAATAATTTCACAAGAACATTTTATTTCCATCAATATTTTTTCAAGATAATAAGTTCATGAATTTTTCAATTTAAAAATTAGATTAAACATTTCATGTTATAATATAATTCTAGAGATCAGTTAATGATAATTATCTTTTATTTAAAATGGAAACATTTTCCATGTCACTCATGAATTATAGGGAAGATCGTCATAAAATATTATTTTTCCTATATCATAAGGTATCCTTTCATCTACATCAATTACCAATAACTCATTAGTAAATTAAAAATATTATATATTTTTTGGAGATATATACTTATTGGTTGAGTCTTTTTTCTTACCATTTTTATCTAAAAAATGGCCCAACAATTATTCAATATTCCATTTCATTGATAAATAAGAATTAATATTCTTTAAATAGTGAATATTATATTTGGTTTATATTTGTATAGATTTAGTTCATAATAGTAACATAAAAAATTTATACAATAAAATTTATTAACAACCTCTTTGTAACTATATTTTCCATCAAACAATACATTTAATGTAATACTGTTTTTCATCTCATTAAAATAATTATGATTTTCAACATGAAGTCATCATTTTTATAACTCTTCCTTAAATCATCTGAAAACTATTGAGACTGTGGATTGAGAACATGGATATTTTTAAGGGATATAATAGTAGAATAAATAAATCATTTATTTAATTTAAAATATATGATTTTATAAGAGTGAAAACAAATTTTACATAAAAAAATTGATCTCAAATAAAAGGTTTACATACATAGGAAATCAGCTTTTTTGTCTAATGTTTTTAATTAAAAAAATCAGAAGAATCAATAAATTAAAAATCACAACAATTATGGTTTCATATAAAATAGGATAAATCAAGAATAAGAATCCATAAAAACATAAATATTTACACTATAATGTAAAACATTAATTTAAAAAATTTTCATTAGCTTACCTTTTAAATTAACAGATTTCACAGAAATATCATTAATAAAATAGACAAATAATATATTATTAATGGGAAAATATATTCACTTATCTATTAAATGAACTATAATATAAACCATTTCAAATCGATTCAACTCTTAATAAAATTTTGTGAAGAAATTCATTACCAGATGCATTGTGATATATACATACCTCACCATTCATTAAGAGTTATATCTGCCCCACCCATAATCATCATAAATATCAGAATCTCCCATAATAATAAATAATTATTAATTAAAAGCAAATTAAAAAAACACATAAATTCATGCATTCTCATTATAAATAATTATCAAATATACTTTTAAACACATAACATATATATTTCTTGAATTATTTTTCTATTTTTATTTCAACAGAATATTCAAAACTAAAAATTTTAAAACAATGGGAATAAGTGTTTTGTATAAATGAAATAAAGAAGATGATAACTGATGAAAAAATATAATTAGGTCCTATGGTGGCTAAAATATTTATCCCCTTATATACATCATTTTAAAACATTATTTTTTCCTTTAATGAAGAATTTCGGAACATTACAGATAAAATATAAAACATGATTCCATTTAAAATCCATTCAAAGAATTTAAAAAGTGAAATAAAATTTCAATAATATTTACTTTGATTACATATTAAAACATATATCAAATACTTTTAGGAATATTGGGATTAATGTTTTTTTAGAATGTAAATTATTAAAAACATTTAAAATGGATTATAATGGAAATGTACCCTATAGATTGTGTATGAACATTTACATACGTTCATTATATTATTAAATAATATAAATATGTAAATAATTTACATAATTTAGATATATTTCAAAACATGTTACTACTATTATTTTAATCAATACCATCTTATATATCATTACATAATTGATTATGTTATTGTCATATGATTTAATGATATTAAAACCACATGTCTATAAGGACAATGGTAGCTTGATTGTGGTTAAAGAGTATATTATTCCCTCAGATAAAAAATTATAATAATAATAACATAATTAGATCAATTATATCATTAAAAAAATTCAGAATATATGGTTATGAACAGTGAACTATGATTGAATCATTTAAATAGACAAAAGTATTATTTCAATATTGCAATTAACATAATGTAATGTAGTTATTAATTATTATATATTTACAAAGGGATAATTATATAAAATATATCAAAATATATCATTAAATAAAATTATAACTAGAATAAATGTTATGTTTCAAAGAAAAATGAATTGTATGTCTTTGTTGAGCTGATTATCCACTAATACGCACAAATGACATTGTCACCATTTAATGGATGTAAATATAATATATTAGAAAACATAATTTATTTATAAAATAATAAATATTTACTTACAATCATATATATAGATATAAAAAATTCATTATCATACACTACAAATATGAATATATTATGGAACTCAAATTACATCTTTTTGTGAGGTTGTTCTACTCTATACACATGAATTGAGGATTCATTTCTCATTTAATGGAATAATGATATAGTTAAATAATAATCAACTAAAACTATAATATATAAATATATATACTATACTGGTTTTAGTAATTGATTATTATTGAATAATATTTGAAGAGGGGAAAAAGAAATAAAACTAAAACATTTGGTTAAAAGTTATACCTATTTGTAGGATAACATCGTTTTATTTAAACATTAATCACTCAATGTTTTTTATTATAATAAAAATATAAAAAAATATGGGAGGGATTTTATGATGTGATTGTGAAAGGGGTTTTCTATAAAACAATGCTCAAATGGTGTAAGGCAGAGAGTAGAAGTTATCCCCCTTTATATGTCATAAGAGGGTCATTATGGGAAAATTATAATGTATTAAAATAATATAAGTAAATAATTGTATTAAAGTGTAAAATAATTGAATTTTATTTATGTGAGTAATAGTGTCAACTCGTATCAACTAATTTAATAACAATTTTTGAAATTTAATATTAAATTACAATTATCTTTTTTTCATTGACCCTTTGTTAACTATATTATTAATTAAGATGATACGTATTTTTTATAATTTATTATTCAATGAGGATACTATAATCGCAATAATGACCCATTAATGGATCATAGATCTTATTTTTAAATATATCCATTAAAATGGTAAGGGAAATTATTTTTATGAATTTTAAATTATTTTTTGAATTTTTTGTTATAAAATGTCATTAATATCAATATTTCAACTTTTTATTCACTTTCTCTATAAATTAATTATGAAAATAATGTAATTAGGATATATAACTAAAAATATATATAATATATCATAATCACTAAATTTTTTTTGGGAAACATTAAATCACTCTTATAACATTACTTCAGGGTATTAAAAATCATATTATGGATTTATTTACTGATTACATCAGCAATACGTCAGCTTTACATAATCATTGAATAAAAATATACAATCACTAAAAATTATAACTAAATTAAAAAAATTAAATATTTCACTATGCTAAACATGCCTTTAATATTCATTCATAACTCATTTTTATCCCCATGTGAACATATAATATGAATATATAAGAAATAGTGTTATATTTTGAATGATCCATTTTATAAAAAAACAAAGATAAAAATAAAATAAAATAAAAATTGGGATGATTTTATACTTTTTTGGACTATATATGAAAAATAATCATATAATTAAAGAGTGATATTTTTTAGATAATTTCTATTCTTCATCTCATTTCATATAAAAATAATTATCTCATATTCATTTACAGTGGTAATAAAATTATTATTATCACTCTTTATTAGTATATAAAATAGAAAGGTCCAATTTACAAATTTTTTACATCAAAATTCAATTTATGGAATTTATTTCTCTGGATTAATCTTCTAGAAGTTGTATAATTAAATATAAAATTAGTCCATCAATATGAGATGAATATTGATTTTTCGAAAAAATGACATTAATGAATAAAAAATGTTTTACCCAATTGAAAAATTATATTAATAATAAAATAAAATATTAATATTTTTCATTTAAAAACAATATAATTTCGAATATAATATTAAATTGTACTTCACATCATAAATAATTGAATAAAAAATATAGTTTGTAAGGAAAAAAACTATTTTTCATTATTCATATTAAAATTATCCATTTTTGAATTTTTTATAAACATCATCCAAAGATAATGTTTTCATAATCAAATAAATTATTTTTTATCATTTTTTCAATGTAAATGTTCATAATTTGAAATTTATCTTATGAATATGACCATGAAAACCAAATATGGATATAAATAATGATTTCTTCAACTGTAATGGAAAATTATATTATATTATTTTAATATATAAAACTATTTAAATTCTAATTAACGAATTAAAAAAATTCATAAAAATGATTTATCTTAACATTTTATGAATGTTTAAATTCATCCACATTTCTTAAATTTCACCCACACAACTTTCTTTTTGTTTTTAATTATATCAGGAGATCATTCAATCATTGAAGTTTTTGTTTCCCATCTTACTTCATCATTCTTATGGGGGTTTCATAAAAACAATTAAAAATTTAATAACCTTATTCTATAAATGATTTTCTATTTTTTTAATTATATTATTAGGTTGTTGTAAATGTTGAACATTATACTCTAACTGAATTACCTTGGAGCTCAGAAAAATGAGATTCATGTGGCACATTTTTTCTTAATAATGAAACATGAAATTTATCATGAATCTAAGATTATCTATATACTAACAGTACTAGGTAATAAAATGAACAATCATTCTCTATGATTTCATATGGTATAATTAATGGAGTAATATGTTTTCCTTTTTACCAAAACACATAATTTTTTTTAATTAGGGCAATTAAAGAGAACAATATCACTGACTTTGATTTAATGATCATTCCTCCAGTTATCAGTATAAATGTTATTCTAATATTTATCAATCTTTGAATATTTACAGAATAATCTTCACCATATAAAAATGTTCTTCCTACATTTCCCATCCCAATTAAATTATTTCTTGTATTACTTCACATCAACATAGAGTATAAAACTACATTCCATATATTTAATCCAAATGATCAATTATTATATCAGAATGAAAATGGGTTTCATAAGAAAATCCATCTTATTAATGATGATGATCCAAACAAATATATTACTATTCAAAACAATATATAATAATATATTAAATTGACTCAGGTTTTCACTCCGATTGTCAATGAAATTGAGGATGAAAATGTATGAGCAAATTTGTAATCTATGAGTTTTGAACAACTTTCAAAAAAAATTATGTTAATATGAGATCTCGGTATGATATAATATATACATAAATATTTTATATCATTACTATCTCAATGATGTATATTTTAAGAATATTATCTAAATAAAATTCTTATTGAATGGAAATTAAAATTTTATATTTATTTAATTAATAAAAAATAAAAAATATAGAATTATTTTTGTGAGGTGTGTTTTGAAATTATTCCACAAAATTTGTTGATATAATTTCACATATTTATTAGGCCACATTAAATTTCTAAAGAGTCACCTTCCGTAATTTTCATTATAAATTAACATGTTGAAATGTCAATAATTTCATAGTAATTTCAATAATATATATTTCCATTAAATCTAAATATTAATACTCCCAATGATCTCTATACATCAACGATTTTTTATGAAGAATGTTAGATAGGGAACTATGATCTTCACTTGAATATTCTTTCATCAAATAAGAATTAAAATATAGCAAAAATAATTTTCCAAATTTGATAATAAATTATTAATCAACATAAATCCTCGGAAATTTACCTTTTCAAGTAAATTATATAATTTCTTATGAAATATGATACCAGTTTTATTATTTATGTATATGTTTTCATAGATATGAAAGAATTGACACCAGGTAGAAAATATAGGAATTTTCAACACATTATCATTATAGGATAAAATTCAATAAAATAGTAACTGAATGTTAATATTCCAAACGCATCATGGTTATTATAGCATTATCATAACATTTTAAATCATTTTCTAGGTTGTTTGAATTTTTTATTGTAATCAATCAAGGAGTCATAATCCTTTATCACTTCTAACCATATACTTTTCCACATGTTTAACTAATTGTAATTGAAAACAAATAGTGAAAGTTTTTTCACTATATAATTTTGAATGCACTAAATATTAATAGATTTTTCACCTTTTTATTAAAACCACATAGTAGATAACTAAATATTAGGTGTTGGATAATCTAGCTTGAGAGGTTTATATTGATGTTAATAAAAAAAACTATAAATTATACATTAGAATGTATCCATGTCCCATAAATAGAAAATTATTGTATATGGAAATTGAACATTCTAGAGGGAAAAAACATGATCATTCACTAATCATATTTTTGGTGCATAAAACAATTTATCACATGTCATAATCATGATGGATTTAACTCCTTTCCGAGATAGCATGGTTAGTGGGATAGAAAACTATGAAAACGTTTCAACAAACCAAAGTTAGTAAACATCAAAATAAAAGAAAAATATGAATCATTGTATGATTTTTAGGTCTTTTCCATTCATCATAATTATTTTTATAACTGGTTAAACTATTATTCTAGCATTGGAAACCCATTTCGGAGGGAAAACATTTATTTAGAACTAAAATTCGTTCTTATAATTTTGTCCATAAACCATTTATTCATTAATTAATTAAAATAATTAATTAATTTTCATGTTATTTTTGATCTTAGAATACAGAAATTAATTATTTTAAATTGCATTGAATTTATGTAAAAATTCACAAGAAATACTAGTCATAAGATCCATGAATATAGATGGTTAATTAAGGAACCCAAATTTCAAATATAAAAACTCATAATTCGTGTATATATTCTGAAATTCTGTCATCAAATGTTGTCCTCCATTACCTTCAAATGATGGTTTCTAGACCTGAGATAAATCATATAAAATACATTACATACTAGAGATGGTTAAAAATAATCAATATGAGGAATGTGATATAATTTATTTATATTTATGTCAATCAGCGCTCTATAAACAATGAAACATCCCACTTAAACACATATCCTTTTACAAATTAAACATGATCACATTGTAGTTATTTTATGGGATGAATGAAACCATTATCTAAAGACTCAAAAATTTTCATTTTCAATTAAAAAAATATATTGGACCCATTCTGAAAGTGTATTTTCAAATCATATTAGAATTAAACATAAACTGAATAGTGAAACCATATTCTTAGTTTAGAATAATAAAAGGAATCAAATCCAAAAATACATCAATATATTCATTCAGAAAAGTGATATAACTGATATGATTAGTCTCCCTCTTCTAGAAAATAGGTGTTTGATAAATTTCATTTAAATGTTTTATTAGTTTCAAATATTTATAAAATATTACCAAAATATGAATTCTTATTTTTATATAAACTTAAAATTATTATAAAATATATATGGATTTAAAATGTATCTTCCATCTTAAAATACTAGTCCATAAAAATAAAATAATCATAATTCAAAATTACAAAGAAATTAATGGTTGTAGATAAATACATTATAAATAGAAATACATTATTATTATTTTAATTTAATTTTTCCCTTAATAAATCAACATATTGTTTTACCAAATGTGTTGGATTTATTTCATTATGCGATTTTTCTAATTTATCTAAACTTTTCATTAATATTAATGATTATGTAGAAATTGAATAAAAAACACCGTATAAAAATATTATTGAGCTTTTGATGTACATAACCTCACTTAATTTGATATTATAACATCTTACATATTAGTGACTTATTATTTATACACACATTCTTTTTATGACCTTTATGATTTTAATCCCTTAATATTATCATTGGGATTGTACTCATTTAATGACCCATCTCATTATAAATAGGGTTTATTACCATAAAATTATAAATATTTTTCTATTCATTATCATTGAGGTCATGCTCAAAATGTTTAATATTTTCACACTAAAATATTGTGATATTTTAATAGATATATTCTATGGTGATTTTAAACAATCTTATCACAATATAATAAAATTATTTTCTAACCATCGAAATTAATTGATAGATTCCTATCCATTTCCATCCATTTTAATTTTTTCCTACTATTTATTAATGGAATACATGACCATTTAAAATATGGAGTTAGTCACTCTCATTATATAATACATGTTTCTTATAAAAATTTAATTCATGGGAATCTAATCTATTTTTATATAGTGGATTTAATCTTGTGTAAAACCTATTAGTTTTTCTATGATGAAATCAAATAACACTTAATTTGTTTCCATCCAATCAATTGAATTTGTCTTTATACCTGACTAATGAATCTTTTTCACTCTTCCTCATTTGGATGAATGTCATTCAAACTAATGTAAATCAACAACATGATTATTTTTATAGAAAATATCGTCTAATGTCTCCTGTTACATGGAATTAATCATTCTTATTTTTCTAGTATTTGATACCATTAACAAAAATTGATGGAAATAACCAACATAATTATAAATTAATAGATTTACCTTTTTTTGATCTTAATATCCTAATAGAAAATACATTTCCCAAAGGCTTATCCCATTATTCAATTACCACTGGGTCATATGATCCACTAAATATGGGAGGATTCTTTTTCATGAAATGCCCCACTATAGACATGTTCATATTTAGTGAAATTTGTTTCTTGCTTATATTTTAAAGGGGAAAAAATATAGTCAATGTATATAGTTCATCTAATGTAAAAATAATAATTTAATAAAATTACCAAAATTATAGGATTCATATTTGGAAGGGTATTTTCCTCATCATAAATTCCTACTTTATAATCCTTATTCCATCTCTAGAAAACCAAAATGAATAGAAATAGATGATATGAAGCAATATGGTATTCATTAAATTATATATCATGTTAACCATGAGTTATTATCACATATGGATATTTACATAAATTCTCAAAAACACTAAAATTATGTAATCATTTTCCCGGATACTAACTTTAAGGAAAAAACCAATATTCAATATATATTAATTTTCAAAAAATAATTTATTTTCTTGAAATCAGATAGATATTATTATATTTTGGGTTTTCAATTTTTTTTCAGGATTCATAAATAACAAATGGAGTCATTACAAGTTGAATATTTACCCTTAGTATGTATTTTTATAAAACAATATGACTTTTAAAATAAAACATGGTTTCTTTTCATGAAAATTATTTTTTATTTTCCATATTACTTCATAATTATTCATTTTAACCATTAAAACATATTGAATTTTCAAAAAATATTATTTGAAAAAATATCATAGCAACAGTCAGAAAATTATTTGATATTAAATTAAATACATGATACCATAAATAAAAAGTTTCTAATCATATCATAATTGTTGATCTAAAATTATTTATATACGTTCACAAGAAATCAGTATTAATGACCATTGTTTTTTATAAATAAAAATATAAAAAACATAATTAATAATTAATAAACATGACTTTATCATAGATAAAATGATAACATATGTAATTTTTTCCATAATAAGTTAATTTTCTCTAAAAGGCCATAATCATTTTATTGAAGCAATCATCAGTATTATATGTTTTTAAATCAAAAGAGTTTAATTATAACTAAATAGAAATCATATAAATTTAAGAAGGTTCCTTAGGAAACCATCCTCATAGAGCCATTAAAATAACACTTACATGTTCAATAACCAATATTTCCAAATTCAATTATTGGTGTTTAAAGGAACATTTTTATTGAAAAATGGATTATATAGGTGAACTATTATCACCCATCTTCATGTGCTATATCATGCATTACCATTATCATAAAAAATGTCCAATGACCATAATATTCATTAAATACCTAAAACCGCTCATTTATATCATAAGATAAAAATAATATTATTTTTTAAAAAAGAAATTATTTTAATTTAGAAATATATCTTTATACATTAAATAATAATTTTAGAAACTAAAATTCCAAAAAAAAGGAAAATGGAGTTGTATTAAAGATAACATGGAAAAATTTAAGGAATCCAAAAATCATATAATGGTTTTATCATTGGTAAAAATCATTGTTTTTGTTTACATTGAAATAGAACCATCATTTTCCTTCATATAAATAAATTCAAAAACATCAATATAAAATATTTACAAAGATTCTTATTAAAGGGAAATTAATTAAATAATAAATGATAATTAATATTCAATCACATAACTCCAGTCTAAATCAATATGAATTTACATGATTTTAATGAATAATAAAAATATTTTATTTATTTAAATTTATTGGAAAAAATTATAATTTTATTATTCCATTTATTTTTTTATTACTATGATATATTTATTTACTTAATCAATTCTTTTCACTTTGGATGTTTTGATGATATTCTACTAATACATAAAAAATAAATATTTTAGGATTACTATTATAAAATAGTTAATTATTAATTTATATCTAGAAAAATATCTACTTTATAATTTAATTAATGTTATTTATAAAACATTTATGAAAAACTATTATT
Organism: Viscum album; assembly: GCA_963277665.1. Classification (NCBI taxonomy): domain Eukaryota; kingdom Viridiplantae; phylum Streptophyta; class Magnoliopsida; order Santalales; family Viscaceae; genus Viscum; species Viscum album. The sequence goes on along the minus strand of OY728123.1, from coordinate 468,816,778 downwards.
AAAAATTAACTACTCTCCAATCATTGAGACTGTAGGTCTTATGTTTGAATGAGGGACATTTAATCCTTAGTATATCTCACCTACATCATTCATCTCCATTTCAAACTGATCTATTTATACTCAGTGGAATATGTGGGTCCACAATGGAAATAATCTTCATTGGAGGCCAAAAGTGAAATATTGGAATATAACATTCGTGGTGGTGTCAACAATACATTGTCTTCCATATTAATTTTTATATTGATAACCTTTTAATTTTTTCATCTATATTATTATTATTTTACTACAATATTGTTTTTGTGAGTGATAAATTTTTTAGGTTTTGATAAACCAATTTGTAGAGGAAAAATTTCATTCTACAAATCATGGACAAGATTTCATATCATAATAGGACTTATTGTATGAAAAGAAGTACCCTTTATTTTGAGAGCACATGATTTTCACTTTATTACTTCATATAATTTCCTTGCATTTCCCCAATATCAATTAATTTACATATGAATGATAATAGATCAAATAAAACATTTACGATAAGAATAATATTGAATTTTATTCTCTTAGAAATATATTTTTGTACATATAGATCCTTTCCCACATAGTCGGGTTTGATGAATTAGAATAATATATTATTGGTGTGCCCTGGCCATACACAATAATATAACTTCTATGATATAACCTTTTGTAGAACCAATGTTTAAAATTTTTCATGAAATACAACATTATTATATGATTATTATTTGTAATATATTATTCAATAAGGAATTCATTATGATGGGTTTTTATCTTTTACTTATTTTTTCCAATTTTTATATTTTTTTCATTCATCTAAGAACCCATCAAAATTATATTTAACATAGTGTTAATAGATTATTGTCTCCATTTTTCATGTTGGGTTTTTATTATTATAATTATAGGTATCAACTCATTCTCTATTGATAATTTCATTATAATATATTTTGAATGACCTTATTCTATATGAAATTGATCCTTCATCTTGGTTCCCATTTTCATTATTAATAGATTCAATTACACTCTAATATTCAAAAAAATTATTTACATGGAGAAATATTCACTTTTCAAATTGAAGAATTACTGGAATATTTTTCATGGCCTTATTTTTCATTATATATCTATTCCAAATAATTTAAACTTTTTATTTTTTTCGTTTTCATCACTAAAATCACATAATCAATTCATCTCCATGATTGTTTCCAAAATTTATCATCATTTTTTCATAAATGTCTTATAATAAAAGATGAAATCATATTTATATTTTACATTGACTTGAGAGCTCAATCCTACAGTGAATTATTCAAGAACTTATTCATTATTTTATTTGACATAATGAAATTATAACATGTATTTCATTTTAGTCCCAACATATCTTCCAATTTCATCAACATGAAATTCGAAAACACTCCCCGATTCACAATTTTAAAATTTCAACATTAATATCATTATTTAATTACAATTTAAATGATACATCAATTCACATTTTTCTTTTATATATATCTTTGATGATTTTGTGACATCAAAACATAACGACTCTATATTACACTAAATCTCTAGAAAATATTTGAGAATCCCCCATAAAACATAAGGAGTATTTTTTCTGTACATATAAATTCATTAAAACAATGAAAGGATATAAAATTATATATTACATATTCATCAAATCATTATATCATTTAAGAGAAATAAAAAATAAAAAATTAAACATATCCCTCTTAGACATATTGTTATTAAAGAAGACATTATATAGATTCAGATTAAAACAAGTGGGGGAAAACAGAAAAATTAAAATTTTATGATAATTAGATATATTTATCATTAAATTATTTCATTTTCAAAAAAATAAGATACGTTTCCATAGTTATGGTCACATGGTTTAACATTTATTTGACCCTCAAGGGTACTTATTTACGCTTAGGTAATGTCCATGAGGAATAACATTCTCTAAATTATGGAATTCCTCAATAAAAACAGATTATTGTAGAAAAAAGGAAACAATTTATTCATCTAATCTCTATCAAAAGTGACAACTAGTAATTTAATATTAACAAACCCACATATGGATCTATGTAATATCCCAAACAAGGTGAAAACAATCAGTTCCACTAGTCGATCGATCACTTGACCTCAGGCATGCCTCCACATATTCTATAGCCTACCAAATAGCATTAAGGGTTAATATCTATCATGGATATACTATAGCATATTGATCAATTAAAAAATTTTTAGAAATAAATATTAAATGCCAAATGATATAACCAAATTACCAGGTAAAACTAGTATCATGTAGTCACTAAAATTGAAATACAATGATCAATGAAAAAACTATATATATTATTCCTTAAATGTGTGAAGGTATAAATGAAAATCCGAAAAGGATGAAATTTAAAACTCCATGTGGGTCCCGATACTAGGTTATGTTCTGTCATCCATGATTGATCCCAACTCAGTCATATTACATATGTCTCTATCCCTTATCAAATGATGAAACAATGATATATATATTCATGTAACGATCTACAATTCAGAGTACTGTGTGAGTAAAATATATTAGGACAAAACCAATGGTATCTAGAAAAATATCAATTCAATAACAAAGAATATTTTTTTTAATGAACAATGTAAATGAAATAATGAAAATAGTTTACAATAATTCATGTAATATTTTTTTTAAAAAAATAATTCAGGTTCCAAAGGAAACATGAACCCTCAATACCTGAGTTGGCCTATTATTGAGTCTAAATCATTTCACTATATCATAGTTATCATTTATAATTTTATCTAAATTCATGTAACACCCAGTTCGAACCATAGTCTGATGCTAACTCATGAGAATAAAACATTATATCTATCACCCCGATGGTATTTTGAGCCTTTTTTCTTATCCGGCACCTCAATATCACATTTTTATTTAGAGCATCAGATCAAATTTGTTACATGTATCTTTTTTGTCTATTTGGAGCCTCGAACACTATACCAAAAATATTTATCCCACATGGGTATTTTGAGCCTCAATCCTTGTCCCACACACATAAATCACTATAGGATTTTGAATGATGATTCCATATCCCAAGCTCAAATATCAAAATCACAATTATATCACATATTTTAAATATTCCATGGTTATTCAGTATTAAAAATCTTATAACATTTCATATAATGGCATGCCAATTTAGTTATAAAAAATAACAATGTTTAAAAAAAAATTACATGGTATTGAAAGTGAATGTAAAAAATTGAACCAAGTAACCCTTCAATCAATTAATTAATTCAACAATTAATTAATCAAATAAATTTCAAAATCAAAAAATGTCATCATTTACAAAATTAAAATATTTTCTTAATTAAATCACTAATTAAATAATTCAATTTAAAATTCAAAATATGACATCAATAACACAATCACATGATTTCATTTACTATTTCACAAATTAATTAATTCAATTTCTCAATCTCTATATATCATTAGTTTGACAATCACAAGAACCTATTAATTAATTCACCAATTAATTAATCTAAATTAAAAAAATCACATTTTCACTTTAATTCCCCATTCATTAATTCTATTAATTAATTAAAATATAAATTTATCCCATTCCATTATTTTCATAAATTAATTAATCAATAAATTTAATAAAATAGATATTCAACTTCAAAACATTAAAATTGAATCATAATAAAACATACAAATAATTAGGATAAAGGGTAGAGAAATTTATTTGAGAACACCACCTTCAAAATTGTTGTCAAACACTCACCAATGGGAATCCACAGTTGAAGTGGAACAACAGAATCCCGGGAAGGGAATGAAATGTAGAAAAAAATTTAGATCTAATATCAAAAGGATTCTATCTAAAAACAGAGATATAAATCTACAGAAATAGAGAATATAATCCCTTCAAAGGACGAGAGGAAGACTGAGGAAAGAGGGGATGATAATTTGGAAGAGATTCGCAAAACTATGTAAAATTAATATCATTGAATGAGGGCTAAAATCATCATTAATAGGGGTCGGTAGATTCAGTAATTAATCTAGGATCCTCCCAAATGTATAGGAATATGTTTTGGACCTATTGACTTGAATCAGGGTGAAATATGAGGCGTTTGGGATATAATAATGTAATTTTAATTAAATGTAAATCAGTGCACACAGTTTCCTGTGAAGGAGAACAATGTTTTACAAACCAGGAGCCTTTATAATGTCACTATTATGGGGGTCAAGTTTACTCCTAATATTCTAAATGGCTTTACATAGTGTGATCCATCCAATTAGATCAACTCTATTTGAGATTCCAAAGGTTTCTGGTTGGGGTGACCTATTTTAGAAAACCACTTTCCAACCATGAACTAGACCTATTCCTTCCAAAATATAACAATTGCAACCAAAAAATCCCCATGGTAACCCTAAAATGGTACTCGAAACAAGAATAAATTGTACCTAAAAACATGCTCAAGTCATCATGAGGAATAGTAGGGATCATATAATATCCACTACCTTATAACATGTCGTCCTTGAGATGTACTCCCATGAATCTATAAGATTCCATGTCAAAAATTATTAGGCCACTATGCCTTCAGGGGTATGTCCCATGTTTCCTCCTGAATAAATCAATGTTGCCAAGATATATGGACTATTGACATGGTATTTCTATGAAAAATTTTCCCACATTGATCCAAAAAATATGCCATATTATCCTCAAATGATGCATCAATCTCTAGCTCAACATTATCCACATCGATAATATTATATGGGTTTGAGTGATTTTGGTAGATATGTGACATAGTAAAAACTTCATGCATTCCACAATACCTCTATGTAAGAGATAAACTGTACGCCATAGGTCTCATTCTCTCAAAAACCTCTAATGGACTAACAATCATGTTTGAAATCATTATATATCTTTGAATCTAACAATGACCCAGTCAAGAGGACACCCAAAGAAACACATGAACACAATCTATAAAATATAGGTGTTATTTGTATCTATTTTTGTTTGAATTATTTTTACTCTGAGCTATATTCATATTTGTTCGAAGCAAAAAAACCTTCTCCAAAATCTCCCACATGAGAGGTGACCAAAATAACTATTACTCTCCAAACTCCATTCTAAACAGACATAATCTACATATCATACTATAAATATCCTCATATGGTGCCATATGAATTGTTTCATAATAAATAATGATATAAGAAAACAACGCAAAATCTCAGTGATTCTCCCAAGACCGATGGATATGTTTGACACACACATGAATCATATCCTTCAGAACATATATCGTACATTTGGACTTCCCATCTATCAACAAGTAGAAATCTATAATCAATATAATTTTTTTACCAATCACATTTTATAATCCCTTTCATAAGTGAGATGTAAAGTGAAATTCATAGTTTGAAACAATAATAATATATGGAAACCCTTGAAGATAGACTATATCATTATCATAAATATCCAATAATTAGTCCACAAATAATGACTCTTATATAGTATTTAATTTTTATACATTCATCAATTGGTCCACAAGCACCCGTATATCATTATTTTTTGTGGTGTCATCAGGATACCCACAATAATTTCCAAGGAATCCTCATCCCTATTCATATTTGGAATGTGGAATTGATTTAGAAATCATATACATTTTTAATTATTGGAATTCCCAAATTGATAGGTGTAACATCATTTCAGGAACTATACAATCTAATTTTTCATGTTCAGTCAACAAAACTATCATATTGGGCATCATTATTTTTTTTCCAAACATGGCCTCAATTCCAACATTGACACAAAATAATTATGTATCAGCTCCTCCGACACACTCCTATAAAAAACTCTAATTACTGACATGGATGATCTTATCCTCATCTATTTTCCATTATAATGTTGAATCCCCACCGTCAAGCCTTCCCATCAAATCTAAACAATCCCTATCATCATACTACACGTATTTAATATAGCTCAAAAGTGTAGAATATATTAAAACTGATATGAGATTCATCTGATCCTAGCTCTCTTGAATCGTAATGTTCATATCAGATACTAATGTCATCATCTTCCAATTAGAAATAGACTCATACACTACCTGATTCTAATTTTTCATTCTTAATGAATCTATAAAAAAGTTTCCCTTCTACGACGTATATGCTATATCAAAATCAAAGGACTACATATACTCAACATATCACCACAAACATATATTCAAGTATGTCTATGAGAATATATACAATATTCTCTTACGGTCCACATTAATAGTAAATTTATCTGGAAAAATAAAATTCCTCAAACACATCAATCCAAAACCTCGGATACTAACTCAAGGTAATGTGAAGGGTATTTCATTTCATGCAGCATCAATTTCAAAGACCGATATGCCCAAACATAATCAACCTACAAAAAAATTACTCCTAGATCTATCCCATATGTGTAAGAGAAAATGGTATAAATCTCCCATGACTATGGTAGTATTAATATTGGTGTCATTGTCAAGATTATATTCAACTCCTCAATGAAATTCTCACATGATTCTATCAATTCAAATGCATCCCCTTTCCATTTAAATATCAATTGTTCTATTTAAATAATTTAAGTGTCAAAAAAATTTATTTTAAAATTTCACACTAACCATAGAATGCAACAGATATCAGAAATATTCTTGTGCATCTCCCTAGAAACGATGTCCTAATCCTTCTCGGGGTTCCCTACCATAACGTCCTGTATGATGTTTTTCCCAATAACTGTACCTGATCAATTAAACTTTTACACATAGATTGATTGGAATATATTCGATGATATCTCAGTGGAATTCGGATGATTTCAATATATAGATAATGGTTTTCATGACTCCTAGAGTACACCAATATGTCATCCAAAAACACTACCACAAACTGATCTAAGTATGGGATGAAAATTCAATTCATCAATTCCATTAACACATCTGGTGCATTAGTCAAACCAAAAAGAATAATAATGAAATCATATAATACATAAATTCTTCTAAATTCAGTCCAAATTATATTATATTTTTAAAATAAAAAATTATGATACCAATTACTCATCTTAAATTTGGATAAAACACATGCTCCTCTCAACTAGAATAAAAATTCTTCAGTACATGGAAAAGGATATTAGTTCATTACTGTATTGTTGTTCATCTTCTGAAAATCAATACATTATCACAGAGTCCCATTATCCTTATTTGAAAAACATTAATGACCCTATTATGACATGCCTAGAATGATAATAATCATAACCCTAAACTCCTATAATTGAGAATTCAGCTTTTCAAGCTATGTTGATTCCATTCATTATGGTGGAATAGAAAATGGATCATCCACAAAAATGATTTCAATTATAAATTTCAAATGTATCTCCGGAGAAATAGAATATAAGTTTAAAGGAAAAATCGTGATATTTTCCAACTATGGGTTGAAATGGATTCTCTTCCACACCTATGGATTTCAGTAACAAACATGCTACCAGGGTGCTAAACTCCAACACTTTCTAATGAACTAACCCTCCATGGCCTTCCTAGATATACCACTATCCACAATGAATATAATTCACCATCAAGGGACATAAAATTCACTCTCTCACAATAAAAATATATGTGGATTCGTTAATCCACTAGCTAGTCTATATCCATAATTAGGTCAAATCCTGGAATATTTATAATTCCATGATCCCAAAAAATCTAATACTCCACATCCTCGAGTGAACATACATTTAATAAGCATATTTATCTCAATAATTCTCCATGTGATGAATCGATTTTCATCAACCCACTCAAAAACCCCAGTACTAGCCTCAAACCATTCAATAGTTGTGCAGAAATAAAATAATTAAAGGTACAAGTATCAAATTAGTTATTAGAACCTATATAATCTATAAAAAGAGTAACACTTACTATCATTGATCCTTCCTCACTATCAAAAACGTTTATGATTAACTATATGCAATTGGATTTCCCATTTTAAAATTGAATTATTTATAGTCCCTAGTGCTTTACCACTCTAATGATACGGGCACACAACCCAAGAAATACCACATCCACTACCTATACTACTGCATCTAGTAGAACTACAACATCATAACTGATACATGTTATAATATCCTTTTCTCACACCCTGATTTGGCCTTTCTTAACCATCATTACCATTCTTTCACAAGTTCCAAAATAACCTCTATAGATGTCCCATAATTCTTTGAGATTTTTAGCCTACTAGTGGATGAGGACTTCGTCTGTGACATAGTCTCGACCTACCACATTTGTGAAAAATAAATTTGGTATGATCATGCGTAACTGATAAATTACTTAACCACTCTTCATTCCCACTCTTCATTTAATATTCTCATATCATAGCTTCATAGCCTCAGAAGACATACCCCCTGATCATCCAATAGAAACCAAAAGTCTTTCACTAGATGCCTCCTTCCAGTTACCCACATCTATCATAGTCTTATCCACCACCATATAAAACAGCATTAAAAAGATGAAAAACTAGGACTTAATCACATATTTTAGACCATCCTAGAACTTCATTGTCGTAGTAGTTCAATCCCCTACCATTATTAGAGAATGGAATAGAAAATCAATAGTCCTCCCAAAAAAGACCATCACAGATATACTCCCATAGTTAAACCACATGAACTAATCTATACTTCTTGATCTCATCATATATAGAAAAAATTTCTCCAACATAATCACCATGATGTTCTTCCACAACATACCATCGTTATGTAAATTCTGATCTTGAATTTAACAATAAGGATTAATTATTCCTTGTAATATGTAAGTATCATACATAAACCAATTCATAAAACGAGTCTCTAAGTTATCAATTATAGTCTATATGGACTCAATGTAGAACACATCTGCCTCTATTCCACCCTCCTAAGTGAATGTCAAAGGGTGTTTCAACATAAACACAAAGGAAAAGTGAGACTAACCTCTCGCATCCCGCTCTAGTTAAATCTCTATAAATATATTAAAACAATAATTTTTTTCAATAAATTTATCTCATACATCAGCACCTAGAATTATCGGTACCACCGGTTCTACTACTAGAGGATAATATCCAACCATGTCGTCATATCATCCTCTCAAAAGGCATCATCATGGAGGGATATCTCAACTTTTAAAATCATAGGTCTCATGACATATAACGCCATATGAATACATTCAACAGTATTGGTTCAAGAAATCCATGACCAATTATTTTCAAAAACATAACCATATGTTCAAAAATTATTCTCCATTACTACACATAAAAATCTTATATCTAGGTAATGGTTAACAAAGGGTAAACTCAATCTGGTTTTTGAAGTACCCTTAGAAAACCATTTATTCCCTAACTAGATAATTTAAAGTTTAAATTCCATATTATTAACAAAATTCATTACAATTACTCTAGAAAAGAAAAAAAATTTCAATTTCCATAATATATATAAAACCAATTTTCTAGTGTAGGCCTAAAATGATTCACACCAAAAAAATCCCATCTTTTTAGAATAATGCATGAATAGTATTCTCCTATGACATAACGACCCCCAAGTAAAATCATAGAAAATACCGAAAACAATATTCCCAATAGAAAACATGTGAATCACTCGAGGTGATATTGAATCATCTGTAATTACAAAAATTAATAAAAGCAATCCTGCCATGTGTACATGTATTTTTCCTCCATACATTGATAAGATATTCCCATTGTAAAGACCCGTAAAATTCAAGGGAAATTTTTTCTTAATTTTCTTTAAAATTTTACAAGAGCGCGGTTTCAGACGGCACCTGATTCCGAGGCCCGGAGTGCCCGGAATTAATTTCCGAAGTTTGGCTCGGGTACGTTCAGTGAACGAACGAGCGGGAATTTCTAACTTTTGATACGGTGCTCGGAATTGAAATCCGAGGGCACCGATGAACTCGCAGCGCCGATATTCGCTTAATGAGACCTTTTCGGAAGTTGCGTTTGTTGCGGGTTGAATGTTAGTTTTTGGGTTTTTAGTTTAAGTTAAATAAAATTTGTGAGGAACAAATTTTATTTTTATCTAGTTAAGTCCTACCAAAGGGAGTTGGGAGTGGGACCCACATCCACTTAACCTCCCTTGGGAGGATTAAGTGAGGTGGGGTCCACACGAACCCCAACTCCTCAAATTCTCCCAAAACCACCCCTTTAACTCTTTGCATTTAATGTTGTCAACTTGGGTTACTTAATTAATTAAGGGAGTTAAACCCTTTTTGAATTTCAAACCTTTGAAATTCTTGTGGTTAAGTTATGTAATAATATAAGTTAAAGCTTATATTATTCTAGGGGATTCTTTTACCACCTTGGGAGGATTTCTTGAGAGCTTTGGAAGCTTTTCTCTTTCTTCTTCAACCTTGACGAAGAACACGAAGAACGCCGTTCTTCAACGAAGAACTCCTTCGCCGAAGAACACGGTCTTTCCGCGACGCCATATCCGCGACGTGACGTTCTTCTTCCGCATCATCTTTTCCGCGACGAACGCCATCGACAACGACTCTTCCTCCGACGTCAAAGGAATCGACACCGATATTCCACAACTCCGTCAACGTGCGACTATCGAGGTAGGGGTTCTTGAGTTTGTTGTTTCCTTTTTATTTGACTTTCCTCAAGACTTGACGTAGAACGCTCAAGTTCCGACGAAGAACGCCGCTCCGCTCTTCTTCGTCTTCGGTGTCAACGAGAGAGAACACCGCACCTTCCTCAGACAACCTTCGTCAGCGTACAAGGATTCGCCAACGACGTGCCTCATCGGACGTATCTCTTCGTCAACGGAATTGACGAACGACTTCCGCGACGCCCGATCTCCGCGACTTCGACTTCCGCGGACATAGTCAAATCCTCGAACTTATACCCGAGGTAGGGGATGTTGATTTAATATTTAATTATCTCATTCTTGCTCGTGGATCGTATGACTAACGTGAGGATGTTGTTTATTTAAAGTTGCGTTATTAATTTAACGTGAGGGGGGCCGGACCGTACGAACACGGCCGAACCCCCTCCAACGTTCTTGTTTGTTCTTGCGGGTGGAAGCAAGTGGCGTGGTGCCGTCGCACCACGCGGTTGATCGTGCATTTATTTTACGCAACGCCGTCGCGCGCACACCATGGAAGAAACATCAAGAACGCGACGCCGTCGCACCGCGTTGAAAGAAATTAAAGTGCGGCGGAGGGGCGCGGTGCCGTCGCACCGCGCCGGACGACGAACACCGCGGCCGGTTCCGGGCCGCGGCGGGACGAGAAGACCGCGGCCGGTTCCGGGCCGCGACGGGACGAGGAGACCGCGGCCGGTTTCGGGCCGCGGCGGAAGAAAAGACCGGCGGCCGGGCCGCCGGCGTCGGAAGCCGAAGGAGGGGACCGGAAATTCCGGTCCCGTTTGAGAAAACCGGCCGGCCAGCTGGCCGGCCGGATGTCTTAAAAACCGGGGGAAATTAATCCCCCGGCCTTCACTTAAAACCCCCCTCTTTATGAGGGGGGAGCGGTTTCCACGGGGGGGGGGGGGGGGGGGGCAGGCGGCTCCCCCGGATCCCCTTCAAAGCGGGCCCCCAGGAGGGGGGCCGTTGTTTTACAAAAACGGCGCGGCAAAGCCGCGCCGCCATCCAAAAACCGGGGGCTTGATTGCCCCCGCGTGCGCAGCCCCCTCGCGGCGACTGGCCGCCGTGGCCCGCCGCGCCGCCGCCCGCCGCCGCCGCCCGCTGCCGTCGGCCGCCGCCGCTGGCCACCGCGCCGCCCAGGGGGGGGGGGGGGTCGGGCCTTGTCGGCCCGGACCCGGACCCCCCGTTTCGAACCAGATTTGGTTTTTGGCTCATAACTTGAGCCTCGGACCTCCGAATGACGAACCGTCTACGGCAACACGATCCTTGGATCGAGACGGTCGTTTCGGTATATCGCACTCAAGGTTTCGGTTTACTTTGAGTTCGGCCGGGTTGGTTCGTTCACGGAACCAACCGGGCCTTCGGAGCAGAAACGCTCATATCTTGAGCTACGGACGTCCGATTGACGTGCCGTCAGCCGCGTTGTGTTCCTCTTAGAGAGACGGATCTTTTGGCATACTCCGCCCGAGGTTTGGACGCAGGTGGAGTACGGTCGGGTTGGTTTTGCCTTAAAAACCAACCGGGCCCCGGAGACGAAAAAGCCAATAACTCACAGACCGGGCGTCCGATTGACGCGCCGTCTGTTTCGTTGACTTCCTCTTGATGAGACGGAACTTTTGACATACTCCGCCCGAGTTTTGGATACAGTCGGAGTATGGCCGGGTTGGATTGTACTCGAAATCCAACCGGGCCCCTGGAACGGAAAAGCTGATATCTTACAGACAGGACGACCGCTTGACGAGCCGTCAGCGGCGTTGGTGGTTACATTGAGTAACGGTCCCTTTGAGTTTACCCTATGGGAGTTCGGGGTACAATTGAGATACGGTCGGGATTGGTTTCGCTCACGAAACCAACCGGGCCCCTGGGACGAATAGGCTTATAACTCACAGACCGGGCGTCCGATCGACACTCCGTCTGTTGCGTTGAGACCCCTGTGACGAGACGGACCTTTGAGACACTTCTTCGTGGGACTTTGAGATACTTGGAGTATCGACCTGTAGCTCGTGGAGCGGACCCTCCCAGTGACGAGCGTGCGAAGTACGGAGACCGTGTAGCTGGCTGAGACCTGACGACTGCTTGACCGACTCGACTTGGAGTGAGTCGACTAGCCCAGTGGACGGAGCACTACTTTCTGAGGTGCAGACCCATGGCGGACGGAGCACTACCTGTGTGACAGTGCAGACCCGCGGTGCTCGTCCGGAGAGTACCTCAGCAGGCTACTAGGGGGTGTGCACTACGGTGTTTGGGTGACATACCTCGGCGGGAAGCACTACTGTGTTTGGGTGGCTGGCCCGCAGTACTCGACAGGATGAGTACTTCAGCAGTCTTTGGTTAGTGAGCAGTACCTCGGAGTCGTGACAGGACCACTGTACACTCTAGAGACGGAGCTCTTCAGCAGTTACGGTTTCGATAATGAAAATCCTGGTTTGAGCTGAGACTTTTGACCTTGTGTTTACCTCATGATTGAGATGGGTCACCTGCTAACTTTGGTATATGTATGGGCATATACCCGGGTAGTGGTTATCCGTCGTTTTCACAATCCTTGTGTTTCCTCATGATTGAGATGGGTTACTTGATAACTTAGGTATATGTATGGGCATATACCTAAGTAGAGTTTATCTGTTGAGATCTTCTTGTGGTTATCCTTGTTGGTTTTAGTGAGACCTTGAGGGTCTCGGGGTCCCTACTGAGTATCGTTATACTCACCCCTGCACGGGCTATGCCCGCACCTCGTTGTGTTGGTTGCAGACGACGGCCAATACTGACAGAGGCCGAGTGTTCGAGGACTGGATGGTACCTGGAGGTGGACTATACGACGAGGCGGTACCCAGAGGCAGACCACTGGGCGGGACATACTCGGAGCAGACGGCGGGACCCGAGGAGCAGAGGAGCTATCTGTACCCACCCTTCAGGTGGGATTTCCAGTGGTCAGCTCGGCGTAGCAGCTTTACTTTTCAGTTGCTGTTTTTCCTTTCGAGTTGTACTTTACAGTTGGGCTTGTATTTCCGGCCCCTTTTTACTTTCCGCACTTTTAGTTGTACTCTGTTTTTTCTTAGTGTTACTTTCCGCTTGCTTACTCTGTGGTGTTTGTTTACTTTACAAAGGCAATGCCTTCCCTTTTTACCGGGATTTACGCCTTGGTGCTAGTCGCCAGCCCCTGGCCTATGGAAGGCGGGCTTGGGGTAGTCACGACACGGACCCCGAGGGTGGGTCGTGACACCCATGTAGGATCTATTAACCTAGACATGAATTTTCCTATTCTCCGGAATAGCTTTTTCAAATGTTATTCCATAAATACATAAAAATAGAACTCCTATGATACCACATTGTAATGGCATATCCCATGTTCCATAAATCAGTACCCCATGCCGGTTGGTCACATGACCTTAGGTGTGCCTCCCCATTCATCAAAGGACACTGATTAGAAATGAGGGTCAATATCAATAATGTGGATAATAAATTGTCTTTAACGATGAATTAAAATTTCATAAATAAATAAAAATACCAAATCATATAAACAAATAAACATAAAAAACAAGTACCATGTGATGTCTAAACTTGTAATACAATATACTAACTAAAAAGTAGAAATATCAGGCCATGTACGTGATAAGGGTAAACAGAAAAAAATAAAAAGTTAGACATTGAAAACTATAACAGGGTACTATCATCAAGTATGGTTACCTCACCCTTGATCTATCTTGAATCATCCAAATTAAATACAACTCCTTTCGTAATCATTTCTAGTAACTGTTAAATCTATTATGGTACTGATCAGGAAGCCTGAGTAGGGTTGGAGTAAATCCTAGTAAGACAAAAACAATGGTGTCTAAAACAATATCTAGACAATAATAGTGTATAAATTCATTTAAATAGTTAATAATTACCTATAACTTAAACAATTTACATTTATTAAATTACACTTTATTCCACCATGTAAACCACTACGTTCACAAGGACATCCACACCCCCAATACAAGTTTAGGCTCATGTTGACGTGTGGACCATTTAAAAATATCACATTTATCATTTTTCAATTCATATCAATTAATTTCATCATCAATTGGAATCATATACCAATTCCAAATCAATTGCATATAACGTCTTTTCTAACACTCCCTGGGTATTTGGAGCCTCAGTCTCTATACCACTCCTTAATTTCACAGGGGTATTTAGAGACTCATTCATTCTCCTATACTCATATATCAAATGATTATTTGGATCCTTAGTACCAATCCCAAAAACAATTAGTACACAAAGGTATTTGGATCCCCAATCATTGTCTGAAGCACATAGATCAGTATGGGATTTTCAAACATAAGTCCAAGTCCCTAGAACAAATATCACAATCCCCCCTATATTACATATATCACCTCATTGAATGTTAATAAAAAATAACCCTCTTCTCACACATCACATCATGACATTCCAATTCAATTATAAATATAAATCTTGATAAAATAATTTCCTCACATGGAATAAATAGATCAATTCACCATATAAACAATATACCCCACTAATACATTTATTTATTCATCTATTAATTATTCCAATAAATTTTCAAATATCATTATCTCATCAATTCAACAATAAAATCAATCCATTATTTATTTTTCAAATTATTTAATTCAATTTCACACTCTCATGTTCTCCTCAATTCCACAATCACAAAATCTAATGAATGAATTAACAGATTATTTAATTAAATTTCAAAATCTCATTATATCATCAATGCAATAATAAGATGAACCAATTAATTAATTTAAAAATTAATTAATCTAATTTCATAAATCCCAATTTCCCATAAATCTCCCTTTCAAATATTCCATTAACTAGTTAAAATATTATTTTTAACAACTCCATGTTTTATAAATTTAATAATCAGTTAATTTAATAAAATAATGATTCATTTTTAAAATATAAAAAATTAATTCTAAAAAAACATAAAAGAAATTCGGGTATAGAATATGGTAATTTAATTGAGACCACAAACCTATTAATTTATTTAAAATGAATGTCGGATGGAATCCCTAATTGAAGCGGAACAACCACAACCATGTTGAAGAATGAAGTTTAGATATATACATATATCTAAGACCAAATAGATTAGATCTATCATGTAACGAACCAATATTTATCAATGGAAAGTTCTAACTTATTAATATTTCATAATCAAATGAAATCACAACATAATTAACTACTACGTTCTATTTGAACCTTATAACCTATGTTTTTCACTTCTATGATGTGAATTTCGAAAATCGGACATACATGTTTGCGATTAGTAAGTTATTTGGAGTCCAATAAGAAAAAAATAATTTATGGTGAATAGTAACCTACCATCATGAATAGTAGCATACCCTTGTGAATTTTAATATACACTAATGAATTGTAACCTTGCTTGTGATAGTATATAAAAAATATTAAATTTAATGTTTGATATACCAATTATTTGGAATAAGTAAAAGAATGTTTTAGAACTGTTCTTTTTAGAAAAAATTATGATTTAATTTAATATTACAATAATCATATTTAGGAAATTATTTTAAAAAAATGGACTTCATTTTTGGAATTCACATGTCGAAAAATGGTTGGGGTGAATTTTTGGGATTTTTCTGAAATACATGAATTTTTTATGAATAGTTAAATATGGTAAAATACCGTATTTTAGTTAAATAAAATATTCATGAAATCACAAGTGATGTAATCCCACATGGGTCAAACTCACATGATAAAATTACTATTCTTGGTCATTTAATACTAACAATTACTTGTATTGTGGGGTAATAATAAATTATAGAATTTTATTTTAAGAAATCCCCTCTCTCCTCCCCTATAAAAACCCCCTCTCACTCCCACTTCTCTTCACTCCTCTCAAGACTTGTGAATTCTCAAAATTCTATCCAAATATCCTCCCAACCTCCTCTAACACTTCAATCAAGATTTTGTCTCATTTAATGAAAAAAAACTCTCCCCTAAAGAGGCTCTCAAGGATGTTTGGTTCAAGAGGTAAATTCATACTTCCAATTCATTGAATTTCCATTTATGTTCATTTTTTTCTTTTTTATTATCTCTCCTTATCCGAATTTTTAAATGACTCCAATAACTTATATGTGATATAATTTTTTCATGATAGTAGAATATGTTGTCATAATCTCTTCCTATTATCATCTTTTATACTATTAGTAAGAACACCATCCGAGAAGTGTCAATTTACAACATTCAAGGATGAAGGGATTTCGATTTCTATTATCATTCTCAATTATGTACATGGAAGCAATGTTGTTTTGGTTTAACCAGATTATTATATATGTAATATACCTTATTTTTGTTTCTGAAAACCCTTTTTAAAAATTATATTAAGTTATAATGAAAAATGAGTTCGTTGTAATCAAAACCCACAATTAAACCGAATCTATTATCATTAATGATCTATAAAATAATTCATCCTCATTACAAGTAATCAAATAATAAAAATTAAAAATAACAATTATGGATGATCAAAAATAGTATGTGAATTCAATTCTGGAGATTTAAATGAACTCTATTACTTAAGAATAAGTGAACCGATTATGAAAATAATGAAAAAAACACTCCAAAACGAAAAAATTATATATAAATATTATCAGTAAGTGCATAAATGAACTCAATATAATTATTATAAAATAAATAAATGTATAATGGGTTCTAAATTATATTATTAATAATTATAATTTTATATTCTATGAGCTTAAGTTCAGGAGCAGAACACGTACGGATTTACAGTATGGGGTTTTCCACCCGAACATACATTTTCATTGTGGTTACTTTTATTGACTAATTAACTCAATGCAATTCGGGTATATTATTATTTAATCCTAATAAAATCTTTTTTAGTGTTATATATATGATTACCAACTTGAAATCTTGTATATTTTGTGGATTGTTTCATGTTTTGAAACGAGCATTCAAAATTGTTTCTGAAATACAAGCCTGATCCAAGGGAATTTCTCAAATTCTTACAAATTTAAAGGGGCACTCTATAATATTTCTTTGGAAAAAAATATCATTAAAAAGTCACTCATTTTACTATTAAAATAAAATCTTACTTCACATATAGTTTTATAAAAATAATTATACTAAAGAACTCTTCTTTTCAGAGTAAGGGAGTTTTTATCTCAAGATTTACCTGATTATTTATAAGATTATCTTCATCTATTTTAACAATCTTATTGATTCCTATGTATGATTGGGATTATTAATCCATTTTATCTTCTAAAATATTTAATTTAATTTTTTATGATTATTTTGTCTATTGATGCGCTATCTTAAAACAACTGATCAGATTACTTCTAATGGTTAGTGTTTTTGCTTAATGTTCTGGGAAAGCTATTTACATTTATTATATTAGTTTTAATATGAATGTGTATGTTGTTTATGTTTATCCCAGTTCATATGAGGTATTCATTGGACATATTAAGGGTTAGGTGAGTCCCACTATAGCCCCCTGGTGCATTGGTTGGTTTGATGATCCAAACAACGGTCTTTGCACAAGGCCTTGACAAAATGATTATTTATGGTCTTGGCACAAGGCCTTGACTGTATGGATATGTTGTATCACATTTTGAATTACCTCATTATTAATAAAGTGTTTATGGATCATGTGGTTATTTGAATAGTTGAATTTCCATGATTATGTTTTGTTATGATAATATTTACTAAGCTCATATTTCATCCATATTATGTTCTAGTTTATTTTTTAAAGGCACGCGTTTGGAATTATTCACAATGTCTAATGATTACATTATCTTCCAATATATTTCTAACCCTTAATGAGGGTTTGATGTCACCAATTTCTTATATTTCATTTCCACTAGGCATGAAGAATTTAAATATAAAAGTTTCCTCAAAGAAACCATTTTTCTGATTATGGGATTATCCATGCATATTATTTTAATTGGTGTTGGGTATTTTTTATGAAATGATAATACTTTGTGATTCATAGTATATTCTAGTTTATTTAATTATACAGATATGGAGCCTAGTGGAAGGAATGGAAAATGCATGAACGAATGTGTCCCATGTAGGGATTTCCCTCCGAAACAGGAAAATGATGTTGGCTCTAGTGTTGTGACTGGTGATGAGAAACTCATAACTATACTAGGACAACTTAATTAGGTTATGAATAATAACTTTACCAATATGTATCATATAGATCCACTAAGTGGAGAATATATGTTAGATCTCTTTATGCGACAACAACCTTCATCATATAGTGGGACTACAAACCACATGTAATAGAGTAGTGGATATGTTTCCTTGAGAAGGTATTTCTCACTTTGGGATGTAATTAAAGAGAGAAGGATGTCATGGAATTTTATCATATAACGGTACATGTGGATTAGTGGTGGTCATTAATCCAAAACACAAAGGAGGATGATGAAATATAAGAGATGGAATGGAGGGATTTTAATGAAATCTTCTTAGAAAAATATTTCCCTCGTGAACAACGAGAAGATATGGAGAGGCAATTCTTGAATCTGAGGAAGAAGGAGGATGAAATTGTTTCCAATTATGAAGCCCTATTTACATGGATGGAAAGACTTTTTGTGGACCATATACGTTATAAGAGGATTAAAATTGATTGATTCTTTGATTGTTTAGAACCATTCAATTGAAGCGCTCTTGTCTCCAAAAGCATTTCATCATACGATGATATAGTCTCAAGTTCAATCAAGATAGAAAATGAATTCTCTATGTCTTATGACATTAAGGGAAACTAAGAGAAGAAGAGGGCTGATAACAACTCTATTAATATAAATAAGGAAATGGGGAAGAAGGGAGGAGTTAAATTTCCATAATGCAGTAATTGTGGGCAGAAACACTATGTTTACCTGCCTGAAGGGAATGGGAGTCTTTTACAAGTGTAGATAAAAAGGCCACGTATCTCAAGATCGTGAGAGGAAGAAAGAAGCTACCAATGTTATATGCTACAACTGAAGGGAGATGGGACATTATGAACATGAATGTCATATGTGTCAGGGAAATGTTCCCCAAAAAATTCCATGGGAGAAAATCCAATCTTATGCGGTCAAAACTGTGGAGTTTGAAGTTCCTAACAATTTGGTGGTAGGTACATTGATTGTTTTAAAGAAAATATCCAATACATTATCTGATTCTGGATCATCAGAATCATTTATATCTTCCTATTTTTCCATGAAAATTAGATGTGTCCAATTTTATTTAATAATGGAGTTATCAGTTGAAACCCCTGGTTTATATATCATTGCAACAAAGGCATATTGATTAGTCACCATCAGGACACATAAATGTTCTTTTGTTTCTAACCATATCATCATACCAATGGTTTACTGTGATATAATTCTTGGTATTAATTGGATATCAAATTATCATTAAAATATCTATTGCAAAAATAATGATGTTACAATTTTTGAGAATGGTGTAGAATCCCTTATTTTTAGAGTTGAACCCTCACCATTTGATTCTCATCTACATCCAACCCTAGCATCTCTACAGAATTCAATTATTGGGGAGGAAGGTAATGAAATAAATGGGGGTGAGGAGAATAATGTGCTGATATAGGACGCAACTATTTTGCATGAATATGTTAATGTCTTTCCAGAGGATTTTCCAGGACATCTTCTAGAGCTGGAAATTGAGTTTCCATTTACTTAATTCATGGTTCAAGGCCCATATCAAAGTCCCCTTATATAATTTCCACTGTGGATTTAGTGGAACTAAAGAAAAAACTAGTTGAATTGAGTGATAAAGGATTTATTTAACCTAGTGTTTCTCCATAGGGAGCCCATGTTCTTCTCATTAAGAAGAAAGATGGGTCTATGAGGTTGTGCATTGACTACAAGGATATAAATACTATTACAATAATGAATAAGTATCCTCTACCACGAATTGATGATTTTTTTGATCTACTTCATGTAGCCCAATATTTTTCAATGATTGATCTTTGATCTGGATATCATCTGTTTCTTGTGAGGAATGAAAACATTCCAAAACCATCATTTCGAACCAGGTACAGGAATTATGAGTTCACAGTAATTCCTTTTGGAATAACTAATGAACCATCTGTTGTCATGGATCTAATGAACAGAGTTTTCAATGATTATCATGATGACCTTTTATTAGTATGTATTGAAAATATCCTGATATACTCTAAAATCCATGAAGATCATGAAAATATCATGCACAATATTCTAAACAGACTTAGAAGAAATAAAATATATGGGAATTTTAGAAAGTGTGATTTTTGGCTCCAATAAGTTTCCTTTCGGAGCTACATTGTCTCTACGTATGGAGTATCTTTAGATCCTGTGAATAAAAAGGTTGTGCAAGAATGTCCAACTCTAATAAACATAATTGAGGTACGTAGTTTTGTAGCTTTAGTAGGTTATTATCGGCATTTCGCTAAAAACATCACCCATTTAGCTGACCCGATGACAAAGCTCACGCGAGAAAGGGATATGTTCATATGGAAAAATAAATTTGAAGAATGTTATTAAGAATTGATGTTGATGTTAGTGAATGATCTGATCCTAGCCCAACCATCAGGTAATTATGGGTATGCATTCTATAGTGATGCATCAAAGAAAGGACTTGGTTGTGTCCTTATGCAGAATGATTGTGTGATTGCCTATGCATCTAGGCAACTAAAAATTCATAAAAAAACTATCCAACTCATGATCTTGAGATAGAAGTGGTATTCATTGCTTTTATGATTTGGAGACACTACCTCTATTGTAAAAAATGTGAGATATATACAGATCATAAAAGTTTGAATTATATATTCTCACTAAATGAACTCAACATGAGACAAAGAATATGGATTGAGCTACTCAATGACTATGATTTCCCAGTACACAACCACATAGGTAATGTAAATATGATAACATATGCTTTGAGTAGAAAGGACCATGAAATTATGAACGATATGAGGGTTGAAAGGGATCCTATGTTCATGGATTTAGTAAATATGGATATGGGAATTATCAAGAAAGGTAACACATCCCTATTTTTTAAATGGTTTCTGAACATTCTTTAATGGAATGTAAATAATGTTCTCTGGCTGATGATGAAGAGTTTCGAAAAAATTAAAGCAATAAATGATGGGATGTTGACTGACTTCACATATAAAGGTGGCATTTTGAAATTCAGGAAGAGGCTTTGTGTACCCGATATGAATGAGCTAAATAGGGAACTATTGGTTGATTCTCAATGTTCTAATTTCTCTATAAACCCTAATATCACATAGATGTATCGAGATCTCTGTGAAAACGTTTTTTGGAACAATATAAAAAGGGAGATTGCTGAATATACATCAATGTGCCTGGTATGTTAACAAGTGAAGGCTTAGAGGTGAAAGCCTAAGGGATGATGCAACCACTACCCATACCTTCATGGAAGTGGGAGAACATTAACATGGACTTTGACACTTTAATTCCAAGGACATCCAAAGGAAACAATGCAATATGGGTCATTGTGGATCATCTTAAAAAGATAGATCACTTTATCTCGATTCGAGTGGACTTCTCATTGGATCCACTTTCCCAGATTTACTTCACATAAGTTCTAAGTATGCATGGAGTACCACTACCTATTGTATACGAATGTGATCCTAGATTCACCTAGATGTTTTTTAAATGTCTCCAACATGCTCTATGAACAGAACTGAACATTAGTATGCCCTACCATCCTCAAACCGATGGCCTATATGAGAGGAATATTCAAAAACGGGAGGACATGTTGAGATCATGTTCTATGGAATTCAAATGAGCATGGGAAAAGAATCGTCCACTAGTTTAATTCTCCTACAAAAATTGTTTCCACTCGATCATCTAAATGGATCCATATGAAGACATTTATGGGAAAAGGTGCAGAACACTTGCATTTTGGGATGAAGTCAGTGAGTGTAAGCTGCTGGGACATGGAATGGTCAATGAAATGGTAGAGAAGGTGAAAACCATCAATCAGCATATCAAGGCTGCCCAAAGTAGATAGAATAGTTATGACGATAACCATCAACGATATATTGAATTCAAAGTTGGAGACTTGGTATTTCTACGCATATATATATGGAATAATGTCATGAGGTTTGGGAATAAAGTAATGCAATGTCCCAGGTATGTCAACCCCTTTGAGATCCTTGATCGTGTCGGAGTTGTGGCCTATCGACTCACACATTCACCTCCCATGTTAAAAGTACAAGATGACTTTCATGTATCCCTCTTATAGAAATACATACCAGACCCTTTATATGTACTATGTTCATAGGTAGTACAGTTGGAGGAAGATCTTTCCTATGAGGGGAAGCTAGTGAAAATCTTGGATCTTAGAGACAAAGTTCTATACAATAAGACTACTCATCCGGTCAAGGTATTATGGCCAAACCATAAGTACGAAGAGGAAACATGAGATCAAGAGGATGTAATGAAGGAAAAGTACCCACACCGGTTTTTTTCCTAGTTTGTAAAATGAAGTTTCGAAGGAGAAATTTCTGAAGGGGGGAAGAATGTAACGACACTATATTATTCAATGGAAATTAATTTCATATAAATATTTCATAATCAAATAAAATCACAATATAATTAACTACTAAGTGCTATGTGACCATTAAAACATATCATTGTCACTTCTATGATGTGAATTTCTAAAATCGGACATACATGGTTGTGATCGAGAAGTTATTTGGAGTCCGAAAATAAAAACTTATTTTCTGGGGAATATTAACTTACACTTATGAATATTAATATAACCTAATAAATAATAACCTTACCTATGATAGTATATAAATAATATTCATGTGAAAGTATGATATACCTATTCTTTTTGAATAAGTAATAGAATGCTTTAAAATGGTTCTTTTTAGAATAAATAATGATTTAATGTAAATATTAAATTAATCATATTTAGAAAAATATTTTTGAAAAATGGGCTTCTTTTTTGGATACTACACAACACAAAATTTTTGGGGTGAATTTTTGAGAATTTTCTAAAATACCTGAATTTTTTATGAACAATGAAATACAGTAAAATACCGTATATTAGTTAAATACACTATTCCTGACATCAAAAGTGATTTAGGCCCACTTGGTTGGAGAAAACATGATAAATGTATTATTCTTGGTCAAGTAAGACTCACTATTCAATGTCTTGTGGGGAAATAACAAATTATATAATTTTACATTAAGAAATCCCATATATCCTCCACTATAAAAACCCCCTCTCACTCCCGCTTATCTTCACTGCTCTCAAGCCCTTTGACTTATCCAAATTATTTCCAAATATCTTCGAGACCTCCTCTCCCTAGTCCATCAAGCCTTGGTCTCATAAGAATACCAAAACCTCTCCCTTAAAGAGGATCTCAAGGAAGTTTGGTTCAAGAGGTAAATTCCACTTTTCAATTCATTGTCTTTCCTTTCAAGTTCGTTTGTTTTGTTTTTATATTACCTCTCTTTATCCAAACATTTTGATCACTATAGTAACATATATGTACTATAATTTTTTAATGATAGTGTAATAATTTATCATCATCTCTTCCTTTTATCAACTTTCATACTAGTAGAAATAACTCCATCCGAGATGTGACAATTAACCACATTCAAGGACGATGGGCTTTTGATTTCTATTATCATTCTCAATTATGGTCATGAATCCATTCATGTTATGGTTGAACCGGATTATTATATATTTAATATATCCTATTTAAGGATATGTAATCCCTTTGTACAAATCATATTATGTTATAAAGAAAAATTAGTTCGTTGTAATCAAAACCCACAATTTAACCGAAATAGTTATCATTAAATATCTATATAATAATTCATCCTCATGATATGTAACCAAATTAAATAAATTAACACTATAACTTACGGATGATCATAAATAATATGTGAATTCAATTCTAGAGATATACATGAACTCCATAACTTAATAACAAGTAAACCGATTATGAAAATAATGAAAATGAAAACTCTGAAACGAAAAAATTCTATAGAAAATATTATATGTAGGAGAATAAATTAAATAAATAGAATTATTATAAGATAACTAAATTTCTAATATGTTCTGAATTATATTATTAATAATTATAATTTCATATTATAGGAGCATAATTTCAGGAGTGGCACACGTACGGATTTAAGGTAATGGTTTTCCACCCGAACATCCATTTTCTTTTGGGTTACTATTATTGTCTAATTACCTCAATGAAATTCTGTAATATTATTAGGTAGTCCTCATAAAATCCGTGTGAGTGTTCTATATATGTTTACCTACCAGAACCCTTCCTTATTTTGTGGATATTTACACGTTTGAAAATGAACATCCAATATTGTTTCTCAAATACTTTCTCGTCCCATGGGAATTTGTCTAATTATTACCTGTTTTATAAGGAAATATGTAATATGTTTCGTGGAAACCATTATCATTACAAATAACTCCTTTTATTAGGAAAATAATTTCTTACTTCACTTATGGTTTTATTCAAACATTTTTCGAAAACAACTCTTCTTTTCATAGTAAATTTTTATTTATATCATGATTTACTCAAAGATTTTATAACAGTATCTTCATCTATTTCAACACTCTTGTTGATTATTATGTATTATTGGTATTATTATTCCATGTTATCATATACCATATTTTATTTAATAGTTTATGAGTTTTCTTTCTAATGATATGATATCTCAAAACCATTTATTAGTTTAATTCTAATGGTTAGTGTTTTTGTTTAATGTTCGGGGAAAGCGATTTACATTTCTTATATTACATTTAATATGAATTTATATGTTGTTTATATTTATCCCCATTCATTTTATGAATAAATTGGACATATTAAGTGTTTGGTGGGTCCCAATACAGCCCCTTGGTGTATCGGTTGGTCTCATTAGACAAACTACAGTCTTAGCCCAAGGCCTTCACAAAATAAATATTTATGTTCTTGGAACGAGGCCTTGATGGTATGTATATATTGTCCCGCATTATGCATTCCCTCATAATGAATATAGTATTGATGGTTTAAGTGGTTATTCTACTAGTATAATACCCACGATTTTGTTATGTTATAAAAATATTTTCTAAGATCATATTTCTACCATAATATTTTCATGTTTATTTTTTAAAGGCATGTGATTGAAATTATTCAATATGTATAATGTTTATGTTATCTTATATGGTATTGGTTATCCTTACTGAGAGTTTGAGCTCACATCATTCATATGTTTCATTTCTATAGGGAAAGAAGAATTTTATTATGAATGGCATGCTGAAATAACCTTGGAGTTATGGAAGTTGTCTAAAGAGTTTCTATGTTGTTTTTAATGTCATGATGTAATAGTGAACTTATGTATGTATCTATTTTCCCATAATACAAAACTACTCATTCCTTCAGGATGCTTATTCCTTATTAGTATACCAATGTAATCAACATGGCACTGGGTTTGGGAAACTGGGGTCTGGTCCTTATATAACAAAACCCTAATCTATATACAAAAAATATAGGAAATGAAACATAAAAGGATGATAGGAAGATAGAATAATGATGGGAATCTAAATGGGACAAGATTCCCATACTTAGAGAGGAATTTATCTTTAATCAGAGCATTGAATCGTCAATAACAGAGTTCATGATCCTTCTGAACTTGTGTAGGAAACTCAAAAAAAGAGTGGAATGTGTTAAGGAATATATGGGTATAATTAGGGTGATGTATGGGGTGTTTAGGATTTTAAAATCTAATTTTTTATTTACTAAAAACCCTGATCGTAGATTATGGGATAGGGGCACCAATTTTTCCAAATAGGACGCCTTAATAATGTCTCTCTTATGGTGGTGGTGTGGGGATCAATGATTAGACGTTAAAGGGTACGGAATCTAAAGAATTGTGTCCTATATATGTTAATCAACTCTTTGTTGGATTGCATAGTATTCTACAATGGGTGCACGGTTTTGAAAAGCATCCACCAACCATGCATTCTCCCTCTTCATTCCCAATTATTCTAATTTCTAACAAAACAACACAAGGTAACACCAAAAATAAAAGCAATAAAAAAAATAAAAAATTGTTTTAGAAATATTGAGAAATAAATATATAGAAATGTTTGGGATCTTTCAAACGACAACCACAATTTCCACAAAAAATCATATATTTAATATCCTCCCCTTTAGGTAAGTGTTACTAGAAGTACTATAGGAATCATTAATTATATTTACACATTCTTCCTTCTATAAAATGGTTGATACTGACTTATATAATTACCTTGGTTCAATCCATGTATCCCATCTAATTATTGGGATCATAATGTTCCTTGGAATATGAGTTCGACATCATTTTGTTAATGAAATAACATTCATTATGTCAGTTTCTAGCTAAACATCCAAATGACTAAATTCATCTTATCTTCTATATGGTATTATATACTATGTAATGTCACCACTCATTTATCAAAATTAGTGAAATGACCTAATATACCATTGTGAAACCCTCATATTCAATTCCCTCAAAATACAGTTATTGAGAATACTATCGCATATTCTTCATCACTAGACCCAACCCACAAAAACATTATTCCCCTTAAATATTAATGATCTTTGCACAATATTCTCCATTAAAAACCCACACTCGACAACATGATATGCATAGATATATTATTAAAATGAAAATACTATAGAGTGATAACATCACCATGGAATGGGATTATATATTAATTTTGATATGAAAATAATAACAAAAGTTGAATTTATACCCTAAACAATGGGTGTAATATCATTGAAATGGAAATATCATTCATTAAAAGGATTGTAGTGTTACTTTGTTTTCTAAAATATGGAATCAGAAAATGACCCTTTAGAAAAATATCATCTAAAAATGCATTTAAATTGTAACAATAACTCTATTGTGTGAAAACCAAAAATGTTCTAGGGGATTTTAAATTTCGAAGAATAAAGATATAAAAAATAACGAACGTGACTACAATATAGCTTATGAATGCCACATCCTTCATTGGATATTCCTCTAAAATTACCATACCTTGTAATAACTCACAACTTATGACTAATTGATTATGATACTCATGGTTTTTCTAATCATCCTTTACCCTTCCTCCATATATCATAGTCTACTACTAATGTGCTTCCTCCCTACATCAGAGTCCATTAAATCCTTGTGAACACATTCCCACATGCGTTCTCGACCACAACCTACCTTGGTAATGGATTTATGGCCTTGTGGGTAAAATTGTGGGGTTATGTATGCTCTTAAGAATTCATGGTCAAATTTTAATGGATAGTAAGCCAAGGATAGATATCAATGTTCACCATTACATCCATTGTTATTGAGTAACCATTAGAATTTTGTTTATTAATGGTAATTAGTTGTTAGAAATAAATTATATTTATCATCCAACAACTATATTGTGATGTCTATTTATTCAATATGGTGTTGAAAACTTTTCAACCTCTCCTCTATGTCATGTATCACTATCTATGTTTGTTGATATCCCCATGGTTCCTTTATATGATTCCTTGAACTCTTATATAAAAAAACCATTAAAAAACATAGTGAATGTATATGGATGCTTCATACTAGAGAATCAATCCTCTAAAAAACATCAATACATATATAAATAATTCTTGTTCTCAATAACATAACATGTATAATAATTTTTGTGATCATCCAAACCCCCATGAAATTGTTCGACAAATTTTTTATATTCAATATATTCTGCAAACAATTTAATTGTTAAATAATAAAACAGGATTCATAGAGATTCTACCACAAATTTTAACCATACTAAATGAACATCAATACTACCAATCTACTTTATACATCTTATTATCTACAACATTGAAAAACCTTGTTTCAAATAAATATAACAATAATCCAGTGCAATTTCTAATATTATAAGAATATATGTGAGACATATAAGGTTACAAAACCAATTAATTAACCAAATAGTTACTGAAGGAATAATTTTATGAATTTTAATTATATATTCATATATTTATAAATCTAATGTTTATGTATAATATTTTAAATCTAATACAAAAACTTTCATAATTTTTATTTAAGTAAATATTTTATCGGTAACATATAGTTACGAAAAAAATTGTTTTTCTCATAAATAAGATGGTTGCAACTAGTGTAATAAATGTGTGATATTATATATTGTAGGGATTCACAACTATATAACCTTCCACATTGCATTTTTTCCATTTTAGGATCCTTTTGACTAGAATAATGGAGAATAATATTTGAAAAGAAAAGATATTTTAGAAATTTATCACTCTATTTAATTATAAAAATAGATTTCATCCACCCAATTTCTCACCCCATTCTAAAAAAAATCATCCTAAATAATGAATTATACTAGTATCTCCATAACAATCTACCATTTCATATGAAATAGTGGACTCTAAAAAAGACCATAAAATGGATGATTAAGGAGATGCCCAAGGGAGAATCACCATGGACCACTCAATAGTCTCATCCCCACATCCCTAGCTATTTCTTAATAAACACCCATTAAATATCCTCTATCTATGATGTTAAGATAATATTAACATTGTTAATATTTCTAAGTGTTATTATACCCACAAAATATCTATTTTATTCATTCCTCAATATTCAATGAAAAAAATGAATACATATTCTTGCATTACGGTAGACTACCACCTCTATGAATGATAGAATTACTTTTCATAAACTGTAATATAAACATTAAACACCAAAAATTAATGTATCATGGAATAATCATAATTTGGTTATGTATTTGGATAATTTTTGAAACTATATAAATATTTTTCAAATTTAACAATAAATGAAATAATCATAAGCAATTATGTAGATCATGAAGTAATTTTACATCACCCTTATCCTTAGGAATCATAAAGAATGTGTTATATCAAAATTTACTAAACAACCTCGAGTAACTAATTTTAGAAGAAAAAATATTAATAATAAATATAAATTTCGAAAATATTATTTAAAAAATTTGATTGAGAATAATTTTGTTTTTGTATTTAAATATGATGAACATAATTTAATTATTCAATATTTCAGGTGCATGTTCACAACCTATTCATTTGTGAGAAAACAGGCTAATCATTACCACTATTGTTACATACTGATATTATTTTGTACACCCCAAATATTAGTAAACAAGAGTTGGTGTCCAATCCTTTTCAATTGAATAATAAAAAATGTATCAAATCTACAATAATATACTGGTTTAGTAGGAATAATGAACTAGATTTAAACATGCCACTCATATTTCAATATTATTAAAATCGAATAACATAATAAATTGAAAATTTTGAATCCATGAAAACATTTAACAATTATTTCTTTATATACTATGAAGTGGAAACAAAAGAAAAATTAGTTCAAATATTCCTTAATGGTTATGTATAGTTAATTAAATAACAATTAAATAATTCATAGTAAATACAAAAATGAGAATAACTGAATACTCATGGCCTTTAAAAAAATATCATGATCATGATGATATATATGGCTTGAAGGAATCATTTTAATATAATTTATTATAAATCCCCACATGATATTGAGACATATCTATAACTATTAAAAAACTGACTTGGAAAAAATTAACTTATTTCATTATGAATGAATCCAAAATGTGGGACATTTTAAATGTATATTCGAGGCCTCATGCCATGATATGTTATTTAAATGGTTAGTGCATTGTCCAAATAAAAAAATAGTTTTTAAAAATTATTTATAATTATTAATTGTGGGGATATGAAATTTTGTGACTGACCATTCACATATTATCTCCAAAAAATTTCTCATATATATCATAATCAATTAAATTCAATGACCCGATGCCTTGTTTATACATATTTTTATTGAATATAAAATATAGAATATCAATATTTACACAACCAATCAAATATCATCCATATTAAATCAAAATATAAAGAAATTTTATATTTTTTAGAAAATAATAACATCAATGACACAAATTTCATAGATATTTATAGAAAACATTATTTCAATTTAATGACAATCTCAAGAAATTAAATGTTTTAGGATGACACTAATGACCAAAAAATTAATATAATATAAAAGAAAATCATCTATTAATTCGAAATATATGTTTTTTAATAAATCATATTATTTTTTATAATAAAATAAAATTTATGGGAAATATTTAAATATATTTTAACTAATGAATACTATTTTTACAACCATTGGGAAATTGTGAAAATAATGAATTCAATTAATTGTTTGTGGTAGTAGGAGTGTCTATTAATGTTGTTAATAATGAATATTTTAACATTTCTTTCGAATTTATTATAATTAATGTTGCAAATGACAATGTGAGAATGCATTATCATGATAAATTTCACACATTGGGAAAAATGGATAACCAAAAGTTTTATAAATAAATCATTGGAAAAAAATAAAATGACAATTTTAAGATAAAATAAACAAATATGGTCATGTTATATAATTACTTAATTATATAAAATTATCTTTACAATTATAATATATTTATTTTTTAAATTTTAAAATTATTTCGTGGAATTTATAATAAAATTATTAATAACAGTTACTTATAAATTATTATTAATATTCTAAATAATTATTTATCCTGGTTTATAATTAATTTTTCCCATTAGTTGACAAGAAGTTATATTTTTTTATAATTGAGGTAAATAAAACCATATATAAGGAATAAATTCAGAAGAAAGATCACATCAAGTAGAAAACCATTATCAAGCTACAAATGGAAAGATGAGCCAGTTCATATAGGCAAAAACCATATGTGTATCAACAAACACTTCCCATCTGAGATCCCTTATAGGAAAATGTGGAAAAATCATATAGTATCCTTCCACCTCATAAACATTATGCACCCAATATATGTAGTACAATCCACCCTAGGTTCTAGATTTTTTAATGAGATGGAAACTCAAAAAAAATAATCTTAATTAGTTTATTAATGTAACATGAAGACCGAAACCCTTTCAAATTGTATTCTATTATGCATCCAATTGCATATTAGTTGAGTGATATTTTCCATCAATATTCTTTAAATACAGTTTAAACCACTCTTATTGAATGATTATTAAACATATGTCAGGATCATCTATGGAAGCAGAAACAAATCCATTCAATCAGACACAACATGTCTATCATTAGTCTATTTTCTATAAATGTACACAATCATGATACAATTTCAATTTTACTCTAAATATATTAAGTTTCTTTATTGTGTTCTATTTTTTCGTTAATTCTTATACAGGTCATTTACCTATTTTATGATTTTTTTAATATTTCATTCATTTTGATATATATTTTTCATTTATCCTTTTTTATATCATTGGTTTTTATGGGACCATTGTAAACATTAATTAAAAGACCCCAAACGTTACCCTTTTTTCTTCCTTATTTTTTGTATAATGGGATCTCATTTACATGAAGATAAATTAAATTTTCTTAGAAAAAAATTTCATTCAACTCTTTTGAATTATATATTTTAATACAGTTATGTTTCGAATATCCCAAAATATAACAACATCAAAATTCCAATCATCCATCATTAAACCCTATATACATATGTTCTTATGGATAATGAGAGTACTCTATCATGGTATTGAAAATATAACGCATTAGATTCTAAAATAGTTATCTTATTTGGGTTATTATAGATATATCATGATATATACATATTTTATATCATTCCTAGATAGACTAAATGTTGTTTCGGGATAAGATCATTTTTTATAGTTTCTGAAGTGTGTTTAAATGAAGTTTCTAATGATATCATTTTTGGAGTAGGGGATTAGTAGAGAGTTTTTGAGATTACAAGAATCGATTTATAACTACATCATTTGTAGGATTAAAAGGGTGTATATGCACAATTAAGGCATCATACTACAATTCCAGTATGAAGCTTATGTTTTTATAACATTAACATTAACTATTTGGGATTATATTGAAATTGAGGTTAATGTATCCTCTTATGAATGTGTATACTAGTATTCCTTCAATGAATGTGAGATAATAACTCCTCATGACAGATTTAATCACTAACTCCTTGTCTATCCATGGAAACTCAATTGATTGTTTATCTAGATCATGTACTAAATTTATAGCTTTCTAATATTACATTTCAATATTTTTAAATAATTATCTCTACAATTTCTATTCTCCACATTCACTTAGATCCTTCATATAGAAATAAAGTTTTATCACTATGTTATTTTTGTTTATTTATCTCATTATTTCATTGTACTCATCTTGAATCCACCTCATCTACTAAATTTGTTGTATTTAAATAGACTTATAATTCAAATTGTTAGCCAATACACAATGATTACTTATTTTGAGATATTTAATAGCAACCTATATATGATAATGGACCCTAGTAATTTTTATAAAATCTATTAAACATGGAAATAATTTTATCTATGAATTTTAATGTAGAAAATTGTAATTTACATGATGAATTCAATTTATATTCAATAAAATGGAATATATTAATGGCTAGTGAGGAACATATTGATTCCCTTTTTGTCCCTAATAATATTTTATTCTTTCTGCCTTGTGATTTAAAATCCCATAAAATGAGGATTATATTTATTTCCTTTTTATTAGGTTGTGTCAATATTTTTTCAATGTCATTATGTGATATGGTTCATTGAGAGGCTTTAAATTAGACTGGTTCTACCCAAATACAGTCTTTGATTTATTACACACAGACACACACACACACACACATATATATATATATATTAGTAGTATAGATATTGAAGAAAATTAAATCATATTACTTTTTGGTTCCCTATAATTATAATTTATATATATGTGGATGAATTCAACAAAATCCAATTGGATCAGTCAAATATAGATGATAAGCTAAAAAATGAACATTTGGATACTATATTGCAAGCATTATTAGATAGATCCTTTATTTGAATTAATTATTTTATGATTTATTGTATGAAAACATGGCCTCTAAAAAATATTAAATCCACTATTTTTTCAAATGATATCCAAATAAATGGTTCTAAAAAAAGAATATATAAGAATTGATTTGATGGGTATACATGATAAAAAAGGAAATTGGAGAGGGAAGAGAAAATCAGTGAGGTGTACAGGGTCTAGGGTTATGGAAATTAAGTACATCCACTATAAACAACACATTTTAATGAGAGGAAATATTCTATAATGAATAAACATAATGATTAATAATTATAATGAGAATTATTTGTTATTTAAACAATAATATCATATTATTACTCTTTTGAATGTGTATTATAATTCTATTGGTGAATAAGTAATTCAGTATTCTGGATTAAAATTTAATATGTGTTCAATATGAGTGTTATTATCTAAATCTTTAGAGGAGGATAGTTGACAGTTTTACCCAGGAAATAATAGAACGTTTAAAAATATTGGGTAATGGATAATTAACATTGTGTTGGATGATGAATCAGAGTGAATATTAGAAGTTTTTATATGTGTACTAGAATTAATAGAGAACCTTATATACTTTTGGGTATTTTAATAGAAATACTATGGTTTAATTGATGGATATGATATCCAAAATATATCTCAACAA
This sequence comes from Viscum album, assembly GCA_963277665.1. Lineage (NCBI taxonomy): Eukaryota > Viridiplantae > Streptophyta > Magnoliopsida > Santalales > Viscaceae > Viscum > Viscum album. The sequence goes on along the minus strand of OY728123.1, from coordinate 468,782,555 downwards.
TATGACGGTAACCCTTATAAATGTGTTTAATACTATAGTTTTCATAACACAAATGAAAAAATATAATGTTACGCATGACCTTATATATAATATAAATATATTATAGAATAGATGATCAGTGAATTTATTTTCAAAATAAATGAGTGGCCATCATAAATAAGGGAAGTTAATGGATATATACTACATTTTTATTACTTTTTGTGATGATTCTCTATTTTGAAATTATAAATTTGTTATATATAAGAATTTCTCATTTAGAGTTATAACTCGATTGAAAATTTCAATTCAAAAAAATGGGGACCTATAATGTTTCTGTCCCATTATAAATGAGATATTTCCTGATCATTTATGTTGATATTTAATTGAATTTACAGATTTTCCCAAAAAAATAAAATGTTGGATATCTGTGAAAAATTTATTACATTGAAATGTAACAGCTATAGTGAGTTAATGAGTAAAGGAATTGAACTTCTAATTGAAAATTTTATTTGATTAATCTCTAGTGGATTCATAGAAAAAAATTAGTTCAAAGGTTATAAAAGACACTAAAAATTCAATGATTCCAATTTTTGTATGGGAATTAGTAGATGAGGAATATAACGATTTTATAGACAGTGGTATTCATATTTTCAGAATCTTTTTATCTATGTGATTCTTAGCCGAAGATAATTCTATAATGGTTTATCAAATTAATCATTACCCTTCATTATCTATTGATTTTAAAACATTTGACGATATGAGGAGTAGTTAAATACCTAATCTATGACATCATATATTATTTGATTTTACAACTGATTAAAACATCATAACTAATAAAAAAGAATCCCAAATGGTTATATTTTCCATCATGAGTAATCCTTAGGGTGTCAAGAGTTATAAAAAGTTGATATATATAACTATGTTTTAGATATTTGTTGTTATTTAGGATATTTTCTATCATGTGGCTTCTATTTTTAATAGAGTCTTATGACATTATTAATTCTTGTAAACCACCACAAATTTTTTTTCAGGTTGTTAGAGAACCATATATGTTTTATAAAACTATAACAACCTCTAACATTACATCCCAACAAGATCATATTTAAGCAGACCACAATACTAACTCAGAGTCTAAGGATTAATGAGATGATGGAATAAAGGATTATTAGTTAAACTGGGATAGATATTGGAGAAATATTAATCCTCCAATTCATTTTAGAAACTCTAATGTGGTTTACTTTATGTTAAGAACTTATCAACATTTAAAATGAAGATTATCCATTTATATAAAATCATTCTATGAATTATATTTATTAAAATTTATGCCATAAAACTATGAAATATAAATTGGTTTCACTTCCCCAAAATTAAATGTTGAATGTTTTTACTAAACTCATATCAGATAAAACCATTTGATGTAAATTTATTTTAAAAAAACAGAATGCATGACATTAAAAATTTAAAATCATGCACAATTAAATAATACTAGATAAAGTATGGATTCAATATGAATGAGTTGACTATAGTGAAATATTTCTCTATATTATTAAGAATTCCCTTATTATATTGTTAGTTACATATTTTACTCAAAACAATTTATATTAAAAAAATAGATATAAAGAATCTATTTTTTTCTTTAGAAATTGGATGAAACCATTTACATGAGTCATACAAAAGGATATTGAAAATACTTATATCATAAAAGACATTTCTTTTGGAGGAAGACATAATATGGTTGCACATAATATCCTAGAAATAGGAATAAATTGATAAATTCGTGAATTATTCATAAAGGGTTTTATAAAATAAAATAAAATATTTGAGTTAAGTTAAATGTTTGTTAAAATAATTCTATTAACATACTATTACCTTTTGATGAGATGTATGTCATATTTATATATATACTATTATATAATGGTTTTAATATATAATTACATTCTTATATTGAAATGAATAATTTAGAGAACAATATTAAATATTTATTAGTAGGAATTATTAAGCAGTTGATAAATGGAGTGTTATATTTTTGGTATTATACTAATATTATAAAAGTACATATTTGATATATGTTTGAGAAAGTAAAACATGTAAATGATCATTTGGTTTAGAACATCATTATTTATCATTATAATAACTCTTTAACAAGTGATATATTTCCACTATGAGAAAAATAACATAACAAAATATAATTCAGTGTATTATAAATTTTATTATATACTTTATGTTGGACATTGCATTTGATTTTCTAACATTGAGTTGGTTTATAGATTATTTAATAAAGACTCATCAAAAAGAATATATATTAATTTTATGATATTAGCTTATATCATATGTATTATTCATCTTTTTAGGTATCATCGGTGTTTACAACAGTGATTTGTTTTTCTATTTTGTGGATTATTACTATATTGGAAACATCATCACATAAAGATATATAATAGGATGTCAATTCAATTAATGAAGTGTTAAAATATCCCATAAGTGTAATATCAATTCCATTGTTTCGTTATCAAAAAATATGATTGAATATGTTATATGAATTGAGTCCATTAATTAAGAAATTAGTTTAATAGGATGTATCATTTATTTATCATTGTCTTCCTATGATACAAATGTTTCATTGGATAGTTAATCAATATTTCCTTAATCTAAAAACATTTTTCCATGAAAGGTCAATTTAATTATAAATTATTTTATATATTATTATTGTAAAAATTAAAACTATTATTTTTTAATTAATAAGACTTAATTTTCTTATTATAAAATATATAGTATGACTATGTTTTTTCAGTTATAGCTGATTAAAAATTATTTTTTATTGTTTTATTAAATAATTGTTCCTTGAAAAAGGTGTGAAAATAACCTCATAAATTTTACCAAAATTTATTACTTTAATAGATAAGGTTTTTTAATTTTAATATATTTGAAATATTGTATATTTATATAATATGTATAATATATTATTTTTATTTCACTGGGATTTCATTATTTCATTTCTAAACATGAGTTTCTACATTTTTTTTAATATTCAAAAAATCAGTGGTAAAAATTCATTGGATTACACATCTCTAAATACCCAATAGACTGATATCATTTTTGTTATCAATAATACATTTATGAAAATTGACAATTCATAATGAATGAATAACTTGTTTTCTCTTTTATTGTTCATAATTTGTGCATTCTTAGTCTCTCAATTATAAGATGATCTAGATCATTTTTCAGGCATCCAATAACATGTGTTCATTTTATTCTATATGATGTAACATGGTTATGTTTCTAGTAGAACATGATATATTGCCCTTCCATTTGATCGATATAATACTTATACCCTTCATAATTGATTTTATTCCTTCCTATGTGATTAATATCAAATGAATCATGCATTTCAATGACTCTAAATTTTCATGTGTCCTTTATTGTTTTTTCTAACTAATAAAATATCAACCTATGATTTTCATACATGGAATTTAAATCATATTAGATTAATTTTTAATATGTTACTTTTTGTGACATGGAATTTACATTATTTATTTTAATTATATGGAACTATTATGAGTCTGGGAAAATTGACGGCACATGATTCTAAGGCCCGGTATGCCCAGAATGAATTTCTGAACCTTTTTTGGGTACGTTTCGTAAACGTGTGAGTAGAATTTTCTAACATTTATATCAGGGATCGAATTAATAATCCGAGAGCGCCTTTGAATCCGTAGAACTGTGATTAGTTTAATGGAGGCTTCACTTTGACCGTAGTAGTTCTGTAGAAAAATTAATGTTTTTGGACTTTTTAAAAGAATAAAAAAATGACATTTTTATTTTGTTTCATTTCTTTTTACTCTAATGGAAAAGCGGAAACATGGGACCAACAATGTGTCATGACAATAAATGGCTTGACATTCCAATCCAATGTAACAACAAATTTGTGGAATTAAGAAGGCTTATAATTAATGATCCCCCATTAAATCCATGAATGTCCCTCGACCTCCCCCTATCATATTTATATAGTGTTTGGCCGATGGAATCAGTACTGCTTCACCATGTAATAAAGTGCTGACAATATTCCTATACACAAAACCCTTGGAGGATGGGGCTGGTTTGGGTAAACGGTGACGAGTAACACCGAAACCCCAACCCGAAGATTGACAATTGAATGACGTCGTTGGAGGCTAGTTGTGGGGGATGGTGAACACTGAACCACTTCTTCAATCATGGGGGTTTCTCTATCATTCTAGACATAGGGTTTAATCATGCTTTGTTTTTCAAGAGTTATTTGAATCCTTCCTACCCTCTTGTTATCAACCTAACTCAAAGGGTGTGGGAAAAACGAACATGGATCGGTCACTCAGCCCTTTTTGTTGATAGTTTTTGTGTTCTACGCTAGCATTACCATCTAGTTGGATGAGCCCGAGGGAAACAAATGATGGCGACGGCCGGCACCGGCCGACCGCAGAGGAGGTTCAGCGTGCTGCCGTGCACCACTGATGAGAAAGGTGTCACAACCAAAGCCACATCGGTTGATTGAAGAGGTATCACACCAGTGCCGAAAGAGGAACCGGTCGTGGCTCATCAGCCGCGGCGGTCAGAAGAGGATTCTGACACATCAACCAATGGAAAAAGGGAAGGACGACATGTCCAGCACACCGCTGTCGAGGAAAGGTTCACAGCTAAAGCCAAAGTGGAGGTGGAACCCATGCCTCCTGCGGATTCTGTGGTGACTAGGAGGCACCCACCTGGCCCACCGTTTCACAATATGAATGACCTCCTAATCGTTCGGGAGACTGGGGGGGTCAGACCCCCCGCCCCCGTGCTGGATAGGGTCAACACCACCACGAGTTGGACTAGCGGTCGCGCCCCCATGCGGACTGGGCCGGGCCGCACCCCCTTGTGGTCCGGGCGACTCCATGTCGGTCAGGCATCACCCTTGCTAGCTGGGTCCCCCCCCCCAAGCTCGTTGGGTAGATGCTTGCGGGTCGAGTTCACTGTCGCCCAGACCATTCAGGTCAAATCGACCCAGAACGGGTCGGGTCAGATCGGTCCAACTAGGTCAGACCAGACTCTGGCCCAACCGGACCTCGAAACGCATAAAGGGACACCAATAGAAAATGGTGCATCCATTTGAATAAACATCTATAGAGATGGGACCCATGGAATTAAATGATCCTATTGGTAATATCTCCATCAGTTTTGGTGACAGTTGGAGTACGACTGGGTTGGATCGAACCCAAATCCAATTAGGCCCTTTGAACTAAAACCCGTATAACTCACATACTGGTTGTCTGATTGACTCACCGTATGTCACGTTGGAACCATTATGACATGGAATTCCTCTAGGTTACTCCATTTTGGAGGTTGGTGGTGGTTGAGGTACAACTGATATCTCGAGTGGCAGATTCTACGAAACATGAGCGCTCCAAGTGCAAGGAATCTTGTTGCAGGCTATAAAGTGTTGAAGGAACATCGATCCTGTGTGGTATAGCATCTGTAGATCATATTTGGGTCAACATCTATTATATCATGTGTTGTTTGGCTCTCAGTGATCCTATATGGGTCAGCGCATACAGTTATTGTGTGGGTCAGATCCTGTGTGGATCTGCAAGGGTTAGTTACCTATCAACATTGTGTGGGTCGGAAGTTAGTGCTACATAATATAATAAGATTATCTATCCTTATGACTAATCATATGAACTTCTCTACTTAATTAATACCTAATTGTGTGCTGAGACTATTGTATTTGGGGTGTTACCAATGTGGTACTTCTATCTTTGTTTTGTTTCCAATGTGGCACTTCATTCTCTGTGGTGTTCTCTTCGTGGTGTTATATGTGTGGTACTTGTACCTTCATGGTGTTGTCTTCATGGTGATACTTTTTTACTACTTCTATCATCGTGGTCTTACCGGTGTGTTACATCTACCTATGTGGTGTTACCTTTATGGTATTCTTCCCTCATGTAGGATATGATTATGACTTGATAACTTAGGCATATGTACGGGAATATAACAAAGTAGTGTTGATGTATATTTCTTTGTGCATTGATATTGAGGTGTTTCTTTGTGGTATTTTATTTTTGGTACTCTAGGAGACATACGGGGGTCTCGGGGTCACTACTGAGTATCATGATACTCACCCCTGCACAGGTTCCGCCCACACCTTGTTGTGTATTGTGTGGATGATAGACAATAGTGATCAAGGCTAAGGGAGCTAGGTCTAGATGGTGCTCAGAGGCGGACCGTTTGGTGTGTTGTGATGCCAGGACTACTAGTCGTGAGATGTTATTACCCTTCATGTAGGATCCTTGGACAATGAATCAGGAGATGTTTCTCTTTTCTGTTGTATTTTTACATTCCAGTTGTTCTTGAACTTTGGAGTTGGTCTTGTATTCGCGCCCCTTTAATTTCAGCACACTTTTACTACAATAGTTTACTTCGTCGTTTATTGTTGTTGTGTCCTTGGACACTATGTCTTACAAGGTTAAAAATGAAAACCCTTCCCATTTTATGGATATGCCTTTCTGGTGCTCGTCACCAGCCCCCGGCCTATAGAAGGTAGGCTTGGCGTAGTCATGGCATGGGCCTTGAAAGACGGGTAATGAAAAAGTGGTATCAGAGGATTCCGCTCTACTGATGAACAAGGACTATGATCATTTCTATGTGGAAATAGTGTGATGTGTTATGAGCATTGTTTTCAGTTTGGGGAATCTAGTGTTGTTGCGGCAGCCGACGTATCCTTACACCAGGACCTTGATTTATGATTTATGACTCAGTTCAAGAAAACACTTATTGTGTTTGTTTTGAGATGTTTTTCTTATAATCTCTTCGAGTCTGGTCACCTTTTAAAAGATATTGATCATGGAACACTTGTTTTATTTTAGGATTTCACCACGTAGACAGCCAACACAGATTCCTGAGAGAGTATATGATGACGGCCCACCGAGCGATGAGGTCTCGATGCAAGGTCCTATTACGGTGTTAGCAACTTTTGGATGTCTACCAGTAGCACCACACCAAGTTGGGAATCTGTTTACACCAGCCCAACCAATAGAGGATTAATGTCGACTGAGTATGTTGAAGAGTCCTAGCAGTAGATGAAGCAGAGGTTTCGAGTAGAGACAAACCCATAGAAGGTTGAGGATTGGATGGAGGCTGTAGTGAGTGTTTTCTACATGGTTGGGACAACAACTGACCTTATGGTGAACCTAGATGCCAGTCTTTTTCATGAAGAAACATGGAGATAGTGGATCATGATTCTCTAGATACAAAACATGGTGAAACTCATCTGGGCAGACATTGAGGTCCTTTTTAGGGAAGAGTTCATCCTAATGAATCCATTCTCAGTTCGTATTCAATCGTTGTTGTACCTGCAACTGGGCAGTAAGATTGTGGCCCTGTTCTCGGTGAGGTACATTGATCTCTCCCACTACTCCATCAACATGGTACAAGACCCTTTCATCAGGGCCCATACCTTTGATCAGGGTATCCGAAAAGATATCAGAGCATCGATGATATCACTCAGTATTCTAACACAGGCTGGGATGAAAGAATGAGCTCTCGTGGTGGAGAGCATCCTAGCTTACCAAGCGCTGGCAGTGAGAGCCACCACCATGCATCAGGTAGAAGATTCATCAATACCAAGATGTAGACTAATGAATCTAGGGGCCAATCATGTATGGACTTCGGGTGGATGAACTCAGGATATAGGGTTTATGGTGTGGGGCTCACAGGATAGAGGAGGACAACAGAGGAGTAGGTCATGCTACTCTTGTGGAAAGCAGGGTCAGAAGCCTCATGACTGCCTGACCTGCCATACAGAAGACAAGAAAATAGTCGAGGGATTGTCAAGGAAGAGGTAGAGATTCGACTGGGGAGGTTTGAAAGCAGTAGGCAGATGAGGAATAAGAGATGTTTGTGAAACATGTGGGGGGCGATGATAAGAGGTACTACAACCACAACCTCAAGGTGGTCCACCCTAACTACTGGGAGCATGTGGACATGGACAAGATCACCTCTAGTAAGCTAAGAACAATGACCAAGGCACTCTAAGGATGATTGGAGGTATGATTTGTGTCTACTCCACCATAGCGGTAGAACATATAGACACAAGTGCAAGTAACTTTTTTATTTCCATGGCCTACGTTCGGAGCTCAGTGATTCTGGTGGAGCCGTTGGCTCGATCCTTATTGATAGAAAATCATACGGGAGGGGATTCGATGATTACATGCTGGTTCTGACAGCGTGAGATTAGTTTAGGTGGAGAGTGCTTCTAGTGGGATCTTCATGTAGCAGCTTTGAGGCCTTCTGACATCATCTTGGGTATGGTTTGGTTATCCACATTCCGCACTCTGATTGACTATATTATGTGCAAATTGATGTGTTTCTTTGAGGATGGTACCATGGTTACCTTAACTAGTGAGACGAGAACCTTTGCAACAAATAATGGACTTACCTAAAAGAGAGGGAAGCTGATCACACATCATTTAGACAGCCTTACCCTCTTGGCTGTTGATGATGAGAGTTCGAGCTATCCCCTAGTGGTGGACTATTATGCCGATGTCTTTCAAGATGACATTCTAGGACTACCTCTATGCAGAGTGGTAGACATTTACATCGACCTATACATTAGGACGACACCAATATATATGAAATCATATCAGATTATTCCGTCAGAGCATTTTGAGTTATGGGTATAGTTGGAGGGCTTGTAGGGGAAGATGTTCACAAGGCCCAGTGTTTCCCCATGGGTAGACATGATTTTGTTTTCCAAGAAGGGAGATGGGAGTCTGAGACTGTGTGTGGACTATCGATGCCTAAACCAGGTGACCGTGAAGAATATGTATCCACCTCCAAGTATTGATGATCTTTTCGACAAGTTGAAGGGAGCTCATTGTTTTTCGAAGATAGACCTCAGATCAGGTATCCTCGGCTCAAGGTACGTGATGAGGGTATGTTGAAGACATACATTAAATTTCGGTGTGACCACAATGAGTTCTTGGTTACACCGTTCGGTGTGACCAATGCCTCAGTAGTGTTCATGGGACTCATGAATAGGATCTTCTAGCCACACCTTGATTGCTTTGTGGTGGTATTTATCGACGACATCTTGAAATACTCATTGACGAAGGAGAAACATGCCTATCATATGCATATTGTTCTGGATACACTCTGAGACCACCATCATTATGATATGATCTCGAAGTTCCAATTATAGATTCAAGAGGTCCACTTTCTGGGGTATGTACTATTGGAAGCTAGAGTTGTAGTGGATCCAATGAAGATAGAGGATGTACTTTCTTAGGAACCACTCCAGAGTGTGACATATGTGCATAGTTTCCAAGGGTTGGAAAGATACTATTGGAGATTAGTTCCGAACTTTTTGAGAGTTGTGGCACCATTGTAAGCATTGAAGTTGAAGGTATAGGCCTGCATATGGATGAAGAGATTTCAACTGATTTTTTTGGAACTGAGACGGAGAATGATGAGTTCCCCTATCTTGAGACTACCAAAAGAGGGTGTTGGGTATGTAGTCTGTTGTGACCCATCAGGGACTAGAAATGGGTGTCTCATGATGTAGGAGTGATTATTTATCACCTACGCCTCATGAAAACTAAGGAAAAATGGGAAGAACTATGCTAACCAGAACACGTAGTTAGTAATAGTGGTCTTCTCCCCGAAGATGTGGCGACAATACTTGATAGGTGAACGTTTTATAGTCTACTATGATCACAAGAGTCTCAGGTATATGTTCTCACATAAGGACTTGAAACTGAGACAACAACGATGGAAAGAGTTATTCTAGGAATATGACTATGAGATAATCTATACTCCTACAAAGGTGAACGTCCTATCATATGAACTCAGTAAGAGTTCTGGTATGTAGTTGGTGAGTTAGGCGATAGAGTAGCCAACTGGATTGTAGATATCCTTCGTCGATAGAGATAGAGCATAATAACTCTAGTATATTAAAACCACTCCCACAGATCTTTAGTGATTCGGGGAGGCACAACATGGTGACATTGAATGAAAGGCTCGACGTTCATATATATCCTCAAGATATGCACCTGATAGATTTTCTGATGTTTGGGTGCATGAAATCTATTTCAGAGGATGTAGAATGGTACCTGTGGTGCTGTGAGAGAAGGTGTTGAGGGAGTTCTATACGTCCCTTATGGCGGTACATCCAGGTGTGGAAAAGATGTATCAGGACCACTAGCATTAGCACTGGTGGCCAGGAATGATGAACGTAGCTAAAGAGTGGGTTTGTCAATGCCAAACGTGTCATCAAGTGAAGGCCAATCATTAGGTTCCAGTAGTCTTAACACAACCACAAGAGGTTATGTAGTGGCTGTGGGATGGGATCTCTATGGAATTTGTGACATGGATTCCTCACACATACAGGGGACATGATTCCATCTGGGAGATTATTGACCGACTCAACATGTCATCCCACATCCTACCTATTTGAGAGCAGGGATCCATAGAGGGATTGAGAAGCCTCTGCATACAATAGATTGTGGGACATCATGGGGTGCCATAAATGATCAACTCAGACCATGATTCATGTTTCAAATTCCAATTCTGGAAGGGATTACAGGAAGAATTTAGGACATAACTATGTTAGAGCACCCACTTTTATCCTTAGACGGATGGTCAGACAGAGCAGACCATTCTGCTGTAGATGACCTGCTTCATGCTTGCGTCCTAGATTTTGGCTGTATATTGGAGGATCTATTTCCCTTTGAGGATTTCACATAAAACAATAGTTATCACTCTGCCATCAGTATGACACCATTTGATCCCTTGTATGGTCATCCATTCCGATCACCTCTATGTTGGACAGATCTAGGAGAGTCAACACTTATGGGTCCAGAGTTGGTACGAGCTACCACTGAGAAGGTATAGATCATTCATGAGAAGATGAAAAATGCACAGAGCAGACAGATGTTTTATGCTGACAGGAGGAAGAGTCCTTTTGAGTTCGAGGAGGGAGAGCATGTCTTCTTACGGGTCTCTTCTCGACAGGGACTACGCAGATTAGGCCGAGGTGGAAAACTCTCACCGAGGTTTATCAGACCATTTTTAATGCATCGAAGGATAATAAAGGTGTCCTAATGCTTGCCATTTCCACTACAGAAGGAGAGGGTACACAACATCTTCCATGTATCCCAGCTAAAGAGATACGTGCATGAACCTTCTCAATCATTAACCACTACGAGATGGACATTGATGGGGGGAAAAATTTACGGATGTTCCGATATAGATTGAGTATTGACAAGAGAGAGTCCTTCGTTTGAGTTCGAGACCCTTGGTGAGTGTTCACTAGTAGCACATGAACCACCAGGAGAGAACATAGCAGTGGGAGGCTTAGATTGGTGCTTGGTAACCCCTTTTGTTTTCATAGTCTATGTTGTGGCTTTGGGACAAAAAGATATAAGTTGGGGAGAATTAAAATACCTTTATTTTCCATGTAAATTATTTTTTTAATATATGTAATTATTATGAGATGGAAAAAATGGACGATATATGATTCTGAGGCCCGGTGTTCCCAGAATGAATTTCTAAAAAATTTTAGGTACGTTCAGTAAAGGCATGATTAGTATTTTCTAACATTTTAATAGGTCATCAAATTAAATATTGGAGGTCATCTTTGAATCCACAACACCGTGATTCTCTTAAAGGAGGCTTCACTTTGACCATTTTAGGTCTAGAGAAGATATTAAATAATGGAAATTTTTTAAGAATAATAAAAATAACATTGTTATTTTGTTTCCTTTCTTTTCCCTCTAATGGATAAATGGAAACGTGTGACCAGCAACATTTCAAGATAATAAATTGTGTGACCTTTCCATACTATGTGACAAAAACATTGGGTAATTTGGAAGGTTCCAAATTAATGAGCCCCCATTAATTCCACGAACTTTGCTCACCTCCCCTCTCTCCTATTTATATGGAGTTTGGGGGAAGGTATCAGCACTATTGAACCATGAAACGAAGTGCTGAAAAAGACCTGATATGCCGAACCCATGAGGACAGAGGCGGTTCTGGAATGTGGTGATGAGCAAACCTGAAACACCAAACTAAAGATTGATAATCGAGTGACGTCATTGGAGGCTAGTTACAGGGGACGAAAAACACCGACCCACTTCTACAACTACGGGAATTTATCCATCATTCTTGAGGTAGTGTTTAATATTTATCTGTTTTTAAAGAGTTATTTGAATCCTTCTTACCCTATTGTAATCAACCTAACATGGGGGGTACGGGAAAAATGAACAGGGCCTGGTCCCTCCACCATTTTTGTTGAAAGGTGGCGCATTCATTGATTGCTTTACCTTTGGGGTTGGATGAGCCCTAATGTGACAAATGAATGCAATAGCCCACACTGGCCGGCTGAGGAGGAGGTACGGAATGCCACCACAAGCCACCTGTGAGCTGGGAATCGCGGCCAATGATGTGACAGGTGAGGGAGGAGGCGGCGCCCACATGCCACTGGAGGAACCGACCGCGGGTGGTCAGGTGCGGCGGTCGTAAGAGGTGACCAACACATCAGTCGGCTGGGGATTAGAAGGGTGGAATGACCTGCAAGAAAAGGGACATTGAGGAAGCCACAATATTGGTGGACCCCCACCTCCTGCTGGTTCCACGGTGCCCATGTGGTTCCACCGTTTCACATGCCGAAGGGCCTTCAGGCCATTCGGGAGACCGTGGTGTCTCACCCCCTCCCACATGCCTGCTTGGGGGGACCCCACAATGGGCTAGTCCTGCAGGACATTCCCCCTTGTGGGATGGGATGAGTTCATCATGGTCCAACCCAATCAGGTCAAGTGGACCCAGACTTGGTCGGGTCAGGTCTGTCTGACCCGGTCGGTCCAAACATAAAAATGCCTAAAGTTCCATAACATCAGAACTGGGCATCCATTTAATGTAATCTCGATGGAACTGGGACCCTTCAGGGGACATATTCTTATTGGTATAGTGCACATGAGTTTTGGAGATTGTTGGAGTATGGCTAGGTTAGATTGAACCCAAATTCCAACCGGGCCCTCTGAACTAAAATGTTTATAACTCACAGACCCAGCTTCTGATTGATGCACCGTCTGTCATGCTGGAACTCTTAAAACATGGAGGTCCATTGAGTTACTCCATTTTTGAGATTAGTGGATATTGATGTTTGACTGATATTTCGAGGGTCAGATTCAATGGAACTCGAGTGCACCAGGTGTGTGAATCCTGTGGATGGTTGTATAGTAAATAAGGAACATCGATCCTATGTGGGTCAGCATCAATCAGATCCTATGTGGGTCAGTGCTCAGTGATCCTATGTGGGTCAGAATATATCGATCTTGTGTGGGTCTGATCCTGTGTTGATTCATGGGGGTTAGTTACCAATCGATTTTGTGTGGGTCAGAAGCAGTACTACTTAACAAAATAAGATGATCTAACCTTATGACTAATCATCTATACATATATACTAAAGTTATAACTGATTGTGATATGAGTAATTTGTCTACGTTGTGTTACCTATTTTGTACTTCTTTCTTCGTGGTGTTACATGTGTGGTGATTCTACATTTTTTGCATTGTCTTAGTGGTGTTACATGTGTAGTACTTCTACCATCATGGTGCTTCCATCATGGTGTACATGTGTGGTACTTCTATCTTTGTGGTGTTACATGTGTGGTACTTCTACCTTCTTGGTGTTACCTTTGTTGTATTCTTCACTCATGTATGAGAAGAGTGTGTCTTGATAACTAAGGTATATGTATGGGAATATACCTAAGTATGGTTGATGTCTATTACTTCCTGGTTTGAGATAGAGGTCTTGTTTTTTTTGTTTTTCATTTGTGGAACTCTAGGAGACTACGGGGATCTCAGGGTCCCTATTGAGTATCCTTATACTCACCCTTGAACAGGCTACGCCACACCTTTTTGTGTCTTGTGTAGATGACAAACATCAGTGATCTAGGCTGAATAAGCTAGGTCTAGACGGTGCTCATAGGTGGACCATTTTGGTGTGATGTGACATAGGGACTACTAGTCATGAGTTGTAGCTAACCATCAGATAGGATCCTCGGAGGATGATTCAAGAGATATTTTCTATTTCTCAGTTGTATTTGTACTTTCTAGTAATATTTTACATATATGTTGGGATTGTATTCTGATCCCATTACTTTATTCGCACTTTTACAACAGCAGTTTACTTCGTGGTTGCTTCATGTTGTTTCCTTGGACTGTGTGTCAGTACAGGTTAAAAATAAAAAGCTCTCCTGTTTTACGGATACACAATTGTGATGCTAGTCATCAGCCCCTGGCTAATGGAAGGCAGGCTTGGGGTACTCACTACAAGGGCCCTGAGGGACGTGTCATGATATTACATGAAAATATTCTCTTCGACCATATTAATATATTATCTCTCTGTACTAGGTAGACAATAATCTAATTTGTTTAATGGTCTTAAACACCTCCCTTAATGATATTATCCTTTATTAATCTTCTTAAACATATGAAACATTTAACCATTATTCATAACCAAGGTAATATAAACATAATAATAGGTGAGATAATTTGCTCAGAATTGTAACATGAGAGATATGTATGATTGAATTGAATATAACTATATGATAACATTATAATAACATTTCAAAATTATATCCTTCTTATAAATTCCTATAATAATTATTCATTGAATAATGATTTGAATATAAAAATACACGAATCACTGAGTAATTAAATATCATGATCTATGGGAGAATAACATTGAAATAATATATTGAATTGTGGAAAACACATAAGAAAATTAAATTATTTCCATAATATACATGGATTTCTACAATGTCTATAATAGTAATGTGGGTTCCCTCCAAAAATAATCATAGTAGTCATGGTTCAATCACAAAAACATAACAGTCAAAAAATCATTATCCAAAAGGTTTTTGATCCCCATTCCTAAAATATATATATCATGAGATTAATATCATTACTCAATGAATTTTTTGGAAATATAGGTCTAACCTGTATATATTTTTAAAATAAATACAATCTATGGTTATAATATAATCACTATCCATGGTTATAACTTTCCATTGTCACGTAATGAAAATCATAAAAATGTGTTCTGTAAGGCTTTGATACATTAATAAAACTATAACCCCTCAAATGTAATGAATTTCATAATTTTTACATCATATTATAACCTATTTAATGGAGATACATTTCTAAATCACTTCATCACTACATCATAGCATAACTTAGTAAAAAAATATTTGGAATTTTTAATGATTTTGTCATCATATATTGAAATGTTTTTGATAGATAAATCACATGGTACATTTTTTGGGGAAAATACTTTTTATTTTAAAATACAATTTGAAATGTAATAAATAATAAAAAAATTGAAATTTGATTTAATGGAAAATAAAACTAGGAATTTATAATTGAATTTTAAAAAATCTGTTTATGCAATTATTGAGGAAAATATCCATTTCAATTTTAAAAAATATTTTTTTTTTTAAATTAAAAAATAAATTACTTTTTCTTTTTTAATAACATTCAAATACAAATATGAAACATTCAAAAACAATAATTTAATTTACTTAAGGAATATTTATTAATGTTGTAAATATTAGAAACATTACCCATTCACATTATCATAAAAATTGAAATTATCATTTCTTGAAAATCATAGGTCAATTCATTTTAAAAAATTAATAAAAACATTCACGAATTTTTATTAATTTATATAATAAATTAGTCTGATAATTTAAAAATAATAATTTCAATAATTATGAGAATGAAAATTTTTAGAATTTTTTTTTTCATTGAAAAGATACATACAGTAAGATTTAAATATATTTTTCTAAACTCTTGGGTACATAGAGAGAGGAAAGTTATGGGAAACATTTATTCTAATAACTTGAAAATTAGATAAGAAATATCATGATTTTCTTGAGATATGGATTATATGATTTTATCACTCGAAACATAATCATTAATAATCTATATACATGATGGGATTTTGACAAAAAAATCATACAAATTTAGTAACATTGAATCGTAATAAAATTTAAATAATTACATTAAATGAAAATAAAAATTTCATGAAAAGAAGTGTATTCATGATACACCATGAAAAATAGGAATTTAATACAAATCATTTATTATGAATGGTTCTTAAAATAACATTGGTCTTAGAAAAGGAAATTTGAGACAAAAATCCATTACCTCATTGGTTGATTTGATATCATAAGCCTCATAAATGCGAGATCATAAAATGGATTTACAAATAGCCATGATTTTATTGGTAATAATCATAAAATATGTTAATGAGCATTATATACACCACATAAATGAAACACATGGTGAATATGGTTTGTGTCTCACAGATAATAAAAGTGATATGTAATTATCAAACCATAAGTGTTGACATCCATCATACACGATCAAGCCTCGTATATAATAAATATAGGATTTTATACATTTAAAATGGGGAAATAATTATATATATTATAAAATATATTATTTATGGGTAATAATTTATTACCAATTTAATAATTATTCCTTATCAAAATAATGTTTCAGGTATAACAAACATTATTTTTCATATTAGTTTCAATAGGTGATTTTCAATACTATTAGATTGACCAGTGTTATAGAATCACAAGAGTAATAATCATGAAATAATTATAATAAATATAAATAAATTATACATTTAATAGCCGTAAAATATGAGTTTTTGAAAAATAAACCACGTTACGATCATAAAGATGAGTGTCAATATGTAAGCATTAGTAAAAGTTTCATTTTTTATTAATTATTAAAAAGGGAGGTTTGAAATATATTTTCATTCAATAAATATCATTATATAATAAATAAAGTATAATTACATTAAATATACTTACAAATATCATCCATGTGGTGTCGTGATGAAAAGAGAGAGTTACTTCGCTTCATAGAGGTGATAACCAGCAGAAACACAAAAATCGTTATCATCTCTTAGTGAGTTGGATTGATGGAATGAAAATGATATATTATTTTTTCATAATTATATATACTTCATGAATATAAAAACTCTTTCATTTATATCACTTATATTCATTAAAAGTTCCTTATTATCTTCTAGGTTAAGGGTTACTGAAAAATGAAGCACATCGCCTCATGAGGTGATAGTATGACATACACATGAGTGATGTTATCAAATCAACTACAGAATCAAAAGTAAAAGGATGTGTTTATTATTTAATTAATAAATATGTATAATTATATTAAAAATACCATATTTTTAATTTATACACATCATTATATCTAACTGTGATAGTGGTAATTGAAAAAAATGACATCGTTTCATGAATTGGTATTATACTGTACACATGATTAATGGATTTGAAAATCATTTTATGAATGTGGATGTGGTTGTAGGTCATTAAAATAAAATTAAAACATCTAATGTTGTGGATGATACTGATCCCATTATATCATCATAGTTTAATTATAATAAAATGAGAGGGAGGATGAAATAAAATGAAATGGCTCAAGGAAGAACACTACCCTTTATTTGGGTATCCTCTATAGTTTTCCACCAAAATTCTTTTTATGCTAGATTTATTTCCAAAATAATTCTTCTAGTATTATGTTAGTTAATTTTGGAAGGTATATAATCAAAAAAATCAAAAAAATATTTTTTAAATCTATAAGGAAAAGAGGAGAGAGGGTGACAATTTATAATTAAGGTGAGGGGCACAGTATTAATTTAATGAAATGAACAAATTATACCCATGTGTTTCACATAAAAAAGTGTTAAAATATAGTATTACTTTGAAATTAAAATTATAATGTCTAAATATGAACTTAAAATATATTATATAAATGTTTTTAGGTCAATTTATCCATTATCAGTTTAGTTTAACCATCGGTATACCAATTTTAACTTTAACAAGAGTAATTAATAAAAAATGTTTTCATTACTCGTTTTTTTAAAAAATAAGGACCCCCTAAAAATAATTTCAATTATTATGATTCTAAATATATAATAAATTTTTCAAAATTCCATTCACATTAGGGGAAAATATTAAATTAAAATTAATCCATTAGATGCAATGAGAAAAATAAGATTTCAAAGAGAAAATGATAAACAAATTTTCTCTATTTTTATATGAAAATAAAATGATACAATTATTATAATAAAATAAATTGGATATATATACAAATAAACTAATTTAAATTTATGACAAATTGAAAGTATTATATTTGATTAAAAATAATTTTTATAATGTAGTTTTCAATTATTATTTAATATTTTCCCAAATCACACAAAAGTAATATTCCTTTGAGAAAATACTAAAAAATCGCCATAGGATAATTTTGAAATATTGGTTTAGAAAATGAAAAGAAATTGACTATGTTTTCTAAAATATTTAAAATATATATTTAAAATAATGTCAAAAAAATGTGAGAAAAAAACATTCTAGAAAAATATTGTTTTATGTTTATATTTGGATTTATTCTTATATCATGCTACGAAAATACATAAACTGAATTTTTAAATGGTTATTTAAAAAACATAATTTCAATAAAATCATGCTATAAAATTTTGTTAGTTAATTAGATGAGGTAAAAAATAATTTTTTTCATTAAAATATATTTATTGCGTATGATATCTTTTATTTTCAAATAAGTTATTATATTTAATTTCAGTTAACTAGTTACTAAATAATCAATTTCATATACATATCAACACCATATATTTTAACATCTTAATTAATTCTATTAACAATAAAAAATATAATGGCTATGTGATAAATATAATTTAATAACATATTAATAATATAACATACTTTATTTAGTCTCAAGATCGATTGTTATGCATTAAAGAATCTGTGCTATGTGTAATTTAATTTATTAAAAATATTTAATTCATTTAATAAAAATCCAATAATATAATGGTTTTATAGTGATTGAGATAAGGAACTCTCAATTCGTTGTTTATACACGATTAATGGGAATATATATATTGGGGAGATCTCTATCTGAGTGTTTTTTTCCAGTACCTTGAATATTCCAATTCCTACTAATATCATTTATTGTATAGAGTATCGATAGTGATTGTTGTCATTAGAGTGTGTTGCTTTCACATTGAAGATTTAATAATTTCACTAGTAATAATAGATCTTTCAACCAATTTTTTAGTTATAAACATAGAACTATAATTAATTTTCATGTTTTTTTTGATTTATTCTAAAAAATATAATGACCATAGATTTCATTATTTAAATATGTCATTTAAATATAAAAAATTATTCAAAAGTAGTAAAATCTATGTGATGATATGATAATAAATTAATTCGATCAGAAATAAATTACTATTATGTTCCTATAAATGATAAAATATATTTAAATTTATTTGATTACAATATTTATTTAAAATAATATAACTATATCTATAGGATATAAAACTACATTAGTTAATAAACGTGTTTTATATGAATATTTTATATTCTTAATCAAAAGTTAAATATATATAATTTAGAAATTTACGTCGATGAAAGTATATTTATTGTTAAAATTATATTATTGAAATTTACTTTGAATTTTTTGTATATATTTTTTAAAAATATAAATTTTACTCGAAACTGTAGTTTTCTTGGTAGTTATATGTATTAAGATATTTCCAACATATAAGAGTGAACTGGATGGTAATAAAACCATTTAATGGATCAAATATTAAATTAATAAACATAAAAATAATATTATAATATTATTTCAACTTATAAAACAAATATTCAATATTTTTAGAAGTAAAATAAATAAATATTACTAAATATTATTATTTTATTAATTTTTTATAATTAATTTTCTTGTAAAAACATCTTATGAATTTATTTTTTCTCACAAAACTATCAAAATTTTATACGAAGTCAATTACTATAACTAAAATAAAAAAACATAAAAAATTATTTTATAAATTTTATTATTGTTTACAAACATGAAATTATTTAAAACAATAATGGGGTTTTTAATCAATTTGAAATAATAATTTATAATATTTATGAAATATATTATATTTACTATATGTTAACTATTGATTCCGAGAGTAAATTTTTTAAATGAAGGGTCCCCTAATTTTTTAAGAGAAAAAATAATTTTCATGATTAATATTTAATTAAAGGTAATAATTGTTTAATAGACTAAACCAATATTTTGAAACAATGTATTTTGTGACATGAAATTTAGAGATCAAAGATACTCTATTATATGTTTTAATGTTTTACCAAATTTCCCCTCTAACCATTACGCACCTAAAATTCCTATTAATAAGGAATATCAATTATTTTCCTTTACATTACATTTTTTATAGAAATTGTGTCTCCCATTTCTTATAAAATAATCCAATATCCACTGATTCCATACATGTCTCCCAGTTTGAATTATTGAAGGAAAAATATCCTATGTTTGTCTATTTGAAGTCCCTTTCATGACCTGAATATAATGTCACCTATAAGATAACATAACACCTCTATCTTCAATAATACAGTCAAGATAATGTTCAATGCCACGATTAATGTATCATGTCTACAATGACATTTCATTCATATTTATTAATAAATTAAATAACTTAAATATATAAAATAAAATATAGTGTTGAACATTATTTATCAAATTTATATTGGTATGTTATTAAACTAATAAGAAATCCATTTTATACCTTCCTCGAAAACAATATGAAAAAATTCCAACCAAAAAATTTACTCACTTCCACCTCCATGGATGACATATCCTGTTTTTCATCAGCTCAAATTCAAGGATAGATAAAAAAATTTTGGATGAATAAATATTTTATTTATATAAATATTAATATTTTTATAATAAATATAAATTTACATTTAACCAAAATCATGTTTTTTGGAAAATAAAATTATTTCCCGTGAGTATATGCAGACAACCACCTCAACACAATCATTCTTTTCATTCCATTGTATTCATCAATATATCACATTAAAATATTATTATAATTTATAAAATTATTATTTAAAAAAATATTAAAAAAATTATGATTTTAATCCATTTTAATATCAATCCTAATAATGATCAACATTGAATTAAATTCAAGTAAAAATCAATCTAACCTTATTTAGTGTCCAAAATTAGTGGAAATGACATAATAAATGAGATTCCTATAAAGATAAGTAGATAATGAGAAATTAATTGTAGATAAAAAAGCTTATTATTAATTATTCTTATTTTTTCAATTTAATTTTATAGTATATTGATTTCATTTGTAGAAAGAATTCAGACATAAAGGTAAGTGTTTTGAATCAATTAATCTTCATTGAGACATTCTTTAATATTATTCATCAATTTCATATTTATATGTTGTATTTAATTCCCATTAATATATAATTTTTTTAAAGGGTGGGATTTAACAAAATTATTTAAATGTCCTGATTATAATTTATTTTGTCTAACAATATACAAAAACCATAAGGATTTTATCTCAAAACATTCTTCTTTTAAACTCACATTATTTTATAGACCTCATTTATTTTTAAATTTTTATGTATCTTATTAGATATTATGTATAATACATTTCAATTATTTTTGGTATTTTTTCATCGACTTCAATATATCATTCTTTCAAGTAATTTTCTGATAGAATTTTCTTATTTCATAAGAAATTTGAAATGTGAAGCAATATTCAATGAGAAACATTTTACAATATATAAAATTTACATTTTCATTGTGTGTATTATTCCGAATTGTTAAGTTAGCATAACGGTTTTTTCATTCATTTTATTTTATTTTTATTTTGAATAACATTAACCTTAATGGTCATGGAAGAAAACAATAGTAAAATCAACCATTTTTCACAATTAATGTTCATTTTAACATAGGTCGTGAAAATTATTCGTTATTTTTATCTGCTAGATATCTTCATATAATCACTAACAATTCTGACAAGTGGCCTTTAGGCATACATCAGTCATAATTCCATTACACTATTAATGGGACTAATGATGAAACTATAAAGATAATCCTAGGGGAAATTCTTAGTTAAATTCAAATTATCATTACACACCATAAGAATGATTTGAACAAATTAATTTACTAAAGTTAACAACTTATATTGGAAATAGGATTTTTAGAATGCCATATAAAATTTAAAATGATCCTAAATAATATTTTTGTTATGTTATACAATTCATTTCTAGTTCACAAATTATAAGATCATTGATTTACATGTGTGTATTGGAACAATTGTATTAAGGTTGAAATGAAGGTGTCATTATTTGGGACATCATAGGATAGGATATTGATATTATTTTTATATATTCCAAGGATTTTTTTTAATATTACAAAAAATTATTTAAAAATATTTTTTTATGAAGGGGTCATGAAATTAATTATATGAAAGGTGCCTATTGAAAAAATAATCATACCCATAGTTATCTAAGGTGTAAAATATGTTTTTAATGGATGAAAATTGTAGTATATGCAAATTAGTATGTGGAATTTCCATGTCATAACATAGATACTTACAGTAGTACTCATTATGGAGTATTTATAGAGTAAATATTAGATAAAACCATTATATATTTTCATTATCATGTAATAACTCTATTTTATATAGAGTAATTAAATTACGAAGATATGAATGTGATACAACAAGATTTTAGTATATCTATAATTCTGTTAAATTTGAATACATTCACCAAACACACTAAAATATAAATTATGAAACCTTATTAAATTATGTTGAAATTCAAAAAAATATCATTATTTATCAGTACATGGAATAATATATTAAAATTATCTATACTGGAATGTCTAAATGATATTGTATTAAAAACTCCAAATGATTAAAAAAACATTTTTTCAATAAAAGAGTTTTACCCAAATATTTTTTGTATTTAACAAAAATATTATTATAGTATTTTTATTTAAAAAATTAGAAAAATTGATCTTTTTAAATATGTTTTGAATACACATTTTAAATATTATGACATATATAGAATTATCTCCAAATGCTTATTTTTAGATGTAAATTCTTATTTAGAAATTTTTTTATAAATATTTCATCACACAAGAATGAACTAGAATGCAATAAAACAATATAAGTGATTATATATGTTGTTATGGAATTAAATTAATCGATTTATAATATCCAATGTATTTGGAGATATATTACTAAATATTTTAGAAAAAACAAAATGTATGTTTAATAATGAAAACAATTTAATATCTTTTTGTTAAATTTATTAATTTTTCAGTAAAAATCGGAAATGGAACGATTTTAAAAAAAGTTACATTTTATCTTTATAACAAATAAATTACTATTTTGATATATAATACACATAAAATATATTTCTTATAAATAATTATCATGTAAAAAAAATTGACAAAAAATTATGAGTTCAGTCTGTTTAAATTAAAATAATAATTCCTCATATTTATTACATGAATTTCATCTAATGGGGTATAAATTTAAATTTTTCCCTAAAAATTTGGCGGAATGGACCCTCTTATATTTTTCACAATACAATAAATGGAATGATTAATATTTAATTAATAGTATCAAATTTTTAGATAAGTTATATATAGAGGTTCAAATTAGCATATATATACCTATGATTTAAAGCAAATAGAGTCCACTTTTATATTTAAGAGACATAACCATATTTATCACCAAACATTCCACACTTAACTCACCTCAAATTCATAAACATCCTTTAATAACCCTTACATGACATTCATTTCAATTAAATGTACACATTACTTATATTATCAAAGGACGCCACTTCCACTTACTGCATACAAGATTTAGCATTGGAATTAATATTGAAAATATATAGTAATTACCACACTAGATGTCCATTTCTTGATCTAAGTAATATAGTCTACATAAAATATCCTTACTTTTAAATTTTCATTTTTTCTATCAAGAAAATGAACGATGTCTTGAGAAAAGTATCATGTCATTCTTAATAATTTATAATTATTTTTTATTTTTTAAACCATAACTAAAATCCCCTATCTATGATCGTATGATAAAATAAATTTTAATGAACTTATTTTATTTCATTAAAATATTTAAATATTTATTTGATAATTCATACAAAACCAATCAAATTAATATGATTCTCTTATTGAATATTTATTAACAGACACCTCCATATATCACGTTTCCCATTTTCCATCACCACCCTCAATGGGTGGATAAAAATTTTATTTAATGAATTAATATTATAATTTTTAAATGATTATTATTATGAAATAAAACATAATTTTAAATTTTACCCCACTCAGGTTTAGTGCAAAATAAAATTTCAGATCATTGTATGTGAATATTATCTTCTATATGTAGCTATACATTATATTCCATTATCACCAATTTTTAATTTCATTAAAAATAATGTGATATATAAAAATTATATTTAAAAATATTTTTATGTTCCAATGGTGGTGAGTATATTTTAATAATATGTATTACATTGGTCAATATCCAAAGAGATTCACAAAAAAATGAATTGAACAAATTAATGTAATCCAAATAAGTGGATACGATTTGATAAAAAACATATGCTGCTAATAAGGCAACAGAAATATATAGATTGATTAATAAGGATATTGTTTTGGGTTTTACCAATATTACAATAATTACATATGATATTAATTATAAGCGGACAATGATTTTTGAAATATAGGTAAAGGTTTTATCATTATTCAAAGTCATTGATACATTATTTAATATTATAGAAAAATATTTATATTTATATAATTTGTAAAATCCACAAGGATAAATTTTATCATAGAAGATGATTCAATAAATGGTATTTATATAACCTTATAAATTTCAATATTCCACTAAATTTTTATTCAAAAATAACTAACATCATTGGGGATTTATCTCGAAACATCATTAATTGAGATATGTCTTCCTTTATGTAGAAAATTTATATTTATTGGTGTATATAAAACTAATTACTTATTTAATATCTTTTATTTTAATAATTTTTATTACAATCACTTAAATATCATGCTCTATTTATTTAAAGGGGTTTTATTTAAATGTTTGCAAACTATATGTAATTTTTATCATAAACACCATTATCTTTGAAAAAGTTTCCATTATGAACCAATTTTAATTTACATGTTTTATATGTTATTTAAGTATTTTTTATCATGAAATATATATTACATATGGAATTTGAGGTTAATGTTAAATATCTATTATATTCTTGTGTTCTGATTAAAATGTTAAAATATTCAGAATTTTTTGTAAACTTAAGTCACATTTCTCTTGATTTTTGAGATATCTTATTAGTTTTGAGAATTCATATCTCTTATTATTAACACTACATCTCCAAATGGTTGATTTTGTTTTTGTTATAGATATATTTCATTTATTTTTCAATATCCACCCATTTTTGTAATTCTTCTTCAACAATCATGATGACTATAAGAATAACTCATATATACTATTGTATATATATCACTCCCACTTTCTAATTCTTCATATCAGAACTATTATATTTAACAAAAATAAGTTTCATATCATGTGAAATTCATGTTTTCTATGAAATGATTTTAAAAATAATTTTTTATTATATATAAAAAAGATTGGTTTTAATAAAACCATTTTTTAGACATTAAACATTATTATCATTATTAGTGTTTAGAATTTTTTTTCTTACAAGGTTGAATTTTATAGGGTTCTAATATATATATTTTAATTATTTTATTATTTGTTTCAAAGGATATGGATTTCAATTAAATAAATTTAATATATATTTTGTTTAAAAAAATGCATACTTGTGATTTTAAATAAATTGAATCTATTGTAGCATTATATGTTAACGTACTATTCCACAACCTTTTTAGGATGATTACATAGTTTTTCTCTATGACATTATTTTTCATTAAACAAAATTATCTTTCTCATTATTTAGAAACTTATTCGTTGGAAACAGTTTTCTTTGGAAAGTGGAAATTCATAATTAAAAATTAAAAATTTCTTATTTATCTATAATATTTCTTCATCTACGTTGTTATCTAGATCAAATGTATTTTTAAATTATATCACACACCTTATTTATCATGATTAATTTTTAAATTACCCATTATATATATGGGGCCATTAATCTTATTTTTTTATCTGAATTTATCTAATTATATGGGAAAATATTTATCCAAATCCTTTCCTCTATGAATTATTTATGTTTCCTTACATTGAAAAAGGGTTTTCACCCTGATTCATAGTATAATGATTTATTAAGGAATAATTTATGTACATACTATATCTATTTTATTTATAGTGTGAATATATTATCATATACATTAACTGGTGTTTACCTATAATGATACATAATGAAATTGGATGACTGTTTATATTATATAAGATTGTTGTGTTTTATTTATGGATGAAATTATAAATTCTTCATTATGGGAAACCTTTAATGATAATATAAATCCAATTTTATATCTTTTTTTTATTAATTCTTGATATAAACCATGTGGTACACATACAAAAATTTCATTATTTAATGGGAGGGAATTCAATTATATATTCCTTAAATTAATTGTATAAAATTTTCAAATCATGGGATATCATGGAATGTGCATAGTGAGATATAAAATATGTGGTGAATTTGAAGTTATCTTGGGTATATATCTTATGCTAATATGGTGGAGAGACTTGAGCTGTGATTTCATACCCATGTAGCTTCCTTAATGCATATGATTTCATTCTCTAATGTTAATTTTTTAAATTATATAATATAATTTCATTATGACATGATCCTAGGATTATTATTCATTCATATTATTTAATAATATTAGTGTACGTTGATATTATGTAATTCATGTTTATTTTTATTGTTATAAATTTTTTTATTTAACCCCATAATATGATCCATTTCCCCAACTTATGAATGAAACTATTACACATATTATTGCTAGGAGAGTATACTGGTTAATGAAATTATAATTAATATTAATGAATAATTTAGAAATTATTAACACCCTATATAGTGAAAATGTTTTCCTTTTTTGATTAAGAAATTGTTTTAATTAGATAGTTATTATTCATAATTATCTATTTTAATAAAAAAATAGGTACATATATTTTAATAATATATGTTAATAAAAATAAAATGTAATATGTTATGTATTTTCAAAACATGTTCTGGGAGATCATATCTTTGGGTGGTATATAAAAAAATGATGTATTGGCCTATTTGTGTAGTTAGTGTGAGTCAATATTGAATGATGAGAGGCAGTCTACCCATAAATTATTTCATGACTACCACATTGTCTTATAAGGATCAATTCATTGATTATTTCTCCAGACTATTTAATGGTAATATATTCTTGTTCTATAGATTTTGATTCATTAGAAATAAAAATATCATGTGGGTGGTGTCATCCACAAGAACATATGTCTATAATTAATTGGAGATCATTATATCAATTTGATCTTTAATTTTATATATTTCATATATTTAGTGTACTCAACATGAATATTCTGTATCATCTAATTTAGTTTTTATAAACGTGTTATTTCCAATACCACCCCTATTGAAATTCACCTAGAGTAGTTATTCCTGGTTATATCAAAAATTAATTTTATATCATCACCACCCCTAAAATATATTGAATCCCGGAACACAAATTTAATCCTGACACAAAATATTCTATCAACAAAATTAAATAAATCATACATTGAAATCTATCCAGAATACATGAAACACTATTATATATATCAAATTATATCATCACATCCCTATATAATGTCAACAAAGTGTTTTTAATCTGTATTACATGGAACATCCCATAAAATAAACTATGTAAATGAATTATATAAGAGGCCATATTAAGACTATTATAATGTACATTTTTTTAATAAAAATTATTTTCCTGTAATTATATAAAGGCCTTATCCCTAAAAAAATCATATAATTTCATTCAATATATACTCCCTTACACCATATACTATATTAGGTATCTAGTTTCCATAGAAATTAATCATTGGTTATTTTCACAACAAGGGGGATAGAGGAAACAAAATTCTAGTATTTAAATTTTAATTTTTTTTGTTGAAAGGGGATGATATTTTTTAAATGTAGGGAACATTGGGTATATTAAAGGATTCATTAAAATCATTATAATTTCAAATATTTTATTTCATTATCAAAATTATTTAATTTAATTTCCATCAATAAATTATATCTCTTATTTTTTTCGTCTTTTAAAATTGAATCTTTTAAAAAGAGAGTTTGTTGTTTCTTCGCTACTTAGGTACTACCATGTACAACACTAATGTTATTATTTTGAGGAATCCCTAATTCACCATTAATTATATGTTCTCAAAATCAATGTAGAGGTTAACTCACATTATGTGGTTAACCTTTTTATCGTAGAAAAAACACATCCATCATATAAAGGTTAATAGAGATAGGGACTATCCATTTGGTAAAATTTGGTGGTCTTCAATGTGATTAATTAAATTCATATTTGGATACGTAAATAGAAATACTTATCACAATTTACATAATTATTTTTAATTTATCATAATGATATATATAAAAAAATTAAAAAATATGTATAATTATACATGATTTATACATTACATCCTAATGACATATTTTTTTTAAAAAACCTGACATATATTGATTTAAAAAATTATAAGGGTTTCAAAACTAAATATCTATTTAATTAAAAAAACAATTTTTACACCATTGAAAAGATGGTATGATGTAATAACAATAAATTTCATTATTATTTTAAATACTATGATAATTATTATTTAATAAAAAACATACATAACTGATATAAATATTAAATAATTAATCTGATTCTTAATATTAATGGTGGTATAATTTCTATCAATGTGGATATAAAGACACACTAAAACAATAACTACCATACTTTTGAAGGATAGTCCCTTATATATATATATTAAATCTTAATATTCCTAAAAATAAATATAGAGGAAGAAATAGATTTTTTAAATTATACATTCTATGGAAGATAGATTTTAGATTCTAAAGGAAATATTAAGGTAAAAAATAAGATTCTTATTTTTTAGAAGGTTTAAACACACAAACATACTTCCTTTTTATACTATACATGCTATAAAATCATAATAACTAATGAAATGGATAATATTATACTAAATTTGATTCAGACATGTCCTATGTAGTATACCACATTACTGAGATCAAATCATGTGTGCATATTAATTTATTAAATCATGAAAAATAGAAACTGATAATGTACCCCATTCGATTACAATCAAACATGTCTTATAGTCACTATCATTGTATTAAACAAGTCAGAAATAATGAAAAATAACACTTAATAATTTTAGTATTTTTCAGTAAATTGTTGTATTATAGATCAATTTTTTTGTCATAATGTGGATAACTGAAAAATTCATCATTGCCTATATGATTATTGGAACATTGTTTCAAAAATACCAATGATAGATATTTAATTAGGGTGACCCAAACTATAATTTACTATTATAAATCATGAGATATTGGATTTATAAGATCTCCAATTAATGGTAACTAATAGTCCTTATAGTTTTGGTGTGGGATGGAATATTTAGATATGATAAATTTTATTGAACCCTGGAATTTTCCATTATACGTTTTTGACACCCTAAAATAGAACAAAATAATACTCAGGACCTCTAAAATGTGTCAATATAATCATAAATATTTTATCAGTAAATTAAAAGGCACATATATAATTAGGATGTAAAATAAATTACATTATCTTAAGATCGTGATCTAAAAAAATATTAAATGAACCCCATTAAATAAATTTCTATTGATCGTTATTATTCTTTTCATGAATCAATAAATTTTGAAACAAATTTATAAGTAAATTAAAATGTTTTATATTAAATAATTATGTATATTTAATTTATTTATTTTCTATAATTTTATTTAAAATTGGTGATATCCTAGGGTCCCTTGTGAGGTCATCCATGTCAAAAACTAAAATCCATTGAAATCAAACATGATTCAGAATATTATTTATGTGTGTACCTATAATCCATAATACAAAATCAATGGAGCAATGATCATATAATTGTTTATAATCTATTAACATATAAGAAACCTTATATATTTGGGGTTATGTCATAGAAATGTAAACCTTTTAGGATAGTTCTTTATCAAATATATTCTCACTGTTAATCGATATCTAATAAAAATGTCAAAAACATTGGTTCATCATGCTCCTCTACATTATTATGTAATGAAAATAATAAATATAAGTTTATTCATCTATAATTTTCATTTATTTATTAATGGTGCTACGATCATGGTCAATTGGGCCAAAGATATTCATTCCATTCAAAAGTGATAAATCATGTCCAAATTATACAATCAATTTTATACAGACAATAATGATCATATTTCAAGATAAATACCTAAAAAATTGATGTCACGACCCCCTCCCACCAAAGATTCCCCTCCTGAGCTGGCAATGGTGAAAGAGAGATAATGACCCCCGAGTCCCACCTCTAGTAGGCCCCGGGATGGCGACTAACACCAAGGGTATGAGTTTTCACAAATATAGGAGGCATTACCCTTTTATTATTTTAAGATCTGGAAATAGGACAAGTCAACCACCAAAAAGGAAAAGAACAAGTTTATAGAAATAAACCCAGACCAAGCCCACATGCATGTTTAAACAATTTTATAACAAGGTTCAAGTACAAGAAAGCTCAAAGTACAATACCAAAAGAAACAACTATACAACAAGAAAAACAACTCCAATAGTCCGACTATTAGGGTCCCGCACGACCCTGGTAGTCCTCCTGGAAACCTGAAAGTAAACATAGGGTGAGAATAAAAGTATACTCAGTAGGGAAACATAAAGCTCTCATGCACAAGTGGGGAGACATCCTATTGTCCCGCGAGAACAACAGAAGAAACCTATCAAGGAATTCTATCCACCCATCCTCACCAGCCACACTCACCAAAAACACAATCACAACAGGTAGTAGTATATTATAACAAGATTATTGGGTACCCCGAACCAATTCCCTTTAGTTAGATGCTCTTCCTAACGGTGAATGTCCTGATGCTTCCACACTCTCCCTGCCCGCACACACCTGGGCCTCACAACCACGTAACCTGCCCGCACACACCTTGGACTCACAACCACGTATCCCGCCCGCACACACATGGGCCTCACAACCGTGTATCCCACCCGCACACACCAGGTCCTCACAAACACATATCCCGCTCGCACACACCTGGGCCTCACAACCATGTATCCCGCCTGCACACACCTGGTCCTCATCCCGAAGATTCATGGGAAACAGTAAAACCTGCCCGAAGAGTCTTGGGCTAGAACCACCCCAATCGAAACCTATTTGAAGGGTCTTAGGTTTAAGGTCACCTCAATCCATCACAAACTAGAGAAGAAGGAGCATGAATGATCTAGTAACTAAGGGGAAAACACACTCTCCCATGAAATGGGAGTGTTCGGCACTAAGTTCTCAATATGGGTGGGGTGTGAATAAACCCAAAAGATACAGATATATATATGTATACCAAACACACAGCCCAACCTATGGATTCTAAACAGAGAAACTGAGAATGTTACTCGGCACTGCTACTACAAAGCATGTATACAATAAACATCCCCAACCCCATTTAGGTTTTCACATTTCAGCAGAATTAGTTTATTAGTTCCTTACCTACTGGGAAACTATCCACAACCAACCACATCGATCGTTCGTAAAACATATCCCTACCATCCACAAATCAAGTTAGGAAAACACAAGAAGCACAAAAAATCCCATCTTATCAACCAACCAACCCATTGATTATTAATCTCGATGCATTAACATGACCCACCATTCATTAACTCTTCAACTTTTTATTTACTATTCACAACCCATAGTTCGTTCACATTCAAGCCTATCCCTACAGCCCCGCTGCCAACCACCATAACAACAAACACACTGATCCCGTACATCATTATCACTTAAATACCATTGTTCATATCCCTATTTCCCATCACCAACATAGCATTCACACCAACCCACAACCAAGCCAACCGCAGCCCCGCTGCTCACCCGATCCACAACAAACCACAAACCACCCCCATCACATGCCACGTATCCAAGCCAACACCCACATGTTCATTATTCCATTTTGTCTAACCTAGGTGATCACACAAGGGTTCCATATTTTAAAATAGCCAACTTTACATGATTAACCAAATTCCACTTTCAACAAAGATCCATTCACAAAAACGGTCTAGAAGATAGGGCAACATTTAATTGCGCAAGAAAAGCCCCCAAATGACAGTGATTTTCAATAGGCATAAGCCTATTGAATTCACAATATAATATCACAGGATATAAAGATAAACATAAAAACTTCCCCATCCCCATTCTTTAACCAGTTATTATCTTTATTTAATGGATCAACTGTTTCCCATGAAAACAAGAGGATACCCACCCCGCATGATGCAAAATTTAGAGAGATGAAGGTAAGATCCCTACCTCAATAGGTTCTGATCACAATGCTCCCCTGTATCAACTTTAGAAGACGTCCGTCGAAGTCCGTCACTTCTGTCGGGTCCCAGAAAAACCTCCTCTGGTGGAATTTTGAAAGGAAAGGTCGAAATAAAGACAACAGATCCGAGCTCCAAAGTTCTGCCACATCGTTACGATCCCGTGGCCGCTGACGGATCCTAAATCGGAGCTCGGATGAAGAAGTTAGGGAAGAAAAGGAGCCTTTGAGTCTCTTGGGAGAGCTCTGCTCAGAGGGATGGGGAGGAGAGGGGTGAGTTAAAAACGAGGAGGGGACCCCTCCTTTTATAGGCGAGAAAAGAAAAAGTACACAGCGTGTACTTTATGGTACACGGCGTGTACTCAGCCGTTTCGCACGGTCACCACGCGGCTTCCAACATGGTCCTCAACGCGGGAAGCAGCCGTTGACTGGTCAACACACGGCTTGAAGGTAATGCATACGCGGGGAGGGAATACATGGTGTTTAGTATTGGATACATGACATGTACCCATTTATTTGACATGGCTCCAACACGGTACACGACCGTTGACTGGTCAACACACGGTACCACATACGCAGGGAGGGACTACACGGCGTGTAGTATTGGATACACGGCGTGTACCCATTTATTTCACACGGCTCCAACACGACACATGACTATTGACTGGTCAACACAGGGTAACGCGTACGCGGGGAGGAACTACACGGTGTGTAGTATTGGATACACGGCGTGTACCCATTTATTTCACACGGCTCCAACACGGCACACGGTCGTCAGCACGGTGTATACCCGGCAAGGGGGTACACAACGTGTACTCAAACTACATGGCGTGTCGTTTCAAAATTCTGGAAAGTGTGAGAAAAGTCCATTTTACCCTCCATAACACTTCGTGGCCTTCTTTTTGATAAAGGAATGGGCCGGAGAGGTCCAGGCCATTACATCAGATACCTTTTAAAACATTCTCATCCCCGAGAATTCAAAAACCAACCCAGGTGAACCCAACAAGATACCTCTTAGGGATCTAGTTATAACAGGAACCCAACCAACAACCTGAATCGTAGGTGTTAGGAATTCCCCCTCCCTTTTCGAGATATTATCCGCTTTAGGTGGCATTGACTCGCCTGTACGGGTTTAATCGCATCCTCATTAATGCGTCTCAATTACGGATTGGGTTTTTCCCATTCCCCACACATCTCAACATGTTACACATTACCAGGGAACAAGGAAACAAAAGGTCTCACAACCGACAAGCCAAGAATTCCATATATCAAAGTTACATAGTATAACATCAACACAAAGCTCAGAAGAACAAGGGAAAAAAAAGTCAAAACAACTCCGGGTACTGAGCGTGCATATGGGTCTCCCGCCCCCAAGTGCTCTCCTCGAGGTAGCCATGCTTCCATAAAACACGAACCAATGGAATGGTTCTTCCACAGAGCACCTTCTCTTTACGATCCTCGATTCTGACTGGTCATTCCTCGAAGGTCGTGTCATCTCCCATATCTATCTCTCCCCTGTTGATAATGTGAGAGTCATCGTGTAAGTACCGATGAAGCTGGGAGACGTGGAAGACGTCATGAACCTTCTCCAACTGAGGTGGTAGGGGCAGCTGATATGCCACTTCGCCGACTCACCTCAGCACCTCAAAATGTATGATGAAACTAGGTGAGAACTTTCTCCCTTTCCCAAACATATGATTCCCCCGTCGAGGGGAATCCTTCAAGAACACATGATCGCCCACCTCGAACTCCAAGGGCCTCCTCCGACGATTAGCATAAGACTTCTGTCGGTCTTGAGCCGCACTCATCCTCTCACGTACAAGATGGACTTTCTCCATGTTGCTCTGTACTACCTCTAGCCCAAGAGCACCTGTCTCACCAACCTCTGCCCATGAAATGGGTGAACAACATGGTCTTCCATACAAAGCCTCAAACGACACCATGCCAATAGTAGAGTGGAAGCTGTTGTTGTAGGCAAACTTTACTAAAGGAAAGTGCCGTACCCATGATCCTTCGAAATGAAGAACGCATGCTCGTAGCATGTCCTCCAACGTCTAGATAGTCCGCTCTGTCTGTCCATCGGTCTGGGGGTGGAAAGCAGTGCTAAGTCATAGCTGGGTTCCAAAAGCATGTTGTAACCCCCTCCAGACTCGTGAGGTAAACCGAGTATCCCGATATGAGAAGATAGTCCTTGGGACTCCATGCAACTGCACAAACTCGTCTACGTACCTCTGTGCTAAGGTACTCACCGGGCCTGACTTCTTAATTGCTAAGAAGTGAGCTGATTTCGTCCGTCGATCCACCAGTACCCAGATAGAATCATAACCACCCTGAGCTCTGGGTAGTCCTGTGATGAAGTCCATTGATATTTCATCCCACTTCCACTTGGGGACATCTAAAGGATGCAACAAACCACTGGGAACAGAGTGTTTAGCCTTCACTTGCTGACACACTAGGAATTTATCCACAAACTCTGCCACTTCCTGTTTCACCCCGGGCCACCAAAACCGTTCCCTCTTTCCTTGGTACATTTTTGAAACTCCTGGAAGTACCACCAAGGCTGAGCTATGGAAATCACGGAGAACTCCTTCATGAATTGTCTCAGGGACAAACAACCTTCCATGGAAAAGCATCTGATGTGGGTTGTCCTCTGACCATCCTTCTGGAGCGTTCCCCTGATCAACATGATCCCGCATCACTTCTGCCTCGGAGTCCCCCCACTGAGATTCTTCCACCTGCTACAACAAGGAGGACTGCACCGTCATTTGAAGAAAACAACCTCTAACATCTTCTACCCTTACATCCATGTTCAAGGCAGCCAAATCTCCCATCGCTTTCGAAGCATCAGTGGATTCCCGAACCACTTCCTTATGAGAATTCCTGGTTTGGGCATCAGCCACAACGTTGACCTTACCTTCAGTGTAAGAGATATCGAAGTCATAGACTTGGAGAAACTCGACCCATATCCACTGTCATATGTTCAGGTCACACTAGGAGAAGATATAACGCATGCTCTTGTGATCTGAAAATACCACAAAGAACTCCCCAAAGAGGTAATGTCTCCACAACTTCAGTGCAAGCACTACTGCTGCATGCTCTAGGTCATGGGTGGCATAGTTACGCTCGTGAGGGCGTAAATTCCTAGACCCATAACAGATCACTACCTTCTTCTGCATCAGCACGCACCCCAGACCAAGGCCAAAAGCATCACAAAACACCTCATAAAACAACCCTTCATCTAGCAACCTGAGTATGGGAGCACTGACCAACTTATCCTTCAGGTAGTCGAAAGCCTTCTGGCACTGCACACTCTATAGGAAGACCTGGTTCTTCCTAGTCAAAGCTTTCAATGGAGCAGCAACTCGAGAGAAGTCTGAAATGAACCTCCGATAGTAACCTGCCAACCCCAGGAAACTACGAACTTCCGCCATGCTCTTGGGTGCTGCCCAAGAAAGAAATGCATCCACCTTCGACGGGTCCACTGACACTCCATGCTAGGACACCACGTGCCCAAGTAAGTGTACTTCTTGTGTCAAGAACTTACACTTCGACAATTTACCATAAAGCTGGTGGTGCCTAAGGACTTCCAAGACTGCCCTAAGATGCTCAACGTGGTCCTCTTATGATCTTCTGTAGAGTAGGATGTCATCGATAAACACAATGATGAACCCGTCCTAAAACTCTCAGAAGACAAAGTTCATAAGTCCCATGAACACAGCCTGTGCATTCGTAACTCCAAACGGCATCACTACAAACTCGAAGTTCCCATACCTGCACCTGAAAGCCGTCTTCGTGATGTCACTGTCCTTTACCCTCAGCTGATGATATCCAGATCATAGATCAATCATAGAAAACTAACATGCTCCCCTCAGTTGGTCGAAGAGATCATATTTCCATGGATGGGGGTAACGGTTATTGACTATTACCTGGTTCAACCTTCGGTAGTCTATGCATAGCCTGAGACCACCATTTGCCTTCTTTACGAACAAAACTAGAGAACCCCATGGCGATACGCTAGGTCGAACAAAACCCTTCTCCATCAGATCATCAATCTAAATCCGCAACTCCCGCAACTCTGAAGGTTCCATCTGATAAGGGGCCATCGAAATCGGATGAGCACCAGGCTGTAAGTCTATCCCGAACTCAATGTCACGTCGGGGGGGGGGGAGAGTCACAACCTCCTCAGGAAAAACATAGAGGAACTCCCCAACAACCGTCATGACATCCATCATCTCTGTATCAGCTGGAACCAATGATAACCCGCCTAATAAGGAAAGTATAGGCTCCACATCCCGGCTTCCTACCTGATAGCTCCTCTCGCCAAAAAAAGATACGTGTTTCCCATCCACGTCGGAGAACACGACTCTTCTCCAGAAGCAGTCGATAAATGCACTAACATAAAACAACCAGTCGATGCCTAGGATGAAATTGTATGGCTGCATCTATAACAGAAGAAGGTCCCTACTAGATTGATGTGGTCCCAACGTCAGCCCACATATCTGGAAAACACATGATACGCTGGTCTGGCCTCCAACTGGTGTACTCAGCACCAGTGGTACGAAAAGTCTCTCTACGTCTAGTCCCAAATCATGGGCGAGACCAGGTGAAACAAAGGAGTGCGAAGCTCCCGAATCGAACAAGGTAGAAACATGAGTGCTGAACAAACAAATCGTACCTCGCACCACCTCTGGTCCTACTGGAGCTATCAACTCTACTGCATGTAACTGTCCACTCCCAGCTCCTCTGCCTCTCTGTTGTCGTCCACCTCCCCGACCACGCCCTGGTCGAGGACTCTGGGGAGCACCCTGAAGTCGGCCTCCTCCCATAAAGTCTGCTCTCGGATGAGCATGGTCCTGATGCTACTGGAAGGGCCTCACCGGCAACTGCTGCTGCTATGGTGGGCGCTGAACCTGCCCACCTCCACCGTACAGAGCTCGGGTCTGGCACCGACTCTGAATGTGCCCGAACACTCCACAAGAAAAACACTTTGGTCATGGGCTCATGAAAAAGGGACAAGGACCCAAAGATCTGAACTGGAACTGCTGGGGCTTGCTCCCCACTGGCCTGAAACTGTATGGTCTCGTCGCAGGAGACCTGCTGCTGACTGCCTTCCCCTTTGACGAGCCCGGCTCGATCCCCTCTTGTGGTGCACATCCCAGCGAGTGCATCCTTTCTACAACATCTGCCTTCTTCTGTACCACCAAGTACCTCAGAAGGGTGAAGGGGATGACAGCATACTGGAGCAACGGTCGAAGCGCCTCCTCCAAACGTCTCGCCCGAGACTCCTCATCCGGAAAGAGATCAAAATCAAAGAGAAGGAGATCCTTGAACTTGATCCCCAACTCTCGTACTGACATACTCTCCCACTGAAGGGAGAGTAACTCCTACCGCTTCTCCGCCTTGATCATGGAAGAAAGGAATTCCTCTCAGAATTCCTTCTCAAAGTCAGCCCATGGAACCTCTTCCTCTATCCTCTCTCTAAGGTAGAGTGTCCACCACTGTCGCACCGCACCTCTCAGCTGACTGACTACTAGGGGAACCCAGTACTCCCTCGAAGCACGGAAGAAGGTAAAATCGATCCCTAGCTCCTCAAGCCACCCCTCTGTCTCCGTATCTGAAGTACTACCCTCGTACTTCTTGATGGCCTGTTGTTGAAAATAACGGAGAGTCTTCGACCACTTGCTATCTTCCTCCTCTCGGTCAATCGTCAATAGATCGACCACCTCAATCTGCTGGGCCTCGGCCATCTGAACCACCCGGGGACAATGTCTAGGTGGAATAGATTTATGGTAAACAAAGATCGCCTATGCCCAAGTAGTATGGAAATTTCTCAGGGTTTCATTTTATCATTTTATTTCAATTTCTTTCCCAGAACACCCAAATCAAGTAAAACACAATCATGATGATACATGTACCTTCCCTAGGGTCTCTATCCTGTAATCATTGTAGAATCACTTGGTCGTTCGGTAGGCTTAGATTCCTTGCATCAGATCACGGGGGGGGGGGGGGGGGCTAAAATCTTGTGTCCTAGCCGGTCTTCCCTGGCCTATGTCACGCACGAAGATTAACTAACATAGTTTCCCTACCATCGCATGAAATCCCCACTATTCTTAACTACAGACTCTATCCTATCTCTCAACCATCACCTCTGATACCATTCTGTCATGACCCCCTCGCACCAAAGATGCCCCTCCTGAGCTGGAAATGGTAAAAGGGAGATAATTACCACTGAGTCCCACCTCCAGTAGGCCCCGAGTTGGCGACTAGCACCAAGGGTATGAGTTTTCACAAATATGGGAGGAATTACCCATTTATTATTTTAATATCGAGAAATAGGACAAGTCAACCACCAAAAAGGAAAAGAAAAAGTGTATATAAATTAACCCAAACCAATCCCACATGAATGATTAAACAATTTTATAATAAGGTGCAAGTACAAGAAAGATCAAAGTGCAATACCAAAAGAAACAAGTGTACATCAACATCAACAACTCCAACTGTCCGACTAGTAGGGTCCCGCACGGCCCTAGTAGTCCTCCTGGAAACTTGAATGTAAATGTAGGGTGAGCATACAAGTATACTCAGTAGGGAAACCTAAAGCTCTCGTGCACAAGTGGGGAGATATCCAAATGTCCCGTGATAACAACAGAAGAAACATAGAAAGGAATTCTATCCACTCAACCTCACCAGCCACACTCACCAAAAACACAATCATGACAGGTAGTATTATATATGAACAAGAGTATTAGGTACCCCGCACCAATTCCCTTTAGTTATCTTCTCTTCCTAACGGCGAACGTCCTAACGCTGCCACACTCTCCCCGCCCTGCACACACCTGGGCCTCACAACCACGTATCCCACCCGCACACACCTGGGCCTCACAACCATGTATCCTGCCCGCACACACTTGGGCCTCACAACCATGTATCCTGCCCGCACACACCTGGGCCTCACAACCACCTATCCCGCCCACACACCTGGGCCTCAAAACCACATATCCCACCCGCACACACCTGGGATACATCCCAAATATTCTTGGGAAAGAGTAAAACCTGCCTGAAGAGTCTTGGGTTATAACCACCCCAATTGAAACCTACCTGAAGGGTCTTAGGTGTAAGGTCTCATCAAGCCATCACAGCCTAGGGGAGAAGGAGTAGTAAAGAGCTAGTAACTAAGGGGAAAACACCCTCTCCCATGAAATGGGAGTGTTCGGCACTAAGTTCTCAACATGGGTGTGGTGCGAATAAACACAAAAGATACAGATATATATATGTATAACAAACACACAACCCAACCTATGGCTTCTAAACAGAGAAACTGAGCATGTGACTTGGCACTGAAACTATGAAGCATGCATACAACAAACAACCCCAACCCCATTTTGGTTTTCACATTTCAGAAGAATTAGTTTATTAGTTCCTTAACTACTGGGAAACTATCCACAACCAACCACATCGATCGTTCGTAAAACATATCCCTGCCATCCACAAATCAAGTTAGGAAAACACAAGCAGCACAAAATTCCGTTCTTATCAACCAAACAACCCATTGATTATTAATCTCGTTCCATTACCATGACCCACCATTCATTAACTCTTCTACTTTTTATTTATTATTCACAACCCATAGTTCATTCACATTCCAGCATATCCCTGGACCCTCGCTTCCGACCACCATAACCACAAACACACTGATCCTTTACATAAATAACCCTTAAATACCATTTATCATAGCCCCGCTTCCCGTCACCAACATAGCATTCACACCAACCCACAACAAATACAACCGCAGCCCTGCTGCTCACCCGATCCACAACAACCCACAAAACATCCCCATCACATGCCACGCACCCAAGACAACACCCACAATGTCATTATTCCAATTTTTTAACCGGGGTAATCATACAAGGGTTCCCGATTTTAAAACAGCCAACTTTACCTAATTAACCAAATTCCACATTCAAAAAATTTCCATTCAAAAAATGGTCTAAAAGATAGGGCAACATTTAATTACACAAGAAAAGGCCCCCAACAACCGTGATTTTCAGTAGGCATAAGCCTATTCAATTCACAATACAATATCACAGTATATAAAGATAAATATAACAACTTCCCTATCCCGGTTCTTTAACCAGTTATTATATTTATTTAATAGTTAAACTGTTTCTCCTGAAAACAAGAGGATACCCACCCCGTATGATGCACAATTTAGAGAGACGAAGGTAAGATCCCTACCTCAACAGTTTCTGATCACAATGCTCCCGCGGATCAACGTTAGAAAAAATCCGTCGGCATCCGTCACTTCTGTCGGGTCCTGTAAAAACCTCCTTGGGTGGAAGTCGGAAAGGAAAGGCTAAAGGAAAGACAACGGATCCAATCTCGGATGTTCCTCCTCGTCATTACGATCCCGTGGTCGATGACGGATCGTAAATCGGAGCTCGGACGAAGAAGTTATGGAAGAAAAGGAGCCTTCGAGTCTCTTGGGAGAGCTCTGCACAGAGGAATGGGGAGGAGAGGGGTGAGTTGAAAAGGAGGAGGGTACCACTCCTTTTATAGGCGAGAAAAGCAAACGTACACTGCATGTACTTTATGGTACATGGAGTGTACTTGGCCATTTCACACGGTCACCACACGGCTTCCAACACAGCCTTCGACGCGGAACACGGTCGTTGATTGGTCAACACATGGCTTGAAGGTAACACATACGTGGGGAGGGACTAAACAACATGTAGTATTGGATACACGATGTGTGCCCATTTATTTCACACGGCTCCAACACGGCACATGGCCGTTGACTGGTCAACACACGGTAACGCGTACGCGGGGAGGGATTACACGACGTGTAGTATTGGATACATGGCGTGTACCCATTTATTTCACACGGCTCCAACACAGCACACGACCATCAACACGGGGTATACCTGGCAAGGGGTTACACGGCGTGTACTCAAACTACACGGTGTGTAGTTTAAAAATTCTGGATTGTGTGGGAGAAGACCATTTTACCCTCCAGAACACTTCGTGTCCTTCTTTTTGACAAAGGAATGGGCCAGAGAGGTCCGGGCCATTACAATTGATGATTTAAATAATGAAAAATTGTATTTAGTTAAATTATTTAAATTAATATTGATATAAATTCAATTGAACAATACACAAACATGATGATATGGTACGGTAATAACACCTAATAAAATATGTTGTTCATATCAGTCATGGTAGTCACTATGATATCTAGTAATTGAGATCATAATGTTTGGAAGAGATGAAAATATAACTCAATGTTTATTATTCCTAAATACCTAATATCCAAAAATAATCTATTTATGATTGAAAAAATGTATCTAACCCAAATTACATGTGTTTTAGAGTACTTTCATAACATATATAAGATTTCATTATAGTTAATACCATGTTTAACCTGTTGACGTGGAAAATAATCTATAGTAATTACAATTAAATGAGTGTATAGGGAATAATTACCACTAATATGGTAAGATAAAATAAATAATATATAT
The DNA here is from genome assembly GCA_963277665.1 of Viscum album. Taxonomy (NCBI): domain Eukaryota; kingdom Viridiplantae; phylum Streptophyta; class Magnoliopsida; order Santalales; family Viscaceae; genus Viscum; species Viscum album. The sequence continues at coordinate 468,740,534 of OY728123.1, read as the reverse complement.
ATAGTTGTATTTGAAATTTAAAAGTCTAGATGGGTCTGGGGAACCCATTTTAAATATACTCCCAATTTCACTAGGTCCAAAATAAAAACTATCACCCTTTTAGAACTCACATGTTATGATCATGATTCTTAGAAATTATATACATTTTTATTAGTCCTTCCATATTTTACTAAATAGATATATTATTATACATGATGTCACCACCTATAGTAATTCCCCCCAAGTGGTAATATCCCCATGTATAATACGTTTTTATGCAATAATAATCGGAAAAAAATTTATGTTAACCATGGATTTTTACAAAAAAGACAACAATTTATTCTCTTAGTTAGAGTAAAAAAACTAGATTAATTTAATATATATTTATATATCTTGTTTTCTTGCATTAGTAGTCGCAACCTGAATAGAACTTATAGATATAGCTATGACCTGGTTTAACGAGATACCTTTTTATTACCTCATACAAATTATAATATATAAATAAATATTTATATATATAAAAACTTCTTTATATCCCCTTATAACTACTGTTCATTCCTCTCCATATAACAGGTTCATGCCCCTTGTGTTTTTTTACATACTATTCAACAAATATGAATTCTTTTCATGTAATTATTTTGGATTTACATGATATTTTATGTTATTAATAGATGTGTTTTAATTATAACATATAGTATGTAGAAAGGTGTATTTGGTAGATATATCGATACAAATTTCGAATTAATCTCAAAAATACAGACTCTTGATCTATCTTATATATAATTCTACTGATAGATTTATGACATGTATCATTTGGTATAATTATATTCCAAATTATACAAACAAGTTTTATTTAATACATTTGAAGTATATATAATTTGACATGGTTTATTTATCCCATAGAATTCCTCGGTATATATTTTTTATTAGTTTTTATATAACCTCATTATATTAATCATTAGTTACTTTATGTATAGTGTTATGAATTTTTTAGTAAAATTATATATTTTCTCAAAATATATTATTGGGGAAACCACGGTTCTTCAATGATCCTCTTGTTTAAATATGATATAATATCATTAGAAATGTTTATTATATGATCATTGTTATTTAATTAATCAGTAAATGTATCTATACAACTAGAAATAATCATTTTCATTTAACGGTGTCATAATGCCATTCAAGATTCATCATAAAGAATCCTTCCATGAAATGTTTTCTTGATATTTAATGCTCAATATATTGATCATGGAATGTTTAATTCAAATGAAAAATATATATTTTATCTAGTAATTCTTATTTTTTATAAACGTTCATTAATTCTTGTTATAACAGTTGTAGTACCAATGTATTGTTTCACTTTAATATCCACCACTGACAATAAAAAAATTTACGATACTACAAAAATTAAATGATGATTTTTCTATATAGAACTCATTATTTTGAATTCATATGGACATTCCAATAATAGATAATTGATATTCAATACATCCTTAATTTATAATTATTAATAATTCTTATTGAATATTATATCTACTAGGAATGGTTTAAATTAAAATATATATCATTTTTCTATACATCTTAAGAAATTTTAGTCACTATAACATTCCTTTTTTGACAAGCTATTTTTAAACTTATTCATAATCGAAATATTTTTCCACCATGACATAATGTTTTCAGACATAGACATAATATAACTACATATACATGTGATTTAAAACATATTGTAGTTATAAAAGCTTCCCCTTGAATATATCTATTCTATACTAGCGATTTATTTAATATTCATATATCCCTTTAGTGTAATTTCCATATATTCACATTACTTTTTATAAATTATAGTATCTTTATTTACCTAGACATAAGAATCTATTTTCATCAAAGAAAATTTTTCACACATAATAGATTTATATATTTATTTAAATTATATGATATATTTTCTCTATAATATTTTTCATACAGTTAGGTGTTAACAAATACATTTAAAAAACATGTATATGAATGATATTGGATGATATTGAACTTTTTATATGCCTTCAAATCGATCGTACCTGTATTTAAATAATTGATATTTTATGTATAAGGAAGTATTTGTTAATGAATAACTCCAATAAACATTTTAATGATCAGTTATGGACTGTAATGATAATTGAAAATTATTGCATTACTAAAATAGATGTTTTTATGTGTCTAAAGAAATTTGATAATAGAATTAAAATCCAATATACTTTTTCCTAGATGATTAGTTAATTTTTATGATATTATTCGACTCATTATTTTAATCTTTTTATATCATAAAACATATTATATCCCTTTACTCACAAATTACATTAATTTATTAAAGAATTCCTTTGAAGAACATGACTCTACCTCTAGCTATTTTATGTAGTAGTATTGACACATCAAGATTAACTCATTAAAGAAACATAATAGATTTATAACCATCAATGATTTATTGTTTTTGGTAATTATAGATTATATGAATTCATGTATGATACATAGGTGTTTTAAAAAATGAGGATTATAATCACCCTTTTTTTGACCATGAAATTTTATTTTTGATTTATCTAATTTGGTTTTTTCTTACCACTACTATGTATTATTTAGGGTTGCCCTATATATTGATCATTTTATTTAAATGTGTAATTTTATGGACTATCACTCCAGAATCCAATATAATAAAGACATACATTACATACAGTGTCAATAACGACAACAAAATAATTAAAAATAATTATCCTATATGTACATGAGTTAAAGAAAATATTTCATTTTACATATTCCCCATATCGTTTAGGATTAATGGAGCATATAATTATGAAAAAAATATTAACTAAAAAAATCCTTCTTATCCCAAATAATGGAAAATTGTTTCTATATAATAATCTAATTATTAAATAAATATCCATCAAAATATCCAATAAATTATCTACACATGTTATCTTGTTAATAATTTTGGGTCAAATAATTTCTTAAATACCCGAGGAAATGGAAAATTTAAGGGGTGGGATAAAATTATCTTTATTTAGATACATATTACTCCAAAAATAAATAAATAAATATGGTATACATATTTTGGAAACACAAAGTAATCATAAAAATTATATAATCAATTAATATTAAGCGTACAATATATCTATAGCAAAAAATGAAAAAATAGATCAAAGAATATCTATAACCGAATTCATTATAAAATAATGTAATGTTGTTGTAGTTGTGCCCTTATCATCAACAACTCAAAAAAGACATCATCATTGTTTTCATGTTCATAGTGAATATTTCATTTTTCTTATCTAGAATACTATCAAGACATCTATCTAAATTGGGTACAAATAGAATTAATTCTAAAATAATTTTATCAAAAGAGACTAAAAAATGTAACAATGGGATATATAATGATGAAAACACACATAATTTTTCTTTATATAAAATGATTTAATCATATTTTAATAATAATAAAATATTAATCATCATCCTTCCCAACAAAAATTCTTATTAAATTAAAACATTCAGAATGCCAATACATTTCCACATTTAAATAAATGTTATCAAACAATCCTAACCAATATAGGAAACTATATGTGATTATAAAACAATATAATTTCATCTTTTAAATTAAAATTCATAGTAGAATATAATCATATGGAACACTGACACATTTTTCCATTATAAAAAAATTCAGTATTTCTTGTGGCAAAAAAACCAATATGAATTATTTAAAATTGCATGTGAAGAGTGAAAATGGGATTAAGCATTTCAATATTGTATTATTTTTATCCAATGAATCCAATAGAATGAATTTGGTTGGTTTAAAAGGAACATAAACCTTATAAAATAATGGGATATAAATTGGCTGGTGACATTGATGAAGAACATCATTACAAAATAATGATTTAGTTGTACCACTAAAAAATGGATTGTGAATTGGATTGAATTATTCACTGAGATCATTCCCCAAAACTATAAATATAATTTAGAGTAAAAAATTAAAAATTTATTTTGATTTAGGGTAAATAAATTTTTATATTTCCTATGAAATTGAATTGAAAAATTAATTTATATTTTATATAGAATTTATATTATTAGAGTAAAGGATGAAGTTAAAGGCCAGTTGAGAATGATTTTTTGATATGGTGAAGTAAAAAATTATGAAACCCATTTTTTTAAATTATTCATAAATAATGCATCTTGTAATTGACAAAAGGATTATCATGAAGTTATCATGAGAGTATAATATGTTTAAATTTAATAGAAATACCATTTTCATATTTTCGAAAATATATTTTCTTATTACTAAATTTTTATGATTAATAAAATAAAAATAGTCAGTATAAAAATAATAAAATTCTCCATATATAATTATAAAATATGAATTTGCTAAATATTATAGTTAGAGAACCTATGTATAGATAATTAATGTTCATGATTAAACATTATAAATCAATGAAAAGATATTTTAGTTATCAACATCAATTATGATAAATATACTCTATGAATCACAGATCATTTTAAGAGTGCTATATATTAATAAAACAATACTATGAAATAATAAAACACAATTAAATAATAGGTTATAATGTACACAACTTATATGAAATAAGTAGAAAATAATTATAATTAAATTATTGAATTTTGAGTTTCTAAAAATACACAACGTTGTTATTTTTCTACATAAATAAAAGTTATATAAATAGATGGATCAAAATAAACACATGATTAGTGAAAACCCAATTAATGTAAAACCTAGATGAAATGATGCATTATGTCTCAATGAATTATAATTAATACCGAGAACCATCTTGTGGATATAGAGTTATTCATATCAAAAGAACATCAAAGAGAGATCATGTAATTGATCATTTAATAATATTATTAATTGATATTACATAGTATTATTTATAAAACATTTCAAATTAATTAGATAAATATTAAAATCGTTTGTTAATATGAATCTTATATCGAAGTTTATAATTTTAGATTAAAAAAATTTATTTGATCTAGATTTATTATGTGCATGCCCCAGAATTCTTAAATAATAATATTTTTCTTATTAGTTACATTAGTAGGATCATTATTCCAATATATTTATGTAAGATATCAAGTTTTTAAAAGGAGATAATATTTTTGATAGCATACATAATATGCCACATCGAACATAAGAAAAAAATTTAATACTGTTATGTTACCTTATAAACAAACTTATAAAATAATGTTAATGTAAAATATTAATTAACTTATGAAAATATTTTTTACACATGAATTCAATTATTTATTTTGTAAACAATTATTTTTAAATGAGAATAAAACAAAATTTTAATTAAAAGGAAATGTTTTTCTGAAAAACTATTTATATCTTAATTATTGATTTTATAACATAATAAAATCTATCTATATGGATATTATTTAACATATATTTAAAATATTTTAAATTTAATTTTTTAATATTCATTTTATATTTTTTATAAGTATGATATATGAACAAATTCAATTTTTGGATAAAAAATGTATTTTTCAAAAAATAGAGGATTTTTACCGTTTCCTTGACATCCCATTTTAAATAAATTTTTCAAAATCTAATATGTTATATTTTACAAATTTAACTTCTTATTTGTATGAATGAGAAAACAATTTATTTTGGATGATTTTTTTAAATTTTTAAAATAAAATTCAAAATTTAATAAAAGGGACGAATACTGCATTTTAATTCCAAACTTTTATTTCATCTAAGATATTAAATTTATTAGATTATATATCTAAATTATTTTAATATATAATATTATTTTTTATCAATTAATCCACTTTTGGTTACTGGAATTAATTTTACATCAAAATTAGAAATTAATGCACTTAAATCTTTGGATTGTTTTTTCTTTTAAATAATATTATTTTCTATTTTTGGCAATAAGGACTATTTTTTAAATTAAATATTGATACATATATGCATTGAATTTGGAAAAATGGATTCAATATTTAGAATCAGTAGGTCCAAATTATTTTAGTAGGTTCTTTTTATTTTTGGACATTATGAATAGTACCTTTAGTAATAAATTTTATCACCTCGGGTAACGGTAAATTAGGAAATTAAAGGGAAAAATAAAATTATAATAATATAAAAAAACAATAAAACTTGTACTAATATATTTTTATTATGGTATCCTAAACATGATTATCTTTGGGATGAATTTAGGACCACATGGATCCACATGGATTGACTATGAAATAGATAACATTTTATTTAAAATAATGATGTCATAATCATTTCTCTTATAACTATAAAAATTTTAATATGAGTTTATAAAAGAGAAATTTTAGACTATAAGTAGTCATTTTAAAAATAATAATATTACATATATTCTGGATATTTATTTATAATTTTTAGGAAAAGTATTTAAATTAAATTGTAAATAAAGATGATGTAGTAATTTCGTAATAAATTAAACAATCAAATAAAGTATTTTATAAATATTAAAATAAAATTATCGAACATAATATATGCCATCTAATAATTATATAGATATATTTTACTTTTTATTTCATCTTTAAAGGAGTTTTTTTGAACTTATCATCCACCTATGATATTTGTTAACAGTCAACAAATGAATAGTTTTAAAATTGACACTGTTGGTATTTTAAAATATAAAATATTTTATTAAATGTTATTAAATTAATAAAAATAAAACATTGAACAAAATGTTTAGTATAAGTTAAAAAAATTCCTTTATTTAACTTTTATTGGATGTTTGATATGTTATGGTAATTACATTTAACCTTAATGTATAAATAACATAATATCATGATGTGATGAGAAATGGTAAAATAAGGGTTAAACCAAAACAATATAGATTAAAAAATATTAAAATCATGTATACTTTTTTTTATATGATTTCTATTCAACCCAAAAATCATATTAGAGTTGAAATAAATAATTTTTGGTCCATTTGGAACTGAAATTGAATTTATATAAATTTAATATTTTAAGAGTTTCCAAGGATGCCTCACCCCTCTCATTTAAAAAGGTACTCACTTTTATCTAATAATCACACACAAAAATCCCATTAATTCATACAATATCTACCAAAAACTCTTCCTATAATCAATACCCTCATTAATGAGGCCTAATTGTAGGAATAAAACCCTTCTTAATAGTGATAAGGTGTTCTTCAAAGGTGAACAACCAAAGAAGATGTATCATTTTTTAATTATATTTATTTTATTTTTTCATCTTCTTCTTCTAAATAATATTATTAAAATACTAAATAAAAAATTATTAAATATAAATATAATATGATATTTTTTTTTATCATCTCTTAAATTAATCTCCGATTTAATCAAGTGGGAAATTAACACTTCATACGTGTGTGTGTGTGACGTACTACAACCTCATAAACCATTTTTTTGTCATTAACTTATATCAATAGTATTTATAATGATGGAATAAATGTTCATATATAATATTCATGACATTTTTATAATTTTAAATGAAAAATATTTCAATTGTTTTCTAACTGTCGAGGCACATAAAAAAGATAATGGCGTTCGTCCATACAAGAAAAGTATCACCTCCACGAAGTGATGTGATTCCTTTCTATACACAAAATCACATGTATGATATATATATATAAGTATATTTAAATAATTATTAAGATTTTAGAAACATTATTATCATTATAGAATTATAAAATAAAATTTACCTTATCTTTATAAATAATAATGAATGGTGGAAACATTATTCAAGAGTACGTACGACCTAACGTATCCATGACTATAACGTTTCTAATTTTTCATAACATCAATGGTTAAATTGATTGAAAACATATATTTGTTTTATTAAATTGAATAGTATGTTGTGAATATTATTTTGGTGATTATGGACTTATGACCCCATGGACTAGTGGCGTCAAAACCATGTTTATTCTCGACACAAGTACCGAATAACGAAAAACACCCGATATGGACATAGATACTTCTGTAAATTTTATAACATGATAATAAGTGATATAAAAGTAATAAAAAACATGAAAAAGGTTCTCACAAAAGTATAAATCAAAAAATGTTTATTATTCATGAATATAATTCTTGTACGTGATTAGCCATACTCAAGGTAAGGGACTTTTTCTTAATCTCCATTTATTGAGGCATATCGTGATGTTAAGAACTGTTATTATATTATTAGGTGTACATATAACCATATAGTCACATTATATCATGAATTAATATATTCTATCTATAATAAATGTTTTTTTATATTTTGTTATTAAATTTTTTTCAGTTATTTTTCAAGTGGTAATAGAATTTATTAATAATATTTCTATTCTTTGGATTAAATTTAAACTTCATGATTCTATCTCTGAAATATTACATGTGAAATTAAATTTGAATATATTATCATTAATTTCAAACATTTTTTATTAATGATGAATATTTTTATATAGAATGATATAATTTTCGAACCAAATGAGAAAAGGAATGTTTTTTTAATGTATACAATGACAAGGAGATTTTTCCACTGTAATAATTATTTGATATTTGTCTTCCTCAATAAGCCTTAATGTTATTAAAATGAAAAAATAACATATATTATTTTCTTGTATTTGGGTATTGAATATTTTTTTCATAATGGATTGATTATTTCAATATCTTAAAATTATATATTGTGATTGTAATACAGAAATGTTATTTTTATTTTATGCATGATTTATGTATTGGGATTATGTTATGGTTATTGTTAATTACTTATTTATATTGGTGGGTCCATGATAAACTATTTTTTAGTGATCTCGTGATAGCTCTCCAATGCATTGAGTAAGGATATATAGTTAAACGACATGGTTTCATCTAAGATATTTAGGCAATAATCTCTGATGAGTGTTCCAAACATAACAATGATGGTAACTCCCTATGTAGATGTAGAATCTAAAATGAATGTATGATATTGATGCCACAATTTAAAATTATGATTTATTATTCCCATGAATGTTTTTGGAATCATATGTTTTAATTATGTATGTTAAAGGGTTTAGGTTTTATGGGTGAAAAGTATGATTTCATGAAAATGTTTTCATGGTTTTAAATTATTAATGGGAAAATAGTTTCATTACATATTTAATATTCATTATTTTTATTTTTGTGTTCATCCGATTTTTTAAAATGATTTTAAAAGTCCAAAATATTTTTAAGGATGAAGAAGATTCAATGATAAATTTATTTAAGAAATGTCTTGAAAAGAAATCATATTTTATATTAAAAGGATTTCTTTTGTTGATAAAGGATACTGAGTATATGTGTCCACTTATAATGTATGAGTTTAACATGTAGGATTTTGTCCTAATTATATAAAACTATAAACATAAAATCTACTCAAATTTTAATTATTGTTCAAAATTGTAGAATATGTTAAGTTTAAAGCTGGGAGGTTATAATTGGTTTCAGAGGACGGTTCTGACGACACTAGAGATTCGGATATTTTCTAAAGTGTTAGGTATATCATCATCATCTTATATTTTTAATTTTTATTATATTTTTAATGAATTAAAATAACTTTTGAGGATATATGTTTTGAACTATTATGGTGAATGAAGTTATTTTTAGAGACATCACCTTTGAGATTATTATGGTTTATAACATTTTGGGAATTATAATTAATTGCACGTGATAAACATCGAGGTTAAAATCAATTATGGTTATTTTTTAGGATTAAATCTAAATTTTTGGAATTTTATAAAATAATATAGTTTTTTAAAAGGGACAACACCCAAACCATTTGAAAACCTGCCACATCGGACAAGGCTCGATGAATTGAATCCACAACTGAAGTGAAATATGAGTTTATAACAAACAACTGGACTTTTTGATGCCCTTGTTTAGTATGAATTATTATTTTTAGTTAAATTATTTTATGGATTAAGAATATTTTCATTTTAAAAACATATATTTTATCAAATAGGTAACTATGGGATTAGAAGATGATTTGGGGATTAAGTTATAAATTTTATTTAGAAAGACGTTCAATATTTTTAGAACCGTATGTGCCTAAGGAAAATAGAATACTATGGGATTTAAAATTTCGAGTAATGGTTGCAATATATTAAGGAAGAATCTATTATTTTAATTATAGAATCATGGGAATTATATTATTTATAGAAGTTATTGACTATCATGTAGAACATGTTATTAAGGTTAATTACTTTTTGGTATAATACATTTAGGGTGGTTGATGTTTTTTGAATGTAATTGTTAAAATTTATCTAGGTTGATTAAGAAGTAAAATTATTGTTATTATTTGGTTTCAATATTAGTTTGAATTATTTTGAGTAATTTAATTAATTTTATTTGTTGAATGAGCTTTTTTGGAATATTGATATTATTATTTAATTTTGGAGATATTAGTTGTTTTCAATCAAATAAAGGATAATTGTTTTGTGTAATTATCTTATTTAATCCGATATTTGGGATATTGGTTAATTTTTCAAGACATTAGGGTTATATCATTAATCTTTTTTGGTTTATGTGAGCTTTTATAAGTTGATCATAGTGCTTCAAGTGTGAAAATTTCATCTAAAATACTCATCATTTGAAGAAAAAGACATGTTTGTGGTCATATTTGTTAATGGTATGATATTGTACATTTCAATTAAGTGTATTTAATTATTTTATTGTTTTATGTTCTAATATAATTCCACAAATATTTCAAAATGATTTAAAAACATATTTCACTTACTTTTATAACCACGAAATCAAAGACTCTTTAACCCATTACAAGTTTGTGGTTTTTTTATCGGTAAATTTATCTTGATCATCTTTTCTATCAATATAAATCAAAACATGATGTCTATTTGTTTTTACATATCCATGTTATCCTACAATGAATCCTAGTGGGTGTTATGTCAGGTTACCTTTGTATTGTCATTTCTTTCTTTTAAAGTGGAAGTTTTATTAATCCTTTTTCTACAGTGTGAATTAAATTAATGTATTTTTAATAATCAAAACATAGTTACGTACCCAAAATTCAAATTTAGATCGTTCCATTTGTAAAAGGGAGATAATATAAAATCTTGAGTTTATAAAAGGAGGAAATATGTTCCATAGTGTATATAATTCTCCACATTGAACATATGAAAACAAACAAAATATTATTATGTTAACTTGTAACATAATAATTGAAATGGTAGAAATGAACAATATTAATCTATTTATGAATATATTTTTTACATATGTATAAAATCAATTTATTTCGAAAAATTATATTAAAATTAAAATAGAACCCATTTTTATTTAAAAAGAAACGTTTTCATGAAAAATTATTTAAATGAAAATATGCGAGTTTATAAAATAATAAAATAAATCTTTATGGATTTTATTAATGAAATATATATTTAATATAATAAATTTATTTTTTCAAAGTCATATTTTATGTTTTCTTCACATGTCATAAGAACAAATTCAGTTTTCGGATAAAATATGTATTTATAAAAAATACAGTTTTACCGAATTTGATGTAAAACCAATTTTAAATCTTTTTTTGACACTTTTAAGGTAAATTTAATAAAATAAAATTCTTCTATGTAATCTGGACAACAAAATTACTTTAAATGAAATTGTTTGTATTTTTCTGATAAAATTCTAATTTTAATGAATACTAAAAGATATATCATTTAAATTCAAAAATACTTCTTCGTATATTTTATTTATATTGTCTTATTATATTTTTAATTTATATTAAATTATAATTACATTATCTTATTAAAATTTAATAAAAAAATTCATTAGAAGTAATTTCAAATTGAAATTATATATAAATGCCCACTAATCATTTGATGGTCTTTACTTTAAAAAAACATATTTTCTCATTTACACAACCATTATTATTTTTTATTAAAATTTCAAAAACTTATTTGTTTAGAAGTTGGAGGAATGGATTCCATATTTAGAAATAATAGTTAAAAATTATTAAAACTGCAACCTTTTATTTTTCAACATTATTAATAGAAAAATTATTAATAAATTTTATTACCACGGTTATAAATAAATCGGGTAATTAAAGGTAAAAAAATATACTAACAAAATAAAACAACTCTAACACTTGTACATATTTTAGTGGATGAGTTTATACTGACCAAACTTATACATGGGTTGATTATAAGTCCTCATGGAGTCACAATGATGTGATTCTGATACATATAAACATTTTATTTAAAATTCTGATGTCATAATAAGGATTATTATAAGTAAAACAATTATAATACTGGGTTATTAAATCGATATATTAGACTATAAATAGTAATTAGAAATATAATATTATTTCCTAAATCATTTTAATTCATTTCCAATTTTTAGGGAATTAATAAATAAATAAAATGGTGAGAAAAATTTGATGTGGTTGTTTCTTAATTTATGAAAGAATCAAATAAATGATATTTTAAATTTTAAAATACATAATATCTAACATAATTTATGCCAACCAAAATTTTATATATTTATTTGAAATTTCATGGTGATTTAATGAATTTGGTTTCAACTTAACATGATGTTATGATATTTGTTTAATGTCAACTACTGAATAGTGTCAAAACAAACACTATTAGTATTTTAAAATATAATTTTTTTATTAAATTATAATAAATTACCAAAATATATGATTCTTATAAACAGTTAGAATAAGTTGAAATATGTCATAAATGTCACTTTTATAGGTCTTTATTATTGGTTAGTGTAATTACATTAACCGACAATGTATACATAACATAATATCATGGTTATATTAAGAAGGGTAAAAAGGATTAATCCAAAAATATAAGGCTTACAAAATTTTCAAAAATGTCCAATTTTAATTTTATGATATCTTGTCAACCAAAAATAATATTATATTTGAAATAAATGATTTTGGGACCATTTTTTATAGAAATTTAATTTATATTTATTTTATATTTTAATAGTATCCAAGAGTTCCCCACCCCTCTCCAATAAAAAGGTACACACTATTATCTAATAATACAAATTCTATAGCCTTTTGGATCATCCAATAGACACCCAAAAGTATTCCAAGAATTCCTCTCCACATTTTTGAGGGAATAATTTTTGCATAATACCCACATCTGTAATGTTAATGTGTTCATCAACGGTGATAAAACAAAGAATATGAATCGTTTTTTAAGTGATTATATTTTATTTATTCTTCCTCATTTTATAAATTAAATTCTCTAAAGATGAAAAAATAAAAAAAACTATTCTCAATAAAATTATATGTTATTATGTTTATATCATCACATAAATTAATCTCTAATTTCATCAAATGGGAAAAGAACATTTTGTTTGTGTGTTTGGCGGACTTCCATCTCACAAACCTATATATTTCATTATTCATTTTATTCTATCATGACTGGTTATAAGGAGGTAATAAATGTATATCTATGTTATTAATGACATATTTTTTATTTTAAAGGAATAATATTTCAATTTTCATCTTAGTTTCTATGCACATACAAATGATAATGTTGTTCACACGTACGTGTGAACTATCACCTCAACGATTCGATGTGGATCATTTTTATTCACCACCTCACATGTTTGATATATATAAAAATATTTAAATTATTATTGTGATGTTAATAATATTATTATATTATGTTAGGTTAAAATATTAATTACATTAGTATAATAATGATCAATGAAGTTGGAAATGTTACTCGTTCGTATGTACAAAAAACTGTCTCCATTATTATAACATTGTTCATTTTTATACCATAAATGATTGCTTTCCATTGAATTGTATAATTGATGTATTAATTGGATTACTAACACATTAAAATTATTATGGAGATTATAGACATATTTCCACATTCATTAGTGACAGCAAAACAATGTTCATTTTTGAGTTATGTACTAAATATCGACAAAACATTCGATATGAACATAAATAATTATAAAATTTTTATTACATGATAATATGTGATATAAAATGAATAATATAAATTAAAATTTTATCCTGAAATTATAAATTGTCAAATTTTTATTATTCTGGAATATAATGATTGTATGTGATGAGTCAAAGTCAAGGTAAGTGACTTCATCTGAATATCTTATCGTTGAGGAATATCGTGATGTTATGAACCCTTATTATCCTATATGGTTTATAAATAACTAATTAGTAACATTATATCAATAATTAATATATTATAATGACATTTATGTTTTTGTGTAATTTGAATATTTAACAATTTTATTCACGTGATAATCATGTTGTCAGGGAATTTAATAAACCAATTTCTTTTATGGGGGTTAAGTTTATATTTCTTGAATATTTCTTAAAACTCTTATGTGTAAAATGATTTTTTATTATCTTATAATTTATATCATTAATTTTTTATAAATTAATCTTTTTTATGGAATGTTTGAATTCCCATGTAAAACGACAAAAGGAATGTTTTTAACTTATATGGGGGAAACGACTTCTTTGCCATCATAATCGTTATTTGATATTTTTATTCCAATATATGTCTTAATGTTTTTAAAAGGAAAACAAATGACATACTTCCTTTTAATGTATTTTTGTTTCGAAAATGGTTTTGATAATTTATTGACTATATAAATAACATGAATTGGTATCTTGTAATTGCAAGGCAGAAATGTTATTTTTCCTTTATAAATGATTTATGTGTTGTTATTATTCTTTGGTTCTTGGGAATTTCGTATTTATACCACTGGTTCAGTGAAAAAACGAGGGTTGGTGAGCCTGTGATAGCCCTCCAATTCATTAGGCAATGAGAAGGAGTGAAACAATAGGTTTATCCTAATATATTAATATAATATATTTTGATATGTATTCCAACCATAACCTTGATGGTTACTCTCTATATAGATGTGAAATCTACAACATTAGTATTATATAGATCCCAAAAGTTACCTTTATGATTTATTAATTCCATTATTTTTCGTGAATATTATTATTTAAGGAGGTATCTATTAGAATTTAGGATTTACGGTAGAATAATATGATTTTGTGACAACTATTTCACGAGTTTAAAATATTCATGGACTAACATAATTATTTCTTATTTTATATTCTTTGAATATATATTTGTTTTCATCCAAAAGTTTTAAATGTTTTTCATAATATATAAGATTTATAAGGAAAAATAATATTCCATTATGAAAATATTGATGATTTGTCTTGAAAATAAAACATGTTTTATGTTAAATGGGTTACTTTGGTTGAAAAAATAGATACAGAGTATAAGTCTCCACTAGTAATGTATGAGCATACTATATAAGATTTTATCCTAATTCACATAAATTCAAAACATAAATGATCTTATAATGACAATTATATTTAAAATAACCAATAATAAGTAGTTTTTTTAGTTGGGTGCATATAATTTGAATTTATACAGATAATTTATTATCATATAATATGATTTATTATATATTACTTTCTTATTTATAATTAAAATTGAATCAATTTCCATTTAATTATATAATTTTAGTGATCAAATGTGATATTTTAGTTACTATTTAAATACATATTATGATAATTATAGAACCCAAAAAAATAATTAGATTGTAATGACCTTTTAATAATAATATTATTTTTTCATTTAGTATTTCATGATTTTAGTATATCATTTTTCTGTTTTGTAGTTAAAATAACCCAAATTTGAACATAAAACATATTGGGCTCTGTGTATGGTTATGGAAGATTAAAATATCATTATTATATATGAATAAAAATATTAATTATATTATTTTAAATTTATTGATCATATTGCATGTTGTTTATAAATAATGATGATTAATATGAAAAATGAAAAATATTAAATGATGGTTGTAATAATCATCACAACACACTATTTACATTATTTTTCCCTTTGTTGACAGAAACAAATTCATAAAACAGGGGAAAATTAATATATAAACAATTATTTATAAACAATGATTTGTAATTTTTCATATTTATAGGGTATTTTTAGTTTTGGAAGATAAGGATAAATTATAAAATGATATATATTAAATAATTCACATATTGATACGTTTTACAATATTTTGAAAGTATTCATTAAAATATTTGGTTATATGTAATTATTTGAGTCCAAAGGAATAAGTAATTAGATATGATTATAAGATGACCATATTGTAGTGTTTCATGGATATATTCTTTGGAAATGTGAGTATAGAATTTGAGTAAGGGTTACACATTTATAATTGAATTGATGGGATGTTTTGGAACAACCCATATCATTTTCACTAGTGTGATTTTACTATTCCGTTGTAAATGGCTTCAAAAAGTAATAAATATAAGGATTGTCTGAGTCTTGTTAGATAAAAACTTTAGAAACTCATTCATGATAAACATTTGAGTGTTTTATATCATTCATTTTTTTAATATATTTTAATACAAAATTAATTAGTATGGTAATTAAATTTTTAGCTTCGTAATTAATATTAATTATAAAATAAATGTTGATCCATTAACAAAATTTGAACATTATTATTTAAAATTTTAAATAATTAAATAAAATGATATTTTTAATTATTTACTAAGTTTATTTTAATATTAGAACCCGCAACATTAAAAAATACTTTGGAAAAATTACATTAATTTTTTTTGTAATCTTTGGTTATTGAAATTGTCAATTCAAATGAAATATATATTTATAATATAAAAAATGGATAAGATATTAATTGAATTAAAAAACCAAATCTCATTATGAGATAATATTATTTAACATAAATAGCAAAATAAATTTTAAATAATCAAATATTTTATTATTATTATAATATTTTTAGATGAATTATTTATAATCATAATTAGTATATTTTAAAGAATAATATTTCTAATTAAATAAACATTTTATTACCTAAATGGTTTTTAATATAATTTATTATGAATATATAATGATAAAACCAAAAAAAAATTATTTTTTGATAAATAAATCGTATTTGAATAAAAATTGTACTTTATAAAAATTACATAAAATATCATGTTCCATTAAAATTTTTATTTAAATTGAAATATTATGTCAAAATACTCAAAACTATATCATTAATTATTAAATAATATCTTGAATGATGTTATAAATAAATTTCAATTGGAAAATTTAAATTTTCGAGTAATAACTTTTATTATTCAAATTTCATAAAATTTTATATATAAATATCCATTACCCCGTTATTAATAAGAAATATAATTTATCATTATTAATTGTGTTTTTTGTGAATTAGAAAAGAATATCATATACAAATTATATTGCTAGATAAATAATATTCTGAATAATACCTTAATTTTTTTCATATTAGATATTTTAATTGAACATTATTAATATTGAAGAAGACAGTAATTTATTGCTATATATTTTTAATAAAATATTTACTAGTATAAAATTTAGATAACTCAATAAATTTGTTTTATACATCATCCAAAATTATATCATGGTTTCAATTAAGTTTTCTATTTGATGTGAAGAAAGTGATCGAATATATAGACATATTTAATTGTACTCTTATATTAAAATATTGGAGTCTTATAATATTAAACTATAGAGCCCATAATTTAATTTAATTACCCCTTTAATTAAGTATTTTATGTGAGTAAAATTATTCGGTTAATGATTGGGAGATTTTGGAAGAATTTATACTATTTGTTGTGTTGTTCAAATGGTGATTGCTTTGATCATGGCTAATAAAAACTAAAAAAATTAATATAAAATATGTAAACATTGATTCACCATGATCTAGATAGTCATATGGTTAGGTACATGGTGTGGGGAAACAATGAAGACAACTATGAGTATTTGAGGTTTTGGAGACAGTGGCATATGAATGGTTAAAGCATGGTTTCCCAAACTATTTGTCCTAAATGTGCATGACATAAAATCATGAAATTGTGGATCTTCTTTAGTTTTACTCTTAATTTTCTCATTTATACCAAATAACAATAATAAAATAAATTCACCTCTTCTAAAGGCATTAGATATAATTCTTTCTTGATGTTGGAGAAATTTGTTTGTGTTTCATAGTGTTTTGAAACCCAATTCTATTGGTAAATATAACATCTTCATTATTTTTTTTAGTTTCATCTTATTAAATCACTAATTTTTGTATATCTTGTTATTTAGAGAAAATATATGATATTTTGATCTAATAAGACGGTATTTTGTTGTATTGATGTGAGGTAACAAGAGATAATGTCGGTTTTAGGAGTTCCAACATGGTTTTGTTTGAAGAAATCATGATGTTTTCCATTTTCTCTATGTTTTCTCAGGTATTTGAATTCTCCCTCACATACACATAATATAATATGATGATTTGGAATCATATTTATTTATTTTCTTGGAATTTCTTGTGAAATAATTTTACAAAACAAGTTACAAAACATCTTGAGTGCTGGTTTATGGAATTGGGTAATTGTTGTGAAATTTTCGAAATGAATTATTTTAAAATAATGATTTTAAGAAATTTATTTTTGGTATTATTCTGAGAAATTTTTTTTTAATACTCTTCAATAAAAATAATTATTTAATTGTTTATTAACAATTGGTTTGACATGTTTTTTGAATAATTTGTCAGTGTGTGTTCATCATTTTTGATATGACCCTATAGAAGGGGAATGTGTCATTGAGGTACTCGTATATGGTTACCCTTTGAAAGCATGGTATGTGCATATGATGCTTCTCATGTGTATGTAATAGTTATTTTAGCATGACTATATGGATATTTTGTTATTTTTATTGGAATGGGTTATGCTCGAGGAATTGTGATATATTTTGAAGGACTTTATTGGATATTTTCTGTGAAAAATATTTTATCCAGATAATTCATACATTTTATCATGTCACGACCCGACCTCGGGGCCCGTGCCGTGACTACCCCAAGCCCGCCTTCCATAGGCCAGGGGCTGGCGACTAGCACCAAGGCGTAAAATCCCGGTAAACAGGGAAGGTATTGCCTTTATAAGTAACAACCACCACAGAGTCAGCAAGCGGAAAGTAACTACAAGTGCAGAAAAGTAAAGGGGGCCGGAATACAAGCCCAACTGAAAGTACAACTGAAAAAGTAAAGAACAGCAACTGAAGAAAAGACGGCGGCCTCGTGTCGTCCACTGGCAATCCCACCTGAAGGGTGGGTACAGATAGCCTCCAGGCTCCTCGGGTCCCACGTCCGCTCCGAGCACGTCCCGCCCAGTGGTCCACCTCCAGGTACCGTCCTGCTCCACGCCCCAACCGAGATCAGCGCTGTCCGTCGTCTGCATCCAACACAACAAGGTGCGGGCATAGCCCGTGCAGGGGTGAGTATAAGCTACTCAGTAAGGACCCCGAGACCCCCGAAGGTCTCCCGAAATCCACAAAGGATATAGCACAAAAGAAAGATGCAATCACGAAGTAACATCTGACTCGACTTAGGTATATGCCCATACATATACCTAAGTCCCCAATTCTAGCTCTGCTCACGAGCTCAAGAACAACTCAATCCACGCAGGAAAGCAAGACTCAAATCCACAAGGAGAGTAAACAGTAAATCCACAAAGGATAGTTCAACACAAACCACAAAGGAGAGTAACATAAGATTAAGCTCAACCAGGTATACTTTTTCAGATGAAGTCAAAGATGATCACTGATCCATCTAAGTCATCGGACCCACGAAGGATCGATAGGTACTAACCCCCGCAAAAGACCCACACAGGATCGGGCTCACACAGAACCTGTAGGCAGTGGCTCACACAGAACCGGTAGTAAGGACCCACATAGGATCGGGCTCACACAGAACCTGTAGCACTGATCCACGTAGGATCGCTGAGTGCAGTAGTCGACGCAGTCCACTGAGGATCTCCGCACAGTCGTCGCCGCAGTCCACGAAGGATCTCTGCTCTGCCGTCGTCGCAGTCCATTGAGGATCTCTGCTCTGCCGTCGTCGCAGTCCACGGAGGATCTTTGCTCTGTCGTCGAAGTCACAGCCAGTGCTAGGGTTCCCGCACACAGCGAGCTCGTTTAGGGGGGGTCCGCTCCACGAGCCGAGAGGCTGATACATCAACTGACACGTAGTCCGAAGTTGATGTATCCAAAAGTTCCGTATCGACAACAGGATCTCAACGCAACAGACGGCGCGTCAATCGGACGCCCGGTCTGAGAGTTATTGGCATTTTCGCCCCAGGGGCCCGGTTGGTTTTTAGGGCAAAACCAACCCGACCGTACTCCGCCTGTATCCGATCCTCGGGCGGAGTATGCCAAAAGTTCCGTCTCACTTAGAGGAAACTACCACAGCTGACGGTACGTCAATCGGACGTCCGTAGCTCAAGTTATGAGTGTTTCCGCTCCGAGGGCCCGGTTGGTTTCGTGTACGAACCAACCCGGCCGAACCCAAAGTCTTCCGAAACCTTGAGTATAATATACCGAAACGACCGTATCGATCCAAGGATCGCGTATCCGCTGACGGTTCGTCAATCGGAGGTCTCAGGCCCAAGATATGGGAAAAAGACCGAAGAAGGCCCGGAAACGGGGGTTCTGGGTCCGGGGCGACCCGCCCCGAACCACCCCTGGGTCCGCCGAACCGGGTCGACCCGAACCGGGTCGGCCCGACCCGGCTCGGCCTCGGCCGAGGGCCGAAGAAACCGCCGCGGGTTTGACCCGCAGCTTGGAGGAACGCGGCCCGCGCGGGCCGCGTGCTGGGTGGCCGGACCGCGGACGCGGTCCGGCGGTTTGCCGCCGCCGCGGCTCGGCCGCGGCGGAATTTCCAGCGGCGCGCCGGGCGCCGCCGCCTTCCGCGGGCCGCCGGAGTTGCTCCGGTGGCCCGTTTTGCCTCCCGTCTGCGCCATTGCTCCTCCCGGGGGCCGATCTTCACTGCGGGATCAACGGATCACCCTTTCCGCACGGTTCGTCATCGTCCGCCAAATCCGCACAACAAAAAGATCGGCGGAGGGTTGCCGGGTCTTGTTCGTTAGATCCGCACCCTCCGCGTTAGTCATAAACAACGGGAGGAAAAGAAAATAATCAACAACAATTTTAATTAAATTAAAATTGTTCGGAGATCAGGTTCTTTATTTTAAAAGAATAAACACGGGGAATAAAAATACTCCAACAACCCTTACCTTGTCGTCGTCGGACGTGAGGTCGTCGCGGAATCGCTCGTCGCGGAAGGAGGGGATCGTCGCGTCGTTGCGGAGGAGACGTTCGTCGCACCGCGGGAAAAACGCCGCGCCGACGATCTCCGGATCAAGATCAAACGGATTTAATTAATTTAAATCCGTTGATATCGAATTATAAAAAGGGGAGAATTAGAAGATTCGATTCTCACCTTAAACCGCTGATCGTAGGTCCGCCGCGGAAGAAGAGGCGCCGTAGAAGAAGAAGGAGAAGGTCGCGGAAAAGTTTGTTGACGTCGCGGATCGTGCGTCGTTGAATTCCGGTTCCGGCGTTCTTCGCGTTCTTCGCGTTCTTCGCGTTCTTCGCGGGGAGGGTGGAGGTTTAGAGGATCTCGCATAACAGGAGGATCCTCCAAAATAGACAAGTTTGTCTATTTTATTATTTTTCCAACAAACGCAAAACGCGTATGTAACGACCCATTAAATTCGTTGAATTAATTCAACGAATGAAACAGCCCATTTAATTCACGAAATAAACCGCCCAATTAAATGGTCTGTTAAGAAATAAAGAAAACGCGTCGGTTGACTTTTCAGTTACTTTGACGGGTTTTCGCGGGTGCGTTACTTAGCGAAAGAAACGGCGGGGCTCGTGCGGGCCCTGCCTCACAAATATCCTACCAAGAGGGTAGGATATTTCCGGATAGCACCCTATCCGCTTTAACTCAGTTCAAGTGGCTTCCAAGTGACTTCCAAGCAGCTTAAGTGAAATAAAATAAAGTTGTCGCACAAATTTTATTTTATTTCTGTCTTAAAGCCCCAAAATTTAAAAACCACGTCTGAGAAAACGCAACTCTGGAAGAGGCGTTTCTAAGCAAATACCGGCGCTGCGATTTCATCAGTGCCCTCAGAATTCGATTCCGGGCACCGGTTCAAAAGATAGAAAAACCCGCTCGTCCGTTCACTGAACGTACCCGAGCCAAACTTCGGAAATTGATTCTGGGCACACCGGGCCTCAGAATCAGGTGCCGTCTAAAGCTGAGCTCTTGTAAAATTCCAAAGAAAATTAAGAAAAAAAAAATTCCTTGAAATTTGCGGGTCTTTACATTACTCCCACCTCAGGGCTTTACGTCCCCGTAACGATACATCAAAAACTAGGGGAACAAATGGGGGTACTGAGCACGCATCTGAGCCTCCCGCTCCCAAGTGCTCTCCTGGAGGTTCCCGTGCTGCCATCTGACGCGCACAAGAGGAATCGACCGCCCACGTAGGACCCGCTCCTGTCAATCCTCGATCTCCACTGGGACCTCCGCAAAAGTCGCCCCATCGTCCACGTCCAGCTCCCCAAAGTCGATGATGTGCGTCGGGTCGTGCACGTATCTCCTCAGCTGAGACACGTGGAAGACGTCGTGCACCCGGTGCAACTGAGGTGGTTGAGCCAGGCGATAAGCCACCTCTCCTATTCTACTGAGGGCCTAGAAAGGCCCGATGAAGCGTGGAGACAAATTGCCACCTCGGCCAAATCTCCGTAAACCACGTCGAGGTGAGACACGCAAAAAGACGTGGTCGCCATCCTCGAACTCTAGTGGCCTCCGCCTCCTGTCAGCATATGACTTCTGCCGGCTCTGAGCTGTCCTCATCCTCTCCTGGATGATCTGGACCTTCTCTGTCGTGGCTCGGACCATCTCTGGTCCCACGAGTGCTGACTCCCCAGGGTCTGTCCAGCACAACGGTGATCTGCAGGGTCTGCCGTACAACGCCTCGTATGGTGCCATCCCGATGGTGGAGTGGTAGCTGTTGTTGTACGCGAACTCCACCAAGGGTAGGTGGTCCTCCCAGCTGCGACCAAAGTCGAGAACACATGCACAGAGCATGTCCTCGAGTGTCTGTATGGTCCTCTCCGTCTGACCATCCGTCTGAGGGTGGAAGGCTGTGCTCAGATGGAGCCGCGTCCCGAACGCCTCCTGCAACCCCTTCCAAAGCCGGGAAGTGAAACGAGCATCTCGATCGGAGACGATAGACGATGGCACACCGTGAAGCCGTACGATCTCCTGGACGTAAAGACGTCCCAAGCTCTCCACTGAGCCCTGCTCTCTGATGGGTAAGAAGTGTGTCGACTTGGTGAGTCGGTCGACAATCACCCAAATGGAGTCGTGACCTCTGGAAGTGCGTGGAAGTCCAGTCACGAAGTCCATAGATATGCCATCCCACTTCCACTCCGGGACCTCCAAGGGCTGTACCAAGCCTGCTGGTACCTGATGCTCTGCCTTCACCTGCTGGCAGGTGAGGCATCGTGAAACGAACTCTGCCACAGCTTTCTTCATGCGCGGCCACCAGTGCTGTCGTCTGAGATCCTGGTACATCTTCGCCACTCCGGGATGCACCGCCAAGGTAGAAGTGTGAAACTCTCTCAGCACCTCCTCTCGTAAAGCGATTGGTACGAAGGTACATCCTCTGAAAAGGATGTCGTGCTCTGCTCCAAGGGAGAAACCATCAGGCGCCTGACCTGAGGATATCAGTGCACACCGGGTCTCACAGTCAGCGTCCCCACGCTGAGCCTCTCTGACCCGCTGTAGAAGTGGAGGAGAGACTGTGAGAGACTGAAGAAAGGCTGCTCCGTCTCTATCCACGAAGAATATCTGTAAGGAGGCTAGCTGCTCTGTCGCCTCCTCAAGTAGCTGAATGCCCGTCCTCCTGCTGAGGGCATCGGCTACCACGTTCCCCTTCCCAGGAGTATAGACTATCTCAAAGTCATAGTCCTGGAGGAACTCAAGCCATCTCCGCTGTCTCAGGTTCAGGTCCTTCTGAGAGAAGATATACCTGAGACTCTGGTGGTCAGAAAAGACTGTGAAGCGCTCGCCCATCAGATAGTGCCGCCAAGTCTTCAGAGCGAAGACCACTGCTGCTAACTCCAGGTCATGAGTGGCGTATTTCTTCTCATGCGGCCTCAACTGACGTGATCCGTAGGCGATCACGGCCCGCTCCTGCATCAGGACGCACCCGAGTCCAGTCCCTGACGCATCGCAGTAAACTACGTATCCAACTCCCTCCTCAGGCAACCTCAAGATAGGTGCGCTGGTCAACCTCTGCCTCAGCTCCTGGAAGCTCTGCTGACATCTGTCTGACCACACGAAGGGTTTCCCCTTCTTCGTCAACGCTGAGAGTGGTGCCGCAACTCTGGAGAAGTCTGGCACGAATCTCCGATAGTATTCGGCTATGCCCAAGAAGCTCCGCACCTCCGTCACTCTCCTGGGTGGCTCCCAAGCTAGCACTGCCTCGATCTTCGCGGGATCCACTGCAACTCCCGCCTCAGAGATGACGTGCCCCAAGAAGTGGACCTCACGTAACCAGAACTGGCACTTTGAGAGCTTGCCATAAAGCTGGTTCTCTCGGAGCGTGTCTAGCACAACTCGCAGGTGGTAGGCATGCTCCTCCTCAGTCTTCGAGTATACCAAAATGTCGTCAATGAAGACCACGACAAATCGGTCGAGGTATGGCTGGAAGATCCTGTTCATGAGGCTCATGAACACTTCTGGAGCATTGGTTACGCCGAACGGCATAACCAAGAACTCATAATGGCCATACCGACACCTGAAGGCCGTCTTCTGCACGTCCTCGTCTCGAACTCTGAGCTGATGATAGCCTGACCGGAGGTCTATCTTCGAGAACCACCGCGCTCCCTTGAGCTGATCGAAGAGGTCATCAATCCGTGGCAGCGGATACTTGTTCCTCACTGTCACCTGGTTCAGGCGACGATAGTCGACACACAGTCGCAAGCTCCCGTCCGCCTTCTTGGCGAACAAAATCGGGGGAAGCCCAGGGTGAAACACTGGGTCGGATAAACCCCTTGCTCTGCAAGTCCTCCAACTATACCCGCAGCTCCCGAAGCTCGGCGGGGGCCATCCGATATGCTGGAGTAGATATCGGGGCTATCCCGGGGTACAAGTCGATGTAAAAGTCTACCTCTCTACGAGGAGGTAGCCCTGGAACGTCGTCGGGAAAGACGTCCACGTACTGGTCCACCACTGCAGGAAAAGATGGACTCTGCACGTCCACTGCTCCTAGGATGAGGCTAGCCAACTGATGAGAGATGGGCTGCACTCTCCTCCGCGGAAGTCCATCCTGTGCTGCAAAGGTTCCCTTCTCGCCCGTGAAGGTAAACCTGCTCCCGTCGGTGCAAACACAACGCACCTTGCGCCTAAAACAGTCGATCTGGGCATGAACCGTGGATAGCCAATCCATGCCCAATATGACGTCGTAAGGCCTCGACGCCGCTACAAGGAGATCCCAGCCGAAGCTCTCGCCTCCTAGAGTAAGCTCACACTGCCGGCACCAGTGCGTAATCGTCGAGTCTGCTCCCGTAGGAGTCTCTAGCCGTAAGGATCGAGCCAACGGCTCAGTCGGAATCTCCGAGCTCCGAACAAGGGCAGAGGCTATGAAAGATTGACTCGCTCCTGTGTCTATAAGTACTGCAGTAAGGGTGGAATAGACACAGATCGTACCTCAAATCATCTCTGGCATGTCGGGGTCGTAGGCCTCCACTGCCTGGAGCTGGGCCTGTCCCTGCCCGCCAGCTCCCTGTGGTCGAGGTGGCCCTCCTGGTGGTCGTGGGGGTAGAGCCTGGAAGCGTCGCCCACCACCCGCTGCTCGGCCAGCTCCTCTGCCTCGTCCGCCTCCTCCCTGCGGACTGCCACGGTCGACCCTCTGCCTCTGCCTGGGTAGCCCCTCCACCGACTGCTGCTCCTCTGATCGGCGAGTCGGGCAGTCACGAGCCATGTGACCCTGCCCGCCGCAGGAGTAGCACAGCCTGCCTCTCGGAAGGCTGGCATTCCGCTGTGTGCCCCGCACTGCTGAGCCGGTGTCCTGAGGCCGTCTGCATGGGGGTCTGGTCTGCCTGGACCCGAGAGTCATCCGTCGGCTACCTGCTGCCGAAGACTCAGCTACCTGCCGCCCTGCGCTAGGTCTCGCCGCTGAAGAAGGATCTGCCAGGAAGCTCTCGATCAGGAGGGCTCGCTCCAGCACTCCCGCCTGGGTCGGAATGCTGAGGGAGATCAGCGACGCCCGAATCTCCTGTCGCAAGCCCTGCTCGAAGGTCTGGGCCCGGAAGAAGGGGTCCCGTACCATGTCGGTCGAGTAGCGAGATAGGTCAGTGAACCTCGCCGCGTACTGAGCGACCGTCATGCTGCCCTGGCGCAGCTGGAGAAGCTCCTGGATGCGCACCGCTCGGAGGGTGGCCGGGACGAACTCAGAGCGGAAGAGGCTCTCGAAGTCCGTCCATAGCAAGGATGCCTCATGGTGAACCTGGAGCATCAAGCTCCACCATCGTCATGCCGCCGCCTGCAGGAGGCTCGCCGCGAGAATCACCATGAGATCCGCTGGTGTCCTCACTAGCCTAAAGATCCGTACCACCGTCTCTAGCCAGTACTCGGCGGCCTGGGGGTCCGCCTCACCGCGAAACCTGGGCGGTCCCTGGCTCTGAAACTCATGCAGTGCCCTGAGGCGACGTGCATCGTCAGCGTCTGGTACTGGTAGCATCGGTGGCTCGGCGGGTAAAGCTACCGCCGGTGCCACTGCTGGCAAAGGGCCCTGCACCGAGGCCTCGTCGCTCGGTGGGCTGCCGTCGCGCCCTACACTCAGAACCCTAGCTGGCTGTCGTCGCGGGGCCATCCTGAAAAGGAGAACAAGAGCACCACAGTCAGAACAGTATACCTGGTGAGCTGGCACAAGTAATCACAAGGAAAACCTGAGACTTTCATAAAGCAGATCAGTATACCCGGTGAGCTGACACAAGTAATCACGAAGAAAACATGAAACACACACGCAATCAATGTTTTCATGCATTAAGTCGGAAATCAGGAGTCAGGGTCCTGGTGTACGGATACGTCGGCCGCCGCACCAACACTGGGCTCCCTGAACTGATAACCACACTCAATACACTAAACACTATTGCTTCATATAGAAAGAAAAGACGATCAGAGTCTGCGGTAGAACCGACCACCTCTGATACCAATTTGTCACGACCCGACCTCGGGGCCCGTGCCGTGACTACCCCAAGCCCGCCTTCCATAGGCCAGGGGCTGGCGACTAGCACCAAGGCGTAAAATCCCGGTAAACAGGGAAGGCATTGCCTTTATAAGTAACAACCACCACAGAGTCAGCAAGCGGAAAGTAACTACAAGTGCAGAAAAGTAAAGGGGGCCGGAATACAAGCCCAACTGAAAGTACAACTAAAAAAGTAAAGAACAGCAACTGAAGAAAAGACGGCGGCCTCGTGTCGTCCACTGGCAATCCCACTTGAAGGGTGGGTACAGATAGCCTCCAGGCTCCTCGGGTCCCACGTCCGCTCTGAGCACGTCCCGCCCAGTGGTCCACCTCCAGGTATCGTCCTGCTCCACACCCCAACCGAGATCAGCGCTGTCCGTCGTCTGCATCCAACACAACAAGGTGCGGGCATAGCCCGTGCAGGGGTGAGTATAAGCTACTCAGTAAGGACCCCGAGACCCCCGAAGGTCTCCCGAAATCCACAAAGGATATAGCACAAAAGAAATATGCAATCACGAAGTAACATCTGACTCGACTTAGGTATATGCCCATACATATACCTAAGTCCCCAATTCTAGCTCTGCTCACGAGCTCAAGAACAACTCAATCCACGCAGGAAAGCAAGACTCAAATCCACAAGGAGAGTAAACAGTAAATCCACAAAGGATAGTTCAACACAAACCACAAAGGAGAGTAACATAAGATTAAGCTCAACCAGGTATACTTTTTCAGATGACGTCAAAGATGATCACTGATCCATCTAAGTCGTCGGACCCACGAAGGATCGATAGGTACTAACCCCCGCAAAAGACCCACACAGGATCGGGCTCACACAGAACCTGTAGGCAGTGGCTCACACAGAACCGGTAGTAAGGACCCACATAGGATCGGGCTCACACAGAACCTGTAGCACTGATCCACGTAGGATCGCTGAGTGCAGTAGTCGACGCAGTCTACTGAGGATCTCTGCACAGTCGTCGCCGCAGTCCACGAAGGATCTCTGCTCTGCCGTCGTCGCAGTCCACTGAGGATCTCTGCTCTGCCGTCGTCGCAGTCCACGGAGGATCTTTGCTCTGTCGTCGAAGTCACAGCCAGCGCTAGGGTTCCCGCACACAGCGAGCTCGTTTAGGGGGGGGGGGTCCGCTCCACGAGCCGAGAGGCTGATACATCAACTGACACGTAGTCCGAAGTTGATGTATCCAAAAGTTCCGTATCGACAACAGGATCTCAACGCAACAGACGGCGCATCAATCGGACGCCCGGTCTGAGAGTTATTGGCATTTTCGCCCCAGGGGCCCGGTTGGTTTTTAGGGCAAAACCAACCCGACCGTACTCTGCCTGTATCCGATCCTCGGGCGGAGTATGCCAAAAGTTCCGTCTCACTTAGAGGAAACTACCACAGCTGACGGTACGTCGATCGGACGTTCTTAGCTCAAGTTATGAGCGTTTCCGCTCCGAGGGCCCGGTTGGTTTCGTGTACGAACCAACCCGGCCGAACCCAAAGTCTTCCGAAACCATGAGTATAATATACCGAAACGACCGTATCGATCCAAGGATTGCGTAGCCACTGACGGTTCGTCAATCGGAGGTCTCAGGCCCAAGATATGGGCAAAAGACCGAAGAAGGCCCGGAAACGGGGGTTCTGGGTCCGGGGCGACCCGCCCCGAACCACCCCTGGGTCGGCCGAACCGGGTCGGCCCGACCTGGCCCGACCCGGTTAGGCTGGGTCTGGTCCGGCCTGGGCGCGGCCCGGCCGACCAGACCGGCCGGCTCGGCCTCGGCCGAGCGGCCGAAGAAACCGCCGCGGGTTTGACCCGCGGCTTGGAGGAACGCGGCCCGCGCGGGCCGCGTGCTGGGTGGCCGGACCGCGGACGCGGTCCGGCGGTTCGCCGCCGCCGCGGCTCGGCCGCGGCGGAATTTACGGCGGCGCGCTGGGCGCCGCTGCCGACTTCCGCGGGCCGCCGGAGTTGCTCCGGTGGCCCGTTTTGCCTCCCGTCTGCGCCATTGCTCCTCCCAGGGGCCGATCTTCACTGCGGGATCAACGGATCGCCCTTGCCGCAAGGTTCGTCGTCGTCCGCCAAATCTGCACAACAAAAAGATCGGCGGAGGGTTGCCGGGTCTTGTTCGTTAGATCCGCACCCTCCGCGTTAGTCATAAACAACGGGAGGAAAAGAAAATAATCAACAACAATTTTAATTAAATTAAAATTGTTCGGAGATCAGGTTCTTTATTTTAAAATAATAAACACGGGGAATAAAAATACTCCAACAACCCTTACCTTGTCGTCGTCGGACGTGAGGTCGTCGCGGAATCGCTCGTCGCGGAAGGAGGGGATCGTCGCGTCGTTGCGGAGGAGACGTTCGTCGCACCGCGAGAAAAACGTCGCGCCGACGATCTCCGGATCAAGATCAAACGGATTTAATTAATTTAAATCAATTGATATCGAATTATAAAAAGGGGAGAATTAGAAGATTCGATTCTCACCTTTAACCGCTGATCGTAGGTCCGCCGCAGAAGAAGAGGCGCCGTATAAGAAGAAGGAGAAGGTCGCGGAAAAGTTTGTTGACGTCGCGGATCGTGCGTCGTTGAATTCCGGTTCCGGCGTTCTTCGCGTTCTTCGCGTTCTTCGCGTTCTTCGCGGGGAGGGTGTAGGTTTAGAGGATCTCGCACAACAGGAGGATCCTCCAAAATAGACAAGTTTGTCTATTTTATTATTTTGCCAACAAACGCAAAACACGTAAGTAACGACCCATTAAATTCGTTGAATTAATTCAACGAATGAAACAGCCCATTTAATTCACGAAATAAACCGCCCAATTAAATGGTCTGTTAAGAAATAAAGAAAACGCGTCGGTTGACTTTTCAGTTACTTTGACGGGTTTTCGCGGGTGCGTTACTTAGCGAAAGAAACGGCGGGGCTCGTGCGGGCCCTGCCTCACAAATATCCTACCAAGAGGGTAGGATATTTCCGGATAGCACCCTATCCGCTTTAACTCAGTTCAAGTGGCTTCCAAGTGACTTCCAAGCAGCTTAAGTGAAATAAAATAAAGTTGTCGCAAACATTTTATTTTATTTCTGTCTTAAAGCCCCAAAATTTAAAAACCACGTCTGAGCAAACGCAACTCCGGAAGAGGCGTTTCTAAGCAAATACCGGCGCTGCGATTTCATCGGTGCCCTCAGAATTCGATTCCGGGCACCGGTTCAAAAGATAGAAAAACCCGCTTGTCCGTTCACTGAACGTACCCGAGCCAAACTTCGGAAATTGATTCCGGGCACACCGGGCCTCGGAATCAAGTGCCGTCTGAAGCTGCGCTCTTGTAAAATTCCAAAGAAAATTAAGAAAAAAAAATTTCCTTGAAATTTGCGGGTCTTTACATATCAAATATATAAAAATGTTTTAAATAGTTTAATATATATATATATATATATATATATATATATTATTTTATATAAATAAGATAACGTGTTTTATCCTAGTTTCAGGAGTAGGGAAGTCATTTTTTGGAAACCTACTGAGCATCATTATTGACCCCCTTGGGAAAATTAGTTTGATTATAGAAATGATTTATCATGACACTAGTAATGAAAAAATATCTCATATAATTATTAATTCATCATGATAATATGCTAATGGGTGGTGGATTTATATTATAGATCTTGTTGAGAGATGTGGAATTATTCTATTGGAGTATTCATGCATTGTTATTTTGTCCTCATCTTTATTCATTGACGATGATTGTATTCTACTATTTTTCTCTTGTATAGTTTCATTTTGATATATGTTGATATTAATTTTTTTTCTATCACATTTTTCTCATTCATCATGTTTTCTTATTTATTTGATATCCTTTTGATGTTTTTTTAAATATATAACCATCCCCCAACTATTTATGAAGCCGATGGAAATTATTTTTTTCATTTATTATATTTGGGATGTCACCTAAGGGAACATAGTAGTTAAACCTCAACCAAAGCTAACATTTATTTCAATTATGATACTTTTTTTATTAGTCTTGGTTTGTCCACATATATATTTGTGTTTGGGGGTATTTTCTTTTTTATCCTTTAGTGTCATTTTCTTTCAATCTAGGAGTTGAAAATATATCTCGATTAGTCCTTGAGATGTGATGGTAGAATGTTGTAGGATCTTCGAGACATGAAATTTATAGCATAAAAAGGAGATAAAAACTATTTATAATCAACCTCATGTTAAATGATATATGGTTACATTAGTATTTTGAGACACTTATAGATGTTTTCAGCTCATTTTCATTGGTATATCCAGTGTAGAGACCATAAAATGAATTGATAGGAAGGTAATTCCATTAAGAGTGCTTATTTTATATTGAGTATTGATTTTTGATTTTGTGAAAAAGGAAATAATTTTTTAAAAAATGTTATAAATGTTTTTGAATATGATATTTTTGAAATAAAATTATTGTGATAATTTTAAAAATGGATTATATTTAAAAAGACATGTCAGTCACATAAAAAGATAATTAAAATTTTAATTTTAGAAAATATTTTCTTGATATGTATGATATTGAAGAAAATGAAATTTCTAAGCGATTATTTTTTATATATTGATATGTATGTGCTTGGAATTGGATATAAAAAATGGGACCTGATATGAATTTTGAATCCAAACATAAGAAGATGCGGAGAATGTGATTGCACCTGATCCATAGGTGATTAACATCATGTTCAGAGTATTTTCCAATCTATTCAAGGTATTGAAAAGTTTAATTGAATGGATGAACCCTGGAAAGAGGTTAATTGTTTGCAGTCTCTTAAGAAAAATCCACCAATCATTCAGTGTGATTCAGAACTATAGAAAGAAGAGGTATGGATGAATTGGATTAATCACATCATCAATTTCCTCAGTACAACCGTTGAGATGAAAGTCATGTTTACAAAATAAATAAAGTAAGATAATGTACAAAATTTTTAGGATAAATTATTTTAGTATAAAATGGACAAAGGAATTTCATGGGTGGACTGTGGATATTTTTTTAAAAAACATCTATCCTCACATGTTCAAGACAGATGTAATGATAGATTTTTTTTTCAATAAAAAGTAGAATCTATTAGTGATAGTTTTTGATATAATGTTTATGATTTTTTTTCACCTGATTTTTCTACTATTGACTACATGAATGAATTAATTTCAGAATCAGGGTTGAGGAAATAGATTCACTGAATGATTTATTTCCACTACATAATAAATTATGTAAAGATGTTTAATAGAGAGACCATGGTATAAATAAAAATATTATGTGATATAGTTGGATTGATAATGTTGATTTTTATAAGAAATGGTGTGATGTATACTGTTAGATAAAATGGAAGAGGGGAACTTAATTGCAATCTATGAGTGTGATTGGGAATTAACTAGCTAGATCAGGGAATATTTCTCCAAATCCAAGAGTAAAGCCTTATGATTCCAACGTGGATATTTTTATCTCATGAGGATAGATTCTATGAAACCAGAAATAGAATCCTCCAATTGTAAGAAGATGATACATCTTATGTCTTACTGACCCCATACTCCAACATCAGGCATTCGAGACACATATCATGTTTCCAAAACCTGGTATGTTTAGATGGGATGAGGGTTGAAGAACAAATATCTTCATAAGAATTTATTTTTCCACCGTTATTATAAGAATTCCATAGATCATCTGAAAGGGATTTCAAAAAAGGGAAATAAGTAAAAAAATGATTAGGGGGTGGCTAGTTATATAGAGATAAGTATTTTATTATGGATGATCAGTCTTTTCCATCAATAGTGAGATATATTATTCTTTTTAATTGATCCTTTTTGAAAGATTTTCTTGATATGGTTATATCACATTTGTTAATTAAATATAATGATGTAGATATTCTCATCCTACATAATGAGATGTTTCCATATATTTGGATACATTAATCACCTATGACCAAATGTAATGTTGAGAATCTAGGTTTAAATAATCTTCTATAATAGATGATACATCTATGTTGATATAGGAATTCTATGTGATTAAGATGGATGACTATGACATAATCAAGGGTATGGATTTACTGATTATTCAATTCTCAAATCAATTTTCATACCCAAAGGGTTAGTTTTATGACTAATGATGGTGTCAAACATCTCATTGGAGTATAAAAGAATGTAACTAAAGGTGAAATATGATTATTTGAACTAGTAGATGGAACCATCTAATTCCATATGATATATTTGACATTGGAATCATTGGATGAGATAGATAATAGTAATTTTATATTTTTTATTGATTAATTTATTGACTTTTTTATTTAGAATATCATATATATTCCATCAATAATAGTAGTTGAGTTTATGATTCATGTCCTCTGATTAAAAATCCCTATTTACATTTTATCATATTAGATAGAAACATTAAAATTTAGGGAATTTAAAATCACATTTTAGGAGTTAAAAAGAAAATGGTTCATTCATCTTAGTATGTATATGGGGGAGTCCTTATTTCTGTTTATGAATAAGGTAGATGGAAAACTTTGGTTGTCGATGGGTTATTATAATCATAGAAAATCGATGATAATGAATTAGTATCCACTTCCATGATTTAATGAAAAATTCCTCAAAATTACGGGAGACCATTGGTTCTCTACGTTTTACATGGTCTTAGAATATTAAAAATTGAGGCATTAGAATGTGGATATTCTAGAAATAAATTTCAAAATAGATAGGGGAATTTCAAGTATGTGTTTATTTCTTCTATTTTTACAAATGCACAATCAATATTTATTGAATAGTTGAATCAATTATTTAAAAGGTATATGGATTATATTGTGCAGGTTTTTTTGTCTAAAATATTTTGGTATTCAAGGACTAGGGATGAAAATGAGAAACACTTTGATAAAATATTGTGAATTTGTTTTTTGAATCATTGGTTTTATTCCAAACGTTCAAGTACATTTTTTGGAAATAATAGGTACATGTCCTAATCAATGTAACCTTAAAAAGATGTGTTTTTGTGGATCCAAAAATGATAGAGGTTGTTATATCTTGGAAACTACTAAATATTATATTCTAGATACATTGTTTCATTTTCATATATTGTTATTACATACATTTTTTACATTATATTTCATGAATAAATTGAAATAAAAATGATTTTTCAAGGAAATATGTTCCATTCCAATGGATGAAAAAATGTTAGAAGTCATTTCAAATTAATAAAATTTTACATACATCATCACCAATAATGTTTATTTCAACATTCGGAAAAGGGTACATGTTTTATTATGATGCATGAGGATAAGGTTTTGTTATGTGTTCATATACAAGAGATCATGTTCTTAATTATTTCCCATGAATGTTTTATTTTTATGTGATCAACTACCTAACACATGATTTTGATTTATATAAATTTTAAATTCATTGAATAAATGGAATCATTACCCCATTTGTGAGAAATATATGGCATATACATTTCATAAGAATAGTAATTGAATTTTCCAAAAATGGATTATAATATCAGATGGATAATATGGAAATATTAACTCCAAATGACTAAGTATAAATTGATTTATAGACAGTTTACTTTAATATTGGGGGTAGATTCATTATGTAGAATATCGTATGCTCAGTTGTTAAGAGAGGATTTAGATTAATGAAAGTTGATATTAATGATAACTGAAATGTACATGGATCATGAAGACCGAGGTAGTGTAGAATTTTTATTCTCAGTTTCTTGTGTTCGTGTTGTGGAGGACATGGTAAATAAGGCACAATCCTCATATTCATAATGTGTTTCAATTCAGTCAAAAAATAATTGGTGGGGTGTCTATTGAAAAATGGAAGATATATGTGTTTTATGTTTTTTTCATAGATCAGATCACTACGTTGATAGATTAACCTAAATAAGATCATCATGGATTCCACAATTTCTTATGGTATATTCATCCAAGAATTTAGATGATGTAAAATGTGATTAAAGAACTATTTGGGAGGATTAACATGAAATGCAAGTCAGTAGTGTGTGTTTCAAGATGCATATCCTATCATCATGTTGTGGAATCGAATCTATAAAGGTCCAGACCTCTCTAGTCCATTATTTTGTGAAAATGCGGTGTTGGTGGTGTTCTGGGAGGTTAAGGTTACTTTCAGTGCGTTTGGGAGGAAGTTTATGGGAAACTAAAGGGTTATAGATTACGCACAAGAGGCACACAGTTTTTCTATACTGTGCGGAAAAACAGTGCGAGGTTGGTGTTGGAGGCAGTGGCTAACGCACAGTTAGTGCACAGTTTGTCTAATCGTAGGGCCTAACCATGCAAGGAGTGTTGACGAGGCAGTAGTGACTGCATGGTTAGCACACAGTTTGTCTAACCGTGTGAGCTAACCGTACATGCACTTAAATATAGATCCTAAAATTGTGGATCTTGACCGTTTTTCCTCTAACTTTCTCGTTTAAGAACCTAAGCGGCCATAACTCGGGATTACCCTCCCTTGAAGGTAGTATAACCACTCCCAAGAATTTTGGAGGTGATCCGAAGGCTTCTCTTGGTGAATCGAATCTGATTTCTTGATGTATGTGATCATTCCTATTCGGTTTCATAGATCCACTTGGATCTACATCTCCTCTTCTCTCGGTTTCCTAGATATACGCCTGTTATGGGTATATCTAAGTGATTTTATTCCATATATGATGATATTTGGTCTTGTATGTGTTAGGAGAAGATATCTAAAAAGTATCCTTGGAGAATCAACCTGGCTTTCTTGTGCGTTCATTGTTTGTTGGGGGTTTTCTCAAAAACCATTGAGGTGGGGGATTCGTTGCTTCTCCTTCTTTTACATGCAACTGTATTGTTAGCGTGTTTAATTCTACTGTATGAAAATGGAATTGACATAATAAATACTTTGAACTGGTTAAATAAATTGTATCAATCATATGTTATTGCCTCTTGTTTTTCAAGATAGTGTGATATCTATCCTTGCGTTGCTTAGCTGTTGTTCTTGATGTAAATCGGTAAAGAACGTAAACCAAGATTAATTGATAATTGTTTGGATAAAGATAAAGAGGCATGAAAACGAATTTGGTTCATGTGGTAATTTGATGATAATCAAATTGGCATAGTAAGCATGTTTAATCATATGTGATAGCTTACTGGTTAGGTTCCTAATTTTGGAACCAACAGATTATAAATCGTTTAATTCAAGATGTTTTAATGATTTGATTGTTCGATAATTCCTTGGAGGGTTCTGAGTTACCCTCTTGATTGTTAAAGGGAAAAGAGCCCAATTTATGTGATGTTTATTTTCCTGCAGCTTGGGCTGTAATGTGATCATGGATGGTTGTTGTGATATGTGGCAGATAGATTCCTTTTGGTTGTTGTAGCAAATGATGCCTAGAGTAGAAAGAAGCATCGGTTTATGCATGTGGGTTTCAGAGAGGACACTAGGGATGATGGAATGGGTTGTATGTGATTGTTGGATGCTTGCGGGTTCTTTGATAGTTTATCTGCTTTACTATTCCCCACCACTCAAGGCAGCTGGTCTTTCTAACCGTTCATCCAAAGGAGGCAAATACACGCGGGGTATGCGACGTGCTTTCCGTGTATAGATTCACAATAGAGAATGGGTCTACGCTCTTACTATAGGCGGCAAAGACTTGATGTGTAGTACATATACTCACCGTGTTGAACCCCCTGGTGGTTAGTAGCATAGAATATTTTTCTATAATGCCTGGGAATATGTGAAAGTAATTTTGTAATGAATGTTTGAATAAATGGTGTTAACCCATGGGGTTGGTGTTCGCTGAAACATAATGATGAGGTTGAAAACTCTTGAAAGATCAGATGACATTGGCTGTGTTGCTAATGAAATTTAATGTGGATTCGGTTTATGGTTTATTAATGTTTAATGAATTAATTAACGTACAATGGAATTAATAAAAAGGGAATGAAGCAATCTAATAATTCTCTTTAAATGGTTGTGTGCTTATAGGATACATAGTCTTCGAAGTGGAAGCCTGAATTCCAAGAGACGTTAGCTGCAATTGTGTATAAGACTTGGTTATGCCTATAGTGTGGTCGTGAGTTATAATATATTTTGTACTTTTTGTGTTTCTATACGCTACTCCACCCTGTCA
This sequence comes from Viscum album, assembly GCA_963277665.1. NCBI lineage: Eukaryota > Viridiplantae > Streptophyta > Magnoliopsida > Santalales > Viscaceae > Viscum > Viscum album. The sequence continues at coordinate 468,703,331 of OY728123.1, read as the reverse complement.
GTACGAGAAACTAGCACCCTGGGGATACTAAGCCCTAGGGGTGTTTTCCCCAACATTTTGGTGGGAGGATTAATGGATAACTACCCCCTTTGGCCCCACTCTCTTCTCTTTGTAGATACATGTGCCATTAGGCACAATAGTTAGTTTTCGCCCTAATATGTGTGTATAGGGCTATAATGGCTTGTAGTTATTCACACTCATATATTCTGGATATAGCATCCTATGGACTACTATAGGTGTAACATTTATAGTCTATGATGGATTGAGGATCCTTACTCGGTGTATGAGCTGTAATGGATTGAGGTATTATACCAAACTTAGGATACACGTTACGCAAGCTGTGGGGGCTCCCGGAAACTACCTGGTTACTTTGGTAGTGAGGATGGTGTGGTGCTTCACCTAGGTGTCTGCAGTCAAGCCTTTATGCTGCACGAGGTGCAGATTGTGGTGCTTCGCCCAGGTGTCTGCGGGAAATCCTTTTTGGAGGGAGATGCTTATGACGTGTGACGTTGGGGAAAAGCGGAAAACCAGTGGGGAAGTAATAGCAGGGTATCCTTGATATTATTTATTATATACTATATTCTTGTTTGTGTTACTTGGTGAGAGTAGCCAAGGTGAGGTTGGGATCTCGGTTTACCTGTTTAGGTGATGAGTTAGTTTCACTTGTTGTTCACTGTGCTTTAGCATGATTTCTTTACCTTTGCACAAGAGGCTTTGGGGATTATCCTACTGAGTATAATGTTTTACTTACCCTATGTATATATAAACTATTTTTCAGGTCACTTGGATCAGGTTAGAGATCAAGATGGTTTCTACTAGCTTGTGGTTGTAGGAGCTGGTCGAGCTTGTGGTTGCTGCTGTTTTTACGTTCTTTTGGGTAATTTCAGTTTTTCCCCTTTAAGTTGTAGTACTTTTGCATGACATTCCATTTGTGCACTTGGGTTTCTTTTATATTTCCAGTTCTGATTTGGAGTTTATTGGTGTATATCTTATCTCCCTCTTCCGCATGTGTTCTCTTAGAGGGTAATACCTCCCATTTCTGTGTTTATATACCCTCGGTTCTAGTCTCCAACCCGGGGCCTTCTGGAGGAGGGACTCGGGGGGTCATTATCTCCCTTCTCACATTGCCGACCTAGGAGGGGTACACATTGTGTGGAGGGGGTCGTGAAAGAGTGGTATCAGAGGTCTGGATGAGGGATAGGATGGAGCATGGTGTTAGGCACAGGTGAGGTTGCATGGGTTAGTAGGGAAATAGTGTCATTCATGTCTAGCAAGAGAGGTAAACATAGGAGATCGCCTGAGACATAGGCGTTTAGGGCCCCCTATGATCTGATGTGCGAACATTTAAGTTTACAATTGCTACTAAATAAGTTGATACTAGTTTCTAGGTAGAGACCTAGGAAAGGATCATGCATCATTCTTCTTTGTGCCTGTGTTTGTATGGGTAGAACATGGAATAGGATAACCTAAAATGAATAAAAGAAAAAAAAATTAATTAATGTTGATTCTTCCATATTTCAGGTTTAGGAGCTGTCACGGTTGTTATTTTACAGGTATGGCGATAGGTCGACGTCCTCGTCAGGATTGCATAGAAAACGTCTAGCAGGATGTTCCAACAGGTCTTCGTAGGGTATAGGTTGATGATGAATACAGTTTGAGGAAGACACTCCGAGAGTTTCAACGCTAGAGTCTACAGAAGTACAAGGTCTCTGTTTCAGATGAAGTCATGGAAGACAGGTTGGAGGATGTCGAGATAGTCCTCAGTTCAATCCGTGCACAAAAGGAGCATCGGGTGTCTTTAACTGTAACAATGTTGCGTGGTGCAGCTAGGCAGTGGTGGTTCTTGTTCCTCGGGTATCATGGGGAATCAGCAATCTCAGGGGAGGAGTTCCAAGACAAGTTTAGAGTCTAGTTTCTTTCTTCGACTGTGAAGGCATCCAGCTGCCAGGATCTTCTCACCCTTTGACAGGGGAGCTCTACTGTTCGAGAGTTTGGAATTTGTTTCTGGAACCTTTGAATATATTCTTCAGACCTATTACCAGATGGGGAGGCAGGGAAAGGCATTTCAAGGAGGATTTGCATCAGGAGATCCAGCGCTAGGTTACCCCATTTATGCTGAAGACATATCTTGAGTTGCTGGAGAGGGAAGAAGATTTCGAGAGGACATTGGCTATGACAATATCATCATGATATGGGGATCTTCATGATCCCTTGTAAAGCTAGGATATGGTCCGAGGTCCCAGGTTTTTGGGGAAAAAAGTTTTCATTCAGTAGGGGGTAGGTCCCAGCCCATCACATCTCGTTTCTCTAGAGGCTGCAACTCTCAGGCCAATGCCAAGTGATTTGGTTCTTTTTTTTCTTGTGGTGGTGGTGGCCATCGGTACAGGGAGTGCCTGACATTTTAGAGTGCTCATTGTGCACAGAGAGCTACACTCTGGGTTCCTCCGTTGAGGAAGTTCCCACCGAGGTAGCAGCAGCCAGTTGCACCAGCATTAGATCAGCATAGGGCAGATAGGGAAGGAAAAGGATAGCCACATGATGCACCCCTTCCTCAGAGAGAAGAGCACGATCGTGGTGGTGGTCTTCATCAGGGTCAGAGATGCCGTGACAGAGGTCATGGTCAGCTTTATGCTCTTGCGTTGCCAGCACCAGATGAGCCAAATGTCCCTTGAGGTACCACTTGTTTGTTTTCTACCTTGGTGTATGCCTTTTTTGATTCAGTAGAGACGCACTCCTTCATATCACCTACCCTTGTCCATGATTTGGGACTTGAGGTAGAGAGGCTTCCAGTGCCCTAGGCGTTGACTACACTGGTTGGGGGTCAAGCTGACTTGTTTGAAGTATATAGAGACTGTGAGCTAGTGTTGGGGCAACAACACTCTTAGGGATATGCCATATGTTTACAAATACAACCATATGATTTCATCCTTAGCATGGATTGGTTGTATTCGGTGGAGGCTATCGTGGATTGATTCAAGAATAAGGTCATTTTCCTTGGTGTAGATGGAATGCCAGTGGTGTTTTGTTGGTGAGCGAGACCCTTAGATGGGTCATAGTCGCATTTTATCCTTATCATCCATGGTGGCTGAGATGATGTTGAGTACTTCAGAGGTTCAACAGTTGGTGCTTAATAGGGTTGTAGAGGAATACCCTGATGTCTTTCCAAAATAGGTTGTAGCATTACCCCCTCAATGAGAGATCATGTTTTAGATTGAGCTACATCCAGGAAAGTCTCTTGTCTCTATGTCTCTATATAAGATGGCCCCTTCTGAGTTGTGAGAGCTACGTATACTGCTTGATGGTCTGTTGCAGTGCGGTTTTGTTTGGCCAAGTGTGTCACCATGGGGTGAACCAGTTTTTTTGTGAAGAAGACTGACGATAGTTTTCAGTTCCGTGTCGATTATCATCGGTTAAAAAATGTGATAATAAAGAATCACTATCATATTCCATGGATTGATGATTTATTCGATCAACTGAAGGGTTCAAGTTGGTTCTCAAAGATCGATTTGCGTTTAGGATATCATCAGATGCGTGTGAAGGAAGAGGATATCCTGAAGACTGCTTTCTGTTGTCGCCATGGGCATTATGAGTACGTTGTAATTCAATTTGGCCAGAAAGATGCATTAGTTTTATTTATGGGATTGCTGAATTTTGTGTCCTGTGAGATCCCAGACAAGTTTGTGGTTGTTTTCATCGACGACATCCTTGTGTACTCCATGTCTGAGGAGGAGCACACACAACATCTACAATCCATTTTGGGAGTTCTTCGTCGACATCCGTTGTTTGTTAAGTTTTCTAAGTGTGGTTTTTGTGCTTGAGAACTCTTTTTCTTGGGGAATATTATGTCCCAACATGGAGTAGCTGTGGATCCATCGAAGATAGAAGAAGTTGTATCCTGGGAAGCCCCCAAGACAGATTTGGAGGTGCGAAGTTTCCTTGGTCTTGCAGGCTACTACATGAGGTTCGTAGCCAATTTCTCATGAGTTGCAACTCCTCTGACAGATTTTACCAGGAAATATCAGGCATTCATAAGGACTGATTAGTGTTTGAAATCTTTCATGTATCTAAAGTATAAGTTAGAATGTGCTCAAGTCCTTTGACTTCCAACTGAGGGAGTATAGTTTGATGTCTTTTGTGATGCGTCACATATGGGGTTAGGTTGAATTATCATGTAGTAGAGGTCATTTGTTTCATATGTGTCTCGGCAGTTACTTCCCCACGAATGCAACTATGCCACCCATGAACATTAGTTGGCAGCCGTAGCGTTTTCTCTGAAGTTGTGTAGACATAACCTCAATGGTGAGTGCTTTGTGGTTTTCACTGATCATAAGAGTTTGAGGTATGTTTTCTCCCAGCGTGACTTGAACTTACGACTGCGTCAGTGGATGGAGTTCTTACAGGAATAAGACATCGAAATATCGTATACACCCAATAAATGGAATATTGTAGCTGATGCGCTGAATTGAAAGTCACGTAGTGATAATATGCGTGAATCTGGTGATTCCTAGAGAGTAATAGAATAACTATCAGCATTAAATATTGATATGGAAGAATTTGGGGGTAGAGGCTATCTTTTAAAGATGATGGTACATTCATCCATGATGAAAAATGTGGAAGTGTCCCAATTGGTAGATCTAGAGGTGGAGGTTCGGAGAGACCGAGTTGTTTGTGGTGAGGCCCGTGATGGTTGGTTGTAGGATGAAAAAAACTGAGTGTTGTATCATGGAAGTCTTTTTGTTCCCTTGACAATGCGTGATACGATTCTGAGAGAGTTCCATAGTTCACCATTAAAAGTACATCCTAGCATGACAAAGATGTACCGAGCCTTGAGGAGTTAGTTTTGGTGGCCTAGGATGAAGCGTGCGGTTCCGAAGTTTGTGTCTCAATGTTTGGTCTGCTAGAAGATGAAGGCCATACAACCTGTTCCTTGTGGTCTTCTTAAGCCATTATATATTCTCTAGTGGAAGCGTGAGGACATATCAATGGACTTTGTTACAGGTTTACCTCGAGATCTGGGAGGACATGATGCTATTTGGGTGGTAGTGGATCGTTTAACAAAATCGGACCACTTCATAGCGATCATGGAGTCGAGCCCAGTGGAAGTTTTGTTGAGGAAGTATCTAGAGGTGGTGGTGAGAATTCATGGAGTCCCTAGGATGATCATTTCTGATCGAGATACTCATTTACCTCTAGGGTGTAGAGGGGTCTCCAACATGATTTTGTTTCTCAACTATGACTTAACACTTCGTTTCACCCTCAAACGGATGCTTAGATAGAGAAAACCATCTAGAGTCTTGAAGATATGTTACACTCTTCTGTTATTGATTTTGGGGGTTCCTGGATGAGGCACATACCATTGGTGGAGTTCGCTTAAAATAATAGTTTTCACTCCAGCATTGGTATGGCACCATTTGAAGCCATGTATAGATAGACTTGTCATTCTTTATTATGCTGGACAAGGGTCAGAGAGTCAGAAATTCATGGACCGGAACAAGTGCATCATACAATAGAGATTGTTCAGGTGATTTGTGAGAGGATGAAGACAACACAAGATCATCAAAAATCATATGCTGATCAAAGGAGGAAACTCTTGGAGCTTAATGTTAGGGATCATGTATTTTTTAAGGTGACTCCCTGTCGTGGGTAGCGAAGGATTGGTCATGGATGTAAGATTTCTCCCCAGTTTGATGGGCCTTTTACGGTGTTAGATTGTGTTGGAGATGTGGTGTATTGAGTAGCAATTCCTCCACAGATGAGTCAGATACATGATGTTTTCCATGTATCACAGCTCCTTCATTATCATCATGATGACTCTCACATCATCGATTGGGGAGAGACCAATGTAGATGATTATTCAACATTTGGGGAGACACATGTGGAGATCCAAAACCGAAAGGATAAGGTGTTGTGTGGGCATTCAATTTCTTTAGTTCGTGTCTTGTGGCGACACAGTGGATTGGAGGAGAGTACCTGGGAACGTGAGTCACAGATACGTGCTCAGTACCCATAGTTTTTTGATGTTTAAATATTTTCATGTATCGTTGTAGCTGATGTGGTTATGAAACTTTCATGTTTATGAGATGTCTCCCTTTGCTGCTTTTTTGGCTTGATCTCTTTTGAGAGGTATCTCAAGTGGTGGTTGTTCGGACCCTATTTCGTTTTCACATTAGGTGGGTTTTAGATTCTTCAGGACGAGAATTTTTTGAGAGATATCTGATGTAATGGACCGGACCTCTCTAGTACATTACATTGTAAAAATGCGGTGCTAGGGGTGTTCTGGGAGGTTAAGGTGACTTAGGGTGCGTTTGGGTGAACTTTTAAGAGAAAATAATGTGCTATAGCTTCTACACGGGAGGCACACAGTTTGTCTAAACTGTGCGGCCTAACCATGCGAGGTTGGTGTTGAAGGCAGTGGATAACGCACGGTTAGTGCACAATTTGTATAACTGTGTGGCCTATCCATGTGAGGTGTGTTGACAAGGAAGTAGCGACCACACAGTCAGTGCACGGTTTGTCTAACCGTGCAAGAAAACCATGCAGGCACATAAATCTAGATCCTAAAATTGTGGGTCTTGACCATTCTGCCTATAACTTTATTTTTAAGCCCTTAAGCATCCATAACTCTGGACTACCCTCCCTTGAAGGTAGGAGAACCTCTCCCAAGCATTTTGGAGGCGATCTGAAGGCTTCTCTTGGTGAATCCAATCCGATTTCTTGAGGTATGCGATCATTCTTGTTCGGTTTTTTAGATCCACTTGGATCTACATCTCCTCTTCTCTCGGTTTATTAGATCTACACCCGTTATGGGTAGATCCAATTTTTTTTATTCAATATATGATGATATTTGGTCTTGGTTGTGTAAGGAGAAGTGATCTAAGAAGGATACTTAGAGAATCAGCCCGACTTTCTTGTGTGTTCTTCATTTGATGGGGTTTTCAACAAAAACCCTTGAGGTAAGGGATTTGTTGCTTCTCCTTATTTTACATGCAACTGTATTATTTTCATGTTTTATCCCGCTAGATTACAATGGAATTGACATAATAAATACTTTGAACCGGATAAAGAAATCATATCAATCATTTTTATTGCCTCTTGTTCTTCTAGATAGTGTGATATCTATGCTTGAATTGCTTAGCTGTTGTTCTTCATGGAAATTAGTAAAGAACGTTAACCGAGATTAATTGATAATTTGTTGGCTAAAGATAAAGAGGCATGAAAATGAATCTGGTTCTTGTGGTAATTTGATGTTAATAAAATTTGCGATGTAGGAATGTTAAATCATTTGTGATAGCTTACTGGTTAGGTTCCCGATTTTGGAACCAATAGATTATAAATCTGTTAATTCAAGATGGTTTAAAGATTTGATTGTTTTATAATTCCTTGAAGGGTTCTCAGTTACCCTCACGATTGTTAAAGGGCTGAGATCCCAATTGATGTGATGTTTCTTTCCTTCTTCTTGTGCTATAATGTGATTTTGGATGGTTGTTGTGATATGTGGGGGAATAGAGGCCTCTTGGTTGTGGCAGCAGATGACACCTAGAGTGGCGAGATGCATCAAATTATCCATGTTCGTGTCGGGGAGGACACCATGGATTATGGAATGGGTTGGATGTGATTGTTGGATTCTATTGGGTCCTTTGATTGTTTATCTTATTTACTTTTCCCCACTACTCAAGGCAGTAGGTCTTGCATACCCTTCTTCCGAAGGAGGAGAAGACGTGGGGGTATGCCACATGATTTCTGAGTCTAGCATCTCAAGGGAGGATGGGTCTACACTCTTGTTATAGGCGGCAAAGACTCGAATGGTAGTACATCTACTCACCGTGTTGACCCCCCTTGTGTTTAGTAGCATAGAATGCTTTTCTAGAATTCCTTGGAATATGGGAAAGTAATTTTGTAATGACTATTTGAATAAATTGTGTTAACCCATGGGGTTGGTGTTTGCTGGAACATAATGTTGATGATGAAAACTGTTGAACGATAAGTTGACTTGGGGTGTGTTGCTAATGAAATTTAATGTGGATTTGGTTCATGGTTAATTAATATTTAAAGAATTAATTAACTTATAGTGGAATTGATAAAAATGGAATGAAGCAATCTAATAATGCTTTTTAAATGGTTGTGTGCTTAGAGGATACCTAGTTTTAGAAGTGGCAGCCTGAAGTTAGAGAGATATTAGCTGCAGTTGTGTCTAAGACTAGGTTATGCCCATAGTGTGGTTGTGAGTTATAATATATTCTATACTTTTTGTGTTTCTATATGCTACTCCACCCTGTTAGTGATGCAAAATAACTCCTTACGGATTCTAAGCCCTGGGCGGGTGTGTTTTCCCCAACATTTCGGTGGGAGGATGAATAGCTGACTACCCCCTTTGGCCCCGCTCTCTTCTCTTGGTAGATACTTGTGCCATTAAGAACATCGGTTTGTTTTCCCCCTTATATGTGTGTAGAGGGTTGTAATGGATTGTGGTTATTCACACACATATATTCTAGATATAGTATCCTATGGACTACTATTGGTGTAACATGTATAGGCTCTGATGGCTTGAGAATCCTTACTCGGTGTATGGGCTGTAATGGCATGAGGTATAATACCCGATGTATGATACACGTTACGCAAGCTGTGGTTGATCCTAGAAACTACCTGGTTACTTTGGTTGTGAGGATAGTGTGGTGCTTTGCCGAGGTGTCTACGGGCAATCCTTTGGGGTGCACGAGTTGCAGATTGTCGTGCTTTTCCCAGGTGTCTGCAGGTAAGCCTTTTTGGAGAGAGATGCTTAGGACGTGTGACGTTGGGGAAAAGTGGAAAACCAGTGGGGAAGTAGTAGTGTTGTACCCTTTATATTATTTATTATATTCTATATTATTATATGTGTTACTTCGTGAGAGTAGCCATGATGAGGTTGGGAACTTAGTATACCTATTTAGGTGACGAGTTAGTTTCACTTGTTTTTCACTACGATTTAGCATGATTTATTTACCTTTTCATGAGAGGCTTAGGGGAGGATCCTACTGAGTTTACTATTATACTCACCCTATGTACATATAAACGTTTTTTCAGGTCAAATTGATAATTTTGGAGATCAAGATAGTTTTTACTAGCTTGTGGTTGCAGGAGATGATCGAGCTTGTGGTTGCTGCTGTTTTTACTTTCTTTTTGGTACTTGTAGTTTTTCCCTTTTTAGTTGTAGTACTTTTACATGACATTCCATTTGTGCACTTGGGTTTCTTTTATATTTACAGTTCTGAGTTGGAGTTGATTGGTGTCTATCTTATCTCTCTCTTCCGCAGGTGTTCTCTTAGAGGGTAATGCCTCCCATTTGTGTGTTATTATACCCTCAGTGCTAGTTGCCAACCCGGAGCCAACTGGAGGTGGGACTCATGGGTTATTATCTCCCTTCTCACATTGCTGGCCCAAGAGGGGTACACTTTGTGGGGTGGGGTTCATGACAGAATCAATAAATAATAGGTATTTAGTAGTACATAAAAATCAATCTTTGGAAATGGGATAATATTGCCATGGATTTTGGGTCAGGACTCTCAAGAATGGTTTAGAAATATCATTCCATATAGAGGATAGTGGATATTCTCATAATGATAGGCAATTTAATCCCTATACATGAATCTCATATAGTGGAGTAATTTTTTAAAATTTATATCCAATAAGTGTTTGAGACATGAAATTTTAGTTTCAATAATATCAAACCAAGATCCTTGGATTATGTCTTCTTTTTGAAAATACATATAGTAACCCTTATGGACTAAGTTATCTATGAGTATGGTGTATCACCCTCATATAAGAGGACATTTAGAAATGTTGATTAAAATCTCACAAGACATGATATGGTATTGTGTAATTGATTATTTTCTCAGGAGAGTATAACATATCATTAGTGTAGTTCTTTTATAATAATTTTCCTCAGGCCTCGATATATATGGACCATTATAATGCACTATATCTGCATAGCTTTTTTCTCTATAGTTTCGGGTAGAAATAGGTGATACATAACTATTGGAAATAGATTTATCCAAGAGGAAATGTAGTAGGATCAATTGATATGTAAAATGGTGAATATTTGTCAGAATCAACTGATATTTTATGTGAATATTCAACTATGTACATTATTGTTTGAGGTGAGGGATCATTGATTTTGGAAAATATATTCATGGAATGGGAAAAATAATATTGGGATGAAGGGGTAGTAATTTCCTAGATATATAAACCCTTCTGAGATACCTAGATGAGTTGGTGAGGTGTCATATCATTCTTATTTTTCACCATTAATTAATTCATTGTATACTGTCTTCCATGTATCTTAGTTGAAAAAGTACCACAAAGATTAAGACCATGTGATTTTATGGGATCAAATTAAACTTTAGATTAATGATTGTTTGGTTTATATCATAGTATATATTTTTTATGGGAAAGGAAAATTATTTCACGGAAATAAGAATCGGTCTAGTTCAGCCTTTGTGTCATCATGGATGGATTCTTGAAGAAAATTTGGATTGGAAAAAATTAATAATCTGACAATGGACCGATCTCATTCCGACCAACAATGGTTTTATACTTTTTAGTGATAGAAATTCCAGTATTGTGAATAAATTAACACCCCCTTTTTCAAGTGATTAACCATTTATCGTTTTATTATAATTACGAAAAAATTATTGGGTAATGTTTGTGAGAGTTCTGATGCCTTTTGGAATGTTTTATTGGGTAATGTTTGTGAGAGTTCTGATGCCTTTTGGAATGTTTTGGGGTTTTCATGGAGGTTCAAAGTTTGAGAACAGTTAATAAAAATCATAAAAACCCTACAAAATATCATGAAAATTGATGAAATTGTTTATTATTAGGTTTATTCTCTATTTCATTATTATAGTAACTTTCATATTTCTAAGAGTAACCTTGAATTTGGTGATAGAGGCATATGCATGGTTTGTGATTGGTTGGCATAACCGTGCACCCTAAACATGAAGGAAAAAAATTAGATTTGAATTTTTTGGTGTGGATTTAGTATTACCCCAAATTGGATGATATTCATACTAGTTCGACACTAAAATGAATTCAATTTTTTCGATGGTAGTGTGGACCATTCCACTTCATCTGGCAGTGATCCTTTGGGCTTTCTTGGTGTCTTGATGCTACATTTACGTGGTAACTATATGTTCTTTATTTTCATATTTAGTTTCTTCATTTTCCATAAATTGTATTCATATATTTTTTCTATGGTGGATAGTTAAATTATATTTTATTCCATTAATAAGGGTATTTGGTATTGTGGATAGTTGGGAACAATATAAAAGGAAGGTTCATTGAGTTTCAACCAAATTTTGTTGCAGAATTTAATTTGATCTTAATATTCACCATAATTTCATAGGTATGTGGATTCTCGCTTGATAAATGTTATTAAAACATGAATTAGTGGTTTAATGTTTCGTAAGTTAATAGAATTTACTAAGATTTTTTTTCAAATCATTGTTGAAAAATTCATGAGTGATTGTATGTGAAATTGTGGAAATGTTATGTAATGTGCTTCTGGAAATATTTTAAAATGATTGGTTTAAAAATGGATATTTGGATTGATTCACGGAACATGGATTTTAGGAAATGTTTTCAATAAAAATATTTATCTATTTAAATAATTTGTAACACAAATCCATGGTTTTGGAATTATTAGTTGGTGTGTCTTCACCTTCATTGACATGACCTAGTTGAAGGGGCATGTGACATTGTTGACCTTATATATGGTTACCAAGTGAGGACATGTTAGATAGATTATAAAGATAGAATTATTTTGGAATTGTCATCTAGGAATTTTTGTGTATATTTTGGGATGGTTCATTCGAATGGGTTATGAAAAATGGACTACGAAATGGTATGATAGACTTTTTCCCATTTTCCATGAACAATATTTTACAGAGAAAATGCTTTGAATGATTTAATCTATTAAAATAATTTAATTTTTTTTATAAATGATTTTTTAAATGTTCTAAAATGTTCTATATTAGTGGTTTGATTAGGGATGTCATTAATGGAAAACCTATTGAGTATCTTCACACAACCCTTCCTTGAGACATTGTAGTGTCTGCAGACATTTTTTTATTGGGACACATAAAAAGGAATGGTATAGTATTTATTTATCGATGTGGAATGATACCATAGGTATTTTATATAATTTTTGATCGTGGAGAATTATTTTTTATGTGGTGTTAGTTTTTTGGATTATTTGAGCATTGTGGTTCAATCATCCTATTTGTACATTGATGTTGACAATATTAATATTTAGTAAACTACTATTGTTTGGATTTGATATAATTTGGTATTGTATTGAGTTCAATAAATTTGTTCACATGAATCATACATTTTTTTGATATATGGTATTCTTATTTTGGATATTTTAATTTTAAATATGGAAAACCATCACCCAACTATTTATGAATCACTTTTTATTTATTGCTAGACTTTTTTTTCATCGGGTTGTCACCTAAGGGAAAGTATACATTCCACCACCAATCAGGCCAATGTGGAGGGGTGGGGTGTTATGACCATGTATTTTAATTATATCCTATCAATTTATATTATTATGCATTTAAGAATGTGTTTGAGTTTATTCTTTACATATTCATCATTTTTTTATTACCTCTAATATGACATCCATCATACTCTCTTATTCTACTTAATGTTACCTGTCATTCATAATAAAATATTATCAATTAATAAAATCTTATATCAAATAATATATATATAACATAATCATATATTTTATATAATATACCTTTACCAATATAATTTTAATCTCTAATTCATTATTCGAAAATGATGTTATATATTCCACTTAAAATTTAATCTACTCCTGAAAAAATTATATTAAACAACCAATAGTTCATCATTTCAAGGAGTAGTCCATATATATCATAATCAAGAAAATTCAATGAATTTCACTAAACATTCATATTTTTTAAAATAGAAGAATAATCTAATAAATGGAAACTAATATGATCTAAATCACTTTTATCGATATAAATCAACCCTTTATTACCAAGTCATTTTGTATATTTAAGAAGTATGCATTTTTAATACATTAATAATGTGTTCTCTACTAGTTATACCAATTTATATTTCCAATTTAATAAAATTAATTTTCAATGGTTTTGTGACAAATTAATATATGTTTTAAAAAAAATCCAGAACTAAAGAAAGATAATAGTTATATGTTTCTCATAATCCACAAATCATATATAAAATTCTAGAATATTAATGATAGGAATAAATCAATAATGCAGAAATGTAATATTTTCATGAAAATATGAATCTCACTATTGTACAGAAGAATATGATACTAACGTTTTACATCCTAATTGGCATAAAATAATTTTCATAATCATTTTTATATGATCCATTATTCATTAATGAAATATTTAGGTATCTATAAAAATTTATTTAACAACATCATCATTGTGATTATTTCTGAACCAAATATTAAATCCAAAATGGTTATGATAATATCTTAAACATGAAAGTGAATCCCTAATCATAAATATGTATTACATTATTAAAAAATTGATATAAACATTCGATGCATTAGAATTAACATATAACTTTCCTTGTTCAATAATTTGTCATCGATGATCATTTAGTTATTATTTTATCTAAAATAATTAATTAACATATTACTCAAATTCTTCTCAATGTTTCTAAAATAGATTTTCAATTAACCAAAGAATATCCCCAAGTAGATTCAAACTATTGTGATGTTAGCCCTATTTTTATGAACTATGTGGTGATCAAGATAATACCCAGTTCTCCTTTTTAGTTATATTTACAATTAGTATGTATCTACAAAAACCTACATCAACAATAAGTACCTATATGATGATTTAACTACGTATAAAATTACCCGTTTTCTACCATACCAAAGCATCTGGATATTATCACATAGGAAGAGTTATATCTTAGACTTATCCATCAGAATATCCCTTAATATCACTTATCATAATACACTTTTGAAAATGGTAATTATTACCTTATCATGATATCATATAAATGAAAATGGGTTATTTAGTCAATTTTGTTATCAGTAATAATTTATAGAAATATTAATTGTTCATAATAATCATCCTAATATTTAATATTAATTAATACCTTCTTAGATATGGACATTAAAATATTAGAACAACACTCCAAATTCTGGTACAATTAATAGATGATTAACAAAAACATTATATAGAATATAAAATTTTCATTCATAATTATCCCTTTATTATATGAATTAATGAAAATATTTCATTTTACACACTCCAAAACCATTTTAGAATTAATGATTTCTAAAATTTTAAAAAACATAATCTAATAAACCACATTTCATTCTCAATTAATTGATAATTTATTCTGGTATATAATTTACTACATAATCAATATATTGTATTCAATATCACCCAAAATTTTCCACTAATTCTATAATGCTATGTAAATCAGGAGTACTATTTTTTTTAAATCCTAGATAAATTGAAACTCTAAAAGGGTTGTACTAGAATTCTTAAAAAGGGAGAACAAACAACTATGAATAACATGGAATAAATACTGTTTATGGAGTAAGTAAGCATAGTAATATCAAAATAAATTATCACCTATATATATTTAAAAGAAAAAATAATAAAATAATATGGATAATAATAATTTTTTCAGGGTGATAAAACTCATAAAAATGTACATCTTGTTCATAACATTAATTTCTCATCCATGAAATCCCATATTTGATTATGTTCATCTAAATGAATTCATTATTTTCATCTAGGCCATTATAAGGAAATAATATTTAATTTGGAGGGAATATAAAAATAACAAAACATTTTGGTCTTATGAGTTCTAATGAGGCATCGAGGGGCTACAAAATGTCATTCTCTAACACAAACATTTTTGTGGTCAATTAATTTACCATATGAGAAAATGAAAATTTTCACATTCAATTTTACCAATGTTAATATGTATTTATGTAAAAACAAATGCAATTTTAATTATTTTTTTGTACTATTAACAAAACAGATCACAGAACAATAATCTATTCAAATATCAACAAATAATGGACATACAAAACATAACCCTATTTTCTATAATAATTTATACACAAGAAATAAAATATGAATCCATAATTATTTTTCTCCTATCAATATAATAAAATTATTAAAATGTGAGCATTATCAAAATAAAAATATGATAATAGTGATGTTCACACATTATTGTTAAAAGGTTATACAACTGGCTATATAATTGAATAATATGATCATATTCCCTCCACTAAATAATGGTAGATGGTTCATGCAGATGATATCATGGGTGTCGTAAATAAAATATATAATGATGGTAACATAGTTAAAAAAACTTAAATAATAGTCTTCAATTGATCCCACCAAATAATAGATCATGAATTTATATTTTTTGTACATTCAGTTAATTCCACCAAAATATAAATATTTATCAGATTATAACATGTGATAAAGAAAACTATTATGTTAAATCATATTTAAAATAAAATATTTTGAGGATGTTAAAAAATAAAATGGATATTATAAAAATGAACATTAACATAAAATAAAAAGATGTGATTCATTTCAAAAATAAAATTTCAGAATGTAAAGAAAAAACACATTGAATCAGATTAGTTTTGGAAATAATATTCTATGTTACAGGCTAGAAAATACACATGGATTATCCTAGAGGTATCTGTAAAAGAGTTTATATTAATGTAAAATATAAAAGGCCTTTTAATTATTTTTATTTTTTTAGTACAAACATTGTATATTGAGTTAAAAATATTATTTTTTGTAAAATAAAAATTTCATCCAAAGGATTATTGTATACCATTAGATAAAATATAATTGTTTGAAACCCAATATTATAAAAGAAAATGAAAAAATGAATATTATTATAAGGACCCATCCTTAAACCTTAATTAATCTTGAGTTATTACAAGATTACATATTGAGGATCTTTTCAGGTTTAGAGTTTTAGAGAATTAGATCATAAAACTTGCATTACATTCCACATTTAAACAAAGTGGTTACATCAAATATAGTATTCATTTTTTCCATCAACGAAAACATATTTAAAATAAAACATGGATTCTTTCTTGACACTTCCTTGACACTATCATCATATCATATACCCTTACCTTGACCTGTGAAAAACATTTCAAAAACATGGGATGAGAATAAAAATCTAAGAATGGGATATAAAAATATGGAAAGGAAACACGAGTACATGTATATATAAGAATGAAATCATACTTTACCCATAAAACATAAGAACTTTAACATACCTCATAAAATAATGAATAAATCATATAAATCATAAGACATAAAGGTAACTTGATGCATTCATAACATTCTTACTTAGGGAGTAACCCTCTTGGTTACGTTTGGAATTCCCATCACAGTATATTCCCTAAATCTCTTTAGATAAACCTTAATGTTTAACCCCATCGCGTTACCCAATGCATTGGAGAGCTATATCGGGCTCACCCACCCTTAGTTTTTCACGGAACCACCTGTATTCATAATAATGCCCAAGAACCATAACATAATCATATCACATAAAACATTCATAAAGGAAACATAACAATTCCACTTTTCAATCATAATATAACATTTTAGGATATTGAAATAATTAATCCATTCAAAAAGAAACCATTTCCAAAACCATTTAAAATATTTAATAAATAGATTTTTGAATCATAGTGTCCTATACCACCTTGAAGCTTATAAAATATTGAATCATTAATATCCATATATATAAATTCATAAAACCATTTTGAAAATAGGGATATTAATAAGAACAAATCATTAAAACATTTAAAGCGATATTTTGGTTAAGGGGCTTTTACCAAAATTAGAGACACTTGAATACAATAATTGAGGAATAACATTTAGTCATAACTTTATAATATAATGAGAATAAATTTATTCTTGATATAATATTCCAAAGGACAGTATATACACCATATAAGAGTGAATTGGTGCATAACAACAATGAAGTCTCAATAGAAATGTAAAATGTGACGAAATCCCTTATAAAGAAGGTATCCTTAAATTAAGGATAAATCAACCTCAAAATTATGTGTGACAAATATAAATACACCAAATATAAGTGGATATTAAGTGTTAAACAATAAAAGGTCATTCACACATAATAAAAGGATGACATATTCATTAACTACATGTTGAACCCAAATAAATCGAAATTGGGTTAAAAAGTTCCCTTGGTAAATTTCGACAGCCTAACGACATCACTTCAAAATTCGGAAAATGAGTTGATGAGAGATAAAAACGGTATCTCATCACTTGGAAATAAAATTTACATCAATAAGGATATATAATAACCTATCCCAACATAAAGTATGTGAATTAAAAGACATAACAAAATAAGTCTTTTAAAAAGAGGAGGGTGAAAGGTCCCCTTACCGAGTTGTGTAAATTTCGAAACGTACACCCCATGGAAGAAGGGTCATACAATGAAGATGTGAATACCGATAAATGAAATTATACTAAAAAAATTGTATAATAATGGGCATTACATACACCAATCAAAGGAAATAGTGGCAAACGTCTAATAAATGTCACGAGAATAAAAGTGAGATGAAAAATCCCTTACGAAAACTCGGCAGCCTAACGGTGCCACTTAAATCTTCCAAAAATGGATTGATGAGATCAAATAGGGTCTCTCATAATATGAACAAAAAAATTACAGTATAATGAATATAAAATAACCTCCCAAACATAATAATTATGATCTTATATGAAATGACATAAAAGAGATTACTTAAAAAGAACGAGAGAGGTTGGATCCCTTACCTCGGGTCCGACTTGACTCGATTGTTCTTTAACGTCCTTAATAATAAACATGAGTTAATTTATACTTGCTTAATAACATTTTTTCAAGTTCATTATTCCTTTTATATCACTTATTTCCATGTTATAAACATTATGTAATCATTTAAGTTAATAATGTTTGTTTTGTCGATATTTGGTTCTTAAGTCGAAAGTGAACTTCTTAAAATTACATGTTGTTCGTGTGGTAGAAGGTTCATTATATCCAGAATGATATTCATGATTTGGATATCATATATATCATATATATCCATAATATACAAGTATTTATAATATTACATAATCATTGAGAGGTAAGAAATGAAATGCACCGTTCATGGAGATGGTAAGCCGTACGTACGCATGAACGCTACATTCATTTCTATGTCGTACTAATGGAATTAAAACCAAATGAGAGGTATTTATATTTTAATTACAGAATTATATTCATCATTTATATGTGACATAAATAATATATAATAACTTTAAATCCATTCTTTATACATCCCAGATATGGCATTAATGAATCAAATCACTTTGAGGGGGCGGTAGTCCGCACTTCCTAAAATGAAATTATCATGTTTACCCACAATGGAAACCATAAAGGTTTGCCAAAAAAGAAAAATACAGAAGCTTAAGTAAAACATAAACATATTATATATCATATATAAATATAGTGACATCTTAATGGCCACCTTTGAAGGTTTTATATGAGTGTTGAATAATCATCGTTTCGTGAGGCAGAAATTCGCCATCCACAGAAACAATATGTTATTTAACCATTTGATGTAGGTGTGTGTAATTGTAGCTCGAATTAATCTTACAAAAAAATCATAGTACATTGAATATACTGGAGTTGTTACAAAAGAAATGAATAAAAAGATTTTAGGGGGTTGGAGAAGCCAAATAAAACAAAGGAACACAAGTGAAGACATTACCTTAAAATCGGGTAACTCTTTTTGATTTGAGCTCAAAGGATTCCTTGGGAAAACTTCTGCCCAATGTGAGGCTTCTAAGAGTTATAGAGGGATTTGGAGAGACAAAATAGGCAGGGTTTCGCTGAGACAAAGGCTTGAGAGGTGTGGGTAAGGAGGTAGAGGTGTGGGCCTTTTATAAGAGGAGAGGAGGGGCACTCTTGGAAAGTAAAGAAAATGTTACATTATTTTAGAATGCGTTTCGGATTTTAAAGGTCCCACATTGATTTATTTCTAGGCTAAGGTGGTAAGGGTTCGATATATACTCATACAATAGGTTTTGGACATGTTTAGGTCATAGATTTTACATTAACTTTTCATTTTATTTAAATCCTTTATTAATGAGGTAATCACTGCATCATTATGATGTCATAAATAATTTTATTTATTTAATGTCTAAAAACTATATACAAATATCATGATGTAGGAAATCGTTTTATTTTTCCAATGATAATTTATATTCAAAAATATGACTTGTATAAACCCATGTAAAAATTGTTTTAGTAAATCAACTCATGTTTGTGTCATTTTTAATTTTATATTAAATAAAAAGTTATTTATGTCATTTCCCAACCAAAGTGGCTCCATGGGGTCCCCAAGATGACCCATGGATTGTCTTGGTCAGACATGAGACATCCAATAAGGTAAGGACATGTTTCAAGCTCATCTCATATTATTAAAACATTATTTTTACCTTAAACTACAGTAATTACCTCTAATCGCGATTAAGAACATAAAAGTTACTATTCACCAAAAAATTATTTTAATCCCATTGAACCACATTTACTTCCTAATGAAAACCATTTAGGTCGGATTTTTGAAATTCAAAACACAGAGGTGGAAAATTTTCATTTAAACAAAAAATCAGTTTCTTTAACTACCAGTTAGTGGTTTCACTATTCATCAAAAATTGATGTTTTTCAGAAAAATACCAAAACTTCACCCTAAACTATATTTGATATTAAGAATTCAAAAATGAAGTCTATTTTACAAAATTAAAAACATATAAGTTGCATTAATTAATTTAATAAATAATTCCCGCTGTCAAAACAAATAGCGTGTTTTTAAGAAACAATAAGTATCAAATGATTGACTCTAGTTTAAGTCAAATTTCAAGATGAAATTAATTCCAACGACCACTATTGGTTTAAATTGTAAAAATATATTTTAATTGAACTTTAAAACCAATTAAAAATATAATCTAATCATATAAATAAATTAGATTAAAAATAGTTTTTGAATTAAAATACAACATTTTTCATTGTTCATTAAAAAAATGAACTTTATCGGAAAAATACCAAAAATTTACACAATGTAAATTTGGATGTCCTGATTATAAATAAGAAATTTATTTTGTCAAATATAAAACATAAAATTGTCAAAAAGTGTATTTAAATGAGATTCTTCATCAAAAGGCGGTTAATCGACCTTTTAAAGAGTATTAGAATGTCTATGCTTAAAAATTAGATTCATTCGCGTTTTCAATCCTCTAATATTTATTATAAAGAGTAAAAATATTCGAAAAACATACATAATGATTTTTTAGTTAGTTCCATTCTTTCCCGCCATTAGAATGGCTAGGCGTTAACTACCGTTTAAAATAATATTATTTTATTATTAGAGTGCAACGTAAGATTTCAAAGGAACTCGTTGTCGCGTATTGGGTACACCATCGAGCATAGCGTTCCCTTTAAAGTAATATTAATATTTTTTTCATAAATAAGGATAAATATAAAAATGTCATATTGTTTATTTACCTGGGGTGTTACATCCTTCCCCCCTTTTGGGAATTGCGTCCTCGTAATTTCAAAATTGGGCTTGAAAAATCCATTGTAAGTCCCACATCAGAAAAGGAGTAAATTAAACTATCACATTAAAAGAAAGGGAAGTACAAAGGTCACCCGAGTTAACCCGTAACAAGATTCCATGTATGAAAATATGTACATGGAGGAAAAAAACCAAGGGTCATGTTCTGATAGAGAGTGATAGTAAACATGTCTAGAAGAAAGTTAACCATAAGAAATTTGAAAACTTCTGATTGGTTAATTGGTATTGGATTCCCTAGTAGTAAAAGTTAATGGAAAACATTTTTTTTAGTTACTTTTCATAGAGGAATTTATTTTTGAGCTTAACTAAAACATGAGGAAACATACTTACTTGTCATGTTGACATTCAAATATTACTAGATTTCTTACATGAACTCATATTTTCTCCAAAAGATGAGTATTTAGGATGACTTGTTTACATTAAGAGAGCTATAATCAACTTCTAGAGAATCACCTAACCCAAAAAAGAGAACTATATATTTCCCATGCCTTTAGACCTTAACCAAAACCAAAATTTTTAGAACAAGATCAGATAATCCAAAAATGGATAATCCTTTATAAAAAAGAAAATCTATTCTTAATCTCCAAAATTTGTCCAACAAAACCCAATGTTCAACGAGGACCATTTGATAAACAATTTGTCCATAAAATTATTCAATGTAATCCAAAATAAGATTGAAACCCAAATATTTGAAGGATTTAGTCACATAGTCTTCCAAGGTACAAATTAACTTTTATCTCGAAATAACATCAGTTGCTCTTAAATTCTCATATTGAAAAGTAATTAACCTAATCACATATCCTCGATGATAGGTTAATCATTTCCAAAGATATCCCAAAATAAACTTACTCTTGATTCCTAAAATCATCTAACTAAAAAGAATTTGTCAAACTAACTAGGGACTTCACGTAGTCCAGTTGTAGGCGATAAATACCAGTCGCACTTTGGTTGTGGGTTCGATTCCTGCAGCTTTGTCCAACGCGACGGGTTGTCACATGGTCTGCGTGTTGTCCTTTTTCCAAAACTTTATAATTCTTAAAACCTTCACCAAAACGAGATAAAATCTTCAAAAATAATCATAAGATATTTTAACCTCAAGTTTATTTCATGCCTTTCACTTTCCATCATAACATATAGTAACCCATAATTACCTCAAAAGTAAGGATCATATAAACCCAAGTGGTTCTTTATAACTATGTCCACAAATGAATAGATTACTATTCCTTGAATAAAATTTTCATATATCAAACATCAGGGTTACACATACTATAAAAATTCTTCTAATGTAACCCCATCATCAAAAGAGACTTAATACTCTTAATAATTTCACCATAACTCTTGAAGCCTTTATATGTTGACTTCTTACTCATTCAACATTCTTCATGATCCATTAACCATTCCTTTCCAACTTATTCTGAAATACTTCTTTCCTAAAAACAAAATCACGTATCATATCCTAAGATTCCAAAATAGGAAAACAAAAGTTATGAAATAATCCATACCTTTGATTGGTCATTGTCATTTTCTTCATCCTCAATCGGAATGGCATTAGGTATTGGTAAATGAATATTTGTACGATCTTGGTGATCCCATTCCTGAAACTTCTTCATAGGACATGTGTTTTCATAATGACTATGCACACCACTGTAAAGACCCGTAAAATTCACGGGAATTTTTTTCTTAATTTTCTTTAGAATTTTACAAGAGCACGGTTTCAGACGGCACCTGATTCCGAGGCCCGGAGTGCCCGGAATTAATTTCCAAAGTTTGGCTCGGGTACGTTCAGTGAACGAACGAGCGGGAATTCCTATCTTTTGATCCGGTGCTCGGAATTGAAATCCGAGGGCACCGATGAACTCGCAGCGCCGATTTTCGCTTAAAGAGTCCTTTTCGGGAGTTGCGTTTGTTGCGGGTTGAAAGTTAATTTTGGGGTTTTTAGATTGAGTTAAATAAAATTTGTGTAGAACAAATTTTATTATAACTTCTTAAAACCTATCAAAGGAGGTTGGAAGTGGGACCCACACCCACTTAACCTCCCTTGGGAGGATTAAGTGTGGTGGGGCCCACACGAACCCCTTTTCTTTTCAAATTCCCTAACCCCTCTAAACCCCCTCTTAATTATGTAACTCTCCCCTACTTTAATTCTTGCCAACCTATCTCTTCACTTAATTTTGTCAACTCTAGATTTAATTAATGTATTGATTTCAACTTTTGAATTTTGAAAGGTTGGCAAAGTGAAAATAAAATAAGGTGTAGCTTATTTTATTTTTGGGGGTTATTTGTTTGTCTTCTTGAGAGGTGGAGAGCTCTTCTTCTTCTTCAAACTCAACGAAGAACGCGAAGAACGTCGTTCTTCAACGAAGAACTTCTCCGCCGAAGAACACGGTCTATCCGCGACGCCGTATCCGCGACGCGACGTACTTCTTCCGCGTCATCTCTTCCGCGACGGTTTTCCGCGACGAACGCCATCGACAACGACTCTTCCTCCGACGTCAAAGGAATCGACACCGATATTCCACGACTACGTCAACGTGCGACTATCGAGGTAGGGGTTCTTGAGTTCGTTGTTTTCTTTATTATTTGACTTTTCTCAAGACTTGATGAAGAACACTCAATTTCCGACGAAGAACGCCGCTCCGCTCTTCTTCGTCTCCCGTGTCAACGAAAGAGAACACTGCTTCTTCCTCGGACAATCTTCATCGGCGTACAAGTTTCGCCAACGACGTGTTTCTTCGAACGCATCCATTCGTCATCGGATTTGACGAACGGCTTCCGCGACGCCCGACCTCCGCGACGTCGTCTTCCGCGGAACGTTGACAAATCCTCGAACCTTATACCCGAGGTAGGGGTTGTTGATTTAATATTTATTTATTTCATTCTTGCTCGTGGTTCGTATGACTAACGTGAGGATGTTGATTATTTAAAGTTGAGTTATTATTTAACGAGAGGGGGGCCGGACCGCATGAACACGGCCGAACCCCCTCCATCGTTTATGTTGTTTATCTGCGGACGGAAGCAAGGTGGCGTGGTGCCGTCGCACCACGCGGATAATTGTACGTTAATCTTATATGACGCCGTCGCGCCACGCCGAGGAAGAATCTTCAAGAACGCGACGCCGTCGCGCCGCGTTGAAAGGAATCAAGACACGGCGAAGGGGCGCGGTGCCGTCGCACCGCGCCGGACGACGAACACCGCGGCCGGTTCCGGGCCGCGGCGGGACGAGGAGACCGCGGCCGGTTCCGGGCTGCGGCGGAAGAGAAGACCGGCGGCCGGGCCGCCGGCGTCGGGAGCCGAAGGGGGGACCGGAAATTTCTGGTCCCGTTGGAGAAAACCGGCCGGCCAGCTGGCCTGCCGGAAGTCAATAAAACCGGGGGAATTAATCCCCCGGCCGTCATAATAAAACCCCCCTCTTTAAGAGGGGGGGCGGTTCTTTGAAGGAGGGGGGCAGCCGGCCCCCTCGGTTCCGCACCAGCAGGCCCCCCACATGGGGGGGGGGGGGGGGGGGGGGGGCGCTTCTTAAATCAAAACGGCGCGGCTATGCCGCGCCGCCCCTTGAAGAAGCGGGGGCTTAGCCCCCCGCGTGCCACCCTCGTGCGGCGCCAGGCGCCAGCCGCCGCAGCCCGCCGCCGCGCCGCCGCCGCCGTGCCGCTGCCGCCGCGCCGCCGCCGCCGCGCCGCCGCCGCCGCGCCGCCCCAGGGGGGGGGGGGGTCGGGCCGGGTCGGCCCGGACCCGGACCCCCCCGTTTCGAACCAGATTCGGTTTTTGGCCCATAACTTGAGCCTCGGACCTCCGAATGACGAACCGTCTGCGGAAACGGGATCCTTGGATCGAGACGGTCGTTTCGGTATATCGCACTCAAGGTTTCGGTTTACTTTGAGTTCGGCCGGGTTGGTTCGTTCACGAAACCAACCGGGCCTTCGGAGCGGAAACACTCATATCTTGAGCTACGGACGTCCGATTGACGTGCCGTCAGTCGCGTAGTGTTCCTCTTAGTGAGACGGATCTTTTGGCATACTCCGCCCGAGGTTTGGACACAGGGGGAGTACGGTCGGGTTGGTTTAGCCTTAAAAACCAACTGGGCCCCGGAGACGAAAATGCCAATAACTCTCAGACCGGGCGTCCGATCGACGCGCCGTCTGATGCGTTGAGTTCCTGTTGAGGATACGGAACTTTTGGATACATCAACTCTGGTCTTCGTGACAGTTGATGTATCAGCCTCTCGGCTCGTGGAGCGGACCCTCCGAACGAGCTTGCTATGTGCGGGAACCCTAGTGCTGGCTGCGACTGTTCTACTGCTACTGTGACTGCGACGACGACAGTACAGAGATCCTGTGTGGATTCGACGACGACGACTTCAGCACTCAGCGATCCTACGTGGATCAGTGCTACAGGTCCTGTGTGGGCCCGATCCTGTGTGGGTCCTTACGCTCAGCGGTTCTGTGTGAGCCAGCGCCTACAGGTCCTGTGTGGGCCCGGTCCTGTGTGGGTCATTGCGGGGGTTAGTTACCTATCGATCCTTCGTGGGTCCGATGACTTAGATGGATCAGTGATCATCTTTATCGTCCTCTGAAGAAGTATACCTGTGTGAGCTGAATCCTTTTGCTTTCCTGTGTGGATTGTGTTGTGAAATCCTGTGTGGATTACGTTTTGCTTTCCTATGTGGAATACGTTTACTATCCTGTGTGGACTGAGTTGTACTTTGGCTCGGAGGTTGGAGCGTATTTGAATTGATGACTTAGGTATATGTATGGTCATATACCTAAGCAGTGTCGGATGTTACTTCGTGATTGTTACTTTTCTTCGTGGTTTATCCTTTGTGGATTTGAGAGACCTTCAGGGGTCTCGGGGTCCCTACTGAGTAGCTTATACTCACCCCTGCACGGGCTTTGCCCGCACTACGTTGTGTTGGTTGCAGACGACGGACATCGTTGACCTTAGCTGAGGCTTGTAGAGCGGGACGGTACCCGGAGGTGGACCACTGGGCGGGACGTGCGCGGAACGGACAGCGGGACCCGTGGAGCAGAGGAGCTATCTGTACCCACCCTTCAGGTGGGATTTCCAGTGGACAGCTCGGAGTAGCGGCATTTACTTTTCAGTTTCTGTTTTTCCCTTTTCGAGTTGTACTTTACTTTCAGTTTGGGTTTGTATTCTGGCCCATTTACTTTTCCGCACTTTCAGTTGTACTCTGCTTTTGTTTAGTGTTTACTTTCCGCTTGCTTACTCTGTGGTGATGTTTACTTTTCAAAGGCAATGCCTTCCCATTTTACTGGGATTTACGCCTTGGTGCTAGTCGCCAGCCCCTGGCCTATGGAAGGCGGGCTTGGGGTAGTCACGGCACGGACCCCGAGGGCGGGTCGTGACAAATTGGTATCAGAGGAGTTCGGTTCTACCGCGAACTCTGATCTTTTCTATGTGAAGCAATAATGTTTAGCGTATTGAGTGTGGTTATCAGTCCAGGGAGTCCAGTGTTGGTGCGGCGGCTGACGTATCCGTACACCAGGACCCTGACTTCTGATTTCCGACGTAATGCACGAAAACATTGATTGCGTGTGTGTTTCAAAGTTTTCTTTGTGATTACTTATATCAGCTCACCAGGTATACTGTTCTAACCGTGGCACACCTGTTTCCTTTTCAGGATGGCCCCACGACGGCAGCCAGCTAGGGTTCTGAGAGTCGAGCGAGACGACAGCCCACCGAGCGACGAGGCCTCGGTGCAGGGCCCTTTTCCAGTAGTGGCACCGACGGTAGCTTTACCCGCCGAGCCCCCGATGCTTCCAGCAGCAGCCGCTGACGATGCACGTCGCCTCAGCGCACTGCATGAGTTTCAGCGCCAGCGACCGCCCAGGTTTCGCGGGGAGACGGATCCCCAGGCAGCAGAGGACTGGCTGGAGGCAGTGGTTCGAGTGTTTAGGCTAGTGAGGACACCAGCAGACCTCATGGTGATCCTCGCTGCGAGCCTACTACACGCAGCAGCAGGACGATGGTGGAGCCTGATGCTCCAAGTGCACGATGAGGCATCTCTTCTTTGGACGGACTTTGAGAGCCTCTTCCGCTCGGAGTTCGTCCCAGCCACCCTTCGTGCGGTGCGTATCCAGGAGCTTCTACAGCTGCGGCAGGGCAGCATGACGGTCGCTCAGTACTCGGCGAGATTTACCGATCTCTCGCGCTACTCGACCGACATGGTACGAGACCCATTCTTCCGGGCCCGGACCTTCGAGCAGGGTTTGAGACACGAGATCAGGGCATCGCTGATCTCCCTCAGCATACCGACTCAGACAGGAGTACTGGAGCGGGCCCTTCTGATCGAGAGCTTCCTTGCTGAGTCTACACCAGCACAGAGACCCACCGCAGGGCGGCACGTGGCAGAGTCATCTGCAGCAGGCAGTCGACGGATGACTCAGGGGTCCAGGCAGACCAGACCTTCGGGCAGACGATCACAGGGCACTGGCTCAGCAGTGCGGGGCACACAGCGCGGAGCCAGTCTTACGAGAGGCAGACAGTGCTACTCGTGCGGCGGGCAGGGCCACATGGCTCGTGACTGCCCGACCCGCCGTGCCGAGGAGCAGCAGACGGTTGAGGGACCACCGAGGCAGAGGCAGAGGGTCGACCGTGGCGGTCCGCAGGGAGGAGGCGGACGAGGCAGAGGAGCTGGACGAGCAGCCGGTGGTGGGCGACGCTTTGAGGCTCTGCCACCACCACCACCAGGAGGTCCACCCCGACCACAGGGAGCTGGCAGGCAGCGACAGGCACAGCTCCAGGCAGCAGAGGCCTACGACCACGGCGCACCCGAGATGATTCGAGGTACTATCTGTGTCTACTCCACCCTTGCTGCCGTTCTTATAGACACAGGAGTGAGTCATTCTTTCATAGCCGCTGCCCTTGTTCGGAGCTCGGAGATTCCGACAGAGCCGTTGGCTCGATCCTTACGGCTAGAGACTCCTACGGGAGCAGACTCGACGATTACGCACTGGTGCCGGCAGTGTGAGATTACTCTAGGAGGCGAGAGCTTCGGCTGGGATCTTCTTGTAGCAGCGTCGAGGCCTTACGACGTCATCTTGGGCATGGATTGGCTATCTACGGTCCATGCACAGATTGACTGTTTTAGGCGCAAGGTGCGTTGTGTACGCACCGACGGGAGCAGGTTCACCTTCACCGGCGAGAAGGGAGCCTTAGCAGCACAGGATGGACTTCCGCGGAGGAGAGGACAGCCCATCACTCATCAGTTGGATAGCCTCTTCCTTGGAGCAGTTGACGTGCGGAGTCCTGGTTTTCCTGCAGAGGTGGATCAGTTTGCAGACGTTTTTCCCGACGACGTCCCAGGGCTACCTCCTCGCAGAGAGGTAGACTTTTATATTGACTTGTACCCCGGGACAGCCCCGATATCTACTCCAGCATATCAGATGGCCCCCGCCGAGCTTCGAGAGCTACGGGTACAGTTGGAGGATTTTCAGGGCAAGGGATTCATCTGACCCAGTGTTTCACCCTGGGCTTCCCCGATATTGTTCGCCAAGAAGGCGGATGGGAGCTTGCGACATTGTGTTGACTATCGTCGCCTGAACCAGGTGACAGTGAGGAACAAGTATCCGCTACCGAGGATTGATGACCTCTTTGATCAGCTCAAGGGAGCACGGTGGTTCTCGAAGATAGACCTCAGGTCAGGCTATCATCAGCTCAGAGTCAGAGACGAGGATGTGCAGAAGACGGCCTTCAGATGTCGGTATGGCCACTATGAGTTCTTGGTTATGCCCTTCGGTGTAACCAATGCTCCAGCAGTGTTCATGGCTCTCATGAACAGGGTGTTTCAGCCATACCTCGATCGGTTTGTCGTGGTCTTCATCGACGACATTCTGATTTACTCTACGACAGAGGAGGAGCACGCCTATCACTTGCGAGTTGTTCTTGACACACTCCGAGAGCACCAGCTTTATGGTAAGCTCTCGAAGTGCCAGTTCTGGATACGTGAGGTCCACTTCTTGGGTCACGTTATCTCTGAGGCGGGAGTTGCAGAAGATTCCGCGAAGATTGAGGCTGTGTTAGCATGGGAGCCACCCAGGAGCGTGACTGAGGTTCGGAGTTTCTTGGGACTAGCTGGATACTATCGGAGATTCGTGCCAGACTTCTCTAGAGTTTCGGCATCACTCACAGCTTTGACGAAGAAGGGGAAACCCTTCGTATGGACAGACAGATGTCAGCAGAGCTTCTAGGAGCTGAGACAGAGATTGACCTGCGCACCTATCTTGAGGTTGCCTGAGGAGGGAGTAGGGTACGTAGTCTACTGTGATGCGTCAGGGACCGGACTCGGATGTGTTCTGATGCAGGGGCGGGCCATGATCGCCTATGGATCACGTCAGTTGAGGCCGCATGAGCAGAACTACGCTACCCATGACCTGGAGTTAGCAGCAGTGGTCTTCGCTCTGAAGACATGGCGACACTATCTGATGGGCGAGCGCTTTACAGTCTTTTCCGATCATCAGAGCCTCAGGTATATCTTCTCTCAGAATGACCTGAACCTGAGACAGCGTCGATGGCTCGAGTTCCTCCAGGACTATGACTTTGAGATAGTCTATACTCCTGGGAAGGGGAACGTAGTAGCCGATGCCCTCAGCAGGAGGACGGGCATTCAGCTACTTGAGGAGGCGACGGAGCAGCTAGCCTCTTTGCAGATATCCTTTGTGGATAGAGATGGAGCAGCCTTTCTTCAGTCTCTCACAGTCACTCCTCCACTACTGCAGCAAGTCAGAGAGGCACAGCGTGAGGACGCTGACTGTGAGACACGGCGTGCACAGATATCCTCGGGACAGACACCTGATGGTTTCTCCCTTGGAGTAGAGCACGGCATCCTTTTCCGAGGACGTACCATGGTACCAGTCGCTTTGCGAGAGGAAGTGCTGAGAGAGTTTCACACTTCTCCTTTAGCGGTACATCCTGGAGTGGCGAAGATGTACCAGGACCTCAGACGGCAGCACTGGTGGCCGGGCATGAAGAAGGCAGTAGCAGAGTTCGTTTCTCGATGCCTTACCTGCCAGCAGGTGAAGGCAGAGCATCAGGTACCAGCAGGCTTGGTACAGCCCTTGGAGGTTCCGGAGTGGAAGTGGGACGACATATCTATGGACTTCGTGACTGGACTTCCACGCACTTCCAGAAGTCACGACTCCATCTGGGTGATTGTTGACCGACTCACCAAGTCGGCACACTTCTTACCCACCAGAGAGCAGGGCTCAGTGGAGAGCTTGGGACATCTCTACGTTCAGGAGATTGTGCGGCTCCACGGCGTGCCATCATCTATCGTATCCGATCGAGATTCCCGCTTTACTTCCCGGCTTTGGAAGGGGTTGCAGGAAGCGTTCGGGACGCAGCTACGTCTTAGCACAGCTTTTCACCCTCAGACGGATGGTCAGACGGAGAGGACCATTCAGACACTCGAGGACATGCTCCGCGCATGTGTCCTCGACTTTGGTCGTAGCTGGGAGGACCACCTACCCTTGGTGGAGTTCGCGTACAACAACAGCTACCACTCCACCATCTGGATGGCACCGTACGAGGCGTTGTACGACCGACCTTGTAGATCTCCTTTGTGCTGGACAGACCCTGGAGAGTCAGCACTGGTGGGACTGGAGATGGTCCAGGCCACGACAGAGAAGGTCCAGGTCATCCAGGAGCGGATGAGGACAGCTCAGAGCCGGCAGAAGTCATACGCTGACAGGAGGCGGAGGCCACTGGAGTTTGAGGATGGCGACCACGTCTTCTTGCGGGTCTCACCTCGACGTGGTATTCGGAGATTTGGCCGAGGCGGCAAGTTATCTCCGCGCTTCATCGGACCCTTCCAGATTCTCAGCAGGATTGGCGAGGTGGCTTATCGCCTGGCTCTACCACCTCAGTTGCACCGGGTGCACGACGTCTTCCACGTATCTCAGCTGAGGAGATACGTACACGACCCGACGCACATCATTGACCATGGGGAGCTTGACGTTGACGATGGGGCGACCTTTACGGAGGTCCCGGTGGAGATAGAGGATCGACAGGAGCGGGTCCTGCGTGGGCGATCGATTCCTCTTGTGCGCATCAGATGGCAGCACGGGAATCTCCAGGAGAGCACATGGGAGCGGGAGGCTCAGATGCGTGCTCAGTACCCTCATTTGTTTCCCTAGTTTTTGATGTATCTTTACGGGGACGTAAAGCCCTGAGGTGGGAGTAATGTAAAGACCCGTAAAATTCAAGGGAATTTTTTTCTTAATTTTCTTTAGAATTTTACAAGAGCACAGTTTCAGACGGCACCTGATTCCGAGGCCCGGAGTGCCCGGAATTAATTTCCGAAGTTTGGCTCGGGTACGTTCAGTGAACGAACGAGCGGGAATTCCTAACTTTTGATCCGGTGCTCGGAATTGAAATCCGAGGGCACCGATGAACTCGCAGCGCCGATTTTCGCTTAAAGAGTCCTTTTCGGGAGTTGCGTTTGTTGCGGGTTGAAAGATAATTTTGGGGTTTTTAGTTTGAGTTAAATAAAATTTGTGTAGAACAAATTTTATTATAACTTCTTAAAACCTATCAAAGGAGGTTGGAAGTGGGACCCACACCCACTTAACCTCCCTTGGGAGGATTAAGTGTGGTGGGGCCCACACGAACCCCTTTTCTTTTCAAATTCCCTAACCCCTCTAAACCCCCTCTTAATTATGTAACTCTCCCCTACTTTAATTCTTGCCAACCTATCTCTTCACTTAATTTTGTCAACTCTAGATTTAATTAATGTATTGATTTCAACTTTTGAATTTTGAAAGGTTGGCAAAGTGAAAATAAAATAAGGTGTAGCTTATTTTATTTTTGGGGGTTATTTGTTTGTCTTCTTGAGAGGTGGAGAGCTCTTCTTCTTCTTCAAACTCAACGAAGAACGCGATGAACGTCGTTCTTCAACGAAGAACTTCTCCGCCGAAGAACACGGTCCATCCGCGACGCCGTATCCGCGACGCGACGTACTTCTTCCGCGTCATCTCTTCCGCGACGGTTTTCCGCGACGAACGCCATCGACAACGACTCTTCCTCCGACGTCAAAGGAATCGACACCGATATTCCACGACTATGTCAACGTGCGACTATCGAGGTAGGGGTTCTTGAGTTCGTTGTTTTCTTTATTATTTGACTTTCCTCAAGACTTGACGAAGAACACTCAATTTCCGACGAAGAACGCCGCTCCGCTCTTCTTCGTCTCCCGTGTCAACGAAAGAGAACACCGCTTCTTCCTCGGACAATCTTCGTCGGCGTACAAGTTTCGCCAACAACGTGTTTCTTCGAACGCATCCCTTCGTCATCGGATTTGACGAACGGCTTCCGCGACGCCCGACCTCCGCGACGTCGTCTTCCGCGGAACGTTGACAAATCCTCGAACCTTATACCCGAGGTAGGGGTTGTTGATTTAATATTTATTTATTTCATTCTTGCTCGTGGTTCGTATGACTAACGTGAGGATGTTGATTATTTAAAGTTGAGTTATTATTTAACGAGAGGGGGGCCGGACCGCATGAACACGGCCGAACCCCCTCCATCGTTCATGTTGTTTATCTTCGGACGGAAGCAAGGTGGCGTGGTGTCGTCGCACCACGCGGATAATTGTACGTTAATCTTATATGACGCCGTCGCGCCACGCCGAGGAAGAATCTTCAAGAACGCGACGCCGTCGCGCCGCGTTGAAAGGAATCAAGACACGGCGAAGGGGCGCGGTGCCGTCGCACCGCGCCGGACGACGAACACCGCGGCCGGTTCCGGGCCGCGGCGGGACGAGGAGACCGCGGCCGGTTCTGGGCCGCGGCGGAAGAGAAGACCGGCGGCCGGGCCGCCGGCGTCGGGAGCCGAAGGGGGGGACCGGAAATTTCTGGTCCCGTTGGAGAAAACCGGCCGGCCAGCTGGCCGGCCGGAAGTCATTAAAACCGGGGGAATTAATCCCCCGGCCGTCATAATAAAACCCCCCTCTTTAAGAGGGGGGGCGGTTCTTTGAAGGAGGGGGGCAGCCGGCCCCCTCGGTTCCGCACCAGTAGGCCCCCCACGTGGGGGGGGGGGGCTTCTTAAATCAAAACGGCGCGGCTATGCCACGCCGCCCCTTGAAGAAGCAGGGGCTTAGCCCCCCGCGTGCCACCCTCGTGTGGCGCCAGGCGCCAGCCGCCGCAGCCCGCCGCCGCGCCGCCGCGCCGCCGCCGCCCCAGGGGGGGGGGGGGTCGGGCCGGGTCGGCCCGGACCCGGATCCCCCCGTTTCGAACCAGATTCGGTTTTTGGCCCATAACTTGAGCCTCGGACCTCCGAATGACGAACCGTCTACGGCAACGCGATCCTTGGATCGCGACGGTCGTTTCGGTATATCGCACTCAAGGTTTTGGTTTACTTTGAGTTCGGCCGGGTTGGTTCATTCACGAAACCAACAGGGCCTTCGGAGCGGAAACACTCATATCTTGAGCTACGGACGTCCGATTGACGTGCCGTCAGTCGCGTAGTGTTCCTCTTAGTGAGACGGATCTTTTGGCATACCCCGCCTGAGGTTTGGACGCAGGTGGAGTACGGTCGGGTTGGTTTAGCCTTAAAAACCAACCGGGCCCCGGAGACGAAAATGCCAATAACTCTCAGACCGGGCGTCCGATCGACGTGCCGTCTGATGCGTTGAGTTCCTGTTGACGATACGGAACTTTTGGATACATCAACTCTGGTATTCGTGACAGTTGATGTATCAGCCTCTCGGCTCGTGGAGCGGACCCTCCGAACGAGATTGCTATGTGCGGGAACCCTAGTGCTGGCTGCGACTGTTCTACTGCTACTGTGACTGCGACGACGACAGTACAGAGATCCTGTGTGGATTCGACGACGACGACTTCAGCACTCAGCGATCCTACGTGGATCAGTGCTACAGGTCCTGTGTGGGCCCGATCCTGTGTGGGTCCTTACGCTCAGCGGTTCTGTGTGAGCCAGCGCCTACAGGTCCTGTGTGGGCCCGATCCTGTGTGGGTCATTGCGGGGGTTAGTTACCTATCGATCCTTCGTGGGTCCGACGACTTAGATGGATCAGTGATCATCTTTATCGTCCTCTGAAGAAGTATACCTGTGTGAGCTGAATCCTTTTGCTTTCCTGTGTGGATTGTGTTGTGCAATCCTGTGTGGATTACGTTTTGCTTTCCTATGTGGAATACGTTTACTATCCTGTGTGGACTGAGTTGTACTTGGGCTCGGAGGTTGGAGCGTATTTGAATTGATGACTTAGGTATATGTATGGGCATATACCTAAGCAGTGTCGGATGTTACTTCGTGATTGTTACTTTTCTTCGTGGTTTATCCTTTGTGCATTTGAGAGACCTTCAGGGGTCTCGGGGTCCCTACTGAGTAGCTTATACTCACCCCTGCACGGGCTTTGCCTGCACTACGTTGTGTTGGTTGCAGACGACGGACAACGTTGACCTTAGCTGAGGCTTGTAGAGCGGGACGGTACCCGGAGGTGGACCACTGGGCGGGACGTGCGCGGAACGGACAGCGGGACCCGTGGAGCAGAGGAGCTATCTGTACCCACCCTTCAGGTGGGATTTCCAGTGGACAGCTCAGAGTAGCGGCATTTACTTTTCAGTTGCTGTTTTTTCCTTTTCGAGTTGTACTTTACTTTCAGTTTGGGTTTGTATTCTGGCCCATTTACTTTTCCGCACTTTCAGTTGTACTCTGCTTTTGTTTAGTGTTTACTTTCCGCTTTCTTACTCTGTGGTGATGTTTACTTTTCAAAGGCAATGCCTTCCCATTTTACTGGGATTTACGCCTTGGTGCTAGTCGCCAGCCCCTGGCCTATGGAAGGCGGGCTTGGGGTAGTCACGGCACGAACCCCGAGGGAGGGTCGTGACAACCACATTTAAAACATTCAATTGATCCCTTAGAAAGAACTTCTTTCCCTTCCATCGAGTCAACTAGATGCTTCCTTTTTCCATGGCAGGTTCTTTCTTTATGACCTTCATTTCCACATCTATAGCATATTTCTGTCCCTTTGAAACATTTTCCTAGGTGTTTCTTTCCACATCTTTGACACATGGGTTTTCAAACACACTTACCTTTATGATTATTACCTGTAGTTCTGTAGGGATTGGTTTCTTGCATATATGATTCCTTATAGAAATCACCAAGGTTTAGGTGGTCAATCATGACTCCAGATTGTTAGTTGAGGATAAACATAAGAGTTATCATTACAGCTCCCATATCATTCAGTTTCTCGCTCAGAAAACTCTCACAGTTTCCTTCACATCCACTGTTACTCTGGTTCCTGCTAGATCCAGCCATTTACTAAAACCAAAAAGGTCAATGTCAGTATATCAACAAAACCATCATGTACTAATGAGGAAGATAAACACTAAGATATACTTACTCTTTCACTTTATCTAAAACTAGGACTCTTTCTGAAATACTAACCATTATGGTAATGTCACATATGCTTAGAAGATACCCTAACCTCTAAAGTTATCTAAACTAACCTCGGATACCAACTATAAGGCCCCATCCTTAAACCATACTTAATCTTGAGTTATTACAATATTACACATTGAGGATCTTTTCAGGTTTAGAGTTTTAGAGAATTAGATCATAAAACTTGCATTACATTCCACATTTAAACAAAGTGGTTACATAAAAGATAGTATTCATTTTTCCAATCAACAGAAACATATTTAAAATAAAACATGGATTCTTTCTTGACACTTCCTTGACACTATCATCATATCATGTACCCTTCCCTTGACCTGTGAAAAACATTTCAAAAACTTGGGATGAGCATAAAAAGCTCATTAAGGGATATAAAAATATGGAAAGGAAACATGAGTACATGTATACATAAGAATGAAATCATACTTTACCCATAAAACATAATCACTTTAACATACCTCATAAAATCATGAATAAATCATAGAAATCATAAGACAAAAAGGTAACTTGAGGCATTCATAGCATTTTTATGTAGGGAGTAACCCTCTTGGTTACGTTTGGAATACCCATCATAGTATATTCCCTAAATATCTTCAGAGAAACCATAACGTTTAACCCCGTCGCATTACCCAATGCATTGGAGAGCTATATCGGGCTCACCCGCCCTTTGTTTTTCACAGAACCACCTGTCTTCATAATAATTCCCAAGAACCATAACATAATCGTATCACATAAAACATGCATAAAGTAAACATAACATTTCCACTTTTCAATCACAATATAATATTTTAGGATACTGAACTAATGAATCCATTAAAAAAGAAACCATTTCCAAAACCATTTAAAACATTTAATAAAGATATTTTTGAATCAAAGTGTCCCATACTACCTTGAAGATTTTAAAATTTAAACCATTAATATCCAAATAAATAAATCCTTAAAACCATTTTGAAAACATTGATATTAATAAGAACAAATCATTAAAACATTTAAAGCGATATTTTGGTTAAATGGTTTTTTCCAAAATTAGAGACACTTGAATACAATAATTGAGGAATAACATTTAGTCATAACTTTATAGTATCATGGGAATAAATGGATTCATGATATAATATTAAAAAGGACAGTATATACACCATATAAGAGTGAATTGGTGCATAACAACAACGAAGTCTCAATAGAAATGTAAAATACGATGAAATCCCTTATAAAGAAGGTATCCTTAAATTAAGGATAAATCAATCTCAAAATTAAGTGTGACAAATATAAATACACCCAATATAAGTGGATCTTAAGTGTAAAATAAAAAATGGTCATTCACACATATTCAAAGGGTGACATATTCCATAACTACATGTTGAAGCCAAAGAAATCGAAATTGGGTTAAAAAGTTCCCTTGGTAAAATTCGACAGCCTAACGACATCACTTCAAAATTCAGAAAATGAGTTGATGAGAGATAAAAAGGGTATCTTATCACTTGGACATAAAATTTACATCAATAAGGATATAAAAGAACATATCCCAACATAATATTATGTGAATTAATAGACATAACAAAAGAAGTCTTTTAAAAAGAGGAGGGTGAAAGGTCCCCTTACCGAGTTGGGTAACTTTCGAAACATACACCCCATGGAAGAAGGGTCATACAATGAAGATTTGAATACCCATAAATGAAATTATACTAAAAAAGTGTATAATAATGGGCAGTACATACCCCAGTCAAAGGAAATATTGGAAAACGTATCATAAATGTCACAAGAATAAAAGTGAGATGAAAAATCCCTTACGAAAACTCTGCAGCCAAACGGTGCCACTTAAATCTTCCAAAAATGGATTGATGAGATCAAATAGGGTCTCTCATAATATGAACAAAAAAATTACAGTATGATTAATATAAAAGAACATCCCAAACATAAGAATGATGAGCTTATAAGAAATGACATAAAAGAGATTACTTAAAAAGAACGAGAGAGGTTGGATCCCTTACCTCGGGTCCGACTTGACTCGATCGTTCTTTAACGTCCTGAATAATAAACTTGAGTTAATTTCTACTTTCTTAAGAACCTTTTTTAAAGTTAATTATTCCTTTTATATCACTTATTTCCATGTTATAAACATTATGTAATCATTTAAGTTAATAATATTTGTTTTGTCGATATTTGGTTGTTAAGTCGAAAGTGGACTTCTTTCAATTACATGTTGTTCGTGTGGTCAAAGGTTCATTATATCCAGAATGATATTTATGATTTGGATGTCATATATATCATATATATGAATAATATACAAGTATTTATAATATTACATAATCATTTAGAGGTAAGAAATGAATTGCAGCGTTCATGGAGACGGTAAGCCGTACGTATGCATGAACGCTACTTTCATTTCTATGTCATATTAATGGAATTAAAACCAAATGAGAGGTATGTATATTTTAATTCCAGAATTATATTAATCATTTATATGTAACATACATCATATATAATAACTTTAAATCAATCCTTTATACATCCCACATATGGCATTAACGAATCAAATCACTTTGAGGGGGCGGTAGTCCGCACTTCCAAAAATGAAATTATCGTGTTTACCCACAATGGAAACCATAAAGGTATGCCGAAAAATAAAAATACAGAAGCATAAGTAAAAAATATACATATTATATATCATATATAAATATAGTGACATCTTAATGGCCACCTTTGAAGGTGTTATATGAGTGTTGAACAATCATCGTTTCGTGAGGCAGAAATTCTCC
Organism: Viscum album; assembly: GCA_963277665.1. Classification (NCBI taxonomy): domain Eukaryota; kingdom Viridiplantae; phylum Streptophyta; class Magnoliopsida; order Santalales; family Viscaceae; genus Viscum; species Viscum album. The sequence continues at coordinate 468,665,489 of OY728123.1, read as the reverse complement.
AACCACAGAAACAGTATATTATTTAACCATTAGATGTAGGTGTGTGTAAGTGTAGCTCGAATAATTCTTATAAAAAATCCTAGTACATTGAAGATACTGGATTTGTTACAAAATAAATGTATAAAAAGAGTTTAGGGGGTTGGAGAAGCAAAATAATACAAAAGAACACAAGTGAAGACATTACCTTAAAATTGGGTAACTCTTTTTGATTTGAGCTCAAAGGCTTCCTTGGGAAGACTTCTGCCCAAAGTGAGGCTTCTAAGAGTTATATAGGGATATGGAGAGACAAAATGGGAAGGGGATGGCCGAAAAAAAGTCTTTAGAGGTGTATGTAAGGAGGTAGAGGTGGGTGCCTTTTATAAGAGGAGAGGAGGGGCACTCTTGGAAAGTAAGGAAATGTTACTATATTTTAGAATTCATTTAGGATTTTAAAGGTCCCAAATTGATGTATTTCTAGTATAAGGTGGTAAGGGTTCGAAATATGCTCATCCAATAGGTTTTGGACATGTTTAGGTAATATATTTTACATTATCGTTTCATTTTATTTAAATCCATTATTAATGAGGTAATCACGACATCATTATGATGTCATAAATAATTTTATTTATTTAATGTCTAAAAATTATTAAAACACTATAATGATGTATAAAATCTTTCTATATTTCCAATGACTATTTATAGTCAAAATTCTGACTTGTATAACCCCATGTAAAAATTGTTTTAGTAAGACAACTAATGTTTGTGTCATTTTTAATTTTACGTTAAATAAAAAGTTATTTATGTCATTTCCCAACCAAAGTGGATCCATGGGGTCCCCAATTTGACCCATGGATTGTCTTAGTCGTCCATGACACATCCAATAAGGGTAGAACATGTTTCAAGCTCATCTCATATTATTAAAACAATATTTTTACCTTAAACTATACTAATTACCTCTAATCGCGATTAAGAACATAAAAGTTACTATTCACCAAAAAAATTATTTTAATCCAATTGAACCACATTTTACTTCCTAATGACAACCATGTATGTCGGATTTTTGAAATTCAAAACATAGAGGTGGCAATGTTTCATTTAAATGAAAAATCAGTTTCTTTAACTACCACTTAGGGGTTTCACTATTTATCAAAAATTGAAGTATTCTAGAAAAATACCAAAAATTTTCCCTAAGCTATATTTGATATTACGAATTTAGAACTGAAGTCTATTTTAAAAAATTCAAAACATATAAGTTGAATTAATTAATTTAATAATTAATTCCCGCTGTCAAAACAAATAGCGTGTTTTTAAGAAACAATAAGTATCAAAAGATTGACTCTGGTTTAAGTCCAATTTCAAGATGAAATTAATTCCAACGACCACTATTGGATTAAATGTAAAAAATAGTTTCTAATTTAACTTTAAAACCAATTCTAAAGATAATCTAATCATATAAATAAATTTTATTAAAAAGAGGTTTTGAATTAAAATTCAACATTTTTCACTATTCATTAAAAAATGAACTTTATCGGAAAAATACCAAAACATTACACAATGTAAATTTTGATGTCCCGATTCTAAAAAAGAATTTTATTTTTTATAATATAACACATTAAATTGTCAAAAATTGGATTTAAAAGAGGTTCTCCATCAAAATGCGGTTAATCGATCATTTAAAGATTATTAGAATGTTTATGCTTAAAAATTGGATTCATTCGCATTTTAAATCCTCTAACATTTATTGTAAAGAGTAAAAATATTTGACAAACATACATAATCATTTTTTAGTTAGTTCCGTTCTTTCCCGCCATTACAATGGTTAGGCGTTAACTACAATTTAAAATAATATTATTTTATTATTAGAGTGCAACGTATGATTTCAAACGAACTCGTTGTCGCGTATTGGGTACGCCATTGAGCATAGGGTTCCCTTTAAAGTAATATTAATATTTTTTTCACAAATAAGGATAAATATAAAAATGTAATATTTTTTATTTACCTGGGGTGTTACAATTATAATTAAATGAAATGTAATTTTTGTAATTAGTATATCATATAAGAAATATAATATTTGAATTGTTAAACATTTCAAAATGGATATGTCTGGTAAAAATATATGCAATTATAAAGTACTAAATAATAAAATAAAATCATTGAAGGAATGAGACAAAAATTAAATATATTCTTTAAAATGGGAATAAATCACTTAATTAATATTCTGTTACTAAGAAACATTAACATGTTAGAAACAACTAAATCAATATCCTCTAAATATTGGGAAAATTATTTTTCATGTATATTCCATACAATAAATAAATTATGAAAAATATATATCTAACTTCATTGAAGACAACAAAAAAATGATTTCATGGTGCATAAGTTTTATTCAATCTTAACTAGTTACTATTAAGACTAGGAAAACCGCATCAACATTAAAGGCATTTGAATAAAATCCTCTTGAAACGATGAAAAATAATTGAATATATAATTCCTTGATTATAATTTTTATCATGATATGATATATCTAATATAAAGTATATAAAACACATATATAAAATTAGGTTTATAGTAAAAAACATTTCACTATTATAATAATTTGAGATGAAAACCATTACATTGCTCTAGATTCAGTATTATAATGTTCTAATCATTCAGAATAATATATTTAAGTTATAAAATATAATCCTAGAGACCTTATTGTTATAAATATAATTTAATGTAGGCCATTTTTAATAATATTTTATTATTTATTTTATTGAAAATTCTTTTGTTTTAGTCAAAATAAAATCTGGGTTGGATTGTTTTATTAATTTTACTAATCAAAAATTTTGTTTGATTAACATGTTAAATAACAATTATATCACTTTTATAATAAAAAACAAAAATTAATTACAAATTAATATATATAAAATTAGTATTTAGGTACCTATATTCTTCTATGATAGTGTTTAATCACATCAATCAGTTTAGTGGTTAAATAAACCCAAACAAAAACATGTTATATCTAAATTGGTAATTATGGTTACAGATGTGTAAAATATAATTAAAAAATTTTCATTAGGATATTATTTGTATTTTTTTATTTATGACTAATTTTTTATTTTTTATATGTATAAATTAAATCCAATATTATAAATTAAAATTATTTAATTGTGGAGGTTGTAGTCTGAAAACTGCACAATTATCATTCTCTTATTTTATTATATGGATGGAAATATATAAAATATGATTTCAAAATTTAAATAATAAAGCATTAATATAATAATTTGATTGGGTATATAATATTTCTATCATGATGATGGGATTGAAATATAATTGTAAATAAGGAATTTATAAGGATTAACAAACTATTACATTGGGACATTTTAATATCTATTTTAAGATTTAATGAAGATAAAGGGATTAGAGAAACTAATTAATAACAGAGGTTTATATTCATCAGATTTACATTTGTGATAAAAAAATAAAAATTTTCCATGATAAATGCAAATCAAAATTGATACTTTATGTAATATAAGGGTTACCCTTTTATATGATATGGTAATGCATGTTTTGGAAGCACCCATAAGATTTTCATTAATGTGGTGTTACTATTTAATGGAGAATTGATACAAAATTAAACAAATCATGAGAAAGTGAGAGTGGATTCTCATCAAGTTAATTTTGATGACCTCCCTAGGCAGTGGTCTTTGGGACATGTGGTGCATTCCTCTCGTCTGACGATGTTTCATGAAGTGAGGATATTTGATTTTTATTTTGATAGTCGACCAATATTTTTGTGTGGCGTGAAAAAAATATACTAGATGATAGTGGAGATTTTCAAGGAGTTTAGATAGTGATATGGGTGTTCCATTTGTCCTCTGATCAGCAATCGTTTCTAGGTTTCTAATTTTGGGGCATGGTGCGGTTGTGATATCTATTATTTTAGATCAATTTGAATGACTATGAAGCTAAATGATTTGTGAGTTGTGGTATTGGTTTTGTTTCATTTGGTTGTGATGCACGCTTTTTAAGCTATCACTTAGTGGATAGCCTAGAATGAGTGGTGGGAGTGCTGAGACCCATTATCAAGTCATATAAATTCATCTTATTAGTTGGATCAGTGCCCTTCCTTTTCTTTTTCCATGTTTATTCTTTCTTGTAATGTATTACATCAGGATAATTATAGTGTGGGTACATAATATTCAATGGGGGTGTTATGAAAGATTCATAGGGGTTGTGAAACATATCTTCCCCCTCATTTGGATCAGGGGATTTTGAGGGGTTCCTAGCCCTGTTGTTTTTTCAGACATTATGCATCATCGTGGTAGGGAGTGACACATTTTGTGAGGGATTTAACTTTTTAATTTTCATGTGGTTGGGGATGAGACATTTCAATTTTATATTAGGATGTTCTGACACACATTTGACACTTGAGACCTTTATGTCATTGGGTTATTACTTTTATTACATATTTTTACTTGGTGTGTGTGATTTTTTCCAACTTATTCCATTTTCGAAAGACGTTTCTTTTGAATTTTAAATTTAGGGAGATAAACACACAACCTATTGCAAATAATTATACTTTTTCAATAAAAAATTATTTTTATGAATAAAATTTAGGTGTGAAACATAGTTTTTAAATTATAAACTACAAGTACATATATTAGTTTATAATGAAACATCAAATGGAATTATCCGTTACTAGAAAAAAACATAATATCTCCCTAAAAATAGATGATTTAAAAAAATAATGAAAACACTATTAGTTAATCTATCCTTTAATTTTCTTTCATAAATAGGTGGACATGGGATTTCAAAGAAGTATGTATATTTTCATTTGTAAAATTTTATTAATTAATAATACTTTTATTAGGTTAATTTTTATACCTGTAGAATATTATTACATAATTAATATGTCTAAAAATCACATAAAACACATATTTAACCCAAAATATTTCATTTAAAAAAATAGAAAATTTCATCATAATATTGTTATTTACAATCCAAAAATTGATTTCCGTATTTTCAATTTAAAATTTTATAGAATTATTAAATCAATTTTTTAATTAAATTAATAAATTAATAAATATAATAAAATATATTATTTATTCGAAATGAAATTCTAAATAATTATGTTTTTATTCCTTAAGAATATAATTTATCATAAAAATTAATTTTTATAAAATAATAATATAAAAAATAATTCATTATCATTAATAATATGGTTATGGTAAAAAAATTACCCTCACATAAGAATGAAGTTTTTTGAAATATAATTTTCAAAACAATAGATGATATTATTATTAATATTATATAAAATAATAAAATTTAAATAAAAATAAACTGTAAAATATTTTTTCTGATATATATTTAACAAAATTGATACTACAATACATTCATTTTAATTCAAAAGATATGTTTTGATGCCCAAATGTAAATGTTTCTAGAATTTTTTCTGTGTAACTTTTTGAGAAAGATAATATACATGATGACATATTAAAAAAACAATCATATAATAAAATATTTTGGAGTTTCATAACAATTAAAATATTCATAAATTATTAGTTTAGAATCCGAGAGAAAAAAAATTATTAAAAAACTAATTAATGTGTATATTTTTCTAAAACATTAATAATATAAAAGATTTGGTTATGCTCTATATAATATATGTTTTAAACTATAATCAATGAAAACATGGAACTTGATTTGATTTTAATAAAACTACTATCATTTGAATCACCCTTCCACAACTACATAGAGAATTAAATATAATTCTTGTTATGTATATGATATCATTTTGATACAATATTTGGATTCAAATGATTAACATATATACAATATATAATATTGAATAAGAGAAACAAAAATGCCACATGAAATGATGAATATGGAGTTAATAATTATCATAAATGCGCCTGGTTAACCTACATAAGTTGTATCTAAATTAGTATTCACAATCCTAAAAGGTTTCTCCGGTCCCCATGGTCTAGATACCAGGGTGTACGAATAAAAATAATCAAGAGTGAATGATCTCACAAAAATAATAACTCCTCAACATAAATATGAACATATTTAATAATAGTCTGTCTATATTCCAAAAAACTCAACAGAGAGACTAAAAATAACATACAGATACATATCTCAATATGTTAAATAAATCAACATCATTATATAATATCATTAGGGAAACATCTCAAAAACTCTGTGAAATTAGTGTATCACATGTTATACTGGTCACCCCAAACTCTCAAGTCATGTTAATAATGAAAACCCCATAAAACTAAGAAGTTCCATTCCATTCCCTAGATATAGCCAAAATTTTAAATAAATAAATGAATTTAATGGAAGGTTTTATGAAAAATTTCTAATAGGATCCCACAAAAAATTTAATAAGGTATCTTATGAAGAAAAGTATGATTTTTAAATTTTAAATAATACATGGAATGAATGTTTTTTTACATTCCAATGCAAATAGGATTTATAAAACAAGTAAGTAGATAGTATAAAATGTTTTCCCATGTTATTTTACCAATAATTATGTAGATATAAGTACCACTAACAAATTATTCATGATAATCATTTCTATCAAAACAAGTATCTATTAAGATTTCAATTGAAGGATGAAGAAACAATTTTAAATAAAAAAACCATTGGTTAAGAGACTAGATATTACATTGTTATTGGGTTTCTCACACATATAAGTCACTATATGACTTTATGTGTGAAGAGACAACCTTTATTTCTACCCTAGGTGGAATTTGGGACAATCCTATACTGTAAAATCAATACCCTCAAAAGATTTTAGTAATCATTTTAATCCCTAATTTTTTCTATGTATTGAAAATAAAAGCCTATCTTATATTCATCAAATCATTTACCCATGATTTCTTATTCATAAATGATTAAATAGATCGTAAAAGGGGATATAATATAGTAATTTCAAACACAAACCTTGTTGTCAGTCTTTTCAAATTAACCCTCTATTCAGAATACAAAATTCTCCAGGATGTTAACAAAATGGAATCAATGGTTTTTATAAAAACAATGTCAAATAATTTCTAATAAATAATTTAGAAATTATAAAAAAATTCATTCATTTTCTTCTCGTCATAATATTTTTTTAGATAATTCAATTCAAATCAAGATAATTTAACAAAAATTGGAAGTTTTTATTTAAAATCCATTTTCATGGGCTTTAATAATTCAGAAAAAATAATTTCAAACCATTGAACAATAGATTTATTTCAATATTTTAAATAATTAAAAACCCAATTCATATTATAAAATAATAATATGGTTTAATTAATATTTAATTATATAAAAATACATATGTCAATCAGGATCAATAATTATGCACACAAGACCAATTCAGAGAGCGACGGTTGATGGAATGATAAAAGAAGAATCCTATAATAAAAATTCATTCTATAAAGATCATAATCCACCATGAAATTGAGAATAAAAACTCTATTATTTATGAAAAATATGAATATATGATATATTATCAAACTGATATTACAATTACTGAATGTGATCCAATAAAACAACCCCCATGTAGATTCACAAAGAATCAATGTTTGGAGATGATAAATCTTCTCCAAATATCCTCAAATGACCAGCAGATCAATGTTGGTTCCATTAAAATGGGTTTAAAAAAATGGGTTATTATTTGTTTAATGATAATAATTTAAATATATTTTTACATTAAATGGTTTGGTGTATGGTTTGGAAAATGATGTTTCAACAGTCCTCCCATTGTAGGATTACTATAAAGAAGTAAAAAGGATAAAGAATCCATTCCAGTCATTTTACTCATACTAATATACTAGAATTGTTTAATTTGTTTTGATAAATGTTTTGGAAAACTATGTTCTAACTATGTGACACCATATATTTGATGACTATTGGTTTGTGGGGTACACTATACATTCTATATTAACCATTCACATAGTTGATCAACATTTCCAAAAACAAAAAAAAAATAATGTCGGTGGATTAAATGCATGACCCATTATGTTCATCCTAATCAAGTATAGACCATTCAATGGCATAGTAACATAAATAATTATGTAAAAATAAACTACAATAATTGATGAAAAAAACAAAATAATACAATGATCAAAACCAAGGGATAAATGTTCCTAAAGGAGGGAGTCTCGATTCTTTTACTCTTGACAATATAAAATCACTATAACATAGTAAATCCAATCATGTTGACTTTTTTAAAAAGTGGGGATGCCAATTTTATTTAATTCAATCCTCATAGCCCCATGTCTCATTATATTCTTTTTAGAAATTTTAAAGGAACCATACAAGGGAAAATATTTCCCAACGAAGAACCATTATCTAAGAACCTCTATATAAAACATATGCTCAATCATAGATAAATTATTTTCCTTATTAGGATCCACTCAGATCATTTAATGAAACTTGTAATGAGGTCCTATTTCGTAAAAAACATCCCATATTCATACATAGTGGATACTAAAAAAACTATCCATTTTTCTTATATAATAGTTTTTAAAATAAAACATAGATTATTTCTCATGAAAAAGATTCATAAAATTAAACATCACTACCTCTATTTTCTTACCCACACATTAAACCACTTCAATGATATGTTAATACAATTAATGAGCACAAGAAACTCAATAAGGTACATAATGGAATAAAATTATTACGCTAGTGAAAACTTTGATAAAACCATTAATCCCCTTCTCGTAAAAACTAATTAACATTAGTAAAAAAATAATAAAGGTTATTTGGAAGATAATAACCATATCACTCTTATATTAACTCCTAAAAATAGATTATCCATACACTCTACATCCATATTTGGTGTACACAATGCATTGGAGAGCTATAATCGGGATCACCAGCCATATACAGAGTACAATGGGGATCAACCCATTATATCATGAGCTATAATGTGCCATAAACTGTCATATATTTAGATATAATGGTCTGGAAAATATATAATAAATTCATGAGTATCATATAATTAATAAAACCTATGAAAAATATTTTATGAAAACTAGTAAAATACATTTATATACCAAAATTACATTTACTTGAAAAAATAACATTTATTGTATAAAAGACTGTGCACATAATAATGAAATAATTTTATTAAAAAAGCTATGAAATAATGTAAATACTAAAATAAATTAATAAATATTCATGAGATATGGATAAACAAATAATTACATATAATTTAAAAATTTACCTTCGAATTCCATAAAAATAGTTGAAAAGATAATTTAAATATTATTTTTTGAAAGAAAGTCCATTACCCTACGTTTGTCTCATCAAGTAGAGTATTTGTCCTCCTAATTATTAAAAATATGTAATTTATTAAATTGATTTGGAAAATATAAGAGTATATTATACAATTTAATTCCATTATTATCATGTTATTAGAGTTACATAATTATTTTTTAAAATGTTATAAATTTTGTTGATAATCGGTTCATGTGTCCAAAATGGCTTTTGTATGTTGTCAATTGTAGAAGTGGAAATTAGTTTATTATATCCATAATAATATTTAATACATTATTACTCATTATTTACATCTATTATACTTTTAAATTACAAAATTTATGTATGGTTATGAAAAATAAAAAATGTTATAAGCATTGAGATAGTAAATCATACTTACAAATGAGTTAAATTTTATTTTTTCAGTGATCATTATATAAATAAGGTAATTTAAATTTTTCCTCTACTTAATGATAATAATTTCATCAATATAATATTATTAATTTAAATATAATTATATATATATATATCATCCATGTTATGTGGCAGTGAATAATTAATCTCATCGCTGCATGGAGGTGATATTTCACACCTACACATGGATGACATGAATATTAATGTTTTCAAAGAAATTTAATTAAGTAAGTGATATATTATTAAATAATAATCATAAAAATATGATTAATATCTTAAATATAAATAAATTCTATAATTATAAAAATTCATGAGATATGGTGATGGAAAATGAATTATATCGGTTCGTGTGGTCGTATTCCACAGTATAAACGGACTAATAATTGATATCTCATTGGATTAGATTAGAGATGTTTTTAGGAGAAGGTATTAACATAATAAGATATCAATATATTGATTATTTTTGATATCATAATTCATTATGGATTATTATGACTTCAATGGAGTGGGAGAAAAAATAAAACTAAAACACTTAATAAAAACTAATACATCTCCTTTAGACGACCTACTTTGATTAAAAAATAAACAATTTTATGGAAGGTGTTATGAATAAAATAAGGTATTTATAATGTGGTAGTTATTATTTGATATGATTTTGGCCAATATTGGATATAATAAATACAATTTTTAGTGTATTGAAATTAGAAGAATGAGTTTCTATTATGGGATAGGGGAGGGGTATTCTTCGAAATCCACAAAATATTATTTTTTGATAAATTGATTTTTTAGTAATAAGGGCCTAGAGTTATATATTTATAATATATTTTGATTATTGGTAAAAATAAAATAATAATATAAAATGCTTTAATTTTTTGAATGTTTTAATAGTTATATTTCTCTTTTAAACCTTATTTAACCCCTTTAATTATTATTGTAATATAATGTAATTAAATTAAACATTGACGGTTAATATAATTACAATAAAATGATAAAAAGATCTAAAATGAGTGATTGATGAATCTTTTTGTAATTACCAAATCAATTGGTAGAAATTGAGTTTTATAGAATTTTTATATCAATTACTAGAATATTATTTAATTTCAAATATTAATAATGTCAATATTGACATTGGTCAAAAAAATTCATTTAAAAAATATCATAATAAAAAGATAAATTCAATGATAAATAACTATAATATTTAAAAACAATTAAATTCTTCCATAAAGTTTTTTGGATGACATTAACCATCTCAAATTATTTTTAATACCATTTATTTGATATTTATTTTAATTAAAATATTTCAGCATCATTATTATGAAAGTATTTTATTTAATTATATATTCTATAAAAATAGAAAATAAAATTTCATTATAAATAGTACTATTTTATATTTTAAAAACCAATTTATATATGAAAATATATCCAATATAACATCATATTAAAAAATATTTCACCTGTTAATTACAAAAGTGCGACACATTGACTTTTCATTTAATATAATATTATAAATCTCATACTCTCCTCCCAGTGTATTCCTAAAGTGTTAGTTTTGGCCTAAGGATTATTTTGGTAAAAACATAATCATCCAATGAAATTAAGATAAGTGTAAATTTATTCTTTTTAAAATTTATAATATTAATTTAACATTAATTATCCAATATACCCTTAACCATGGAAAAAAATTAACCTTTCTATAATTTATATTCTAGAAAAATAAAAGGAAAATATATACTAAATATTGACATTCATATTAAAAATATGGAATTAATTTATCCATATTATATTTTAATTATTGTTAGAAATTAATTAAAATTTATTCTTGTTGTAGGACTGAGAAAATGCGTTTCTAAAGTAAAAAAATTCAAAATATTAAAATTTATTTAGATCTAAAATTATTAAATAAATCAATTAGATTAAATGGTAAAAAAAGATCTAATGATACATTAAATCAAATAAATAATATCTTTTAACAAAAAAAATTCACTACTAATAAGAACATTAAACTTATACAAAAAATACAGAGATTTAAAAAAAATTTAATATTATTATTTAAACTAAGAAGTAAATTTTGTCAAATATAATTTGTAAATGTGTTGATAACAAGATTTAAAAGAAGTGCGCCATCAAAATAATATATAATTTAATTTTATAAATTATATAGTTGGTTTAGTGTAAAACAAGAATAATTATTATAACATATACATAAATCAAGTAGGATATACTATAATCATTAAATTACTAATATTATCCAAAAAATTTGATTTTGTATTTATTGGATTAAAACTCATTTGTTCATATTTAAATAGTTTTCCATGAAACCATTTCCTTTTATATTAAAAGAGGGTTTATCTTCATTTATAATTAATTAGACAAAAAAATTAATTATATAAAAAATTGTTTACCATAATTTCAAAATTCAGTTAATCCACATAACGCATACCTATCTAATGATTATTAAAACTACATATTAAATATTAATGTTCGTGTATTGTTTTAACTCTATGTGTCGTATAATGTATGTTATCCAACATAATGTCCCTTTTAATTAGTATATAATAAATAAATATTTATAATAACGAAACAAACACACAATATAATTAACTAGGTTATTACATTCTTCCCCCGTTTGGAAATTACATTATCACAATTTTATTCACCTATTTAATTAGTGGGGTTAATTTCCCCCATTTCATTTTCAGATTCCCATGTTCCATATTGAACCATATTTTTCATCCACTAAACATTTACTTATACATTCACCTTCTTCCATAACAATTTCCCTCAATAATAAATAACTGGAATTTGATGTTCCTCAGCAAAATATTCCCTTTCAACTAAACTAACACTAGACTCAAGACATGAGATGAATCTAGATCATATTTAAATATAATTGAAACATGAAAAAAACTGTGTACCTAGTATAAAATATAAATAAATTCCACTTAATAGGAAAATGAACCAACATTATCCAAGATTTAATATGTTCTAATGAACCATTTACTCACCTACCCCTTCATACTAACAATTATCATATTGTTCCTTAGAGAAACATTATGAAAAAAATGTATCTACTGCATCAAATGAAATAACCTTACTCTAAGAATCCGCATTACATTTATACTAAATCTGAGATATCATCATGTATCACTGAATAAAATAATATTTCTCTACATTTTCCTATACATATTATTGAACCATCAACTTCCATTCTACTACATCATCCCAAAATAATTCATTTCATCATCTCTTTTTATATAATCCCTCAAATGATGCAATCTATATACAATAATGAAATCTCAGATATTATGAATATTCAAATAAATAATGGTGTTGATCCCAATGTCCCAGAGAATTCGTTGAACAAGCTCGTAGCATATCCTCTAAGGTATTATTTTTTTATTCTGACTTCCCCTCAGATAGAGGATAAATATATATAATGAAAATTAATTTATTAACCAATGACTTCTAAAATTATTTCTAAAATTTATTACTGATCCTTGGTTCATGATAAGATATAATGGAAATATGAACTCCATGTAAACTGAATATGTTCTTAAGGAACATCCAATAAAAATGGTAAAGATATATATTGTCTCAAATTGGAATAAAATGTAAAATTTAGTTAATCAAAACATAATAACGTAAGTAAAATTTCTATCATGATAAGTCTTTCGTAATCATACAATGATGTCCATAGATATATTTTCCCATTTCCACATTGGCACAATAAAAGGATGAAGTATCCCCTTTTGAAAAATTCATTATATTTTAACCTCCTAACAAGCCAAAAAGATCAAAATAAATTTATCAATATCACATTTAATTGTATCCAGCAGTAATATTGTCACTGATCAATGTGCGTAATAGAGCATCATTGATGAATTAAAAAATAGGTAAATATGATCTTCATCTAACAACCCGTCCATGAACTATGATTTAGAAGGCACACATAATCTCGTCCTAAATATGAAAAACAAATATCAATGATAAATTCCAGAAGAATACAATTTTTAACTAATTATAACATTTTAAATTACTCAATGTCTTCATTCTATGTTTGCTTAATTTTAAATGATAGAGGCAATTACACTAACACATAAAACAAAAAAATAGTAAATTCCTACACTTAAAACATTCAAACTGAAATTTGTTAAATTGTTAATAAATGGGTTGTGTTTATAATATAACATGTTTAATGAAGAATTATATTTATAAATAAAATCATTAATTACTTTATCTTCTTTTCTCGGATGATAATTAATTGTGAAATTCTAACTCTATTTTACTAAAATCCTTCTTCTATATATCATGTTCCATTATTTTGGGAGATTATATACTTCAATATTTTAGTATGAGTTTATATTCCCTATATTACTATTTATAAATGTTTCCGAAATATATTTATTGAAAAATAAATAGTAAGTAATTATATACCCTATATTGGCAAATTTAAATGATAAGGTTTCAAATATTTTGATTCAAAAGAAATTACCTAGTTATTATGCATTAGTAAACAACCTTTCCATTTCAGTGAAGCATAATTGAAAATGAAAAATTGCCCATTTTTGGAAGGCAGGTCAAGAACTAGTGAATTCAATAATCATCTTTTCAAATATTGAAAATAATCAACACATTATTTTATCTAGATGTTCATAACCCATTTTCTACATGACATATATAAACGACTAGATAATAGTTCAATGTTTTAGACAACTATACTGTAATATCTAGCTAATCTATAGAAACTAAAAATCTTAGTTATATTTTTGGTCTTTTCAAACCTTCCAGAACTATCAATTCATTCAAATTAATGGTTTTTAACCTTTATAAACAATTTTACTGGGGAAATAAATTTTCTTCATCCAATATTACCACATTCCAAATTTTCTACATATATTAATTATTTAGGAATTTCAAAACAACCAATTTATTTCATTCATTATCCTCTTTACTAATATAACATATCAAAATATAATCAATAAAAACATACAAAAAATTTTCCTGGAACTAATGAAATATTATATTCATAATATATATTAATATAATAGGGGAATAAGATAATCCAATTGGAATAACTAGAAATACATAATTCCCATTTATAGTCTGAATTTCAGTTTTCAGAATGTATTCAAACTTTATTCTGGACTAATGTAACACCCAAGATTTTTATGAGAAATATTCTGTTTTTATGTTATATACATAATCAAAGGAATCTTTCACTACACACAATACTAGCTTGGATTTCTTTACATGCAATCGCGTCCTTCCTCGATAGTTTGTGTTGTACGGAATACCGAGTATCACTAACAACGATATGCAATTAAAATATTATTACAACTAGCCATTATGAATAGTAATAACCACTTTTTGAAATTTTATTAATTTTATTTATCAAAATGGACTTTATTTTTGGATTCAGAATATCAAAATTATCTTAGGGGGAATTTTTGGTATTTTTCTGAAAACTTTCAATTTTTGATGAATAGTGAAAACACTTGGATACTATTTAAAAATCGACATTTTATTTAAATAATTATTTATTTTAATAAAATTTATTTTATGTCAAAATTGATACATAATACCTAAATAAGTCCAAATTATTTCATTGGAGTCGTTTTTTAATAATTTTAGATATATAAAAAGTTTATTGAACTTTTCAGCGTCTTTTACCCACCTCCTAGGAGAGTTTTAAAATTTACATAAAACATAATTTTACGGCTTCTATGAGTGGAATTTAGAAAATCAGAGAGACATGGTTAATATCAAGGAGTAAAATTTTGTTCAATAAGATAAAAATAATTTTTGGTGAATAATAACTTTTTTCTTTTATTTACCACGGTTAAAAGTAAATAGGGTAATTAAGGGTTAAAATGGTATTATTATTACCCTAACACATGTCCAAATTCTATTGGATAAGTTTAATTCGACCCAAAACAACCTTAGGAATAAAATTTGACCATTTTCGTCCACTTGGATTAGATTAGGACATTTATTATTATTTTATTTAATGTAGAGTTAAAAAAGTTAAAATAAAAGTTTAATATCTAAAACATTTTTAATATAGGGTTATACTTAATATAATTTCGACTATAAATATTTATTATAAATCTAAAAATATTTCCTACATAATAGTATTTTATTTATAATTTTTAGACATTAAATATTTTAATTTATTTATGACACAATGATGATGCAATAATTACCTTATTAATGAAATAATAACATAATTGATATTATAAATACCCAAATAAATGTAATTTGAGACTTCTAATGAATTAAAATAATTTTATAGGTTAATATGACATTTTATTATTGATATAAGTAACCTTTTTCGGACAAGTCATGCTGTTATGATTTTCACAAAAATCAAATTCCAAATAGTGTCAAAAAGTTACATAAAATATCTTTTAAAACAAATATTATATTATTAATTGTTATTTTATTCCTACAAATATAGGGTTCTTCCAAATGACTTAAATAAGGTTATATATATTAATAATGAACAAATTGGGGTTTTTTTGGATTGTTATAGAAAGTTTATTAACCATATGGTGTAACAAAACAAGAAGACACGGTAAAAGTTAAAATATTTATCTTAGAGTTAAATCTAAATGATAAGGTTAAAATAGTAACCTAAACTTGTCTAAAATCTGTTGGTTGATAGGATTTTTACCCATACCCACATTATTTAGAAATAAATCAATTTGGAGGTATAAAAAACAAATATGTCTTTATAATAAAATAGTAATTTATGTTCTTCCTAAGGTGCCCCTCTCATCCCTTATAAAAGGGAACCTCCTCCCTGTCCTCTTCACACCACTTTGAGCCATCAAATTCGGCCAAACCCTACCCATTTCCCTTCTCAACTTCCCTAGAAACATCCTCAAGGTCCTGGTCCTCTTCAATGACCATATTTAGTTCCCTAAGAGGGG
Source organism: Viscum album (assembly GCA_963277665.1). Lineage (NCBI taxonomy): Eukaryota > Viridiplantae > Streptophyta > Magnoliopsida > Santalales > Viscaceae > Viscum > Viscum album. The sequence continues at coordinate 468,648,924 of OY728123.1, read as the reverse complement.
GTTAAGAAGAGGCACTTCAAAGAAGAGGTAATGTCTGTTACCAATTCTTTCAACTTTATTTCTTCTTCTACTTATTCTATTTTAGTTGTTTAATTATGAAGTAATAAAATCAGTATCAATAATATACTGATATGTTATTATAAATATGAAACAACCCTATTTCACCTTCTATCCATCCTACGGAAAATGAAATCACCGCTTGTGCGTACGTACGGAATACCGTCTCCACACCGTGGTGTAATCTGTTTTCCACCACCACCTTACATGGATGAGTATAATGGTGTAAAGAATAACTATATATGATTATTTTAAATTGATATTGATTATTAAATATTATACATACACTTCAATACAATTACACGATCCTGGAAACGATATCATCGCTCGTGCGTACGTACGGCCTACCGTCTCCACGATGTGATGTGACTCGTTCTACATGATATTCAATGCATAATGATTATATAAATGAATTGAATGAATAAAAATGATATATATTACACTAATACTATTATGGAAATGAGGTATTAATAACCTAAAAAAAAGAAAAGGAAATTATTCGACAAAACACTCATAAGAACAAAAAGCAATAAACACCCCAATAACAAGTAGCAATGAAATATTACTAATAAGAAGCTAAGAATATGATCATATATGATATCATATCAATAATTAAGATTCTGGAATAAGTCAATAACAATATTTAAATCATTATACAGGAGTTTCAGACACGTACGAGTTAAATCGGACCTAACGTAAGGGAAAATCTCACAATCTCATTTTTATCCAAGATTGTTTATACTTCAGAATTTACTGGGGCATATTTATCATCCAAATCCATGTTTCTTAAATATGTAATATTATTTCCATACACCACCAATTATTAAATCCAATTTTACCCATTGGTGAGTATTTAGTAAAAGATATGAATGGATCCTTTTGTCATTTTTAGTACGAGGTACTTTTTGACTTTTCTAGCCAAAGTACGAGAAGAATGTTTTTTTAACTTATACGGCCTGAATGTACTTTTAGAACATTATTTCAATGAAGCTTCCTTTACAAGTTTTCAAGTTTATTTTTAATCAACTTCTTTTGGTTTAAAATTATATGAAATTTTAAGAAAGGAAAAATGTTTTTGAAGTAGAAATGGTATTTTCCTCACGAATGGAGTTCAAGCGTTTTATCAAAATTATTTTCCATCTAAGATAATACAGGGTTCTATTTCTATCCCTATTTTTAAATTGACTTGATTACATTATGATGGAATTATTTTTATGATTTCCTTTTATATTATATGGATTATGTTATGATGGAATGATTTTTAAGAAACCCATTTTTATTACATGGGTTATGCTATGATGTATGATTTATGATCTTGTGGAACACAAAAGAATGGTATTATTATGAGATTTCTGGGACCTATATCTCCCTATAAGTAATTGGGAAAATATTTATATCTCATGAGATAGGGATGGCCGGAATGGCAGGTTAATCTGGTTCAGTGATATATGACTAAAACGAGGAGTGAACTCGGTTCATAAATGGACTTTGTCCGCTAGGATAGTCTTGGAAATGAGTCATGACTACTAAGAAATGATTATCTATGATTATGTGTGCATGACAAAAAGTTTCATGTTTTAATTTATGATTATTGGGATTACATTTCACTACTATGATTTATCCCATGTTATGAAATTATGATTTATTTTGCAAGATAAGATTTACAAAATGTTATGTTATTATGAATATGATGTGATTGATATTTATTTCTTTTACCCTTACTGAGCATTTGAGCTCCCCCATTTGTATGTTTTCTTTTCCCAGGTTAGGGAGAAAGGTATTAAGTAAGATATTCCAAAAGGGACTCTAGATATGATAAAATAAAAGGGACATAGTGTAGATGATTTATGAACCAGATGTATTTATTTCCCAGTTTCTAAAGACACTATACCCATACTGTCCTTACATGGTTTTGTTATATGTTGTAACAAGTGTAATTCAATTTTGAGGTATTAACAATGAATGTAAAGTATGGGTCTTGATAGTTGGTATCAGAGGAAAGGTATAGTCAACCTTTGGAAACTAGGATGTGAAAGCCTTAGTAAGAACCCCGAGGATAAGTCTAAGCATTGAACAAAATCATAGTGTTTTAGAAATGGCCATGAATAACCTATGATAAGACCTTAACTGTGAAATATTATTCTTGATTATGTGGTTTTCCTATTATAATTAGTGTTGCTCACACTATTATTTTTGGTTTTAGTCAATGCATGGAACCCGAAGGAACCGTCCTAATGTGGAATGCGATGGGAAATGTAATGATTGTCCCCCTGAGAAACCAAATTTTATGGGAGTTGGAATGAAAAATCTTGTATCCATGCTCACACAACATTCTCAAGCTTAGAATCATGCAGGACATCCAAACGAGCAAAAAAAGGAGCAACATTCTGTTGAATCCTTCATGAGGTAGTGTCCACCCTCATTTAGTGGGTCTACTAATCCATTAGTAGCTAAACAATGGATCAGTACTACTGAAAAGATATTTTTAGTTCTTCAATGTTCTGAACATGATAAATTAATCTTCGCAGTATATCGTTTGGAAGGTGAAGCTAATCAATGGTGGAATCTAATAAAGAATACGAGGCCAAGAGATGAAATTGTGTCCATGGAATGGGACGGGTTCAAGAACATATTTTTCAATAAGTAATTCCATCGTATTCTTTGAAAAACGTTGGATAAGAAGTTTCTAGTATTGAAGCATACAGATGATGAATCTGTTGGTACCTCCGAAGAAAATTTTACAAGACTTCCAAGGTACGCTTATGGGATTATCATCCAACCTGAGAGTGGGATCGATCGATTATTTAGTGGAATAAAACCAATCATAGAAGGGAGTTAGCCATAAGGGACTTCAATAGATATGAGGAAACCGTTTGATGTGCTCTCAACATTGATATGGAGATTAGAGTAACCCATCAATCATATGCGTTTGATAAGAAGAAGAAAATGGAATTCAAAGGGAAATATAAAGACCACACTAAAAAGAAGATGTGTTTTCCCTTATGCTCAAAGTGTGGAAAGAAATATGGAGGGGGTTGTCTTAAAGGGACAAGTAAATGTTTTAAATGTGGAAAGAAAGGTCATCGGGCATTTTAATACCACAATTATGGGAAGAAGATGTTTAATGATGCGAAAAAAGAAAAGGATACAAAGAGTGCACCTCCTACACTTAAAATTTACAAGTGAAAGGAAATGGGGAATTATGATAATGAATGCCCTAATCCAAGGGTTGTTGATGATGATCGAAGTCAAAAAAATCTTAAGGATAAAGGCAATGGAATGTCACATGAAATTTATATCAGCGATGTGGAGTACGATAACGATGTGGTGAAAATTACAGTTACCATCCAATCTAAAGTAACAAATTGATTTATTTGATTTTGTATCCACCAAGTCTTTTATTTCTGAAGAATTTTCTAAGGGTATAGCCATATTATTTCAACAATTAGATGTTGAGTTAGCTGTGACAACCCCTAATGGCACAACAATCGCATCAAAAGTTTACAATTATTCTCCGATTAAAGTTTGTGGGAATGTGCTTCATGAAAATCATGTGATCCTTCCTATAGTGGAATTTGATGTGATTATTGGCATGGATTGGCTTTCTTGATATGGATCTCATATCAATTTCCAAATAAGGGAGGTCACATTTCATATTACAGATCAATCTATGATCATCTTTCAATGCAAGGATGGACATAACCTTCCAGTGGAAATTTCTTCCATATTATGGTTCTTGATTCCTCTAAATGAAGGTTATTTATCTCAAATGGTTGTAGAGAAACTCATGATTAATAATATTCCCATTTTACAGGAGTTTGATAATGTCTTTCTGGAGGAATTGATTGGTCTTCCACCAAATCGTGTAGTTGAGTTTTCAATAGAACTCATACCGTGTGCTTTACCTATTTCAAAGACACCTTATAGAATGGCCCCAATTGAGTTGCAGGAATTGAAGAAGAAACTCCAAGAGAATCTTGATAAGGGATTCATACGCCCTAGTGCCTCACCTTGGGGAGCACCTATTCTGTTTGTTAAGAATAAAGACAGATCAATGAGACTCTGCATTAATTGTCAAGAACATAACAAGATCACTATCAAGAACAAATATCCTCTCCCAAGCATTTATGACTTATTTGACGAACTACGTGGAGCTCAATACTTTTCCAAGATTTATCTTCATTCAAAGTGTCATCAATTAATGGTCAAAAGGGTGGATATACCAAAGATGACTTTCCGTACAAGGTATGGACACTATGAATTTATATTGATTCCATTGGGTCTTACTAATTCCATTTCTATCATCATGGATCTAATGAATAGAGTCTTTAGAGACTATCTTGATCTATTTTTGGTAGTCTTTATAGATGATATTATTGTTTATTCAATGAGTAAAGAAGAACATGAAGATCACTTGAGAATTGTATTAAAGACCCTGAGGAAGCAGAAGCTTTATGCCAAATTTACCAAGTGTGAATTTTGGCTTCAAAAAGATTCATTTTTGGGTCACATAATCTAAAAAGAGGGGATATCTGTAGATCCACCAGAAACAGAGTTTATCTAAAGATTTTCAAGACCAATAACAGTAACTGAGATCTGATGTTTTCTTGGTTTGGCTAGATATTATCGACATTTTGTGAAATATTTTTCATGATTATCTAATCCAATCACCATGTTGACTCTAAAAGGAGTAAAGTTTATTTGGACGAAGGAGTGTGAAGAAAATTTCAAGGAGTTAAATAGAAGGTTATCTAGTGCACATGTGCTCACACTACCTTGTAGTGGAGAAAGGTTTGTGATTTACAGTGATGCATCCAAGAAGATACTGCGGTGTGTTCTCATGCAAAATGATATGGTGATATCTGATGCCTCCCGACAGTTGAAAATCCTCGAGAAAAATTACCCAACTCATTATTTGGAGTTAGATGTGGTAATATTTTCATTAAAGATTTGGAGGAATTATCTTTATGGATAAAGGTGTGATATTTATACTGATCATAAAAGTTTAAAGTATATTTTCACACAAAAGGAGATGAATATGCTCCAAAGAAGATGGTTGGAGCTGATTAAGGATTACAACTGCTCAATTCATTACCAACATGGGAAACTAAACAAGGTGGTTGATGCATTAAGTCGACAAGACCATGCTAGCTTATCCATGATAAGGATAACAAAAGATCCAATATTTATGGATTTACAACGGATGGATCTTGGAATTATAATGGAAGGGGAAAATATTACCTTTCTCAAATGAATGTTCAACCATATATACATGCGAAGATTAAAGATTCACAGAAGAAGATGTAGAGTTAGAGAAGATGGTGAGAAATGTTCCTGAATTCAACTTTCATTGTGATGGGATAATACGGTTCAGGAATCAGGATTGTGTTCCTCCCATCCCAGAATTAAAGAAGGAGCTGCTGAATGAGGCTCATAGTTCTTCATTCTATATTCATCCTGGAAGCACAAAGATGTATAGGGACCTGAAAGAGTACTTCTGGTGGGATGGAATTAAAAGAAATGTTACTGAATATGTCTCTCGATGCTTGGTTTGTCAGAAAGTTAAAGTTGAGAGACAGAAGTCTAAGGGGATGTTATAACAATTACCCATACCCGAATAGAAATGGGAAAACATCACTATGGACTTTGTCACCAGACTTCCTAAAACATCCAAAGGCAATAATGATATCTCGGTCATAGTTGATCGTCTTACGGTGTTGGCACACTTCATTTCTATTAGAGAAGATTTATCTATGGATCAACATTCCACGATATATTTAAAGGAAGTTTTAAGATTGCATGGAGTACCACATTCCATTATATTTGATCCGGATCTGAGGTTTATCTCAATGTTTTGGTGAAGTCTTCAGTATACTCTAGATACAGAGTTGAGTTTCAGAACTGCTGATCATCCTCAGACAGATGGTCAGTTTGAGAGGACAATTCAAACTCTAGAAGATAATTTGAGAACTTTCTCTATGGATTTCAAAGGAATTTGGGATCAACACCTACCTATTGTGAATTTTTCTTATAATAATAGCTTTCACTCCAGTATTCAGATGGCTCCATATGAAGATCTCTATGGAATGAAATTCCGAACTCCAACTTGCTGGGATGAAGTTGGGGAATGAAATCTATTAGGACCTGATCTTGTGGATGAGATGGAAAAAAGGTCTGATCTATTCAAAAACACATAAGAGCAGCTCCGATTCGACAAAAACGTTATACTGATAACTGAATAAAAGACTTAGAGTTTGAAGTGGGTGATAAATTGTTCTTAAAAATATCTCCTTGGAAGAGAGTAATGAGATTTGGGAAGAAGGGAAAGCTGAGCCCTAGGTATATCAGTCCTTTTGAAATATTGGATCATGTTGGGAAGGTAGATTACCTATTGGAGCTTCCACCGAATCACTCTAAAGTTAATGATGTGTTCCATGTATCTCTCTTGAGAATGTACATACCCGATCATTCACATGTACTCAGGTCAGAAGTTGTACCGCTGGAGCAAGATCTTTCTTATGAAGAACAACCGATAGAGATTTTGGATCATAGCGAAAAAGTCCTATGGAACAAGACCACTCACTTGGTGGATGTTTTATGGAGGAACCACCATTTATAAGAAGCTACATGGGATCTTGGGAATATGATAAGGGAGAGGTATCCTCGTCTGTTTGTTACAAAGTGACGAATTTCGAGGGCGAAATTCATTTTTAGGGGGGTAGAATGTAACACCTGAGATTTTTAAGAGAAATATTTTGTTTTTTTGTTATATACATCATCAAATGAATCTTTCACTACACACAACACTATCTTGGCTTGTTTTACACGCAATCGTGACCTTCCTCGATAGCTTGTGTTGTCTCAATACCGAGTTTCACTAAACAATGATATGCTATTAAAATATTATTAAAACTAGCCGTTATGAATAGTAATACACACTTTTTGAAATTTTATAAATTTTATCTTTCTAAATGGACTTCATTTTTGAATTTGGAATATCGAAATTATCCTATGGTGAATTTTGGGTATTTTTCTGAAAACATTAAATTTTTGACGAATAGTGAAAATACTGGGTTACTATTTATAAACCGACTTTTTTTTAAATAATTACTTATTTTATTTAAATTTATTTTAGGTCAAAATTGATACATAATACCTATATAAATTCAAAGTAATTCATTGGATTCATTTTATAATAATTTTAGACATATAAAAATTTTATTGAACTTTTCACTGTCTTTTACCCACCTCTTAAGAGAGTTTAAAAATTTACATAAAAAATAATTTTACCACTTCTATGAGTAGAGTTTCGAAAATCCGAGAGACACGGTTAATATCAAGGAGTAAAATATGGTTCAATAAGATAAAAATAATTTTTTGTGAATAGTAACTTTTTACTTTTATTTACCACGGTTAAAAGTAAATAGGGTAATTAAGGGTAAAAATGGTATTATTATTACCTTAACTCATGACCTAATATTATTGGATAAGTTTAATTCGACCAAAAACAACCCTAGGAATAAAATATGACCATTTAGGTCCACTTGGATTAGATTAGGACATTTATTATTATTTTATTTAAAGAAGAGTTAAAAAAGATTAAATCAAAGTTTAATAACTAAAACATTTTTTATATAGTGTTATACATAGGATACTTTCGACTATAAATATTTATTATAAATCTAAAAGCGTTTCCTACATAATTTGAATTTATTTATAATTTTTAGACATTCAATAATTTAATTTATTAATGACACAATGGTGATGCAGTAATTACCTTATTAATGAAATATTAACATAATTGATATTATAAATACCCAAATAAAAGTAATTTGAGACTTTTTATGAATTAAAATAATTTAAATGGTTAATATGACATGTTATTATTGATTTAATTATCCTTTTTTTAACTAATCATGCTGTTATGAGTTTCCCAAAAATCAAATACCAAATAGTGTCAAAAAGTGACATAAAATAGTTTTTAAAACAAATATTATATTATTAATTTTTGTATTATTCCTAAAAAACTAAGGATCGGAAACATGACTTAGATAATGTTATATATAGTAATAATGAACAAATTGGGGTTCGTTTGGATTGTTATAATACGTTTAATAACCATATGGTGTAAGAATATAAGAAGACACAGTAATGTTAAATAATTTAACTTAGAGTTGAATCTAAATGATATGGTTAAAATAGTAACCAAAACTTTTCTAAAATCTATTGGTTGATAGGAGTTCAACCCATAACGACCTTAGATTTAAAAGAAATCAATTTGGAGCTACTAAAAACCGAATATGACTTTATAATAAAATAATATTTTATGTTTTTTCCAAGGTGCCCCTCTCCTCCCTTATAAAATGGCACCTCCTCCCTCTCCTCCTCACACCACTTTGAGCCTTCAAGCTCGGCCAAAACCTTCCCATACACCTTATTAACTTCCCTAGAAACATTCTAGAGGTCCTTTTATTCTTCAAATACCATATTTAGTTCCCTAAGAGGAGGTTAAGAAGAGGCGCTTCAAAGAAGAGGTAATGTCTATTACCGATTCTTTCAACTTTATTTCTTCTTCTACTTCTACTTATTTAGTTGTTTCATTATGAAGTAATAAAATATGTATAAATAATATAATGATATGTTATTATAAATATTAAACAACCCTGTTTTACACTCTATCTATCCTATGGAAAACGAAATCACCGCGCGTTCGTACGTACAGAATACCGTCTCCACGCGGTGGTGTAATCTGTCTTCCACCACCACATTACGTGGATGGGTATAATGGTGTAAAGAATAAATATATATTATTATTGTAAAGTGATATTTATTCTGAAATATTATACATATACTTCAATACAATTACACGATCATGGGAACGATATCATCGCTCTTACGTACGTACGGCCTACCGTCTCCATGATGTGATGTGACTCGTTCTACATGATCTTCAATGCATAATGATTATATAAATGAATTTAATGAATAAATAAGTTATATATTACACTAATACCATTCTGGAAATGAGGTATCTATAACCTAAAAAAATAATAAGAATTTATTCGATGAAACACGCATAAGAACAAAAAGCACTAAACACCCAAATAACAAGTAGTAATGAAATATTACTAATAAGAAGCTAAGAATATGACCATATATGATATCATAACAATAAGTAAAATTATGGAATAAGTCAATAACATTATTTAAATCATTATACAGGAGGTTCGGACATGTACAAAGCAAATCAGACCTAAAGTAAGGGAAAATCTCACAATCTCGTTTTTATCCGAGATTGTTTATACTTCAGAATTTACTGGGGAATATTTATCATCTACATCCATGATTATTCAATATGTAATATTATTTCCATACACCTACAGTTTTTTAAATCCAAATTTACCCATTGGTGAGTTTTTATTAAAAGATTTGAAGTGAATCTTTTGTCATTTTTAGTATGAGGTACTTTTTGACTTTTCTGGCCAAAGTACGAGAAGAATGTTTTTTTTAACTTATACGGCCTGGATGGACTTTTAGATCATTATTTCCATGAAGCTTCCTTTACAAGTTTTCAAGTTTATTTTTAATCAACCTCTTTTAGTTTAAAATTATAGGACATTTTAAGAAAGGAAAAATCTTTTTGAAGTATAAAAGATATTTTCCTTAAGAATGGAGTTCAAGCGTTTTATCAAAATTATTTTCCATCTATGATAATATAGGTTTATGTTTCTATCCCTATTTTTACATTTATTTGATTATGTTATGATGGAATTATTTTTATGATTTCCTTTTATCTTATATGGATTATGTTATGATGGCATGATGTTTAAGAATCCCATTTTTATTACATGGGTTATGCTTTGATGTATGATTTATGATATTGTGGAACACATAACAATGGTATCATTATGAGATGGGTGGGACCTATATCTCCCTAAAATGAATTGGATAATGATTTATATATCATGTGATAGACATGGATAGAATAGTAGGTTAATCCGGTTTAATGATACATGACTGAAATGAGGAGTTAACTCGGTTCAGAAATGGACATGGTCCACTAGGATAGTCTTGGCAATGAGTCTTGACTACTAAGAAATGATTCTCTATGATTATGTTTGCATGCCACAACGTTTCATGTTTTAATTTCTGATTATTGGGATTACATTTCACAACTATGATTTATCCGATGTTTTGAAATTATGATCTCTTTTGCAGGTTAAGATTTCAAAAATGTTATGTTATTATGAATATGATGTGATTGATATTTCTTTTGTTTACCCTTACTGAGCATTTGAGCTCACCCTTTTGTATGTTTTCTTTTCCCCAGGTCGGGAAGAAAGGTATTAAGTAAGATATGCCAAAAGGGAATCTAGATATTATAAAATAAAAGGAGACATTGTAGATGATTTATGAACCAGTTTTTTATGTTTCCCAGATTCTAAAGACACTATACCTATACAGACCTTTCATGGTTTTGTTATATGTTGTAATAAGTGTACTTAAATTTTGATTTATTAACAATGTATATAATTTATGGGTCGTTATAACTAGCGATACCCCATTCTCTTGTAATTCATTGAAAAATACTATTCCATAGGTAGATGATCCAATAAATAATCAATATGTGGAAAATGATAATTATTTTTACCATTGATGTTATTTGAGTCTCTATATTCAATGAAAAATCTCATTGAATAATATTTATTTTTATTATATATGACAAGAAAACCCGACGTTGATGTGTTAAGTTTTATGAAACATTTATATATCAACTCTAATAAAATATTTTCAAATATAAAAGCTTCCATTAATCTATTAAATAAGGGTTGGACACATTTTATTATCATTAGGAACCATTAAAATAGAAAATTCAACTTTCCAATCAAGTATAATACTAGGAAACTCATCAGTTAAAATATTATGATATTAGTTTACCACTGGGACCTCATTAATCCGAATAGTTCATTTTTTATATAAATTTTCAAGATAACATTGATTTCCATATTTTAATATTTTCTCTCCTTCATGATATGTTATCAAAGTTATGGTATCATTCTTGAACACAATAAAAAACAATTTTTAAACAAATATATTAGATCTATATTCAATCTTTACATGATAAATAGAAATCTACTCCATTAATATAAAAATATCAAACTAAACAAGAGGAAAAATAAAAATTATTTCATGTATATTCTTCATATAGACAATGACAATAATATTCTTATAATTTCTCTTCTGCTTTATATTTACACTAGGTTTTTTACCATATGTTTTGTGTTCATTTAATGCGGTGGAATTTAAAATTTACAGGATAATATCTAAAACAATGAATGGATATATAGAAACCTAATAAAACACACATTAACATAATCCATAAAAATAAGAAATGTTAATGATACCATATCCTTTGATAGATTAACATCTATTCATTTATTTTTAAAAGGGATTTTCCACACACCCCATTTTTCTAATCATGTTGATTTCATCCTTAGGTGACTAACTTTTGACACACACTAGTAAAATATTCCCAATCCATACAATAAGGAATCATTTTTATAGTCTTTTTTCATTAGTATCACTTATAATAATTTAACAAACATTCTACATGATTCTTTTTACCACAATTTACAGAAGATGGGAATTTGATATACATACCAGTAAATTTATTTGATATATTATTCTCCATTGAAATCTAACCTTCCTGCTTCTTATTCTCATCATCACGTGGAACTTACATGTTAAAAAAATCTGAATAATATTTTTAAAAATGAAGAAATAGATTATCATATATTTTAAACTCTTTTGTATCCAAATAACATCATAAAAATTGTTTAAAACTAGAGTAAACTATATTAATTTAACTATCAGTATCCCAAATAAATTCAGATCTTTACATGGTAAATCTCAAAAAATTTCCATCATATATATCCATACATTAATAATATTTATTCATCAGTTATAATAATTATTTATCCATTCTAATTTGAATAGTTTTAGGAATATAAATTTCTTTAAAAATACTCTTAAAATCAGACCATTCCAGAGAAACTATATCATCATTTCCTCTAGTATTCTTCTCTACACGCCACCATTGATATAATTAACCATAAAAATATACGGTTAGGGATACCTTTTATAATTTGGAAGATCCCATGATGTCAAATATAATTACCCAATAATCTATCCATCCTTTAGCTACTAAGGATTTTGTGGTTCCACTAAAAGTTGTAGGACGCTTCCTTGTAAAATGATCAACAAATATCAAAGTGAATTTTGGTTGATCTGGTAGATCTATTTAATGGATTTCACCTCCACAAATCTGTTATGACCAATGGACCGTCTATTTGAATAGAAAATAACATTTGATTCTGGTCATCCCTCGATGCTGATTTTGAATGATGCTTTACTATTGATGACTTCCCACCACATCTTCCCAGTTTTCCCTAAGAAACTATTCAGGAACACGCATTCCAGAGATAAAGAAACAAGGTAATGTGGAAGCTCTATATCATTTCCATGTAATAATTACTTAATATTCATTATTTTATATTCTATTAAAAATATCAAAACCTCTAAAGATATGTGACTCGACTTTTGATACCAAATATTATCCCCATAAATTAAACATTATCAAATCATTATATGCAATCATGAATTTATGATATATCACATCTAGGTTCATTTTAATATTATAATTCACTATAATTCGGTCATAATTATAACCTTTACATTCCATATTCATAAAATGTGGATACTTCAAAAATAATATCTATTAATCCAATATAAACCATTTTAAATTAAAAAAATATCATAACATTCACCATAGATTACATATTTCTCTTAAACATGCATTTAACATATGAAAAAATATTTTAAAACATTTTATTTGAAATAAAATCATTGTGGAATATACTGGAGAAATATAGGTATACTAGAAAACATGTGAAAACACATTAAAAACCTTTTATTTAAAACCCATTAGAATGCATATAAAAATCATGTAGGTTCCATGTAAAATAATTAACATATGAATATTAAATTTACAATTATAACTAGAATAAACTTATGGTTGACATACATATACTGAGTATCCTTTTCATTTGAGAGATATAACAGTGATCACATATATTAACATGACATATAATGAGGATCAAACTTTCATATCATGAGAGATAATGTTGATTAACCCATTATATGATGAGATATAAGGGGATAATCCAATAATAATAAATTGACAAGGAACAAGAAATGATTAAAACCATTCAAAAATGTTTTCATGTAAAATATAAAAACTATTCCAGATATCGAAATACCATTTTCTTATAAAAATAAATTTTAAAATAAAATAACCATTCCCATAATAAGGAAATAATTCTATCCAAAAAAACTATGAAAGTATATAATGAATATAATAATTTAATAATGCTTCAGGAATGATGGAGAAACCACTCATGATGTATATGTTAAAAATCATTCCCTTCACATTTTGTAAATAGAGTTACAAAAATAAATTTAAATGGGTGGTTTTAAAAAAAGTCACTTACCCTGAGTTCGACTCATCATGTACAATCTTTAACAACTATGATAAAAAACACATAAATTATTTAGTTGATTGAGAACATCTTAATGTTTATAATTACTTCTATATCACTTTTTATAATATTATAAAAATTATCTATTTATTTAACATAATGTCGATCATTTTTTCAATATTTTGTACATGTGTACAAAATGACATTAGTATGATGTCAATAGATAAAGTGGTCATTATTTCATAACCTCTATAATAATATTCACTAAATAATAATAAATTTTATAAATAAATTATAATTTTAAATCAAATATTTTATCTATTCTATTAAAAATGAATAATGTTATAGTCATGATGATGGAAGGATATATATATGCATGGGAAACATTTCCATTATTCAATAGTCATTATGGGATAAAGTTAATTATAATATTATCTTTCCAAAATGTTCCTAATATAATTACTGTCATATTATAATTTTAATATAATTATATACATATCATCCATGTGAAGTGTTTATGAAAAACGAATCACATCACTTCAAAGACGTGATATTTAACACATACACCTGAACGATGTTATCAATATTATGTTCATGGAAAGGTAAAAATGTAAATGGAATATTATTCATTAATAATGAAGCATTTTCCTGTGTATAATACATAAACATTAATTCTATCATTATAAAAATCATTTATTAACGATGATTGATAATAAATTATAACCTTACTTGTGATTGTATTATGTCTTACACACTAAAAAATTATTCATTTCCAATTTTATGAAATGGGAGATGGATTTGGGTGATGATATGAACATAAAAAATTATATGAACATTGGATTTATTATTTTATCATGTATGATTAAAATATTGAGGGATTTTAAGAATAAATAAAATCGAAACACTTAATTAGTAATGATATTTTTCCATCAGACAACCTTCATTCAACACCAAACACCTCAAAGAAGGTTGTTATAACTAAACTAAGGCCTAAATAAAGGAGGGAGTGATTAAATGAAGGTTGTTTGAATGATCATGGAATAACCAAATAATATTTTAACAGTTTTAAAAGGAGAATAATTGGTACACATTTATATGGGAGGGGTGGGGAACACATGGAATTCTCAAAAATATTTTATAAATATAAACTACTTTTCGATTACAATAGGCTATAATGTAATTTATTTAGAATATAAGATGATGATGGGTAGATATACATTCATCCAGTTAATATAATCCACGTTTTTAATATTTTTAATGCTTATATTTTTGTTTTACCCTCTATTTGACTTCCTTGTTTCTTGTCATTATATCATGTAATGAACACTTTGAGAGTTAAAATATTTACAACAAAACGAAAAAATATGTTAAATGAGACTTTGGAGAAACAATAAGACTTTTAAAAATAATTTTATAATATTAATATCATTTAATGAAATATTATTTATTTTAAAATATCAATAATGTCTATTTGACACTATTCAGTACATGACTTCTTAAAAATACCATGAATATAATATAAATCCCCAAAGAATATAAAACATTAATAACATGTAACATTCAAAATAAAATTCTTGTATGAGATTATCCATCTCCAATAATACTTATGTGGGTATTTTTAATATATTTTATTAGTTATTTCCTTTAATTAAATAATTACTCCCACATAATTGTTCAGGACATTAATTTAATTATTTTTTTCTCTAAAAATTTAATATAAATTATCATGATAGATATGATCATTTCATATTTCAAATTAATATTTAATTTTGATCATATATCCAATATAACTCCATATGAAGAAATATATATCTTTTTTAAAACAAGTGTTAAAAAAATTGACTTTTTTTGAAGAAATAATCATTAATGAAATACAATCCTCTAAGTGGATTTTAAAGGTTATTATTTTTGACAATGGATTATTTTGGTTGAAAAAAACTCTAACAATGAAAGTTGTGCAATTTCATAATATTTAAAAATTATATTTACCCTTAATAATCCAATTTACCCTTAAATGGGGTAATAATAATTATTAATGATTCTATTCATACAATCCAAAAATAAAAGGTACATATATAGTAATTTTCAAAAAAAATATTACAAATATGGAATAAATTTTCTACAATTTAATTCATATAAATTTTAGATATTAATAATAATTAATCTCGTATTTGGGATGAGAAAACAAGTTTTTAAAGTAAAAACGTTTCATTGAAAGAAATGTTTTTTTTCAAAAATTAATGAGAAAGGGATTCCAATTTCATGAATTGAATAAATAAATGAAAAAATTATCTACATATACTTTAAAAATAATAAAATTTTAAATTTATCACAATAGAAAATTTATGTGAAAATTCTATTTTCGTTTAAAATGAAATTTTTTTTCACTATTCATCAAACACATGAAACATGTCCAAAAATACCAAAACCTCTACAAAAGTAAATTTTTGTTACAAAATTCAATGAAAAAGTTTATTTTTTCAAATAATATTTTTCTATGTGTCAAAAACTATTTTTAAAACTACTAGACCATTAAAAGGAAATAAAACACCCTTTTAGAAAAATGTAGTTCTTATGGGTAGAACTATAATATGTTACATAAAATTTCTAAAATATTTTTTTCATAATATATTTCAAAAATATTTATTAATTTATTTATTATAAAAAATAACACTTTTCCACAATGAAAATAATTTTGAGAAAAACATTGCCTTTCATTTTAAAAAGGGTTTGGACTTAATTTATAATTTAATTGTTAGGAAAAAATAATTATATAAAAACGTGTAAACAAAATTTTCATAATTCAATTATTATTCTTCATGGTGTCCTTCTAACGTCTATGTGATAAATTCCATATTAAATCGTAATATAATATGTTGATTTAATCATGAAGTTATGTATCATGTATGTTTTTGGACAAAATATCTCTTTTAATTGTTATATAATTAATCAATATTATTTAATATGAAAAAAATATTCTATAATTACATGAGTTGTTAAATTATAGTTAATGTCATTTAAGGAGAAAAAATTAAATGGAATGAAAATTTTCTAATATTCTCAACAACCTAAAATTATCGCATGTATCTCAGTGCCAATATAATTTTTTCCAAAGAATAATTTCACCAATTAAGGTGAAAACAAGAAAGAAATAATCACCAAAATAATATAATAAAAAGGGTTTAATCATCTATAATAATAGTATTTATAATGATTTTTTAAATTTTCAGTATCTCATGAATCATCTGAATCATTTCCACCATCTCATGGAACAAACTAGGTCCTATAAGGGAATCACAGAAACATTATTTCTATTAAAGTAGATATCTAATGATCAACCAAACAATACCCCAAATGATTCCATATTTGTGTATTCATCGTAGTTGTTATTATATTAAAACATAATCACATCATAACTAGAGATCTCAATCTCTCCCAAGACAAGGAATGGAAAAATAAATCTTGTATCCCTGAATATGTATAACCCATTCCTTATAAATATTTTTTGTTGATGACATAGTGTTTTTACCATTAAATCACATCCCATAACTATGTCGATACTTCCCAGAAATGATAATTTAAATAGGGTTCCTAATATTAATTTATAAAATAGATAACTCTACAAAATATGACGATATCATACACATAAATATTTCCTAATTCCAATAATTTAGTTTTATAATGAATGGGAACAAAATGAGATGATTTTGTAAACTATTGGAAATCTAGAATTGTTAAATTCATTTATTATTGTATATGTTGAAATTCAAACACAATGTAAATTGATATGTCATCCAATTCCATGTTGAAATAAGATGTGACAAAAATATATCTTGGTGGATTAGTATTATCGGCCTTATTCCATGGAAGTATACAAATATGAGAATCAAAAGAATTAATTAACATTCTCATACCTAGACCAGAAAAATATTACATCATGTAATAAAAAACCATACATAGGAAAGAGTGTACTGCTAGCTAGTTAATATGGATATCCAACGTCATTTATTTCATTATAGGTAACACATCAAAATACAGGTTGTTAATGAAATTAGAACCGTCAAAAGGTAGGGAAATAATGTTGATTGTATCACCATAATATAATGAATCCATAATAACTTGGAACCCACAATCATGATATTGTTCCTAAATGATCATCTTGATAATTGATGAATTCATTTTAACACCAAATAAAAAAACCTTCATTTATTTAACTTGGACTCTATATTCAATTAAAGAAAACGAGAGAATTCGAATTCAATACCATGGAATATTATTTAATTTCATCATATGGAAGTTTTATATTTAATGAATCAGAAATAAAATGATCCATACTAGAGGAAAAAAATTTCAATCTGAAAATTATTTATTTGTTCCACCCATTGCCTCTTTTTTTAATCATTTTATTTTTCTATATGATATGAATGATGCTTTTATAAATTGAGTAGATAGTAATAAATTATCTAAAAAAATCCAAAAACTCATCAAAGAATTAAATAAATATGTTATCTTAAGATCATGTGTTTGATATATCTCCTCATGAGGTTGTAAATTACCAAAAACACAAGAAGACACATGATATCCCAAAATAATAATTTAACACAATCCCTAACCCTATGCTTCATAGAAGACCACATAGTCATTCCCATAATCTGGAAGATTCAACACAGAGGATGATGTCATGAAATGCTACAACTTATTAGTGGAATCATATCCATTGAAATCCAATATGAGTTTTACCCCATTTTGAGTGACATTGCTCATTAGTGAGTTTATCTTTGATAAATCTAAAAAAACAATGATAATAGAATACCATACGAATGAAATATTTAATCATAAAGACATTAAAAAGTTCATAAATTTGCATAAAATATATCATGTGGTGAACCAAAATTTTATAATAGAAATTCACCTTTAATTGAATATTTTTGTTATTAAGTATTATATTTAAAGAAATCACATGGACCAATTTGGAAATTCTAGATCAATTTTAAACATTGACTGTAAAATTTTAAAGGCTATTAAGAATAATAAATATTGATAATATAGTAATTGTATAGTTTTAGATAATATTAGAATATATTAAATGTAATTATATTGTCAAATTAACACATATAAAAGATGTGATGGACTAATCTAGTATGATCATTCCCTCTAAATACTAATTATAAAATATTCTGAGGGATATGGATTTAATGGTTCTTGTGTGAGGCTAATCTGAAGATGAAAACCATTTTTAAATCAAGAATGATTCTATTTAGGATACATGTTTAAGATTATAGAGATCATATTCCAAACTGTGTTTAATAAACCACCCAAGAAAACCCAAACAGAACACAACATTCCCAAAGGGTGTACAATGGTGTAATAAGGGTTTATGAATCAAGGGATTAGTCAATATGAATTTTTTTATTTTCCTGTTTAGTAATAATAACTATAATATTTACCCCTTAAAATTATTTAAATATTAAATGATTTAAGGAAAATTATAATTGGATATGACTACACCAATATCAAATTTCAGAAAAATATATGTTTTTCCTAATAATATTTATTTACACATAATTATGTTATATATTAAATTCAAATATAGTTTCTATAAGGGTAAAACCTGTATTTTTATTTAAAAATAGTGTGTTACAGATAAATTAGAATATTTTTAAAAATATATAAACACTCCTATATAGAAAACAATTTTCATTAAATTAATATTATATTTAAAATATTCATTTCGAACCTATCCAATATTGAATTTTAAATAATATTTTGAGATTGTATATGTTATGGGTAAAATTTAACAATGAGATAATTATAATCCATGTATTATGAAATTATTATATCCAATTAGTGGTTTAATAAATAATATACTTATAATACATAACCAATAATAATATTACCATTTAAAATAATGTGTGTTTGAGTTTTTTTGACTAGTTTTATAATCCTCAAATTAATCATTCAAATAAAATATTATAATTTATAGTTTTAAAATAAATTCATTATGAACATGACTCACTTCATCACAACCAATGGTATTATTTAAATATGTTCTATTAGTAACAATAAATAATATATAACAAAACATTAATTTTGATGAATCCATCGTAAATAATAGGGGAAATGATTTGGGATTTTATTATTTGATCATAATGTGTTCTAAACCAATTTTAATAAATTAAAAAATATTTCCCCTCTCTTATGTTGTAAATACCCACCCTTTCTTTCTACAACAGCCAAATATTTGTTTGAAATATAATTTTCAATAACATAATTTATTTAATAAATTTAGTATCATTCTACACCACTTTTAAGATTGTGATACCCACAAAAATGGGATAGGTCGTGTTATACACAACACTGAGTTCTTATGAAACATAATTTTAATATTGAGAATATTTAAATAAGATAATTATAACCTAGCCATTAAATTAAAAGGGAAATTTAAATAAAGATTGATTTATGAAATAAATATAATTATTACACTCAATATTAATTTTATGGTCTGTTTAAAGAGAGTGATCAAACTGTTTTATTTAAAATCAAATTATTCTTCAAAATTCCATTTTTATCAAATATTTATTAAATTTTTTTAATTAAATAATTTTATTTTTAGAATTTATAATTTTTTTAACATAATGTTTTTTATTTTTTGAATTCATAATGTAAAAATTAATTAATTTTTTTGTTGATAGTATGTTTTATAAGGAATTGTAAAAATAAAATTTTTATAGAAGATTTTATTATCATTTCAAGTATTTTTAGAGTAATTTTAATTTTTGGATTAATTATTAATTTAATTAATTCAATTAATTTTAATAAAAAAAAATATGTATTTATGAAATTATTATATACCAAGATTTATTATAAAAACATTGTATATTTTTAAAGGAAAATTAAATAATGTTTTTTTATTAAATCTAACCAATTTTACTGAAAATAAAATGAAGATGCTTTTTTATTTTCAATAAAACGAAAAAAAATTATTTTTAGAAGTTAATTTTTTTTTATTTTTCCCATTTATTTTTGTCCGAGAAAGAATTGAAACCATTGAAAATTTTGTTACCATGATAAAGTGTTAATTGGTTAATTTAGAATAAAAATAAAATGATAAAAATTATAAAATTATCATAATACATAATAAAATTTTTTTAGTTTAAAATAATTTTAATAATACAATACCATGATCAAACATAACATTTTTAATAGACACTTTTCAATTTAAATTACATACATACTATTTAAATTAACGTAATTATAAGAATGTCACATTCTTGGACTTAAAGGAACCATATTGTTTCACATGAAAAAAAGGTATGTTAGGAACTAATTTTTTTGTATATATTTAAATAATAAATCTTATTTTCTCGATATATATTTATGTTTGATTTTTTGGCATCAAAGTTAAGATTATGATATTTATAATATATTTTTAACAAAAATTTAATGATTTCACAATCATGTTTGATATACTATATCATATTTTATATTGGGATTCCTAAGAGATATATTCAAATATAAATATTTTTATGAAATCTATAAGAACTATCATTATAGTCATGTATTATTTTAATTAAAATTGTGAATAAATATGTATAATAAATAATTATAAAATGACACTGTGATAATTATTTATTTAATGGAAATATCCAAAAAAAAATTACTAAAAATATTGCAATAAATATAATTTCGAAAAATAAATGTCATCAAAGAGTTTTCTAGATGACCTAGAACACATAGGGATATAATAAAATATATTTTTTCAACACTAATCGTTTATCTTGATATTATTAAAAGTCAAAATAATGAATTCTATTAAAATTTACACTAATGATATTTAATCATATTTATATTTTATTATATTATTTAAAAATTATAAAACACCATAAAAACAAATTAATTATAATATGGAATAAAATTCTATAAATGATTCATTTATGGTTTAATTGACATCACATATGAAAAAAATACATGATTTTAATATTTATTTTTTTATCCTCGATAATATTAAAATAGGTTATCAATTAGTTACTAAAAAATGATAAGGTTTAAAATAATACAAATTCATGTATAAAATATTTTTTCATATAAATACAACACTATATTGACTTATCTTATAATAAATTTCCTTTTGTCTCATCTGGATAGATATTAAATTTATTATATGTTAATAGTTTTTGAAATTACAATAGTTTCACAAACCTCAACTATAAAAGGGTTCCTTCTCCATCACTTATTCACATCACATTAAGCATTATACCTAGAAAAAAACTCCAAAAATTCAATTAAAAAAATTTATAACCAAGTTCCAGAGATTTGTAAGTTCCCAAAATACAAACTCTAAAGCCTTTTAAATTGGATCTAAAGGATACATTTCAATGAATAGATAATCTATATAACTGATCAATCTCTTTTTCTAGTATTATCTACCTCTTATAAATCTAGAATGTATATAAAACAATAATAACTTAAGAAACAAAAACATGATTAAATTTTATAATGATTACGAATTCAACACAATATAACCACTTTCCCATTGCATAAGTAATGGATATATTTCTCGTAAATATATACGACCTACCATCTCCATGTAGATATATAGTTCAGTTTCCATTAAAATATTTTATGTCTCGAGATTATGATGAGTTTAATGTATATATATGACATTTTTGACATAATTATACTTAATAACAATATCAAAAATATCTTTTTACCATCTAATCATTTGGGAAATGATTATGTTGTCCTTGCGTATATGTGGCCTACAATCTATAAACATTTATGTAATTATCTCTTTATGTAACACCCAAATCTTTCTTGGTATGATTCTCTTTGAATAATACAGTAGTGTGTGTTGTACGCAACTTCGAGCTCTAACACACACCACAACCAATCAAAGTAGCTATTATGAATCGTAATACACATTTTTTGAAATTTTATAAATTTTATCTCTCAAAATGGACTTCATTTTTGGATTTGGAATATCTATTTTATCCTAGGGTTAAATTTTGGTACTTTTGGGATAAATTTATATTTTGATGAACAGTGAAAATTACTAAATTTTAATTAAATACAACTTTTTTAATAAAAATAATTAATAGTGATAAATTATGAATTTTAGTGGTTTTAAAGTATATTTAGAAAATATTTTTACCATTTACTACAATGTTGGTCATTGGACATAATTTCACAATTAAACTGGGCATAAAAAAGTATTAATCTTTTGATAGTTAGTATTTTCTAAAAACACGCATTTTATTTTGACAGCGGGAATTAATTTTAAATTAATTTCTGCCACCACTATGATTTGAATTTGGAAAAATGGATTCCATATATGCTATCAAGATATCCAAATTGTGTGAATAGGTAACTTTCATTTTTATAAATTTTCAATAATTACTTCGGTAAGTATTTTATTTACCATGGTTAAAGGGTAAATCCGGTAAATAAGGTCCAAAAATAATATTATAATAAATATAAATTACCCTAAAATGTGTCCTAACCTTATTTGTGGATACATTTCCGACCATGGGCATCTTTGGTTTGATTTTGGGTCCCCATGGAGCCACATGCAGGTGATAGAGACTCTTTATATTAATAATGTATAAGTAAATACAAAAAGGACATAAGAATATATCTTTTAGAAAAACAATTTACATAGGGTTATATATGTTATAATTTAGATTATTAATATTCATTAGAAATCTAAAAATATTTCCTACATAATGGTATTTTATTTATAATTTTTAGATATTAAATAATATAATTTATTTATGACACAATGATGATGCATTAATTAAAGTATTAATGAAATATTAAAATAATTGATATTATAAATACCCAAATAAATGTAATTTGAGACTTTTTATGAATTAAAATAATTTTATAGGTTAATATGACATACTATTATTTTTTATATAAATTTTGATCGAAGTAATAATTCTATTTTGAATTTATAAAAAACCCCAATAGAGTCAAAATTGACATAAAAGTGTTTTTTAAAACAAATATTAAATTATTAATTGATATTAAATTCTTAAAAATATAAGGATTGGCCAAGAGACTTATATAATGATAATTTTATCATTAATGGACCACTTCAGAGTCTCTTGGATGTATATAGTATGTTTATTAACTATATAATATAAAAATACAAAGTGACATGGTAAATATCAAACTAATTAACTGAGAGTTAAAACTAAAATATAAGGTTAATATAATGACCCAAACATGTCTAAATTCTATTAGTTGAAATTATTTCGACCCCTCCCCACCATATAATTTTAATACATCACTTTGGAGCCATTAGAAACCGAATATAAATTTATTATAAAATAATATTTCTAGCTTTTCCAAAGGTGCCCCTCACCCCACTTTTAAAAGGGAACTCCCCCTTCTCAAAAAGTCACACATTCAAATCATTTTGGCTCGGACAACCCCTTCTGAAATACTCTCTCAACTTCCCTCACTTCAACCTATATTCCTTATTTTGATTAGAAATCCAACCTAAGGAGCCCTTTTGATCAAATCAAAAGAAAGAACCCGATGAAGATGCAATGTTTTCACTACCCTCTTTCAAGATCCTTTCCTCTTCCACTTCTTCTTTCATTGTTATTCCATTTCTAAAATAATAAATCAAGTATCTTATATATATATTGTGATGTTATTATAAACATGGTAAAACCACATTCAGTATCCAATCCATCCTTTGAATGACATGTCACCATATGTGCGTACGTACGGCTTACCGTCTCCACGTCATGCTGTAATTGTTATTCAAAACATTATTATCTGCATAGTTATAATAAAGATATATAATTCAGGTAAATAATAAATATAACATGATATTGATTATTTATATATGATATACCATCCAAATATATATTAGTTTAATATCAGAAGAATGATATTGCCGCTCGTGCGCACGTACGGACTACCGTCTCCACGAACGCGATGATATTCATTCCCCATCGTATCCATTCAAGTATAATTCTCATTTGAGGATTATAAATAATGTTTAAGGACTTGATATCATTCTGGATATGAATATGATACAACATATCCATAAAAAACATGGCTTATGTAACAAAAAATATATGTTAACACCCGATAAAACTAAGATATTATTAACAAAACAATGTTAAAAATCATATATGATATCATATTAATGTATATAATTCTTGTGTAATTTAATAACCATTATTTAACAATTATAAAGGAGGTTAACCTACCCCCAAAAAAGGAAAAATACAAGGTAAGGGTTTATTTCACAATCTCTTTATTATCCGAGATTGTTTATACGTAATTATCTACTGGGACCTCTTTATCATCCACATCCATTTTTCTTAAAAATTTATTTCAAATCATTCTTAATATTTTAAAGAGTATGGGATTAAGTCATTTATACCCTTTTTGAATTTTTATAATATGTTTATAAAGGAATATTTCTGTCATTTTCCAATCATGGTCATTTTTAACCTTTTCGATAGAATTAATGTAAGAATGTTTTTTTAACTTATACGGTGGGTGCGACTATTTTCCACCGTTATAAAATTGTCGAAGCTCCACTTACAAGCTTATAAGAAAATTTTAAAAGTAAATGTTTTATTTTATAACTATGTTACTTTTAAATGATTTCAGAAACGTGATATTTCTCTCAAATAGTATTGATTTCATCTATGTCAACATCCGTTGATGGATTTTAAGCTTATTTGAAGTTGATTTATTGTGATAAAAAATATACAAATTTTATTGAAGGTTTTGTGATTTGTTTTACAGTGGATGTGTTATTTTTATACCATTCATGGTTTATGGAGAAAGTATTGACATTTCGTATGATAGTTTTAATACAAATATTTATGTTATGTTTAAACCTGTTGATATGAGGAATGCATTGGACTTAATAAGTAACGAGTGGAGCCCGATATAGCTCCTCGATGCATCGGTAGGTCTCATGAGAC
Organism: Viscum album; assembly: GCA_963277665.1. Taxonomy (NCBI): domain Eukaryota; kingdom Viridiplantae; phylum Streptophyta; class Magnoliopsida; order Santalales; family Viscaceae; genus Viscum; species Viscum album. Next base: position 468,623,372 of record OY728123.1, on the reverse strand, counting down.
ATACTAGTGTCTTAGCACATGGCCTTGACAAAATATTATTTGTAGTCTTGGCACGAGGCCTTGGCTATGTGGTTATGATAGTCTGGCATTATGTATCACATCATTATGAAAGAGGTTATTGATATTTCATGTCAATATTCTACTAGTAGAATATCAATGTGAATAATTAAATGGCATTATTTCATTTTGTATTTTCCATTTTATGCGGAAGTTCAAGTTTAAAAGGATTTTGTTTTAGTTATACATTGCCTTAAATGTTTAATCTTATTTATGAAATTTTCGGCTCTATTGTTATCCTTTCTGAGCATCTGAGCTCCCCCCTTTCAATGTTTTATTTTTCCAGGATGTGAATAAGTAATTTATGAATGACCTATAGGGATAGTATGAGGGGATATGAAGTCAATATGTTTTTGTAGTAGTTTTTACATTATGATGTAATGTAATATTTATGAATGTATCTGGTTATTCCAAGGCTATTAAACTAATCGGTCTTTCAAGACTTGATCTTTTTTTATCATTCCAATATTATTTAATAATTCACCAACTCTCAGTAACTGGGGTCGGGGCATTACAGTTGGTATCAAAGGATTTTTTGTACAAACCTTGGAAGCTAGATTTAGATAAACTCTGATTAGAGCACATAACCCTAAGATAGACTTTGAGGATTAGTATAGAAGAACTTCCTAGAATTTTGGTGTTGTAGAGATTTTGTGAGATTTCCAAGAAATACATCCCTGTCTGGATATGAGAAGGTAGAGGCGGATCTAGCAGATATGTACCTCGGGGTAAAACCCAAAAACACCGCTTTGAGCGAGACTCGAATGAGAATTGGGGCACGACAACGGGCCTTGCGGCACTCTTGGCTACGACACACTCGGGGGATATGCTTAGGATAATTCTCATTTTCATTACAATCCATTATGAAGGTTTATGAGTATATACTTCCTCAAAGAAAACTTTTTTTATGATTTTGGATTATATCCATAAATAGTTCAATTTATGTTAAGTGTTTTACAAGTATATAATTATCTATTTCGATTCATAAACTAATATTGTTTATGCCATTGTTTAGAAATGGTGCCTAGTGGATGGAATGGAAACTGTATCAATGCACGCACTCTATGTAGGGATTTCGCTCCTACTCAAGATAATTATAGTGGATCGTGTGATGCAACTGGTGCTGATCAGCTAATCACCATACTGGGACAACTCACTCAGGTTATGAATAATAACCTTACCCGTATGGAGCACCCAGACCCACATCCTAGAGGATCAATGTCAGATAACTTCATGAGGAAACAACAACCAATGTTCAATGATATTACAAATCCCTTAGTAGCTGAGAACGAGATAAATTCCCTAGAAAAAATATTTCTGGCTTTGGGGAGTAGTGATAGGGAAAATGTTATCATGGAAGTTTACAGCCTCACTGGAGATGCGGATCAATGGTGGTCCATGATTAAAAAAACAATGGATGAAGAGGAAGTATCAAATATGTAATGGAGGGAGTTCAATGAACTTTTCTTAGAAAAATACCTTCTTCGTGACCATCGAGAAGATATGGGAATGAAATTTCTGAGTTTGAGACAAATGGAGGATGAGAATGTCGCAAAGTATGAGGCTAACTTTACAAGGTTATCAAGGTATGATGAAGATTATATAAGTAACCCAAGAAGTAATATTGATTGTTTCTTTTATGGGTAAAAACCATTTCTCCATTGAGAATTAGTCTCACAATCCTTCTCAATGTACAAAGACATTTTTTCATGTCCTATATAGAGAGAAAATCAATTCTCTAAGTCTTATGACTTTAAAGCAATGCAAGAGAAGAAGAGATCTGGTGATCAATCTGGTAATGGAAATAACAGGATGAATGTAAAAGTTGAATATCCATCCTATAGTAAATATGGTAAGAAACACCATGGTACTTGATTGAATGTAATGGGAGTCTATTACAAGTGTGTTGAAAAAGGCCACCAATCTCATGATTGAAAGGGGAAGAAAGAAGCTACCGGTGATCAATGATACCACTTGAGAGAGATGGGACATTATGAAAATTAATGTCCTAAGTTTCAGGGGAACTTACCTCAGAAAAGGCCAAGGGATCAAGGCCAAGCTTATGCTATCACTAATGCTGAAGTAGAAGCTCTCAAATATGTGGTGGCAGGTAATTTAATGGTTTCCTCATGTTTAGAAAATGCATTATTTGTTTATGGATCATCGCATTGTTTCATATCTTCCCAGTTTTCTAAAAAATTTAGATATTTCCAATTTGATTTAACAAGGGAGTTGTCAGTTAAAACTCCTAAGAGAAGTATCATTGCAACAACATTTTGTGAATCATTCCCCATTAGAGCACAAAAATGTTCTTTATCTTCTGATCTCATTTTCATACCTATGATTGAGTTTGATATAATCCTCAGTATGGATTTTCTTTCGGACCATGATGTAATGATTTATTGTATGAAGAATGAGGTTACAATTTTTGATGATGATGATAAGGAACATTTTATCTTTAGAGGAGAATCGTGACCACCTAATTCTTATCAGGATCCACCCCCATTAGCTCAACTAAATTCAATTATTGAGGAGGAAAAGAATGAAATGAATGTGGGTGAGGAAAGGAATGTTCAAATAGAGGATTTACCTATTGTAAAATAATATGTAGATGTGTTTCCGGAAGATTACCTAGACATCCTTCCGAACAAGAAGTTGATTTTTCCCATTGATTTAATTCTTGGATCAAGGCCTATATTGAATACCCCTTATAGAATGGCCACTATGGAATTAGTAGAACTAAAGAAACAACTAGAGGAATTGAGTAATAAGGGATTTATTCTCCCTTGTGTTTCTCCATGGGGAGCCCCTATTCTTTTACTTAAAAAGAAAGATGGATCTATGAGGTTCTGCATTGACTATAGGGAGATCAATGATAAAACAATAAATAACATGTATCCCCTACCTCGCATTGATGATTTATTTGACCAACTACATGGAGCTCAATACTTTTCAAAGAGTGACCTTCGATCTAGATACCATCAGTTTTTTGTGAAGAAGGAAGACATTCTGAAGACAACATTTTGAAACATGTACGAGCATTACGAGTTTACAGCAATGCCTTTTGGATTGACTAATTCACCCTCTATATTCATGGATCTAATGAATATTGTTTTCCAGGAATATCTCGATGATTTTGTGGTGGTATTTATTGATGATATCTTGGTATATTCCAAAATCTACGAAGATCATGAAAATCACTTGCGCATTATCCTAAAGACTCTGAGAAGACATGAATTATATGGGAAGTTTAGTAAGTGTGAATTCTGGCTTCAGGAGATTTCTTTTCTTGGCCATATTGTCTCTAAAGATGGAATCTCTGTTGATCCCTCTAAGACCAAGGCAATCCAAGAATGGCCTGCACCGATGAGTATAACTGAGGTACGCAGTTTTATTTGTTTAGTGGGTTATTATCAATGTTTCGTCTAGAATTTTGCCCAGTTGGCTAACCCATTAACAAAGCATACATGTAAAGGGGATAAATTTGTTTGGAAAAAAGAGTGTGAAGAATGTTTTGAAGAAATGAAGAGAAGATTTGTCAATGCTCCTATATTGACTCTACCATTGGGGAATGATGGGTTCGTTATTTATAGTGATGCATTGATGAAAGGACTTGGTTGTGTCCTTATGCAGAATAATATGGTTATTCCCTACGCATCACGATAGTTGAAAATTCATGAGCAAAACTATCCTAATCATGATCTTGAGTTAGCAGCTGTGATATTTGGTTTGAAGACATAGAGACAATACCTCTATGGTGAAAAATTTGAAATTTATACTGATCACAAGAGTTTGAAGTATATTTTCTCAGAAAAAGAAATCAACATGAGGCAAAGGAGATGGATTTAATTACTCAAATATTATTATTGCATGATACACTACAACCTGGGGAAGGAATACAAGGTCCCGGATGCTTTGAGAAGAAAAGATCAGGGAGTTTTGAACATTATGAGAATTGAAAGGGATCCAATTTTCATGGGTTTAGTGAATATGGAGATGGGAATAACCATGGAATGTGAAACATCAAGGCTTTTTCAAATGGTTTCAAAACGATCATTATTAGAAAGGATTAAGAGTTCTCAGACCAATGATGAAAAATTTCAAAAGAAGATTAAAGCTGGGAATTATGGGAGATTGAGAGACTTTGTGTCTGAAGATGGAATTTTGAAATTTGGGAAGGGACTTAGTGTTCCCGATATACAAGATCTAAAAGGAGGGTTGGTGGGTGATGTTCATAGTTCCAATTTCTCTATACACCCTGGGAGCTGCAAAATGTACAGAGATTTGAAGGAACATTTTTGGTGGGACAACATGAAGAGGGAGATTTATGATTTTGTGTCAAGATGATGGTTTTTCAACAAGTGAAATCTGGAAGGCAACAGCCTGGTGGAGTATTGAAACCTCTTCCCATACATGAGTGGAAATGGGATAATATTATGATGAAATTCGTCATGAGGCTACCAAATACTCCTAGAAGGAATGATGAAATACGGGTCATTGATGATCATCTTACCAAGTCAGCACATTTTCTTGATATAAGAGAATAATTACGACTCGAACATCTATCAAGAATATATATTAATGAAGTTGTGAGACTTCATGGAGTACCCCTATCGATTGTTTCTCATCGTGATCCCCGTTTTACTTCATGATTCTGGATGAGTCTTCAGAAGGCCTTGGATGCTGAACTTCGTTTGAGCACTGCCTACCAACCTCAAACAGATGGACAATTAGAACGGACTATTAAAACCATATAAGACATGTTGAGATCCTAGTCACTTGACTTTCTGGGTATGTGGGATCAATATTTACCTCTGGTAGAATTTTCCAATAACAATAGATTCCATTCGAGTATTCAAATAGCACCATATGAAGGGTTATACGGAAAGAGATGTCACACACCAACCTGTTGGCATGACGTTGGTGAAAGAAAACGTGTAGGCCCAAAACTGGGGGAGGAAATGGTGGATAAGGTGAAGGTAATCCAAAACCACATCAAAGCAGCTCAAAGTAGGCAGAAGAGCTATGCTGACTACCGAAGGAAGGATTTGGAATTTCAGGTAGGAGATCATGTTTTCATGAAGGTATCTCCATGGAAGGGAGATAAACGTTTCGGAAAGAAAGGTAAATTTAGTCCCAAGTACATATAACCTTTCGAAATTCTTGAACGAATTGTGGCTATAGCTTACCGTTTGGCAATGCGGCCATGTCTCTCCAAAGTTCATGATGTGTTCCACGCTATTGATAAAATACATGCCTGACCCAACACATGTACTCACTTATGAGGAATTAGAACTGGAACCCGATATATCTTATTGCGAAGAGCCCGTTAAGATTCTTGATACAAGAGAGAAAGTTCTGAAAAACCGGACGACTCGTCTGGTAAAAGTTCTATGGAGGAACCATAAGATGGAAGGGGAAACGTGGGAACCTGAGGAACTTTTGATGTAGAACCACCCGATTCTTTTCAAGCGGTAGTATTCCATAAATTTTTAGGACGGAATTACTTAAAGGGACGATAATTTTACACCCCAAGCTTCCTCGGTACGATTCTCTTTGAATAATACAGTAGGGTGTGTTGTACACAACTTCGAACATTAACACACACCACAACCAATCAAAGTGTTCATTTTGAATAGTAATACCCACTTTTTAAAATTTTAGATATTTTATCACAAAAAATGGACATCATTTTTTGACTCGTAATATCGAATTTATCCTAGGGTGAAATTTTGGTACTTTTCGGATAACTTTTATATTTTCATGAATAGTGAAAATTTCTAAATTTTAATTAAAAACATCTTTTCTATTCAAAATAATTAATAGTAATAAATTATGAATTTGAGTGGTTTTAAAGCATATTTAGAATATATTTTTACCATTTAATACAATGTTTTTCATTGGACAAAATTTCACAATTAAACTGGATATAAACAAGTGTCAATCATTTGATAGTTATTATTTCTTAAAAACACGCTTTTTGTTTTGACGGTGGAAATTATTTTTAAATTAATTTCTTCCACTTATGTGTTTTGAATTTGGAAAAATGGATTCCATATTTGAAATTAGGCTGTCCAAATTGTGTAGATAGGTAACTTTTTTGTTTAGAAATTTTGAATAATTACATCGGTAAATATTTTATTTACCATGGTTAAAGGGTAAATCCGGTAAATAAGGGTAAAAAATAATATTATAATAATAATAAATTACCCTAAAACGTGTCCTAACCTTATTTTTGGATACATTTCCGACAATGTACATCTTTGGGTCGATTTTGGGACCCCCTGGATCCACTAGTAGGTGATAGGGACACTTTATATTAATTAAGTTTATGTAAATACAAAAATTACATAAAAATATAACTTTTAGATAAACAATCTTAAATAGGGTTATATATGTTATATTTTAGACTATAAATATTCATTATAAAGTTAAAACGATTTCCTACAAAATGGTATTTTATTTATAATTTTTTGACATTAAATAGTTTAATTTATTTCTGACACAATGATGATGCATTAATTATAGTATTAATGATAGATTAAGATAATTCATATTATAAATATCCAAATAAATGTAATTTTAGAATTTTTATGAATTAAAATAAATTTATAGGTTAATATTACATATTAGGATGGTTTATATAAATTGTTCGCTATGTAATAATGCTGTTATGAATTTATCATAAACAAAATACCCAATAGTGTCAAAATTGACATAAATGAATTTTTGAAAACAAATATTAAATTATTAATTGATATTCAATTCCTTAAAATATAAAGTTCGGCCAAGAGACTTATTTCATGATAATTGTATCATTAATGGACAACTTGGCAGTTTCTTGGATGTATATAGTAATTTTATTAACTATATAATATAAAAATACAAAGTGACATGGTAAATGTCAAACTAATTAACTAAGAGTTAAAACTAAAAGATAAGGTTAATATAATCAATGAAACCTGACTAAATTATATTGGTTGAAACTATTTCGACCCATCCGCACCTTAGACTTTTAATAATCATCTTTTTTTCCATTAGAAACTGAATATTAATTTATTATAAAATAATATTTCTAGATTTTCCAAAGGTGCCCCTCACCCCTCTTATAAAAGGGGACTCCCCCTTATCACTAATTCACACATTAAAAGACTTTTGGCTCAGCCAACCCCTGCCCAAATACTCTCTCAACTTTCTTCAATTCAACTTATAGGCCTTAGATTGATCAAAAATCCAACCTAAGGATCCATTTTGATCAAATAAAAAGGAATAACCCGAAGAAGAGGTAATGTTTTCACCACCCTCATTCAAGTTCCTTTCTTCTTACACTACTTCTTTCTTTGTTATTACATTTATAAAATAATAACTCCAGTATCTTATATATACAGTGATGTTATTATAAACATGGTACAACCATATTCAGTATTCTACCCATCTTTTGAATGACATGTCACCATACGTGCGTACGTATGGCTTACCGTCTCCAACTCGTGGTGTAATTGTTATTCAAAACATTATTATTTGGATGGGTATAATAATGATGTAAAATTCGTGTAAATAATAAATATAACATGATAATAATTCTATATATATAATATAACATCCAATTATATATTATTTTAATATCAGAAGAATGATATTGTCGATCTTAGGTACGTATGGACTACCGCCTCCATGAACGTGATGAGATTCATTTCCCATCATATCCATTCAATTATAATTCTCATTTGATGATTAAAAATAATTTTTACAGACTTTATATCATTCTGGAAATGAATAAGATACAACATATCGATAACAAACACGGCTTATGTAACAAAACATATAAGTTAACACCCGATAATACTAAGATATTATTAACAAAGCAATGTTAAAATATCATATATGATATCATATTATTGTATATGATTCTTGTATGATTTAATAACAATTATTTCACCATTATACGTGAGGTTAACCTACCACCAACCAAGTAAATGTATAAGGTAATTGTTTATTTCACAATCTCTTCATTATCTGAGGTTTTTTATACGTAATTATCTACTGGGACCTCTTTACCATCCACATCCATGTTTCTTAAAAATGTATTTCAAATCATTCTTATTATTTTAAAGACTATGGGATAAAGTAATTTATACCCTTTTTGTCTTTTTATAAGATGTTTATAAAGGAATCTTTCTGTTGTTTTCCAAATCAGGTCCTTTTTAACCTTTTCAACAGAATTAAGGCAAGAATGTTTTTTTAACAAATACGGCTAGTGTGGCTATTTTCTGCCATTATAAAATGGTCGAAGCCTCCCATACAAGCTTATAATAAAATTTTCAAAGTAAATGTTTTATTTTATAATTATGTGACTTTTAAATGATTTCAAAAAAGAGATACTTCTCTCAAATAGTTTTGATTTCATCTATGTCAATATCCATTGATGAATTTTAAGCTTATTTGAAGTTGATTTATTGTGATACAAAACTTCCATATTTTATTGAAGGTTTTGTGATATGTTTGAATGTGGATGTGTTATTTTTATACCATTCATGGTTTATGGAGAAAGTATTGACATTTCGTATGCTAGTTTTAATATGAATATTTATGTTATGTTTAGACCTGTTCATATGAGGAATGCATTGGACTTAATAAGTGACGGGTGGAGCCCGCTATAGCTCCTCGATGCATCGGTAGGTCTCATGAGACAAACTGGTGTCTTGGAACAAGGCCTTGACAAAATTGTATTTGTAGTCTTGGCACATGGCCTTGGATATGTGGTTATGATAGTCTGTCATTATGCATTCCATCATTATGAAAGTTGTTATTGATATTGCATGTGATTATTAGACTAGTAGAATATCCATGTGAATAATTAAATGAAATTATTTCATTTTATCTTTTCCATATTATGCTGAAGTTCAGGTTTAAAAGGATTTTGTTTTTGTAATACATTGCCTTAAATGTTTAATCTTATTTATGAATGTTTCAGCTATATTGTTATCTTTACTGAGCATATAAGCTCACCCCTTTCAATATTTTATTTTTCCCAGGATGTGAAGAAGTAATTTATGAATGAACTGTAGGGATAGTACGAGGGTATATGAGGTCAAGATGTGGTTATAGTAGTTTTCACTTTATGTTGTAATGTAAACTTTATGAATATATCTAGTTATTCTAGGGCTACTAAACTAATCGGTCTTTCGAGACATGATCTTTTGAGATCATGCCAAGATTATGTAATAATGCACCGCCTCTGGGTAACTGAGGTTGGGGCTTCACAATTGGTATCAGACGAATTTTAGTACAAACCTTAGAAGCTAGATTTAGATAAAATCTGATTAGAGCACATAGCCCTAAGATAGACTTTGAGGATTAGTATAGAAGAAATTCCTAGAATTTTGGTATTGTAGATATTTTTAGATTTTTAAATGCAATACATCCCGGTATAGATACGAACAGGTAGAGGCTGCTCTGGCACAGATGTACCTAGGGGTAAAACCTGAAAACACCTCTTTGAGCTAGACTCGAAAGGTAACTAGTGCACGACAACGAGCCTTTCTGCACTCTTGGTTACGACACTCCAGGGGTAAATTCTTAAGATAATTCTCATTTTCATTACAAACCATTAAAAAGTTTTATGAGTATATACATTCTCAAAGAAAACTTTTTTTTATGATTATGGATTATATCCATAAATAGTTCAATTTATGTTAAGTGTTTTACATGTTTGGAATTATGTATTTCGATTCATAAACTAATATAGTTTATGCCATTGTTTAGAAATGGTGCCTAGTGGAAGGAATGGAAACCATATCAATTCATGAAATCTATGTAGGGATTTCCCTCTTGCTCAAGATAATTATAGTGAAGCTGGTGATGCAACTGGTGCTGATCAGCTTATCACTGTATTGGGACAACTCACTCAGGTTATGAATAATAACCTTACCCGTATGGAGCACCCAGACCCACGACGTGGAGGATCAATGTTAGATCTCTTCATGAGGCAACAACCACCAACATTAAATGGGAGCATAAATCCCTTAGTAACTGAGTAATGGATAAATTCACTACAGAAAATATTTCAGGCATTGAGGTGTAGTGAAAGGGAAAACATTATCATGGCAGTTTACCGCCTCACTGGAGATACTGATCAATGGTGGTCCAAGATTCAAAAAACAAAGGATTATGAGGAAGTATCAAATATGGAATGGAGGGAGTTCAAAGAACTTTTCTTAGAAAAATGCTTTCCTCGTGTCCATCGAGCAGATATGGAAAGGAAATTTTTGAGTCTGAGACAAAAGGAGGATGAGAATGTTGCAAAGTATGAGGCTAACTTTACAAGGTTAGCAAGATATGATGGAGATTATATATGTAACCCAACAATTATTAGTGATTGTTTATTTGATGGGTTAAAACTGTTTCTCCGTCGAGAATTAGTCTCACAATACTTCTCATCGTATGAAGACATTGTCTCATGTGCTATAAAGACAGAAAAGGAATTCTCTAAGTCTTATGTCTTTAAAGAAAAGAAAGAGAAGAAGAGATCTTCCGATCAATCTGGGAATGGAAATAAGGGGAAGAAGGGAAAATTTGAATATCCATCCTATAGTAAATGTGGGAAGAAACACCCTAGTACTTTCTTTATGTGAATGTGATTTTATTAAAAGTTTGGTTAAAAGGTCCACCAAGCTCGTGATTGCAAGGGGAAGAAAGAAGCGACCGATGTTCAATGCTACAACTACAGAGAGATGGGACATTATGAAAATGAATTTTCTAAGCGTTAGGGGAACATACCTCAGAAAAGGGCAAGGGATCCAGGCCAAGCTTATGCTATCACTACTGCTGAAGTAGAAGATCCGAAAGATGTGGTGACAGGTAATTTAATGGTTTACTCAAGTTTAGAAAATGCTTTATTTGATTCCGGATCATCGCATTGTTTCATATCTTCCCAGTTTACTACGAAAATTATATATTTCCAATTTTATTTAACAAGGGAGTTGTCAGTTAAAACTCCTAAGGGAAGTATCATTGCAAAAATGTTTTGTGAATCAGTCCCCATTGAAGCACATAAATGTTCTTTATCAGCTGATCTCATCATCATACCTATGATTGAGTTTTATATAATCCTCGGTATGGATTGGATTTTGGACCATGATGGGAATATTTATTGTAAGAAGAAGGAGGTTATAATTTTTGATGATGAAGATAAGGAACACCTTATCATTAGAGCAGAATCGTCACCACCTAATTCATATCTTGATCTACCCCCACCAGCTCAACTAAATTCAATTATTGGGGAGGATGAGAATGAAATGAATGTGGGTGAGGAAAGTAATGTTCAAATAGATGATGTTCCTATTGTGAAATAATATGTAGATGTGTTTCCAGAAGATTACCTGGACATCCTCTAGAATGAGAAGTTGATTTTTCCATTAATTTAATTTCTGGATCATGGTCTATATCGAGACCCCTTATAGAATGGTCACTATGGAATTAGTATAAGTAAAAAAACAACTAGAGGAATTGAGTAATAAGGGATTTATTCTCCCTTGTGTTTCTACATGGGGAGCCCCTGTTCTTTTTGTTAAAAATAAATATGGATCTATGAGGTTGTGCATTGACTACAAGGAGATCAATGTTATAATAATAAAGAACAAGTATCCCCTACCTCACATTGATTATTTATTTGACCAACTGCATGGATCTCAATACTTTTCAATGATTGAACTTCGATCTAGATACCATTAGTTGTGTGTGAAGAAGGAAGACATTCTGAAGAAAAAATTTCGAACCAAGTACGGGCATTACGAGTTTACAGTAATGCCTTTTGGATTGGCTAATTCACCCTCTGTATTCATGGATCTAATTAATAGAGTTTTCAAGGAATATCTCGATGATTTTTTTCTGGTATTTATTGATGATATCTTGGTATATTCCAAAAGATACGAAGATGATGAAAATCACTTGCGCATTATCTTGAAGACTTTGAGAAGACATGAATTATATGGGAAGTTTAGTAAGTGTGAGTTCTGGCATTATGATATTTCTTTTCTTGGATATATTGTCTCTAAAGATGGAATCTCCGTTGATCCCTCTAAGACCAAGGCAATCCAAGAATGGCCTGCACCAATGAGTATAACTGAGTTACACAGTTTTATTGGTTTAGTAGGTTATTGTCGACCTTTCATCCATAATTTTTCTTGGTTGGCTAACCCATTAATAATGCTTACACGTAAAGGGTTTAAATTTGTTTGTACAAAATTGTGTGAAGAATGTTTCGAAGAACTGAAGAGAAGCTTAGTCAATGCTTCTATATTAACTCTACCATCACAGAATGATGGGTTCTTTATTTATAGTGATGCATCAAAGAAAGGACTTGGTTGTGTCCTTATGCAGAATGATAGGGTTATTTCCTATTCATCACGACAGTTTAAAATTAATGAGAAAAAATATCCTACTCATGATCTCGAGTTAGTAGCTGTGATCTTTTCTTTGAAGATATAGAGACACTAAATCTATGGTTAAAAATGTGATATTTATACTAATCAAAAGAGTTTGAAGTATATTTTCTCTAAAAAAGAACTCAATATGAGGCGAAGGAGATGGTTTGAATTACTCAAAGATTATGATTGCACGATACACTACCACTCGGGGAATGCAAACAAGGTGGCAGATGCTTTGAGTAGAAAAGATCATGGAGTTTTGAACAATATGAGAATTGAAAGGGATCAAATTTTCATGGATCTAGTGAAGATGGACATGGGAATAACCATGGAAGGTGAAAAATCAATGCTTTTGCAAATGGTTTCCAAACCATCATTACTTGAAAGGATTAAGAGTTCTCATACCAATTATGAAGAATTTCAAAAGAAGATTAAAGCTGTGAATGAGGGGAGATTGAGAGACTCTGTGTGTGAGGATGAAATTTTCAAATTTGGGGAGAGAATTTGTGTTCCCGATATACCTGATATAAAAATAGAGTTGTTGGATGATGCTCATAGTTTTAATTTCTCTATACACCTTGGGAGCCCCAAAATGTATAGAGATTTGAAGGAACATTTTCGGTGGGACAATATGAAGAGGGAGATTGCTGATTTTGTGTCAAGATGTATGGTTTGTCAACAAGTGAAAGCTAGAAGGCAACAACCTGGTGGAGTATTGCAACCTCTTCCAATACCTAAGTGGAAATGGGATAATATTACGATGGACTTCATCATGAGGCTACAAAAGACTCATTGAAGGAACGATGCCATATGGGTCATTGTTGATCGCCTTACCAAGTCATCACATTTTCTTTCTACAAGAGAAGAATTATCACTCGAACGTCTACCAAGACTATATATTAATGATGTTTTGAGACTTCTTGGAGTACCCCTATCAATTGTTTCTGGATGTGATACCCATTTTACTTCAAGATTCTGGAAGAGTCTTCAGAAGGACTTGGATACTGAACTTCGTTTGAGCACTGCCTACCACCCTCAAAAAGATAGGCAATCATAACGGACTATTCAAACCTTAGAAGCATGTTGAGATCCTGATCACATGACTTTCAAGGTATATGGGATCAATATTTACCTCTATTAGAATTTTCCTAAATAATAGCTTCCATTTGAGTATTCAAATGGCCCCATATGAAGAGTTATACGGAAAGAGATGTCGGACACTGACCTGTTGGGATGGCGTTGGCGAAGGAAACCTTGTAGGGCCAGAACTGGTGGAGGAAACGATGGAGAAGGTGAAGGTAATCCAAAACCCCATCAAACCAGCTCAAAGTAGGCAGAAGAACTATGCTGACAACCGAAGGAAGGATTTAGAATTTCAGGTAGGAGATCATGTTTTTTCTTTAAGGTATCTCCATAGAAGGGAGTTATACATTTCGGAAAGAAAGCTAAATTGAGTCCCAGGTATATAGGACCTTTCAAAATTCTAGAACGAATTGGGAATGTAGATTACCGTTTGGCAATGCCGCCAAGTCTCTCCAAAGTTCACGATGTGTTCCACGTATAACTGTTGAGAAAATACATGCCTGAACCAATGCATGTACTTACTTATGAGGAATTATAACTGGAACCCAATCTATCTTATTGCGAAGAGCCCATTAAGATTCTTGATACAAGAGAGAAAGTGCTGAGAAACCGGACGACTCGTCTGATAAAAGTTATATTGAGGAACCATAAGATGAAAGAGGCAGTGTGGGAACATGAGGATCTTTTGATAAAGAACTACCCGAGTCTTTTCATGCGGTAGTATTCTAGAAATTTTTTGGGTGAAATTATATGAAGGGGGGAGAATATAACACCCTAATATTCCTTGGTACGATTCTCTTTGAATAATACCGTAGTGTGTGTTGTACGCAACATTGAGCTTTAACACACACCACAACCAATCAAAGTAGCCGTTATGAATACTAATACCCACTTTTTGAAATTTTATAAATTTTATCTCTCAAAAGGGTCTTCATTTGTGGATTCGGAATATCGAATTTATCCTAGGGTGAAATTTTTTTACTTTTCAGATAACTTTTATATTTTGATGAATAATGAAAATTACTAAATTTTAATTAAAAACAACTTTTTTAATCAAAATAATTAATAGTGATAAATTATGAATTTGAGTGCCTTTAAAGTATATTTAGAATATATTTTTACCATTTAATACATTGTTGGTCATCGGACAAAATTTCACAATTAAACCGGATATAAACAAGGGTCAATCTTTTGATAGTTTTTATTTCTTAAAAACACGCTTGTTGTTTTGAAAACGGGAATTAATTTTAAATTAATTTTTTCCACATATGTGTTTTGAATTTGGAAAAATGGATTCCACATTTGGAATCATGATGCCCAAATTGTGTAAATAGGTAACTTTTATTTTTATATATTTTGAATAATTACTTAAGTAAATATTTTATTTACCATGGTTAAATGGTAAATCCGGTAAATAAGGGTAAAACAATTATATTATAATAATAATAAATTACCCTAAAACGCATCATAACCTTATTGGTGGATACATGTCTAACCATGGGCATATTGGGGTCGATTTTGGGACCCCATGGAGCCACTTGTAGGTGATAGGGACACTTTATATTAATTAAGTTTAAGTAAATACATAAATGACATAAGCATATATCTTTTAGAAAAACAATTTTTACATAGGGTTATATATGTTATATTTTCGACTATAAATATTAATTAGAAAGATAAAACGATTTAATACATAATGGTATTTTATTTGTAAATTTTAGACATTAAATAATTTAATTTATTTATGACATAATGATGATGAATTAATTATAGTATTAATGATAGATTAAGATAATTAGTATTATAAAGACCCAAATAGATGTAATTTGAGACTTTTTATAAATTGAAATAATTTTATAGGTTAATATGATATATTATTAATGTTTATATAAATTTTTTTCGAAGTAATAATTCTGTTATTAATTTATCAAAATCAAAATACCCTATAGTGTCAAAATTGACATAAAAGTGTTTTTTAAAACAAATATTATATTATTAATTGATATTCAATTCCTAAAAATGGAAGGTTCAGACAAGAGACTTATATCATGATAATTGTATCATTAATGGACCACTTGAGAGTCTCTTGGATGTATATAGTAAGTTAATTAACTATATAATATAAAAATATAAAGTGACATGGAAATGTCATACTAATTAACTAAGAGTTAAAACTTAAAGATAAGGTTAATATAATGACCCAAACCTGTCTAAATTCTATTGGTTTAAATTATTTAGACCCATACCCACCTTAGACGTTTAATAACCCACTTTGGAGCCTTTCAAAACCAAATATGAATTTATTATAAAATAATATTTCTAGCTTTTCCAATGGTTCCCCTCACCCATCTTATAAAAAGGAACTCCCCCTTCTCACTAATTCACACATTCAAAGCCTTTTGTCTCGGACAAAACCTGCCCAAATACTCTCTATACTTCCCTAACTTCATCCTAGAGGCCTTATTGTGATTAGAAAGCCAACCTATGATGCCCTTTTGATCAAATCAAAAGGAAGAACCCGAAGAAGAGGTAATGTTCTCACCACCTTCTTTCAAGTTCCTTTCTTCTTCCACTTCTTCTTTATTTGTTATTCATTTTATAAAATATAATCTCTAGTATCTTGTATACACTGTGATGTTATTATAAACATGGTACAACCATATTCAGTATTCTATCCATCATTTGAATGACATGACACCATACGTGCATACGTACGGCTTACCGTCTCCACGTCATGGTGTAATTGTTATTCAAAACATTATTATTTGGATGGGTATAATAATGATGTATAATTCATGTAAATAATAAATATAACATGATAATGATTCTATATATATGATATACCATCCAATTATATATTATTTTAATATCATAAAAATGATATTGTCACTCGTGCGTACGTACGGACTACCATCTCCACAAACGTGATGAGATTCATACCCCATCGTATCCATTCAAGTATTATTCTCATTTGATGATTAAAAATAAATTTTTATGACATGATATCATTCTGGATATGAATAAGATACAACATATCCATAACAAACATGTCTTATGTAATAAAACATATAAGTTAACACCCGATAATACTAAGATATTATTAACAAAGCAATGTTAAAATATCATATATGATAGAATATTAATTTATATGATTATTGTATAATTTAATAATAATTATTTCACCATTATATAGGAGGTTAAACTACCACCAAACAAGGAAAAGTATAAGGTAAGGGTTTATTTCACAATCTCTTCATTATCTGAGGTTGTTTATACATAATTATCTACTAGGACCTCTATATCATCCACATCCTTGTTTCTTAAAAATTTATTTCAAATCATTCATAATATTTTAAAGACTATGGGATAAAGTCATTTATACCCTTGTTGACTTTTTATAAGATGTTTATAAAGGAATATTTCTGTCTTTTTCAAAAAATGGTCCTTTTTAACCTTTTCAAAAGAATTAAGGTAAGAATGTTTTTTTACTTATACGGCGAGTGCGGCTATTTTCCGCCGTTATAAAATCTTCGAAACAACCCTTACAAGATTATAAAAAATTTTAAATTAAATGTTTTATATTATATTTATGGGACTTTTAAATGATTAAAAAAAGAGATATTTCTCTCAAATTGTTTTGATTTCATCTATGTCAACATCCTTTGATGGATTTTAAGCTTATTTGAAGTTTATTTATTGTGATACAAAACTTCCATATTGTATTGAAGGTTTTGTGATATGTTTGACATTAGATGTGTTATTTTTATACCATTCATGGTTTATGGAGAAAGTATTGACATTTTGTATTCTAGTTTTATTACGAATATTTATGTTATGTTTAAACCTGTTCATATGAGGAATGCATTGGACTTAATAAGTGACGGGTGGAGCCCGCTATAGCTCCTAGATGGATCGGTAGGGCTCATGAGACAAACTAGTGTCCTGGCACAAGGCCTTGACAAAATCGTATTTGTAGTCTTGGCACGAGGCCTTGGCAATGTGGTTCTAATAGTCTGACATTATGCATTCCATCATTATGAAAGTGGTTATTGGTATTTCATGTGATTATTGGACTAGTAGAATATCCATGTGAATAAATAAATGGATTTATTTCATTATATCATTGACATATTATGCTGAAGTTAATGTTTAAAAGGATTTTTTTTAGTTATACATTGCCTTAAATGTTTAATCTTATTTATGAAAGTTTCTGCTATATTGGTATACTTACTGAGCATCTAAGCTCACCCCTTTCAATGAATTTATTTTTCCCAGTATGTGAAGAAGTAATTTATGAATGACCTACAGGGATAGTATGAGGGGATATGAAGTCAAGATGCTGTTGTTGTAGTTTTCAATTTCTGATTTAATGTAAACATTATGAATGTATGTAGTTATTCCAAGGCTACTAAACTAATCGGTATTTCGAGACTTGATCATTTGTGATCATTCCAATATTATGTAATAATGCACCGACTCTAGGTAACTGGGGTCGGGGCATTACACTTTATATATATATATAATGGATTCCAATACGGATTTAATTAGTTACAAAATTTTATTTATAAAATATAAAAATTATTTATAGAATTATAATATATTATATCATTTTCTTTTATTTCTTATGAAAACAAATTTAAAACAACATCCAGGTATATTAATGTCCTATAGTCTCCATGAATGGTGTATTTCATCTTATATATATAATTTTCATAAATCCCCTTGAATAAATATGTAATTAATATATAATGGATGTTTATATCTTGGATATCATTCTATAGATTATTAAATCATGATATATGTAAGAGGACAATGGATTGAATGTCATAACATGAATAAAAAACAAAGCAGTTATTACCTGATACGTAACATTAAAATTGAATTATTACCTGATACATAACATTAAAATTGAATTATTAAAAATTGTGTTTTATAATGTCAGGAGTAAATCATATATATAATTTTACAAATGAATATAGTTCTTTGGTATTTGTATAATAAAATTAAATTTATTATACATGATGTTTGAACTTTTCCGATGGAATTAAATGCTTATGGTAATGGATTTTTGTCAAAATTTTATTTATGTGGGACACAAGACTTATTCAATACTTATCTATTTTATGTATTGGTAATACCTCCCATTAAAGTTTTTTATGATTCTTATGCTCAATATTATATAATATACATATACATATAATTTTTTTTCATGTGGAATGTGTTTTGAATGATTACAAATTAATAAGTGTTAATTACACAATCTCATTATTATTAGGGACACTTTTTATATATGTATTCATTAGAGAATATTTATCTTCCATTTTCAAATTTCTGAAAAATGATAATCCATTTTTTAATATTCTTCTATATATTTTAAATTCCATTTTTACCCATGCTCTATTTTTTACAATTTTTTTGAAAAGAATCATTGTAATGTTTTCAAAATAAAAACCTTTGTGACTTTATAAAAGAAATTACAAATAGAATTTTTTAACATATACGACATGAAAGTGTTTTTATATATTCATGGTGCCTAAATAAATTTATGTTTACCACACAATAATACATGTTTAATTTGAAAGAAAAATATTTATTTTAATTTTTGGACATTTTAATAGAAGTGACCATTTTCAAAGATAAATAGATATTGTCCTTCATATTTATTTTAAATTTATATCTCAAAATTATTTTCCATTCATGTTCGCATTATTTTATGTTAATAATAATTTATTATAGATATTTTAAAGTATATTATCCATTTTATTTTTATATTTGTTTTATTTTATGATAGATTAATGTTTAAGAGTCCCATTTATTTTATATGGCTTTTGTTTTTAAGGTATGATGATTATAAAACACAGCAATATTTATGGGTTCTGATATAATGAATGAATTATGTTATTGTGAAACACATATAAATTGTTTTCATTATCCAATATATGTGACCTATAAATCCTTCCAATTACATTGGTATAGATATATATCTCTTGAGTTAATATTTGGAATAAATTAGAAAGGAATTATCCATATTGGGTAGAAGGTAAAACCTAATCCCTTATATGTAAAGACAACAACTGGTGGTGGGATGTGTCCCACTCTGTTGGTGCATCCCCATGATGTGACCTAATATGTTCGAGTGACACACGTTGAATAATAGAGAATGATATTACATTTTTATGTGTCTTTCATTATTCCATGTCTTATTTATATTTCATACATTTATAAATAATTCTATTGAATCTCTCATGATTCATTTATTGTGAGCTGTAAATAATTATTTCCAAAACTCATAATTGTAATCACTGATATAGATAGTTTTCTTACAAAATATTATACTCCTTCATTAACTCACTTATGCTCATGGTATTCTTATAAATCATCCATTTTTACCCTTATTGAGCTTCTGATCTCACCCTTTTCTATTGTTTCCTTTATCTAGGTTATAATGACAGGTTATAAGTACAGTGATAAAGGGGAATATCATTATTGGAGATGTTTACTATCAATTAACATTTTTGAAGAATGGGATCCATGATTCCAAAATAACTATACTATTATGGTCTTCAGGAATGGGTTTATGTAATGGGATGGATATTAATATAAAAATGCATACTATACATGTATTATAAGGTTGGATCATTATACTTTGTATCAAAAAATGGCATAGTCATCCATTTGAAACATGGATTAAATAACCATACAATAATCATAAAATTATTTCTATGGATATTTATAGGGATGTATCTATGTATAATTCTATTTATATGTTACAGTCCTAGGTTTTTTTTAAATTCCTAAATAACCAAGGATTAAAATTAATGTTTCATAGATTGAAAATTTATAATTAATTTCACATGATTATGTGGTTTAAAAAACTTGACATATGTTTCTCACATGATGATTTATCGATTATTTCAATGGATGGTACTTGAAGGAACCATGTTGATGATGAATATATTAGGAAATTTATGATTGTACTCCTACTAAACATAATGGTATAGTGTAAGGAATGAAAATATGCTTTCAATGAACACGCAACATTATCAGGCTATAAATCATGATGGACTACCACATGAGTATATGATGGAACACTATTATATTGATTCCATCATGAGGCAACTTCTGAATTCATTCAGTGGGTTTTTTGATCCTCTAGTGGATTGAAAATTGATCAATACCACTAAAAATATTTTTCTAGTTCTCCAATGTTTAGAATAAGAGAAACTCATTCTGGATATCTATGTTTTGGAAGGTGAAGATGATAAATGTTGAAATTTTATCATGAATACATGGAAGCAAGATGAAATCTAATCCATTTAATATGATTATTTCAATAATATATTTTATAATGAGTAAAATATTTATATTATATGTACAAAAATAAAAAATTTATTTGTTCTATTAAAAAATGGATGATGAATCCTTTGGAACCCGTGAAAAATATTTTACATGACCTGTTAGGTAATTTTCTATAAAAATAATCAAACCTAAATGTATGGATGTTCAATATTTTTTCTCCATTAAATCATATCATTGAAGGGAGTTATCCATAAGAGACTTCAGTAGTTGTGAAGTAATCATTTGAAGTTACCTCAAGGTGAAAATTCAGGTTATAGTGACATTTAAATCTCATGGTTTTGATGAAAAATAAATTTATTAATGAAAAATAAAAGAACCGTAGTGAAAAGAATATATTCTTTACTTTATGTTCATTGTGTTTAATGAAGAATGGTAGTGAATTTATTAAGGGGACTAGTAATGTTACAAGTGTGTGAAGGTAATTTATATTGACAAATAATACAAATGTAATAGGAATAGGTAAGATAATGACATGAATAGAGAGAAGGATACACACAATGAACCCCCCCACCCACATCAATGTTTATTGTGTATGGAAAATTTTTATTATGAAAAAACCCCAAATCCATGTTTTAATAATGAGGAGCTACATCAGAGATATATTAATGCCAAAAATAAAGGGATATATCATCTGATAACTATTATATATGTGGAATATGACAATGAAATGTCGTAATTATTGAGTATTTATGTATGGAATTAGAGAATAATATTGTTGAATAACTATTATGTTATTATGGAATAATGAGACATTTATGTATTTGTCCACTATAGTTTTTTTGTATTGATTGAAGATCATATATTGAATGTGTTGAGTCAAAAGTCCCCTTTTGACTTCTATATTTTGTTTTGGAAATCACAAATGTATTTTTAATCGTATTGACCATGTCAATCGTATCGTACTGACCTTGTCAATCGTATCGTAATGACTCTGTCAAAAGTATCATACTGATTCTGTCAATCGTATCATACTGACCTAGCCAATCGTATCATACTGGCCTTGACAATCGTATCGTACTGACCGTATTGATTGTACTGATCATGATGATCGTACTAACCATAATGATCGTACTGATCATGCTGATCGTACTGACCATAACAATCGTACAATGCTGATCGTACTGACCATGCCAATCGTATAATGCTGATCGTACTGAATATGGAAATTGCATTGATTCTGCTACTCATATCTTTCATTACATACTTATTTTGGACCTTAGTAAAAAACACATGTTTCATATAAATCGTACTCATGATTATCTTGTTCATATATCTTGTTTTAACCAATATGATGTCGTTGAGTTAGTTACAAACTAATCAAAATGATGTCTTGCTTTCTGTTTCAATATGACTGTTACGATTCCAGGTGTCCAAGTCCCTCTGAGTTTTTTCGGAGAAATATGACCGTTGGAGGCAACATGACCGTTGGAACCTGAGGCCTACAAATATGAGTTCATTTGAAGCTCAAAGAGAGATACTTTTGGAACAACTGCGATACTATACTTCTATCAAGTTCTAGAGAGAGACAATGTCACTTCTCTCATCTGCTTTGTGTGTCCGATCATCATATCCACGGCTTTCAAGTAATTGAAAGGCAGAGGTGCTGATTACCTACAAAATCGAGGGATGTTGGGGATAGGAAGACATACGGTCCGATCATCGTATCGAGGCTTTCCTGGGATAGGCAGACGGACGGTTCGATCATCGTATCGAGGGCTGCCGGGGATAGGCATACGGACGTTCCGATCATCATATCGAGGGCTTACCAAGGTGTTGGTGAGACAGACCTTTTATCCTAGGTGAAAGGATGAACCTTATCTTTGGGTCAAAATAATTTTAATACTTTTACTTTTCCACTACTACATGTATTAGAAAGGAATTTGTATTGTTTCCTTTCTTATTTATACTTTCAATTGTAATTGTTTCAATTACAATCATTCTATTACATATTGTATTTATTGATTCTATACGCTTTAAGATAGAATCATTCATCTTTATATTACTCTGATTATTGTGTTCATCTCGTATACAATTGTTTTATATTTCATTAGTATTACATTACTTCATACCATTTATTCAATACAATTGTGGTTGTTTGAATTGTATTAGTTTAAGATCTTTTAAACTAATCTCTTTAAGTGTTTAAACTCAAGGTTTTTAAACATACAATTCACCCAACCTCTTGTATTGTTCCATCTAATATACATATACATCTACATATTCGATCCAACAATTGGTATCAGGGGAGGTTTTCCACTGATTTGTATTACTTGTTCTATTTTTATTTACTACACTATCGTGTGGAGTGGAAAATATTTTTGTTTTATTAGATGGAAGGAATGAATATTGGGTCAATAGACAATCTAAATCATTCTAGACCACCTATCTTTGATGGGAATGATTATGAGTACTGGAGAGATCATATGAAGACTTTTGTGATCAATACTGGCATAGACAATTTTATTATTCTTACTGGAGGTTACAAAATTCCTGACAAAGAAGTCAGTACTTTCACTAACCAAGATAAGCAAGAATATCAACTGAATTACAAGGTACACAATACTTTATTATACTCTATAACCAGGAATATATACAGTCAGATATCTTCATGTGAATCAACCAACTGTATTTGGATGAAATTATAAGTCACTCATTTTGGTACATCTAAGGTTATAGAAACTTGAAGTGAAATGCTTCGAGCAGAGTATCATGGATTTGTTTTTCCTTATGGAGAGCTAGTATGTAAAGTGCAACAAAGATTTATGACAATTTTCAACAGTCTACAATCCATGGGTGAAAAAGGCCTTGATGATGAAGCTATAGTAGATAAAATTATAGATATAATTCCAAATGAATGGTAGTAAAAAAGGACAGCTATTGATGAAAATATAAAGGTTTCCCAGATTACTCTTGATGAACTCTTTGGAACTCTTCTACAGCACGAGACAAGAATGAAGAGAGATGCAGATTTCAACAAGAAGAAGAATGGGAATGGAAGTGTGGCCTTTACATCTAAAGGTAAGACACGTGAAAGGATTACAAGATCCAAAGCTAAGAAAGTTTTTATATCTGATTCACGTGATTGTGACCTTTCAGATAATGAGCTATCCAATCTTGCTCGATGGATGAACAAGATTATGGGAAAGAAAGACTTCCAATATAGACTCAAAAAGATAGATAGGAAGGATAAGAATGATTCAGAGGTAACTTGTTATGAATGTAAGAAATTAGGACATATAAGGCCTGATTTTCCATTACTAAATAGAAAAGATATAAAGGAGAAACATTCTGAAAGAAACAATAAAATGTTTTACAGGAAAAAGACAAAGAAAGTCTTAATGGAAAATGATACGTGGGGTGCAAGTGGTAGTGATACTTCAGATGATTCTTCAGAATATCAGTCCTCAGGAAGAAAGAATATTGGACTTATAACCAAATTACCAATTAAAGATCATTGTCTCATGGCTATGGTATATAATGATGAAGCTATTACAAAGTTCTCTTTAAATTCAAATTATACTGATAATAGATATTATGAATCTTCAAATGATGAATCTTCATCATAAGAAGATGATACATTTCCTTCTTTTGAAGAAATATCCAGATTTTATAAATTACTCGAAAATGAAAATTTCAAACTCAAGAAGAAGCTTGAGAAAGAAAATTATAGAATTAAAATTTTAACTGAAGAAGTGTCAGATCATTCTAAGTATCTTGATATGAAAACTTTTGATTTTGAAAGTATTTTTAAAACCATTGAGATAGTCAAATCCGACAAAGATAAACTTTTTAAGGATCTTGAAAATGTGATTTCTAAGAAAAATGTTTTAGAACCCAACTGTAGCTCAAATTCATATATTTGGGAGAATAAGAATTTAGTTTTAAAATTAAAGTTAGAAATTTTTACCTTGAAAATATGTTTGTCAAACTTTACACATGGAAAATAAAAATTTGACATAATGTACTCCCAAATTCGACCATTGAGAAATCATTCTGGATATGGTTATACTTATTCCAAACCGGTTTTTAGCAATAACTATTTTGTTCCACAAAATACACCGTTTTCCTCTAAGTTTCAATGTGGAGGACACTGGAGAAGAGATTTTTCTCTTAACAGAACTCAATCTTTAGGATTTCATAAAGCTCATTTTGCAAAACAAATGTGGATTCCTAAAATTCTTTTATCTAACCCTTCTTGATCCAAACAAGTTTGGATTCCGAAAAACTAATTGTTTCTTTTTTAGGAAAATGAGAAGTGTACTAATAAGAATATTTGGTACATGGATAGTGGTTGTTCTCAACACATGACCAGAAAAAAAGATCTCTTTGAAAAGGTTATCAAAACAAAACATGGAAAAGTTACCTTCGGAGATAATTCTCAAGGAAAGATTTTTGGTATAGGTAATATCATTTTTCTTGGAAAATTTCTTTTTTCAAACGTTTTGATTGTTAAAGGTCTTAGGCACAACCTCATCAGCATAAGTCAATTATGTGATGAAGGTTACCTTGTAAATTTTAGAAATGATAAGTGTCTAGTTCACAATTCCAAGGACAATTTCATTCTATCTGCTCATATGCAAGAGAATGTTTACACTATTAACTTAGAATACCTTAGGAGCCAAAACTTACCCCGATTAAGTGAAATAGAAGACCAATCATGGCTATGGAATAGAAGACTAGGACACTGTAATCTGAGAAACCTTAGTACACTTTCAAAGAACAGACTTGTGAAGGGACTACCGGACCTTAGATATGATTCTTCAAAAGTTTTTGATCCTTGTCAATTTGGAAAGCAACATAAAACTATCTTTAAATCAATTAATGAAGTTTAAACTTCTAATGAATTACAGCTAGTGCATATGAATCTTATTGTCCCCACACAAACTGGAAGCATTTGGGGAAAATACTATGTATTTGTTTTAGTTGATGACTTTACTAGATTTACATGGGTCTATTTTCTTACAATGAAATCTGAAGCCTTTTCCTATTTCAAAACATTTAGATCCCAAGTTAAAAAATAAGAAAAACCTACCATTGATAACTATTCATAGTGATCATGGTGGTGAATTTCAAAATTCAGAATTTGAAACTTTTTGTAGTAAGAAAGGTATTACTCACAATTTCTCAGCTCCAAGAACTCCTCAGCAAAATGGTGTTGTTGAATGAAGAAATCATATTCTTCAGGAAATGAATAGAACCATGTTGAGTGAAAAATCAATTGCTAAGAACTTCTGGGCTGAAGCTATTAGTACTGCCTGTTATACTATAAATCGTGTTTTAACTAGACCATTTCTTAATAAAACCCCTTTTGAGTTATGGACTGGCCAAAAACCAAAAGTTTCAAACATCCAAGTTTTTGGGTGCAAAGTATTCATTCTGAATACAAAAGATAATCTAAACAAATTCTCACCAAAATCTGATGAATGGATCTTTCTAGGTTACTCCACATTTTCTAAGGCTTATAGAGTTTTTAATAAAAACACTTGTACTATTGAAGAAACAGTACATGTGAAATTTTATGAAACTGATCTTTTTTTTTCAACCAACTCAAACCTACATCCTCAGATGTGTTTTCTAAAAATGTTTATCAACCGTTATTAGAAGATCATTCTGATAGAGAAATTATTCAAGAAGATACTTCTGAATCATTTACCACAGAAGATTTTCTATCATATGTTGATGAACAGGTTTTACAAAACCCAAATAAATTGCCTCTTAGAAATCATCCCAGTGATAAAATCATTGGTAACGTAAATCAACCTGTAAGGACCAGAAATTCCTTAAGAAATGAAATAGAACATCTTGCTTTTCTTTCCCAATTTGAAACTAAAAGTCCAAGTGAGGCCTTAGGTTATGAAGATTGGATCAATACAATGCAAGATGAACTAAATGAATTTGAAAGGAATCAAGTCTGGACTTTAGTTGATAGAACTAAAGAAACAACTGTAATTGTTGTAAAATGGGTTTTCAGAAACAAATGTGATGAAAATGGAATCATTGTAAGAAATAAAACAAGACTTATTGCTAAAGTCTATAATCAACAAGAGGGAACAGACTATGAAGAAACATATGATCCTGTAGCTAGACTTGAATCTATTCATATTCTATTAGCCTTTGTAGTATACATTAATTTAAAACTATTTCAAATGGATGTAAAATGTGCTTTTCTAAATGGTTTTGTTCAAGAAGAAGTTTTTGTCGAACAACCTCCAGGTTTTCTAGAACCAAAACATTCTGATAATGTTTTTAAACTTACCAAGGCTCTATATGGTCTTAAACAAGCCCCTAGAGCATGGTATGATAGACTTATAGTATTTCTTTTACAAAACAATTATACAAAAGGTACAGTAGATCCAACCCTTTTAATAAAAATGGAAAATAAAGATGTTTTGATTGTTCAAATCTATGTTGATGACATCATATTCGGATCAACTAAGAAATATTTAACTGATTCTTTTTCTAATTTAATGAAATCTGATTTTGAAATGAGTATGATGGGTGAGTTAACATTCTTTTTAGGTTTTCAAATTTCTCAAAAACCAGAAGGAACATATATATCCCAAAATAAGTATATTAATGACTTACTCAAAAAGTATGGATATGACAAAACTAAAAGTATTAGCACTCCAATGGGTACCTCAAATACACTTGATCTTGATGAAACTGGGAAACCAGTAGATCAAAAAATCTTTAGAGGTATGATAGGAAGTTTGCTATACTTAACAGCTAGTCAACAAGACTTAATGGTTTCTGTATGCTTATGTGTAAGATAACAATCTAATCTAAAAGATTCTCATTTAAAAGCTGCAAAGAGAATCTTTAGGTATTTAAAAGGGACTATAGATCTAGGTCTCTTTTATACTTCGGGAGATGAATTTTATTAAAAATGTTTTTCAGATAATGACTTTAGTGGTTGTATAATGGATAGAAAAAGTAAATCTAGAACATGTCATTTATTATGAGGTTCTCTGGTTTCTTGTTCCAGTAAGAAACAACACTCATTAGCACTATCCACTGCTGAAGCTGAATATGTAGAAGCTGGAAGTTTCTGGGCTCAAGTATTGTGGATGAAACACACACTCACTGACTATGGATTGAGTTTCTCCAAAACTCAAATTCTCTGTGATAATACTAATGCCATAGCTCTTAGTAAGAATCCAGCACATCACTCTCATGAAAAACACATAGATGTTAGGTATCACTTTCTTAGGGATCACACAAAAAAAGGATATATTATTCTAAAATTTATCGGAATGCAAGAAAAAAATCCTGACATTTTTACCAAACCATTACCTTCTGATAGGTTTGAGTTTATAAAACAGAAGCTAGGAATTATTACATTAAAATAATCATTAATATCCACTTCTTGTTTTACTTTTCTCCTTACAGCAAACAACTCCCTTAGAAAGGGGGATGGCATTTCTTACTATGTTTTTTCTTACTATGTTTATTTTTATCTTATGATCTTTTATTCACTCTCCTGGTATGTGTTTTTGTTTTTCTGTTTATCGTATTGACAGTTTTATCATATCGTATACTTTTCTATTTATCCTATTGACAGTTTTATCGTATCATTTAATTTTCCATCGTATTGACCGATCATGGTAATTAATTTCTTTTCCATCGTATTGAATGATCATAGTAATTAATATCTTTTCCATCGGACCAACCGATCATGGTAATGAATTTCTTTTCCATCATATTGACCGACCATGGTAATGAATTTCTTTTCCATCGTATCGACCGATAAGGGTAATGAATTTCTTTTCCATCGTCTTGTCAGTTCATGGTAACGAGATTGTTTTCCATCGGCTTGTCAGTTCATGGTAACAAGATTGTTTTCCATTGGATTGTCAGTTCATGGTAACAAGATAGTTTTCCATCGGCTTGTCAGTTAATGGTAATAATATTTTTTTCCATCATCTTGTCAGTTAATGGCAATGACTTTGTTTTCCATCGATATGATGATTGATAGTATTCTTTTACATCGTACGTTTTTGTTTTCTTTTGAACTCTATTAAACCAACAATAACCTCATGTTCTCTGGTAGGTAATTTCCATTTTTAAAAAAAAATTCATTTCGTTTTTATACTAACCATTGATCTTTTTCCCTCTAATCTGGACCGTAGAAGATCAATGGTCACCCCTATATCACCTATAAATAGCCCCCCCTCCCCAAACCCACATTGGTTTTTCAAGTTTTGAGGCAAAGCTTTGCTCCTCTATATCTTAGTCATCGTACGACCTTTTATCAGCAACATCCCTATGTCTCAGTCTTCTGCCAACACTCCGGACGATATGTCTTCGAAGGCTTTCTCGGAAAAAGACCTTTTAAGGGAAAGGTTAGTTTCCTGTGACTTCTATGATTCATAAGATTCTAATATCAAGAGGATTATCTTTTTTCAAGGATGGGAGAATTTGTGTGTTGAAAGTCCTATTTCTCAAGATCCGGTTCTCTTTGATGAAGTCTGTCAGTTTTATAAAACCGTAACTTTTAATAAGAATACGACTATCAATTTTTCTGTGTATGATAGAATGTTATCTGTGTCTGTGAAACAAGAGGATCATTTTTGGAATGTCCCGATAGAAGGGGATTTTTTCTGTCCATATCATAAACTACTAGAGGAGTTCGGTACGTTTAATAGAGAAAGTGTTGAGAAGTCATTGTTTGTTATAAATGAAGTGAAGAGAAAAGTGGATCATCTTTCTCCGGACAATAGGTTTGTGGCTTTATGGATGCAAGGTTTTCTTATTCCAAGAAAAGGGGATAGAGAAACTCCAAAAGTTTCTGATATATTCATGTTGGACTATCTTGTCAACATGAGAAAAGTGAATCTCATGGGATATGTTTTCGAAACAATTAAGAATGTAAAGTCAGGGGAAATCAAATCTCATTTGATTATGTATCCAGCAATCCTTACAAAGTTTATTCTCAAGAGTATGAAGTTTTGCAACATTCCTTTGAAAGGAAAGCTGATAGATTTGAAGCCCTCCTGAATTAGAAAAAGTACTTTGAAGAAGTTGAATGTTTGTTTTGATCAGAATTCAAAACTTTTTGTTAAGGATATAGAAGTTGAATCTCCTTAGAATCAATCGGAACCTATACCAGCCAAAGACTTTCAATCAGCTGGTATTACTCAAAAGTATGATCCACAAACCATCTCAAATCCTAAGAAAAGCCAAAGTATAGTAAAGAAGTTGTAGCCAAATGGAGAAAGGATAAGGAACAAATAAAGGAAGGTGATCCAATGTTTGGACTTGATCCAGCCGAAGTGTTTGCTGAAAGAAAAAGGGTAGAAGAAACCATTAAAGCTGAAAAGAAAAAGAAAACTGTTTTGAAAAGAAAGGCTCAAGACTTTGATATCTCTAAAGTTTTTAAAATTGTTGAGGATGCAAGTGCTCAACTAACAGAAGAAGTGCATCAAGAACCCATCATACAAAGTCTTACTGAAAAAGAAAAAGGGAAAAAATGATAGAAGAGATACAAGAAGTTGAAGAAGAGGAAGGAGATTTTCTTTAATAATTCCTTCAGAGTTCGAAGAAGAGTAGAGAGGAATTGGTTCAAAAGCAAAGAGAAGGTATTCAACAAACCCCTCATGCCGATCAAGCACCTTTTGAAACTTCTGAAACTCCAGATAAAACACCCCCTCAAGTAAACCAGGTTTCTCAATCCTCTCACACTGATAAATTTATTGTCATTAGTGATAAAGTGGTTAAAGAAAGAAAGCATAAATAAATAGAAAAAGGGAAACAACCAATTGTAGACTCAAGCCGATCAAATAAACTGGCTTCGTACGATGAAGATACTGATTCAGAACACACAATCTCTCTTAAGAAGAGTGATTACATTGTCAATGTTTTGAGAAGGGTTGATAATACCATTCCATATATCCCTAGGCTGGGAGGGAAGATTTATTATATTACTGGTAATCTAAAAAATAAGTTTGGTTCTGTGAAAGAATAAAGAAAGAAATTTTTTACCATCGAAGATGATTTGAAAGTTCTTTCAGAAAGTTCGGCTCCCATAAGAAGGCCTACAACAAGATGACCAAGTGGTCATACAAAACAGAGAGCTCAGTCAATGATCATGAGATACCAATTGAAGATATAAGAAGTTTGTAAAATGAGCTTGAAATTTCTTTCAATAAGCTTGATAGAGAAATGGTTAAAAGGTTGAATATTTTGTCTCCCCAACGAGCTGATGTTCCTTTAGTAAAAGACTTGTAGGAGAGAATGAATGCCTTTAAGGATATGTTTTCAAAGGTTTCATATTTCAAACATGAAATAGTTCTCTTGAAGAAACAGAACATTGGGTTATACAAAGATAACAAGAATTTTAAAGACATAATTGATACTCCTGAAGAAGTAATCAGAGTTCAGGAAGAGACTGTCAGAAATCAAGATCAACTCTTTGCCGATCAACAAGACCTTCTCAGGTCTCAGGGTGATGCTATTTCTGAAGACAAGAAGGAGATCAAAAAATATGAAGGAAGTTCTTCATGAGTTGATCAAAAAGGAGAAGGAAAGAGAGAACAAGTGACTTGTATTTGTTCTCAAGTTTAGCATTGATTGTTATCGTACTGAAATTTCTTTTATCCATTGTCTTGTATTTATTTTCTAACACTTTCTGACAATTCAAGCTTACCCCTTTCTTTTTGCAAATCACAAAAGGGGAGAGTGTTTACAAAAGGGGTGAATGTTTATAATGGGGGAGAATGTATATAAATGGGGAGAATGTTTTATAAAGAGAGAGAATGCTTTACAACACTTAAAGGAAAATCTACGAATACAATCCTTAGGAAAGTCCGTACCTATGGGGGAGTTAGTTGTATTCAATTTCTTATTCAAAAGAGTTTCCAATAACTCAGGGGATATAAGTATTTATTTTAGTTATATTTTGTGATTTGTGATTTCTAAAAAGGGGGAGATTGTTGAGTCAAAAGTCCTCTTTTGACTTCTATATTTTGTTTTGGAAATCACAAATGTCTTTTTAATTGTATTGACCTTGTCAATCGTATCACACTAACTTTGTCAATCAAATCATACTGACTCTGTCAAATGTATCATACTGATTCTGTCAATTGTATCTTACTGACGTTGTCAATCGTATCGTACATACCTTGACAATCATATCGTACTAACCATACTGATCGTACTGATCATGCTGATCGTACTGACCATAATGATCATACTGATCACGCTGATCGTACTGAAAATGACAATCGTATAATGTTGATCGTACTGACCATGCCAATCGTACAATGATGATCATACTGAATATGGAAATTTCATTGACTCTACTACTCATATCTTTCATTACATACTTTTTTTGGTACTTAGTCAAAAACAAATGTTTCATATAAATCATACTCATGATTATCTTGTTCATATATCTTGTTTTAACGAATATGATGTCATTTAGTTAGTTACAAACTAATCAAAATGATGTCGTGCTTTCTATTTCAATATGACCGT
Organism: Viscum album; assembly: GCA_963277665.1. Lineage (NCBI taxonomy): Eukaryota > Viridiplantae > Streptophyta > Magnoliopsida > Santalales > Viscaceae > Viscum > Viscum album. The sequence continues at coordinate 468,590,970 of OY728123.1, read as the reverse complement.
TATGATGCCAGGTGTCCAAGTCCCTCCAATTGTTTCAGAGAAATATGATTGTTGGAGGCAACATGACCGTTGGAACCCGAGGCCTATAAATAGGAGTTCATTTGAAGATGAAAGAGAGAGAATTTTCGAACAACTGCGATACTTTACTTCTATCATGTTCTAGAGAGAGACACTGTGACTTCTCTCGTCTGCTTTGTGCGCCTGATAATCGTATCGACGACTTTCATGTAATTTAATGATAGAGGTGCTGATTACCTACAAAATCGAGGGCTTCCGGGAAAGGCAGACAGATGGTCCGATCATCGTATCGAGGGCTGCTGGGGATAGGTAGACGGACGGTCCGGTCATTGTATCGAGGGCTGTCGGGGATAGGTAGATGGACGTTCCGATAATCATATCGAGGGCTTACCAAGGTGTTGGTGAGAAAGACCTTTTATCCTAGGTGAAAGGATAATCCTTCTCTTTGGGTCAAAAGAATTGTAATACTTTTACTTTTCCGCTGCTACTTGTATTAGAAAGGAATTTGTATTGTTTCCTTTCTTATTTATACTTTCAATTGTAATTGTTTCAATTACAATCATTCTATTACATATTGTATTGATTGATTCTATACACATTAAGGTAGAATCATTCATCTTTATATTACTCTGATTATTATGTTCATCTCGAATACAAGTGTTTTACATTTCATTAGTATTACATTACTTCATACCATTTATTCAATACAATTGTGGTTGTTTGAATTGTATTAGTTTAAGGTCTTTTAAACTAATCTCTTTAACTGTTTAAACTCAATGTTTTTAAACATACAATTCACCCCCTCTTGTATTGTTTCATCTAATATACATATATATCTACATATTCGATCCAACAGAATGTTACTAGAAATCATGAGAAGTGATTGAGGAGGTCTGGTGGTGTTTTTTTGAAAACACATTATTAAGGTAAGATAACCCTTAATACATTTCATGATGTTGGTATAATTAAATAAAGGTAATTAAGATTGAGATTAAATACCTGGGATACGATTAATGACCATGGGTTGATAAGATGATAAGGTCTTTTATGGTTTCATGGATGGAATTTTTAAAATATGGGGATTTAGGTTATGATGAAAGAGTTAATTTTTCAAATTATGCATGTTTTCACAAAGGTTTTATGTTAATTTAGGTTGTTAACATTATTCAAGAGAATACAAGATAATACAATTCACTTTTTTCATGCGTGATAAATAAGATCTATTTCATGTTATATGGGGTCATTATTGATAAGTTGATATTTGAAATTTAGTTAACTACTTTTGTGTCTTTTAGATTTTAATATTTTAGATGGGTCATAAAGGTTACCATTTATGAATTTTTTTACATAGATATTTGGATATGGTCTTAGTGACTAATTTATTATCACTCCATACGGGTCTTTTATCATACATTATTACATGTTTTATAATTTTTATTATGATGTTGTGAAATATGAACTAATATTTTATAATATCAATATCATGATTATAAAATTCATAAAGAATGAAAAATTCACCATCAGAACATGGAATAATAAATGTAGTGGAAATTTTTCAACGCATAATGAAATTATGATATCCTTTCTCGGAAATATAATGAACTCAAGTATGTATTTCTTCTAATTAAAATTATCCAAATATATGGAATGGATCCTAAAATGAAAAAGCTTATCCGACTAAAAATTTTATTGATGAATCAAATTTTCTCTCATATCATCGTAGATTTATGTATTTTTCATTTTTAGTTTTATCCTAAACATGTTCTCTATCACACTCCATTAGAACATGTTTATTAGATATCTATTCAATGTTAATGATTTCAAATGACACCAATTTTCTCCGATGTGGAATCCATATTTTGAATTACTTTGGATAACTATTATGTTTCAAACATTCCTTTTTTAAAGGAAGTTCATTATTTTATTTTTATGATGTGAGTTTCTATCGAAAGATGTTTCAAGTATTAAATCATTAATGACCCTAATGAATTTCAATGAAGAAATTCCTTTCAAGGGAGATATATAGTAACAACATGAGAATTTTATGAAACATAATTTTTAATATTATTATTTTATTAACAGAATTTATATCATTCTACTATATTTTAATCTTACGGTACATGTAACAATGGATTATCTTGAGGATCACAAAAAACTGAGTCTCTGTGAAATTTTTTTAGTATTTTAATTATTTTAAAAATACAAGAATAACCTAGCCATTAAATGAAAGGGAATAAATATTAAAAAAATGAGTTTTCATATAAATATAATGGTCTAACTAAATATAAATGTATTTTTAGTTTCCTTGAAAATTATCACAGAAATTTTAGTATAATTACATTATTCTTCAAAAATATATTTTCCTCATAAATAATTTTTCCTTCGTTGAATGAATGAATATTATTTTTTAGAAGTTATATAAATTTATTTGAAAAAATTATTTTCACATTTCAGTTCATCGTGTAAAAAATATCATAAAATTTATCATTTTCACAAAATATTTATTTTTTTAAGAATTATTAAATTAATAATTTTATCCAATAGCCTATGTTATTTTAGTAATTGTATAAGGTAAAATTTTTATTTGTGTTATTTTGGAATATAATTAAGTTTATTTTAATTTTAAATAATCAAATTTTTGTTTTGAAGAGGATACTATCCATTAATTTATTATAAAACCCATTTATAATTTAAACAAGAATTTTTCCAAAATAAACTTTTTCCTAGTGTTTTAAAAATTTTATTAAAAAATAAATACTAAATATTATTGGTTTTAAAAATAAAAAAAAAGTTTGTAAGAATTTTGATTCCAACGTTCCAATATTATTCAATAAAACCCTTTTATTTTTCACCACTATAAATATTAACCATTTTTAATACTATTTCAAAAGTAAATGGAAATTGGGATGTTTATGTTAAAATTATAAACCTAAATACAATAAAAAACTCTAACTCCTGAAATAAATTTATTGGTTAAATGTATATTGACACATAACACACACGAATTAAAATTCTATGGTTTAATGGGAACATTTCAATAAAAATATTTTTTTTAATTTAAATCAAAGTAATACACGAAATTTCACTTTCTTTATCATAAATTACCATTCTGTGGCCACATAAGAAAAATGGTTTTCTTTGAAAATTTTTTTAATAAATATTTAAAACTAGATAAATTCACTTTAATAATATAATTTTTCATCTTAGTTTTTGGACCACTTAGATGAGATTATGATATTTATAACATTTTATTTATTAAAAATTTAAAGATGTCATATTCATGTATTAAATAATATATCATTATTTATATAGGGATTAATTTTTTAGACCCCTCCCTTGAAATTTACAAAAATTAGTGGAGAGTGATAATTACTCCCACATCCCACCTCCAGTAGGACATCAGTTGGCGACTAGCTCCAAGGGTGTACACATATCACAATACTGAATTAATTACACAATATAGGGAAACAAAATATGGGGATAAAATGAATAATACATAATATAATTTATGAAATATAATCAAATATTTCCAAATAATTTCACAATGAATGTATAAATGATACTGATAGATCTTCATATCTCCAAAAGAAATCCCCAAATAAAAAAAGCTACGATAGAGAAACAACAATATCTCCAATGGTCTAAACTAGAAATAGCTTGAATAGTCCAAAAAGTCCATAGCGAATCCTGAATGTAGTATTTATAAATGTTGGGTGAGAATACAGATATACATAGTAGTAAAACCAATGTCTCACATACACATGTGAAATTAACATTCTATCAGAACTCTTTTAATGTATTATAACCAAATGACATCTAAACAAGAATACTAACCAAAACCATATCCTCACTATGGTTCACTCACTAACTAACACGTAAAAAGTTACTTATATTATATAAAGAACATAGATGATAGGGTACCATACACCTCATTCACATGGATGAACAACTCTCACCTCCAATGAAAAATATCCTCGTGCTCCCACCTATTGGGGATATATCACATCACATCCTACTTATAGAAACCTAGGCCACATATCACAATGCATCCCTCTCACACATACTTGTTCCACATATCACATTACATCACTGTATTTCCTCGACCCCAGTTACTCCGAGCCAGTGCATTATTACATAACATTGCATGATCACAAAAGATCAAGTCTCGAAAGACCGATTAGTTTAGTAGCCTTGGAAACACTAGATACATTAATAAATTTTACATTACTTCATAATGTGAAAACTATATCAAAATATTGTAACAACACTCATATCCCCTTATATTATCCCTATAAATCATTCATAAAATACTTCATCACATCCTGGGAAAAATAAAACATAGAAAGGGGTGAGCTCAAAGGCCCAGTAAGGATAACAATATAGCGGAAACTTTCATAAATAAGCATAAACATTTAAGGAAATGTATAACTAAAACAAAAGCTTTTTAAACTATAGCTTTAGAAAAATATGGTAGAAATAAAATAAAATAATTCAATTTACTTATTCACATGGATATTATACTAGTCGAATAATCACCTGCAACATCAATAACCACTTTCATAATGATGGAATTCATAATGCTAGAATATCATAACCACGTAGCCAAGGCCTCATTCCAAGACTACAAATAAGATTTTTTGAAGGCCTCATTCAAAGACACTATTTTGTCTCATGAAACCTACCGATGCATCAAGGATATATAGTGGGATCAACCTGTCACTTAATAAGTCCAATGCATTCCAATTTGAAAAGGTTTAAACATAACATATACATTCGTAATAAAAATAGAATACGAAATGTAAATACATTATCTATAAACCATGAATGGTATAAAAATAACACATCCACTTTCAAACATCTCAAAAAACCTTCAATAAAATATGGAAGTTTTGTATCATAATAAATCAACTTCAAATAAGCTTAAAATCCATCAAAGGTTGTTGACATAGAAGAAATCAAAACTATTTGAGAAAAATATCTCTTTTTTTGAAATAATTTAAAATTCAAATAATTATAAAATAAAACATTTATATTGAAAATGTTATTATAATCTTGTAAGTTAAGCTTCAAAGATTTTACAATTGTGGAAAATAGCCACACCCACAGTATAAGTTAAAAAAATACATTCTTACCTTAATTTTTCTAAAAGGTTAAAAATGTCCCTGTTTGGAAAATGACGTAATGAATCCTTTATAAACATCTTATAAAAAGTAAAACAAGGGTATAAATGATTTTAACCAATATTATGTAAAATAATAATAATTTTTTGAAATACATTTTTAAGAAACATGGATGTGGATGATAAAGAGATCCCAGTAGATAATTACGTATAAACAATCTCGGATAATGAAGAGATTGTGAAATAAACCCTTACCTTGTAATTTTCTTTAATAGAGTATAGGTTTGCCTCTAGTATAATAGTTAAATCATTTTTATTAAATAATACAAGAATAATATACATAAATATGATATCATATATGATCTTTTAATATTTCTTTGTTAATAATGTTTTAGTATTATCGTCATTTCGAGTGTTAACTGATTCGTTTTCCATTATAGGATTTGTTACGTAAGCTGTGTTTGTTATGGATAAGATTTATTTTATTCATATCTATAATGATATCAAGTCCGTATACATTAATTTTAATCATCAAATGAGAATTATTCTTGAATGGATATGATGGAGAAATGAATCTCATCGCGTTCGTGGAGACGGTAATCCGTACGTACGCACGAACGCTACGTCCATTTCATTATTCATTTTAAAAGGAATCAAACCAAATGATAACTTGGTATATGTTTATTCTATTGTAATATAATATCTTATATGTGTTACTTAATTTCATTAACACCATCCTTTTTATGTTTCATGTATGTTATGAACGAGTCATATAACTTTGAAGGGCGGTAGTCCGCACTTCCTCAAATGAAATTATCGTATATATATACAACATGAAATTAATAATGGTATGCTATAAAATGTAATTAAAGAAGCTTATATATAAAATAAATACCATAAATATCATATTTAATTATAGTTCCATCATAATGGACACCATGAGAGGTGGTAGGAGATAATTGAACAATCATCGTTTCGTGAGACATTTGGTTTCCATCCACAGAAAAATAATATTCTTCACCCATTAGATGGAGGTGTGTGTAAGTGTAATTCAAATACTTCTCATAAAAATATACTAGTTTATTTATTATACTGGTGTTGTTACAAAATAATAGAATAAAAATAGTTTAGGGTTTGGAGAAGTAAAATAAAAGAAAAGAAGCAAAGAGAAATCATTACCTTTAATTCGGGTAACTCCCCTTGGTTTGAACCAAAAATGATTCTTGAAATGCCTTATGCATAAGGTAAGTCTTATAGGAGGAGTATAGGGATATTAGGAGCTTAATTGGTCAGATTTTGGATGATACAAAAGGCTTGATAGGTGTGAAGAATTGGTTAGAAGTGGTGTCCTTTTATAAGGGGGAGGAGGGGCTCTTTAAGAAAAAATTAAAGTATTATTTTATAATAAATTCATATTCAGGATTCTAATGACTTGAAAGTGGATTACTAAAAGTCTATGGTGGGTATGGGTTGAAATAATTTCATAAAATTGATTTTAGACAGGTATGGGTCACTATATTAACCTTATCATTTATATTTAACTCTTAGTAAAATAGTTTGACATTTACCATGTCACATTTTATTTTTATATGATATGGTTAAAAAACTTACTATATACTTCCAAGAGACCCCAAAGTGGTCCAATAATGATACAACTATCTTTATATAAGTCCTTTTGACGATCCTTAGATTTTTAGAAATAGAATTTTAATTAATAATATATTATTTGTTTTAAAAACTCTTTTATGTCAATTTTGATACTATTTAATAATGGATTTTTGATAAAATCTTAACAAATTTATTAATTAGAAACAAATTAATTTAATAAATCCTAATATGTCATATTAACCAATAAAATTCTTTTAATTCATTAAAAGTCTCAAATTATATTTATTTGGGTATTTATAATATCAATTATTTTAATATTTAACTAATACGGTAATTATTGCATCATCATTGTGTCATAAATAAATTAAATTATTTAATGTTTAAAAATAATAAATAAAATACCATTATGTAGGAAATATTTTTATCTTTCTAATTAATATTTATAATAGAATTTATCTTATGTATGACACTATATTAAAAATGGTTTAGTTATTAAACTTTGATTTTTACTCTTTTAACTCTTCTTCGAATTAAATAATAATAAATGTCCTAATCTAATCCAAGTGGACCAAATAGGTTCATATTTTATTCATAAGGATGTTTCTGGTCTAATAATATATATCCAATAGAATTAAGACATGTGTTAGAGTAATAATAATATCATTTTTACACTTAATTACCATATTTACTTTTTATCATTGTAAATAAAAGTAAACAAGTTATTAATCAACAAAAATTATTTTTATCTTATTGAACCAAAATTTACTCATTGATATTAACTTTGTCTCCCTGATTTTCAGAATTACACTCACATAATCGGTAAAATTAATTTTTATGTGACTTTACAAATTCCCCTATGAGGTGGGTAAAGAACTGTGAAAAGTTCAACAAAATTTTTATATACATAAAATTATTATAAACTAACTCCAATGAATTACATTGAACTTATATAGGTATTACATATCTATTTTGACATAAAATAAATTTAAATAAAATTAATAATTATTTAAATAAAAAATTGGTTTTAAACTATAACTAAGTGTTTTTCAATATTCATCAAAATTTAATAGTTTTCAGAAAAATACCAAAAATTGACCCTAAGCTAATTTTTATATTAAAAATTCACTAATGAAGTCTATTTTACCAAATTCAAAATATGGATGTTGAATTTATTAATTTAAAATTAATTACCACTGTCAAAACCAAAACGCGTATTTTTAAGAAATAATAAATATCAAACGTTTGACAGTTGTTTATGTCCAATTTCAAAGTGAAATTACATACAATGACCATCATTGGATTAAATGGTAAAAATATATTCAATTTATACATTAAAACCATTAATATTTATAATTTAACAATATAAATTATTTTGATTTAAAAATTTGTTTTAAGTTAAAATGTAGTATTTTTCATTATTCACCCAAATTTCAAAGTTATCAGAAAAACACCAAAAAATTATTGAAACTAAATTCATTTGTCCTGATTCTAAACAAGTATATTATTTTTTCAAATTGAATACATAAAATTTTCAAATATTGGATTTAAAAGGCATCCCCATTAAAAGGCGGTAAAAATGCATTTTTTGAAAAATGATTCTTTTATCTAAAAAATTTATTTGTTCTTACATTATGTCTAAGAAACTCATAATATGGGTTCTAAAATTATATGGATTATATAATGTTTAATATTCAGTTAATACTATTCATAACCACTTTTGAACGGCTTGTTGGGTAAGTCATGGTGCGCTAGAACTCTGTGTTGCGTGTAGTGAAATTTTTTGAATTACTTTGAAGAAATAACGTACTATAGAATCTTGCGGTGTTACATTAATCCCTCCTTCAATAAATTGAATCCTCACAATTTGAAATTATTTTTTGAAATTAAAATGTTGAAAATAGAAAATACCTTCGGGAAATCCCACATCGGAAATTAGGTTAATAAAATTTAGTCTTAATAAGAGGAAAAGGGAAATGAAAGGGTCACCACCAAATTATGATCTCGATTAGGAGAACATTGGTGGAAATTAAAGACATATAATTGGAGGAAAAACGTAAATATTTATAGGGAGTGATTGTGGTCATCAACCACAAACAATTGTAAAATTGAGGGCCTTAAATTCATCATTCTATAATGATTTAAAATACCATCGGTTCAACAGAACATATGGTATTAGGATAACACATTTTTTGTTTTAAGGTCCCTTAAAAAAAGTATAAGAATTAATTTTTCATAGAATAAGAGAAGAAAAAAAATATATTCTTGGAAAATAGAGTCCCATCCTTTAACTAATTTCTACCACAAACTCATATTTCACTCTAAAAGATAATAGAAATTAAAAATAATATTCTATTTTTCCTATTCGTATAGGGTTAAAAAATGAATTTATAATTCATCTAGAAGATTTTTTTAAAAAAACACTACATTATTCAATCCAGGACACCACGTGGGCCAGTGGTAGGTGCTACACCTTTCTCGCCCTTCGGTTGCGGGTTCAAGTATTGCAGCCTTGCCGGACGCAACTGGTTGCGACCCGAACTCTGGGTTGTCATTTTATGGAAATCCAAAAATAATCTCAAACTTGAATTATTCAAAATACTTCTTCCAAAAATCATAGTCCAAAATATATAAGGAAGGTAATCACAGTGAAGAACCTTTTTTTCGCGTAATAACATGTGAACAACTTCATCATCTATTCATTTAAAGCACTGCAACATCTGGAATTACCATAAAACCTTATTGATTACATTCATGATCCCTTATTCCTTATAGAATACTGGGCATACTCCTTCTATCCAAAAATGTTCTAAACTCCAACAATGATGGAATATTCAAATCATTAATCAGTTTCATGGGAATCAAGAATATCCAATATAATTTATCCAAATAAATCATGTGTTATTCCAAAATCACTACCTTGGTATAAGAACCATATTATGGTTTATCTTTATCTCAACCATATATTTTCCAAAAATTTAACCTGCTATTGAGTCAATTTTCTTGGTTCCACACAATCTCAATTCCTTAATGAAATTGTACTGCAGTACAATCCTTATATACTCCATAATTATTATAACTAGTACATTGTTGATAGAACACTCAAATGACATATTTCCCAAATAACAACATAAGAACTCTAATCATTCCTCCCCATTTGTGGTAGTATCATAACTTTATTATTATCCAATAACATAATTTTAGGTATTCTCATATGAATGGGACATTGATTCGCGTAGTGTCCCAACTGTTTTCAGATGAAGCATTGTATATTTGAAACCTTTTTCTTACCCTTACAGTCACGTACATGGTGTCCTTTTTCTTCACACATATAACAAACTCCCATTCCCTTCAGGTAATTTTTAGGTTACTTCTTCCCACAGTTATCACATATGGTAAAATTCTTCATTTACCCCCTTCCCTTTATCCATCTTTCTCTCTTCCATCATTTTCTTCTCTTGCATCCCTCAAAGCCATAGTACATGGAGAATTATATACTTATCTTATTAACACATGATACTATTTCTTCATATATTGAGAATAAATGGGAGACTATTTCCATTATAAATGTTGGCTTAATACTGTGAAATATATTATCCTTCTTACTCTTTCGATCATACGTGTTGTTGGAGTTCACATTCCTTCTACTGGGTGCCATTTCTATACAATAGCATAAACAAGGTCAGTTTATGAATTGAAATGAATAATTACAAACTTGTAAAATACCTTATGTATATTGAATGGTTTATGGATATAATCCATAATCATAAATATGTTTTCATTGAGGATTTATATACTCATAAACCCTTCCTTATGATTTGTAATGAAAATGAGAATTATCGTAATCATATCCCCCGAGAGTGTCATAACCAAGAGTGTAGCAAGGTCCATTGTCGCGCATCAGTTCTCGTTCGAACCTTGATCCAAGTAGTGTTTTCAGGTTTTACCCCTAGTTACATATGTGTGAGTTCCCCCTCTTCATTCTCATATCCAGATAGAGATTTATATCTCAGAAAACTCACAAAATCTTTACAATACCAAAATTCTAGGAAATTTATCTATACTAATCCTCAAAGTCTCTCTTAGGGCTATGGGATCTAAGAAGAGTTTATATAAATCTAGTTTCCAAGGTTTGTACTAAACTTTCTTCGATACCAACTATAACACCCCGACCCTAGTTACCCAGAGTCGATTCATTATTATATAACTTTGGCATGATCACAAAAGATCACATCTCAAAAAACTGATTAGTTTAGTGTCCTTGGAAACACTAGATACATTTATAAATTTTAAATAAAATCATAAAGTGAAAACAACATCAAAATCTTGTCTCCCCACTCATATCCCTTTATACAATCCTTTCAATTCATTCATAAAATACATCTTCACATTCTGGGAAATTTAATACATAGAAAATGGGTGATCTCAAATGCCCAGTGAGGATAAAAAAGCATAAACATTTAAGGAAATCTATAACTAAAACAAAATCCATTTTAACTTGAACTTCAGTATAATATGGTTGAAATAAAATTAAATAATTCCATTTACTTATTCACATGGATATTATACTAGTCGAATAATCACATACAATATCAATAACCACTTTCATAATGATGGAATGCATAATGCCAGACGATCATAACCACGTAGCCAAGGACTCAAGCCAAAACTACAAATATGATTTTGTCAATGCCTCGTGCCAAGAAAATATTTTGTCTCATGAGACATACTGATGCATCGAGGAGCTATTGCGGGCTCCACCCATCACTTACTAAGTCCAATGCATTCCCATATGAAAAGGTTTAAACATAACATAAACATTTGTATTAAAATTAGCATACGAAATGTAAATAATTTATCCATAAACAATTAATGGTATAAAAATAACACATAAAAAGTCAAACATATTACAAAACCATCAATAACATAAAGAAGTTTTGTATCATAATAAATAAACTACAAATAAGCATAAAATCCATCAATGGATGTTGACATAGATGAAATCAAAACTATTTGAGAGGAATATATCTTTTTCAGAAATAATTTAAAAGTCACATAATTATAAAATAATCCATTTAAATTGAAAATATTCTTATAATCTTGTAAGGGAAGCTTCGAAGTTTTTACAATAGTGGAAAATAGTCTTACCCAGCGTATAAGTTAAAAAAATACATTCTTACCTTAATTGGTTGAAAAGGTTTAAAAATCCTTGTTTGGAAAACGACATAAAGATTCCTTTGTAAACATCTTATAAAAATTAAAAAAAGTGTTTAAATGACTTCAACCCATATTCTGTAAAATAGTGAGAATGTTTTGAAATACATTTTTTCGAAATATGGATGTGGATTATAAAGAGGTCCCAGTAGATAATTACTTATAAACAACCTTGGATAATGAAGGGATTGTGAAATAAACACTTACCCTGTACTTTTCCTTGATATAGTGTAGATTAACCTCCTGTATAATAGTTACATTATTGTTATTAAATTATGAAATATCCATATAATTAAATATGATATCATAAATTATCTTTTAATATTTCTTTGTTAATAATTTTTTTTATTATCGTTGTTTTGGGTGTTAACTGATTCATTTTCCTTTATATGATTTGTTACGTAAGACATGTTTATTATGGATACATTGTATCTTATTCATATCTAGAATGACATCAAGTCCTTAAAATTCAATTTTAATAATCAAACAAGAATTTGTCTTGAATGGATATGATGGGGAAATGAATTCCATCGCGTTCGTGGAGACGGTAATCTATACATACGCACAAACGCTACTTCCATTTCATTTTTCATTTTAAAAGGAATGAAAACCAAATGATACATAGGTATATTATTACTATAGTATAATATAATATATTATATGTGCTACTTAGGTTCATTAACACCATCCTTTATATGTTCCATGTATGGTATGAAAGAGTCATATCACTTTGAGGGGGTGGTAGTCTGCACTTCGTCAAATGAAATTATCGTATATATATACAACATGAAAAAAATAATGGTATGCTATAAAATTTAATTACAGAAGATTATATATAAAATAAATATCATTAATAACATATTTAATTATAGTTCCATCATAATTTCCACCATGAGATGATGTAGGCGATAATTGAACAATCATCGTTTCGTGAGGCGTTTGGTTGCCATCCAATAAACATTATGTTCTTCACCCATTAGATGGAGGTGTGTGTAAGTGTAGTTCAAATACTTCTCATAAAAATATACTAGTATATTTATTATACTGGTGTTGTTACAAAAGAAAATAATTAGAAGAGTTTAGGGGCTTGAGAATTAAAATAAAATAAAAGAAGCTATGAGAAATCTTTAACTTTAATTTGAGTTACTCCCTTTGGTTTGAACCAAAAAGGACTATTGAAGTGCCTTATACCTATGTTAAGGCTTTTATAAAGAGGCTTGGGATGTAGGGAGCTTAATTAGGAAGAGTTTGGATGATCCAAAAGGCTTGATAGGTGTGAGGAATTGGTTAGAAGTGGTGTCCTTTTATAAGGGGGGAGGAGGGGATCTTTAGAAAAAACTAAAAGTATTATTTTATAATAAATTAGTATTAGGTTTCTAATGGACCAAAAGAGGATTATTCAATTTATAAGGTGGGGATGGGTGGAAATACTTTCATATAATAGATTTTAGACATATTTTGTTCTCTATATTAACCTTATCATTTATATTTAACTCTAAGTTAAATAGTTTGACATTTACCATGTCACTTTGTATTTTTATATTATATGGTTAATAAACTTACTATATACTTCCAAGTGACACCCAAGTGGTCCATAAATGTTACACCTATAATTATATAAGTCCTTTTTCCGAACCATAGATTTTTAGGAATAGAATATGAATTAATAATATAATATTTGTTTTAAAAACTCTTTTATGTCAATTTTGACGCTATTTAATAATTGATTTTTGTTAAAGTCTTAAAAACTTTAATAATTCGAATCAAATTAATTTAATCAATAATAAAATGTAATATTAACCAATAAAATTCGTGTAATTAATTAAAAGTCTGAAATTGTATTTATTTGTGTATTTATAATATCAATTATTTTAATATTTCACTAATATGGTAATTACTGCATCATCATTGTGTCATGAATAAATTAAATTATTTAGTGTCTAAAAATTATAAATAAAATACCATTATGTAGGAAATAGGTTTAGAATTCTAATGAATATTTATAATCAAATTTATCTTATGTGTAACCCTGTATTAAAAATGTTTCAGTTATTAAACATTGATTTTAACACTTTTAACTCTTCTTTGAATTAAATTATAATAAATGTCCTAATCTAATCCATGTGGACCAAAAAGGTCCATATTTTATTCCTAAGGTTTTTTTTGGACGAATTATAATTATCCAATAAAATTAGGACATGTGTTAGGGTAATAATAATATCATTTTTTGCCCTTAATTACCCTATTTAATTTTTACCATGGTAAATAAAAGTAAAAATTTACTATTCACCAAAAATTATTTTTATCTTATTGAATCAGATTTTACTCCTTGATATTAACCGTGTTTCTCGGATTTTTGAAATTCCTCTAACAGAAGCAGTAAAATTAAGTTTCATTTAAATTTTCAAATTCTCCTAGGAGGTGGGTAAAAGATGGAGAAAAGTTCAGTAAAATTTTTATATATACGAAATTATTATAAACTGACTCCAATGAATTACTTTGAACTTATATAGGTATTATATATCTATTTTGACATAAAATAAATTTAAATAAAATAAATAATTATTTAAATAAAAATTTGATTTTAAACTATAACTTAGTGTTTTTTTACTATTCATCAAAATTTAAAACTTTTCGAAAAAATACCAAAACAATACCCTAGGCTAATTTTGATATTGTGAATTCAATAATGAAGTCTATTTTACCAAATTCAAAAACATAAAAGTTTCATTTATTAATTTAAAAATAATTACCTCTGTCAATACTAAAAGGCGTATTTTAAAGAAATAATAACTACCAAAAGTTAGACACTTGTTTATGTCCAATTTCAAATTGAAATTACTTACAATTACCATCATTAGATTAGATGGTAAAAATATAGTCTATTTATACTTCCATACCATTAAAATGAATAATTTAACAATATAAATTATTTTGATTTAAGAAGTTATTTTTAGTTAAAATATATTATTTTTCACTATTCACCCAAATATAAAAGTTATCGGAAAAACAGCAAAACATTATTGAAACTAAATTTGTATCTCCCAATTCTAAAGAAGAAGTTTATTTTCTCAAATTGAATATATAATAGTTTCAAATATTGGATTTAAAAAGGCTTCTCCATTAAAAGGTGGTAAATTTTCATTTTTTGAAAAATACTTCTTTTATCTGAAAATACGTATTTGTTCTTACATTATGTCTAAAAAACTCATAATATGGATTCTAAAATTTAAATGATTATATAATGTTCAAAATTCAGTTAGTAATATTCTTAACCGCTTTTGAACGTCTTGTTTGGAAAGTCATGGTGCGCTAGAACTCGGTGTTGCGTGTAGTACAAGTTATTGAATTACTTTGAAAAAATAACATACTATGAAATCTTGGGGTGTTATAATCACATCACGTAATGAACACACACACCCCAGACACTAATAAAATCTCATCTCAAATACACCTTGGACCCCACCTCACAAATCGCTTGAAGACGCCAGGCCCATTAACACATAGAAGTGGGAGAAATGATGAGCAGGTGGGTAGTAATCCATCCTCCCACTGGGATGATGGGAATGGCACCCCCCATGTGACTATGCCGGTGTGTGTACATAGTGCTCGACATGGGTGTGGTGCATATAGAAATCACATGATTATTAAATGTATATAAATATAGAGTTACAAAACATAATCCCACATTTTGGTTATACAATAATAAAAACCCATCTCAAAGAATCCACACTATCACTTGGACCGATATATGCATAAAATTACAGACAAAAAATAGATGATAATGTCCATATTTTAGTCTTTTTCCAATTTACAGAGTATTTTCATATCGATAAATTCAACTTTAAAATAAACATTAATTAGTTTACTCAACAACCATTAGCATCCCATTAATGTTTGGAAATCACCTTCTTTCATAATTCCATCCCATTAGTTTGTATATAAACATTAAATAGTTAATCAATACATACCAGCATAAACTTCCACAATAAAAATTCCCATTTAAAATTATTAACATGCAGTATAAATTCAATTAATAGATGGGTAAATATAACATAAAAAACCACACACAATTATAACAACAACATGCCCCAACATCCACAACCACATTATTTTCCATCCACATTCACTTGTAGAGCCCCACTGCATAACCTTACCACAACCACCATTGTATCCCGGATGCACCATTATACCATAATAACCATCACGACCCAACTACTCAACCATTCCTCATCAAAATCCCCCCACACATCAGAATATATATACTATACATTACATTAATCCCATGCACAGAAAACATGGCCATTCCACACATCACATCACATGAGACAACGTAGCTCATTTCCATATTTTGAAAGTAAATTTCACTTATTTAATTTCACTTCATTATTTCAAGGTTATGTCAAAGAATCCATTAGATCTTAGGGAAACCATTACATTAACCAAATATACATGGTTTATTACTCATTTATGAAGTTACCATTCAATCACGAGAATTGAGGGTTCATGAAATGTCACTACTGCATTAACAATCCACCAATATACAGAGTATTCCTCAAGGAATCATTCCCATGAAAACATAATATGAATTCAAATCAAAACATATCAACAAAAAAAATGTAAGATTGTACTTCCTAATCCATTCCCCCTTTAAATGTGATTTAAACCGATTCAATATCTTTCTTAATTCAAAGGTAAACATATTCGTAAGAGGTGACAATAATGATCTGATATATCATGACACCCATGTGGATAAATTAATGAAAAAAATTAATTATAGAAGTTGATTTTCACAAATTTTTTCACTAAAATTGGGGGAGCACATAAAAGAGGAAACTACCTCTTCATTACTGAGAACTCTGATAAGCTACAACATCACATTTTATAACCCAAAGGAAAAAAGGATTTTGAACCTCCTATAACATGATAAATTAGAAGGTATGAATGAAGAGAAGATCACCATATTAAAAAATGAGATCCAAAACAAAAAATATATGAAATAGTTTAGTAGAACATTATAGGAAGATCTCATTAAAACCATATGTTTCAAATTTTATAAATGTTACATGACTACTCCTAAATTAATGAAATAATTAATCTCCAATAACACAAAATCTAAAACAATAATTAATGAAATTAAATTCATTTTTCTCATAAAAATTTTCAAAATGGAAAATCAATAAATTATTGGAAAACTAAATAATTATTGAAAAATGGAAAATTAATGGAAATGAAACACCACTAGAATAACGTACCAACATAAACGAATCACTAATTAGGATGAATATCCTCCCCAAAAGGTTCACTACCTGAATGACACACTACCAGAAATGACACACCATTTGAATCAAATCATAGCCATAATGACACACTTTAGGAAAATACTAACTAGAAGAATGACTCACTATTAGAAATGAATCACTACTAGAATGACCCACTATTTGAATGACTCATCCCCATAAGTGACACCAATCTGGAATGAATCCCCGCCAAAATTGACTCACCTCCAGAATGACACACCACACAAAATGACACACCTCTAGAATGAATCACCACCAGAAATGACTCCCAATTAGAAAAATATAAATTCTGAAAACTATTGAAATGACAAAATTTTAGAATGAATCTCCAATAGAAAACTGGAAATTTGATAAAATGATGTAATGTAACACTGTCGGAATGACTCATGAAGGGAAAATTATATATTTTTTTAAAACTATCATAATGACTCAACGCTGAAATGACTCAATGTTAGAAATCAAAAAAATATTAAAATGGTGTCAATGACACATAATTTGAATGGGACACTATTAAAAAAAATTGGGAAACTTATTGAATGGCTCACCATTAGAATATCTCACCACTGGAATGACATACTTTTGGGATGGATGACTATTGGAAAATGGAAAATTTGGAAATGTTTGGGAATGACACACCATTGGAATGTCTCACTTATCTCAAAGACACCCTATATTTTTCCCTTTACACCACAATTATTTGATTTTTGGTAATGTAACAATCCATAAGTTTGGGTCCATTATGTCAGATACCTATAAAACTATTCTTTACATTGTGAATTTGAAAACCATGTCACAAGTAAAGAGATAAAGGGTCCATTTAACACTACACCATGATACACCTCATGGATATCATTAAACCTGAAACACTACCATAAACTAAACTTATAATCCCAAAAAAGAACAACTATACAAATTTTAATTCCATGAACATAGGAATCAGATAATCCCATCACCCATGTAAGGATATTATCCACTCTAGGTGTCACTAACTTGTCCTCTTGGGTTTAATTGCACTATAGTAAAAATCATCTTTACTAGGAATCAAGTACACATTTTGATCATTTAAGAATATTACCTCACATCACATATCACACATAACATCAAGGGTAATTTCATATTTCATAACATTCCAAGGTTTAATCAATACATCTAATTGCAAAGAGTGATTTGAAAACACCAAAAAAACATCAGGTAATTAGTTATCATGTCTATCTCACACTCCCATGTACTCCCCTCCTGGCCTACATGCCTCAACAACACTTTAACTAAAGGAATGGATGATCATTGAGAATAATAATAAAACATGAAGGGTTGTGAATGGTCGTCTGAAGAAATAACCCATAATATACCTCTCATAAAACAATAAGGCAACATCGCTATATATAATAAAAAATGAAGCAATAAAAAATAATAAAATAAACCCTATTATTTATTCATAGTATTAAACAGGTAATTTAATTTCAATATTTTATTTATTAGTTATTTTTTTTGAAACAACCCATTTTATAGTATTAGTAAATTTCCCAAACAATGTAAAAAATAAATATTCAGTAGGAGATGATTAGTAAAGATATTTTTTATGAAATTTCCCAACCAGTATAAGAACATATAATAATATACACAGTGTATCTAATACAATATAAATAAATTGAATTAATCCAGTTTTGCTTGATATTTTCCTCTTTGGGTAGCACAAATTTTCTCGAATGTTTTTTTAATGTGTGGTAATATAATGTTTGTTGATGTGAAGAATGAAATTTCATTTCTTAATATGATTTATGTCAAATAATGTTGCAATAATATAAGATCAACCATAACAAAACCAATATACAATGTGGTATTCAAACAATATCATCACATCTTTTATAAAAATATTTGGGCATGAAAGGAAAGCATGTCTTTATTAATTTCACTCTCTCCAAAATGACTACATAATTTTATTTCCAACATTATGTTGATAAATTTTTTATGATAGGTGAGGGATTACATCAAAATAAACACATTGTAACACAACACAATCCATAATAATTGTAAAAACACATTGTTCGACAACTTCATATCACTATCACTATAAAACACAACCACTGGAAAACATTAACAACAAAAAATATCCACTAGAAAATTCACAAAATCCAATAACCTCACCACTATAATATACAAACACAACCACCATTTTCACCTAACCAAACTATCCATATGACCCAAACAATTTCCCCACCCAATGACCACCATTATTATCACACATAATTACTTGAGCTCAAAAAATATGAAATTATATTTACCTTGACGAGATATTATACAATTTGAGTGGCATTGACTTACCTGCATGGTTTTAATCACATCAATACATAACTCAACTAGATTAGGGATGTAGTTTCCCACACATAATAAATGTGATTTTTTAATCCAAATTACATAATTTTTCATAACAAGAATATATACACATATCAGAAACACATTCTATCATCTATAATTTTTTTTGGATCGTGAATTACATCACTTTATTAATTATAATTGGTGGTCACATGATTTCATCTTTTGGATGGAAAACTAGTTAATCAAAAATAAATAATTTATTATCCTTTTAATACATGGTGATTCTAATCATGCAGTCACATCAAGGTTCTCATAATCCACAATAATCATAACACACGGATGGTTTCAAACCAAAGATATTGTCGGCATGGAATATCAACACAGCATTTAAATGATAACAATACAATGAAAAACAACACTAAATATTCCTAATTTTTATTTGGTGAATCCCCATGCCATGGATTTATATTGATCTAACATGATTACAGGTTTAAGAAAAATGTATGCACATGTTATATCATTTTCCATCAGTAATATTATTAAACAATAAATTATATGTTTATCTTTTTATCGAGGAAATTCATGTAAAATTACCAATTTATATTTTTTTATATGTTTTGTTCTTGTTTTTAATTTAAATATTCCATTACATACACAACATTATCAAACAATTATTAAAATAAATTTATCTTTCTATCCATGAAATCAAAAAATATACAGGTTTCATTACTATAACTATAGTTGTATCATGTTTGAACAAAACATTCATTAGTCCGATTATTTCTCCTAAAATCATTCTTATATACTGTAACAAAGATAACATGATTCTATTTCCAAATATTGATACAAAATATTAAAAACCCACATTCTCAAATACCAAATAGATTATTTCCATTGTTACAAAACAAATGGTACCATAATTAGGCATGCTTCCCAAAACAAATTACTAATAACTTAATGTAAGGTAATTTATATAGAAAGAAATATTATTATTTGTAGAATGAATAAATTTAACCATTTAAATAGTTTTTAATTCTAAATAGGTAACTACAATTCATTATTATCATTTTATAACGTTTAAAAAGAAATGTCATTAGAATTTATACCCTAACACAATCTTACAACATAAGATTATATCAATATTAGATATCAATTGAAAATAAGGATAAAGGAATTCTTATCATGGATTCTAAATAAAGTAATTATAAATAATCAAGATGTTACTTTTCAAAAATATCACAATTTGAATTTTAATGCCACATTCTACCACAAGTCAAAAAAACATTCTTTTGATAATTTAAAAATGTTTTCAAATTCAAGGAATATTTACTTGCATGTGAAAAACAAGACATATACGAATGTTTTTGAAATATTTTATTTTATCATGCCATTTTTTAATTTACTTCAAGGTAATGTTGTTTATAATGGATTGAAAAATTTAAAATATAATCACAACAAAATACAATAAGAATGATACTATATCAATTTCAGATAATAGGAAAACATGAGACAAGATAAATATTTATAACAAAGGACCAAAAAATAGACTCATTAATAATTATTATATAGTAAAAAAATATACACATTCATACCTCAATAAGGTTTCAAACAATTTTATTAGGCTAGTTATCCATAATTTTACTCATTACATTTACTTCATTTGAATAATTCGGTAATAAATAATTATTTAATATCAACAATAGCATGGGAAAAGGTAGATAAACCCACATAAGATATTTGGATTCATTTCATTGCTTTTAAAAACAAAAAATTAACTAATTCATATAAGAAAACAAGTAATCATCATTCATGTTCCATTCATAGTTCTCTACAATGGATATTTTTCCACCTCACTAGGTTATTTTATCGGCTAAAGTCCTTGCATCGGATCAAGGGGGGCCCAAAAATCCCATTTCCTAACTTGTGTTCCCCAACCTATGTCACACATAAAGATCACATTTATTTATTTTCAATCCAACCCTTACGTACCTCATTGTGACTATTTCTTAACGTCACCTTATCTCTCAACAATTAGGTCTGATACCACTCTATCATGAACCCATTACAGTAATGATAATGCAATGAGGGTAGAGAGATAATGACCCATGAGTCCCACCTCTAATAGTCCCATGGCTGGGGACTAACACAAATGGATTAAAAACCACAAAATATAAGAGGCATCACCCATTGTAAATAAACATGATCAGAAGATAGAAAAAATCATCCACAATAAACAACATGAAATATTGTGAAATAAAGATAAATCATTTGACAATGCTGGTTTAAATAAATCTGAAACATATTAATGTCTTGAAAATAAATCCATAAATAATAAAAGCTAAGTCAGTGACGCTACAACATCTCCAATGGTCTAAACAAGAAATTTCCTGCATGGTCCTCAACATCCTCTTGGAATCTAGAAAATAGTTTTTATATATGTAGGGTGAGTATACAGGTATAATCAGTAGGAAATCCAATGTCTATTTTTCACATGTGAAAATAGCACACTAATGAACCTATATAAAAGTAGTATACCAAACATCACCAAATAATGAATACTATCCAAAACCCCACCCTCACCAAGAATCCCTCTCCAAATAATGAATCGAAATATTATAATTCAATATGAACCTTATCAATGAAAGGGAATTCCATGCTACATTCCCACTAATTACCATTTCTCACACCCTAGTGAAAAACATCTCAGCACTCCCACCTCCTTCAAATATATCACATCACATACCACCCATACTCACTAGGGCCAAACAACAGAAAACATCTCACCTACACACACATGATCCACACATTACATCACATCGCATCACATCACATCAATCCCAAACATATATCTTACAAAAATCAAATCACATCCTGAAGACACCTAGGACTACACCTGATAACATATCTGATGAAAAATTGTCTATTAAAATCTGGATGTGGGATCATGGAAGAGAGGTTGTCCAGCCTAACATCATCCAACTAGGATGTGGGGAAATACACCCCCCACATGACTATGTGGGTGTCGGTACATAGTGATTGATGTGGGTATGGATCATATAAAAATTATAATAACATAAAATTGTTTATACGTATATATTTATATCACAAAATATAGTTCTATGGGTTTACGATAAGAAATAACCATCTCATTGAATCCAGACAATCAATGCCATATATAAATTCATAAAATCACTCAAATGAAACAGAGTCCAATGTAAATATTTTTATCATTAAATGATTTTTCAAAGTATCTGTATATAAATAGGTTCTACATTAATAGACTATTTAATTCATTTACTCAACATCAATTACCATCCCATTTCATTTATGAAGAAAAATTATTTCATAATTCAAAACCATTAGTTTGTATATAAACATAAATCTATTAATCAACTCAACTCATTATCATTTTCTTCATTATAGATGCCCATTTAACGTTATTATCCTGATCTATTAATTCTATTAAAATGTGGGAAAATTTAACATTACCAAACACACAACATAAGAACAACACCATGGCCCAAATGTTACGTCATCATTTTTTTAAAACCGAATTCACTTTTACACCCCCATTGTATAAAAAACACCACAACCACAATCGCAATGATGACACACCACTGTACCATAACAACCATCTCTACCCAAGTGAAAAACTACATCTCATCAACTTCTCCCACACACAATAAAATATATCTAAAATGCATTACATCATTCTCATGCACACAAACTACATCTATTCCACACATCACATCACAAAATACATGATAACTAATTTGTATATTTATATTATAAAGGGAACATATCCAGTTTAACATCATTATTTAAGGGTGATATCACAAAATCCCTTGGATCATGGGGAATTTATTACAATAAATGATAATGTTTGGATAATAATTCATTTATGCTCATACAATTCAACAAAAAAATAAAGGGTTCATGAAAATTCACCAATGCATAACCAAGGCACAATAAACAAAATTCATCAAGACATTATGACCAAGAAAAAAATATTAAAAAAATAATAAAAAATCAATCAAAATATATATTATAATACTTCAAATTTTTGTACCCCTTTAAATTTAATTTAATATGATTTGTTAGCTCTCTTAATTCGTACTCCACCTTGTTCACAAGATGTGGCGATAATGAATCTATCATACATGATACATATAAGGGGAAATGAAGGAAAAACCTATAGAGAAGAATATTCATTTCCCAAATTATAGAACTAAAACATGGTGCGTACAAATAGGATGAAACTAACTATTTAGTAGTGAAAACGTTTTTCAACTAAAACAACAAGTTATATGACTCCAAGTAAGAAGGATTTGAAACATCCCATATCATGAGAATGAATAAGGATCAAATGAAGGGATGATCTCTTGCTTAGAAATATTAAATACGAAACATTTAGAATTTGAAATAGTTTATATTACCATATAAAGAGGAACACATGATAATCACACATTTCAAGCCCTTTAATGGTATCATTGAGATTTACAAACTAAGAATACAATTAAAATCCATTGAAATGATTTTTAAAATAGGTAATAATGGAATTGAAACCCATTTTACATCATAAATGTCATCGAAATAGAAAATATAATATTTTAATGGAAAATTGGGAAATTATAGATGAATGTAAAATAGTAGGAAATGAAATAATTCTAGAATGACACAATTCTAGAAATGAATCTCAACCCAGAATGAATCACTACTGTAAATGACTCACTTCGAGAATGGAACACCGCCAAAAGTAACACCTCTTTAAATAGACGCATGGTCTAAGCACAATGCCACTTGAAATGACACAATTCTATAATAAATCACCAACAAAAACGAATCACACACATAATGAAACACCACAAAAAATGAAAAAACTAAAATAATGAATCACCTCCATAAATGACACAATGTGAGAATGTCTCACCACTATAAATGATCTCCCCACTAGAATGACACGACATAAAAAATGACACATTACCAATATGACTCATTGACATAATGGAAAAATTATAGAAATGATACACCACTTGAATGAGTCTTCTCTATTAAAGACACTCTACCAAAAATGACCCTCCAATATAAAATTGGAAATTAGGAAAACTATTCGAATGACACAGCTTTGGAATGAATCACCATTGTAATACTTGAAAATTTTAAAACTTTTAGAATGACATACTATTAAAATTATTCACCATTGGAATTCCTAAAATTTGTAGAAAATTTAGAATGACAAACCATTTGAATTAATCAACATTAAAAAATAGATGATTTGGAAATCTATTGGAATGACACACCATTAGAATGACCCACCATTGAAAAAATTGAAATATGGGAAACTATTGTAATGAGTCAAAATTAAAATGAATCACCATTGGATAACATGAAATTTGGAAAAATATTGTAAAGAAACACCATTATAATGTCTTGAATGTCTCAAAAACACCCCATATTTCCCACTAGACACCACTATTATAATATTTTTTATAAAGGAAATGTCATGAAGTATCAGGATGATAGAAATTTGCAATAGATTTATTCCACTATAAATACCATACTAAAAGAAATAATATTTCACTTAACCATGGTATTTTATTTTTAATTTTTTATGGAATAGATAAATATATGAAATAATTACACCACACTGATATGGTCATAATTAAATTAGTAAAAATACCAACAAAATGTTACTAAAAATGTTAAAATAAATATAAATTGATTTAGTTAATTTGTTAAAAATATATCAAATTAAATTTTCCTTATAAGTGAATAATTAAATATTTTATTCCAATTTCACATGTTTTCTTTATATATTTAGAAGCCTAAATAATAAATAGTGTTAAAATTGACTGTACATTTTTTATCAATATAATATTTTATCAAAGTATTTTAAAATAAAAAAAATATTTACAATACAAATTTATCTTAATATTGTTAAAAAATTCAAAAATGTTTTATAAATGGACTTATTTACATCACATATGTAAATATGAAAAACATTTAATATTCAAAAAATTATTACATATGTTAAAATTTAAATAGGTTATCTAAGAGTTAATAAAAAATGATTTGCTTTACATAATTCAAAATCATATCTAAAATCTAATGGATGATGATATTACAACCTTATTGCAACATAGCATCAAATCTATGGTATTTTGGTGATTTTTTATTGAGATTGTATTTATTATAAATTAAAAAATTTAGATAATTCAAATGTTTCCCACAAATTAGTTATAGAATGGCTTATCCTCACTCACTTTTATACATCACATTGTTTCTTCTATCTCGAACAAAATCTATGAAATTTTATTCTAAAAATATTTATCTACTTTATATTTTAATATTCTTCTGAAATGTAAAACTCTAGAGTCCTTCATAGCAGATCTAATTGATCCATTTTGATTAATATTTAATCCCTCAAACTGGTCACTCTCTTTTTATACAATTATATACCTCCAATAAATCTGTGATATATATCATAAAATAATAATATAAGCTTCCTCAGTATTCCTATATATTTTTTTATGGTTATTAATATATTACCATACATCCAATCTCCCATAAAACAACAAATGAATATACGTATCATACATATTTACATCTTACTACCTCCGCATAGCGATTCAATTCATATTTTATCACTATAAATTAGGTGTATAAATAATTATAATTTTAATATTAATATATTAATTTATGAAATTATTAAATTAATATAATGATATTATAAAATTTATTTTTAAATCATATAATCTTTTGGGAAATGAATGTCTGGCTCATGTGAACATCTGATTTACCATCTTCACAATGTGACATGATTCTTCTTTTAACTATATATCACATGGATGATAATAGGAATGACTTTCATGAATATATATGATATATATAACATAAAATTATTTTCGAATTAAAATATTTCATAAAATTTCATTCATTTTATATGAATATAAAATGATTACATCACTCATGCGTATGAATGACATACAGTCTCCATGAATTGTATATTTTATATTCTATAAATTAATTTTATGATTCACCATCTATAAATATATAATTAATATAAAAATTATATTTGTATCATAGTTATAATTATTTATATGAATAAATTAGGAACAATCTAAGAGGACCAAGGATAAAATGACTAAATAACAAAGAAATTCGTGGTAGTTATAACCTGAATCACTACTTTAACAGTGAATTGTTAATAAGTTAGTAATATAATATCATTAGTTAATCATATGTGGTATAAAAAATATGAAAATGGTAATGTGGAAAATTTGTAACCACTTTATATCTATTATATCAGTGATTTGATTTTTTATGATGGAAGTCAAGTCTAATAGTAGGAGAAATTTGACTTAGTATTTTCTTGGTGGTACACATTACGAGTACTCTACATGAAACAACCCTTATTTTTTGTTATTTGGGGAGGGAAAAAATATATATATAACCTTCCTTTTTTTAAGATGATGGAGAGATAATTCCCCAGGATTCCAACATTAAATAGGCCCTAGAGTGGGGATTAGCACCTAGGGTATAAAGTCTAACACGAAGTGGAAGGCATTAACATTTTTAATGAAAAAATGGTTAAGAGATACAACGATAAAATATCCCAAAAAACCCCAATAATTTATATAATGGAATCCAAAATCGAACCCATGCATGATTTAAATGTAAACTAGGACAAAATTATAACTAATTCACTAATGAATGTACCAAAAGAAAGAGAATAAATTGAAACACAAAAACTATTCACATGGACAATCTAGTAAAGTCCATCATAGTCCTCAAATACACTTGGAAACCTTAAAATAGTTTTGAAATATGAAGGGTGAGTATAAAAGCATAACAAGCAGGAAAAAATAACATTGCACATGAATAAAATGTGGAAAATACTGATGTCCTTGTGAAAACAACAGAAACAAACCACTCCTACTAGGGAAAAAAACTAACCATACCAACCTCACCAAGGCACACTCACCAAATAACTCGTGTAATGTAAGGTAATAATATAATCACATCGATTATTGGGGTACCCTGCACCACATTTCCCACTGGTGAAATCCTCATTCCAAAAAACTAATGTCTTGACAGTACTGGACATCCCCATATGTAGTCCCTATGCCACAACAGCAGACACACTTGGTTCTCAAACCACACATATCCCATCAAAAGACGCGTAGTTCCAAACAACCAATACTCTTTCCCGATAACACCTGGGACTCAACCCCAAGACACCTGGGAAACAACTCTTCCCCACAGACACCTGGGCCCCCCATCCCATCCCAACATGATCTAAGGATCTATGTTTATAGTAATCTTCAAGACATTGCAGCCTACCCAGATATTTTCCAGAAATATGAACCTAGAAGGGGGTGGGTGGAAAAATGCTAGTAACCATTCATTCAACCTCCCAATAGGATGTTCGGAAAGACACCCTCCCCCATGAAATGGGGGCACTCGTCATGAAGTTCTCAACATATTTTTGGTGTGTATGAAAAATAACAAGAAACGAAAATTTATACATATAGGAAAACAAGAACTCATCCCCACCTACAGGATTCAAAAAAACAATGATCCCACATAGAATGACCTTTTCTACTACCCTTATATGAAAAACCACATAAGAGACACAGCAAAAGCATAAACCTAATCACTTGTTCATTTAAGAGGTGGTTATTATTTATTAAAGAGTTCATTTTAATTAATTCATGCACTACCCAAGAAACCACTATCTGAAACCATTATCAACTATACAAAAAGTCAACCTGTAGTCCGAATGCAAAAATAACACATAACCACATTTCAGTCCCACTACACAACATCACTCAATAGCCACCACACAAATAAAGGTATCCCCAACCTAAAAGTTCTTGAATTCCACAAACAATCAATCAGTTACCCCACTGCAAAAACATGCCATACCAAAACACAAAACCATCCTATTTGTCCCCCCCATATATCCACAACCAAGCAATCAGTATTAATATCACACGACCCACAAAAAACAAGAACACAACAACACCCTGCACACAACCACACCACCAGGACTATTAGGTTTAGATTTGACCAATATTTATTCTTCAATTTCACTTAGAATCATAGGGGTTATCACAGAACAGGTTTGATCTTTGGGCATGCATTTTTCGAACCATGTCTGCAAGATTAAATGGATTTTTATTTTCATCTATTCATAGAGTATCAACAATAAGAACAAGAATATCACCAATGTGCAAGAAAAGGCCACAGAGGACCATGATTTTTAGAATTAATTATAGCCAAAACAACTAATAATAGGAAACTAGGGTAACTATTAAATAGAATACAAAACATCATCACTTACCAACCATCATTTCATTAACTCATGTTATAAATTTATCATCATCGTCACATTTATTAATCGTAATAATGAAAAAAAATTATATCCATTCACCAAAAAGAATAATTTATACACCCGTAATACTTTATACTCAAAAAAAATAGAGGCAGAAGAATCTCTACATGGAAGAATATGTGACCAGAAATCGTCCATGAAAAAAATAGGGGTTCACACATGCAGTAGGAAATTCCAAGAAAAAATGCATAGGAAAGGGCTCTAACAATGGTGAACAACTCATCTGGGGACATAAAGTTCTCCATGCACCAATTTGAAAAATAATATTAGACCATGACAATAGAAATTCCATATAATATATCAACGGAATAGGAAATAGTTTCATTAGACATTAAAGTATGATTATATTTATGATTATGTGGCATAACTATATTAATGTTTCATGGAGAGTTTGGGTATCAAAAATATAATTAATATCCTTCGAAACACATTTATATCCATTAAAACATTACTTTAAAATTGAATTATGTGAAATAAAGTGTAAGATGGGAGAAACAAGAAAATTTGTGAAAAACTAAAGAAATGACAATAACATTGTCGCTGGCGTTGACGCTGACACCGATGCTGACACTGTCACTGATGCCTACACCGATTGTACAAACTTTACATTCCAGCATCAATAGTAAAAAATTATTCTCTGACACAAAATTTTCAAAACAATATTCCTACATCGAAAGTTCAAAATGACATGCTGACATGGACAGTTCAAAATGACATGCTGACACCAACAGTTCAAAATGACATGTCGACATTGACAGTTCAAAATGAAAATCCGGCACTGATAATTCAAAATTATACTCCAACACTGATATTTCAAAATGACATGTCACCACTGATAATTAAAAATGACATACTGACACCGAAATTTCTAAATGACATGCCAAAGCCTATAGTTCAAAAGGACATGCCGACACTGACAGTTCCAAACAACACGCGGACATTGATAGTTCATCACAACAAGCTGACACTGACAGTTCAAAATTACATGCTATCACTGACAATTCAAAATGACATGCCAACACTAAAATATCAAATTGAAAGGCTGAAAATGAAAATTCAAAATGACAGATCGACACCGACAATTAAAAATGTCATGCCGACACATAGAGTTCAAAATGACACTCTATCACCAATGGTTAAAAATGACACGCCAAAACTAAAAGTTCAAAATGAAATGCCTACACTGATAGTTCAAAATTACATGTCGAAAATGATAGTTTGAAATTACATGCCACCACTGATAGTTAAAAATAACACATAGTCACTGATAGTTCAAAATGACACGCTGACACCGACAAAAAACTGTATATTGGGTAAACTTCTCGGATTGAGTCCCCGATAACCTCAAGAACACGTCAATCTCTGGATTTTCACAATGTAATTTCATGGAGAGGTTTGGGTCCTTACATGCAATGCATCTCTATCAATTCTCCCCCTCATGAATATAAAACCAAACAGTAGGTTATATGGGTTTGAAAAACACCCCATAAGATACCTCACAAAAAAAAAAATACCATGTCTTATTCCAAAACAATATTGAAAACCACAACATCCAAGAACACCTCCCTTATAGATACCACCCCAAAAACCATGTGAATATCATATATGACATTATACCCAAACATAGATCAGGGAACACCTTCATCCATGTCTTGATAATGTCTGCTTTGGTGGAACTGAATCACCCGCATGGGTTAAATTGCATTCATATTTATGAAAATTGATTATGAATTAGGTCCTCCCCTACACATATGATGGTACATAATGCACATCAATGAAATAGAAACAAATCATTTCATAGAGACATAGTAAAGCATTACAAGATAAGAAAATGATAACAAAAAACACATGAGAAAGACTCAAAATAGATCTGGGTACAAGGCACACATATGTGCCTCCCACTCCCATGTACTCTCATCGACCCCACTATGGATTGACAAAAAAAGAACTAATGGAACTGCCTATACATTAAAAACCTTATCAAGATGGTCTTGGATCACCACCAACAACTCTATGAACGTCGTGTTGTCCTCGATATCCAACCACCTTCAGTTAGACAAATGAGATTCATTTCATAGATACCAACAAATACGAGAGAGAATAAAGATTTTGTGGACCCTCTCCATCCATATTGGAAACAATAGCTAATTTTACACCTCCTCAAATCATCCCAACTTCTAGATGGTCCCATTGAAAATTGGAGAAATTATGTTTTAATTACTGATCCTCATCTACCCACGTCATGGAAAAACCTTCAAGAACATGTGTTCCCAAACCTCGATCTACATGGGATTACTCCTATGATAGATATATGACTTATTAAAATCCCGAGATGACTTCATACACTTTCACATGAGCTGATACTTTCCTATATTTCATTGTAACACATCTGGTCCAAGGAGAGTTGATTCTACAACCTCTTCCCAGAACACATTTAAATGAAACAGTATCCTATACAAGGATTTGATAAATTCCATGAAAATGGTTGATTTATTGATATATTTTTAAGAAAACTCTAAAAAAGGAACATTCCATACCCATGATCCGCAGATGTCCAGAACTGACACCTGAAACATATCTTCCAATGTTTGGATGGTCCGCACTAATTTCTTATTTGTTTGAGGGTGGAAAGAAGTGCTACGATGTAACTGGGTGTTAAAGGTAGGCTGCAATCCACTCCAGGCCTGTGAGGTAAACCATACATCCCGATCTAAGATGATGTATCTGGGAACCCCATGAATGTGCCCCAAATCATCAATATTCCTCCTTTCTAAGGAATCCACTATGACCAACCCCATTATTGATAGGAAGTGAGCCGACTCCATCAATAGATCCACCACTACCCAGATTGCATCGATGCCTCCCTGATCCTTACATTGTCACATGGTGAAATCCATAGATATGTTATCCCATTTTTTAATCTGGTACATTTATGTGCTGCAACAAACCATCAGGAACATTGTTCTCATACTGGTCTAGCTGACACACTAAACACATTGCCACAAACTCCACTATTGACTACTTCACCTCATGCCACTAAAACTATTCCCTCAGGCCTCAGAAAATCATAGAAACTCCTAGGTGTACTTCTAGGATTTATAAATGGAACTCACAAAGAACTCACTAACACATCACAACTGGGATAAAAAGCTTCCCACTAAAGTGCATCAGATTCTTCCCATCCTCCAACCATCCTTCTGGAGTATCACCCTGGTCAACACAAACTTGCATCACATCAGTCGATAAGTCCCCCCACTGAGACTCCCCCACCTGCCACATCACGGAAGACTTTACTATAATCGGAAATGGATATCCTCTTCTATTATCCACCTCATAATCTAGGCACAATAGAACCAACTCATCCATTACATTCCAAGAATCCATGGATTCTAGAACTACCTCCTTCTTTGACTTCCTGCTCAAGGAATCACTCAACATATTCCCCCTTCCTAAAGGTTAAGTGATCTATAAGTCCTAATCTAGAGAAACTCTGTTTAAATATGTTAACTCAATTTTAGGTCTCATAGGGAATAGATATACCCCAATCTCTTGTGATCAATGAATAATACAAGGCACTCTCTGATGAGGTAATTCCCCCAATAATTCATTGCAACCCTGACTGATACAAGCTCTAGATCATTGATTGTATAATTATGTTGGTGGTTACATAACTTCTTAGACACATAAGAGATCACTCCTCTTTGCTTCATCGACACAATCCCGAAACCAATTCCAGAGGCATCTTAGAAAAGCTTGAGCATCATGCCTTGCTCCAACATCCTGATAACTGGATCACTTACCAACCTACACTTTAGATAGCTCAAAGCAGGATGACCCTACTCTATCCACCCAAAGGCATGGTATATCCAATTCATGGGTTTCAACAGAGATGTAACTCATTAGAATTTGGGTGCGAACATTTGGTAATAACATGTAATACCTAGTAATCTATGAACCTCTGCCACATTCTTTGATGATTCCCATGAAACAACTACATCAACATTTGATGTTTCCACTTCTATCCCCTTTTGAGACAACATAATTCCATTGAATTCTACCTCTCACATCAAGAACATTCCATTATATAACTTCGCATAGAGCTGGTGGTACTAGAGGACCTCCAAGACAGTCCTCAGATGTTTGACATTATCCTCTTCTAACCATGAATATATCTTGATGTTGTCAATTAAAATGATGATAAACCAGTCTAGGAATTAACAAAATATATATTTCATGATCCCCATGAATCAAAATTTGTGCATTCGTATCCCCAAAAGTCATCACCACAAATTAAATGTTCTCATACATGCACCTGAAAGATGTCTTCAGGATGTCACCCTCCTTCACACTCAACATGTGATATCGACACTGAAAATCGATCATGGAGAACCATCCTAATCCTTGTAGCAAGTAGAAATGATTGTTGGTATTTATGAGGAGGAAATGGTTCTTGACCGTTACCCAGTTCATTCTCTATTAGTCGATGAACACCCTTAGGCCACCATCAACCTTCAATGCCAAAAAAAACAGAGCATCCTAAAAAGACTAACTTGATCGAGTAAATCACTTCCTCATTAGATCATCAATAAGAATCTACAACTCTCGTAGCTCAAAAGGCTCTGTCAAATAGGGATCAATCGAAATTGTATCGGCACCGTGTTTCTAGTATATTCTCAAATCAATGTCACTTTGAGGAGGTAGATCCACAATCTCGTCTTGGACTACATTTAGGAACAATCCAACAACCCCCAGAACCCCCACCATCATTCTATCTACTGATTTCACTGAGAGATCAACCAACAAGAAGATAAGAGGATCCACACAACATTTATCCTCCTAATAGCTCTGCTCGCTAATGAATGTAATGCCCTGGACACCATATCTAAGAACAAAAGGTTTCTCTGAAATGATTTGATAACAACATTCATTGAGAACATCTTGTAGATTCTTATGATGACATCACAGTTATGCATCTATAATATAAGAAGAACACCAATAGATAAATGTGGACCCAACATTAACCTAAATCCTTGAAAAACATCAAACAAACTGGTCTGACATCCAATTATAATGCTCAACATTAGGGGCACTGAAAGTCTCATTATTTCTAGAACCATGGAATTGTCCAGACTGGGAGAAATGAAGGTGTTAAAAGATCTTAAATAAAACAAAGAATAAGAAGGGTGATAAAAAGACCGATCATACCCCAAACAACCACTGGCCCAACAAGAACTGTAGCCTTGACGGTATGAAAATTCCCACACCAGCTCCTCTTCCCCTCATATGTTTTCCACCAACCTTATAATTCCATAGTCAACGACCCTGTGGGGCACCCTTGGGTCGGCCTCCTCCGATGCCATCTACCCTTGGTGGAGCGGTAGCAAGCTGTCCTTATTGCTAAAATGGTTTGGCTGACAAATGTTACTGAGGTAGGTGTTGGACTTTCCCACATCCAATGAACATCAGTCAAACAGGGAAAATGCTCCCAAGATTTCCATGGCCTCAAATGAAAAAGAACCTCATTCCCAACCCCATGGGGAAAGGGAAAGGACCATAAACTGGAATAGGAAGTGCTGATTCATACTCCCCGCTAGTAAAAATGAGGATAGATATGAAACTTGAGAGTTACTGTTAACCACATTCCCCATTGATGAACTCAGACAACCCCTCATCTCGTGTCATGCCTCTTCATAAGGGAATATTTTCCACTAACTCATCCTTATACTGAACATATATGTGTGTCAGTAGGGTAAATAGAGTAACTACATACTAATGAAAAGGTCTTAGAGCCTCCTCAAAGCACCTAGCCCAAGTCTCCTCATTCAAAAATAGGTCTGGAGAAAAAAGTAGCAGATCCTCGAATGCGATCCTCAGTTCCCTCACCAAAACACATCTTTTCTGGAGGGAGAGAAACTACTGTATTTTAAGATCCGTCATTGAGGAATGAAATTCCACCTGAAACTCGTTCTCAATGCCCACCCACAAAACATTAAACTCCTTCCTCCCATAGAGGTGGAAAGTCCACCTCTAACATGTGACTCCCTTCATCTAGATCCCCACCTAAGGGTCTCATTACTCCCTCAATGCACGGAGAAAGGTAAAGGGTTTCATCAGATCCTCATTAAATCCCTTGTTCTCTATGCCTGAAATGCTTCCTTCATACATCCCCTAGGTCTACCTCGGGAATGCATGACTGTTTTTCTACCACAAGTCATCTTCCTCTTATCAATAAACCCTATATTGAACAACCTAGTAAGCCTACTAGGCCGCAAATTCTCATACCACACATGGGAGACATCCATGTTCCATAGCTGAAAAGGGTAAAAAAGGAACTCCAAATCATTGTCAGTATGTATATTTACATTTAAATTCATTTTACTCTTCATATTATTAAAGTTACCAAAAAACCCAAGACACACAAGAAAACAAGTCATTATGATCAATGTGTCTTCCCGAGGGTATATACCGTACAATCAGTGTGGCCATAATTGGTCGGTCAGTAGGTTCAGAGTCCTTACAATGAGATAAAATGGGCCAAAAATTCTTGTGTATTAGCTGGTCATCCCTGTCCAAATTAGTACACCAAGATTTCCTTACATGTTTTCCCAACCATCCCATCAAATACTCACTATTGCTATCCCTTAACTCCATCCTATCTCTCATCCATCACCACATATATCAATCTATCATGACCTGCCTTCTTCAATATGTGGGAAGGGATAGGAAAGTGCCATGCCCTTCCATATTCTTGATAAAAGTTAGATAATGACCCTAGAGTCCCTCCTTCAATAGGCCTCGGAATAGAGAGTATCACTAAGTGTATAGAATATGACACAAAATGGAATGCATTATCCTTTTTAATGAAAGTTGGATCAGGATATAAGAGGGTAAAAAATAACAAATGACACAAAACATCTACATATAAGAAACCAAAATCCAACCCATGCCTGAAATAAACATAAAATGCGACAAAATTAAAACCAAAGCACTAAAAAATGTACCAAAAAAGACTAAAAAACTGCCCAACCACAATCTCGGTGCCCGAGCTAGTAAAATATGGAACAATCTTCAATGTCCTCCTAGTAACATGAAAATATTATTGAAATATGTAGTGTGAGTCTACGAGCATACCCATTAGGAAAACTAATGTAACCCATGCACAAGTGGGGGTAAATACTAATTCCCTAATGAAAAAAACTGAAATCAATCGCACCTTCCAGGGAAAAATACAAACCACCAAACCTTACCAAGGTACCCCTTCCATGTAATGAAATTCATGTAAGGTAATAAGATAATAACATCGATGATTTGGGTATACAGTAATACTTTTCTCATTAGCTAACTGGTCATTCTTAATGACTAACATCTTGATGATACCACCCTTCCCCAAATGCAGTGCCACCACCACATCATTATGTTAACAACTAGGCTATGAACCACACAAATCCTGCATGCGGACTAATGGTTTACAACAACCATGATTGTCATCCAAAAACACCTCAGCCTCATCCCGAAGACACCTGGGAAACAAACCCAGTCCCCTCATCCATAAAACAACATAACTGAAGTATTTTGGGAAATAGTAAACCTCAACCCATTACAGCATTCTAATATACACTTGATATATAAGAATCTAGAAGGGGGTAAGGGGTAGAATGTTAGTAACCAGTCATACATCATACCACCAAGATATTGGGAAAGATATTCTCACCCATGAGCTGCGAGTGTTTGACATGTAGTGCTCAACAATGGTGTGGTGTGTATCGAAAATCAGAAGGAATTGATATTTGTACATACAGGTAAAAAAGAAATTAGCCCAACCTATGAGTTTCAATCAAACAACTAGCCCCCATACAACCACCTTTTCTACTACCCAAATAAAACCATAACTAACCAATAAATCCAACCCCTTTATCAATTAATCCATGGTCATTATTTATTTATGAGTTCACTAAAAATAAATCCAGAACTACCCCAGAAATGAATTTATGTAACCATTATCAACACAATAGTAATTCCAAGCAGCAATACCACTTCACAAACAACACATAACCACATTGCATTCCCAGTGCACAACATTGCTCAATTGAAGAAACAAAAAAAAGGTATTCCCACTACCTACATGTTCATCCATTCTACAAAAAACTAATCAGTATCCCCACTAAAAAATAGGTCTTACCAAAACACAGAACCATCCAATTTTTACACCCTCATACCCACAACAATGTTACCAAAAGAATCATCACACAACTCAAAGAATGTACAAAATAAAAAAATTCAACACACAACCTCACCACCATCCAAGCATATTCTGATTTAGCTAACATGGATTATTTAATTTCACTTATATTTATAGGGGTGAACACAAAACAAGTTTTATCCTGGAGAATCCATTTATTTAACCAAGTGTATATGATTAGATGGATTGATATTTTCAATTATCCAAATACTATGAAGAACAAGAACAAGAACATCACTAGTGCACAAGAAAAGGCTACCAATGACATTGATGTTCAGGAGGCCTAAAATCCACAAAAATTGTTTACAAGAAAACAAATGAAAAAATAAAACATCATACGTAACATCATCACTTCCCTTTTGTTATTTTGTTAAATCATGTCACATTTTGTTCATCGTCCTCTAATGTATTATTCGTATTAATGAAAATGGAATCCTCCATTCTCCAAAAAATAAGCATTGCTACACCACTCTATAGGATAATCCAATATAGAGAGGCAGAAGAATCCCTACACGGAACAACCGGAGGCCAGAACTCCTCCTTGAACCAAACTGGGGGTCGCATGATAAGCAAGAAACTCTAAGAAAAACTAGATGGGAAATGGATCTAGCATAAGAGCATGACTCATCTAAGGAATAAATGTTCTTCTTGAACCTGAAAAAATAGAATATATGAAATTGGCCTTATAAAAACATGTTCTTATATCAAAGGAATGTGATATAGATTAAAGGGCCATTATAGTTGGATTGTTGATAAGATTATGCGACATGACTTTTTAAAAGACCCATGGATCATTGAAAAATTAAAGATATAATTAATATCCTTTGAAACAGCTACATAAAGGATCAAAGTGGCCTTTAAACTCCATTTACCTTATATAAAACGTATATAGGGAGAAACTAAAAAAACATGGAAAAAATAGAAAAATGACGTTGACACTCACACCAACAATGATGCTGACATTGATGTTAATGCTGATGTTGATGCTAACGTTGAAAGTATAAAAATGACTCACCCACACCGACAGTACAAAATGACTTTCCAACATCGACAATTCAATATCACTTTTACAGAAATCTATTATATATATATAATTATTTAATTTAAAAAAAAATAAAAATAAAAAAAATTAAATTAATTAAAAATTTAAAAATTAATTACAATTCAAATTAATTACAATAAATAAAAAATTACGATTAATTTAATTTTTTTATTATCTAAAATAATTAAAAAAATTAAAAAAATTTTAATTTTTAAAATCAATTAAAAAATATAAAACATTAAAAATGTTTAAAAAATGTTAAAAATTAAAAATGTTATAAATATTTGAATAATATTATTTTTTTAATAATAATAATATAATGAAAAATACTAAAAAATTTCTATTAATAAATAATTTAATGAAAATTATGTATCGTTAAAAATATTAAGATAATTATAAATCATTGAAAATAATATAAACATTACAAATAATTAAAAAAATTGAAAATAATTAAAAAATTTAACATTAAATTATAAATATTTACACATACCTAAAAATATTGGAAAATTATAAAAAATTAAAAATAGTATAATAAAAATTAAAATAATTAAATATATAAATCAAATTACAACTAATTACAAAATTTATAAAACATGAATCAATTTATTTCTGTAAAAATCATTAAAAATATCAAAAAATAATAAAAAATTTAAATATTTAAAAAAATTTAATAATTCCAATAAAGTAAAAATATTTAAAATTATAAAAAAAAAATTCAATTAAATTAAAAGAATTACAAAATCATTACATAAATTAGAAATTTACCTATAATGTAAAAAAATATAAAAAATAAAAATATTTAAAAGTAATTAATTTTTTTAAAAAATTTACATATTTTGTAAAATATTATATATATATATTAATATTTTAAAAAAATAAAAAAATGAAAATATTTAATAAATATAATAAATAATTATAAATAATTATAAATAATTACATAGAATACAACTTATTAAAAATTTAATAAAATTACAAATAATTAAAAATACTATAAAAATTAAAATAATTGAAAATATTTAATCTATTAAAAATAATTAAAAAAGTACAATTCAATAAAAATATTCAAAAATTACAAATATTTATATAAAAATTATCACAAAAGATAATAAAAATTTAGAATAATTTAATATAAATTAATAAAATATATTATAAGTTACTAGAAGTGTGTAAATCATAAAATATTTAATTTTTATGTCAAAGTAATAAGGAATTTTAGTCAATCATGTCAAATTAACAACGAAATTTGTAATTTCTCATGCCCTGAAAGTAGGAGGACTATTTAATTTCATTTTTATAATAATTTATAATAAATTATATATATAAACATACATACTAATATAAAATTTAAATATTGAATAATAAAGAAGGTGATTCAAAGACAGATCTATAAATGGATCATCCAAGAGTTCTCTAAAAATTTAATTTTGTTATAAATTACTAAACCTAGGGTTTCCCAAAAATAATGAATAACAAATTTGAATTAATCCTAAATAACACAAACCATAAATGCCAAAAATTCACAAACATCCTTAATATTTCATCAATCAACCAATTTCAAATAATATTAAAAAATAATAAAATTTTAATAACCTTAACACCTAAAAAATAATATATTAAATCTAACCGTAAAAAAATATCAATAATGCCAAAAATCAAATTAAAATAACTAATGTAGAACCAGAACATCTAACTAGGGAATAATAAACATATATAAACCCTAAACATCAAATAAATTATTAAAATGTGTCTAATTAAGAACCCAAGGTTTTCACCAAAATAATATTTACAAAAATGAACCGAAATACACAAAAAATAATGAAAGATGAGAGAAGTAGAGTCCGTACGTTGAAGATATGAGCTGATATCATTAATGAATAGAAGAATTGATCATGGTTGTAAT
This sequence comes from Viscum album, assembly GCA_963277665.1. Taxonomy (NCBI): domain Eukaryota; kingdom Viridiplantae; phylum Streptophyta; class Magnoliopsida; order Santalales; family Viscaceae; genus Viscum; species Viscum album. The sequence continues at coordinate 468,550,820 of OY728123.1, read as the reverse complement.
TTATCCGTGGAATCTGAGGCAGCGATGCATTTTGGTTGTGTAGGAGAGGGACTAGAAAATCAGGGGTGGTGTGATGACATGACTGAGCGGTGCAGGGAGCTAGTTTAGCGGCCTCGAGGAGTGGTGGAGTTGAGATGGATTTGTAAGAGACGATGGAGAAGAGAGGCGGAATATGAAGGGTTGGCATAGTTTAAATGAATTTATTATTTATGATAGACCATTCTGGTTGAAATTATTTCTGTCTCAAATACTCTTTTGAAGAATTTTATTTCTTTCGGGAATTGAATTTCATCCCAAAAACATATGAGTTGAGAGATATTTTCAACGAGAATTTAATTTCATCACAAATTCCATTTTTAAATATGTTTTTCAAAGGGTTTGGGGAGTCCCCCCGAAACTATTTGTAATGGAATAGATTCTTCCATCACTATTAGAGATTTTTTGCAATGGAATAAGTGATTCCTCACAAATATCCCGAGTTCGAGGACTATTTGGGGACAGTCACATGTCTTTTTAAAATAATCCATGATATATAATGTAATTTCTAGTAGTGTTTTGAGAGAATTGGAGACCCAATCCCTTATAAAGAATGAATTTTAACTAGATATTGTGGTATATCATGCTCGGTAAATGCAGCCACCGTGAAGTGTCCTGATAGGTTATTGAAATTTTTCTTAAACTATAGGGAATGATATTAATTTTTTTGTGTACCATTATTCAATGTATTATTTATATGAAATTATTTCATCATTTATCCTCTTCAATCACATTTCATTAATGATAAATTAACTATTAATCATTAGTTCTATTATTCTAAAATATGACCATTTATATGTTGGGTTTTCATGTCAATTTCTATGCTCTTATTTTCATCCCCTTTTTCTATTGATAGTCTTATACATCATCCATGTTTACCCTTGTTTATCTTCTCTTCTACCCCTTTTATTATGTTTCATTTACCCATGTTATAAATAATGGTTCAAAGTAGGATTTCTAAAATAGAAGATCTATATGTGAGTGATTGAGGATCTGTCCCCAATTTAGAAAAATGTTTTCTATGATTCCAAAATATGTAACCTATAATGAATCTTGGGATTTTGTTTCTATAATATAATAAATATTAATCTAAATATATGTAATAAAAATGAATGGTCATCCTCAGTTGTTATATATTCACTAATATTCATTTATAACTCATTGATCTATTTTTTACTCTTCCCCAATAAATCCCTTATATGGATTCCCAATCTCTTAATATTATCCTCCAAATCATTTTTATGCACTATCTCATTGTAAGGGACACTCGCTTACACTTTTTATATATAGGTATATTATATGTAGTGAGACTATTTGATTCTTAATTTCCATGTATTAATATATTTTTCACATCCATTTACTATCATTGTGATTACCATATAATAGGAGATCATAGTTCACATTCATTTACCCCTTTTAGGGTCCATTTTATACTCCTATGATATTCTAAGGATTATTATACAATTCATTATGAAAATTTTCTGTATCGTGAATACCCATAACTTTTTCCAAATAATGGTATTCACACAGTTTTAATTATCATTCGTTAATTATGGAATTCTAGCAATGTAACTGATACCCCTTAATCATGTTGTTAAATGTGATGAATTGTGTTCCTATATTAGTTGATCTATGTGTCAACCTAATGCACATAAATGATTAGTATGTGATGTGTAGGCCCAAAATTATATATCAATCCACTGTGTTTTGTAATGTAATATTATCTTGGGAAATTATGATATATAGTGCATGTTTAGTTATCATAGTGATGCATTATTATGATATATCAATGGATACCCATAACTTATGATTAAAATAACTTCTTTTATGTTGTTTACACATTCATATTTTTCCATCATTTTATCACCATACATCAATTGTTGATGTAAATATTTTTTATTCGCTTCTATTTCTTGCTACATTGATATTCCTCTTGAATAACATGTTTAACAACAATCATGTTATACTATCACAATTCCATTATTATGATTCATGGGTCACACATTTGTTTTGTATATCCCCAGGTTTTCATGTTTAGTATTAAAATATTAATAGAATCTAAGGGATTTTTGTGGAGCATTTAAATAATGTTGTTGTACCCATGTATCATTTTAGGATTCTATGAACCTACTTTACAAAATAAAATTTGTCTCCCATGCTTTTTGGATTATGTTTTCAGTATCATTATGTAATAATAAACAAATCATTGTGTATTAATGATATGGGTTGTCCTAGTTTTATAAATGGACGGTCTGGTTATAAAATGGAATTAGGGAGAAAATCATTATTCAAATCCATAAGAATTATAAAAATCATCATATAAATCTCCATCTTTTAGTAAAGTATATATTGATTCTTTTCATGGAAGCAAAATGCATGTCTCAAAAATAAATGTGGATGTGGCTCTAGCATATTTTAATAAAGGGATAATAACAGAGAAAATGGAACATTGGGCATTACTCGATCATCCCTTGGTGCACAAAAATTGGGAGTTTCTAGATAACAATCATGACATTTGTATGGGATATACATTGGTAAATTCAGAAACACCTTGTAAAATATTATAAAGTAAAAAATATATAAGCATTAAATTTCATGATGGGAAAGAGACCATGGATTGCATTGATTGAAAATAAGAAATTCATTAGTTAAGTAATGCATGTTATTTATGATTTATCCATTCAATATTAATAGTGTATCTTATATATGATTACTAGTTTAAAATTCAATAAAATATTATCCATTTAACATAGTCCATGGGTGAAGATAAGACGAACTCATTCAATAACCAATGTAATCTAAAATACAAAAAAGACGTAACCTAACCATAGATAAAATATGTAATAAGCATCATTACTAAATATAATCAAATAATAAATTTTCAAAATACTTAAATAATTTAGGTGTAAAACCAACCCCCCACCATAATAAATATAATGTATCATTTAAAAACTATAAATGATAAAGGAATTTGAATTTTAGTGGATCTTCTAGTCATTTCATCCATATAGCTTGGGCCACCCCCATTAAAATGATATTAAATGTCACTAAATTCTTTGAGAACGAACAATTACTGCTAGTTATTTATCATGTAGATGGAGAAGTTAGAAATTAGTTTATTTTTATTAAATAAAAAATGACTAAGGAATTCATCAATGCATTAGAGTAGATTTTTTTTGAAATTTTATTTGAACATATATTTTCCATATACATGAAATCTAAAAATTGATACGGGTTCCTTGTCCTCAAGGAATTGGATGATTATTCCCTCGGGTTTTATTATGAAAACATCACAACACATTTATTTTATTCATCTATTTTATTCATTTAAATAAATCATAATGTTTACCACTTCTATATTTTGCTAAATATGAATCAATAATGAACTTTTTCCATTATATACATTGACAACTATTTTTAAATTATTTTATTCTCTAAAAATGTAAAAAAATTGTTCAATGAATCTTGAAGAGTCATGATATAGGATGTAGAAAATATATTTAAATTAAGGAAGAGTGATGTAGAAATAACATAATGTAAAAAATAACATCATTCAAATTGTTAATTATGTGGGATTAATTATCCAAATAATTTTTATAATGAGGGAACTAATTAAAATTAGGTGTCAGAAGGAAGGAAACACATCCCCTGAATGATGATTAGAGAAACCTACTAATTTGATAGTGGGAAATATATCTCTGGTAAACTCGCAAACTATTTTCCAATTATTCAATTTCTAGGAATGAGAATAATATATAATTCAATCCACATAGCCATGGGAATTTGAAGATAATTAATAAGAAAATCAATATACTATGGGATAAAAAGGGTGGTATTTTGAAATCACAGATACTGAGTTTCATCCTGAAATGAAAATATAGATAGGTATGATAGTTATTCATTAAATAATATCAAACATCTTATTTTATATTTTATCTAAAATTACTCTATATTACACATTTCAGTTGAACCTTTCAAATACATCATTTATATTTGGATGTTTAAAAATATAGGAAATTTTGAAATGCACAACTTATTTCATTCCAAATTTATAAATCATATATTTTGTATATTTTTATAAGGAACATCCTATAAAACCTTTTTATACTCCCATTAGTCAGATTTTTTTAATTCTGGGTTTTTATTGCCTTTAATAATACAGGGAAATAATTATCAGGGGGAAGATACTACTATCCATATAGAAACTATAACTATTTTTATATACAATTGTTAGGATTTGGGTGATAATACTTTGAAATAATTACATAAATAAATTATATTATTTACTTTTGAAAATTAATATTGTTCTTAAAAGATGGAGATGAAGGAAAATTTCAACCTTTTTAACATACCCAAGGTAATTGATTTTGATGATGTTTCTCACATATAATTTTCCTACCCTTTCACCATTGCATGAGATTGTTTTCATCCATGATATTATATCTTTAGGTTTTCCTATATCAATGACTAAGTATTGAATGTACACTATTTAACATGAATCGATAATGAAGAAACTATAAGATAATATATCTAAATTGTCTATACGACAAAGTGCTTCATTGTGGTGTGTTCTGGTCCACATCATCATTAAAAAGGATGGGTCAATGTGACTTTCCAATTTTGATCATGGACTCAAAAAGATATTGATAATATATATGTATCATATATCCTCATACTGAAGAATTGATAAATCATACATTTAGTGCATTGTACTTCTATGTAGTGTATCTTTATTCCATATATTACTTTCTAACGAATACGATGAGGAATATGGGATAGAATACATTTCATATAATGCATGTGGAATAAAACAACTTAATGATTCAATTGGGATGCCTAAACTCTCAAACAAACTGCAACGTCGTAATCGGTATAGTACATATTCATTAAAAAATATAGTCATTATATATGTTACTATTTTTAAAAAATATTTCAAAGAGGAACATTGTGGGTACTTGGAGGATATACTAATGACCTTGTGAAAGGAAAATTTGTATACAATATATAATAAATGAATTTTATTGAAAGATAAATTAATATTACATAGATATTTTTTCACCAATAATGGGATATTAATGGATCCCTAAAATATAGAAGCAATATATGGTTTTCCTTGTCAAGAATCCTTTATGCAAAATCATAGATTCCTTAGAATAGATTTGTAGATTAAACTATTTGTGAGTTACTTCTCATGATTCCCATTATCAGTATCCAATAAAAACAGGATGATTGAGATGTTTTTCTAGACAGATGAATGGGAGGAGTTCACTAAACTATTAAATAAGATCCTAATTACTACACATGTGAGCACAATAAGAAATTGTGGAGACAGTTTTTTGGCCAAAATTTATACACCCAAGAATTTCACCAGTTGTATACTAATGCATAGTGAAAAGTTATAGAATATTCCCCTCTAAATTTATAATTGTTGAGTACATATACCCAACCCCTGATCTATAATTTCTTTTAGTGATCTTAAGTTGATTAATTATAGGCATTAAATCCATGGAGAATACTATTAAAAATAAACACATTTTAAAATACACTTTGATAGATTCACAATAAGGGATCTCAATAGGACTCAATGAATGTCAGTCAAGGTCATCAAGGATTGTGATTATTAAATCACTAACCATAAGGGGAATGAAAACAATCTCATAGATAATCTGAGTATAAATTTTCAAGAAACCAAATATATGATGTGGACTAAAACGAATCCAATATTATTGGACATGTATAGATTGTAAAATGTAAGAATGAAGGTGTAATAAGACTTGGAACCTTGATATGTGTGACATAAATAATTGAACTGAAGAGGGGAGATCTAGATGATTCACATATCTCATTTTTATATATTCATCCATGAATCATTATGTTTTATATCGAACTATTGAAAAAATTATGACGAGAAACATGAATGAGATTGTATAATTGTTTCCATGGTGATTTTCATGAATAAAAGTACATGATGAACAATAGAAGAATTATGGTACAATCTAACCATTTATCATACATTCATATTTAAGGGAAAATGTAATAGAATATTATTTAATATTTATTCATAGAACATATAAAGGAAATAAATCATTTAGATGGTAATAGATCACATAAAAATGTTATACCATTTATTTTTTATCATATAGTTTTTAACTCTCAACACACTAACCATTCTATACATAAGTGATGTTGTATGTCTGGATGGAGTTCCACTCTTCAATGTATAATATCGAGTTTTGAGAATTAACTCATATTTATAGAGAATACTTCAGTATGTTTTGGATATAGAGAAGAATTTTAGTATTTCATGACACCAACAAATGGATGTGTTGTCTGAGAGAACAATATCACATATTGAGGATATTTTTTATCATATTAAATTCATTTGAAATATTTATGGGATAAAAAATTTCTTAAAAAGTATTTATCAAATAAAAACATATTAAATTATATAATATATACGAAACCATTGATTATTCATATGGTAAAAGGTGTAATAGATTAAAAATATTGGATGATGTTAGAGATAGAAAACTAATGGTAATTAATTATATCTATGATTTGGTAGAGAGGGTTCAAACCTTAAATCATCATATAAAATTAATAGAAATTCAACAGGTAATCAATGTTTTCAATCATTAATGAGACCATGTATTTGAGTTAAATTATATGGTTTTATTTTATAAATTTTATTGTAATGTATTCATAATGTTTTGTAAACATATAAATTTTTATCCAAGATACATCATACTATTACATATCCTTCTTTACATTGAAGATATATCTTATCGAATTAAACTCCCACATAAACATTGAAATGTATATAATGTGTTTTATTTACCACCCTTTAGTATATCTATACTAAAACCCTCATATTTAATGAAACCAATTTTATTAACCCTAGAGAATAATAATTAATTAGTGGAGTACCTATTTGAGATCATGGATAATAGATACCATTTTCTATGAATTAGATTAATGTCTTGAAATTCAATGTAGTTTTTGAAAAAATTTATATGTGATTATTTCAAGACTAGATGCTTAGATGAAACTAGATTCCATGTCTTTGTGAGCCTGGAAAAATTGTGAATGCATTTTTTATGTTTATTTAAAATAGTGCATGTGATGGATTTGGGAAACATCTAAATGGATGACCGAATTAAAAATATGAGTGCACTGTTGCACTTGGAATAAAGATTTTTCCTATGAACTGACTTAACCGATACTGTACAGGATGAGGGGAAATGATTGTTTTCCAAAATTTTAAGAAATTTTATTAAAATAATTTTTTATGGGAAAATTTAGTAAATATCAAATTTTTTTATTTTGAATTTTAAATTCGTTGCAATGTAACGACATTATAACACAACATTACAGAAAAATTGTTTCATAAATGAAATTGAATAACAATTGTATAACATAAAGAATCAAAATACACTTTATTTCATTAATTGATTGACAAAGATCAATCTTTGGCATGTTAGAGAAATTCTCTGAACCCTTGGATATTGGGCGTTGGTGAACAACGATTGACGAAAAACTGCTAATGATGACTTGAGGTGTGACCAATGTAGTGACACTGATCATCGCTAAAAATGATCCAATGATCTGGTATGGGTTTTTATTGATATCATTCTTCCCCATTCATTGACTGAATGATGAACACAGGTCAACCCATGAACATGTTTAACCACAGATCATTGTTCTTGCAGGAGGGTCTTTATCAGGGTTGATTCTGGGTGATGAATTATCGATTTTTATTTTCTATTTTTGATACTTATAATAGGTTAGGATAAATTTTGTAATGAACCACAGTGGAGGTTTGTTCCTCAACATTGTTCAATGATTTATCCTTCCTTTTATCCAATAGTTATTAAATTTTTTATGGGGTTATGAACAAAGGATCATTGTGTGCCCATTTCTCTATGCAATGTTCCCAAAACGTGGATCACAGTGGCAGTGGTGATGGCAAGTGACAGTGTATACATGCGGGAGGCGACGTGCTCTAGCGGGGCACCACTGTAGAGGATTCCACATCCCGTTGGTCACGATGGTGTGGGATCATGACTTCGGCATGGTGATGGGTCAGGTAGGGGAGGGTCGTTGTGGTGCGTATGTGGTGCAATACGGTGAGGCAAAGGTGGGCCCTGTGGCATCGGTGATGGCCGATGGAGCAGGCCGCTAGTGGCAGCTCATGCATATGCATCTTGATGGCCGAAATCCCTCGAGATCATGGTGGTGGAAACCCAGCTGCGACTCGTGGAGTGGAGGGGGGACACGACGCACAGGTCGCATCTCTGCCAGGAAGGCCAACCCACTCCCAGCAGGTCAGACCCATGGTATCCTAGCGGGGAAGAATTCCCCAAAGAGTGAGACCCATGGCAAGATGACTAGACCCAAACACGATCAGATCTAGGTTGGGTCAGACCCAAATCAGGTCGGTGGACCCCTAGGTTAGGTCGTGTTGTCCCGACATGGTATGATTGGTCTTAGATCCAAATAACCCCTTCTCAACAATACAATCGTAATAGTCAAACCGTATGCCTGATTGGTGAGTCGTTTGTGCAGATGGGATCCTTACGATGATAAGGTACTTTTGACATAATCTAAGTGAGATTCATAGGAGTTTGAGTTGTCACTGATGTTTTGAGGATACAATTGAATCTAGCATGTTGGGAAACGAAATCCAATGACTTTTTGTGGCAAGAAGGAATTGTTATGTGGACCTATGTGGCCCAATAGATGATTAGTAATGTACACTTGTGTGGTTCAATAAATGAGTATCCCCACAGACATGTGTGTCCTATCAGGCCAATAGTCATTTAGAACTGTGTGGCCCAATAGAACAATATTTGTGCGGACCTGTGTAGCCCGATGGATGAGTTTATATGAAAACAATAGTGGACCAATAGAATATAAGAAATCAGTAGCCCGACAGAATTTAGAAACTCATCGGGGATGTGTCCTTAAACATACAAATTTTTTATCTTTACTGCTGAAAATCCTACATTATATTCAATAGGTTATTCCAATTTGAGTTTTCCATTTCTTTGTGTGAACTTTTCGTTGTGTAATTTCATTATGGGTTAGGGCCCCACATTAGTATTGTGTTACTCACCCCTGCACGGGCTTCGCCCTCACAAATCAGGTCTTGTGCAGAAGATCAAAATAGTGATGGAGACCTTCGTTGTCCAGGAACAGGACGTGCCTGGTGATATTCAATTGGTGAGGCATACTCCAATGACTTTTAGTAACTACTCTATACCTACACTTCATGTATGCTTTTCCATAGAAATAATTTTCAGAAATAATTATTCTTTCTTGTTTTAATATTGAAATTGTTGGTCTTTTATTCTGGACCATTTCTTTCATCTTGTACTTTATACACCTAATTATATTCATAGTGGCATGCATGATTTCCATTTTAGCTTTGTGGGTTGGGGTTGTGATTGTGTGAGTGTATAGGTACTTATAAAATTCCTAACAATTGCAGGTTATTTCCTTTGGTGCTGATCACATTCCTCTGGCCTTTGGAAGCTAGGTAGGGGTTAGTCTTAGTGTGGGCCCTATAGGGCATGTCATGGAAATTGGTATCATTGTTGGTCATACCTACCATAAATACTGAGAGTCTATGGTTTTGTTTTGGCGAAACAATATTTAATGTTTTTATTTCGACATTTAGCTTTGGGGATTCCATTATTAGTACGATGACCAACAGATCCCTACAACATGACCCAATGTTATGATTCTTCAAATTGGTACATGAAACCATTGGATGAATGTGTCATATAGGATTATGAGTGTTTTCCTCCAGTCCATGAGTAACCTCAATAGTTATATCCTATTTTAAGTGGTTCATATTGTGATGTTTTATAATACCTTCATGCAGATAGCTAGTAAGGATTCCTGTTTGTGACCACCAGGATGGTATGCCCGACAATGAGGCATTATTACAAGGATCAATACAAGAGATTTCCCTACAAGTAGGGGCATTATTTTTTCCACCACACATTGGTCAGTTGTTTCTATCGGCGCTACAGGTAGAGTACCAATGTAGGTTTAGTGTCTTGAATGATTTCTGTAGGTAGAGATCTCCAAGGATTAGTGGTGAGACTGATGATGAGGTGGAGAATATTTTCTCGTGGCAGTTACAGGATTCTCCTTACTGGTGTGGATGCCTATCGAATAGAATGTGATATTATCCATAGGCCTCCTTCAGTGCTCAGTGGGGACATGTTGGAGTTTTATGATCCAGATGCATGTTGATAAGACCCTTTCCTAGAACAAAAGTTAGCACCTATTCTGAGAAGATTTCATCCTAGATACATTACACTCTATGAAAAGAGATGACATGATGCACATATAGTACGATGTCATGACAGTGGTGAAGTACTCAATGATATTCCCCTATCACTATTGCTACTCCACAAATAGGGTGTGAGACCCATTCATCAGGGACCAATATTTTAAGAAGGGACTACTCTGGGTGTATAGGCTGTCTACATTATCAATTATCATCCCTACTTAGGTTGGGGTGGTGGAGATATCCCTACTTATGGAAATCCTCCTTGAAGAGTAGGCACCAGTAGTAGGAGATACCAGTGGACCCCCTGTAACAGAGTATTTAGATGTAGGTAGTATGGAGAAGAAATGGGGGCCCATGAGGGCTATGAATTTCAGGGCATGTTCTTAATCTATAAGATCTGTTGTAAAAGATCACCCAGAGGGAGGGAGTTATTCAAGGTTCTGGGCGTGCAACTAATTCGGTGGACATGGGAACATGTCTCATGATTGCAGACTCACCGCAAGGAAAACCAATAGATAGTGAAGGTATCACCAAGGTAGATGTTTATTTATGAACATGGTGGTCAATAGGGAAGTGAATGTGGGAAGGGAGCCAGCTGTGTAGTAGGAGGTCAATGGAGGTTTGATGTGGTACCTTCACCACCCCAAGTAGTCCACCACGGGCTTTGTGAGCTTGTGGATAAGGGAGATGCCGACTACATGGGATGATGGCCTATTACAGTGGAACTCTAGAGATGATTAGATGTAAAATAATTGTCATCTCCACCTTAATTTCAGTTCTTATATACAATAGTGACAATCAATCTTTCCTTTCCATAGACCTTTTTTTGTATCTCGGAAATTCCAGTTGAGATTTTGGATCAATAATTCTGTTAGAAACTCTTATGAGAGGGGATTAAATGATTAAACATTGGTTTTGGTAGTGTGAGGTTACTCAGGGTGGTGAAGAGTTTAGATGGAACCAACTATTAGTGGTATCGAGGCTATATAATTTCATCATGGGAATGGACTAGTAATCCACAGTTCATGCTCAGACTGACTGATTTAGATGTATAGTATGGTGTTTCCATAGAGATGAGACCATATTTTCCTTCACTAGTGGAGAGGGAGTGATTATAGTGTTGGATGGACTTTCTCATATGAGGTTTAAGCCAATCAATCATGAAGTTGGCTTGCCTCACCCTTGGTGCAGTGGATGAGAAGATTCATCACATCCATATACTGGTGAATGAGTATGAATAAGTACTTCCAGAAGATGATTCATGATTATCTATGGACAGAGAGGTAGAAATATACATTTAACTATACATCGGTATGAACCCAATATCCACACCAACATAATGGACAGATCCCTTTTGGCTTTGTGATTTGAGGTTTCAACTAGAGAACATACAGAAGATGGGCTTCATGAGGGCCACTATTTCATAGTGTGTAGCAACCATTTTGTATTCCAATAATTAAAATGAGATTTTGAGGTTCTGCATAGACTTCCAACACTTGAAATATGTGACCTTGAAGAACAATCATCCACTTCCAAGGATTGATGACCTCTTTGATCACAAAAATGCAGTAAGATGGTTATTGACGATAGACTTCAGTTCTTGCTGTCATTAGCTTCATGTACATTGTGAGAATATATGAAATACATCATTCAAATATTTTTCTAGCCACTATGAGTTATTGTTGATTCCTTTTGGAAAGTCCAATTCTCCATAAGAGTTCTTCGGACTCATGAATTGTATCTTTAAACCTTATATTAAACGGTTTGTCATGGTATTTATTAAGGAAATATGGGTGTACTTAGTGTCTGAGGAGAAACACTCTTCACACCTTTAGATATTCCTGGATACACTCTGAGAGAACTATCTTTATAGTATGATCTCAAAGTGTTTGTTCTTGATCAGCAAGGTCAATTATCTGGGAAACATAATTTCAGGTGATGGAATTGTAGTGGGTCCAACAGTGATATAAGCGATACATTCTAGGGTGCCACCAAGGAGAGTGAATGAGGTTTAGAGATTTTTTGGTTTTTTGGGATACTACTATCTGTTTGTGGCTATTGTTTATTTGGAAGAAATCCCCTTATTATATTTGACACATAAGGTATTTCCCTTCATGTGGTTGGAGAGATGTCGGTAGAGTTTTTAGGAGATGAGGTAGAGACTGATGAGTTCCCTCATCAGGAGACTACTAGAGGAGATCGTTGGGAATATAGTTTTCAAAAATGAATCAGGCACCAAAATGGGTGTTATCCTAATGCAGGTGAAGGTTTTGATTTCTTACGGTTCAAAACTGTTGTGGAATCATGAGAAATGAAATGCGACCCATGACCTGTATCTAGTAGTAGTGGTCTTTTCTTTGAAGATGTGGCACACTACATGATGCGTGAGTAGTCTAACATCTACACCGACCAAAAATATATCAGATATATATTCTACTAGAAGTAATTGAACTCGAGTCATTGGTGATGGATTGATATCCTCAAGGACTATGAATTTGAGATAGTGCATACAGCTGAGAAGAGGAAAGTGGTTGAATACACGGTAAGTAGGAGATCTGGTTTGTAGTTTTTGAGTGAGGCATTAGTGTAGCAAGTCAAAATGTAGATATCCATCACGGAGGATGATATATAAGATTATCCTTAGTCAATGATTGTCACTCCACCACTCATATATTGAGTTTTGGTGGCACAACATGTGGATGTTGACTGCGATGCATGACGTGGTTAGTTCTCCTTAGAATAAGCTCCTTATAAATATTTGATAGGAAGGAAGAACATGATCCTTTTCATAGGACACACCATTGTGCTATTGGAGTCATGTGAGGAGGTTATGAGGTATTCCCCTCCGCTTTGTGGTATATCCATTATCGAGGAGGATGTACTAGGACCTCTGACATCAATATTGGTGGATGGGGATGAAAAAGTCAGTGGCCGAGTTCGTTTCTCTATGCCTCAATTTTCATCATGTGAAGGTGGAGCAACAAGTTCCTACAGATTTGACATATCCCCCTAAGGTGTCGGAGTGGAAATCAGATGGTATCTCAATGGAATTTGTGGTGGGTTTACCTCGTACAACCATGGGGAAAAATACCACATGTGTGATTGTTGATCGACTCAATAAGTTAACACACTTCCTATGCATCCCAGATCGATATTCATAACAGAGATTAGGATGACACTATATGCATGATGTAGTTCGACTCAATGGGGTCTCATCGATGATTGTATTGGACCAAGATTAATGCTTCACATCCCTATTGCAGAAGGGATTGAAGGAGGAATTTGGGACTCATCTTGGCATAAGCACTACTATCTACCCTCTGATGGATTTTTAGAAGGAGAGCACTATCCATGTTTTATAAGACATTTTTTATCCTTGAATCATGGTATTTGGTTGCATTTTGGAGCATCAACATCCATTAGTGGAATTCACATACAACAAAAAACACCACTACCACATTGGAATGACCCCATTCCATGTGTTTTACGGGTGACCATGTTGTTCCCCATTATTCATGATAGACTTAGTGGAGTCAGCACTAATTGGTCCAGAGTTGGTATGGTCTACCACTAAGAAGGTGTTGGTCGTCTAGGTATGGATGGGGACTACACCGAGCCAATAGAAATTTTATTCTGATTAGAGATGGAGGCCCTTTGAGTTCAATGAGGAATACCATGAGTTCCTTGGGGCCTCACCATGATGGGTATTTAAATGAAATTTCTTAGGTGGCATGTTTTCTCGGAGATTCAATGGCCGTTTTCAGGTTTTGAGAAGAGTCGGTGAGGTTACCTATGACCGGGATCTACCCCCCATGATGCACAAAGTTCATAATTTATTCAAGATATCATAGATGAGAAATTACATTCTTGATCCAATGCATTTCATTAGCTGGATTGAGTTGGACATCGATAATGGGGAGATGTTTTAAGAGTTCCCAAAAGAGATTGTGAATCGACAAGGGTAATTTGGGATGGTCTATTCGTCTGTTGGAGGTTTGATGAAAACACGAGAATCTTCTAGAGAGCACTTGGGAGCGGATGGGTCAGATCTGTGCTCAGTATCCCCATTTTTTGGAATGGCCTTTGTTTTCTCATATGAGGATGTAAATACCATATAATGGGGTTGTGCGGTGTCCTGAAATTTTATTTAATGTTATTAAAATTATTTAGGACTATTTCAAGATAAGGTGCTGAGACGACATTTGATTCCATTTCATTGTGTGCCCGAAACAATTATTAGATATTTTATTATGTTTATTTAAAATAGTGCATGTGATTGGTTTGGGAAACATCTAAACCAGAGACCATATTAGAAATATGAGGGCACAGTTACATCTGGAATGACTACATTACCAATGATTGGACCTAACCTCGACTAGGGAAGGGTGAGGTAAAAAGTTAATTTTCATAATTTTTATGAAATTTTATTAAAATAATTTCTTAAGGGAAGATAAAATATAATTTATGTTTTTTTTTTATTTTTAAATTTGTTGGAATGTAATGGAATTGCAACACAACTTATCCAAAATGTTGTTTCACAAATGGTACACTGTAATGATGCTAAAATTCAATGAACTAGAACTTATTTTCTATCATTAATGGATTTACTAATATCAATATTTGGAATACTGGATAAATGATCTTAAAACATATATATTTTCTATTGGTGAGCATCGACCGATGTTTGGCCACCATTGAAGGATTGAGGAGCGAGAAATACAGCGACTTCGATCTTCACCAACGAATGATCCACCAATCACGTAAGGGTTGTTAATGATTTTTTTCTTCCTCATTATTTGACTAAATGAAAAATTCAGGCTAACCCATGAACATATTGACCCACAAATCATTTTTATTGTATGCGGGTCTTTATCCGGTTTGATTATAGAGTATTAATGAATGATTTTCATTATCTCCATTTTCTCATTCTAACGGGGGAAGATCGATGCCACAATGAAATATGAAGAAGGTTCATTCCTTAAAATTGTTTTATTATATATCCTTCAATTAATCCCTTTTCTATTGCATTATTTGCAGGGCTATGAACAATAAATTGTTGTTTTCCCCTTTATCGACACAATGATCTCTAAATATGGATTGTAGAAGTGATGACATGTGATAACAACCACATGCAGGAGGAAACACATGCTGGCGGAGGAGGCTACAGTGGTGCATGATCACTGTGATGGTGGGGCACCATGATTGGAGTAGACGGGTTGAGTAGATTGGGTCATGATAGTTCAGATTTTGTAAGTGGGAGGGGTGTCACAACGATTATAAGGTGAGCCTGTGACATTGGTCATAGGTGGTGGATCAAGATGTCGATAGTGGGACTATAGTGACACAGAAAGACGCGAAGACCATGTCGGGGCACAAAAAAAATGTAACACCTCACACGGTGACTGTGCCATGTCACCCAGAGGGAAGGCGTGGGTCCCTCGGGACAGCAGAAATACAAGGGGTGGAGGGGGACGCGTTTCACTGGATGCATCTCAGCCAGGTATGTGGGCCTACTCACAGTTTACCAGGTAAGAGGCGGCCACCCCAGTAGGCCGGACCCGAGTCCCAGCCTGTCCTAGCCAGATTCAAACAAGGTAAGATCTGGGTTGAGTCAGACCAGACTCAGGTCAGGGGCCCTCAGGTCACGTTGGGTTGGGTTGGCTTTCCCGGGTCTGACCAGACCCGAACCCTTCTCAGTAAATGGTCGTAACATACAAAGAATATGTCCAATTGACAAGATGTTTATGGTGTTGGGACCCCTACGATGAGGAGGTACTTTTGACATACTCCAATGGATATTTTGGAGAGGTTGAAATGAGACATATGGCTTGAGAAATAGATTCTCTCAGAATAAAATGTTATGTGATCAGAGATCCTATGAATAGATATGAGGAGAATGAACATCCATGAAGACCTATGTATCCTGATAGATGAGTAGACGTGAAGAACATTGTGGATGGTAGAAAAGGAGTCATGCAGACATCTATGGCCCGATAGGCGATTATTTGTGCAGACTTGTGTGGTCCGGCAGATGAGTACCCACGTCGATCTATGTGGCCTGGCAGATGAGTAGTCGAGTGGACCTTAGTGGCCTGACAAACGATCATACCTCCATAGACTAAAAAACATTAGAGACTTTTTGAGGGTGATTCCCTTAGTTCTACAAATCATTCATCATTACGAATGATAATCCTTCTACTTATTCTTTAGGTTATACCTGTGTGAGATGTCCATTGCTGAGTGTGTATATTTCCTTTATAGTCTTCCATTTTTTTTGGGTCCCTAATGAGTATTGTGTAACTCACCACTGCACGAGCTTCACCAACATTTTTCATACATAGTGTAGATGATTGATGATTTGATGTAGTCCTTAGTGGTCTAGGATATGGTGGTGCCCGGTGATATTATATAGGCGAGGAATACTTATACGGCATCAGGGAGCTACTATATACCTACCTTTCTTGTAGGGTTTTCTATGAATGAGATTTTTAGAGGACTTTTTTTATCTTGTTTTTTATTGTATTTGCATGGAATGTATTATGGAGCCTTTTTTAACATGTACATTATATTCTGAGTGGTTGAAATAGAAGCATTCAAGTTTTCCATTTCAACCTTGTGGGTTGGGGTTGTGTGTTTGTGTGTGTTCAGGTGCTTAGAAAATGCCTCCCACGGGAAAGTTATTTCCATTGGCACTGGTTTCTTGTCCCTGGCTTGTGTGTGGAGGGATTGATGTTGTCACAACATGGACCGATGGGGATGGTTCATGACAATAAAAAAAACTCTCTATATTAATGTTTAGTAGAAAACCTATAATAATGAGAATGTAAAATTGGAACTGAAGGAGGGGATGCAATAAAAGTACCATAGTCTACAATAGAGTTTGAAATGAAAATTTTATTGGAGAAATTTCTGAAGATGGAGAATATAACAGATAAAAGTTTTTTAAATTAAATCCCATTTTGAATGAGGAAAAGCCTTATTAGATATTTTATTGATGGATAACACATGATCTACTTTTTTTGTTGTGGAAAAATTATAAAATATATCATGTCATATTCAAAAGGTACATTTGAGTTTTTTTCATAATATACCGATATTATTGTGAGTCAATACTAATATATAATAATGGTTATGATAACAAATAATAGAAACAGGTATATGAAATGATCCCTTCAACCTATATGATTATACCTGATGAAGCCCACTAATTATTACATAAGCGGTAGGTGGAATCACTCAGATATTTTATCAAACAATCAAAATTGGAAATTCAACATCTTGAGAATGATGGAAATCATTTATGAGAGATGTTAAAGCATATCAAGATCATAGCCAAAACCATATTCATCGAACCACCCCACAAAGTCCCCAACATCCCAAAACGCACCCATATAGACAAAAATAGTGTAATATGGGGTTATATATCTAGACCATAATAGTATTTTTTTATTTTCCATCATGATAATAAAATGATTATATTTGTACATTTTAGTTAATAAACATTTTGTAGGTTGATGTAGAAAAAATTTACATTCAAAGAAACCAAACTTTTATTTGGGAAATATGGTGTTTTATTGAATGTTTATTTATATATATATAATTTTTTAAAATAAATAATATATTAATATAAAATTTTTTATTATATAATATTTATATACACATGTTAATATTGTTTAGTGATGCCCAATATAATCATTATAAGGCCCGGGAAATCATCATTGTGGTAAAAACTATACTTTTTCATTAAATGATAATTTTTAATTAGAAATTTGAATTCATATATATTTATAAATAATTATTAAACATAAATATAATTTTTTAAATTAACATGTTGAAATCTTCTAATTGAAAAATTGTCAATATTTTTTACAAATGTTGACATATTATGTAAATATTAATTTTTGAGTAAACATATCGTATATACTATGGCATCATAATAACCCTATTATGATGAGATGCATATATCAAATAGAATCATTGTCCAAATAATATAGAACACATTTAAATTATTTTGTTTTGATGTTATTTGATTAAGTTGGAAATAATTTTGCGAATCCAACCAAACATACATTACATTTAGTGGTTATAATTTCAATTCATGTTGAACATGACTCACATTCGCATAACAAGAGGTATTATTTTAATACATTAGGATTATATACCAATATAATATTAAAAACCTCTCATCCATGGGAGAAACCATCACTAAAAATTTATTTTCCTTTTGAAACAAGGGCATATCTTCCAGTAAATATTTATTTTCTATTAGTAAATCTTTTTTCCAACAAATATTATCATCTCACTAAATTGTTGGTAAAACCTCAGTTGCTAAATTTAATAGTTATTAATAAAATGGTTTTATGAAATTATAATAATACTAATATATAACATATATGTTGGTCAAAATGTTTAGCAACAGATTTATTTGAAAAAATTTTCTTCTAGTAATATTATTATCAATAGTTACAAGTAATATGAACAATTAATATCTATTTTAAATTATATTTTAAAAAATATCCCATGTTAGGGTTTTAAAACATTTATTGCTATAATTTTTTATTACATATAAAAAGGTAATTAAATATAATTATTTTCTATTTTTATATAATATTATAAAATTATTTTATATGAAACTCCAATGAAAATAATATTTAATTAAAAATATTATTAATATATATTATACAATAAATTTTATACATCATGATACGTTAGGAGGCGATAAGAAAATTGTTAAAATTATGGTCAAAATGATCAAACGCTAAGAGACATTACATGAAAAATCATTAAACTTCATCCAAAAAGTATTTCCTTCACATATCACATAACACTATAGTATCTCACACAATTATCATCATTTACAATAGCAATTTACCCACTAAGTCATGAAATAGAAACAATGGAAGAGATTAATAGTAGTAGTCACACATTGGACACATAAAGCATATTATCCCAAATTTTGAATATAGGTGTCTTGAAGCACATGGTCATACCCTCACATGTATGTGGGTTCCCTTTATTGTACTTATGGATGGAGGTAGTTTTTCCTCAATCAAACACTAAAAAAGATACTTATAAAATATAAAATATTATCAAAGTATATGACTGTGAAATAAAATATCGCATAAAATAAGAGATTGAGTATTATATTCTATCATCATCAAAAAATTCTAATTTAGATGACATGTTATTTTGGAATACATTCTCTTTAGTTGATTATTTATTCTTCAATTTCAAACAAAATTATTTATGTATGACTATTAAACGATATCATAAAAATACAAAACATGTTACAATGACTATTAATATAGTATAATCAACTATGAGACTAAATAATATTAGTTTAAGAGTCTATAATGATTATAACAGAATAATCTACTATAATTGTATTGATTTTACTTACTCAGCATAACTATTATGTCCTAATAGTCTACAATGGTAATAATAATTATGTTTTCAATGAGTTTAGTATGTTGTAAATGCATTATTAGAATAAATATATCTAGTAAATAAGACATATGATGTCCTATACAAATAGTAAATGTAATTATATCAACATTTTAATTCAGAAAATGCCATATTGTGTATGATGCCGAGTTCTTCCTACAATGTTTCTTTTGATTCCCAGAGATGCATTTAGAATTTAATGGTTATGAATGTTTGGTTCCCTAATTATGCATAAAGAAATTCCAGATTAGAGTGATCATATATTTCCATTATTGGTAAAGTCAGTTCATATATGGACATAATAAAATTTTCCATCTCAATAATGAGAAATTTTATGTTTTAAGACGAATAACATAGTTATGGAATGTTAAAAGAGATATGAGGAAACAAGATAACCCCACTAAACACCTTCTCAATTAAATCATCAATAGGGTTTTAACATATCTTATGAAATCATGAACACACTTTTTATCATCCTAAAATAATCTATAATAATAGAATTAGAAACTTATGTGAACCATGATAATATCAAATCATAAAGAGTCATAAATGACATAATTTTCAAGACTTTGGGTCTATAGTCATATTTCATACAACAAAAATGTTCTAAAAATGAAACTATACTGAATTACATGATTAAAAAGTATATCGATGTGAATTGTCATATTGTAATGGATGGAAAAGTAAAAATTTTCATTGCTACAAAATTTAATGTCTAGTTTGGGGAATTGACATCTGATTTAGCATGTGATTCTATAACAATTGTTCCTTTCAACCTTTGTCAAGGTTTATCAGTAGTTTTCATTATTTATATAAAGGTGTAAAAATTCTATGGTATTCAATTAGTGTATTCAAATATTCCTAATGATGTAATATATGACAAAGGAATGGAACTCCAATTTCGATTATGTTAGTCAGATATCGATTGTTTACATCACATTTCTTGAAATCCATATAGAAATCCAATTGGACTCAATGGACTATGAATATGTCATATCATCTCCCGAATGAAATATATATCCAAGTATGATACAAATGCTATCAGACATGTTACTAGATTGTGTAATGTAGTTTCGTGGCACATAGGACGAGAATGCATGGTTTTGGATCGAGGTATGTGATCCCGTTTCTTTGAGGATCTATCCAAAAATGGAGATCTTATCTTTGTAAAACTGGGAATGTTATCTCCAAGATACATATTCCCTTTTGATATACTTGAACACTATATTGAGGTGTAATATTTATTCTTTTTTCCACCATGGTTATGACCATTTCATAATGTGTTTCATGTATCTCAGTTGAAAATGAATCAGCATAATCCTAACCATATGATTTGATGGGATTACATTGACCAGGATCTGGATGGTTCATTTTACACATGCGAGTTCAAATTAGGGATAGGAAAGTTAATTTCTTGTGAGGAAAAAGAAACAATCATGATCTTGTTTTATGGAAACATGGTGAGATTCAAGAAGAAACATGGGAATCTAAAAGGAGAAAGAAAAGAAATGGCCAAAACACATTTAGGCTAATTATGTTTTTCTAATTTTTACGGAAGGAATGAAAAATGGTGGGGATATTATATCACCTCATGTGTCATATAAGTTACATTTTATTGGTGTATTTTATGTATATAATGTATTTGGGTAATGTTTTGAAGTGTTAAATAACCATTTGTAATGTGTTTGGTGCTTTTCTAATGTACCATTGTTAGTTCATGGTTAGTGGAAGATGTGTAACTTTAATTTAAAATCATCTACAATGAGACATTGACTAAGGGGTTGGCACACGGGTAAGCGCACAGTTTTTCCAAAATGTACAGCCGCTTAGGATAAACTATGTAATGTGGGAAAGTATTAATTTTCATGGGTGTTTCGGGGTTTTCAAATAATTTGAGTCAACTGTGTGAGGTTTCTTCTTAAGGTAGTAGCTGGTGCATAGTCGGCACAATGCACTCCTAACCATGAGACTGACCATTCCCAGTTAAAAAATCCACAAAAAGTAGATCTAGGATGGGGTTATGTATTTAAACCTTAATTTTCCCCTAACTAATCTTATCTAATAATTTTCCCTCTTAATTGTTGTAGAAACCCTCTACGTTAATTTGGAAGTGTTCTGGATGTTTTTTATGGGACATTGAAGCCACATTCTCATGTTAAGTCATAATTTATGGAACTTTTTTTGGTTATCCATTGATCTACTTCTCCTGCACTCTTGGTATCAAATAAATGTATACAATGTGGAAATATCTAATTTTCTTGAATCCAAATACGTTTAGATTTTTATTCTTGTTGCATTGGTAATATAACTAAGGTGACGTTGTTATACAATAAACAGTTTTTATTGATTTTTTCGTGTCGTTTTCTATTGTCTCCATAAATCCAATGGAATTTGGGTTCACACTCAACACCTCTGAAAATAACAATAAGTATTCACTTCAAATTTTTATTTTTGGAGAAATTGAATTTTAATATAATGTTAAATGATTGTTGGAAACCTTCTTGGTGATAGATTGGGGTATTGTGAAATTTTGTGTGTGTTTTATAATGGTGAAGGTGTTAACATGATTTTAAAATATTGTTTTTAAAAAGGAAATTTAGTTTTTATGAAAGGAATATGTTTTTCAACAAAATGATATTATTATTCAAATGGTTTGGTTGAAAAATGGATTTCATAAAATATTGGGTTTTATTGAAATGTGTGGTTGTTTTATTTTTCAATAAAAGATTTCTTTTTTTTTGTTTTGATTGAAGTAGTGTGGAAATGGTTATGTTGGCATGTTATATGGCTTATATGGTTATGTGTATATAGAATTTTTATATATTGGTAATGAATTGCATCCATAAATGGGTATGTGATATGGACATGCAGTTTATCCATAGTAGTACCACCATGCTTGTATGTGGTTTTTTTGGTTAAGTTTGTGTTTGTGATTATGTGAGATTTAAAGGGTTATTCAACATTGAAATTGAGATATAATTTAATGAATTTTTTGTTTAATCACTTAGAAGATGGGTTTTCAAGGAAAACTTCGTTGCTTTGAAATTTTTTTCATTGTTATAAATTGTTGAACTGTTTCAATTAGGGATTTTTAAAAATTGATTTATATACATATACTGACTCATTCCGTCCAAGTGTCATGAGTGGCGAATTCATTTGGGGAAAACCTACTATGTATCAATACTCACACTTAATTAGGATGATTATTTTTTTTGAAGATATTATTCATCGGGACACAAGTAATGGTAATGTATCACACAAATTTAGTGGTACAAAGTTATATGTGTGCTGTTTTCTGGAGTTAAAGCATGTTTCATATTGTGATAATTGAATATTGTATTTGGATTCCTTTGGTTTTGATGGTTTTATTTCCCACTATATTATTTGATGTTAATATTATTCAACTGTGGTACTCTAATAATGTTATATTTTTTATAAATTGTACTTTTGATTTAGTTTAAATTGTGATCAGGCATCATATAGTGGATTGGGTTATGTCATGATAGGTTTTAGTTGTTTTACATTCAATGGTAAAACTATACCCATTTCTTATTTAATCCCTCAACATTTGTCAATTTCCATTACTATCTTAATGATGGTGCTTAAGGCCATGTAATTTCCTTCTGCCTTCTCAAGATAGTGAGGAGGGTTGGGATGTTATAGGGGGTGGGACAACATAGGTGATAAATAGAGAGTGGAAATGGAAAATTTAAAAATATAAATAACCATAACAATATTATCTTTATTATAGGTCTCACACACTTTTTACCCACACAAAAAGAAATTTACCAGGCCAGAGTGTGTCAATGGAAATAATGATAATGATGATGTGCTCCCAAGGTATTCATAATTTTATCATAATGATGAGTTTGTAATATTATGGTTATTTTAAAAAAAATTATCTTGGGGTTTAAAAAATGTATATATGTAATCAATAATTAATTTTGTTTAAATTTATATATATTCAAAATATATAAAATTTTATTTTATACATAATATGAAATTATATATAAGTGGCATTCATTGTATCGTTTTTTACTTGTATATGTTTGTTCATATTCATGTCTCTAGAAATTATAAGCTTTTATCATCAATTTAAAATCACAAATATATATATATTTACATACAATTAAACAATCATAAACTTTTTCAATGAAAAAAATGATTATATATTTTAATTAAAATATTTAAAAATGATATCATTAATTAAAAATAATATATATATGTATATATTTGTGGGTGTGTGTTAATTGTTTGTTAAATTATTTATGTTATTGAAAATTTATTTATATATATTTTAATTATGGTAAAAAAATATGTTCGTAATAAAATGAAATAGTAATAGATTCTTTTTTTTGTAATGAAATTGTTAATATTGTTATGATAAAGCAACCAGATTAAATTTTGGTAATATATTTGTTGGTGTTAAAATATCAATATAACCAAATATAATTTTTGGAAAAAAGTATGTCTTGGTACATAAAATA
Source organism: Viscum album (assembly GCA_963277665.1). Taxonomy (NCBI): domain Eukaryota; kingdom Viridiplantae; phylum Streptophyta; class Magnoliopsida; order Santalales; family Viscaceae; genus Viscum; species Viscum album. The sequence continues at coordinate 468,526,550 of OY728123.1, read as the reverse complement.
AATAGAGATAAAATTTAATATCTATTGTAGTTTCTCATTTTTTCATCATATATATTATCAGTTAACAAATTTCAATTGGAATCATCATTTTTTGGTATTTCATGGTAAAAAATTTCAAAGTTTGTGGAATTTATTATTTTTGATTAATTTACTGAAATTTATGTTTTTAAATTATTAATTAATTCCCCACTCATTTACAATAAATACCCCCATCATCCTACATGCTTAAACTCAACACCCATTCAGCATGTAGTTATAATGTGTATACCTCTCTATATCCAACATAAGGTATTCCCATGCCCTTAAGAAACTCATTTCATGTTTTTGATGTACCATCTCACCTCATGAGACCCTCTCCTCTTTATTTTGGTTCAATTAAATTATTTATACAAAGCCCATTTAATTTCAAATTTTCCATGTTTAAAATTCATTTTATAGATCCATTTATTATCCATATGTTTTATATGTGTTCAAATAAAGCACCCAACTCTAATTAACTCCATATATTATCATATATTTTAACCCTATATGGTTTGTAAATTATCATTATATTTTCCAGTCCAATCATTTGTGTTTGGAATACCAACCCCCATTAACAGTTGTGGTTATTCACATAGTTGTAAATATACATCATTTCTTATGGATATACATTTATTTAAACCACACTCCATAAATAAATGGTTAAATATAAAAAATGAATTTCTTATTTTATATGATATATGTTGTGCACAAATTCATGTACATGATATGAACTTGGTAGGAGGGTCCAGAATAATATATATCTCTAATGAAATAGGAAATTTTTAATTACATAATGAGATCCCATGTATTGTTCATTGATGATTTCATAAGCACACATTGTTAAGATTTCATAGCGATCATCTGTGAATTATGATGATGATGTCATGTTGGAAGATGTTTCCAAATTCATATTCTTCCTTTATGTTGTCATCCTATATCACACATCCCTATTGATGTTTATGAATGACGTCAATGTTTTTTCACCTTGAAAATTCTCTGAAATAACATGTATTAAATTAACCAGGTTATGATTTTTTTATTAACAATCTACGCTTTATAACTCACCTGTTTTATATACATTTCCCCAGGTTTCTTATGAAGTATTTAAATATTTATTTAATATAATAGAATATTATGGCTTTTATTATAACTTTATTATACCCATACATCTAGTTTATGTGTTATGTATCTAAATTTCCAATGATAATAGGACTAAAGATCAACATAGATAGTGTTATGAGACATATTATGGAATAAAACACATATTATGATCTATTCAAAATATTTATTTTAATATTTACCCTTTTAGAGATAAATTGAAATATCATGTTATGAAATTCCTTTTCCAAAGATCATTACACCAAGAATTTATAAGTCTTATTTAGAACAATTGATATAATTCAATTGATTTCCCCATACCCACAGAACATATATAAAGTGGTGTAAAAGATCCTCCTTCTAGTTAGAGTAAAACATGATGTCATCGTAAAATACCACAACAAACGAATCAAGGTAATAATATTTATTATAAATATCTGTGAAAAATACATATATAGAGCATCATTTAATCAAAATATTATAAAAATATACTAAAAGTGGAAGCCTTCTCATGAAAGTATTATTAGGGATATATAACCCATTGATATTATGATGATAGTAACTTGGAAAAATATCAATTTTTAAAAACCACTTCATCCCATTCACCTTGTTAAAAAATTGATCAATTCGGGGAATCATTTATTTGTTCTTAGTAATAACCTGATTATGAATGTAGAAATTAATAGAAAGGTAAAGTGTGTTTTTTCCAAAATGATAAAAATCAATGGTGCTTCCAAAGGTCGCACACTGGGAAGAATGAATCCATTGGGAATCAATTCAAACATCATTTGGAAATACTCGGAAATTCCATGTAATTCTTTATAAATATATGGGAATATTATGAGTCTGCCAAAATTGACGGCATGTGATTCTGAGGCCCGGAGTGCCCAGAATGAATTTCTGAACTTTTTTTCAGGTATATTCAATAAATGTGTGAGATAGATTTTGTATCTTTTGAACCGGTGCTCGTAATTGAAATTTGAGGACACTGTTGAGCTCACATGGCTAGTATTCTCTTATGGAGATATCCATCTCGACCGTAGTAGGTCGAGCAAGAATGTCAGTTTCTGTGGTTTTCGGGGGAGAAAATAAAATAAGTGAACTTTATTTTGTTTTTGAATTTCAATCATCTCAAATTGAATTTGGATGTGGGGACCACCCGAGCCTTGAACTCCCACTTTAATAAGGGAGGTGACTCTTGGGTTATTTTCCCATTAAATCAACCAAAATCAAATTAATTATTGTACCAACATTAATTGTACTAATTATCTTATCCTTATTCATTTGGAATTTCACATCATGGTTGGGGGATTTAGTTGGAAAAGGATACCTTGGGAGAATTTTGAAGAAACAATCTCTCCAATGAAAAACACTTCCTCTAATGAAAAACTCCATTGAAAGATCCCATACATGGAGCGTCTTCAACGACAACAAATCGATGCCCTTATTTTCCTCACCTTCACCGACATCATTTCGCGACACCTCCAATAAGAAATTGAGGAAGGAAATGTTGTTTGGAATACCCCTTACCATGTTCTTGTCAATCTTCTTGATTGAAGAACATTTATGTCACTTTCTACCATTTTAATGTAGAGGGTGAGGCCCAAACAAACAAAACCTGACCACTCCGTAACATTTTTTTATACTGATCTTGAATCGATGTAGATGTTCCAAGTCGACTGTGGGAGTTTTTGGAATGAAGAACGGGGCATCGGGGTGTGCCGGGTGCGCCAAGTAACGTCGACGGAAACCCATGCCAGCTACTAGAATTGGTGGGGCTCGAGAATAGTGGTCGTCACTCTTGCAAGACATGACGAAATTGGAAGTGCGACCAGGCCACCAGAGAAGGGTCGCGGCCCATCTGCTGTGGAAAATCTAGAGCGGCAATTTGTGCCTGCTTGACCACGCAAAGGGGTTAGCGGCATGCTACTGCGCCACTGTGCATGCAGGAGCTGTGAAATTATGCCGCGGTGACGAAGGAGGGAGACCGGCTCGTTGCGGACAACAGTGGTGGAGCGGCACGAGAACACACCTCGTGGCGCCGCTTGGCCAATTACTCAACCAGAACGGCCCAGTCATTCTTGTAACATCCCGGTTCCGAAAGCCACCCAGAGGCATCCCGTACCAAGTTGTTCACATGGCCTCAAGCACATTTCCACGAATGCGAGAGGCTTCTGACTAGCAGCGGGGACCGTGGGTGTTATAGTAGGGAAAATATTCCCTAATTGGAAGAGTACACAATGGATGTGAAAAACATATACAATAGTAGAAGCAGTAAATATCCAACAACAGTATGGAGCAGAAGACTGGAACAATAAAACAACTGGAGCACATATATATAAATGATGCGTGATTCATATGTCTGGGAAAGAATCCAAACAAGTATCAATGCTAGAATACAAAAATTAATAAGACAAAGTACAAAATAAAAGATAAACATCTCCTCATCATCGCAAGAACATGTTTGGTCCAATGCTGTCCAACTTCATAGCAAGTCACGTACCTGAAGTGGGAGGGCGCTTTCCCTTATCTATACCTGTAATAATATAATTTGTTTGGGCACAAAAAATGTCCCAAATTTGGGTGTGAGACTAAATACTAGTAGGAAACCACTCGACGTTATGTGCCTAACAGTCAGTGAATATATGGCAGGTAAAAGTACAGAATGCAGTAAACTGGAACATTTTGAACAGTAAACAATCCAAAGATCCAATATCAAGCAACAACTAACAAGCAGCTAAGCACAAACATGAAACCCTCTATTAAGTACTCACAGCCATCCCCTATAGTCCTACCTAACGTGTGTCGACAACCCTCTGGGAAGTACACCCACCCTAACCTCTCTGGTTTGGTCATACAAAAATTACAAGACTCTCTGAGAAATCTCACTCGGCCAATTCCACTTATAGTCTAAGGTAGTCTGGGACTCTCTGAAGAATCTCACCCGGTCAATTACCCTTATAACCCCAAGTTCATGTACTCTCTATGGAAGGTCACTTGGTCAATTCCCCCTACAGCCCAGGTCATTCAATGACTCTTTGAGGAAGCACACACAATGAATTCCTCTTGTAGTCAAAGGTAAGCACAATAATTCAAATTAAAACAAAGACTCTCTGAGGAAGCTCACAAGGTCTATCCCCTTATAGTCTAATAATTCAAGGACTATCTAAGGAATATTTCACACTCATTGCCCTTATAGCCCAATGTAATCCTAGGATCTCTAATGAAGCTCACACAATCTATCCCCCAATAGCCTAATGCTCAAAGACTCTCTGAGGAAGCTCACTCGGTCAATTCACCTTATAGTCTCCTACACCCGTTTCTCGCAGCCCTATGTAGGATAACGACATAGCAATGCAATATAGACAAAGTAAACCTACATAACTACTTGGCTAAATAGTCTACAACATATCAAGCATGTATGGATTCCAACTCTCCATCCTACAACAACAGGTATGGAAAACAAGCAAGGTGGCCAAACTAGCTAAACCTAACCAAACAGTCCTAAACAGAACATGCATGGGAAAAACATCCAAGGAATATCAAAACAACCGTATTCTTATCCATTCTACCTTTACATAGGCATAAAAGCATGGAATGAATACAATATGGGTAGAATGGTAAACACGCAATACCATGTTCAAGGGTATTGGTGGAAATTGCACATAATACTCATTGACAATGAACATAAAGGCATGAACCACCTACATTGGAATTAGGTGATCAATATACTTGAACCTCAAAGATTTAATTGCCTTTGAATGTTGTAGATCTTTGAAAACATATAAAATGTACATCCCATGAAAACATAGAAAATAGGAGGAATTGGAAAACGTTTCTCTATGAGAAGGAAGAACTCACTGAAGCGATTCTAGCACAATCACTGGTGATCGATTCGGAGGACGGATGGAGGCTTGGGGGCTTTTCGGAGATCTCTGTCCATACAGGTTCTCTCAGATGAAGAATACCTTGAAGAAGTGAGTTCTGTCTATCAAATGCGACCCCAGTGCATTTAATGAAAAAAACAAAATACACATCGTGTACTTTTGGTGTACATGGCATGTACGTGCTGTTTCCGTACTCCACAATAGGAGGTCTCTATGTCACTCCCACACGGCTGTGTGTCTGGACACTACACAGCCAGCATAAGGCCTACTGTGACAAGAAAGTACATAGTGTGTACTCATAAAGTACAAGGCCTGTACTTTTAAAATTTCCATAATTTCCTCTTTTCTCCAAATACTTCCAGAATGAAAAAAATACCTAAAAATGGTTTGGATTCTTAGAAACTTCCCCCCTTAAATAAATTCATCCCCGAATTTCCCTAGTGAGGCGTAGAAGAAGAAACACTGAACAGTTTCGGCTACTATGCTCATACATCGGCCTCCCTCTACCATGTATCATCCTACACTCGCATGTGCTTCCATAAAACTCGTACCAGAGTAATAGACCAGTAATGGAGAACCTTTGTACTACAATCCACAATCTGGATAGGATGCTCCTCAAATGAAGTATCTACATCGAGCTCAACCTACTAGAGTTGAAAGTCCTGAGATGGGTCTGGAAAGTAACGTCGGAGCTGAAAAACGTGAATGAAATCGTGTATAGATCAATACATCTAGGGTAACTGCAACCAATTAGCAACCGGCACAACTCACTCCAACACCTCAAACAGCCCGACATACCTCAGTTAAAGCTTACCCTTTCTCCTAATCCTCTTATGTCCCAACCTCAGTGTGAGATGGAGTAAAACCTAATCCCTGACCTCAAACTCTAGAGGTTGTCTCCACTGATCTACATAAGACTTCTATAAAGACTGTGCGGTATCCATCCTCGTCCGAATTAACTATATCTTCTCTTAGGTATCCTGAACAAGACGAGGTCCCCGAAATGCTACTTCTCCTACCTCCAGTAAAAATAATGGTGATCGGTATGGCCTACCTTACAAGGCCTCAAAAGGTGCCATCTGAATAGTTTCTTGAAAACTGTTATTGTGGGAAAATTACAAAAGAGGTATATTCTTCTCCTAAAAACCTCCAAAATCTAGAATGAATACTCGGAGCATATACTCATGCACATGAATCATACATTCGGACTAGCCATCTTTCGGGGGATGGTAAGCTGTACCCAAAAGTACTAGTGTACCCAAAGCCTTCTAAAAACCCTCATAGATCTGATATGTAAAACGGTCACCCCTGTTTGAAATAATGGAGTGTGGAACTCCATGAAGATGTACAATATCTCGGATGTACAACTATCCCAGCTCATAAACACTGAAGGTATCCTTGTTCGATAAGAAGTGAGCGACCTTCATAATCCTGTCAATGACATCCCAAATATCATCATTTCCCCGAGGTGACCTCAACAAAATAGTCATGAAGTCTATCACGAAGTCCTTCAACTTCCACTCGGGAATGGGTAACTACTGCAGAAGCCCTATTGGTCGCCAATGCTCCTCCTTCACCTGCAGACAAGTGGAACACCTCAGGACAAAACCAGAAACATCCTTCATCGTACCCGACCACCAATACTGACAGCGTATATCATGATACATATCGGTGATTCTAGGATGAACTGCCCCAAATAAGGAATGAAATTCCCGCATCAGCTCCTCACTTTTGTCTCCTGGAACCCATACACGCCCTTATAAATGTGAGATCTCATCCTAACCTATAGTCTATCTAAGAAATAGGGTCCTCTCTTAACACATTCTCCCTTAAGACTGGACTTTCAGAATCGGATAGCGGCCTCATTCGGACTCGAACAATAAGAGTAGTCGTAACTACAAAAGAAGAAAGAAATTTCTTCCCCTGACTATCTTGCAACTCCAAGTGCATCTCAGATAACAGATCCATATGATGACACTCAATTATGGCCTCCTAAACTGTCTATATCAGAGTCCTCCTACTCAATTCATCAACCACTACATTGCCTTTCCTAGGTGTATAGACAATATCAAAGTCAAAGGACTATTGGTACTCGACCCACCTACGCAATCTCAAATTATGATCACACTGAGTGATGATGTACTTGAGACTCTTGTGGTCGGTGAAAATCACAAAGTGATCTCCTAGATGATAATATCTCCAAAATATGTAGGGAATGAACAACAGATGCCAACTCTAGATCATGCGTTGGATAATTCCTCTCATGTGGCCTCAACTGCTGAGACCCGTACGTAATGAAACCATCTCCCTACATAAGAACATCTCCCAGCACATTTCCTGATGCACTGTAGTAAACATTATAGTTCTTTCCCAACTCCGGAAAAACTAGTATCGGTGCTAACATCAACCTCCCCATCAAAACCTGAAAGGCTGACTCATAAGAATCTGACCGTAAGAACATCGCACCATTCTTAGTTAGACCTATCAGTGTTGCTACTAAGCGTGAAATGTCCTATATGAATCAACTGTAGTATTGAGCCATCCCTACAAAACTGTGTTCGTAAAATATGTTCTTTGGATGCTCTTAGTAAACTAATGCTCTCACTTTCTCGGGGTCCAATGATACACCTATCTCTGAGATAACATGACCCAAGAAATGAATCTGATCCATCCAAAAGTGGAACTTTGAGAGCTTAGAATATAACTGATGCTCCCTTAGTGTACTGAAAAAGATCTCAAGATGTGTGGCAGGGTCATGTCAAGTGTATGAGTACACCATGATATTTTCAATGAAGACAACCGTGAAGGAATCCAAGTAAGGATGGAACATTCTGTTCATCAGTGCCATGAAAATTTATGGCACGTTCGTGAGACCAAATGGAATAACCAAATACTCTTATAGACCATACCTTCTCTAGAAGTCTGTAAGAGGTATATCTGATGGTCTAACATGCGAATGATGATAACCAGACCTCAAGTCAATATTTGTGATCACCCTGGCTCCTCGATGTTGATCAAAGAGATCATCAATCCTCGACAAGGGATATCGGTTCTTGACTTTGAACTAGTTCAACATTCGATAGTCCACAAAATGCTTGAGGGTACCATTTGAATTCTCCACAAGAAGGATAGGAGAACCCCAAGGAGTAGTACTGGGTCCAATGAAACCCTTTTCCTACAACTCTTCCAACTACTTCTTGAGCACATGCTACTCAGGTATATCCATCCCATAAAGAGGAATGGACACCGGTGCCACTCCTAGAACAAGATCAACAGAAAAGTCTACCTAACACTCTGGAGGAAAACCTGAAAAGTCTTCTGGAAATACATCTTTGAAACGATCCACCACTAGGGGAAATTATAGATTTGAAGTCCCTTGGTCATCCCAATATTGGCTAGAAATATGGGTCATAACTCCTTTTAATCTATGATGCTATCGTCCCAATCTCCTCGTCTGGACATCCCACTCACCCTTATGAAGAAATGGTCCACCCTCTAGTGATACGAAACAATCGATGACTTCCTGGAAGGGAACTAGCTATTCCATTATAAGAATGAAATCATAGCTCATCATCTCCAGGACATAGAGGTCCCATAAGAAGTGACATCCACCAACCTCTAGAGGGCACTCCTTGCACTGATGTACGCTAGATGTTCTCTTCCCCAACGGTGTGTCAATCGTCAGCATATCGACATATGAAAAGATGCAGAGCCCAATGCTCTACACAACAGAAATAGAGATAAATCTATGGGATTCCCCTATATCAAAAAGACCTGATACTAAGACTAAGGCTACTAAGATCGTACATCAAACTATGGAAGGTCCGAGATCCGGCTCCTGCTAGGTCTGATCGACTGCAAATGTATCGCCTACTCCATGTCCCTGTGACCCAGCCTGACCACTCTGAGATGATCCACCCTATTGGCGCAGCAGGACCTGTGACTGACTACCCGGTCCACGACCTCCGCCTCAGCCTGAATGGTTGGAAGAACTCCAATTCCCAAACTAGTGAGAACCAGGTGGGGATCCTCCTGAATTTTGGGTCATTGATGAACCATTGTATCCAGCTTCTTGAGAGAAAAACTGATTGAAATGCTGGAGATGGCCCATACTGTTGCAAGATCGGCACTCCATTGGTTTTCTTGGGAAACATGGACATGTTTTCTTGCTCTTCACACCCTGGTAGCACATGACATGGCTACCCGAAGGTGCTTCCGGCCTACTCTAATCTCCCTTTGTAGTCTCCCAGTTGTGCTTTCTACTATCAGTTGGAGGAACACTAACTCTGGATGCTGAACCGCCATTGATCACAGCTCCATCATCCCTCAGATTTCACTCAGTAATCAGTGTACGGTTGACAATAGAGAATATCAGTGTCATCCGAAATATTTTCACATGGGAAGAGATGTCCTTCCTGAGACTATCCTCAAACTTCTTAACCAGTAACAACTCATCACATGTTGGAATAGGCATGAAATGATGCAGCTTCGTTAAGTGAGAGGAAAACTCCATCACATAAAGAGTACCCTGCTCCAGGCTCATGAGCACCCGGGCTCGATCGGCCCTCAAGGTCTCCGGGTAGAATTAATCATAAAAGATAAGCTGGAACTCCTCCTAAGACATATTTTGGGGGCTTCCCTCCAAGAATATGACATCCCAGCACCTCTTGGTGGAGTCTCGGAGCATGTAGGTCGAGATCTTCAGCTTCCTCTCTGCTGGAACCTCGAGATTCTCGAAGATCATTAGCTTGGCTTCAAACCATGACTTTGAAGCCTGTAGTCCCCATTCCCTTGAGAAGGTGGGAGGATGTTGTTGTTGGAAAAACCACATAAAATCTTCCATCAAAGAGGCAGGAGTCAGCACTCCCTGGAAGGTCTGCATCATCCTCAGAAAAACCTCCCCAAACTGCACATCGGCACCTGAAGCTGGTATAACTGCTAGTGCCAAGGCTGACACAACATGAGGATCTATAAGAAGTCAACGAACAACCATCTTAGGTGTCTAGTCACTACCCTGCAACTGGCGGTCAACTGGAGGAAGTCAAGGTGGCATGACTCTGAAAGGTCAAACACACTCTTAGATTCAAGATTATCAAGGACTAAAGACTGAAGGCACAAGAAGAAAACTAGAGAAATAAATCATTCAAGATAAGAAATACATGAATACATGGCATGTATTTCCACTTCACGGCATGTTCGCATATGTCATTCACATGGGGGTGTACTCCAGCCACAACTTTTCGTGTAACACACCAAACTACAAGGCGTGTTGTCCCAGAACACGACGTGTACCTGAATCCCCTTTACTCTAATGGGTCCTTTTACAGGGTTAAGCCACTAAACTATCCTAAGTCAAGACTACATGGCATGTTCAAGGAAGACAATGCGTGTACTAGACAAGCTTTACCTGGCCCATGTTGTTTGTGACATGGCCTGACACACGCCTGACACTACACGACGTGTTCTAGATAGACTCAGCAAGTATGTGAAAGGATAACACGGAACTGTGTTGTTTGTGACATGGATGGGTACCTAGGTCAGACTACACAGCATATAAAATCCTAACACGGTGTGTTTGTGGAAATATAACATTGACCCGTGTTGTTCGTGACATGGCAGGGTACCTGGGATAGATAACACGACATGCAAAATTGGTACAAAGCGGCTTCATATAAAGAATTACCCATCTTGTGTCTCTGCCAGATGGCCTATGACACGGTTAGAGATTACATAGCGTTTACATATGGAACATGGTGTGTAGTTAAGAAAAATTCTTTCTTCCCGAACAAAAGTACACTTGGCATGTAGTCAAAACTACACAACGTGTATTCTGGGTTTTTCCAGGCAGTAAGCCTTAGAAACTATTCTAGAGCCCATAAAAACATTAAAACTATCATTAAAGGTGCCAAATTCTGATATTTGTGGGCCCATAATGGATTTGAATCAATGCATGGCATCTTACACATGTTATAACAAGATAAAAAAGTGGTGATTCACCAAATTCCGGTCCATGAGCGACCATAACACCCTAAGAACTGAAGTTTGGCATTCATCCAAAAAAATAATTAAACTAACAATACCTTATCAAACAACATGTATTTTCTCAAATCATCTATCAGAATATCATGAATATTCTACATAACATCTATCACAAAAACATGCAATTTCTAATACATCCTAGATTGCACGGAAAGAATGCATGACATGTGATTTCTTGTAAGTTCCTATATGATTCAAGGGATGGAATACCCTTATCTCGTTGGGTTGCGATAGAAATAGAACCTAAATATCTTCAATAGTATCAAAACAAAACAAGTGAGTCACCCAACGGTGAAAATAAAATCATCTGTAAAATTGAAAAATCAGATAAGTTGCTATTAAATGAGGTAGATTGTATTTTCCATGTACACGGTTTTTCTACTCCTGATCACAGCTTATTACCTTGTACCCATTCTGTTCTATCCCTAAATAAAGGCTCCAAATAGTAAGTCAAGAGAAAATAAATCCAATGATACAGCTTTGTTACATCCTCATTATGGAAGCCACCCAGAGGTGCCCCATACCGAGTTGTTCACATGGCCTCAAGAGAATTTCCCTGAACGCCAGAGGATGACAACTAACAGCGAGTGCCATGTTGATTCAATAAGGTTTTCCTTATGGATTTTCCATTCCTTATTGTTTTGAAAATCACAAACACCTTATACTCAAGAAAATATTATTTTTACCCCCATAAGGAAAATTTACTTCTTTAAGGAAATTTACCTTAACCTAGATTTTCTTATACACAGAAATATTATTCTTAAATTCAAAAAACCGGATTCATAACCAAATTTCCGGAGCCTTATAATGAAAAGATTTGAAGTATTCTTTTTTTAGGATCCGAATTCTGGATGTGATCTGAAATGTAGTTCTAATCCGAATTCTGGACTCCGAACTCTAAAGAAGTTCGTCTCTGAACTATTTTTTAGTTCGACTCCGAACTCTAATGAAGTTCGACTCCGAACACTTTTGTAGTTCGACTCCGAACTCTGAAGAAGTTCGACTCTGAACTCTTTTTTAGTTCGACTGCAAACTCTTAAGAAGCTCGACTCCGAACTCTTAAGAAGTTCGACTCCGAACTTTTAAACAATTCGACTCCGAACTCTACAGGTTCAGAATCTGATCTCTGGTGAAACCAGACTCCGAATTCCTATAAAACAGAATCCGAACATTTCTTAACATAGACTCTGAACTTCATCTTGATTAGACTCCGAACTTTTGACTTACTTGCACTCCGAACTATTGATTAGCTTTTACTCGCAAATTCTTTGTTTCAAAACGATGTCGTGCATTCAGTTATACATAGTTTGTTATAAAACGATGTCGTCTATTCTGTTTCTAATTAACCATTGGTTGAGTTACACGTGTACAGGTCCCTCCAAGTTTCATGGAAAATATGACTATTGGAAGAGGGAGCTGACCATTGGAAATTTTCCTATAAATAGGAGCTCATTTGAAAGAGCTCAGAGATACAATGAAGTTGATCAATCTAGATACCACATGCTGCTAAGGTGATTTCTAGAGAGAGAAAGATTTTCATGCCTTATGCGTACTGAACCGCTCATTCAGTTTTTGCTTTTTGCGACTCCGAATGTTGGTGATTACATTCGAGGACTTCTGGGGATAGGAAGATAGAGGTTTCCAACACCTTGAAGTTGAGGGCTTCCTTGCTGAGGAAGATAGAGGTTTCCAACTACCTTGAAGTTGGGGGCTTGCGGGGATAGAAAGACAGAGACTCCGATATTTGTATCGAGGGATTACCCTTGTGTGGGTAAGACAGACTTGCTTGAAAGTATACATCAAGGGACCTTTATCCAAGGTTGTTGGATAGCCTTCTCTTTGGGTTAAAATACTTATATCTTGTTACTTATAGTTTTACTACTTGTTTATTTCCACTGCATTTCATATTATAAGGAAATTATAACTTTCTTATACTTCCTTACTTGTACTCAGTTTCATTTAGATTCTATATGCTTTATGGTAGAATCTCATATTGTAATCTTTTGTTAAGTTTCATTTTCCGGAACCATATTTCTGGAACCTACTTTCGGAATCTCTTTCCAAGTTTTCATTTGGTGTTAGAGGTGTTGTGAATTTTATTAAGTTTAACTTTGTTAAACTTATCCCTTTTCATTTCTTAAGGAAACCATAGTTATTCATAACTATCTTTAAAGGTTCCAAATGAATTTTAAAAGTATACAATTCACCCCCCCCCCTCTTGTATATTGAGCATCTACATCATTATTTCGATCCTACAGGACATGGGTGTGATAGTGGGGAAACGTTCCCCTCATTGGAAGAGTACACAGTAGAAGTAAACAATACAGATAATAGCGGGAGTAGTAAATATCAGAAAACTGAAAAAAAACAAAAGACTGGAATAATAAAACTACCAGAGCACATATATTTAAATGATGCATGATACATACGTTTAGGAATGCAGCCAAACAAGTCTCAATGTTGGAATACAAAAAGTACTAATCCAAAGTACAAAATAAAAGATAAACAGCTCCTCTGCGTTACAATAACATGCTTGGTGCCATTCTCTCTGGCTCCATAGAAAGTCAAATACCTAAAGTGGAAGGGCGCTTGCCCTTATCTATACCTGCAACAATATAATCTGTTTGGGCCCAAAAGCATGGCCCATACATGGTGTGAGACTAAATCCTAGTACGAAACCACCTGAATATCTGTGCCCAACAATCACTGAATATATGGAAGGTAAATGTACAGAAAGTAGTAAACAAGAACATGATGAATAGTAAACAATCCACAGTTCCAACATCAAGAAACAACTAACAAGTAGCTGAGAACAAATAAGAATCCATTTGACAAGTACTCACTTCCATCCCCTATGGTCTAACATAACAAGTACCAATAACCCTCTGGGCAGTACACTTAGCCTAACCCCTCTGGTTTGGTCATACGAAAATTATAAGACTCTCTGAGGAAGATCACTCAGTCAATTCCCCTTATAGTCTAAGGTATTTAGGGACTATCTGAGGAAGCTTACTCAATCAATTATTCTTATAACCCCAAGGTCAAGGACTCTCTGTTGAATCTCACTCAGACAATTCTCCTTATAGCCCAGGTAATTCAAAGACTCTCTGAGGAAAGTCACACAGTCAATTCCTCTTATATTCTAAGGTAAGCATGGTAATTCAAAGTAAAACAAAGACTCTATGAGTAAGCTCACACGGTCTATCCCCTCAAAGTCTAAGAAGAGAAGGAATCACTGAGGAAGCTCACACAGTCAATCCCCTTATAGCCCAAAGTAACGCTAGGATCTCGAAGGAAGAGAACACAGTGTATCCCCCTATAGCCTCATGCTCAAAGACTCCCTGAGGAAGCTCACATGGTCAATTCCCCTTATAGTCTACTACACCCAGTTCTCATTTCCCGGTGTGGGATAATGACATAGCAATGAAATATAGCTAATGTATACGTAGACAACTACTTGGATAAATAGTCTACAGAATATCAAGCATTTCAGGATTCAAACTCTCCCTCCTATAGCAATAGGTATGGAAAACATGAAAGGTGGACAAACTAGCTAAACATGACCAAAATGTTGTAAATAGAACATGCATGGGAAAACATTCCCAGACATAGAAAAAATACACTATTATTATCCATTCAACCTCTACACAGGCATACAAGCATGGAAGGAAGACAACAGGGGTAAAACAGTAAACACACAATACGTTGTTCAAGGGTATTGGTGGGAATTGAAAATAATAGTCAAAGACTTTGAACGTAAAGACACAAACCACCTACCTTGGTGTTAGGTGATCGATATACTTCAACATCAACACTTGAATCACCATTGAACACCGTAGATCTATGAAAACGTATAAAACGTTCAACCCATTATAACATACAAATAATGAGGAATTGGAAAATGATTCTCTGGGAGATGGAATAACTCACCAATGTGATTACAACACAATCACCGGTGTTTGAATCAGAGGATGGACGGAGGCTTAGGGTCTCGTCAAAGATTCGCAGCCGTACGGGTTCCCTCTGACAAAGATGACCTAGAAGAAGTGAGTTTTCTCCATCATACATGAACCCAATGCATTTAATGTAAAAAAAATACACGTTGTGTACTTTTGGTGTACAAAGTGTGTAATTTCTATTTACTATTCCGCATTAGGCGGCCACCAAGTCACTCCCACATGGTCATGTGTATGGCCACTACACGTCCAACACACGGCCCGCTATGGCAAGAAAGTACACGGAGTGTACTCATAATGTACACAGTGTTTACTTAGATAATTTCCAAATTTTCCCCTTTTCTCCAAAAACATCCAGAAAGGAAAAACATACCTGAAATGAAGGTCTAGGTTCTTACAGTTCGGGGTAACCAAGGGGCGCTTCCCCTTGGGTGGCGGCTCGGGCAGACCCCACCACAGGGCCACCCAGCCGCGGGCCCACAGTAGCCAGCGGGGCACCCAGCGGGCCGCCCATCATGGGCTGCCCACACCAGGTCATGCTGGGTCAGTCCGACTGGGTCAGACTGGACCAGGACCAGCTTTGGCCATTTTCCACTCTTTTGGCAATAATTTGAGCTACATGCATCTGTTTGACGATTTTTCTATGCCTCCGAGAACCTTGGATCGAGATGGTCCTTTCATTATATACCATTTGAGTTTTGGATAAAGATGGGGTATGGCTTGGTTGTATTAAACACGAATCCAACTGGGCCCTCAGGACTAAAATCCAATAAGTTACAAACCGGACATCCCATTGACACACTATCTATTGCAATGAGACCCCTATTACATGGCAGTCCTTTGAGATAATTCATTATGGGTCTTCGTGGAAGTTGGCGTATCAAACTGTGGCTTGTGGAGAAGACCCCCCCCCCCCCCACAGAATCAAGTGTGCTTTGTGTGGGAACCCTATGGATGGCTGTAAGATGAGAAAGGGATTCTATATGGGTTTGTGCCTAAGGATCCTACATGGGTCTGTGCATTGGGATCTAATGTGGGTATGCGTTCCAGTATCCTACTTGGATCCACAGTAGGAATCCATGTGGGATTACTCTAGGATCCTACGTGGCACTATTGTACTAGGATCCAATGTGGTTCTCATGATTTAGGATACTACACGGGTCTTCCTCTTAACAGAGTAAGGAGATTCATTAGTTAGATCTAATCATCTTTTCTTCCGTACCTATGTTATACCTGGTATGAGTTGAGTCTTTACCTATGTGGTAATAATATATGTGGAGTACCTTTTTGATTCATACCTTCGTGGTGATACCTTTGTGGTATTCTTCTGTGTGGCGTTACCTTTGTGGTACATACCTTTTTGGTCATACATTTTTTGTATTCTTCTCTATGGAATTACCTTGGTGGTAAATACATTCGTGGTTTTACCTTCGTGGTATTGTTTATTTTTTGGAATAGTTGAGCTTGGACTTTTGAGTTCGGCCTTTTGTTTCCTAATGATGGAGATGGGTTCACTTGAAAAATTAGGTATATGTATAGGCATATAACTAAGTAGGGTTGTCAGTTGTTTTCATGATTTTTGGTATATCCATTTGTGGATTTTGTGGGACCTTTGAGGGTCTCAAGGTCCCTATTGAGTATCTTTATACTCACCCTTTCATGGGCTACGCCCACACCTTGTCTTGTTTGGTGTAGACGACAGATAACATTGATCAAGGCTGAGGGTACCAGGATTGGCGGTAGCTCAAAGGTTGACATTAGATGAGGCGAACCACAGTGAGGACCATTCGAGAGTTATACCTACCCTTCAAGTAGGATCCTTGGCGATTTTTCATAGGATCTATTCCTGTTTACTTATACTTCCTAGTTTTCTTAGTCTTTCAAGTTGGGCTTGTATTCTGGCCCCCTTTCCTATCCATACACACCTTGTTTACAATATAGTTTTACTTTGTGCTTGTATCCTATTTTGTGATTAGATGTGTGAATTTACAAGTTATAAAGGAAATTCCTTCCTAGTTTTAGGGAATACACCTTTAGTTGCTAGTCTCCACCCCATGGACTTTGGAAGGCGGGCATGGGGTAGTCACGAAACAGGCCCTATGGGATGGGTCGTGATAAATTGGTATTAGAGGAGTCTGTTATACCATAGAAAATGGGACTATGGTATTTTAACGGAAATATTGTTAAGTGTTATGTGTGTGGTTATCAGTTTAAGGAATACAGTGTTGGTGCGGCGGCCGACGTATCCATACACCTGGACCATGGCTTCTGATTTTTGACTCAGTGCACAAAAACACAGATTTCCTGTGTGTTTTGAAAATTTATCCATGTGATTTATGGAGTCATCTCACCACGTATAACCAATTGACCATGTCGAACCTGTTTCTTTTCAGGATACCTCCACACAAAAAACAATCTAGTGTTCTAGGAAGAGTTCATTATGACATCCCACCAAGCAATTAGGCCTTGGTGCGGGGCCCTTTATCAGTAGAGGCACCCGCGGAGGCACTAGAAGTACCATTACTCGTTGGTCCACTGATTCCACTAGCCCTAGCAGCAGAGAGTGCACGCTTCTTGAGCACATTTCATGATTTCCAGCGCTATAGGCCACCCAGGTTCATGGGTGTGAGGGACCCATAGGCTGCGGAGAATTGACTAGAGGCTGTGGTGAGAGTCTTCCGACTAGTAGGGGAACCCGATGATCTCATGGTGATCTTTGATTCCAGTCTTATATAGGCATGTATAGGAATATGGTGGAGCTTGATGCTCCAGGGTCACGAAGAGATGACATTTCTATGGGAACACTTTGAGAGTCTGTTGCGGGTACAACTTTTACAAGCAACCCTTCACGCATTGCATATACATGTGCATCTTCATCTAGAGTAGGGTAGCTTGACTGTGGCTCAGTACTCACCGAGGTTCACCGACTTCTCAGGTTACTCCACTGATATAATGTGGGACCAATTATTCAGGGCCCAGACCTTTGAGTAGGGACTCAGTTGGGAGATCAGTTATTTAATGATTTCTCTCAACATCCCGACACAGGAGGGGGTGTTAGAGAGTGACCGCTTAGATGAGAGTTTTATTGTTGAGTAGTCACTAGCAGTGAGACCCACCATTGGGAATCACGTAGTTGATTCATCTGTAGTTCGATGTAGACATATGTCACAGAGGTCCAAGAAGACCAGACCTACTGGTGGACAACTATAGGATTTAGGGTCCGTTGTGCAGGGCACCCTAGACAAAACCAGTCATGCGAGGAGCAGGCAATGATACACATTCGTCGGGCAGGGACAAATGGCTCGTGACTGCCCGACCCACAGTATGGATGATCAGAAGACAGTCGAAGGATAGCTCTAGCAGAGACAAAGGTTCGACCAAGGAGGTCCGCATGGAGCAAGTTGACATTGCCGAGGAGCTGGTTGTGTAGCTGGATGTGGGAGAAGATTAAAGACGTTTCTGTCACCACCACTAGGTGGTCCACCCTGACCCTAGGGATCATGTTGATAAGGGAGAGCTCAGCTCCAGGATTCTAAGGACTACGACTATGGAGCTCCGGAGATGATACAAGGTATGATTAGTATATACTCCACATTATATCTTGTATTTATATACATCAGTTACAGTCACTATTTTATTTCCACTACCCTAGTTCAGAGATGGAGGATTCCAGTGGAGCCATTGGCTATATCCTTAATGGTAGAGACTCTAATGAGAGAGGATTCGACAATTACACAGGGGTTCCAGCAGTGTGAGATTACTCTAGGAGGCAACAACTTCCACTGGGATATTCTATTAGCGGTGTGAAGGCCTTACGATGTCATCTTGGGTATGGATTGGTATCTATAGTCCATGCCCAGATCGACAATATTAGGCCCAAAGGGTGTTTTTTCTACACTTATGGGACTAGGATTACCTTCACTAGTGAGAAGGGGGCCTTTTCTGCACAAGACGGACTAACCCGAAGGAGAGTGCATCCGATCACTTAATAGTCGGGTAGCCTTACCCGTGGAGTGGTTTATGTGGAGAGTCTGAGCTATCCAGTAGTGGTTGACTAGTATGCGGATTTCTTCCCT
This sequence comes from Viscum album, assembly GCA_963277665.1. Classification (NCBI taxonomy): domain Eukaryota; kingdom Viridiplantae; phylum Streptophyta; class Magnoliopsida; order Santalales; family Viscaceae; genus Viscum; species Viscum album. The sequence continues at coordinate 468,507,473 of OY728123.1, read as the reverse complement.
GATGATGTTCCAGGTCTTCCTTCTTGTAGATAAGTGTAATTTTACATTGAATTGTACCCCAGGTCAACACTGATATCTACACCAGTATATCGGATGGCTCCCATAGAGCATCATGAGCTTCGGGTACAGCTGGAGGACTTACATGGTAATGGGTTCATTCAGCTTAGTGTTTCTCCTTTGTCAGCCCTGATTTGGTTCACCAAGAAGGTGGATGGGAGATTTAGAATTTTTGTTGACTATCTGAAGAAGAACTAGGAGTCTGTGAGGAAAACGTACCTACTTCCGAGGATAGACAACCTCATTGTTTAAGTGAAGGGAGTACGATGGTTCTCGAATACAGTCCTCAGGTCAAGCTATCACCAGCTCATAGAAAGGGATGGGGATGGGTAGAAGATAGCTTCTAGATATCAGTATGGCCACTATGAGTTCTGGGTTATGCCATTTGGCATGAACAAAACTCCTTCAGTGTTCATGGGACTCATGAACAAGAACATTCAGCCATACCTTGCCCTCTTTGTAGTAGTCTTCTTCGACGACATTCTGATCTACTCGGCTACTGGGGAAGAGCATTCCTATAATTTGCAGGTAGTTCAGGACACACTACAAGATCCCCAGCTTTATGGTAAGCTCTCGAAGGGCTATTTCTGAATATGAGAGGTTCATTTTATGGGACATCTAATCTCGAAGGCTGGAGTTGTGGTGGATAAAGGGATGATTGAGGTCGTACTTTCTTGGGATCCACCTAGGAGTGTGATGGAGGTATGGGGTATCCCAGATATGGCAGGATACCTCTGAAGATTTGTGCTAGATTTCTCTAGAGTTGAGGAACCTTTATCATCATTGACGAAGTACGAGCAACCCTTTGTGTGGTCGGGGAGATGCCAGTAGGATTTTCAAGAGCTGAGGCAGAGGATGAATAGTTCCCCATCTTATGGCATTCGACGGAGGGCATTGGGTACGTAGTCTACTGCAATGAATCGAGGACTAGGCTCAGATGTGTCTTGATGTTGGATTGAAAATTTATCACATATGGTTCTCACCTGCTGAGACAACATGAGAATAACTATACTACCCATGAACTTGAGTTAGCAGTAGTGGTCTCCACATTGAAGATGTGAAAACACTATCTGATGGGTGAGAATTTTACTATCTACTCTAATAACTAGAGTATCAGGTATATCTTCTCCATGAAGGACCTGAACCTGAAACAATGATGTTGTATTGAGTTCCTACAGGACTATGACATTGAGATAGTCTATACTCCTAGGATGGGGAACGTTTTAGCAGATTCACTCAGCCAGAGATCTGGTATAGAGCTGCTAGGTACGACGATGGGGCAGCTGGTCGCTTTGCAGTTATCCTTTATAGATTGAGATGGAGAATCTCTTCTTCAGTCCCATACAGTCACTCCCCCCTCCTACAACAATGAAAGGAGGTATAGCATGGGGACACCAACTATGAGGATCGAAATTCTCAGATATCCACTTGATAGACCCCTGATGGATTTTCTAAAGGTGGGGAGCATGTCATCCTTTTCAAAAGACATACCATGGTACCGGTGTCGCTTCAAGAGGAATTGTTGAGGGAGTTCCACACATCCCCTCATGTGTTACATCCAGGAGTGGAAAAAATGTACGTGGACCTCCAACGACAGCACTGGTGGTAGGGAATGAAGAAAGTTGTAGCAGAGTTTGTCTCTCAGTGCCACACTTGTCAGCAAGTGATGGCGAAGCATCAGGTACCAGCAGGCATCGTTCAACATTAAAAGGTCCCAGATTTGATGCGGGAAGGGATATCCATGGATTTCGTGACAGGAATTCGACATATGTCAAAGGTTAATGATTCTATCTGGGTGATCATCTACCAAATCTCCAAGTCATCCCACTTTATACCGATTAGAGAGCATGGTTCTGTAGAGATATTGGGATGCCATTATGTTCAGGAGATTGTGAGGTTACATGGATTACCCTCGACAGTTGTCTCTGATTGTGATGAAAATTTCACTTTCCTCCTATGGATGGAGTTGGATGCGATTTTTAGGATGCATCTTCGTCTGAGCACCGCCTTCCATCCTTAGACGGATGGCCAGACTGAGCGATCTATTCAGACCCTTGAGGACATGTTGCATGCTTCTGTCCTCGACATTGGTCACAATTAGGAGGATCACATTCCCATGGGAGAGTATTCATACAACAACATCTATCACTCCTCCATTGGGATGACATCTTTTGAGGCTCTGTACGACCGACCTTTCATATCGCCTTTATACTGGACTGACCCAGGGGGGTCAGCACTCATGGGACAGATATGGTACCGGCTACCATGAAGAAGGTGCACTTTATCCAGGAGTGGATGAAGACTACACAGAGCAATCACAAGTCGTATGATGATAGAATACAGAGTCCTATGGAGTTCGAGGATGGTGACCAAGTCTTTCTACAGGTCTCAGCTTGATGAGGTTTGCGGAGATTTGGCCAGAGTGGAATGTTATCTCCAATGTTAAGGGGGCCCTTTAGGTCCTCATTAATGTTGGCGAGGTGGATAATCTCCTAGGACTTCCCTCTCAGTTTCACATGGCACATAGAATATTTCATGTATCCCAGATGAGGATATATTTACATGATCCATCGCACATCAATGACTGGGGTGAGCTGGACATCGATGATGGGGATACATTTTCAGAGGTTCTAGTGGAGATTGATGTTCAATATGAGATATTCATTTTTGGGAGATCGATACCTTTGGTTCATGTGCATTGGCCGCAAGAGAACCTCTTGGAGATCACATGGGAGAGATAGGCTCAGATTCATGCTCAGTACTCCCACATGTTTTTCTTATTTTTGAGATGTGGCTTTTGGGGAGGAAAATCCCTGAGGTGGGGGGAAACAAAAGGCTCGTAAATTCCATGTAATATTTTAATTATATGGGAATATTACAAGTTCTCGATAATTTACGGTGCATGATTCTGAGGTCTGGAGTTCCAGGAATGAATATTTGAACTTTTTTTATTGTATGATCAGTATACGTGAGAGCAGGTTTTTGTAACTTTTGAACAGTTTCTAAGAATTGAAATATGAGGAAACCGTTGAGCTCACAACACTAGTATTCACTTAAGGAGACCTTCACCTTGGCTGTAGTAGGTTGAGGGAGAATATTAGTTTTTGTGAATTTCGTGGGAGAAAATAAAATAAATTAACATTATTTTATTTTTGAAATTCAATCGTCTCAAATTGAATTTGGTGGTGGGGACTACCTGAGACTTGAACTCTCTCTTTAATGAGTGAGTGGGCACTTGGGTTCTTTTCCCATTAATTGTACCAACGTAAAATTAATTAATGTAACAATATTAAATATTTTAATTAAATTAACTTTATTTATTTGGAATTTCACCTCTTGGTAGATGGATTTGTTTGAAAAAGGAGAGCTTTGGAGAATTGTGAAGAAACAATCTCTCTAAATGGGCCACCTGACTGTGCTTGGTGACCCGAGGAAAGTCACTGGTAACTCGTGCTGGTGACCGGCCCTAGTGGGGCTTCAAAATGACATCCAGAACTTTCGCCGGGCACGATGACGTCAGCGGGGTGACCGCGCCGCCGGAGGTGGGCCAGATATAACATCCCATCTTTTTATAACATAAAATTTCATTACATTACACAAAACTGAGGATCTTTAAGGTTTAGTGTCTTGGAAACCAGGAACATAATACATGAAAACAACATTAAAAAATTCTTCTTAAACACCTGAAAGGATTCTCCTTAAGTTCATCCTAGGTTCATTACTGCATCTCATAACCTGGGGACATACATCAAAGGAAAGGGTGAGCAGAAGGCCAAGTAAGGGAAATAAGGGAAACATTTTACATATGAACTTGAGTTACATCAATAAAGTCGTGAAAGGAACTTTAAGGCATGAGAATGAAATCATGAGGCATATCATAATAAAAATAACATTTTTCATAACTTGAAGATGTGGCTAAAATATTTAATATTCACAATCGTTTCGTTTCACCATGGTCCATCCCCAAGGTGTCATTAAAAATTACCAAGGTTATTCACCAAGGCGTCGTTAAAAATGGTCATCTCTAGAGATTAAGTCTTTACCCAATGCAATGGAGCACTATCTGGGCGCACCCTTGACATGTCTTTATTATCATGTGAGCCACAAATATCACCATCAATCATTTCATAAACAACCCACATATCATAAAAGATATGGGTTTCATTTCGTAATCATAACGTTTTAAAAACTTCTTTAAAGACATGATCTTTATGTCACTTTAAACCCACAGAAAAGGGAAAGTGGGTTTTATGTATGTAAATCACAGAATTTAAAATAGAACATTTTGATATACATGTGAATACCCCTGTAGAAATAAGGGCTTTGAGTATTCACTTAATAACATAAAATATCTTTAGAAAAAAGAGAGAGACATTTTGAGACAAAAATTCTGCAGCATAACGACTATGTTACAAGGTTTTTAGAAAACATTGAAAAGAGAGGGGACATGGGTAAAACATTCATAAATGACCCATAAAATAGTACAGGGACAGAATATAAGGGATTTAAGAACATGGTAATAAAATTTGAAAATATACCATATGAAATGAAGAATATGAAAGGAAGACAAAAATAAGATTTCTCTTATGAAAATTCGGCAGCCTAACAGTGTTACATAAACTTCAACCAAAAATGAATTGATGAGATCAAATAGGGTCTCTCATCCTATGAACATAAAAGATCAGTATGATATATATAGATATCATACCCCAAAATAATAAAAAGGAACTTGCAAGAAATGACATGGAATTAGAACTTTGAAAAGGGAGAAAGGTGCAAGGACCACTTAAAAATTCAGCAGCCTAACGACGCCACTAAAACATCAAAATAATGAATTGAAGATATAAAATGGTGTCTCTAATCATATGGTCATAAAAGATCAGTATGATAGATATAGAGATAATAACCCAACATAAAAAAAAAGTAACTTGAAAGAATTGACATGAAAGTAGAACTTCAAAATTAGAAGGGTGAAGAACCACTTAAAAATTCGGCAGCCTAACGACGCCACTTAAAACTTCAAAATACTGAATTGAAGAGATCAAATGGGGTCTCTCATCATATGATCATTAAATATCTGTATGATAAATTTAGAGATCATACCCCAACATAATAAAAAGGAACTTTAAATACTTTACATGAAAATAGATCTTGAAATAATGAGAAGGGAGAAAGAATCTGTTACAAAAATTTCGGCAGCCTAACGACGCCACTTAAAACATCATAAAACGAAATAATGAGAGTAAGAGGGGATCTATCATTATGGGAAAATGAAAAGGTAAGTAAGAGGATTATAAAATAACACCTTTTAACATAAGAACATGGAGTATAAAAGAAATTACATAAAAGAGATTTTTTGAAAAGAAAGAGAGAGATCAGATCCCTTGCCTTAAAACGTAACTCTTAAAACTCAATGGTTTGGGCCTTGAAGGATTGGGGGAACCTTGGAAGGACTCCTTGGGAGTTACTGAGACCAGATATTCGTTGGGGGAGAGTGGGGAGTCGAAATGGATGAGAGGATGTCTTGGTATTTATAGGGAAAGTGAGGGGACAAGGCATTAATAGCCAAGGGACACCTCAAAAGTGCTTTTCTCAAAACCATGTGCTCTCCCTTGGAATTTACCATGGAGTTGGGCCACATGGGGCCCACTAAAACAATAATTCATCACCCTTGGCCGGCCAACCCTAAAAATATCTCATGACATCATCATGACACAGTTATGATGTCATTAAACATACTGAAACCCTAAAACTGTATTTTTACTATTCACTGAAAATTCAACTTTCTCAAAAAGATCCCAAAATTTCACCTTAACCAAATATCAATGCTCTGACAACAAAAATGAACTCCATTTTATAAACCTAATTTTATAATTATTTTTAATTTAATTTTTAAATAAATACACTATTCACCGAAAATTCATTTTTTTCAGAAAAATCCCCAAAAATTACCATAACATAATATTGACGCTCTGAGTTAAAAAAGGAAATCCATTTTATAATAATAATTTTCTAAATATTTTTAATTAAAAAAAACACTATTCACCTGAAAAAACAAATACATGAATAATAATTTTTGAAACTGTTATTTACCCATTTTATTAAATCTCATTACTTAATCTAGGTGTCTAAATTATATTAAAACTTTCTTTGAGTGAAATTACTAATCCATTTGGTCACATTACTAATCATAAGCGTAAAATCACTATTCAAAATTTACTATTATTAAAAAATAAATTTGGCCTTATTAGACTCTAAATTTCGTACTGAACATAATTGTAGAAGACCATTTTTTGAAAATCATTACACATTTTTATTTATTTAAGGTTTACATAAACATTTATAAAATATCATTTTTCTAAAATTCATCAGAATATGCATACTATATTTATCCGGACATTTGAAAATTCATAAACTTCATCATAAGAAGAAATCCCAATTTTTATTTAAAACAATGGATTACACAATGCAGTTACGGTCTCCTTACATAGCCCCTTATCACACCAGCATAGGACCTAAGTGTAATGTGTGCTAAGGTGAGAGAATTCGAGGGAGGATCGGCCAACATCGCACGAGTAGTAATTTCTATTAGTTTGAACTTCTCGAAAAGGCGATTCTGTTCTAGCTTCACACGATGAAGTTCGGCTTGGGTTTGGTCCAGAGCAAAGCCCAGTGGTGCTACCTCCTTCCTAAGTTCTATTAGATGGGCTTCAATTGGTCCAAGACTACTGGGTGAGGCCATCGAATCTTCTTTCTATATTAATTAACCAAGATTGCTTGTATTTAGAGACAATAGTCAAAACGTTTAGTTTCCAGCAGTCATATTGACCAACGGTCAAATTACAGTCAAAACCCAACAGTATCATTTTAATTATACTCATGTTATCAAATGAAACATTTTTTGTTAAGTATAAAAATAAAATAACACATAAAATTAGGAAACAAGATTTATTCAAAATTTCGGGTCGTTACAATCTTCCCCCCTTAAGAAATTGCATCCTCGCAATTTTTAAAATTGGGTTTTGAAATTTCATTGAAAGTCCCACATCGGAAAAGGAGTCGGTAAAATTATTACTTTAAAATAAAGAAAGGGAAGTAAAAAGTTCACCTGAGTTAACCCATACTAGTATCCCATTTAAGAAAACATGGACATGGAAGGAAAAAACAAAGGGTCAAGTTCTGGGGGAGAGTGATAGAAAACATGATTAGGAGAAATTTAACCATAAGAAAATCCCAAACTTATGATGTGTGTAAACGGTCTTTGATTACCAAGTAGGAAACGTAAACCAACAACGTTTTTGTTTTACATTCCATTTCATAATTTTGAGGAATTCATTTACTACATAGAAACATAAGAAAATAAACCTACCTTCATGTAGATTTTCATCATTTAATAAGTTTCTACCCAAAAATAATCTTTTCTCCAAATGATGAGCATTCAAAAACACTTGGTCTCATCAAAAAACAAGAATATTCTTATAGAGAATCACATAATCCACAAAACATTAACCATCTATTTCATCTATCTTTAAACATTATCCAAAAAACAGAAAGGGTAAGGTAAAAAAACTCTTCAAAAAGAAATAATCCCATATGAATGGAAACTACTTTTAAATCTTCAAAGTTCCATGGTACTACCAAGAGTTCATCATAGGCCATTCCGTAAATAAATGTCCTTAAAAATCCTCAAAACAAACCAAACTAAGATTGAAACCCAAATTCAAGAAAGATTTGATAACATAGTCTTCCAAGGTAAACATTATCATTCATCTCCAAACAACATCAACCACTCCTAACATCTTATAAAAAAAGTAACTAACCTAAACATATTTAACCCAAGATAGGTTAATCATTTCCATAAGTAAACTAAATTACTATAAGTATGCCTTAAATTCATCGATTCTTCAAAATATAAGTCAACCTTACTTCTCAATGAAAATAACGTAGTAATCTATTTACCTCGATCATATAGGGTCCCCAAAATAGTGAACGTATTCCAAAATAACAATAATCTTTTAATCCCCTAATCACCTCTTTCATATTAATATGGCAATCGTCACATTTCTTATCACATTGGTTGTTGGGACATGTTCTTCCATTTCCCACCATTAACTAAGAAGAGAAAGTACAACTAGGGGCTTAAATACTTAATCAGTAATCATGAAAAGGAACTTAAATCATATTAGGATAACTTGTAGAAGAAAAGTATACCGTAACTTTTGATCCCCTAGGTTTCAAACTAGGTTATCCATGATCATATATTCTTATGCGAATCTTTATTTTATTTTATCTTTGTTCCTTTAATAATGGTTTATACTAATCTTATGAATTTACCAAAGCATATCCCTTGGGAGTGTCGTAACCAAGAGTGCAGCAAGGCCTGTTGTCGTGTACCAGTTCCCGTTCGAGTCTAGATCAAAGCGGTGTTTTCGGGTTTTACCCCTATGTACATCTGTGCCAGAGCCACCTCTACCTGCTCGTATCCAGACATGGATGTATTTGCTTGGAAACCCATTACTCAATTATCACCAAAATACCAGGAAGATTTCCTATATATAAAATTTTCTATAGGCTTCTTCCAAAAGTTTTCATATCCTAATTTCCACAAATAACTAAACCATCCTTTGAAACCAACTATAACATCCCGTCTTTTTATAACATAAACTTTCATTACATTACACAAAACTGAGGATCTTTAAGGATTAGTGTCTTGGAAACCGGGATCATAATACATGAAAACAACATAAAAAAAATCTTCTTAAACACTTGAAAGGATTCTCCTTAAGTTCATCCTAGGTTCATTACTGCATCTCATAACCTGGGGACATACATCAAAGGAAAGGGTGAGCAGAAGGCCCAGTAAGGGAAACAAGTGAAACATTTTACATATGAACTTGAGTTACGTCAATAAAGTCATGAAAAGAACATTAAGGCATGAGAATGAAATCATGAGGAATATCATAATAAAAATAACATTTTCATAACTTGAAGATGTGGCTAAAACATTTAATATTGACAATTGTTTCGTTTCACCAAGGTCTATCCCCAAGGTGTCGTTAAAATTTACCAAGGTTATTCACCAAGGCGTCGTTAAAAATGGTCATCTCTAGAGATTAATTATTTACCCAATGCATTGGAGCGCTATCTGGGCGCACCCTTGACATGTCTTTATTATCATGTGAGACACATATATCATCATCAATCATTTCATAAACAGCCCATATATCAAAAAAGAAATGGGTTTCATTTCATAATCATAACGTTTTAAAAACTGATTTAAAGACATGATCTTTATGTCACTTTAAACCCACATAAAAGGGAAAGAGGGTTTCATGTATGTAAATCCCAGAATTTAAAATAGAAAATTTTGATATACATGTGAATAACCCTGTATAAATAAGGGCTTTGAGTATTCACTTAATAACATAAAATATCTTTAGAAAAAATAGAGAGACATTTTGAGACGAAAATTCTGCAGCATAACGGCTATGTTACAAGGTTTTTAGATAACATTGAAAAGAGAGGGGACATGGGTCAAACATTCATAAATGACCCATAAAATAGAAGAGGGACAGAATAAAAGGGATTTAAGAACATGTTATCGAAATTTGATAATATACCATATGAAATGAAGAACATGAAAGGGAGACAAAAATAAGATTTCTCTTAAGAAAATTCGGCAGCCTAACAGCGTTACATAAACTTCCACCAAAAATGAATTGATGAGATAAAATAGAGTCTCTAATCATATGAACATAAAATATCAGTATGATATATATAGATATCATAAACCAAAATAATAAAAAGGAACTTGCAAGACATGACATGGAATTAGAACTTTGAAAAGGGAGAAAGGTGCAAAGACCACTTAAAAATTCAGCAGCCTAACCACGCCACTAAAACATCAAAATAATGAATTGAAGAGATCAAATGGGGTCTCTCATCATATGGTCATAAAATATCAGTATGATAGATATAGAGATAATACCCCAACATAACAAAAAGGAACATGACAGAATTGACATGAAAGTAGAACTTCAAAACGAGAAGGGTGAAGGACCACTTAAAAATTCGGCGGCCTAACGGCGCCACTTAAAACTTCAAAATACTGAATTGAAGAGATCAAATGGGGTATCTCATCATATGATCATAAAAGATCAGTATGATAAATTTAGAGATCATACCCCAACATAATAAAAAGGAACTTGAAATACTTTACATGAAAATAGTTCTTGAAAAAATGAGAAGGGAGAAAGAATCCGTTACAAAAATTTCGGCAGCCTAACGATGCCACTTAAAACATCATAAAACGAAATAATGAGAGTAAGAGGGGATATCTCATTATGGGAACATGAAAAGGGAAGTAAGAGGAGTATAAAATAACACCATTTAACATAAGAACATGGAGTATAAAAGAAATTACATAAAAGATATTTCTTGGAAAGAAAGAGAGAGATCAGATACCTTACCGTAAAATGTAACTCTTAAAACTCAATGGTTTGGGCCTTGAGGGCTTGGGGGCACCTTGGGAGGACTCCTTGGGAGGTAATGAGACCATAAATTCGTTGGGGGAGAGTGGGGAGTCGAAATGGATGAGATTATGGCTTGGTATTTATAGGGAAAGTGAGGGGACAAGGCATTAATAGCCAAGGGACACCTCAAAAGTGCTTTTCTCAAAACCATGTGCTCTCCCTTGGAATTTACCATCGAGTTAGGCCAAATGGGTCCCCCCAAAACAATAATTCATCACCCTTGGCCGACCAACCCTTAAAATATCTCATGACATCATCATGACACAGTTATGATGTCATTAAACATACTGAAACCCTAAAATAGTATTTTTACTATTCACTGAAAATTCAACTTTCTCAGAAAGATCCCAAAATTTCCCCTTAACCAAATATCAATGAGCTGATTTCAAAAATTAACTCCATTTTATAAAAATAATTTTCTAATTATTTTTAATTTAATTTTTAAATAAATACACTATTCACTGAAAATTCATTTTTTTCAGAAAAATCCCCAAAAATTACCGTAACATAATATCAACGCTCTGAGTTCAAAAATGAAATCCATTTTATAAAAATAATTTTCTAAATATTTTTAATTAAATTTTTAATTAAAAACACTATTCACTCGAAAAAACTAATACTTGAATAATAATTTATGAAACTCTTATTTACCCATTTTATTGAATCTCATTACATAATCTAGGTGTCTAAATTATATTAAAATTTTATTTGAGTGAAATTACTAATCCATTTAGTCACATTACTAATCCTAAGCGTAAAATCAATATTCATAATTTACTATTCATCAAAAATAAATTTGGCCTTATTAGACTCTAAATTTCGTACTAAACATAATTGTAGAAGACCATTTTTAGAAAATCATTACACATTTTTATTTATTTAAGGTTTACATAAACATTTTTAAAATATCATTTTTCTAAAATTCATCAAAATATGCATACTATATTTATCCGGACATTTGAAAATTAATAAACTTAATCATAAGAAGAAATCCCAATTTTTATTTTAAACAATGGATTACACAAGGCAGTTACGGTCTCCTTATATATCCCCTTATGACACCAGCATAGGACCTATGTGTAAGGTGTGATAAGTTGAGAGAATCCGAGGGAGGCTCGGCCAACATCGCACGAGTATTAATTTCTATTAGTTTGAACTTCTCGCAAAGGCGATTTCGTTCTAGCTTCACACGATGAAGTTCAGCTTGGGTTTGGTCCAGAGCAAAGACCAGTGGTGCTACCTCCTTCCCATGTTCTATTAGATGGGCTTCGATCGGTCCAAGACTACTGGGTGAGGCCATATAATCTTCTTTCTATATTAATTAACCAAGATTGCTTGTATTTAGAGACAATAGTCAAAACGTTTAGTTTCCAGCAGTCATATTGACCAATGGTCAAATAATAGTCAAAAACCAACAGTATCATTTTAATTATACTCATGTTATCAAATGAAACATTTTTGTTAAGTATAAAAATAAAATAACACATAAAATTAGGAAAAAAGATTTATTCAAAATTTCGGGTCGTTACACCACAGGTCGTCGGTTGCGGCGGAGCTAGGGCGGCTATAGGCATTCGGCAGCCATGAGAAAGGGTTGGCGGCGTGCGACCACACCGCCATGCATGGATGAGACACAGCAGGATGCCGCAAAGGTGAAGTAGGGTTGTCTACTCGCTGTTTGTAATCGGTGGGGGCGTGGAGCACCTCCGTGCCGTGTGTGTGGTCTGGTCTTCCAGCTAGCTGGGGTGCCGAGTAGGACCCTTGGTCCCGCTTGCCAGTTGTCGGCGCCACATGGCGCTGGCCGATCGACTACCCATCCCAAACAACAATTCCATTCAGGGAACCCAAGGGGTGCCTCCCCCTTGGTTGGCGGCCAGGGCAGACCCCACCACGGGCCCACCCAGCCGCGGGAAACGCAGGCCAGCTGGCCACCCAGCAGGCCGGGCCGCACTGGCAGGATGGGCCGGACCAGACTCAACAGTTCGTGTCGGACCCAGCTGGTTGGGCCAGACCCAAGGATGAACCCTGGTCATCCTAGGCCGAGACACGATGGTTCGGACCATACTCGGAAGAGCTTCGAGCCTTTTACACTCTTTCGTCCATAAGTTGAGCAATGAGCATCCATTTTACAAACCATCTGCAGCACCTAGAACCCTGGATCGAGATGATACTTTTGGTATACCCCATTTTTGTTTTTGATAATGTTGGGGTATGGCCAGGTTGGATCGACCATGAATCAAACCGAGCCCTCAGGACTGAAAGTATAATAACTTACAGATCGGGCATCTGATTGATGCACCATCTATTGCGTTGAGACCCATATTACATGGCTGTCCTTTGAGATACTTCTTTATGGGACTTCGCGGAAGTTGTAGTATCAACTTGTGGCATGAAGAGACGACCTTCCTAGAATCAAGAGATCTTAGTGCGGGAACCCTGTATCTGGCTATAATTCAAGAAAGCGAACCTATGTGGGTCTGTCCCTTTGGATCATATGTGCGTTTGTGCTTTGTGATCCTACATGGGTATGTGTTCCAGTATCCCACTTGGATTCACTCTAGGAATCCATGTGTTATTACTCTAGGATCAAACATGGGTCTATTGTACTAGGATCCTACGTGGGTCTGACGATTTAGGATCCTATGTGGGTCTGCCTCTTAACAGAGTAAGATGGTTCAGTAGTTACATCTAATCATCTTTACTTCTGTAACTAAGTTATACCTGATGTAAGCAGTGTCTTTACCAATGTGTTAATCGTATGTGTGGTGTACCTTTGTGATGCATACCTTCGTGGTGATAATTTTCTGGTATTCTTTTGTGTAGTGTAACCTTTGTGTTATAAACCATCGTGCTGATACCTTTGTGGTACATACCTTCGTTGTGTTACCTTTTTGGCATTATTTCCTTTGTGGGACTATTGAGCTTGGGATTTTGAGTTGGGCCTAGTGTTTCCTCATAATTGAGATGGGTTTACTAGAAAACATAGGTATATGTAAGGGAATATACCTTAGTAGTGTTATCAGTTGTTTTATTTATTTTTGGTTTATCCTCTTTAGATTTTTTTGAGAACTCTAAGGGTCTCGAGGTCCCTACTATGTATCGTTATACTCACCCCTACATGGGCTATGCCAGCACCTTGTTGTATTTGGTGCAGACGATGGACAACATTTATCGAGTTTGAGGGTACCAAGACTAGGTGTATCTTGGAGGTGGACATTAGACCTGGTTTAAAGTAGTGATGACCATTTGAGAGATGTACCTTCCCTGAAGGTAGGATCCTTGGCAGGTTTCATAGGAGCTGTTCTAGTTTACTTTTACATCCCAGTTTTCTTGTACTTTCTAGTTGGGCTTGTATTCTGGTCCCTTTTTCTTTCTATACACACCATGTTTACTATATAGTTTAACATTGTGCTTTTATTCTGTTTTGTGCTAAGTTATGTGAATTTATAGGTTAGTGAGGAAATACCTTCCCAGTTTTAGGGAATACACCTTTAGGTGCTAGTCTCTAGCCCCATGCCTATGGTAGGGGGGCATGGGGTTGTCATGAAACGGTCCCCAGGGGACGGTCCGTGACAACATTGTACATTACACTATCATTTAAATTGATGGGATATGGAAAACAAGAATATACATAAGATGGTTACATAGTAATGTTTAATAAAAAAATATACTTCCGTATTTAGAGGAAGAAAATATAAGTGTTATGGGAACACATAGTGAAATCCATTTTAAATGGAGGAATATCACTTCAAAAATAATCCACTAATAGATAAAATGTCAACATGGATACCATCCATGCACAATTTGGAATATGTGGACCATCTGGAATCAACATCGAGTCTCATTCTCCTTTAATAGTATAAACTGCCCATTTAGGCTAATAAAGGAGACCATCCAGATACAAAAAAATATATTTTATTTAAGACTTATTTTCAAAAACATACATGATACAGAATCTGAATTTTATTAAATAGAACAAAAATCTCCAAAAAAAATCAAAATTTGATTAATAGAAAGATTAATAGGGGCATTTAAGACTATACTATAATGTAACACATAAACGATTAGAAATCACTATGATAAAAGGAATGAACGTCATAGATTGATTTATCAATTATAAAACATGGGAGGATGTGATGTTATAAGAGACATAGGTACCAAATAAGGATATTAGTACAATGGATGAAATATTTAATTGTACCTCTCATTACATTATATCTTTCATCATAATACCAAAGAGACTAATCCATAGTTTAATGATTCTTTTTTTGGATTAATGGGGTTAGAACACCAGTTATCATGAATAATATGATGTTAAAAATTTTTATACCAATAAAATCTAGAGGTTATCACATTGAAATGTGGTAACGATACTTCATAATCACAAAATGTTACCTATGATTCTAAAATATATATCAATATTTTTTTAATGATTGTATAAGGAGGCCAAAATTTCTACAATGGAACCATGTAAGTTTTCCATTAAAAAATTACTATATATGATATAGAATAAGTCTAATTTTATGATAAACTACTATGGTTACCACTATGAAACTCATCCCCTTTCCTTTTCCCCTTAATGAGGCCACCCAATCATATATTGTGATGGGTATGAACTCCCATTAAACCCGACTATATAGAAATGTAATTTTACACTATGAAGGAATAATCTATAACATCACCATACAAGGTGATATTAAATTTGAAAACATTAGATAAAATTTATTCCAAAATTCCTATCTCAAAATATCAATTTTTCATATTCTCATTCAATAGATCCTCATGTGATAAATGAACAATCTAGTTAAAATATTTGGAATATTGGCTCACTGTCCATTGACTGTTCGAATGATTAGTGAACTCTAATTACATAGATAAAAACATTGAAAGTAAACAATTAGACCATGAAAATAGAAATAAATTCGTTCCACTTAATCTAATGTAATTTTTTGTAAAATATAAAGAATCCCACTACCCTCTATTATGACCTTCTTCTTGGAATATGTCACATTTCCCCTTAACAACTCCACATGTCTCCATGAACACAAATATTCGATCTACCATTTTTTTCCAATCTTATACATCATTAAGATAATTAGTAACATGGAATTATAGTTTATTAATATAAAGGAACGATATGAATTTATCTATACTATCATCATTAAAAATTACATCATTTTATTCTAAATTTGGAATATGTGTATCAACATGGCCTAGAGCGTCAACAACATAGACAACATAAACTACACGGTTATGGTCAATAGGAGGGTTCACTTTTTATGGTTCATCAGAGGTCCCTACAAAGGTATATTAAAATTTATCATTAGGTTTATATTACTATAGAAATCAATATCTTAAAAGGAAATGTATTGATGTGATATGAATGAAGTAACTCAATCATATAACAGTTAACAATGAAACAAAATTCTCAATTGTATTATTTGGAAATATTACATAATTAGTTCATCCAATTTATCAGTGACAATTTTACCATAAACCATGGTAAATTATTGGTTTTTAATATATTATATTCCCATGTAGTCACATGTAACTAAAACACAACATATCATTTTAAAATATTTCATTTATAATAAATTTAGTTTCGCCAATAGCTTGTGATGCTTGCAACATCAGGTTTAAATGAAAATAATATGTTAATATAATATATAAAGATAACAATTATAAAATATATTTTATGATTGATGGTATTAATTATACCACATTATTATGAAAAAATGGTTACATATTTATTAGAAAAAAATAATAATCCTTAAAATTAAAAATAAATGTTTAATGAAAAAAATTAATTATTTTTTCAGAATGATTCCTTATTCACTCATCAAAATCATAATGTAAAATTATTTTTTATCACATTTATAAAATTAATTCAATTTTTTAAAATTATTTATAATCATATTAGTATTATATCTGGTATAATTGATGATATTTTCATGAATTTTTTTATATTTTTATGAATAGTGAAAAATAATGAATTTTAATCCAATCTTCATATTCAATTAAATAATTTATAATGTATAATTATATTCATAATAGGTTTTATAGTAAAATTGAATAAATTTTCGATAAATTATTCCTTTTTAGTAATTGGTAGTATTTTTTATATTGCTTTATTTATTAAAAACGTTGTTTACTATGGAACATCATTCCTTTAAAAACCTGATTTCTCATTGTGTCTATGATATAAATTTTAAATTAATATTTTCCACTAATATGAATTTAATTTATAAAACATTAATCCATATTAATAATAATACTTTTATATAGTATCTAATATGTCAAAATTAAATTTTAACCCAAATGTATAGCTGGAAAAATTAAATTTAAAAAGTTAATTAAAAAAAGGATTTACTATTGGAAAAATATAGAAGATAAGGGATAAAAGAACATAAACAATTTCCATAAATTTATTTAATGGAAATATTTTAACATTATATTGCCTCAGGCTGCATAATACTTCAATTGGGAAAATTTTATCTTCTGAAAAAAGTTTGTACTCATTTTTATATCAAAAAATTAAAAATTTCCCACTAACCTCACATTTAAAAAGCCACCAACTCTCCTATCTTAATCCAAAAAATAAAACACTTTTGGATTATACTTTAATATCAAAAATCACATCCAATAATCCCTCTAATAAATAATTATGATTCTTATTTTGATTATTTACAACATATAAGGGTTTAGTGCAAACCTATGGATGAATGGAAATAAAGAGGAAATTCTCTTCAACAAGATTTTTTATTTTAATTATTCTTCCACCTAAAAAAATTATTTTGAATCGATTGTGATAAAATAAATTCAGTATATCACATATAATTTGATGTTATTATGATATTTTGATGACCTGAAACCGCCAAAATTTCCATAAAATGTAATATGAAACAATCATCCTTGTCCATAGTGGTCGACCACCCCATGAATCAATTTTATTAATTATTAAAATACCCCTATAATTAGTGGTTATAATAATTTATATAAATTATATAAATTATATTCAAAACATTTTTGTACTGATGTGGTGGTGTTTTCACACTCTTTTCCACATAATTTTTATATTTTTATTGAATTTTCAATTTAAAAATTTTGTTTTTCATTAAATAATTGATAATTAATGTGATTTTTTACTTTTTTTATTTATTAAGTTTTTAATTTTATTCAGTTTAATTTTTTAATCAATTTCTAGTTTATTTAATTGTTTGTTGTGTTTATTTTGCAGGTGTTGCTGCGTGTTGTGGTTCCCTCATGGTCACGGTGGCACGTCTCACCATTTGACTCACGGTCTCAATGTGAGCTTCACTCACATTGCTTCCTTCACCCCCACACACCACTTCACTCACTTATTCCAAGCCACCATTTTAGCAAGATGGTGAGACCATGAAAATCATTCAAGGTGCCACCGTTTTCTACCCATCATTTCCCACCACTTTTGCACCCTTTCATCATGGTGATTGTCTCACCATTCCAGCACCCTCCTTCGCACATCAAGAAAAAAAATAAGTGCACAAACCATAAACAGTAAATCACAATAACTCACATATCACAACAGCACCGCAATCAATCTTCATCCCAGAATAAAAAAGAAACAGATCTTGAATCCAAGAAATCAAAACTTTGGGAACATGGTGAGAACATAATACTATAAATTGGATTTCTGAAGGCCATGTGTTGGTGAATTCAAACCTTTTACTGGAATCCACCTGAACCTTCTGCCTTCACCCCTGTCTGCAAGAGACCCCGCTGCCCAGCTCAATGGAACGAGTCCCTCTACATCTCCCAAAGCCTCCGTCGAACCACCACAAACCCTAACCGAGCTTGTAACGACCCAAAAATTCATCAATGGAAATCCCTCTTGATATAATTAAACGTCTCTTTATGTTTATATAAAATGTAAACTTCTATTGTTTTACGTTAAGAATTTTGACCGTTTCTAATATAGTGGTTGAACAGTGATCACATGATTAGTATAAATATAGGGATTTAACAAATCCAATTTTCTGAGACAAAAGAAGCGATGACCTCATCTAGTAGAATTTCTCTATACAAAGCCCATTTGTCAAATTTCGGAAAAGAGGCAGCGTCCTTGGGCTTCACTCTTGACCAAGACCAAGTTGAGCTTCACCATGTCAAGATCGAACGGGACCGTCTATGGGAAAAGTGGAAGTTGGGAGAGATTACCAATCGAGCGATGTTATCCGAGCCACCCTAAGAGTCTGTCACCATCGCACACCTTACCCATAGGTCTTATGCGCCTATTTCAACGGGTTATGAAACAAATCGCTAGTACTATGTTCATGTATATTATTTTTGTATATAATAATGAATATACCTCCTTGTCTTTTTTGATACATTGTAAATAGTTTTTAATGTACAAATAGTGTTTTTAGTTATTATTTAATTAATAGTTCTATTTTTTTAAATTAAGGGTTTTTTGGATTAAATTATATTTTAATTAAATATTATTATTGTTATTAAATTAATTTTTTATTACATATAAATGATCTTATAATTTTATGAATGTAATTATAATTTTTATTATGGTCTGAAATCCATTTCACTCAAAACCCATGAATTTTCGATAAATGTTCGTTTTTATTTTAAAAGTGAAAATTAACATATTTTGTAAATTATATAGATAAAATAAATTTTAATTCTAGAATCAGGATGTCGAAATAATCCAACGGTGAATTTTTCATAATTTTCTGAGACTGTCTAATTTTTGGGTAAAAATTAAATACCGTTTAAATATATAATGTGTTTTATGACATCCTAATGACCCCATAGTGATGTAATAAAATACTATAAACATTATGTTCGGAAAATATATGTTTTACCATTAAAATAATGGGATTTTGGGTTTGTTTGACCTACTTTTCAAAGCATTAATGGACCCCTCCAGACTTATTAAACATCTTGTCTTTTTAAATTATTTTCCATGGGAGTGTGACTCACCACCACATAAGCAACCTCATTATTTTAAGAAATTAGGACATTTGACATATGAAATATTGTCTTTCTCTTCCCTTTTCCAAAAACCATGGGAAAAAACGATGGGGTGGTTTGTGGTTTGGATGAATTTAATATAAGGGGTCCCAAACCTAAATAATAAATAATTCCCTCACCTTTCCTATATAAACCCACCCATGCTCCTACTTCCTCCTTACTCAAAGCCTTTGAAGTTCGTCCAAAATCTACCCTACTCTCTCTATAATCCTGCCAATGTGCCCCAAGCTCCCACAAAGCCTCTCACAAGCCTCTCTCAAGCCTTTGGAAGCACACTTCCATGTAAGGTTTTTTTTCTTCCTTTCTCATTTTTTTCAAATTTTCTTTAAGTTGTTTTCGCTTTTAGTTTCAATTATGAATGTAGTTGTATGGTTTCTCACCTCCCTCATACTTCCCTCTTTATGTTTTAATGATGGTAGACCCCTTTCTCTCTCATTAAATGCCTCCCATGTACACCCATTACTATACCGAAATGCTGAAAGGAACTTCTCTCTCCTCTTTTACATTCAAGCTATAATTTTGTATCATGAATCTAAATTCCATTAAAATTTTTGGGAAATGTATCTATATGACCTCCTTACATTCCATTACATGTAAATATGATGAGGAGCCCCTTCCTCTCTAATCAACCATTTTTATGAATTCTTATGTCACGACGTCACACTGCCGAAATCACACCGATTTTCTATGCCAATGTCATTGTGTAGTGAATACCATGCTAATTTCACCATCAATGGTATTCACCTTTATGCACATTTACATATTTCTTATAATGTTTCATGTATGAATTCCACATTTCATTATCATGGAATAAACTATTATGTTTTATGAATCCAGGTTTTATGGTCCATGTGGCACACTTATGCATGAAACGAAATGTTTAAGAAGGGTGCGCCCTTATAGCGCTCCAATCCATTGGGTAAATTATAGTATCATGATACGTCACGTGCAATGAGTTTTGACTCATGATAATTCAATTTCAAAGAGAGTTTTACACGTGCTTCATGTGCAATGAGGATTTACTCATGCTCCATGTGCAATGAGTCTTGGCTCCTGCTAATTCCATGTTGAGTGTTGTTGCCACGTTTCCATGTTATGATTATCATGATTTATCATGCCTTTATGTTCATGTTTATCTTGTTCTCTATTGATATGACTAATTTCTAACATGTATTGTTATCCTCATGTTATTCCATGTGTATTCCCTTACTGGGCTTTATAGCTCACCCTTTTCTTATGCATGTCCTCAGGTTATCCCATGCAATGCAAAGTAAGAGGGAATGTTGTGGTCATGCAAAGGATGTTTTCTATAATGATGTTTTATTTCATGTTTTAAGTTTTTATTTAATGATAATAATCCCCAAACACAGTAAACCTCTCGATCTTCATTGTCTTATCAAGTGATGTTTTATGTAATAAATCATGTTTTAGTTGTAATAAAAAGGAGGGTTGTAATAGTTGGTATAAGAGGACGAGTTTAGTTATTTTTGGGATTAGGATTAGAAAACCCTAGTAAAGACTTAGAGACAAGACTATGTATAATAAAAACATCCCAAAGTTTTGGTGACTATTGAGTAAGTGGGTTATCAAGAAAATACATCCCTGTCTGGATACAAGAAGGTAAAGGCAGCTCTGGCACAGATGTATCTTAGGGGTAAAACCCAAAAATACCACATTGAGCTAGACTCGAATGAGAACTGGTGCACGATAAGGAGCCTTGCTGCACTCTTGGTTATGACACTCCTGGGGGATATGTTTTGATAAATTCACAAGATTAGTATAAACCCTTATTAATGGAATTGAAAAAATGCCCATAAGAATATATGTTAGAAGGTAGATCATGAAAAGCCTAGATTGAAGCCTATAGACTCATGAGTTAAGGAAATAAAAGTTTTTTTTATAAGTCATAAACATTTGTATTTGGATTACCCTTTATGTGTTACCCATAACATTCCTTTTATTCCAGCCAATGGCCGGTAATATGAGGACTTGGGCTAAAAACCATTGTGAAGATCAGTGTGATGACTGTACTAATGAGATGCCCAATCCAATCAGAGCGGGAATCTCGATCTTTGTCACACTTCTCTCTCAGCTAAATCGGTTTTTGAATAGAAACACAGGTCAAGAGGAACGTTCAACCCCGCTATGAAAGAACAAGTTTCTATCGAGAGCTTCATGAGACAAAGGCCTCATACTCTTAGTGGATCATCTGATCCCACGATCACTGAACAATGGATCAACTCCATTGAAAATATCTTATCAATCCTTCAATTTTATGAACAAGAGAAGTTCCTCCTGGAAGATTATCATATAGAGGGTGAAGCTGATCAATGGTGGACGTTGATCAAAAATATGAATCATGAGGAGGAGATCGAGGTGTTGGAATAGAAGGATTTCCGGAAGATGTTTTCGATAAATATTTTTTGCGCACCCTCCAACTTAAGATTAAAAGGGGCTTCCTTTCCCCCAAGAAAAAAGACAAAGAATCTAATGGAGCATATGAGGAAAACATCACAAGGCTTGCACAATATGTTTCCGGCTTTTTCGTTACCCCAACATTCAATGTTGACCGCTTCTTTGGTGGGTTGAAGCCTAGCCTACGGAAGGCATTAGCAATCCATGACTTCGATAGCTATGAGGATATTTTCTGATGTTCCATCAAGGTAGAAATGGAGGTAGAAAAATCAAACGGGTATCATGGGGATAAGAAGCGTAAGTTGGACTGTAATGATGGTGGTCTGATGGATAAATCCAATAGTGCTAAGAAGATCCAGCACCCCACTTTCCAAAAGTGCAGAAAGAAGCACCCTGGAAATTGCATTAAGGGGATGAGGAAATGCTTCATGTGTGGAAGAGAAAGGCACCTAGCTGTTAACTGTTGGCAAGAAAGACCCATGGATGTGACAGAGGAGAGGAATGCTTCATTCAAACCTCAACGCGTTGTTCATTACTAAAAATTCAAAGAACCAGGGCATCTTGAAAACTAGTTCCCTAATCCAAGGTTTTGTGGAGGCAACCAACAACCTCCAAGGCAGCAAGGAAGAGCTTATTCCATCATTTCTGACGAAGCCATCCCCGAAAATGAAGTGGTGACAGGTATGCTAGTTATTCAATCAAAAATAGCGAATATACTTTTTTATTCAGGTTCTACGCATTCTTTTATATCTTTAATGTTTAGTAGAACAATCCCATCACCTCCACAAATCATGGAAGTGAAGATGTCGGTGAGTACAACAAATGGGGAAATCATTGCATCCCATGAATATAAGTCCCCCTTGTTTTAATCTCTGGATTGAATTTCCTGGAGATCCTCATCATACTCCCTCTGGTGGAATTTGATGCAATTCTTGGAATGGATTGGATTTCTTTATATAGAGCCAGCATAAATTGTTGGGAGAGGGAAATCACTCTCCATATGGAGAATCAACCCCCGATTCCTTAAAAGTGTAAGGAGGAAGATGAACCTCCTTTAGCTCCATCATCTCAAGCATGGATATTACTACCCTATGAGCACGCGTATCTGTCTCAGATGATTGAGTCCATGGAAGAAACCATCCTTGAAGAAATGCCTATTGTGAGGGAATTCACTAATGTGTTTCCCGAGGAACATCATGGTTTCCTCCTAGAAGAGATGTTGAATTCTCAATTGAAATTATACCCAGGGAATTACCAATATCAAAGACTCCATATAAAATGGCTGTTGTGGAGCTTGAAGATATGAAGAAACAACTACAGAAGAATCTAGATAAAGGGTTTATACGCCCACGTGCTTCACCATGGGGTTCACCAGTCCTCTTCATCCAGAAGATGGATGGGTCAATGCAGATTTTCATCGATTATCGTGAACCTAAAAAAATCACGATATAGAACAATTATCCTCTCCCACGAATTGATGACTTGTTCAATCAGCTACATGGAGAACAATACTTCTCCAAGGTGGACTTATGGTCAGGATATTATCAAGTAAGGGTGAAGAAGGAAGATATCCCCAAGATTGCTTTTCGCACAAGATATGGGCACTATGAATTCATAGTAATGCCTTTCTGACTCACTAATTCTCTAGAAATATTCATGGACATAATTAATAGAGTCTTTTGAGATTACCTCAACAAATTTGTGTTAGTCTTTATAGACGATATTCTAATATACTCCAAAAGCAAGGAGGATCATGAGGAGCATTTAAGAACTGTACTAGAGACTTTGTGCAAGGAGAAGCTCTATGAAAAGTACAACTTGTGTGATTTATGGTTGAAAGAGGTCTCATTCTTGGGCCATAACATCACAAGCAATGTGATATCTGTCGATCCCTCTAAAACAGATTCAATTGAGGGATGGTCAAGGCCAACTTCTGTAACAGATATCCGTAGCTTCTTAGGGATAAATGGATATTATAGACAATTTGTGAGGAATTTCTCACAATTTTACAACCCTCTTACCAAGATAACTCGGAAGGTAGTAAAGTTTTCTTGGATTTATTAATGCGATGAAAGCTTCAAGGAGTTGAAAAGGAGGCTTATCACTGCGCACATGCTCACATTACCCACAAGTGGGGAACTTTTGTGGTATTCAATGATGCTTTGATGAAGGGATTAGGTTGTGTATTGATGAAGAATGATAAAGTGATATCCTATGCCTCATGGAAGTTGAAAATCCAAGAGTGAAACTATTCAACACATGATCTGGAGTTGGCAGTAGTGATCTTTCCCATGAAAATCTGGTTGCATTATCTATATGGGGAGAAATGTGAGATATATACTGACCACAAGAGTCTTAAATATATATATTCACACAGAAGGAGCTTAATATGCACCAGAGAAGAAGGATAGTGGTCATCAAGTATTATGACTGTTCAATACATTACCACCCTGGGAAAGCGAACAAGGTGGCAGATGCACTATGTAGAAAGGACCCAATGATTCCATCAATAATGAGAATTAAGAAGTATCCAATATTCTTATAGTTGATGAAGATGGACATGGGAATCATAAATAAGGGAACACCATCATTCCTTTCACAAATTATTGCTCAACTGTATATTTTGGAAAGGTTAAAGGATTCTCAAAAATATGATGTGGGAATTCAGGAAATGGTGGAAGCTATCCAAAAAGGGAAATCCTTGGAGTTTAAAGTTAATTAGGAAGGAATTATGCTGTTTGGGAAAGTTATATGTGTTCCATCAAGTCCAGAGCTGAAGAAGGATCTTTTTGATGATGCACATAGTTCAAAATTCTCTATTCACACATGGAGCACAAAGATGTATCGATATCTCCGAGAAAACTATTCGTGGGATAATATGAATAAGGAGATCGCTGAATATACATCAAAGTGCCTTGTGTGTCAGCAAGTGAAGGAAGAGAGGATGAAGTTTAGGGGGACGATGCAACCATTTCCCATACCAGAATGGAAATGGGAGAACATCAACATGGACTTTGTCACCGGACTTCCTAGGATATCCAAAGGAAACAATGCAATCTGTGTTGTTGTGGATCATCTTACAAAGACTGCACACTTCATTGATATTCGGGAGGATTTCTCTTTGGAACAACTAGCACGGATATATATCAGGGAAGTCGTAAGATTTCAAGGAGTACCACTATCTATTGTGTCTGACTGAGATCCAAGATTCACCTCTAAGTTTTGTAAGAGTCTTCAACATGATCTGAATACTGAAATGAACTTCATTACGGCCTATCTTCCTCAAACTGATGGCCAATCCAAGCGGACTATCCAAAAAATTGAGGACATGTTGAGAGCATGCTCAATTGACTTTAATGGAGGATGGGATCAATATCTTCCTCTGGTTGAATTCTTCTACAACAACTGTTTCCACTCAAGCATAAAAATGGCACCATATAAAGAAATTTATGGGAAAAGGTGTAGAACACCGGTGTGTTGGGATGAGGTTGGTGAACGTAAGCTAATTGGACCCGAAATGGTCGAGGAAATGGTGGAGAAGGTGAAAACCATTCAGCAACATATCAAGGAAGCCCAGAGTCGATAGAAGAGTTATGCAGATAATCATCGATGAGACCACGAGTTTAAAGTGGAAGACTTGGTGTTTCTAGACATATCTCCGTGGAAGAAGGTCATGTCGTTTGGAAAGAAAGGGAAGTTAAGTGCAAGGTACATCGACCCCTTCGAGATTCTTGATCATGTTGGGGCTATGGCCTATGGACTAGAACTTCCACCAACCATGGCCAAAGTACATGATGTATTTCATCTATCCCTCTTAAGGAAGTACATACCGGACCCTTGACATGTACTCACTTCCTAGGTGGTACAATTGGAAGATGATCTCTCTTATGAGGAGCAAGCAGTGAAGATCCTAGATCATGGAGAAAATGTTCTACAAAATAATGCAATGCCCCTTGTCAAGGTTTTGTAGAGAAACCACATGTTTGATGAAGTGACTTGGGAATCAGAGGAAATGATAAAGGTGAGTTACCAACATCTGTTTTAGTGTGGGGAAAAGGAAATTTCGAGGGAGAAATTTCTTAAGGGGGGAATATTGCAACGACCCAAATTTTTATTAATAGAAATCCATCTTGAACTAATTAAATGTATGTTTATGTTTATATAAAATTTCAACTTCTTTAAATTTATGTTATGAATTTTTACCATTGCTAATATAGCTGTTGAACAGTGATCACATGATTAGTGTAAATATAGGGCTTTATCAAATCGAATTTACACAGACAAATAAAGCGATGACCTCATCCATTAGAATTTCTCTATATGAAGCCCATTTTTTGGAGCTCAGAAAAGAGGTGGCATCCTTGGGCTTCTCTCTTGACCAATCCCAAGCTGAGCTTCACCATGTCAAGATCGAAAGGGACTGTCTACGGGAAAAAGTGGATGCTGATAGAGATTACCACTCGATCGATGTTATCTGAGCCACCCCAAGAGTCTGTCACCATCACACACCTTACCCTTAGGTCTTATGTGGCTATTTTAAGGGGTTATATAACAAATCTCTAGTACTATGTTCATGTATATTATTTTTGTATATAATAAGGAATAAACCTCCTTGTCTTTTTTGATACATTGTAAATAGTTTTTAATGTACAAATAGTGTTTTTAGTTATTATCTAATTAAGAATTCTATTTTTTAAATTAAGGGATTTTTGAATTAAATAATATTTTAATAAAATATTTTTATTATTATTAAATTAATTTTTTATTAAATATAAATGATCTTATAATTTTATGAATGCAATTATAATTTTTATTACGGCCTGAAAGCCATTTCTGTCAAAACACCTGAATTTTCGATAAATGCCAGTTTTTATTTTAAAAGTGAAAATTAACATATTTAATAAATTATTTAGATAAAATAAATGTTATTTCTAGAATCAGGATGTCGAAATTATCCAACGGTAAATTTTTCATAATTTTCTGAGACAGTGAAAGTTTTGGGTAAAAATTAAATACCGTTTAAATATATAATGTGTTTTATGACATCATAATGACCCAATAGTTATGTAATAAAATACTATAAACTTTATTTATGGCCAATAAATGTTTTACCATTAAAATAATGTGATTTTGGGTTTGTTTGACCTACTTTTCAAAGCATTAATGGACCCCTCAATACTTATTAAACATCTTGTCTTTTTAAATTATTTTCCATGGGAGTGTGACTTACCTCCACATAAGAAACCTCATTATTTTAAGAATTTCGGACTTTTGACTTATAAAATCTTATTTTCTCCTCCCTTTACCAAAAACCATGGGCAAAAACCATGGTATGGTTTGTGGTTTGGATTAATTTAATATAAGGGGTCCCAAATCTAAATAATAAAGAATTCCCTCAACTTTCATATATAAACCCACCCTAGCTCCTACTTCCTCCTCACTCAAAGACTTTGTAGTTCATACATACTCTTCCACACTCTCTATATAATCCTTCCAAGGTTCCCCAAGATCCCAAGAATCCACTCACAAGCCTCTCTCTAGATTTTTGAAGCACACATCCATGTAAGGGTTTTTTCTTCCTTTCTCATTTTTGTCCAATTTTCCTTAAGTTGTTTTTCCCATTTACTTTAAATTATGAATGTTGGGGTATGGTTTCTCACCCCCCTCATACTTCCCTATTTATGTTTTAATGATGGGATACCCCTTCCTCTCTCATTAAATGCCTCCCATGTACACCTGTTACTATGTCGAAATTCTGAAAGAAACTTTTCTCTCCTATTTTACATTCATGCAATACTTTTGTATCATGAATATAAATTCCATTACAATTGTTGGGAAATATATATATATATGACCTCCTTAATTTTCATTACATGTAAATATGATGATCAACCTCTTTATCTATCATCAACCATTTTTATGAATTCTTATGTCACGACGTTACGCTGCCGAAATCACACCGATTTTCTAAGGCAATGTCATTTCCAGTGAATAACATGCCCATTTCTCAATCAAGGGTATTCACATTTATGCACATTTACTTATTGATTATAAAGTTTCGTTTTTGAATTCCACATTTTTTTATCATGGAATAAATGATTATGTTTTATGAATCCATGTTTTATGATCCATGTGGCACACTTATGCATGAAATGAAATGTTTAAGAAGGGTGCACCCTTATAGCGCTCTAATGCATTTGGTAAAGTATAGTATCATGATACGTCATGTGCAATGAGTGTTGACTCATTCTAATTCAAGTGCAACAAGGGTTTTACTCGTGCTTCATGTGCTATGAGGATTTACTCATGCTCCATGTGCAATGAATCTTAGATCATGCTAATTCCATATTGAGTGTTGTTTCCACATTTCCATGTTATGATTATCATGCTTTATCATGACTTTATGTTCATGTTTCTCTTGTGATCTATTGATATTCGTAATGTATTACATGTATTATTCTCCTCATTTTATTCCATGTGTATTCCCTTTCTGGGCTTTATAGCTCACCCTTTTCTTATGTATGTCCTCTGGTTATCCTATGCAATGATATGTACGAGGGAATGTAGTGGTCATGTAAAGGATGTTTTCAATAAAGATGTTATATTTCATGTTTTATGTTTTTTATGTAATGATCATAAGCCCCAAAGACACTAAAATTCCAAATCTTCTTTGTTGTATTAAGTGAATTTTTATGTAATAAATCTTGTTTTAGTTGTATCAAAAAGAAGGGTTGTCATAGAGCTTCCCTCTCATCTTGCCAAAGCCCGAGCTACCCGACTTGCTCCTTGTTGGCACTGCACAAACCCCTACACTCCGGAAAACCACCCGAACTCGTTGTTCCACCATCATTCCATCCATTTCTTGTTGGTGAGATTCTTACAACCCCTGGCCTCGCCATCCTCTCTTGTGCCGTTGGATGAGGCGATCCCAGTGCCCACTATTAGCTCCACCGTCGTCGTGCTAATAGAACCCCAACCGAGAACTTCCCTCTACATCGATCTCCTCTCCCCTTCACCAAGACCTCTTCCCCCTTTCTCCCCTCTCATCTGTGCCACGAAGACCCCCACTCCCCCTCCTATTTGTGTTTTATTTTTTAGTTAGTTTATATTATATTTTATTATATGATAAAATATATTACATATTAATATTTACATATCATATACCATATACTGATAATAATAGGCAGTTTGATAAATGTTTAAAAACATATATATAGTATTAATATTTCATAATAATATATGTTATTAAATAAATATTATATTTACATATAATAGTAATAATAATAATATGTTATATATATATTATTAAGTATGTTTATTAACTAATTGAAGTAATAAAATTAATATATAGACATTTAGTTTTCAATCTTTTTGTTTAACGTGTTTTGTGTTTTATATTGTTTAGTTTAGGGGGACCTGCTCATGGAGGGTGTAATAACATGAAGTTGTTCGTGCGTTAAATATGATGTTAGTTAAAAAATAATGAATCAGGATAAATTTATAGAAAGTTCACTGAAAATATGATGATGTGCACATAAAATCAAGAAACGTGGATTTTATAATTTCTATAGGGAATATTGTTCTAGCCAGGCGCACATCATTTTCATTCAGTTAGGAGAATCTGCTCCGGTGACAAGCACGAGAGGAGCAGCAAAGTGAAAGCTCCCCGTGGAGGCTAGGAAACACCTCGAGTGAGATACAGAGACTTCCACTGGTCAATAGTAGTCATAATGGGCACAAAATTATTGAGACACCGGATGGAGAAGTGTGCAACAGATAGAGAACTAGAGACCATTGGGAGGGATTTAACCAGGAAGCAAGGGAGTGATCCTAGATCCATATGGGAAAGAGTGTGCAAGGAACATAAAACATCATCCTTCGTGAGATGATTGGAGTATCATGGGAATTAGATCAGAGCATTTCATATGTTGATTCCTAGGGCAGGACATCGAGCACATTCCGGCATCACATCCACCATTGAGCATCGAGAATTAGAACTTTAAGAGATCAAGTAGGGAGACAAATGATTTTTTCCTTGCGCTTTATTCTTATGAATCTCATTTCAATTTTAATTTCATTGTTTCTAATTCAATTTTTGCATTGAAACCAACCATTATTTCCAACTAAACTACTTTGGGGGGGATAAGCTGGTTGATTTGATTTGTTTAGTCTTACTCATGGGTTGCATCATTTTTTTCAGGGTCTCTCTCATTTTATACAGACGAGTTTATTTTCAAAACAAAAGGTCGATTGAAAACCAATATTTTTTGTACCATAATGAATATTGATTTAATTTGAGGAACTCACTGACAAGTGAGTTATGCTTAAATGAGAGAGACACACTGAACTCAACTGATAAGTTGAGCCCAATGACATCTGACTTGTTATCTCCATTGGATGGAATGACTTTTAAAATCGAATGACTATAAGTGTTATTTCATCAAAAATCGACCATAAGAAAAATATGGATAGTTACTTTAAGTAAAATCCATATTTCTAAAACATCAGTGCATTAACAAGGCTAGGAAATATTTAAATCGGCTAGTGGACCTTCTCCCCTACTCATCTTTTGGTTGTTTTAGGAACAAATTTTTTGATGTATTGTTTTCTTCCTTGCACTCACTAGTTCACCTTCAATTCTCCACACACATATCCTCACTCACTTTTCTTCACCACCACCAACTGTTTTTGTGTTTCCTTGTGTGTGTTTTTGTTTAGTTTATTTTTTAGATCTCCAAACACAACCTGAGGCCTCCCTTTGGTTCGACCCTGTCTCGCCACTATCCTAAGTAGTAAGTATGTTTTAAATTTTAGTTTTATTCACATGCACAATGATGCGGGAGAGTGAAAATTTTGGTATGATTCTAGGGAGGCTAGGTACAATTTTATTGAAAAAATTTTCTCATATAAAAAAAAATTCAATAAAAAACTGAAAAAAGAAAAATTGAAATTCAAAAAAATTATGAACCTATTACATGAAAACCAGGTCTAAGTCTGAAAACATAATACCTGGTAATACTGAAATTGATAAACACCTCATGGAAGTGAAAATGAACAATAAAAAGGTCAAATGAAAAAAAAAACAAAAAAGAAAACAAGAACAACCCACTTTCAGAGAATTTGAACCAACCTTGAATGATGAACCCACCTGGGAATGGGATTGATAAGAGGCATAATTCGAGAGAGTTCGTGCTAAATTCATTTTCTAGTAACCCTTCTTGAATTAGACACTATCCTAGGTCTAGGAATTACGAGATCAAGCAATCAATGCTTAGTCTGCCACTAACCTTCAATGGAATGCCTAGTGAAGACTCTCTTGACTTAATTAGATCCTTCTATTTTAGTGTATAGTAGCTACCACATAGGGGTCTCACCAAGGAATGTCTTAAACCTGGAGTGTTCCGCTTCTACCTCAAGGTAAATGATAGCTCTTGGTTCCAACTGTTAGAAGAAGAAATATTTGTCACTTGGGATCTAGTTTATAATTCTTTCACAATGAAATTCTATCCCTGGAGGCTGACATCTGAAATTAGGCACAAAATTACTAGATTCTTTTTGGATGAAGGAGAACTATTTCATGAATCATGGTATACATTTAGAGGATTTCTTAGGCAGTGTCCCAACCATCTATTTACACCCTAATTATTCATGAACACCTTCTACAATATTCTCACCCCTTACCACAAAACATTGGTGGATCCGGCTTCTAGAGAAGACTTTAGTGATAGGACTACTGAGGAGTTCAAAAAATCTTTAATTCCTTAGCTCAAAACTCCCAGTACAAATTCTCTAGGAGGAGAACCGTTGTGAGAATTTATACTACCCCTACTCCTCAGGCAGAACCCCAAGATGGTGGGCTACTTAAAGTGAATTCACATCAAACACTTAAGAGCAGTGCCACCACTATAGCATCTACGGCCATTCTCAAACGTGTTGTCCAAACATTGATATGCATGTCCAGAGTCATGAGAGTGGAAAATTTTCTAGATACGGACCTCGGATGTAGCCTAGGGAAGATACATTTTCCAACTCCTATAATAAGGGGTGTAGGAACCATCCTAACCTGTCATGGACCGGGTAGGGAGTCCTCCGACCTAATGCCCCACCTGGATTCTTGCAGGCTCCTAGGAAGAAATTCCAACCTCAACCCCAACCTTAGGCTAAAGAATTAAACCCAATAGATGATGTGAGAGACATGTTCCATCAGTTTATTGTGAGGTTTGATGAACACAATACCAAAAAATGTTTATGATAATGTTCAAATGGATGCTAGACTGATGAATTTGGAAATTCAAAATGGGGTAGCTGGATAGGGATGATAGTAATAGAGAAATGGGTAGGCTGCCAAGCACCACTGAGGCCAACCCAAGGGAGAATTCCATGGTTGTGACCACTATAATTGGTCTCCAAAATCACAATGAGCCTAGGTGAGTACCCCAAAATTCTGAAAATAAGAATCTCTATGAAGCTGGAAACTCGAATATGAAATAACCTGAATCATGAAAACTGGACAACACCACTGGAATCTATCATGTTCTTGTTGGTCTAGCTCAAAAAAACAAAGAAAATGGATTAAAAAAACAATAAATGGAAGAAATTTGTTGAAGAAGAATATTTAAAGATGCCCCAAATTGTGAGGAAATTTTCCCTTGTAATCCCCTTCCCACAAAGCATTAAGAAACCAATTCAAGATTCTAAACTATTGATGTTCTTGAAAGTGGATAAAAAGATGATCAATGATATCCCATTCTTGGAAGCATTGATTCAAAGTCCTTCATATCTAAAATCACTCATGAAAATATATTCAAACAAAAAAATTGGAATAAGTTTCCACTTATAGCAAAACAGAGGTGTGTAGTGCAGTCCTACAGAATAGGATACATCCTAAGCTTCAGGACCCATGAAGCTTTGTCATTCGTTGCACTTTTTGTGGTATAGGTGTTAAGTTCTACTATTTGTGTGATCTGGGTACTATTAGTAATTTTATTCCACTATCATTTTTTCAGAACATGAGATTAGGAGTTCCACAACCCACCACTATTGTATTAAATCTTTCTAATAGGTCTATTACTCATCCAGTTGGTAGGGTTTATGATCTTTTAGTGGGAGAAGGGAAAAAAAATTTCTTGATGACTTTATTACCATTGATATGGAGTGTGACCAGGAGGTTCCAATCATTCTTAGTATGCCCATTTGGCCATAAGGGGAGCTGTGATAGATGTGTCCAAGGGGAAATTGATTTTCAATTTGGGTGAACAGAAAGATGAATTCAATGTCTTTAAGAAAATCCAAGAATCCACCCACCCATTTTTTCCAAAAGATGTCATGTTAGTTGCTGAGAGTAGTGTAGATGAGGATGATGAAGAGTTTCTGAAAATGATAGATGAAATCAATAGTGAACCTGAAATCCATACTACCGCTTGCATGGGTATCATCTCAAGTAAGGAGAGAGAATTTGTTGATGAATACAAGGGATAATTATTGGAGAACCTACATGAGTTTGTTTTGGAGAACATTCTTACCTTGGGAGAGGTTTCTAAGTTTGAGGAGATATCATTTGGAAGCTCTAGAACTGAGGAAAAAAGCCGTTTTACTGCCTTCTTCAAGAGGTAGCATGAAGACCATGGACCACCCAAGCCCAAGTTTATTCCCTCAAGCTTGTCACCACCCACCCCCTGAACTTAAGCCCATCCCTTCCCACCTCAAATATTCCTTTTTGAGAGATAATTCTACCCTTCATGTTATCATTTCATCCATCTTAAAGGTGAGTCAAGAGCAAAATATGCTTACAGTTTTGAAGAAATTCAAGTCAGTCATAGGCAAGTAAATTTTTGATATCAAGGGGATAATTCCATCCTTATGTATGGATAAAATTCCAATGGAACCTGATTGTAATACTAGAGTAGAATCCCAAAGAATACTAAACCCAAACATGAAGGAATTTGTGAGAGAAAAAGTGATTAGGTTGCTTGATGCTGGAATAATTTTTCCCATTTCTGATAGCTCATAGTTTAGTCATGTCTAGGTGGTACCCAAAAAGAGTGAAGTGATAGTGTTTACTAATGAAAATAATGAGAAAATCCAAACAGAGCATTGAATAAATAGGGATTCTGTATAGAATACAAAAAAATTGAATGCTGCAACAAGAAAGGACCACTTTCCCACGCCATATATGGATCAAATGTTATAGTGATTAGCATGCAATGAATTCTTCTGTTTTCATGATGGTTGTTATGGTTACAACCAGATTCCCATTTCACCTAAGTACCAAGAGAAAACCACCTTCACCTATCCATTTGGGACATTTTCCAACCGGCAGATGCCCTTTTTCTTGTGTGGTGCTCCTTCCAATTTTCAGAGGTGCATGATGGTAATTGATTCAGACATGATTGAAGGGATAATTGATGATTTCATGGATGATTTTTCCATTTTGGGAAATAACATTGAGAACTATCTAAAAAACATGGAACTAGTGTCAAAAAGGTGCCAAGAGAGAAACTTAATCTTAAACTAGGAAAAAGGACTATTCATGTAAATTGAATGCATATCTTTTGGAGAAAATGATTTTATGAAGGTTTTGGAGGTCAATAATTCTATAATTGAGGTCATAAAAAAATTTCCCCACCTGAAAATGTTAAAGGAATCAACAGTTTTTTTGGTAATTCTATGTTATACAGGAGGTTCATTAGGAATTTTTCTAAGATTACTAGACCCCTATGCTCCCTGCTAGTTAAGGACACACCCTTTGTCTTCAATAAGACATGTCTAGAGGCCTTTAATTTTCTCAACGATAAGTTGTCTACATCATCTGTAATCACTGTCCTTGACTTGCAGCTTCCCTTTTAGGTTATGTGTGATACTAGAGACATTGTAGTAGGATATGTGTTATGCTATATGAAGGATTGGAAACTTCATGTTATTTACTATGAAAGATAGATTTTTCATGATGCCTTGAATAATTACTGTACCACTGAAAAGGAGTTGGTTGTTTTGATGTTCACTTTGGAAAAGTTCAGGGAGTACTTGATTAGATCAAGGATCATAATTTTCACAGATCATTTAGCACTAAAGAATTTCCTAGCTAAAAAGGACCCAAAGGTGAGACTCATGAGGTGGACCATGTAGTTACAGGAGTTTGATTTATTTATTAAGAATAAGAAAGGGGGTGAGAATGTATTTTCATATCACTTGTCCTGATCGTCCAATTCCCTCTGTAAGGAACCAAAAGAGATCAACACTTCATTACTTGATGAAAAATTGTTTTCTACCTTTGTCCAGTAGTCTTCTCGGGTTGCAGACTATGCCAACTTTCTGGAAGCTGGATTCATGCCCAAGGATCTCTCACACAATTAGAGGAAGAGGTTTATATCTGAACTGAAATAATATTTTTGGGACGACCCTCATCTCTTTAAGAGGTGTGTTGATGGGATTTTGAGAATATGTGTGGTTGAGGTTGAGATTTTTCCCATACATGAGAGCTTCCATTTGTCACCTTAGGGTGGCCACCATGGAGGAGAAAGGACTGCTCAAAAGGCCCTATAGGCTGGTTTATATTGGCCAACACTATTTAATGATTCTAGGAGTCTGGTTATTGGCTGTGAAAATTGTCAAATGTTAGGAAATTTTAGAAGAAGTCAGAAACTGCCCCAAAAAGGAATTCTGGAGGTTGAAATTGTGATGTGGGGGGATTGGTCTTCATGGGAACATTCCCATACTCTTATAGGAATGAGTAAATTTTGGCTATTGTGGACTACTTGTCCAATTGGGTTGAGGCAGTAGCTCTGCCCGACAATTCGACTTCTAGTGTTGTGAAATTCATCAAGATAAACATCTTTTCTAGATTTGGTTCGCCTCAAGAATTTATCACAGATAATGGGACTCATTTCAATAATTATAAGCTCAAAAGTTTAATGGAGAAGTATGAGTTCTCACATAGGACATGCACAAATTACTACCGACAATTTAGTGGGCAAGTAGATGTTTAAAACAGGGAACTCCAATAGATTTTAGAGGAAATAGTTTCTAACTCTTGGAAGGACTGGTCAAGAAAGTCAGATGAGGCCCTTTGGGCCTATATAACTACATATAATACTCATATAGGGATGTCACCATATAGGATACTCTTTTTGAAAACATGTCATCTACATGTTTATTTCTTGCAGATATCTTATTAGGTGGTGGAGGCACATAACATTGATTTTAAGTCTACTGGTGAGAGGAGACTTCTAGAGCTGAGAGAGCTGGATGTAATTCGAAGAGAGTCCTATGGGAATGCAGAAATCTACAAAAAAATAACAACATATTTTCAGAACTCAATCATTAAAAATAAGAATTTTAAGGTTAGTGATAAGGTCCTTCTTTTTTAATTCTACATTGAAGTTGTTTCGAGGAAATTTGAATTCCAAATGGTCAGGACCCTTTACCATTGTTATATTTTTGGTTATTGGGGTTGTAGATCCAGTTGGAGAAGATAATCGACCTTTCTTAGTCAATGTTCAATGAATAAGGCACTTCTTTTAAGGGAATCCAAAGGTCTTGTCTACCTTTTCTCTATTGGAATAATGAACTGATTCAAGTTTAATTAAGGACTATAAACTCAATGTTTCATGGGAACTAACCCCTCGTTGCTTAGTTTTTTCCTTTTATTTTATTCTTCAATAAATTAATCTCTGCTTCTTGTTCGTAAGTTCAATTACTTACCTACTTGATGGTGCTTCATGATCTGTTGTTGTTTTAGAGAGAGTTGTTGCTACCAAAAACATGGCCAATAAATTCCAAGGGAGAAATCCACCGCATCATATGGATAAAATTTCTTCCTACTTACTCCCTTGGGACACTTATCATTAAATTAAAACTATGAAACCTTATTTTAAATATTAGAACATACAGGTTAATTAGGAGGGGAAAAACACCCAGAACTGCTAAAGAGGATCTGTTGCTAAAATCCACTGTTAAAGGTCCAATAATTCAGGGAAGTGTTTTTCTTCCCTTTTAAATATAAATTACTTCCTTAATATTCATGGTGAAATAAGTGAGGGGGTCTCCCCACTGACTTGTTTTTGAAACTATTATATTGGGCTTTAATTCAAGGGTATTTAGCTCCTAGTATCTGGAGAGTTGAAAAAAATATTTTCAACTGATTTGTGAAACCTACTTCCACCCACTGTTTTCAATTTCATTATGTTAATATTGTACATCATTAAAAATCATGAAACTATTTGAAGTAAATTGATACAATATTTTGGTTACTCATTACAAAATAAAAAGCCTTAACATTTTAGAAAACACAATTGCTGCTGGTGATGGTTGTGGGGTTGGGCTCTTCTGTTTTATATTGTTTTAATATTCATATCTCTCTTTTTTTGTGGCCAAGAAAATTATTGAAATTCATTGATACACCTCCATATCCTTGTCCTTCTACAAATTCCATCTGTTTGGAACAAAATATATCTTCCACCTTATAATACAACATTAGGTACAATGTTTGGGTTTTATGTGTGGGGGAGAGGGGTCATTCTAGTGTCCTGATGAATTCCCACTTCTTGAACTTGAGTTTGTGGTTTTTTTAAAAATGGTCAATTTTTTTTCAAAGAGTAGTTCAAAATTTATTCAAAATTTTTCAAATTCATTCATTAAAAGATGGTCATTGGAGGTTCAACAATACTTCATTTTTGTATTATTTAGTGGGTAATTGTTTTCTAGATGTTGAAAGTTCCACTTAGTCAGAAATGGTCAAGCATGAGTGATTGCTGAGTGGAATTGTCTACATTCTCTATTAACCATTATTTTTTAAGAACTGAGGATGGGAGTGTGACATGATATGTTTTGTGGGATGAGGATCATTACTTATAGTCACTAGAAGATCTCCCTGGAACCCAGGGGAAACACATTTTTAATAAATAATATTCAATCACTTTAGGAATTCAACTTGAATGATTATTAATTATGTCCTTTGTAACTGGAGTAAAATGGTAAAATGGGATCCCACTGTGAGTATCTGAGTCATGGTGTAGTGGGTGCGTTTCTGTGAATAAATAAATCCAATTTCAATCTTAATAAGTTCTATTCATAGTGCTTTGTACATGAATATGGCTGGGAAAAAGTAAAATAATGTGCATTTGTCAAAAATTAACTCATCAAGGTGAGGGGAATTTTGAACTGAAATGATGAAGGGGGAAATTGACTTGCTTAATTTTCATTTTAGTTGAGTCAATAAATTGATCAATTTAGTGGACTTTAATTTTTGGA
Organism: Viscum album; assembly: GCA_963277665.1. Taxonomy (NCBI): domain Eukaryota; kingdom Viridiplantae; phylum Streptophyta; class Magnoliopsida; order Santalales; family Viscaceae; genus Viscum; species Viscum album. The sequence goes on along the minus strand of OY728123.1, from coordinate 468,469,200 downwards.
ACTTGGGGGAAGGTGAGAATGGAAGGTTCCCTTGGTTATGTTTTAAATTACATTTCATTTAACCTTTTATAACTCCTAGAATTAGAACTTGAATTGGAATGTGAAGTATGAATATTAATGAAAACACATAGGAGGCATGAATTGATTGATTGTGTATGAATTAGTGAGGATTTTTACTTCTAGGGAGTATTTGAAGCTAGGAAAGACACTATTTTTGAATACCCTTGAAAACCTGACTCATTGTTTGGTCCTACTCCTTTGGATATTAATGTCCAATCATGCACCTTTTGAGATGAAATTCATAAATCATCATTCTGTTTAAATGTTAAAGGCATGTATTTGTTTTAGGAAAAAAAAGTTTTAAGTGTGGGGGAGTTTGATGTGGCAGTGTTTTCACACTTTTTCCACATCTTTTTTATATTTTTATTGACTATGTTATTTAAAAAAAATTATTATTAAATAATTGATAATTAATGTGATTTTGAAATATTTTTATTTATATAGTTTGTAATTTTATTCAATTCAAGTTGTTAATCAATTTTTAGTTTATTTATGTGTTTGTTGTGTTTATTTTGTAGGTGTTTGTTTGTGTCATGGTTCCCTCACTGTCACGGTGGCACGTATCATCGTTTCCCTCACGGTCTCATCGTGATCTTCACTCATAGAGCATCCTTCACCCCCACACACCACTTCACTCACCGCTTGCCATCCACCATTTCAAAAAAACAATGAGACCGTGTAAAGCATTCACGGTGCCACCATTTTCTACCCATCGTATCCCACCCATTTTCCACTGTTTCATCACGGTGACTGTCCCACCATTCAATCACCCTCCTTCGCACAACAAGAACACCAACCATAAGTGCACAAACCAATAGCATAAGACCACAAAAACTCACATAACACAATATCAACACAATCAATGTTCATCATTGAAACAAAAGAATGTAAAATAGAATCCCAGAAATCCAAACATTTAAAACACTATGAGAACATAGAACTAGAAATTGGATTTCTAAAGGCCCAATGTTGTTGAATCTGAACCTTTTACTAGAATGCACCTGAACCTTCCGCCTTTTCCCCTGGCCATAAGAGAACCCGCTGCCCAGCTCGCCAGAGCGAGTCCTGCCGCATTACTTGAAGCCATCAGTGAACCACTCCAAACCCTAACTGAGCCACCGACTCATCTCGACATATCTTGCACTACCCTCCACTCTCCTTCTTGGCACCGCATGAACCCTTGCACTCTTAAGAACCACCTGTACCCACCCCGCCACCCGCATACCATCCCCAGCTCGTCGGCGGGCATCCCGTAACCCATGGCCTCTCTTTTATCTCCTGCGTCTTTGGACAATGCCTGCACAACACCTAGTCTCAGCTCCACCCTCGTCGTGTGAACAGAACCCCAGTAGAGGCCTAGCCTCCGCATCGCTCTCCTCTCCCATGCGCCATGCCCTCTTCCCCTTTCTCCCCTCCCATCTGCACCGCGAAGACCCCCTCCCCACTATAATTTGAGTTTTCTTTTTTTATTTAGATTTTATTTTATTTTATTATAACATAAAATATAAATTTTTTTATGTGTTATATATCATATACAATATAATAATAATAAATGGTATTTTATTAAAAGTATAAAACTTATATACAGTATTAATATTTCATAATAATAAATGTTATTAAATAAATATTAAATTTACATATAATAGTAATTGTAATATTAAGTTATATATATATATGTTATTAAGTATGTTTATTAACTAATCAAAGTAATAATATTAATATATAGACATTAAGTTTTCATTCTTTTTGTTTTACATGTTTTGCGTTGTATATTGTTCTGTGTAGGGGGAGCTGATAATAGAGGGGGTAATAGTAGGAAGGTGTTCGTGCATTAAATATGTAGTTCATTTAAAAAAATGGGACAGGATACACTTATAGAGAGTTTAATAATAATCTGGTGACATGCACATAAAAGTGTGCCGCATGGAATTGGTGTCTTGTATAGGGAAGATTGTAGGTCGTCAAGTGCACATAATTTTCATTCAGTTAGGAGAAACTGCTCTGGTGAGAAGCGCGGGAGGAGCAGCGTAGTGAATGCTCCATGTGGAGGCCATGGAACACCTCAGGAGAGATTCCAAAGACATTAATTGGTTATTATCAGTCGTGAAGGGAACAAAATTTTTGAGAAACTGGAGGGAAAAGTGCACGGTGTAACACCCCGATATTTTATGAAAAATATTCTTTTAATTTCATTAATGTCTTGTATTGTATGCTACACCAAGATTACCTAGCACTATACGCAACACCGTAGTAGCTTGCAGTATACGCAACACTATTCTTGGATCGTGTTACACACAATTTTGATAATAGTTATTCTACGCAACATTGAGTGTGTATATATATATATAAATATATTCAATGTATAAATCAAATATGGTTTGATTATGTTATATGAAACAACGAAGGATTATTGCACAACACACAACCCTGACTTGGCTTTCATTACACGCAATCACAACCTTCCTCTATAGCGTGTGTTGTACGCAATACCGGGTTTTACTAAACAATGATATATTATTATAATATTATTATGAACTCTCCGTTATGAATAGTATTAACTAAATTATTAATTTTATAACATTATTATTCATCTTACACATTCTCTAGAACATGGTATAAGAACAAAATAATTTTTTCGGGTAAAATAAGTATTTTAAAAAAAATGCAGTTTTGCCGCCTTTTGATGGAGGACCCACTTTAAATCTAATTTTTGTCATGTTTATAAGTTAAATTTGACAAAATAACATTCTTATTTGGAATCAAGGAAAAAAAATTTACATTGGATAAAATTTTCATATTATTCTGGTAACTTTCAGATTTTGATGAATAGTAAAAACATGCTATATTTTAATTAAAAACTACTTTTTTAATCGCAATAATTTATATGGTTAAATTATAATATTGAATGGTTTTAAAGTATAAATAGAATATATTTTTACCATTTAATATAATTTATGTCATTAGCATTGATTTTACATGAAATTTGTAGGATAAATCAATTCAATCTTTTGTAATGTTTTAAAGAAAAACCCGTTTTCTTTCGACAACGGGATTAATTTTAATTTAATTTATGAAACTTTTGTGTATTAAATTTTGAAAAATGGATTCCATTTTTGAAATCAGTGGGTCCAAATTATGTTAATAAGCTACTTTTTATTTTTGGAAATTATGAATAATAACTATGGTAAATTTTATTTACCATAGTTGACGGTAAATCAGGTAATTAAGGGTAAATATAATATTATAAAATTACCCTAACACATTCCAAAATTCTATTGGATGGCTAAAAGTAGACCCATATAACCTAAGGGTCGGATTGGATTCATTTTATGGACTTTTGACCATGAATATAAGTTAATTATTATTAAAACCAATGAAAGTGACAACATGTCACTCTCCAAAATATTATACGTATAATAAGTTTAATTTAGTGATAAACATCATAATGCATCGAACCTGAATAGTCTTCAGAAATATAATAAAATTATCTACAACATGATAATTTATTTAGAATTTTTAGGGATTAAATAATTGTCATTAATGGTGATACATTAATGATACAGAAATTATTTATTAAGTGGAAAATAAGTAATATAGTTTTTATTGAAATAATAATACCCATTAAAAGGCCCAAAAACCTAACCAAAATTTATTTTTAGTGTATATATACACCTTAATAATCCAATTACCTAATATATACCTGTTTGGAGCCTTATAAAAGTGATTATGACGCTTATACTATTTTATTTTAAATGATGCCAAAGTTGTCACCTTCATAATTTTATAAATATAACAATTTAAATATTGTGATTTTAAGATGATAAATTCGAGTAAAAGTATTATTGTGAAAGGTAATATATTTATATTCACCATAGGATTTTATTTTTATTTTTTATGCAACAAATAAGTATATTAAATAATTATAAAAAAATGATGTAGTAATTATTTTATTACGATATAAACCAAATAAATGGTTTTAAAAATAATAAAATAAATATTATATGAACTATTTAATGTTCTCGAATAATTTTATATATACATATGACCTTTTATGAATCTATTAAAGCTTTTAGTTCGAACATAACTTCTGTATATCTTTTATATAAATTCAAATAAATGAATAGTGTCAAAATTTACACTATTGTTATTTTATAAAAATAATATATTATCAAATTGTTTAAAATTCACAAAAATATTTAAAAATTATAAATTTCAATTTATATGGTATAAAATGATATAAAGTATCCAATTATGGACAATTCACAACAAATAAGTAATTATTTGTTATAATTTAAAATTTAGAATTTTATTACCACAAATAAATTTAAATTGATTAAATAAGGATAAATCAAGTTGATAATGTTTAAAATAAATTCCTAACATGTCTAAATTTGATTGGTTGATGATATTACAAACCTATATAATCCAATCTTCGGATATGATTCATTTTTGGAGGTTTTTAAGTGGGGTTAGATTTATTATAAATTAATATTTTTAAGAATTCCTAAGGTGCCCCTCTCCTCCCTTATAAAAGGGAACCTACTCCCTCTCTTCCACACACCAGTTTGAGCCTTCCAGCTCGGCCAAACCCTGCCCAATTCTCTTCTCCACTTCCCTAGAAACATCCTAGAGGTCCTGGTCTTCTTCAAATACCAATTTTAGTGCCCTAAGGGGCGGTCTCAAAGAGGCGCTTCAAAGAAGAGGTAATTTCGGTTACCGATTCTTTCACCTTTATTTCTTCTTCCACTTCTTCTTATTAGGTTGTTTCATTATGAAGTAATAACATAAGTATCACTAATATACTTATATGTTAATATAAGTATGAAACAATCCTATTTCACCATCTATCCATCCTACGGAAAATGAAATCACCGTGTGTGCGTACGTACGGAATACCGTCTCTACGCCGTGGTGTAATCTATTTTCCACCACCACCTTACGTGGATGGGTATAATGGTGTAAATAAAAACTATATATGATTATTGTAAAGTGATATTGATTCTGTAATAGTATACATACACTAAAATAAAATTCCATGATCTTGGGAATGATATCATCGCTCGTGCGTACGTACGGAATACCGTCTCCACGACGCGATGAGATTCATTCTCAATGATTAACCATTCATAAATGATTATATAGTATATATAATAAGTAATCATGAAATATATGAAATAATAATGATACTGGATTTATCTATATATATATATATGTATGTCATCCAATTAATTTCATTCAATTCAATGAGGAAACGAAAACAACGTTCATGCGTACGTATGGCCTACCGTCTCCATGAACTGTGTATTTCTTTCCATTTATCAATCTATTATATATATGTATATTCTGAATATATATTATATATAAATCATGTTTTACATTCTGGATGTAAGTAATCATGATCTAAGTAATCATATGAATAATTAGAAGTCAAAACATAAACGACAAATGAAATGATTTTACCCAAAACGCTCTTTAACATGGAATTTACAAAAGAACGGGTAATATAAAGCCATAAGTGAACCATATATGATATCATAACAATTAATATGATTATGTAATAAGTCAATAACTTTATTTAAATCATTATACCGGAGGTTCTGATACATACGAAGCATATCAGACCTAAGGTAAGGGATAATTTTCCAAATCTCATTTTTAACCAAGATTGCTTATTTGTAAGTATTTACTGGGGTTATATTTATCATCCATGTCCAAATTTTATAAAACAATTTCATGACTGTTTAAATTCCTTTTTACCCATTTTTGACTTTTACTACATGATATGTAAGGAATCTTTCTTTTGTTTACATTACGAGGTACTTTTTTTTGAATTTTCCAGAAAAAGTATGAGAAGGATGTTTTTTTTAACTTATATGGCACGAATGGATTTTTACGGTTTTATAAAACCATATTTTCATGAAGCTTCCTCCAAAATATTTCATGACTATTTTCAACAAAATCATCTTCTTTTAAAATTGCATGACATTTTGTGAAAAGAAAATGATTTTTAAGAAAAAAGGTTATTTTCCTCAAGAATTCATTTCAAGTCTTTTATCAAAACCATTTTCTATCTAAGATGACATTATTTTCATATGTGTATGTTTCCAGTATAATGTCTCTATGATTTACATGGTTTCTCTTTTCTTATTATGATATGATATCCATTTCTTTTATATGGTTTATGTGATGATGTGATGATGTTTATCAAACCCATTTTATTTATTGGGTTATTATGAATGATGTATGTTTATTTTGTGGCACAAGTAATAATGATTTCATTATGATATGGGTGGGACCTATATCTCCCTCCAATTCATTGGGTAAAGATTTTATATCTCATGAGATAGACATGGCTAGAACGTTAAGTTAATCTGGTTCAGTGTTATAGGACTAAAATGAGGAGTGAACTCGATTCAGAATGGGACTTTGTCCACTAAGATGGTCTTGGCAGCAACGCCTTGGCTACTATGGAAATCATATCATGTGCTTAATGGTTTCCACAATTACATGTTTCATTCAGATGCTATTTTGTCATTATTGATGTTCCCTTATGATATATTCCTTACGTACTTCCAAGATTCATGTCTTTGCTCAAGATTTTGATGTTTAGATTTCATGTTCAAGTTTTTGCATTCAAATGTTTATGGATTGTTTTATGTTCTCTATGTTTACCCTTAATGGGCATTTGAGCTCACCCCTTTTATGTTTTATTTTCCCCAGGATATAAAGAAAGATTTTAGGTAAGAAAAAAATGGGAAGATATTTATTGGGAGATGTTGGAGATCTTTCACCACGATTAGAAGATTTTATTCCGAGTTTCCAAAGACAATAAATTATTACTGTCCTTGTCTGTATGTTTTTGTTATGTATTAAGTATTCCGCAAAAGTAATGTAATGTCCTTGTACGTCAAGCTTCATGTCTCTATAGTTGGTATCAGAGGAAAGGTTTAGTCAACCTTTGGAATCTAAGATGTGAAAACGTTAGTGAGATCCCTAGAGTTATTTCTAAGGTATGTCTAGGGATGTCCCTAAGGATAAGTATACGTATAGGATATAGTCCTAGAACAATGCTAACGATCTTAGAATTTAACCTAAGATGTTAGATATTGAGTGTACTCCCCCTTTACTATGTTGTTTTCCCTAGCATTATTTTTTCCTCTCACACTATTCTTTTTGGGTTTCAGAAAATGGTTGGAAATAGGATGATTCACTATAATGGAGGATATGATAGAAAATAAAATGATTTTATTCATGAGAAACCAAATGAAACGGGGTCTGGAAGTCCAAACATTGTTATTATTCCTAATCAGCAATCTAATAATATGATCAATAATCTCAACTTTGGTAAGTTTCCAGACTCAGATAATAAGAGAAAGATGGAGTTTCATGATGATCATAGAGGAAAGAAAGTTCAATTTCCCTAATATAAATTATGTGGGAAGAGGCATCGAGGAGATTTTTTCAAAGGAACTGGAAGATGCTTTGGGTGTGGAAAAGAAGGACACAAAGCCAGTAAGTGCAAAGGAAAAGGTTCATTTAACACCATGGAAACAGATAATGGTATTACTAAGACATCAATAATGATTAGATGTTTTAAATGTGGAATGTACGGGAATTATGAAAACCAATGCCCTAATGGAAAATCTCATGAAGAGGATCAGCATGGTCATATGGGTAGTATTTATGTGGATGATGATGAGGAGACTACAAATGATATATGAGCTGAAAGAAGAGTTGAAGCTCAGTCGGTTGTTGTAGAAGGTAGTGGAATGATTTTATGTTTATCGAGAGTTATGTTGTATAGTTAATGGTATTATGGAATAAAGAATCATCTAAGGATTGTTACACTATTGTTTTTTATAAAAGTATTTGAAAGTATATGTTGAATGGTACCAATAACCATGGAAGGTTATTCAGATATTTTTGTAAAGTAGATGATATGCGCATAATGAAGGAATAAGAAGATAATGAGATGTTTGATTTTATTCATGAGCTCATGATTGATATAAGGACTAAGTGATATCATGGTTTGAGTATATAGAATTTTGAGGATTTTGGTATGTGGAAAGTGTTAACTTTTAACGGAATTCATGTTTTCACTAAGGTTCAATGGGTATTCATTTTTCAATAGAATACATGATTAAGGCCTTCAAATGTTTGGAATGTGACCAACAAGACATATCTTAGGATATATGGGGATCAACGATGGTATTAAATCTCTGGTAATCGTTTTCACTATATTATGAGAGTGGACTATAGTATTATGGATAATCCTAAAGATGGGAATGGATTATGTTGGACATAAGTTATTATTGTTTAAGGATAGAAGTTTTTTCGATATTATTGATTGGATGATATAGTAATATAGTTTTAGAAAAAGGACAACCTGCAGGATGGGCGACATCCCATCGCGTCAGACAAGGCTGTGGGAATCGAACCCACAACTGAAGTGTGACTAGCCTTTATCGCCTACCACTGGCCAACAGGAAGTCCCCGGTTAGTAGAAACTAGTTTTATTTTATTAAGCTGTATGATATATGAAGTATAAGTTCATTTTTGGAACAATATACGATTAATCTGACCATAATATGGACTTATAACTTTTTCTAACCTTTTGTTTGAAAGATATGGAATGACCCATCATTCTATCACATGATCTGCTAACACATCACGAATAACAAATTCAACTTCATTTCATTAATTGATGAAGTGGAAATTGTTCAATTCACAAACAACATTGGGATTGTACCAAAATCATGGAAGTATTTATTTTAATTCATTAACTTTAGGGAAATGATCTTGAAAAAAAAATGTTGTCCTAGTTCCCTTATATCCGATGAATCAGATGGTACCTTAGATCATCACAAATGAATAGCTTTGTGATTGTTGGCTATTTCATATCCATGTTCTCTACCACTCTCCATCAGAACATGAGGGTTAGATTTTTCTTCCATATCCATATTTTCACCTATGTTCTCCTACGTGGAAACCCAATGATGAGTTAATTTGGGTAACTGTTACATTTCATACTTTAGTTTTTAAATCCATGTTTTGGTATTCCTTTTTACGATGTGGGTTTCTATTAAACAAAATTTCGAGTAGTAAACCATTTATAATCCCGACGAATTTCGAGGGTGAAATTCATTTTAAGGGGGGTAGAATGTAACACCCCAAGATTTTATAAAAAATATTCTTTTAATTTCATTAATTTCTTGTGTTGTATGCTACACCAGGATTACCTAGCGCTATACGCAATACTATATTATCTTGCAGTATACGCAACACTATTCTTGGATCGTGTTACACACAATTTTGATAATAGTTATTCTATGCAACATTGAGTATATATATATATATATTCAATTTATAAATGAAATATTATTGGATTCTGTTATACAAAACAACGAATTATTCTTTTACAACATGCAACCTTGACTTGGCTTGCATTACATGCAATAGCAACCTTCCTCGATAGCGTGTGTTTTACGCAATACCGGGTTTTACTAAACAACGATATATTATTATAATATTATTATGAACTAGCCGTTATGAATAGTATTAACTAAATTTTGAATTTTATAACATTATTATTCATCTTACACATTTTCTATAACATGGTATAAGAACAAAATAGATTTTTCGGGTAAAAAAAGTATTTTTCAAAAAATGCAGTTTTGCCGCCTTTTGATGGCGCACCCACATTAAATCTAGTTTTTACATGTTTATAAGTTCAATTTAACAAAATAAAATTCTTCTTTGGAATCAAGAAATAAAAATTTACTTTTGATAAATTTTTCATATTATTCTGGTAACATTCATATTTTGATGAATAGTAAAAACACGCTATATTTTAATTAAAAACAACTTTTTTCATCGCAATAATTTATGTGGTGAAATTATAATATTTAATGGGTTTAAAGTATAAATATATTATATTTTTACCATTTAATATAATTTATTTTATTAGCATTGATTTTACATTAAATTCGTAGGTTAAATCAATTCAATCTTCTGCAATGTTTTAAAGAAAAACCCGTTTTCTTTCGACAACAAGATTAATTTTAATTTAATTTCTGAAACTTTTGTGTATTAAATATTTAACAATGGATTCCATATTTGGAATCATTGGGTCCAAATTATGTTAATAAGCTACTTTTTATTTTTGGGAATTATGAATAGTAACTATGGTAAATTTTATTTACCGTAGTTAACGGTAAATCGGGTAATTAAGGGTAAATATAATATTATAAAATTACCCTAACACATGACAAAATTCTATTTGATGGCTAAAAGTAGACCCATATATCCTAAGGGTCGGATTAGATTCATTTTATGGTCTTTTGACCATGAAAATAAGTTAATTATTATTAAAACCAAAGAAAGTGACAACATGTCACTCTCTTAAATCTTATAAGTATAATAATTTTAATTTAGTGATAAACATCATAAAACTTCGAACATGAATAGTCTCCAGAAATCTAATAAAATTATCTACATCATGATAATTTATTTAGAATTTTTAGGGATTATATAATTGTCATTAATGGTGATACATTAATGATACAGAAATTATTTATTAACTGGAAAATAAGTAATATAGTTTTTGTTGAAATAATAATACCCATTAAAATGCCCACAAACCTTACCAATTTTTTTTTTCAGTGTATATATTCACCTTAATCATCCAATGAACTAATATATAACAGTTTGGAGAATTATAAAAGTGATTATGACACTTATATGATTTTATTTTAACTGATGCCAAAGTTGTCACCTTCATAATTTAAAAAATATAACAATTTAAATATTGTGATTTTAAGATGATAAATTCGAGTAAAAGTATTATTGTGAAAGGTAATATATTTATCTTCACCATAGGATTTTATTTTTATTTTTTATGCAACAAATAAGTATATTAAATAATTATAATAAAATGATGTAGTAATTATTTTATTACGATATTAACCAAATAAATGGTTTTAAAAATAATAAAATAAATATTATATGAACTATTTAATGTTCTTGAATAATTTTATATATACATATGACCTTTTATGAATCTATTAAAGCTTTTAGTTCGAACATAACTTCTGTATATCTTTTATATAAATTCAAATAAATGAATAGTGTCAAAATTTACACTATTGTTATTTTATAAAAATAATATATTATCAAATTGTTTAAAATTCACAAAAATATTTAAAAATTATAAATTTAAATTTATATGGTATAAAATGATATAAAGTATCCAATTATGGACAATTCACAACAAATAAGTAATTATTTGTTATAATTTAAAATTTAGAATTTTATTACCACAAATAAATTTAAATTGATTAAATAAGGATAAATCAAGTTGATAATGTTTAAAATAAATTCCTAACATGTCTAAATTTGATTGGTTGATGATATTACAAACCTATATAATCCAATCTTCGGATATGATTCATTTTTGGAGGTTTTTAAGTGGGGTTAGATTTATTATAAATTAATATTTTTAAGAATTCCAAAGGTGCCCCTCTCCTCCCTTATAAAAGGGAACCTACTCCCTCTCTTCCACACACCAGTTTGAGCCTTCCAGCTCGGCCAAACCCTGCCCAATTCTCTTCTCCACTTCCCTAGAAACATCCTAGAGGTCCTGATCTTCATCAAAGACCACTTTTAGTGCCCTAAGAGGAGGTCTCAAAGAGGCGCTTCAAAGAAGAGGTAATTTCCTTTACCGATTCTTTCACCTTTATTTCTTCTTCCACTTCTTCTTCTTAGGTTTTTTCATTATGAAGTAATAACATCAGTATTCCTCATATACTGATATGTTATTATAAGTATGAAACAACCCTATTTCACCATCTATCCATCCTACGGAAAACAAAATCACCATGTGTGCGTATGTACGGAATACAGTCTCCACGCCGTGGTGTAATCTATTTTCCACCACCACCTTAATTTGATGGGTATAATGGTGTAAATAATAACTATATATGATTATTGTAAAGTGATATTTATTCTTTAATAGTATACATACACTCCAATAAAATTCCACGATCATGGGAACAATATCATCGCTCATGCGTACGTACAGAATACCGTCTCCACGACGCGATGAGATTCATTATTAATGATTAACCATTCATAAATGATTATAAAGTATATCTAATAAGTAATCATGAAATATATGAAATAATAATGATACTGGATTTGTGTATATATATATATGTATGTCATCCAATTAATTCCATTCAATTCAATGAGGAAATGAAAACAACATTCTTGCGTACGTACGGCCTACCGTCTCCATGAACATTGTATTTCTTTCCATTTATCGATCTATTATATATATGTATATTATGAATATATATTATATATAAATCATTTCTTACATTCCGGATGTAATTAGTCATGATCTAAGTAATCATATGAATAATTACAAGTCAAAACACAGATGACAAATGAAACGATTTTACCCAAAACGCTATTTAACATTGAATTTACAAAAGAACGGGTAATATAAAGTCAAAAGTGAACCATATATGACATAATAACAATTAATATGATTTTGTAATAAGTCAATAACATTATTTAAATCAGTATACAGGAGGTTCGGATATGTACGAAGCATATCAGACCTAAGGTAAGGGATAGTTTTGCAAATCTCATTTTTATCCGAGATTGCTTATTTGTATGTATTTACTGGGGTTATATTTACCATCCATGTCCACATTTTATAAAAATGTTTTCATGAATATTTAAAGTCCTTTTTACCCATTTTTTACTTTTACTACATGGTATGTAAGGAATCTTTCTTTTGTTTACATTACGAGGTACTTTTTTTGACTTTTCCGGCAAAAGTACAAGAAGTATTTTTTTTAACTTATACGGAACGAACGGATTTTTACGGTTTTATAAAGCCATATTTTCAGGAAGCTTACTCCAAAATATTTCATGACTATTTTCAACAAAATCCCCTTCTATTAAAATTGCATGACATTTTGTGAAAAGAAAATCATTTTGAAGAAAAAAGTATATTTTCCTCAAGAATTCATTTCAAGTGTTTTATCAAAACCATTTTCTATCTATGATGACGTTATTTTCATATGTGTATGTTTCTAGTATAAAGTCTTTATGATTTACATGGTTTCTCTTTTCATATTATGAAATGATATCCATTTCTTTTATATGGATTATGTGATGATGTGATGATGTTTATGAAACCCATTTTATTTATTGGGTTATTATGAATGATTTATGTTTATATTGTGGCACAAGTAAGAATGATTTCATTATGAGATGGCTGGGACCTATATATACCTACTATTCATTGGGTAACGATTTTATATCTCATGAGATAGACATGGAAGAAATGTTATGTTAATCCGGTTCAGTGTTACAGGACTGAAACGAGGAGTGAACTCGATTCAGAATGGGACTTTATCCACTAAGATGGTCTTGGCAGCAATCCCTTGGCTACTATGGAAATCATATCATGTTCTTAAAGGTTGCCACAATTACATGTTTCATTACCATGCTATTTTTTCATGATTGATGTTCCCTTATGATATATGCCTTACGTACTTCCAAGAATCATGTCTTTGCTCAAGATTTTGATGTTTAGATTTTATGTTCAAGTTTTTGCATTCAAATTTTTATGGATTGTTTTATGTTCTCTATGATTACCCTTAGTGGGAATTTGAAATCACCCCTTTTATGTTTTATTTTCCCCAGGATATAAAGAAAGGTTTTAGGTAAGAAACAAAGGGGAAGATATTTATTGGGAGATGTTGAAGATCTTTAACCATGATTAGAAGATTTTATTCTGATTTTCCAAAGACACTAAACTATTATGGTCCTTGTGTGTCTGTTTTTGTTATGTATTAAGTATTCCACAAAAGTGATGTAATGTCCACGTACGTCATGCTTTGGGTCACTACACATGACATATAGAGAACTAGAGACCGGAGTGAGGGATTGAACCAGGAAGCAAGGGAGTGATCCTTGATCCAGAAGGGAATGAGTGTACGAGGAACATACAACATCTTCCTTCACGAGAAGATTGGAGTATCGTGGGCAGCAGATCAGATCATTTCATACCTCGATTCCCAGGGTGGGACATCGAGTAGATTCCAGAATCACATCCACCATTGAGTAGAAGAAATTATAACTTCAGGAGATCAAGTAGGGAGAAGAATGATTTTCATTTCCTTACACTCTTTTCTTTTTCAACCCATTTCAATATGAATTACCTTGGTTCTAATTCTATTTTTGAATTGAAACCAACCATCCTGTTTAGCTAAATTACTTGGGGGGATAGTCTATTTTATTTGATTTATTTAGTATTATTCATTCGGGGTATCATTTTTTTGGATTGTCTCTCTCATTGTTTACAAATGATTTTATTTTCAAAACAACAAAGTCGTGTGAAAACCCATCTTGTTTATACCATAATGATAACTGTATCAATTTGAGGAACTCACTGACAAGTGAGTTATGATCGAATAAGAGACACACACTGAACTCAACTACCATGTTGAGCCTAGTGACATCTAACTTGTTATCGCCATTGGATAAAATGACTTTTACAGTCAAAGTTCTGTTATAGTTATTTCATAAAAAACTGACAAGATGACATATCTATCTAGATACATTAAGTAAAATCCATATTTCTAAAACATTAGTGCATGGAAAAGGCTAAACAATATTTAAATTGTCTAGTGGACCTTCTCCCCCAACTCATTTATTGGTTGTTTTCACCACAACATATTTTTTTGTCTTGTCTGCTTCCTTGCACTCACCGATTCACCATCACTTCTCCACAGACTTATCCTCACTCACTCTACTTCACCACCACCAACTATTTTTGATTTTCCTTGTGTGTGTTTTTGTTTAGTTTATTTTTTAGATCTCCAAACACTACATGAGGCCTCCCGGTGGTTCCACCCTGTCTTGCCACTATCCTAACAAGAATGTTGGTTTTAAATTTTTTTTGTCACTCGTGCCCAACGACACGCGAACATTCACATACCAATAGTGTGTTTTTAACATATATACATTTTTACTTTCTATTCAATGTGAGATACATTTACATAACTCTTGCATATGGAGGACTATTTCCTAGAGAAGTGATGTTATATTTCTTTAACTAACCCAAAGCCAAGAAAATGAATGAGATTTCGTTATTTAATATATATGATAAAAATGAAAGAATAAATAATTCATTCATATATTAATCATTCTTAATATAATGTTTATATATCAATATATTTCATAACATTTCACAAAATGATATATGATAATGTTGTTTACTTACGTGTGGACTACCCCCTTCATAAAATGATGTGGCCATCATTTCATCACGACACCACATAGATGATATAAATACATATATAACTATATTTATTACCATAACATGGTATATATGATATTTTGATCATTTTAGAAGATAATATATTACTTACAAATTTCAAAAATGATCAATAGAAAATGGAAACGTTAATTAGGAGTATATATGACATACCATCTGCAACAACATTAAAAACATCATTTCTCAAATCTACCAGACATGATTGGTCATAAAAAAATTATTGGTGTATAATTATGAAAATAATGTCACAATAATTATTCTAGATATAATGAAATTATATATTATTAAATTAAACTGTAAAATTTATAAAAAATAAGTAATGTGAGAAAAAGGAAACTAACAACTGAATCATTGAAAATAATTAATGATTATAAAATATAGGGTGACAAGATGTTATAAGAGGCCTGTTTCTGATGTTATAAAATTTAATTTGGATTTATAAAATTCTTATTAATTATCTAAACCCACAATACATGAAGATAAATAAAATTTAACCAACATGAATAATTAGGCCTTGGAATTCATTAAAATTTCCCTTTATTGATGAAATTTATAATATTATGAACCAAATTAATTTTATATGGTATAAATATTTCACCATTTATTAGTAAAATTATGGATAATTCAACAATTATGGAATATTTATTTTCATTGAAATTAATTAAATCCAAGAGGATTTGAAATGAAATGTCTCTAGAAGTAATAATTATTTGTGAATCACAATATATTTTATGATTAATAACATTATCTTGAAATAATATATGTATTGTGATCATTATTCAATGGTAAATATTAAACATAAATATCCCTATTCTATCATTGTGTAGATTATTGCTTCCAGAATCATATATCATTCGTACATAATGTGTGTGACGACCTAGAAATAGAATCTTTTGGCTAGTGCCTAAGATTATTAAAATAGCATGATTATAATAATTAAAATCTGAATTAACACACTAGTTTAGAATTTTTAGAAAACCATATAACATATTTCATACCCTTATTACCTTGGTAAATAGAAAATAAAACATTTTATTTAATAAAATCAAATTTATAAGAACCATGAACTATTATTCAAATATTTCATCTTTATACCATGTGTAATGGAAAAAATGATGTTGAGATTAAATGATCAATAAGGGTTATGTATAGATAAATATACCATTAATAATTAATGTATAATCAATATTTCATGGTAAATAACTAAACAAACATTCCTCATAAATTAGTACCTTTAGAATGAAAATACATCCATCATTGATTTCGAAGGTAATATATCTTAGACAATAATAATCATTAAATTATCAACAAAATGAATTCATAATTATTGGACAATATGTTTCCCTAGACTACTATAGCATTTCCATGATGAGTTATCCTTATAAATGATTAAAACATAATGTGTAATAACCCAACTGAATTGGCCAACACATTTCCTCTCATGAGAATCCAAATTCATTGAGGGGATTGAATTATATGTTCCCCAAAACTTTTAATGTATTTCCAAATCATTTCTCATATGAAAAATAATTGATTCAATTAATTACATACATAACTTAAAATATGATGTTAGTATAAATAAAAGATTTCGATTTATCAATATATCCCAAATTAATAAAATAACTATCAATGCTAACAATATTGTTAAAATGGAATAGAGTTTACGAAATTTTAATATCCATTTTAGGAGAATATGTATTTTTATATAAAATTTTATTTATAATAAATATTATCATAATTAAGTGATTGTTTCAAAATAATGGTTACAATCACAAAAAAATGATACATCAATGATTACATTTACAACATCGTAATTTTCAAGCCAAACCCCATTAGATGATATTGTTCAATATGAAATGTAATATAAAAGGATGTATGATTTAATCATGATATAGTATGGAAAATGTTTATTATATACACCATATTATAGTGAATAGTTCAATAATAACAAATATGTCTCAGTGAAATGTTAATTTCGACGAAATCACATATCTTAGGAATAATTTTAGTTTTTTATTCTTTAACATCTTATATAGTTCTTTACAACATGTTACTATTTTATAGCAGATCCATAATCATATTTATAAAATCATATATTATTTTTATGTAATTTCTTATTACCAATTTGTTAACAATCATTCATTAATTTCACTATTTCATGTATTAATTTCCTAGTCATTCAAGTATGTTTGTAAATTTTATTTTGTTCCTACTTCATATATTATTAGGAAATCATATGAATAATGTGAATCCATATTTAAATATTATAAAAATTACATATATATATATATATAAATTTATAATAATATATAATGTTTTATGATAGTAAATGAAATGCATTGTTCATGGAGATAGTAAGTCGTACGTACGCATTAACACTTCTGTAATATCATTTTCATATTTAAAAATTACGTGTAATATATATATATATATATGTATATTATCATTAAATTATCATACTATTTTCAAATATATCACAATTTTTATTAAATCCATCCTTAATATAGTACATGTATAACATGGACAAATCACATCACTTTGAGGAGGTAGTAGTCCACACAACACAAATTATGTAATCGTTTTTCCATAAAATGGAATTAATAGAGGCATGTATTTTATTAAAATTAAAAAATTATAAATAAATAATAAATAAAATATATATCATATAAAAACTTTAATTAGAACAATATTCCCATCCTTGAATGGTGGTAATGTATGAATGAAGTACATCAACTCACGATGGCGTAGTATACCACACGCATGAATGACGATTGGGTATCCCGTTGGATTGATGTGTTGTAGGTGTAGGTCATAAATATAGAAAAAAATATAATTATATTAAATATATTTATTTTATTATATAATTATGATATAATAATTCCTAAATAGATGGATAATGTAATGATACAAATGTGATTGTTGATGATTGGTACCTCTTATTCGGGTAACTACTTTTGGTTTCTATAAAAAGTATTTTTTTCATTTTCATTACGGACCATTTCAAAATTATAGTATCAGGGGAGTGATGTTTGGAGACTATTTGTGATGTTCTTGGACTTCTAAATTGATTTAGTGGTGTTAACTAGTGGGATTTTTGAGTTCCCTTTTATAGTGGATTATAACTGATATTCTTGTAAATATAAAAAGGTAAATACAATTAAAAGGTCTCCCATACATCATATAACTTGAATAATGAAATAAATTATATCCAAGCGATTATATGAAAGACATATATCCATCCAATATGTGTTTCAAATGTTTATATGTACTTATCCCCTTTAGTTTATTTTTTGGTCCCATGTTTTGATTAATTTTAAACTGATCGATGAAACTAATTTGGACAACATCCACTGATATGTTTCTTCATAAATTTTTTTGAAAACAAATTAAATTATAAATATTGCGGATTCCAAATATGGAATCAAATTTTCGATATTAAAATAAATTATGTTTCTGAAATTAATTTATATTTTATCCCTCATATGGGGTAACAAAGTTGGTTTTTGATGTAAAAATGTTCAAATATTGAGAAGTTTTTATATCCAATTTCATTTTTAAATTAATTAGAATTAAATATATTGTATAGATTTATGTATAATGGATCAAAGTAAAATTAAAAACTTTTCAGAGTCTAATTGAACCATATAAATTATTTACATAAATTGTTTTTCATTATAATTCAGTATGTTTTCATCATTAAATAGAAAATGTATCATCATAGACAAATATAAAAAATAGGAATAATATAATTCTGAAATTAATTTCTCAAAAATTATTTGTATTTTTGACTTATAATGTTTATAATATTTCTAAATTTTAGTATTAATACAAGTTAACTGTTAAATTATTCCAAAACTACCTTTAAAATAATTTATCTTTCTATACATAAAATTGGATTTCATATTATCTTATTCTGATCAAACCTATTTGATTAATGATAAAAAAATATAATTTAATATATAACAAATAAATTTCATTAATATTAATCACTATTATTTATTAATTTGAATTTATAAAATAAATCATTGTGGTGGGAATAAAATAGTTTTTCAAAAAACACTTCCTTTATTTAAATTTGTTTCTATATTAATTTCTATCATAAATAACTATATAAAAATACGAAAATAATATTTTTAAAACTTATTTATTCCTTTTCATAATATTCAATATAATTTATATATGATAACATTTGAAAATATAATACTATTAATAGAATATTATGGTTTGGTAAAACTAGGTCTTCTGTTTACCACAAGCCATCCTTGGTGTTCCATGTATAGAATTCTAAGCACAATATTTCATATAATTCCATATAAAAACAATATTACATGTATAGTAAGATTAACAATATGATGCATATAAATTAACCAAGAAAGAAAATTTATTCAAAAATTATAATATTATAATCTCCTGGGGTGTTACATTCCCTATACCAGAAGTAATTCTCATTCTATCAATTCAAACTTTTTAGTTTTAATTGAGGGATTGATATTTGAAAATAATACTATTGAAAAATACCCATAATAAATATGGTTAATGAAACATCTTATAAATTTTATGGAAAATGAAATGTGAATGTCACCATAGAAATAAGATTCTGATGTAGAGAACATTAGAGAAAAATTGGGCACAGAAGAAAAATCTATCTATATAGTTCTGATGGTGTGTGATTGGGAAAATCATAATGATACTGCGTTTGACCAGAAATCGATGAACTAGGGATGTGATAATGGTTATTTGTATCCTAAAAATGATTTTAATTGGAATTTTTTTCAAAACAATATTCCAATAGTTGATAATTTCATTCACTAAATGTTAATATAGGGAAACATAAAAACAAGATTGGTTTCAATTTAATATGATCATTATTATCCTTTATATGTGCATAGATATTTTTCTTATTAATTTATTTATATGTTGTTAATTATATGGTTATGTAATATATTATTATAAAAAACCATGTCAAATGTTCAACTTATAAATCTTCCTAAATGAATTTCATTTTCAAAAGATTATAATCCAACACATTATAATAACTTCTCACTTATTTATCCAACATTAATAACAAATCGTTGTTAACATACTATGTACAATCATTCCCACAACCATGTATTTTCTAAAAAGATAAAAATTCAACCATATTAGTTTTCATTTTACCATTCAACATAAAATCAAAAAATATTACTAAAAATAATTTATTAAATTACATACATACTTAATAATTCATATACACGATACATCAATGATAAAATACTCAAATGAAATAATTCATTAAACCAAAAAAAAATATTGTTAATCAATGTAAAACCGTTTTATCAATAACATAAGATGAAATTTGACCCCTTATGTTATTCAAATGTATATTCCCATTGTTCTTGGGAATTAATTTTTTAATTCCCTATATCCCAATAGTTTAAAATTTGGGTGCAACTGTGAAAGCTGTACATGAGGCAAGGAAGCAAATTACATTAAATTGCAACCTCGGGGACTTGACCACATGACCTACCCCTCACCCCCAAACCCTTAACACCCCACCACCAAAGGTGGGGCACCTATATCCCTATAGTTGAAATACTAAATAATTGTTTTTTACAACTCAAAATTTTATTCATTATTCCGATGACCCTTTTCTCCAAATATATAACAAACTCCAAATCTCTTCCATAATTTACCAGGGTGATTTTTTCCACATTTATCACAAGAAGGGAATTGATTCATTCCCTTATTCTTAATATAATATTTACTATTATATGGTGTTTTAAGAACCTATTATTGTCTTGGTTTCCTATGTATATGTATGACATAGATAATTCCACCATATTTTTTAGGGGGTGTAACACGATTTCATTGTTTGATTATCATTTTTGGGAGACCAGAAACCTTTTCCTACTTGGATAAAGACCTTTAAAAAATGGTCCATATGACAATAAATGTTTCATCAATAATCTATTACAAAATATGAAATCCTTAGAAGGGTATCTTCATAATCCACAATACCTTCTTATTACTTTTTTGTAACGAGCTTTCTCTTCACCCAATGTCTTTTCTCATGAGGGTTGTATTTACTAAATAATTTTTCGTTAAAATATTTTTCATTAAATGAGATATATTTCATGTTTCGATCTAGTATTCTGGTTCAATTACCACCAATGATCAATTTTTTAATTGATACAATAAAAAATAAATATAACAATTACCATTTCAGCTAATCTTAATGACATAAATATCTTCTCCAACTACTTGATGTATTTATTATATACCATCGGATCAGTTGTCCCATTAAATTTTGAGGGATTCTAGTGCATAATTTCTCCCATCATAGGAGATTCCACAATGGAATATATTACTCCATCATATTTGGGTTATTTTACAACCTATGTTTTCTTCACTAATATAGCCAAAATTTTCCTAATTTCAAAAATAACTATTTTTTATTACTCATTAGAGAAATCCTATATATTTTGAAATCAATGTTAGGTATTGGATTTGTTCATTTTATTTTTAAACACAATTTTTATCCCAAAAATAGTTGAATTTATGTCATAAATTGAATTTTTTTAATATATAATCTCAAATTCATAAACATGTTTTCTATGGAGAATTCATTACATTTAAAGAAATCATATTTTGTTGTAATGAAAATAAGAACCATTCTATGTGTGTATCCCTTGGGCATGTCAAACTTGGTTTTTTATAAGGCTCTTTTTCTTGTACTAGTTTACACTAGATTTAGGATGGATGTACCATTTCTCGGTTTTACCCCTAGGTAAATTTGTTCTTGAACCATGACCACCTGTAGAATCTAGAAATTGTTGTAATTATAGGATTAATCTCAGAAAATCTGCATTTCTAAATTCTATAATGTTCTTATATACTTATCCTTAAAATATATCTTAGGGATATGTTCCCTAAATTATTTTTTCCAAATATAGTTTACAATGTTTATACTATACTTTTTTTGATGCCAACACTAATTCCCCTACCCTAGAATCTTGGATTCAGTGCATTGATTTATTATAATGGAATGAATACAAGGAATTAAATACTAATAGACCAATACATTAATAAATTAAACTAGATTAGATATAAGATATTCACATTTCAATGAGAAACATGATACATAATAAAATGAAATGAAAACCATCCTCGAAAGCTTATTAAAATATTTCTTCTTCATAACATAGGGAACAAAATAAAAATAAGAGTGGGATAAGATTATCATCAATGCTTATGTTTAGGGTAATCCGTGATGAATGGATAATTAAAAATAAATATTGATAGTTAAATATCCAAACACATATTCAATTTAAAATTGGAATCTAAAAAGAAAATACATAGATATATGATGTCATGGAAACAATGTCATGGATAATAATAAATACTAAATTATCAATAGATGAAATAAATAATTATCGGAATTCATGATTCCTAGGAACATAATACCTTTACAATCGTGATCTATCCCCAATATAGTTTAATATATACTGGGTACAAACACATCTGATTTAGAAAAAAAATATCATCTCATTAGACCCTTGATGCATCGTGGGGATTGAATTAACTTGTCCTAAAACTATGTAGTGAATTTACAAATAATTAATTATATAAAAAATAATTTTATTTAATAATTAATAACATTAATTTTCATCAAATCACTATATTGAGTAAATGATATATATTTATTATTATTTTCTTAATTAATCAAATAATTTTCAAATTTAAAACCATATGTACAAATTAAATAAATTTTAGTAAATAATAATATCAATTTCTTGAGAATGTGGATATATAAGATAAATAAGATGTACAATAATTAGGATTATAATTATGCGATTTTATCGGGAGAAAGATTACAATCACAATGGAATGTGATATGGTAAATATTAATTTTACCACAAGGTAATTTTTAGGTCAACCCCCTTAAAAGATATAGTTTAATGTGGAACGTAAAATACAATTATGAATAACTGAATCATGATATTAAATGAAAAATTATCCTTATAAATACCAAATTACTTTTACATTGTTCAAAATAACTAATAAGTCTCAATTGAATTTAAATTGAGAGTGAATAACTTACCATATAATTCATTTCAGTTGTGTGGTCTTAAACCACATGTGTATTAGTTTAAAAAAATTTATTAAAAAATTCTATAATTATATTAATATTTATAAAAACATATATGTTCTTATTAAAATATCATATTACTTTTTTTAACAACCATTCATTATTTTCACTACTTCGGTTGTTAATTTTCTTGTTAATATAGTTTATTTTTACTTGTTTTCTTATTCCAATTTCATAGATCATTATTTCATCTTCTCTATATTTTAAACCATGATGTGAATATTATCTATATATAATATATATTAAATTATATTTATCTACAATTTTTGGATATTGGAAATGAAATGAACCATTTATAGAGATAGTTGGTCGTACATACACAATAACACTACTTCCATTTCGTTTTCTTATTTAAAAAGTTAGTGTTATATATATATTCAATATTCTAGCCTTATTATTTAATATATGTCATATATTATTATTAAAAACTATATTAATAAATTATGTTAATATAATTAATGAATCACATCATTTTGATGAGATGGTAAACCACACGTTAACAAATTAAGTTATCATATTCATAAAAAATAGTAATCATAAAGTTTTGTGTTATATAAAAATTCCATAATAATAAATTTATTATAAATATCTTATATATCAAATAATAACTATTAATATCCCATTATTAAAATAATTTTATATAAAATTGGAAGAATAAATGACATCAGTTTGCATGGAGGTAGTCCGCCTTACATATGGATGATGATTTCGTATCCCATTATTTGAAAGAGTGTATATTTGTAGGTCATACCATTAGCGTAAAAAAATTTCAATATCTTGAAGATAGTTTTGTTACTGTATATATATATATGAATAACAAATGGGTTGAAAAACAAACTTAATCAAAATTGATCATTGAAGAATTTTACCTCTTATTCGGGTAACTCATTTTGTTGTGTATCAAAATAATTCCATTGTTATCTTTATGCCTGAAAGGAGGCTTCATAGATGAGTGTATGACTGTATGGATATTAATTTTTAAGGTTATGTTTGATAAAAATCGATTTAGTAGTAAGAATAAGTTTATGGTTTTAATGCATTTTTATTATAGAGGTAGAGTGACATTTTGGTTAATATAAAAAGGTAAACTAATTTGAGAGGACTCACTATCATAATGTGTATCCAATAATGAAATAAAATTTATCCAAGGGGTATATTATATATATATATTATTGAAATATTTTATGGACATTTTTCTAGCTCATTTTGGATAATAGATTTAAGGGTTTTCCCATTGTTAGACATTACATCACCTTAATCATTGTAATTTATTTTAACCACATTCACTAATAATTTTGTCAAAACTAAGTTTAAATTACTTTTTATTATAATTTTTTATTATTAAAAATATATACTCAATTTTTAAAAATAAAAAAAACAATTTATGAATAAATTAATTTAAATATAATACAATAGACAAGGTGATAAATTTGGGTTTAAATGTAAAAATGTTCAAATTGTTTGAGAGGTTTTTGTATCCAATTTCAAATTGAAATTGTTTCAGATGACCTCTAATTGATGAATAGATTTAAAATTGGTCAAATTAAACAAAAATAATAATAAAATAATTTATCTATATATATATTTTAGATGAATAATATATTTTCAATTAAAATTTTGTATTTTTCATTATTCATAAAAAATTTAATATCACAGAAATAATATGAAAAATTGACCGCAAGATAAATTTTAAATTAAACATAAAAAATGATGTTTATTTTTATTAATAATGTTATAAAATTTCCACAGTTAAATTTTAAATTTGGTGGTTCATTAAATGGAGGAAAATATCCTTTTGAAATATAAATATTCTAAGTATAAAATTTAATTTATTATTATATTCTTCCAATCAAACATATTGGATGAATATAAAAACCATTTGTTGAAGATTAATCATATATGATTAATTAATACCATTCTATAATATTATTTTGTTTATTTTATTATGAAATCACTCCTTGGTGGCAACAAAATTATTTTTGATAAATACATATCCTTTATATTCAATTGTGTTGAATATTCATTTTTAACACCATATTTTTAAATACAAATTGGAAATAATATTTTAAACTTTTAGTTAATATTTTTTGTTCATTTAATTATAATTAGTAGGTTTTATCTATTATATAATATAATTTTATTTTTAATATATTGTGAGATGGTAAAACCATGTATTTCATTATAGTGTAAGCTATCCTCAATGTTTATTATAGAGAAAACGATGAATAATGTTGTGTGTAATGTTATCTAAACTCAATGATACTTTTATCATGATTAAATTGGTGTTAAATATAAATTATCATTTAAATAAAAATAAATTTATTACAAAATGAGAATAATATAATCTCTTAGGCTATTAAAAACTGTTTACCTTGAATATAATTCATTAAATGGTGGAAAATAGAGAGGAATTTTTATCATTTATTGAATAGGGATAATTTTTAATAAAGAACATTATTCAATATTTATGTTGATCAATTGATATAAAATAAATTATTTACACATGCATACATGGGTGGGTCGGTGTTAGAGATACACCCTAGATGCATCAGTAGACTCATGGGATGAATTATTTGACAAAATAATATATGTTTTACCGCATAGTTCTAAACTACTATGAAGATTGTTCATGATGGTAATGGTAAAATGTTATTGGGAAACATTATGTCCAATAATAAATCATTTATATCCTTTGGATTCTAGTTCTCTATGATATAATATATGGATTCTATGTTTATTGATTATATTTAATGAATTTTCAATTATTTTCCATGAAATATTTACTCTTTCTCTTTATACCCTGAAATTCATGTTTTTGAAATGGACATTGTGGTTAGTTATTTAAATGTACAATTTTGTTCTTATTAATTCCTGATATATTCTTCTCTAAATAACCCTTGTAGAGCACTTAGTCACACACTCATTTTTTCCCTTTTCCAGGGATATGATGAAGAAATATTTAAATGAGTTTTCCATGATAAAATTAATATTAATATGTAATATTTTTTGTTTTATTTTCTACTCATAATGTAACATGGATATAAGGTATGTATATTTGTCTCCGAAATTTCAAAATCGGACGTTCCTTCTGGATTTAGTTCCCTTTATATTTAATAATGCATCAAAATAAATCGTCTGGTTTATGATATTGAATTCAGGGTTGTTATGTTTAGTATTAGGGGATGTTTTAAACAAACATTGGATAGTAGATTAAATATAAAATAGTTAGGGGAACATAACCTAGTGATGTATGTTGATGATATATATAGAATAAAAATTTAATGTTTACGTATGTAAGTGATTATTTTTGATTTCATAGAAATATATCCTGGTATGGTTACTACATGCTGACATGGTTATAGAATAGAGGAACCCAAAGGTAATATATGTAAAATGGGTGTATTGGTAAACACATGATCATATAATCAATAATAAAAACATGCCTTACATCACACATAGTTCCACACTCTTATGATATAGGGTTAGATATGTGAAATTTTTCTTATAATCCTTAATGAAGGGTTTGACTGTAAATATATCCAAAAAAACAATAATATATGATTCTAATATTAAAACTGCATAATTTTTTATGTTAGGTTTTACACCATATTTATAACTACACATATGATCGAATATTGATTAATAAATAATATTTTCCAATATGTGGATTTTTTTAGAAATATAACCTGGAATTGAAGAGTGTATCAATACTCAAGGAAAATATAATGATTTCATTAATAATGAGGTAAATATAACTAGAATTTAAAATAAGAAAATTATGGCTATATAAGGTTATATTTATTAGGTTATGAAAACAACCTTTCTTGGATGGAATTACCTATTCAAAATTAAGTCTCCATTTTTGTATCTCATTATGCGACAGAATCCCCCATCATTTGGTGGCACTTCTAATCTGAGGGAATCATAGAATTGTTTTATGTCTATTGGGAGGATATTTATGGAATTTTTTTTTGTGTAATGGAATGGATACATTTTAAGTGCAACGTTACAAAGGATTTTTTTTATCATTGGTGTTCATTGATCCCGAATACAAGGGATAAAGAGGGTTTATATGTTATGGAATGGAAGTATTTTAAGGATATATTATTCAAAAAATATTTTCTTCATGAGAAATAATTTAAAATAAAGAGAATGTGACATAACATATATAAAAAAGATTAATAATCTATTACTATATATTATTATACTTTTAAATGTTTTTCTATGTATGTTATTGATTACATATGATACACGAAGTGTATTATTGACCATTCCACTGATATTATTTAGTGAATTATCAAAAGGTAACTCATCTCTCGAATTGGTTTTTGATAAGATGAAATAGTTCCTTGTGCCATCGATTGTAGACTAAACATATTTAAGGTGAATCTATAGATGAAGAGGTAATATAAACACTAATGAAATTATAATTCTTCAATGATGAAGAAAACACAATGATTTCATTCGTGTGAAAATTGTTGATAGAATCACATGGGTAAATGATTGAAGTGATTGAGATTTTGTCATAATTGTGGAGATAATGGTCACCATGAAATGTAATGGAATGCAATGAATGAGAGAACTGATATTTATTATTTCCAATACAGTTATATGGGAAACTATTAAAATGTAGGCCCTAAGCATCAAGGGAATCTAACATAGAATAGTCCAAGTGGAAAAGGCTATGATTTTTTATCACTATAGATGAGGTGGAAGTACCCAATGATTTGGGAGAAGGTACCATAATCACATATTCGAATTTTTCTTATCCATTATCCAATTATAAATACTCTCACTCTTTAATATCTACTATATTTTAAAATAAAATTATAATTTTTAATTTTTAATTTAGAATGGTATTTTCAATAAAAATAACTAGAGGACATGTCATTTTATAAATGTTGTTTCGGTAAGTCCTCATTATGATACCTAAACTATATTTATTTTCTCAACTTATTATCAATCATTTTATTGAGTTTGATATCATAATTTGTATGGATGACCTTTCAAAATATAATGAAGAAATTTATTAGAAGGAGAATGAATGTATGGATTTTTATAAAGATATGGAATTATTTATCTTTAGAGTAGTTACTTAATCAACTAAGTCATTTTTATATCCACATCATGTAAATATACTAAATGAGATTTTTTTGGAAGAAGAAAAAAATATCTAAGGATTGAGAATTTAATCTAAAAATTGAGGATGAACCTATTGTGCAATAATACAATGAAGTGTTTGAAATGAATTACATCGATTTCTTCAAGATGATGATGTTGAAATTAAATTAAATTAATTCCTAATGATAGATCAATTTCAAAAGATTATATATAAAGGCCCTTTCAGAATTAGTAAAATTAAAGAAAAACTAGATGATTTCAGTGATACGTAGTTTATTAGACCTTTTTAGTACAACATTGGAATCTCAATCTCTCTATCGATATGAATAATGACGTTACATGATTATATACATTGATTGTTGGGGAATTAATGTTATTATGCTAAATTAAAAGTATTAATTTCTTCAAATTGAGTATTATTTGATCAAATTCACAAAGCCAAATTTTTTCAAAGATTGACCTAGATTTTTTTGGTATCATCAATTGATAGTAATGAAGAAACACCTTATAAATAAAAATTATTTAATTAGGTATAGAAATTAAGTGTTTAGAAATTTTTTTTGGATTGACTAATGATCCAATTATTTTTATGAATCTAATGAAAATCACATTCAATAAGTCTCATGATTATTTCATTATGGTATTCGTTGATGGTAATTTGGTGTATTCGGAAAGCAACATAGACCATAATAATTACTTGATGATTATTATTTAAACACATAGAATTAATAATATATATGAGAAATTTAGCATGTGATATTTGTTTCATCAAGAAGTTATTTTTTTGGCCATATAGTCTCCAATAATGGAATATCATTTGATCCTATGCATATGAATGATGTTAGAGAATGACATATTTTAGTGAAAATAATTAAGGTATGTAGTTTTATTGGTTTCACATTTTCCATTCATTGAATAGTTTATAATATTTCATGATTTTCTAACCCATTGATACATATATTATATAAATGGATTATTTTAGTTTTGAAAAAATAATATACAGATTGTTTTGATGACCTAATTTATAGATTATTAAATTTTGTGTTATTGAACCTTCCATCTAGAGTGGGTTTGTTATATTTATTCATGCATCAATAAAAGGTACATGGATATCTCCTAATTTAAAATAGTAATTTTATTCCATACGAATTAAGGAAATTTATGACTCATGAATAGAAATTCCCAACCCATTATCATGAGTCTGTTGCTGTAATATTTTTTATTTATGATATGGGGAAGTGGTCACAATAGTGAAAGATGAGAGATATAAACAGATCCTAATATCCAAAAAATAAATCATTTAAAAATTGAGATTAATAATGTCTAATATTTTTGGATTAATATACTCATGGATTATGATTTATCAATACACTACCACACATGTAATTAAAAAATTGGTTGATGAGGCATTAGTTAGGAAGGAGTATAGTTTTATTACTCAAATGGGGATTTAGAAGGGTCGTATATTCATGGATCTAGAAATTTTGTATGTAGAAATCATTAATAAATGTGAGACATCACTCATTTTTAAAATCACTGACAAACTATAATTATTTGAAAATAAATCATGTTCTCAATCGAATGATTAGATCTTTGTGAAGAAAATTAATGTTCTGAATGAAAGGAAATTAGCCTACATCCTTTGTGAAGATGTCGTTCTCAAATTTTGATTTAGATAATGTGTTCAGAATATAATTGAGATAAAAAGGGTTTTTTGATGATACAAATAGATCAAATTTCACTATAAACTCACAAATAAAAAACATTTAGAAGGATTTTTGGCGGAAAATTTCGTGGGGTAACATATAGTGTGGAATTATTAATAATGTGTCAATATATTTGTTTTTTTAACAATTCAATATTATGATATAACATCTGAGAATAGTCATGAAACATCTTCTTATCCATATATGGAAATGGGATGATAATACTATGATGTTTTTACAGGACTATGATAGACTCCAAGAATGAATGATACAATAAAGATAAACATTGATCACCAAACAATTTCCTGATATTTTCTTTTTATAAGTGAATATTTACCTCCTGATAACCAAGAAGACCACTATATTAAGGATGATGTAAGAATTAATTGATTATCTTTTCCAATTATGATTGATCAAGATCCCAATATTACATTGAATTTTATAAATTTGACCACTTAATAACATGATCAAACAAATGAAAAATCTAGAATGATTATTAATATAATGAATGTTATTTAAAATTGTATAAATCCAAAGAGTAGAGGAAGAATTGTGCGAACAAGTTAAAATTATGAAGAAAAAATACCCTCAACATTTCATAATGTAATAAAAATTAAATTTTACGGATGAAATTTTGTAGGTTGGGGAAATGTAACTATCCAATACATCACAATATATTTCTCTTAAAATAATTTGATTCATTATTTACTAGTTATTCACACAAAACTTTGAATAAACAAAAATACTATCTTGAAATATTATTGACAATTAACAGTTATAACATATAAATTATGTTGGCTAGAATTTTGTGTTATAATATATGTTTCATATTTTTGTTACTCATTTATTACAAAATTATATTACTCATTTAAAAAAAATTTATGAAACAAATATCATTTTCTCTAATGGATGGTTAAGTATAGTTTTCGGCTCATAATTTAAAATAAATTTTCATTTAATTTAGACAATTTATATAAAATATTAGACATATTTTGTTAAATCCTCATAAAAATATCAGAATAATGATTACATTATGTATTGTTTTGAATAGTTTTTTTATGAATAACAGATAGAACTGAATTTTTATTTAATAAATAATTTTTTAAAATTGGTTAAAATGAATCTTTTATTATAAATTTTATTTAAAGATAAGTTATTTATCATTAATATGAATTAATATAGTTTAGTTCATTGGAATAATTTGAATTTTGAATTGTGATATTAAAACTTTATAAAATTTTAAAAATATTTACGTTAAATCCCAGAATTTCCATCACATCTGCATGATTAATTTTATATTTAATTATTCCGAATCAATGGATGCACCTTCTAAATATTGATTTTATAAGTTTATTATGAATAATGTTTAATTTAAAATAAATTAAAATTACTTTTTTATGAATATTAATTGTGAAAACATTAATAATTGATCATAATGATTAAAGTCAAAAAAAGGATTTACTGGTGATTAAAATAAAAAGATAATTGAAAAAATGTCCTTAAATTTTGAAAAATTATTTTTTATTTCCATTTTATGATTTTATCAATCTTTAATCTAGATAATATTCTGTTTTTTTTCATTGTTTCATCATAAAAAAGTTGGTTCTCATTTTTTATTCCAAAAATTTCAACATTGACACTCACCTCACTTATAATATGGAACCATTTCTCCTATATTATTCACATGATAAAGCCCATTTGGATTATCTAAGATGTACCAAAAAAATACCAAATTCCCTCCCCTTATAATATAATTATTATAATTGGAATAATTACAACATTTTAAGGCTATTTTCAAACCAATGAAAGATAAATTAATCACTGATGACATTCGTTATCAAGTGTATTTATTTTATTTCTTGTTCCACCTCTATCAATTATTTTTAATCAGTGTTGACATAAAAAACTATTAAATTATATATTATAATATGATTTTATGGTAATTTAATGAACCATAAACCTCAACAAAGTCTATTAAATGGGTTATGAAATAATCATTCATGTGTATGGAGGACTACCACCTCCCGATCCGATGTTATTTGATTTTTCATTAATGCCTCTAAAGGATGGGTCTGATAATTTACATAAAGAATATATAAATTATACTAGTAATATATTTATAAATATGGAGTTATTATATTATATATAACTTTTTATCATAATATTCTATTGAAGATTCAATATTCTCACCATTGTATTTTGAGGACAACCACCCCACAAAGCAATGTGATTCTTCATACATTAAGTCATTACATGGAAACTGATAAGTATAAAATTATTGATTATATTTGATATGAATTAAATTATTATGATATATGTAAAATATTTATCATTTTAAAAATATAATATATATCATTTTTATTATAACCATTTCTATCAAAGAAATATGATAACGTCTCTCAGTTATATGTGGACTATAATCTTCACTGACGATGTGAAACCCATTTCATAAAAAACACATGGATGATATATATAAGTTTAAATAATGGAATAAAATGTTATATATGATATTATGATAATTATATAAAGATAATACATTCCCTTCCATCAATCCATAATTATCATTGGGAAATGAAAACATTACTTATACTTACATATGACCAACCATTTCTATGACCATAATTACCATTATTTATTTAAACCATCATTAAGAATTTATTATTAAAATTTTAATTAATGTGAAAATATTATAATTATTTAATTATTATTAATTATGTAATTATGAAACAATATAATATTCACAAGAAAATAATAATTCATGATAAACCATTGATGATAAAACAAGCCAATTATCACAATAATGAGTGAAAATAATGCATGATTATAAACAAATGATTTCTAAGATATAATAAATTGATCATATATGATTTTATAAATCATAATATTTTTCATAAATAAGATAATAATTCATTTAAATTCACTATTAAGGAGGATGAAAAAATTTTGACTAAAATTTAGCATGTAGTATGGGACGTCGTATCAATTTATCTCTATTGAGGCATATTGCAATGGTGTTCACACAATTCTATTGATATGGTGTATATAATAACACAATGATATATAATATCACGATTGAATAATAATTCATTGAATATTATGTTTAAATTTTAATTATTTAATCGTAGGGTACTTGAATTCAAAATTTCATTGAGATACATTTTAGCGTACTGTCTTAGATTATTTTATAATTGTTTATATTCTATTGAAGCAATATATTTATTTTCTTCATTTCATTGCATTTCCATAAAAATATTCATATATTATTTATATGATTATTTAATAAATCATATTCCATTTTACTAATGTTGTTATTTATTACATTAAGATAATAACCTGTGGAAATATAGTAAAATCAATATTACTACTCAATACAAATATTTTTTAATAAGGAACATATTTCATGTGTTAAATCTATAATTTGATATAATATTAATGGTTTGGAAGAGAGTAAATGGGAGGTGAATAGTTATACATATCCAGTTGGAGCATCAATATTGTCATTTGATGAATTAGTTGGCAAAATCAGATGGGTTTTTACACAGTTGTTTTAAACTATCTGGAGGATATAAATTGATTGTAAATCTACCATGTTATTTGGGGACACAATGTTCAATATTGTGTTATCTAATTCATGGATAATACAATTATAATTATTTTTATTGAGTACATTTTCTCCATGATATAATCTATGGATTCATTTCAATATCAAATTATTTATTAAATGAATGTTTTTTAAATTATTGTCTTTCTAGTATTGATTCATCATTATATTAGAATAAGAGTCATGTTATTTAAAAAGAATATATGTATAGTAATATTCTAATCTTTTTTATTATAATTTCTCTATAATATCTTTTTCTGCACCTTACTCATAATGAGAATATGATACTACCCTTATTTAGATTAATTTCCCTCGGAAATGAATAAGAAATCCTTGAATGAGTTTTCCAAAAAGAAATTAGTTATCTAATTATCTATTATTTTTTAATCCCCTTGAAAATTGGGTATCATGAATATATTTGGTTTTCCAAAACATATAAATTAATTTTTACTTAAATGTTTGATTCACAATATGTTTCCCACTGTATAATGTAAGACAACCACCCAGGGATATTGTAGTTGGGGGATTTTCATAACTATCCCCAATAGTCACAAAAATAATGTCTCCAAACTACCATGACATCCCAAAGTACATACCAATAATGGAAAATGTTTAAGACCACAATTAATATAAATGTTTAATTATTTGACCCAAATATCCAATCAAAATGTTAACCAAGTCAATATTGGTATAGCTCGAAATTTTTTATCAACCCCCATGATTTCTTTTAAACCATATGTTTCAAAACTATTTCAATTTAATTATTCCTCAACATGAATAACTCATTATGGAAAAAAGAATTTATAAAAAATGAATCTTTGTTATTAAAAAATACTCCAGATATAGAGTAAAATAAAAATATATATACATTTATAAATATATTTTTTCATCCAAATACATTATATAAATTAATACAGAAATAATTCTAGGAACATCATCTAGTATGTGGATCAAATGTTATGCTGATAAAAATACTCTCTTGTGTCCCTATAATAATCAACATGATCGACTACCATGTGGTAGATTTTCATTCAATATATGTGGAATAATAAAATATATAATTTCCTAATGGAAAAAAGAATAATTAAATATAGTTTTCCCAATAGGATTGAATGATATAATCCATATGATATCTTTATAAATTAAATAATCTTTTATCAAATTTAAATAAAAAATATAATAAAAATATTTTAGTATGTTTAAGGAAACCTTATTTACAAAAGCTATAACTAGTTAATATAAAATGGGTTCAATGATAATTTCAATAAAATCAGGAATATATAATAAACATTTTCAAAAATGTATTGATTTTTTTTAGAAAAATAGAAATAGATAAAAATTTCCATCAAATATTGAATTTTATAAATACTTTACAATCACATATTCATGATTATGTGTCCTGGGGATATTTTAATATAATAATTAACACACATATTAGTTAATATATTCATATGAATGTTCATAAAAACTATAAATACAAATAATATGGGGATATGAGACAAATGAAATGAAAAAACTTCATGTACTTATGATAGTTTAGTTGTTTCTCTAATCAATAATATTTTTCCAGTTAATGAAAATACTTGTTCATCCAATGGTCATCTGACATAACAACCTAGTCTCTATTTTTATTCAAATAATAAAGAACCATATAATGAACTATAAAATATTTCATTCAAATATAATTAATCATTTTATTACTTTCAAATAATACCACAGGTTATAGACTGAAAAACCCATTTTATTTAAATATCATAAGAGAGTAGTTCTAATAAAAAATCATTCCTTACATTTCAAATAATAAAATTAAAAATCATAAATAAATTTCATGTTGTTTCATATAAACAAAATAATTCTCTAACACATCCATTTCAAATTTAGATAATTTTCTTCAAATCAAAAATTAATTTTCAACAGTCATTACCAAGTGTTTCTTCCAGCACACTATTTCATTTATAATCATAGATCAATAAACCTGATTCATGATTTATCAGTAAATTTTTAAACCAAATAAAATTAAACAATCCATTTTTTTAATCTAATGATATTTCCATAAAAATGCATATATCAATAATGATAACTAAATACCCTCATGGGATACACTAATGGTGATTTTGGGGGTATAAAAATAGTTATTCGAATGGAGTATTCATGACCAATGAGATATTGATCTTATCATAAGATAAAAATTCACCAAATGGATGTTTTATCCCTGAAGTATCATGGTTGAGAGAGGCATAATCACCTATAGTGAGAATCTACGCCCAAAATGATTGATTAGGTTCCACTATAATGATTATGCAATTAAAATTGCGGCTACCATTAATTATATTTACAAAAATAGAGAATTACATTCCAATCACATGGTTTGGGAAACTGTGCATCCACTATGCACCACTTATTGGGAAACTAGAGAGAGTTTCATGGTTTGGAAACCCTTGAGGCTCTATTTTATTATAGGAATAGTTTTTCATATTTTGAAAAAACTACCCCAAATTTTGACTCCCACATTCCTACAAAAAAATTAGTTTTACCACATTTATTTTTCAAATCCCTATGATTTTAACAAATATTTCATTAAAATATTTTTATTCTTATTAATAGCTTTCATTACATGCAATAATTAGTTTTAAGAATTTATAAAATATAATTATTAATTTCATTTATGATATCCCTTATAAAATATTGCTTAATCATTTTGGTTTTTATTGAAATTATATAATGATGAAATATATGTCAAATTTATTTGAATATTTAAAACTTACTGATAAATAAGTACAACTTTTTTATGAAATTCTTTATATACATAAATACAATTATCACAAAATATTATTATTTATTTTACTGAAAAAATGTCATCATTTATCAAATTAACATTAAAAATTCATATTTATTTTTAAATAAAAATTAAAAAATTCAATTAATTATAACTTCAGAGAATATTCAGAAAAGAATTATTTTTCAATGATTAGTGAAAATAGTGAATTAAAAAAAGTTACTTTTCATTGATAAATTTAAAATATTTAGTTATTTTTTTAAAATTATATTAGAAGTATAATTAGTACAATTATATTATTATCAATCCAATTTTTTCATTAGAATTAATTTTTTATTCAATTTTGATATAAAAACATCTTATACGTATGAATATTTTTCATTGGAAAACCAGTTATTCTTCACATTTTGGATGTTTAATATGAAATTAAATTCTACCAATTAATTGAATTGAATTATAAAAAATTTATTTGATATTTTGATTCATCATAATATGTATTATTTTATTAAAAAAACTTATGTATGGTCAAAGTGAATAAGAATAATTAAATTAATTAATATCCACAGTTAATGTTAAAACCGATTTACCGAGGGATAAAATAAAAATAAAATTGTCAAAATTACCAAAAAAATACATATAATACAAAATGGGAATTAAAAAACTCAATATTTGGAAATATTCATATCATATTTTCTATAATGTATGATATGAAAAAATAATTTCTTAATGGAATTTGAAATCCTAACACAATAAAATATATTTTATATTTTAAATAAATTTAATTTATGGTATATCTTATGATTCACACTACACTAATTTTTCCTT
Source organism: Viscum album (assembly GCA_963277665.1). NCBI lineage: Eukaryota > Viridiplantae > Streptophyta > Magnoliopsida > Santalales > Viscaceae > Viscum > Viscum album. The sequence goes on along the minus strand of OY728123.1, from coordinate 468,431,628 downwards.
AATTGTACACAATAGTGACATTTTTAATATGTTCTATAATACACACGATTTAGTTTTACAAATATAAATACTACAATTATTTAATATGTAAATTATATCCTATAGTAGAAATTATTTCAATACAAATGCAAATTATTTACAATAAACTATTTAAATTTACCAAAAAAAATTATAATAATAAATAATATTAATTTCTATTAGTGAATGATCTGAATGAAATTGATATATTATATATTAAATAACTTTATTTACATTCATTAAATATTTTTTTTATTGGAATAAGAATAGAAAAAAATAATATTTTATGAATATAAATATTTATTTTTCTAATAGTCGTTTTTTCAACCTTTTAATGATGTGAAGGTTTTAAAATAAATTTTTTCCACATTGGTAAATTAAAATTTGAAAAAATTAACATTATTTTGATATAGTAATTTTAAAAATTTCTTTAGATTTTATTTATAATTTATAAATAATATTTCATTTTTTTGATGAGTAATGAAAAATAATGAATTTTAATTAAAAAATAAATATTCGTCTAAATTCTTTTCAATGATAAGATAACATTTTAATTCGGATTAATGTTAAAATAGTAAATCAATACATATAATAATTCATGTTTGTTAATTATAATCAATTTTTATGTATAATTTAGATATAAAAACATAGTATTCTTTTGAATGTTTTTCTATTAAATCCCACTTTCTAATCCTACATGTGGAATTAATTTTAAATTATTTTCCATCTTATATGGATTGAATATGGAAAAAAATATTAAATATTTTGTGTCAAAATAATTCATAATATCTAATAACCTAAAAATAATTTTTGACCCATGTTATTTGTTTGAAAGGTTATATTTATTTACAATCATTAATAGAAAATCCAGTTTTCCAATAGACTAAACATTAAACAAAAGGGGCTATGTTAACTATAGAATTTTACAACACCAGTTGGATGGAAATAGTTCGAAATTACCCCTTATAGTGTCTATATATTTCCATTACTTGATCATATTTACATGAATACTTTTGTGTGAAAACAAGCACCCCCTCTCCTCCTTTCATAACACCACAAAAGAAATTTGGATCAGAAATTACACAAAAATATCACTTCCCAAATTCAGTCTTTTCAGCCTTGAATACTTATTTTTTTCACCAAGATATAATTTTAATGTTGATGTGAACACCTATGGAGGACACTAGAAGAAGAAGTAATGTTTTTATAAAATATTATTCATTTTAAATACTTATCATCCACTTTTAATTCATATTATACGTTGATTATATAATAAAATAAATAAAATAAATATAAATATATATTGTTTTTTAATGGTATAACCATAAGATAAACACAATTTAATAAAATGTCTATGAAATCATTCTTCTCGTGTAACACATATTACAGCCACATGAACCGATGTAAATAATTTATATTTTACAATCTATAGTAGTTGATAATAATGATGATTTTTTTTATTTTATATGATATATATGATATATATGATTTTATTATGCTACTATAAATATTATTTTATATGAACCATAACTCTATATTTTTTTGGGAGTATGAGAACATCATTCATCTGTATTACACACTACTTCTTCATAAAGCACTGTGCTTCGATAATGATTTAAATGGAATTTATTATGTATAGCTATAATAAAAATATCTGATACATATCAAATAAATATTATAATGGAACTATAATACCCTTATATAGAGTTTACTTTTCATTCATTTTGTACAATAAGAAAATGGAAACATTATTCATGAATATGTATGACCTACCATCTCCATGAAATATTTATTTAACTTCTAACTGCCGATTTTTTTAATTAATATAAAAGATAAATAATAAATATATAAGTTATTAAAATCATGGTTTTATTCTGAATATGATCTAATAATTAAAAAAATAAGTTGAATAAAAATTAACAAGTAAAAATAAACATGAAAAACAATGTTGTTTTTCCTAAAATGATTAAAATAATAAATGATTTTTAATGAATGGGTAATAATATGTTATAAAATGATAAAATATTATACCATAAAATCATATATAGTACTTGAATAAGTTAATATCTTGTGTAAAAAGTAATAAATAAAAATAAATCATGTATGACCAAAAGGAAATCATTTGGTAACACATTTTTCCCTATTTCGTTTCATTGAGGGATACTGTAATGTTATACCCATAAATAGTTTTATAAAGTGCACACACTTCCCCTGTGACATGTATTGTTATGAATCATTCATTATTAATGTAATTTTAAATTTTTATTGGTATTATTTTATATAAAGGCATTTTATTTAAATGTCACATTATAGTATTGTTTTTTAGAACAAAATTTCCATTCATTATGTTAGAAATCTAATTCATTGATTATGATATTATATTTTTTGTGTATAATTTATTTTAAATATAAAATGTTTTCTTTAAATATGATTTAGTTTTTTATATTTGTAACACATATTGGTATTATTGATTAATTCTCTCTTCGAAATTATGAATTTTTTAATGGGTTATTTCATAACCTCATTTTAATTAAGATTATTAATTCTTAAAATTACTATAAATATAAATATAATTTTATTTTTTAATAATAACTTCAATTTAGATATCTAATGGATACTCATGATATTTTCTCATGTGAGAGATCTATTTTTCAACTCTTTTACACATAAAAATATTGAAAAAATAAATTCCCACAATATTTTTCATCTTCACTTGAAAATATGAATAATTAAAAAAACATTTTTTATTAATATTATTTCAATAGAAATATAAATTATTTTTCATATGATTTAATATAATACATATTGAACCATTTATCATATTTTTTAAAAAAATAAATGTAATATTTTTATTGATTTCTAAACTAGGTACTATCCAAAAAAATTATAATGAATGTCGATATTTCTTTTAACCATGTATTAAAGTACCCTCAATCATTTCATTGAAGCTTCATTTTGAATTTGATGAATTTATTTTTAAGGATTTTATTAATAGGTTATTTATGTAGAATATGATATATAAAAATAAAAAATGAAAAGATAATTTCCCTAACAAATTTTTTTAAAAATATTTTTGTTGTATTTGTATTCATCAATGAAAAAAACCATTTTTATTACTACAATTGTTATACATTTTATTGATTTCTTACTAATTCAGTATGTGGAATGATTATGATCATTCTAACTATGTGTTGATATTAACTTCCTTAATTCATTTATTTGTAAATAACATCCATTTGAAATGTCAAATATTCGAGTAATCATTAGAAATTGAATTCCAATTAAAAATCATTTTTTTCATGGACATGATTACATCTGAAACAGTATACCAAAACTACGTATGGTGTTTACATTGAATGTTATTATAATAAATAGTGAAATATTTATAATCATTATTATATACTAGATACATATATTTGATAAGTCACATTGTTTAAATTCTAAATTGATTATTTGATATCTGAGGAATACATTCTAATAGTAAAAACGGAGTGGGGGCCATTTATGGATTACACCTCGATCAATCACTAATCTCATTGGATAAATCATTCTATTTGGCTTAGTTGTGTGGGTTTAACCTAGTATTTTTTAAACCATCTTGTGAATTTTATTGATGGTAATGGTACCATATACCTATGAAACAAGGAATATAATAATTAATCATTTACATCATTCAGATTTAGTTATTATTACCCATTATATAATCATTATTCAGAAATATTTTATATATATCATTTTTTATGGATTAAAGTTATTCGATTTGAGTAATTATATTTCTATATTATTTTATCAATTATAAAGGTATTTAAATGGAATTCATGTTTAGTTATTTTCAATTATTAATTGATTATTAAACATTGAATCATGATACCTACACATAATGTAATCCATTACATTGGAAATAATCTCATTGTTACATTGATTTTATTACATAGGATACCATGAAGATCATAATTAAAGACATGGGGGATACAATTGGATTAAAAAAGATATTCCCAACAAAATATGGAATAATTCATAAATTACAAAGCAATTTAGGACTCATGTATATATATAGTTTACTATAATGTCTAAAAAATTTGATTCATTAATAGATGAATCCTTTTATCTTATTCCAATGTAATAGTAGTAGACACTAGGTCTATGAATACTGGGGTCATAGTCACTACAATACATTGAACACAAACAAAAATAATGATGAATAAATCAAAAGGATAATTATATCTTATCTAATATGATGATATCCAAATACTTAATTTTTTCTGAATTTGGAAATTATCGATCTACAAACAATGAAGATTATGAGAAATTAATATATTTCTGAAATAATTTTTCAACTATCTTTCTAGGTGATGATTAATGTACTAGGAAGGATAATATAATGTAATATAAGAGAGACATAAATTATATAATAAAAAACCTTGATTAGGATCGATGAAAATATATCAAAAACTATGTATGTGTTATGTCAATACCTGAATTGATTAAGTAGTTGAATATTAATGTACATTATTCCCTATTCATATTTTATTACTATGTATATAGAGTTGAAATTATATTTATTATGGAATGGATGAAGAGATATTTTAAAGTCATTATATCTCAATGATTATTATGACTGTGTGATAAGTATGCGAGAATAAATCATAAGGCGATTTTAAATCCAAAACATATACTATATTAAAAAATTGTTTAAAATAATGAAGTATTATTTTTTCATACTCTCCAAAATGACTAAAAATTAAAATTACATATTATTTTAAGTTGATATCTCTATAAATTCAGGACACTTCATTGATATTAATGTGTATTTCGATTTTGATCTTCTTTCCATGTTGCATGTTAATAAATTGGTAAGGTATAATGGATTTTACCATTATATTTAATTTTATTTATATGTGAGATTTACCTCAACAACATATCGAGGACTAAAATAAGATCTATATACAGAGATGAATTTTGGAAATCCCTATTATCCTCAGATATATGGATAGTTTTATAAATCAAAATAAATAATCTAGCATGTACTAGGAAATTGTTCTATGGATTTCAATGGTTGTTGGGATCAATAACTTCTTATAATGTGTAGTGAGAAATTATTTGATATAATGATATTGGAAAATTAGAAAGCCAATGAAATTGTATAAAAAGTTATTTCCATTAATAAATAATATATATGGCTCATAATATATAAAAAAATTATTCTCAAAATCATATATGGAATCTACATTTTAATTATTGTGAAAATTTACTCTTATTAGGTTCTTTAGGGAAATAGGTTATGATATTCAGTATTAAATTAATGATGATTCCTAAATGTATTTTATATTTTAATTTTTTTGATCATCTATGGAAAATGTCTTTTCAATTGGATGTTTATTCTATCCTTTTTTCAATTTGATGTTTTGTTCTATGGATCTCTTATAAGGATGTTAATTACTGGACATTCACATGTATTGAACTACGAAGAAATACTAATATATCATGAACTTAATTATAAATTAAAACATGTGGATATGGTATATAATAGTGATAATGTGAAATGAAATAAGACCAATCACATAGTAAACATTTTTTGTTTAATTCATCAGCTTGAAGAATCTATGGGGGAACATGACGATATGACAAGGTATTAGTATAATTATATTTTTATAATAATTTTAAGGAATAAAAACTATAAAATTAATTTAATGGTGGTATAATTTAAAAAACCCAGTTTTTTTAAAAAAAAATTATTTCGTGTAGATTAAATTTCATTGATAGCTTCATTCAAATTAAAGACAATGTTTTTACGGACATCATTACACATTTAATATTATTATTTAATAATTTCAATTATAATGTATATATTAAACATTCCATTATTAATAAGAATATAAAATAAATAAAATCTATATATATTGGTTTTATATAATCAGAATAATTTAATAAAAATTATGTAATATTTATTTAAGTATTTATAGGCTTAGAAATTACATTTTCTACCAAAATAATTTTTTTGTGATAAAATAATGAAATTATATTTCTCCACATTTAGAAAATATATTTTAAAGAATAAATCTCATTTTTTAAAGTCACCATGTTAAAATTTACCAACGAGTGAGTTTGTGATATTTTAATGAAAAGTTTATTTTCTCATTAATAATCAATAATAATAATTGATTTAAAAGTAATTTTTATTAATGGACATAGATTGTAAAGTATTATTTTAGAATTTACATAATTGTAAAATTAGTTAAATATTATTATTATAAAAATATTTTGTTCATTGGAATCAATGTTTTATTAAATTATTATATAAAATCTTTTCATACTTCTGAAAGCTTTTTGTTTCTAAAATGAGCATTTCATTGCATATAGTTGTTGTATATTAAACTAAAAAATGTGAAATGTTTGAATTAAATTTATAAATATGTATAGAATTTTTCGAACAAGGAAATTAATTTTATATAGTATTTTCTACATAATATTTAGTCATAATGAAGTGTAAAATGAATAAAAACAATTTAATATGGTTCTGCCTAAATATTATTTAATTAGGAATTATCAATCAAAAAGTACCTCATATACCGTAGTACATTGAGTCTCAAGCCATAAAAAACATTACCCAAATGGTGTTCTCAATCCCAATGGTATTTCTTCGAAAAACGTGAATCGTCAAAAATAAATGTTGGAACAAAGTTTCTAGAAAAGTGTAGAAGATAACAGATACATATCAGTATGCTCAAATAAAACTCCCAAAAGAGAAAGTAACAGAAACCACAAGGTTCAAGAACATCAAGCTCCTCCAAGACGATTTTTCCCATTATAAAAAAATTACAACATAAAATTTTATAAATCTCTATGGAATATGACGTTTGTTACATAAAAATAAAAGTAGAGTTTATAAGATATTATATGGTAAACCAAATCATCCATTCCATTTTAATTAATGATGTTGTGCGATAATAATTTCCTATTTAAAATAACAATGTAGTTCATTTCAAATAATGAAAACATTTCAATAAATGGAATTAATAAACATTTTAAATAAAATAACTTATAAAAATAACTACTAATCAGTTAAATAGTTTCAAAATTAATGGTATATTTATCAACGTAAAGAAATTAATCTTTATCCTAATGGTTAAACTCTCTATGATATGTTACTTACTTCTTTTGGGATCCTTTCCCACTCCGATCATCATGCATAGTAAATACCATCTCCCACATGAGGTAATATTATAATCATTCCCACCCACAAAAGGTAAAATGACAATCATCCACTCATACTTAATTGTCAATTTAATGTTGAACATGGTTTGGTAAGAGTTTTCATCATCAATGTTTTTCTTGTGAATTAACATAAAGAAGATCATATACCAACCAGATAATAACTTCATAGATTCCCCTGTGATTCAATCAATCAATCAACATTGGAAAATTCATTTCATTACAAATGATAACATCAATTTTAATTCAAAAACCCAATTCCACATTTCAATAATCCAAATCAAATTCAAAACTAAATCATTGAATTTTCATAATTTATTTCCTTTTCAAAATAAAACCAATTACAGAATATAAACAAATAAATATAATCATTTTTCTTAAAATCCATATCAAATATGTTTATAGGTTCCATCAATTTCATTCCACATCTAAAAAATCCAATTCCATTAGATTTATAGGGGTTTATAAATATACACACCAATGAAATTCAATTTCTATTTCAAAAATAATGTTTTGAAAAATAATATGAATGAAATTAAATTATAATAATAAAAAATCAAAGGCTTATTACACATAAAACATTAAGAAAACCACTATCATTTATTCATGATGTCAAAAATAAACAACCGCATTGGAATTTTCTACAAATGAATTATGGTAATAGAAATATATGAAAAAAATATAAAACATATATTCAAAATAATTAATTTTATATCCATTAATCCATGATGATCTAACAAACTATATTTTATAATAAAAGGATAGAGCATGAGACAATGGACATGAATATATCATTTTCCAAATTTGGATCAAATGAGATATAACAACTTTTAACAAACCTTCTATGTTGTATGTAGGATCCATGAAATGGGTATTGAGTGCCTCTAATTCCACAGAAGACTGATTCATAATCAAAATAGAATATGTAGGACGCCTGCTAGAAGTCTCGAGTTGTGCTGGGTTCCCATCCAAAAAGGGTCCACACAACCATGCCCCCCTTAAATGGGCATCTTCCATGCATAAGCCCCAGACATTATGAAATAAGTGGGTTCGAATTTCTCTCCCGAGGATACGAATGATTCCTTCATTGTAGGACCAAACATCATGTCACAATCTGTCCCCCGTGGATGACGATAAAAACCAAAGCACCTTATAAACCGGATAAGTTAGCATCACATACGTGTCATCAGACACATGCATTCTCACAATGATCATGCAAACTAAGGGTATCCCATGGAAACACTGTTCAGGAATAATCCATGGATTCAAAAACAAATGTACATGACTTAAATATATATGGGAGTCCCACAACAGGAAACAATCCTCACCGAGAAGGGTGCGGGGAGCCTAACCTCCCTTTCTCTCGACCAATGGATTCCTTAAGTGTATTTGGCCAAATCATTAGTCAATGAGTACCTACCATTCGAAGTATTGTCCATGGATCATGGATACCATGGTTGTTTGGCGTTCTTGGATCAACTAATAAACCCGTTGGAGACAATATGTGGAAGTTATATCCAAGAAGGACTGATTTCTTGAGTGCTTGACCCCCACATGATCACCCAATGTGACCGAAGGTTCCGAAAGGGTCTGTTAAACAATCTTTATAGGATAATTATGCTGAACTAGTCGAGGAAAAGGAAGGGAAAAATAGTTAGGAACCCATCCTTGTAGAAAAAGGGATGGGTGATGATCCTCTTCGCCCCATCTCTACTCTTCTTTCAAAATACGCCACCATGGAGGCAAAAAAAATGGTGAACCCTAAGTATATCCATAACCATGGTCGTCGTTCTACCCCAATGGTAAAAGACAAAATGATAGTGCACATCAAACCATTTTGATCACCATAGCGCCAGCAAAATGTGCAACCTCAGAGGTGGACCAAAAATGGAGATCCCGATGTATATCCTTAACCAAGGTCCCTGTAGAGCAACCTCTGATCAAAATGACATCCCAACAACCCATGTAGACATGTACATCAATGATCCTGCAGGTGTTCGGGCCCTTAAAGAAGAGTAGGACCCTGTTGCCTACCCAAAGTCTTCAACACTAGGTACCCAATATGCTGATTAGGGAGTACCACAAAACGGTACTCTCCACACCCTGGAGGCGACAAGGAATGCCCTACCATTTGAAAGGGTATTCCAGCCGCCTCTTCAGCCACTTCCAGTACCACAGCACAAGGGGACCCCGGTGGTCATCTCAAACCGTTTCAGGAGCTTGTCTCCAGAACAAGACTACAACTACCTCCCTTACCATTGGGAGTCAAATGAAGTCAATGTTGATGACTTCAGCTCAACTGTATAGGGATCCTACACATAGGCCTCAGACATAGAGTGTCACCGCCAACATCGGATGACCAGGCCTCCTCCCATAGAGGAGGACCTTATGCCAACAACAACGGCAAAAGTCTAGGAAACCCGAGCCCCTCAGGCAGCCCTCCAAGGGTGGAGAATATATAATCTGGAACACACCATCAACCAAGTTTCTGAGGATAAGCTCCACCATACTAATGCAGTTACATTCAATGGGAAGACATATGACTCTGCCCCCGCCACTCAAGCCCACCATAGAAATATGGTGGCACAATACAAGCACACAAACATTCCTACTAATAATCTCTGTTATCGCCATGCAGAAAGAGTGGATAGCTACAGGCAGATGCAGATATCTATCGACGAACAATAAGAATTCCATCAATATAGGGTAGAAACCAGCTATATGTAGGCAAAAATACATTCTAATGCAATTAATTTCTATCATCTAAATAGGGTAGAAATAGGATATATGCAGGCATAAACAACTATTGATGCACATGAAGTCTGTCATCCAAATATGGTGTTAAGAAAATATGATCAAAGTCAAATTCCTCCAGATGCATACAAAGACCATGAGAAAAATATAGTGGAAAGAGAGCAGATGAAAATACCAACTCGTGAATATAAATCCCACCAGTGAAATAAGGTAGAAATCAGAGAATTCATCTGACAACAGACTCCTTCCTCTATCCTGGTACCGGAGAACTGCCGGTATCTATTTGCAACTCAAGGAGGACAATAGTAGGCAAAAACACTTACTCTCAAATCGGAATGGGACATCATACCAGTTACAACCAAATATGTATCCTATTACATCCTAGAAATAATGTAATATCAGACTACAATTCCAAACCATATCCTCCAAAAAAAAATATATCATTGCATCAGTGGAGAAGGTGAAAAATCAGGCCCATGGCTCGATTTTTGCGAGTGGAAAGACTCACTCGCAAAATGAGATAGTCACTCCAGAACAGTTATGCATCACTACTCTAGTCCAGGAGGGTCGATGGAAATATCCCATGACATATAGACAATCGTATCGAGAACCAATACCCATTTTGACTGGGGATGTTATTCCAACGTGGTGGTCACTAAAGGTAAGGCATATATCCATACCAAAACACAATATTCTCTTCGGTGTATCCCAAAAACGTCACAGAACCTAACAAGATAGGGAACCATATATGGAGGCCATCAGCCAATGTAGATGGACCCAGTTACCCAAAAGAGAGCACCCAAAAATGTAATGCTCCAATGGAAGACAAAAAATGACGAGCACATACATGATCCTGCTCTGGTGGATGATGGGGTTCTTGAAACCCTCAAACATATATTACAAAAGATCAAGACCATATCATTACATTAACAAATTATTGAAGTGGTTGTAGAAATTGCTAAGGTCCTCCCCACAATGTCACTACTAGAAGCTCTAAAGGTCCTCCCAATAGATATTTCAGGGGATTACTCCATGTGTCATGAATGGTCGATCATGAGAGTCTATCTATTGATGCACGTTGGTGTAGCCCACCCATCGACCTGAAGATCAGACAATAAGAAGGTCTTCCTCATGCTCTCATCTACCCTGATCGTCCTCCCCATTGTATACAATATAGATAGGATTCCCCTTGTAGTTGGATATCAAGTCATGATGGTAGTCCTTGCCATGATTATGGTCCTTGCGAAGGCCCTCCCGAAAAAGGATGTCACTCTGAAGGACCCCCAAAGATTAACGCCAAGAAATGAGAAGTTCCTCCATTAATTGTCATACACCCGGACGACCCTCCCCCTGTTGTTCACTACAAAAATTCTCCCAAAATCCTGATATCATGTCAATATGGATGTACTTTCACTTATGAAAATCATTGCGAAGGACATCCCCCCGATAACAGTTTTTGTGAAGTCCCTCCTTACAGTGACATAAGGCAATAAGAATATCATCTCTTTGCTACAGCCCGCACTGAAGTTCTTCCCATGGGTACACGCCATCAGGAAAATTACTACTATCAGGCATCAAGTAGAAATGGTATTCCTCGCCATCATAGCACCAATTGCGAAGGTCCTTCTCACAACTAAAATCCATGATATCTAGAAGGTAATCCCCCTGCCGGATGGCATATGAGAAAGACCCCCTGTGTGGAGGTGATTGAAAAGGAGTCACAAACATTGAGAAATCATTCCATAATGAGTGATATTATTTCAAAAATAGAGGATGGTCTGGGGCCATGCTCATTTTCTAAGCCCCCCTTGTGGTGTCCGTAAATCGATAACGCTCCCACCAACCCAGTTTCTGGGAATGAAATTATCATGATGTTGTCAAGATGGGCATATAAAGTAGAGGAGCCTCTGGAAGAAAAAAACATGATATGTTTCCCGTGATAAGACAAATAGCTAGGGGAAATATACCAGTTATGTATTGGCCCACATACACTTCTCACTTAGGCATACTAGGAGAATTGTCTGGGTAATGCACTTATGGCATTCAACTCAATATCTGGACAAATATATTGAAGATGAATGAAAAATTCCTACACTAAGAAGGATACGTGGACCATATCAGCACGATGTGGGATCATCGCCTTATTATTAACCTAGAATCCATCCCATCAACAAGGAAGGCACTATCAGAAAGGCAGAAGAAAATCCTTGAACTGGCTTGAATCCACAACCTTCATAAATATTTTCTCCTTATTAGCATTTCCCTAGTGGGAGTTCACATTCAATGGTGGGGAGAACATGGAGCTCTATACTTCACCCCATGCCCCGTGTAGCAGGCCCCAACGGAAATGACATCTTGAAATGTTTACACCTAGAGGAACCAATAAAATGAAACCCCTGCTATGAAAAAATGGCATACTCAACAAAAATTGGCCTGAAGTAAGCCTCAAAAGTGTCTGCATCTAAGAGATCAATCCAACGATAAAATTCTGAGTCAGGTGACTAGGAACATTTATCAGGATTACTACATTAAGGAATCGAACCAGGATCAAGTGCTCATGTCTTCAAAAGACTATAGACCCCATACAAGCCAAATTCCATATTCATATTAAACCCACGTGGGATTCTGTGAAATTGAAAGGGTGGAAATAGCGATGGTTATAGCCGTGATACAAGAACAGTCTCGACCCACATAGATATGGTAATTTTTAAATCAAAATTCCCCCATAAGAACAAAAAATCTATGTCATAACGCATTGGTAAGAGGATGAGAAGAAACCTAACACACTGAGTTGGGGAAATTTTTACCTCAAATCCTTGCATGACGGATGCCTATCTTACACTATCTAGGAATAATGATGGAAATAGGATTTACCCATTCCACCCCTTCTTTTAAATCTCAACCTCCTTAAAAAATTCTTGTTACTAGGTCAGACCATGGTTTCCATCAGGTCAATCATTGTCATGAATCCCTAATAATACTATATAATGGAAGGGGAAAGTCCAAAAAATGGCCCAAGAAGCCTTCCTAACATTTTACATTGGGTACACCACCCCCATTATATATGCCTCAGTGAACATGGAAAACATTAAACACCATATCTCACGTGAAATGACGCCGGAGAAGAGAACACTAAAGACGATGGTTCCCTCTTGGAGGCATCCCACATCGAGTCTGATGGTGTGAATACATGAAACAATAAGGTGGTCTAAAATTAGGGTCCCCATCCATCAACCTAACATTACCACCCCCATGAAACTCTAATAGGGAGAAAAATAAATCCATAGTCGTCTATGATCCACTTTCTCTTTCCCATGAGAATGTATCCCTCACTCTAGAAGAAAGGTTCACCAAAAAGGAGGAAGACATTAAAGAGCTCAAGAGAATTAATGCTGAGCTACGTCGAGGGAGTTATCTTGTCGGTCGTGTTCCTTCTGCGGAACATTTTTTGGTTCTCACATAAGAGGTTCCCAAACCCTAGGCACTCATTCTAGTGAATGAATCCAAGATCAGAGGACTATTCAAACCATCCCTATAAGGACATTAGGACTTCCCCCACTAGGAAGGCAAACGAAATATATACTGGAAAACCAATAAATGATGCCCCTAGCTGGGTATCCACCCCAAATTCGAGTTGTGCCGACACACCCAATCTGGGCCCCTACCACACCAGCTCATGATCAAGCCCAACAAGATATGAAACAATGGATCTTAAAAATTGTCGAGCGGAAAATTTCCAAACTATAAGGCATTGATAGACATTGTGATCTGATAACACCATAGTGAAAACCCTACCTGATGTGGGTGAGAAATTTTCCACCACCACTAAACTTCGGTAACCCCATATTCCCATAATTAAGTGGCTTGGGGGACCTAAAATAACATTTGATGAACTTTGCATCTTATTGTGACCCCATGAATGGAATTCTATAGCTGCAAGAAGCAATAAATCTCAAGTTATTCATATGAACCGTGAATTTCTTGGCTTTCGTAGAGTATACTACCCTACTAGCTAATTCAATTGCTGGTTGGGAGGTCCTCTGGTGATAGTTCATCTTCTAGTTCAGTTCGACGATGCCCAAGATGACAGTAAGTGATCTCATGAACTACAAGAAAGAAGAGAACAGGAGAGTCTCATACTCCATTTCCAGATGGAAAGGCCTGACATATTCCATGAACATTCCACTCTCAGATGATGTGATTCTCACCATGTGTATTGGAAACATTCAAGAAGATTTTTGAATGCCACTAATCCTGGTGAAGTACACTGGTGGGTTTAGAGACATTTCTGCCATTTACCAGAGGATAGAAGACTCCTTTTAAAGTTAAATACTTAAGTCCTGAGTGGCCCCATCAGCCCCTGGGAAAATAACATGAAAAGATAAATCAGCTTCTCTCTCGGTTTAGCCATCTATGGCACCAGCTCTAGTTGCGAGGCCCCCACTGAATAGTGTGGGACCCCCTAGATGCTAAGATTCACCCCAAATCAGAAAGATGAGCTATGGGGTGATAATAGAAATGATTAATATGAATGAAGAAAAAATTTTTATTCATTATGAGGAAATGAGGTCTGCGGCTATTTCATAGCCCCTATGAATTGCAATCTGCTCTGGGTGCCAAAGCTAAAGGAAGCTGATAAAGTGGGTCGTGACGACCATCCAAATTATTTTATGTACCACTGGATACTAGGATACACCATCCAAGAATTCTTTTTTCAAGGATATAATTGACAAGATGGTGGATTCTCTAAAAGTCGGGTTGGGCCCACCGCCATCCCAAGTGGTATATGTTTCCACCGCATACTCAAGAATGGAATAGGAGTGGCCAATAGTCACCCACAAGATGGAGTACATGTTTGACAACAGGATGATCCAGAAGACCATCAACAGATCCCACAGCTTCTTCCATGCATAGTTGAAACAACCTATTGGGCCCCCAAAATCTCTAAATACAACCCAATCATCCTCCTTGGCCCCACAGTCCTCTAAAGGCCCGAAGGGATGAAACCAAGGGAAATAATATTATAAGATTCCAAAGGCAATGTCAGTGTTGAGACATTTGGAATTCATTACAATAAACAAGGTTTAAGGTGCACCACCCTCCAAATGGTTCAACGGGAACTTCCCCACCAAATGTAAGCATCTAAAAGAGACAACCAGATATGAATAGTATCATATCAAGAACTGATCTTCGTCTTCATTTATGTCATTCACATGATAGTCCTTATCTTTGTGGAATACTACGACCAAAAACCTGAATTACCTTCACCCAATTGGAGAGATGGAGGAAGAATCTGTAGAGCCAGGAGGATTCCCAAAAGGCATGATCATGGTAGGAGTCAAATTCTCAGCCACACCACATGCCAAACCGTTAACATCGCGGAATCTTGAGAAAGGACCTTCCAACAGACACAAAAAGATCCATCGTGTTTCTTCTCTCCTACTAGAAGAACCCCAAGCCCAGTCATCATGGAATATCCATTAGAGGGAAGAACTAGTACCAAACATCCCAAGTAATACATGCAGATTAGTTCAGCCAAATCTGGAAAGCACTGGAGCACTGCCATCTCATACTACCAAGGTCGAACCATCTACTTCCAAAGCTAAAACCCCGAAAATTTATATAAAAGAGAAACCACAAGCTGATATGCGCCATCCTTTAGAGAATAATTATGCCATTTTAATGGAGTTGTCTTCATTACCAGCAAATATGTCAATCCTGGATGCGTTGATTTTGTCAGCATATCTTAGGGAGGCACTGATCGATGTGTTCCTACTCCGCCAAGAGTTTGAGGATGAAATAGAAGTAGCTAAATTGTACTTAACAGAAACCATTCAAGAAGAATGTCACGCCATCGTCTCCTTCATAGACAGGGTTGAAAATGCTGTCATAAAATGGAACATCAATCCCTTATATGTGTCCATCCGGATAAATGGAATCGATGCATGGAGGATCTTCATTGACAAAGGCACTAGAGTTAACCACCTCCCACTGAGAACACTTCATCGACTGGGGTATGATAAAGACATCATAAAACTCTAAACTACATATATACTTGGCTACAACAAAAGTGAATAGAAAATTTTGGGATGAATCAAGATTAAAACATACCTCAGCGATCTCAAATAATATTTCATGTTCCTTGTGGTGTAGAAAATGACAGACTTAAATGTTTTTTAGGGAGGCCTTGGCTTCATCAGTATGCTACAATTCTATCCACATACCATCAATGCATCTAATATTGCACTAATGGAATGTGTGGGACTTTTCGTGCCAATAAATCCTCGTTCGAGTTCTATGAGTTACATTACATCGACACAGGATTCTATGAGTTGGTTGAAAAAATATTTTGGCTGACGACCGTGATTATATCAATGCCCCGATTGGATTTGAGATGGCTCATGTCTGTACCTTGTACCATATTGGAGAAGATTACATTATACCCATCAACAAAGTTTATATGCAAGTACATGTCTGGATATAGACTCATTTTTCTTCATGGTCTCTCATATGACCACCAAGTCCTAAGACATAGAAGAGTGGGCTGACTCCCATGCTGTCAAGAAAATCCTTATCAAATATTTTCTCAGCCCATCCGTGGGATATCAATCTACCCTTTCCTCATACAGTAAGGAAATATATGATTCCCCTCCCAATATTGGATAATTTGTCTCAAATATCCTTTCTCCCATCAGTTCATGGATTAAGTGAACCTGAAGGTCACCACAAACCGTTATCTCAAACAAAATCCTCAACATACCTTGGATTGACCAAGTCTTCTGCGGGTCAGAATATTGCTTCAATGGGCACCACAAAGAGTGTCTTGTGACCAATAGATATGATCTATCTAATGCTCTATAAAATGATTGTAGTAGAAGAATAAAAGGGGACACACATAGAGATGGATATGAATCGAGATAAGGACGGACAAAGAAAGAATGAGGGATACTCAGAAGGCTACACTTCAGCTTATGTCATGTCTCATCAGCGAAAAACGAACCACGAACCACATCCCCAATAGGTATAGATGGCCATAAAACATATAATGTGGGATTTGAATAATTAAAATAGAACGGTAAACCTAAAAATTAAAAAAAACCAAATACTACTCGCGGATGAATTACCCAAAAATAGTAATTCCCCAGACCCTCCATCTGGATGGTTCCCTATGTGGCGTACCGCTACAAAGACAGAACCTATCACCCCATACCCAATCATTACGTGGATCTAACCCAATGCACCAAGGGGATCTGCGTACCACATTGGTATGTGGTTTGTAAAACCCATTCGCGCGTACCACACTGGTGCGTGGATGACCCTTCTGCCCACATACCACTACACTATGCAGAGCCTTCCCCATCTTGCATGAAAAACCAGTATGTGTAATGGGTTGTTTTCAGGTATGGTTCCTTCTTGTTCCAATCTCAATCCACTATTACCATCATGTCCTCCATGACACCTATACTAACCAGTCCCCCGACACTAGGAAAACGATTCTTGCAAAGCCACCAGACCCGTATGATCAAACCATCAGGTGCATCAACACACCCAATTGAGTCAACATTCCTATTGTAAGCATAGTCATGAAGGCCCTCCCAAAATGGTGAGGGCTTCAGGAATGCATGTAAGGATACATGACCATGGTAACCCAGAGTACAAACATGGGATGCTGACATGAACCTCCTTGTTCTCAGGAGTTTTGGTTGTCACTTCCACTTCCATTCAATGAGGGAAATTGATCAGTCAAAGGAGTTAAGTTCGCTCCCCCCTTGGGCAAGAACAAAACTCCTCCCCTTACTAGAACGTGCTCTGTGGACATCCCATTGAGTTATGTCCCCAATCCTCTAATTTAGGGTCACATGATCTTTAATGTCATCTTACATTCAAGGGTTTGTTGCTCCGTGCCCTCACCCACCGTCACCACAGCCTCTTCTTCCATGGGATCTCCCTCCCCCACCAATAGGGGATGAGGCATGTGAATTGTCAAATATTTCAAATCATCATGTTTATCACACCAAGAATGACTCACATGGTCTAAGAGTTTTTTTAGGATCATAACATCAACACACATTCTAAACTACAATACTCTGATTCCTTATCAAAATAGGATATGTAGGATACCTTCTAGAAGGCCTGATCCAGGATGGGTGCCCATCCATAAACATTCCACCCAACCATGTCCCCCCTCAAATGGGAAGCTTCTATGTGTAATCCCCACACATTCTGAATGGTGTGGGTTCTTATTCCTCTCCCAAGGATATATAAGAAGTGTTCCTTATAGGCCCGATCACTACATCAAGTTACCTCCCATCCCCCTTGGATGACAATATACTCAAGAGTGCCTTACAAACATGATTTGTTAGAATCACCTTCGTGGAATCAAACAAATGCATGCTCACAAAGATCTTGTAAACTAATGTTATCTTGTGGACACACTCTTCTAGAATAAACAAAGGATTATTTAAGATATGAACAGAACTTCAATCTATAAGAGATTTCTTGAACAGGAAACAATCCTCCCTGGGAAGGGTGAGGTGAGCCTTACCTCCCATCCTCTTGACCAATGTAGTCTTTAAGTGTCCTTGGCTAAATTTTTAGTCAAAGAGAACTTACCTTTAGAATGTAGGTCCATAAATTATGGATACCAAGGCCATTGGGAAATCTGGCTCCATGAATAAACACGTTGGAGACCATTCGAGGAAGTTATATTTGAGAAGGATAGATACAATGAGTGTTTGACCCCCATACGATCACTCGCTGGGATCAATGGTTCCTGGACGGTTAATTCGACCTTATTTATTGGATAATGACGCTGAACATGTCAAGTGAACAGAATGGAAATTTTGACAAGAACCCATCAATATGAAAAAAGGGATGGTTGATGATCCTCATCATTCCATATCTATAGTGCCTACAAAATGTTCCACCTAAGAGAAGGAATAGAAGCCTCCCCATACAAACCCCAACCAAAGAACATACAAAAATTAGGGTCCATATTTTCTATAAAATAGAAACATGATGTTACAACCCACACCCTATAGAAACAATATTTCCCCAATAATGTTGTCATGAAGCATATTTTTCAAAATGATGAGGCCACTACTCTCTCATCATTTCCTCTCCCTCCAAATTCTCATTCTTATTAGAATTTTGACTCCATATGACTCAAATCCAATGTATCATCCAATGATTAAGTAAATTTTTTATATAATCTAATATCCTAAATATATTACCAATCCCGGATAATTCAGGCTCAATATCAAGATTTCTGAATCTCATAACATGATATGGATCAGAAAAATACATTCCTTTTTGAGATACAAGGAACATTTTACATATTTATATCCAATGGGGATGATATTCTAAATGGGAAACCACTTTCCACACAGAAAAATAACAACAAATGGAACAAAAAAATAAGGATAATGACACCTATTCCTTATAATACATTAACAACCCAAATGAGGTGAAACATTCAATAACACATGGTCGTTGAAAAGAAACACAAAATACCTATTTTGAAGATCACTATATAATTTATATTGTCTTTTTAGTGTCTATATCCTATGATGAATCAAATAAATAATTGTTTTCATCTCCGGAATCAAGATCATACAATCTAAGGAACATTCCATAATATTTGTCTAACTCAATAGATATTTACATAGACTACCATACATGCCACCAAAAGGATCCACTATGATCATAGAATTTTAATTTTTATTATAGTAGAATGAAATAAGTCCCTACTTATCATATAAAGATCCATAAAATTGGGAATTCATAGATGAAGCATGACCTCATCAATTTGAATATATGTCTATTTCTGGAAATCTATTTATGGATGGTATTCCCTAATGAAATGAATCTATCATCCTAGTACTCCTGAGGGCCACTCTAAAAGTGTTATGAAAATTAAAAACCATGTCCAAGACTACAACATATGATATATAGGTAAAATTTGAAATATATGTAACATATATAATTCTCATTTCATTGACATTGGATGTATCTAGAATTGATAATAAGTGAGAGAATTTGGTCATCTGATTGATAGAAACCTACATTGAATTCTTATTTCTATAGGTACATGGAAACCCAACCAAAATAATTTTATGGATCTCATCCCACATGTATGTTGGAACTGGATGTTTTTTGGAAAAACTAAAAGGTCTCTATAGTTCATCCTTGAACATTAGGCTTTCATAAAAATGAGAGAAAAAATAATCCTTTCCTAGTTTCAATCCTATAAATTATAATCATCTTTAGAAATAATAAAACATATTGGTGGTTCCACTGTGCACTACTCAAATGGAATTTATGGAAATCCACCATAAAAATTTTCTTCATGGTAAATAGAACAATAACACAATTCTAAAATAATATAGTACCCTATGTGGAGAAAAAAATTCATCAATGGTCACCCAAATGTAAATAGAGTCTATAATTACAATAATGTCACCATAAAGTTGAATTTCTTGATGAATCATCCCAATAAGAGAAGAGTTTAATGGAACAATTTCCAAATTAACCTAGAACCTTATTTCCTAAAGTAATTTATGCAGCCGTGAAAATAGCTCTCTCATGTTACAATCATTTTATTATTCTCTCATGGCCTATGTCGGAAGATTCCTTCTCAACACATCTTTAATGAAATTCTCTTAACCTGAGTAGTACATGAGGTCAAAGTCAAATGATTTCAGGTACTCCATCCAATATCATTGGAGGATATTAAAAAAACTTTTATGGATTATGAATCTCAATCTATTTTTGTATGAATACATGGAAAACCATTCATTGAAAGCATGATTTTTCCAAATCTAAATTTCATGCATCACTGCTATGATTTTGTGGTCAAGGGTCAGATAGTTTTTCATATTTTTTAGAACTTTCCTAGATATATATGAAATAATTTGATCAATATATATAATAACACATCCCAAACCCAAGTCTAATGCATCACAAAAGAGAATGTATCCCTACATGACCTCTAAAATATCCAACACCATAATAGTTGTCAAAATTCAATTATTATAAACAAAATAACTCTAACATTTCTCATCCAAAAAAATATTGTCCCTTATAAGAGTTATATTTCACCATAAAAAATAATTTTGTTAAATCTATTAGGAATTGATGAAATATACAACCAAACACATGAAATTATAAATCTCAAAAACATTTGTAGTTTCAAAATTTTCATAATATATTTCACCTTCTTAGGATCAATTGAGATGCTATGTTCCAACACCACATGTAGCAATAACTAAAATTCCTAAATCTAGAATTCAAATATCAATATCTTGTTTTAAAGTCGTATATTTATCAACTATTCCATAACTACTATCAGACGACGGACATGATTCACCATGGACAAATAGTGCACCTTTATTTCATCCATAAAGACCACCAAAAAATAATGATGATAGTGATAAAAATCATATTCATAATTTCCATAATTTATGAAGAATAATTTGTTAGACCAAATGACATTACAAGGAAATAATAACTGAAATACCTAATCAAAAATGTAGTTTTCATAATTTCATCAACTATAGACAATAATATTGATAATAAATATTTGAGAAGAAACTAACCCCTTCCAATGGGGAGGCTTATCATAAATCCAAGAAAACTGATTTTTTTCTACAACATACCTTTGTTGAGTTTCTATTAATCAAAAAATTGGGGAAGTGATCGTAAAACATACTTAGTAAATAGAATATTAACCACCCAAGGAGTCACTTTTGGGCTAATAAATAATTTCTCCTAGAGATTGTAACAACCAGGCCCCAGTGAAAGCACAGACACCCCGCCTTAACATGGTCGTCGGGTCCTGGCCCACTAGGTACCTCTAGTTACCCCCGCAGACACGTGGGGCCCACCCTTGGGTCCACCCACATGCCTAAACGGGTCATATAACTAATGAAAGTCCCCACAGTCCAACACTTTTCCTTTCCAATGTGCTTTGTCCTCACTCACACACACCCTGAGAAACTTCCCAGAAGGTCACCAATCCTGATCACTACTCCAAGCCAAGCACGCTTAACTGTGGAGTTCTAATCAGACAGGCTCCTGAAAAGGAAGGTGCACCTTGTTGACATGAGTCATATCATTTAGTCATTTAACCATGTATCATTTGGGGATATTACAATCACCCCCCTTTAGAGCACAACACCCTTGTTGTGGGCCCTACATCTCAACCCAGGCAGTGCACCGCACTTAAGGCTGGGTTCCTCCTCTGATACCAAATGCGACAACCAGGCCCCAATGACAGCACAAACACTCCGCCTTAACATGGTCGTTGGGTCCTGGCCCACTAGGTACCACTAGTTACCCCTATAGACACGTGGGGCCCACCCTAGGGTCCACCCACATGCCTGAACGGGTCATCTAACTAATGAAAGTCCTCACATGCCAACACTTGTCCTTTCTAGTGTGCTTTGTCCTCACTCACACACACCCGGAGAAACTTCCCATAAGGTCACCCATCCTGATCACTACTCCATGCCAAGCACACTTAACTGTGGAGTTCTAATCAGACAGGCTCCTGAAAAAGAAGGTGCACCTTGTTGACATGAGTCATATCATTTAGTCATTTAACCATGTATCATTTGGGGATGTTACAGAGATCATCCAAATATGTATTCAACTATTTTATTTAATCTGGTGTAATATGTTATGAGGGTATATATACTTGTAGTATTGAAGGCACTGAATCAAGATAATTATGATACCCCTTACTTTTATAAACCTAGATAAATATGATGGAAAATAATCAAAAAAATGAAATCTATAGGGAGATAACCTCTCAAAAATTCTATCTACTATTATAAAAAAACGAATGCTACATTCTCAAAATCTAGAAAATAAGGCTCATATCAAATCGACCCCAAGTCCCATTATTCCCGAAAGGGATGACATAGCCCATCAGGTATGATAAGAGAGACTCACCAGTGATAACAATTAATTCAAGATTTATTAGAAATGAACTAATATATCTTGAAAATGAGATCATGATGTTTCATATCGAGAACAAAAAAGTCAAATGATTGATCAATATATGGAAAATATATGTCATAGGTATGAAAATAAAAACCTTTCTATCTTTTAATTTTTTAGGGCATTGTAATATTTATCTTATATGATAAATTCTCCATATGGACATATTTGCTGATAAAAAACATGAGTCAATATAAATGAATGTGATTCACCAATATCAAATAACAGAGTCACCAATTATAATGTAACAGTGATTGAAAATATCATAGTCATTAGACCCATATCCATTTCCTATTTAGATTTTTAACCTATGTGAAAAGGATTTATTCTAGATTAATATGGGTTGAAAACCTTAGGTAATGATGATTATAACTAATGAAAAATTGTTTTTGATGTGGATGATCTCATGTCACTATGTGGAGTAGAATAGATATGGGAGAACATCTTCAACTAACATTAGCATCTAGAAGAATCGCATATATTGGGCGTATCATGGAAAACTCATTTTGAGTTACCCATATTTCAATACATGAACTAATTATAATGGAATAAGATACACCTATATGGCGGTCTAGAAGAACTCTTTTATTGTGAACCACTATGGGACTCATCAAAATTTATTTTTCCTATGAAGTAACTAATAGAACAACAACTATGAGAAAATGAAACTCTCTCCAACACTGACCTACCATCTAGAACATGGTCAAACATCAACGTACTATCCAAAATCCCATCATAATATGAGGCATTTTACAATAAATTGTGTCATAGAATACGGGATCAAATAACAATCTTGAAAAATCTTGTCCTCATCTTCACATTCGATCTTTGGTAATGTGGATTCTCCCCAAACATGGTGAATCAATTTTCGTATTCTTTCACGGTCCTGAAAGCCTTGTCATTTTTTAGAAACTCCATATCCATATCCATCACCCATATAGTCTCAGTAGAAGTAGTCAATAAAGAAATTATTAATGTAACTCAACTAAATTCCCTTGTTCTTCTTCTCCATCACCAACAAGTCCCACTATCTCATGATATGTACATCTAGCTTCAAGGATACACATTTCACCGTTATCGCACCAGGTATCTCCAAGAACAAAAAAAGAATCTCAATCTCGATCAATCAATCCTCATAATCATGAGTATTATTTGATATTTTCAACTCCTGTTGACACTGGTGAAGGAAATATTTGGTGAAATTATGGAATTCATCCCTATGAGGTTCTATAGTGGGAGCATTAATTGGAATTAGTGAAAGTTACAATCCATGAGCATGGACAACATGAATAATATGATGAACCAAATTATATTCCATGGGAGGATTAAATAGCTTTGGTTTATCTACAAATTCCTCTTTTATCCTATTCAAACATATTCTTGGAGGCATGATTCATCATATCATCATCAAACAACATGAAAGGAATCAAAATATAACCAAGATAAATACTAAAAAACATAAATACGAAAATAAATCACTATAAATATGAAAAATAGTTTGGGATTTGAGCCTAAATAAATTTGAAGCAAGGAATAGAGTATTACTAATACATAATTTAAATTTCCAAAAAAACCCTTGGTGACTTATGTCCCATTAAAATAAATGTTATCAGGGAACTCACACGTAATTAAATCTGAGTTTCTAGGATCATTTCTCAACATCATAATGACATCAAGGGAAAATACATAAACTCCCTTTAAAACCACATTATCATGGACTATCAAGGATACTGAAGTACTCTAATTTCAAATATAGAATTGACATAATCAAAAGGGAATTCTTGATCCCCTATGGTTGGAGACTAGAACCAGAAATCATACAAAATGAATGTGGGAATTAATTTTACACAAAAATAGTGGAAGATAATAGTACATATTAGTATAATTAGAGAGAACACAATAAATACACTATAATAGAAACCAAATAGGTAAACCAAATCCCAAATATGACATCATCGATGTAATAAAAGTTAAAATTGGATCAATTTATAGAATCATAAATGTATCAAAACACCAACAAAAAGGGTAAATAACATATTACTACTTCAAGAGGTATATTACCTTTAGATAAACATTTAATATGAAAATCTACAAATTCTCGAAGTAAATGGTAGGTTCTGAACTGAAAATATCATTAGGTTATCACAAAGTGTTCCACAATTACTTTTCACATAATATTCCAGACCATGAATATAATTAGAAATAAAACTGTTATGGAATTACAATTTCATATTTAAGAAAAAATTATTTTTATGTGGAATGTTGGAATCATTTACAAATATTTATGAAGTAATGATTTTATATAAAATTGTTAATATAAATAATAAGGCACATGTAACATAATTTCACAATAAATGGAATATATTTCAAACTAATAAAAAAAGTATATATCAATGGTCAAATGGCCTATAGTATATTATAAAACATTTATGGTATCCTCAAACTCTCATTTCAGTAATTATAAAATATATCATCTTCCACTTAATGAAACATTACCACCACCAACTCCCACATATGGTAAAATTTTTGTCATCCATAGTCAAAAAAGGGAAAATTATAAGCTGAACATGATTTAGTTTTTGTTTTCATCATCAATACATTAATAGGTAATTGAATTCCTATAATTCATGTCTTAGTGACATACTAACTACCCTGTCTCCCATGTGATTCAATCAATCAACCAAATTTCGGAATTTCGATTCATTTAAATTCAATACATCAAATACAATTCTATTTTTCTATTTCTCGTTTGAATACATCAAAACAAATTCAGAAACACATCATTTATTTTTCATAATTTTATGACAAAATAAATCCAATCATAGGTTTAAAAAAATCCATTTAATCCATTTTCTAAATATCATTTCATTATTCAATATAAAATTCCCAAAAATTCCCAATGTACATCCAAAATTACAATTCCAATGGAATTCAAGGTTTTTCTCAATATCAATATAAAATAAATTGTTTTTCCAATTATATAATTGTGTAATACTAATTTAATTAAAATAAATGTATTTTAAATAAATTAATAAAGGTTTTTTAAATGAAAATATCAATGGAACCACCAAACAATACACATGGTATCAAAACACAACACTAATAGTGGGATTTCGGAAAAACGAATGATGGTAGTGAAATACAGGAATATATATCAAGATTAAATATTAAAAAATTATTTTAGATCCCTAAATCCTGTGATGATATAAAAATCCCTTTGTATCAGTGAAAGAGAGGGGGAATAACTAGAATAGTTCACTTATAAGAGATAAATTGAATATGATTAAATTCGCATCGACATGCCTTTGAAGTAGTTTAGAGGAGAATTTGTGAGTCTATAAGACCATGAATATTTGATTTATGAGGAGTTGGGATTGAGTGGGAGGTAAACCGCTGGTTCATGATTATTTTAATAATATTTTAAAATAAAAATTACCCCATGCACGGATTGCTGGGTAGGGCCAGATAGTTTTACGAACCATTGTCTCTAACCAAGTAAACCATTTTCTGGGGTTTTAAATATAAATATAGTGGCAAGACATATTTTTCAAATAGTTCCACAACTGTGATAAACTTATATGTGTGGGTTCTTAGGGTTTACAATGGCTGGGTTCATGATTTGGGAAAACTGTGTGCCAACCATGAACAATGTATAATTTCCAAAAAATTTCAATCATTAATCTAATGAACCTTGACATGAACCTTAAACAATGCATTAAATAAAATTATGGTCATAGGGTGCCTAAAAAAATTAATAAGACATCCGATAAAAAACTAAATAGGTTAAAATGAACAAAAAATTCTCCAATTCAAATTTTATTGCATTATTTCAAACATATATCATCTATTGTTTGAGAATTAGCTTTTTTGGATCCTTTAAACTATTTAAAACTAGGGTATAACATTATACCTTAAAATTTAAATGTGTTATATCCCCCCATATAAAATAGAACTTGTCTCTTCTCTTCATTACACACGCAACACCTTTTGGATCAACCAATCCTAGGAAAATTTACTTCCATACGTTTATCCCCATATCTTAGATCAATTATTTTAAATAGAAATTCTTCATATTATTTAATTACGTGAAAACCTGAAGAGGATATTTCATGAAGTGGTATTGTCTTTATAATTATGTTCTCTTTATATTTTTCATTTGATTTCACAAAATCTTTATACACCATGATTATATAATAAAACTATTAACACACATACAATATGATTTTTTATATTAATTTCCTACCCATTATACTTCACATCCCCTCACAAATGTCAAATGAATCCATCAACCATATATATGGAACAATGAATCCTCACAAACTGATGTTAACCATTATACTTCAACAAAATTCATTGGTGGATATATGTTGGGAAACAATTCCTCAAGGTATCATTGATGAATTTTTGAGGTGATTGGGTTTGTTGACAATGTGGAAATCGGTGTTGTAATTGTTGAAAAAGAAAACCATGACATAAAAATTTGTTGAAAAATGGGATTTTAGGGTGGAATGTCGAGTTTAAGAGATGTGGTAAATGATCCATGTTTGATTCAAGAATGTATCCAATGGAAAGGATGATATGGAGGCGGTAAAAAAAGAAAAAAATACTAGGTGGCGTCGTTTATCCAGTGTTTTCCAAATTTTTGGGCCTGAAAATCGACAAATGAAGAAAAGTGGTTTTTTTGAAAAGGGACGTGTGCGCCGTGTACTTGAAGTCATTGAAAATATCATGCCATATGTTTTTTAAGATCAAATCATCAAAATATTACAAAGGGATAAGGGTCGCGCATGTATTGGTTTCATCGCGCATGTAACTTTTGTGTCGAGAAAGGACTTGTGCGCCGATGCCTATGAAGATTGGAAACTTGCATGCTTGTTGTTTTTCAAGATAAGAACAAGAAAATATGTAAAAGGGAGAAGTTCCCCCATATTTGGAAGTGGGTCGCGCAAGTGACTTGCAGGGGAAGAGACCTGCGCGCCGAGACTTGCGCGCCAAGGGTAGACTTTTACACCACCACGTAGGGTGTCCAAATGCCTATAAATACAGGACCATCCCTCCTCGTTTTCAATCAAAAGAGAGAGAAGATTGTTTTTCTTAACAGTGAAACAAGATCATAATGGGCATTATTTTTAAATTAGTCATACCCGGATTCACCCCCCCCCCCCTCTGAGGGTATTCAACCATGTAGACCTGACAATTGGTATTAGAGGGAAAGGTTGATATTAGTTATTCTCTCAATGGAGGTCACTAATCATAAAGGGATTCTGATCTTCGACGGATGTAATTTTCAGATATAGAAGAATCGAATGCAACCCTATTTCCGATATTTGGAAATGGATGTGTTTTCAGTAGCTATGCATGGTATCAAAGCTGATATTAATAGTGGTGCATTATCAGAAGCTAAGCATAGGGAGTTGGATGCTGATGCCAAAACAATCAAGGCCTTAGGGGTAGCCCTTTCCAATCCCATCTATATGAAGGTCATTTCATGCAAAATGTCACATGCCATTTGGGAAAATCTATTCAATATATATGAAAGAGATACAAAGGTTGGAGAGGAAAAGCTGTAAGTACTATGGAATAAGTATGAAGATCTGAAGATGAACCCAAATGAGTATGTTGATGCATTCTTTGATAGGGTAAATATTGTTGTGGAGTATATGTGAGGACGTTGTGAATTCATTGAAGACATAAAGATCGTAATGTGTTTCTTGAGGATTATTTCACCTCAGTTCATTCCCAATGTTTCAATACTAGAAGATAAAGATCCCAAAGAGCTGACATTGGACAATTTTCACAGTACCTTGGTTGCATATGAGATGATGAATGATGATAACGAGGCTTTAGAAAAGGGTAAATCTGAAGAGATGGAATTTAAGGCCATGAAGAAGCTCACCATTGAATATTCTCAGGAAGAAGAAGAGACAGATGAGTTTATGTCATTCCATTCCTCAAATATTCAAAGTGGAAAAGGAATGTTCAAAGGGAAACATCTGCTTGCATGCTTTAGATGTGGAAAGGTTGGACATCTCGTAGCTAGATTCCCCAAAAAATTTCATGTAGAAATTGATGAAGATGATGTTGACGTTCCCAAGAAGAAATCTTCAGCCTATGTGAAAGGGAAGAAGCAGTTCAAGAGAAATTTCTTCAAGAAGATGAATCTTGTTTCATATGAAATATAGAGTTTGGATGAGTCTGAGGGTGAACAGGTTGAGGAGTTTGAAAATTGTAAGGATCATGGACAAAATGCAATGGTGGCTATTGTAGGAAGTTCTCAAGAAAAGGAAGAAAGTGATGCTGATGAAAAAGAAGATGAAATTGAAGGGAGAGTTGACATGGAAGCTGAATTAGAAGAAGCTCCTGAAGAGATAAATATTCGAAGAGGAAAAACAAATAAATCCAACAAGGTGGTATGTGATGCCGAACAATATATGAAACAATAGGATGAAGAAAAGTCAGAGTTATTAGAAGTAAGTGGGAAACTGAAGTTATCATCACAAGTGAACTCAGAATCAGTTAGTGAGTATAAGGTCAAGATTAAAGAATAGAAAAGGGAGATCGATGGCATGAATGTAAAAGTGAAAGATCGTATCAACCGTATCAAAGAGATTGATGAAAGAAGTTGTCAGTCCGTGGTGAAAAGTTAAATACCAGGAATAACCCTTGATTCCCAACACATTCTTGGGAATTCAGGTCATTCTAAAGACTGAAAAGGTGAAATAGGAGCCTAGTAGTTCAGCATGAAAGATGCAACAATTGGGCTCAGACGTCAAGGCTGATTCATGGCCTGATCAGAGGAAAAAATATATGGAAATTGAAGTCAGACCACAAGAACCCATCCTAAGATTGAATGTTGATTTGGGCACAAAGAAGAATCAGAATATTCAAGGATCCCAAGGTGAAACTCGTAGTGCTAATGTACCAGGCAGGAATTCACCTTATATCAGGTGTTATTGTTGTGGAATGATGGGACACTCACAGTATGTGTGTTCCATAGCCAAGAGATATCGAAGTCAACAAGACCAGAGGTGGCATCCAAACAGGGAATGGTTGTCCAGAACATATTTTGAAGGACACTATTTTTTGGTGCGGAGGATTTGGGCACATGGCTAGGTACTGCACATAGACCATATAAAGAAATGTGTCAAAGAAGAATCAAAATTTTTGCAAGCAGTAGATCAATAGTCCCATAGGTGAGTTAAAAATGCAGAATAGATTTGCAGCTTTTCAAGATGAAGTTGGTCTATCATACTCTGAGAATGAATAGAAGCCTCAATCCATCCCGAGTGTGAAGGAAAAAGTATGGACCAAGAAGAAGAAAAATGAGAAGGCTGTAGTGAAAGAAATTTCCCTTAAGGAATTAGATCGCTCTAGTGTATGGATCCTTGATAGTGGCTGCACATCTCACATGACAGGTAATAAGGATCTTGTTGCATGCATAAAATATGACAAATAAGGAGTTGTCAAATTTGGAAACGATGAAGGCCTGAAGATTGTTGGCTCAGGAAAAGCCAAGTTTGGGGAAAAGAAATGATACG
Source organism: Viscum album (assembly GCA_963277665.1). NCBI lineage: Eukaryota > Viridiplantae > Streptophyta > Magnoliopsida > Santalales > Viscaceae > Viscum > Viscum album. The sequence goes on along the minus strand of OY728123.1, from coordinate 468,401,104 downwards.
TGTTGATGCCTTGGTAGTAGAAGGTCTTACTCATAACTTGCTCTGTGTCAGTCAACTATGTGACTCTAGGCACTCTATCTGATTTACCAAGAAGATTTGTGTTGTGAAAGAAAAAGATGGAGCAGTTGTTCTACAAGGAAAAAGGACAAAGGTAAATTTTTACCTTATAATTGGGGATGAAGATATGTGACTTTTATCTAGAGAGGAAGAAAACCAGCTGTGGCATAAGCGACTTGGTCACCTATACCAACCATCTATGGAAGATCTGGTAAAGTGTGATGCTGCTAGAGACCTTACAAAACTATCATGTGATCGTACTCATACATGAGATGATTTTCAACAAGTGAAGATCTTCCGAAAGACATATAGTCCAAAGGAATAGAAATCAACCATAGTAATTGAATTTGTGCATGCTGATGTATGTGGACCAATCTCACTATGAGCCATAAATGGGAAAAGGTAATATGTACTTTCCATTGATGATTATAGAAGAATGGCTAGGGTATTTTTCATTACCCATAATACAGAAGTGTTTTGTTTTATCAAGTAATATAGGAGGAAATCATAAAGGATTATTGGGTAGAAAATTTAGTTGTTTCGTATAGATAACGGTATAGAATTCAAAAACAGTCAAGTGGAAGACTATATCAAGAAACATGGGATAAGGAATCATGTTTTATCAGTGATAACACCCCATCAGAATGGAGATGTTGAAAGGAGAAATAGGATCATCAACAACATGGATAGAACAATGCTTATTGAAAAGGAACTACCAGAGAAATTTTGGAAGGAAGCAATTTTGACATCGGTCTATATTTCAAACAGGTATTTGTTGTGTCCGAAGAAAGGGAAGAATCCATATGAAATGTGGTATGGAAATAATCCAATGTTGAAATACATTCAAATCATTGGGAGCAAGGGTTGTATTCTTAATAAATAAAATCACAGGAAGTTTGAGTCATGAGAAGATGAGGGGATATTCCATGGCTACTCAGGGAAGAGAAAAACATATAAATACTTTAACAAAAGGCTGGGAAAAATTGCTTAGAGCAATGATGTCACTATAGTTTAAAATGAACAGAATAATCAACGACCTAGTGAACAGTTTCTAGATAAATGTGATGATGAGGTAAGAAACACATGGGGAGTATAAGTGGCAGAGGCTGACTCAGAAGAAGATAGTGATGTTGAACAAGAATGTGTCAAGTCTGTGTCTTCAAGGAAGCGAAACAGTTGAGCTGAAATTGATAAGGAGAATATCATTGGTGATCAGACAGCTCTAGTTCAGACTCAAAGAATGAAATCATTATAGAAAACATCGTTTTCATCATAAGTGGAGCTGAAATGTTTTTCTGATGTAGTTGAAGATGAAAACTGGGTTCAGGCTATGAATGAAGAACACGATCAGATTGAGAAGAACCAGACTTGGGAGATTATTTCGAGACCAGCAAATAAGAATTTCATTGGGACTAAATGGATCTATCACAACAAGATGAATGAATATGGTGTAGTGGTTCAAATCAAAGCCCGACTACTGTGAAAATGGTACTCCCAGATAGAGTAAATTGAAGTTTATAAGACATTTGAACTAGTTTCAAGGCTGGAGACAATCTGATTATTTTTATCCATAGTAGTGCAAAGAAAGTTCAAAGTGTTCCAGATGGATGTCAAATCTGTATTCTTGAATGGGTTTCTAGAGAGGATGTGTATATTGAGCAGCCGGATGGTTTTATCATTCATGATGATGAAAATATGCATTTTAGACTGAAGAAGTTATTGTATGTGATGAAACAAGCACCAAGGGCATGATACTCAATGCTTGATCAGTACTTCAAGAAGCATGGTTTCAAGTGTGGAGGAGTTGATTACAATCTCTATTTCATCAATAAAGGTAATCAAAAGATGATGGTGATGGTGTATGTCGATGACATAATTTTTGGCGAATCAGATGATACTCAGTGCAGATAGTTTTCTGAATTCATGAAAAATGAGTTTGAAATGTCAATGATTGGAGAGATAAAATTTTTCCCTGGTCTATAGGTGACACAAGGAAGGAATGAAACATTCATTTGTCAATAAAAATTTTCCAAGGAGGTTCTAAGATTGTTTGGAATATATAATTCCAAGTAAATTAATACTGTAGTTGCTACCCGGATGAAATTATCAAAAGATGAGAATGGAAAGGCAGTTAGTATCACAGAATATAGACAAATTATTGGAAGTTTTCTGTACTTAACCGCAACAAGGCCTGATATTGTTTTTTCCACATGCCAAGCAGCGAGATATCAAAGTAATACCAAGGAAAGCAATATGATCGGAGTGAAAAGAATACTTCATTATATCAAGGTTACGGTGGACTTTTTCTTGACATATATTGACAAATCTCAGATAGAGTTATTAGGATATATTGATACTGATTGGGCCGGTTTAGCAGATGACATGAAATCAACGTCAGGAGGTGCATTCTGCCTTGGTGGAATGTGTATTACTTGGCTTAGCAAGAAGCAAGATTGTATTTCATTAATAACCATAGATTCTGAGTATATTGCTGCCACTCAAGCTTGAACATAGTTATTATGGATGAAGCAAAAGCTTGAAGATATTGGAGTTGAACTGAATTCCTCGATCAGAATCGTGTACGATAAATCAAGTGCTATCAATCTTATAAAAAATCTATTACATCATTCAAGGAAATAGAACATTGAGATAAGGTATAATTTTATCAAGGAGAATGGTGAGCAGGGAATCGTGAAGTTGGAGTATGTGCCTACAGAGCTACATGCTGCATACATTCTGACAAAGGCCTTACCCAAGGAATCTTTTGAGAGACATCGACTAGCTCTGGGAGTTCAGTCGACTTCCTTCACTTAAAAGAGTGTGGATGTGGACCACCCCCTCTCCCTGAGGTCTGAGGTGTTTTCCCCTAATGTGCTGATATGCTTTTTCTACTATGTTACTGGCTGAAAAGGAGTAGCCTTTGGGTTCAATGACAAATGGGGAGAAAATAGTGATTGTTCAAGAGGGAGATAGTGTGTCTATTTGAGAAATCAAGAATGATATGGGGAGAAGCTGATAGTTGGAGTAACAAGATATGGGGAGAGCAATGAGAAAGGGGGAGTGTATTAATTCTGAAAATGTTAGAAGTGATCAATAAAAGAATTCATATCACGACAGCTGAGGATCATGATAAAAGTATAATAATGGTGTTGTAATGTGGTAAGAATATTTCCACAAATAGGTATCATATTGGTGACAACATTGGGTGTCAGAGATGATGTGATTCATCGACGAACGTTTCATTTACTCTTGTTTCTCATGATGATGATTACTTATGTGGACTTAGAGTATGTGTTGAGTAAATCCTTGATCATTATGAAAATCGAAAAAGGCGAATGGTGGATGAAGAATTAATGATATATCTATTTATGGAAGAGTTGTCAACAAAACCAAAGGGGAGATTGTTGGAAAAAATCCCTGAAGGTATCATTGAAGCATTTTCGAGGCGATTGTGTTTATTGACAATGTAGACATCAGTGTTGTGATTTTTGACAAAGAAAACCATGACATAAAATTTTTTTACAAAGGGGATTTCATGGTGGAATGTCATGTTCAATAGTTGTGGTAAACGATCCATGTTTGATTCATGAACATCAACAATTGAATGGAGGATATGGATGTGGTGCAAAAATAATAGAAACATGGTGGCGGTGTTTTCCAGTGTTTGCAAAATTTTTGGGCCTGAAAATCGACAAATGAAGAAAAGTGGTTTTCTGAAAAGGGACTTGCACGCCGTGTACTTGAAGGTTTGGAAACTTGTGCGCCATATTTATTTCAAGATCAGATCATCAAAATATGACAAAGGGATAAGGGTCACGCATGTATTGGGTTAGTCGTGCAGGTGAGTTGCGCGCTGAGAAAGGACTTGCATGCTAGTGCCTATGAATAATTGAAACTTGAGAACCTATTTTTTTTAAATATAAGAATAAGAAAATATGGGGAAGGGAGAAGGGAGACCATGTTTTGAAGTAGGTCGCGCAAGTGACTTGTAGGGGAAGATAACTGCGCTCCGAGACTTGCGCGCTGAGGGTAAACGTGCACGCAGTCACGCACGGTGTCCAAATGCCTATAAATATAGGAACTCCCCTCCTCATTTTCAACGGAGTTCAACACATTGAAACATTAGAGCTCCCATCGCACTGGGGTGGTGGTCGCACACGTGGTGTGTGGTCGCGCAGGTGGTCTTTTGCACCAGTGTTTGAAGTTGTGTGGCGGTTGGTTGTTGCACGCCAATATTGGTTTGGGCATAAAACGGGTGGAGTCGCGTAGGTTTGGAGTAGCAGAAGATTGTTCTACGAATGTGTTTTAAGTGACTTGTGCGCCAGATGTGACCTGGGCGCTGATACATGCTCGCCAGGTTTGACCTTTTCCCCAAGTAAAGTTGATTCACAGCAGTTATTTAGGGATGCGTGAACGCTGGAAGATTTCCTGATTCCTTTGGTACAAAGAGAGATTTATCTACAGGTGAAAGTTGGACTTCAACAGAGCATCCACATTCAACTGAGGATGTATTCATTAGTGATAATAAAGATACCTACAGGTCTATAAACTGTGAGTGGATCCTATCCAGAGCAGTGAGAAATGGAAGAGGAAGAAGGTGATCCTCTCCACCGGCAGTGAGCCATAGAGAGAGAAACTAGGAGTGACCTTTGGGAAAATAGTGAGATGACCCTAAACCTTGTAAAGGCAGTGATACTGGGCATAGAAGTGATCTATCCCAATCCTGGTAAACAATAGTGTGCTTATAGTGGATTTGGTACCTCGGTACATTGATGGTGTATGCTCCTTAGATGTAGCCCAGTGAGGGTGAACCAAGTAAAAATTGATGTGTCATGTGCTTTCTTTACTTTATGTTTATATTGTGCAACGGGAAAGAGAGAGAAGAGTGTTTTTTTACAGTGAAACAAGATCAGAAAACGGGCATTAATTTTAAATTAGTCATACCCTGATTCACCCCCCCTTTCAGGGTATTCAGCCTTGTGGACCTAACAATATAATTATTGGTTTAATAAATATACATGATATTTATGACTTTATTATAAATAAGGAATTATTATATCACATCTATCGTACTTACTTAATATTTTTTAAAATGATAACATCGCTCATGATTTTGTGAAGACTACGGCCTCCATAAAGTGATGCAAAAAGATTTTCAATTAATATTTACATGAATTGAAAAAAGGTAAGAAATAATAAAAAAATATGATATATATGATACATAAAGGATTATATAATGGTGACTTAAAATCTAAATTATTCTTTTACATATGAAAAACTACATTATTGTGTCCATGTGTTTGTAGGGGCTACTATCGATATAAATGTTGCAAATCACCAATCTATATATTTAATTATTAAGTAACTATAAATATGTATATAATTAATTTAATTGATACTAATATCATTAATAAAATTCTATAGATGATGGAATAATAATAATAATCCTAGCGAATAGAATACTACACCAAAACATTAATGAATTATGAAGAAGTTATAACCAAAAATAATGATTATAAGAAAATGTTACCAAAAACTGAAGGTAATTGATTATTAGTAAATAATAAATTATATGATAAAAATGAATATTCATATTGAATATATTTACAATAAAAAAATTAGATTTATTACATAAGATTTTTAGCATCTATAAAGAATTTCAAGACATCTCTTAAGGGATTTATTTTCCCATAATCACTTTGTCAATATATATACCATATTCACCACACATTTCATTTGTTAGGTGTATATTTTTGACCTTTTAAATTTTATATGTCTAATTTAATTAGTTTTCAGTTGATGTAAAATTATATTTTATGTAATTCATTAATGGGGATTTTAATTAAAATAACTCCAAATTGGTAAGGGTATTATGTTATAATCTCAATTTTTATCAGATTTCATTATGATTAACATTCAATGAGGAGATAGTGTTATTTATCTCTCAATAAACTCATGAAATATATTATCGTAGAGTTATTTAAATAAATCATATGTCTTCTATTAATTTTCCTCTCATTAATAATCAAGATGTCTGAATAATGATTTTAAATAAAAACAAAATTATTTTTTCACTATGGATGATAATAATTTTTCATAAATATCCATGTTTTCTAAAAATGATTAAAATAAATGTTATAACATTCCACCATTATTTTCATATTAAATTTTCAATTTTTTTCAATTTATTAATAAATGTTTTAAATAGTATCTTGATTCATCTTTCTGAACAAAGATGCAATGAGTTTTTAAAAAAATAATTAAATGAATCTTCAATTTAATGACTATCGAATGAATGGTTTGTCCAACCATCAAGTATGATCAATGATTTACTACATCCATTTCATTATTCCATTAATATTTTAAATAATTATTTTTCCATTAAAATTTTGGAAATCATGATATTTAAAATAGTTGGATTCAAATATTAAAGGATATTCTCTTCATGAAATGATCCAAAATGTCTATTAAAATAATTTTACTTCTTAAATAAATTTTTTTTATTCATTAATATTTAATGAGGATATCATCAAATTATAACTTCATTATCCATTACCTATATAGATTTTTATTACAATGAAAAATATTTTTATGGAACCAATTTTTATTCCACAGTTTATATTATTGAAACCAGAATATTTTTCATTCGTATGCGGTGATGAAATGATGAAATTCATATTAAATCTATTTTTTATCCAATAATTATTATATAGTGAAATTTTTTGAAAAAAATTGACATTCAAATGGGATATTAAATAAATAAATTATAATGATATTTTGTAAAATAGTTGAATGATTTTACTTATGTGATAGGTTGGACTAATATCTCCAACCAAATAATTACGTAATAGTTGATATCTCATGAGATAAATAGTTATCGAACTGCGGGTGAACCCTATTCATTAAGAGAAATTTTATAATTTTATATTATCAAGAGTAATCCATGACAACTCTGTTGGTTTGGGGAGTAATCCACTTCCACAATGTTATATTTTAATTTAATCCTTTAATACTAAGGAAATTATTTTCTATTCTTATTTATATACCAAAAATCTATTCCTTATGTCAATGATATATTCTCAAAGCTCATTTTCATTGATTCTAATATAATTCATGTCAAATAAACATCCATGGTTTAGGAAATAACCTAATTTTATAATCCTTTTAAATTAGGTTATGTTATAAAAATTTCATTTTCATGTTCTCGGTCATTTAGTATTATGATATATTGATATCTCACTTGTTTACTCTTAATTAGAATATTATCTCACCTATTATTATTTTTTATTTCCCATAGTTATGTAGAAATTTACAATATATTATATATCGATAATGTTTATAGTTACGAAGGACTTATTAACAGCTGATTATGTTTATATATGAACTATTTAACTATTAATATATATTTCCAATGTCCCAGGAATTATATGATTTTTCCATAAATAATTTTTATGTAACTAATATTCATCAACTAAGTTGTTGTTATTTTTTTAAACATTAGGGTCATTATTTTCTGAAATAATCCTCACACTATCAATTATAATATCTATAAAACATCAAATATATGTACTCAAATTCCTATGATATCCATTATAGTTTTCCTTAACTATGTTGCAGCTTCTATCATGCCAAACCAATTCAAATGAAAAAATAGTCCACCAAATACATAAACCACCTATATTTTTCAATCACGTAATATAGTTTAATTACACTATAATTAAAATTATATAATTCTTAATGATATTTTTGGTTTAATGATATATGTAATTAGTTCATAAATACTAAATAAAAAAGCATAATTTATGAGGTCCATATTTATAATTACTATTTATTTAAATCTTAAAACAAAACTCATAATATGAATCCTAATTTATTTTATACCAAATCTCTATGACATTAAATATGAATTACTTACTTCTAATTCCCATTCCCAATTCCTATAAGAATAATTTAAAAATATTATATGAAAGAAAAAATCATAGGAGGGGAAGTATAAATAAGAATGAATCTATTAGCTGACAAATAATTTTAAATATATTACATTTTAAAAATAAACATGGATCTCATAATTGAAATTTTTTTACCAATGAAATTACCTTTTCATCCTAATTTGTTTTATAAAAATCGTTTTTATATAATTTAAATGAAAAAAACCAAAAATGGATTCTTTGAAATTTAGATATTCTCGTGGTTTTTTAAAATTTATATATTTCACCAATAGTAAGAAATATATAAATTCTATTTAACATAATCCTAATAACCAACAAGGTTAAAACATGAGAATTCTTCAAATGCATTGAATGAATAAATAAATCATTAAGGTAACATTGGAATCTGTTTATAATAATAATTACTTATGGTGTAAACATCATATAGACAAATTAAATAAAAAACATGGTTATACTTGAAATAATACTCACAGATATACTTGTAGTTACAATCATTGTTACACTTTTAATAACCATCATGGTAAACATAATATAGAAATAGACCTAATGAACTAGAGGGATATCATGATCCAAAAAAACTTATTTATATCAAAACCCCCAATCATCGTAAAAAAATTTGATGTACAATACAATAATCATTAATAATGAATTCTTTGATCAGAAAAATATTTCACGAGGAAAATAACTTATTTCAAAAATATAAAAAAAAATGGCAAAAAATCAAATTTAAAATTAACATATTTGATTATAGTGGATGCATCAAATCATTATTGTATCATTTCGAAAGATAAATACTATCATGTTTTATAAATTAAAGAGTATTCCTTTAATACATTTATGATAAATGTAATAATTTTCCACATTTATAAATGGACTACAATATCCCTTTAAAAAAATTAAAAAGGTCTAACATGGTAAATATGAAATTAAATAATAATTAAATAAAAAAATACTTTTTAAATTTATTATAAAATATATACATGGATGAAATTTATATTTTTAATAGAGTCATTAAATGTTGATTTTTAGAATAACGTCTCATAAATTGATCCTGACTCGTCGCATACATATATTATTTTCATGAAAAATAAAAATAGTTTAATTTATAATTTCTTATGAACCATTTCATAATATGTTTTTTGAAATTTGACTATGGTTATAGAGTTCATTATTCCACCATATACATAATAATAGTAACGAAATAAATGTAAATTTTTTATATCAAATATAATTTTATATCGATCAATTAAATATGGTTCTAAAAATGAACTATCTCACAATCATGAAGATGGAGACCATATTCATGTCTAAGTAATGTGTCCACTTATCAACAATAATTATACAAATATTGATTATATTACATTATAATTAATAATTGATTATAATATCATATATAAAATTTTATATCGTTAAATATATTGTTATATATATTCCATGATATTTGGTTATAGAAAATGAATCACTTTGCATTGTGGAGGTGGTAGTCCACACATACACAAAAATGATATTTTCATTTACCAATACAAGTAAATGGATGAAAATATGTGATATATACATTATGATGAATATTTCATTATAATAATGTATAAAAATTAATCACATAATTATAAGAATATGTGAGTTTTGGTGATGGAAAACTAAATAGATCGGTTCATAGGTTGGTAGTATGCCATACACACGAATGACAGTATCATTTCCCATTTCATGGAAAATGATTTGGTTACTAGTAATGATGATAAAATAATATAATATAATTATATAGTGTATCATTGGGTTATTATTTTATTATGATGAAGAAGGTATCAAGGACATAGAAAAAGAAACAAACAAAAAAGGAGTAGATAAAAACTACATCTCTTTAATGGAAAACATCTTTTATATAATATCTAAGGTGTTATAGTATTGGTATTGTGACTAAACCAATATATTTATAACAATATTATATATTCTTGGAGTATATTTGGGTAGGGTTTGGAAATAACATGGGTTTGTGGGAGTGATGAAAAGATAAGAAGAGACACCATTTTTTAAAAGGGGGTAGGGCCATTCATGGCATTTTTAAAAATTTAAAATTAATATTCATTAGTTTTCAATATCATATGGATCAGAAAATATTTATTTTAAATATAAATGACTATTATTATGAATTTTTTTATGCTATAAAAATTATAAAATAATTAAATATATTCCAACCCGAAATATTTGGTATTGAACTATAGTTATCCACATTAATTATTTCCAGGACAACCTATAATTTTAATCTTTCAGGTTTAATATTGTAATTTAAAATTTAAAATCATCCCATAAATGTACTCTGGATTATATCGTAGTCTTACTGATAATCCCATAGTTTAATTAATTTTTTCATAATTTTATATCATTTAATTCAATATTAGTTAACAAAACTATCCAAAATGTCATTTTTACTCTTTTTTACATTGACATTTATAATATCAAGAAAAAATTTATATTTAGATGTATTTTAATAAATCCCTAAAATTTCATAGTAATAATGAAAATTATTTTATAAAATTATTTATGTTATATTATATATATTATAAAAACAATTATACCGTTTAATTTATTTTATCCTTAATTGAATAATAATTTCATTATTATTGTTTAAAAATTTATAATAATTGTTTAGTCACTAAAAATATTAAATATAATCCATGATGAATATAAATACATTAAATTTATTAATAATATTTATATTTGAGAATATACCCTTTATAACCTTGTGTTAAATATATTTTTGTTGCTGAAATTAATTAGTTGACATGTTTAACATTTGTAAATAAATTATTGTAATTGTAAAAATATCATCCAATATGAATTAAAAGGTATTAAATGTTTCAATATCTTGAGTTTGGATGTCGTCTGAATACACAATATTATTTAATAATAAGTAAATGTAATTTTATAGTCCTTATATTTTTATTTGTATCTTTTAATTACACGATAAACCATGAATAGTGGAAATAAATTATAGAATGTTTTCTATTCTTATTGACAAAAGGTTCCTATTTTCTAAATCATTACATACGTATTAAAAATATGTAATCCATTTTATTAAAATTAAAAGAATAAATAGTCATAATTTAATTCTAATTTAGATAAAAAAATGAAAAAATGGGTTTTTAGAAAAATAACCAATTAAATATATAATGATTTTAAAAATAATTAATGTATACAATCCATTTTTGAAAAATAATTAAATGATATTAAATCAATAAAAGTTAATAAAAAATTAAAATAATGAACATAATTTTTCCTTTCAAATAAATTGAAATAATATATTTCTATCAATAAAACTATTTAATTTTTAGCATTTATTTACAAGAATCATTTTTTAAAAATTTTAAAAAAATCCAATGATATTATTAACACGATGAATTCAAAATTTATATTTATATTTTTAATTAAATTTTAACTAATTTTCTGAAATTATTTATAATTCTCACACCCAAAAATAAATAAAAACCAATTTTGGAGAAACTTTATTTCATAGAAAAAGTGACATTACTAACAATAATGAAAAAAGTATTTAAAAATGAACTAATAAATTATATATAATTAAAACCATTATATATTTCAAAAATTCTTATATTTAATTATTTCCTCAAAATATAATAGTTCTTTTATAGTCGTATCATTTTAATAATGGTATTTCATTTTTTAAAGCTCAATGTCGTGTATTATTTTGTACTATAAAATATTGTCATTCCATTTATAATATGGGGATGTCACATTTGGTTACCTTAATAAATTAAATCGGATGTATATGAAAATAGCCTTGGAATCAAGGGTTATAATATTCAAAATAAACTTGATTAAATCCCACAATATTAAAAGGATTAATAAATCATCCACCTCATAAGAGAGAAATGGGATATACAAAGGTCATATGGTATAAAAAATACAAGGATTCCATGTAGTTGAAAATAATATGTGACATAAAACATTGATATGGAAGATAAAACTAAATAAAAATAAATAATATAGAGTGATAAAGAATATGGTAATGAGAAAGTTAACCATCACAAAATCTAAAATCATTGATGGGTGAAAAGGCCATTAATTTCTATATATAAAAAGTAAAATAATTTTGTTTTTTTCAAATACATATATTATTAATGATGAATTATTTTAACAACTATAATATCAATGTATGGAGATATATAAAAATGAAACATATAATTGCTTAAATCAATAAATTTCCACAAAACAATCATCTTTATCTATAAATGATGAGTATTTATGATGACTTTTTCATTCATAAAGAACTAAATTCCACTTATATGGATAAAAAACTAAAAAATTTAAATGAATTCATATTTCATTTATACTTTAATGAAAACCAATATGGTTTGGAAAAAGGAGCACAATTTAGAAAATAAAAATTTCTTTATAAAATGAAAAACTAAATTAATTCCAATATTTCTATAATAATACTTAATATTAAATATATATCATTAAATAATGAAAATTAATTAAAATTGATAAAATTATTTTATACAATGATTTAATCCTAAAAACCCTTAGCGATTTGATCCCTTATTATTCCATAGTAAAAATTACGTTTATCTTCAAATAATAATAAATAATCTTAAATTTTGAATAAAATAATCTAGTGTCCTAATAATATATTATATAAGATATTATTATCATTTCCATAAATATCTATAATCGCCCAAAATCCACAACAAAATCAAAAAAAATTCCATGAGTTAATTCATCATTTATATATCAAATAAAATACCATAGTAATGTGGTTTTAATAATCCTATAATGCTCCCCAAAATTATATTGCCCTTATTTTGAAATAATAGTTGTCCCTTAGTCACTAAATCTATTTCTGATCCTAATGATACCTATAAGATAATATAAATTTTCTCAATTTCATCTTAATCAATATCATTTATACATTTATATTAAAAAAATTGTGTTATACTAAAATGGACATCGTTTGGGTTAGTGGTGGGAATTTCAACCTTATCACCCATTAGTTTTGGGATCAATCATTGTAGCCATTCTGGAAATGAAGTGTTGTCACCCGATCTATGGGTTGTATATTTATTGACAAGATATTAATATAATTGCAATAATATTCCAAAAATATGATGAAAATCCAAAAAAAATGTAAATAACCAATATTAACTCAAAATAAATGATCTTTTGAACCTCAAAGGCTACCGGTACCATTGAACATATGTTAGGACCAATAGGGGCCTATATACCCTAAGAGGGGGGGTGAATCAGGGTATGGATATTCCGTTTCAAAATTCTTTCTGCCCCACAGGATCATTACATCTTTAATACAAGGGTTACTTTGTTTGAACTTGTGTGTTTATTATGATCACTTATTTTCTTCTTTATCTGATGATGATGCTTTAGATGCAATGCAGGAAAGTAAACAGGTAGACACAAGTATTTTTACTTGGTTCACCCTCACCGGGCTACGTCCAAGGAGCATACGCCAACAAGTTGTCAGTTGTACCAAATTCCACTATTGTTCACTAGATTTGGATACAATGGTTCAGGAATAGTAACTCTATCCCAGGATCACTGTCTTTACATGGTTTAGTGTTGGCTCACTGCTTTCCCAAGGGTCACTCCCTATTTCTCTCAATCTAGCTCATTGCCGGTGTAGAGGATCACCTTCTTCCTCTTCCTTTTCTCAATGCTTCAGAAAGGATCCACTAACAATTTATAGAATTGTAGGTCTCTTTATTTGTATGAAGTAATGCATCTTCCACTTTATTTAGATGCTCTGTTGAAGTCCAACTTTCACCCATAGATGAATCTCTCTTTACACCGAAGGTATCGGGCAATCTTCTAGCTTCCACGTAGCCCTAAATCACTACCGGATATCAACCTTAATTGGCGCGTAGGTCTAACCTGACATGCATGTCTCGGCGCGCATGTCAAAACTGGTGCACAAGTCCACCTCAAACACTTGTGCGAAAAAAGCTTCTTCAATTCCAAAAATGCGTGACACACTTCCTTTTACGCCCAAACCAATATTGGGGCGCAACTACCAAACAACCTGCAACTTCAAAAACTGGCACCCAAGTCCTACTTGCGCGACACATCACCGCTTGCGTGACCACCACACCTGAATGACGGGAGCTCTGATTTCTCTAAGTGTTGAACTCTGTTGATAAATGAGAAAGGGTGGTCTTGAATTTATAGGAAATTTGACCACCCAACGCGATGGCACTCAAGTCAACCCTCTGTGCGCAAGTCTCGGCATGCCGGACTCTTCCCCTGCATGTCACTTGCGCGACCCACTTCCAAACTAGTGAGAAAATATTCCCATTGCCATATTTTTAAGCTCTGATCTTGAAAAACAATAGGCGTGCAAGTTTCCAATCATTCTAGGCAATGGCGCGCAAGTCCTTTCTCTTGGCACGCAAGTCACCTGTGCGACCAACTCAATACTTGCGCAACTCTTATCCCTTTGCCATATTTTGATGATTTGATCTTGAGAAACATATGGCACACATGTTTTCAAGACATCAAGTAAACATCATTCAAGTCCCTTTCCCAAAAAAAAACTTTTCTTCATTTGTCGATTCTCAGGCCCAAAAATTTGGCAAATAGTGGAAAACAGCACCGCCTTTTATCTATTCTTTTTGTACGACCTCAAAATAATCCATTCCTTTGTCGAAGTTCTTGAATCAAACATTGATCATTAAACAAAACTCTTGAACTCGACATGCCACCATGAAATCCCATTTGTCAACAAATTTTTATGTCATGGTTTGCTTTGTCAACAATCACAGCACAGATTTCCACTTTGTCAACAAACACAATCACATCAAAATATGCTTCAATGATACCTTGAGGGATTTTTTCCCAACAATCACCCCCTTTGGGTTTGTTTAAAACTCTTCCATAAAAAGATATATCATTAACTCTTCTGCCCCCATTCACCCAAATATGATTCTGATAGCAATCAAGGATTTACTCAACACGTACTCTAAACCTACATGAGCAATGCTCAGGTTGGGAAACAAGAGAAAATGAAAAGTTCATCAATGAATCACTTCATCTCTTACACCCATTGTTGACACCAAATAGATACCAATTTTCACCAAACAGATACCAATGTTTGGAAATATTCTTCCAATACCACTCATCTTCTTTTATCACGATCCTCAGCTGTCGTGATATATATTCTTTCATCAATCAATTCTAGCATCGTCAGATTTAATATGCTCCCCCTTTCTTCTCATAGCTTCAACACCTCTTTAGACCTATTTCATGTGTTGTCCAAGATATGCTCTGGATTAGCACGTTCAACTTGCTTCAACTCCCCCTATCTGGCTGCTCGACCTGTCATCTTCTCCCCTTATCTTTCATGATTTCTCAAATAGCCACACTTTCTCCCACACTGTATCCCCCTTGAACAATCCCTATATTCTCCCCCTTTGTCAATGAACCCAAAGTTCACTCCTTCGTAGTCTGTAACAGAGTAGAGAACACATATCATCATATTAGGGAAAACAAATCTTACCTCGGGGAGATGGGGGTGTTTCATTTCCACACTCTTTTAAGTGAGGCGAGTTGACTGAACTCCCAGATCCAGTCGATGCCTTTCAAAAACCTCCTTGGGTAAGGCCTTTGTAAGAATGTCTGCAACTTGTAGCTTTGTAGGCACATACTCCAACTTCATGATTCCCTGGTCAACTTTCTTCTTGATAAAATGATACTTTATCTCAATGTGCTTTGTCCTTGAGTGAAGGAAGCGATTTTTTCTGAGATTTAGTGCACATGAGTTATCATACTGGATTCCGATCAGAGACTTCACTTCAACACCCATATCATCAAGCTACTCCTTTATCCACAATGTCTTTGTGCATGCTTGAGTGGACGCAATATACTCACCTTCTGTGGTGCTCAATGAAATGCAATATTGTTTCTTTCTGAGCCAAGAAATACAAAATACAACAATATAGAATGAACCTCCTGACGTTGATTTTCTGTCATCTGCTGATCCATCCCAGTTTGCATCAGTATATCCCAATAACTAGGTCTGAGATTTGTCAGTATATATCAAGCCAAAATCCACTGTGCCCCGGATATACCGAAGTATCTTTTTCACTACAATCATGTGGATTTCCTTGAGATCACTCTGATATCTCGCTTCTTGGCATGTCGTGAAAACAATATAAGGCCTTGTCGCGGTCAAGTACAACAAACTTCCAATAATTTGCTTATATTCTGTGATATTAACTGCCTCACCATCCTCATCGTTTTATAATTTCATCAGGGTAGCAACCAGAGTCTTCATTTCCTTGGAATTATCCATTACAAACCTTCTCAGAACCTCTTTGGAATATTTTGATTAAGAAATTAAGGATCCATTCCTTTCTTGTGTCACCTATAGACCAAGGAAAAACATTACCTCTCCAATCATTGACATTTCAAAATCATTTTTCATTAATTCGGAAAATTGTCTGCATTGAGCTTCATCTGAACAACAAAAAATTATGTCATTAACATACACCAGCACCTTCATCCTTTGATTACTGTCATTGTTGAAATAGAGATTGTAATCAACTCCTCCATGCTGGAATCCATGCTTCTTCAAGTACTGATCAAGCCATGAGTAACATGCCCTTGGTGCTTGTTTCAGCCCATAAGATTCCTTCTTCAGCTTGAAATCTTTGTTCTCATCCTCATGAATGAGAAAACCATCTGGATGCTCAATACAAACCTCCTCTTATAGAGATCCATTCAAGAATGCGTATTTGACATCCATCTGGAACACTTTGAACTTCCGTTGAACTATTATGGAAAAAAATAATTTGATTGTCTCCAGCCTTACAGCCTGTGAAAATGTCTCATCAACATCTATTCCCCCTATTTGGGAGTATCCCTTGCACACTAGCCATGATTTGTTCCGAATCACTATTCCATATTCATTCATCTTGTTGCAATATACCCCTTTAGTCCTGATGACATTATTGTCTGTTGGCCTTGAAACAATCTTCCACGTCTGATTCTCCTCAATCTGAGTTAGCTCTTCATTCATGGCATGAACCTAGTTTTCATCTTCAGTTGCATCAGCAAGGCATTTAGACCCAACATTTGATAGTAATGATGTCTGAGGCAGTGATTTCATTCTTCTTGTCTGAACTGGAGCTCACTGATAACTGATGATTTTCTGCATGCCAATTTCAGCTCGACTCTTTGGTTTTTTTGCAAATAAGGATTTTACTTCCAAGTACTCACCATCAACATCCTTCACTAAATCATCATCAGCCACATCTACAATCCCTATTTCTCTTACGAATTCATCACTTTTAACAGAAAACATACTGTTTCATTGTTCAATGACGTCATTTCTTTAAACATATTCTCTCAGATTTCTGTTGACACACCTTTGATTTTCTCTCGCAGCTTCTTGGTATCCTGAAAGCAGTTAGAAGATACGAAATTTGTTAGAACAAAATTGATAAGCATGAGATTCATGATTTTTTATTCTTCATTGGAAATGTGTATTCTCTCAATAGATAACACCTGAGTAGGGTCATCCAATTATTTCTTTGATAGATCTTTCATTTGATTATGATATTGACTTCTCTCTCAATGTTGTGCATCACTTCCCAGGATTAGGCCCACCTTTTAAACCCATAATCATTCTTCTTCTTCTGTATCATCTATTCTCATATTCCACTCGGAATTGATCCATTAACAAAATCTCTAAGCCTATTGAGATGGAAATCGGTGTAGGAAACAAGAGATAAAGTTAATAACACAATTACTTTCTATTGTGCTATGTTTCTCCATTTCATCTCCAACTATGGTACCTGATTTGAGTAACTTAAAACTCTAGAGAATATAACTTCTCCACTCCGCATCCTTAGATTACACTTCCCCTTAGATCGTTTCCCCTAAAACCTGAAACACATGAATCATCAGTTAATATCATTTATACACATAGGGAGAGGGGTTCTATTGGAATCCACAATAAGAGGATTGTGGTTGATCCAGGCGGGGAAACCCATTGATTCTTTCTTGTAGAGAATCAGACTCTTTCCTTGATTCTTCTAGCTACCTAGCCAACTTTAACTATTCTGGCCAAATGACTAGGCATTCATTACTCACATTTTGAGCCTTTTATGATTTTTAGATTCTATTGGCTTGGCATTTTTTACAATTTGGGGCTTAAACCCACTAGTACACATTTCTGTCTATGATGTTCCACCAAAATTCCTTTTCCTTTGATTCCTTCCCTGACCAGGAGTATCTTTTCATTCCATCTTTCCTTTATCATATGTTTGAGTCACCACACTCTTTTTCACTGGTGGTGAGTCCCCCATTGAACATTCATTCTTCATTATCACAGCTGGAGTAGATCTCCCCTTAATCATCCAAGTATGATCACATTCTCTCCTTGAGAGCTGTTGTGAGTATGACAGAGGAGGTGACTTATACACCTTTTGTTCAACTCCATGTGATTCCCCTAAGGCTCTAAGCCTATTATTCTCCTTACCACATGGTCTGCCATTGTAGAATTTCTCATTATGCATCATTAGAGTTGAGAATCTCCTTTTGAGTTCATTTTCCTTTCTTGTGTTGTTCTTGCTGCAATATCTTTCCAAATGCCCTTGAATGGAACATATGAAACATCTTATATTAAAGGAATACCTCATTTCATCATCTCTTAGCTAAGATGTTGATGCATCTTGAGTTCTTCCTCTAACATTGAGCTCCTATGCTTCCAACACATATTCATGGTGTGTCCCATTCATCCACAGTAGTAGCATCTTATGAATGCTTTACTCTGAGAGACTCTTCTCTCTGATTTCTCATGATGCTCCTTCTTATCCTCAGATTTATCAAAGATTCTATTTTCACAGCCTAAAATTTATTTCAGAGCTTTTGGATAGAAGCTTGATGTGTGGTCATGAATCCCACTGAAATAGCACATGCAATCATTTATTCTTGTAAAATCCTTATTAGGTATATCTCTAGCACCTACAAGGTTTTTCTTACCTCTGGCGATTTTCACTGCATTTTTCTTATCACGCATAGGAGTTGTATCATCTTATCTAATTCCTGATTTTCCCAAAAATGGATGGCCTTTGGGATGATACAATCCTTTCATGCTTCTCCTCTTTTGTAGAATGTTTGGATTTCATTTCATCATCACCTGCCGAAGGATAATCAAATAATAAGTGCAGTTCATCCTTCAATTTGGGGTTATCTTCGGATTTAGATTTCTCCATTTCTTTCTTGATTGATTTAATTTCTTCCTCTAGTTGCAGAATCTTTTTATCTCTTCATTCAAGTTGAGCATTAAGTTATTTTTTGATATTCATCTCGTTACTCAACTCATCTTCAAGTTCCCGTGTGAGCTTTTCCACCACATCACTTTTCTACTCTACCTTCAATTTTTCTTGAGAAATATATTCAAAGATATTATCTTGTTGTGGCCTTTGATTATTCTAAACTTCTTCATACAACTGTGTTGCTAGATCATCAATTCTATCTTTTAGATTCTGAACTTCATCTGACTTTTGATTCTCTTTATAATCACTGGCCTTGTGTTTTCCATTAATTTTATCCATCTTCTATAGTTCTTCACCTTGAGAATCATTCTTCTCCTTTAGTTTAGTAGCCACATCAATAAGCCTTTGATTGAAGCCTCTTAGCTTGTTGAACTCAATTTTCAATACTTGGATCATGATATTTTTAGATTTAACTTCTTCATCCAATTTCTGATCCGATTTCTTTGTCATGTTGACAATATCTAGTGGTGGCTTCCTTCTCAAAACATCTTCATCATCAGTTCTTTAGGTATCACTTTTATGTTCATATACTTCACTCATTCCAACATCATGATCGAGTGAATCAATCTTTTCCATATCATATTCATCCAGACCTTCCATAAGTATGCTGTATGAATCTTTTAGTTAAATCACACTTTTTCTATAAACACATCCGCACTGAGGGATATCTCCTAACCTATTATTATTCTTTTATTTTTTTCTCTTTTCCTTGTGGACAACTTCCACTTTTCGACTTCTTGGTGTTTCTTCATCATCAGTGGTTCCAACATCACTTGGAAAATCATACTCTTCACTCATCCCATCAACATCATTGAATGAGTATGTATTTCCATAGTATGATTCATGAAAATCATTTTTCAGTTCACTACATGATTCCTTTAACTGAATCACACTCTTTCCATTGCCACTCCCACATTGGGTGATTCCACAAACTTTTTGCTTCTTCTTCGATGTTTTTCCATTTTCCATGGCATACCGAGATCAGAACAGACTGATTCTTTCACCACACAAATCAACTACACCAAGTCAGAGCAAAAAAATCTTATAACAACAACGTTCCCTCTGACACCAATTTTTAGGAGCAATAGAGGTCTATATACCCTGAGAGGGGGGGTGAATCAGGGTATGGATATTCTTTTTCAAAATTATTCCTGCCCCACTGGATCTTTACCTCTTTATTACAAGGGTCACTTTTTTTTGGACTTGTGTGTTTATTATGATCACTTATTTTCTTATTTATATGATGATGATGATTTATATGCAATGCAGGGATGTAAGCAAGAAGACACTGAGATTTTTACTTAGTTTACCCTCAAGGGGCTTCATCTAAGGAGCATATGCCGACAAGTTGTCAGTCGTACCAAATTCCACTATTCATCACTAGATGTGGATACAATGGTTTGAGAATAGTCACTCTATCCCAGGATCAGTACCTTTACAAGGTTTAGGGTTAGCTCCCTTCTTTCCCAAGGGTCACTCCCTATTTCTCTCTCTCCGGCTCACTACCGGTGGAGAGGATCACCTTCTTCCTCTTCCTTTTCTCACTGCTTCAGTAAGGATCCAATCACAGTTTATAGACATGTAGGTATCTTCTTTTGAATGAAGGAATGCATCTTCCTCTGTATGTACATGCTCTATTGAAGTACGATTTTCACCCATAGATTAATCTATCTTTGCACTGAAGGTATCGTACAATCTTCGAGCTTCCACGCAGCTCTGAATCACTGCCAGAAATCAGCCTTATTTGGAGCGCAGGTCTAAACCGGCGTGCAAGTCACAACTGGTGCACAAGTCTACCTCAGAAACTTTTGTGACACAAGATTCTTCAATTCCAAACTTGCGTGACACACTTCCTTTTACACCCAAACCAATATTGGTTCTCAACTACCAAATAATGCGCAACTTCCAAAACTGGCACGCATGTCCTACCTGCCCGACACACCACCACTTGCGCGACCACCACGCCTACGCGATGGGAGATTTGATTTTTCTAAGTGTTGAACTCCATTGAGAAATGAGGAGGGGTGGTCCAGTATTTATAAGCAATTTGACAACCCTACGCGATAGCGCGCAAGTCAACCCTTGGTGTGCAAGTCTCGGGGCACAGGTCTCTTCCCCTACAAGTCAATTGTGTGACACACTTCCACACTTGCGTGAACCTCTTTCCTTTTCCATATTTTGAAGTTATGATCTTGAAAAACAATAGGCATGCATGTTTCCAATCCTTCTTGGCACTAGTGCGCAAGTCCTTTCTCTTGGCGCGCTAGTCACCAGCGCGACCAACTCAAGACTTGCGCGACTCTTGTCCCTTTGCGATATTTTGATGATCTAATCTTCAGAAACATAGGGAACAAAAGTTTTCAAGCCATCAACTACACAAAGCGCAAGTCCCTTTCCCCAAAACAACTTTTCTTCATTTGTCGATTTTAAGGCCCAAAAATTTGGCAAACACTGGAAAATTATGCCACCTTGTATATGTTCACTTTGTACCACCTCCTGATCATCCATTACTTTGTTGATGTTCTTGAATCAAACATTGATCATTAAACACAACTCATGAACTCGACATGCCACCATGAAATATCCTTTGTTACCAAATTTGTATGTCATGGTTTGCTTTGTCAACAATCACAACACAGATTTCCACTTTGTCAACAAACACAATCACCTCAAAAAATGCATCAATGATACCTTAAGGGATTTTTCCCCACAATATCCCTCTTTTGGTTTGTTGAAAACTCTTCCATAAAAAGATATATCATTAACTATTCATCCACCATTCAACAAAATGTGATTCTGATAACGATTAAGGATATAATAAACACGTACTGTAATCCAACATGATCAATGCTCGGTGTGAGAGACAAGAGTAAATGAAAAGTTCATCAATGAATCACTTCATCTCTTACAACTATTGTTGACACCAAACTGATACCAATTTTCACCAAATTGATACCTATGTTTTGAAATATTCTTACAACACCACTCATCTTCTTTTATCACGATCCTCAGCTGTCGTGATATATATTCTTTGATCGATCACTTCTAGCATCATCAGATTTAATACGCTCCCCCTTTCTTCTCACAGCTTCAACACCTCTTTATCCCTATTTCATGTGTTGTACATGCTAAGCTCTGGCTAAGAACATTCAACTTGCTTCAACTCCCCCTATCTCGCTGCTCCACCTGTCAGCTTCTCCCCTTATATTTCAAGATTTCTCAAATAGGCACACATTCTCCCACACTGTCTCCCCCTTGAAAAATCAATACTTCCTCCCCCTTTTTCAATGAACCCAAAGGTCACTCTTTTGTAGTCTGTAACAGAGTAAAGAACACATATCATCACATTTGGGAAAACACATCATTCCTCGGGGAGAGGGGGTGTTTCTTATCCACACTCTTTTAAGTATGGGGAGTCGACTGAACTCTCAGAGCAAGTCGATGCCTTTCAAAAGCTTCCTTGGGTAAGGCCTTTGTAAGAATTCCTGCAACCTGTAGCTCGATAGCCACATACTCCAACTCCATAATTCCCTGGTCAACTTTCTCCTTGATGAAATGATACATTATCTCAATGAGATTTTTCCTTGAGTGATGGATGATATTTTTTCTGAGATTTATAGCACTTGAGTTATCACACTAGATTACAATCGGAGACTTCACTTAAACTCCCATATCTTCAAGATGATGCTTCATCCACAATAACTATGTGCATGCTTGAGTGGCCGCAATATACTCAGCTTCTGAGGTGCACAATGAAATGCATTCTTGTTTCTTTCTAAGCCAAGTAATACACAATCCACCAAGATAGAATGCACCTCCTGACGTTGATTTTTTGTCATCAGCTGATCCGGACTAGTCTGCCTCGGTATATCCCAAAATCTCTATCTTAGATTTTTCAGTATATGTCAAGCCAAAATCCACTATGCCCTGGATAAACTGATGTATCCTTTCCCCTGAAAGCAAGTGGATTTCCATGGGATTACTATGATATCTCGCTGCTTGGGATGTGGTGAAAACAATATCAGGCCTTTTCACGGTCAAGTACAACAAACTTACAATAATTTTCCTTTATTATGTGACATTAACTGCCTTTCCATCCTCATCTTTTGATAATTTCATCCAGAGAGCAACCAGAGTCTTCATTTCTTTGGAATTATCCATTCCAAACCTTCTCAGAACATATTTAGAATATTTTGATTGAGAAATGAATGTTTCATTCCTTCCTTGTGTCACTTGTAGACCAAGAAAAAACTTCAGCCCTCCCATCATTGACATTTCAAATTCATTTTTCATGAATTCGGAAAACCGTCTGCACTGAGCTCCATCTGAACCGCAAAAAATTATTTCATCGCCATACACCAGCACAATCATCCTTTGATTACATTCATTGCTGAAATAGTTATTGTAATCAACTCTTCCATGCTGGAATCCAAGCATCTTCAAGTACTAATCAAGCTTTGAGTACCGTGCCCATGGTGCTTGTTTTAGACTATACAACGCCTTCTTCAACCTGCAAACTTTGTTCTCATCCTTATGAATGATAAAACCATCTGGCTGCTCAATATACACCTCCTCTTATGGATCTCAATTCAAGAATGCAGATCTGACATCCATCTGTAACACTTTGAACTTTCTTTGCACTGCTATGGTCAAAATTAATCTCATTGTCTCCAGCCATGCAGCCGGTGCCAATGTCTCATCAACATCTACTCCCTAAATCTAGGAGTATCCCATGCACACTAGCCATGCTTTTTTTGAATCATTGTGCCATCTTCATTCATCTTGTCGAGATATACCCATTTAGTCCTGATGAAATTCTTTTCTGCTAGCCTTGAAATAATCTCCCATGTCTGATTCATCTCAATCTGATTTAGCTCTTCGTTCATGGCCTGGACTAGTTTTCTTCTTCTGCTGCATTAGCAAGGCATTTCGACTCAACCTGTGATAGTAATGATGTTTGATGTAGTGATTTCATTCTTCTTTTCTGAGCTGGAGCTCACAGATCACGGTTGACATTCTACCTATCAATTTCAGGTTGAATCTTTGGTTTTTGTGCAGATAAAGATTTTACTTCCTCGTAATCACCATCAGCATCCTTCTCTAAACCATATTCAGCCACATCTACTATCCCTGAGTCTCTTTCCACTTCCTCACTTTTAACAGAAAAAGTTTCACTATTTCATTGTTCAATGATGTCATTTCTTTGAACATATTCTCTCATATTTCTATTGAAACACCTTTGATTTTCTCTCGCAGCTTCTTGGTATCCTGAAAGCAGTTAGCTGATACCACATTTGTTAGAACAAAATAGATAAGCATGAGATGCGTGATTTTTACTGCTTCTCGGCAATGTGTCTTCTCTCAATATACAACACCTGAGTAGGGTCATCCAATTATTTCTTTGATAGATCTTGCATCTTATTATGATATTGAGTTCTCTCTCAATGTTATGCAGCACTTCCCATGATTAGGCCCACCTTTTAGACCCATAAAAATTATTCTTCTTCTGTATCATCTATTCTCATATTCCACGTGGAATTGAGCCATTAACAAAATCTCTAAGCCTAACGAGTTGGAACTCGGTTTAGGGAACAAGAGATAAAGTTAATTACATAGTCACTTTCTAGTGTATTTTGTTTCTCCGTTTCATCTCCTACTCTAGTACCTGGTTTGAGTCAATTGAAACTCTAGAGAATATCACTTCTCCACTTCACATCATTAGATGCCACTTACCCTTGGATCATATCACCCTAAAACTTGAAACACATGAATCATCAATTAATAGCATTTATATACAAAGGGAGAGGGGTTCTTCTAGAATCCTCAAGATGAGGATTGTTGTTGATCCTGATGGGTCAACACTTTGATTCTTTCTTGTAGAGTATCACACTCTTTCCTTGCTTCTTCTAGCTGCCTAGCCAACTTCAACTGTTCTGGCCATATGACTTGGCATTCTTTACTCAAATTCTGTTCCTTTTTCTGATTTTTTGATTCCTCTATCTTGGAATTTTTTAAAATTTGGTGCTTAAACCCACAAGTACACATTTCTGTCTTTGATGTTCCGCCAAAATTCGATTTCCCTTGATTCCTTCCCTAACCAGGAATATCTTTTCTTTCCATCTTTCCTTTATTAGATGTTTGAGTCACCGCATTTATTTCACTGGTGGTGATTCCTCCATTGAATGTTCATTATTCTTTATCACAGCTGGAGAAGATCTCCCCTTAATCTTCCAGGTATGTTCACATTCTCTCCTTGAGAGTTGTTGTGAATATGAAAAAGGAGGTGACTTATACACATTTCATTCAAATCCATGTGATTCCCCTGAGGCTCTAAGCCTATTCTTCCCCTTACCACTTTTTCTGCCAATGCAGAATTTCTCATTATGCATCATTGGAGTTGAGAATCTCTTTTCAAGTTCCTTTTCCATTCTTGCGTTCTTCTTACTGCAATCTCTAGCCAATTGACCTTGATTGGAACATATGAAACATCTTCATTTAAAGGAATACCTCATTTCATCATCTCTTAGCCAATATGTTGATGCAGCTTGAGTTCTTCCTCTAGCATTGAGCTCCTGGGATTCCTGACACATATTCATGGTGTGTCCCATTCCTCCACAGTAATAGCATCTTATAAATTCTTTATTCTGAGAGACTTTTCTCTCTGATTTCTCATGATGCTTCTTCTTATCCTTAGATTTATCAAATATTATATTTTCATAGCCTAAAATGTATTTCCGAGCCTCTAGAAAGGATCTTGATGTGTGGTCATGAATCTCGCAGAAATAGCACATGCTATCATTTCTTCTTGTAAAATCCTTGTTAGGTCTATCTCTAGCACCTACAAGGTTTTTCTTACCTCTGGAGATTTTCACTGCATTTTTCTTATCACACATAGGAGTGGTATCATCATATTTAATTCCAGATTTTCCCAAAATGGATGGCCTTTGGGATGATACAATCCTTTCATGCTTTTCCTCTGATGTAGCATATTTGGATTTCATTTCATCATCACCTGCCGAAGTATAATCAAATAATAAGTGTATTGAATCCTTCAATTTGGGCTTATCTTCATATTTATATTTCTCCATTTCTTTCTTGACTGATTCTATTTATTCTTCCAGTTTATGAATCATTTTATCTCTTGATTCAAGTTGATCATTAAGTTATTTTCTGAGATTCTTCTGGTTACTCAACTCATCTTCAAGTTCCTGTGAGTGCTTTTCCACCATGTCACTTTTTTCTTCTACCTTCAATTTTTCTTGAGCAACATATCCAGAGACAGATTCATTTTACTATTGTAGCCTTTAATTCTTTTGAACTTCTTCAGACAACTGTGTTGCTAGATAATCAATTCTAGCTTTCAAATTCTGAACTTCAACTGACTTTTGATTCGCTTCATAATCACTAGCCTTGTGTTTTCCTTTCATTTTAGCCATATTTTGTAGTTCTTCACCTTGAGAATCATTATTCTCCTTTAGGTCAGTAGCCACATCAATAAGCCTTTGATTTAATCCTTTTAGCTTGTTGACTTCAACTTCCAATACTTGGATCCTGATATTTTTAGATTTAACTTCTTCATCCAATTTCTGATCCAATTTATTTGTCATGTTGCCAACATCTACTGGTGGATTCTTCTCAAAACATCTTTATCATCAGCTCATTCGGTCTCACTTTGATGTTCATATACATCACTCATTCCAACATCATGATTGAGGGAATCAATCTTTTCCCTTTCAGATTCATCCATAACTTCCTTTAGTAAGTTCTTTGATTCTTTAAGTTGAATCACACTTTTTCCATAAACACTTCCACACTGAGGGATATCTCTTATCTTCTAATTCTTATTTGATGTTTTTCTCTTTTCCATGTTGACAACTTCAACTTTTCGACTTCTTGGTGTTTATTCATCATCAGTGCTTCCAACATCACATGGAAAATCAGGTTCATCACTCATTCTATAAGCATCATTGAATGAGTAAGTATTTTCATAGTATGATTCATCCAAATCATTTTTCTGTTCACTAAATGATTCCTTTAACTGAATCACACTCTTTCCATTGACACTCCCATTGTGGGTGATTCCACCAGCCTTTTTCTTCTTATTCAATGTTTATCCCATTGTCATGGAACACCGATATTAGAAGAGACCGATTCTTTCACCACACAGATCAACTCCACCAAGGCAGAGAAAACAAATCTGATAACAACAACCTTCCCTCTGATACTAATTTTTACGACCAATAGGGGCCTATATACCCTGAGATGGGGGTGAATCAGGTTATGGATATTCTTTTTCAAAATTAATCCTACCCCACTAGATCTTGACCTCTTTATTACAAGGATCACATTGTTTTCACTTGTTTGTTTATTATGATCACTTATTTTCTTCTTTATCTGATGATGATGCTTTAGATGCAATATAGGGAAGTAAGCAGGCTGACACATGGATTTTTACTTGGTTCACCGTCACTGGGCTACGTCCAAGGAGCATGTGCCGACAAGTTGTCAGTCATACCAAATTCAACTATTCTTCACTAGATGTGGATACAATGGTTCGGGAACAGTCACTCTATCCCAGGCTCACTACCTTTACAAGGATTAGGGTTAGCTCATAGCTTTCCCAAGGGTCACTCCCTATTTCTCTCTCTCTCTGGCTCGCTGCCGGTGGATAGGATCACCTTCTTCCTCTTCCTTTTCTCACAGCTTCGAAAAGGATCCACTCAAAGTTTATAGATATAAGGACCTGACCTTAAACCTTACTTAATATTAAATTAAAATGAATAATTCACATTGAGGACCTTTTCAGGTTTTGAGTTTTAGAGAATTAGGACATAACTATTACATCTCAAAGATTACAAAGTAGACACATCTACTCCGTTTCAATTTTTGTTTCACAAAATAAAAACACTTGAACAAAATAGTCATGTCTAGGTCTTGTTTTAGACACCATGAAATTTCCTTGATCCCATCTTTGACCATAATCCACTTTATGTCTTGTGAAAAACATTTCAAAAAAAACATGGGATGAGCATAAAAATCTCAGTAAGGGTTATAGCAATACAGAAAGAATACATTAGTCCATGCATACATAAGGATCAATGAAATCAAAATTTACTCATAAAACATAAGCAATTTTACATACGTCATTAAATCATAAGTTTTACTAATAACTCATAGAAATCATAAGACATAAAGGTAACATGAGGCATTCATAACATTTTTACGTAGGGAATAACCCTCATGATTATGTATGGAATACCCATCGTAGTATATTCCCTAAATCGCTTCGGAGAAACCTTAACGTTTAACTCCTTCGTGTTACCCAATGCATTGGAGAGCTATATCTAGCTCACCCGCCCTTAGTTTATCACGTAACCACCCGTCTTCATAACAATGCCCAAGAACCATAACATAATCGTATCACATAAAACATGCATAAATGAAACATAAAATTTCCACATTTCAATCACAAGATATCAATACAACACATTGATATAATAAAAACACTATGAAACCCATTTTTGATTCCAAAATAAAATAAAAGGAAAGCATGGTAATTATTTTACATTTAAAAAAAAGTTATGGCTTGTAGAGGAAGCCAAAAATCAAATAATGGTCACGACAGCGGAGAAGTCATTGTCGCCGCATACGTACGAAAAAAACATTCCCTTTTGTCATTTAGTAAACTCTTCGTATATAAAAGATTCCTTTTGAATAAATAGAAAATTCAATGGGGTTTATACACCATATAAAAGAACGTTGTGTATAAAACAAAATATGCTTCAATGAAAGGAGATTGAGAAAAAGTCCCTTACAAAGTCGGTATCCTTAGATTAATGATAAATCAATTACATGATTATGTGTGAAAAATATGAATACACAAAATATAAGTGGATATTAAGTGTAAAACAATCAGAGTTTATTCACACATACTCTTGGAAAAACCAAACAAATTACATAGATATTTAACTCAATGAAATTAGATTGAGTTATGATTTCCCATACAAGTTCGTCTAAATGATGTAAGAATTTATCAATGAGATGATTATGTGTAGAAATAGTATATCCACACAAAGGTTTATGGAAATTACAACATAGAGATTCCACACAAAATATTGGAATAATAAAAATCAAGAAGTAAAGGTTTAACCCAATGAATTGAATGTGGGTTAAGAAGTTCCTTTACAGAAATCTGATAGCCTAACAATGTCACATTATAATTCAGAAAATGAGTTGATGAGAGATAAAATGGTATCTCATCACTTGGACATAAAATTTACATCAATAAGGATATATAAGAACATATCCCAACATAATATTATGTGAATTTAAAGTCATAACAAAAGATGTATTTTAAAAAGAGGAGGGTGAAAGGTTCCCTTACCGACTTGGGTAACTTTTGAAATGTACACCCCATGGAAGAAGGGTCATACAATGAATATTTAAATACCCATAATTGAAATTATAATACAAAAAGAGTATAATAATGCGCAGTTAATAAACCACTCAATGGAAATGGTGGCAAACGTAGCATAAATGTCACAGGAATAAAAGTGAGATGAAAAATACCTTACAAAAACTCAGCAGCCTAACGGCGCCACTTAAAACTTCAAAAAATGGTTTTATGAGATAAATAGGGTCTCTCATCATGTGAAAATAAAATATAAAGTAAGTGTAATATAAAAGAACATCCCCAAACATAATAAAGATGATCTTAAAAGAAATGACATAAAAGAGACTGCTTAAAAAGCATGAGAGAGGTAGGATCCCTTACCTCAAGTCTGATTTCCCTTGTTCGTTTCTTTATATTCCTAAATAATAAACTTTGGTCAATTTATAATTTCTTGAGGACCTCCTTTAAAGATTACTATTCAGTTCATATCACATATTATAGTGTTATAATAATTGGTTAATAATGTGAGTTCATATCAAATGTTTTTTTTGATGTTCCGTACATGAGTCAAAATTGAGCTTGTTGGAAAAGAATTTTCCATGAAGTTATGGGTACATCATCTCCAGAATATTATCAATTATTTAAATGTCATAAATATCCATTATATATTAATTTTATACTATTACATAACATTTGAAGATAAAAAATGAAATGCACCGTTCATGGAGATGGTCGGTTGTACGTACGCATGAACGCTACTTTCATTTCTTGGTCATATTAATGGAATTGAAACTAAATGATAGATATATATATTATAATTAAATAATGATATCCATCATATATATATCCATTATATATATGTTCTTATAATATTACATAACATTTGTAGATAAGAAATGAAATTTACTGTTCATGGAGATGGTAAGTCGTACGTACGCATGAACACTACTTTCATTTATTTTTTTTGTATTAAATGGAATGAAATAATAATGATATAAAGGCATATTATAATTCCAGCAGGATATCATATGTAATACCATTAATTCCATTCTTTATACATCCCATATATGGAATTAACAAATCAAATCAGTTTGAGGGGGCAGTAGTCCGCACTTCCTAAAATGAAGATATCGCGTTTACCCATATGAAAACCATAATGATATGCCATAAATGAAAATTAAAGAAGATTAAGGAAAAAATAAACATATTATATATCATATATAAATATAGTTACATATTAATGTCCACCTTTTATGGTGTTAAAATAATATTGAACAATCATTGTTTCGTGTGGCATTAATTCGCCGTCCATAGAAACAATATATTCTTTAACCATTAGACGAATGTGTGTGTAAGTGTAGCTCGAATCATTCACATAACAACATCCTAGTATATTGAAGATACTAGTTTTGTTACAAAAGAAAGGAATAAAAAGATTTTATGGGGTTGGAAAAGCAAAATAAAACAAAATAACACAAGTGAAGACATTACCTTATAATCGGTAACTCTTTTTGATTTGAGCTCAAAGGCTTCCTTGGAAAGGATTCATCCCAAAGTGAGGCTTCTAGGAGTAAGAGAGGGATGTGGAGAGACAAAATGGGCAGGGGTTGGCCGAGACAAACGCTTGAGAGGTGTGGGTAAGGTGGTGGAGGTGGGGGCCTTTTATAAGAGGAGAGGAGGGGCACTCTTGGAATGTCTTGAAAAGTAACATTATTATAAAATTCTTTTCGAATTTTAAAGGTCCCAAAATTATATGTTTCGAGGCTAAGGTGATAAAAGTTCTAAATACACACATACAATATGTTTTTGACAAGTTTAGGTCATAGATTTTACATTATCTTTTCATTTTACTTAAATCGTTAAATAATGAGGTAATTGTTGCATCATCATGGTGTCATAAATAATTAAATTTATTTAATGTCTAAAAATTATAAAAAAAATATCATGATGTATGAAATATTTTTAGATTTCTAATTAATATTTGTAGTCAAAAATATGACTTGTATAACCCCATGTAAAAATTGTTTTAGTAAAACAACACATGTTTGTGACATTTTAATTTTAACTATAAATAAAAAAGTATTAATGTCATTTTCCTACCAAAGTGGCTCCATGGGGTCCCCACATTGACCCATGGATAGTATGGGTCGGCCATGACTCATCCAATAATGGTAGGACATGTTTCAAGGTCCTTTCATATTATTAAAACATTATTTTTACCTTAAATTACACTAATTACCTTTAATCGCGATTAATAAAACTTAAAAGTTACTATTCACCAAAAAAATATTTTAATCTCACTGAACCACATTTTAATTCATAATGAAAAAAATGTATGCTGGATTTTTTGAAATTCAAATCACAGAAGTCGTTAAGTTTCATTTCAACGAAAAATCAGTTTCTTTAACTACAACTTAGTGGTTTAACTATTCATCAAAAATTGAAGTATTTCAGAAAAATACCAAAAATTCACCCTAAGATATTTTTGATATTCCAATTTAAAAAATGATTTCTATTTTACAAAATTCAAAACATATAAGTTTCATTAATTAATTTAATATTTAATTCCCGCTGTCAAGAAAATAGTGTTTTAATAAGAAACAATATCTATTAAAAGATTGACACCAGTTTAAGTCCAATTTCAAAGTTAAATTAATTCCAATGTCCACCATTGGTTTAAATGGTAAAAATATAATCTAATTTCACATTAAAACAAATTAAAAAGATAATATAATCATATAAATAAATTATATTAAAAAGAGATTTTGAATTAAAATACAGCATTTTACACTTTTCATTAAAAAATGAACTTTATCAGAAAAATACCAAAACTTTATACAAAGTAAATTTTTATGTCCTGATTCTAACAAGATTTTTATTTTGTCAAATATATAATATAAAATTTTCAAAAAATTATTTCAAAGGGGTTCTCCATCAAAATGAGGTTAATCAACCTTTTAATGAATATTAGAATATTTACGCTTAAAATTGGATTCATTCACATTTTAACATTTATTTTAAAAAGTAAAAATATTTGACAAACATATATAATAATTTTCCAATTAGTTATATTCATTAACTTCATTAAAAAATATAGGCGTTAACTACCATTTAAAATAATATTATTTTATTAATAGATTGCAACGTAAGATTCCCAAGAAACTCGTTGTTGTGTATTTGGTACGCCATCGAGCATAGCATCCCCATTAAGGTAATATTAATATTTTATTGAAAAATATGGATAAATATGAAAATTCCATACTCTTTATTTACCTGGGGTGTTACATCCTTCCCCCATTTTGGGAATTGCGTCCCTGCAATTTTAAAATTGGTCTTAGAAACATCATTGAAAGTCCCATACCGGAAAAAGAGTCGGTAAAACAATCAATTTAAAAGAAAGAAATAGATGTACAGTGGTCACCCGAGTTAACCCATACTAGGATTCCATGTAGGAAAACATGGATATGGAAGAAAAAGTAAAGGGTCATGTTCTGAGGTAGAGTGATA
This sequence comes from Viscum album, assembly GCA_963277665.1. Taxonomy (NCBI): domain Eukaryota; kingdom Viridiplantae; phylum Streptophyta; class Magnoliopsida; order Santalales; family Viscaceae; genus Viscum; species Viscum album. The sequence goes on along the minus strand of OY728123.1, from coordinate 468,367,892 downwards.
GAAAACATGTTTAGGAGAAACATAACCACAGGAAAATCACAAACTTGTGGTGGGTTAGACGGTATTTGATTCCCTAGTAGGAAAAGTTAACAAACAACATTTTTGTTTTAAGTTACTTTTCATTGAGGAATTTATTTATGAGCTTAACTAAAACAAAAGGAAATATACTTATTTGTCAGGTTGAATTTCACCTTTTACTATATTTCTTACACGAACTCATATTTTTTACAAAAGACGAGTATTTAGGATGACTTGTTCACATTAAGAGAGCTATAATAAACATCTAGATAATCACATAATCCACTAAAGAGAACTATATACTTCCCAGGTCTTTAGACCTTAACTAAAAATAAAACAAAAAATGTTAGTATGAGATCAGATAATACCCAAAAAGGATAATCCTTTATAAAAAACATCTATTCTTAATCTCCAATATTTGTCAAGCAATACCCAAAGTTCAACAAAGACCATTCAATAAAAATATATCCATGAAATTCTTAAAATTAATCAAAACTAAGACTGAAACCCAAATCCCTGAAGGATTTAATCACAAAGTCATCCAAGACAAACCATAATATTTATCTCCAAATAACATCAGTTACTCTTGAAGTCTCATACTGAAAAGTAATTAACCTTATCACATATCCTCCATGATAGGTTAATAATTTCCATAGATAACCCAAAATCATCTTATTCTAGATTATTAAGTTCATCTAACTAAAAATAATTAGTCAAACTAACTAGGGACTTCACATAGTTCAGTGGTAGGAGATAAATACTAGTCGCACTTTAGTTGTGGGTTCGATTCTCGCAGTTTCGTCCGACGCGACAGGTTGTCACATGGTCTGTGTGTTTTCCTTTTTCCAAAACTGTATAATTCATAAAAAATTCCCCAGAAAAGAGATAAAATCTTCAAAAATAACCATAACATAATTTAACCTCAATTTTATCTCATGTCGTTAATATTATAGCATAACATATAGTAACCCATAATTACCTCAAAATTAAGGATCATATAAACCCAAATGGTTACCTTGGTAATTATTACTTGAACTTCCACATCGAGTTGGTTCTCTCGTACATGATGTGTTAGAGAAGTCACCATGGTTCAAGTGGTTGATCATGACTCCTGATAGTTGGTTTAGAATAACCATGAGATTTCTCATTGAATCCCCCATTTCATCTAGTCTCTTAATCAGAGAACCACCACAGTTTCCTTCAAACCCATTGTCACATTGGTGCCTGCTAGATCCATCCATTTACTAAAACCAAAATTTTCAGTGTGAGTATATCATCAAAACCATCATGTACAAATTAGGAAGATAAACACTAAGATATACTTACTCATTCACTTTATCTAAAAATTATGACTCTTTCTAAAATCCATGCCATTATGGTAATGTCACTTATGCTTAATGTATACCCTAACCTCTAAAGTTATCTAAAATGACCTCTAATACCAACTATAAGGTGCCGGCCTTAAACCTTACTTAATCTTGAATTAAAATGAATAATTCACATTGAGGACCTTTTCAGGTTTAGAGTTTTAGAGAATTAGGACATAACTATTACATCTCAAAGATTACAAAGTAGACACATCTACTCAGTTTCCATTTTTTTCACAAAATAAAAACTCTTGAACAAAAGAGTCATGTCTAGGTCTTGTTTTAGACAGCATTTCATTTCCTTGATCCCTCCTTTTACCCTAATCCACTTTATGTCCGGTGAAAAACACTTCAAAAAAACTTGGGATGAGCATAAAAACCATAGTAAGGGTTATATCAATACAGAAAGAAAACAATAGTCCATGCATACATAAGAATCAATGAAATCATACTTCACTCATAAAACATAAGCAATTTAACATACCTCATGAAATTATAATTTTTACTAATAAATCATAGAAATCATAAGACATAACGGTAACTTGAGGCATTTATAACATTCTTACATAGGGAGTAACCCTCATGGTTATGTTTGGAATACCCATCACAGTATATTCCCTAAATCGCTTCGGAAAAACCTTAACGTTTAACTCCTTCACGTTACCCAATGCATTAGAAAGCTATATCGGGCCCACCCGCCCTTAGTTTATCACGGAACCACCTGGATTCATAACAATGCCCAAGAACCATAACATAATCGTATCACATAAAACATGTATAAAGGAAAAATAACATTTAAACATTTCAATCACAAGATACCAATACAACACATTGATATAATAAAATCATTATGAAACCCATTTTCAAAAAAAAGTAAAGTAAAGCATGGTATTTATTTTTCATTTTAAAAAAAGTTATGGCTTGTAGAGGAAGTCGAAACACAAATAATGGTCACGTCGGCAGAGAAGTTGTTGTCACTGCATACGTAAGAAAAAACATTACCTTTTGTTGTTTAGTAAATGCTTCGTATAAAAAATATTCCTTTTGAATTAACGTAAAAGTAAAAAAGGGATTATACACCATATAAAAGAAAGTTGTGTATAAAACAAAATATGCCTCAATGAATAGAGATTTAGACAAAGTCCCTTACAAAGTCTGTATCCTTAGATTAAGGATAAATCAATTACATGATTATGTGTGAAAAATATGAATACACAAAATATAAGTGGATATTAAGTGTAAAACAATCAGAGGTCAATCACGCATACTCATGAAAAAACTAAACTAATGACATAGATATTTAACTCAATGAAATGAGAATGAGTTACGATTTCCCATACATTTTCGTCTAAATGATGTAAGAATTTATCAGTGAGATGATTATGTGTAGAAATAGTATATCCACAAAATGGTTTATGGAAATTACAACATATAGATTCTACACATAATCTTGTCATAATAAAAATCAAGAAGTAAAGGTTTAACCAAATGAATTGAAAGTTGATTAAGAAGTTCCTTTACAGAAATCTGACAGCCTAATGGCGTCACATTAAAATTCCGAAAATGAGTTGATGACAGAGAAAATTTTATCTCATCACATGGAAATAAAATTTAAATCAATAAGGATATATAAGAACATATCACAACATAATTGTATGTTAATTAAAATTCATAACAAAATAAGTCTTTTAAAAAGAGGAGGGTGAATGGTTTCCTTACCGACTTGGGTAACTTTCGAAACATACACCCCATGGAAGAAGGGTCATACAATGAAGATGTAAATACCCATAATTGAAATTATACTACAAAAAGAGTATAATAATTTGAATTACATACAACACTAAAAGGAAATGGTGGCAAAAATAGCATAAATGTCACGAGAATAAAAGTGAGATGAAAAATCCCTTACGAAAACTCAGCAACCTAACGACGCCACTTAAAACATACAAAAATGGTTTGATGAGATAAAATAGGGTCTATAATCATATGAACATAAAAAGTACAGTAAGATAAATATAAAAGAATACCCCAAACATTAAAAAAAATTCTCTTAAAAGAAATGACATAAAAGATAGTGATTAAAAAGAATGAGAGAGGTAGGATCCCTTACCTCAAGTCTGACTTGCCTTGTTCGTTTCTTTATATTCCTAAATAATGAACTTTGGTTAATTTATAATTGCTTAAGGAACTATTTTAAAGATTATTATTCAGTTCATATCACATATTATATTGTTATAATAATTGGTTAATAATGTCAGTTCATATCAAACGTTTTTGTCAATATTCGACACATAAGTAAAAATTGAGCTTGTTGGAAAAGAATTTTCCGTGAAGTTATGGGTACATCATATCCAGAATATTATAAATGATTTAAATATCATATATATCCAGTATATATTCATTTTATACTATTACATAACATTTGGAGATAAAAAATGAAATGCATTGTTCATGGAGACAATCAGTCGTACGTACGCTTGAACGCTACATTCATTTCTTTGTCATATTAATGAAATTAAAAGTAAATGAGATATATATATATATATATATTATAATTCCAAAATTATATCCATCATATATATCCATTATATATATGTACTTATAATAGTACATAACATTTCGAGATATGAAATGAAATTTACCGTTAATGGAGACGGTAAGTCATACGTACGCATGAACGCTACTTTCGTTTCTTTTTTAGTATTCAATGGAATGAAATAATAATGATATAAAGGTATATTATAATTCCAGTAGTATATAATATGTAATACCATTAATTCCATCCTTTATACATCCCACATAAGGCATTAACAAATCAAATCACTTTGAGGAGGAGGTAGTCTGCACTTCCTAAAATGAAGATATCACGTTTACCCATAATGGAAAACATAAAGGTATGCCATAAATGAAAAATACAGAAGATTAAGGAAAAAAATAAACATATTATATATCATATATAAATATAGTGACATCTTAATTGCCGCCTTTTAAGGTGTTAAAATAATATCGAACAATCATCGTTCCGTGAGGCAGTAATTCGCCATCAACAGAAACTGTATGTTCCTTAACCATTAGATGAAGGTGTGTGTAAGTGTAGCGGGAATCCTTCACATAAAAACATCCTGGTATATTGAAGATATTGTTGTTGTTACAAAATAAAGGAATAAAAAGAGTTTAAATGATGGAGAAGCAAAATAAAACAAAAGAACACAAGTGAAGACATTACATTAAAATCGGGAAACTTTTTTTGATTTGAGCTCAAAGGCGTCCTTGGAAATGATTCTTCCCAATGTGAGGCATCTAGGAGTAATAGAAGGCTGTTCAGAGACAAAATGGGAAGGTTTTGGCCAAGCAAAAGTCTTGAGAGGCGTGGGTAAGGTGGTAAAGTTGGGGGCCTTTTATAAGAAGAGAGGAGGGGCACTCTTGGAAAGTCTTGAAAAGTAACATTATTATAAAATGATTTTAGGATTTTAAAGGTCCCAAAATTATATATTTAGATTATAAGGTGATAATAGTTATAAATATACACATAAAATAGGTTTTTGATGAGTGTATGCCTTATATTGTACATTATCTTTTCATTTTACTTAAATCGTTAAATAATGAGGTAATCGCTGCATCATCATGGTGTCATAAATTATTAAATTTATTTAATGTCTAAAAATTATAAAAAAAATATCATGATGTAGTAAATTTTTTTAGATTTAAAATTAATATTTATTGTCAAAAATATTACTTGTATAACCCCATGTAAATTTTTTTAGTAAAACAACACATGTTTGTGACATTTAAATTTTAACTTTAAATAATAAGGTATTAATGTAATTTTCCTACCAAATTGGCTCCATGGGGTCCCCAAGTTGACCCATGGATTGTATTTGTCGGCCATGACTCGTCCAATAAAGGTAGGACACGTTTAATGGTCATTTCATATTATTAAAAAATTATTTTTACCTTAAATTACATTAATTACCTTCAATCGCGATTAATAAAACATAAAAGTTTCTATTCACCCAAAAATTATTTTAATCTCATTGAAACACATTTTACTTCCTAATGACAACCATTTATTTCGGATTTTTTTAAAATCAAAACACAGAATTGGTTATGTTTCATTTAAACGAAAAATCAGTTTCTTTAACTACCACTTAGTGGTATCACTATTCATCAAAAATATATGTTTTTCAGAAAAAAACCAAAAATTCACCCTCAGCTATTTTTGATATTCCGAATTAAAAAATGATTTATATTTTTAAAAATTCATAACATATAAGTTTCATTAATTAATTTAATATTTAATTCCCGCTGTCAAAAAAATACTGTGTTTTAAGAAACAATATCTATTAAAAGATTCACACTATTTTAAGTCCAATTTCAAAATGAAATTAATTCCAATGACCACCATTGGGTTAAATGGTAAAAATATAATCTAATTTCACATTAAAAAAAATTCAAAAGATAATATAAAAATATAAATAAATTATATTAAAAGGAGGTTTTGAATTAAAATACAGCATTTTACACTATTCATTAAAAAAATGAACTTTATCAGAAAAATACCAAAAATTTATACAAAGTAAATTTTGATGTCCCAATTCTAAAATGAATTTTATTTTGTCAAATATAACATATAAAATTGTCAAATAAAGGATTTAAAATGGGTTCTCCATCAAAAGGAGGTTAATCGACCATTTAAAGAATATTAGAATATTTACACTTAAAATTGGATTCATTCACATTTTAACATTTATTTTAAAAAGTATAAATATTTGACAAAAATATATAATCATTTTTTAGTGAGTTTTATTCATTCCCACCATTAAAACAGTTAGGCGTTAACTACCATTTAAAATAATATTATTTTTTTTATTAGAGTGCAACGTTAGATTCCCAAGAAACTCATTGTTGTGTATTGGGTATGCCATTGACCATAGCGTCCCGTTTAAAGTAATATTAATATTTTATTCACAAATATGGATAAATATGAAAAAGTCATATTCTTTATTTACCTTGGGTGTTACAATAGACTAGTAGGCCTCTTTATTTGCATGAAGGAATACATCTTCCTTCGTATGTAGATGCTCTGTTGAAGTCCAAATTTCACCCGTAGACGAATCTCTCTTTGTTCCAACGGTATTGGGAAATCTTCCAGCTTCCACGCAGCCCTGAATCACTGCCAGAAATCAACCTTACTTGGCGTGGAGGTCTAACCCGGCGTGCAAGTCTTGTCACGCATGTCACAACGGGCCTACAAGTCCACCTCAGACACTTGCGCGACACATGCTTCTTCAATTCCAAACTTGTGTGACACACTTCCTTTTACGCCCAAACCAATATTGGCGCGCAACTACAAAACAACGCGTAACATAAAAAATTAGCGTGCACGTCCTACCTATGCAACACACCACCAAATGCGCGACCGCCACACCTGCGCGACAGGAGCTCTGATTTTTCTAACTGTTGAACTTCGTTGAGAAATGTGGAGGGGTGGTCCAGTATTTATAGGCAATTTGACCACCCTGCGCAACGGCACGCATGTCATCCCTCGGTGCGCAAGTCTCAGCGCGTAGGTCACTTCACCTTCAATTCACTTGCTCGAACCTCTTCTAAACTTGCGCGAAGCTCTTTCCTTTTCCGTATTTTGATGTTCTGATCTTGAAAAACAATAGGCGCGCATGTTTCCAATCCTTCTAGGCACTGGCGCGCAAGTCCTTTATCTTGGCACGCGGGTCACCTGTGCGACCAACTAAATACATGCGTGACTCTTATCCCTTTTCCATATTTGATGAGCTAATCTTGAGAAACATATGGCGCGCAAGTTTTCAAGCCATCAAGTACACAGCACGCATATCCCTTTCCCAAAAACCACTTTTCTTCATTTTTCGATTTTGAGGCCCAAAAAGTTTGAAAACATTAGAAAACTATGCCACCTTATATCTGTTCTTCTTGTACCGCCTCCAGATCATCAATTCCTTTGTCGAATTTCTTGAATCAAACATTGATCGTTAACCAAAGCTCTTGAACTCGACATGCCACCATGAAATCCCATTTGTAAACAAATTGTTATGTCATTGTTTTCTTTGTCAACAATCACCACACAAATGTCCTCTTTGTCAACAAACACATTCACCTCAAAAAATTCTTTAATGATACCTTGGGTGATTTTTTCCCAACAACATATTTCCAAAAAAAACTGAATTATTCATCAAATAAAATTTTCAACAAAACCAATAATAATCCTAACTATTTCATTATAATAAATTTCCATCATAATACTCTTGATCAACATATTCATCCACCATTTAGAACCTAAAATGTTGTTTCTATGAAATTGAACATAATATCAACCATAAAATGTTACGCTATGATATAATTCGTAACTGATCAGATTACAATGAATCAAATATTTTTAGACTCTAGTGTTATCAAAAACCAATGTTGATACAAATTATAAGGGACCCCACATTTTAATCAGACAATGTAGTGTCTTTTGACTATAATGTGTATTATTTTATTCCCAATGAAATTTTAAGATTATGGTTTAACAGAATTAGGTCATAAATCAGAAATAAAAATATTATTTTATCATGGAAACTTCTGATCAATATTCATTTTTTTCACAAAAACACTATATTTATAAAATGATTTATTTTTCTAAAATCACTTCTTGAATTTCATCATGGATTTTTCCTTCATGTTAGAAATATTATATTTATAAAAATTTAAAATGTTTGATAACAACAAAAATTATAGTTATGGAGAATAAATAAAGAAGGAAAAAATTATTTTGTTAATACTTTTTAAAAGAAACTTTTTTTTCAAAATAATTATTGGCATAAAAAATAGTCTTACCAATGAATTAAACTTTTCCACAACAAAATATTTCCCTAAAACATTTCATAAGGATCATTAAATGAAAAATTAATCCCATAAAAGTCTTTTTAATGAATGATATACTTGTCTGAACATTTTCACACGCATATATATCTCACACTTGATGGTATCATATACATTCCATTGAACACATAAATAATAACACACATTGTGAAAACACGAGATTTCCCGAATATCATGAAATGGATTAAAAATATTATTGGAAACTAGGTACCATTTACAAATCACATGTACATATAACGTTTCTACTATAGCTACACTTGAAATAACCCTTATGGTTATACTTGATATAATCCTAGTAGATATATATGGTGATACTAGTGCAGTTACAAATTTAATTACCACACTATAAAGATAAAAAAATAAACAATTAATTAGTTGGATTTCAATGAACCAGATAATATTAGATTATAACCAAACCACGATTCATTATAAAAAATTCCCAAAAACAATAACCTAATCATTAAACATTATTTCTTGCATTATAAAATAATATATAGATAAAAATTAGTTATCTAAATATTTAACTGAAAACATAATGGGGAAATAATTTTATTTAATAAGAAAATTTTAGAAATTTTATGGATAGTTTAAATCATTAATCTGTCATGATAGTAGAAAAATATGCACATTCCTTAGAAGTTAGAAAAATTATTTCTACACTTTTGGAAGAAATGTTTTGAATTATCTCATTAGGAAAATGGAAAGAGATACCTATAAAAAAATTAAAATATATCCAAAAATATAAATGAGAAATTATTCCATTGTAAAATAATATTAAAAAACACACATATATATATATATAGATTTAATAAATATATTTTTCAATGAAGAAAATTAGAATAATATTTTTACCATGTGTCTCATATATTACATAGGTTTTTTATCATCCAAAAAAATAAACATATGTTTGTGTCTACTATATTAACAAAAATATAAATGTTCATTATTCCATTTATATCACTTATTTCAATTTTATATAGAATTGCATAATTTTTTAATTACACTTCATATATTTTGATCATAATCAGTTCATAAGTCCAAAATGACTTTGGTAAATTAATTATGTTCATAGTGTAATTTATTTTATAATCTAAAAAATAATTATAATTAAATAATTGCAATTTTTATATTTCCATTACTCATTTAAATTCCCTGATTTATTATGTTTATGATAAATGTACCATGTTATAATCATGGAGATAGTATGTATTATGTACGCATCTATAACATTCCAATTTTTCAATGATCATTATATAAAGAAGGTAAATATTATTTAAACATTTTAAAATATCATAATAAAATATATAAAATATTATTCCATTAAATAAAATTATATATATCATTAAAGTGATTTATTGATGAAAAATGAATCACATCACATTGCAGAGGTGGTAGTCCACATGTACACATGAATGACATTAAAATTTTCCACCTTACACAAATCCAAGAAAATATGTGTTATATAATCCATATATATAATATATAAACATTTATTACATAATTATAAATATTAATTGGATTTTGTGATAGAAAATGAATTAAACTGTTTCAAGATGGACTATTATACCTTAAAAATGAATTATTTATTCAATAACAATTTGATTAAATAAGAGATGAATAGAGGACATGAATCTAACCTAATAAAATATCAGAATTTATTGTTATTTTAATTTATTATTTTATCATGTTTGAATAAATTTTTATGTATTTTTAACAAGACTAGAGCATGAAGAGAATAAGTATAAAACTTCTTTGGAAACCCTCCTTCAGATAACATATTATGGCCACTAATAGTAGTATTTTTCATGATATAAAATATATATATTTTTAAAAACTTGGCTATAATGTGTGATGTAATGAGTATGTGAGGTTTCCTATTGATAATATATGGGAGTGTCACAAATCTAATTTCCGATAATTATAAATTAATTTATGTTAATTTAAATTTTCAAAATGTTACAAAATGAGTTATTTCAAATATAAGATGATTACGTGTCATAATTACTTCATATAATAACAATTATATGTTTTTTACTTTATATATACACATATCAATTTTTTAGAAAATTTTTAATCCCTTTTACTATTAAAGTGACAACATGGTTTCTTTACTCTCATAGGGTTAATATATTTATTATAAAATGAAAAAATATTCATAAAATGTCTATGGATTAAATTTTCAAAATGATAAAAAAATGTATGATTTTAAAATTATATACTTTTTATATCATTTAATTAAATATTATATACTATAAAATATCTATAATATCAATTTTTTAAACTATTATTTACATTTTCATTTATAATAAAAATAAAAAATAAAAAATTATTAGAATATATTTTATTATATTAAAAAAATTTCATGATATCTTATGAAATTATTCAAGAAGATTAATTATCTAAAATTATATTTTCATTAATATTTTTAATATTATTTCATTAATATTTCTACTGATGGAATAATTAATATATCTTTGTTGTGTTAGTATTTAATGTATTAATTTATTTAACAGAAAATAAAAAATTTCACGATTTTGATAAATCATTTAGCTTTCAAAATATTATTTTTAGTTGAGAATATAATCTATATTTCTCCTTCTTAAAAATATATTTTTTAATTTTCAATAAAAGTTTGACATGTTTGACTTCTCATTAAATAAAATATTGTGAAGGTTATTATCATTCATATGTAATAATGAGGTAATAATGTTAACAAATAGATAAATTGGGTTGATATATAAAATTCACATATTATTTGATCAAATGTTAACGTAATTTTATAACAATAATCATTTTATTTTTAAACATTAATTGCCTAATTTACCCATTACCATGAAAATAAAAATTACAATGTTTACTATTCATAAAGACAATAAATGAAAGGGACCAATTTAATAAATTTGGATCAAATGATTACAAATATGTAATTAATTTTTTAAAAATTCTATTCAAAATATTAGATGAATTAATTTTAATTTATATAGGAAAACCCCAATGAAAAATTGGTTTTCAAAAAAATTCATATTTATGTGTAAAATATATGTATAATATATTCATGTATAAAATATTATTTAAAAAATATACGTAGACTATTATAAAACATAATGAATTAATGGAAATTAAAAAATAATTAAAAACTTGAATTTAAAATGTTAATAGATTAAAATAATATACTATTTTTTATAACAAATTAGTATTTGTCACTAAACATCAGAAAATCATCATTTGCAGAAAACACTTCGAATATCCTGTAAATTTATTTTTAATTTTCAATTAATAAAATGAAAAATAAATTTTGACAGATATGTTTTAATTTTTTTATAATTTATATATAATATTAGCTCAAAATAATAAATATAAAACCATTTTTTATGAGAAATTATTTTTTATAATAAAATGAATTTAATAAATATTTTGTGATTAATTTTCAATGTATAACTAAAGACATTATTCATGAGTTGGTCCATTATATATTTGATAATTTAGTAAATATTATTCATTAAATCGTATTCAACATCTATTCTATAATGGTTACATTTTAATAATAAAATTTCATTGTTTATTTAGGTTCAATGTTATATAAACTTTATGACACAAATTTCTTTTCCTATAAAATCTAGGGTTATTTAAAAAAACCAATGATTGATGGAAAAAATGATAAAAAATAATTGATTATTTTCCCTTAATTTGGACTTCGGATGATACAAATACTCTTCTGTCTACTATATCTATTCATTTTAGTTTCAATTCAATTGGCATTTCATTTTACATGAAATTAAAATATCCCCTTTTTTGATGTGATCTATCAATACCATTGGTTTATTTGAAATAATAATTTTGAAATTGTCATGAAATTTTGAACATTGTATTTTGTATTGATCACCATATGAACTAAAAATTATTCTTTCATTATATTATTATCAATATAGAAAACCCTTTCCAATATAAATTAATGTTTTTTAATCATAATATTGGTTAAAAATTCCTAAATTAAATTGTATTAATCCAGTGTTAATGATGGAAAAATAGTTTTGTTACAATATCCAGATTTAACATTTTTTTAAATTATTTAGGGTTCAATAATAATAAAATTAACGTTTTACACAGTCATCTGAAAATCATCTTATATATGAGATAAAATTTTAGAACCATTTATGTTTTAAATTTTTCTCCAAATATCATTGGACATTGATGATAAAATTATGGTATATTCAAAAAAAATCATAATCTATATGTGCTCTATAATTTTCTTTTCCATTGTCACTTACCTCGTGTGGTGCAATAACTAGTAGTGGGGAATCCAACTGAAACTATTTATAGTTAAATCACAGTAATATATTTATGCACATTCACAAATCTTAGAAATTCAATATTTTTATGTAATTAAATATTTTTATTATTGATCATAATATTTATATAATTTTACATTTCATTTTACAAGAAAATTATTTTTTGTGTTTATTAATTTTATAATGGTTAATTATTTCTTGGAATTTTAGATATATGAATTTTAAACGTATGTCTCTAATTTATAATATTATATTTTCACTAAACTACTATATTCAGAATACCAAATTACACACAACAATATTATAGTGGAAAGATACCAGACACACTGACCTCACTGTCAAATTTATTCAGACACCACTAAAAAGTGAGATTCAATGTTTGATTTTGATTTGATAACCATTTTAACTCATGTCTCCTTGATCTATTGAATAGAATCAAACATATTATAAATAGTACTCACACATTATTTAATTCCTATTTATAAAATTTTAGCTATGAATGATATGAAAATTTTTTATGTTTAATATGAATTAATTTTACATGCCATTCTTATTTTAGTCAACCTATAGGATGATACCACTACAACTTTTTTTGATGAGATTCTCTTACTATATTGTTCTTCCAGATCAAAACATAAAATAAATTAATGGATTAAAATTAACATTGATGGATTTTCATATATTCTCGTGGAATGAAATTCATTTCTATATATCACTCTTGTTCTATGTGATCATTTTCACAATTTATACATATATTAAATAGAAAAAAATCATTGTGAATAATTATTTTTATATATGAATGGATGATTTAAATTATATAAGAACATGTAAAAATAATAATTTAATAAAATAATAAACCATAGATAAATATGAAAATGTAATGTGATCATGGGATTTTCATAGTTTTGTACCCATCAAGGAGTATTAGAAAAATATAAACATAAGTGGTGACTCATTCTGTATCACATCACATGAGTTTCACCACTTTGGTCAACTTATTTATCAAAATCCCATAAAGTAACTTACTATTTATTACTGTAAAATACATCCAATTTAATCATCTATATTTTAACAATGCACACACGCAGGTGGGAGTGCCTCACAAATTCTATAGAATCATTAAATATATCATACGGTGGATTAAAAAAATTATATATAAACATATCATAAATGACATATAATTATTTATTTTGTATTTTTAACATATATTTCACATGAAATAAATAAATATTAAAAAATTAAATAAACTCTTCCACATACTTCAGATGATATAAGCTCACAGTAAGTTAAACTGTAGTAAATTTTAAAATAAAATTTAAGTTGTAATTAATTATATTGTAGGTAATTATGTATAAATTAAAATAGTGTACAATAATTTTTAATCAGTCTCTACATTACTCTTGATAACACAAAAAAGTTTATAAAATTACACATATTTTATGAAATAATTTTATTAATTATTTTAATAATTTTTTACATTGTTTGGTATTTTTGATCCCCTGGATGGGATTTAGGTCTTAATTGGTCTAGAGAAAAGGAATCCTAGATGTCCATAAAATTCTCTATTAATTCCCACTATAAAGGAAATGCTGTAATAACCATGTAGAACTAAAACACAACCAATAATAAAGGAATTAACATCTTTTAAAATATATAATCACACATAATTCCGGCAAGCCCCCATTTTTAGCTAATGAATGAAAAAACAAGTAGTATATTTCACATGTATCAAATTTTTTTATTTTATAGATTCTATGAAATATACGTTAGCTTGTAAAAACTAATCAGCAATAAATTTACAATGTTTGACTATATATGTATATTTACTATTATATCATCCATTATGAGGTTAAAATTAATTTGAATATATATTCTATATATATTCCTATATTTTCATATATTCAATTTTATTGAGTTTTTACATGAATATCATGTAATTAATCTATAAGTGGCTATAATTTCATCATTTGATCTAGGATTTTATCACTATATAGGGAATGAAGAACATTATGATATCCTCTAATGATTTTATTTAAATTTAACTTAACCACATGCTTAATTATTTTGAAGAATAAACTGATTGTGTAAATTGGAACTAGGAAGTCATCAATATAAAAACAATTGTAAATTAATGTTTTGACAATTTTATAGTCATTATATCACTATTTCTTAAAAAAATACCATCCCATTTACCAACACGAGAATACCATGAGATTTAATTAAACATGTTTAATACAAATCAAAATCATACCTCATTCGATTTTGATTGAAAATGAGCTATTATCACTTTTGGAGATCATTAATTATAAGAAAAAAAAGATAAACACTCCATGTCAGCAACACATGATTTAAAAACATGTAAAATCATCAATAATTTATTCTCAAATGATAGTAAGGATAACTAAATAAACCTTTTACATTTTCTTTCTCATATTAATATTATTCGAATGATCTAGATGAGAGAGAATAAACCATTATACCTCAATCCATTTTTTTATCAATTAAATATTATAGAGGGGATGGACAAGATATCAAATTATATGGGGTGTATATTTTGTATAAATTTATTATCACATAGTTTATATAGATATGATAAATCTTATTGAAATTACATGTTTCACACAAAATATTCAAAAACATTTAAATAATTAGTTAATAGATTTCATATCCTAGGTCATGAGTTATAAAAATTATATATATTTTATTGATGACTTTTAACAAAAAATATAAAATTATATTGTTTTAAACATTCCATTATCACCACTCTTTTTTCTTATAAAATAATAAATAAATTGGTAATATTAAAAATTCATTCATTTAATATGATCCTTATATTCACTAAATATTATTTGAATAAAATTGGTAAATAAATTCTACTCCTCTTATTATAAAGTCCATGATTATCTAAATTTATTCAATATTGTGATTTTTTAACATCTAATAAAACCTGACCCCCACCCCGGGGCCTTCCATGACATAAATACCTACTCATTATAATATGAAAACCAATGATTTATCTTTGTGTATGATCCTAAGAGCCCTTACATCAAATTTATTGAGTCATAACAAATGGACAAGGTAGTTATATTACAAAACATAAGAGTCCCCAAGGTTCTACAGGTTATTAAATGGATTAAAAACCTTCTATGAAAAGACATCATGTAATAATGTGTCATTGACTTTTCATATCTCATAAAGGTGTACACACATATTGTTTCATTATCCTTCATTGAAATATTACTTCTTCACAATACTAAATGGATTTATCTTTATCAAACATGGCCATGAATTTATTAAATATACGACTATTATTGTAATGTAATCTGGATATGACACTTCCTTTTGGATTTGTATTATATTTTCCCGATCATTATATCAATGACACACATCCAATGATTATTCGTATAAAAGAGAAATAACTATAAGTTAAACATCATATTTTTTCATGCTTTAATTTTCTAAATCAAGGGATAAACAATGATAATAGCCTCAGCCAAAGATACCAATACACATTCTATCATATAGGAAAAACTGATGACCCCTGAAACATGTGAGTCATCTATTGTTGAGACAAACCTTATCTTCTCATCCAGTTGATCTCACCTTGTAAAAACATCTTGGGAATTTGTATCAAATCATATGATACCTTATCACTTTATAGCCATATATCATCCATGTTAATCCTCTATAATGTATATATACCATTGGAAATATGATTATGAATATTATCATGATATCTCATTGATCTCATTATATATAGGATTTTTATAACATTTATATATGTAATATAATATGTGGATAATACCATGTTAATAGTTTAATGAAATGTGTTATAATTATTATTTTAATATCAAACCATTTATAAAACCTTAAATAAATTATATTTTAATCAAAAAATACTAGTCAATATTGGTATGGGGAACCCTTTATCAGAACATGTCATAGTCGTTTTAATAAAGAATTCATAATTGATATATTTTTTTATTGAAATAATTGTTTATTGTTAAGATTTATTTTAGTACATGGAAATATTTAAATAAAATAAAAAAATATAATGTGATAAAAGACTTCCAAAATCCTATAGTATATATAAATACGATGTTTGTTGTCTTTTTCAATCATACATAAAAATTATAACTCAAAACCTTAACAATAGTAATCAATATATATAGAGACTGATGGAATAATATTATTAATCATTGAAATATTAGAATCATTGGTAAAAATATTTGAAACAACTAAGAATGTACTCAAACAATTACTATGAGTATGATATTAGTGTAGAAGACTATAATAAAAAGAATTTATAAGAAATTTATATGTTGTTTAAATTATGGAATCCAGTAAATAAATTTGGTTTAGTTTATTTGAAATGTAAATAGAATGTGGGAATAAATTTAAATCCCCCTTATAAATAATGTTATATATAAATCTATTGATATAGTTGTTTTATGCTATATAAATTATATAATCTTTATATTAAACACATAGAAATAACTTACCTACATTTTATAAATATAATAAACTCTACAAAAATAGAATAGAACGAATAATAAAAATATATTCAATTATTTCAATTCAAATTTAGTGTAAGGTTAAATATTTTGAAATCTATATGCGCTATTTAGTAACATAGAAAATATAATAAATATAAATAAAATTGAAACACAAAATATTAAATTCCTACAATTAATAACTTGATTATTTTTCCCCCATTCATCAATGATAATACTGAAAAATTAATCAAAGGCAATAAGTACTATGTTTCTATATCTTCATTAGTATGTGATTTTTTTATATTAACATATTAATAGTCTATAAGTGAATATGATATCTCATTGGAGAGAAGTTGGAAAATTAAATGGGTAGATTGAATTGAATATATTAGAGCACAATATAGGTTCATAAATCTATCATAATAAAATAACAATAGAATAATGATAATTTGGTTACAATATATTACTAAAATTTCATGTTGATTAGCTAGTTGAATATGGATATGATATAAAATGTTCTTCCGAAAATACATTAATAATTATTTGTTATCTAT
Organism: Viscum album; assembly: GCA_963277665.1. Lineage (NCBI taxonomy): Eukaryota > Viridiplantae > Streptophyta > Magnoliopsida > Santalales > Viscaceae > Viscum > Viscum album. The sequence goes on along the minus strand of OY728123.1, from coordinate 468,350,271 downwards.
ACCAACAATGATTTAATAGTTTGAGAAAGATTCACAATAAATATTTATATTTACCACCAATTTATTTTCTATTTTTATTATAAAATATTAAAAACCATGTTGGGTTATTATATATAATTCATGTAAGAACTGTTTTGTGGCATGATGTGTCTATTCATTGGGAATATGGAATATTATAGGGTTTCTGATGATATTAGGGAATCTTATAGGATTATAGTGGACTATATGGATATGTGTAATGAAGTGAGACCATTCATATTATCCACAAGGATAAGTACTTTTTAACTCTAATGGAAATTAATAGTTGTTGATATCGTGAAAAATAATTATTGATGTTAATAAAAAATGTCATTAAGTAATCTAGAGTAACTGAACAATTGATTTCATAACCTCCATAAAAGAATAATATCAAATGTAAATTTAAATATCATTAGAATAAATAATTTCAATATATAAAATTTCAACGTATCTTTATATACGCATCAAAAAAGAATATAGGTTCATAAAAAAACATATAACCTAATGAAGGGAATTAGTCTCTAATTACTTCCTTTACATTCAAATCTCATTTATAAAAAAGTGCTGTTTATTATAAATATATTACATAATTATAATAATTTGTATAATTCCATATATGATTTAGTTATGAAAAATTATTACATTTTTTAACAATTAGATGTTAAAATGTCATTTTGGGTAATAATTTTTTTCATCATTTCTATTCAGGTTTTATTTTTTAAATAATATAACATTGATCGTTATTCCATCTTCCCCACAATGTTAAACAAAATATATATAGCATATATATTTTGTAGATTTTTTATTAAAAGTATTATAATGTCGTTATAGATAAAAAATGAATTACACCATTCATTGAGATAGTATGACATACGTACATGTAAATGTTGTTTAATTTTTCTTGAAAGATAAAATCAATGAATGGTAAAAACATATATTGGAATTTTTGAATCATTTCGTTAATAATTATATAATATAGTTTCATTATTACTTTCCATATAAACTTCCTCTTAAAGAAAATGTAAATGTTGTATAAGATCGCTTCACTAGGCTATAGTTCCATAATCACATGAGTGAAATAAACGTCTTTCTATATAAGGTAAATTAAATAGGTAAATATAATATTATATATCCATAATTATAATTAGTTAAGGAATATCTTATTTTTTAAATCCATATTTTTATCCATCTATGATAAGTGGGGATAGAAAATGACTATATAGTTTTTCAAGGTTGTAGTCCTCCATACACATGATCAACATTTTATTTTACCATTTTATGTAATATATATGAATATAAGTTACTAAATCATCGTAATATTATAATACTATCAATTTTAAGCATGTTCTATTATATTGGAATTAAGGTGTCAATATTAATAGAAAAATGAAATTCTCATATTGAAGTAAATTACCATCATGTAGACCAACCCCCATTTTATAACTTATTTATGAAACAGTATTGGTATTTTGGGAAGAATATAATGTCTAGAACATAAATTAGGATATTTTTTAGATATTTGGGATTGTATTTTTCTGCCAATGGTTATAATTTGATTGAATGTGTGTGGGGAAGAAGTTCACCTTCATAATTATGGAGGGGTTTTACATTTGTAAATACTTGAAGATATTCAGTAATAGGAATTCACTCTCACAATGTGGGCCTAAAAAATTGAATTTTAATATTTTATAAGGATAATATTTATGATACAAACGTCCAACATCAGACAACACATATTTTATATTTTTTATTCATCATTCTCTATTTTTTTTATTAATTTTACCATATTATATTTGACCATTTTAACTTGAATCTTTTTATTTTCCTAGGTAATTAATTCGTTATATGTAAATATAAAATTTATAATATTAGATAAATTTTTCCCAATGAATATAAATAATAAATCCAATTTTTAAAATCAAACTCTCTTTGTTTGGAAGGTTAATTTTAACAAAAGAAAATGTAATACCCAAAACTATGTTTCAACCTTAATCACAATAAATAATTATTTCTTTAATAATTATATATATAAATTAATGAATTTATAATATATAATATAAATATTTATTCTTCAAAATATAAAACATATTAAAATAATTTCAATTAATTTAATTTTTTGAATTTAATTTAATATAAATCCCACAAAAAAATGAATATGCATTTATGAAAAGAGAAAATTTTCAAAAGTATTGAATTTTTTTAAACAAAAATTCTTTATGAAACTGATACCTTTGACCTAAATTTGATTAGGTAAATAAAAAATATAACTAATAGTACATTTTAAGACATATTAATATACAATAGATATTATAAATTTGTTAAATGAAAAATAAATTATAAAAAATATATGTTTTTTCTATTCAGCACAAAATTATTATTTTGGAGAAATTATAAAACATTAATCATAACAAATTTAGGAAAATTTGATCTAAAAATTACTGTAATTTGTATACATAAATTATCTAAATGTTTAAAAAAATTTAATTTTTTATAGAATGAACTATTTAGAAAATTAGTATTTTGGAAACATATAATGTCTTTACAAAATATTAAGAACTTTTTTACATATTTTTTTCATTATATAAAAAATTATACATAATTTTTAAAATTTTCTTGTTAAAATTCATACCTATAATTTTTATGAATCCATTATTATGGCAGTATTTAAATCTTAAAATTAATATTATATTGATATTCATTAAATTTTATCGTTTAGTGTAATGGAATCTATTAAAAATAGTGGTCAAAAAAAGATATGTTCAGAATTTGATTCTACTATTATTGTTCATGATATTAGAAAAAATTCGTCTCATATCATTTGGAGAAATGTTAATCATTTGTTTAATTATTTATAGTTTCTCTCATCTACTGATTAAACCATTACCCAGGTTTTAAGGGTGGGAAAATCTATTGATGATAGTCTTTCCCACAATGGAGCATAGGGGGAAAATATTTTTTTGGTCGGAGAATATTCCTTTAGAGGTTGTCCTTATTCTTCAAATGGAAAAATGTAATATTCATTATTTTTGACTGGTTTGACCTATTATATTATTTTAATAATGGCTCTATGTTTTCTTACAAATTCTCATTCTTTAAAAAAACCTATTAAAAAAATTAAATCATAAAATCACTTACTGATGTATTATAACCCACATAAAATTAATTTATCCCCCATTATTTGTCAATCTAATATAAAAACATGTGGGTATATCTACCACATCATCTTCCCATATTCTGACATAGCTTTCATATGTTAGTGGTTTCAACATAGAACAATGACCATGTGAGTGGTCTTGTTTTTTCAATGATTATTTATATGATCAAAATTATAAAATGGATGTTAATCATAAGAACGAAAATTCTCAATTTTATAAACACTAAATTCAATACTTGTAAAGGATATGTTATTAACTTCCTCAGTTGATATACATGGAATAAATAGTGATGTTGAGAGAGATTAAATAGACATGGAAAATAATAATCTACTAACATTTTAAGTTAAAAGTGACCAAAATATATATGGATAAATATTCCATTATATCTAAAGAAAAATTTCAAACATTGTTTTTGATTTATTCAATATTAAATTAATCAATTAAACATGTTTTCATGTTGAATTTTTCATTCATAAAATAACTAAAATCCTTATTTGACCCATATCGCATTACTTAAACATCTATTTACTTACCTAAATCAAAACATATAGCTAAAACATTTTAATAATATAAAAAGTTTAACTTTTCTTATTCTGAAAATATTTATCCTTAAGGATCCTCCCTATTAGATCAAAATTGATTTCATAAAAAAAATCAAGGTGACCAAATTTCCAAAATCAATTTATAATTATTCCCTTGAATATCATAAATTAAATAATAACTGTCCGAATACAAATATTTGAATATTTTTATCATGTATTCTCCTAAAACATGTTAATAAATTTAATTTCAATAAAATATAAATGAAAACATAAATTCATCCACATTATTTGAATATAAACATTTATTATTGAATATAACTCATCGATAATTTTTTTAAAGTCCAATAATGATAACATAACAAAAATTATCATTTAATCATCCATCTGTCCCACACACATAAATATGATCCACTTTAGTTAATCTTTATCAATAATCAATTAATCTAAACCAAACACTAATATATACACCTCAAGAACATATTAAAGTTAATATTTCAAATAATCATAAAATATAACCATTCCATTAAATATATTTAATACGAAATAAATACCATTCAAAAAATTCATGAAATTAATTAATGAAATTTTATAATAAAAATCATTATATATATCATAATTATTGAATTCCAATATAGAAACACTAAAATAAACCAAATAAATTATTGTAATATTATCATGGATTCATCATCTTACTATTTATAACTCTTCCATTTAATATTTAATTTATAGTCACTTTATCCTAATCAACAATACCATTACTTATAAAATAAATCTAATACCCTTCCTGATCCTTCCCATAGGAAATTTATATTCATAATTCCTATATAGTCTGATTTTAAAACATTCATTCATTGATTATATTTCAGGGAAAGAAATAATCGTATAACAAAAAAATTTCTCCTTTGAAATTACATTATTTTTTTATTTATTCTACAAGCATTGAATAAATTAGGTTTCCTTTAAGGGATTATATTTAGTTATTATTACAACATTCTTAACATATATGAAACTGAATATTATTTACAGTTTTTTGTAAACCACATGTGCCCTCATTAATAACTGTCATACTATTCTTTTGTGAGTTTTAGGGTTAGATAAGGGGAAAGTTGTTAATTATATATTATGATTAAAAGGTAGCCATAATCACAATATCATTCACAACATTCGTAATCCCATTTGTTTTCCCATTAAAAAATTACCTATCATATTATTCATTAACCTAATTCTATCTACTTGGATGCAATGACAAAAAAAATCCATATTTTCTACAAAAATATTCATAGTGAAAATCCACATAAATTTTAAAACTCATTATAATGAAATCTGTATAAGGACACATTTATTTCAATATATAAATCCTTTTGTTGTAAAAATTCCATTAATGAAAATAATTTATTCAAATCCATCGTGAATATTATTATATATAATTTTAATTAACCAATGAATTCCCACTAGAGTGTCAAACCAATTGTGAAACAATGGAACTCTCACCATACACCAAAATGATGGATTAAATATACATGAGAAACAATTTTCATGGTTGTATCCCCTGCATTAATTTGTACCCAAATCTCACTCATTTTAATTATCTTGAAGGGTATGTATTTTTAGTAATGATAAATAATCTCCTCCATAACATAATAACTAGATGTTATCCTCTAGTTTAAATCACACAATGGGTTCTTTACTAATGATTTACCATCATATTGTTCAAAGGTTAACTAAATATTTATCTGATACCAACTATTGGGACCATCACTTTTCATACAGAGATATTAGCTCTTATAATATGAATATTCATTTCAAAACATAATGATACACTCTTGAATATTTTTGTTATTGATCCTTTGGATATATAGAATCCTAAAAAACAAGTTTATAAGTGAAACACAACGATAAAAATCATTATCGTCATATCTATCAACCTTATTAGATATATCTTACTTGGAAAATTTCATTACAACCTTTTAAATGGATCATAATAATGTGTTATATTAGATTCTCAGTAAAAGTAGAGATGCGAGATATCAACTATCACATAGAATAATATAGGCATAAGGTTATGAGATCCTGAGATTAACATTTTTGGATTATAGCCTACATGTAATATTTCATAATCTCATTTCATAGTATATGTCATGGCAGTTCATACGAAATGAATCATAATGGAATTAAAATATATATTCCATGAGAGTATGAAATAGGAATAAGAAAATTATTCATGTTGTACATATAATATTATAACATTGTGAATATATATTGAAACATGTCCACTCACGATGTTATGGACATAAAATTAGGCCCTTATAGGAAATTTTGGAAATATAAACACACTCATGTTTAATATTATAGAAATTGAAACAAATAGCACACATAATCTTATAAAAATTAGGATAAGGAATATTCATAACATTGTAAACAAGAAAATGTTTCCCACATACAATATTTTTCTCACTAGTCATCCATCACTCCCCAAAGCATTTAATGGAGATTATAGTCTGACCCTTCAAATAATAAATATCCGAAATAATTATTCCACACGATCATAATGAATTAATCATATTATAACACATGAAAAGAAATTTAATTCATAACTCAATTATCATGTAGAGTCCATGAATAGGAATTAGATTCATTTCCACGTGAATGATATTAGAGACACAAAAAATCAATTGGATAAATAAAAATTAATTCATTAAATAACACAAAAAAAAAGAAATGTGTTACATTAAAATATTTTAAAAATAAAAATATAACACATGGATATTTACTAATGATTATATCATTAGAAAATATACCTCATATTTATTAATTATCATCAAATGATGTCATCTTTTATGGAAAATGATTTTCAAGTGATATTATGTGGATCAAATACTAAGGAAAGTTACATCTCAATGAATTGATTTTAAAACTAAAAAATCTCAAAACATTTTCAAAAACATTTCATTGAAATAAACCATTGAAACTTTTAATTCATTATATAAAATATTTAGTGGTCATGATGGTGGAAAACATTATTCATGTGATTCATATTAGATAAATGATTTTGTTAGTATTTTCTCTAAAATCCAAACATTTTTTTGTTAAAAAAAATTAAGGTAGATATAATTTATTTAGTTTCTAAAATAAAAATATACATAAACAATCACAATAAAAAATTAAATATTAATACTAAAAACTATTAATTTTTTTTAGAAAAAATGGTATAGAAGAAAATGTTTTCTAGCCCAATGATAAAATGAATGTCAGTTCGTATTAAAACAAAATATATTTGAATGTTTTGTACGTAAAGTGAGGAAATAGAAAATAAATAAAGTATTATAATGTAATATATATATATATATATGATAATAATATTCATTATCATTTTGGGAGATAGATCATACAGTCTCATCATTGTATGAATAATCATAAAAAGCAAAAAATAATTAAATTATTACGTCAAACCCTTAGTACTTTGGTTAATTTTGAATCACTAGTAATGTTAATGATTAACAAAAAATTAATCCTTAAATATAAATATAATAATTATACTATTAATAAAAATTTTAAAAGGCTATGTGTATAAAACTAAAAAATATGATAGGTGCATTACATAACATATGTCCAAAGAAGAAAAATTAAGATGACTGTCACTTACATTAAGTCTCAAATTCCATCATACTATTCAAATATCTTGGATAATTAATATAAATTTATTATATATATTATAGATATATAATATTATTTATCATTGATTTTATTTTTTACCTATGAACATTTATTAGTTGTTTGTTTATAATTTCTTTTTAAAATAATATTTGTTCTAATAGTTTCTTGGTATTTCATGTATGTGTTAGTTTTTAATTTTTAGTCCACATAAATTGATCATCATTACATAATATCCATAATGTAAAAGTTATATAAATATAATATATAATCTATATATATATATATGTTGATTATTCCAAAAAATGTACAGACAGAAAATTAATTACACTGTTCACGGATATGGTACGTCGTACACATGCATAAAAGATATTTAAATTTACAGGAATTGTGAAATTAATTAATGGATAAAAATATAAATATTTTTAAGAAAAATTTAAATTTTATATATACCGATATATATATATATATATAATATTTTCATTAAATCATTTATCATTACCTTATATTTGAATCATATGTGAGGAATGAATCAGAAGGCCTTTTGATGTTGTAGTCTGTGAGGAATGAATCAGAAGGCCTTTTGATGTTGTAGTCTGTGAGGAATGAATCAGAAGGCCTTTTGGAGGAATGATATGGCCAATGGGTGCTTACAAAAAATCAAGTTTCAACCATTTACTCCTTTTTCATTAAGTTCTACAAATTTTTCGTTTTATTTTTCAATATAGTAATTGTTTAATTTTTTGGAATAAGTAATTTAACCTTTAATAGTACAATAAAAAAGTTCCTTATTATATAATTTTAACTGATTAATTATAAATATGAAATTTACTTTATCAAATAAAAATAATATATGTCGATCAAATTTTTCATCATTAGAAATGATGAATGTAAAACCCCTTTTTAAATTGAACTATCTTAATTTAATTTTATTGTCCATATAAATCATTATGAAAATAAGATAATTTTATTATTTTATATAAGTAAAATAATTAAATTGGAAATAATTTAATTAATTTTAGAGAAAATAAATCATATATATTATATTATTTAATTAATTATTATTCCCTTAAATTCGATGAAAATTTTGTTTTCATAAAGTCAATATTATGAAATGTATTGAATTTTTTAATAATAAAATTCAATATATTATTGATTGAAATGAAATAAATATTATTAATTTTCATATACAGTAACAAATTTTATTTTTACAAACATCATAAAATAAAATATATCTTTATAACAATATAAACTAAAATTCATTTTTATGAATAGTCCGTATTTTTTAACAATTAATCAAAACAATAGCTTTCAATAATTATCCATATTTCAAAATAAGATAATTTTGGAATTTTGATCCAAAAATAAATATTAAAAGTGTTAAAATAAATTTCATAAATGTTTGAAAATATATTTTAGATACTTTTTTATAAAATTTAGTAACAAACCCTAATTTTTTTGTAAATTTTTATTTAAAAAGATATGTATATATTAAATTGAACATTTATGTTCAATATTACTAATATTATTTCATTTAGTAAAATAATTTTAAATTAGATTTTATAATATGATTATTCATATACATATTTTTATGTTTAACGTTTGGGTAATAAAATTTATATTTAAATAATAATATTAATTGTAAGTCAATATTCATTAAAACAAGATGTTATGGGTAACACAAGCTATCAAATTAATGAATTTTATTTTAAAAATATTTCTGAAAAAAATTATATGTTTCCATTCACCCCCTCTAACAATATTTGGGTTCTCTTTGAATGGATGTTTATACATCAATGTATAAGGTACATAGCTTAATAAGGTTTGGTACCTCCAACAGTGTTCCGTACTCCCTCAAAAAACATGTTATCCACGGAAATGGGAAAGACCATTACAATGTAAATTAATATGTGAAATTTTTTTATTTACAATGATTTTATTATTGTGTTTCATGTGGTGAAAGTCTCATATTTTTCACGCTATAAACAACATCATAATGTGTACATTACTGGTTAAGCCAAAATTTATCCATATGTTGTTCATTGGCACCTCACCTAACTTGTATACATCATGTTTTCATGGGTCCCACATTATATTTTCAATTTAATTTCTCAGTATAGTCAATGCTTCATATTATTTATAATATAGTTTAATACTTGCAAGATCAAAAAATATTCATTGGAAAGGTTTCAGTTACCTATATGTGGATATTGGAGTATTGACAATATTGTTTTGGAGAGACGGATATGGTAATCCAAATATTTATGTCATTTATATTATGATGATCAAGAATCCCACTGTGGTTATGGTTTTCATTATGTAATGGATATACAATAAATATGTTCTAGGTGTTATAGTACATTGAGAACCCCTTAGTTGAATTTGTTTTTGGTCTTTTATTTATGCTATAGAAATTATACCTGGGTATTTCCTTTCCCCCCTAAATAATCCTTATATTGATATTAGGAATGCACCTATATGGAATGAAGAGGATTTGAATAGGATATCCAATGATTATTAAAGAATTCATTTGTATAGCTTCTATGAGTTTTTCCTTTTCTAATATCTCAATATTTCATGTTTTTTATTTGTTGTTTATTTTTTATCTTTTTAATTAATGTGGAATAAAACAGTATATAATTATATATACCTCTATGATGAAATATTTCCCACACATAGTGTTTCTATGAACATATATTATGGTTAAGATATGATCATGGTGTGTTCGGAGGTATTTTTCTATATTAAAAGCTAACCCCTGACAATGATGGTTGATACTTAGTGAATATATGTGATTTCTGATAAGGGATATAATTTTTGACATTGGAGGTCTATTAAGGAGTTAACACACTCAGTAGGTACTTTTATACTTTCTATTCCAATATAATTCTTATATTTTTTTATCTTGTATAGTTATTATTGTTTTATTATATGTTCTGATGTATTGATCAAGTGATGTACTATAAATGAAATATATATGTTTCTATTAAATAAATATTCCAAGAAATAGTAGTTATTTAATGAAATAATGATATTTCCATATTTTGGTTTGATATATGATATATCCTACCATCATATGAGAGAAGCTGATGTGTGTGATTTGTGTATACATTTTTGTAAATTTTATCTGGTTTTTAAATCTTGTTTTCACTAGATACAATTTTTATTGGAGATAAAATGATGTAATCTATTGATCATATTTATTTTTAGGTATTTCCAGGACAAAGACACAAATAAGTGGAATGTTGATAGAAAATTCCAAACTACATGGTGTGTACTTTCGGATACACGCCATGTACTAGAACCTTGACCCAGATTGGCCAAGACATGTACATGAGCATGTTACCAAAAGCCCGCACACACCTAATACATCATATACATGCCATATATCCTATTCTAGAAGTGGTTGGAAACTAATAGAAAGTATAAACACAATTGTTAGTGGCTGAACTTTACACGATGTGTACAGTAGTCTACATGTCGTGTGGACCTTCCAGAAGTGGTTGGTTGCCACTGAATAAGAGTACCGGTTCTGTATGGCAGCTCTACATGTTGTGTAACTCCACCTATGAGGCGTCGCTGTGTTCCCAGTGAAAGGCAGCATGTTAGGATACCCACCGACTGAGAAAATGATGGAAATTCACATTGAAAAGAGCACACGCGGTGTACATCCCAGTACACGTAGTGTACTCATAAAACCTATAAATAAATGAAATACCCTACATATTTTTGATTTAGTCATTCATTTATTCAGTTTTCATTCAATTCGATGGGAGACAACTCCATGTATAGCCTTGAAGAGAATAGGAGAGAGAAAGAATAGGAGAGAAGAGATAAAGGATGGTGCTTCCATTCTACCTTCTTGAATACCTTTTCTACAAAGCATTCAAGAAGATGTGTTCAGCTAATACAAGTTTCTTAATTAAAATCTTCTATATGAGTCTAGAAATTCGTCATGCGTTGGGGATTTGGAAAAATGGATGTTGAAATTTATCAATTGGAATGTTGTAATTATATTGTTCATCTTGTATTACTCATAATTCTTTATCAGCCCTTTCTCAAATATCAATGGAAATATCATATCAGACCAAGAACATGATTTTTATAGAGCCTTAATGGAATTACTATTAATAAAATCCATGACCATTGGGTCTTTTAACCATCTAAAAAGGGATGAAATTAATAAAAATTAAGAGAAATCAATTTCCAGTCAAAAAAAATGAATTCCATTAATTTAAACAATATATACTATACTAAGGGGGTTTTATTACTAAATTAATCAATGATATGTGAATTATAATGAACAACACAACCTCATAAGAAAAATGATTTCATAACAACCTCTTAAAATACATAGCCCTGATGAATTTCCCTCAAAATATGCATCCAACCCAACGTCCCATGTTTTTTATTATCATTTATATAATTTTATATGAATCTAAAATCCAGTAAACTTTTCATCAAAACATAAAAACATTAAACTTTAAATTCAGTACACATCACTAAATCAAGGACAAAATATATAATAAAGACAAAAATAACTCTTTCTCCCTATGAATTGACTCATTTATTGTACTATAATCATTTGGGTAATAAAATTTGGATAGCCGAAAATAAAAATTTGGTAGAAACAAAAAACCAAAATTTGGCATCATTACCGAGGAGGTGATTGTTAAATTGGTTTTTTTTTTAAATCTTTTTTGTATCAAATATAGTGAAAATAAAAATTAAAAATTCCCTAAAACCTCTTTTCATAACCAATTTATGTTTCTCTTTCTGCTTCCTCATTTACACTTGTTGTGTTTAGTGTTTTACAGGTTCGTAGATGTATGATCAACTACCTTACAATTTCCAAAATTTCTAAATCATCAAAGCTTCTCCTAATTGACCCAGAGATTGAACAAACACATTTAAGTGGATGACATACCCTCATTTGATGAGCACAAAAAAAATCCCATGGTGCACAATGAAGAGGGAGATCCAGCTGCTATCCAAGGAGCTGGACAACCATATAGCCTGGATTACAACCAGGGCCAGCAAACTCCACATGCTCTACGATATGGACCACATCAGCTCCAATAGTTCCAACAAGATTGGATGCCATACCTACAACCATGTTAGGGGATGTACTTCTCCAATAAGTAGAATTAGCATACGTCGCCTCCACAACCTCATCATCCACCTCGACGTCGCATTATCTTCGAGTATAGCCTTCCGTCTATTCACTGAGTTGACACAGGCATCATCTGTCTACAGTTTCAATCCCAACAAATCCACATTAGGCATGCTAATTTGGAGCTTATTCAAAACACCGTTCAGTTTGGCGGCCTTCCCAATGATGACCCAGTGGACCATCCCTCTAATTTCTTGGAGTACTCTGACACATTCTGCTACCACATAGTGTCAAAAAATGTCATTTGTCTTTACCTTTTCCCATATATCTAACTTATAAGGAGAAAAAGTGTATGAAACATTTGATGTAGTGATCTATATTCACCAAGGAGAAGTTCGCCCAGGAATTCCTTTCAAAATATTTCTCTCCCACGAAGACGGTGACTTTGAAAATCGAAATGCACAACTTCCAGCAACAAAACTCGTTGTCATTGTTAGAGTCATGGGAGTGTTTCAAAAAGATGTTGCTCAAATGCCCACACCACGACCTCCCACCATGGACGTAGGTCCATTCCTTCTATAGTAGACTAAAGAATAACCCAATGTCAATATTAGATGCCGCTGCATGAGGTATAGTTATAAGGATGTCCCCCCACGAGATTTTTAAACTGCTAGAAGGCATGTATCCCAATTGTGTCTGATGGTATTCTGAGCAGGGCACACAGAAATTGACCTATGCACACTATTGATTCCACTATTATTCTTGTTGCCCATTTAGTCAATGTGTCCAAAACGATTAACATGTTGAATCTAAAGGGAGAATCCCATGTACATGTATCGAACCATCTCGCGTGCAGCTAATGGGGTGATAACCACATCTTGAGAGAATTCCCGAGGCATACAACCAACCCTTCTACAAGATACGTAAGATATGTCACTAAAAACCAAGGGCTGAACAAGTTACTACAATACCAAAACCCGATATGGCGTGATCACCAGAACCTAGGTTGGGAAAAACTACAGAAGAATTCTCTGCCCCAGCGACCGCATGGCTACAGTTAGCCCTAGTATAAGAGCCAGTACCTGAGGAAATAACTACATCATCAGGGCTATTACCAGTATCAATTGTATCAAAACCCTCGCCCGTAGGATTCGAGGCAGCCACCACCCCCACTACCTGCACAACCACCTAGTCAATAGAACACCACAAGGTTGGAGGATCTCATAAACAAGTTTATACCAACTGATGAGACTAGATTATAGAATTAGGAGGGCTCCATTCAATGCCTGGAGAACCAAATCAAACAGCTATAAAATCAAATCTCGGTGAGGAATCCAAGTACACTACACACAAATTCTAGGAAGAATAAAATGTAGGAGGCCAATTTTATCACACTGCCGAGTATAAAGGTACTACAACAGAAGGAACCAGCCCACCTTGGTGCTCCTACACCTGCTACTGAGAAAAAAGTTATTGTTACATACCACTCCTCATCCAAAGTCCCACTAAAAGAGACCCCACAGATTAATGTAAAGGGGGTTATCAAACACTTTGAGCATGCCTTACCCTTCTCGGAGAGGATGAAACGGTGAAATATAGACAAACAATTTAGAAATTTCTTGTAAGTGTTCAAGAAGCAACACATCAACATTAGATTTTCATTGGCACTAATGAAGATTCCCATGTATGAAAAATTCATGTTGGAGATCCTCTACATCCAAAGAAAGATGGATGATCTAGGAACCATTTCACTGACCAAGGAGTACTCAGTGGTCGTATAACATTCAATTCCTCCCAAGATCCATAATCCCGGTAGCTTCACTAACCCATACACAATTGGAACATGTGAGTTTGGGAATGCCCTCTCGGACCTAGGGTCCAACGTCAACCGCACTCCATTCTTTTTTTAATAATCTAAGGCTCAACGACCTAAAGCCTACACAAGTAGCATTTCAGATTACTGACCGATCCATTAAATATCTGAAGGGGCTAGTGGAGGATGTGATTGTAAAGGTGGGAAGGATAATACTCCCAATATATTTAGTCATCCTAGACATGGAGGATTTACATGAGGTCCCTCTCATTTTGGGATGGCCTTTCATGACCACTAGGAATGTATTTATGAACAAAAACTTGGGGGGAAGATATTTGGAGTAGGAGACGAATGATTCAACTACGATGTACTCAAAGCTATCAAGAAAAATAATTATCAAAGAATGAGGGATGATATATAGTGACCACCGTGGATAATCACATAAGAAGAAAATGATTTGATCTTATTTGTTATTTTCCCTCAGATGACTTGGTTTTTTCAGAAATTCATGTTTATGAAGCATTAGAGGTCCTGAAATTCTTTGAATCCTTGGGTGGCCACTACCGGAAACGTTATGTTATTACCAACATTTTAGATTGGGTAGAGGTACAACCACTTTTACCATCGATTAAAAAGGAACCTTCAGTTGAATTGAAACCTATATTGTATTCTCTCATGTTCGGGTACTTGGGAGACCATCATGTATTTCCCTTCATAATTACAGCAGCACTATCAGAGGAGCCCGAGGATTTTCTTATACAGATTTGGAAGTGAAAAATGCAGGATATTGGGTGGATAGTTGCGTACATGAAGGGAATCATACATACTTTTTACACCCACAAGCTGGTAATTGAAGAAGGAGACATGCCATCTCGGTAAAACAGGGATGCCTGAACCCCCAACCCCCATGATGGAAGTTGTGAAGAAATAATTAATCAAGTTTGTAGATGCAAGAATCATATACCCAATCTCAGATAGTATGTTGGTGTGTCCCGTATAATTGGTACTGAAATAGGGTTGTATCCTGGTGATTTCAAATGACAAGAATGACCTCATCCCCACATGCACTGTCATGGGCTAGAGAGTCTGTGAGGACTAAAGGAAGCTGAATGACGCAATGAGGAAGGATCATTTCCCCAAGCCATTCATGGTGAGATGCTTGATAGACTAACGAGACACATGTTTTACTACTTCCTTGAAAGCTATTCTAGGAACAATTAGATTTCCATTTCCCTAGAGGATAAAGAGAAGATCACATTTACTTTCCTATATGGCACATTTTTATACTGAAGGATACCCTTTGGCATGTTCCATGCTCTTTCCACCTTCCAGCGATGATGGTTGGCTAACTTCCCTAACATGGCGGAATAGATCCTATAGGTTTTATGGATGAATTTTCCATTTACGAAAAATCATTCACCACACACTTGTAGAACCTGGAGATAGTACTGGAATGATGTTAGAAAACTAACATTGTTTTGATCTAGGAAAAGTGTCATTTCATGGTAAAGAGTGGCATCGTACGTGGCCACATAATCTCAAAAAAATGGGATAGAGGATGACTAAGAAAAGATAAAATTCATTTAATGAATTACAATTATTATTTTATTTAGTGCCATCCAATGTATCCTGGGACATGTAGGTTTCTACAGGTAGTTTTTCCACAACTTCTTAAAGGAAGCTCAGTCCCTCATTAACCATCTTACCGAGGATTCCATTTTTGAGTTCGATGAGGCATGCACCAAATATATTTCACTACTGAAGGAGCACTTTTTGTAATCTCCAGTGATGATTTATCCTAGCTGGGAGAAGCAATTTGAAGTGATGTGTGATGCCAGTGAATATGCAGTGGTAGAAATCCTAGTCCAGCAGCTTGACTAAATTTTCTGACCCATCTAGTATAGAAGCAGGATTCCCAATGAGGAATAGATGAACTAAACTACCATAGAAAAGGATATTCTGGAATTGGTGTTATCTATTGATAGGTTCTATTCAAACATAGTTCAATTTAATGTTATTTTTTATACTAACCATGAAGCTCTCAATTACCTGTTGAACAAGACGGATGAGAATCCACATCTAATCCCATGGGTACTCCCCCAACATGAATTTGATCTTGAGATCCGAGACAATAATGGGAGAGGGAACCATTTTTCTGATCATGTCTCCCTCATAGAGTTTCTTCATTTAGAGAAGGAGGAATAATCATAGATCAATGAGGATTTCCTTAATGATCACCTATTTTCAGTCAAATAAACTTTGAGGCCTGGGTATGATGATATTGCTAATTGTTTGGTTACAACTTCCTCCCACCTTAACATATCCTTCCTATAGAGAAGGAGGTTTCTCTATAATGTCATTAGGAACTTCTGGGAAGATCTTCTATTGTTCTGATCCTGTGGAGATGGGGTGATTCGACATTGTATCTTCGAAACTGAAATTCACAGAGTCCATGAACTCTATCATACCTCACTAGTTGGGTGACATCATGGTCTAGACCATACTATAGAAATGATCTTGTAGTCTTGGTTTTTCTAACCCACTCTGAATATAGATTCTCAAGCCTCTTTTTCCCATTGTGATCGATGTCAAATAAATGGTAATGTGGGGCGCAGAGCAGAGTTTCCCTAGCACCCCATCCCAGAGGTCGAGATCTTCGATGTTTGGGGAATCAAATTCATGTGGCCATTTCCCCGTCTTTTGGGAACATTTATATCCTAGTCAAAATCTATTAAGTCTCAATGAGGGTGGAAGTTGCTACTACAACACATGACATGGCCATGGTGGTCATGGGAATTTTAAAGAAACACACTTTTAATAGGATCGGTGTCCCCCAAATATTGATCAGTGACAAAGAGACACACTTCGACAACACATTGATGAAAGTTTTACGGTCGAAGTATGGAGTGAAGCATCATAATTGGACTCCATATCATCCCTATTTCAGTGGACAACTATATCTATCTAACAATCAACTCAACATCATTTTGGAAAAAATGGTGAACACTTCAAGGAAATACTAGTCCATGAAGATAGATGATACTTTGTGGGCATATCAGATCGCTTTCAGGACACCACTAGGTGTGTCCCCATTCAACATCATATATGGGATTCCATTAAATCTACCGGTAGAGTTGAAGCAAAAATATTACTAGGCCGTCAAGGCCCTGAGTCATGATCTGAAGGAAGCTAAAGAGAAGCAAAAGATCCTACTTTCAGAACTTGATGAAATCCAATTGGAGTCATGTGAGAATTCCAAGCTATACAAGGAGAAGATTTGAACAATCCATGACCGAATGATTTCCCTAAAATAAATCATACATGGTGATAATGTACTCTTTTTTTAGTCCCGTCTTGGATTATTTCTATGAATGAAAAATTCTAGATTTTCGTGAAAATTCTATGTCATATGAGTATTTTACCCGGGAGTGGTAGAAAATGATGGGGTGGATGGTGAACTATTCATGTTGAATGGAATGTGACTAAATACTTTCCATCACGTTGAAGAAATGGTAATATTAATCAACACCTTGTTTCTTAGTTAATAAGAGGTATGTCGGTTGAGTAAACGACCTAAAAAAAGCAATTCCTGGGAGGCAACCCTAAGGTTTCACGCAGTGTACCCCCTATACACACAGCATGTGATGATTAAATTTTATTTTTATTTGTAATATTATAAATATATATTACCTTATTAATATACATGGATGGTTCTGGTGCAGATGGTAAAGTCATTAGAGTTTATATGAGCCATCACCGGTTTGAATCCCTCCATATCTACCTTCGATGTATGGTCAACCGTTCAAGGTGAACATGCAGGGACTAAAGACATACTATCACATGGAAGACATAGTAGAAACACTCTCCACCATACATCTCAATTATGAAGAGGTAAGTCTATCGATCCAATGACCTTAAATAAAGGAATTTACTAGGAGGTAACCCAGAGGATACACACAGTGTTTCCCTTATACACAAGACTTATTATGATTCATTTTAATTTTAATTTTTAATATTATAAATATATATATTACCTATTTAATATATAAGTACGATGCTAGTTTCATTGGTAATGTCGATGGAGTTTATCTGAGCTATCGCCGATTCGAATCCCTCCATACATACCTTCAGAGGATGGTCACCTGATCAAGGTTAATAGACGGTAGATGAAGAATTATCATCACATGGATAACATGGTAGGAACATATCCACTATGCATCTCAGGAATGCAGAGGTAAGTAGGTCGAGCCAGTGACCTAAAACAAAGTCTCTTCCTAGGAGGCAACCTAGAAGATACACCTCGTGTACCCCCTATACACCAAGTAGGTATTGATTCCTTTTCATTTTCATTTTTAATATTATAAATATATTGGTTACCTGTTTAATATATAGGGATGAAGCAAGTGCTGATGATAAAGTCACTAGAGTTTATCAGAGCCATCACTGTTTTGAATCCCTCCATACCCACCTTTGGCACAAGGTTCCTCCAATTTATAATCTTGTTTTATTACACATCGTTTGTGGTATTTTTCTTAATATATAGAAATTTGTATAAATTTAAGAAATACCATGATGGGGATTGAATGGTTGGTCGAGGTCGTAGCCCGGTTCCAGAAGACTTGGGTTCAAATCCTTACAATCTTCCAATTTCCATCATTTTTCATTTTAATAAAACCACACACCGTATATTCTAATATACGTCATGTGTGCCATGTTTTTCATTAATATCTGATAGTATTTTCAAAATAAAAGAATATTGGCAGGTGAAGTTGGAAGATTGGAAGATTCTTGTCCCCGAATAAAAAAAAAAGGGTTCGAACTCAGCTAATCCCCCTTATTTATCCCTTTTATTCAAATAAAACCCACACACGATGCATTTTTTTCTACCATGTAGTAAAGTCCATGTACAAAAAATATATATAGCTAATAAAAATGAGAAGTAGTATAACCTTTACTCCTGTTGTTGAGGGCTTCTGTTCAAAATGACCGATCACTGGTTCGATCCTCACCCCAAGCACCGAAACAGTGGTTGTACATCACTTTTTCTTATTTTAGAACACATGGTGTGTATCTCCTGATACATTATGTGTAGATATTTATTTTCTAAAAAAAATTATATATATATATATATATATATCATTTTAGTTATTAATTTTAATTATTATATAGATCACTATAATAACTATATTATATTATAATATTAAAAAAACATAGGGATAAATGACGTGTGGTTCTGGTACAGGTTGAGTACATCGGCTATAATTGTCGCGCCACACCCGACATGGGCCCACGTCATGCAATCCCCCTCCCTTCCCCATTTTCTTCCTCTGCATGCCCTCCGACCTCCTTGATATCAATTTGACATTCTGCTTCATTTTTCATCCCAATTTCTAATACATTATGATCCTCACACTAGGTATACACTTCCTAACCCTTTATATCAATTTTTAAATATGTATAGGGCATCTAAGGGATCTGCCACCATTTTCTTCTTCTCACACAATAAACGGAGCGCACGAAGAACATACTCCATGTAATGATTATTCATGGACACACACTGCACATTATCCACATTTGGCTGATACATGGTGTGTATATTCGATACACACCATGTATCATTCCTCCTATTCCCCTATAGAACTAGTCGTGTCTATTTGGGACACAGTTCCCATCCCATGTACTAATACCTGACTTGTCTATTCAGGAAATTCCATGTCCTATAAACCATAGGAGGACCCCATGTGGATGAACAACACTCTATGCATAGTAAGTTCACATACATGGCATGTATCTCTCCCACACGGCATGCATGTTACATTTTTCCCATGTTCATGTCAAGCTTTTTCAAGCTCATTATATGTGCTACACCCCATGTTCGTGTACATTGATGGTAAAATCTGTTATATTATGTGTTCTCTTATTTTTTTCTGACACATGCTGTCACAAAATGTCTTTCACGGGAGTACGGGAGACTTCACATCTATGATTACATGATGTGTACCCTGGATTTACACACCTTATTCTGTATTATTTTCATATTTCTAAAATTTTATTCTTTTTTATTTTTTTATTTTCTTTTTTTCTTTTGTTATGTTTTCTTTTGCTTCCTGTTATATATGATCAGGATCTTGCTCAAGGGAACTAGGCTACTTCCACTGATGGGGATGGATGACCTCCTATTTGTTTGATAAGTCTACGACCTCACTAGAGGCCTGCATTATATTTCCCAGTATTCCTTACCCCCCTATTGGCCACTCTACCTCCCCTCATGATGCCACCTCCACCAGTGACATCTACAGATATGCCTGTTCCAATGGCCCCATTTACTACTTCTTCTTTGTGGTTTCCCCCTCCACTACAGAGGTCGAGAGCTCTGGTGTCACCACTCCTTCCAACTCCCTTCCCTCTAAGATACCATCTGCACCTACAGCGGACCAGACTGAGTTGGCCCTTCCATCCTCTACTTGATATAAACATTGGCCTACTTCTGTATCATCTGATCCACCTCCTACCACAACAACATGCATGTTAACTCTAGACCTCACCATTCCACCACTGTCTGCACTGGCTACTGCCCACCATCTGTCAATTCCCTGCCTTGTTTCTCTAGATGATCATCCTGTGTCGGAGTGCTTGTGGGGGTTTTCTCGCCACACTATCTAGCTGAGCAGTCCCTACCTTGACATCACCATCCAACAACACCTAGGAATATAGGAGTAGTTAGAGGAGTATCTGGTCCAAACTCCACTGATCGATACTTTCCAGGTCAGTACTCCTACGTATCGTGACTTATATTTGGAGTACATGGATTTGTTCGAGTTTAAAGGGCTCGCATACTAGTAAAAACCAACAAATATAGCCCGTCCAGTTCGATTTCGTTTTGGTTGCCAACTTTTTTCAATTAATATGGATGTGTTTGGTAAAGGGTGCGGCTTATACCCCCATAATGCAACCCCACCTCCCATCTCTACCTTGAAATGCCTCGAGCACTCGGAAATTGTCACAATGTGGTGGGGGAATGTTGGGCCTGACCACATGTATACCATTACATCGTAGAATAGAACCCTAATCGTCGAATTTATTCACCGGTGCTTTAGCACCATCTTCTTCCCATGCCACGAGGATATGGGAATCATTTCCGAAAATAAAATTAATCTCCCCACCTATATCATTTGGTGTCACTACCCTGGCCTCCCTTGTATATATGCATACTATTTCAACTCCATGATCCATGGCCATCAGAGAAACCTAAATGGCGGTTTCTACTTCTCCATTTTGGCGACCAATTTGGATGTTTCTGATCTGTCTCTCCCTCATGATCACTTGAGTTCACCTTAGGTGTTTTAATTCCTCATTCATATCTGCATGAGGTTGGTCGAGTGTTTGGGAGGGGACTTTGTACTCAGGTTGGATGCCCCTTCTCTTGTATGGGGAGAGCTGTCCCACATGCTATCGTTGGTGTCGCTGCTCAAGATACACCCCATCCACCTATAGATGTACCCTCACCACCCCACCCACTTCTTCCAGATTTCCTTCTTCTTCCACCATTACTTATTCATCCATTAATTCTAACACCCCATCTCCCTACAAACCCTCTAATGATCTATCCTTTACCCCCCACCTAGCCACGGTGGAGGATCCCCAAGTTCGTCTGGATCATCGTCTGGACCGGCTCAAGTAGATATTAGGGATTTGTCATTAGCATCATGATATTCCACTAACCCCCTCTCCTTCCCCTCCTTCAGCTCTTGGACCTTTCCCCCCGCTCCAATATAGATTTCAGCACAGCGCATAGATTCAGTCCTCTTATACACTACCAGACCAGTTGCTACCACTACAGCTGTCCATCTAGAGATTGCTGCCAAACCATCTATTTCGAGTCTATATCCCACAGATCCGGCTAATATAGCTTCCCTTCTGAGTGTAGCTTCCGAGCCTCCAACTTCTATGGATTCAAATCCTTCTCTGTCAACTTCTTCTGTACTGTATGATTCCTTTTCTGAGGCAACCCCCTGCCTGGTTTTTAGGAATAGTTCTTCCATTATATATATATGTATATATATTCTATCTTGTGCATGTGTTCTATTGTTTATGCTTTCATTTTTTATCTCCACGGCCATCATAGGTACCCTAGCATGCTTTGAGCTATACTTATGCACTACTTCCGGTCTTTCTTCATATAGACACGAGGGGAGTATTGTTTTCTAGGATTTTATTTGCTTTATTTTTCTTTGTAGTTTTACTTCTTCTATTACTTCCCCTCTTCTTGGTCCACTATTGTGTCCCCATATCAACTTCTCTACCTTTATGTTGTACTAGGGGGACTATGTGTCATATTCAGTGTGGGGGAGCCTCTCTACCTAAATTTATCATTTTCCCTTGAATGAGTCAAGGATACATCATTAATAGATGAAATATTTTAAAATGTAGAAAATTTTAGGTTAATGATAATTATAAATAACAAAGGTATAATTGACAATTTTATAAGTTACATACATATATTAAAATTATTATTAATTATATTAAAATGATTACTGATATATTTGATTTTATGACATAAATTCTTGGCTATCTACATTTGATAGACTGTTCATTTTTATTCATGTCATGAAAAGATTAACCCTTTATCTTTTTCCTCATTCCCGTGAGGTGTTCTATGCCATTTGGAAAAATTCATTCTTATACCTTCTTTCAGGAGAAATTCATGGGATATGTAAAACTACCAGAATTTTCTATTTTTTCTCTTCAAAACATGAATATTATTTAATCTCGTTAAAATGATTGAGGCATTAGATTGTTTTCAACCCCTTTTTCCATGATCCCTATGCTACATCAGATATTCGTAAACCCTTAAAAACCATGAACATCCTTGATAGGAAGCTACATTTCAAGCCTATTTTCCCTTCCTATCATAATTATTTTATAATTGTTCAGGATGATTCACTTGATCTTTATAGAGGGATTTTTGGTTTTCCATGGTATATTTTGGTGGGAAGCCATTAACTTATGTGAGGGGGAGTTAGTCACCGGTTCATTTGGGAAATAGGGTTACATATAGTACAATCCATGGTATTCTTAGTGGTACCTTTCATAAAAAAATGAAAAAGAGAGGCCAAGATCATTTATATGACTTTACTAATGGTTTATGGACCCATATTGGTAACAAACTATCACAATGATGATATGATTTTTAAGATATCCTGATTGATTTTCGTTGATCATTAATTTTTAAATATCTTGCATTGTAATTTTATAATTTAACCACTTTTTTCAAGCATCTTAGATTATTTTTGACATTATTAGATACCATAACTTAGCCTGAGAAGAATTTTAACCATGATAAAAGCCCTTATGATTTTTGTGATATAAATTTATAATATAGAGAATGATAACACTTTAAAGCCTATGGATATTGTGAATATACATAAAATAGAGAATAACTTTGATAAAATGATCTTGGGTGATGAGAGTGTTATTTTCTGTTGAGTTAAACCATAAAGTGGCATGTGTAATTATGTAATTTTTAATGATATGCATAAAAGAGAATGGAAATTTCATAATTAATCTATAAAGGAGGCATGATTCAAATATTATTAAATTTGAAATATATTTTTCATTCATTATAAAATCCTTTTTAATGCCTATTGTGTTTATAAGTATAATAAAAGTTGAATGATTACATTTTTGGAATATGGATACTATTGATTAGATGTTGAGATTTTTCATGATGATATGAAAATGACTATGTGTGGTGTTGTCTGATGTGCCTAATTAGTGTATACATTTTTTAACCTTTTAACATATTTTAAAACATGTTTTCAGATGATACAAGATCTTTTGGAGAAAAAATTCTTTAATTCGGTGATCATAATGCTATTTAGGTATCTCCATGATAAATAAACCAATCAGGGAAATGATGATAAAAAAATTCTAAACTACATGGAACGTACTTTCGGATACACGTCGTGTGCCAAAACCCGGACAGGGATCAGACAGGCCAAGTGCATGACTAAGTTACAAGAAGATTTTACATGTCATGTACGTCATATAAATTCCATATATCCTCTTCTAGATACATTTGGTAGCTGAGAGGATGTCTACACACCCATGTTGAGGGCTAACCTTTTCATGTCATGTACACCTATCTACATGTTGTGCAGAACTTTTAAAAGTTCTTTGTTTCCAATGAATGATAGTACACACCATGTATAGTGGTTCTAAAAGTCATGTTGTTCCACCTACCATGCGATGCCATGTTCTATGTCAGAAAAGCATGTCATGTCACCCACCGATGGAGAAAAAGATGTCAATGTTTGTTGATAAGAGTACGTGCCGTGTACATTCTTGTACACACAGTGTACTCATAAATCCTATAAATAGGTGGAAGGCCATCCAAATTTAGGATTTTTTCATTCATTCATTTAAATTTCTTTCAATTCGAATGGATAACACTTCGAGTACGGCCTCGATGAGAAGATTATTGAGAAATAAGAGGATAGAAGTGATAATGGTAGGTGATTTCTTACTACCTTTCTAATGAACATCACTCCAAATCTTTCAAGAAAATGTGTCCAGGATCTACAAGTTCATTAATTAATAACTAGTCCATGAGTAGCTATATTAACTATGTGTTGGGGTAGTGGGAAAATGGATGTTTTAATTCATCAATTGTGAGGTTTTAATTATATTGTTCATATTTTCTCTCTCATTATTCCTTATCAAATCTTTCTCAAATATCACTGGTAATCTCATATCAGAACCATAATGAGATTTTTAAGGATCGTTTAATGAATTATGGTTAAAAACATCCATGACCATTGGGTTTTTTAACCATCTTAAAAGGGTATAAATTAATAAAAATTAAGAGAAATCGATTTCTAGAACAATGAAATTTACTTCCATTGATTTAAACAAAACATATCAGACCAGGTGCATTTTGTTATAAAAGTAATCCTAGAGATGTGAATTATTGTGAAGAACACAGCCTCATAAAAAATTTATCTAATAACAACCTCTTAAAATCCACACACCTAAAGCATTTTCCCCCAATTTTTCATCAAAAACAAATTCCCATGTTTTTCATTATCCATTATGTAATTTGACAAGAAAATAAAATCTTATTACATTTTCATCAATACATAAAAAAATTGACTTTATATTTAGTACACTTCAGTAATTCATGTACAAACTGGATAAGAAAGACAAAAATAACTCCTTCTTTCTTTGGATAAACCCCTTATAGGTACTAGAAATTTTTGTGTAATAAAATTAAGATATAAAAATATAACACTTTAGTAGAAACGACATAGCAGAACGCTACACATTTCTAGTCACTAAATACTAGAATATTTTGGGACAGATTTGTTACACCCTAATATTTTGGGATTTTTTTTCAAATTAATTTAAACTTTTTGATATTCTACATTTCCTACAACACTGAAAATATTGTTTTTAGTATTAAATAACAAATTTTTTCTTACGTTATATGCAACAACATGTTAATAATATATTATATGTATCATAATTATTATATTTATATACATGGAACACCATATTTTACTAACATTACAAACATGTTTTAATTTCATCAATGTCTTGTGTGACAAACAAGACCTTGTTTAATTGAAAAATAATATATTATTAAAAATATTTCTTTTTATAATAAGATATAAAATAGAAGTTAATTTAGAGAATATTAATAATATTAACTTTATTATGAAAATAAATTTTTGAATAAGTTTTTTACTAATTAAATATAAATTAAAATAAGAACCAACTGAAAAGAATTGGATTGTTATTATAAAAACTACTATAATGATCATAAAGTAATTTTATCATAGTAAATTAAATTAATTTAAATTAGGGAATGTTTTTAATAAAATATATATTCCGTGTATTCAATACTTTATTTTTTATATTCTTCTAATAGTTTTTATAAGAATTAGATAAGAAGAATCCCAATATTTAATATAAAAATCAATATTTTTATAATGAGACTGTTATAGTATTTTAATGATGAAGCCATATTAATTAATAATTTTAGAACATTTATAAATAATATATGTCAAAATTAAATTCAAATTCCATATATAAACTTATAAACTATCTTACATTGAATTTTTGGTATTTTTCTGGGATGTTTCTTTTTAAGGAAAATTGAAATATACGACATTTAATTCAAAACATATTTTTTCATGTAATTTATTTATATTGTTGAATTTTATTTTAATTTGGAATTAAATTTAAAATATATAAATTATTTATCAAAATATAATATATAGATCATTTTAACAAATTTCACATTGAAATTGAATATAAAAACATAACCGACTGTTGAATGTTTTTACTTTTAAAACATCCATTATAATCCCATTTGAGGGAGTCAATATAAATAAATTTATGCCACATTTATCATTAAAAATTGGAAAAAAGGATTACATATTTTTAATTTTATTAATTTATGATATCTAGAAATTTAAACATATTTTTTTACAATACTTTTTTCATGAATATAGCTAAAATTTATTATATTGATGAAGGTAGAATTAAGCATAATAAGGGAAAACCACGTGATCATAATTTCCCAAATGATCAATTCACATTTATAA
Organism: Viscum album; assembly: GCA_963277665.1. Classification (NCBI taxonomy): domain Eukaryota; kingdom Viridiplantae; phylum Streptophyta; class Magnoliopsida; order Santalales; family Viscaceae; genus Viscum; species Viscum album. The sequence goes on along the minus strand of OY728123.1, from coordinate 468,323,371 downwards.
AACCAATTTACTAAAAATATTTCGGTCATAATCCTTAAAATCGCATGTTGTTTTCGAATTAGAAGAATTGTTTTTGTAAAAACGTTGGTACAACTAACTTATTTTCAAAAATTCCAACTGTGTCCCCATCGTTCCCTATTAAAGTACGCCACCTCTCGTAAATCCTCAAACTTCTCAAAACTCCAAGGATTAGACCTGATATGCCCAATACACTTTCTGAAAAAACTCTCTAACACCTTGAAGCCTATATCTGGGATGAAATATATCCAATTAGTACATTTTATGGAAACCAAAATGAGTTACAGAGAAGAGATAACATTTTTCATCAAGCCCATAAGTTTTTTTTTCAATTCTCTGCACCTCATCTATCCTTATTCCATTATTGTACAAAAAAAATATCTTCAATTAACTTAAATTTTTTATTTTAGGGTTAAACCTCTACATAAACAAACTTCTATCTAATGGATAATGAACATATTGTTATGTGTATGGTGAATATCACATCACAAAAGGGTGATTATTTATTTTTTCCATTAAAACAATTAATGGTATATAATTATGATGGAAGTGTAGTTTTAGAAATATATATAGTATATTTCTAACAGAATTATTATATTTTAATCCTTTTATAACACATTTATTTATACTTTCCATATTTTGTAAATATTATAACATCGTTTAAGGGCGTGTGGAAAACTGCATCTTCTATGCGATGTGATTAGTTCAATATATATATATATACTATGTTAAGGACCACTTTAGTGTAATTAAATGATATATATGAAATAATAATTCTACTTGAAAAATGATACATATGTATATATATTTATATAACATATATTCTACCATTCAATTCAATAATAATATGGAAAATGTGTTAAATCTTACATACGACCTACCATTCCATGAATGGCGTATTCAAATTTCGTAAATATGAATTAAATGTATTTTTATAATAATAATTAAATGAAATTAATTATATTAATATCATGGTTTAAATTTTGGATTCCATGATCTATGAATACGAACCTAATATTTAAAAAATTAAGACACATATGAAAAACGATGAAAATATTTCCCAGAGCGTAACCTTGACATGGAATTGATAACACTTGGGTAATATAAATACATTCAAAAATTGTGTATGGTATTTTATATAAGAATATGGTTCAATGATAAATATATAATAATCAAATATTTATTATATAGGAGGATAGAAAGAGTATGATGAGAGTCATGGAACTTGGTTAGAGAATTTTATCTCACTATTCATATCCATGAGATACAGGCCAAGTTCAGCACTCGTTTCTATTGTGTGTTGTATTTACATACAATTAATTTTTTATAAGAATATTATTATGAAATTTTTAACTGTTAACATATCTATTATATAAAAATTCTTTCATAATGATGATGATTCAAAATTTACCAAATTTGTAAGAAAATTTTATCTTAATTTTCATTCTTTGAGACACTTGTTTTGTTTTGCACCGACATTAGTTTTCATGGTATATATACATCTATTTGAAATTTTTAATAATTAATATAGCTATTTAATTATATTTTATCTGTCATGTAGTATCATTTTCATACATGTATAATATGGTTAAATATTACTAGGTGATAAGAGTTTATCAAAACATTCTCATTACTCATGGAGATTGTTTAAGATTATTCTTCCTTTGTTAGAATATTAGGATACATCTCTTAAAAAACTCATGAATTATATTATCCTTTGATTTTTATTGTCATATTAATTTACTATTAGCATTTTCCCACACCTTCTAATTTAATATAATTAGGAAAATGACTATGAAAATTATGATTGTATATCTCTATTTGTTCGGAAATCTCTTTTTTTATCAAAACCCTTGTTTTAAAAAAAATCAAAAAAAATTCGAAATTATACAAGAAGATTATTTTAAATTTAAAATAATTTTATAAATGTTTTATGATTTTCAAATATTTAATTATAAGTTTTATAATTTATTTTCTATGAAATGGTTATAAAATTTTTAAATGAGTCATTATATGTTTTCAACATGTTATCAATGAAATTTTTTAAAAAATGTATCCAATCATTTCTCATATATTTTAAATGTGTTTTAAATAAAATTACTTTTTAAACGTTTAAAAAAAGATTATTTGTTTTCAATGTGTTTTCAATGAAAAAGTTTTTTAGAATATCATGATGTTTATTTTATATTTTTTCAATGAATATAGTTTTAATTTTTTGATAGATTATTTTATATAATTCAATGTAAAAAGGTTTTTAATATTTTTAAATACATAATTATATGTTTTCAATTTATTTTCATTGATCATGTTTTTCAAATGTTATTATTTCTTAAAAATAAATTTTCAATGAATAACGATATATTACTAAATAATTGTTTTTGGAATAAATTTATTAATTATTTTCCATCTAAGATTACATCTTTGGATGTTAGACATCCCATTCCAGGGATTGATCCAAAGGATCAATTAATATTCATTCTCTAAAAATATTATGTCTTCATAGAATTATTTTTATGATAACAATTTTTCTTTATTAGGTTATATTGTTTTTAAAACATTACATTCTTAATGGTTACACTATTGATAAAATTACTGAAAAACCTATAACTTTTTCCATGGTTTTTCCTATGATTTCAAGATTATGAGAACCGTTTAATTTAAATGCTTATAACATAATTTTTTATGTTCTTGTTGTACATGTAGGAAAAATTTAATGATGATATAGGTGGGACACATATCTCCCTCAAATGAATTAGGTAATGATTTATATCCCATGAGATAGACTAAGAGAGTATGTGGAGTGGATCCTTGACCACTAATATTTACATGTGATTGAACCATGAAAACTTTTCTAGTATGGGTATTAAAATCATACTTCTAATACGGTATTGGTAGTGGTCCTTGACTACTAATATGACCATGGGAGTGAACCATGTCTATTAAGATCGTATGGGGATTAAATTCGTACTATTATGATTGACCTAGGAGTGAACCATCAATATAATGTTGGCAATGGGAATGAACCACGTCAACAAAGATAGTAGTGGGAGTGATCCCATACTACTAAGACAATCTTGTATGTAAAGCCAAGACAATTATGGAAGTCATTTTATATGATTATATATCTTCACTAATTCAATGTATTATTCCTATATTATGATTTTAGGGCCTTTGTTCATTATTTCCTTATGATCCATCTCTTATAAACTAACACAATTTATTTTATGACTCATTTTTATTATCTTATGATATACAGGATATGATTTACAAATTTTATGATCATGTTTTCATAACCCTATAATCATTTTTATGCTTACATGTATCCCTTATTTACCTTTACTGGGAATCTAAGCTCATCCATTTTTATGTCTTCTTCCATAGGTTTTGAAGATTTTTAATATTAATGATGTACCTAAGAAGAGTGATAGTCCTGGAAAAACTCGTGAGATTTGACATAACTCACTCAACAACCATTTTTTTCCAAATTTCCAGTGGAACTGAACTAATACGGTCTTTGGGAGTCTGTTTATATTTCGTTTTATATTCTCTAAAAAATGTAGTTCTTGTGTATGTATGATAAGATATGGCTGTTTTTGTTGGATCTATAGATATGTTATTTTTTAATATTTGGAAACAATAATGATATAACTTAATGAGATCCCTGTGAATATTTATAAGGATATGTCTGTGGATGTCTCTATGGATATGTATAAGAATGAGTGAACATTTAGGATAATGTACTAGAAATTTGGTAAAGGATATAGTTAGTGGTTTCCTAGACATACATCAATTTTTTTATTCTATAAGTTTATGTGGATATGGAAATGATATGTCTAGTTGAAATAACATCAACAGGGTCTATCGGGCCTAAATCGACATAACCTGGTATATGACAACGGGCCTTGATGTACCCCTGAGTTGACACACCCATGGGATATGCTTCGGAAATTCACACACTCTTCATGAACCATATCAAAGGATTTATATATATGTTTCCAATAAATAACCTAGTGTAAAACTATGGTTCCATATATTAAGGATGATGTCATGATTTCTATATTCAATAAGTCTCTCATTTTCATGATTATGTTTTTTCCACTCTAATATATATTTCTCACTCTATTATTTATGGTTTATCCAATGGTGAAAACACTAAGGATGTTGGTTAATTTTGAGTGTGAGGGAATCTTTTCTAAGGGTTAGCCATGTGGGATGGCCACTAGAGTGTAGTATTTTATTCTCATACATAATATGTTTTCAAAGAACATGATTAATATCATGTACCATAACTAACACTTGGAAAAACCAATGATGTGAAGGATGGTGTTATCTAAGATTTTGAGTAATGGAGACTATGGGGGATTGAAAATTCAGTTTCCTTTGTGTCTTCAATGTGGGAATAATCACATAATTTAATGTCTTTGAGTAATAAGAAGATATTTTTACTTTGGAAAAGAATGACACAAATAATGTAACTACAAGAGAAAAATGAAGGGATCAGTTAAAGAAGTTGATGGGAAAGATGGAATCCATAATACATCATAAAAAGTAAAAAAAAATTAAGTGTGGGATGAATGGTAATTACCAAAATCAAAGAGAAAAGTTCAAATCTCTCAAAGTCAATCAATAAGGGGGTACGATTAATAGTTATATTGCAAATGTTGATGAGACTATAGATGAAATGTGACAGTGTATATGATTTTTCCTTCTTATGTATTATAGATGAAGTATAATAATAGATGTTTGTATGTATTTGTATTAAATAATTATATTATATGAATGTTTTAATATTCATGGTTTTTCTATTTTATGTTTTCCTTTATATATTTAAAATATTATGTTGAATATTTCTATTGGACTGGGAAATGATTTGAAGACATTATGAGATTTGGAATAAGATAAGATAAAATGACCCTAATTTCCAGGAAATAGAGAAGAAGTTTAATTATATCAATTAATAACAAAGTGTATGGTTTTAAAGAAAACATGAAGGTATATTATTTCTTATAAATTATTCCACTTTAGCGAAAAACGTTCTTGAAACCAAAAATTTTGTCATAGTACCTTGATTTCTAATGAATCAAACATCCCCAAAGATCATCAAAGATTTATGAAGTTGTTATTGTTATCATTATCCTAACCATATTCTTTATCACTCTCCATTGAAACAAGATTACTAAATTTCTCTTCCATGTTTATTTTTTCATTTCCTACTAATGTTATCCTATGTTGAATCTGAGTAATATGTTACTTTAGGTAAACACTATGTTTCCAAAATTATGTTTTCAAATAATGTTTCATTACTTATTTTTATGATGTGGATTTTTTTGGAAGGATATTTAATGTATTAAATATTTAATAATGTAATATTATTTGAGAGAAAATTCATTTTTAAGGGGTCATAATGTAACACAAAAAGATTTTGGGATTTTTTGTTACTATTTAATTTAAAATTGTTGATATCCTTTATTTTACACAATATTGAAAATATTTGTTTTATTTTAAAGAATAATTCTTGGAAGAAATTATATGAAACAAAAAATATATTTTTTCATTACTTGTAAAATAATTTTTTTTTACAATCTACATTGAACATTGATGTTATTTTATATTACAGGAAATATTGAATTTCATCGATAGCTTGTGTAACATGAAAGAATGAGTTTTATCAAAAAATAATATTTTATTAAAAATACTCTTATTTAATATAATAGGATATAAAATAGTCTTTATGTTGGTGGTTAATATTAGGTTCATTTATCTTATTATAATTCAGGGATTAATTAATTTTTTACAAATTAATTGAAAATTAATATAAGTACTAAATTATTATAGGGGAAATACTTTTATAAAAAACAATTTTATGGTCATAAAGGTAGTTTGTCATAATAAATTAAATTAAAGACTATTAAATAATGATATTAATGAAATATATTTTCATATATTCTATAAAATAATTTTTTATTTTTATCCAATATATTTGATAAGCATAAGATAATAACATACCCAATATTTCACATAAAATCAATATTTTTATAAATACACTTTTACCATATTTTCTGGGGAAACTTATTTTAAATAAAACCTTTGTAAATTTTAAAGATATTATATTTGTACATATACTTCATATTTGAAATTTAAACAAAAAATTAACATAGTATGAATTTTTTATAATTTTTGTGATTTTTTATTTTTTAATGTAACCTGAAAAATAATGAATATTAATTTATAACTGTTTTTTCATAGAATATAATTATTATTAAAAAATATATTTTAGTTATATAATAAAGTCATAATATATCCAATATATTTCATTTAGTCCAATATAGGTTATTGGAATCCATTTATCATTGAAATTGTACCTAAAAACGTAGTAAACAATGAAACATTTTACTTTACAAAACAAAATTTTCATCATGACTATGAGATTCAATTTATTTTAATTTATGAAATATATGATATTTTAATTTGGAAAAAATTATTACATATTTTGAGTTAGAATAATTTATAATATCTATTAAGGTAAACTATGTTTTGACAATAAATATTGGTCAATGTAGTTAAAATTATTTATAGTAAATATGGTAAAATTAGGCACAAGAAGGGAATAATCCTTAAAACTAAGTGACCAATGTACATGAAACATTTCAAAAAACTATTGGATGGAAATATTTCATCCATAAATCTTCTTGTTATTTGTTTTTTTATTTGGGATGAATTTTTTTGTAAAAACATTGGTACACTAAACATGTTTTTGAAAATTCAAAGGGTGTCCCATCCCATCCCTGTAAAAGGCCCCCACATTTCTCACTTCCTTAATCTTCTCAAAAAAGATATGTATTTTCTTGTTACACCAAATAAACATCATAAAATGCCATAATTTATCCATGAATCATAAATTTGGGACAAAATGTATCCAAATAATCTATTTGGAGAAAACTAGAAGTTGTATCCCAAAGAAGAGGTAACATATTTCCTTAAACAATTTAGTTTTTTCACTCTCCATCCCTTAAACTCAACTTATAAAATTATTATAAACAAAAATGGTATAATCAGTATAATAGGATTTTTTTAATTATAGTATTTATACCTACACCTACACACATTTCCATCGATGGGTAAATGAAAATAATGTTTATTTTTATGGTGAACTATCAGCTCATGAAACAACGATTGTTCATTTTTCCATTACCACCATTCATAGTTGTGAACTATAATTGATGATCTATTTATATGTTATATTTAATAAATTTATTATTCATTATTCTAATTTAAGTATTTTATAACACATTTTTTTATACATTCAATCTTGTGTAAATATGATTACATCATTTGTTGACATGTGGACAACAACCACTTAAATGTGATGTGATTCAGTCACATTATTCATGGAATGTATTAAGGGTGTATTTAGCGAACAAATATTATATATATTATATAATAATTATATTGTATTAATTTAATATATAAATATATGTACATATATGTTATTTTCTTTATTTCTTTAAAAATGACAATAATTTGGAAAAATGTTCATGCATACATTTGATGTACAATCTCATTTAGTAGTGTATTCATTTCCAAATATATTCATTCAATATATTATTAAAATACAAAAATAAAGATTATTAATGAAATACATGCCATTTTTTACATTCGTTGTACCATTATATAAGTTCATGTACCAAATATAAAATGAATTAATTCACATGTAACAAAATATTATTGGAACTATAACCGTAACATGGAATTGTTAACAAGCAGGTAATATAATGATTCAATAAAACCATATATAGTGTTATATTTAAAATTTTGTTCTATTGTATATGTATAATAAACATATACATATTATACAGGGTTTCTGAATTATTACTATGAGATTCAGGACCCAAGGTAACGTAATTTTATCTCACTTTTTATATCTATGAGATACATTCCATGTTCACAATTCATTTCATTTTTGTGGTATATACACTAAAAATTAATGTATTATATTATTCTTAATTTTAAATATAATTATATTTATATATCCATACTATGATTTTTCTTTTATGGGTTTAATGCTTGAAATTTCACCAAATTGGTTAAAAGCTTTTATCTCCATTTTCCATATTTGAGACCCATTATTTTTATTATACCAACAACCATTTTTGTGGTGTATATAAATCCATTTGATAGGATATATCATGAATATAGTTATTTTATGTTATTTTATGTTCCATTTAATTTCATTTTCTAATATTGTTAGTATGGTTCAATGTTACAATGTGAGATGAGTTTATTAAAACATTTTCATCGCTCTAAAATATTGTTCATTATTAGGTTACCTTTGATGAAATATAATGATCCATCTCTCTAGAATAAAATTTATTTATGTTATTATTTGGAATCCATTTAACTTCATGTATTGGTAACATTTTTATACTCTTTGGTAGTTATGATATGTAAGGATTATTTTCAAGAAAAATTTTATCATATTTCTCTCTTCGGTCGAAAATCTGTATTATTTCAAAAAACCTGTTTTCAAAAAATTTCCAAAAATTTGTTCAAATTATCCTTCGATATAATTTTCATGAATTTTTTTTGGGTTTTCAAATCATTTTTTCTATTCTTTCTATTTCATTTTCAATGAAATGTTTTTCAAAATATTGTAATGATTTCATTACATGTTTACAATGTGTTTTCAAATAAATTTTTTTCAAAACATTTTAGTTATTTATATATAGTTTTTTAAAGTGCTTCCAATTAAATGGGTTTCAAAATGTTTTCATGATTTTTTTATATGTTTTCAGTTTTATTTTAAAGGGATTTTTTTTGAAATTTAATACAATATTTATTTATATGTTTTCAAATTATTATCAACAAAAAAAATGTTTTGAGAATGTTTTGATGATTTTATTTTAGGTTTTCAAGGAAAAAATTTTCAATTTTGTTCATTCTCCTATTATAATTTTTTATTGAATTTTTTTTTTCAATTTGAATTAATGCATTCTTTATATGTTGTACATTTTTTTCATGGGAAATTTATTTCAAAAGTTCTTATGTTTTAAAAAATAAATTTTCCTAGAAGAAAGTATATTTTCATTTAGATATTTTTTGGATTCATATTTAAATTTTAGTTTCCATATAAGATGACATAATTTGACATTACTCTATACATTTTAGGGAATAATATATAGTTTCTAATCATATTATTTCTCTGAATGGTCTATGTCTTGATCAAATTATGGTTATGAAACTCATTTCTCTTTCATGGGTTATCTGAGATTAAAACCTATTTCTTTTGATGGGTTATTCTTTTGATGAAATTCTTCTGAAACCAATATCTTTTTACATGTGTTATATTATTATTAAATTTTTATGGTACCCATTTCATTTCATGTGTTATTATATTATAGTTGTTTTTAATTTTTGGCAAATGTATTTATTGTTCCATTAGGACAAACGTGGGGCCTATATCTACCAATAATGCATTTGGAAATGATTTATATCTCAATAAATCTACTTAGATGGTTCAAAAAGTGATCCTTGACATATAAGATTTCCATGGGAATGAACCATGATTTTTATTATGGAATGGAGATTAATACCATTATATAAAGATGGTTTTGGGAGTGAACGTTGACTACTAGTGGTAGTGAGAGTGGTCCATGACTACCATGGTGGTAGGTGGATTAAATGCATAGTTTTAAGATTGAATTGGGAGTGAAAATTGACTAATAATATGGTCATGGGTGTGAACCATGACTACCAAGATGGTATGGGGTGTGAACCCATACTATTAAGATGGCCTTGGTAGTGATGGATTGACAACTATGTAAATAATTTTATAATCATTTTTGTCTTAAAAAATTCAATGTAATATTATTATGTTTTAATTTCATGCCTTATGTTCATTATTTCTTTAGGATTCATGTATAATGACCTAGAATTATTTATACAATTATTTATATTTATGATGATATGATTTGTTGGTTATGATATTATAATGTCATGATCATGTACTTATACCCTTATTTTCATATATATAATTACATGTAACCATTGTTTAACATTATTTAGCATCTAAGCTCAACAATATTAATATTTCCTTACATAGGTTATGATGATATGTATTATATATGATGTGTCTCAGAATAGTTCTAGTAATGACGATCCTAGTGGGACATAATGTAAATCACTCATGTAACATTTATTATGTATCAATGTTTCCAAATGCACTAAACTAATTAGATGATTGGGGGTCTATTTGTATAATGTTTTATGTATTCAAAAAATGTTATGTAATTAAAATATACATTAAGAGAGGTACATTATAGGATTATAGAGGCACACTTGACATACTTTCAGTCTCGGAAAGACCACAGTTATAGAGCTCTTATCAATGAGTTATTTTGAATTGACTATAAAATATTGGTGACCTCTAACACCTGAATTTTCATAAAATTAAATTAAAATATCATTATAAAAACATGGAATATCATGTTTTCTTAAAACTAATATTCATTTATATATTTTTTATTCTATTATAATTTTTTATTAGACCATATTTTTTCATTTTTCCATCTAATTTTTCTGCGAGAATATTCTTTTTTGTCATCAATTTCTAATTCCTTAATCTTCCACAGAAAAAAAATAAAAAATGACTCACAATTCCAAAATTAAAACTACACTAATATTTTATTTAAATTTTTTCTTAAATTTAAAACATTGAATGCCTCCTCAGAAAATCTGAATGAACTTTTGAAATTTATATGATCGTATTAAATATTTGATTCATTCTCCTGGGACATTATTGTTTCAATATTCTTTAATCTATTTAAGACCTTTTATATTGTCTCCCATAAATTTTTATATATAATCTATCTGGTTTTTTTTATTTATATATCATATTGTATCAATATATTAATAATAATTTTAATTATATATTTATCATCTAAATTTTTAACAAAGAATAGTATTAAGAATATCATTATAAATTTGAATTTTACTATAAATTTTCTTACCAAAATAAAATAAACGTCTATAAATTCATCTTTTTTATATTTTGATAAAATCATATTTAAGATTATTTTTCTTTATAAATTACTTCGTGGAATTATTATAAAAATCATTATTATTTGGAATAATTATGGAAATTCCAATAGGTAATTTAAATCTCATGAATGATGCCTAAACATTTTCATCGAGTGATGGGGGAAATAATTAAAACACTTTCCCATCATCTTAGACATTATTATTATCAATCTATATTACTATTTCTATAATATATGGTATATAAAACCATTAATATATCTTTTGGTTTATCAAAAACATTAAATAGATTATATTTAAACGTAATATTTTATTTAATAGATAAAAATACATTTCCCCAAAAGATTTGAACAAACTTTTTGTTGTTTGAAATTATAATCTCCATAAATAACATCAATTGAAATATATAATTAATAAGAAAAAATTATATCCTTATAAATCCCAAGAATTATTCCCCATGATCAAATGTATTATAATGTCCTTTATGATCTTCATTTTACCGACACCAATTATGATGCCGAGGTTAAAAACGCATGACAACTAAGAGATCGATGTATTGGTGAAAAAAACAAATGAAAAAATTACAATTTATGTTAGAAAAAATTTTCCAATAATAAAATTATGAAATTAGTTCTGAAATGTGATCTAAAGAATATATGAACACAAATAACATGGTAGGTTTATCTAGGTAGTCATTTAATCATGGGGATAATTATATATTTTCAAAAATTGTGATCCCACTACCCATATACATATTATATTTTTAGAAAAGAACAAAATAAATGATAATGATTATTTTCAAAATAATAAATAGAAGAAAAATCAAAAACATGTATCAATATGATGATTAATCTTCAATAATCCTCCAGAACATCAATCAAGGACAAAGAATCCATGCCCCATCATTTGAATACCTAGATATTTTAAGAAAAAAAATTCTTTTTTGAGAGAATATATGACACCCAACACCAATATTAGAATAAAATATACCACCCCAAATATTGATGATAAATTTCTTTTTTAATTCAATTAAATATAAAGCGATGCACACAAAATAGTATTTAAATGATGTTTTCCAGCCTATTATAATATTGTTCATTAAACATGAGCAATATATCATAGCCTATATGTTGTTACGTATGAACAGAAATAAAAAAATTAAGTCAATTATTTGGAAAAATCCATTATAAAATAAATTATGTGTATATCTATTTATTATAAATTAATTAGGAACCATTTTTGAGAAAAATAAAAGTCTTCCAAAAAAATATTTTTTTAATCGGAAGATTAATCACGCATTGTACACTTAATTTAAAATAAAATTCTAACATGTAATGATTTTTTTTGGAAAAATATAACTCAATTTTTAAGTATAAATGACAATATTATATATGTTATAATTTTATAAATTAATTTAACTTTATCTTTTTTGATAAAAAATTAAATATATAGAAATTTAATAAATAACTGCCTCTCTATTTAAATTATTTGTTATATTAAATTAAAATTAAAATTAAAATTAATGTATTATTAGTTCAATTTTTATATAGTAACTATTTTACATAATTTGAATATATTTATTAATTAATATTAATATTAAAATGGTTTATAATTATGAAACTTTTTTCTTTTGAAACATGATTTTTTGACACGCCTGTGGGTATAATTTTGTATCAAATTCTACATCTTCGGTTATTTTCCATTGTAATAATGTATTAAATCTTATTAAAAAAATTATTTAAATTTTATGATGAAATATATATAATTTTTAACCATTATGGATAGTTAACATTGAAAAACTAATCTATTGTAATTAACGAAAACATATGTTTATCAAGAGGCTAAAATAATAGAATAATGGTTAAAATAAACTACCATATCATCCAACACAGGTTATTTGGAAAATATTCAAAACAATAATATCTATGGTAAGATAATGTACTATTTTATAAGATTTATGATAAGAATTTTAAATTTTTTCTTTTGAAATAACCATGAGCTTCCTCTCCCAAATTAATAAATGGCCACAAAATCTATTACTCTATTCACAATACCTAAGAACATTGGTTTGAAAAAGACCTACCGAAATATTTTCCTTATAAAACTACATACATCCTATAGGTCATTTTAGATCCAAAATAATTTCTAGAAAGCTATTGGAATAACCAGCAGAGGTTTCATAAAAATGTGGTGTTATGGTTAACTATAAATTTCCATTTTACATCTTCTTCTTTCACAATCTAACATTTTCATTCTGAATCCTAAAAAACCAGTATATACTGAATAATTTTATTTTATTATGATAATGGAATAACCTATATACATGTCGACATCCATCAAATGGAAAATCAAACTATCGATCATATGAATGGTGGACTGCTGCCTCACAAAAAGTTATAGAACATTATCCATCAAATTATTTATAAGATAGATGTAACAATTTATTTAAAATATCGACAATATATTTTTGACATTATAATACATATATATTAATCATATGACATAGTAATTCTTAATTTAGATTCCATGAGTGCTGCGATTACACAACTCATATATACGACATAGTACTACATCACTAAGGGATGTAATTCATTTTTTCAATTACACGTTACATAAAAGGAACTATGAGTAAAATGTAATAAATATATGTTATATTTATATCAAAAAATAATTGTTGATGTAAAATTTTATAACTAACTTCTTACCATCCAATATATTTAGAAAATAATAATTTCACTTATGGGAACGTATGGACTACCACCTCCACATAGCGATGTGAAACACTTTTTAATTTATTCATAAATAGATTTTAAAAATGATAGATGTTATTAATATACATGAAAACATATCATAATAAGAATTATTTCTTATTTAATTAATATTTTATTCATTTTTTAAAATCATTCATGAATAATGGGTGCAACATTCATTACTACATATAACCTACGGTCACCATGAACAATGTAATCCATTTTCAATCACTAAAATATAAATAATTCTCATATAAAATATATAATTAATAAATATTATATTTATATCATGGTTATAAATATTTATTCCAATTAAAAATGGTTAAATTAAAATGAAAAAAAATAAAAAACCAAAATATATATGAAAAATGATGTAGTTTTGAAATTAAATAGTTATCTCCACAACAATTTTCTAGTAAACAAGTAATATAATATTCTATGTAAATTACATGAGGTATGATATATATGTGCATGATGAATTAATTAACATTTAATAGACCAATATTTATTATACATGATCACCAATTCTTACGAATGAATTAGAATAATTGGTAAGGGTTTCACGTCCAACTTTTACTTTGGTGCGATATATTCTATATTCACCACTTATTAAGTTGTGTAGTGTATATACAAGACATTTTGATGTTTTATATCATAAATATTTTGTCACAATCCCCTTCCATCAAAGATGCCCCTCCTGAGCTGGCAATGGTGAAAGAGAGATAATGACCCCCGAGTCCCGCCTCCAGTAGGCCCCAGGGTGGCGACTAGCATCAAGAGTGTGAGTTTTCACAAATATGGGAGGCATTACCCTTTTTTATTATTTAAGATCGGGAAATAGGACAAGTCAACCACTAAAAAGGAAAAGAAATAGTGTATAGAAATAAACCAAAACCAATCCCAGATGCATGTTTAAATAGTTCTGAAGCAAGGTACAAGTACAAGAAATCTCAAAAAAGTACAATACCAAAAGAAACAAGAGTACAACAAACTGCAACAACTCCAATTGTCCTAACTAGTAGGGTCCCGAACAGCCCTGGTAGTCCTCCTGGGAACCTTAAAGTAAACTTAGCGTGAGCATACAAGTATACTCAGTAGAGAAACCTAATGCTTTCATGCACAAGTGGGGAGACATCCTAATGTCCTGTGAGAACAACAGAAGAAACCAAAACCTAACATGAAATTCTATCCACACAACCTCACTAGCCACACTCACAAAAACACAAAACAATAGGTATAAGTATATAAGAACAACAGTATTTGGTACCCCACACCATTTCCCACTAGTTAGCTTCTCTTCCTAACGACGAACGTCCTGACGCTACCACACTCTTCCCGCCCACACACACCTGGGCCTCACAACCACATATCATGCCCGCACACACCTGGGCCTAACAACCACGTATCCCGCCCCCACACACCTGGGCCTCACAACCACGTATCCCTCCCTCACAAACCTGGGCCTCACAACCACGTATCCCACCCGCACACACCTGGGACTCACAACCACGTTTCCTGCCCGCACACACCTCAACGTCATCCCGAAGATTCATGGGATATAGTAAACCACCCTGAAGAGACATCGGCTAATACCACCCCAATCAAAATCTACCTGATGAGTCTTAGGTGTATGGTTGCCTCAAGACTTCACAACCTATGGAAGAAAAAGCAGGAAGGAGCTAGTAACTAATGGGGAAACACCCTCTCCCATGAAATGGGAGTGTTTGATACTAAGTTATCAACATGGGTGGGGTGCGAAAAAACACAAAGATATAGATATATATATATATATACCAAACACACCACCCAACCTATGGCTTCTAAACAGAAGAACTAAGCACGTTCCTCGACACTTCTATGTCCAATCATGCATACAACAAACAAACCCAAACCCATTTAGGTTTTCTTATTCCAACAAAATTAGTTTATTAGTTCTTTAACTACTGGGAAATTATCGACAACCAACCATTTCAATCGTTCGTAAAACATATCCCTTCCATCCAAAAATCAAGTTAGGAAAACACAATAAATAGAATCAAGTCCCTTCTTATTAACCAACCAGCCCCATTGATTATTATTCTCGTTCCATTACCATGCCCCACCATTAATTTACTCTTCCAATCTTATTTCTTATTCACAACACATAGTTCGTTCACATTCAAACACATCCCTGCAGCCCTGTTTCCAACCACCAACATAGCATTCACACCATCCCGTAACCAAGCCAACCGCAGCCCTGCTGCTCACCTGATCCACACCAACCCACAAACCACTTCCTTCACAGAAATAAACCCTAACCATCACCCACATGTTTATTATTTTATTTTTTGTTCAACCTGTGTGATCACACAAGTGTTCCGGTTATTCATTTAATCAGCCCATTATGTGATTAAACAATTTCCACATTACCCAAAATTTCCATCCATAAATGGTCTAGAATGATAGGGAAGAATTTAATTGCGCATGAAAAGTCCCCCAACGACCGTGATATTTAGTAGGAAGAAGATCATTCAATTCACAACATAATATCACAGGATATAAATAATGTAACTGCATTCACAAATGTCTCATCCCCATTATACAGGCCAGTTATTATCTTTATTTAACCGGTTTAACTGTGTTTCACGAAGCAAGAGAAAACCCACCCCACATGATGCACAAATTAGAGAGACGAAGGTAAGATCCCTACGTTAACAGGTTCTGATCACAACGCTCCCCCAGATCAACATTAGAAGATGTTCGTCGGCATCCATCGCTTCTGTCAAATCCTGAAAAAACCTCTTTCGGAGGAATATGGGTAGAAAAGGCTGAAGGGAAGACAATAGATCCAAGCTCATAAGTTCCGCCTCATCGTTACGATCCCGTGGCTACTAACAGATCGTAAATCGGAGATCGGACGAAGAAGTTATGGGAGAAAAATTTCTTCGAGTCTCTTTGGAGAGCTCTGCTCGAGGAAATGGGGAGGAGAGGAATGATTTGAAAAGGAGGAGAGGACCCATCCTTTTATAGGTGAGAAAAAAAATTACACGACATGTACTTTCTAGTACACGGTGTGTACTCAGCCATTTCACACGGTCACCACGCAGCTTCCAACACGGCCTTCAATGCGAAACGCGGCCATTGACTGGTCAACACACATTTTGAGGATAACGCTTACGCTGGGAGGGACTACACGGCGTGTAGTATGGGATACACGGTGTGTACCCATTTATTTCATGCAGCAAGGACATGACATCAACACGGTACACGGCTATTGACTGGTCAACACACAGTTTGAGGGTAACGTGTATGCCAGGAGGGACTACACGATGTTTAGTATGGGATACACGAAATGTACCCATTTATCTCACATAGAAAGGACATGAACTTCAACACGGGGTATACCCGGCAAGGGGTTACACGGCGTGTACTCACACTACATGGTGTGTACTTAAAAAATTTTGCAATATACCATCCTACCTTTTTATCACATAAACTTTCATTACATTATACAAAACTGAGGATCTTTAAGGTTTAGTGTCTTGGAAACCAGGAAATTATTACATGAGAAAAAAACATTCTTCTTAAACACTTGAAAGGATTCTTCATTTTTTCATCCTAAGTTCATTACCGCATCTCATAACCTAGGAGCATACATAAAAGGAAAGGGTGAGCAAAATGCCCAGTAAGGGAAACAAGGGAAACATTTTACATGAGAACTTGAGATACATCAAAAGTCCTGAAAAATAACTTTAAGGCATAAGAAAGAGATCATGAGGCATATCATAATAAAAATAATGTGTTTCATAACTTGAAGATGTGGCTACAACATTTAACAAAGACAATCATTTCCGTTTCACCACGTTCCATCCCCAATGTGTCAATAAAAATTACCAAGGTTATTCACCAAGGTATCAGTCTAAATGGTCATCTCTAGAGATTAAGTCTCTACCCAATGCATTGGAGAGATATCAGGGTGCACCCTTAAATTTGTCTTTATTATCATGTGAGCTACACATATCATCATCAAAAATTTCATAAACAACCCATATAGCATAAAATAAATAAGTTTCATTTCATAGTCATCACATTTTAAAAAAACTGCTTTAAAGATGTGATCCTTATGTCACTTTAAACCCACGGAAAAAGGAAAGTTGTTATCATGTATATAAATCCCAGAATTAAAATAGAACATTTTGATATATATGTGGATAGCCCTGTAGAAGAAATATATTTGAGTATTCACTTAATAAAATAAAATAATTTCAAAAAAGAGAAAGAGATTTTGAGACGAAAATTCTGCAGCATAACGGCTATGATACATGGTTTTAGAAAACATTGAAAAGGGAGGGGACATGGGTCACCCAATCATAAATGATCCATAAAACAGTATGGGTAAATAATATAAAGGATTTAAGAACATGGTAATGAAATTTGAATGATATACCCTATGAAATGAGAAACATGAAAGGAAGACAAAAATAAGATTTCTCTTATGAAAATTCGGCAGCCTAACAACGTCACTTAGACATCAAAAAATTGAATTGACGAGATCAAATTGGGTCTCTCATCATATGAACATAAAATATCAGTATGATAGATATAGATATCATAACCCAACATAATAAAAAGGAACTTTAAAGGCTTGACATGAGAGTAGAACTTTGAGAAATGAGAAAGGTGACTGAATCCCTTAAAAATTCGACAGCCTAACGGCACCACTTAAACTTCAACAAAAATGAGTTGACAAGATCAAATAGGGTATCTCTTCATATGAACATAAAAGATCAGTAAGATAGATATATAGATCATACCCCAAAATAATAAAAAGGAGCTTGAAAGACTTGACATGAAAGTAGAACATTGAAAAATGAGAAAGGTGAACGAATCCCTTAAACATTCGGCAGCCTAACGACACCACTTAAAACATAAAAATACTGAATTGAAGAGATAAAATAGGGTATCTAATCATATGAACATAAAGGATCAGTATGATAGATTTAGAGATCATACCCCAATATAATAAAAAGGAACTTGAAACACTTCACATGAAAATAGAAAATGAAAAAAAGAAGGGTGAAAGAATCCCTTAAAAATTCAACAACCTAACGGCGCCACTTTATCATTCTTAAAATTAAATAATGAGAGAAAGAGGTAGTATATCATCATAGGAACATAAAAATTGTAGTAAGAGGAATATAAAAGAACATACTCCAACATAAGAGCATGAAGCATAAATGAAATGACATAAAAGAGATTACTTGAAAAGAAAGAGAGAGGTAGGATCCCTTACCTTAAACGTAACTCTTAAAAATCAAAGGTTGGGACCTTGAGGGATTTGGGGAACCTTGGAAGGCCTACTTGGGAGGTAATGAGAACATAGCTTCGTTGGGGGAGATTTGGGAGTCTAATGGATTAGAGGATAGCATGGTATTTATAGGGAATGTGAGGGGGCAAGGCATTAATGGCCAAGGGACATCTCACAAGTTGTTTTCTCAAAACCATGGGATCTCCCATGGTATTTCCCAGGGAGTTAGGCCACATGGGGCCACCCATAAAATACCGCATCACCTTTGGTCAGCCAACCCTTAAAATATCTCATGGCATCATCATGACACAGTTATGATGTCCTTAAACATACCGAAACCCTAAAATTGTATTTTTACTATTCATTGAAAATTCAACTTTCTCAGAAAAATCCTAAAATTTCACCTTAACCAAATATAAATGTTCTGATTTCAAAAATGAACTACATTTTATAAAAATATTTTTCTAAATATTTTTAATTTAATTTTTAAATAAATACACTATTCACCGAAAATTCATTTTTTTCAGAAAAATCCCCAAAAATTACCTTAACATAATATCGATGCTCCGAGTTCAAAAATGAAATCCATTTTATAAAAATAATTTTCTAAATATTTTTAATTTAATTTTTAATTAAAAAACACTATTCACCCAAAAAAACTAATACTTGACTAATAATTAATGAAACAGTTATTTACCTATTTTATTGAATCACATTACTTAATCAAGGTTCCTAGATTATATTAATACTTTTTTTTAAGTGAGATTACTAATCCATTTGGTCACATTAATAATTCTAAGCATAAAATCACTATTCATAATTTACTATTCATCAAAAATTAAGTTGATCTTATTGGACTCTAAATTTCATACTGAACATAATTGTAGAAGACCAATTTTTGAAAATCATTACACATAATTAGTTATCTATGGTTTACATAAATATTTTCAAATATTCTCTTTCCTAGAACTCATCAAAAATATGCATGCTATATTTATCCGGACATTTGAAAATTTACAAAAATTATGACATGAAGAAATCACAATTTTTATTTAAATCAAAGGATTACATAGGGCAGTTGTGGTCTCCTTACATAGCCCCTTATCACACAAGCATATAACCTCCGTGTAAGGTGTTCTAAGCAAAGATAATCTGAGGGAGGCTCGACCAACATCGCACGAGAAGTAATTTCTATCAGTTTGAACTTCTCGCGAAGGAGATTCCATTCTAGCATCACATGATGAAGTTTGGCTTGGGTTTGTTCCAGAGCAAAGCCTAATGGTGATACCTCCTTCCCTTGTTCTGTTAGATGTGCTTTGATAGGTCCAAGACTTCTAGGTGAGGCCATCGAATCATCTATCTATATTAATTAACCAAGATTACTTGTATTTAGAGACAATAATCGAAACGTTTAGTTTCCAGTGGTCATATTGACCAATGGTCATATAATAGTCAAAACCCAATGGTCTCATTTTAATTTTAATCATGTTATCAAATGAAATAGTTTTGTTGAGTATAAAAAATAAAATAACACACAAAATCAGGAAACATGATTTATTCAAAATTTCGGGTTGTTACAATCTTCCCCCCTTAAGAAATTGCGTCCTCACAATTTTTTAAAAATTGGGTTTTGAAATTTCATTGAAAGTCCCACATCAGAAAGGGAGTAAGTAAAACTATTACTTTAACTGAAAGAAAAGGAATTACAAAGGTCACCCGAGTTAACCCACAATAGGATTCCATGTTGGAAAACATGGACATGGAGGAGAAAACAAAGGATCAAGTTCTGAGGGAGAGTGATAGAAAACATGATTAAGAGAAAGTTAACAATGAAAAAATCACAAACTTATGATGGGTAAAATGGTATTTGATTTCAGAGTAGGAAAAGTTAACAAACAATGTTTTTGTTTTACGTTCATTTTCATAGTTTTGAGGAATTCATTTACTACATAGAATAAAACACTGGGAAATATACCTACCTTCAAGTAGAGTTTCATCCTTTAATAAGTTTCTACAAAAACTAATATTTTCTCCAAACAATGAGAATTCAAATCTACATGGTCTCATCAAAGCACAAGAATCATCTTCTAGAGAATCAAATAATCCACCAAAGATTAACTATCTATTTCTTCTATTATCCCAAAAATAGAAAGGGTAAGATAAAAAAACTCTTCAAAAAGAAAGAATCCCATAGGAAGGGAGACTTCTTTAAATCTTCAAAATTCCACTGTACTATCCAAAGTTAATCATAGACCATTCCATAAATAACATTCCTTAAAATTCCTCAAAATAAACCAAAACTAAGATTGAAACCCAAATACAAGAAGTATTTTATAACCTAGACTTCCAAAAATAAACTTCATCGTTAATCTTCAAACAACATCAACCACGTATAACATCTTATAAAAAAATTAGCTAACCTAAAAATATTTTCCCCAAGATAGGTTAATCATTTCCATAAGTAACCTAAATTAATATAAGTTCACCTTAAATTCATCGATTCTTAAAAATATAAGTCAACCTTTACTCCTCATGAAAATACCATAGTAATCTATTTACCTCGATCAAATAGGGTTCCCAAAATAGTGAACGTCTTCCAAAATAATAATAATCTTTTAATTCCCTAATCATCTCTGTCATATTAATACGGAAATGGATACATTTCCTCTCACATTGGTAGTTGGGACATGTTCTTCCATTTCCCGCAATTAATAAAGAAAATAAAGTACAATTAGGGGGCTTAAATACTTAGCCAATAATCATGAAAAGGAACTTAAAGAATAGAATGATAACATGAAGAAGAAAAGTATAACCTAACTTGTGATCCCCTAGGTTCCAAACTAGGTTATACATAATCATATATTCTTATGTGAATATTTATTTTATTTTATCTTTGTAACTTTAATAGTGGTTCATACTATGCTTATGAATTTACCAATCATATCCCATGTGAGTGTCGTAACCAAGAGTTGAGCAAGGCCCGTTGTCGTGTACCAGTTCCCATTCGAGTCTAGGTCAAAGTGGTTTTTTCGGGTTTTACCCCTATGTACATCTGTGCCAGAGCCACCTCTACCTGCTCGTATCCAGACAGGATGTATTTGCTTGGCAACCCCTTACTCAATACTCACCAAAATACCCAGGAATATTTCCTATATTTAAACATTTCTATGGGTTTCTTCCTAATATTTTCATATCCTAATTTTCCACAAATAACTAAACCATCCATTGAAACCAACTATTCAATCCCGCCTTTTTATCACATAAACTTTCATTACATTATACAAAAACTGAGGATCTTTAGGGTTTAGTGTCTTGGAAACCGGGAACTTTTTACATGATAAAAAACATTATTCTTAAACACTTGAAAGGATTCTTCATTTTTTCATACTAAGTTCATTAAAACATCTCATAAACTAGAAGCATACATAAATGGAAAGGATGAGCAAAAGGCCCAGTAAGGGAAACAAGGGAAACATTTTACATGAGAACTTGAGATACATCAAAAGTCATGAAAAATAACTTTAAGGCATGAGAAAGAGATCATGAGGCATATCATAATAAAAATAACATGATTCATAACTTGATGATGTGGCTAAAACATTTAACAAATACAATCATTTCTGTTTCACCAAGGTCCATCACCATGGTGTCAAATAAAAATTACCAAGGTTAATCACTAAGGTATCAGTCTAAATGGTCATCTCTAGAGATTAAGTCTTTACCCAATGCATTGGAGAGCTATCAGGTTGCACCCTTAAATTTGTCTTTATTATCATGTGAGCCACACATATCATCATCAAACATTTCATAAACAACCCATATAGCATAAAATAAATGGTTTTGATTTCATAGTCATCACATTTTAAAAAAACTGCCTTAAAGACGTGATCCTTATGTCACTTTAGACCCATGGAAAAAGGAAAGTGGGTCTCATGTATGTAAATCCCAGAATTAAAATATAACATTTTGATATATGTGTAAATACACCTGTACAAGAAAGATCTTTGAGTATTCACTTAATAAAATAAAATAATTTTAAAAAAGAGAAAGACATTTTGAGAAGAAAATTCTACAGCATAATGGTTATGATAAATGGTTTTAGAAAAAATTGAAAAGAGAGGGGACATGGGTCACCCAATCATAATGGATCCATAAAACACTAGGAGGACAGAATATAAAGGATTTAAGAACATAGTAATGAAATTTGAAAGATATACCATATGAAATGAGGAACATGAAAGGAAGAAAAACATAAGATTTCTCTTACGAAAATTCTGTAGCCTAACAGCGTCACTTAAACTTCAATAAAATGAACTGACGATATCAAATAGGGTAACTCATAATATGAAAATAAAATATCAGTATGATAGATATAGAGATCATACCCCAACATAATAAAAAGGAACTTGAAAAACATGACATGAGAGTAGAAGTTTTAAAAATGAGAAAGGTTACCGAATCCTTTAAAAATTCGACAGCCTAACGGCACCACTTAAAAGACATCAAAAATGAATTTACGAGATCAAATAGGGTGTCTCATTATATGAACATAAAAGATAATTATGATAGATATAGATCTCATACCCGATCATAATAAAAAGGAACTTGAAAGACATGACATGAATGTAGAACTTGAAAACTGAGAAAGGTGAATGAATCCCTTAAAAAATCGGCAGCCTAACGACGCCACTTAAAACATCAAAATACTGAATTGAAGAGAAAAAATAGGGTCTCTAATCATATGAAAATAAAGGATCAGTACCCCAACATAATAAAAAGGAACTTGAAACACTTGACATGAAAATAGAACATAAAAATGAGAAGGGTGAAAGAATCCCTTAAAAATTCGGCAGCCTAACGACGCCACTTTAAAATTCATAAAATTAAATGATGAGAGAAAGAGGGGGTATCTCATCATATGAACATAAAAAGGGAAGTAAGAGGAATATAAAAGAACATCCTCCAACATAAGAGCATGAAGCATAAAAGAAATGACATAAAAGAGATTACTTGAAAAGAAAGAGAGAGGTAGGATCCCTTACCTTAAACGTAATTCTTAAAACTCGATATTTTGGACCTTGAGGGCTTTAAGGGACCCTCGGAGGCCTCCTTGGGAGGTAACGAGATTAGAGCTTCGTTGGGGGAGAGTTGGGAGTCGAATGGATGAGAGGATGTCTTGGTATTTATAGGGAAAGTGAGAGGACAAGGCATTAATGTCCAAGGGACACCTCACAAGTGGTTTTCTCAAAACAATGGGCTCTCCCATGGTATTTACCATGGAGTTAGGCCACATGGGTCCCCCCATACAATAATTCATCACCTTTTGTCAGCCAACCCTGAAAAAATCTGATGGAATCATCATGACACAGGTATGATGTCATTAAACATACCAAAACCCAAAAACTGTATTTTTACTATTCATTGAAAATTCACCTTTCTCAGTAAAATCACAAAATTTCACCTTAACCAAATATCAATTGTCTGATTTCAAAAATGAACTCCATTTTATAAATATTATTTTCTAAATATTTTTAATTTAATTTTTAAATAAATAGACTATTCACCGAAAATTCATTTTTTTCAGAAAAATCCACAAACATTACCTTAACATAATATCGATGCTCCAAGTTCAAAAATGAAATCCATTTTATAAAAATAATTTTATAAATACTTTTAATTTAATTTTTAATTAAAAAACACTATTCACCTGAAAAAACTAATACTTGAATTATTATTAATGAAATAGTTAGTCACCTATTTTATTGAATCACGTTACTTAATCAAGGTGCCTAGATTATATTAATACTTTCTTTAAGTGAGATTCCTAATCCATTTGGTCACATTACTAATCCTAAGCATAAAATCACTATTAATAATTTATTATTCATCAAAAATTATGTTAATCTTATTAGACTCTAAATTTCGTACTGAACATAATTGCAGAATGCCATTTTTTGAAAATCATTACACATAATTAGTTATCTAAGGTTTACATAAATATTTTCAAATATTTTTTTCTAGAACTGATCAAAAACATGCATACTATATTTATTCGGACATTTGAAAATTTACAAACATTATCACAAGAAGAAATCACAATTTTTATTTAAATCAAAGGATTACACAAGGAAGTTCTGGTCTCCTTAAATAGCCCCTTATCACAACAGCATAAGACCTAAGTGTAAGGTGTGCTAAGGTGAGAGAATCCGAGGGAGGCTCGACCAACATCGCACGAGTAGTAATTTCTATCAGTTTGAACTTCTCATGAAGGCGATTCTGTTCTAGCTTCACACAATGAAGTTCGGCTTCGGTTTGGTCCAGAGCAAAGCCGAGTGGTGCTACCTCCTTCCCATGTTCTGTTAGATGGGCTTCAATCGGTCCAAGACTACTGGGTGAGGCCATCAAATATTCTTTCTATATTAATTAATCAATATTACTTTTATTTAGAGACAATAATCAAAACGTTTAGTTTCCAGCGGCCATATTGACTAATGGTCATATAACAGTCAAAACCCAACGGTCTCATTTTAATTATACTTATGTAATCAAATGAAACAGTTTTGTTGAGTATAAAATATAAAATTACACCCAAAATTAGTAAACAAGATTTATTCAAAATTTCAGGTCGTTAAATGGAAAGTGTGGGAAAAGTCCATTTTACCCTCCAGAACACTTCATGACCTTCTTTTTGACAAAGTAAAGGGCTGGAGAGGTCCAGGCCATTACATCAGATACCTCTTAAAACATTCTCATCCCAGAGAATTCAAAACCAACCCAAAGGAACCCAACAAGATACCTTTTAGGGCTCCCGTTATAATAGGATCCCATCCAATAACCCTAATCATATGTGTTAGGAATTCCTTCTCCTATGTCGAGATATTATCTGTTTTAGGTGGCACTGAATTACCTGGACGGGTTTAATCGCATCCTCAATAATGAGTTTCGATTACGAATTGGGTCTTCCCACTTCCATACATCAGGGTATTTCAACTTGCACTACCCCCAACACTACACAACCAACACACTACCCGAACACGTGTTTTGGGGAAATTCATTCTCCTATGTCGAGATATTATCCACTTTAGGTAGCATTGACTCACCCGCATTAGTTCAATCTCATCCGCATTAATGTGTCTCGATTAAGGATCATTTTTTCCCTTTCCCCACACATCCGGACATGCTACACACTTCCGGAGAACAAGGAAACAAAATTTCTCACAACCGACAAGCCAGGAATTCCATATATCAAATATACAGAATATAACATTTAAATAATGCTCAAAAGAACAATGAAAAATACAAGTCAAAACAACTCAGGGTACTGAGCGTGCATCTGAGCCTCCTGCTCCCAAGTGCTGTCCACGAAGCCGCCATACCTCCACAACACATGAACCAAGGGAATGGTTCATCCATGGAGCACCTTCTCTTTACGATCCTCAATTTTGACAGGTCACTCCTCGAATGTCCCATCATCTCCCATATCTGACTCTCCCCAGTCGATAATGTGAGAGTCTTCGTGTAAGTACTGACGAAGATGGGAGACGTGGAAGACTTCATGAACCTTCTCCAACTGAGGTGGTAGGGATAGCTGATATGACACCTCACCGACTGGCCTCAACACCTCAAAAGTTCCAATGAACCTAGGGGAGAGCTTACTCCCTTTCCCAAACCTCAGTTTCCCCTGTCGATGGGAAACCTTCAAGAACACATGATATCCCACCTCAAACTCCAAGGGCCTCCTCCGACGATCAGGATAAGACTTCTATCAGTTATGAGTCACTTTCATCCTCTCAAGCACAATATGGACTTTCTCTATGGTGCTCTGTACTACCTCTGGCCTAAGAGCACCTGTCTCACCAAACTTTTCCCAGCAAATTGGTTAACGACTTGGCCATCCACAAAAAGCCTCAAACAGTGCCATGCCAATAGTAGAGTGGAAGTTGTTGTTGTAGGAATGCTCTATTAAAGGCAATTGTCACACCCATGACCCTTCGAAATCTAGAACGCATGATCACAGCATGTCCTGCAATGTCTGGATAGTCTGCTCCATCTACCCATCAGTCTGGGGGTGGAAAGCAGTGCAAAGGCGTAGCTGGGTGCCCAAAGCATGTTGTAACCCCCTCCAGACTCATGAGGTAAACCGAGTATCCCAATCCGTGATGATAGTCTTCAGAACTCCATGAAAACATATCACCTCGTCTACGTACCTCTGTGGTAAGGTACTCACCGGTCCGGACTCCTTAATTGCTATGAAGTGAGATGATTTCATTAGTCGATCCACCACTACCCAGATAGAATCATAACCACCCTGAGCTTTGGGTAGTCATGTGATGAAGTCCATTGATACGTCATCCCATTTCCACTCGGGGACATCTAAAGGATGCAACAAACCACTGGGAACATGGTGTTCAGCCTTCACTTGTTGACACACTAGGCACTTAGCCACAAACTCCGCCACTGGCCGATTCACCCCGGGCCCCCAAAACTGTTACCTCAGGCCTCAGTACATTTTTGAAACTCCAGGATGTACCACCAAGGCTGAGATATGGAACTCACAGAGAACTCCCTCATGCATCGCCTCTGGAACAAACATCCTTCCATGAAAAAGCATCAGATGTCGACTGTCCTCTGACCATCCTTCTTGTATGATTGCCTGATCGATATGATCCCACATTACTTCTTTCTTAGAGTCTCCCCACTGAGACTCTTCCACCTGTTACAACAAAGAGGATTGTACCGTCATCTGAAACAAATAGCCTCTAACACCCTCTACCCTTGCATCCATGTGCAAGGCAGCCAACTCTCCCATCACTCTCCAATCATCAGCGGATTCCCGAACCACTTCCTTGTGCGACTTCCTGCTCAGGGAATCAGCCACAATGGTGCCCTTACCTTCAGTGTAGGAGATCTCGAATTCATAGTCTTGGAGAAACTTAACCCATCTTCGCTGCCATAATTTCAGGTCACACTAGGAGAATATATAACGTAAGCTCTTGTGATCTGAGAAGACCACAAAGAGCTCCCCAAAGAGGTAATGTCACCACAATTTCAGTGTGAACACCACTGCTAAAAGCTCTAAGTCATGGGTGGCATAGTTATGCTCGTGAGGGAGCAACTGTCTAGACCCATAACAGATCACACCCTTCTTATGAATCAGTACGCACCCCAAGCCAAGGCTAGATGCATCACAAAACACCTTGTACAACAACCCTTCCTCTGGAAACCTGAGTACGGGAGCACTGACCATATTATCCTTCAGGTAGTCGTAAGCTTCCTGGCACTGCTCGCTCCATATGAAGACCTGGTTCATCCTAGTCAAAGCCGTCAATGGATCAGCAACTCAAGAGAAGTCCAAAATGAACCTCCGATAATATCCTGCCAACCCTAGGAAACTACGAACTTCTTCCACACTCTTGGGTACCACCCATGAAACCACTGCCTCTACCTTCGACAGGTCCACTTACACTCCATGCTGAGACACTACGTGCCCAAGGAAGTTTACTTCTTGCATCAAGAACTTACACTTCGATAATTTCCAATAAATCTTGTGGTGTCGAAGGACATACAAGACTGTCATGAGATTCTCAACGTGCTCTTCCTCTGATCTTGAGTAGATCATGATGTCATCGATAAACACAATGAATAACCGGTCCAGAAACTCTCAGAAGATAATGTTCATAAGTCCAATGAACACAGCTAGTGCATTTGTAACTCCAAACATCATCACTACAAACTCGAATTGCTCATACCTACACCTAAAAGACGTCTTCGAGATGTCACTGTCCTTTACCCTTAGCTGATGATATCCAGATCTCAAGTCAATAAAAGAAAACTAACCTGCTCCCCTCAGCTGGTTGAAGAGATCATCTATCCTTGGATGGGGTAACAGTTCTTGACCATTACCTGATTCAACCTTCGGTAGTCTATGCATAGCCTGAAACCACCATCTTCTTTCTTCACGAACAAAACTGGAGCACCCCACTATGACACGTTGGGTCGAACAAAACCCTTCTACATCAGATCATCAATCTGAATCCGCAACTCCTGTAACTCCGAAGGTTCCATCCGATAAGGGGTCATCGAAATTGGATGGGAACCAGGCTGTAAGTCTATCCCAAACTCGACGTCACGTTGGGGGGTAGAATCACAACCTCCTCGTGAAAGACATCGAGGAAATCACAAACAACCTCTGGAACATCCATCATCTCTGTATCAGCTGGAACCACTGATAACCCGCCAAACAAGGAAAGGAGAGGCTTCACATGTCGGCTTCCCACCTGATAGCTCCTCTCACCAACAAAAGATACATGCTTCCCATCAACGTCAGAGAACATGAACCATCTTCGGAAGTAGTCGATAATGGGACTAATAGAAAACAACCAGTCGATGCCTAGGATGACATCGTTTGGATGCATCTGTACCAAAATAAGGTCCCCACTAGGTCGATGTGGTCCTAACGTTAGCCCACATCCCCAGAAAACACATGATACGATGGTCTGGCCTCCAACTATTGTACTCAGCACCAATGGTATGAAATGTATCTCCACATCTAGACCCAAAGCATGGGCTATACTGGGTGCAACAAAGGAGTGTGAAGCTCCTGAATCGAAAAAAGCAGAAACGAGAGTGCTGAACAAACAAATCGTACCTCACACCACCTCTGGTCATGCCAGAGCTGTCAACTCTACTGCGTGCAGCTATCCATGCCCAGCTCCTCTACCTCTCTGATGTCGACCACCTCCCCGACCACGCCCTGGTCGAGGTCCCTAAGGAGCACCCTGAGGTCGACCTCCTCCTGGAAAGTCTGCCCTCAAAGGAGCAAGGACCTGCTACTGTTGGAAGGGCCTCGCCGGAAACTGGTGGTGCTGAGGTGGGCACTGAACCTTCCCACCTAAAACCGTACTGAGCTCGGGTCAGGCACCGACTCTGAATGTGCTCGAAACCTCCACAAGAGAAACAATTCGGTCCTGGGCTCGTGAAAAAAGGTATGAGGACCTGAAGAGCTGAACTAGAACTGTTGGGGCCTACTCCCCACTGGCCTGAACCTGGAAGGTCCTGTCACAGGAGACCTGCTACTGACTGCCTTCCCCTTCGACGAACCGGGCTGGATCCCCTCTAGTGGTTCACCTCCCTGTGAGTGCATCCTATCTACAACCTCTGCCTTCTTCTGTACTGCCAACTACGTCGGAAGAGTTAAGGGGGTGAAAACATACTAGAGAGAAGGATGAAACGCCTCCTCCAAAAGTCTCTCCCAAGACTCCTCATCCAGAAAGAGATCCAGAGCAAAGCATAAGAGATCCTCGAACTTGATCCCCATATCTCATACAGACATACTCCCCTACTAATGGGAGAGTAACTCTGCCACTTCTCCACCTTGATCATGGAAGAAAGGAATTACTCCCGGAATTCCCTCTCAAAGTTAGCCCACAGAACCTCTGTCTCTGTCCTCTCTCTGAGGTAGAGAGTCCACCACTGACGCGCCGTGCCTCTCAGGTGACTGACTGCTAGGGTAACCCAGAACTCCCTCGAAGCATGGGATGAGAGTAAAATTGATCCCTAGCTCCTCATTCCACCCCTCCATCTCCATATCTGAAGTACTACCCTCGTACTTCTTGAGGGATTGTTGCTGGAACGAACGGAGAGTCTTCTGCCACTGTTTATCTTCCTCCCCTCAGTCAATCCTCAACTGATCGACTGCCTGAATATGTGGAGCCTCGGCTGTTTGAGCCACCCAGGGACGTCATCCAGGTGCCATAGCTGTATGGTAAACAAATATCGCCTAAGCCCAAGTAGTAAGGAAATTATTTCAATGTTTTACTTTATCATTTTATTCAATTTCTTTCCCTAAACATCCAAATCAAGTAAAACACAATCATGATGATGCATGAACCTTCTCTAAGGTCTATACCCTATAATCAATGTAGTCTCACTTGGTCATTCGGTAGGCTCAGAGTCATTGCATCAGATCACGGGGGGCCCTAAAATCTCGTGTCCTAGCCGGTCCTCCCATGCCTATGTCATGCACCAAGATCAGCCAACACCATCGCCCTACCATCCCATGCAATCCTCACTGTTCCTAACTCCATACTCTATCCTATCTCTCAACCATCACCTTCGATACCATTCTGTCACGACCCCCTTCCATCAAAGATGCCCCTCATGAGCTGGAAATGGTGAAAGAGAGATAATGACCCCCATGTACCGCCTCCAATAGGCCTCGAGGTGGCGACTAGCACCAAGAGTATGAGTTTTCACAAATATGGGAGGCATTACCCTTTTTTATTATTTAAGATCGGGAAATAGGACAATTCAACCACTAAAAAGGAAAATAAAAAGTGTATAGAAATAAATCCAAACTAATCCCACATGCATGTTTAAATAGTTCTACAACAAGGTACAAGTACAAGAAAGATAAAAAAAGTACAATACAAAAAGAAACAAGAGTACAACAAACTACAACAACTCCAAATGTCCTGACTAGTAGGGTCCCGCACGGGCCTGGTAGTCCGCCTGGAAACCTGAAAGTAAACATATGGTGAGAATAAAAGTATAATCAGTAAGGAAACCTAAATCTCTCATGCACAAGTGGGAATACATCCTAATGTCCCGTGAGAACAATAGAAGAAACCAAAACCTAACAAGTAATTATATCCACCCAACCTCACCAGCCACACTCACCAAAACACAAACCAACAGGTAGTAGTATATATGAATAAGAGTATTGGGTACCCTACACCATTTCCAACTAGTTACCTGCTCTTCCTAACGACGAACGTCCTAACACTACCACACTCTTCCCTCCCGCACACACCTGAGCCTCACAACCACGTATGCCGCTCGCACACACCTGGGACTCACAACCAGGTATCCCGCCCATACACACCTGGGCCTCATCTCGAAGATTCTTGAGAAATAGGAAACCTGTCCGAAGAGACATGGGCTAATACAACCCCAATCGAAACCTACCTAATGAGTCTTAGGTGTAAGGTCTCCTCAAGCCATCTCAACCGATGGAAGAAGGAGTAAGAAAGAGCTAGTAACAAAGGGGAAAACACCCTCTCCCATGAAATAGGAGTATTCGACACTAAGTGCTCAACATGGGTGGGGTGAGACAAAACACAAATATATATACATATATATATAAATATATATATATATATATAACACAGCCCATCCTATGGCTTCTAAACAGAGGAACTGAGCACGTGACTCAGCACTGCAATGTCGAAGCATGCATACAACAAACAACCCAAACCCCATTTAGGTTTTCATTTTTCAACAGAATTAGTTCATTAGTTCCTTAACTACTGGGAAATTATCCACAACCAACCATATCAATCGTTCATAAAACGTATCCCTTCCATCTGCAAATCAAGTTTGGAAAAAACAAGAAACACAAGAAAGTCCCTTCTTATTAACCAACAAGCCCCATTGATTATTATTCCCATTCCATTACCAGGACCCACCATTCATTTACTCTTCCACTTTTATTTATTATTCACTACCCATAGTTTGTTCACATTCAAACCCATCCCTGCAGCCCCGTTCCCAACCACCAACATAGCATTCGCACTATCCCATAACCAAGCCAACTCCAGCCCCACTACTCACCCGATCCATAAAAACCCACAAAACACTTCCTTCACATAAATAAACCCTAACCAGCACCCACATGTTTATTATTTCAGTTTTTTTTAATCGAGGTGATCACACAAGGGTTCTGGTTATTCATTTAATCATCCAACTTTAATTGATTAACCAATTTCCAAATTCCACAAAGTTTCCATCCATAAATGGTCTAGAAAGATAGGGAAACATTTAATTGCGCAAGAAAAGGCCTCCAATGACCATTATTTCTAGTAGGCAGAAGCTCATTAAATTCACAACATAATATCACAGGATATAAATAATGTAACTGCATTCACAAACATCCCATCCAAGTTATACAAGACAGTTATTATATTTATAAAACCGGTTCAACTATGATTCATTAATTAAGAGTAAACCCACCACAAATGATTCACAAATTAGAGAGATGAAGGTAAGATCCCAACTTCAATGGGTTCTGATCACAAAGCTCCTTCGGATCAACTTTAGAAGACGTTCGTCGACATCCGTTTCTTCTGTCAAATCCCGGAAAAACCTTCTCGTGTGGAAGATGGGAAGTAAAGACCAAAGGGAAGAGAACAGATCCAAGCTCAGAAGTTCCGCCTCATTGTTACAATCTTGTGGCCGTTGACGGATCGTAAATCGGAGCTCAGACGAAGAAGTTATAGAAGAAAAGAGTCTTCGAGTCTCCTGGGAGAGCTCTGGTCAAGGAAATGGGGAGGAGAGGAGTGATTTGAAAAGGAGTACATGAACCCTCCTTTTATAGTAGAGAAAAAAAAGTACACGGCGTGTAATTTCTAGTACACAGCATGTACTCGACCATTTCACACGGTCACCACACGGCTTCCAACACGACCTTCAATGTGGAATGCGGCCGTTGACTGGTCAACACACGGTTTGGGGGTAATGCATATCCAGGGAGGTACTACACGACATGTGGTATGGGATACACGGCGTCTACCCATTTATTTCATGCGGCAAGGACACGACATCAACACGACACGCAACCGTTGACTGGTCAACACATGGTTTGAGGGTAACGCGTACGCGGGGAGGGACTACATGGCGTGTAGTATGTGATACACAACATGTACTCATTTATCTCAAATGGAAAGGACACGAACTTCAACACGGTGTATACCCGGTGATGGGGTACACGACGTGTACTCACACTACACGGCTTGTACTTACAAAATTCTGGAAAGTGTGGTAAAAGTCCATTTTACCCTCCAGAACAATTCTTGACCTTTTTTTTGACAAAGGAAAAATCTGGAGAGGTCCAGGCCATTACATATATTTATCTTAATTGTATTTAATTATTTTTGTTTTAATGTATATCTTTTATGGGTCTTATTATTCATAACTTACCTATATATTAAGTGTTAATTCACAATGTCCCCATTTTCATGATTTTTTATGTATCCTTTAGTTAGAGTTTTTGGTATTTATAAATTAAAAAAAATAAATTTTAAACTAATATTTTTAGACATTCTACTTACCAAGAAATAGTACTAATTTTCCACAATTTGGTACTTAAAATGATGGATATATTTTTATAGAAAAATCAAACATTATTTCTCTCCTCAGATGAAATTAACATTTCATAGAAATCCACTTTTTATAATAATATAATCTTATTTTCATTTATCAACATAATAATAATATAGTAAATCATATTTTATACATTTTTACTATTTAAATAAAATTTGGATAGTAATTAACTTTTATTTTTAAAAACAAGATATGTTTTTCATCAATTGAAAATGTAAAAAGAATCATTATTTTAACATGTAAATCATTAAATGAATTCTATAGCAACATGGAAAATCAATTTAAATTATAATTTTAAACTAATTAAATGTTTATTTTAAAAAAGTATTCTAAAAATATTTTGTGAACTTTTAATTTTTAAAATATTTAAACTGTGAAAAGGTTATTTGTAAAAAAATTATTTATATTTTATTATTTTTATATTACTCAATAGCATAATAAAATTATTTTACATATAATTCAATGAGGATATATTATTTTCATACCATTATTATTATTTCATTGGATAGATTATTACAAGTTTTATGGGGTGAGTTTTTTTCCTATTCGACATATTACTCTGGATGGTTTAAAATTATTTTTATTCATTGGGGTACCTATTAACATTATATATGTAATATTTTCAGTATGAATGTTTATGTAGATTATATATCAACTATTTAATATTGTGAATGTATTTCACTTATTAAGTTAAGGGCTGAACTTGGAATTATATAACCATTCAACACCTCAGTATGTCTCATGAGAAAAAAAATCATTCATATTTGGTTATGGTTGTCCCCATTTAAATATGATAAATTTCCAAGTGGAATTATTGTTACAAATTTTTTAAATGAGTCCTTGATGATATGTTTTAGATGTCCTTTATTATTCATTACATAATTGTGAATTTAACCATTAATATTCTATGTGAGTACTCGATCAGTTAAAATAGACATCGTTTTGATTCAAGATAATGTTATTATTGTTATAGAATTATATGATCCTCCTTTATTCCATTCATATTATGCTAAAAATAATTTTCAAATGGAAAATAATTCATTTATTTACATTATTATATTTATTATACATTAATTAATCTTATCTTCCTCTATACGCATACCCTATCCACGCATTTGACATCACCATATTCTTGTTTTTAATTTTCCTATGATACTAAAAGGTTTTTTTGTTAATAATATAAATGGGAAATTTAAGGGGAACAATTGTGATCAAAATGAAAAATATTTTTGAATTTTATATTTTAAAATGTTCATTGAATTTCATGTATTTAGATTTTTTAACAATTCTACTAATCTACTTGGTTCATTGGGGTGTGATTATCATTGTCTGGTTCTAATTTATTAATTTACTCGATGTCTCTAAATAATAGAGGTTGGATTAATTATAGTGTGAATCATATATAAATTATAAGATTCCTTGAGTAATAGAATTATGAAAACATAAGCTTTCATAAATAATCCTATGAAATAATTTTAGGATAAATATAAAATAACATCGTAATGATATTGTAAGGAATATATTATGTGGTTATTCCAAAAAATATATCTCTATAATGATTCCAAAAGTGGACATGGTTCTAGTTAATATATACCAAGGTGTATTAAATTCAAAAAAGGGTGCATTCGGATTTACTAGATCATTATCTATTGTATGAAAACGGGTTTCAATGACCATGTTGTTTGAGAATATTTGTCTATATTCATAAGATAAAGTACATATTATTTAAAAAACCTTATAAATGATTTTAATATAATTATTTCTCTAATGAAACCATGATTTTTATTATAATATTAAATATGCAGAAAAAGTTCTTTTCATGTAATTTATTTCACTATTTTTGGGATATTACAATATGTTTTGTACTGTTATGATCTGATTTAGTATATTCCATTATTTATGTATGGATCCAAATTTATGTAATGTGACTAGAATAAATGATTATTTTCCACGTAATTATTTCCCTCCTATTATATATTATGATGTTGGAGTTATAATAGTATCTAGAAAAGATTGAATTATTAACATATTTTGGTATTTGAGTCTCCTTGAGTATAATATAAATTTCAATATAGTGCATCCGAATAATAAATAACACTATATATCAATGATTGACCACATAAATCATCTAAGACAATATTATTTAATTGTTGTTCAAAATTACTTTTTGATGAGAAATGGGTCAGTTACTTTGAGATGAAATTACTCGATATAGGATGTCGTGAATAAGATAAATTTTTTTCATATATTTTCATCATCTACCAGGATATGAGAAACAAGTGTGGTCATTTATCCAAAACCCTTAAGGAGTAATAAGAAATTTAAACCATTAATGAGGTTGTATTTTTTCCACACTTCTCCAATAGATGTTATCATTATTTATATGTCTGAAATAGAAAGAATAAAATGATTTAATATATTTTCATAAAATATAATTATTCCATTAATAAAATATTGATTTAATATATATCATATATAATCATTTTTATTACATCTCTTAGAACATGTTAGTGAAAAAACGATACACATATCTTGATGAGGTTGTAGTCTGCCACAAAGCCAAGCAATGTTAAAATAGTCATTAAGGAAAACAACATAAAAAAGATATATATTATATAATCAGTCTATACATATTATAATGATATTAATATTATAAGTATTATTTATAAAATTTTCCCATCATAATTTTAGACAATGAGAGGTGTTAATAGAGAAAATGAACGGTCACGACCCATCCCCCTGGGCCCGTAACATGACTTCCCCAAGCCTACCTTCCAAAGGCCAGGGGGTGGCGACTAGCACCAAAGGCATAAATCCCTAATTTGGGAAGGCATTTCATTTATAACAATATAAAACACATCAGAGTACACAACTGGAAGCAAAACACTATGTAAAAACTATATACAAAAGATGTGCTGGAAAGTAAAAGGGACGAGAAATATAATCCCAACAGGAGAGTACAGGTACAACTGAAAATAAAGTTTAACTGAAGAAAAGTAAAGCAGCTAATGGGTCTTACTCTAGGGTTCCTACATGGAGGGTAGGTACAGATGGCTTCCTCATCCCTCCACGTCCGTCCTTCTCCTATGTGTACGATCACACCGATTGGTCCACCTCCGGGTACCATCCAGTCATGCTACTCTCTATCTCAGTCAGCGCTGCCCGTCGTCTACAACCAACACAAAGAGGTGCAGACATAGCCCGTTCAAGGGTGAGTATAACGATACTTAGTAGGGACCCCAAGACCCTCAATATCTCACAAAATCCAACAAGTATAAACTAAAAATTATGAAATCAAAAGATAACCATTACTTAGGTATATGCCCTTACATATACGTACGTTATCTAGTAACCCATCTCAATCATGATAAAAACACAGAAGTCATTGACAAAGCTCAAACCAAGATTTTCATTATCAAAACCACAGCTGCTGGATAACTCCTCCTCTGTCGATTACAGTGGGCCTGTTGCGACACCAAGGCGCTTCTCACAACCCTTGGCCTACTGAGTTACTTCTCCTATCGAGTACAGCAGGTCTACTGCCAACTACCAGGTGCTCCTCCATTATGGGTATATTGCCAACTACCAGGTTCTCCCCCTAATAACCTGCAGAGGTACTCCTCCTGTCGAGTACCGCTGGTCTACCACCAACTACTAGGCGCTCCTCCGTCGTGGGTATACCGCCAACTACCAGGTGCTCCCCACTGGTCTAGTCGAATCACACCGAGTCGAATCGGTCAAGCCGTCGTCAGGTCTGCAAGCTACTAGGTATCTGCACTCTGTCTACTCTTCGGTGGAATGATCTTATCCATGAGCCACTGGGAAATACTCCATCTACCACGAAGTTCCATGAATAAGTATCTCAAAGGTCCTCCATGTCATAGTTGTATCAATGCAACAGATGGCGCATCAATCAGATGCCTAGTCTATTAGTTATTAGCCTTTTAGTCCCAGGGGCCCGGTTGGATTTGTGTACGATCCAACCTGACTATAACTAAACTATACCCCGAACACTAGTGGTATATACTCAAGGGGATGTTTATGCTCCAATAACACCAGAACCACTGACAGTTCATCAAACCGACTTCTAGTGCCAAAGATATGGCCAAAGAAAGTAAAGGGGCATTAATGGGCCCAACTCTGGTCTGACCCGGTCGGACTGACTTGACCTAATCTAGTCTGGGCCGACCAGGTTTGGGTCAACCCGGTCAGATTCGCTGGGTCTCACACGGCCCATTGGATAGATCATCCGACTATGTTTTGGCCTGGTCCTCTGGGCCCGTCCCAGCGGACCACGAGGGCAGTCCGGCCCGGGATCAGGTCCAGTTCGGCCTGGAGCATTGCGAGGGCATGGACTGGCATGGCTCGGCCCAGAGGGAGAGGCTGGCCGGTTTGGCCAGGGCACCGCTTGGGGTGTGGGACTCTAGAATGGTCGGGTGCCTGCGAGGGAGCCGAGACGTCGCGGGGGCGCTGGGTAGGGCGCAGGGGTGCCGGATAGGGCACGGGGGCACCGGGAAGGCCACAGGAGGGTGTTGGGGGCACTGGGTAGGGTGGCGTAGGGCACCAGGGGCGCTAGGTAGGGCCCAGTAGGGCTCTGGGGGAGCCGAGCAGCACGCAGGGGTGCTGGGCAGCGCACGGGGGCGTCGGGCAGCGCGCGGGGGTGCTGGGTAGCGTGTGGGGGCGGCGGGTAGGGCGCGAGGGTGCCGGGAAGGGCGCAGGCGGGGCAGGGAAGGCCGTGGGTTCGGCCGGCCAAGGCGTCGGGAGGTAGCGGGTAGGCGGGTCGGGCGCTGCTCGGCCAACGGGGCTCGGCTGGGAGCACCAGTGTGTCGTGGGGGTGGCGCGATTCATAGGGGTCACGGGTAGCGCGACCTTCATCATTGCTACCTCCGTTGCCTCTTACTTCAACTCCAAGATAAATTTCAATCAAGACAAGATCGACAGAGGGGTCGAGCAATGTTTGTTTGGCCTACACCCTCCGTGTTTATGGTGGTTATAATTGGTCCCCAAGAACGAATTAAAATATTCAACCAATAAAATATGAACATAATTGTTCATAGTTTTTAATGGAAGGAATAACTTGATGCTTAAATGAATCTAAATCCCTGCCTTTGATTCTCCACTCGACGTTCATTGACGGAGTTGCGGGAAGAAGATGAAGTCGTCATTCGTCACGTCCGCCACACACATCCACTTCCGAGCTACGTCGCCTTGGAAGACACTCCACATTGGTAGGATCTGATGGAGGAAGTCGAAGAAGGAAATCTTCGCTGACGTTCTTCACGTTCTTCATTCGGAGAACATCTTTTATCCCCATCTTTCCTTCTCCCAAGCTCCACCAAATGCCCAACTAAATTAATAGGGGAATGGTTTGTCTATTATTTCATTGGCACAAAAAAAAAGTGAAATCAAATAAACCAACTCCACTAAATTAATTGCACGAGAGGTGTCACATTTTATTTGGAGGATGTCAAGTGGAAACATATAATTAATTCACACATGTTGGCGTATTTAATTAGGGGAGATGGAAAAAATTCAAAATGGGGGATTTGGAAATTAATTGGGGTGGTGGTGGGACCATTACTTTCTAGGAGTGTGGGCTTCATTAAGGTGAGGGGTGGTCAAGGAGTTTGTCTACCTTAAATGGGGAGTTCCAAGGGGTTACATGCTCGGGTGGTCCCCACCAAAATTATCCTCCCAATGGAGTTTAGGTTTGGGTGGTTCCCACCACCATAACCTCTCATAGAAGTTTAAGGTGTGGTGGCCCCAACCTCTAACCTCCACTTGGATAATTTAACCACCCATCCTCCACTTAGTGGATAAAGTAAAATAAAGTGTTAGATCATTTTATTTTATTAATTTGTTTATAAAAATCCAAAAACTAACTTTTATTCTCGACCAACTGCCGTCGGAGTGAAAGTATTCTTAAGAGAATACTAGTGATGTGAGTTCAACAGTGCGCTCAGATTTCAATTCTGAGCATCAGTTCAAAAGTTATAAAAGCCCGCTCGTATGTTTACTAAATGTACCCGAACAAAACATCAGAAATTGATTCTGGGAACACCGGTCCTCAGAATCAAGCACCATAGAATTTCACAAACTCGTAAAATTCAAATGTATTTATGAAAAAAAATTCCACAGAATTTACGGGTCATTATATTCTCCCAACATCAAGGCTTTACGTCCCTATAAGATATAACTCGAACAATGGGAACAAATGGGGGTACTGAGCATGGATTTGTGCCTCCTGCTCACATGTGCACTCCTGGAGGTTCCCGTACTGCCAGTGATTGTGCACTAGAGGTATCGACCGTCCATGTAGGGAATGTTCATGTCGATCCTCAATCTCCACTGGAACCTCTCTAAAAGTCTCCCCATCGTCGACGCCCAGCTCTCCATGGTCGATGATGTGGGAAAGAGTCGTGCACGTATCTCCCCAGCTGGGAAAAGAGGAAGGCATCGTACACATGGTGCAACTGAGGAGGAAGAGCTAAGAGGTAAGACAACTCGCCTACTCTGCTGAGGACCTATAAAGGTCCGATTAATCTCATAGATAACTTGTCACCTCACCCAAATCTCCATAGACCTCATCGAGTTGAGACCCGTAGAAAGACATGGTTTCCTTCCAAGAACTCTAGAGGCCTCTGTCTCCTATCAGCATACGAATTCTGCATGCTCTGTGCAGTATTCATCCCCTCCTAGATGATCTACACCTTCTCGGTGGTAGATCATACCATCTCTGGTCCCACTAGTGCTGACTCCCCAGGGTCTATCCACAACAAGGGTGATCTGCAAGGTCGCCTATACAAGGCCTCAAAAGGTGTCATCCCTATGGTGGAGTGATAGCTTTTTTTGTAAGAAAACTCCATCAAAGGCAAGTGATTTACCCAACTACAACGAATGTTGAGGACACATGCACTTATCATGTCCTCGCGGGTCTGAATAGTCCGCTCAGTCTGACCATCTGTCTGAGGATGGAAGGTAGTGCACAAGTAAAGTTGTGTTCCGAAAGCTTCCTGCAAGCCCTTCCATAGTCAGGAAGTAAACCATGCATCATAGTCGAAGACAATAAAGGAAGGTAGTCCATGTAGTCACACAATCTCTTACACATAGAGGAATCTCACGCACTCTACTTAACCCTGCTCTCTAATCGGTAGTAAGTGGACTGACTTGGTGAGTCGGTCAACGATCACCCAAATCGAGTCATGACCCCAAGATGTACATGGATGACCCGTCACCAAGTCCATGGATATCTCATCCCACTTCCACTCTGAGACCTCTAAAGGCTGAACCACACCTTCTGGTACATAGTTCTCTGCCTTCACTTGCTGACAAGTGAGGCACCGTGAGACAAACTCTGATATTACCTTGATCATACTTGGCCACCAGTTATGTCGTCGAAGGTTCAGGTACATATTCTCCACTCCTGGATGTACCGCTAGAGGGGATGTGTGGAACTCCCTCAACACTTCCTTTTGAAGCGCCACTGGTACCAGGGTACATCCTCTGAAGAGGATAACGTGCACCCCACCATTAGAAAATCCATCAGGTGCCTTCCCTATAGATATCTGAGAATGTCGTTGCTCGCAATTAGCGTCCCCATGCTGCGCCTCCCTGACTCATTGAAAAAATTGGGGAGTGACCATAAGAGACTATAGATAGGCCGCTCCATCTCTATCCACAAAGGATATCTATAAGGCAGACAGACGCTTTGTCGCCTCTCCTAGCAGTTGTAATCTAGATCTCCAACTATGAGCATCTGCTACAACATTCCCCTTCCCATTAGTATAGACTATCTCGAAGTCATAGTCCAAGAGGAACTCGATCCATCACCGCTATCTCAGGTTCAGGTCCTTCTGAGAGAAGATATACCTGATCCTCTTGTGATTAAAGTACACGGTAAAATGATTTCCCATCTGATAGTGCCACCACATCTTCATGGTGAAGACAACTGATGCAAACTCTAGGTCATGGGTTGCGTACTTCTACTTTTGCTATCTCAGATGCCGAGAACCATAAGAAATCACTGATCGATCTTGGATCAGGACACACCCAAGTATGTTCCCTGATTCATTGCAGAAGACTACGTACCCTACACCCTCCACTGAAATCCTCATGATGGGGTCACTAGTCAACCTCTACCTCAGATCCTGTAATCTTTGTTGGCATCTCTCCGACTACACGAAGGGTTTTCCCTTTTTAGTCAAGGATGATAGTGGTGTTATAACTCTGGAGAATTCTGGTACAAACCTCTGATATTATCCAATGAAAACCAGAAATCTCCGTACCTCTATCACACTCCTGGGTGGGTCCCAAGAAGGTACTACTTCAATCTGCGCTAGATCCATTGCAACTACAGCCTCTGAGATGATGTGTCTCAAGACGTGAACCCCTCGAATCCAAAACTGGAACATTGATAGATTACCATAAATATGGTTCTCTCAAAGTGTGTCAAGTAGTACATACAAATGGTAGGAATTTTCCTCCTCAGTAGTTGAGTAGATCAGAATGTCGTCGGTGAAGACTATGACAATGCGATCAAGGTAAGGCTGGAAGATCCTATTCCTGAGCCCCATGAACATTGCTGGAGTGTTGTTTACTCCAAAAGGCATAACCAGGAACTCGTAGTTGCTGTGATGACACATGAAGGTCGTCTTCTTCATAGCCTCATCTCGAACTCTGAGCTGGTGATAGCCTGAACTGAGGTCTATCTACGAGAACCATCAAGCTCCCGTCAGCTGATCAAAGAGGTCTTCAATCCTCAGGAGTGGGTACTTTTTCTTCACGGTCACCTGGTTCAAGAAACAATAGTCGATACAATGCCTCAAGCTCCCATTATCCTTCATAGCTAATTGAAATGGGGGTGACTAGGGAGAAACAATGGGCCAGATGAATCTCTTTCCCTACAAGTCCTCTAGTTGTACCCACAGCTCGTGAAGCTCCGTGGGGGCCATCCGATACGCTGGAGTAGATATTTGTTCCATCCTGG
This sequence comes from Viscum album, assembly GCA_963277665.1. Lineage (NCBI taxonomy): Eukaryota > Viridiplantae > Streptophyta > Magnoliopsida > Santalales > Viscaceae > Viscum > Viscum album. The sequence goes on along the minus strand of OY728123.1, from coordinate 468,280,137 downwards.
GGTACAAGTCTATTTAGAATTCCACCTCTCTGTGAGGATGTAGTCCTGGAACATCATTAGGGAAAACATCTGCATACTGGTCCACCACTTCAGGATAAGTCGTACTCTTCACATCAACTTCTCTAAGGATAAAGAAATCCAACTTGTGAATGATCAGATGCACCCTCCTCCATGTAAGTTTGTCATGTGCTACAAGGTCTCCATTATCACCAGTGAAGGTAAACATGGTCCCATCCGTGTGGACACACCATAATTTTCCCCTAATATAGTCAATCTAAGCATGGACTATAGATGACCAGTTCATAACCAAAATGACTTTATAAGGCCTCGACGCCGCTACTAGGAGATCCCAGCCAAAGATCTTGCCTCCTAGAGTAATCTCACACTTCCGGCACACAGTGTGTAATCATATAATCTGCTTCTGTAGGAGTCTCTAGCCATAAAAATCGAACTAACGGCTCCTTCGAAATCTATGAGCTCCAAATGATGGATGTGGCAATAAAAGAGTGACTGCAGCCTGTGTCTATAAGAATTGCAGCTAAGGTGGAATAAACAAAGATAGTACATCGTATCATCTCAAGAGCATCGTGATCATAAGCCTCATCTTCCTTGAGCTGAGCTCTCCCCTGTCCACCTGCTCCCTGCGGTTGGGGTGGAACTTCTTGTGGTGGTGGTGGAAACACCACATAACATCTTCCACCACCAACTGCACATCCAACTCCACTTCCACATCTGCATCCTCCATATGGAAGACCTCGATCGACCCTCATCCATTTCTTGTGAGGTCCATCAACTCTCTTCTGATCATCATAACGGTTGGTCGGACAGTCACGAGCCATGTGACCAAGCCCATCACATGAGTAAAACTGACCACTCTGGGCCCGACTGGCTCTGTCTCCACTCAGGGTTCCCAGAAAAACATATCCTAAGTCGTGCCATCGTCCACCTGTAGTTCTAGTCCCCTTGGAACTCTACGTCATCTGTCTACTACTAGATGAAGAAGAATTAATTGTGTGTCGGCTAGTAGTGGGTCTCATTGCTGGTGACTACTCAGAAAGGAAACTCTCCACTAAAAGGGATCTCTCTAACACCCCTTCCTGAATCGGGATGCTGAGTGAGATCGTCAGATCTTTGAACTCTCACTTCAGCCTCTACTCGAAGGTTTGGTCCCTGAAATATGGGTCTCGTACCATATCAGTGGAGTAACGTGAGAGGTCAGTGAACCTCCCTGATTATTGTGCTACTATCTTGCTACCCTAATATAGATTCAGTAACTCTTGTATCTGCACTTCTTGAAGGGTGGCAAGGAAAAAATCCAATCGAAATAGGCTATCGAAGTCTGTACATAGTAGTGTCACCTCCTCATGCACCCAAAGAATCATGCTTCACCATCTACATGATACTTCCTGAAGGAGACTCGTAGCAAGGATCACCATGATGTCTACTGGTGTTCCTAAAATCCTAAATACTCTCACCACATCATCCAGCAAATCCATAGCCGCCTGTGTCTCCATCTCTCCCCTGAACCTGGGTGGCCTATGGATCTAGAACTCGTGAAATGAGCTCAAGAAGCTTGCATCATATGCTCCTGGGGCTAGTGGCATCGGTGGCCAAACAAGAAGTATTTATTTGGTGCCTCTTCTTGAAAGGGGCCCTGCACTGAGGCCTCATCGCTTGCTAGGATTTCAGTACGTACGACACTTGGGTCTCTAACTGGTCTTCTAAAGGGGGGTCTCCTGAAAGAAACAGATGTGACACAGTCAAAAGATTATACCTGGTGAGCTGACCTGGTTGAGTTGACTTAAAGAATACTTTTGGAAACAAGTAGCAATCAGTGTTTTCATGTAATGAGCAGGAAATCATAAGTTAGGGTCCTTGTGTATGGATACATCGGATGCCCACACTAACACTAGACTCCCTGAACTGAAAACCACACTTAGTACCCTTAACACAATTTCATCACAGAAAACAATGATCAATGTTCTATGGTATGCAGTAGAATTGAATCATATGATACCAATTTGTCATGACCCACACCCTGGGGCACATATCGTGACTACCCCAATCCCGCCTTCCAGAGGCCAGGGGCTGGAAACTTGCACCAAAGGCATAAATCCCTAAACTGGGAAGTTATTTCCTTTATATCTGTAAACAAACACATTAGAGTACACAACTGGATGCAAACCACTAGGTAAAAACTCTATGCAAAAAAATGTTTGAGAGTTAATGGGGCCGGAAATACAAGCCCAATAGGAAAGTAGAAGTAAAACAGAAAAGAAAGTACAAATGAAGAAAAGTAAACCAGTTATTGGGTCATCCTCCGGGGTTCCTACATGAAGGGTAGGTACATATGGCCTAATCAGCACTCTACGTCTGTCAGTCTCCTCCATGTACCATCTCATCAAGTGATCCACCTCTTAGTACCATCTAATCCTCCTACTCTTGGCCTCCGTTATCCCTACCCGTCATCTGCAACCAACATAATGAGGTGCAGGCATAGCCCGTGTAGGGGTGAGTATAACGATACTTAGTAGATACCCCAAGACCCTAAAGGTCACACAAAATCCAACAAGGATAAACCATAAAGTATGATATAAATAGATAACCATTACTTAGGAATATTACCATACATATACCTAAGTAATCTGGTAACCCATCTCAATCATGAGGAAAACCTAGAAGTCATTGACTTAGCTCAATCTAGGATTTTCTTTATCGAAACCACGGCTGATGGAGAAATCCTCCCCTGTCGGGTAAAGTGGGCTTGTCACGACACCAAGGCGCTCCTCACTAACATTTAACGATTGAGGTAATCCTCCTGTCAAGTACCACAGGTTTGCTGCCAACTACCAGGCGCTCCTCCGCTGTGGGTCTGCCGCCAAATACCAGGCGCTCCCCCTAATAGCCTGCAGAGGTACTCTTCTGGTCGAGTACAGTAGGTCTTCTGCCAACTACCAGGTGCTCCTCTGTCATGGGTCTACCGCCAACTACTAGGCACTCCCCACATGGCTAGTCGAATCACTCCTAGTCAAATCGGTCAAGCTGTTGTATGGTCTGCCAGCTACAAGGTCTCCGCACTCTGTTTTCTCATCGGTGGAAGCATCCGCTCAACGAGCTTCTGGGAAATAGTCCAACTATTGCGAAGTGCCATGAAAAATTATCTAAAAGGTCTTCCACATCATAGGGGTCTCAACGAAATAGACGACACGTCAATCGGACACCCGATCTGTTAGTTATTAGCCTTTTAGAATCGGGGGCACGGTTGGATTCGTGTACAATCCAACTTGATAGTAACTCAACTATAGCCCGAACTCTATTGGGATATACTCAAAGGGAAAACTATTCTCCATGAATATCGGCACTGCTGACGGTTTATCAAATGGACGTCTGGTGCTAATGATATAACCAAAGAAAGTAAAGGGGCAGTAATGGCCCCGGGTCCGGTCGGACCGAATCGGCCCAATCAAGTCTGGGCCGACCCGGTCAGACTTGCTGGGTTTGACCCGACCCAATGGGCCGGTCAGCCCACTATGTTTTGGCCTGGTCTGCTGGTTCCGCCCCAACGGACCGCAAGGGTGGTCCGACCCTAGATCAGGGCCAGTTTTGCCCATAGCATTGCGATAGTGCGGCCCGGTAAGGCTCATCCCAGAGGGCGCGACAGGATGGTTCAGGCAGGGCACCATGAGGGGGCCGGGACACCGGCTCGCCCGGGTGGCCGTGTCAGAGTTGGGAACCGCGATGGTGTCGGGAAGGGCAGGGGGATTTTGGGTCGGGCGCATGGGCACTGGGAAGGCTGTGGAAGGGTGCTGGGGGCACCAGGCAGGGTGTCGTAGGGCGCCGGTGGCACCGTGCATGGTGTTGAGGGTGCCAGGCAGCGTGTAGGGCACTGCGCGGGCCACGCGTGGGGGCTCCGGGTAGCTCGCGGGGGTGCGGGCATTGTGCGGGGGTGCTGGGTAGTGCGCGGGGGCGCCAGGCGCGGTGCAGTAGGGTGCCGGGGGCACTGGGAATCACGCAGGGTAGCACGCGGGGGCACCGTGGAGGGCGCCGGTGGGGCCGGGCAGGCCATAGGTCAGGCCGCGGGTTCAGCTAAGGCGTGCGTCGGGAAAGGCGTCGGGAGCCCGCGTGTATGTGGGTCAGGCGCTGCTCGGCCGGCGTTGTTCGGCCCAGAGCACCGGTGCGCCACGGGGGCGGTGTGATTTGCAAAGTCCGCGGGTAGCGTGGACTATGTTGTCGCCGCCTTTGTTGCCTCTTGCTTCATCACCACGCGGAAGTTCAATCAAAACAAGATCAGTGGTGGGGTCGGGCCGTGTGGGTTTGGCCAGCACCCTCCGCGTTTAGGGTGGTAATAATTGGTACTCAATAACGAAGAAAAATATTCCACCCGTAAAAGATGAACATCATCGTTCTTCGTTTTTAAAGGAAGGAAGAACATGACCCTGAAAAGAAAATAAACCCCTAACTTTGATTCGCCACTCAACGTTCGTTGATGGAGTTGCGGGAAGAAGGTGAAGTTTCCATTCGTCACGTCTGCCACACACTTCCACATTCGAGCTACGCCGGCCGTGGAAGACACTCCACATTGGTTTGATACGAGGGAGGAAGTCTATGGAGGAAATCATTGCTAGCGTTCTTCACGTTCTTCCTTGAGAGAACTTCTTTTCTCCCTAGCTTTCCTCTACCCAAGGTCCACCAAATGCCCAATGAAAATAATAGAAAAATGTTTTGTCTATTATTTTGTTGGAACAATAAAAAAAGTGAAATTAATTAACCTATCTCCAACAATTTAATTGCACGATAGGTGTCACATTTAACTTGGAGGATGTCAAGAGGCTCCCTATAATTAATTCACATGCATTGGCACAGTTAATTATGGGATATGGCACAAAAAAATCAAAAAGGATGATTTGGAAATTAATTGGGGTGGTGATGGCACCATTAATTGCTTAGGGAGTGGGCTTCATTATGGTGAGGGGTGGTCAAAGAGTTTCTCCACCTTTAATGGGGTGTTCCAAGGGGTTACAAGCACGGGTGGTCCCCACCAAAATTATCCTCCCAAGGAAGGTTATGTTCATATGGGCCCCACCACAATAACATCTCATTTGAGTTTAAGTTGTGGTGGCCCCCACCACTGACCTCCTCTTGGAGAATTTAACAACCCAACCTCCACATGGAAGATACAATAAAATAAAGTGTTAGCTCACATTTTTTTAATTTTTTTATAAACATCCAAATCTAATTTTTATTCTCGACCAACTGTCGTTGGGGTGAATGTCTTCTTAACCGAATACTGGCGTTGCGAGTTCATCGGTGCCCTCATATTTCAATTTCGAGCATCGGTTCAAATGTTATAAAAACACGCTCATACATTTACTAAACGTACCTGAACAAAACTTCATAAATTGATCCTAGGCACACCAGGCCACAGAATCAAGCGCTGTAACATTTCACAGACTCATAAAATTCTTATGTATTTATGAAAAAAAATTCCCCATAATTTCCAAGCCTTTAAAAGAATGACATACTTTCATGAGCTTGTAATCTAACGTACACATGAATGATGATATTGTAACCCTTTAGATAGAAGTGTCTGTTGGTATTAGTCATACCCATAAGAAAACAAAATCTCATAATAATTCAGTAATATAGGTTATTATATATGAATTGTATAAGAATAAATATATTATGTTGGGAATTAAATAAAATACATACGCTTTTAGAAGAACATTAACTCTTTTTTGGATTATTATCCTCATGATTTCACTAATATGTGAAATTGATTCTTCTTGAAAAAACATTGCCATATAAAATTATGTTAGAGTACATTTTTTGATGTTTTATAATTTTATGATTATCTATGTGTTTTTAGAGTTATGAAAAAGTGGGTAGATTGATTGTCTTTTTATAGTTTGGGAGGAATGGATTTTGTATAAATACTAGAAAGTACTCACTATTAGGAAGTAATAACTACCTAAATTGTATTTATATTACATAATTAACATTTATTAGGGATACCATTGTATATATAAACCTATATTAACAAAAAATAATTGTATCAGAACATTTTCTTCATTAAATCAATGGTTTCCTTATGTTTCCATTTTATGATTTCATTAAAATAACAAGATTTATAACCGAAGTAATCAATCCAATAAAACTAAATTACTGTGAGCATAACTATAAAAATTAAATAAAATGATTATAAATTCTAATTACAAATTATAAAATAAAAATTTCTTCTGTGTGGGAAATTAATTAAAACTAAAGTGCATGTAACACGGAAAAATACTACATTAACTCAAACTCTCCAAACATTGTTTTTAATGTCTAGGTGTCAATATATTATTTATAAAAATAAATAGTTCCCTAAGTCAAATATATTTAATATTAATTAAAATTTAATAAAAACATGGAATAATATATTATCTTTAATTATTTTCAAACTATTTATAAAATTACATTTCTTATAAAATTACATTAATATCAATTTTGACATTATTGATTTAATTTAAATGATACAAAATAAATAAAGTGATCTAATTTGAATATATCATATTATAAAATGTGTATAATGATATATTAATCCATAAAAATGATGTAACATAAAAATTAATACAATTTACTTTTAATAGTTTTTTATTGTTTTATTTATTTATTTAATTATTAAAAAATCGCTATGGTGGAATTTAATATGATTTAGAATTCTATTATTCATAGAAAAAAACTAATGATAAATTATAATGGTATAAATAAATTTATATTTCAGAATAGATTTTAAAAAATATAATTTGATGTTAGTTTTTTAAAGAGCTAACAGATATCATTAATGAAAAAAAAGTACCAAAAATTCACTATAAGATAAATATGAAAAAATAAGTTCAAATTTTATGTTTATTTTGTCTTATATAACTTTTAAAACTATAAAAATTTAGTTTTAGGACACATTATTTATTTAAAGGTGACAAATCATCCTTTAAAAACATATATATTTTTATTCATAAAATTTTATTTTTCCCTATCAAATTCCTATCAAATATATTGGATAAAATTCAAAATAAATATTGAATATATAATACAAAAAAAATATTTAATATTACTCACTCTAAGTAATTAATTAAATTTATTATGATAAAACATCTTTCATGCATCAAAATATTTTTTTTAAAAACATTTCCATTTTATTAAATTGGTTTTTATATTCATTTATAAAAAACTATTCAGTAAACCATTCATCATATTAAAAGTATAACATATATTTTCATATTATATTTAATTAAATATGTAGATTCTATTCCAATTAATATTTTATAATGGTAATTTATATCATGGTTCATTTAAGATCAGAGTTTCATGTTTATACACTATCAAACACTCAGATATCATCATTGCTTGGATCATAAGATAAAATATGTTTTGCGGGTCATTGATTTTAAATATAGTTATCTATTTCATTTAAACTCTAAGATATATTTTTCATATTTTAATATATTGAGGTGTTACATCCCCCGACACATTTGTAAATTAATGTCCTCGTAATTTGATATTTATATTAGTATTCAATAGTTGGAACTATGAAATTACATTCTTTATAAACACACATTTTAAATATTGTTAATAAAACATTTGTTTAAAAATTGATTATGGGTAGTACAATGGACAAATGAAATAAACATTAATTGTGTTTCAAAATAGGGTACTATAGGTTGGAATGGAAGAAAAGTGTAAATTATTATAGAGGGTGGTCGTAATCATTGATCAGAAAAAGGTGAAATGGTCAATGGATTGTTAAGGTACACAAAACTATAAATAAATGTCAATTGAAAATACCATTGATTTATTATAAATAAAGTTACTGGGATATCAATTTTGTTTCATGTACCTTTTCCTTTATTTATGATATCATTTTACTATTTAAACTCAAAACATAGTTGAATGTTCTTACTTGTCATGTAAAATTTCATATTCCAACCATTTTTCACTAAAATATCACAATTTTCCCAAAAAAGATGAATATTTATGATTATATTTTCACTAGTGAAGTTATAAAATCATAATTTAATTCAAAAATAATCCTAAAATTAATAACAATAAATTCCAAATATATTTAGATGTTAAAATAAAAATAATATGTTATCACATGGTATAATAATTCCTAAAATGTATTAACTATTATAAGTTACTGTTGGCGCCAAAATATTGCGTGAAAGGAAGGGAAGAAAAAGAAGGTGGGCACGCTGCCTCGCGAAGCACCGTCGCGAAGCACCGTCGTGAAGTACCGACGTGAAGCACCCCGAGAATCACGGTCTCGCAAAGCTCTGGAGGTGGTAACTCTCCGCGAACGCATTTGACGTTCGCGAGCCCGCCATGAAGCTCCCGAGTCGGTAACTCTCTGTGGACGCCATTGACGTTCGCCAGCACATCGCGAAGAACTTGAGGCGGCACGCGAGTTCTGCTTCGCGGCACCCCTTGCCTATAAATACTGGACTCCCCCTGAGTCCCGAGGTCGGACAATCCGACCTTTCGGCTTCTCCTCTCCCGAATCACGAAGCACCCTTTGCCATCGAGAATCATGAGCTCCGCGAGGTATTTCTACTTCGCGAGACGCCTTTGCATGGTCTCGTTTTGATCCCCTCTTCCGAGAGGGATACCCTTCACGAAGCTCAAGGTCATTCACAAAGGAAGGGGATTCCCACGGGAACCCGGGCAGCCGCGGAGCGTTTATGCTTCACGAAACACCCAACCCATACTAGTTATCCCTATGCTAAGGCAGGATCTCTACACATCGCGAAGCACACTACTTCGCAGCACCCTGCTTCGCGAGGCACCCCTTTTTCGCGAGGCAGTGCTCCGCGAATACTGTTCCACTTCGCGAAGCACCCTCCACTCACACCTATGCCCCGTGCTAAGGCCCAGGCAATCTGCTTCGCAAAGCGCACTCCTTTGCTTGGCAATTCCTCTTCCCGTGCGACCCACCAGGTTTGCACGATGTGATTTCAAAGTCCCATGGACAATACCACTCGTAGCGTTGCTTCGCCTAATGCTTATTTGCATAGGCACACTAACGACTATTGCTTCTTCTCATAGTCACGCTAACGTGGACCCCTCGATGGTTCTCTCCACCCCCCCCCCCCTTGACCACGACCTTACTGGTACCTTCCCTTCCACAAGGACCAGAGGGTACTGGTTATGTATGTCCTAGGGGTGCGGAGTGAACCCACCTCGTCCGAGCTGCAGGATGTTAAACTTCCAAACATCACGTTATTAACACATGACGTTAAACTGTGACCCGACCTCGTGCTTTGCACGTAGGGTCCCCCCAGCTCGAACATTTTTTACGCCACTCGTCTCCACAGGAGTGGAATCATCCATCCACAAGGGATGATATCCTCCTTATTGGAGTGGCGTATGTCATAGGAGAAGGGAGACCCTAGTTCCCCAACGGATGGTTGCACCCCTGCATCTCCATACTTCCCCACTACCAAGGTCAGTGGAGGGCGTGATAGGGACGATGCACCTCTCATTATTGGTCCCGAGTCCCTCTTTCGCTGCGCTTTGCCGCACCTCAGGCCTCCATCCTAGAGTAAGTCCCAGCACCATGGTCCGCCTAATACGTAAGCCCCTCTTTGCTTCTCACGGATGCCTCCTTCGCGACGTGATCGTCAGGTCATTGCAATCTCTTGTTTCTCACACCGAGCATGACTCACGTGGGCTTAGAGTGAGCACCGACCCTGACCCCCACCCTCAGCGAACTACGAGGACTTTGATCCATGTCAAGGCATGGTACGTAGGAAGCCTCCATGTGGTTCATTCCACATTACTCGGTCGTTCATTCAGGTCGATTTTCGCCCCCATCCCGCATGACGATAAACTGCACGCCCTCATCAAGCATGACTTTAAACTGCATTCCAGTCCGACGGCAAGCAGTTGTGACCAACCCGAACTACGAGGACTTTGATCTATGTTAAGGCATGGTACGTAGGAAGCCTCCCAGAGGTTCAAGCCCATCTCCCATCGTACCAAGGTCCGTTATTTATGTCGGTTTTCCGACACCCACCGATCGTCGTTCATTTACGACAGGGTTCACTACTGTCCCGCATGACGTTAAACTGTATTCCATTAATCCCTTGAACTACGGGGTCTTTGATCCATGACATGTCATGGTACGTAGGAAACCTTCCCAAGGTTCAAGCCCACCACTAGTGGACCCATGTGTCTACTTTCACGTCGGTTCACCGATGAAACCCTTTGAACTACGAGGTCTTTGATCCATGTCAAGGCATGGTACGTAGGAAGCCACCACGAGGTTCAATCCCATCACCACTAGGACCCTCCTGGTTCTCCCCATTCATGTCAGCAAGCTGATGAGGCCCATCGGACCAAGGTCCACCCTCGTGCCAGTCCACCGGCACCATCCCGAAATATGCGGACTTTGATTCCCTGCCACAGGGATACATAGGAATCCCTTTTAAGGCTCAAGCCCAACTTCACTGTTGCCCTTGCGATGGTTCCTTTCCATTCCACCCCCACTTCATTCATCCATACACCATCCACCCCGATCCTCACTTGGATCGTCATATCCCAGTGAGACCATGTCGATACGCTCCTCTTCACAGCCGCCCATGGGCTGGCCCCGGTATCGGCATCCCTTCAAGGGAAATCCCTCAATCTAATCTGTTCTAACTAATGCTCTGATCGTTTTGATCCATCTCCGCTAGATGTTAAACTCGCGGCCTACCCTGTGTTAAACACGGGAAGCTGAGGAAAACCTCAGATATGTGTCTATGGAATATAATTCCCCGTGCTCGAAGTGGGATTCCTTGGGCTTCCATGCCCTCGAGAAGCCCTGTGACCAGGGATAATAGAAAGACATGCCAGGTTCCCCAGCATCCAGACACGTTACTGATTCCCCAACGTGACTACTCCCTCGACTGAAGGTTGATGCCATGACTGGACCCTTTGGAATGTCCTGACAGAAGCGGTGTAATTAACCGGCGTCCATGGAAACATGGCACTGGGAAGAGTTTCAAGAACTACGTATTAAATCTATGAGGGAGACCCGAATTATGTGATGAGTTCTGAGGAGGAATCCACAGAAGGAAGAAACGACATCCCATCATCCCGTTTCGATCAAGGATCAGACGTCCCTGAATAAGGAGCGAATGCCACCCACCTTTGGAAATCGGGAATGTGGGGCAACAAGCGCAGTGCGTCCACCTCCGCGGACGGATGGATGCGCGTGCCCCGGTGAAAGCGTCAGAAACAGAAATGGTGAACCCGCCATGAAATTCTTCTCCTCAATGTGGAGATTAGTAGCGTTCGAGACACCAGTAGATTGACGCGTCACCAAATCCAGATATCCGGCACTTGGTCCCGCCAAGAAAATGGCGGGCCTGTCATGAAACTCACCGGAAGGTCAGGGCAGTGGAACGTGGGGCACTCCATTCTGCAGCGTGTTGGCGTGGATCCTTCTTACAGACGTGGAGAATGGAAGGACGTTGGGGCACTGGTTGTCGATTCTTTTCCTCACAGTGCTGATGATTTGATCCCTTCGTTTCACAGGAACCAGGTTGTTATTACAGAGACACGATCACCGCCCGCCCGCCTACGCAGGGGCAGGGGAAACTCCGCCACAGCCACCCCGTATGGCCCCGCTACTGCCACAACGGCCTCCACATCGCGGAATACAGGGCACCCACGTCCCCTTTCCCCATCAGAGGTCATCCAGCGAAGGGTGATCAAAAACCTCGTGCGTAGGTACGAGGAGGAAGGGGTCATCCCAAATAGGGATATGGCCCGCTTGGACCTGGAGGCCTCCAGGCCCCGCCATCAATGCCTCCCTAACAGGCCGCGCAGGGATCCCCTGCTCCCCACCCCAACGTTCAACTGTTTCAGAAGCCTGTCCTCGGAATGCCTTGATGACTCCTCACCTTACGCTGATGAGGCGGGCGCCGTCCGGGTCAGCCCGGCTAGGGTCCCGACCCATGGGCTCCAGGAAAGAGCTCCTACCAGGTCGCATCAGCGCCGCCGTCCAACTCCACAGGAAGAGCAGGCAGGCTATGTCCCTGCACCACCTGCACCAGCTCGTCTGACTCGACGTCAGCGCCGGGCCCGAACTGAGGACGCCCGACCAGGTGCATCAACGTCAATAGCTACAGTGGCCCGATCCACCACCGACGTGCATCATGGGGCCTCTTCATACGCCGAGGAGGGGCACTCCTTCGCCCAACCAGGATCGAGACCCCAACTGCCCCACGGGTTGGCTGAGTTGACTCTCCGGGTGGCAGGCCTGAGTGGTGATCGTCGTGAACTAACCCGCGGTGATATCACCCCGTACGGAGGCCCTCCCCGTACCACTACTCCATAGAGTGTGGGCCTTCCCCTCTCCGAAGCTCATCATGGAGGTATGCCTCATGCTACCCCCATCCCGAAGGAAGACCTGCCCGCGGCAGTGACGCTCAGCGCGGAAACCTTTCCCGCGCCCACCATACAGTGTATGGAGTCCATCCTCCTGCCCCCGACCGCCGATCTGAAGGATCCATCCATCCGGTCCTTCTCCAACGTGGGGGCCCTCCCTACGTTCTCTCTGCAACCGGAGAAGGTCCTCCTCGCTCCGGAAACTCGAGGAGTGAAGGTCAGTCTCGCTCTGCCCACATGGGTGTTGTTCATGGAGGTCCTCCTCATGTACCCTTCGACTTTTTCCCCGGTGCCCCTTGCACCTCGGCCATCTCTAGTGGGGGTCCTCTCCGCCACGGTGCCAGGACCGCCCCGATGCTACATGATGAAAATCAACCGTGTCCCGAAGAGCCACCCCGGGGCAGGAGAGCGGGTCGTCGCCGCCACAAGAAGAGTCCTGTGAAGGCCCGGGTGGAGATCAAACCTGCCCGCTTCTTCGACTCGGAAGCAGAATGCGACTCAGCAATGGAACCTTCTCCCCGCTCCTCCGTATCAAGGACTGGGGCAGGAACCAGGCGTGTTAGCCTTATTCTCCCGGAATACGAGGTCCACCAGATTCCCATCTCTCTCCGCAGGTACATCCAGGAGGAAGAAGTCTTGGGAATTCCCCAGGTATCGACCGCGCAATCACCGCCATCGTCACCAGAAGTGCCCTCTACCTCTACCAGAGATCAGAGAGAGCTATTTTGGGGGCCAACGGCGGTAGAGCGACGACACGACCTGTCTCCAGTAGCCACGACTCCTGTGCCGGAAGCTGTGGCTATCAGCCCGTCCTATCGTGACATCATGGACAGGTCACCTTACTCTTCAGAAGATGCCCCAGAATTCAGCGGCTAGTCAGCTCGTTCTCCGTATTCTCCACCGCCGAGTATACTATCCCAGAGGTCCGCCTTGGTACCACTACCGGTACCTCTGCCGCCCCCGGTTGACGAGTGGGGCAACACAGGGCCAGACCCTGAGTCCGAGCCCAGGAGATTCTGGAGTATTCTTGCAGCGGATTACTTCCCAGAGAATTTCTGGCCGACAGCAGCGCTGAATTTTCACGTACCAGAGTCTCTTACCCCTAAAGAAGTGGGGTGCTTTTGTCGAACCCTATTGATGACACACTTCTGCCTTCATTACGAACGGGTGGTGTACCCCAGAAGTCGAGAGAACTTTAAAGTAATCGGCGAGCAATGCCGCCTGATCGATTCGACCGCACTCCTTGTGGCCCAGCACCTTGAGTCGCCAGGCCGCCAGATCGCCCTTCAACGGAAATGCATCCAGAGTTTCAATGTACTCCGCAGAATTGTCAGGGAAGCTACCCCCCATGTGCAAGTCTGTGGTTGGGGACAGTATGCCGCTCTCCTCTTCGATCCTATCTGACGGCAGCCCGATTCATTATGTGACATCGAGGACATGCCCTCGAGAGGGGTCGCAGTCCACATGGCTGACGTCGTGGACAAGGAAGACGAGAATGAATTCCTTGATGAAGACTTACCCCCCCCCCCCCCCCCCCCCCCCCCCCGAGGGCGTACCGCCACTGCTGGACCCATCAGAGAGGGTTACCCTTCAGCAGAGGAACCTGCTAGGCCTCCCCATACCCATCGAGTCGCTGGTACTCGGTTGAAATACTGGCAAGGGTAAGGAGCATGTCGGAATTGTCAAGCACTCCGACCCATCTGCCTCTATGCAGAAAACGGACGAAGATCCCGAGAAGGCCACATTGTTCCAGCAGCTTGCTGAGCCGAAGAGGCTGGTTGACGGACTCTTGGTTGAGTGCGCTGCAGAGCGGCGACCCGACTATGGTAATACCAGGCCGGGGCAGCAGGGGCAAGAACAATTTCCCCCAGGTGAGATGCCTCCGGGCAACCCTGATCATGCTACTTCCACAGACAGGGCAGAAGCCAGAGCTTACGGAAAGAGGGTGCGATACGTCTCTCCAAGCCCTCCCGAGCGACGGGGCAATCTGAAGAATCCAGTCCGGGTTCCCCCAGTCGCCCCGTAGGTTGTTCCGCTAGTTGATCCATGAGCTGTCGAAGCCATCTACCATGTTGAGGAACCTGGCAACGCACTTGTGGTTAGGGATCCCCGTCAAGATAGGGACCCCACCCGGATGATCTTATAGCGACGCTCACACCCCGCCTTGAAGCGTTGGAAATGCGGCAGGTGGCGGTCCCACCGGATGGCAAGCCGTTTCCCGCATGGGTGGATGATATGCTCGCACCTCTAGGTTTTGGGAACCCCACTTTCTCGCCCTTCAATGGGACATGGGATCCGCCACAGCACTTGGCTCATTTTTCTTCCAGGTGTGGCCTCATGCTGGGGACCCCGGCTCAGCAAGAAGCCGCCAAGAACCGATGTTTCATACAGACATTGGAAGGTCCGGCATTCGTCTGGTACAGCCAGCTCCCTATCGGATCAGTGACCAGTTGGGAGGATCTCCGCCGGCAGTTCTTATACCAGTTCAGCTCCACCACGCGGAAGACCAACATTGCAGACCTCTTCAAGTGCAAGAAAATGCCTGATGAGCGAGTCGCAGATTTCATCGCCTGGTGGATGGGAGTTACACATTCCCTTGATATCCCTCTAACTCCGGATCAATTACTGACGATGTGTGTGGGGAACATCAAGACAGAGCTGGTACCCTCCCTAATTACCCAGAACTACCCTGGAGGGTTCAGAGATTTCTCAGATAAGGCTCAACGCCTTGAGGAAGCCCTACAACAGGCTAGCCAGGCACGTTTGTTGCCCCCTATGATCCCGGCCAGGAGGACCGCCAGGGCTGAACCCACCGCGGTGTCCCAAATAGAAGCCCCTAGGCAGCTGTAATTACTACCAGCGGAACCATCCCCGCAACCCCACAGATGTCCTCCACCTCAAGCACAGGCTCCTGCCCAGCAGCGACCGCCTCAGAACCGACAGGTTCCCCCACGCAATGCGCCACCGCCACCAAGGCGAGACAATCAGGCGCCGCCTCCTCGGGATGCCCCTATGGCCCCTCGTCAGGGCTAGGCCCCCAGGTCCCCCTATCTGGAAAGAAGGCACCAGACTTATTCGTTCAACAAAAATCAGGTCCCTGGCTACTTCCGAAGTGCTTTAGAGCAAGGGATTGTGCGTCTGCCCGAGTGTAGAAGGCCGACAGAGGCGAATCTCACCGATCACCCCAACTACTTCCCTTATCATCGGTTTTTGGGGAACACCCTCAAGCAATGCTATGTGTTTAAATACTGGCTTCAAGACCAGGTCAACAACAACATAGTCAAGTTGGGGCTAGCACCAGCGCAAGTGGAGGGTGTCTTTGCAGGGTCAGAGATCAGTAGTGATAGCGAAGGTGAGTGGAAGTAGATTTCCAACCGCGGATCCCATAAATACGACGACAGGATGGCTTGAAAAACCGTCGTCCGTGCCCATGGTATCATCCGGGAGTGCCTGAAGCAGCCAGAACCTTCAGAAGAAGTAGCCGGTACCTCCGCATCGTCTTCACAGTTGACCTCTTCCCAAAAGGGGAAGTAGCGGTGACTCAAGAAGAAGCAACGCGCACCGTCGTTTCCGCCGTCATCCCGCATTCTCGGTGACTTTATGCCCCTTGAAATGGGGATTCCTCCCAGAATCCGCCCGGTAATAGATGACTCCTCAAGCGACAGCCAGGGGTACGCTTCGGTTAACACCGTGGAGCTGGTAAAGCCCTATATGACTCCCGACGAGGGGGAGCGCCAGGAGAACCTCCCCAACGTTTCCAGCCGACGTCAACGTCAGTGGAATCACAACCGCGCCGGTCATCGAGGTACGTCAGCAGGCACTTTCAGCCAAGCTGTGCATGCTACTGAGACCAGACAGAAGGCTCAGTGCAGATCTCAGCACACACAACCCCGTCTAACGCCCTCATCTCTACCTCCACCACCATTTGTGCTACTAGATCAGGGAGAGCTACCCCGTTCGTATCACAGTCAGTCTTGCCCGACTACAGGAAAGCCTCCGCTGCCCAATCCTAGTCCGGCGACTACTCTCCAGGATTCTACCAGTAGGTAGCAAGATGTACCCAGTACTAGCCGATCGCCGATTAAACCAGCAGGACCCGCTATGGCTCCAAATGCCGAATGACCTCTTGTAGGTAGAGGTTCACGTTTGGCAGGAAAGTATGATGTCATGAAGCACCTGGCTGGCATTCTAGCAAGGCTTTCTATCCTTGAGGCCCTTCGCCTGTCATCCGAAATGCGCGAGGCACTTGCCGAGGCCCTAAGGAGCCCCCTCCAGTTTGAGGTGGAGGTTGCAGCTGTAGAATCCTTCCATACCGAGACGATTGAAAATGACAAATGTCAGGCGATTATCTCGTTCTCCGGTGAAGATGAGGACCCTCCTCTATAGGGGCACATTCTCCCGCTGTACATCACTGGCCACTTCAATGGCGTGGAAGTCTGCTGCTGTCTCGTTGACACAGGTTCCGGAATCAATATAATTCCGACTCGGAAGTTGCGAAAGCTGGGTCTGTCTGAAGGTGATTTAACTCCCTCTGACCTCAGAATCCAGGGGTACGACCGGACCGATCAAACCCCAGTCGGCAAGATCCGCCTGAAGAATCTGTTCAGTGACTTAATTACCAGCACCGAGTTCATGGTCGTCTCTCAGGACACCTCTTACAACGCCTTGATGGGTAGGCCATGGATCCATCTGCATGCAGCGGTCCCTTCTTCGTATCACCTGTGCCTCAAATACTTTCTCAACAGTCGAGTAGGCGTGATCCAAGGAGTTGCGTCTCCTTTCGCTTCTTGTGAGGCCCGCTATCTAGAGGCGGGTTATTACAAAAGTAAGGATAAGAAAATCCTAGTAAGTGAGGATGAACCCGCCCCGGTCGTACGTGATCCCTCGGCAAGCATGGATGACGCCTACATCCTCCCGATCCACCGATTGGAGGCCACGACCCCCAACATGGGGCAATGATTTGATGTTTTGGGTACACAAGGAAGGCATGTTCCCATGTCCAAGCAACGGCGGAAAATCACCTCGTACTCCTACATCAACCAGGATCAGGTGATCCCGGAACCTCCTACCCCTATACGGTACTGGGAAGTCAAGCTTATGGCAACGGCGGTGCGCCATACGTGTCTCTTCTACCGGGCTGGAATTAACCGACTCAAGCCGACACATCACCACTTCTTTGATATCATCAAACTTGGCCCCTTAGGCCGAAGTCCAGATGGGATAGGGTCGACTGTATCCATTGCTATGGTCTCAATGGCAAGTGATTCTCATGATATGATGACCACTGCCACCCGAGCCGGCACCAGCTTCCCCTCAGAATTTGATATCCCAGAAGTACCTCCCGTCGCAGGAAATACCCCCACGGGTGGAGAGGAAGACCTGGAGGATGCTCCCCCCACCTTTGAAGAAGGCGTCTCTACCACGGTTGATGAACTGCTACAGGTGAACCTTGGTAGTGAGGCAGATCTGAAACCCACATTGATCAGTGCATCCATGTTCCCCGAAGAGCGGCAGCAGTACGTAGACTTCCTCAAACAACACCATGATGTGTTTTCTTGGAGTTACAATGAGATTCCAGGACTAGATCCCAAGGTAGCCGTTCACCATCTGGGCCTCCCGGCAAAACATCGTGGGTTTAAGTAGCCTCCCAGGAAGATGCACCCTTCTCATGGTGCTATGGTTGAGGCCGAATTTGACAATCTTATCAAAGCCATCTTCATCAAGGAAGTCCAGTACCCCAGTTGGTTTTCCAACATTGTGCTAGTCAGGAAGAAGAATTGGAAGATCAGAGTCTGCATTGACTTCCACGATCTTAATCGCCGCTGCCGAAAGGGTGAATTCCCACACCCGGTGACAGAGTTATTGATTGACGCCACGGCCGGGTTCCAAGCTCTCTCTTTCATGGACGGGAATTCCGAGTACAACCAGATCCGGATGGCCCCCGAAGATGAGGAGTCCACTGCCTTCAGGGCTCCCCAAGGTACCTTTAGCTACCAGGTTATGCCATTCGGTTTGAAAAATGCAGGTGCCACTTATAAGAGGGCAATGCATCGCATATTCAAGTCGATTCTCGGGACATTGGTGGAATGGTACGTGGATGACCTCGTAGTCAAATCATGTCAGTGCCAGGACCATCTCAATGACCTTGAGAAAATGTTTGGTTTCCTCCGTTACCATCACCTAAAGATGAACCCGTTGAAGTGTGCCTTTGGGGTCACCTCTGGGAAGTTTCTGGGCATTGTTGTCAGATACCAAGGTATCGAGATCGACCCGGAGAAGATCAAGGCCATCAGCCAAATTCCTCCCCGAGCAACATTCGGGAGCTTCGAGGCCTCCAAGGCCATGTAGCCTATATACACCGATTCATCGCGAATCTGGCCGGAAAGTGTAAGCCCTTTTCCCAGCTCAGGATGAAGGGCGCTGCCTATGAATGGGATGAGGAGTGTCGGACCGCCTTCGAGGAAATCAAGAAGTATCTTCTCTAACCTCCGGTTTTGATGCCACCCGTCTCTCGAAAGCCATTGGTCCTTTATGTGACCTCCCTGGAAAGATCCCTCGGTGCACTGCTCACCCAGAAGAATAACGAGGGTACTGAGAACAGTCTCTACTATCTCAACCGCATGCTTCTCGATACGGAGGTCAGATACTCCCCTATCGAAAAGAGCTTCCTTGCGCTCGTCTTCACCGTGTAGAAGTTGCGACATTACTTGCAGCACCATGAGGTGAAATTGGTCTCCTGGGTAGACCCACTGAAGTACATCCTGAACTGCCCCATGCTGACTGGCCAACAAGCACAGTGGGCGGTGATTCTCCAGCAGTTTGATATCAGGTTCGTACCTCAGAAGGCCATTAAGGGACAGGAGTTGGCAGACTTTTTAGCAGCCCATCCATCCTCCGTGGATCAATCCCTGGACCTGGATTTTCCTGATGAGACGATCCTCTTAGTCAATCATGACATCCCGTGTTGGCAAATGCATTTCGACGGCGCCTCCCAGAGCCCCACCGGTAACCGGCTCAACGATCCCAAGCTCAACAGAGTGGGTCCGGGTATTGTCTTCATTACCCCGGCGCAAGCCGTCCTGCCATACTCGTTCCTGTTGTCAGAAGGCTATACGAACAATGAGGCAGAGTACCTGGCTCTCATCACCAGCCTCGAGTTGACCCTTGAGATCTATGTGCCCCATCTACATGTGAAATGAGATTCCGAGCTGGTAATCAAACAGGTTAATGGGGACTACATCGTTAGGAAGCCAGAGCTTGTCCCATTGCTAGAGTACACCCTCCACCTAATGGCCCAGTTCTCTTCTCGACCAGAGGTTACCCATGTCCCACGGTCACAGAACGGTCAAGTAGACGCCTTGGCTGGCTTAGCCGCGTCGCTCGCAGAACCCGAGGAAGATGATTTGATCATACATGTGGCACACCGGAGAGTCATTTCCCTCGTCACCCACGAAGACAATGATGGCCTACGGGTAAGTCATCTCACTGCCGGACCCTCCACGTCAAGGGTCCCGGGTTCATCAGACGTAGTGGTTGAAGCCACTCCCAACTGGAGGGCACCTTTTGTCGAGTATCTCCAAAATGGTCTCCTCCTGGACGACCGGGCTG
Source organism: Viscum album (assembly GCA_963277665.1). Lineage (NCBI taxonomy): Eukaryota > Viridiplantae > Streptophyta > Magnoliopsida > Santalales > Viscaceae > Viscum > Viscum album. The sequence continues at coordinate 468,260,118 of OY728123.1, read as the reverse complement.
GGCGCGAGCGAATTCGACGCTGCGCGCCACAATTTACCCTCCAGAGCGGCCCCAGTCTTGAACAGATCCTTTATAAGTGGAGTTCCGATGTTATTCTCCTCCATTGAATCCAAGGAGTAGAGATACCTCATGTTATGCGAGAGGTTCACGCCGGTTCCTGTGGCGCCCATCAAGCTGGGCCGAAGCTGTCCCATCAAATCCGGAGGTTGGGGTACTTCTGGCCCTCTATGATCCACGATTGTATTGGGTATACCAAGAGATGCCACGCATGACAAGTTCATGCCAACTTCCTGCATCGTCCGCCGGAGCCCCTCCACCCCACCAAGTACTCTTGGCCATTTGCGGTATGGGGACTTGATGTAGTGGGACCGTATCCACTGGAAACAGCCCACCGGTATAGGTTCATCCTGACTACTACAGATTTCTTCTCCAAGTGGGCAGAAGCAGTTCCGCTCAAAGTGGTCAGGGCCCGTTCCATCGTTGACTTTGTGAGCTCCAATATTTTCCACCGGTTTGGAGTCCCTCACGCCATCCTCACTGATAACGGCACCAACTTCCGAGCAGCTGAACTAAAGAAATTGTACACCAATTACGACATCCTTTTGAACCATACCTCCCGCTACCATGCACAGGCAAAAGGAAAGATCGAGGCATTTAACAAAACCCTCTCTAACATTCTGCAGAAGATGGTTGGTCAGAACAATAAATGTTGGCTAGAAAAGCTCCCCAATGCCCTCTGGGCTTATCGGACGATGACTCGCAACTCTACCCAGGTGCCCCCATATTCCCTGGTGTATGGAGCTGAGGTCGTCCTACCCATTGAGATCCAGCTGCCATCGTTACACACTGCAGTTTATGATCACCAGACATCAGATGAGGTAGCCGAAATCCATCTAGCGGAATTAGAAGCACTGGACGAGAACCGGCTTCATGCCCTGCACAATCTGGAAAGGCATCAGGATAAGATAGCGAGGGCCTTCAACAAGAAGGTTCGTCTCCTTACTTTTCTACAGGGCGACCTGGTACTGGCCCTTCGAGCGCCAATGATTCCCGGTAGGAAACCGCCAAAATTAGATCCCAAATGGGAAGGACCTTATATCATCCATAAGGTTTACCCCAATGGATCATACTCCTTGGTGACCATGGATGGAGAGCGTATAACCCCTCCCACCAATGCCAAGTTCCTCAAGTGATACTTTACCTAGGGAAAAAGGGTCATGCATGACCCAAAACTGCAAAATGGTCCCGCATGACTTTAAACTGCACGTTATGGTCATGCACGACCTTAAACTGCATCTTCATCCTGCAAGACGATAAACTGTAAAAGGGTCCCGCAGGACCAAAAACTGCACGTTATGGTCCTGCACGACCTTAAACTGCATCTTCGTCCTGCAAGACGATAAAATGCAAAAGGGTCCCGCATGACCTTAAACTGCACGTTATGGTCCTGAATGACCCTAAACTGCATCTTCATCCTGCAAGACGATAAACTTAAAAAAATGGTCCCACATGACTTTAAACAGCACATTATGGTCCAAAACGACCTTAAACTGTAAGGTCCTGCACGACCTTAAACTGCATCTTCATCTTGCAAGATGATAAACTGCAAAATGGTCCAAGATCTATGAATTTAAACTAAGATCTCCCCCCGTCCTTACTGCAAGACGTTAAACTGCAAGACAGTCAGGCCTTCCTGACCGAGGCTCCGCCTCAGGCCCCTTGGCCTCCTTGGGCCCCTGTCCCCCTGTCTTCACCACGAGACGTTAAACCGCAAGCTGGTCAGGTCTCCCTGACCGCGGTCCGGCCTCAGGCCCCTTGGTTTTACCCGAATTACCCTCTTGTGGGATTGTATGGTATGGTGTTGGATTATGTCCTCATTCTTGTCAGATTACTTGTCGTACCTTACATATCCCCAAATGAGATGTATCCCCATCCCGCATGATGTTAAACTGCATCCCAAGAACTACGTGTGGCTGGATTCCCATCTCAATGGGATACGTAGGAACGCTCGGACGTCTCGTCTTCATCCCAGCCCCAATATTTTCTCTTCCAATATCCCCTCTGGTAATAGTTTCCTTGGAGGATCTTTGTGTAGTAGGGAGTAGGCTTTGTTGTCCCCGATCATGAAACCCCACTCACACAAGGATTGTAAGGGTCACACCATGTGCCGACTCCCGTTCTTCTATACTCCCACGTCCTCACCGCATGACGCTAAAATGCATGGCCTTTCAAGAACTACGTATGGCTTGATTCCCATCCTAATGGGATACGTAGGAACGCCTAGACATTTCGTCCGTTGGCCCAGCGCAAAAGCCAAAATCTTCCCCTCGAGTCAAGACATGGCAGGGTGCACACCTTTTCCCCAACTCACATCGAGAAAGCCTCGACCCGGCTGCACATCCCCCCTGGAGATGTTTTCCTCTTTCGTGGATGGATACAGCTATGCCTCACCCACTCCTTGACTGGGATTCCATCATCATTCACAGCCGGAGGAACCCCCAAGAACGGCCTGGATACTATGCCCAAGGGCTCTCCTACCATTACGGGCCAACGCCCCCGAGGGTTTTCAAGCTACAAGCCGATACAAGCCCCTCGTTGCGAGTTTGGTCAGCGGTCGACGCTCATTTGTTGCTCCCATATCGGGTCACCATGGGGACGCTGTGTTTCGAACATGGTCAACATCGTCTTGGATCTTCGGGTCCACCCCGAGATATCCCAGACATCGAGTGTCGTGATTCATTCTACCCCATCCTGAAGTGGCGAATTTATTCCTGGGTGGTACTAGCGATCGGGCCCACGACCCCGATTCCCCAAAGGGGTGTACGGTGTGGTGTGGGACTACGCCTTCATTCACGTTGGGATAATGTACCACGCCGTACGCATCCCCTTACGAGGCCCATACTTAGGCCCCTTGGCCTCCTCGGTTCCCTGACCCCCCGTCCTCATGTAAGACGTCAAACTGCAGATTAGTCAGGCCTTCCTGACTGATGTCTGACCATTTGGCCCCTCGGCCACCTCGGGTCCCTGATCCTCTTCCTCACTGCAAGACAATAAACTGCAAGCAGGTCGGGCCTTCCTGACCAATGCCTAACCATCAGGACCCTTGGCCTTTCCGGGCCCCAGCCCAGGTCCTCTCTTACAGAAGTGTATGGTGTGGCGTGCTTGATTCCAATCCTCATGGGATACGTAGGACCACCTGAATGTCTAGGATTCAGGTCCATCCCCATATCTCAGAAATCTTCATCCCATCTTGGCCCCTTGGCCAACACTTCCTCCATTAGAGGATTATATGGCGTGGTGTGGGATTATGTCCTCATTCACGTCGGTCTCGTAATGACCACGCCATGTACCTCTCCTTACTAAGCTGTTTCGTCGATCCCTTTTCGGCGGCTCACCAATGTTCCTAAGAGTACTCTGGTTTATTACCTAGAATGCCTAGTTTTACTCAAACACATCTGCTCCCGCTCTCCAGGCTTTGTGTATCCCTGCATCAGGGCTTTCATCATCTTTCACACCCGGAGGGACCCCCAAGAATGGCCTGGATACTACGCCCAAGGGCTCTCCTACCGTTACGGGCCAACACCCCTGAGGGTTTCAGACAACAAATCGATAAAATCCCGCATTGCGAATATGGTCAGCGGTCGATGCTTGTTTTCTGTTCCCACCTCAGGCTAACACGATATGGAAGCTGTGTTTCCACCATGGTTAACAGTTTTCCTCTATCGCCACGCCAACCCATTAAGCCCATAATGTCAGGTACACAATTCACACCCTTCATCAATTCATCATGTCCAAGTAGAGTCTCAGAACCCTAGGTACTTTTCCTCAGTGCACATCCGCGCGTTGGGGGAACAAGCCGCGTCAAAGGTGTCCTTAGGGGCTCTATGTCGACTCCCCTTTTATGGACACCCCAAGTATTGCGATAAGGAATCCCCCCCTTGTTTCCCACACCGAGTTTAACTGACATGGGCTTAGGGATCATGTTGAAATCTGTGCTTACTCGGGAAGTTGTCACCATCTTTTGTCCGAGTTCTAAGACCATAATCTAAGATTCTCATCTGGAACTACGTTCATCTTGATTACCATCCTAATGGGATATGTAGAAATGCCCAGACCCCTATCTCTGGGTCCAGCTTGAGTTCGGAAAATTCAATTCTTTGGTCCTGCCTTCAGGACCCCGACTACGGGACTGCATGGCGTAGTGCAGGATTATGTCCTCATTCATGTCGGGTTTGTAATAGCTGCACCACGCACACCCCCGTTCTGAGAGTTAGCCCTCCTATTCCTTGTCCAACATGACATTAAAAGGCACCCTTCAGAACTACGTGCTGCTTGATTCCCATCCTCATGGGATACGTAGGACCACCCGGACGCCCTGTCTTTGGGTACCGCCCATTTAGGGAGCTAGTCACTCCCCCTGTTTCACCACTTACCTCTATATATTCCCCTCGGCCTAATGTCTCCCTCTCCGAATGGCGTACAATGTGATGTGGGATCATGTCTCCATCATTTGTGTTTTAACACTATGCACATTCACTGCCTAGCATCGTCTCTGATACGTCTGCGCTGCATGACGATAAAATGCATGCTTGGTCCTATCATACAACCGTAAACTGTGACATTTTTGTCATGGATGCATGACGAAAAACGGCACTGCATTGTGGTGACCTTGTTGTAGAGGACATCATGTTGGGTATTGGTCATGTGCCATGCCATTTGTCAACTCCCATCACGGCTTGATCCTTGTGGCGACATCACGGCCTACTATTCTAGGCCTGTCGCTTCACAAAAAAACCATTCATATTAGAGAACAAACAAGATTTATCAAATTTCGCATCTTTTAGTGCACGGTCCATGACCGCACTCCCATTTTCCCCTGGCACTGGTACCTTACCATGCCACCTTTCAGAACTACGTATGGCTTGATTCTCATCATTATGAGATATGTAGGAGCACCCAGGAACTTCCCCGCAGGCCTAGCCTAACCTTTCTGTTCGGTCCCTCGACTCGAGAATTTCCCCAGAGAACACATGGTAAGTAGAGATTAGGCCCTCCTTTACATCGGGTTTTGTTTCCATGCGTCCCCTGCTCCCTTTACCCATTTATGGTCTAAGGTCCATCAAGAATTACGTGAGGCTTGATTCTCATCCTTATGAGATACGTAGGAGTGCCAGGGCACTTCTTCCCGGGCCCATCCTAACTTTCTCTTTCGGTCCCTTTACCAAAAACCTCTCCTAAGGGGGTCAGGTGGCGTGATATGGGATTACGTCCTCATTCACGTCAGGTTTTTCATCGCACCGTACACACCCCCTATTTCCATTCACGCCTGGTGTTTGAGTTTCTCCACCATGTGCCTCTTATGTCTCCTCCCATCCACGGTCCGAATTCTACGACCCTAAACTAAGATCTCCATATGGGAAAGGAATCTTCTCCCTCTCTCTAATATGTCTCGTTGTCATATTCAGATGTGTTTAGACAAAGAGCCCGAAGTGTGGGACTTTCATACGGACATTCCCTTCGTCCCACGACCAAGCTTCGTGAGCTCGCTATTTGGATCCTCATCCTCTTCCACATCCAAAAGGACCCTCGAACGACATGGATAGGCTTAAGGGCTCTCCATGAATGCTAGACCTAAGGGCCCTCCAATCGTTTCGGGCCAACGTCCCTACAGATATTTGACAACATTTGGGACATGGTCCCGTGTTTCAAACAAGGTCAACGGTCAACCCTCATTTGTTTGTCCCCATTCTAGGCTAACGTGAAAGGAGGTAGTGTTGCGAACATGGTCAGCAGTTATCCTCCATCGTCACGCCGCCATCATTGTGATCTGAATCTCGAGTGCCATGATTCACACATTTCCACATCCACATGTTCAAGTGGAATTCCATCATACTCGGCTCTTTCTCTTCGCACATCTAGGTGAGCTAAATGATCGTGCTAGTGTCATTGGGCCAGTATTCACCGAGCGTCCCTTTTCCCTAACCTTCCCCTTTTGTGTCGGGAAATTCCCACCACTACTGCTTGTTTCCCACACCGAGCACGACTCACGTGGGCTTAGTAGTTTTGGCAGGATGTGTACCAACACAGTCGGGCTGCTCCTCATCCCGCATGACGTTAAACTGCACTTCCAGAACTACGTATGGCTTGATTCCCATGGGGTACGTTGGAACGCCCCACCACTCTGCTTCGGGCCCAGCTTAATCCTCACTCTTGGTCCCTCGACCTGAAGAGTTTCCTCCGGGGGTATGTGGTGTGATTTGGACTCCAATTCCTCATTCACGTCAGTTTCATATCTACTGCACCACACGCTCCCTGGGATATTACCTTTTATTCCGCGTCCTATCATTTGACGTTAAACTACAGAAGTCCATGTGTCCTCAACACATGACACTAGACTACGGTTCTACCCTGAACTAGTTCAGGATGCCCCAAGATCCCATTGGGAAGCGGCAGGCCCCCTCTCCAGAGAGGCCCTGTCCCAAAGAAGGAAGGATCCATGGCCAAGCCAACGCGCCCATCTGGCGTACTCCCACCACAGTGGTGTAACTACCTAAGTGCTGGATTCTGTTCGGACAAACCATCCCTCCATATTCCACGCTTTGTGTGCCCCTTATTTGGACCCTCGTCCCCTTTCATCTCTAATGGGACCCCCTAACTGCCTGTTCTGATGCCGCATCGGCTCACCTACCATCCTGGGCCAATGTTCCAGAAGACTGGTCATGTTTGGAAGGACCCCCTAACAGTATGGATGTTTGAACTACGGTCCGCCAACTGTCCTGGGACAACATCCCGAAGGATTGATCAACAAAATTTGTGACATGGTCTCGTGCTTCGAACATGGTCAACGGTCGACCCTCATTTGTTGTCCCCATTACAGGCTAACGCAGTAAGGATACCGCTTCTCCTCCATGGTTAACGGTTGTACCTTATTATCATTCCATCCCCATAGTGTTCCGAATCTTGGGTATCGTGATTCACACTTCCCATTTTCATCTGTTTGGACCGATTTCAGCACCCCTGGCGTTGCACCGTTCGTGCATAAGAACACACTGAAGAAACGGTAATTCGGCTATCCTGAATGTTCCATCTCCAGTCAAGCCTCTCCCATCTTTCGGAAATCTGGACTGGTAATCCGAATCCCGGATGCCTGGAGCATGGTCTCCACTCCTTTGTTAGGTGGGATGAGAAGGAAACTATCTCCTGTTTCTCACATTGGGCTCGACCCACGTGGGCTTGGGGAATTGTCGCCGAACGTCCCGCAAACATTGTAGGGATGTAACAAGGTGATTCAAACAGAGGAAATCATGCGTGCTACATCATTAAAAACAAATAAAGGAAAATTGAAGCACAAAAGTACCAATAAAAGGTTTTTGGTTTGTTACAATACCCGGGGGTTGACTCCCCCCATGGACGGGTTGACCCCGTCAAAATAGCGTTGCAGCTCCGCCACCCGTTGTCTTGTGGCGTCTAAGGCTTGCTGCCGCTAACTCAGCTCCCGCTCCTCCTCAGCAGCGGTGGGGCGCAGTTCGTCAGCCTTGGCTTTGGCCCTCTCTACGCCAGCTTGAACGGCATCCATCTTTCCAAAGGCCTGCCTAATAAGCTCTTTTGCCTCTGCTAGCTGGGCCTTCAACCATGAGACCAGCTCAGATTGTGCATTAAGAGAGACTGAAAGCTCATCTGCCCGGGTCTGCATCTGTTGGACCTCGCCTTAAGCCTCCTAGAGCTTCTTGAAGTTGGTCGCCTTCCTCTACTGCCAGCCCATGCTGATCCCACGATCATGCTCCTGGATCTTCTTAGCCATAAGATATTGGATGAGTGCGTGAGGACGTTGGGAATCCACTAACCCAGCGCACAGTTACCTCAACCGCGAGCGGAGTCTATCCATTTCGGCCAGCCATTTCTCTTGGGGGGTGTCCTTGATGAAGCGCATGATCAACTTCCACGACCGGCGGTGGACTATGCTGCTGTCTTCCTCGCCGTTTCATCCCAGTCTGTGCGATTGGCAGGCTCGTACACGGGATACACCCGCATGAAATCCTCGGCAGGATCAACATCTGGTGTTTAATCTAGTACAACACCTGGCTCCGAAGTAGGCGTGACAAGACTGGGACCGACCGGTTGATCCTCTTCCTCGGATTCCACCTCAATGACTTCGGGTACGACCCTGCTAGTGGTCCCGCCAGTGATGATGTGCGTCGCAGCTTGAGGATATGGGGGGACATTCTCCACCATCATCGGCATGCCCCTAGGTGGGATGCCACCAAACATCCCGACCAGTCTTGCAGCAGCAGCCCACGCCAGTCAGAGAACTGTACGACAAAGAGGGACATAAACGTTAGTTGGCAGGCATAGTCTACATATAACGACTGGGAAACCGGTAGAGGAGACTTACGGAGATCGACCTCTTGGTGCTGCTCTTGAGCCGGTACTGATGGAACCCCGAGGTGAGGCCCTCCGTATACTGTCGGAAGGTCTGGAGATTCTGGAGGAGCCACCTCGGGTGCTTTGGTCCCACCAGATGCGGAACTGGACGCAGCCATATGCGCGGGTTATGAAGGTCCCACATCATCACCCGCCAAGGGGTGAGAATGACGCCTGTGAACAAGTTCCTCCTACATGGCTCAAACATCGGTGAGAAGTCCATAGTGACCCAAGAACGGATCGTAAGGAAAGAAGATCAGAATGCTACCTCAAGAGCCTCCACGAAATCGTCGGAATCTGAGACCTGATCTCCAACCTCGCCCTCCTCTAACGGGCTCCCTCCTCAAGCCTAATACTCCCGAGAGCAGTCATCTGATTCTTATGGTAGGGGGAAGCGCTCCCTCAGATCAGAAGCCGATAACTGTGGGGGGACCGTTCGATTCAGCAGTACCCTCACCCGGTCTGTCACTGGGCAAGGTACACCACTAGAGTGAACGTAATCCTCCAACTCATCCAGGTATTGCTCTGCCTCCGCCGGAGACACCATGAATCCAGCCCGGACTGGGCCTATGCCCGGTAATTCCATCCCGAGGAGATTCAGGTGGGCCCATATCTCGGGTGGGCTGAGGAATTGCCGGTTGACATCCCAAACTCCCCAGGCTTCCGAGAAGACATCATCCTCTGCCATGTCGATGTGATGTAGCCGCTTCCCTGGAGCCTGAGTGGATATCCTACAAAATCCCCTCGGTGGATGCCCCTTCGGATGGCCCTACTCTTCCGGAATCACCGGATCCACCACTTCTACCATACCCTCGGCCGATGCGGGTCGCACCGCCATGGCAGCCCCGCTAGCGTGAGCGGCCCTAGCTGCCCTCCGACCCCGACCTCGGGATAGGGGAGGCCCACCGTCACCGACCCGAATCGTTGGTTGCTTCAACATCTCCCCTGGGTAAGCAGCCTCCCAACTAATGGCATACTTTCTCACCAATCCGAAAGCGGCGGTGGATGGAGGCAATGCAATCCGCCTCTTCCCATCTTCCCGTGTAAACATGAACCACAGCTGACTCATCACACAGGGGTGCTCCTCATGACGCACCTCCCAGAAGACCTGCGGGGTCAGCTGCTGGAGGCACCAGAACTGCCTCGCAAACCAATGCGGGGTGTACGGTTCGTAGAGTGGCTCACGATCTATCCGTGCCACCAAAACTCCACCTCGAAAGGCCAGGAGGTAAGCCTGATGTTCTTCCGTTCCCCGCCCGTCATCAGTAAGTATCCCCGTCGGCAATGGAAAGGGGTAGAAATTAAACTCATCCGCCCTCCACACCCGATTCAGTACCATCGGCATGGCTAGTCTGAATGGGAAGCTCCAAACCGAGTTCAGGATGGAGGGGTGGAAGTTCGATCCCGACAGCGAAATGGGGTTTGGATACTCGTAAATACCCCTGATGTGCGCTACGATCCACCCGTACAGGGGGTGGAAGGTCCCACATATCCTTGGCGGCTTCTTTCCCTCGCTAATGTGCCGCAACATTCTGTACATTTTGGAGAGAATTGGAATCCCCAGATTGATCCGCTGCCCCATGGCCAACATGGATGCCATAATAAACGAGCTGGGCCGCACCCCCATGCTTATATCCCTCACCGGTAGGATCCAACCACAGATGAGAGCCGCGATGAATGCCGCCAGCCTAACTATCGGCTGTTGTTCAGTACTGAAACTGAAATCCCAAGTCTTCCATTAGCTGTCATCCAAGACCCGCCAATACGACTGCCCCTTGCCCCGTTGGGCCGCCCTCGGACAAGTTTGAGGCCTCGGAGGGAACTCTCGATTCTCTGTGAAGTTTAGGAAGCATTTGAACCATCTCCTAAAGTGGACATCCCTCACTGCCTCCTTGTCCTCTCTAGGTACGAGTTCCATCAGCGCTGACTCCAGTCGTGACATTTTCTCTGTATCCTCCCATGCGCTGATGACGGGGAGGAATTCATCATACATGGCCCCCAATATCGGAACCCCAGAAATCTGGTGGACATCCCACAGGCTGATGCCACCTCCCCGTGATGCAGGTGAAAGGTATTGGTCCTAGACGACCATCTGCTCAGCAATTCTGGCATCAGTTGCTTCGGATGGTAAATGTGAAATTGGGAGGCCCATGCTACCTCATACAACCCCACTCTCCTCATCTTGGCCCCAAACTCCTCACATGAGGCACCTACCCAGTAGGCCCATGCCCAGTCATCAGTGAAGTTGCCGCCCTGGCGCAGGTCCCACTCATCGGACCATCCCTTCTTCGAATCCTACAAAGATGCCTTCAGCAAGGTACGATAGAGAGGAGGATACGTCTCCGATTGCAGTGGCCTCCCGTCGATATCGTTCACATGGTTGTAGAGACAGTCAGCGGTGACGGCTGTGAAGTTCTCCTGTGTGTGACCATCGGCCGCCCTGAACCATTGGTGCTAGCATGGTGTGCTCCTGAACCAGCAAGCTAGTTCGTCCCTACCCGCCTCAGGGATGAAGACGTCATCCCTCAACACAAAGCCGTACAATGGAAGCTTCTTGCACTACGGATAATCCTTTTGACCCTCCGATAGCAGATCTGTCAAAGAAGTGTGGTCCGAATGGCTTCGGACCATCTCCCCAAGGCCTGGACGGTTGTCCATCTCATCCTGACAGGCAGCATCTGCAAGCACCCCCAATACAGCCTCTTGATGAGCCATTTCAATTTTAGACCTCATAAAACAATCTATTCAGAACGGATCGCGAAGATGGATAGTGAAGCTGGATCGCGAAGCCCGATCTTGAAGGTTGGTCACAAGACCAAGCCGCGAAGTCCGGCCCATACCGATAAGTAGAAGTTCTCTTGGCGCAGATGCAGAGCGGGGACCCGCGGTTCGCCGCGAAGCTCGATTCGCGGAGGGCTGTCGTGGAGTATGCAGATCTTCGCGAAGTCGAGAGCACAAAAAGAAAAGAAAGTCATGTGAAGACAAAGGAGGTTGACCCCCCCTATTTATAGGCGGTGACCCAGGAGCATCGCGATGTGCCTCACCCATGAGGAGCCTTGCGGCACGTCCAGATCCGTGGCCCCGGTCAGCACCGCGGGCCTCCTTCGTAAATCCGCATTTCGAACCGCCGAAAATTTTGGCGATTTTCCCTCAGACTTCGACCCTTCGCCCTCTGCAGCTCCAATTCTGAGGGGGGGGGGGGCATTTGTTGGTGCCAAAATATTTCGCGAAAGGAAGGGATGAAAAAGAAGGCGGGCACACTACCTTGCGAAGCACCGTCGCAAAGCACCATCGCGAAGTACCGACGCAAAGCACCCCGAGCATCATGGTCTCGCGAAGCTCCGGAGGCGGTAACTCTCCGCGAACGCATTTGAAGTTCGCGAGCCCGCTGCGAAGCTCCCGAGGCGGTAACTCTCCGCGGACGCCATTGATGTTCGTGAGCGCGCCGCGAAGCACTTGAGGCGGCGCGCGAGTTCTGCTTCACGGCACCCCTTGCCTATAAATACTGGACTCCCCCTGAGTCCCAAGGACGGACAATCCGAACTTTCGGCTTCTCCTCTCCCGAATCACGAAGCACCCTTTTCCCCGGGAATCATGAGCTCCGCGAGGTATTTCTACTTCGCGAGACTCCTTTGCTTGGTCTTGTTTTGATCCCCTCTTTCGAGAGGGATTCCCTTCGTGAAGCTCAGGGGAATTCGCAAAGGAAGGGGATTCCCAAGGGAACCCGGTCCGCCGCGGAGCACTTATGCTTCGCGAAACACCCAACCCATACTAGTGATCCCTATGCTAAGGCAGGATATATACACATCGCGAAGCACACTGCTTCGCAACACCGTACTTCGCGAGGCACCCCTTCTTCGTGATGCAGTGCTCCGCGAATACTGTTCCACTTTGCGAAGCACCCTCCAGTCACAACTATGCGATGTGATAAGGCCATGACACTCTTCTTCGCGAAGCACACTCCTTTTCTTGGCAATTCCTCTTCTCGTGCGACCCTCCAGGTTTTCACGATGTGATTTCAAAGTCCCATGGACAATACCACTCGTAGCATTGCTTCGCCTAATTCTTCTTTGCCTAGGCACGCTAACGGATATTGCTTCTTCGCATAGCCACGCTAACGTGGACCCCTCGATGGTTTTCTCCACACCCCCTTGACCACGGCCTTACTGGTACCTTCCCTTCCCCAAGGACCAGAGGGTACCGATTATGTATGTCCTAGGGGTGCAGAGTGAACCCACCTCGTCTGAGCTGCATGACGTTAAACTGCCAAGCATCACATCCTCAACACATGACATTAAACTGTAACCCAACCTCGTGCTTCGCACGCAGGGTCCCCCCAGCTCGAACATTTTATACGCCACTCGTATCCACAGGAGTGGAATCACCCATCCACAAGGGATGATATCCTCCTTATTGGAGTGACGTATGTTCATAGGAGAAGGGAAACCCTAGTTCCCCAACGGATGGTTGCACCCCTGCATCTCCGTACTTCCCCACTACCAAGGTTAGTGGAGGGCGTGATAGGGATGAGGCACCTCTCATCATTGGTCCCGAGTCCCTCTTTCGCTGCGCTTTTCCGCACCTCGGGCCTCCATCCTGGAGTAAGTCCCAGCACCATGGGCCGCCTAATGCGTAAGCCCCTCTTCGCTTCTCACGGACGCATCCTTCGCGATGTGATCATCAGGTCCTTGCAATCTCTTGTTTCTCACACCGAGCATGACTCAGGTGGGCTTAGAGTGAGCACCCAACCTGACCCCCACCCTCAGCGAACAACGAGGACTTTGATCCATGTCAAGGCATGGTACGTAGGAAGCCTCCATGAGGTTCAAGCCACATTACACGGTCATTCATTCACGTCGAGTTTTGCCCCCGTCCCACATGACGATAAACTGCATGCCCTAATCCAGCATGACTTTAAACTGCATTCCAATCCGACGGCAAGCCATTATGACCAACCCGAACTACGAGGACTTTGATCTATGTCAAGGAATGGTATGTAGGAAGTCTCCCAGAGGTTCAAGCCCATCTCCCATCGGACCAAGGTCCCTCATTTACGTCGGTTTGCCGACACCCACCGCCCGTCGTTCATTTACGATAGGGTTCACTACCGTCCCGCATGACGTTAAACTGTATTCCATAAATCCCTTGAACTATGAGGTCTTTGATCCATGTCATGGCATGGTACGTAGGAAACCATCCCAAGGTTCGATCCCACCACTAGTGGACCCACGGGTCTAATTTCACGCCGGTTCACCGATGAAACCCATTGAACTACGAGGTCTTTGATCTATGTCAAGGCATGGTACGTAGGAAGCCTCCACGAGGTTCAAGCCCACCACCACTAGGACCCTCCTGGTCCTCCCCATTCACGTCAGCTCGCTGATGATGCCCATAGGACCAAGTTACACCATCGTGCCAGTCCACCAGCACCATCCCGAACTACGCAGACTTTGATTCCCTGCAACAGGGATATGTAGGAAGCCCTTTTAAGGCTCAAGCCCAACTTCACCGTTACCCTTGCGATGGTTCCTTGCCATTACACCCCCACTTCTTTCATCCATCCACCATCCACCCTGATCCTCGCCCGAACCTACATATCCCGGTGAGACCATGTCGATATACTCCTCTTCACAACCACCCTTGGGCTGGACCCGGTATCGGCATCCCTTCAAGGGGAATCCCTCAATCCAATCTGTTCTAGCTAATGCTCTGATCGGGTTGATCCATCTCCGCTAGACGTTAAACTCGTGGCCTACCCTGTGTTAAACACGGTAAGCTGTGGAAAACCTCAGATATGTGTCTATGGTATATAATTCCTCATGCTCGAGAAGCCCTATGACCAGGGATAATAGACAGACATTCCAGGTTCCCCAGCATCAAGACACGCTACTGATGCCTCAACATGACTACTCCCCTGACTGAAGGTTGTTGCCTTGATTGGACCCTTTGGAATGTCCCGATAGAAGCTGTGTAATTAACCAGCATCCATGGAAACATGGCACTGGGAAGAGTTTCACAAACTACGTACTAAATCTATGAGGGAGACCTGGATTTGGTGATGAGTTCTGAGGAGGAATCCACAGAAGGAAGAACCGACATCCCATCATCCCGTTTCGATCAAGGAGCAGACATCCCTGAATAAGGAGTGATTGCCACCCGCCTTTGGAAAGCGGGAATGTGGGGCAACAAGCACAGCGCGTCCTCCTCCGTGGATGGACGGATGCGCGCACCCCGACGAAAGAGTCGGAAACAGTTACATTAATATATAAAATTCATTGATAATACCATCCATTGAAACTAAATCAATGCATAAATTACAATCATTAAAAATATTTATCATTTGATGAATATTTTTAAAATAAAATTAATAAAATTATTTTATCATTTATTATCCTACAATAAACAAACACTGGGAAGTTCTAATGAACAACTCTGAATTTAATAGAGTATATGGAGTTCATCACTAAGCACAGAAGGGAATATAATATCTAGAGACTCTACTATATATTTACTATTTTAAATAAATTTAATACAATATATATCTTGTAATTCATGGAAGAACATGTTATCTTGCAACAAATGCAATCGATACTTTCCTTGATAGCCAGAATTATATGAAAGATCAACCTTCCTTGATAGTTTTCACTACACGTAAGACCATGTTTCACCAAATAAAAATGTATTGTTAAAATATAATTATCTAATGTAATATTATATAAATTATTTGTTATGTTTGAGGTTTAGAATAATATTATCTTAATTCTTACAATTTATGGATTATATAATATAAAATGAATTCACTGGTACCAATTAATGAGAAACGAAAATAAGAACCAATTGGATAAAAAATGAAATATTATTATTTTAATGCCTCCAAAGGGTTTTCCAAAAAAAATATTTAATTACATTAATTTATTAATTTTAATGAAATATATTTGTTATATATTAAATAAAATATTTTTTATTCTTATCAATTATGTTCCACATGCATAAGATTTGAACAGACCCAATATCGTACATAAAAACCTATATTCTTATAAATATAATTTTACCACCTGTTAATTGAAAAAAAACATTCAATCTGAGTTTCAAAAAATTAATTTATTTAACATGTCAAAATAAACATGATATTTGATTTAGAAACATATGAATTAGTATAGATTTTATTTTCAATATTTTTCTGAAACATGTAATTTTTATTGAAAAGTTGAAAACTGAATTTTAATTCATAGACAATTCTTCATGTAATTTATTGTAAATTATAAAATAAACTATTAAATTTATTTAAATTTTATTTAAAAAATAATTTTATAAATTAATTTAATTTAGCTCATTGGAATAAATTTCACCTTGAAGTTAACTGCACAAATATATCAATCCATTTGACATTTTTTCTTTAAAACCCTTCATTTCCGTCCTTCCCATAGGTTGCTTTTAAAAATAATTTTTCCACTCATATGAATAGAATTTATAAAATGGATTAAATATTTCTAAGAAGAAGAATTAATAATTTATAATAATGTATCCTTAGTTTTTAAGCACATATATTTTCCATATTGATTAAAATTAATTACAATGATTACGGTTGAATTAAGTTTAATATGGGACTAATCGTTAAATATAAAGCCCAAAATGACATATAAACATGTACAGAAGATTTTGGATGATCATATTTGTAATTTATCCTCTCATGTGTCTAATTTTATCATTATTTGATCTAATTCCAACATGAAATTTTTTTATGGAATTCCTTTATCCAAATATTACAAGAGTTTCACTCCTCCTTAACAATAAGACGGTCCCCTATCCTCTATCATCCCCGAACCTCTCATAAAAATTTGGATCAAAACATATATTCCCAAATATAACATCAAAATCCATCCCCTAATTCTAGAAGCCTCCCCTTGGGAAAAAATAATTCTATTCAAGCCTTTGGTTCAACCGAAATTGAGTTACCTACATAAGTTGTAACAAATGTCCTCAATATATTTTGTTTTATATCAATTTTCAAATCAATAACGTATTATAATTTTATTCTTGTCTAATATTAAGAGTATACATAACATAATAGTCCTTATTTATTCTAATGGTTAGACCTATACACACACAAACTCTATATAATTGGTAAAAAACTTTTAATTTCTAAGTACGACGAACTATCACCTTGAGAAATGAGCATTGTACATTTTTCCATTACCAACATTCATGGTTTTCCATTATAATGGAAAATATATTTATTATATGATATATGTGATATTTATTATGTATTTATTATTCTCTAATTAATTTACAACATTTATATTTATACATTCTATTTTTTGTAAAAAAATAACATCTTTTGTAGAAGTATGTACAACAACCCCCTCCAAACGATCTGAATCATTCACGAGATACATGGAATGTATAAACAATGGTTTTAATTAGAAATATGTGACATTTAAAAAATATACATTACATTAAGGAAATGAATACCTGTTCGTAAATATAATATATATAATTTTATTTATTACCCTTTGACACACATTAAAAGGGATAATGTTATTCGTGGACATGTGGACTTCCCCCTCTACAACAAGATGTGATTACTTTATTAAATTACGATAATTATATATAAAAGATTAAATGAATTATTAATTAAGTAATTATGATATATTAATCATTATATAAATATATGGTGTTACTTACCTTATTTCCATAACTGTTACTGAAAAATGAGAAGGTTACCCGCACGTACGTATAACCTAGCGTCTCTATGATTGAAACATTGATTTATTTTTCATAACCATATTTATTAATTGGTTAAAAGAGAATAATTAATTAATAAATATAATAATTAAGAAATTATTATTTTTCTTTATAATTTATATATTGACTATTGTGACCATATTCGCTCTACCAAATTTGTCTTGGATAAAAAACCAAATTTGTTTAAAAAACCTGATGTAAACATAAGTGAATAAGTAGTGGTATAAAACAAAGTAATAAGTTAATAAATTTTATGATAACCATGAAAAGGGATCCCAATAAATTATATAGTAAACATAATTTTATATTACAGGATTTTAATGTACATTTATCCAAAAGGAAATGAAAGATAATGGAATTTGTCTCATTTTACATTCAATTGAGACTCATTTGTTGTTATTCATGTAGTTTCTTTTATATGGTGTATATATTTATATTTTAAATGTAATATCATGAAACTATTTAATTTCATGATAGTTTAAGTTTCATGTAATGTTATTACTTCATAGAGAGTATGATTCAAATTTTTCAGTGTTATACATGACACTTTGGAATGATTGAAAAATTTTCTCCTCAATAATGGATTTAATGCTAATATTTTCTATTTGAAATAAATTTGTGATTGATACAATTATATTGAAACAATCCATAAATTTTTGTGCACCTCATTTTTTATATATGGTGTACACTATGTCAAATTGTTATATTATAAAATTACCTATTCATTCTTCCTTATATTTTTAGTTTCAATTTAAACTATCCCATAAAAGGGGATTTGAGTTAATAGTTTCTAAGGGTTAAATAAATTGATAATCCAATTTATTTTCATTGGGTTATATTACTTTATATTTTTTATTAATACTATATTATTATTTATATAATGAAATTTAATATATATTGATGTATCTAGTCTTCTATATGTGGATCTATAGTGGATACTCAAAATCTACTCTGTGATTGATTCTCACTCCAACATTATAATCATTTCAAGGGTTTACTTAACAATCTCATGTTGATCAGGATTATTCACAAGTAAATTAATATAAAAGGAAATTATTTTATCTTAAACTCTTAAATTTTCTCCTCCTATGGCAATTGAATCCTTTTATTATGTAATAGTAATATTTTCTCCTTATTTGATAATCAAAATGTTTAGATAAATTTTTATGTAAACCAATCATTATTTATCTCTTTAATCACATAACCTACTTTCATTTAAAATATAAATTTTCTATAACCTTTTAGAAATATTTTTCAGAAGATTTGGAAAATATATTTTTACCTTAATTTTTTTTAAATATTATATGGAATCTTCATTTCTCTTTAAAAACAAGTAATTTTCTTAACATTTTTACCATTCAAACAGAATTTTGTTTTAACCTCATATGACAAGTATATTTTTAATAACCTTAATTTCATTGTGGTTTCATTTTATTTTCTACAAGGTTACTTTGTAAATAAAATAATTAAAAAATAATTTAAATTAAATGGGTTTTTAGATGGGTTTTTAAAAGAAAGGAAAATTTTTCCAAGAATTTTTTTAAATGGTCATTCTATTTCTATTCATCAATGATACCAACTCTTTATTTCAATCCACGTTATATATATTTTATTAATATCATAATTATTCATTATTTTGAATGTTTAGGATTCATTTAAATAAGGGTGGAAATTAAATTCACATCCTTGATTCATTTCATAGCCCCCTTGAAATATATAATATCCGAGGATCATTAAAAATAAAATTTCCCTTAATTATACATTTTATTTATCATGGATATTATTATTGAATAAAATGTATAAAATTTTATATATGGTGTCTAATATGTTAATTATTTAATTATTTGGATATATATTGATAATTATATGTTCATTATTAGATATGGAAATTTTATAAGGCATATAATTTTTATTGGTTATCAGATATGAGGAATTCGTTGGACTAGAAATGACGGGTGGAGCCCAGACATTATATATCCCATCGATGCAACAAGCGGTTCTCAAGAGAAAAATAAGATTCATAAATTAAATGGGATTCCATACATAGTTTTAAACTACAATTTGAAATTTTTTTATGATATAGTTTTTTTATGTTCCTCATAAATGAAAAACATTAAGAAATACTTACCTTTATTTAGTTTCAATTATTATTCATTCTTGAGATTTTGCGTCGATATATCTACCGATGAATTTCTTTTTTAGTTCATTAATAAAATGGAATTTTTTTGGTTTTATACGTTACCTTATTTGTTTTTCCTTATATATTTATTTTGACATTATGTGTTTTCATTTTCAATTGATTATTTCTTGTTCACTTACTTTTCATCCAACATATTACATAGCATATCTGTTCATTTATTAACACTACCATGGTGATTTATTCACATTAATTCATTATTTTATCCTCTATTCATTAACCATAATAATAAATTTAGCTATCCATTATTATGTTTCGTTTCCCTAGGAACCCAATAAGTATAATGATGATTTTGTGCAAGTATGTACTTGATGGAATGATGTTATCCTGAATGATATAATTTAGAATAAAAAAATTATATTGAAATTAGTGTATTAATTTACCAAGTTTGTTTCTGGTTTATTGATTCTACTAAACCCTTTCTCATTTGGTATATAATTCTTTGTAATTATGATAATTTTATTAATAATAGATATCATCTCTAAGCTATCTAGGGTCTGGTCAGTACATTTGGTATTAGATAAAGATTAGTGGGAACCAATGGAAATTAATTTGTGAAAATATAAGTCAAATAACATAAAAGTATGGTAAATAATAATTAAAAGAATAGATGACCATCAAGTGATTTTTGTAGGTTATATATTATGTGGCTCTTCCTAGTAATAAGTCTCTGTATAAACAATAGAAGTGGATGTGGTTTTGGCCAAAATTTTTATAAGAGTAAATACTCTGACAAGGTGTTATGAGATTGAATCAGGGTAACCTATGAAATGATAATGATCCTTACTGTGCTAATAGTATAATAATTCTGTGTGATATAATTATGATAATCAATGATTTATTTACAAACCAATATCAATGATTTTAATAGATAATGAAAATGAGTTTCCTAGATTAAACCTCAGGAGTTTTAAATTGAAAATTAGTTTCCATGATTAATAAATTGTAAAAGTAATAATATGGATAAACTATAGATCATTGAATTACCATTGTGGAAAAAAATGGATGATGTATTTATGTGTTAGGGTCACATGGATATCATTAGGTTAAAGGATATTTAGTAATTAATGTTATTTCAAGGATGTATATTAGATTTATTTTTGAAATTATATGAATATGGTTTTAGAAATGGAAAAAATATTATTTGGATGATAACATATATTTTTCGAAAAGGTCATGAGTCTTGAACCAATGATAAAAAGTCGGTAAGGGTTTCTGTCCAACCACCATACTATATAATGTACTACTTAATTTTCCGTTGTATTTAGTTAAACAATTTGATAAAAAAAATTAATCACGAATCATTAGTACCAATTTGGAGGAATAGATATTAATATATTTACAATATCTGTTTGGTAAGATAGTTAAAGAAAATAGTTATAATTTTCTTTCATTTATTGGCCTTTTGATTCTTTAAAAGATAATTTCAGTGCTCCATGGATAAAAAAAATCATTATTAATAACTACTTTCTGTGAGTAATGTGTTGAATTATAATTTGATTAAATCAAAACCGAATGTTCGAATCACCCTTTTTAAATTTAATCCTATCATGATATAATATTTCATTATATTATTGGTCTGTAAATGATTTACCCAACATTAGGAAAATGATTTAGAAATGAAATGTTGTAATAATAGCATAATTTATGTTGAATGGAAGGAATCCTAAATAATCAATTTTCTATGTCTTTGAACCCCTAAAAATTCAATTGATCATTAACTTATTTTTTGTTAATGACCACATGTACTCCCAATAAATATTTACAAATTTCCTCGAGTTATGTATTTCCTTCTCCCACTAATGTTCTCAAAATTAGAGACCTAGTTACATGTTAATATATGTGACCTTTGTAATTCCAATTACCTCCTTTCTAGGGGGTGTTTTACAAACACTTATCACGATGGGGAATTTTCATGTTGGATATTTCAAACAATATATTACGAATATTGAGTTACATTTATGAGGATTCAAATTAATTATGGTGGGTGGAATGTAACAACGTAAAATTGAAATGTGAATCTTTATATTTGATAGCGTGTATCACATGTTTCAGAAAAAACATAAGAGAATATAATATTTTAATAATATACTATATATTTACTATTTTTTCTAAATTCAATACATGATATAAATTATAATTCACACAACAGTAAGTTGTCTTGCATCGTATGCACATGGGAATTTCCATGTAGCTTATTTTACATACAATATTGACCTTCCTATATAGTTTTTGTTACATGCTAGACTAAATTTCACTAAATTACAATGTGTTCATAAAACATTATTATTTAATATAATATTTTATAACCATGATTTTATGTAAATGTTTTAGAAATGTATTAACAAATTAATTAAAAGTAATGGTTTATATAAGTATAAATGGAATTCATTAGTTACCCATTAATGAGAAACGAAAATAAGAACCAATTGAATATAAAAATGAAAGATTAATATTTTTAATTTTCCAAAGGAGTTTTATTTTCATAATAATAAATAATTAAAATAATTTAATTATTTTAATTAAATATATATTTTTTATTTTTATCACATATTTTGTATATTCATCCATTAGTTATGACAGTCATAATATAAGAATAAAACTAATTTCATACATAAAACATATATTTTTATAAATTCAATTTCAAAAAATTTGAAACACCCCAAGCTTTCACGGTACGTTTCTCTTTCAATAATGCAATAGCATGCATTGTATGAAAATTCAAGATTCTAACACACCGCGACCAATCAAAGTAGCCGATGAGAATAGTAATACCCACTTTTTGAATTATATAAATTTTATATTTCAAACTGGAATTTATTTGTGGATTCAGAATATCGAAATTATCCTATGTTGAATTTTCGGTATTTTTCTGAGAACATCCGTTTTTCGATGAATAGTGAAGAATACTTAAAATCAACTTTTTTAATCGAAATAATTAGGAATTATAAATTATGAATTTGAGTGGTTTTAAAGTATAATTACAATATATTTTTACCCTTTATTCCTATTGTGGTCATTAAAATTAATTTCACTTTGAAATTGGACATAAACAATTGTCAATCTTTAGATAGATATGGTTTCTTAAAAACACGCTATTTGTTTTGACATCAGGAAGAATTTTTAAATTAATTAATACAATTTATTTGTTTTGAATTTGGTAAAATGGATTCCATATTTGGAATGAAAAGGTCCAAATTATGTAATTAAAGCTCTTTTTGTGGACATTATGAATAGTAACGACGATAATTATCTTTAATTATCATGATTAATTAGTAATCGGGTAGTTAATGGGTAATGAAATATTATCTTAATAATATAAAATGACCCAACATGTGTTTTAATGTTATTGGATGTGTCATGTACGACCATGGGATGCCTTGTTAAAACTTAGGGACCCCATGTAATCACTTTTTTGTGATAGTGACATTTTATCATTTTATTTTTTAATGAAAGGAAAATATATCCAAAGTATGTGACACCTATGTTAAAAAATGTTAATTTTGTCTAAATAAATGATATCTTAGAATATAAATAGTCATTAAAAAGATAAAAATATTTCCTACATCATGGTATTTTTTTATAATTTGTAGACATTAAATGAATAAATTTATTTATGACACCATGCTGATACAACAATTACCTAATTATTGAACGATTTAAATAAAATGAAATGATAAGGTAAAATCTAATACATAAACTTGTCTAAAGCCCATTTTATGGGTGGATTTAGAACCCTTATCACCTTATCCTTGAAATATATCATTTTGGGACCTTTAAAATCCGAAAATCAATTCATAATAATGTAATATTTTCAATCTTTCCAAAAGTGCCCCTCCTCTCCACTAATAAAAGGCCCCACCTCTACCACGTTATTCTCCCCTTAAAAGCCTTTTGGTTCGGCCAACCCCTGCCCAATTATTCTATCAACTTACCTCCCTTCATCCTTGAGGTCTTAGTTTTATAATAAATCCAACCTAAGGAGCCCTTTTGATCAAATCAAATGGAAGAACCCAGAGAAGAGATAATGTTTTCACCACCCTATTTCAAGTTCCTTTCTTCTTCAACTTCTTCTTTATTTGTTATTTCCATTATAAAATAATAAATCCAGTATATTCTATATACTTTGATGTTATTATAAATATGTTACAACCATATTCAGTATTCTATCCATCCTTTGAATGACATGTCAGTATACGTGTGTACGTACGGCTTACCGTCTCCACATCGTGGTGTAATTGTTATTCAAAACATTATTATTTGGATGGGTATGATAATGATGTGTAGTTGATTTAAATAATAAATATAACATGATAAAGATTCTTTATATATGATATACCATCCAATTATATATTATTTAAATATCAAAAGAATGATATTGTCGCTCGTGTGTATGTATGGAGTACCATCTCCACGAACGCGATGAGATTCATTCCCCATCGTATCCATTAAAGACTAATTATCATTTGATGATTAAAAGTAATGTTTAAGGACTTAATATCATTATGGATATGAATAAGATACAACCTATCCATAATAAATACAATTTATTTAACAAAACATATAAAACAAAATGAGTAAGTTAACACCCGGAACGATGATAATACTAAGATATTATTAGCAAAGTAATCTTAAAAGATAATATATGATATCATATTAATGTATATGATTCTTGTATAATTTAATAACAATTATTTCACCATTATACTGGATGTTAACCTACCATCAACCAAGGAATTGTACAAGGTAAGGGTTAATTTCACAATCTCTTCATTATCTAAGGTTGTTTATATGTAATTATCTACTGGGACCTCTTTATCATCCAGATCCATGTTTTTTTTAAATGTATTTCAAAAAATTCATACTATTTTATAGAGTATGGTTTAAAGACATTTATATCCTTGTTTTAATTTTTGTAAGATGTTTATACAGAAATATTTTTGTTGTTTCCCAAATGAGGTCATTTTTACCCTTTTCGACAAAATTATGTTAAGAAAGTCTTTTTTAACTTATACGGCGGGTGGGGATATTTTACGCCATTATAAAATCCTCGAAGCTTACCTTATAAGATTATAAGAATATTTTCAAAGTAAATTTTTTCTTTTATGATTATGTGACTTTAAAATAATTTAAAAAAAGATAAATTTCTCTCAAATAGTTTTGATTTCATCTATGTCAACTTCCTTTGATGGATCTTAAGCTTATTTGAAGTTGATTTATTATGATACAAAACATCAATGTTGTATTGATAGTTTTGTGATATGATTTACTATGGATGTGTTATTTTTATACCATTCTTGGTTTATGGAGAAATTATTGACATTTCGTATGCTAGTTTTAATAAGAAGTTTTATGTTATGTTTGGACCTGCTCATATCAGGAATGAATTCGACTTAATAAGTGACGAGTGGAGCCCGCTATAGCTCCTAGATGTATCAGTAGGTCTCATGAGAAAAAATAGGGTCTTGGCACAAGGCATTGAAAAAATATTATTTGTAGTCTTGGCACAAGGCCTTGAATATGTGGTAATGATAGTCTGGCATAATGCATTCCATCATTATGAAAGTGGTTATTGATATTGTATGTGATTGTTAGACTAGAAGAATATCCATGTGAATATGTAAATGTCATTATTTTATTTTATCATTGCCATATTATATTGGAGTTCAAATTTAAAAGGGTTTTTTTTAGTTATACATTGCCTTAAAGGTTTATTTTTATTTATGATAGTTTCCGCTATATTGTTATCCTTAATAAGCATCTGAGCTCACCCCTTTCAATGTTTTAATTTTTACCAGGATGTGAAGAAGTATTTTATGAATGACTTTCAGGGAATGTATGAGGGGATATGCAGAAATGATGTATTTTAGTTTTTTTCACTTTATGATGTAATGTAAGACTTATGAATATATCTACTGTTTTAATGGCTACAAAACTAATCAGTCTTTCGAGACTTGATCTTTTGTGATCATGCCAATGTTATGTAATAATGCACCGACTCTGGGTAACTTGGGTCAGGGCGTTACAAAATTTTAATGGATAACCCATTTTAAATATGAATTTTGAAATTTTAACTCCAATAATATTTCAAAATAAACAGCATTTTTAAATATAATCATAATATTTAAATTTTTAATAATTTTTTATGTTTTATAGAAACATATCAATTTTTAATGAATAGTTAAAAATACTGAATTTTAGTTCACTGATTGATTTTCATCAAATTTATTTATATGGTTAATTTATAATTTTAATTATTTTCAGTACATAATAAGATGATTTTTTTTCATTGATCCAATTTAGGTAATTTGAATCAAATTCTATTTGATATTGACTATAAAAACTTTTCAAATTTTTTGTAATTTTTACTTTTAAAAAACAACCTTATCATACATCATATGAGATGATTTGTAAATTAATTTCTAAAACTTATGCGATTAAAATTTTCTCAAATGGAATATATTTTTTTAACAACAATAATTTATAATATTTACTAAGGTAAAATATGGTTTTTACCCAAATGATTATTGAATGGGATTAAAAATAGATACAAAAATTAATGTATATTTAATCCAAATAAGAAACTACACCTTATCCTTAATGATCAATAGGACCTACACACATGTCAAAAAAATATTTTATGGGAATATTTTGAACATATACTCTCTTTTATCTAATTTTTCCACTATTTGATAAATATTCATCATGAAATTCATGTATGAAATTCCACTGTCAAAATATGACAACGGTGTCACTCCTCCTCCACTATAATGATGCCTTCTATCCTTTCCACTACTCACACCTAACATGACATTGTTTCTTGAAGAATAAATGAATAAATATATCTAAAAATTACCTATCCTCATTGTATATGGATCCTCTTATGATGAATTATTTGAAAGGTAGTCTTTGGTTCTAACCAAATGGATTTACCCAAATAAGAAATAAAAAAATTCCTGAGGATTTTTTGTTTTATTTCAATTGTACAATCGATCATGTATTCTTATATAATTATTTTTTTTACAAAATATTTATCAAAAAAATTCTAGGATGTTTTTATGCTACTATTTTTTCTTACAGTCACACATAAGTGAACTTAATGGGTAAAAAAACATACTATTTCGGTGTACGGTGAATTGTTGCATCACGAAACGATGATTGTTCATTTTTTCATTACCAACATTCACGGTTGTAAAATTTGATGGAAAAAATATTTTTATATGAAATATATTATATTTCATTTTTATTTATTCTAATTCAATTCGTTTATGTCACATATTGTTATACATTAAATTTTTTTTCCAATATGATAACATCATTTATAGAAGTGTGCTCTACCACCTGTCAAAGTTCTATGATTCATTCTCATGATACATGGAATGTAAAAATAGTGGTTTTACATAAAAATATATAACATAGAAATTATATATATTATATTCAAGAAACAACTAAATTTATAGAAACATGTTATATATTATTTCCTTTTTTCCATTTCACACCCAATAAAAAAGATAACATTGTTCATGGACGTACAAACTACTATATCCTGGACATGAGGTGATTCTATTTTACATAAAAATATATTTATAAGTATATAAGTATAAATAAATCATTAACATTGTATTTTTGATATATTGATCATTCTATAATGACATGGTGTTAAATACATTTTTTCCATAATGGTCATTGAAAAATGAGAACATTAATCATACTTACGTTCGACCTACCATTTCATTGATTAAAACATCGATACATTTTTCATATCTATATTTAATTATTGGTTCTAAAAGTCTAATTTTTGTATAAATATAATAATTTGTTAATTATTATTATTATTTATAAGTTATATATTCACACCTTTGACCAAAGTTGACCTTTTAATTTTTTTGACACACTAACTGAATACGGTCAAAACAACTAATGCCGAGATAATTTTTTATGTAGTTCAATAAAACATTGTACTATGTGAAATAAAATTTGTGAAAAACATGAAAAATGTGATAATTAAATTAGATATTTAACATAATTTTATTATAAAAGAAATTAATAGACTTTCACTAGAATGGAAACCCAAGGTAAAATATTTCATCTCAATTTAAATTCCATTGAAATTTATTTTTTGTTATGCACTATGTTTCTTTTATATGGTGAATATATTCCCATTTGAAATGTAATATCATTTAAATGTTTATTAAGAAGATATTATATGTTTATTTTAATGTTATTTATTTATTGATATTGTGACTAATATGATTCCATGTGGTATGGGATACTTTGGAATTTTTACAGATTACACTAGTCTAGAAAGTTTTTAATTGTTATATTTGATGTCCCACTTCCATTGGGGATTGTTAACATTTTTAGTAGACAATAAAATTATTTTTAACACATAATTTCATATATATCTTGTATATATTTTCAATTTTTCAGGTAATGTCATGACATATTCATTGTTCATGATATTATGTGTTTTTATTTGAAAAATATATCTAAGGATAATTGAGTTAAAAGTTACCAGGTGGAAAAGAATTTTAATACAGAATTTCTTTTCATTGGGTTATATTACATATTCATTTTCATTACTATTATTTAAATATTTTTATATTGACATTGACTCTCTCTATTAATGTATTTCCACTTATACCTGTGGATTTGTAGTTGATAGACATAATCTACTCATGGATGAATTATCACAATAATATTTCTATCTTTTCAATGTTTACAATCTCATTTTGATCGAGAATGTTTAATCACTAATTTTCCTCATATTTAATTATTTAATCATTTTTAAATAAACATTTTAGATTTTTTCTCCTCTGGTTATCCATGTCCTTATTATAAAATAGTACCATTTTTTACTCATTATTCATCCTAAAGTTTCAGAAAATATTTTCAGGAAATCCTAAAAAAAAACTCTATCTTTAGTCTGAGAACCTATTTCTCCCTAGAAGAACCATTTTCTTAAAAAATTTCATCAAATAATTCTAGGTTTTTTAAAGACATTTTTTCATAAATTTTATTTTACCAAAATTTGTAAATGAATATCCATGCAGGATTATAAAATAGTAAATTTTTTTAAATTTTACAATGAAAAATGTATTGTTATTTTTACTACATATGGAAACTACAACTTCACTCACCATCAATTCATTAAAAATTCATTCTCTTGTTTACATATCACATTTTATATAAAATTCATACAATTTAATGTTAATTTTTTTTAAATCAATTTAATAAAAGATGTTTTCATCCAGATATTTTGAAAAGTTCATTTAATTTATATTCATAAAAACCCCATTATTATAGTCTAAAAGATATATTTTTTTTTTCATTTATCCCTTATTCTTCATCTAGATGGTTTATGATTCATTTGATCAAGGAATGTAGTCATATTCACTTCATCGACTCATTGTTTAGTACCATCAAAATATTCTATCTCTTATGATCATTGAACATTTAATTTTTACTTAATTATCTATTTTATTTATTATTGATATTTATGTCACCTAAGCTATATAACATTATACATACGGAGACTAGTTTTATTGTTATTATGTTATATTTGGAAATATTTTTTATTCAATAATCTTTATTCATTATGGATATTTGATAATGAATTTAATTTATTCTGGTTATCCGATATGGAAAATGTGTTGTATCGGTAATGATGGGTGGATCGCAAAATTTATATTACTCCTCGATGAATTGATAGGTTCTCATGCGATTAATAATTTTATCAAATTAAATGAGTTTCTATATGTACTGTTAAAATGTCTTGTGAAATTTTATCTGGTAATAGGTTTTCAAGTGCGTTATATGTGATTTCCATTGAGAAAATATCCCCCTTTATTTAGTTTCCATTATTATTCATCCACGATATTTTTCATCCACATATCCATGGATATATTTCAGTTTCAGATAATTGATTAAATAGGATATATTTCTGTTTCTAAGCACTCCATATATATTTTTCATTATAATTTTATTTTAATGGTATGTATTTTCATTTACCATGACCTATTTCTTATTAACTTACTTTTTATCATATTGATTACTTATCATGTTGTTCATTTATTTACCATACCATGTTTATGTATTATTATTGATTCATTATCTCTTCCTCTATACATTACCATTACTGAGCATTTGATAACACAATTATTATGTTTCCTTTCCCCATGAACACATGTAGAATAATGAGAAATTTATGCAGTTATATTTTAGATGGAATGATGTTATCCTTGATGTTATTATTTGAAAGGAAAAAATTATATTGTACTTAGTGTATTATTTTCTTAAGTATGTATATAGTTTACCATGATTTCTAAAATTTGGGTCCTTTGGGATCTTATTCCTTATAATCATTCCAATATAATTGATAACAAAGACCAACTCTATGATATATGGGGTCGTGATGCTATAATAATTCAACAATAATTAATAATATAATATCTCATATGATTCCCAAATAAATATAATCATTACCTATAAAAATGTTATACTAACTAGGACATCATGTAAGCCAGTTGTAAGTGCTGCACAATTTTCACCCTTTGGTTTTGGTTGAATCCCTTTGGCCTATCCAAATACAATGGGTTCCCACCAGACTATTAAGTTTTATGTTTTCTTCATTAACCATAAATATAATTTTTAGTTATGTATCAAATCATGTTGGTAGGAGATTTTATTAATTCAATACACTAAAAAATGACTCCCTATTTCTCATTAAAACCCCCCAAAACATTTACTCCTTTAAAACCAATAATGTCATGTCAATGAATTTTGACATATGATCAAATATAGTTTAATATAAATAGGATGGTATCCGTAAATCTTATGAAAACCATACATTAAAATATAATAATCATTATAGTTATGTAATCATAACACTGATACGAACTATATCAATCATGTAACCACACTCCTGGATCCTATGATGTAACCATAGACATTGAATTTTTGGATATAATTCTCATATTTATGAAGAAATATTTTCAATCACCCCAATGAAACTCAAAAGGAAATCTTGGATCACATATATTCTTAAGGGAATTTAATATTTATAGTTTTAATGATTTATGAAAACTATTATATGAACAATTCTCAAGAAGTCATATGAAAATTTATAAAATTTAACCTAGAATTTAATTTTCACATCACATCATCAAAATCATCACTGTGAAATCCTTTATAAAATAAATACTTCAACCTAATTGTTTATAACCTGGTGATAATTAAAAATAATTGGTGGGAGATAAAAGTATCAATAAAGAAAAACTTAAACAATTAAAAATGAGTTTCACTATTGAGATTCATAAATAGATAATGGTATAATGGCATAATCAAAGTGCATGATTATAACAAACAAATATACATACTGACTAATACATGGATCATTAATCACGAAAACATAGCATTATGATTTCATATAGGGAAAATTTACCATAATCTTATTCCATTTGATGTTAATATAGATCAAATGAAACATCCTAAATCCATAAAATATATTTAAATCCCATTATGGTATCATGGAGATTCACTTCTATAAAACCCTTTTAATACACCTCTAATTTGAATTACAAAATAGAAAAAATAAAATACAATCAATTATCAAGTCATTTGAGGACTATAATGGGATCACCCTATGATATTTGGTCCCGCCCATCATGTATTCTTCATTTTCATAACCCATCACTATCTACTTCTCCCCAAAATATATACTTTAATAGGAGCACATGATGATATACAAGCTACAATAATGTATAATTATCATGTACCATATCATTAATAAAACATTAATATCCTTTATTTCAACTTCAAAAACACATAGAAATAAAAATTATTATTTCATATCCAAATTAAACCATCAAAATGAATTGATTTTCATGTTGAACACTGTGATGAATGTCTGACTTATGAAAAACGAAAGAGTTCCACAACAATTTATTTGAAAAAATATTATTCCATAAATATAATGGTTATGGATTCTATCAGTAAAAAAAACTCATTAGCCTATTATAAGTTACTACAAGTAGGGATTATTTATATTAATGAAAATTTCATAAAAATATCATTAAATACATTTTGAGGACAACATCCTTTTTATTTTGAAAATCACATTTAAAAATCTAATACATTTTGAAAATATTTTTCTATTAATATTTTTATGAATATTCTTAATGATACAATTAAAAAATAAAAATAATAATCAACTAAATTATGGTGGTAAATACATACAAATTGTAAATTTTAAAAAGAACATTCCCTTTGCACTGTTAAATGGTGTAATGTGCAATGTATGCATGATGATAAAAGTTTTCCTTTTTTATTTATTGAAAAAAATAAATGAGAATTGTTTTCAAAATAAAAAAAATAATCATTTCAATTTATATTAAAATATTACGTTAATAAATCATCTTAATTTTTTTTTACAAAATTGCAATTTTTTTGGAAATAATTTTTTAAAGAAAAAATATTTTCGACCATTGAGGATAATGAAGTGGGGTTTTCTCAACAAAACTTTTGAAAAAAATTTGAGTGCCAATGAAGATAAAAATAATAATTAATTTAAAATATCATGAATAACTATATGATAAAATATTTCATGAGATTCTTAATATATGGATCATAAAACATTACCATTAGAAACGTAATCATAAAAAAAATCCTGATAAATGAATAGTTTATAACCTAAAACACATATTACTTTTGGAATAATTGGAATTCAATCCCTTTGGAGATTATCATTATATAAAACTTATAATATCATGAAAATATGGGTATTTATGATTTAATATATTCAAGGATTAGTTTACAAACCTCATAATACAAATAGGTGTAGAAAAAACATAGTTCTCAATGAATGAATATTATGACAAAAATCACATAATGATTAGGTATAATTGAAACCATAAACCACATGGAAGAGAGTCCCTATAATGTATATGTACATAATCATAAATTTATTGATAATATTAAGAAAATAATATAATAGGTTGTATTCACAACAGAAAAATATGTTCTTAATATTGAATACATCTTACAAAAATAAGTGTGAGATGTGAAAAACCCTAACCATGAGTCTAATTTGACATGCTTTTTTTCATATTCCTAAATAATAAAATTATTTTTTATTTACATTATTTATAAAACATTAAAGTTTTATTATTATTTTAATTCAACATATAAACATGATATATATAATTATATAACAAAATAAGTTTGAATCAGATGTTATGACCATATTCAAATTATTTAAAAAAACATTCATGTGTAGGTCAATTAAGGTCAATGTGGTAAACATTTAAAAATATCACAAATAATAATTAAATAATTATAATATATATATATATATATCATGAAATAAATAATGAATAATTTTTTAAAAAAATTAAACAATGTCACAATCATGGAGACGATAGTCTATATATACACAAGAATATAGTTCCCATTTATCAATGATCACTTTCAAGAAAATGAAATGAAATTTTATCATTATAGACTTATAATTATATTATATCGTTGAAATTAATTAATTTTATGTACTTATATATATCATTATTCTGATTGGTTAATGAACATAGTAATAATATTTCTTCGAGGAGGTGGAAGTCTACATGTCCATGAACGTCGTCATCAATTTTCACTGTGTGAAATGGGAAGAAGAAAATGATGTACAATATTATAAATAAGATAATTATTTCATAAATATCTTGTTAATATCATTTATATCATATATATTCATTACTTTATTACTTACTACCTTCTATTTAACATGTTAATGAGAAAGCATTCACATCGCCTTGTGAGTCGGTAGACTGCCATACACATGAGCGATTTTAACTTATCTATTATAGAATTAAATTTAAAAAGTGTGTGCATAATATAATTTCTATATACATATAATTATTTCATTATTATAAATAATATTATATATAAACAATATTTATATCATTATTACATACCATGATATGTGGTAATGAAAAAATAGAAGACATTGTTTCGTGAGGTGATAGTCCAATGTATACCTCAATAATTATTTCAAACAACATTTTACAAATGAGTGTATGGGTTTAGGTAGTACCCAAAACAGAACAACAACTATTTATTTTGAGTATACTGATGTATTTATATAGTGATGGTATAATAATAAATGAAGGAAGTTGAGATTGAAATTAAATAATAATATTTTTATTACCATTAACTATACATAAGGTATCCTGCTTTTTTCACTAAAACCAACAATAATTTTATTTTTTCCAAAATTAATGATTTCAGGATGATGGTAGGGGAATTGAGACGTGGTTGTTTTATTGAATGGATGATCCAAATATATTTATATATTTGAATAAGTGGGTAGAGTTAGTGAATTTTAAAGTTGAGGTGTAATTACATTCTTCTAAATAGTAAACTTAATTCTCTATTGGGAGGTCATAATTACCTAATTCTACTAAAAATATGATAAATATATTTTTGGGGGGATTTCATGGTCATTATAAGCCTCCATCACCAAATTATCACACAATCTTTTACATTTTGTTATATAATTCCAATGATTCCATATTATTTACATTTTTTTCTATCATTAACATCTAAACTTTTCTAATAATCTCAATTGATCATTTAAGACTAATGGAAAGTGGGATTTATTATAATAATTATACCGATTAAATCTAAATATGAAATATAAATACCTTTTGTGTTAAAAATTATTTTTAATAGAAGATTGTGTGAATAAAAAATAGCACATTAACCTAATCCATTTTAATTTTTTTTAATTTTTAGGGGTCAACATATTAATTAATATTTATTATCACTAAAAAGTCAATTGAAAAAATATTTTATTTTTTATAATTTTAGTACATTTAATTAAATATATTTGTTTTTAAAATTTCATTAATGACAATTTTGAATGTATACCTATATTTTGAAATTGAATTTTCCTGAAAAATGGAATTCAAATATATATTATTTACACTATTATATAATTTTATATTCATAAAATAATGTAATTTTAAATAATGATTTAATATATTTAAAATAATTATAACAAATTTATTATCGAATAATTTAATTGATTATTAACAAAAAAATTACTCTGACGGTATTTCTTATGAAATTAATGTAAGAAATTCATCTTTGAAAACAATACATATATTATTATGATAAAAAGGTAACGCATATATTTCCAAATAAAATTTAAAACCTAATTTTTTTTTTCACAATCCGAATCATTAAATAAATTAAAATTAAAAATTATTTCTTTTTAACTTTTTCAGGACATAACATATTATATGCCTCAAATTGATGTTCAAGGTTCCCAAAAATTGATAAATTTAAATATTAGGGATAAATGTGTCGAAATATGTTTATAAAATGGGTATTGGATGTGTTTTGGTTCATTTTGACACCGTATATTAAATGTTTCACAAATATGTAAATGTGTTTGTTCCTAAATCACTATAATTAATTATAACTATTTCCCCTAATAAAAATTATAAATATTATTTTTGACTAATCGTAAATTATAAATTATTTATATTGGAAATATTTCATTAATTTTTTTTAGTCAAAACCCATAAATAGAAGGATTTAGTTTAAAATTCGCCTCATATAAGTTACGAGAATTCAGGTTTTTAATGTGACAATGTCAAAACATTCAAATGTTTTTGTATCATAAATCAATATTTAAAAAACTCCAATTAAAAATATTGTATTACTAGTTTTATAATTAATCAAATAATAATTTAAATATAATATAATATATTAATTAATATTATAATTGTAATGTCAGTTTTCAATTAAAATGCTGTATTTTTTCACATTTATTTAACATATGAAAATTCATTAATAAATCACTGTAATATAAATTTTACGTTCTGGATTCCAAAATATATTTTTTCAAATATAATTTATTAATGTGTATAAATCTATTTTTTAAACAATTGTTTCATTAAAAGGTGGGAAAAATGTATTTTGGAAAAATAATAATTCTTAGGTATAAAAGAGTATTTAATCTTATATTATCCCCATCAAATCTATTTTTTTAAATTCAAATAGATTTATTGAAAATATAATATATTGAAATTTATATTATCATTAAATATTAGTACCTAATATAATATATTAGTTTAGAAAAACATCATGACAGAAAAATTGTTTTATATAAACAATTCCTTTATATTAAATTTATTTTCATATTCTTTTCTAATTAATTGGTCTTCATGGAATAAATTATATATACATTTGTAAAACGTAATTTTTTGATTCCACAAATCCTTTTCATATAAACCATTCTAATATCTAGTATTAAAGAAAAATATAAATCATGTTTTTTTTCGGTTTAGCACAATAAATACACTGTGGAACATATTTTTCTCAGGCTTTCTAGAAATGTGAGGTAAATTGAGTTCTGTTTGTAATGAAGGATAAAATAATTTTTGTGATTCCTTTATTATTTTTGATATAATTTACATCATTTAAAATTTTGGGGTGTAACAATGTTAACTTCATTTCTAATAAATCTAATATCCCCATACATAATTTCATAATTATTATTGTTTTTTGTTTTTTATCATTAAATTGATCATTAATTTTTGGGATCAATGATCTCAATCTCCATTAATCATTTTTCACAATTTTTATTTTCTTCCATGTCCATATATTAATATCCTAATAATATTTCCCTATATGGAATCCTAATAATTTTATTATAAAATATTAGCTTCATACATATTATTCTCCCCTATGAAGAATATTCTTTATTAACCCTTCTCATGATGTGGGACTTCCTGATGTAAATTTTCAAATGTAAAAAAAATAATTATTTAGATCAATATTAATTTTTTTTACACAATGTATTTAATGGGGGTGTAATTAAACGAACAAAAGACATTAAAATAAGAATATCATGACTGAAATCATGTACTAAATGTAAGAAGATGAATATAAGAGTATATAACACCATATGATATCGAGAAATTATTTTTTAATCTCTTTGATGGATTGTTGTTCCTGAAACAATGTATATCAATGAAACATATCAATATATTAAAATAAAATAATTTAAACATTACCATTACATCAAACACTTTAAGATGGATGGTATGAATTGGAGTAACTAAATTATTGAAATTATTTGGGTTAAAATATATAATGTATATTTAATAGTTATAAACTGATTACAAATAAAATTAGAACCGTATTAATGTGAATAAAATGTTTTACAGATACAATATTTTCCTGAAATGAAGAATACATGAACATTTCACAAAACATTAAAAATGATTTTTTTTCAAATTTAGATTTATTGTTTGGTAAAATAATCTAAATTTAATAAAACATCCTATCAATATTATCTTTGACTAATTTTTTTATAATTTTCTATAATTATTACATTTTTTTGATTAATCATAAATACTAAATTTTAATTTTAAAAAACATTTTAATTTTATTATATATAAAGATAATATATAATTTAAATTTGGTTTATATAAAATTATTTAAATTATATTATTTTTTATCAATTTATGGCCATTGGAATAAATTTCATAATGAATTTGGATATTAAAAATTCTTTACTTATGTGAATTTTGTATTTTGAAACCTTCTTTTTTATGATGTCTATAGGTATAATTTTTTATTATTTTATTCCAATTCCTTGAATTTATTTTAATAGAATTTATGAAATATTTTTAATGAGATTAATTTATATTTTTTAATATGATGATCATAATTTTGTATCCTTTTTAAATGTAATAATAGTGAAAAATAAATATCATGATTAAGTTAAAAATATGTTTTCCCATTGATAAACTAATACTAAAAAGGGTTATAATATGTTACCAACTTGTAAAAAAAATTATGAATCAATTTCGACCCTATAATATCATTTATTCTATAATGAAGTAATTTTTATGATTTTTTAATTATATAAACATTTGTTAAAATAATTATTTTCTAAAATACCATGTGTGACCCCTCCCAGAATTTTAAAATCACACCATATCTCTCCTCTCATCACACTCCCAATGAAAATTTTATTCTAAAAAATAAATCAAAATATATTCCTATAATTCAAAACCATATATTATATTCTTTTCTAATATTAGTAATATATTATATGAAGGTTTTATTTAAATTCTATAGTGGTTTCTTGAAGAAATGTTAATGATTTTAACTGTGTGTTTTCATTTCATATATTTTCTAATGAGTTAAAATATTTTATAACTATGGCCTAATAGTAAAAAAATATATACTATATGATTGTATTTTATTATTTTTATTTTGATAAGATATATCAAATTCTGCATCCATTAAATTGAAATAAAAAATAATGATTGTATGTACTTTCTAAAATCACACCATGAAACTATTTAGTTCAGCTTCCATCGCCACCTATCAATAATTGATATAATGATGGATTTAAAAAATTTATGTTTTATTTAGGGTATAATATTCCTTATTTAATTTTATTTTATATATACATTCTTATTTTACATTTCATTAGATATATTGTAACAAACTTCATGTAGACTGTGGCCTATGGCCTCACGAAGCAATTTTTTTCAAATATACAGTAAATAAAATATTTTAAAGATCATATTAAAATAATATGTGTGATATTTATAATATTTAAATGATAAAATTTTTTATAATAACACATATAATTTTATACCATCAAATCCATTGATAAATAAGAGCATCACTCATGTGTATATATGGACTATTGAGTCCACTTAATGATCTAAATGGTTTTTTTATTTTATTTATAAATGGATTGTAATAAGAAGGATAATATTAATATTTATCATATATATAACCCAATAATTATTTTTCAATAAGTAATTAGTATTTATTTTCATTTGTTTCAATTTTTTGAGAAAAATTGAAACACTGTTCATTAGTACATACAACCTACTATCTCCATGAATAGTATACTAATTTAAAATCAAAAAAATTATTAACTATTATAAAAAATTATATAATTAATTAATATTATATTTATATCATTTTTTTATTATTTATAATATTTATAACCAATAAATTTTTATGAAAAAAAATGAACCAAAATATATATTAAAAATGAAGCAATTAACACACGATATCATGATTTCAAAAAAGAATTGATAATAAAAAAGTATTAATGAAAATAAATAAATAATATATATTAATAAAAAAAATTATTTTAGTTATATTTTTTCTTCTTAATATACCAATATTTATTATAACAGATATTTTTAAAATTATGATTGAATTTGAATAAGTTGTTTGGGTTTCTAGTTTTACATGTATGTTCATGAGATGAACGACATAATGACCACATATTCCTTTTTCTAGTTTATATTATTAACATTTTGATAAATTATATAATTAATATTTTCCTATTCATTATATAAATTTTTTAAATTTAATGTTCTTCAATTCATGTGGATTAATATCCAAAATTTAGAGTAGTGATAAACATTTATTTCACAATGTCACCATTATTTGGGATAGTTTTTGTAATAAATCCATTTGGGGAATTATATGATGTTTTTATTTTCAAGGATTTTATTTTCCCTTAATAAGGTTATTCCTGATATAATTCAAGTAATACTACTATAAATCAATTTTTTTTTCTTATGATTACTGGGATTTATTTTAGAAATTCTAAGTTTGTTTCATACTTTATTCAAAATGAATTTTTCATTAAAATACCTATTTTCAGAAACCATTTCAATAATATTTCCTATCCTTTAAAAATTAATTTTTAATCAATTCTTCCCATTGTTAATATTTAAAAAAATATATTTAATGAAATATTTTGGTTTTTTTCAAAACAATCCCTATTTATATTTTTCCCAAAAAAATATAATGGAATATTTTTTTATAAGTATTACATGAACATAATTTTCTTTAATAAAAATAAATAAATGGTTCAAATATTATTTGGTCAATTTTACAATTTTTACGTTCTTTTAAAATTATTTTTAAATTATATTTTAAAATATTATATTTAAAATGATTATTACTGTGAAAATTTTAATTTAATAAAAAATGTTTTTAAAATAACGATTAATGTAATTTTATTCTCTAATAATATCAACCATCTATTTCACATGTAACTCATTGGATATATGTGTTTTTAATACCATTCATATTGTTTTTCTGGATGGTTTATGATTAGTTTTAATGGGGATGTAAAATTTTATTGCCATGTACAATATTATAATGGATGGATTATGACTATGTTTATCGATTAGGGTAAGTATTAACATTAGGAATGTTAGTTGTATATATGAATGTTTATGTTTATTATATATCCCCCATTTAATATATTTATGTCACTAGACTAATTATGTTATGGATGTTTCCTATAATTACATATCCTTATGATGCATCAGTAGGTATCACAAGAGGAATTATCCAAGGTCAGTTCCTATAACATGACATTCCATCAGAACATGACTGTAATAATGGGTTGCATGAGTGGTTGACTATTTTTGTAAGAAATATTCTTTTATGAATTCCATTATTATAAAAATCATTCATTGATTTTCAATTTGTGTACTCTATTAATTATAATATCTTTGATTAGTTTTAGACTCTAAATGATATTTATATCAAATAATTTTATCATTGTATAAACCAATAATATTGTGATAAATATATTAATTAAAAAGACAGTCATACAATTATTTAATCTATAATATATAAAATTCTGTTATTATTAATTGCTTCAACTATACTCATACCCCTGCCAAAAATTTGATATCACCCATTTATTATGTTTTATTAGAACATTGATAATAAGAAATTTATTTTGATTGATATGAAGGGATACAATAAGTGGACTAAAGGATAATTCACATATATTTTTTATTTTTCATATTTATGTGTAACTTTAATTTTATATATGTACCAATTTTACCAGTATTACTAAACTATTCGTTCCTTTAAAATGAAATTTTGAATATATATATTTTTATATCCAATGTAATAATGTAATAATTGACTCTATCCTATTAGGGTTTGTGTCACTAAACCATTCTTCTATGAAACAAATATGAGAACTAAGTAAAAATCGTTCTCCACTATGTTTATTTATATATATAATGGTTTCATCACAATTTTCATATAAAATATCCATTATCTTATAAGACTTGAAATATCATTTAATTAGGAAATACTTATCAATGGTTTTGGAAATAATTCGTTAAGAAATAATTAAATTGAAATAAATTTACATAATGATGTGATTAAATTATATTTCCTATACTCTATCTACTATTAATCCATTATAGTGTAATGAACATAATGCCATGACATGTTTTTTTCCAAAAATCATGAAATATCTATTTTATTAATTCAATATAGATTGAGTTAAACTAAAAAATTACCATGATTATGTTGATAATAAATGCAACCTGAAACCATTATAGAAAAAAAATGAACAAATCCCTATGATAAACTAATCATAGATATATAATTAAATTATGTTTATTTAAAAAAATATAGTGACTCATAGGATGATGTTTTTTGGAGTTCTAAAATACATTGATTAAATGTCATTACAATATTGAGGATATTTTATTGGATTTTAAACGAATTACCCAATGTCATACTAATTCAAGAGGTATTTAAAATAAATAATTGAACATCATTTTCTAATAGGGTTCTTTATTCCTTCTCATACCCGCACAAAAAATTAACTGCAGATAACAACATTATAGTAATTTATTACATAATAATAATAAAATTAAATATAACAAATATACCAAAATAATGTTGGTATCAAAATTTGTCACACATTCCTCCATGATTATTATTTTCATGAACATAGTATTATTATTCTATAATATTATATACTCTCTAACAATATCCATAATATATATATGATACCACTCATAATATATCGTCTCAATAATCATATTATTGTTTTTCACTCTTATTTTCTTCGAGGATTAATATCTCTATTTCTATTTTAAATTTATAAACTAACTTGAATTATTATGTTCTCTTTAAATATGTATAAAATTATTTAATGGATCCATCTATATGCAAAAATATATCATATTCAGTGACATATATTTAGGATATAAAAGACAATAAAACATTATTTGTCCACATTTTTAAAATTTAATTCATTTATTATATACAATTCATTTTTATAATTTATTGAAAATATGTTATTTCTGGATTTTTTTTCTTATTGAATTAAATATGAAATCCGATTAATATTTATAATTTAAAAGGTGTTTTTATTTAATTATTCTTCATTATATTGTAATTAAAAAAATTTCATTTTTAGGATGTGATGGAGATGATTCCTTTGAATGAATTTAAAATCACAAAGTTATTAATGATAAGAATATGATGTTTTATATTATAATGGATTATACATCTATATTTTAATGAAATTTTAGTTATTAAGTATATTTTTTATATTGATTCGATAATGTAACTGTAAGAACCCGCGTTTTGAGCCTGTAATACTTTGAAATTTCCTTGATGTTATTCCAGAGTAGGGCGTTCTGATGGCTTGGG
Organism: Viscum album; assembly: GCA_963277665.1. Lineage (NCBI taxonomy): Eukaryota > Viridiplantae > Streptophyta > Magnoliopsida > Santalales > Viscaceae > Viscum > Viscum album. The sequence goes on along the minus strand of OY728123.1, from coordinate 468,218,228 downwards.
ATTTCGAGCCCCGGTGTGGCCGGAATTAAACATTAAGTGTTTTTACACTGGACAACCAAATAAACAAGATATCTTATAAACAGTTGCTAGAATGGGAAAATCGAGGGCACCATTGAGTCCAGACCATGTTGTTTACCCTAGGAGGGGTGTAACTTTCATGGGCGCGGCACTTCTGTGGAAAACGCCACCAGGGTCGTTTTTGTAATTTAGCGGCCTCGAGCGTGAACATTACAACTTATGAATGGAGGATTGAATTAAAATTCCAAAAACACCATTTCACTCAGAACATGGATTTTACCCTAGGGGTGGCTTAACCCCGTCCCCATCGAAAGTTCGGGTACGGGGCCTACTGGTAGGTGTTTAAGAATTAATTAAATTTTAATTGATTCTCTACATAAACACTTCTCCCACCCCTCAAACTCCTCCTCCTTCTCACTTTGTCTCTCCCTAGAGGATGAATTTCAATATACTACAAACTCATCTCCTCCAGCTATCCAAGGTGGCGCGGTAGTCTGAAAGATCACTCGTTAAGCTATAGGCCACGCCCAGCGAAGTTGGACGTTTGTGTTTTCAGTTTAATTTCCGCATCTTCCTTGAATTAACTTCATTGCATTAAAATGATTTCCAATTGTCACGAGAAGACCATAGATGCACAGGGATTGATTCATGTTTCCCAATTCTATATTTGAATCGAATTTTTGAGTCTCGGGGCACCCGGGGTGGCCCCGGGAAGTTTTCCTGCCAATTCCTTTAAATTTAAGGTGGTTCTAGGGGCTTTTGGAGGCTCGGCACGACGGTTTGGTGACTCTAGGAAGTGGTTGTCCAAGGCGGCAGCAGTCCCATGTTGCGGCCATCCCAGGCGGCTGCGGTCCCAGGCGGCGACAGTCCCAATTGGCGGCGGCGCTCCCAGGTGGCGACGACGGGCTCCCTGGTCGCTGGTGCGGGGCACGACTAGGGTCGCGGCGTGCGACCCCGTGCGGGAGACCGAGCCCTACCTTCGGTGGGTCTCCACACGGGACAAAAACCGGCCATAAGGGCCAAAGGCGTGGTGGACCGCGGGTATGTGGCCAAGCCGTGTGGAATACATGCGGACCGGCGCGGGCCGGCCCAGGCTAGGTGGATGGCTGGACTGTGCCGGTCCAGCCCAAAGGGGATTTCTCCTATCTTCGGACACCCATAACATCCACTATGGGTGTCCGTTTTGCGTGTCATATGTGGTAGTGAAATCCTCGGCTCGATATAATGATTTTGAATGGTCTAGGGGATTTTTCAAATTCCCGAGACGGGGGCTCGATGGTGGGACATGCTCGGTAAGTACCTCACCAGGTATATTTTTTCAGATGGTGCAGACACATACTTAGTCTGTTTACAGCACCGTCAGTGATGTTGTGACCCTGGCTTCAGGACGTTGTAGACCATGGTCATTTCAGGCGTGGAATACTGAGTTGAGGTGTGGGCCCCACGGGCCGTCTTTTAAGATGTGACAAATGTTTTGGTACTTTTTCATCAGACGTCTGTTTGGGGCGAATGAGTAGTAGTTTTGGCATGTTATTCCGAGGGAATCACGATGGTGCAGTTCACCTGACCTCTTTCTTGAATGAGGTGTGGGCCCCATGAGACGGTGTATGGGCCTAAAGTGGTGTTGAATAACTTTTTTGTCAGGGTTCCGTTTCCTGCGTGTAAGTAGTCTATCTTGTGTGTTTTTCCATGAGGATTACAACTGTGTAATATGTTTGGGTGTTCAAAGCCTCTTTAGAGATCTCATTGTATGTGGAACCCTGAAAGGGAATTTGTTAGAGGATCCTTTGACGCACTCAAACCAATGCACGGTAGTGATGTTAGTGACACCCAGTGATTGTACGGGCAACGCGGAGTTATCGAACCTATTCTGGGTTTAACCTTTAGTGGGGCTAGGCAGTGGGTTACCCACCAGTATATTAAGGCTTACCCTCCAGGGAGGCTGGGCAGTGGGTTACCCATTTACCATAGGGTTTATCCTCGAGCAGGGTTGGGGCATGGGTTACCCATTGACATTAGGTTTTACCCCCCAGCAGGGCTGGGTAGTGGGTTACCCGATGAACTTTTGTGGTTTACCCTAAAAAAGGACTGGTCAGTGGGTCACCTGATGCCCTATTGGGGTTTACCCTCCAGGTGGGTAGGGGTGTGGGTTTCTCAAGGATTTCTTTCAGACTTAGTCATTTCTATGAGTCTAGTAAGTGGATTTTCTCCGTGATTACCATTGTAGGGCTTTGGTGGTACGGTTTAGTGATGAGGCTGCTTTGACGTGTGAAACTGTTGGGAATCAGTGTTGGCTACCCTTAGAACTATTGGCGACTTATCATGGGTTGATCTTAGAGATGGAGATCCCCTTATACACTATTTTGGGTTTCTTGTTGATCATATATATATTCAACCTACTTTCATTCCCACTCCTTATGTTCTGTTACTCTCCTTCTATGAGGGGCTAAGACATGTAGGGTATTCCACATGATTTCAATGTCTAGCTCCTCTTGGTTGGGATGAGTCTACTTCCTTTCTTGTTTTGGGTTGAGTTGCACTCTCTCTATTCTACTCATAACCTATTCATAGTTTTGTCTAATACCCACCATTTTAGAAACTCCTTGGTTGCTCCCTTGAGCATTCGGGGCATCCTACTGAGTATCTTTATACTCACCCCTGCATAGGCTTTTCCCACACTTTGTGTGTAACAGCCCGAGATTTTATGAAAACTATACTTTTTTAATTTTATTAATGTCTTGTGTTATACGCTACACAAAAAGGAGCTTGCGTAACACACATCCTTGACTTTCCTTGCATTACACGCAATCGCGACCTTCCTCGATAGCGTGTGTAGTACGCAATACCGAGTTTCACTAAACAACGATATGCTATTATAATATTATTATAACTAGCCGTTATAAATAGTAATAACCACATTTTAAAATTTTAGAAATTTTATCTCTCAAAATGGACATCATTTTTGGATTTTTAGTATCGAATTTAGCCTAAGGTGAAATTTTGGTACTTTTCGGATAACTTTCATATTTTGATGAATAGTGAAAATTACTAAATTTTAGTTAAAAACAACTTTTTCAATCAAAGTAATTAATAGTGATAAATTATTAATTTGAGTGGTTTTAAAGTATATTTAGAATATATTTTTACAATTTAATACAATGTTGGTCATTGGATGTAATTTCACATTTAAACCAGACATAAACAAGTGTCAATCTTTTGATAGATATTGTTTCTTAAAAACAGGCTATTTGTTTTAACAGCGGGATTTAATTATAAAATTAATTAATGCAACTTCTATGTTATGAATTTGGTAAAATAGACTTCATTTTTGAATTCGGAATATGAAATATAGCTTAGGATGAAATTTTGGCATTGTTCTAAAAAACATCAATTTTTGATGAATAGTGAAACTACTAAGTGGTAGTTAAAAGAACTGAACTTTTCATAAAACATAATTTTACCGCTTCTGTGAATGTAATTTCAAAAATCCGAGAGACACGGTTGATGTCAGTAAGTAAAATGTGGTTCAATGAGATGAAAATAATTTTTGGTGAATAGTAACTTTTTACTTTTATTTACCACGGTTAAAAGTAAATAGGGTAATTAAGGGTAAGAATGATATTAATATTACCCTAACACATGTCCTAATTCTATTGGACAAGTGTATCGCGACCAAAAACAACCTTATGTGTAAAATATTATAATTTAGGCCCACTTGGATTAGATTAGGACATTTATTTTTAATTTATTTAATGAAGGGTTAAAATAGTTAAAATCACAGTTTAATAAGTAAATCATTTTTAATATGGGGTTATACATAAGATAAATTAGACTATAAATATTCATTAGAAAGATAAAATGATTTCCTACATAATGGTATTTTATTTATAATTTTTAGACATTAAATAATTTAATTTATTTATGACACAATGATGATGCAGTAATTAACTTATTAATGAAATATTGACATAATTGATGTTATAAACACCAAAATAAATGTAATTTTAGATGTTTTATTAATCCCACTAATTTTCTAGGTCACTATGATATATTAGTGTTGATTTAATCAACTTGGTTCGAACATATAATTCTGTTATGACTTTCACAAAAATCATATATCAAATAGTGTCAAAATTGACACAAAATAGTTTTTAAATCAAATATTATATTATTAGTTGTTATTTTATTCCTAAAAATATAAGGTTCGGCCAAATGACTTAGATAAGGATATATATATAAATAATAAACAATTTGGGGTTCGTTTGGCATGTTATTGTAAGTGTATTAACCATATAGTGAAAGAATACAAAAAGACACGGTAAAAGTTAAATTATTTAACCTAGAGGTAAATCTAATTGATAAGGTTAAAATAATACCCTAAACTTGTCTAAATCCTATTGGTTGATAGGATTTCGACCCATCCCTACTTTAGCTTCGAAATAAGACCCTTTGGAACCATTATAAACTGATTTTGACTTTAATATAAAATAATATTTTGAGATATTCCTAAGGTGCCCCTCTCCTCCCTTATAAAAGGGCACCTCCTCCCCCTCCTCCTCACACCAATTTGAGCACTCAAGCTCGGCCAACCCCTACCATTTTCTCCTCTCCACTTTTCTAGAATATTCCTAGAGGTCCTGGTCTTCTTCAAAGACCAATCTTAGTTCCCTAAGTGGAGGATTCAAAGAGGCGTTCCAAAGAAGAGGAGCTTCGGACACGTACAAAGCAAATCAGACCTAAGGTAAGGGAAATATCACAATCTCATTTTTATTCGAGATTGTTTATTCGTAAGTATTTACTGGGGTGTATTTTATCATCCACATCCATTTTTCCTCAATATGTAATATTGTTTCCATCCACTTACAATAGTTTAAATCCAATTTTACCCTTCGGTGAGTTTTTAGTAAAGAATATGAAAGGAATATTTTGTCATTTGTTTCGTACGAGGTACTTTTTGACTTTTCCGACAAAAGTACGAAGAATGTTTTTTTAACTTATAAGGAATGAATGGATTTTTAAAACATTGTTTCCAAGAAGATTCCTTTACAAGTTTTTGAGTTTATTTTTTATCAAATTCTTTTAGTTTAGAACTGTATGACATGTTAAGAAAGGAAAAGTGTTTTTGAAGTAGAAAGGATATTTTCCTCAAGAATGAAGTTCAAGTGTTTTATCGAAATTATTTTCCATCTAAGATAATAAAGGGTTTTGTTTTTATCCCTATTATTACATTGATTTGATCATGTTGTGATTGAATTATTTTTATGAATTCCTTTATCTTGTATGAATTTTTTTATGATGTCATGATGTTTAAGATTCCCATTTTGATTACATGGGTTATGCAATGATGTATGATTTATGATTTTGTGGCACACATAAGAATGGTATCATTATGAGATGGGTGGGACCTATATATCCCTCCAATGCATTGGGTAAAGATCTTATATCACATGAGATAGACATGGCTGGAATGGTATGTTATATCGGTTCAGTGAAACAGGACTGAAACGAGGGTGACTCGATTTAGAAAGGGACTTTGTCCACTAAGATAGTCTTGGCAATGAGTCTTGACTAACAAGAAATGATTCTCTATGATTATGTGTGTATGCCACAAAGTTTCATGTTTTATTTTATGATTATTGGGATTACATTTCACTTCTATGATTTATCCCATGTTATGATATTATGAGCTCTCTTTTTTGCAGGTTAAGATTTCCAAAAGCTATGTTCTTATGTATATGATGTGGTTGGTATTTCTTTTGTTTACCCTTACTGAGCATTTGAGCTCACCCTTTTATGTTTTCTTTTCCCCAGGATATAAAGAAAGGTTTTAGGTATAAAAAAGAAGATCTTTATGGGAGATGTTGAAGATCTTTGACCACGATTAGAAGATTATATTCTGAGTATCCAAAGACACTAAACTATTACGGTCCTTCTGTGTGTGTTTTTGTTATGTACTAAGTATTCCGAGAAAGTAATGTAATCTCCATGTAAGTCAAGCTTCGGGTCTCTACAGTTGGTATCAGAGGAAAGGTTTAGTCAACCTTTGGAAACTAGGATGCGAAAACGTTAGTGAGATCCCTAGAGATATTTCTACGGTATGTATAGGGATGTCCCTAAGGTTAAGTATACGTATAGGTTATAGTACTAGAATTACGCTAACGATCATAGAATTAAACCTAAGATGTTAGATATTGAAGGTACTCCCCCTTTATTATGTTGTCTTCCCTAGCGTGATTTTTTCCTCTCACACTATTCTTTTTGGGTTTTAGACGATGGATGGAACCCGAAGGAACCGTGTTGATAAATGCAATGGACAATGCAATGATTGTCCTCCTAAAGAAACAAATGTTATTGGAGATGGAGTGCAAAATCTTATTGCTATACTTACACAAGCTATGAATCATTATGGACTTGCAAATGAGCAGAGAAGGGAACAATATTCTATTGAGTCCATCATGAGGCAACGTCCACCTTCTTTCAATGGGACTTCCGATCCACTTATTGCTGAACAATGGATCAGTACCACTGAAAAGATATTTTCATTTCATCAATGTTCTGAACATGATAAAGTCATCTTAGCAGTATATCCTTTGGAAGGTGAAGCTGATCAATGGTGGAATCATATCCAGAATACGAGGCCAAGAGATGAAATTGAGTCCATGGAATGGGACGAGTTCAAGAACTTGTTTTTCAGTAAGTACATCCCTCGTATTCTTCGAACAAAGATGGAGAAGGAGTTTCTTGAACTAAAGCAAAAGGATGATGAATCTGTTGGTATATACGAAGCGAATTTTACAAGACTTGCAAGTTATGCATCTGGCATTATCATCCAACCTGAAAGTAAAGTTGATCGATTTTTCAGTGGCTTAAAACCAAGTCTTCGAAGGGCGTTAGCTATAAGAGACTTCAGTAGCTATGAAGAAATTGTGTGTTGTGCTACCAAGGTAGAAATGGAAGTTGGTGTTCCATATCCATCTCATGGTTTTGACAAGAAACGAAAGATGGAGTTCAGGGAGAAATCTCAGAATAATGGTGAAAAGAAAATGAATGTTTCCTTATGCTCAAAGTGTGGAAAGAAGCATGGTGGAGATTGTCTTAAAGGGACTAGAAAATGTTTTAAGTGTGGAAAAGAAGGTCATCGAGTAGCTGAGTGTCGAAGTAATGGAAAAAGGGTTTCTAATGATGTGAAAAAAGCAAACACTGCAGAGAACGCACCACCAACACTTCAATGCTTCAAGTACAAGGAAATGGGGAATTATTCTAATAAATTCCCTAATCCAAGGGTTAGTGATGATCCACATGAGAAACCACTTAAGGCAATGGACAAAGGGAAGTCACATGCGATCACTATTGGAGATGTTGAATATGACAACGATGTGATGGAATGATTAAGTGTTTATGTAATGGGATTCCAAAATAATGTTGTATCATAAAGTATTGGAATATTTATGTATTGGTCTAATGTGGTATTCAAAGTAATTGAGATATTTTTGGAAATAAGATGATATGCACATAATGAAGGGAAAACGAGAAAATGAAATGTTTAACAGTATTCATGAGCTCATGATTGATATAAGGACTAAGTGATATCATGGTTTGAGTATATAGAATTCTGGGGATTTTGGTATGTGGAAAGTGTTAACTTTTAACTACATTCATGTTTTCACTAAGGTTCGATGGGTATTCAAGAGAATACATGATTAAGGCCTTTGAATGTTTGGAATGTGACCAAAAAAACTTATCTTATGATATATGGGGATCAACGATGGTATTAAATCTCTGGTAATCGTTTTCACTATGTTATGAGAGTGGGCTGCAGTATTATGGATAAGCATAAAGATTGAAATGGATTATGTTGGACATAAGTGAGTATTGTTTAAGGATAGAAGTTTTTTTTCGATATTATTGATGGGATGTTATAGTAATGTAGTTTTAGAAAAAGGACAACCTGCAGGACGGGTGACAGCCCATCGCGTCGGACAAGGCTGTGGGAATCGAACCCACAACCGAAGTGCGACTGGCCTTTATCGCCTACCACTGGCCTACAAGAAGTCCCTGTTTAGTAGAAACTGGTTTTATTATATTAAGCAGTATGATATATGAAGTATAAGTCCATTTTAGGAACCATATATGATTAATCTCAATATAGATCGACTTATGTATATAAATTTTGCTAACCTTCTGAGACAGATGGAATGACCCATCATTCTATCACATGATCTGCTAACACTTCACGAATAACAAATTTAACTTCATTTATTTAAGAGATGAAGTATAAATTGTTCAAGGCACGAACAACAGTGAGATTGTACCAAAATAAAGTAATTATTTATTCTAATTCAAACTCTTCAACTTTAGGGAAACGATCATGAAAACCAAAAATGTTGTCCTAGTGATCTTATACCTGATGAATCAGATGTTACCTTATATCATCACAAATCTATGGATTTGTGATTACTGGCTTTTCCATAGCCATGTTCTCTACCACTCTCCATCAGAACATGATGGTTAGATTTCTCTTCCATATCCATATTTTCACCTATGTGGAAACCCAGTGATTAGTTTATTTGGGCAATCGTTACATTTCATACTTTAGTTTTTAAAGCCAAGTTTTGGTATTCCTTTTTACGATGTGGGTTTCTATTAAAGAAACTTTTGAATAGTAAACTATTTATAACCCCGACGAATTTCGAGGGAGAAATTCATTTTAAGGGGGGTAGAATGTAACAGCCCGAGATTTTATGAAAACTATTCTTTTTTAATTTTATTAATGTCTTGTGTTGTACGATACACCAAAAGGAGCTTCCATAACACACATCCTTGACTTTCCTTGCATTATACGCAATCGCGACCTTCTTCGATAGCGTGTGTAGTACGAAATACCAAGTTTCACTAAACAACGATATGCTATTATAATATTATTATAACTTGCCATTATAAATAGTAATAACCACCTTTTAAAATTTTAGAAATTTTATCTCTCAAAATGGACTTCATTTTTGGATTCTTAGTATCGAATTTAGCCTAAGGTGAAATTTTGGTACTTTTCGGATAACTTTCATATTTTGATGAATAGTGAAAATTACTAAATTTTAGTTAAAAACAACTTTTTCAATCGAAGTAATTAATAGTGATAAATTATTAATTTGAGTGGTTTTAAAGTATATTTAGAATATATTTTTACAATTTAATACAATGTTGGTCATTGGATGTAATTTCACATTTAAACCAGACATAAACAAGTGTCAATCTTTTGATAGATATTGTTTCTGAAAAACACGCTATTTGTTTTAACAGCGGGATTTAATTATAAAATTAATTAATGCAACTTCTATGTTATGAATTTGGTAAAATAGACTTCATTTTTGAATTTGGAATATGAAATATAGCTTAGGATGAAATTTTGGCATTGTTCTAAAAAACATCAATTTTTGATGAATAGTGAAACTACTAAGTGGTAGTTAAAAGAACTGAACTTTTCATAAAACATAATTTTACCTCTTCTGTGAATGGAATTTAAAAAATCCGAGAGACATGGTTGATGTCAGTAAGTAAAATGTGGTTCAATGAGATGAAAATAATTTTTGGTGATTAGTAACTTTTTACTTTTATTTACCACGGTTAAAAGTAAATAGGGTAATTAAGGGTAAGAATGATATTAATATTACCCTAAAACATGTCCTAATTCTATTGGACAAGTGTATCTCGACCAAAAAAACCTTATGTGCAAAATATTATCATTTAAGCCCACTTGAATTAGATTAGGACATTTATTATTAATTTATTTAAAAAAGGGTTAAAATAGTTAAAATCAAAGTTTAATAAGTAAATCATTTTTAATATGGGGTTATACATAAGATAAATTCGACTATAAATATTCATTAGAAAGTTAAAATTATTTCCTACATAATGGTATTTTATTTATAATTTTTAGACATTAAATAATTTAATTTATTTATGACACAATGATGATGCAGTAATTAACTTATTAATGAAATATTGACATAATTGATGTTATAAACACCTAAATAAATGTAATTTGAGACGTTTTATGAATCCCACTAATTTTCTAGGTCCCTATGATATATTAGTGTTGATTTAATCAACTTGGTTCGAACATATAACTCTTTTATGACTTTCACAAAAATCATATATCAAATAGTGTCAAAATTGACACAAAATAGTTTTTAAATAAAATAAAATATTATTAGTTGTTATTTTATTCCTAAAAATATAAGGATCGGCCAAATGACTTAGATACGGATATATATATTAATAATAAACAATTTGGGGTTCGTTTGGCATGTTATAGTAAGTGTATTAACCATATAGTGAAAGAAAACAAAAAGACACGGTAAAAGTTAAATTATTTAACCTAGAGTTAAATCTAATTGATAAGGTTAAAATAATACCCTAAACTTGTCTAAATCCTATTGGATGATAGGATTTCTACCCGTCCCCACTTTAGATTCGAAATAAGACCCTTCGAAACCATTATAAACCGATTTTGAATTTAATATAAAATAATATTTTGAGATATTCCTAAGGTGCCCCTCTCCTCCCTTATAAAAGGGCACCTCCTCCCCCTCCTCCTCACACCAATTTGAGCACTCAAGCTCGGCCAACCCCTGCCATTTTCTCCTCTCCACTTTTCTAGAATAATCCTAGAGGGCCTGGTCTTCTTCAAAGACCAATATTAGTTCCCTAAGTGGTGGATTCAAAGAGGCTTTCCAAAGAAGAGGAGCTTCGGACACGTACAAAGCAAATCGGACCTAAGGTAAGGGAAATATCACAATCTCATTTTTATCCGAGATTGTTTATTCGTAAGTATTTAATGGGGTGTATTTTATCATACACATACATGTTCCCTCAATATGTAATATTGTTTCCATCCACTTACAATAGTTTAAATCCAATTTTACCCTTCGGTGAGTTTTTAGTAAAGAATATGAAAGGAATATTTTGTCGTTTTTTTCGTACGAGGTACTTTTTGACTTTTCCGACAAAAGTATGAAGAATGTTTTTTTAACTTATACGGCATGAATGGATTTTTAAAACATTATTTCCAAGAAGATTCCTTTACAAGTTTTCAAGTTTATTTTTTATCAAATTCTTTTATTTTAGAACTGTATGACATGTTATGAAAGGAAAAGTTTTTTTGAAGTAGAAAAGATATTTTCCTCAAGAATGAAGTTCAATTGTTTTATCAAAATTATTTTCCATCTAAGATAATAAAGGGTTCTGTTTTTATCCCTATTATTACATTGATTTGATCATGTTGTGATTGAATTATTTTTATGAATTTCTTTATCTTGTATGAATTTTTTTATGATTTCATGATGTTTAAGATTCCCATTTTGATTACATGGGTTATGCAATGATGTATGATTTATGATTTTGTGGAACACATAAGAATGGTATCATTATGAGATGGGTGGTACCTATATCTTCCTCCAATGCATTGGGTAAAGATCTTATATCACATGAGATAGACATGGCTGGAATGGTAGGTTATACCAGTTCAGTGAAACAGGACTGAAACGAGGGTGACTCGATTCAGAAAGGGACTTTGTCCACTAAGATAGTATTGGAAATGAGTCTTGACTAACATGAAATGATTCTCTATGATTATGTGTGTATGCCAAAAAGTTTCATGTTTTATGTTATGATTATTGGGACTACATTTCACTTCTATGATTTATCCCATGTTATGATATTATGAGCTCTCTTTTTTGCAGGTTAAGATTTCCAAAAGCTATGTTCTTATGTATATGATGTGATTGGTATTTCTTTTGTTTACCCTTATTGAGCATTTGAGCTCACCCTTTTATGTTTTCTTTTCCCCAGGATATAAAGAATGGTTTTAGGTATAAAAAAAAGATGATCTTTATGGGAGATGTTGAAGATCTTTCACCACGATTAGAAGATTATATTCCGAGTTTCCAAAGACACTAAACTATTACGGTCCTTCTGTATGTGTTTTTGTTATGTACTAAGTATTCCGAAAAAGTAATGTAATATCCATGTAAGTCAAGCTCCGGGTCTCTACATTGTGTGCCCATGAAGACAACATACAGGTCGATCGATACTATAGAGGAAATTAGAGGACACAAGAGCTTGGGATGTGATCAGTGGTCGTAGTATGAATTTCAGGTGTGGGACCCACCGGTTGTTTACATTTGTTTACCTGTTGCCAAGTTGTGCCACCTTTCGGGTTGGGTGTGTGTTTTTTCCTTTTTCTGTTCAGTATCTCGTCAGTACTTTTTTCCACTTTACTTTTTTTTTCTATTTAGAGGTTGATGCATGGCTGTGTTTGGGTTATAGTTGTCTGTCCTTTGGTTTTATTTTTACACTGCATTTCTGCATTGTGTGATGTGTGTGTGTGTACATGTACTTAGGCAAAGACCACCTCGGGATTGTTACACCTTCAGTTCTTGTCACAAGCCCCTATCCTGTGGAGTCAGGATTGGAGTAGTTGCAGCTCAAGACAGGAAGGGTCGGGTCATGACAAAGAGGTATCAGAGGTGGTTCGTTTTTTGGGGTATTTTTCAGACGTCCCTAAAAAGGAATTGCTTAGTATTAGAGAAAAAGTTTCAACATGTCTCGAGAGCATCTCTCAGGCCAGGGAGTCCAGTGATGGAACTAGTTGTCGACATATCCATTTTCCAGGACTGTGATAACCCGCTTGTCGACTCGGAATGCTGAGACATTTGTTGGAAGGAATTTTGGAACATGCATCCAGTATGATTGAGTCATTAACATTCCTTAACGATTCATCTCACCTATGTTATTAATGATATATATATATATATATATATATTCTCTTCCGATCGTGGTAATCCTTGATAATTTTCAGGATGCCCCCTTGACAGTAGCCAGCCGGGTTACACTATCTAGTTTGTGACGATGACCTGGCGAGCAATGAGGCACCAATTTAGGGACCCTCACGTGATCCACTTCCGCCCAGGTATTCAGTAGTAGCCCCTCCACCTGGAGAGTGACAGTGAATACTGGTAGCATAGGCCGAGGTTGAGCGCAGGCTATGTGCACTCTGAGACTTCCAACATCAGCTGCCAAAAAAGCTCCATGGGGACAGAGATCCCTAGGTAGTGGAAGACTGCCTAGAGTCCGTGGACTGACTTTTCAGGCTGGTACAGACACCAGCAGACCATATCATAGCTCTAGCTTCCAGAATTTTCCTCGGGATGGCTAGGAGTTGGTGGGGGTTGGTTACGCAAACCCACAACGAGTAATCTCCCACATGGGATAGCTTCCAGCAACTCTTCTGGGAGGAGTACTCCCCCTCTTGTTTATGCTCCATTCGGATTCAGGAACTTCTGAAGCTGAAGCAGGGGGGTATGACCGTGGAACATTACTCGTCCTGATTTACTGATCTCACATGATACTCGTAGGATATGGTCCGGGATAGTTACTTCCAGGCGGGGAAGTTTTAGCAGGGTCTTCGTAGGGAGATATGTGCTAGTGAAGTATCCCTGTGCATCCCTACTTATGCTGGGGTTCTAGATTTGGCACCCGTGACTGAGAGAGTTTTTGATGAGGGAAGATAGCTGATAGGGTCTATCAGTGGCTACTTCATAGGGGAGTCTTTGGTGAAAAGCCAGCGGCATAGAGCAAACCCTCAGTCAAGGAGTCCCTTCCTTGAGCAGACACATGGGCAGGGTCGTACACCATAGTGGCACCATGGAGCACCGGGGAAGGCATGAGATATTCGGTGCTATGCCTGTGACGGATGAGGTCACCTAGCATGGGATTTCCTGACCAAGTGTACCGAGAAACCATTGTAGGTAGTGGGCGCACCGCAGCGGCAGAGGCAGCACAATGACCATGTATCCCCCCAGGTGAGGACATGGTGGTCCTCAAGGAGGCGGAAAATACATAGTGGCTAGACCTGGAGATCCGAGACAACCTTTCGAGGTCCTTCCACGGCCACCACCGGGCGGCCCATTCCATGCTCAGGGAGATGTTGGTAGTGGTCATGGTCAGCATCAGGATATGGGTGTTCGCGACCCCCCAGCATACGAGATGGTCCGAGGTACACTTTGTGTTTACTCTACACTTTTTTCGGTACTAGTAGACACAGGATATAGCCCCTCCATTATATTTCTGCTTTAGGTATGGGTGTTCTAGCTTCTATTATAGGAAATGAAACATGCAAATAGACTTGAGGTTCCTACGAGAAGTGCCTAGTTTGTGACCATTATTTCCAGACAGTGCAACGGTTGTTCGGAGAAGAGAGTTTCATGTGGTACCTACTTGTCATCACGATGGAACCATACGATGTCATCCTGGGCATGGATTGTTTTCAATGGTCCACGCCCAGATCATCTGTCGTCACAGACGAGTCAGAGGTGTGGTCACTGATGGGACTTGGTTCACCATTCTATGTGAATGAGACCGCGGGGTAGAGTAGATGGGTACTCCGAGAAGGAGACCACGACATTTTTCTCACCAGTTGGCGATCATGGATGTCGAAGCAGTAGACACTACAAGAAATTGGATCCCTACCATTGTAGAGGAATACTTGTATGTCATTCTTGAGGAAGCCCCGGGACTACCTCTGAGGTGATAGATAGAGTTCTGCATTGACTTGCAGCCGGGGACTGCCCCGATATCGTGTGCGTCTTATCAGATGGCACCCATAGAGCTTCGAGTGCTAAGACTTCAGTTGGAAAACCTTTGTGAGAAGGGACTCATCTGGCCTAGTATGTCCCCCTGGGAAGCTCCACTTTTGTTTGTGAAAATGGAATGTGGGAGTCTGTGGATTTTTGTGGATTATCGTCACCTGAATCAGGCCAAGATAAAGAACAAGTACCATTTTCTGAGGATCAATGACCTCTTTGACAAGTTGAGAGGTGAGAAGTGGTTCTCCAAGGTTGATCTTCGATCTGTCTACCACTAGTTGTGGGTTCATGATGTTGACATCCCGATGTTGTCTTTCTGTTTTCATTAGGGGCATTATGATTTTTTGGTGATGCCCTTTGGCATGACAAATGCCCCGGCCATTTTCATGGATTTGATGAACCAGATCTTCCATCCGTACTTGGAAAAGTTTGTGGTTTTCTTTATTGACAACATAATCATCTACTCTGTAATGGAAGAGTAGAACAAGGTGAATTTGAGGATGGTCCTAGACTTACTCTGATAGCATCAGCTTTATGAGAAGCTCTCAATGTTCCAGTTCTGGATTCACGATGTTCACTTTATGTGGAATGTTATTACGGAGTAGGGATTGGTCGTATATCATATAACGATAGAGGTAGTTCTTTCTTGGGATCCACCCAAGAATGCGTCAGAGGTGCGATGATTCCTTGGTTTTGTAGGGTACCACTGGAGGTTTGTGGAAGATTTCTCTAGGATTGCTTCCCCTTTGACCGCATTGACGTGGAACGACGACTGATCATCTAGACTGATCTGTGCTACAAGGCCTTTAAGGAGTTGAGACAGAGGCTGACTAGTTCAACATTTTCTAGGTTACCATAGGTGGGCGTTGAGTTCATGGTGTACTACGATGCTTCTTGAGCTAGTCTTGGGTGCGTACCGATGCATCAGTGGGTAGTGATTTCATATGGGTCGAGGAAGTTGGTTCCCCATGAGCCAAATTATACGTCTCATGATTTGGAGGTGGAAACAGTGGTCTTTACCTTGAGGTTATGGAGACCCTACCTTTTGGGTGAGCATTTTGTGGTCTAATTAGACCACCAGATCCTCAAGTACAACATTACTCAGAGGGATGTGAATCTGAAGCAGAGGAACTGGCTTGAGTTTCTACAGGACTATGATTTCGAGATAGTCTACACTCTAGGGAAGGGAAACATAGTAGCAGATGCCCTTAGCAGGATGTCCCAGGCTCAATTAGTGCGGGAATATTCAGAGAAATTGGATTCCCTATGGGTGACCTTGGTTGGGAAGGAGGGTTCATCTTTCCTGAAGTCGATGGTGTTGACTCCTTCGCTCCTTGATCATGTGAGAGTGTTGCAGCTCGGGGATGTCGACGGCGATGTACTGCGTGTATAGATATCTGTGGGCGGCACACCCGATGGTTATTCTGAAGGTAGGAATAATCAGATCCTATTTTAGGGGAGAGCCATAGTACCAGTGGAGATGCAGTATGAGGTGATGCAGGAGTTCCAAAAAACTCCCTTGGTTGTACATCTCGGTGTGGGGAAGATGTACAACAACCTTTAGCAGCAGTTTTGGGGGTCTGTCAAGAAGGGGAGCGTAGCTGAGCTCGTTTCTCGGTGTCTTACTTGTCTGTAGGTGAAGGAAGAACATTAGGTTCCAGTAGGGTTGTTGAACCCCCTTGATATCCCGGAGTGGAAGTGGGATGGTATATATTTGGACTTCGTCACAGGGCTTCCACGCATAGAGAAGGTCGATTAATCCATTTGGGTGATAGTGGACCATCTCACGAAGTCGGTGCACATCCTTGCCATTAGGGAGGACAGTTCGATGGAGATTCTAGGGAAGTTGTATGTTTGGGAGATTGTCTGCCATCATGGAGTACCCTCAAGGATCATCTCTGACATCGATGCTTGGTTTACGTCGTGTTTGTGGCGATTCCTGTAGGAGGAATTCGGGACTCGGCTGCAGATGAGTATAGATTTTCACCCCCAAACTGATAGGCAGATAGAGAGTACTATCTAGTTGTTGGAGAATATGCTTAGGTTCTGCATGTTAGACTTTGGCCTGATCTGGGTGGATAACCTGCACTTGGTGGTGTTCACATACAACAACAGTTACCACTCTACTATCGGCATGACACCTTTTTGAGTCCCTCTACGGGTGACCCTGCAGGTCACCATTGTGCTCGAAGGAGGTTGGGGAGACCTCCCTCGTAGGCCCAGAGTTGGTGCAGGCGACGACAAAGAAGGTGCAGGTCATTCGTGAGTGGATGAGGACAACTCAGAGTAGACAAACTTCCTACGCAGATCATCGCCGCAGGCTTTCGGAGTTTGAGCAGGGGGACCATGCCTTTTCGAGAGTCTCTCCATGGCCTGGGACATGGAGGTTCGGTCGGGGAGGCAATTTGTCCCTGAGGTTCTTTGGGCCCTCTGAGATCATGTGCAGGGTCGGTGAGGTGGCCTACCATCATTCTCTACCCCCATAGTTAGAGAGGGTGAAAGATGTCTTCCATGTGTCATTGCTAATGAAATACGTGCATGAACCCATGAATGTAATTGACTAAAGAGAGCTGGAAATGGAGGACGAAGCCACCTTTTCAGAGCACCCTGTGGTGATTGAGGTCCGGTGGGATCATACATTACGTGGATGGACCATTCCTTTGGTTCGTGTGCCGTTGCAGCACGGGAGGGTGCAAGAGATCACCTAGGAATGGGAGAGCCAAATGTGGGCTCTGTATCCTGAGTTGTTTTTTGTAGTTTTTTTTTTGAGGACGAAAAACGTGTAGGTGGGAATGATGTTGGAACCTATGTTTTGAGCTTGTAAGACTTTGAAATTTTCTTGATGTTAATCCAGAGCAGGGCGTTCAAACGGCGGGTGATTCCAAGCCCCGTTGTGGCTGGAATTAAACATTAAGTGCTTTCACACTGGACAAACCAAATAAATATAATAACTCCTAAACGGTTGCTTGGATGGAAAACCCGAGGACATCATTGAGTCCAGAACATTTTGTTTACCCTAGGAGGGGTGTAACTTTCGCGGGCCAGGCCCTTCTATGGAAAACGCCACCAGGGGCCTTATCATAATTTAGCGGCCTCAGGCGTGAACTTTTCAACATCTGAACAAAGGTTGGGATTAAAATTATGATACTATCATTTCTCTTTATATGTGGATTTTACCCTAGGAGTGGCATAACCCCAACCCCATCGAATGTAAGGATACGAGGCCTACTGGTAGGTGTTTAAATAATTAATTAAATTTTAATTCATTCTTTACAAAAAACACTTCTCCCACCCCTACTCCTCCTCCTTACCCCTTTGTCTCTCCCTGGAGAATCCCTCTCAACAAGCTCCAAACTCCTCTCCTCCTCCTCTCAAAGGCAGCACGTGGGTCCGGCGAATCACTCGTGAAGCTACGGGCTATGCCTAGTAAAGTAAAATGTTTATGTTTTAGTTTTAATTTTTGAATCTTTCATGAATTAAATTTATTGCATAAAAATTCTTTCCAATCATCAAAATATGTCCATAGATGCGTATGGCTCAATCTGAGATTTCTAATGGTCTTTTCAGATCACATTTCGAGTCTCGGGGCTCCCGGGGTGGCCCTAGGAAGTTTTCCATCCAATATCCCTGTATTTTCGGTGGTTCCAGGGGATTCCAGCAGCATGGGGCGGCAGTCCAGTGACTCTAGGAAGTGGTGGTTCCAAGCAGTAGCAGCGATCTAAAGCGGTGGCGGTGGGATCCCCGGTCTCCGATGTGCGGCGTGATGGGGGTCGCGGCACGTGACCCCGTGCAAGAGACCGAGACCCACGTTCGGTGGGTCTTCGCGTGGGGCAGCGACCGACCACGATGGTCGGTCAACACTGTGTACCATGAGTCAGCGGTCATGCCGCACGGAAGACCCGCGGGCCGGCCCAAGCCGGGTGGACCGGGTGGACCGGGCCGGTCCAGCGCAAAGGGGATTCCCCCCCCCCCCCCGTCTTAGGACACCCATAACTTTTACCAACGGTGTCTTTTTTGTGTGATGTTTGCAGAAGTGAAATCCTCAGCTCGAGATGGAGATTTTGATATGGTCTCGGGGATATTTTAAATTCCTAATATGGGGGCTCGGTGGCACGATACACTCGTTATGTACCTCACTAGGATTCTTCTTTCAGATGGAGCGAACACATCTAGAGTCTGTTTACGGAGATGTCTATGGAGTTGTGACACTGGCATCAGGATGATGTAGACTAGGTTGGTTTCAGGTGTTGAAGCCAGAGTTGAGGCATAGGCCCCACAAGCCCTCTTTTAAGCTGTGAGCAGCGTTTTGAGACTTTTTCATCAGACGCCCATTCGGGAAGAATGTGTAATTGTTTTGGCATGTTTTTTCAAGATCATCGTGATGGCGAAGTTCACCCGACCTCTTTCAGGAACAAGGTGTGGGACCCATGAGAAACCATATGGGTATAAAGCTGTGATGAATAAATTTTTTTGGGAGTTCTTTTCTGGTGAGTAAGTAGTCTATCTCACGTGTTTTTCGCAAGGATTACAACGGTGTAATCTGTTTGGGCATGCGAAGCCTCTTTTGAGATCTCATTGAATGTGGAAACATGAAAGGGCATTTGTTGGAGGTTACTTTGATGAACTCAGAACCAACGCACGGTAGCGATGTTATTGACACCCTGTGATGGCCTGAGTAGCACAGAGTTATCAGACCCATTCCGGGTTTACCCTCCAGCAGGGCAGGGCAGTGGGTTACCCACTTGCGTATCAGGGTTTAACCTTCAGTGAGGCGAGGCAGTGGGTTACCCGTTGACCTTAGGGTGTACCCTCCAGTGGGGATGGGAAGTGGGCTACCCAATGACTTTAGGGTTTAGCATCCAGTAGGGCTGGGCAGTGGGTTACCCGACGACCTTCTGGGGTTTACCCTCTAGTAGGGCTGGGTAGTGGGTCACTCAATGACCTTTTCGTGTTTACCCTCTAGTTGGGATGGGTAGTGGGTTACCCAAGGATTTCATTTAGACTCTGTCCTTTCTATGAGGCCAGTCGGTGGATTTTCTCTGTTATTACCAATGTGGGACTTTTGGTGGTACAGTTTTGTAATGTTGCAGCTTTGATGTGTGGGACTATTGGGAATCAGTGATGGCTACCGTTAGAACTGTTGTCGACTTATCCTGGGAAGAGCATGGAGATGGAGATCCCCTTATGCACTCGTTCAGGTTTCTTGTAAAGCATATATATATATATACATCCTACTTTTTCCCCACTACTTAGGTTTAGTTTCACTCTTTCTAGGTGGGGAGGAGACACACAGGGTCCGCCACGTGCTTTCCGTGTCCATGTCCTCTTGGTTGGGACAAGTATAATTCCTTTCTTTTGTTTGGTTGAGCAACACTCTCTCTATTATACTCATACTCTATCCTTTGTTCTGTCTACTACTCACTGGTTTTGTACATCATTTGTTGCTCCCTCAAGATTTCTGGGCAACCTACTGAGTATAAAATTATATCAATATAAATAAATGGCATTTATGATATTATTATAATTATGTATTTCTAAAATATTATTTACCTTATTTCCATTGTGATAAATAAAATATTTCAAATATACTAATGTGTATGTAAAACCTACATTCTCTATAATGGTAAGGTATTTTATTTAAAAAATCAATCTCCAATAATGGTGAATAAATAAAGAATTTTGTATGAGTATTTTAATTTTTTCTTAGTGAATATTATGCAAATGATATAACTATATAAAATGTGAAATTACTAGATCATTCATGAGGAAACACGCATAACAAAAGAAGGAAATAATGTCCCAAAAAAATGAAAATAATGAATGACTATAAATGGAAGGGTTATAAAATGATATAAAATGATCATATATGAAATAATAAATATTTATATTGTTATATTATAAGTTAATATAATTTTAATAACCACTATGCAATAGTTCAATGCTTGTTCATGCAAAAATAAATGTGAGGTAAGATATTTCAAAACAAAAAATCCATTAATTTGATTAAACATATATAGCAGTGATTATGTCATGCAAATATTTTTTTGGCAATGAATGGTGAAATTATATTTTTTTATTTCATTTTTTTATATAATTAAATTTTATACATATAATCTATTCATTGATTCATCCCTACTTCAATGATATATTTTTAAAGGTTTATTTTTTTAATATCCCATCATTGGGGAATATATTATATTTAGGCCAAAAAATTATTTTATATTATATATATAATTCCTTTTTACATGTAATTTCATGAAAAATATAGTCTTCATGGAGTTTTAAATTTTTAATAAAAATTATTTCACCTATGGGAGATTTTTTATGATTTACGAGGTGGTAATTAATTTCAATACTCAATTTCATTACAATTGGTTATATTAATTATTCAACCTATCTAATATTATATGATTACATGTAAAATAAAATTTTATTATAATATGTTTTACTTAAACTATTATATATTAATTAGTAGATTATACAGTTAATTAGTCTATTCAGTAATTCTTACATCAATTTTTTGATCATTCTTAGAGATTATTTAACAATACAATTATCATTAAGATTTATAATTCATAAATTTATGTTGAGGGAAAATAAATAATAATTATATATTAATCCAATTTCATTTTCTCCAAATTTGATTATTTATGAAATTTTAATATAATTTTACCATTTTCCACTCTTTGGAATAAGAAATTATTAAGAAAATATTTTTATGAAATTATTACATTATTTCTTTCTAATGATAGAGATCCAATTTCTTCAAAAACTATTTTTTATATGAATTTTTTAAAAAATGTTATAGAAACTGTAATATCCTTTTGAAAATTATTTATTAAACACATTTTAACAATTTTTATTAATTTTTTTTCATGCATCCTTCATGTTAATTTCAATAAAAAAACAATTTTTCTTTTACAGAAAAGTGAAAGGAATCCCTCTTATAACATATATGTAATGAAAAAAATTGTATCCCATCATAGGCACTGGTATTTTTAAAATTATTTAATGTGTTTCAAATATTATTTAAAATAATAATATTTCATTTTATTGATCTTATAGTTTTGAAAATTTATTTTCAAAATGAATAAAATATTTTATCAATAATTTTATCTATGTATATTTTATTCTGTTTCTATTAATTAATGATAATAAAACATATTTATTAAACCAATGGGTATATATTATGTTGATATAATCATTATTCATTTATGGCTGTTTTATGATTCCTTTAAAAAAATTCTATTATATCTCACTTTATTAATTCATTTTTGTATTCAATAATATTACTTTCAAATTTTCACTTTGATATGAATATTTGAAATTAAAATTAATATAAATATCCACTATATTTACCATAGATTTGATTATATCATAAAAAATATTTCATTTCTACATAAATTGTTTAACATTGATTAATATTTATTTATACTCGAAATATTGGTGACATTGTAATATTTACTCAAAAAGGATATTTTAATTACACGACACATTGTTTAAAAATTATAATGATTAATAAATATATTAGTAATTACATTTACATGAAATACATAGTTGGGTCCCATATATTGATAGAACATCAATGCATCATTAGCCACATTAGATAAATATGATGGATAGTTTTTTGTTAAATAGGTTTCTATTAATTTGTTTTAAACTAGAATGCGTATAGATCCTAATGGTATAGGTAGAATGTTAACTAAAAACATTAAATCTAATTATTAATCATTTCTTTCCAAAATAATTCATTTATTATTATCAATTATATTTTCACTATGATTTTATCTATGGTTTCATTTTTTATATTTCTTGATTATATGACATATGTTTTATGTTATAAACATTTCCATATTGATAATTCCTTAATAATTAATTATATATATTTTAATTTTTTAATAGAATTTTTTTAGTAATTTAATTTTAAAAACTTATGATGATAATCAAATTATTTAAATATAATGTATGTTTAGTTAATTACTATTCAATGTTTATTATTCTTATAGATTCATTATATATTAAAACTTATATAACACTTAGTGAAAATTATAACTCAGTCTAATGTTGTATCATTTCCTAAGAATTAGTGATGTTTACAATAAATGTCCTGAATGAAAATTCTAGATTGAATAATTGTTTTATAAAAAAAAATAATTTGTGTACTAAAATGTAATATGTGAATCATGTATTTTAGTTGTTTACCATTACTACTAAAATATTATATCCTTTAGGATATGGTTCCCTATATCATATGCTGATGAATTAATTTAGAATATTTCTATGATTTACTCTGGTCAGGTAGCTAATGTTTCTATGAGTGAATATTTAGTAGAAAATGTGGCAACTAGATGAACAAAAACATAAATTAGGGAATTACATATATTCTATTAAATTTTTTGAAACTTATAGAATATAAATTTAATGTTTTGTGTGGAATATATAAAATGGGTTTCCCAAGAAATACATCCATGTATAGATACTATAGGTGGATGTGGTTATATAAAATAGGTAACTAATTTTAATAACATCAAAAATGTTTCATTGTGGTATACTTAATCATAAATTGTTATATAACAATGGGGCTTAATATACCCAAGGTTGGACACTCTTAGGCTGTATGTTAATTAAAAAATATACAGTATTTATAATCCATTATAAAATATTTTAATATATTATGATAATAAATAACCTATGTCAAATAAGATATATTAGAATAAAAAATTGTTTTCTATGATTTATACATAAGATATGAAGTTATGTGGTTTTAACACAATGATTATTATTTTTAAGAATATTCTATTTTGTATTAGATCATAGTTTAAACCCAAATTAATCTTGAAGACCTATAATGAGAAAGATATAGTCAAGAATAGGAGGAACCCAACGGGATGATAAAAAGAGTGAATGGTTTTTTATTTTTCCTAATTAGTTTCCCATTAATATAATTAATATCATATACCTTATTTATCTCCCAGACTCACCAAATTATAGAATGATGGATTTTTCTAATATATCATGTGTTGGAGGCCATGGATTAATTAGGGATCTATTTCCATCTTATATGAAATTTGTGTGAAGACTCCAAATAATGTGTATTAATTGGACATGAAAACTATTTATATGTTAAATACAAACTCATAAAGAAATGAATTTCTCGGAAAATGAATATTATAATCGATGGAAATAAATCAAATCCTAACTATATATTTATAATTTGTTGTCTTAAATTTGAATAACCTAGTATTTTTCTAAATCTGATTACAATTCTATATGATAGATCATAGAAAAAATATTAAATTATTTGGAAATAATATTGATGAAGTATGTATGTGAGGTGTTTTATGAATTAAATTATAAGTGTGTTTTTTTAAAATTGCTATTTTGGTGATAATAATTATGAAAAATTTAATGTTATTGATATGTTTTTAATAATATTAATCTTAATTAAAATAAATGTTATGGATACCATTATGGGATTATGAGTGGAAATTTCATCACATTTTGAAGTATTAATCAAACGTTATTAGATTTAATGTAGTGGGATTCCACCATGATTTCAAATATTTTCGGACATATTTATTCAATGTAATTACTCTAGTATAAAATATAATTGTGGAAAAATTAATTTAGTATTTGTACTAAAATCTTAATGGTATTTATACCCTTTAGGGTTAATAGGGTCATTAATGGAACTATAATAATAATCATGTTATATTATTATAATTTTTGGAAAATTTAAATAATGAATTATATTGAGTCCCATAACAAAATCATAATTTAATTAGTAGTTATTTTCTATAATTTAGAACATATTATTTAGGAAAATTATTTCAATTGTATAAGGATCATGACTAAAACATAATTTATTATACTGTTTTAGAACTATAATTCACCTTTGAAGATATTTTATGTTTAGAGTTTTATATTATTAGGAAAAAATCCTACACAGCGAACTCATATATTAAAATTGTAAACTTATACATATTATACATTTATTCAACAAAGGTAACCCTTTTGAAAACAAGATTTGTTTTTGAGAAAAATAATTAATAATTTCAATATGACATCTACTTGGTCATGTCCAATACTAAGACCTATGAAAAACTTTTTAATACATTTGATTGACACAAAATCTCAATAATGGACATAAATAGAATGAAACCATTAGTCTTGTCAAAACATTGAAACCCATTTAATGTTTTTTGAGATAATGAAACATATAATTTTTAAAAGAACAACACTCATAATTTTTTCTCAAATGGAAACATTAAAACAAATCAATAGAATTATAACCTAATTAAGTGAATTGGTAAATAATATACATAAAACCCATTCCAACATATTCTAATTGGAATAGATATATTGTTGACTAAAAAATTTAATATCTATAATAGGGATCACCCTTAATATAATCTATATCAGGATCACCCATGTGGTATAATGGGTCTTAATCCTCCATATAAGCTATAACTAGCTCTCTCGTGAGCGAAAAGGGGGCTCAACCCTTAGTATATGTTGTGTTTGGATCACACGTGAGAAATAATGGTTCTCAAACCCATGTATATTCTATATCGAGCTCTCCCATTTCATATAATTCTCCAGTACCATTTCAAAAACACATTCAACACATAACACTTTTGGAATACTCTATTAATCCCATATGAAAAGTATTTTTCATATTAAAATATAATTTACATTTAAGAACCCATTTTCAATAACAGGATACCCAAATAATGTATTTCATTTACATTTAATATCCATTAAGTCTTTTAGAGGAATAAAAAAATCAAATATAGGTTATAGTAGTAGTGAATTTATTGTCGTTGTAAATGTTATTATAAAAAAATGCCCCTTTTGTTATTTTGTAATGAACGTAAAACAATTCGTATCAGAAAATTATATTTTGAAATAATTGAATGAAATTAAATATAGACATAAAATTTCATTTATAATCCTTTTATATCCATATAATTCAATATGAAAATTAATATCCTGATGAAAAAATATTTGATAATTAAATATTTAAACGTTCAAGGTGTTTTATACCACATTGAACATTTAAATATTATTCTATATGAATTAATATATTTTAATAAAAATAAAAAAAAATATTATAGATACAATATGTAAATGAAAAGTCCTAGTTTTTATATATAAATCTTATAAACAAATAATGTTTCATATTATCATGAATTGACTCAATGAAAAGAGATTGAAATGAAATTCCTTTCTACGAGCCTGACTCGTCATGTAAAATTGTTATATTCATAAATAATTAACATACGTAAATTTATACTTGCATGAGAACCTTTTTCATGTTTATTATTACTTTATTACACTTATTACCATGTTATAATAATTACATAATTACTTAAGTTCATATCGGATGTTTTGTCAATATTCATTACATGAGTCAAAAACAAACTTGGGTTGATGTCGTTAGTCCATGTGGTCACATGTCCATCACCTCCAGAATAATATTCATGACATAATATTAATTTTTATATAAAAATTATACTTTTAAATCCGTTTGTTTAATATTTATATGAAAAATTAACAACATTACAATACTGGAGACGGTAAACCGTACGTACGTATGAGTAATGATTCCATTTTTTATTTATCATTATGAAAATAAGGAAATTATTATTTAAAATTTAATAATTATAATAATATTATTTTAATAATAATAATATTTTTAATAAACCCAAATATATAATACAAGTGATGTAGTTCATAAAAATGATTCACATTGCTTCATGGAGGTCATTGTTCACACAAATGCATGAACGTAGTTATCATTTTTATATTTGTAGAAGGTAAAAACCTAATTGAAATATAATTTATTTAAATTGATAAACATGTCACTAATATAATATATGAACATTTATTCAACCATTATAACCATCCTTGATAGACAATAATTTAAAAAGAACTATTTCTGTTCGCGAGGATGTAGTCCTCTAAACACAGAAATGAAATATTCATCTCCCATTAAATGAAATTGGAGACAGATTTTGGTGGTTATATTAATATAATAACATATTAGTATATTAAGGATAATTTTTTTATTATTTTATATTATAACAAGTAGATTTATATGATGTGGAATAAGAAAAAATAATCTCTTAAAAAACTAATACCTCATTTTCAGTTGATCACCATTAAAAATAACATTAACACCTCATATAAATGTTTTTTGTAAAAAGGCCCCAAGAACATGTGGATGGATTCTAGGAATATTTTGGGGTATATCATAGAAAAAAAGGATTTGTTTGTGTGAGTAATAGAGAATAGTGGGTACCTTTTTATAAGAGAGTGGAGGGGCACCGTAGGAAACTATTAAAATATTGACGTTATATAAATTCAATTTTTGTTAGAGATGCACCGAAAAACATTTATTTTGAAGAAAATATTATGTTTGGTCGAATAAAAATAATCCAATTAAAATTAAACAAGTTCTAGTTATTTTTTAATCCTTTAATTTTTTGTATAACCCTTATTTTACCCTTTTTATTCTTACAGTGATATTATGTTATTTACGCTTTGTGGGTTAATGTAATTAAAATAATAGGTCATACAAACAAAAAAAGTCCCATTTAGGACATATATTAACCTATCCTAATAATTTGGTTGTATATAATGTTTTTATAAATTTAATACCATTTAATAAAATATTTTATATTTAAAAATACCAATAGTGTCAATTTTAACAATATTCATTAGTTTACTTTTTAAAATTCCATAACATGAAGATAAGTTCAAAAACACTACATTAAATAATCAAAACAAATTTAAAAGTGTCCATAAAATATGAAGATTGGTTAAATTATGTTATATAATATAGATTTTAATATTTATAATACCATTATTTTGATTCTTTCAATAATAATAAATTATTACATCATCATTATGTCATAATTAAATTTAATTATTTCATATAAAAAAATTAAATATTTTACCATGAGGTACATACTTTTTTTATATTTATAATGAGTATTTTTATACAAATATATCCCCCATATAACTCAATATTAAAATAAATTACTTTTTAAAAACAAAAGTGTATAAAAAATGAGAATCCAGTGAATATTATGTTATAAATGCATTAATGTCATCCATGTGGAATGTCATGTTCCTAAAATATACCGAAGGATTCTAATTTTCAGGATACACTCTTCCAAATAAAATAAAAAACTTGTTAGGTTTGTTTTATATTATTATAATATTTTTTAACTTTTATTACATGATTTAATAATAACATTTGTAATTAACATAATTACTAAATTTAATATTTATGATGTATAAAAAATAAAAATAATCTATTCAAATAATTTGTACCTTATTAATCAAAATATGAAATCAATTTTTTCAAATTCAAATCATAGAAGTTGTAGTAATAACTTTAAAAATATTCCCCATTGAAAAACAGAGAAACATGGGTTTTTAAAATAAACACCATCAAATGATTGAGATGCATTTATACCTAATTTCAATATTAAATTACTTAAAATGATTGAATATAGATTAATTGATATAAACATAATTAAATTTTTCTTTTTAACCAATTATTTGGATAATACAAAAAAGCTAAATAACTTACATGATAAAGAAGTTTTGAATTAAAATGTAGTCTATTTCACTATTCATTAAAATTTCAATTTTATCATAACAATTTTAAAAAACTGAACCAAAATAAATTTTTATGTCCTTCATAAAAATAATATGTTTATATTTTCATATTTAATTTACAAAAGTGTCACAAACTGGAATTAAAATCGGGTTTCTATCAAATGCCGGTAAAACTGTATTTTTTTAAAAATACTTCTTTTATCTGAAAATTTAATTTGTTATTATAATAGGATTAGAAAAAATGTAATATAAATTTAAAAAATTAAATTTAAAATCATACATATATATTTAATTAATAAAACTACCAAATAGTGATTTAATTATTTTATTAAATTAGTTATATACATTTAAATAGTGTTTCTGAAAAAACAATTCTATTCATTTAAAAGGGTTTTATATTCATTTATAAATAATTTTTCAGAAAATAATTAATTAAATACAGGTGTAAAAAATATTTTCATAAATCAATTAATATTGTTCATTCTCTGTATTTTAACAGCTATGTTATTGGGTAACCTAAAAATATTTAGTTTTTCGATTAGGTTTGTTGTGGTGTATTGTGTATGATATTGAACATATTGTCTCATTTTAAAAAATTGATATGTTACATTCTCCCCCCCCCATAGGGATGTTTCATCATTAAAATTTTAATTTAGGTTCACTAAATAAGGTATGACTCTTCAAAATACATTTATTCCATTCCCACACCAGAAAATGATTAAAAAAACATCCACATTAATAGAATGAATGGACTATGCGAAGGTAACCTGATATAACACATACTCTGATTCCTTGTAGGAAAACATGGAAATGGAAAAAAATAGCTAATGTTCGGATCAAGTGTGATTGAAAAAATGATCACGAGGAAGTTAACAATCAAAAATCCAGAAACATGTGATGGGATAAAAGATCATTGATTTCATTGTAGGGAAA
Source organism: Viscum album (assembly GCA_963277665.1). Taxonomy (NCBI): domain Eukaryota; kingdom Viridiplantae; phylum Streptophyta; class Magnoliopsida; order Santalales; family Viscaceae; genus Viscum; species Viscum album. The sequence continues at coordinate 468,189,003 of OY728123.1, read as the reverse complement.
GTAAATAGAAAACATTTTTGTTTTATGATCCTTTTCATAATTTTGAGTAATTATTTTACTAGATAGAATACGAAAAAACCGAAATATTCTTATATTACAAATAGATTTTGATTCCTTAATCAAACGCCACCATAAACTGAACCTTTTCACCAAATGATGAATATTTAAGTTGAATTTTTCATGCTTGAAGCACTATAAAATAAATCTAAAAACACATATCAACCGTAGAGGTCAACTATCTATTTTTTATACCTTTATACATTAACCAAAAAATTGTTAGTACATGATTGGGTATTTTCCCCCAAATGATTAATGTTTTATAAGGATTTGGAAACAAAATCAAAAGTTTATCAAAGTCCATTAAATAAAAAACATTTAGTAAAATTCCTCAAAACAATAAAATATTATATTGAAACCCAAAATTCCGTTTAATTTGATTATATAATATTCGATTAAAAAATTTCAAATTTATCTCCAAATTACATTAATTAATCTTAATGACTTATAAAAAAAACTTAAATAACCTAATCACATATTCACCAGGATTGGTTAATCATATCCATAAATAACCCAATTCACCATAAGACTATAATAAAAGCATATACTCTTCCAAGATAAAATTCATCCATTACTTATAAAATAAATTCCAATATTAATATATTTTCCCTAGATATATAGGGTTCCAAAAATAGTGAATATCTTCCAAAATAACAATTATCACTTAATCCCAAAATCATTTTCTTGTATAAAGGATATCTGTTCGATAAAATATATGTTCCCAAAATCAAATTTCTCAAACTCCATAATCTTATTTAACTAAAAATAAAAAGTAATACTAACTACGGACTTCACGTAGGAAAGTGTTAGGTGATAAATCACTATAATTCATTAGTTTTTTGTTTGATTTATCATCATTATTAGATGTTATGGGTTATGACACTGTCGATCTATATTCCTTTTCAAAAACTACATAATTTTATAACAGTATAAAAAATGAGACAAAATCATAAAAAATAACCATAACAGATTTAAACCTCAATATTTATCTCAGGGATTTCATTTTTCATCCTCAAGAGTAATAACCCATAATTACCTTAAAAATAAATGTCACCTAAAAAACCATTGATCAACTTATAATTTTATAAAATAAACCCAAAAAATATATTTCTACGATATTGAATGTATGATATACATAAAAATTATAAACTCATATAATATCTTTATCTCTAATAAAGGCATCATAATCACTTAATTTGTCAAAACAATCCTCTGATACCAATTATAAGGACCCAACCTTAAACATATCTTATTCAACTTTTTTTAAACTAGAATTAACATTCAAGGGTATTTAATATTTTGAGTTTATTGAATTTGAAAAAATTATTAAATATTGAACACATACATTATAAGTGGGCACATATACTCAGCATCCATTTTTTCTCTAACAGAAAACCCTTTTTTAAATATGGAATGGTTTATTTTATAGACATATATTCAAGACATTAATCATGGAATATTCATTTTCTTTTACAAACATAAGACATGTGAAGAACAATTTAAAACATGGGATCATTTCAAAAGATCAATACATGATACATAAATAAATAAACTATTAGTCTAGTTGAAACGGGGTTACACATTTAACGTTTATTGAGTGAATGAAAGAAATAATTTTCACTTCAGTAACACTATTACCTTTTTCGCAAATAAAAACCTTTAAACAAATAGAAATCAATTTAAACTCATTTAGATGACTTATAAAATAATGTACGTAAAACCTTTTAAAAATTATTCCAATTGGAATAACTATATGTTCAAATTCAAAATTAGATATCTATAATTGGTATCCCCATTCGTATAAGTTATATTAGGCTCACCCATGAGTTAAAATGGGATCAATAGTTTATATGAGCTATAATAGGCCAAACCATGAGCTATATTGGAGCTCAACACTTCGTATATGTTGTGTCAGGCTCACTCATGAGCTATAATGGGTCTCATCCCTTAATATATGCTATATCAGTCTCACCCATTTTATATATTTCTCTTTTATAATTTCAAAAACACATTAATCACAATTTTTTTAGAAAACTCATCTAATTCCATATAATTTTTTTTTCATATCATAAAAAAAATCATTTAAGAACCTATTTTCCATACCACGATAAAAAAGGGATATCATTTCCATTGAAAATTCATCAAGTCTTTTAGAGGAATACAATTATCATGTAACGGTTACAGTGGTATAGAAGTCATAGTTTCATTATACTTTTAAAGATAAAAATTTCTTTTGTCATTTTGTAATGAATGTAAAACACTTTTCCTCAAAAGATGGAATTTTTAAAATATTTAGTTAAATTAAACATTGACATAAATTTTCTTGTATAATCCTTTTTATCCATATAAGTGAATATGTAAATTTATATAATGATGAAAAATATTCGATAATTAAATCTCTTAAACATTCCATGTTTACCATACCACATTGTACATTTAAATATTAATCCTCATAAATTAATAAATTTATGAAAACAATAAATAAGACATGTATATATAAAATTTGGATGTGAAATTTCATAGTATAAATGAATACATCTAATAATATAACAATGTTGCATATTATCAAGAAATTCCTTAATGAAAGAAGATTGAGATGCAATCCCTTACATTTAGTTTGACTCGCCACGTACAATAATTATATTCTTGAATAATAAACTTATGGAAATCTATAATTTATTGATAACCATTTTCAAGTTTATTATTTCTTTTATATCACTTATAACCATGTTATAAAAATTACATAATTATTTATGTGCATATTGGACGATTTAGTGATATTAGGTACTTGAGTTGAAAATGAATCTGCATTGATATCAATATTCCATTTGATTATGAGTCCAAAATCTCATGAATTATATTCCTGACAATATAATCACATTTATATAGCAATTATACTTTTAAATACATTCATTAAATATGGATAATAAAAATGAAGAATGTTACAATCATAGAGACGGGAAGTCGTCCGCATGCATGTGTAACATTTCAATTTTCCATTTATCATTATGGAAATAAGGTAATTATTATTTTACCATTTCTGAATTATTATAATATTACTGATATGAATATAATATTCTAAATATAATTATATATCTAATATAATTTGTGTTATTTGTAAAAATGGGTCACATCACTTCATAGAGGTGATAGAAAACACATACATATGGATGACATTATTATTTTAATGTCCATGGAAGGAAAGATAATATTTTAAATATTATTATTTTAAAATTAGAAAAAATTAATTAATAAAATATATAAACAATTATTACATAATTATAACCATTTTTTAAAGATGTTAACGAAAAACGAACAACATCTATTCGTAAGGGGGTAGTCCACTGTACACACGAAGAAAATGTACATTTCCCATTTTAGAAAAGTGGTGAAGTATTTTGGTGATTAAATCACCATAGTAAAATCTTATAATATTGATGATACTATAATTATTATTTTATCTTAGAATTAAAAGATTTAGATAATGTGGAAAATTAAATAAAACAGAAACACTTAAAAAGGATACTTCTTCTTCGCTTAATCCCCGTGAAAAAACACCATAACTCATCAAAGAAGGGTTTTCATCCAAATATAATCCCTCAAGAACGTGTGTAGGGATTCTAGGAAGTGTTTTTTTATTGATATAGGTTAACCAAAAATGATTTAGATGTGTGATTAAGAGAGTATAGTGGGTACCTATTTATAGGAGAGGTGCGAGACACCCTTGGAAACTGTGCAAAACATAAATTCAAATAAATCAATTTATATTTCAAATGTTCCCAAAATCATTTATTTAAATTATAATAAAATTTTCAGTTGAATCCCCAAGAATCTAATTAAAATTAGACAACATTTCAATATTGTATAATCCTTCTCCTTTTTTGTTTAACACTTATTTGACCATTTTTTATCTTATAGTGATATTATGTTATTTAAAAATTTTGGGTTAATGCATATATAATAACATGTCAAAAGACCCACAAAAGTGAAATTTATGACATATTTTCATTTATACTAACCATTTAGACAAATCATAGATTTTTATGAATTTAATATCATTTAATGAAACATTTTATATTTTCAAATTCCTATATAGTCAATTTTGACACTACACAATCGTTGACTTTTAAAAATTTCATAACAGGCTGATAAGTTCTAAATAATTTGTTGAAATCACCAAAATAAGGGTAAAATTCTTCACAATAATCGTTAATGTCCTAAATTTAGTCTGATAATATTTCTTTTAATATTTATTTAATAATTTTTTTGATTCCTTTATTAATTAAGAAATTATTACACACTGATTCTGTCATAATTAAATTAAATTATTTAATTTTTAAAAAGTATAATTAAATAACCATGATGTAGGTAAGAAATATTATCATTATCATTAATTTTTATTTTTTAATATATCACCTATGTAACTCCATATTAAAATATAATACTTTTTAAAAACAAAATTATAACAAAAATGAAAATTCATTTAATATAATATAATAAATCAATTAATGTCATCCATGTGGCCTAATGTGGTCCTTAAATTGACCCAATTATGCTAATGATTGGGATAAATTCATCAAATTAAATTATTATTAGTTTTAGGGTAGTTTTATTATATTATTATTTTATTTTACATTTAATTAACATATTTACAGTAAATCTTGGTAATAAAAATAATTCTTAATGTTACTATACATAAGGTCCAAAAAATATAAAGGACCTATTTATATAAAATTCAAATTCTTATTCAAAATATAAAATAGATTTATTCAAATTCAAGACAAATAATTTGGTATAATTATTGTAATATTCATCCTCGTTTTAAAAATTGGAAAACGAGTTTTTAAGTAAAAAACAATCAAAAGATTAGCATGAGTTTATATCTTATTTCAATGTGACCATAATTCCAATTTCCAAAAAATGTATTAAATGATAAAAAATTAATCTATTTATAATTTAATAAAATAAAAATTATAATCTAACAATGTAAATAACCTAGAAAAAATAGTAGTTTGGAATTAAAATATAGTATTTTTTCATATTCATTAAAATATGAATTTTATCAGAAAAAAACAAAAATATCAACTAAATGAAATTTTGATGTCTGGATTATAGATAAAAGGATTGTATTTTAAAATTGAACATATAAAATTTTCAAATCTAGATTTATAATGGGTTCACCATCACAAGGTGGGGAAAATGTATTTTCATGAAAAATAATTTGTTATCCGAAAAATAGAATTTGTTCTTATATCATGTGTAGAAAAAATATAAAATGAATTTTAAACATTTAATTGAATATATTACATATATAATTCGTCAATAAAATAAATAAAGAGTGGTTTTATTATTTTATAAACTCACGTATTTTCAATTAAATTATTTTTCGGATAAACATTTCCTTTTAACAAAAAAGGATTTTATTTTAATTAATAAATAATTGTTCATAAAATAAATAATTAAACACATTTCTAAACAATATTTTCATAAATCAACTAATACTATTCATTCCATCATTTTTAATAGATCATCTATAAAGTTACTATGTAATATTAAGTTGTTCTCTTATGTTCTATGTGTCATATTATGTACGATATCTAAAATATTGTCTCTTTCTAAAAACTCAAGATTTCACAAATTATATTAATATTGTTTATTTAAAAGGACTACCTAGATGTTAGTGACAAACCATCACATCGATCAATGTTTTTATGCTTAAACCCATGTCCATAGAATGATAAACGATTATATTCTACCAATATCATACACAGTATCCTAGTTAATGTTCCTTTGTTTTTAGTTAAAAAAATTAATGACTAAAAAATGGTGTAACAATAAGGTTTGGATATTTAATTATAATATTTGATAAATTATGATAATAATATTGGGATATGAAATAGTTATGTCTAGATTGAAACAATTTTCACTCTTTTTCAAACCTTATCTTCTATTAGAATTGAAATTTATTACTTCTATAATATATATTTAATATTCGGATATTACTTAAATTTTTTAATGGATAAATGTTTAATTTATTTAACTATAAATAAATGATATTATTTTTTATTTAATTAAAAAGTATCATGTAAGAATATTTTCATGAAATATTATATAGTAAAATAATTCGTGGACATTATGAATTGTTATATTGAAATAAAATGTTATCTTATTTTCATAATATATTACGATATCAATTTCCTTTTTCAAAGCAATTTGGTTTATGATTTTTGAGTCGTTAATTATCTCTATGGTGCCTATATTATTGTGATCAATGACCTAAATCACTCCTTATAATTATTTATTTCTTCCATTAATATCTATATCTTGACTTGACACTAATGTTATCATATGTAAAAGGACATTTCTGAGTTATTAAATACTTAATTTGTACTTCCTTATCTATATTATTTACTGAATGTTTTATTCAATATTTTAACTAGTGGAATTTTTAAAAACATATTTTCATATTATAAGTCCCTTATTTACAATGAAGCTATATAAATTGAGTGCACATAATTTATTTAATGTGATGGAATATAACAACCCATAATTATAAAATAAAATCATTTTTTTTAATAGGTTTGTGACCTACAACACCGGGGATGAATGGAAAAGAAAATATTTTTTATAAATTTATTCTATTCGATTTCTTAAGAAACACGTAATTGAAAGTCAAAATGAACAATCACAAAGTTTATTGTTGTAACCTAACAATTAAATTAGCATTTTTATATTTTAATAACAAAATTAATAAAATAGTGGTTATATATTTATTAGACATAAAATAAGGCACATTTATAAGAATATGATATAGTTTTAGAATAATAATATATTTTCTTAAATACAAATTACATGTGTTTTGAATACATAACATTAAACTAATTTATACAATTTTAGAAATGTTATTTAAAAAAATCATTAATAGATTAAAAATATCAAAAATGATATTATTGTGAAACATAGAGGTTCATCTGAAATATTTCATTTATCATTGAATAGTGAAAAATAATGAATTTTAATTGAAAACAACTATTTCATCTAAATATTTTCTAAATTAATATTGTATATTGAATTCATTTTATGTTGAAATTAGTTCAATTTTATATAAGATAATTAAAATTAATTCATTTTAATAATTTTAATATAGAATATTGATATAAATAATTTGTAAACAGTTTATCCATTTATCATCAAAAACCTTCTTTCTCCTCAGGTTTGAGGGATTAACTTTTAAATTAAAATTTTAATTTTTTTTGTAATTTAGGAATATAAATTATCTATATTTAATCAGCATTATTTATATGGACTAATAAATCCAAATGGGAAAATGATTAATATTAATTACAATTGTAAAGATAAAAATATATTTATTGAGGGATTAAACAAAAATTGTAACTATTAAATTGACTTAAAACATAGCTAAAATATATATTATACACATATGTTTACTATTTTATTATATAATCCTCTATAATTGACCATTTTGAACCCTTAGGGCATGTCAATAAATTTGTGCAAAATTTCCATTTCAAAAGTTAATGTGTTCTACTAACTTCACATATAATGGGACACCCCCTATACTCTCATCATCACACTATGAAAATATCTTGTATCAACAATTAAATTCACAAATCCCATCCAAAATTCCATTAATAGATCGTATATTCCTCATTTTTTGAGTAAATAATATCTCTTAGGGCATTCATTGCAATCCAAGGAATTTTACATGATGTTGAAAAAACATTCATCAATATCAATTTTTATTTTATTTATTCCTAAATACCACTAAATTATTATTATGAATTACAGATATAATAACCCCATATTGATCCATATAGATTGATTTGGTTATGAAATGTTTATTAAAGGTATCCATCTCTATTTCCATCAAACGAGTTAGGAATTAATCATTCGTGTATATGGTAGACTACTTTCCTCAGGAAATAATGGCATTCATTTTTTCTATTGTAACTTTTCACAGTTGCACCTGATGTTGGATACAAGGTTTATACATGTTATTTACAATATATATATACACATAGATTCATTATATCATATTTAACTTTATACATTCCATTTCGTAGATGATATTATGTTGTTGTTCATGTGTAACTTGGACTACCACTATATGAAGTGATGTGATTTGTTTTTCACTAATTATTTACATGGGATTTAATAAGGGAATTTTTAATAAATATATGTGTTATAATTGAAATTATATATTATATTATTTAGAAATTTAACATTAAAAATTATTATCTATCATTTAATTTATTACTATAAAATATGATGACTTCATTTATATACGTGTGGAGTACTGCCATTACGAATTCATGTGACACCCTATTCATCCCCCAAAAAATTGGATGATATATATATATAATGGAATAATATGGTAGTTATTATATTATTACAATTTCGGAATGATAAAATATTACTTACCTTCTTTTCATAGTGACCATTAAAAAATGGAAATCTAACTCATGTGTGAATGTGATGTATATTATTTGTGATCAAAACATAATTAATTTCTCAAAATAAAAAATGTAGATTTATAATAAAATTAAAAGTGATTTCATAAAAGTATAATTATTATTGGAATATTATTATGGAGATTAAATTACTAGATTAAATTATCATGAACCAGATCCTTCTGGATGAAACACGAATGGGACAATAATTCAATTAACACTCAAAACAATGAAAAAATTGTTAATAAATAAATGGTGATAAGATGTTATAAAATTAGGATATATGATAATATAAATACTAATATTTTACTTTTATATGTTATTATAATTTTTATAACCACTATATAAGAGATTAGGGAATGTTAAACCGGAAGGAAGCGTAAGGTAAGGGATTGTTTAACTCAATTTCCCTTCATTAGGTTAAACATTTACTTCAGTGATCGTTTCATCTTTGATAATATCTATAATTAAGTTTGATAGTATATATTTCTATTTCAAATTTTTCTTATGTGTAGTGAACTTTGATAAAAAAAATTAATTCATTGATCCATACCCACAACAATTATATGATTATTATAAGGGTATTATTCTCAACTTCCAATCATAGGAGAATATTTTGTTATTGTGCACCAAATTTATATTATATGGTGTATATATTTCCCATTCTAAAAATAATATCATGAATATTATTCTATTCATTGTTTTTTATGTTATGAATTGAATTATTTCATATAAATGGGATTTTAATTAAGAGTTTCCAAGTGGTAAATAAGTTTATAAAATATTTTCTTTTCATTATATTGTCTTTCTTCATCATCATCATTGATATTATATGATTACATGTGAAGTTACTTTAATTTAACTTTTATAAATTTATTCTTTTTTGGGGGGACTTAAATTTTACATAAATAATAATTCCATTAAAATATTCTCAATTCTATGTTATAATCATCGTAAGGGATTATTTCACAATGATATTCTTATCCAGATTGATTATTCATGAATTTAATATGATAGAAATTGTCTGATAATGGGATAATGAATTCATTTAATGCACTAATACTATTTTAATTAATTAATAATATCATTTTCTCTTTTTTACACAAAATTATTTAGAAAATGTATTTCAAAAAATCTGACATAATTTTTCTCTTAAGTAAACAACATTTATACATCCAAATCCATGTTTATATGATGTTTTTTCAATAACGTGTTTATCCTATTAAAAATTATTTATTAAAGAAATATTAACCTATTTTAGTTTTCAAAAAATTGTTATTTGAATAATTTTCATGTATTCATGAAAACATTTCCTGTTTTTCTTTTACCAAAAAAGTCAGTGGAATATTTTTTCAATGTGAATGGCATGAATTAAATTTACATCTGTCATGAAAAATAAATTATTATGAATCCTCCTTATAGGTTTCAATGATAATTATTAATAAAAAAAATTCGAATTGTTTTATAATTTTTTATTTTTAAAATAGTTGTCCAAAATGAAAAGGATATTTTCATAAAAAAAATTTTAATGATCTTTTAAGGGTATTTCCGTTCATAAAAAAAATATTTATTATTTTTCTATGTTGTATATAACATGTTGATACCATAGTTATTCATTTATATGGTTTCTTAATGATATTATTTACCAATAATAATATTAAAATTCATTTCTCTAGTTCGGGTTATAATTAATAAAATTCATTTTGGTTTTTCAGTTTCCAATTATGATTATATATTAAATTTCCAAAAAAAATAACCAAATTAATTTTAATGGATATTTATTTTCATAAACCACATATCATTTCAACTAATCCTGGTATATATTTATTTTTAATCCTAGAAATGTTGATAAATATTTACTCTTTACTAAATGTGGACATGTAATGGTAAGGAACATTCTTATGAATTAAATAGATTATTCGATATATGTGTAATTATAATGAAATTCACGACACGATTGTTCCACAGTTGTGGATCAATCATCTAATCAACGGTAGTATCATAGGACAAATAAATTTTCTAGAATTACTTATACAGGATTCCCAAAAAAAATTGTAATATATTTTTGATATATCATTGTGTCAAAGGTATCATTTGATTGAGAAATATAAATTTAAATAATAAATTTTTTCCTTATTAATAATTTAGTTATTATTATACATGCTATTTTTCAATGATTTTACATTTGTATATATTTAATTCTCACATTTTTAATTAAATTTCTTATTTTTTAAGTTATTTGCGTTTCCATATTAACTATAACGTATCCAATTATTGTACTCATGTTATTCATTTAATGATGTTTTTTAGTTATTTAACTTTTAATGTTGATTATGCTAGTTAAGTTATGTATATGGGTTTTGTGTTAAGTTATTTACCTTTTTCATTTTGATTATTATCATTTTTTATTGATACCATCACCTATACATAACAATAAAAATCATAAAATCCGAAGATTATTATTTTTTCATTTCCCAGGGATCCATGATATTAAATATGAATGATATGTTTGAATATTATAGAGGGTATAATGATATTATAAAACTAAAATTATGTCATAATTTTATTATTAAAATGTAATATAGGAATCAAGTAAGTGTCTATTTTACCATGACTAATAATCTTGTAATATTTTTGGAAATTTTTATTCGTTTAATATAAATATGTATTAATGTAGAAACTAGCTCAAAGCTATGGTGGTTGGGGTCATGAACAAGATCGTTATTCCTTCTATGAAATTTTGAGTAATTAATGAAAATATATAATTTTGTTTATGATAACCCATTTTCATTAATTTCAATTAAATCATAGATGATAGCAATATGATATAATTTCCTGTGTCCCCAACCAAAATATTTTCCTATCCATAGCATTGAGCATTATCATTGATGATTACAAATATATTTTAAAAATAACTTACTTTTTGAAAACAATTTTATAAACTGAGTAGCTTATAATAAGTCTATCATTCCACATATATGCATCTAATAATATAAAAAACTATCTGAGTAATTCAATACATTAATATTACCACATGAGTGGAAATCAAGATGATGAATACATACGAGTTTTTTATGCAACCAGGTATATCCATCATGAAATGACCTTGATATCAAATTATTAACCGAAGATAATTGAACAATTATATTGTTCTGGGGATCTATAAAATAATAGAACATATGTACATTGATGCTATAATAAGACAACTGTTCCATAAGAAACATTTAATTCCAAACCGAATATTCTAAATAACTGGTTTTAAAACACTTGAACATGCAACACCCAAAATAAATACACTTCATATAACATTAATCGGAGATTGTGCATGGTGTATTTAGTGTGTCGTGTGATAAATTGAACCATAATATATAAAAAAATTAGAAAGTATGCATTGGTAATAATAAATGTGTGTCATGTAATCTACTATTAATGATTTTAGTCATTTTAACTCCCATGAAAGATAATATTAATTTATGTAATACATAATTTATTATTGTAGAGTTAGAGATATTAGTGAAGCATATGGAGAAATAGTTATCATGAATGTATTATAAAAAAATATTAAGATACATGAACATGGAAATTTATTTTATCATATTTTCTTATCTTATGTTATAGTTTTTCATGCATATAACATAGATTTTATTCTATGTAACAATGATCTGATTTATAAATAATTATGATAAATATGGATATAAAAATAGCCATATTGGTACTGCAAATGCGCGTTTCCTTGAAATTTACAGGGTTCACAAATAACCATAATGAAATGGGAAAATTTTTTTTTGTAATATTATGCACATGCATAGATAAAGAAAGCCGCACAATGGGTTGACATCATATAGATGGATTTAGAATGGGGTTTTGTGAATAAAATATGGGAGTATATCATTATACATGAAACTAAATTAAAACTGGAATAATATTCTATATATAATGAAGGGATCCAATTAACATGTTTTATGTATAACATGACATATCCATATGATATTTGATATTCTGAAAATATATATATTGAATAAGGTCTATCTAATTCAATTTTTTATTATAGTACAGTGATGTTGAGCATTCATCTTCATCATTTGGCCTTTAATGGTATGTACTTGATATCTCAAAATAGTCAAATATCTTCTATATCCAGTGATGAATCTATGAGAAAAAAGACACAAGTAATTATCCTGATGATGTGTATGAATTTTTATCTATAATACATGTAATTATATGATGAATATGTTCAAAAATCATGTGTCGCATGAATAGCCTATGTCAAATTAAGAACTGTGTATAAATGAAGATTAATTTACATAAATCCAAAATGGTATAAAAGATTATTGTTTCCCAAATCATGTACCCACTGAGCCACTATTGACATATTCTAATCCAGGGAAGGATAAGTATCATGTGAGATAAAGAAAACTATGATTTAATACATTTAAAATCCTTAAGATAATTAGTTATACATAAAAAAAATAGTTTTATTGAAATTACATAAAAATAAATAGAGGAAAATATATCACCTCTTCAATAGATATATATCTTGGAGAGATGTTTTATGTGGTATACCATTAAAAAATTACAAGGCAGGGTTCCAATTTTTTGAAAATATAGAAAATTATCATATATTATTTAATAAATAAGAACCACACTCCCTCTTAATCAATTCATACTAAAGAGAATACATATACATGAAATATTGATCTAAAAAAGGGACGATATCACTAGATATCTGCGATAAAGAGGCTTCTTGGTATAACCCTAATTGTAAATTTATTAGTGACCTCATGATCATGACACTTTGTGTCTCTAACATGATTTCATAATGATCGAGTCATCATGCAATGCCCAAAATAAGCATTCATCATTTTCCTACTTGAATATATATTTTTTCTCATGATTATATGGTAATGATCCCTCATTCATGAACCCTACTGCATGTGATTCTGATCACTCATTTGGTTTGAGGTTTATTTTTAATTATTGTCTAATCATAAGGCATGTATTAATCATTTAATTCAACAGTAATGAAATATATGAAATCAACCCTTTCCTTAAAACCCGGACTATATGATGGATTAATGATATAATTTCAAAGATATTTAGATTATACAGGACTATACTTAATAGTTATGTGAAATAACCATTAACCTGATTTTATGTAACTCTGTTATGTGAAAAATGTATTTATGAAGAATTTTCCCTTCAAATTGGACAGACGCCCCAACGCATGCTCCCACTTCAAGCAAGATTCCATAAAATGAAACTACCATAAGAACCCATGGTCAGACGATCATGGATGTGCTACCTCATAATTGAAGTAATATTTGTATATCCATTTCATGTTACCATAATTTGGAAAACACAATCTGTGATGTTGTGTTGTGCATCCTTTTTCATGAACTATCCACCATATTATGTTTATTATTCATCGTTCCTTCATCTAGGAAGGGTCCATACAATGGGTAAGGTGTATGCGGGTTATGAAACCATGTACTTATGAATCATTATTCATTCATTGATTCATGTTACCTAGTTGTGTTCCATATTTAATTTTCCCCCTTGTGAGTGAATGAATTCCCTTTTAAGTCACACGGTCGCATGAACACTATTTTTTAGTCTGAACACACAACCCTTGTGGAGTGGGTTACAAGTTTTCTTATACCATTCTCCACCATGGAATTTCTAATAAATCATTGTATTCAAATTATTTTATGGATCATATTCACTTATTCATCAAATGACATGTAATAATTGTGTTATGTGTTAATCCTCTTTAATTTATATCCCAAATTATTCCACCCCATTGAGATGGATTATCTTAAGAATCAATCATCATCCCTCATTAATTAGTGAGTGAGGGATGGGACCACATGGGGGAATCCTTATATGTTTAAGCCATGACCATTCCTTTAGTGTCATTATGTCATGCTTACAATTTTTTTATTCACTATGTATAATGATTCCAAACTTCATTGTTCTTATTATATATATAAAAATATTGGCGTCCACCCAATTATAATTCTTAGAAAATTCCAATATTTTCTATCTCATGGAAATAAAATTTATGTGTTCAATCCACTTTTATTTCCTTTATTAAGTTGCAGAATATATGATATTTGAGGATAATTTTTCCAATTATAATTAGAATGTGTTGGACACTATTACAAAATATCTAAGAGACATATAAAATTATATTTACACCAGTCATATGGTGAGTTTATAGTCTTCATAAAGACTACAATACCATCATATATCTATCGTCCGCATTTAAATTTCCCCAATGGAATATAATAATTCTTATGTTATTAATCCATATACTCCTAACGCTGATAATTATTAATCTTTTTTGGATATCGTAGCATGTTACAACCATACCAAAATACCTATATTGTGAGAATACTCCTTATATATAATACCCATGATCGTTCTATTCAATGGAACATACAACCAATACAGAATCTTAGGGAAACTAAATCATGTAATACTAACACATATTCATCCACTTTAACTTACTCAAGGTGTCATAAATTTTAATATCTCCAATTCCACACAATGATAATGAATCACAAAGGATAATAGCTCAGTGATGGTTAGTATTTTTGAATAATGTAAATTAATTCCATTTTGTAATCATTTTATACGTATTTCCAAAATAAATTTAATTTTCCTTAAAATATACCTAATACTAAGGATATTTTTTAGGGAAACCAAAAATTCATTTACCTCACTCAATCATAATTTATCATTATGATTACGATATATAATCCCTTAACATTAAAACAATTTGGACTAATATTGACATCCTCAAGTGGATAAACAATATTACCCGATATGGATTCATCCCCCATAACTAATATTAAAATTAAACTATATAAATCATTAACGATTGATGTTAAACTAAATGATATGGTCCTATCATATATCCTTAAACTATTTCATTCCAACTATGTGGGAACTGAATAATATCTTAATAGGATAGGCACAATACCACTAAAACAATAATTCTAATAATTATTTAAATTCCATCATCATTGTTAATTTTCTGTTTTCTTAATTATATAATTTATTTCCATCACTCTCCTTGACATACATTAGTTAGTCATGATATCTCATGTGTTAGGTCACTTTTCCCCACAACAGATCATTTATATGGACATATTCCTCCAAATATCTTATGCAATTCTTATGGGACATATTAATTTTCAGTCCCACTATATTTTTATAATTGGTCCATATTCATGATGGTTATAATTTATATAAAATCTATCTACCTGTGAAATAAAATCATACTATTGAGATCATGTTTTCATAGAGGTCACCAAAAAATGTCTACTCTTGTGTATGTCCCACAAAACCATTTCTAGGAATCATTCCTATAATAGTACTTTTGGAACGAAATTAAAATTATTGGATCAGTCATTCACATGATATTAAATATTAATAAATGTAATGTTATGTCATATTGAACTATGTGGGTTTATAATTATTTTATAATGATAAATAGGATGCCCCCTTTATTTAATGACCTTGATACCATAAGAACACATCACTTCCAAATAATGGAATAAAATATAAATAAATCCTCTTTGTAGATTTCAAATTTAACCAACATATAATATATCATCACCATAAAATAGTGGGTAAAAATATATAGAAACCCTAATACATATAGAAAGTCAAGCCTATGGGATTCCTTTGGTAGGTATTTATACTCAAAGAAGTCATCAAAAACAGGTTTAAATTTATAGGGTAACAAGTTTTGTATATGGGTTTAGGAATAAATAAAAATTGTAACATAAATATAATCTAATGTATATAAGTATTAAATAATTCTCCCTAGCATCTTCTGATGAGCTCGACCACCCATCACTTTATCCAATGTGAGTTCCTATGTTCAATTGGTTGGGAAACCCAATGATTGCAATCCTTAGGATGTTAGTCACGTGGCGTATTATGAATGTAAAATCCATTAGTGTATTTAGTTTGAATTGTAATGGTAATCAAAATGTTAATATTTATATGATTGAATCAAAATAAAATAACCATGTTTATACACATCAGAAAATATTATCCATAATGTCCTAAAAATAAAATTTTAAACATGACATTAATGTTTTTATAATTAATGAAAAATAAAAAAATGGTTGTAAAATGTAGTGAAATTTGGTTTTAGGTATATTGCGGTGTCCTGAACCTATATTCCACTGATGGTTCCATGAGTCCAGTTGGCCACATTCTATCAATCACATCTCCCCAAATGCCATAAGATTATGACTATTAGGGAGGGACTAGGGTGTGTCCTTAGTGAGACTATTCCCTCATTGCTAGAGTGTATCGTAGCAGATATCATATAAGAACAGAATATATGTATTGGGAGAAATAATGTAAATTGAAGGCATAATATAATCATACTGATGTAAAAAATAATATAAACATTAATTGAAATACCCAATAGCTGATGACTATATGTCATGTATCTAAAAATTTGAAAACATGTATAAAAATAAGAATAAAATATATGCTATAAAAAACTAGAAAATGGATAAAAGAAATTACCCCTAGAATACTATGTTCCATCTTGTTTATTTTATAACAACTCATATATATTAAATAAAATAGTCCACTCTCTGAAGAGATACACATTACATTGTTAATAACTTCATACATGAAGTCTTTCTAGGAATGAACAGCAGACCAAAGAGGGTATTATAGAAATCTCAGTAGGCCACCACCAATGATATCAATTACAGATTATCAATGTTATATAAACCATATCACTATGTAAGGATTCATATATAAATGTAATTAAGTACAGAAATATAAACATCCATGTACTTTCCTTTTTCAAGGGCTAGTGTATGAACATGTAAATATATCATTCATTTCTAATGTTACAGTTTATATAAGTTTTTCACATGAGGCATATTCAGAATATTCATTACCAAATAACAATAATATAATAGTTTTGAAAATGTTTCAAGGAAATTTATGATAATGTTAATAATTTAAAATTTTCTTATGTAATAACAAAGTAAAACTAGACATCAATGGTCACCAACATAGTAATAACTATATCATTAATATAAGGGTAATATTTTAATCCATGGATAATCATCCAAGGCATTACACTATAGTTATGATATAACCATTCACAAGGAATACATCCAAGGTAAAATGAAATATGAAATGGCTAGGCTTAAGGATGTAAAAACAGAAACTCAAATATGGAGAATCCACACTCAATCCATGGATTGTATATATGAATCTTGTAATAGTAAAAGAGGGATCATACACTGTCATTTCAGAAATCCACTAACAAAAGAGGATCATGATTAATTCTTGATCTCTACCATGTAATATAGAATCCTTGAATCAGAATAGAATCACTTAAGGATCAAGGGATTCCATCAGGAATCCATGGTGAGCTTGAGTCAAGACACACCTATATGAATATGTCATGGTCTTTTTAAATGGCACAAGAAAATCAATTTGTTTAATTAATTAGTGTATATAATAATTATTACATT
This sequence comes from Viscum album, assembly GCA_963277665.1. NCBI lineage: Eukaryota > Viridiplantae > Streptophyta > Magnoliopsida > Santalales > Viscaceae > Viscum > Viscum album. The sequence continues at coordinate 468,170,951 of OY728123.1, read as the reverse complement.
TAACAATATTGAAGTTTCAATCCTTTCCTCTCATCAGTGTGACAAGAACAATGGTCGTGGAACCATTATATTAATTAATTTAGGTAGTATACATTTAATATGTTTCACTATGATAAGTTCCATTAAACATGTAAGGGGGAGATACAATCTTGTAATCGATCTATTCAATTACCATCCACTAGGCCTAGTAATATCTTCATAGCATACATTCTATTTCCATTTAATATTTATTAATCAAATTTAAGAATACAAATTTGGGGAGTCAAGTGTTAAGAATGTACATTCTAGAGGTAAAAATATCATTAATGGAATTTAACACATACCATTAACAATGTTAAGTCAAATCTCACCCGAACTATGGAAAAAACTATCTCAATGTAGTAAAATAGAAATTAAGGAAAATCACCTTTCAATGGTTCGTTGAGACGGTGGATGTGACCACCAATATAGATTAGATCATATGGAATGGGTCATAAAACATTTTACTAACTAGTATAAGGAATATTTATTAAATATGAAACATAATATTATATTGGCGTGACCACACTATAATAAATAAAATGATGACACAAGTGGGGTGACTTATAAGCTACATACCATAAGTTTGTATGAATATATTCATCAAATATAATCTTTTAGTTCGGTCCAGATCAGATGAAATTAGACAAATAGATCCACTCCATAAAAAATGGGAGAATGATTCTTTTTTCAAATAGAATCAACAATAGAGGGAGGAATAAGAATAGTTGAAAAGAATCATGATTATAATAGAACACATCCATTGAGGAAGATAGATCAGAAATAGGTCTTCTTGTCATGTAGAAACACCAATTCCTATGACTAGGCATGAGACGAGTTCCTTTATAAGAGAGAGAGAGGGAATATATGGATCTATTTGAAAAAGGGCGGGCTTAACGATAATTTTAATAAAATCATGGTAATTTTCATGACTTATTAATGTATAACATGTCATGTAATGATTGGGGTCCTTCACTATGAAAAAAAATCTACATGATGCGAATAGTCATGGAAAGGGAATTACACATCATGTATTCCAATTAAACGTTGTGTAATTGTCTTACAACCACCACCATCTACCTAGTTCCCTTCATCTCAATGAAAAACCCACCATCCTACTACCTAGATATAGTCTCTCTGAGAAAAATAGAACTACAACATTGGATTAAAAAAGGATCCATAACTGAGATAAAAAAAGGTTCTTACCATCACCCCACCACATTCAATGAACTCATACATATGTTTACCTTCCATGGGATGATATGCACTATCAAGGAACTATTCTAGACACTGGGAATGTTTTCCAAGTTCTCTTACACATGGGTCATCGTATAAATGTTTGTGCTACAATATCATACTTGAGGGATAACCCAACCGCAGAGAGTATTCTTGCTCTAGTAAATTATGAGTATTGGGAACTCCTAAAATGATGCATCGATATCAAATTCAAATTCATCAACATCAAAAGTGTTATATGGGTCATCATTAAACCATTGAAGGTGTAAAACGTGGAATATGTCATGTGGGGAATAGTACCTTTAAGGTAGTTGTAACCAAAAGGATACTAAACTGAATCCCTCTAGAATCTCAAATAACCCCACAAAATGATATAATAACTTATCTTGCTACTCTGTCCTAATATTCACTAGCATGGGAAATAACTATAGGAAAACAAGGTCCCCGACATCGAACTTTTGATATATTTGATGGAAATTTCTATATGATTTCTATCTAGACTGATTAGTAGTCATACACATCCTAATAAGCTAAACAAACAATTTATTCTCCACCAGGGGATTGGGACCTTTTAGTACTACCTATCCTACCTCTAGCCAACACAAGGTATAATTGAATGACATATAGTACAAGCCCTCAAAATTATCCATCTAAATAATAGATTGAAAGATATTAATGTTGCAGAACTCAAGAAAATGGATATGCTTCTATGAAGAACCACATAAATGAAGGATTCAGGCTCATACCATATCCTTAATAACGTCAACCATATGCATTGTTTGTCCATTGGTTTGAGGGTGGAATGCTATTCTCTGAATCTCCATTGTACTCATATCCTTGTATAACCATTGATTGAACTATCATGTGAAATGATAATCCATATATAAAACAATTGTATGAGGGGCCTTATATTGTCGTAGGATTTCACAAACATACAGTATTCCCAACTCATCAACTAATAAATTCTCCTATATCAGAATGAAGTGGGATACATTCTTTAGTGGGTTGATTACTACACATACATCATCTCTATCCGTAGGTTACCTTGTTATCCGGACTAAAAAGTCCATAAAAACATCTGATCATTTCTATTATAGTTTTGAAAGTGGCGGTAACAAACTAATAGGTTGTTGTTTATCCACCATTCATAGATGATAAGAGGAAATACAGGTGATAAATAATGTTGTTTTATATTTCATCCTTATACCCCAATGATTGTGTCACACAACATGATACATTTTGGTGATTCATGGATGAAATGACCACCATAAGGTTGAGACTTATATATAAAATCAACAATCATATCTGTAGGAACCAATACTTTTCCATGGATATACAAGATGTTGTCTCTGTCCATAGACTAATATAGGGGTTGGTTCGCTCCTGAAATACTACTACAGTGAACGAATCCCATATGATCTCTAAATTTCCTACTCTTCTCTTTCTCAAGGAGGGAAGAGATACCTGTAAATGTTTAGAGATAGGGAATACCTTGTATATAATGAAAATATAAGTGTATCTTAATATAATAGGTCCATTAATTTAAATCCATCATTGGCTTCTCATACGGAATGTTCCTACATTTTACAACTATGAACATCAACAACTAGATTTCCCTTTCTAGGAATATAAGTATCCACAAAACGGAATGGCTAAATTTAATCCGAAAATATTCATTTTATGAGGATCCCGAAATTTTTCATAATGATATATTTGAGGATCTTGAGGTTTATATACACTATAAATTTCTCAATCAATAGATTGAGTCTCCACCAATGTAATGTAAGAAGAACTATTGCTAGATCAAGGGTGTGTGGAAGGAAATATCATTCATGGGGCCAAAAACCGAGATCTATATGAAATGACTCTACCCACCTACATCATCACTTCTTCTCTTCCAATTAATAATGAATCACATAACACGATATATCTTCAACCAGGATCTAGGAGTCAAAATATGTTATGATACAAGTCACCCTTTTCGCACCATAAAGGATTTCTCACAATCTTTTGACCACATGAAATTGAAACCCTTATTCTTAGTACCATTTAATAATAAATATGGGTTTGACATGTCTGGTATAAATTTACTATAGTAACAATATATCCTCATGAAAATACATATACAAAAAACATTATATGTCTTCTCCTAGGAAACCACATAACTCACCTCCTTTAGTTTCGCATAAAATCTAGAATCAAAGATAATTTGACTCATGAATGGAACATTATCAATTCATATGTGTCACATAGAAACCCTAAAATAAATATGATGCTCTCTTATCATAATAATAATGATCACATGTTTCTTATCATTGTCGCTAAAACTATGAGAGTACACCAAGATGTCGTCCAAAAATACACAGAAAAAAGAAAACCAGATAGTTGTGAAATACCCTATTTTTCAAATACATGAAAATATAGGGTGCATTCATGACACAAAATGACATTATATGGAAAAAATAGAGACCATACCAACTATCTATGGGGGAATGATATATCTGTAATTTTCTGACTCACACTGTAACACCCCAAGATTTCGTAGTGTATTATTTCTTCAAAATAATTCAATAACATGCACTACACGCAACACCGAGTTCAATCACACCACGACTTACAAAAAAAATCCATTCAAAAGAGTTTATGAATTGTATTATCTAAATTTTAAACTTTATATAATCCTTATAATTTTAGAATCCATATTATGAATTTCTTAGAAATAATGCAAGAACAAATTCATTTTCAGTATTGCACTTTTATCAACTTTTAATAGTGAACCCTTTTTATACAATAGTTTAAACTTTTTGACTAAATGGGGACATCAAAAAAAATTAAAATGAAACATCCCAAGCTTCCACGGTACACTTTCCTTTGAATAATACAGTAGCGTGTGTTGTATGCAACTTCGAGTTTTAACACACACCACAACCGATCAAACTAGCTGTTATGAATAGTAATACCTACTTTTTCAAATTATATATATTTTATATTTCAAAATGGACTTCATTTTTTTATTCGGAATATCTAATTTAGCCTAAGGTGAAATTTTGGTACTTTTCGGATAACTTTCATATTTTGATGAATAGTTAAAATTACTAAATTTTAATTAAAAACAACTTTTTTAATCAAAATAATTAATAGTGATAAATTATGTATTTTAGTAGTTTTAAAGTATATTTAGAATATATATTTACCATTTAATATAATGTTTGTCATTGGACATAATTTTACAATTAAACCGAACATAAACAAGTGTCAATCTTTTGATAGTTATTATCTCTTAAAAACACGCTTTTTGTTTTGACAGTGGGAATTAAATTTAAATTAATTTCTGCCACTTCTGTGTTTTGAATTTAGGAAAATGGATTCCATATTTGGAATCAGGATGTTCAAATTTTGTAAATAGGTAACTTTTATTTTTAGACATTTTGAATAATTACTGCGGTAAATATTTTATTTACCATGGTTAAGGGTAAATCCGGTAAATAGGGGTTACAAAATAATATTATAGTAATACTAAATTACCCTAAAATGTGTCTTAACCCTATTGGTTTATACATGGTCGACCATGGACATATATGGGTCGATTTTGGGACCCCATGGATCCACTTGTAAGTGATAATGACACTTTATTTTAATTAAGTTAAAATGAATACAAAAATGACACAAGCATATATCTTTTAGAAAAACAATTGTTACATAGGGTTATATATGTTGGATTTTAGATTATAAATATTAATTAGAAAGATAAAAATATTTCCTACATAATGATATTTTATTTATAATTTTTAGACATTAAATAATTTATTTTATTTATGACACAATAATGATGCAGTAATTACTATAATAGTGAAAAATTAAAATAATTGATATTATAAATACCCAAATAAATATAATATGAAACTTTTAATGAATTAAAATACTTTTATCGGATAATATGATATATTAGGATTGATTTAATTGACTTTTTTTGATGTAATCAATCTGTTATGAGTTTCACCAAAATCAACTATTGAATAGTGTCAAAATTGACATAAAAGAGTTCTTAAAACAAATATTATATTATTAATTGATATTAAATTCTTAAAAATCTAAGGTTCGGCCAATAAACTTATATAATGATAGGTTCATCATTAATGGACCACTTGGGGGTCGTTTGGATGTATATAGTAAGTTTATTAACCATATTATATAAAAAATACAAAGAGACATTGTAAAAGTGAAACTAATTAACTTAGAGTTAATACTTAAAGATAAGGTTAATATAAGTACCCAAACCTATCTAAATTCTATTGGTTGAGTTGTTTTCGACCCATCCCCATCTTAAACTTTGAATAGTCAACTTTGGAGCCATTGGAAACTGAATATGAATTTATTATAAACTATTATCTCTAGCTTTTCCAAAGGTGTCACTCACCCCTCTTATAAAAGGGCACTCCTCCTTCTCATTTCTTCACACCATCAAAACATTTTGGTTCTGACAAACTCTGCCCAAATACTCTCCCAACTTCCCTCACTACAACCTAGGGGCCTTAGTTTGATCAGAAATCCAACCTTTGGAGCCCTTTTGATCAAATCAAAAGGAAGAACCCGAAGAAGAGGTAATGATTTCACCACCCTTTTCTTAGTTCATTTCTTCTTCCACTTCTTCTTCCTTTGTGGTTACCATTCTAAAATAATAAATCCAGTATCATATATATACTGTGATGTTATTATAAATATGGTACAACCATATTCATTATTCTATCCACCCTTTGAATAACATGTCACCATACGTGCGTACGTACGGCTTACCGTCTCCACGTCGTGGTGTAATTGTTATTCAATATAATATTATTTGGATGGGAATAATAATGAGGTGTAACTCATGTAAATAATAAATATAACATGTTAAGGATTCTGTATATATGATATACCATCCATTTATATATTATTTTAATATCAAAAGAATGATATTGTCGCTCGTGCGTACATACGGACTACCGTCTCCACGAACGCGATGAGATTCATTCTCCATCGTATCCATTCAAGTATAATTATCATTTGATGATTTAAAAAAATGATGTTTAAGGACTTGATATCATTCTGGATATGAATAATATAAAACCTATCCTTTATAAACATGTCTTACGTAACAAAACATATAAAAGAAAACAAGTAAGTTAACACCCAAATCAATGATAATACTAAGATATTATTATCAAATCAATATTAAAAGATCATATATGATATCATATTAATGTATATGATTATTGTATAATTTAATAACAATTATTTCACCATTATACAGGAGGTTAACCTACCCCAACCAAGGAAAATTACAAGGTAAGGGTTATTTCACAATCTCTTCATTATCTGAGGTTGTTTATATGTAATAATCTACTGGGATCTCTTTATCATCCACATCCATGTTTCTTAAAAATGTATTTCAAAACATTTTTACTATTTACTAGAATATGAGTTAAAGACATTTATACCCTTTTTTACTTATATAAGTGGTTTATAAAGGAATCTTTCTGTTGTTTTGAAAACAAGGTCCCTTTTAACCTTTTCGACAGAATTAAGGTAAGAATGTTTTTTTAACTTATACGGCGGGTGCGGCTATTTTCCGCCGTTATAAAATCTTCAAAGCTTGCCTTACAAGCTTATAAGATTATTTTCAAAGAAAATGTTTTATTTTATATGGATCTTAAATGATTTCAAAATAAAAGGAGATATTTCTTTAAAAAGAATTTTGATTTCATCTATGTCAACATCATTTGATGGATTTTAAGATTATTTGAAGTTGATTTATTATGATACAAAAATTCTATATTGTATTGAAGGTTTTGTGATATGTTTGACTGTGGATGTGCTATTTTTATACCATTCATAGTTTATGGTGAAAGTATTGACATTTCGTATGCTAGTTTTAATACGAATGTTTATGTTATATTTAAACCTTTTCATATGGGAATGCATTGGACTTAATATGTGACGGGTGGAGCTCGCTATAGCTCCTCGATGCATCGGTAGGTCTCATGAGACAAACTAGTTTCTTGGAACAAGGCCTTGAAAAAATATTATTTGTAGTCTTGGCACGAGGCCCTGACTATGTGGTTATGATAGTCTGGCATTATGCATTCCAACATTATGAATGTGGTTATTGATTTTTGCATGTGATTATTCGATTAGTAGAATATCCATGTGAATAAGTAAATGGCATTATTTCATTTTATTCATGCCATACCATGTTGAAAGTTCATGTTTGAAAGGCTTTGGTTTTAGTTATACATTGCCTTAAAAGTTTATTCTTATTTATGAAAGTTTCCGCTAATTGTTATCTTTACTGGGCATTTGAGCTCACCCCTTTTCTATGTTTTATTTTTCCCAGGAAGTCAAGAAGTAAGTTATGAATGACCTGCAGGGATATTATGTGGGGATATGAGTGTGGATTATGGAGACAATATGTTGTTGTAGTAGTTTTTCGTTTAATGATGTAATGTAAAACTTATGAATATATCTAGTGTTTCCAAGGCTATTAAACCAATCGGTCTTTCAAGATTTGATCTTTCTTGTGATCATTCCAATGTTATGTAATAATGCACCGACTCTGGGTAACTAGGGTCGGGGCGTTACAGTTGGTATCAGAGGAAGTTTAGTACAAACCTTGGAAACTAGATTTAGATAAACTCTGATTAGAGCACGTAGACCTAAGATGATCTTTGAGGATTAGTATAGAAGAACTTTCTAGAATTTTGGTATTGTAGAGATTTTGTGAGTTTTATGAGAAATACATCCCTGTCTGGATACGAGCAGGTAGAGGCGGCTCTGGCACAGATGTACCTAGGGGTAAAACCCGAAAACACCGCTTTGAGCTAGACTCGAACGGGAACTGGTGCACGACAACGGGCCTTGCTGCACTCTTGGTTACGACACTCCCGAGGGATATGCTTAAGATAACTCTCATTTTCTTTACAAATCATTATGAAGGGTTTATGAGTATATACTTTCTCAAAGAAAACATTTTTATGATTATGGATTATATCCATAAATAGTTCAATTCATGTTAAGTGTTTTATAAGTATGGGATTATGTATTTTGACTCATAAACTGATCTAGTGTATGCCATTGTTTAGAAATGGCGCCCAGTAGAAGGAATGAGAACTCTTGCAATGCACATGATACAAAGAGAAAGATGGATCATATATTTTATGGTCTTAAGTCAGAATTTACAAGAGAAATAGTCTCGCATGTATTATCATCATATGAAGAAATAATATCATGTGTTGATAAGATAAGTAAAGAGTTTACTGAGTCCTATGGCTTTGAAGGGAAGCAAGAGAAGAAAAGGATGGAAGAGAGAAAGATGGATAAAGGGAAGAGGGAAAATAAGAATTTTCCCATATGTGGTAACTGTGGAAAGAAACACCCTGGAACTTGCCTGAAAAGAATGGGATTTTGTTATAAGTGTGGAGGAAAAGGGTACAAAGTACGTGACTGCAAGGGTAAGAAAATGGTTTTAAATGTACAATGCTTCATTTTCAAGGAGTTTGGACACTACGCGAACCTATGTCCCAGTCATCAGACTATTCCAAAAATGATGTTATTGGATAATAATCAAGTTATGATACTACCACAGATGAAGAGGAATGATTAGAGTTCTTATGTTGATTATGTCAATTGACTGTTGTATCAACAATGTACTTGTTATAATAATTATGGATTATATAAGGATTGTACTGCAGTACTATTTCATTAAGGACTTGAGATTGTGTGGAAAAAAGAAAAGTGACTCAATAGAAGGATAAATTTTTGGAAAATATATGGTTGAGAGAATGATAAATCATAATATAGCTCTGATACTGAGGTAGTGATTTTGGAATAATATGTGATTGTTTTGGATAAATTATATTGGATATTCTTGACTACCTTGGAACTGATTAATGATTTGTATATTCCATCATTGTTGGGGTTTAGAACATTTTTGGATTAATGAAGTATATCCAGTATTCTATATGGAATAAGGGAACATGAATGTAATCAATAAGGAATATGGTAATACATGATGAAGGTATTCATATGCTATTACGGGGTAAAAAGGATCTATATTATGTTTAACTTCCTTATAAATGTTGGACTGTGAGTTTGGACAGAAGTATTTTGGATAGTTCTAGTTTGGATTATTTTGGATTGGCATAAAAGGACAACCCGGAGGTCGGGCGGCAACCCGTCGCGTCCGGCAAGGCTACGAGACTTGAACCCGCAACCGAAGGGCGACAAGGGTGTATCACCTACCACTGGCCCACGAGATGTCCTGGATTAAATAATGTAGTTTTTATTAAAAGATCTTGTAGATGAATCATTAATTCGTTTATTTTGGAACCCTATACGAATTGTGTAAATAGAATTTTTTACATTCTATTATCTTTTAGAGTGAAAGATGAGTTTGTGGTAGAAATTTATTAATGGATAAAACTCTAATTATAAAGTAATTATATATCCTTATGATCTTATCCAATCTCATAAATAAATTCTTCAACATTAATAAAAGGAACTTAGAACAAAAATGTTGTCCTAGATGGTACCTTAAATCATCACTAATTTATGGCTTTGGGATTTTTGGCCTTTTCATAGCCATGTTCTCTACCACTCTCCATCAGATAATTGATGGTTAGATTTCTCTTCCATATCCATATTTTTCTACATGGAACCCTAGTATGTGTTATTTTCGGTAATCTTCATACTTTCCAATCTTTGTTTTAAATAGAGGCCTCATTAATTCATTTTTCGATGTGGGATTTCAACTAAGATATTTTGAAACGTCAAAAATGTGTTATCCCAATACCCTATGTGTTGTTGAACCAATGGTATTTCAAATCATCATAGATTGATGTGTTTAAGGACCTCAATTTTATACTTGTTTGTGATTGATGACCTCAATCACTACCTATAAATATTTATGTTTTTCCTCCAATTATATGTCTCTAATTTCCACCAATGTTCTCCTAATTGAGATCATAATTTGGTGGTGACCCTTTCATTTCTCTTTTCCTCATATTAAGACTAAATTTTAGTAACCCAATTTCCGATGTGGGTTTTCCCACAAATATATTTTCTATTTTCAACCTTTTATTTTCGAAGAACAATTTCAAATTGCGAGGACGCAATTTATTGAAGGAGGGGAGAATGTAACACCCCAAGATTTCATAGTGTATTATTTCTTCAAAATAATTCAATAACTTGCACTAAACACAACACCGAGTTCAATCACACCATGACTTACAAAAAAAAAAGCCATTCAAAAGATGTTATGAATAGTATTATCTAAATTTTAAACTTTATATAATCCTTATAATTTTAGAATCCATATTATGAGTTTATTAGATATAATGCAAGAACAAATTCATTTTCAGTATTGCACTTTTATCAACTTTTAATAGTGAACCCTTTTTATAAAATATTTTAAACTTTTTGACTAAATGGGTACATCAAAAAAAATTTAAAATGAATCATCCCAAGCTTCCACGGTACGCTTTCCTTTGAATAATACAGTAGCGTGTGTTGTACGCAACTTTGAGTTTTAACATACACCACAACCGATCAAACTAGCTGTTATGAATAGTAATACATACTTTTTCAAATTATATATATTTTATATTTCAAAATGGACTTCATTTTTGGATTTGGAATATCTAATTTAGCCTAAGGTGAAATTTTGGTACTTTTCGGATAACTTTCATATTTTGATGAATAGTGAAAATTACTAAATTTTAATTAAAAACAACTTTTTTAATTAAAATAATTAATAGTGATAAATTATGAATTTAAGTATTTTTAAAGTATATTTAGAATATATTTCTACCATTTAATATAATGTTGGTCATTGAACATAATTTTACAATTATACCGAACATAAACAAGTGTCAATCTTTTGATAGTTATTATCTCTTAAAAACACGCTTTTTTGTTTTGACAGCGGGAATTAATTTTAAATTAATTTCTGCAACTTCTGTGTTTTGAATTTAGGAAAATGGATTCCATATTTGGAATCAGGATGTTCAAATTTTGTAAATAGGTAACTTTTATATTTAGACATTTTGAATAATTACTGCGGTAAATATTTTATTTACCATGGTTAAGGGTAAATCTGGTAAATAGGGGTTAAAAAATAATATTATAATAATACTAAATTACCCTAAAACGTGTCTTAACCCTATTGGTTGATACATGGACGACCATGTACATCTTTGGGTCGATTTTGGGACCCCATGGATCCACTTGTAAGTGATAATGACACTTTATTTTAATTAAGTTAAAATGAATACAAAAATGACACAAGCATACTTCTTTTAGCAAAACAATTGTTACGTAGGTTTATATATGTTGGATTTTAGATTATAAATATTAATTAGAAAGATAAAAAGCTTTCCTACATAATGATATTTTATTTATAATTTTTAGACATTAAATAATGTATTTTATTTATGACACAATGATGATGCAGTAATTACTATAATAGTGAAAAATTAAAATAATTGATATTATAAATACCCAAATAAATATAATATGAAACTTTTAATGAATTAAACTACTTTTCTAGGATAATATGATATATTAGTATTGATTTAATTGACTTTTTTCGAAGTAATCAATCTGTTATGAGATTCAAAAAAATCAACTATTGAATAGTGTCAAAATTGACATAAAAGAGTTCTTAAAACAAATATTATATTATTAATTGATATTAAATTCCTAAAAATCTAAGGTTCGGCCAAGAGACTTATATCATGATAGTTTCATCATTAATGGACCACTTGGGGGTCGTTTGGATGTATATATAGTAAGTTTATTAACCATATTATATAAAAATAAAGAGAGACATTGTAAAAGTGAAACTAATTAACTTAGAGTTAATACTTAAAGATAAGGTTAATATAAGTACCCAAACCTGTCTAAATTCTATTGGATGATTTGTTTTCGACCCATAACCACCTTAATATTTTAATAGTAAACTTTGGAGCCATTTGAAACCGAATATGAATTTATTATAAACTAATATCTCTAGCTTTTCCAAAGGTGCCCCTCACCCCTCTTATAAAAGGGCACTCCTCCTTCTCATTTCTTCACACCTTAAAAGCCTTTTGGTTCGGCCAAACTCTTCCCAAATACTCTCCAAACTTCCCTCACAACAACCTAGGGGCCTTAGTTTGATCGGAAAGCCAACCTAAGGAGCCCTTTTGATCAAATCAAAAGGAAGAACCCGAAGAAGAGGTAATGATTTCACCACCCTTTTCTAAGTTCATTTCTTCTTCCACTTCTTCTTCCTTTGTTGTTACCATTCTAAAATAATAAATCCAGTATAATATATATACTGTGATGTTATTATAAATATGGTACAACCATATTCAGTATTCTATCCACCCTTTGAATAACATGTCACCATACGTGCGTACGTACGGCTTACCGTCTCCACGTCGTGGTGTAATTGTTATTCAATATAATATTATTTGGATGGGTATAATAATGATGTGTAACTCATGTAAATAATAAATATAACATGTTAAGGATTCTTTATATATGATATAACATCCATTTATATATTATTTTAATATCAAAATAATGATATTGTCGCTCGTACGTACGTACGGACTACCGTCTCCACGAACGCGATGAGATTCATTCTCCATCGTATCCATTCAAGTATAATTATCATTTGATGATTTAAAAAAATTATGTGTAAGGACTTGATATCATTCTGGATATGAATAATATAAAACCTATCCTTTACAAACATTTCTTACGTAACAAAACATATAAAAGAAAACAAGTAAGTTAACACCCAAAACAACGATAATACTAAGATATTATTATCAAATCAATATTAAAAGATCATATATGATATCATATTAATGTATATGATTATTGTATAATTTAATAACAATTATTTCACCATTATACAGGAGGTTAACCTACCCCAACCAAGGAAAATTACAAGGTAAGGGTTATTTCACAATCTCTTCATTATCCGAGGTTGTTTATATGTAATAATCTACTGGGATCTCTTTATCATCCACATCCATGTTTCTTAAAAATGTATTTCAAAACATTTTTACTATTTACTAGAATATGAGTTAAAGTCATTTATACCCTTTTTGACTTTTATAAGTGGTTCATAAAGGAATCTTTCCTTCGTTTTCAAAACAAGGTCCCTTTTAACATTTTCGACAGAATTAAGGTAAGAATGTTTTTTTAACTTATACGGAGGGTGCGGCTATTTTCCGCCGTTATAAAATATTCAAAGCTTCCCTTACAAGCTTATAAGATTATTTTCAAAGAAAATATTTTATTTTATATGGATCTTAAATTATTTCAAAATAAAAGGAGATATTTCTTTAAAAATAATTTTGATTTCATCTATGTCAACATCCTTTGATGGATTTTAAGATTATTTGAAGTTGATTTATTATGATACAAAACTTCTATATTGTATTGAAGGTTTTTTGATATGTTTGACTGTGGATGTGCTATTTTTATACCATTCATAGTTTATGGTGAAAGTATTGACATTTCGTATGCTAGTTTTAATACGAATGTTTATGTTATAGTTAAACCTTTTCATATGGGAATGCATTGGACTTAATATGTGACGGGTGGAGCCCGCTATAGCTCCTCGATGCATCGGTAGGTCTCATGAGACAAAATAGTGTCTTGGCACAAGGCCTTGACAAAATCTTATTTGTAGTCTTGGCACGAGGCCTTGACTATGTGGTTATGATAGTCTGGCATTATGCATTCCAACATTATGAAAGTGGTTATTGATTTTTGCATGTGATTATTTGATTAGTAGAATATCCATGTGAATAAGTAAATGGCATTATTTCATTTTATTTATGCCATACCATGTTGAAAGTTCATGTTTGAAAGGATTTTGTTTTAGTTATACATTTCCTTAAAAGTTTATTCTTATTTATAAAAGTTTCCGCTATATTGTTATCCTTACTGGGCATTTGAGCTCACCCCTTTTCTATGTTTTATTTTTCCCAGGAAGAGAAGAAGTAAGTTATGAATGACCTGCAGGGATATTATGTGGGGATATGAGTGTGGATTATGGAGAAAATATGTTGTTGTAGTAGTTTTTCGTTTAATGATGTAATGTAAAACTTATGAATATATCTAGTGTTTCCAAGGCTACTAAACCAATCGGTCTTTCGATATTTGATCTTTCTTGTGATCATGCCAATGTTATGTAATAATGCACCGACTCTGGGTAACTAGGGTCGGGGCGTTACAGACACCATTTGATATCTTTATCTTAGGACAATATTTGAAAAAATTGATGCTACTAAGAGATAGTCCAAGATATCATTTCTTAGAGGAAGTGCATACTAGTTCTTCATTGATATCTTATATAATCAGCTAATGTCCACACAAGAAAAAGGGGACCCATATTTTTTCATTGTGGAAATCATGGGGGAACCAAAGAGGAAGTGATAGGCCATATAAATATTTTTTCCTCGCAGTTCTCTAAGTTACAATTGATCTCATGTAGCTCAGTTGGTATAATCATTAATAGAGTAATGGACAGTGGAGCTACTCTTGAAAAAAAAATTAATTGTAAACTCTACCACTCTCTCAAGAGGTAATCCAGAAATGTTTTTGGGAAAGAAAAAGTTAAAATAATATAACAATTAATGGAATTATGCCTCATATAAACCCTTATCCTCCATAATGAAATTAGTAATTTGGTAAGTCACTCTACTTATCCCGTGATAATTTTTTCCAGCTCTACTATCCTTGAAATCATAGTCACAGTTGTATAGATAACATTTACCCTCTGGTGATGTAAATGATACCATTTGAAAATATCAGTCTATGACGGCATGATATATAACCAACCAATCCATCCCAATACTCATAGGAATTATAATCATATTTTAATAGAATAGTTCCCAAACGAAATGGTAACTTCTATCTCAATGTGACAGTCCTTACATTGGTGTATACACTCAGACCATACATTCAATAGTGAATATAGGATCATTACCCAATATTAATATTATATTTTCAGTATAAGGAATTCCATGATAGATAAAGATATGAATGAGTGTTAAGAATGTGTATCATATAAATAAGATACTATAGCGTATGTTAGTCGAATTGTACAACATACTACAGAAGTTCATGCAACATGATCCTTTGGTATCAGATATAGTTCAGGAAACTAAATTAATCTATAAACCTATCATATAGCTAGAAAATAATTTTTGAAACCAATATTGTAGTGATGTTGGTTATCAGGAGTTTGACCACCCCAACTATGACCTCCTTCTACCCATGTCCTTCCTGTTCTACTCCAACTCCCTACATGAAATGACATAAATGAAGCTTTTCATAAAGTTTCAACCTTTGTGGATACTCTTCCATAATATGAAAATGGAATGATCTAATATAATCTATGGAGGTTCCCTATATGGTCCCATGACTGGCTCTTTTGAGGGTCTCTATAACATTGAGGCTTCATTTTCCATTGATGTCCACACTAATGACGCACCCTAGAGGTTCCATTATGGTAACACTAGCTACCACTACCCTGATGATAAATCTCAACAGATCACATTAGAATACTAGAAAAACGACTAGCCTTATATGGAACTGATCAAATTTCATATTACTAACATATTCACTAATGTTTTTCTCAATGTTAATATCTTGATTGACTATTTAAAAAAATTAATATAGGTGAAAGACATTTAAATATACTTCAGATTGAAAACTGACTCCCATCATCGATACGTCTATAACTCGAAATCTCATCACAAGTTAGAAGCATTGAAAAGGGTTGTATCTCAGTGAAACATTAATAATATTGCATAACTAATATGTAACAACATTCAATATGCATTAACTCTATACTATGTCCAACTCTCATAGTCTGAGGAAAGAATTTATCATAGCAATCAGTTTAGAAATCTTCCCATACCATTCCTTAATAGTTACCATCTAAGGTAAATACATCCCTCTAGAACATGAATGAAACAATCCGCATGTAATTATCGATCTCTCCCCTCAGTCCTCCAGGCATGTCCATATGGTCAATGATTTGTAGGGTGGCCTCAAGCTAAGACATAAGAGCCTATGTACCAACATTCCAGAGAATGTAGGAGGATGCTTCCATTAGAAATAGTGGGATAGATAATCCATCATTTGTATTTGTCATATATCATCTTCTACAGTCCAAATTATATGTAGGGAACATTCATGAATTTGAGCACCTGTTCCCAGATCAGGTATGAAAATTATTGCCTCAAGTATCAATAATAAAGGTAAGACTAGTGGGTTATGGGTCTCCATGTTTGGATCATGGTCAACACCACACTCCTGGTTCAAGACAAAAGGATATCGTTGTTGTATTGTTCTAAAAATTACAAAATAATGACATATATCAAGCATTTTGTATATATATTAAAAAACTAGTGAAATCTAAACCTATGAAAAGGCGCACTACCCACTGTATACTACCCAACCACCCTGTCAAATGTCATGGTTACTATTAAGTGCTAAATTATAAGTTTAATGGGTTACTATAGATTATATATAAATTATATCTTACCTCAACATTTACTAGAAACCAATTAAATTTATTTCATATTTAATGACCAGGTTAAATCCATTACCTTTCATAAATATGACAAGGACCAAAAAGAATGTGTAACCAATAAATTTCAGAATTCATGTGTCACTTTTATAGTTTTTATTTTCTAGTTTTAGTAAATAATGGTTTTTATAGAATGGATATATATTCTTAATAAATTATGGCCTATGAACATTAACACTAAAAATGAAACCCAATTAATTTTTCTCTAATTGATTGAATTTTTAAAAATCATATTCCAACCAAAGAGGGCCCAGAAAATATCTTGAATTAAAACAAATAATCACTCAACCACAGCAAAGCTGATTCATAGGGACATACATATAACAAATACATCTATACAATCACAGGCATATCAGGAATATGCAAGCATTTAAATGAAACAATATGGAATTGAAATATACATGAATTCTGAGCTCTATGTGCCTATTCTAATGCATGTAAAAATTCTCAATTCCCTCATATCATTGGGAAAATGATGAATATAATCTAAATAAAAATAATTATACTAACCTCATTATATCATTTACATCACCCAGTGGTGAAATGATATCATCTGTAAAAATAAAAACAGAACAATAATTATAATTTAGGCAACACAACATTTACCCTGATCGTGGGTTCACGACAAAAAAAATGACTTAAAACCATGATCCAAGAATTTATTTGATCAAATATAGAGTATCCAAATATAAAATAAATAAATTATCTCAATTGATACCACATTGTGACATCAAGGACTTGGATTCCACTGTAGGTTCCCTATGCCCGCATAGCCACATTACAGCAATGAAATCTACCAGAATAATAGAGGTTGTGTCATGAACCATCCCCTGGGCCCCATGCCATGAAAATCGCAATCCCACCTTCCATAGGCTAGGGTTGGTGACTAGAATTGGAAGAGAATATCCCTAAAAATGGGAATTTATTACCTTTAAACCTATAACGACATAGACCAGGAACACAACTAGAACAAACCACATAGTAAAACTGATGAATGTAAATGTGTGAATTGAATGTAAAGGGGCAAGTATACAAGACCAACTAAAAGAGATAATAAAAAAAATAGAAAAAATCTCTTGAGATGGTACTCAAATGATATTACCTAAAGGTTTAGTACTGCTCGTCATTTCGGCTCCTTATGTCAACTGCTGACCACCGTGCACCATCTAGTCCCGGATCCCTAACCTCATTTTAAGCAGTCTATCTTTTGCACCTGACACAACTTTGGTGCAGGTGAAGCCTGTTAAGGGGAGTGTATAACAATATGAAGTAGTGGCCGCGAGACCCCCTGACGGTCTCCCAGAAATTTAAAAATGAAGAACCACTAAGATTTAACCCAATCATAATGATCAAGTAAAAGATTCAACTCAAACTAGTTATATAAAACTTAAATAATAGAAATAATGAAAATTAGTCATAAAGAACAATCTTTTTATTCCATTGAGAAATTCCACTATTATACCATGAAGAAGTCAATCCATGCCAGTCCACATAGGGTCGTAAGTCACCGATCCACATAGGGTCATACGTCATCGATCTACATAGGGTTGTAAGTCATTGATCCATGATGGGACACTCTAAGGATATTCCTCATTGGGTCTCCCTATTACTGATCCACATAGGGTCATAGCTCATCGATCCACACAAGGTTATAATTCATCAATCCACACAAGGTCATAAGTATTCGATCTACACATGTTTGTAAGTCACTTATCCCCACAGGGTCGTAAGTCGATGTTCCACAATAGGCCTCTCTATGGGTGACCCTCATTAGGTTACACCACTGCTGATCAACATACCGTCACTTTGATGCCCTTCCACAAAGGGTCGTATGTCACTTGACAGCAAGGCTCAACATTCCCGCACATAGTTCACATGATATTCCGTGAAACTGCTCATTAAGATATCGGCTGCACCTTAACCTCCATAAATTCCCTTGAAGAATTAAACTAAAGAACTTCCATGAAAGAAGGGTTCCAACACAACATACAATGCATCAATTGGATGCACAATCTGTAAGTTATAGAAATTTTAATGCTGAGGGCCCGGTTGGATTTGAGTCATATCTAACCCGATCATACTCTAACTTTATCCCAATTCCATGTGGAGTGTCTCAAAAGAACTACCTCATAGAAAGTGTTCCATCTCCACAGATGGTTTGTTAAACGAACATCTGGATTAGAAGATATAATACTTTAATTGAATCTTGGTCATAAGTGGGTGAGGGTACGGTCTGACCTAGTAGGACTACCGCAGCATGGCGTGCTAGGACTAGCCCAAAGGGGTTGGGATCAGCATGGTTATACTAGGCCCGCTGGCCACGGGCTCAGAAAACTAGGCCGCGAGACTGGCCTGATTGACCCCACAGGCAGCCTGCCTAGCTGCTGGACCAACCCGACCTGCTTGCTATGTGTATCCCACGAGTTGGGCGTGGTGGTACGATCCCCTCCTGAATAGTCATGTTTTTCGTTCGACTACTCAATCAGTGACACCAGTTGGCGCCACTCCACTTGGATGGTCTATGTAGATTGGTCATCAACGGGACCCATAGATGCAGGTACTCCCTTCACCCCCACTGTTGCTCAAAACTGCGGAACCACCTCTACGACGCACTACAGTGGTGCACTGACTGGCATCAATGATCATGGATATGGCTGGACGCCCCCTTCTTCAACCACGATACCTTCAGGCATCGCCATCTCCTTGTGGAGGGTGATATCCGGACGCCGTCTCCTTCGGTTGCCGGCACTGCCATGATGGCAGAGCTACTACGGGCCATAGGTGAATCTCCAAAGATCTGTTTTCACTTTTAACTATGCCTACGATCCCCAGGATGCTTCAATCACTGTGTGTCTCATGGTTTTGTCTTTCCACTGTATTTCCAGGTCTCCTACGAAGAACACATCTAGGCCAAAAATAGTGGAGGGTCGGGGCCTGTATTTCATTGGAAGGCACTGCAGATAAGGAAGATGAACCCACGTTCGAAGGGTGTTCAACTGCATTTTTTCATTCCCCAATCCCGATTAGAGTAGGTTTCTGCTAGCATTCTATTATCACTCTCTCGTGTTGGTCCCTAAAACCCATGCCATAAGGTTGTTTAAATAATAGAATAATCTCACACGTTATGTTTAACATTATGATTCCTTAATTAATAGTAATTAATGAGTCAATTTAACACAGAAGCATGGTCATTAAAACAATAAAGAAATGAGATATTCAAGACATTATAAGTGCCTTATTTAATTTCTTACGTTGCACTGAGGTCCCACAACTTCCACTCAATAATATCAAAATAGAAAAATAAAACAACCTTTCGTTATTTTAATATTTTATTTCCAAATATCTGAAATTTATATTTTCTATCTATCATTTTCGGAACAAATTTAAATTCCCCTTAAGAGAATCCGGACACAAAGAATTAAACAGTGCTCTCATATTTTTAATCTGAGAACTGGTTCAAAATATACATATCCATGGTCATACATTTATTGAACATACTTTTGAAATTTTTAAAATTCAGTTCCAGGATCTCCAGGCCTCAGAATCATGTGCTGTCAATTTTTTCAAACATATAATAATCCAAAAAATAAAAAAATATTATTGAAATTCTTGGACTTTACATCCGCCCACCATAAGGGTTTACATCTGTGAAATCGACCAAAAAACCAGGGAAACAAATGCAGGTACTGAGGACATATCTGAGCCTCCCACTCCCATGTTCTCTCCAGGAGTTTCATGTGCTTTCACTGAACATACACTAAAGGAATCAATAACCCACAAAGGACCCACTCTTATCCATCCTCTATCTCCATTGGGAACTTCACAAATATCGCCCCTTCATCAATTTCCAGCTCACCCCAGTCGATAACAGGCAAGGGATCATGCAAATAACTTCTCATCTGTGAAACATGGAAAATACTATGTACCAAGTTCATTTGTGGTGGAAGAGATAGAAAGTACACCACCTCACCTACAACCATGAGGATCTGAAAAGGTCTGATGTACCTCAGAGATATCTTTCCACCCCGTCTAAATTTTTGCAATCCTCGTTGGGGTGAGACCTGATGGAAAACATGACCACACTCTTTAAACCCCAGGGGTCTCTATCTCATGTCAACCTAATAATTCCTTCATCTTTGTGAAGTCATAATCCACTCCTTGATGACATGCATCTTCTCATTGGTAGCCCATACCATCTATGGACACATAACTGTGGACTCCCCATTGTTGTTCCCTCGTAGAGGTGATTTTCATTGTCACCTATTAAAGGCCACAAATGGTGCCATGTCGATGTAGGAGTGATAACTATTTTTGTATGAGAACTCCATCAAGGGTTGGTTGTTCTCCAATAGATTCCAAAATGAAGGAAGTAATCCCAATGGATATCCTCTATTGTTTGAATGGTCTTCTCCATCTGACCATCTATATGAAGATGAGAGTTGGTGATCAATCGTAGTTGAGTCCCGAAGGCCTCCTATAATCCCTTCCACAACCAGGATGTAAAATGAGTGTCATGACATGAGGCGATGATCGATGGAACCCTGTGAAGATTTACAATCTCCTAAACATAGTGGCATCCCATGCCCTCTACTGATCCCTACTCTTAGAAGGGTAGGAAGTGGGTCGACATGGATAGTCACTTAACGATCACCCAGATTGAGTTGTGGACCGTGTACGTACATAGTATCCTTGTCACGAAGTCCATGGAAATTTCATCCCACTTCCACTCTGGCACCTCAAGTGGATTAGTCATGACAACTTGAACCGGGTGCTCAACCTTCACTTGTTGATAAGTGAGGCACCATGAAATGAACTCCGACACATATTTCTTCATTCCTAGCCACCAGTATTGACTCTGGAGGTCTTGGAACATATTTGATGCACTAGGATATACACGAAAAGGGATGCGTGGAACACCCTCAACACATCCTCTTGTAGAATCACCAATACAATAGTGCATCCTCTGAAATGGATGATGTGCTCCCAACCTTCAGAAAATCCTTCAGGATCCCATCCTGAGGATATCTGAGCATATTGGGCCTCGGCATCAATGTCCCCAAGTTGTTCCTCTCATACTCGCAGAAGGAGTTGGGGAGGAATAGTCATGGACTGGACGTATGATGCTCCATCTCTATCCACAAAGGATAACTACAATGCAACTAGCTGCTCTATCGCCTCACTCAAAAAATGTTACCCAGACCACCTACTGAGCGTGTTTTCCACAAGTTTTCATTTCCCTAGAGTGTAGAATATCTCAAATTCATAGTCCTAGAAGAACACCAGCCATACCCAATGTTCCCGGTTCATGTATTTCTGAAAGACGATATACCTGAGACATTTTTTATTGGAGAAGATAGTAAACAGTTCTCCCATCATGTAGGGTCACAACATATAAAATGTAAATCCCAATGATGCTAAATCTAGGTCATGGGTATCATAGTTTTTCTCGGGCTGCCTCAGCTACCTTGATCCATAGGCGATCACTGCTTTCTCTTGCATTCGGACACATCCCATTCTGGTCCCTGATGAAACCTACTTGAATACATACCTAGATCCCTATTCTTGTAGCCTCAAGATGTTGTCACTCGTTAGTCTACGCCTTAGCTCCTAGAAACTCTACTGTAATCTCTAGATCCATATGGAAGACTATTACATTTTTTCATAGTAGAAATAGGGTGCTGATTCTCTCGAAAAATTAGCTACCAATCTCTCATATTACCCAACAAACCCCAAGAAACATTACACCTCGGTCACGCTCTGGGATGGATCCCAAGAAAGCACTACCTCTATCATCACTGTATCCACTGCAACTCCAGACTCCGAGATAACATGTCCCATAATGTGGACCTCTTATATCCAGAACTCACACTTCAAGAGCTTACCATAATTTTGGAGCTCTATGTGTGTATCAAGAACTAACTGTAGTTGTGTAGCATGCTTCTCCTCCGATTCCGAGTATATCAAGATGTCGTTAATGAAAACCACCTCTAAGTGATCGAGGTAAGTTAGGAAGTACTAGTTCATGAGCCCCATTAACCTTGGAAGATCCTTGGACACACTGAAATTAATCACCAAGAACATGTAGTGTCTATAATTACACCTTATGGATATCTTTAGTACATCCTCATATAGTACCCTGATCTAATGATATCCCGTTTTGAGGTCTATCTTCAAAAAGCACCGTTCCCCCATCAGCTAGTTGAAGATATCATCAATAATTGGTAGATGATAATTCTTTTTCATGGTCACCTATTTTAGTCAACAATAGTCCTTGCAAAGCCTCAAACACCAATATGCTTTCTTGGAAAAAAAATCTGGGATGCCCAGAGAGAAACAGTAGCCCTTATGAACCCATTACCATACATGTACTCCAACTGTACCCTCAACTCACAAGGCTCCACGGGATCCATTAGATATGTTTGTTTAGATATCGGTGTCGTATTAGTGTATAGGATGATGTAGAAGTCCACCTATCTATGAAGAGGTAATCCCGGAACATCATCATGAAAGACATCCGCATTTTGGTCCACCACAACAGGATAGCTCGGACTCCCCTCATCCACTACACTGTGGGTGAGGATAGCCAACTTATGTGTTATCAGCTTCACCCTCCTTCGAGAATGTCCATCCTAAGCTGCAAAGGATTCATTTTTGGCAGTTATGGTAAACCAGGTCCCATCCTCATGGTCACATCGCAATTTATGTCTAAAGTAGTCGATCTGAGCATGGACCTTGGATAACCAGTCCATACCTAATATGACATCGTAAGGCCTTGATGATGCTACTTTGAATGATGCTACTTTGATATCCCATAAGAATCCATCTCCTCCTATATTTAGTAAATGGTGCTGTCGTGGTGCCCTCAAATGATTATTCATTTATTCGAGTACTTATGTTTTGCATAGTGGCTGACCAAGGTCGTCTCTAAAAGGTAGAAGTAAATTTGACATAATATTAAATGTATTTTAAAAATAAAATGAAACTTAATAATAACACTACTTGAAAGGATGTGGGGGGTTTTACTATTCATTAAACTAGATTATGTTTTCCTGAAGAATATTGTATAATATTTTTGATTTTATTTTTGAAATGAAGTTTGATAAAAAAGACACAACACGAAGATGTTTTTTAGACAACATTTAAAAGTTGAAATCATTCTAACTCTACCTATTCATTTACTTATTAATAATAATAATTTAAATTAATATCCAGTAAATTATTATCCCCTTATTTTTTAACCTCATGAACCCAATGAGAATCAACTTTACCACAAATATAAAGAGAATTAAACACTAGGCTATCTTCAGAATAAGAAATCGCAACACCCTTCATTGATTGATTTTCCAAGGATTGTGTATGGTCAGTGGTAAATTAATACACATGTGCATTCTAGAAAATGATGTTTAATTGGTCTTAGGTATTATATATGAAATATATTAATTTATCTTCTGTTATCTTGTTTTACCAATTAAGTGCGCGATCTCACAATTTCACAATACTCGACCTCACACGTTTTTGTGTTAATTGATCAATTTAATTATTAGATTATTATATTTTAATAACTCAATTAATTGATCATATTACATGAATTACAGTGGCTCAGTGATTCAAAATAATTAAATGATGAGTGTAAATATATATCGTTCACTGAGATATATACTCTTCTATGGGAAGTGTGGTCATCATGGGGACATTTTGAATGAGCAAAGGATTGAAAGGGTAGAACCCAATCTCATCTGTAATCATTATTCCAATCCAAATAAGATGAGTAAAGAAGAATATAGTTGAAAAAAATAGATGAAAATAGATGAAATAATATATGAAAAATAAGTTTATTACACAACTAAAAACATTAAAATAAAATGGAAAGAAGAAGGCTTCGATGAGGGGATCCATTCTTCCGGAGCTACTTCTCTATCAATGGTTGGATAATTTGGGTGAAAACAATTATCCTCCGCCTCGAACCTCATAATTCATGTTCTAACCCTTAAAAATGTGATATATATATATATCTTGATTGGAGGGGAGGCTAGGTTAATAGTAGTTTCTAGTGTGAATGAGAAGATTCTGCCAAATATTATAATCCCAATTTTACCACCTTCATTAACACAAAATGCGTGAATTATCTATCCTTACATATTAATAATATAAGAGAAATTGGTTTTTCTATCCCATCTCAAAATTTAGGCTCCATCCATATAATGATGTAGATGATATAGCCCTAACTATTATGTGATGTCCTATCTCAAGTGTCCATTCCACCAATGAATTAATAGACCGTTTACACCATACCAATGCACTCTTTAGATCTAGTGTCCTGAGTAAAAGATGTAGAAAATTAATTTTCGAGTAACGTAACAAACTTGTATGTTTAGATAATTCATTTTAAAATATTAATGTTCGAAATATTAATGTTAATTTTAAAAGGGTAAAACTAGAATTTTAATCCTATTTTCCAGTGAATGATCTAATCCAAAATATTTCAAAAATAAAAAAAATTTATCATAATGTGAGGAAATTATATTTTTTTATCTATAAAATATTCAATAGAAATTTGTTTCATAAAATCCCCCACACATACCCTTTTACTCTCCTGGGAAAAACCTCATATCATGTATTTGAAAAAATTGTGATAAGATATGCATATTTAAATTTCTCAATACACATATAAAATATAGGCAAAGTAAGAATCCCATCAAGATTCAATATCAGTAAATTTTAATGTCATTGTCTCATAAATTTTATCAAAACAAAATATAGTTTATTTCATAATACTAATCATAGCGTAACATGTATTGGGTCTACCATGACACTTAATCTCTATGTGTCTGTGCCAACCATTCTAATCTCACAAATCCACCCTTTATTCAGTATATCCAGGTCAACAAAAAACTTTTCATCTTTCATAATTCTATTCCACCGAACCTATTCCACATCCTTTCCAATGAAATTCCAAAACTCACTCATTTTAGCATTCCCAGAAGTCAAACCATGAGCTCCCGAACTAAATAACCCCTCATGTTGTACATTTCTTCACAACCCTCTTTATTGATTATTTTTTGTAATTTTTTGGATTTTTTTAGGGTGTACAATAGTCAGATATAAGGAGAAAACGCATAGGTCATTCTGGTAAAATGATGGAAAGGATCAAATGAGAAACGAACCTATGGAAAGACCATGTTTTAAGCTGAAAAGGATTACTTACTCTGAATATACATTCAATTGGGTAAGAGAAATTCACAAGTTAAGATTATGTGAAAAAATTGTGTGGAGAAATCAATTACATAACATGCCATGAACAAATATCTCAAATAATGATGTCATAATCTAAAATATTTGATAATGACATAACCATTCATATCATTAACAACATCATTTTTTATAAAAGTAAACCCTTGATGATGAATTCATAATCATACTTATATGTTTACCAATGAATTTTGAAAACATGAATTTTTCATATGTTCCACCTGAGAATGTTATATGATAGATTTGTTTATTTTTTTATATTTTTTCTGGGTTTTGGTTTTGATTATTATTTTTTATTTGAAGATTTTAACTAAAAACGTAACATAAAATAAACATAAAACAAACAAATAAAAATTCTAAATATCTACCCCAATATGTTGTCCCCTCCCCCACAATTAAAATACTTCATTGTACTCAATGAGAACTTATATAATTATATATATAAATGAAATATTAATTATGATAAATAATTTAAAAGTGAAAGGGTTAAGAAGGGCCTGATATGCTCATGTGATGATGGGGTCATGTAGTGCGATAAAATCCACTACATCAGTAGGAAGTCCCTCAATGAATTTCATCAAACGTTTCCCATTGACGGAATATGTCCATCATGTGTCCTCTTGTATGTTCTCTACTGAACCATAAGAAAAAACATTAGTCACAACATAAGGACCTAACCACCTAAAATGCCACTTTTGAGGCATCAAATTTAGTCGTGAACTATAGAGAACTAATTTCTCTCCAACATGAAATTCAATTTTCTGGATCACTTTGTCCTGAGCTACTTTTGATCTTTCCATATAGAGCCTCGAGTTCCCATATAAAGACAATTGAATCTATTCATGCTCTTAAATATGCATCATCTTGTGGATTAGATCTTGGGCCAAATCAATGTATCATTTCCATACAGCCCAATAAAACCCATTCTCTACCTCTATATGGAGATGAAAAACTTCCACAAAAACAATCCTAATTGGAGACATAACAATGGGTGTCTTGTATGCTATCCTATAAGCCCATAGTGCATCATCTGAGCACTTGAAAAAATCCATCCTATTCGGATGCAGAATTTTCTTCAAAATTTGTTTCATCTCATGATTTGAAACCTCATCCTAGCCATTTGATTAGTGGTGGTTTTATGTTGATGTTTTTTGTGTCAAACAATACTTATGAAGGAGGGATTAAAAATTATGATGGCAGAAGTGTGTCCCCTTGGTCACTGATGATGGACTTTGTCACACCAAACATGTAAAAAATATGATTCTTGAAAAATTACAACACAACATTAAAATTTTCAATCCTTGTGGCTTTAGCCTACACCCATTTACTCACATAATCAACAATAACCAAAATATACAAAATCCAAAAAAAAATATGAAAAGGGCCCATAAAATTGATGCCCCATACATATAAAATCTCACAGAATTATATGGGATATTGGGGCATCTCATGTCTCCTAAAAATGTTACTAGTGTGTTGGAAACGTGTGCACCACATAAAAACACATGATCATCATGTAATAAACTAGGCCAATACAATCCAGGGTCCAAAATATTCCTAGCAGTGCATTGGGGTCCAAAGTGCCCACCACAAGCAAGTGTATGATAGAATTGTAGGAGGGACTCAAACTCATGATCAGGAACATAGCCCTTAATAACATGGTCACTACACATGATCCATAAGTAGGGATCATCCCACACATAAAATCTAGAGTCACTTATTAATTTTTGGACATGGTGTTTCTTTAAATTTGTAGGAATTTCAGAGGCTACAATGTAGTTCCTTAAATAAACATACCAAGGATGTGGACCTATGATGGAATAAATATGCTTGTCAGGGAAAGGGTCCCGAAGTCGGACCTGGTCCAAGGTGTCATCCTCTAGTGTCTGAGTGATCCTACTCATGTAGTCTTCTACTAGGTTTTCTGAAATTTTCTTTTCCAATATCTCAATATCAAATTCTTGATGAAGGATCATCCATCTGATAAGTCTGGGCTTTGCATCTAGATTCATCAATAGGTACCTCAGAGCTGCATATTTAGATAAAACAACTACATTGTAGCCCAATAAATATGGACAAAATATATCTAAAGAAGATATGATATTTAGAAACTCATTTTCCATGGTTCTGTAATTTGATTAGGCTGAATATAGTATCCTTATTGCATATGAAATCACATGGGAATGTCCCTCCACCTTCTAAGATATGAAATCCCAACTATGATGTTTGATGAATCACACATAAGCACAAAATGAATCTCCCACTGTGGGTGTTTTATGATAGGGGGAGTGGTCAGATACATCTTAATCTCATCAAAGGAAGTATTACAAGTGTCATCAGACACAAAATCAGAATCCCTTTGAAATAATTGTCACATAGGATGATAAATCTTACTATAATCTTTGATGAAACACCAATAAAATCCTACATTCCCTAGGGAAGATCTAACATCACGCACACATGAAAGATATGGTAAGGTTAAAATGATATCTACCATAGCTCTATCATCCTCTATCGAATGTTTTGACACTACATGACCTAAGACAATTCCATTCTCTACCTATAAATGACATTTTCAATTTTTAAGAAAAGATTCTTCTTAATAAAATGATTCAAAACCATTATTAAACTAGATATACATTCATCAAATTAAGACCCATACAATGTAAAACCATCCATAAATACATTCATGCAGGACTCAATGAAATATGAAAAAATACTCACCATGCATCTATGAAAGGTAACTGGGGAATTGCAAAGTCCAAGTAGAATCATTCGGTTGGAAAATGTACTGAATAGACATCTGAATGTTTTCTTCTCTTGATCCTCTAGAGTAACAGTAACCAGAAAATATCTAGAAAATTCATCCAAGAAACAATAATGTGCCTTACTAGTTAGTCCCTAAAGCATTTTATTAATAATTGGGAGGGGAAATGGTCCTTGTGAGTGGTTTGATTTAGTTTTCTATAATCAATACACACACACCAACAGTTTTGAACCCTCATTGGATCTAACTCATCATTCTCATTTTTAACAACGGTAAAACCACTTTTCTTAGGAACATCCTGAATAGGACCCAAACACTGAGAATCTTAAATGGGATAAATTATACCTTCCTCCAGAAAATTTTTAACATCATTTTTTACAACATCAAGAAAGGTTTGATTGAGTCTCCTTTGTGGATTCCTAACCAGTATAGCCTCATCCTCCAAAAAACTGATATGCATGAAAATAGTGGGTCTTATAGATGATATGTTAGCCAAGTTCCACCCAATTTCCTAATTTTCTCCCTCAAAAGTGTCAAAAAAAATTCTTCATGTTATAAGGAAAGATTGTAAGAAATGATAACTTGTAATTTCTCACCACATAACTAGTATGAGTATTTGAGAGTAGGTGGAAATGTCTTGAGTTCCAATGTAGGGGGTGAAGTACGAATGGATATATTGATGTAAATGAAATATGTGCACAATGGACATCATTATCAAAAAGTAAATCTTCAAAATCAGTGAATAAAGCATCAAATCCATCATCATACTCAATAGCCTTGTCATAATCAGAGTTCACATGATCAGAAGAAGAATATGAATTCATTTAAAAATCACATTTAGGAGAGTATTTTTCATTAAATATAGGTGTGGAAGTACTCATAGGTATAAAAATAGAACCAATACAGATAATCTCTCTAAGCATAGGAAAATAAAATTCCCTAGGGATTTTATTTTTTGGCTCAAATGGGAGATAACAAATGCGGAATGGTCCTCTAAGGACTACTTCATGGATTCCATAACAATAAATATCACAACTTCATTCCAAAATATCACGGAAAGTGTACCCTTATTAACATTAATTATTGTTTTTTCAGTTTTAAGAAAGGGTATACCTAAAATAATTAGAGCATGAGAACTTACTTGATCATCCTCCATATTAAGCATGTAGAAATATGCAGGAAATATCATGTCTCTTACACAGACAAGTACATCCTCAAGGACTCCCACTAGATATGACGTAGCTCTAATTTCAAACTGCACCACTACTCTTGTCATCATCAACTCCCAAACCTAGATATAAGAGAATATAATGTGAGGAATCCCATTTATTGAAGCTCCTAAATCACCAAGTCCATTAGAAAAGTGTATGTTCCCAATAGTGCATGGGATGGTGAATGTCCTGGGATCCATGCACTTTGATGACATCTCAAGAGTTTTTTTAATTATTACTGACACATTCCTTCAAATACTGATCCTTTCATTTCCATTTATCCCCCTTTGATTGATACAAAGTTCCTTTAAAAATTTCGTATGCCTAGGGATTTTCATTATTACTTCAAGTAGTGGGATGTTGATATCCACACGATTGAATGTGTCCAATAGCTATTTTTCCATTACCTCGCCAGCCATATTTGTGGTTTGTACAAACCTATTTGGAAATGGAATGGTTTTAAGAAGAACATTGTAAATCTTTTTGTTACCTTTATCTTTATCCTTGGGTTTCTCATCAGCTTGTTTTGAATGGGTTTTCTCCAGAGTTGAGGTGAATCCCATTGGAACGATAGGTGAAGATGTGTCAGTTTTTTCTTCCCACTTTTCAATTTTATGTAAATATCTTTCCATTTTGGATTTGGATTAGGTTGGGAAGGAATATTTCTTTAATTCATACTTACCAGTTCATGTAGGGTGGTGGAAATCTGGCTCATTTGAGTCATCAACACCCTTAGCTCCGAACCGTAACTCTTCGCTAGTTCTATTGATTAAGAAAAATTTGATTCAAAAGGTCACGAGTGTTAGTATCTACCTTTGGTTGAGAGTTACCTTGTTGTTGAATAGATGATTCTTGAGCTTCAAATCACTATTTGGTATGTTGGAAACCCTGTTCGTGGGGTTGAGGATGCTAAAATTTTTATGAAAAGGGGTCCTTTGTTGTTGTTCAGATACATACCTCAGATCTGATTGATCCTTCCAACCTTGGTTGTATGTTGGAGCAATGAAATCAAGATTATTTCAGGAGTATGGTTGTTACTACTACTGATACAGTCTCCTAGGAAACACTACCACACAATCTTCTATTTCTTGTAGTTAGAGACCACATTTAGTTGGGTGGCTTATCTTAGTGAAAATGCCACAAGGCCTTGAAGGAGTTGGTTGAGATGTATTTTGAGCCAATGAATTTTTCCTCACCATAGTGGTCAATTCCTCTAACGTTGTATCAATCAAATGACTCTCAAGAGAAAAAGGACATACCTAATGTTCTCCCATAACATTAGGTGTACCTCCATCACCAAATTAATGGGAGTTTTGGGCCATCTTGTCGATCAAGACACGTGTAGCTGCTGGTTTTTTGTCCATCAATTCTCCTCTAACTATGGCTTCCACCATGCTTCTCTCCATATGTGTGAGTCCTTTATATAATTATTGTATGAGGAGTTTATCCATGATTTGGTAAGGTGGGAAGACGGCCCACATATTCTTGAATCTCTCCCATTACTCATACATTGACACCCCTTGGGATGGATTTATCCCTATATCTCCTTTTGAATGGATGTGGCCATGAAGTGAGAAAAATCTCTACATGAAAAGGCGTTTCAAATCATTCCAACAAGTTACATATTTAGGTTGTAAATAATACATCCAATCATTTATATCTCCATCAAGTGAGAATGGGAATGCTTTAGTTTGATTTGATCTTCAGTTACATTTCATGGTTTTAGGGTTGAGAAAACCCCATTAAATTCTTCACGGATTTTGGTTCCTCACCAAATAATCCATGAAACTTTGGAAGAAGATGAATTAAACCAAATTTTGGTTCAATGTCCGATTTGAGATTTTGGTATGCAATACAATTTGGTTAATAATTAATATCATGTGTGGCCAATTTTAGAATGGTTATATAAAATTCATTTCCATTAATTTCATCCATTGGTTCATATTTTATGGTTTAGTTTTAATTGATCCCAATTTCAATGCTCTGAATGTGGAGGAATTCTCCAACGGGTTGAATGTTGAAACATCTCATAGACTGAGAATGTCTGATTTGAGCCCAAAGGCTACGTTCAATTTCAATATCAAGATCTACGAGATCTTTGGGATTAGTTCGTGTCTTAAATAAAATAAAAATTAAATAAATAAAAGTGGAAAAAATAAAATAATAGATAAGAAGTTTGTGTTTATGGTCCAATAAGAATAAGAAGAAAATAATATAAAATGGAAAAAACCATATTTGGAAAATAAGGAAGAATGAATAGAGGAATAGAAAAAAATTTAAAATAAAATAAATACCACAAATTGGTTGAAATAATTACATATCTCCCCAGAAATGGAGCCAATTTTAAAGGCACTATTATGGGAACCTCAGATGATTAGTGATTTTTTTGGGAATATAGGTGCAGTAGAGTGGCTGACCAAGGTCATCTATCAATGGAGGAAATAAATTTGACAACTTATTAAAGATATTTTAAAAATAACATAAAATGGAATAATATAACTACTTGAAAGTATGTGGTGGGTTTTTACAATTCATAAAATTAGAAGAGGTTTTCTGGAATATGATTTTAAAATATATATTTTTTATTTTTTAAATGAAGTTTGATTAAAAAGACACAATAAGAACATGTTTTTAGACAATATTTAAAGGACGTAATCGATATAACTCTACATATTCATTTAATTATTAATAATTATCATTTAAATTAATATCCACCTAATTATGATACCCTAATTGTTTAACCCCTGAACCCTATGAGAATTGACATTACCACAAATATGAACATAATTAAACCGTAGGATATCATCGGAACATGTGATCGCTGCACACATCTCTGATTGATGTTCTAAGAAGAAATTTTTTCAGTGGTAAATTAAGTTACATGTTCATTCTGGAAAATGGGGAAGAATTGAGCATAGTAATTATATTTTAACTCTAAAAATTTATCCATGTGTGGTTATGTTTTACCTATTATGTTTGTGACCTCACAATTTACACAATAATCGACCACACGTGTTTTTGAAATAATTGTTCAATTTCTTGCTTAGTTTCTTATAGTATAACAACTAAATTAATGGAGATCATATTACGTGAATTAATGTATCCCAATTAATAAAATAATTAAATGATGAGGGTAGAAGATAGATCGATCACTGAAAGAACTACTCTTCCATGGGTGGTCTGGTCATCGTTGATACGTTTTGCATGAACAAAGGATTGAAATGGTAGATTCCAATCTCGTCTACACTCTTGATTTAAACAAAAATTGGATGAGTAAAGAAAAATATAATTGAAAAAAATATTATCAAAGAAAATAAATAAATAAAGAACAATGACATTTTTTACAAAAATGAAATCAATACAACACGAAGAGGAGAATAAGTCTTCGATGAGGGGATACTTTCTTCAAGAGAAACCCCTCTTACAATGGTCGGATAATTTGGGTTAAAACAGTTATACACTCCCTTAAATGTCCCAATGCATGTCCCAACCCTTCCAAATAAGAAGAAAACAAATTTACATATTGGAGGGGAGGCTAGGTTAAAGGTGGTTTCATGTGGGAATGGGGAGGTTCTTCCAAATATTGTAATCCCACTTGATCTCCCTTATTTACAAAAAAACCCATGAATAAGCTATTCCACAATAAATATAATATTCTAAAATTTTGGTTTCATATCCCCTATCAAATATGGGGTGCAATCCATGCACGGATATAGCAGATATGTCCCAAACACTTAAGTGATGTCCAATCTCGTGTTTCCATACCTCCAATGACTAAATGGCCCATTTACTCCATCCCAATGCACTCTTTACCTCTAGATTCTTGAATACAAGTTGTAGAAAATTATTGCAAGGAAATCTGTTACAAAATTGTATACTCAGACAAGTCATATTAAAATATTTATGTTCGAAATACTACAATGAATTTTAAATGGGTAAAACTGGAATTCTCACCATATTTTCAAATGAATGATCTTATCCCAAATATTTTATAAATAAACATATTTAACGCAATGTGAGAAAATTATATCAGTATTTAAAAAAAATTAATAAAAATGTGTTTTATCAATATTTTCACACTGTGAGAACAAGTGCATAATCACGGAATCCTCTCTCATAGGATTCTCTAATCCTAAGGATCGAGCCAATGGCTCAACCAGAATCTCTATCCTCCGAATGAGAGTCATGGAAATAAAAAAGTGACTGAAACATTTGTCTATAATAACAAAAAAACGGTATATTTTACACATAACATACGTCAAATCATATTTGGAGCGATTTGGTCATAGGCCTCAGCTGACTGAAGCTGAGTTCGTCCTTATCCACCTGGTCCCTGAGGTCATGGTGGACCACCTAGAGGTGGTGGAAATAGAACCACAAAGCGTTGCCCACCTCTTGATGTATGGTCTACTCTTAAGCCACATCCACCTCCTCATGGACATCCCCAATCAATTATCGACCTCTTCCTTGAAGGTCCCTAAACTGTCTATTGATAGTTGGTATAACCTGTCGGGAAATCTCGAGCCATGTGACCCTTCCAACCGCATGAGTAGAACAATATACTACTCTGTTGACGTCCTCTGTCCCGTGATCTCTACACCTATGACCCTACCTCATGGGGGTATCCACCAAAAGGGCAGGCCTACTTGCGCCACTATTTCAACTGCCTACTACCTAATGAAGTTGACTCAACAATGTGTCATCCAATGGTGGCTCTTATTATTGGTTCTTTCTCAGCTAGGAAGCTCTCCACCATAATTGATTTCTCGAGCACTCTAACCTATGTCGGTCTGTTGAGAGATATCATCGACCCTCTGATCCCCATCAGAGACCCTGCTCAAAGGTGAGAGCCTTGATGAATGTGTCTTGGACCATGACATTGGTGTAGTGGGAGAGGTTAGTGAATCTCTCTTTGTACTGGGCTACTGTCAAGCTACACTGTTGTTAGTGCATGATCTCTTGAATATACACAGATCATAGAGTCGTTGTAATCAAATCCACTCTAACGAGGCTCTCGAAGTCCAACAAGGTGAGGGTTTCCTCATCATGCATCTTGAGTGTCAGGAACCACCATCTCCCTTACTGTATCATGGAAGAGACTAGTATATACGAACACCATATGGTCTAATGGTGTCCCAAATAGATGAAAAAATATAGACACATCCTCCATGCAGTCATCAGCTGCATATGGATCCATGTCACCATGAATCCTCAAAGTCCTCTACTGCAGGAACTCTTACAGCATGCTAAGATGGTGTGGACTGTCCGATGGTGGGGCAGGTGGAAACTGCTTCCCTAGAGGTAGTGGTGTTGTTGGCACACCACCCAAAGGTACGATCACCACAAGAGGGCCTTCCACCAAAGCCTCATCACTTGGAAGGATATCATTGTGAAATCTCTCTAGAATCCAAGTTGTCTGTCTACATGATGACATCCAATAAAGAAAAAAATTTTCCATGGTTAATAAGTTTATACCTAGTGAGCTAACTCAAAAGAGATCAACAATAAAAAAAATTTCAAAACACATTCATTCAGTGTTCTCATGTACCGATTTAGAAATTAGAATTCAGGGTCATGGTGTATGGATATGTCGACAGCCACACCAACTATGGACTTCCCAAACTAAAACCAAATCACTAGACAATTAACACTATTTCTCCATTTAATATATAGACTCTTAGTTATTCTGGAAGAACCGACCACCCATTGATACCACATTGTCATGACATGTCCCCTAGGGCCCGTGTTGTGACTACATCAGAAAGGCATATCCCTAAAAACAGGAAGTAATTTCCTTTATTCCGGTAATCACACAGACAAGGAACACAACAATAACAAACCACATAGTAAAACTTCTAAAAGTAAAAGTTTGAACTGAATGTAAAGGTAATATTATACAATCCCACCTAAATGAGATAGTATAACATAAATAGAAAAAATCTATGATGATTGCACATCAAGGATCATACATGAAGGGTAGGTAATGCCCGTCACTACAGATCTCCACGTCAACAAGTCACCACCGTGTATAGTCTAGTCATAGCTCCCAAACCACAGTCTAAGTTGTCCATCGCCTGCACAAGAAATAACATGGTGTGGGCATAGCCTGTTCATGGGTGAGTATAAAAATACCGAATATAGACATTGAGACCCCCCAAACGCCACCAAAAAAATCCAAATAAAGATCCACAATGCTCGTCCCCAATCACAAAGCCCAAGTAAGAGATTCATCTCAAACCAGGTATATATAACTTAAAGAACATTAATAATGATGATTAGTCTTAAAGAAAAATCAACATATTCCAATAATAAATTCCACTGGTGTAGAAAGAAGATGTATTTACAAGACAATCCACAGAGGGCCCTAATTAATTTATCCACAAAGGGTCATAAGTTATTGATCCACATAGGTTCGTAAGTCGTTCATCCAAGACTTGATACTCTAAGGCTTGTCCCTATCAGGCCATGCTACTGCTGATCCACACA
The DNA here is from genome assembly GCA_963277665.1 of Viscum album. Classification (NCBI taxonomy): domain Eukaryota; kingdom Viridiplantae; phylum Streptophyta; class Magnoliopsida; order Santalales; family Viscaceae; genus Viscum; species Viscum album. The sequence continues at coordinate 468,134,347 of OY728123.1, read as the reverse complement.
ATGTTGTAATTCGTCAATCCACATTGGGTCATAAGTCATTTATCCATAGAGGTTCGTAATTTTTTGATTCACACATCGTAGTAAGTCACTGATCCCCACAAAGTCATAAGTCACTGATCCATGATGGGACTCTTTAAGGCTGGTCCTCATCAGGATGCACTACTACTGATCCATACAGGGTCACTCTGATGTCGATACACAAAAGGTCGTTTGTCACCTGAAAGTCAATCAGAATATTCTGGCACATGGTGTGCTTGAGTTTTTGAGAAACTGATCATGGAGATATTGGTCGTTCCTTAACTACCATGAGGTCCCAAAATTAAGTACCCTAATGAACCTACAAGTCATAAGGTTTCCAACACAATAGATAGAATGTCAATCGGATGCTCGGTATATATGTTTTATGCATTGCTGAGCTGAGGGGCTTGGTTGGATTCAAGTTCAATCCAAGCCGACCATACTCCAACATCATCCAAATCCCAAGTGGAGTAACTCAAGAGGATTGCATCATCATAAGGTTTCCGGTGCCATAAAAGGTTGATCAAACTAAAATTAATTTTAGGAGATATATCCCTTTAACCAAAACTGGGCCGTTAGTGGGTTCGGGTCTGGTTTGACCTTGTCGGACTGACCCGGCCCGACCCGTTGGGCCTGATTGGAAGGGGTTTGGGTTGGCTAAGTTCGGATGGGTCCGACATGAAGGGGATGGGTTGTGGTCTTGGCCTGCTGGGTAGTAGGACCGATTAGGCCAACCAGGATGGGCATGGCCTGCCATGCCGTTGGACCTTCCCAGCCCATTAGCTGGGTTCGGCCCTCTAGCTTGGTGTGGCCAGCCAGCTAGGTGTGGGGGTCTGCTACCCTACTAAACTGACAAGTTCCCCATTCGGATCCTCAATAAGTGGCACAAGTTTATGTTTCTCCACTTGGTAGGTCATCAAGGACTGGTCATCGGAGGAACCCCTGAACACGGGTCCCCCCTTCGCCCACTATTGCTGCTCGGAGCTATGACACCTCCTCCTCGGCCCACTGCATGGATTCAACGGTGTAGTTGATGGCTAGTTGCTGCTTCCTTTGGTCGCTAGTACCGCCACACTGGTGGAGCTTTCTTGGCCCATTAGTGAAGCCTAAGAGGTCTGTTTTCTCTTTCGACTGTGCCTACGATCCTCCTTAGATGCTGTTATCACTGCATGGCTCCCGATTCTGTCTTGCCGCCTTATTTTTGGGTCTCCTATAATGAATCCATCATGAAACTAATTTGGAAGAGGGTCTAGGATTAGAACATGTTAGAAGTTTTTTTGGATGGAGAAGATGAATCGGCATGCGAAGGGGTTTTCATTAGCATTCATTCATTCCACATTTTCCATTGGTGTAGGTTTCCTCCAGCGTTTTATTCAGATCTTCCTCACATCGATCCCCAAAACCCATGCCATAGGATTGTTTAGATAAGAGAATAATATCCCACGTTGTGTTTAATATTATCATTCAATACTGAATTTTAATTATTGAGTAAATTAAACACAGAATCATGGTCATTACTAAACCAATGAAACGATATTTTCAAGACATTAAATGAAACTTATCTAATGATTTACATTTCAATATGGTCGATCCACCATCAGTCAACGGTTTCAAAACAAAAAAATAAAATTTTCCTTAGTTATTTTATTATTTTACATCACAAGTTATGAAATTTATATTTTCTGTCCGACTTTTTTCATACACATTTATGCTTATCCTAAGAAGATCCTGGTGCTGAAACTTCAATGTTGCTCTTGGATTTTCATTCTGATCACCAGTTAGAAATATAGAAATCGCCGCTCGGACATTTACTAAACATACCTTAAAAATGTTCAAAATTTCATTTTGGTCACTCTGGGAATCAGAATCACATGCCACTTATTTTTGCAAACACGTAGTAATCCCAAAAAATAAAAAAATATATGGAAATTCCAGGTCTTTACAGGTTGGAGACTATCAGCGATGGACTAAGGGTTCCCATGGGGAGACTATGCCCTCAAAACCACATTGTATCGCTGAAGATAACATGTAAGTAATAAATAGAAGTATTCGAAGTAATATAGTAATCATATGGTAAAATAAAAGTGTAATGATGTAAAAAATAATTGAAAAACTAAGAAAAATACATAACAACAAATGCTCATATTTCATGAATCTATAAATATGAAAAAAGTTGATACAAAGTAAAAGAAAATACATGATATAAAAAGTATAGTGAAATAATAAAAACAATCCACATCATCCTGATCATCCGTTCGGTCATCTACAACTATCTCTACCCTAATAAATCAAGCAATCAATTTTTCGATGCGAAAATATTCCCATTGTTAACACCTCTATACATGTAGCTTCTTATGGTATCAATGGAGGCCCATATTGGGTGTAAAATAATCTTATTAGGCCACCACCAATGGTGTCTATAAAATCATGTTAGTGTAATATTAATTAAAATAACTTTAATGTGTTTAAATAAAAATGTGAAACAATATAGTAACATAAATACCCAAGTAACTTTTTCATCACATTTCCAGTGTATGAATATGTAACCAGTTCATTTATTAAGTATTTTTCAGTTTATATAATTATTTATTAGGGGTAATATCCTGCCCTGAAATTTTTCATGATATTAATAGTAGAGGTTCCAAGATGTATCAAGGAATCATATGAGGATATAAATATTGAAAATGATACATGGTAATAACCAAGGTTACCTAGACCTCAAGGGTTACAAACATAGTTGTAACTATAACTTGTCTATAGGGGAGGTGTGTATTCCATGGATCATCATCCAATTAATTAGACAATAGTGATGATCTAATAGAGTGAAAGGAATACATTTTAGGTAAAACTAGATATGAAATGGATAATACCATGTATGTATCCAGGGAACCCCGTGTTCATTGAAGCTATGTTTGAACAAAAAGTGTATATAAGCCATCCTATAAGAGTAAATGATAGATCATATGGTGTCATAATAGGATTCAACTAATAAAAATGGATCAGGATCCAAGGAGAGTGTCAACCAATGACACCAACATCTTTGAATCAGAATAGAATCCATGAGTCCCTAAGGCATTCCATTAGGAATCAAAGGTGACCTTGATTCAATCAACTAATATAAAAATATTCCATACCCATATAATATTTAACATTATAATTCATTAATTTTATTAAATAAATTAAAAAATCCATTTAATAACTATTCCATTTAATAATTCACTTGGTTCAGGCCCTCCCTTTCAATAGTGTTACATGGGCAAGGTTCATGAAACCATTATATGAATTAATTTCTTTAGTATTAATTTAATATGATTCACCCTAAAACCATTCAAAAGTCATGGAATGGGGTGGTAAATAGAAGAAATTATTCCATTTAATTAAAATGCATTTGGCCATGTAATATAACTACATCATACATACCAATTACATTAAAGATTTATTAATAAATTGAAGCACTTTCCAAATGATGGTGAAGTGATAAGAATATATGTTCGAGATTTTAACATGTCAATAATTGAAATAAAGAAAATAATTTGACAAATTTAACCCACAACTCAACATAAAGGAGTCAAAGAGAGGATTAATGATCTAAAATCCCAATTATGGAAAACCACTATATATGGGATGGTTAGCGTTGTGGATATTAGCACAATTGTTGAATACCATATATGGAACTGATATTTTAAAATAGTTCAGAGGAAAATAATCTCTGTATATTTATTAAATTTATGACGCATGATGAAATTGGAAATCTCAAATGGAAATTTAAAAAATAAGGAACTTGAGGGATGAGTTTTAGACCACCAACCTAAATAATGTATGGCTCCCGTTAAGTAGTGTCAACCTTTAGATTTTACTATATAAAAATAAATCAGTGGAATGGATAATTCCATGAAAAAATTGAATATTATATTATATCAAAACAGTTTCATCAATATAAATATGAATTAGAAATGAAAAAGAGGAATAATGATCTTACAAGCACACATCCAATGATATAGATTGATATGAAATCGGAGACTGAATCATGTTAAAATACCAACGCCTAGGACTAGGCATGAGGGGGGATTCATGCATGATAGAGATATGATGGTTGAGGCATTTTCAATAATGTGAGGCACTACATCCTACTTTCAAAAACATCATGGGAATATACTAGATGTGTACTTTTTGATGTCATTACCTATGGGACAACCTCTATAAGATTTGGATGGTCCTAGAGGCCGTTACACAGAATGTAATGATCACATGTCATGTTATGATCACACATCATGTAATGATCACAGATCTTGTACTCCAATTACTCGGTGTGTAATTGGCCTGCATCCAACCTATAGCCCCCATGTTCCCTTCATATAAAAAACAAACCAACCGTGCCACGACCGTAAATTAGGGTCTAATCATAAACGATAACTCCAAAATGGGATTAACATAAAAATTAACAGTTTTATACATGAGATAGAAACGTTAGCTCCACCACATCCTCTAATAAAGGTGGATCCAATGGGAATATTTTAAATATGATGAAACATTTAGATACAGAAAATTATTGACATCACATTGGACATTATGACATTTTGACAGGATAAATGGTTAAACAAATTGGAATTCTTTATCTATTTCAACAATCTTACATATAAAAAATATTATTATTATATCCTTTAAAAGTGAATTAAAATAATAAACCATGAGCAATTATATATGATGACGTATTGAAATGTTTCTTATTAATGTTCCATCTCAATTAATTTTATAATTTGTTATAATCCAAATGGAATTAAAAAATGTTTATATTCATTCAATGAAATTTAGGAAAATCTACCCCAAGGGACATCTCATGTTGTTGTATAAAACCATGTGACACACTTGACATACACATCATCTTCAAAAGATTCCTTATTACTAAGCCCATTCTGTACATCATTACCAACAAAAAACCTAGAGTTCTTGTTTTCTTATGTCTTTTTCAAATCATACCATCTCAATAGCTCCATAATCTAAATGGAGGTAGATTAAAGAACCCTGAAGGTGATAAAGAATCATGGGCCATATTAAGAATGAAAATATAGGATGGGGAATGTGTCCCATGTTTTTCATATCCAAACTCTTTGGGATATTATCCTTGGAGTGCAGAATTAAACACTATCCATGTATATGATATATGTACGATGATCATTACTACAAAAACTCATCTACATATAAGGTCTCTATAAGGTCTCATACCATCTCTAGCCATATTCATCGACAAATAACCCCAATTCAACATAAATCAAAAATATTTGTCTTTTATATCATGATCATCAAAAATAAGGAATAAAAAAGAATCCTTCTAGTATAATTTATTATTTGAAAATCTATATATTTTCCATGTACATGAAACAAAATAACACCCTAAAGGTCAATCAAGATTTCCTGACAATTTCATTGAACTTACTCCAGATCATCACTACCTGGGAGATTTAAAAATCATATCAGTTATCAAAGGCGACTTTGATATCCTAAGAAGAATATAGACACATAGGGATTTCATATTTTATTATATATTTTTACCAAAGAACCATCTCCTATAATATAACATTCACACCAAATATCATATCAAACATTGAAAAATAAAAACTAATACTCCACTAAAGAGTAGTACTTTCTATGATATATTTCTAGTAACATGTTATAAACAATATCTAAGTTGTTTACACTTAGTTATGATGAGTAAAATCGTGATAAAAATTATTTTACAGCCATATAACATTCTATTCTTTAATGGGTTAACAAATATTTTACCCACATCATTAGAAAATAAGGGCTCAATGAAAATATTCGCACATCTACAAGAGGAATTCTCAAAAAAATTATGTTTTAGAGTTCAAATTATACGGGAAAATCATGAATTAACTTGGATTTATAGTCTATAAGGTTTACATTGAGATTCATATCATAATCAACCATCCTATATATGATGACATAAAGGGTGTTATCTTTAATTCTTCATGTAATCCAATTGAGAATGAAAATAATGATACCTCTGGAGAAATTATCATTGATCCCCGATGAGAGAATGATGATCCAGAGAATGTAATTATGGTAATCATTTAGGGATAATATCTCAATGATTACATGTGAATGTAGTCTTAAAATTTTTTCCTTTCATATATGTTCCCTGTGCAATGGTTTATGGGAATTTTTATATTCTTCACCAACTCAATTGATGAATTCAAGAAATAATTACACCATAAACCATACATTGTGGATGAGGGGAAATTACATATTTACAAATCCCCCAGCCCACGTTGGTGAGGACATGTACATATTTTAGTACCCCTAAGACTAGAAATTAATAAAATTTTAAAATTTTTTGTTCAAATATATTAAATATGATTGTTAAACACCTCCAATATATCGGTGATATTATCAGCATTTGATTCTAGCTAGGTGATCACATCTCCCCTAGAAAATGGTATGTAGTTTGGTCTTCTATATATTTATTATAGACAGGGAATGATTTATTCCTTCTTGAAAGATCATATCTCATCGACTTTCTCCTATACCATGGATAATTATTTTATTAAACTCCAAATAAAAAAACAAACTAAAAGACATAGTTATAATATTTTATACCATTTACTACACCAACCACTGATGTACCATGATTTAAATTTTGAATTTATTTTAAATGAAACAATGGATTCAAAATATTGAATATTATCAAATTTTAGAGGCTCTAACACCTAAGTATCCTATTCATTCATTTGATCCCTCCGAATAGTCGAAACATGTTGGGATAAATAATTTGTGACGACCCATCTATTAGAGATATATGACAATATCCCTGTATTAAATGGAAAAAATCCATTCATTTATGACTCTATAAATTGATACATAATTTTTATTATCGGTATGCAACTACCTTATAAGTCTCCTAATCATTAAGGGACATATGGAGGATGATAAGTATTATCATCTCAATTTTCCTTAACATTTGATTATTTATCAAAAAAAATTCGCTATCAAAATATCAAGGATTATATTAATTTGAAAATAGATTATTTCTTGATTAAGTAATGTACTTATGAGGTGCATGAACACTTTCTACGAATAATCGTCAATTGATTAAAAAAAATCCCACATCAAATGTTATTTTAGAATCACAACACTTCTATACATTCTTACACTACATAGAAATCATTTATACCACATGTGATTAAAAAGTTTTGAAAACATCTTGGTCACATAATGTTAATCATTATAATGTATTAGTCCCCATAGTATGATCTAAAACTACATAGTCAATGTCCCTATCCTAAGACCTCAAGATATACAATGAATTTGTATATAATGTATTACCTTAAACGATGTGGACCATTTTTCATCATTTCATGTTGTCAATATTCATTTCATATGGAAAAATTTTGGGATATTTGTTTACTTTTATGTTTGAGAATGATCAATATAGAATTAATCCATTATTCAGGTATACCAACTAATGAAAATTATTCTCCAATAACCCTATACAAGAACAATATTATTTAAAATCATCTGGGATTTTAAACCAAAAACCACATATGGTTTCCATCCCATCTATTATATGAAAAATGTTTATTAGAAATTCCCTATACCTAAGAAGGAAATATTAAACTAATAAAATTCACATTCCCTTATATAATAGTTTATAATAAATAGTTCATAATCATAAGAAAAATGTGGGTATTGTAACACCCCGACCCAATTACCTAGAGTCGGTGCATTATTACATAACATTGGTATGATAACAGAAGATTAACTCTTGAAATAATGATTAGTTTAGAAGCCTTGGAAACCCTAGATACATTCATAAATTTTATATTACATCATAAAGTGAAAACTACATCAGCATTTTGTCTCCACACTCATATCCCCTCATACTATCACTGCAGGTCATTCATAAAATACTTCTTTACATCCTGGGAAAAATAAAACATAGAAAGGGGTGAGATCAAATGCTCAGTAAGTATAACAATATAGAAGAAACATGCATAAATAAGCACAAACATTTAATTCAATGTATAACTAAAACAAAATCATTTTAACTTGAACATTAGAATAATATTGAAAAAATAAAATTAAATAATTCCATTTACTTATTCACATGGATATTCTGCAAGTCCAATAATCACATGCAATATCAATAACCACTTTCATAATGATAGAATGCATAATGCTAGACTATAATAACTATGTATCCAAGGCCTCGTGCCAAAACTACAAATAAGATTTTGTCAAGGCCTCGTTCCAAGACACTAGTTTGTTTCATGAATCCTAACGATGCGTCAAGTAGCTATAGAGGGCTCCACTCGTCACTTACTAAGTCCAATGCAATCCTCATATGAACAGGTTTAAACATAACATAAACATTCATATTAAAACTAGTATACGATATGTAAATAATTTATCCATAAACCATGAATGGTATAAAAATAACACATCCATAGTTAAACATATCACAAAACCATAAATACAATGTAGATGTTTTTTATCATAATAAAAAAACTTCAAATAATCATAATATCCATCAAACGATATTGACATAGATGAAATCAAAACTATTTGAGAGAAATATCTCTTTTTTGAAATCATTTAAAAGTCACATAACTATAAAATAAAAAATTTACTTTGAAAATATTCTTATAAGCTTATAAGGTATGCTTCTAAGATTTTACAATGGTGGAAAATATCCGCACCCATTGTATAAGTTAAAAAAGACATTCTTACCTTAATTTGTTGAAATGGTTAAAAAGGCCCTTGTTGGGAAAATGACGTAAAGATTCCTTTATAAAATTCTTATGAAAATTTCAAACAATTGTATAAATGAAATAAACCCAAATTATGTAAAATAGTATGAATGTTTTTAAATAAATTTTTAAGAAACATGGATGTGGGTGATAAAGAGGTCCCAGTAGATAATTACGTATAAACAACCTTAGATAATGAAGAGATTCTGAAATAACCCCTTACCGTGTACTTTTCCCTGATAGAGTGTAGTTTAACCTCTTGTATAATTGTTAAATCATTGTTATTAAATTATAAAATAAACAAATACATAAATATGATATCTTATATGATCTTTTAATATTGCTTTTTTACTAATATTTTAGTATTATCGTCGTTTCAGGTGTTAACTGATTCGTTTTCATTTATATGATTCATTATGTAAGCCGTGTTTGTCATGGATAGGTTTTATCTTATTAATATACAGAATTATATCATGTCCTTAAACATTACTTCTAATTATAAAATGATAATTAGCCTTGAATGGATATGACGGAGAAGTTAATCTCACCGCGTTCATGGAGACGATAATTGTTACGTACGCACGAACGCTACTTCCATTTCATTTTTCATTTTAAAAGGAATAAAAAGCAAATGACACATAGGTAGATTGTTATTCAAGTATAATATAATATCATATATGTGATACTTATGTTCATTAACACCATCCTTTATACGTTCCATGTATTGTATGATTGAGTCATATCACTTTGAGTGGGCAGTAGTCTGCACTTCCTCAAATGAAATTATCATATATATATATACAACATGAAACGAATAATGGTATGCTATAAAATAGAATTAAATAAGCTTATATATAAAATAAATATCATTAATATAATATTTAATTATAGTTTCATCATAATGGACACCATGATAGGTGGAAGGAGATAATTGAACAATCATCGTTTCGTGAGGCGTCTGGTTTCCATCCACAGAAACATTATGTTATTCACCCATTAGATGGAGGTTTGTGTAAGTGTAGCACTAATACTTCTCATAAAAATATCCTAGTATATTTAGGATACTGTGTTTTTTTTAAAAAGAAAATAATAAGAATAGTTTAGGGGTTGGAGAAGTAAAATAAAAGAAAAGAAGCTAAGAGAAATCGTTACCTTTAATTTGGGTAACTCCCTTTGGTTTGAACCAAAAATAACTCTTGAAGTGACTTCTTCCTAAGTTAAGGATTCTAGAAAGAGTATATAGATGTATTGTGATTAATTGGGTAGATTTTGGACGATCCAAAAGGCTTTAGAGGTGTGGGGAATTGGTTATATGTGGTTTCCTTTTATAAGGGGGAGGAGGGGCTCTTTATGAAAAACTTAAAGTATTAATTTACAATAAATTCATATTCGGTTTATAATGGCTCCAAAGTGAATTATTCAAAGTCTAAGGTGGGGATGAGTCTAAAAACACTCAACCAATAGATTTTATACTGGTTTGGGTCACTATAGTGGCCTTATCTTTAATATTTAACTCTTAGTTAAATAGTTTGACATTTACCATGTCTCTTTGTATTTTTATATTATATAGTAAATAAACATACTATATACTTCCAAACGACCCCCAATTGGTCCATTAATGATACCCCTATCATCAAATAAGTCATTTGGCCGATCATTTTATTTTTTGGAATATAATATCAATTAATAATATAATATTTTTTTAAAAAACTCTTTTAGGTCAATTTTGACACTATTGGGTATTTTGTTTTTGATAAATTCATAACAGAATTATTACTTCGAATAAAATTCATATAACCAATAATAATATACCATATAAACTTTTAAAATTATGGGAATTCATAAATAGTCCAAATTACATTTAATTGGATATTTATAATATCAATTATTTTAATATTTCATTAATTAGGTCATTACTACATCACCATTGTGTCATATATAAATTAAATTATTTAACGTCTAAAAATTTTAAATAAAATACCATTATGTAGGAAATAATTTTATATTTCTATGTAATATTTATAATCTAATTTATCTTATAATTAACCCTATATTAAAAATGGTTTGGTTATTAAACTTTGATTTTAACTCTTTTAACTCTTCTTTGAATTAAATAATAATAAATGTCCTAATCTAATCCATGTGGACCAAAGAGGTTAATATTTTATTCCTAAGGTTGTTTCTGGTCTAATTATACTTATAAAATAGAATTAGGACATGTTTTAGGGTAATAATAATTTCATTTTTACCCATAATTACCCTATTTACTTTTTACCGTGGTAAATAAATGCAAAATGTTACTATTCACTAAAAATTATTTTTATCTTATCGAACAACATTTTAGTACTTGATATTAACCTTTTATCTTGTATTTTCTAAATTCCACTCACAGAAGTGGTAAAAGTATGTTTTATGTGAATTTTCAAATTCTCCTATGAGATGGGTAAAAGACGGTGAAAAGTTCAATAAAATATTAATATGTCTAAAATTATTGTAAATTGACTCCAATGAATTACATTGAACATATATAGGTATCACGTAACTATTTTGACATAAAATAAATTTAAATAAAATAAATAATTATTTAAATAAAAAGTCAGTTTTAACCAATAACTCAGTGTTTTTCGCTATTCATCAAAAATTGAAAGTGTTCAGAAAAATACCAAAAATTCACCCTAGGCTAATTTCGATATTCTGAATCAAAAAATGAAGTCAATTTTGAATGTTAAAATTTATAAAATTTCAAAAAGTGTGTATTACTATTCATAACAGCTAGTTTGATTGGTCACGGTGTGTTAGAATCCCGAAATTGTGTACAATGCAAGCTATTGCATTATTCAAAGGGAAACGTACCATGGAAGCTTGGGGTGTTACAAGGATTGATTCTAATTAATTTAGAATACATAGGGAATCATAGATATTATATTACAAAAAATGAATCAAATTTTCATATCATTTACTTATTTCCCTTAATAAATGTCACATTCATGTAAAGAATCATGTTTATATCCATTGTGAGTACCGAAAAAGATTCCATAACATGGGATCTCATGTTGTTGAATTGACATCCCCATTGTTTGATAATACTCACATTGAGCATGTATATTAAGATATTAGAGGACATTTAATGTTACTCAAAGCAGTGAAATTAAGATTAATTCATTTCAATGACATGCAAATATATAATTATTAAATGAAATTAGAGAACAAGAAATGTGTCATTCAAGTTGATAATATCATTCCTTCTAATGATAGTGTATGAAAAAATTTATTCTTTTATCTGATATCCATATAAAATTGTTCAATATATGTTTGTGTTACTTATATGTGATAAAAAAGAAATTGAATATTATGTTACTCATAATCATAATTCATTTATTTGATATATAAGAAGACATGGACTAATTCATGGAGTCGGTTAAATTTTCTTCTAATTGTGAAAACATCAACCATTCATCTTTGTTCTGCCCTGTAACATATATGTATTAGGGACTAAGTGGTCTTAAGGGACCCTACTTTTATTAATTGGTGAATAAAATGTTTTCATTTTAGAAATTTAATGATGGGTTGTTTTGTTCTAAGTGTAATAGTCCCCAGTAACCCCATGGTCCATTTTCAGGATTGTGTACAAAAATGGGTTCTGCCATTACTAATGGGAAACCAACTCCTACTACTCTCCATTTCTCATTGACTATGATATATTTTGTATAAGTTTTATGTGTATATGAAAACCAATATTTATGTATATTAGAATACCATAGATGTTACACATCAGTGAGTCATTTAATTGTCAAATAATTAATATAATGATTTACTAATTCATTTTGGGGTATGTATATCCTATTATGAGTTGAATTCAATGAGTAAGTAGATCATATCCTAAAACAACATATTATTTTGTCATGATTAATAAATTCATCATGACTACTTGTAACACATATAAAAACTATATGAATTATGGAACAACATGTCTCATCATAAAATTTTTTGAGTGGGACATCCTTCGGAAATCATTACATATATGTGGGATATATCCATGAAGGAGTACCTTGAATTTTCCATATATTTGAAAATTTATAATAGGTTTGAAATTTGCATCACTATATTTTCATATATTTGTAATATTTCTATATATATATATATGTAAATGATATCAGTCTACATAGGGGATTCATAACTGATAAAAATGTAAAGGTTTTCTCAGTAAATGGTCAAAACATCCCCCACCATATATACGAGATACATCACTATAGGGGAATTATAAAATAACTGTAGGTGGAATGATTTTGATTATTATGTGAAATATAGTAACAAATGGATCCCTATAATAATTCTAGAATAATGTTCAATAAATTATAATATATTTCCTGATTCCAATATTCTTGGGAAATTAAGTGTTTTTATATATATATCCAAATCCTAATTGAACATTCAATCATAAAATGATGCCCAAATTCTTCACCCAATATAATTCACATATAAAATAATTTAATTAGATATAAATCACATGAATGAAATATTCATGTTATATATATTGATGCCAGAATAACCTATCGTGGACACTTCTTGGATCATTTAATACTACATCATATTATATCCTACCGAGATGTCATTAAGCAGAAAAACATTCACATCATGTATATATGAAATTAAACTAAGTGATACTTGGCCATTTATTTTTGACCATACAATACATAGATCAGACCGTTATACGAGAAAAATAAATTTATGATATACATATTGATTCATAAGATATGACCTCTCCTCATAGAAGTGACGAAAATTAAGAAGGAAATTTCTTGCAAATAAATTTATAGATTTCAATTGAAATTATATTGTAAAATATTGTGATATGTAGATCTTCTAATATATTCCCAAAAATATTTTTATAAAATCTTAATTTTCGTCATTTTCACATAAGATGTTCGAAATGATGTTATAATTTCTTAGTTCTTAACCCTTTACTAATTAATGTTGGGTATCCCATTAACATAGAATAGATACACTATTCATTCATTTCATGTGCATGTTATACCCATGTGAAAAAATATAATGTATTGGTTGAATGAAATCAATAGACATAGATTATATCTCTTATTTGTATAACATAAAATTACAAGGGAACTATCTCCATCCAATGAAATTAATCTATAAGGTAGAATTTCACCATGCTTGAATTTGAATGGCATATCGTGTCCCTTTAATTGTTCTTATTTCTCCCCAAAATAAATGAAAAGTATATGTAAAAACAATTGAAACTTAGTGGAACACTATATTTAATCATTATTATACCTTTCCCAAAGTATGATGTAGATATTTTAGGGATCCCATATTACAAATCAACTAAATATTTCTTGATTCCTTTTTGAATTGGATTCTTAGTTAAAATAAGATCCAATATCTTAGGCTCAACTGAAATGTCAAAAAAATTAATCTCCTTATATATAGGGAATATTTGTGCCTTGAATTATCAATCAATGAAATATTTATGGATTTATTCGCATTTTATTATGATATATAGTTACACTCAAATACTATAACTCCGGATCAACAATAATGTCAAATAAAATAGTTCTCCTTTTCACATTACCCTATATATGAATGTGATACATAAAGGGAATCATATTATTTTTATTAACTATGTATTTATTAAAACCAGTTTATAGGAGATACATAGTGATACCTAATCTTAAAAATCAAGTCAATCAAAAAAATCATGTAGAATATATATAATTCCCACACACTACACTAGAGACTTTTCTATTTAGGGAAACAATTATTTTGTAACTATATGTGTCTTGATTCCTAGAAAAAATAGATATATAGTGAATCATATTTATGTTATTTTTAACCTAGTTTTATTTTACCACCATCATAAACATGAATTGTTCTTGATCTGTATAAAATTAATTCACCCTCATAGAGCTATAATATAGCGATGATTCACTCGCTAATGAATGGAACACCAAATTAGAGAGCTTGTCATCATCATGATATATTCAAAAGTTATAGTTATAGAACCATGATAAAAGGTGAAATATTTTATTTTTTTCAGAGAAACATGCACCTAAAAATTAAATACAATTCAGATTTGTGAATTGGTCTTTTTCATAATGAAATAAATTTGGATTGATTCTAATCTATAAATTAGTGACTCATATATTCCCTATATTGGGCCCAATGAAAATTCTTTGAACCGTGATACGCAATTTTCTCCCCTATATATGAGATAAATATATAAAATATTCTGTGGAAAGATTATTCTAATCATGCATTTCATTTTATGAAAAATAAATCCTAATTGTGCCACATTTTTAGCTTGAGGTATTGGGATCCATCTGACCATTTAATTACCAATTGTTTGGTGAAATGATTTTGAGTTCCCTTAAATATGATCCAAATATATGATGGGGATATTTATCATCATGAAATATGAGATACACAGTTCCTATTATTTAATGAATCATAGAAGTAGTCAGATTTTTCATTATGAGGTTGAAAATAAACTTCAATAAAAACATCCCCTTCCATCTTATTGTTTGAACTATTATGATGGTACTATTATACCTTGAGTGAACGACGTAAAGGATGTTCTTTATTTCCATTCCCTATACATTAGTTGGATCAATCTAGTGAAATATGAAAAAATATTAGTAATGCACTGATAAAAAAATACACCTTCTTATATATGAGTTAAATTTTTGTACGGACCTATAAACGAACATTGTGTGCGTTTTTTCTAATTTATATAAGATTTATAGTAATTCGAAAATCCCTTATATTATTCCAAACCATAGTTCAAAATAAAATCCCCTCCCCCATCAGATTTTATAAATCAATACATAGGGAATTAATTTACTAGGATTTATATGGATTCATTACTACACCAAAAGGATGAATTTGGGGGCCCACTATGGACCATCCTTAAAAATTAAAAATTACCCAAACACAAATTAGTGCCTCAATAAATATCCTTCCATTAATGACAGTTATCATATGTTTTGAAATGACTTATAACAATTATAATTTTAAACATTATGTATAATAATTATTCTAGTTTTTTTATAATAATGGTACTACATTTATTTATTCATTTCATTCCACATAGATAAACAACATAAGCTCATTAGTGGTTTCTATAGTATTCTACCTCTAGAAAGTTATATCATTTGTTTTATTTCATTACTTTTATTAATGGTTGGGCATAATGGTGTTAATATTTGATTAATGTGATATAAATAAAATATTTTGAATTTTCATTTTCTTTATTATAATTCAATTTAATATCCACCTACCCCACTCTGAAATATTTATAAATTAAAATACAAATTATGCATACAAGACGACTCCTTCCCCCAAGATAAGTAATTTTTTTTGTTTTTTTGTGAATAGTTTTATTCATATTGTTGACATAATTAAAATTTTTTCACCCTAATAAATGAATAAAAAATATCACTATAAATATTTAAATTTTATTATATATAAAAATAATTATTATGTTATTAATACTCTAAAATCGGGTAAAAGTGAAATATTTTTTTGGTTGATTTAAAAACCATTGTGAACTATTAATTAAAATCCATTATGGATTAATATATAAACATCAAAAATAATTTTGTTATAATCTATTTCTAAATTCATTAAAATGATAGGTTTATTGGAATACTATATTTTTTATTTTACATATTATTAGTGTAAAAAATTTCATCATTCAAACTACAAAAATAACATGACAACGATTAAATTTTCAATTAAAAAAAATGAGATAATATCTAATAAATAATTATTCTTTAATTATAAATATTTTATGTTAAATTCAATGCCTTTTTATAATTTTCATAAAAGTTTATGTAATATATTTAATTTGATATTTTATATTTTTATGTGTTTGTAGATAATTAATCTAGATCAATGAAGAGGAAAAAATTAAATTTTACTTCATTGATATATTATTAGTACTTATAAAAAAATAATATTATAAGTAGTATTTATAATAAAAAATTTATTTTATATTTAATTTTTATCACTTATTCAATTCATTTTATTTCTATTTCTATGATGTCTATTTTTTGGGAGGTTTCCATTGAGTATTAACACTTGTCATAAGGTTTCCATATTTTTTTTCTTGGAGGAAATTTATTTTTATTTACCTAATTCATTTTTTGTGTATATATTTCCTATTTTACATATCATATCATTGTTTTCATTTGATTAGTTTTAAAATAATCCGAATTTTGAACTCTATCTATTTATTGAATATATTACTTAAATGCTACTCAAGTTGAATACTTTTTTAAAAAATTAAATCTATTCCTTGGTATATAGTGCCCCAACATTATCAATTACCATTGAATATTTTCCTAGTATATTCTATGATTATTTAATTGTATCTTATTACCATCCAATATAGAGAAGAACTGGTTCACAATAATTTAGGATTTTTTAATGATTCTATGGTTTTGTCAAAATGTATTCTTATTAAGAATAATTCCAATTATTTTAAAGTTTATTTTCATTCATATCCATATTCATTCATACCAAAAATTTCTTCATTTATCTAGGATAAAATAATAACATTCTATCTCTAATGATACATTTTCAACCCAATAATCAGTCTATAACAAATGATTCATTATCCTTTTATCTATGTGAGTATTCAACATGGTAATTTCAATAAGATCAAATATTTTTTATACAATTATATATAAAAAGTTATCACCAAATCAAAATTTTAATTTTATAACATTAATTTACTATTATCGGTTATATCAACCTAGATTATTTTTTAATATATATGTTTTCAAGCTTTTTTACTTCTTTTAAATGAATATATTATTTCAAATTTCTTTATCTGTTACTAAGTATTGATTTAAAAAATCTAATTTTTCAAGTGTATCTTCAAATATAATATAATAAAAACATTATAAATTTTAAAAAATATCCATTTTCATTTAATATTTTTATTTTCAAAATTCATTTTATTTGATCGATAATTTTTTTCCTCAATGTAATTTGTAATTCAACGTTTTAATATTTTATAACTGAAAACATTTTTATTTTACATTATCTTTATCCTATATGGTTTATCTTATATGACATGATTTTTAACACTCTCATTATACGATTAGGAATTTAGTTTTTTAATAAGATATATGGTATACAATGAGTTCATTATTTCATGTTATTTTATTATTTTTTGGAATAATTTTTTCAGTTTTAAATGATTTAATTCATGATGTTATTTTATAACATCGTGTTGTTTTTCAAAATTCATTTTATTTTTATCAGTTATTTATGAAAATTAAATTATTATGAATTGGATGTTTTATAATCAAATTATTTATTTATGTTTTCAATAATATATAATTATCATTGTTTGTATGGAAGAAATTTAAATGGATGATGATGGACATATTATATATACATCCAATGCATTAGTTTAGAAGTATGTCTCTTGTTCTTAAAAGGGTATACAGGAGGATTTTTCCAATAGGAAAGAAATATGGGAGGTTTTTTACAAATAGATTTAGTTAAATGAGAGAATTTATTGAATCTTAATGATGTAAAAATATAGATTTTCCCAACAGAAAATGGTAAACTAGTAGATTTTTTCCATCGTAATTGGTACACAAGAGGAATTTCCCCCCATACAAAGGGATTGATTGGAGGTTTAATCCCATTTCCAAGGGTGTAGGTAATGAATATCCCATGAATAATAATGAATGTGGATTTTTATTATAATTATGTTTTTATTTTCATTGTGAAACATTTCGATATTTTCCATCATATTATTCTAAATTAGAAAATTTAATTCCATATCTCTAAAATTATTTTTTTCCTATTTATAACTTTTTAAATAGTATTCAAAACTTTTATCCTAGTATAACCTGAATTTTTTTATCTTCATCTACTATAACATGTTTAATTATTATTATATAAGGTCTTTTGGTATTTTAATAAGGAATTTATGTGTTTATAATGCTCTAATCTATGTTTACCATATATTACCATATAATATGTTATTACATTATAGTTAATGTGAACCCACCAATGTCTTTTGTTTCAAATCGCCTGGTTACTATGAATATTATTTCTTGAGAGATATTTATTGAGGTTTATTAACGAGAAAAATTGTGGATAATGTTTTTCAATTATATTAAAATAATATGTTTTTGTCGATAATGTAACTGTCACAAAACCTATATGACCCATACTTGTGAAAGTATTTGGGAGATGTAATATTTCCAAAATAGTATGGATTTACTATTTATAATTGTCTATATTTTGATGATTTAGTTGGTATCAAAGTAAAATATCAATTATTTTTATACATTAGTTTAGTTTCAATAGGATATTAGTTTTGACAATTGGAATATGATGATATCAGAAAATAGTTTTATTTTATTGAGAAAATGGATTTCCATCACAATAAAACCCTATCTATTTTCTATATATTGTTAAAGGATAAAAAATAGGTACCTAGGATAAATAACCTCAATAGAGTTGTGATGGGTATTAACTCAATGGTCACATAGTGAACAATAATGGGGATTACTTGGACAATGTTTTTTATATAATCATATAATATGATTTATTTAATCCCATTTATCATACTTTTCTTTAATTATGAATTTTTATTTTATATTAGTTGTAGTTTAATTTTAAGGTACCTCAACCTAGTGAAATATTTGTTGAACCAAGAGTGATTTTAGTTGAACTAGAAAATAATATGATAATTTGAATAGGTAACACATTTAGATGTTGTGTTTTCAAAAAATCCATTTTTTCTTAAATATTGATATTTCTTGATTAAAATGATTAGTTTTTGAAATTATGAGATATAGTTGATTCCATATTAATAATTAATGTGATTGAAAATAAAGTAATAAGAAACTATTTAGGATATAAGGGGAACTGAAAATATGGTGTCTATACACACCAAAACATATTTTTTTATGACTAATAACAACATTTATTCAGACCAAAAAACTTCAAAAAATAAGTATAGTGTTTTATAAGAGTTAATTTATTAATGGTGATAATGGAAAATATATTAAACTGCTTTTAATCCTAAAATTTGTATATATGATCCAATGGTTATGCCTTAGAAGAACATGGAACTGTATCATATGTGGAAGGATTGACTATTGATCTCATGATTGTTCATCTTAGAAAAAGAATCTAATCAATATGACAGATGTGAAAAATATATAATGCCTCAAATTTGTGGTGCCTAGGAAATCTGAAAACATATTATTAAAATAACTGTCAAGGATAAAAAAATTGGCAACTTCAAAAACCAATGAAACAAGGGAAGTCACAAATAATCCCTTTTTCTAATAGTTGGTTATAAAAATAAATGTAAAATATACTCTCATTATATACTCTAGATTAGTGGACATCTAATTATAATATAGTTCTAGCCACAATAGAGACAAATAATATTTTATAAGTTTATGAAAAAAAATCATAGTGATTTTATATTAATATATATTATTATTTTATCCTTCTTTGTTTAAATGGGATTATTATTCTTTTAAATCTTATTAAATCATCAATTAGTAGAATTTAATGTTTTTTTGTATTGAATAACATTATTTACATAGATTCTACAATGATTTGAAAATTATTTCAATGAAATTTCATATTAAAATACATATAATAATCATATATCATTAAAAGCATGACTATGATACCTTATCTAAAAATTATTTCATTATAGGTGTTATGATTCATAATCATTATAGTTTTTTAGCACAATATATTTTAAAGAAACTTAATATTTGGATATACCTCTTAGGAATGGCTAGGTGACAATCATTATATAACACAAATTAGTTTGGTCGAAAAATTTAAATTAAATAATGATTCATATAAATCTTATAGGTACCCTTAATTCTCATTTTTGGTTTGTGATAATAAAAATTCTTAGGATACAATTAATTTATTATGGGAGAATGTGATGAATTTTTTTTGGATCATTTAAAAGACTTATTATGTTTAATAACTTCTATCAAATTCCACTCCAATTGTTCAAACAAAATAGCATAATAATAGAATGTTATTAGTAATTCTTTAATAAATACAAATATATTACCCAAATCAAATATTCAGAATGTAAATTATTAATATTATTATATAATGAAAAAATATACTTTAAAAAAATATTAAATATATGTTAAATATTTTCTTTTAAAATATAAATTTATAAATATTTGAATTGAAATTTTATAAACTAATGATCAATTTTTAATTCCCCAATAAACATTTTCATTTGAATATTGTTTTTACTTTCATCCTAAAAGGATTACATTTGGTCAATCGATATGGGTATTGGGAAAATAAATTTTTTTATGTGTTTATCATTATCTAATATTATCCTATAAAATCAAATAAATTATAAGTATTAAAATATTTATTGTATCTATAAAATTATGAATTTTATAAAATTATTCCAATTTAATATTTTATGTAAAATAATGTTTTCTAATAAATTAAAATTAAACATTGATAATAATATATTGCAGGTCCATTAATAAAAATACATTATTTGATAGGGAAGTTAGACCTTGAGATTCATTTAATGAATTCCAAGATTTTTTCTTTCTATTATATAAATTTATGTAAAATTAAAAATGTCCCATAAAATTATATCTCATATCTAAATTTAATTTTTATGGATATTATTTTTGAAAAACAAAATTCATGATTAATTGTGTTTCTTTTAATATTAATTTTTCACCACAATATAAACTTCATGGGTATTAATTATTTAAAAAATGTAGACTAGAAAATTCAAATTAGGAAACAATTTCCAATATTAGTTTTTTTCAATAGAGTGAATTTCTATGGATATAACTTAGTTACGAAGGTAAATGTTAATTTTTGTAATCTATAATATATTAATTTTAAATACGAAAAAATGATAATACATTGTCATAAAATGAACGTGTGAGAAGATAATATATCATAATTTGTTACAAAAAATCTCTTTGTTCACATTTTATTCATTAACACCTGAATATTGTAATAACATTAATGAATAGTTTTTAGTCATTAAAAAATTATCGAGTTTCTCCTCTGATAAAAGAGTACCACAATTACCCTTCAATGTTTCTCATATCCATTGACTTACATTTTTAAAATAAACCATTTTAAACTCATTAAACTATATCCCCTATTCATATTCCACTATCTTCTAAACGTTCCCATAACCCCTTTATTTTCTATAGATCATCCACATGAATATCAATTTTCCAATGTAAATATTATTTTGTTCTTATGTTTTTCTTCATATTTATACTTATCAAAAAATAATATATAAAAAATAATATGATGGTGAAAGAATCATTATTATAAATAAATTTTTCTATATTATTGTTAAAACAGACAATTTTTCATTTCCATCCTCTTATAAAAAAATAACATTATTACTCTGTTGCATGGATAACCACCCCATCAGGCAACATAATTTGGTTTTTTCATTAACTCCATTTACTACAGGTTATAATTATAGATTGCAGGATTGTATGAATTATATTATTATAGAATTACATATATGATTTAAAGTGTTGTGTTTTTATATAAAAAAATTATTTAAAAGATTTAATCAATTAAAAATAGAAATCATTTTCTTGTAAATTTTTCAGGCTTAGACTCTTTCAAATTATCAGAGTTATAGACTCTAATTCAGAATATGTCCAATTATATTAGAGAAACAAATTGATATCATTATCAAGAAAATTAATTATTGTCAATATTTTAATCATAGATAAAATGATTAAAAAAATATTGAAATAAGAGTACGATGACAAACATTATATAATAAGATACTGAATAATAACATATAGTTAAATATGAACTACCAGATATATGTAAATAAAATAATGACTTTCTAGATATTATTAAAAAAATAAACCTATTTTATCCATATGATTAAGTTAGTGAGTAACCCTGACTAAAGTTATCCATATTTTTGTACATATAGTAAATTGTTACTTTCCTAAACAATGTATCGCTCAATATGATGATAACATTTTTCTTGGTATTCCTATCCACATAATCCCACGATATAATGATCCTATCAATATTAAGATCATTCTATTCCCTTGATCCAATGGATGAAATTCACCATATTCCAATCCTCAAAATACATGAATCATAATAATTATCAAATGCAAGATTCAATTAAAAATATTCATTTTGAAAATAACGTCAAAAAGATACTTAAAGATAAAATGTCTTTAAAAAATAAAGAAGTAAGAAGTGTTTTTTTCCACATTTCATTCTTGTAAAAACATGAGTATAAATGTAATAAACATTCTCAAAACACTATTTTTTACTCAACATTTATAGGTGATATCACAATGGTCATATTCTAATGTTTTTTAGAACAACCACAAAAAATTGGAACTTGGCATCTGATCTCAATAGAATGCATGATGTCATAATTTTTAGCACTATTATAGGGTTATGGAGTTTCCATATGGCAGAATAATTTAATATTATTATTATAGTAATCATATTTTCTTTTGATGGACGACCTTAATATTTTTAATATGATAATCTTTGATGGGTGAGACTGATAAATCGATACTGGTATCATCTGATAGTCATGGAATTTTTCACTATTGTATATATGACTAAAGTCATACTTCTGGGCATAAAAATGTTGACTCTGATAAGATAAATACATACTCATTCTAATTTCCATAATATAGAAAGTAAATTTTATAATCATAATACTATACAAGTTATTTTATGTATGGTAAATTTTTTTTTACAAAAACATGCTAAAACACAAGACATAAAAAAGTTAGTAACCATGTTTATGTAAGTGTTGGTAATTTCCAGAATAAATGAATGAAAATATAATAAGTAATGAAAATTAAATTAACAATATCCCCTTTTGGGAAACAGAAACTAGAACGCATAAATGAAAAATAACATTTAAAAACTTTCAAACCATATTTCTTTGAAATAAATTGTATTTATAGTTTTTTGTCAAGGCTTAGCTACCCATGAGTTTTTACGACACATGAGAACATTATTTAATAGGATATGTTGGATTAGAAATGTTCTACCTTTAAGAAAAGTAATTACAATTAGAAAACTTTCTCCACCCATGGATTTTATTCTCTCACATAATAAAAACATCTCCCATTTGAAAAACAATATTCTCCATATGAGACAAAAATTCCACCCCCTTCGATAAATTGTCACCCATTTAGCAATATTTAACTAGTTGTGGTTTAAAAAATAATAGGAATTATACTTATGTTTCATAAAATGATTGATAAATATCACAAACTAAACAATTAATTGACAAAAAATTAAATCCCAAAAAATTAAATGAAAGAATATATATCTAATTGGATTTGGAAAACATTCATACAAATCATTTAATGAGGAAAAATAATTCATTAATTAAAAATCATTCAATACAAAAAAATATAAAGAGTTCAAAAGGAAAAATATTTTGTATTTTACATTATCTTAAAAAATGGATTAATGTTTTAAAAATACTTTAATTTTTTGTAAATCATAAAAAATTATTCTTCTAGGGTAACTTGCTTATGAATTTCAGCTTTTAGATATTAAAATTTCATAGATTAAATCTTAATAAACCTTATTTAAAAAGAATATTATTTTATTAATATACATGATTAAGATAATCTCTAACTACGAATTCATAACTTATTGTTTAAATACATTTACATCTTATGTAAGATAATTGGACGCATCTCTAAATACTTCTAAAATTACTAAGTCATCTATATGTTTTGATAACAAATTTATGGAAATTTTGGAATATACCTTGAGTTTATTAATCACATAAAATTTTTCTTCATGGATTATAATTCTAGATTCAAATTTATGAGACCATTTAATTTTTTTGGTAATATATTTATTATGTGTGTGGATATATTTTTTTAAATTCATCAACCCAACATAATTACAAATTACAAAATATGTCAAAAAAAATAATCTATTTTGATTTTTCATTAAAAATATTTGGGATAGTATAAAAAAAAGAATCAAGCATTGGACCATGAATAATAATTTCATATAGCCCTTTGAATACATGAAAAATAAAATAATATCCTTTCAGAGTAATGTATCATGCCGGATCTGATTAATCAAACTCAATCTCAAGTAGTTCTATTCAACATTTTTCAACATCATCCTTCATGAATGAATTTTTATCTATCATTTAAATAATTATTATAACATCCTTTAAATGTTATTATCATTTATTATTTCCATGATATCCATATTCGTAAAAGTTAGGATTTTAATATAACATATTTTCTGATAATGCTCATCATCATCATATTTCTTAGATGATGATTATTCTTCTTTTTATAATGAGGATGATTCTTCATGTGAACTATAATCAATACCATAATTATTGTTCTTGTATGGTATGTATGATTTAAAAGTTTATGTTGATTAAAATAAATCATTTTTGGGGTCAGTTTTTCCCTCATCAACATCGTCATTTTCATCCTCATCAACATCTTTTTATTCTTATTGTTAAACCTCTAATTATTTTTCTTCATAAAATTATTCATATTATTCATTTACTTCCTCTACATATTTTATTGCATCATGATCATAAACATCTTTATCGAGCTCATCCTTTAGCTTTAATGATGTTCTCAGTGTTTATTTTCCAGTTTTTTCTGGTTTCGATTGATTTTTATAAACGACAAACACCTTTTAATCCTCATGAACTATTTCCTTCCATTTTTAGTGATTGAAATAATATCAACATGAACTATAAATATTTCAATTCGTTACAATTTATAAAAAACGTGAGATTCTTGAATCAGTTTCCTTTGTATCATATTATTTTATTCTTCATCCAAGGATTTAGCTGCATGAATTTATATATCGTTTTCATCAGTTGGATTGAGTGTGATCTCCAGATCCCCAATCTTCTTCTCATCTTTCATTTCCATCATTTCATTAAAATTATCATCTTTCACCTTCTTCTGCTTATTTATTTTCTTCATAAGAGAGGCCTTAACCTTCCTCTTCTTTTTCTTATCATCCTTTACTAATTTCATTGATTGACATTACATTGATGAATCACCTTCACATTTCTCTACAATGTTAATTTAATATATTTTAATAAAAAACTACATTTTACACTAGATATCCAGATTAATAAATGAAATAGTCTCTCTCATTGGATATAAATTATTGGAAACATTTATTATTTCTTTTCATTTTGCAATCATAGTTGTTATAAAATCTGGGAACATGATTATCATACATTTTATGAAATATGATTTTATTTATTAAATATTGAGATGGATAAACAAAAAAATATTTAATTTACTAATTTTCCCCAAGAAATAGAGAAAAAATACATATTCTAACTTTAATGTATCTCTGTTTCATTTTCTTATAATAAATAATAATTGCATTTATAGGGTAACCACACTATTATCTTGATTTATATAATAAATATTATTAATTTGTTCATAAAGAGATAACAAATATTCAGTTCTATATTTTTAAATGTACCAAAACTATTTAGAATCTTTTTGGAAAGACAATACACTTTTACTTCTAATGGTATTACAAGATGATCCGAAATATTCTTATTGAAAATTTTATAATTTCCCTTATATCATTAATGAAATATTTTATTTCCAATCAACATTTAAATTGTAATATAATGAGTAAAACACATGAAAAAGCATAAGATAAAAAGAATGAAATATATATAAGTCTTATCAATACTAATATACTCCCATTATTCGAATGAAATAATATTCTTAATTTATTTGTCATATTTTATGTAGCATGATTTTTATAATAAATTCCATATAAAAATTAACCTCGTTGTGGAATCATCTATTGTTGCAATATGGATTCGAGACAAAAAATGAATAATTAGAAGAAAATGAATTACATTAGACAAGGAAATTTGAAGGGTGTAGAAATTTAATAGCACAAATTTTTAAATAGCCTATGTGCTATAAAATTTGTGTTCCTCTTTGTATAGGTGTTGGAGTAATTGATCGGCTTTCTTATCATGATCAATAGTTCAGATTAAAATCAATTTGATATAATGGATGAAAATGATCTGATGAATATTTTAAAGAACATTTAACTCATATACATTTTAAATCACTTATTAGATAAACAATTAATCAAATGAGAAAAATATTTCATTAAAATACATTGAAAATAGAATAAAACTCTTTATAATATAATGTTTAATACAAAAATTCTAAACTAATGTAATGAGATAGTGTAAATCAAAATGTACATAATAATGTCTATCAGAGTATAAAATTCATATTAGTATGGAAAACATGTTTATTATTGTTTTTTGTAAACTATGAATATTATGATATTTTTAAGATAAAAAATAATACTATATTATCATTATGAAAAGGTAACAATAATTTTTCTAGATATTCTGAATATAAAGAATTCGAAATAAGAAAAATATTTTCAATAAATATTAGAATATTATTTTTTTAGAAACTTTATGTTTGAAAATTTATAACAGTTCTAATATTAAGAATTTATTTTTATAATTATGAATCCAATTTTATTTAAATATAATGTGCATTTGGATAAATATATGTTATAAAATAATTAGAGAAAATAATTATTTTATGAAAAATAAATGTTTTATGATACAAAATCACCTTCAAAAACATAAACCATATGTTATCCCCATACAAAAATGAGTAAATTAATGTAAGAAGGTTGGTAAAAAAGAAGATGATATTAATAATTAATCGAAATTATTCATTATTATGTTTTGTTTAATGTATTAAAATATATCTTAAGTAATAGGTCTTTCAAAAATATCATCATGTTTCTCAAGTGATCCTATGAATTGGAAAATGATATCACTTTTAACTATGTGATCCTTAAGGAAATGATAACATATATTTATTCTCTTACCATGTGAGTGATTTGAGGGAATTTTTCTTTGATAAATGGAACTTGTATTATCACAATGTATTTAAGTTATAGGAAAACTAATGGCATAGTCTATTAGTGTGTGTTACTTCAAAAACTCTTGGGCCCAAAAATAGTTAAATTCTAAATTTTCAACATCTAAAGTGGAAAGTACTAATGAGTGATTTTTCAAAAAATTTCAGTAAAATATACAATCTACAAAGAAATTCCATATTCTAAATGTACTATTTATATCTATTCTATAACCCCAATGTTAACCTCATTAAAAGTATTTATATAAATAATCCATAATAATATAAAAGAACTAAACCCATAGTTCCCTAAATACAATCAATTTTTTTATATATTTTAAATTGGGATGTTTTTGATTTACTAGATATCACTCACCCAATCTTATAGAAAATATTAAATTTTGATGACAAATAGTAATGTATATTAAAATTACTATTATACCTCTAAAATTTATTTTATCAAATAGTTTACTAGCCTCATCAAGATCTAAATAATTTGAGTTTCCTATAAGATTACTAATAATTTCAGTGTTTTCATTCTAAATTGTATTAGAAAGATCATTTATGTGTATATAATGAGATATAAAATTTACCTCTGGTTTTTTTAAAATTTAAAAACCACAAAAATTTGAAAACATAGCCTTTATTCTCATTTGAATCTCTGATTTCATAATATCCCCAAAGGAATCAGTTAATGATTTCTGAGTTGATAAAATATAATGTCATCAAAATTGATTTTTAAAATAATAATGTTTTAATTATAATGTTTTATATAAAGTCTTGTATCCAAAACTCTGTTAAAAGAATTTTGTAAAAAAACATGATAATCTATCATACCATGAAAAAGGGATTGAATAATTAAATATAATTGTTTTATATTTAAATACATTGTCTCAATATTTCATACATTCAACACTAGGTGGTTGTTCAATATAAACAACTTTCTGAACATATCCATTATGAAAATCACACTTCACATATATTTGAAAATTATTAGAATTTAATAATACTACAAAGGATATAAGTATTAAAATAGATACAAGTCCAGATACCATTGTATAGTATTATTCATAACTAATTCCCACATTTCTAATATATCCATTAAAAACATGTATAACATTATTTTGAATAAATATTCCATTTTCATCACATTTAATCATTAAAACCTACATTAATCCAATTATTATAGCTTCTTTTGGTCTTTAAACTAATGCATATAATTTTTCACTCTCAAAATCCATGATCTCATCATGAATTTCCTAAATCCAATACTCCTCACTAAAATCCTCAACATGATTCATAGGTTCCAATTGCGATTGTAATTTGGAATGATTAAAATCACTCTTTAATGATCATTATGTCCTAATGGGTTGATCTATATCAGTAATGATACATTTAGTAAGATGATTCCATAGAAAAAAATGAAATATTTGGTTTTCAAATTTCTATTCTACAGTAATATGTTGAAAATATTAATTTATAAAAACATTAACACTATTTCATGAGTTATTTCTATATGAGAATAACATTCTAAATAATTTTAATTTTTTTTTCGAAATATAATATATGGAAGTAAGTTGATTTTTTTGAAAAAAACATCAACTTAATCAAATAAAACAAGATATATTTCTTAAATTGTATAAGAAATTTTATTAAAACTCCCATAATCATTATATTTAGTGATATAACCTAAAAAATATACCTTTTTCATATTTTGTTGAAAATTTAAATTGATTATGTTTAGTATTCATGATGAATACATTGCAATGAAAAATTATTGATTTAAAAATATTTGGTTTATATTCCTCTGCTAAATATTCATAAGGAGTTTTATTATGAATGGATATAATTAAAAATCAACAAGTAGTATGTTAGTATGTACTAAGGGTTTCATCCCAAAAATGATTAGCAACCGATTATTCACCCTATATGGTTCTAATTATTTAATGAATAATTGTATTTTATCTTTAAAATAGACCATTCTTATGGGGGTTTCTAGGTTATAAAATTTTATGTTCAATACCTTTCTATAAAAAACGTCCAAAATATGAATTTACAAATTCTGCACCATGATCACTACTAATCGTTAACAAGGGATGATTTTTCCCTTTTATAACTAAATCTACAAATGTTATAAAAAAGCATTGGATTTGTTTATATGAAAATAAAATAATTTATATCTACTATAATTATCATTTAATAGATAAAAACAATACATTACACCAATATATCCATTTTTTTAGAATTAAATAATTCCATTTTAACTGACATTAATTCATTATAAGTAGAGATATAAGAACTATTTATAAAATATAACTTATGTTTCCCTACATTTAGTTAATAGTCACAAACATTTTTTGTATCAAACCTATGTTCTGCTAGATCATTAAAAATTCATTTCTTAGGAAATTTTTAAAATATTATAAGGTTATAGTTTCAAAAAATTATATTACCTATCCATTATTGATATCACATAGCCCTAGGTTATGGTATGTCTTGTATCCTATAGTCTTCTATGTAATGTATATAAACATTCTCATACATTTGGCAAGATGGAATAAATTCATCCTTGGAACTATATAAAAAAAATTTATCATCCATAAATCTCACAAGATATCCTTCATCTCATGATGTAATTATTCTTTTAAGGTCCTGATTAAGAACATTATCAAATATAAAATTTTATGTAAGTGCTTTTTCAATTAGAACAATGTAACATATTTCTAAAATCTCCACAATATTGTTATATATAAATGTTAAGTAACAATATTTCAAATGATTATCATCTTTTAAATTACTTTATTTCTAGTAATATTCCTTTTGGATCCCCTTTTCATGTACCATGTACTCATTTTTTTGGTATAATATTTTTTTTCCTGAAACAACTTTAGACTACAGGCACCCAAACCATATTGAGTCCAGTATTTTAAAAAAAGGAGGAACCAATAATTGTTTTGAAAATTAATATTTTTGAAAACCATGATATTGACCATTTTTAATGAAAAATTATTTTCCAGTTCCCAATACATTGACACATAGAAAAAATGGTAAAATATTTTGTAATATTGAAATTGTTACAGAAAACATGTTTTTTTATATTTAAACCCCATTAAAGAACTATAACTATAAGGTGTAATTTGTTAATCCAATATATTAATAACTACATTAACAGTGGTATTTTTTGATAAATTTTTTCAAAAAATAAAAATTAGGTAACTTATATTTACCAATAAATTTATATCCTCACTAGTATTACATTTTGATCTTAGTTTTTTAAAACATATATCTCAGAAAATAAAATTCAAGACCTTTTGAAATATATTCCTTTTCATTAATAGTTTTATAATGACCCAACCTTAATACATTACATAATCTTGAATTAAATGAATTTTTAAAATTGAGGACCTTTTCAAGTTTAGAGTTTTAAAGAATTATATCATACCTCTTAAAAATCAACTAAAAATTACATAAAGACACTAATACTCAGTATACATTTTTTATAAATTAAACAAATATTAAAAAGAAACATGTCTAGTTCTATGATTTAGACTGTATGAATTTTCCTTAATTCTAGATTTGACCCTATCCATCTTTATGTCCCATGGAATACATTTTAAAAACACAGGAGGAGCATAAAAATCATAGTATGGGTTATAAAATAAAGAAAGGAAACATTAACCCATTAATAAATACAAATCAATGAAACCAGACTATTCAATCAAAACATATGTCATGAAATAAATTGATTAATGAATAACACATAAAAATAATAAATCATAATGGTATCTTATGGAATTAATAACATACTTAAATTGTATCTATCATAGCTATATAGAGAGTAAAATTTGGAAAACCCATCACAGTATATTCCCTAAATCTATTTGGGGAAACACTAATGTTTACCACCGTCACTTTACCCAGTGCATTGGAGAGCTATCTCGGGCTCACCGGCCCATGGTTTATTACGGAACAACCCTTATACATAAAAATTCCCATGAACTATAACATATTCATAACACATAAAACAAGAATAATGGAAATATAGAATTTCCACATTGAAATCACAATATATAATTTTAAGATATAGAAATAATCAATGCTTTATCAAGCCATTTTCAAAACCATTTAAATCAATAATTAAAGTGATTTTTGAATTAAGGTGTCCCATACAAGATTGAGAATATTAAATAAATTATCATTTGAAAACATTAATATCAATATAAATAAATATTTAGAACAATTTTAAAAACATGGACATTAATGATAATTATTTAGAATAATAAATCATTAAATATTTTAAAATAATATTTTAGTAAAAGTGTTTCTAACCAAATGAGAGACTCTTGAATAAAAATAATTGAGGAAAAACATTAATCAATGTTTTTAATATAATGAGATTAAATATAATCAAGATATAATATGTCAAACAGTTGTATATACACTATATAAAAGTGAATTGGTGTATAACAACAAATGAGTCTTAATGGAATGTAAATTGAGAAAAAGTCCCCTGCAAAGATCATATCCTTAGATTAAGGATAAATCTATTACATAATTATGTGTGAAAATTATAAATACACAAAATGTAATTGGATATTCAGTGTAAAAAAATCATATTTCATTCACACATATTCATAGCACGACATAATCAAGAAGTAGAAGTTTACCACATAGAATGGAAATAGGGTTAAGAAATTATCTTATAGAAATTCGACTGCCTAATGAAATCACTTTAAGATTTAGAAAAGTATTGTATGAGAGAAAAAAGGTGTATCTCATCACTTTGACATAAAAGTTTCTACAATAATGATATGTAATATCATATCCCAACATAATAAGTGGTAAATTAAATGAAATTACCAAAAGAAGTATTTTTAAAATAGGAGGATGAAAAGTTACCTTAACGAATTGGTAAAACACAAAACATACACCCCAAGATAGAAGGATCATACAATGAAGATTTTAATACCCATAAATTAAATTTTTATACACAAATAATACCATCAGGGGTAGTGAATACACCAGCCAAAAGAAAATAGGGGTAAATATAGCATGAATCTCACGGGAAAAAAGTGAGATGAAAACTCTTTACCACGTTGTAATAAATCAAGTCGTATGACCAAAAGATAGTAACCACCGAATGAATAAAGTAATTCCATGAATATAAAGAGAATAATGATAATATATATCAAATGGCAGAACATAATACACTACATGCAATAGATAAGTGGAAAACAATGTAAATCTCAACAAATTAAAAGTGATATAAAAAACCACTTACCTTGTGTTGGACTTGACCCCTTCATTCTTTAATAATATGACTAATAAAATATAGAAAATTTATACTTTATTAAGAACCTTTTTCTGGTTTATTACCCCTTTTATATCACTTATAACCATGTTATTATCATTATGTAATCATTTAAGTTAATAATGGTCATTACGTCGATATTTGGTACTTGAGTCAAAATTGAACTTATTATAATTACAAGTTGTTCATGTGGACAAAATTTCATTTTAATAATACTGATATTAATTATTTAGATCTCATATATATCATATATATCTAGTATATATATGTATTCATAATTAAACATAACATTTGAATATAAGAAATGAAATGCACCGTTTATGGAGACGGTAAGATATACGTACACATGAATACTAAATTCATTTCTATTTAATATTTAGTTGAATGAAAACATTAGGATAAATAGGTATAGAACAATTAAAGTATAATATAATATATAATTTCATTTACTCTATACTTTATATGTTCACGTAAGGAATGAATGAGTCATGCCACTTTGAGGGGGTGGTAGTCCGCACTTCCTCAAATGAGATTATCCTATTCACCCACTATGGAAACCATAAATTTATTCTATAAATGAAAAATACAGAAAAATAGAAACAATATAAATATAATATATATCTCAAATAAATATAGTTCCATATTAATGTCCACCATAATATGTTTTCGGATATAATTGAACAATCTTTGTTTCGTGAGGCGTTTGATCGCCGTCCATAGAAACAGTATGTTCTTTACCCAATATATGGAGGTGTGTGTAAGTGTAGTTAGATTCCTTCTCATAAAAATAACCTAGTAAATTAAGGATAATAGTGATGTTATAAAAGAAAGGAATAAAAAGATTTTATGGTGTTGTAGGAGGAAAATATAACAAAAGAACTTATGAGAAGACATTACCTTTAAATCAGGTATCTCATTTTGGTTTGAACCAAAATATTTATGTGAATTTCCTTATTCCAAGGAGAAAAATTCTAGGAGGAGTATATTGATTTATGGATCTTAATAGGGAATATTATTTATGATCCATATGTCTTGGTAAGTATGAGGAATAGGTTCTAATTGAGGGATTTTTATAAGGGGGAGGAGGTGATCTTTCTGAACGTTTGAAAATATTTTTTTTATTATAAACATATTTTTAGTTTCAAAAAGTCCAATAATTATTAAAGAGTAAGATAATATGACTCATTCTAGAAATATAATCATCCATTTAGAATTGGACAGGTTTTGGATATTGTTTTAAATTTATAATCTTAATTATTTAAATCATTCATTAATATGGTAAACATTGCATCATTACTGCGTCATAAATAATTTTATTTATTTGTTGTTTAAATTTTATTTAAAAATACCATGATGTAAGAAATAATTTTATATTTTAAATGAATATTTATAGTCAAATATATAGCTTATATAACCCCATGTAAAAATTTATTTACTAAAATATATTTTTGTCTATTATTTTTTCATTACTTTATGTTAATTAAAATAATGTTTAATTGTCACAGTCAAGTGGCTCCATGGGGTCCCAAAATCGACCTAAGGATTCCCATGTTCGGATATGTTTTAAAAAATAGGATTAAAACACATGTTAAAATAATTTAATATTATTATAATATTTTTTGTTACCCCTATTTACTATATTTTCCTTTTATCAATGGAAAATAAAATTTTTACTGAAGTAAATATTCATAATGTCTAAAAATATATGTTATCTATATAAAAAATTTGGACCTACTGATTCCAAATATGGTATCCATTTTTTAAAATTCAAAACACATAAGTGGAAGAAATTAATTTAAACTTATTTCTCACTTTCAAAACAAAAAAGAGTGTTTTTAAGAAATAATAACTATCAAAATATTTACACTTTTTTATGTACAATTTCAAAGTGAAATTAATTCAAATGACAAAAATTTGATTAAATGGTAATATATAATATAATTACCATTTAAAAACAATTAAAAATATAATCTATCCTTATAAATAAATTATATTAAAATCCTATTTTGAATTAAAATAAAATATTTTTTACTATTCATTAAATAATGAATTTTATCAGAAAAATACCAAAAAATTACTCAAAGTAATTTTTATGTCCTAATAATAAATATGAATTTTATTTTTTCAAATAAAATATATTAAAGATAAAAAAATTATATTTAAATAGGGTTCACCATCAAAAGGCTATGAAATGACCTTTTAATGAATATTAGAGTATTTCATGCATAAAATATGATTTAATCTTAATTTAATCCTCTAAAGTTTAATACATAAAGGTAAAGTCATTTATCAAACATATATAATCCTATTTTAGTATGTTTCTTTCATTTCCGCCAATATAAGGGTTAGGCGTTAACTACCATTTAAAATAATAATAATAATATATTATTTTTCATTATAACTCAACGTTGTGTGAAACATTAGATTTCAAAGAATCCTTTTGCTGTGAGTAGAGTATGATATTAGACATATCATCCCATTTAAATAAATATAAATATTTAATTCATAAATATTAATAAATATGAATATTTCAAATTCCTTATTTACCTAAGATGTTACATCCTTCTACCCTTTTGGGAATTGTGTCCTCACAATTTTAAAATTGGGCATGGAATCTTCATTAAAATCCCCTCATAGAAAAATATTCAATAAAACTATAACAATAAAATAAAGAAACAAAAAAAGGTTTCCCAAGACAACAAATACTAGGATTTTATGAAAACATGGATATAGAGGAGAAAAAAAGCATAAATTTATGATGGAGAGTGGTAGAAAACATTATTTGGAAAAAGTTAACCACCAGAAAATCCCAAACCTATGTTGGGTTAGATAGTCCTTGATCCCCTAGTAGGAAAATTTATTGATTATTGTTTTTTAAAATTACTTTTCATAAAATTGAGGTATTTATTTATGAGCTTAACTAAAAGCATAACTAAAAATACTTAATTTACATGTAGGCTTTCTTTCTTTGTAAAATTTCTACAACAAACTCCTCTTTTATCTAAACAATGAGTATTCAAGATGACTTGGCCTCATCCAAAGAACTAGAATCAACTTATAGAGAATTAAATAATCCACCAAAGATGAACTATTTATTTCCCATGTCTTTAGACATTAGGAAAGACCAAAATGGTTAGTACAATATATGATAATCCTCAAAAGGTATAATCTTTTACCAAACAGAAAAACTACTCTTAATCTCCAAAATTTTTCCAACAACACTGAATGTTCAAAAAATACCATTCAATAAAAACATGTCTATAAAATTCTTCAATGTAATCCAAACTAAGATTTAAACCCAAATCTCAAAAGGATTTAGTCACATAGTCTTCCATGATAAATCTTAACATTTATTTCCAAATAACATCAGTTACTCTTAAAGTCTCATATTGAAAAGTAATTTACATATTCAAATATTATCCCCGATAGAATAATCATTTCCATAGATAACCCAAAATCAACTTTTTCGTGATTATAAAATAATTTAACTAAAAATAAATTTTCATTCTAACCAAGGACTTCATGTAGTCTAGTGTAAGGCGATAAATCCAAGTCACAAATTGGTTGTGGGTTTAATTCCTATAGCTATATTTGACATGACGGGTTGTCCCTTGGTATGTGTGTTTTTATTTTTCAACAACTATATAATTTTATAACATTCCCATAAATGAGATAAATTCATCAAAAATAACCATAACATATTTTAACCACAATGGTTATCTAATAACATTCATTTTCCATTCCAAAATGTTTTATCCTGTTATTTCCTCAAATTCAAATCTCATATAAACCCAATGGGTTCTTTATAAATATATACAGAGAAGAAAAGATAATTATTCCTTGAATAAAAATTTCATATATCAAAAAAATCTCCCAATATAATCCCATCAGCAAAAGAGCCTTAAAACTTTTAATCATTTCACCATCCTAAAATCTACCATAACTCGTGAATCTCTGATATGTTTACTTCTTAAAAATTCTATGTTCTTCATGATACACTAACCATTGTTTTCCAACTTATTCTGAAATACTTATTTCTGACAATAAAATCATAAATCATATCATATGATTCTATAATGTCAAAACATCATATACGCAATATTCCAAACCATTTATTGATCATTATCAATTTCCTCATCTTCAATTGGAATGGAATTAGGTATTTGTAAACATATAATTATATGAACTTGGTGATCTCATTCTCAATACATTATTATAAGACATCTATTTATATAATGACCATGCACGCCACATTTAAAACAATAAATTGATCCCTTAGAAAAAACATCTTTCCCTTTCCTAGAGTCAATTGTATGATTCCATTTTACAAGGTAGGTTCTTGATTTTTGACCTAGGTTTCCACGTCAATATCATATTTTTTTCCCTTTGAAATATTTTCCAATTTGTTTCTTTACACATCCTTGAAAACTTGGAATCTGAATATACAAACCTTTATAAATATTACCCAAAATTTTGTGGTGATTTTTTTCCTGCATATACGATGCCTTATAAAAATCACCAAGGTTCGAGTGGTCAATCATGATTATAAATCGTCGGTTTAGAATAACAACAAGAGTTCACATTTAAGCTCCCAATTTATTCAATTACTCCCTCAGAAAAATATCAGAGTTTTCTTCACATCCACTATTACTTTAGTGCCTGGAAGGTCAAGAAATTTACTAAAACCAAAACGGTCAGATTGAGTATATCAGTAAAATAATCATAATATCTTATGAGGAGGGTAAATACAAATATATACTTATTCATGTTATCTTAAACTCATTAAAATTATCTAAAATAAATCTGACACTTTCTAAAATATTAACCAATATGGTAATGTAAATTATTCTTAAAGAACACCCTAACCTCTAAAGTTATATAATATGTCCTCTAATACCAACTATAAGGACCCGAACATAAAACATTACATCGTCATGAATTAAATGAATAATTAACATTGAGGATTATTTCAGATTTATAGATTTAGATAATTAGACCATAAATATTACATATCAACTTGAAAATTACATTTAGACACTATTACTCAGTATCCATTTTTTTCATGAAATAAAAAATTCATAAAAAGAAACATGTCTAGTTCCATGTTTTAGACAACCAGATTTTTCCTTAATTCGATCCATGATTCTATTCATCTTTATGTCATGTGGAAAAAATGTCAAAAACGTGGGATGAGAATAAAAATCATATTATGGGTTATAAAATAAGGAATGGAAACATTAACCCATCCGCAAATACAAATCCATGAAACCATACATTTCAACCAAAACATATCTCATGAGATCATAAGATTTATGAATAACACATAGAAATTATAAATCATAAAGGCAGATTATGGAATTCATAACATACTTACATTGTAACTATCAAAACAATATATGGAACCAAATTTGGAATACTCACCACAATATATTTCCAAAGTCTCTTTGGAGAAACATTAACATTTACCTCTGACACATTACCCAATGCATTGGAGAGCTATCTTAGGATCACCCGCCCTAGGTTTTTCTTGGAACCACCCATATACGTAAACAATTACCATGAACCATAACATATTAATTACGCATAAAACTATTATAAAGTATGTATAGCATTTCCACATTTCAATCACAACATATAATCTCATGATATAGACATAATCAATGCTTTATCAAACCATTTTCCAAACAATTTAAATCATTTAATAAAGAGATTTTTGAATCAATGTGTCCCATAACACTTTTAAATATTTAAATAAATTATCATTTTAAAACATTAATTTCTATATGAATAAATTATTAAATGAATTTTTAATAAAGGGACATTAATGATAATTATTTAGAAGAATAAATCTATAAAACATTTAAAATGATATTTTAGTTAAAGAGTTCCTAACCAAATGGGAGATGATTGAATAAAAATAATAGAACAGTGACATTAATCAAGGATTATAATATCAGGAGAATAACTATATTCATGATATAATATGTTAATGGGAAGTATATACACTATATAAAAATAAATTAGTTTATAACGACAAACAAGTCTCAATGGAATGTAAAATTAGACCAATTACATTGTAAAGATCATATCCATAGATTTAGGATAAACCAATGACATAATTATGTGTGAATTTTATAAATACACTCAATACGATTATATATTCAGTGTAAAACAATCATAGGTCCTTCACACATATTCATACCACGACATAATCTTGAAGTAGAAGTCTATCCCAATGAATTGAAATTTGGTTAAGAAGTTTCTTACAGAAATTCGACTACCTAACGACGTCACTATAAAATTCAAAAAAGGACTTGATGATAGAAAAAATGGTATCTAATCTATTAGAAATAAAATTTACAGCAATGAAGATATATAAGAATATATCCCAACAAAATAAAACTTAAATTAAAAGACATAACAAAAAATAAGTCTTTTAGAAAGACGAGGGTGAAAAGTACCCTTAACGATTTGGTAACCTACAAAACATCCACTCCATGAAAGAAGTATCATACAATGAAGATTTAAATACCCATAAATTAAAGTATATTACACAAATAATACAATAATGGGAATGACATACACTACACAAAAGGAAATAGTGGTAAATATAGCATGAATCTCATGGGAATAAAAAAGTGAGATGAAAACCCTTTACCAGGTTGTAATTAATCATGTCATATGACCAAAAGTTGTTAACAACCAAATTAACCACATAATAACATGAATATAAATATAATAATTATAAAATATATCAAATGACAGTACACAATGCACTAAATTCAATAGATATGTGGTGAAAAATTGATATCTCGTGGAATTAAAAGTCAGATTAGAAACCCCTTACCTTGTGTCCGACTTGACTCGGTCATTATTTAATCTCTTTAAAAATAAACTAAAGTTAATTTATACTTTATTAAGATAATATTTGAGTTTATTACTCATTTTATATCCATTATTACCATGTTATTAACATTAATTAATCATTTATGTTAATAATGGTTGTTTTCTCGATATTTGGTACTTGAGTCAAAAATAATCTTATTATAATTACAAGTTGTTCGTCTGATCAAAATTTCATTATTTTCAGAATTATATTCATGATTTAGATATCTTATATATCATATATAACCATTATATATATTTATATGTATTTATAGAATTACATTACATTTTGTTATAAGAAATGAAATGAACCGTTCATGGAGACGGAAAGCCATACGTACACATGAACGCTACATTCATATCTATTTCATATTTAATGTAATTAAAACATAATGATACATAGGTATATAAAAAATCCAATATAATTTCATATATAATTTCATTAACACTATCCTTTATGTGTTCCACATAAGGCAATAACGAGTCATATAACTTTGAGGGGGCGGTAGTCCGCAGTTCCTCAAATGAGATTATCGTATTTACCCACTATGGATACCATAATGGTATTCTATAAATGAAAAATACATTGACATATAAACAATATAAATATAATATATATCATTTATAAATACATTTCAATCTTAATGGCCACCATACGATGTGGTAGTAGATAATTGAACAATCATCGTTTCATGAGGCATTAGATCGTCATCCACAAAACAGTATGTTCTTTACCCATTAGATAGAGGTGTGTGTATATGTAGTTCTAATACATCACATAAAAAACATATTATATTGATTATACTGGTGTTGTTATTAAATAAAGAAATAAAAAGAGTTTATGGGGTTGGAGAAGGAAAATAAAACAAAAGAAATTACGAGAAGACATTACCATTAAATCTGGAATATAATTTTTGTTTAAAATAAAAGGTTTACTTAAATTGCCTTATGTCTAGGGTAATGATTCTTGGAATAGGATAGGGAAATTGGGAGATTAACTGTGTAGTGTTTTGATGAGAAGAGGGTCTTGAGAAGTGTGTGGAATGGGTTAGAAGTGAGGGATTTTTATAAGGGGGAGGAGGGGCTCTTTAGGGATGTTGGAAAATATTATATTATTATGAACATAAATTCGGTTTCAAAAGGACCAAAAATCATTAAAGATAAAGATAAGATTCATCATGTAAGTAATAAAATAATCCAATAAAA
This sequence comes from Viscum album, assembly GCA_963277665.1. NCBI lineage: Eukaryota > Viridiplantae > Streptophyta > Magnoliopsida > Santalales > Viscaceae > Viscum > Viscum album. The sequence continues at coordinate 468,093,197 of OY728123.1, read as the reverse complement.
ATTGGACAGGTTTTGTATAATGTTTTAATATTTATAATATTATTTATTGAAATCATTCATTAATAAGGAAAACATTGCATCATTACTATGTCATAAATAAATTTTTTTATTTGATCTCTAAAAAATATAAAAAAATACCATGATGTAGGAAATCGTTCTATATTTAAAATTAATATTTATAGTTTAAAAGATAACTTATATAACCCCACGTAAAAATTGATTTACTAAAAGATATTTGTTTATGTCATTTTTGTCTTTACATTAAGTTAATTAAAATAAAGAGTCATTATCACTTCCATGTGGCCCCATGCGGTCCCAAAATCGATACAAGTATGAGCATGGTCAGATCGGTTTCAACCAATTGTATTATAAAACCTGTTAGGGTAATTTCATAATATTATAATATTATTTTTTTACCCTTATTTCCATGATTTTCCTTTTAACCATTGTAAATAAAATTTTTATGGAAGTAAATATTCATAATTTATAAAAATAAAATTTACCTATATACATAATTTATTCCTCATGATTCCATATATGGAATAATTTTTTTCAAATTAAATACACATAAGTGGTAGAAATTAATTTGAAATCAATTCCCACTGTCAAAACAAAAGGCGTGTTTAAAATAAATAATAACTATCAAAAGATTGGCACTAGTTTATGTCCAATTTCAAAGAGAAATTACATCAAATTACCAAAAATGGAGTAAATAGTAAAAACATAATATAACTAAACTTTAAAACCTTTTAAAAAGATAATATTTCTTTATAAATAAATTAGATTAAAAGATATTTTTGAATTAAAATACAATATTTTAAACTATTCATTAAAAATGAATTTTATCGGAAAAATACCAACTATTTACACAATGTAAACATAGATGTCTGTATTCTGAATAAGACCATTATTTTTACATAATGAATAATGAAAAATGACAGAAACAAGATTTAGAAATGGTTCTCCATTAAAAGGCGTTAAAATGACCCTTTAAGAATATTATAGTATTTCATAGTCAAGATAGGATTCATTCTTATTTTGAGCATCAAAAATTTATTGGATAAATTTAAAGTCACTTATCAAAAATCTATAATCATATATTAGTTAGTTTTGTTCATTGTCGCCTATACGAAGTCTAGGAATTAACTACCATTTATAATAATAATAATATTGTATTACTTTTCGGTATAACTCATTGTTGTGTGCAACATATGATTTCAAAGATACCCATTTGTTGTGATTAGAGGTCACTATCAGACATAGAATCCCATTTATTGTAAAATTAATATTTATTTCAAAATTATTAACAAATATGAAAATTTCATAATCGTTATTTATATGGGATGTTACAAGTTTTTTCAATATCATTATAATGATATGATATTTTATTTGTCAAAAAAATTAATTCATGTCTAATAATTATCTACTTTAGATTTATCCTAATAAAATATTTTAATAATTTTAGAATTATCATTTCCAAAATCATTAAAAAAAGTTGGTAACATCATCATAAGTATGTTGAGAATATATTTTTCTAAGGGTAATTATTCCTTTAATGATATAAATTTTGTTCCATCGGGAAAATTATTAGTTAAATACATGCTTGTATGTTTTTCCTTAATTCATTAGTTTTTCATGACATAATGATTTTCTAAATGACGACTCATCCTAGAGAGGCCCGTGTCATGACTTCCCCAATGAAACCTCCAATAGGATAGGGGCTGGTGACTAAGAACTATGTAGGAATATACCACAAATGGGAGGAATTTTCTGATGTATCTGTATACACACAGACACACACACACAGCTATATCGAAGCCCAAAATACTGAAATGAAAAAATACTACATAAAACATTCATGAATATACTAAGATACCAACCACATATTTGGATAGGAATGTAGATTGTAGTAAATTACAACTGGTCAAGAATATGATCCCAATAAAAAGAAAGGGTATGTGATACAAGGTCCTGATGTTCATATACATAATCTACCTGAAGGTTAGGTACATTAACAGATATCTAATGCTACATGAGCACACCCCAATTGTCTTACCTCTCTCTAAGAACCACCTAGTCCTGGTCTACCTAAAAATCCATCTAAGTGTTGATGGTATACACAAGACAAAACAACTGCGGGAAAATCCCATGTAGGGGTGAGAAAAACAATAGTCAGTAAGACAAACCAAACAACATATTAAATTATCAGAAAAGAAACATCATTAAAAAGATACTATCAACACTACATAGGTTTATGTCTATAACACATATAATAATAAAACCCATGAATACTACTATATGATTCCAATACTACAGTTCTCATCCACTATAAGATACATGGTTCCACTCATAGCATTCTTGTTTTGAAATAGAGAACTCATCGAACTATCATATATTATGCATGAAGAACTTGTGTTGCAAAATTATAAAAGAAAGAACATGCTCTCAATTAGACATGATGTTTCCAAGAGACATCTTATCTCGCTATGATATATAGTTTCAATAAAACACAGTGTTTCTATAACACATGGAGTGTTGGTAACACAAGGAGTTTAGATAACACACAGAGTGTTAGTAACATATAGAGTATTTGAACCACATAAATTGTCAGCAGCACTTGGAGTTTTAAAAACACACTATTTTATGATAACACATGGAGTTCTGGTAACCATCAATGTGTCAGTAATTCACAGAGTATCAGTTTGTCATGTAGCCCCCAAGTCATCCAATAACTGAGTCATGACTGATCATAAACCCCTGAAAACATCTAGAAGCACACACGTAATGTATAGTCTTGTATAACATAAATAATCTATTCTCGCTACATAGTTTGGGGGTCCTCCACACACATGGCTCAAGAGGGGGACTCATCACCCTACTTGATACATTGTAATAGATATGGGAGAGGTTTATGTGAAAATATTGGTCACAACATACCCACAATCCCTATCTATGGTACCCCAATGAGAAGTGAAGACACACCAGAACTCTTTGTGTGATACATGATCCAATCCATCGAGTCAACTGTCGAAGCCGATCTGAGATAAATCACTTCCAAAAACAATTCATTCTTTATGAAGGTAGTTTGATCCTACATCTAACTCTCATAATAAATGTCAATGATAACACATTCATTCTCCTCTATTCCAATTAGAAACCCAAGATGTCATCTCAAAAGGACCTCCATTTCATAAGGGTCCCAAAACTATATATGTCTCATAAAACTGTCAATCTGTTTGAAATTTATGAATGTTTTTCTTTTTTTTGGCTCGGGTCAAATACGACCAGCCAGAACTGATGCGGCCCACCTATTGACATAACTAGGTCAAATATAACAGACCTAGTCAAGTCCAATCTAGTCAGTTTAGCTCAATGGGCTTAGACCATGGGCCTTCTAGAACAAGCCTGATGGGCCTGTTGGTCCTGAACGAGAGGCAGTTGGAGGGGCCTGGCCACACATGTCTTCCCCGTGGTGTGGGCTTGTTTGGTCCATGAGATGTGGCCCTCCCTGGCTGCATCACTTGTTGAAATACATTGTTGGCCCTGGCCATGAAACCAATACATCCATTAATTATCCACCCAAGTAATGTGACTACAGCCTCCTTTTATGGCCCCCTTGTCAACGCATGAGGCCCCCACTACGACAGGTTCACTTCGAACTGGTCCCAAATGGACCACGTACCACTACAGCTTCTATCCACCCTATCAGTGACCAGTCATATCGTACACAACCCTACATAGCCTATACTGTTGGGTCTATACTACCACTACTATCTGCCACCCCATCGATGTACTTTTACCGCATCGATATCCCAGTGTACTGGCTGTATTGTCCGCGTCTTACCCTCTCTATATGCCACCCAAACAGAGGATTACCTTCTGGTGCGGCATCGTGCCATCACGAACAGCCGCCTCACCTGAGCAATTCCATGATCATGTTTCACCATATCAATGTCGTAGTGGGGTCAAACATTTTATCTTATATCACTACACCATGGGTCCAAATGCAATGATCAGTCATTTACATAAGTGTTTCAAGGGTGAAGAATGCATGTAGAATGCAATATATTGAGGGGAGAGAGAGGGGCCAATGAATTAACAAAGACTGGATCACTACCATTTTCATGTTATCCTTTATTCTTTAATGTTATATGGTTTAACATAGATTTAAGAACTAATAATCATAGAGATATATATCCATTCTTAAAACCTTTAACAAATTATCCATCCTACAAGAACGATTGATCCGTCGAACAATATATTTATAGATTGGATCAAATTAATCATTGAATTAATTAAAGAGGGAATGAAAACAAATAAAAAAACCCAACATCAATTCAGTATTATTGTTGAGGGGAAATTGTCATTGTAACATTATCACGGGTAAAGATACTTCGAATCCTTGTTACATGAACCATGATTCTCTAATCTGTTAGTGTTTATTTGGGAGACATCAAATCGTTTCTACCAAGGATTTAGAAGGTTATATCGATAACCCCAAAATCCCTGAAAGTTGTGTATTAAAATGAAATGCATCATTGTATAATGAATGTAATATTTTTATTAAAATATTTTATTGATGTTTACGTCCAATAACTATCATTCACAACTGGCCCATGCAGAATGATGATAGGAATCACCTAAAGAAACCAACCCCTTATAAAATCAACGATGGTATCATATTTCCGATATGTGTTTACCATTTATTATATATTATGATATTAAAATATAAATAATTTTATTTAATAATTTTATTTAAGATAATGTGGTTTTTGGGTTTTTCTATATAAGACTTGAACTGACTAAAGGTAAGTCACACCTATGTAAAATCCATTACTCTGAGCACAATTGTACCCTCATATTTCTCATTGAGTAACCCATTTAAGAGTTATTTCACTTAAAAGTCTCTTGCACGTGATATTAAAACATAACATTTTTCTATAAACCATTCCAGACACATAGAGCCTCACAATCGCATTTCGTCTTTTTTCCTTGTCACAAAATATTCCCAAATAATTTGTTAAAATAAATTTGAGAAAATATGTTTCATTGTAGTTATGGGGTACATTGGACAAAGGCATATGTTACTTCATCCAAAACATTCATTATAAAATGAAATTTTATAATAATCACCTCCACCGACACTCTATGAGTAATAATATTTTAATATATTTATATGTTTTTTAATTATAATATTTTTTATCATTACTTTTTTATTTTCATTCATTTATACATTTCCTCTTTATATTTGGAAAATCTGGGATGATATTTCATGCTTTCATAAACTCATAGCTTGTGACTTAATCTTTCATGACACATTGATCCTTATGAACATTCTCGTACAAGTACTGGAAATCATTATTTCCCACAATCGTATTCATTATTCTTTAGAGATTAGATAATTATTTCTCATAATTTTTATATGTTGTATTATCATATTGAATATTTTTTATTTCATCCTCACATATTTACCTATTTTTTCAAGTGTTTTGGCTTTAAAAGGTAAGTTAATACTATTAAAAGAAACCACTCCACTTTTATTCATTGAATTAATATCATCTATGTAGATTCTAACATCATATTTCATAAGAGGTCCATTAAAATCATCAAGTGCATGATTATTAATCATTATAATCTCATCCACATATTTTATTTTCTATTACCACTAATTTGGAATGATATCTATAATCGTTTCTACATGGATTTCATCATCAAGAACTTTTTCAGTAATAGATTATAAACTATTAATAATTTTCATGAACATCTACTATATATTTGAAACTGATTACTTGGGGATAAAATCAAGGTCTTTATTGTCTATTCTAATGTCAACTCTCTCATTATCTAAAAATTTATATGTTAAGAAGTATAATACTTTATTCATTACCCATATATCGTTTACATATTCATAATGAGATATATAACTATAAATAATTCTTATCATAGAACATATCAAAGTATTAATTACACTTTAGTTTAACTAATATTATTTTTTTTGTTGATGTATAAATGCAATGAAATTTTTATCATGAACATTATATTATCCCATAATAATAATAAAAATTATAAACTGCAATGTGGATAAAAAGGTTTTCAACATAACTCTCCAACACACATAATCAGAAGCTTGGGAGATATGTTGACTATTTTGATTTATATTTTCTATGGAAACAAAATTTAGACCATCCATAATAAAAACAATATAATATATTTTCCACAGATAAATTTTACTATGATAATTTTTTGGAACAAAAATTTTATATAAAAACATTTAAGAACAAGTAGAAAACCGATGAAGTAAAAACACAAAATACATTAGAAGTAGAAAATTGATCTGATAAAATTTTTCAGATCACTAAGATAATATTATTATGAAAATACATAAAAGAGGGGGGGGGGGTTAATTGTTCTTTAATATTTGTAAATTATTTCAAATATTTAATTCAGAAATCCTCTTTATATATATTTATCATAAATGGACTCATTCTAGTAAACATTTTTACAAAATGAGATACAGAATATGTCTAATTATATCATAGTAAAAAATTTATATCATGATATATTTGATTAATCATTGAAGATAACTGAATAGGATTAAATATAATAAAAAATATGAGTATTGTGACCAAATTACCATTACATGAAATGGAATATTTACATTTAATTACATAAACAATACAATTGCTATTTCAAAGTATGAATAACATACCAACTATTATTAAAATAATAAACATCCATTAACTGTAAGTGTATGGTAGAAAATACCCTGAATAAAGGTTCCTACTATTTTATAATTATAGAAATGTCTTTATATCATTATCATCAAATACCTCAATATAACGATTACCATTAGCTCCATCTCACTATCCCCATAAGACATCGATTAGATGATCATTTCTGTTTTACTATCCCAGTATACCCTTGAACATATGAATTGGATTCAACATCATCCTATCCCAAAAATCCCTCAATATTAATAATGATTTGATGAAAGTTTCAATTTAATTTTTTTTAATAAATGAACCTTTCAATAATTCATTTAGAATAAAACTATCTAAAAAATTATGAAGACTAAGGACATGAACTTCAGAAAATTTATTCTTACAAAAAAGTATAGAGAATATATAAATCCAGCTCTAAAATGTTAAAATGAATCCTTATTTATGGGAGATTTACCAAAGGTCAAATTTATATATTTTCTTTCATGGACATGGACACCTAATACATGAAATCACATCATAACTGAATGTGAAACTCCATTTTGATTAACACCATTACAGTGATAAAGGTATTCCTTATGATAGAAACATGTACTTATATTCTAGTAATCATATTAAGTAAGTTTTATATAATTCCTTATCAATTTCAATACGATAATATTTTTTAGGGATATTATAATAAATCTGTAATAATATCAATATAATAGTAAATAATTATGTTAGTATGATAGACATACTTTAGTTTTTCTTCTAGTATTGATGAAGGTGACTATGATTTCCCAGAAACAAACTGCTTCAGATTTTGAAAATGAAGAATATAATGTTTAAATTCATAATATAATATAGTGTATTATATATATATTAAATTATAAATTTTTCAATAAACAAATTCTAATAATCATGGGACATAAAATTTTAGTTAACATGTTTTTTATAAGAGTGTTTGCTTTCCAAAACTAAGGGAAATAAAAAATTCTAAATAGATCTTTTGAGACATCATTAATATGAATAATAAATATGATGCAAATAATTTAATTATGATTATGAAATTTGAATTTAATATTGACCCTCACCCCTCTCAATCTTTGAGAAACATGAATTCTAAGAATGCATATGTGATGACTCCGACCACCTTAGTAAAATTATTATCATTTTCAATCAAAATTTTCATAAATTATCTCAAAATGGAAAATTATTGTTCACCTTGAAAAAAAATATCATTAAAAAACTTATATAATGGTTTTATGTTAAAATAAAATACACTTTAAATAAAATATTAAATTTAGTTAAAGTGTGTTCATGTTTGGGATGCTTTTTCCACAAACGTGAATAATGGTTTCCAATATTTGTATGGATGACTATGAAAAAATGAAAACTAAAATAATTATAATATATTAATAAAATAATGTCCATTATATGGTTATGTAAATATTTTATTAATTATATTTTATAATATTAAATTAACATCTTCATTAGCTATGATTACTAAGTTTATCCAACGCCCGTTCAAATAACATAGAAACACATGTGGAACTGTATAATAAATAAATTGAAAATGATTAAACATGATCTATGTTAAAAAAAATTATTGATTTATTTGGTTCCTAATAATATATCTAAAAAATGAATTTTATTTTATAGGATATTAAGAGATTTTTAGAATAAATCTTGATCAAGGCAAGGAATTTTGACTCTGTTTCACTTCATTAAGTCATAATTCATATGTATACACCAGTTCATATTCATGATGTGATTATTATTTATTATTTCGTTAAATATTAATTTATTGATTTTTTAAATAGTATTTTATGTTTAATTCCATGACGCCCATATTATGAGTATTTTTTACCCGGTACAAACATTCTCTTTATTCGGATGGAAAATAATTTTTTTCACAAACATTCCTCTTTAATCCACATAAATGGTGGGGTAATGTATCACCCTTTAATTCATTGGTTTGTTTATAATTATTTTATTATAAATCTATGGTATATTATAGGATTTATCCCATTACAATATATACATGATAGGATTTCTCCCAATACTATGACATACAAGAGTGTATTAAACTATAGATAATGAGGTACAATGGAGGATTTCGCTGAAGACTAAGGGGATAATTATGTATTTATCCAAATATTATGGATTCATGGGGGGATTTATGTACAAGAAAAAGGGTTATGCTACAGGTTTTATACCATGACGAATGGTACATGAGAGGATTCTCACAATCCAATAAAACTATCAGTATTTGTTTTTCTGTAATATTCATCCTCTTAGGGTTACATAGAATATCTCTTTTATTCATCATGTTATGTTATAATTTGAAGATGAATTTCATTCCCCTGAAATTTTATGATCTAATTATAATATACCAAACCCTGTGATCATGTTTTATGTGTGGAAATAATAAACATTAATTTATTATATTTAATGATGATTGTTTCCAACTAGTTATTTATATATAGCCAATAAAAAATAATAATGGAAAACATGGATCACTTAAATTCCTAAGGAAGTCGTATTTTATGAGGTAGAGATAATTATGACAAAATAAATAATAAAAAATCAATAAATATTTAATTGTTCATTTATCTCACACAACCTAACTTTTCTTTTTTTACTGAAAAAATCATTGTCATTCATATGAATTCTCATCAATATATAACACATTCAACTACATTCCTTAAAACAATGGTAAAAGGAAACATAATAAAGGCGTGATTAAATTATTAACAAGGGAAAATATATTAATTTAAAAATGAATTTCATCAATGAGAATAAGAAAATAATTAAGGGTATGAAGATACAATCAATGTGTTTGAGTGTAAAAGAAGAACAATTATACATATAAATATCATTATAATCAAACCTAAAATCATTGAAAACGAAAGAATAATTTGAATAAATAGTCATGTGCCATATTATATCAACCGCTTTAAGGATAATACTTTAAAACCCATAATAAGAAATTAATACCCTTTCTAGTAACTGGAAGGTTCATTTTCATTAAACATATTCAGTATCCCTTTACATGGAATAACTATATAGAAATACACCATTATTATCATAACTGAATACTTTGAATTACTATCTAGTATAAACCCGTGTATAAGTAGTAACAAGGTTGGCTAGTAATATCTAGACCACCCCATGGTATAACCTATAAGGGGATCACCTAGTGCAATCTGGCTAACCGAATCATCCAATATCATTTAAAACTTTTTATGCATCCAACGGTAGAATGAGGATGGAATCATAAATAAATATCCCCATTAGAGATTAATTAAAATCAAGGGTATTAAATAATTATGATTTTAAATACAATTAAAATATTATTTAAAAAATCATGAGAAAAACAACTTTTTGATTTTGATACTCACTTTTTAAAACGTAAAGAATTTTTAAAATCCTTTTCATTGAAAATAATTTTGATACACCACGAATTTCAATGTATTGAGAATTTTTTCTTAAAAAGAACAATTAAAATATCTAATGGAAGCTTCAAGTAAATTATTTTAATGCCTATGGGTTATTTCATACATTTCATAATTAAAATTAATATTCCATGGTAAACAGTTAGATAATTCATTGATAAGAAAATGCATAGAGGATTCCATTGAAAAAATATATTAATGGAAAATGGTTCAATTTTTAAAAATAAATTCCCTTAAAAATGTGGGAAAATATTTTAAAAATGTTTTTAGAGAACTTGGTTTTGGAAGATAATATAATTGTGAATGAATAAAGAAATTAAGTGGGATTTTCGTAAAAACACATTCTCAAGTATTTTATGTACTATTCATTTGAAAAATTGTATAATTATATGAAAATAAAATAAAAAATAATATTATAATATAATTTATTATTATTATTTATAGGTATACCATACGTTGTCAATATTGGAGACTTAATCTTAAATAATCCTAATAATAAATATGATTTTTATATCAAACTCTTACCATATTGGTAACATTGAATCCACGAATGGAAAACATTAAATAGAACCTAAAATGTCAAGAGAATGTATAAATTCATGATATTACATATAAAAGTGTATTTTTATGTTGGTATTAGTATAATATTGGATGATATCATAAAATTCATCTCAATAATGGAAAATAAAGATAAATATTCTTCATAGCATTGCATACATTGAAATAGTAAACCCCATGAAGGGGAGAAAAAAATGAATAATTAAATAAAAATATATATATATAGGGATAATAATAATAAAATAAATGTTTGGTATTTATATTCAACCTCTATGAAAAATTAGTGTTGAATATGGGATGTATCCCATAGAAATTAATTTGAGTTTAGAAAAAGACTTCACATGAGTCAGATTCGTCATGGTTGTTCATTATATTAATGAATAATAAACATATGCTAATTTCTTAAAATTATTTACAAAATTTAAAATTTTTATTATTACTTTTATTTCAATAATAAAAATTTAATATATATTAACTTAATAAATTTTGTTTGTGTAAGATTTCTTGAATATATTCGGTTCATGTTTCGTAAATGACATTGGTCAGTTGACTATTGTCATAATAGTCATTATCTAAAAACATTAAGTTTAATATTAATGATCAAATGACTATATTTTTACATAAATTATAATTTTAAAACTATTCATCAATTTTTTTTATGAAAAATGAACAAACATCACAATCATAGATAAGTAGGACATTCATACAAATAGGTAATATTTCTATGTTTCAATGATAATTATAAAAACTTCTAGTTAATATATTAACATTGAATAATTATACCTATAACATAAGTTATAGGATGTTATATTATATATTCTTATATATATCATTATTGTGAGGTAAATGGTGTAACTCTCTAAGAATCAATTGTAACATTCTTTTTAATTGATTCACTCGCTTATGATTACGCAACGCTGAGTTTGAGTGCACCGTGACTAGAAATTTTAAAAGGGGTTATGAATATTATTTATAAATATTTAAATTTATATATTCTATATAATTTGAATATTCATATCATGTGTTTCTTAGTTAAGAAAAAATAATAGATTCAATTTTTCCAATAAAAGATGTTTTTCAAGAAATTTCGTTTTTCCATCATTTAATGGTGAACCCTTTTTAAATACGATATTTGAAAATTTTATATATTAAATTTGGAAAAATAATCTTCTTCATTATAAGAGGGGAATAAAAATATAGTTTTAAAAAAAATATTGGTTTTTTTGATCACTTTCTTTTTTAAATGAATAGTGAAAAATAATACCTTTTAATTCAAAATTGATTATCATCTGATTTGTTTATATTTTAAGATTATAATTTTAATTTTTTATGTATAATTAGATTATTTTATTATAAATTAATGTGATTTAGTTCATTGGATTTATTTTCACATTAAAATTAGATATAAACACATGTCAATATTTTGATGTTTTTTACTCTTGAAAAGAATGTTTTGTCATTTTGTAAACAAGGATTAATTTTAAATTTATAATTAAAACATCAATGTTTATTATTTTATAAGAAGGTTCAAATATTTGGATTAATTGGGTCGAAATTATGTTAATAGGCTACATTTAATTTTTGGATATTATGAATAGAAAATTTAGTAATTTTTTTATTTTAATGGTAAGGGGTAAATTTGGTAATTAATAGTAAATATAATATTATAAAATTACCCAATCATGTTTAAAAATACAATCGGATGACTAAATAGTGGAATTATTATCTAATTTTTGAAATTTAGTCATGTAATGGACATATGTCCATGACAATGGAACAAATATCCTTAAAATTAATGAATGTGACAAAATTACAAACTTTTATTTCTTAAAAGTATAATAATTTTGATATAGATATATCCAAGAGATAATAATGATTATAAATTACCTCACAAAAACTATTAGAACTAAATACATCATGAAAATTTATTTATAATTTTTGGATATTAAATAATTACCAATACGGATGACACAATAATAATGCCGAAATTATTTTATTAATAGAAATATCAACTAAATGATATTAAAAATATTAAAATTAATATAATTTGTCATACATAATGACATAAAATAAATTTATAGATTACCTAGACATCAAAGTGACATATGTGAAGTATTTATTCGATGTTATGAAGATGGCATGATATTTTAAAAAATATACATATTGAATTGTATCCAAATTGGCTTAAAAGAATATAAAATAAAAATTATTTTATTAAATGATATAAAATACATAAAAATATAATTTTCATCATACTAACTTTAATTGAGTAAAATATTTCATTAAATATCCAATTGGGGTTCATTTTGCATTTTATTGTAAATATTATAGCCTTATAGTATAAAATGTCAAGTAGACAGTGTAAGGGTTAAACTGTTTAACTAAGGATTAAACCTAAAATATAAGTTTAGTTTTGTGGTCTATAAAATTATAAAAATCAGGGGTTGTATATATTTTTACCCATAATAATTTATCCTCTAAATAAATCACTTTGGAGCAATTTGAAACTGAAAATAAAGTGTTAATAAATTAATAGTATTGAAGTTTCCAAATGTGCCCCTTTCCATGACAAAATAATTTATCAATTGAAATTAAATTGTTATAAAACCGTCATATAACCAAACCAAATCAAAAAATATTGAACTACTATGTAATTTGTAATCGTTAAACATAATTTTGTCACTTATGTGTTTGAAATTCGAATATCTGACAAATAGTATTACAATGAGTAAGTTAATTCAAGTCTAATATAGGCAAATTAATTTTTGTTGAATAGTTACATTCCCTTATGAATATAAATTTTAACTTAATAATAGTTGTATACCCTAATTAATATTATCCATACCTATGATTTTATATAAATAAGATTCATGTGGAAGTATAATGTACCAATACTTTAGAATAAGTGAATGAATGTTTTAAAACTGGGTTTTTAATAAAAAAAATATTATTTTAACTAAATATTAAATTAATCCTATTTTGAAAATTATTCATAAAAAATGGATTTCATTTTTTTATTATAAACTTCAAAAAATGGTCTGGGTGAATATTTGGTATTTTTCTAAAATACTAAAAAAATTTAGTGAATAGTAAAATAAATTAATTTACTCTACAAATACATTATAATTCAAATCCACTATTCCTAACATCACATGTTATGTAGGCACCCAATTCACGAAATAACATGGATTTATTACTACTCTAGATCATGGAATACTCACTATTTCTTATCTTCTGATGAAATTATAAATTAATGATTATAATATTATGAAAACCCTCATCTCATACACTATAAATACCACCCATTCATACCTCTTCTCTTCACTCTAATCAATCCTTGTGCCTTGAAAATATTCCACCCAAAATACTTCTCATTCTACTTCCCCACTTCCAACAAAACCTAGTCCCTTCAAAATACCAAACCCTCTCCCGTTAAGAAGATTTCAAGGAAGGTTGATTCAAGTGGTAATATTCCGATTCTATTTTCTTACATATTTAAGTTCATGTTATCTATTTTCCTTCCTAAACTATACTAATACAAATGGTATGAAGAATCTAGTACCATACATGTACTATAATTTTTTTTATGGTAATGGGATATTTCTTTATCATATCTCCTTTCCTGAACTATTATTTGAATGAAATGAAAACACCATTTGAGATTTGTTAATCTAGATCATTCAAGAACAACAGTTTATCAATTTCTCTCAGCATCATTAATTATTGTCATGAAATCATTTGTGATATGGATGAACCATTTTGTTATATATATATATATATATCCTAGTTATGTTTTTTAATAATTTCCTAAAAATTGTATTATGTTATAAAAAACATGTTCATTATAATCCAAACCCACCGATTATCAAAACTGGTTGTACTAAGGTTTAATATAACAATTCAACTTCACTCCAGGTAACCAAATTAAATTTTCAACAATTAAACAACATGAATGATCACTGATATCATATATCATCAATTATATACAACCATTATAATCGTACATGTTTATCCGAACATGAATATAAGTGAACCGGTCATTAAAATCAAGTAACCTAACACACCCAAACAATTAAATTGAACCTTATAAACAATCAAAAATAGTTCTTGAATGAACTAAAACGAGTTATAATAAATCAATTACATTTAGAATAGGTTCTTTAGTAATTAACTAATAATCCTTATTTTGTCAATTTAGTTTATTAATAACAAGTGTTGAATACCACCAAACATAAGGTAAGGGATCCTCTCCATTTCACACTTAATCATGATTATTCTCTATGTTATGCATATTCATGTGTATTACCAAATGAGGAGGTATGATTTCTCACCTCCCCCATATTTACCTTATCATGTATAATTTATTGTAAACCTATTTTCTCTCTCATAAATCTCTCTTAGGTACACTAGATACCATGTTAATAATCCATATTAAATTCTATGTAAACCTCCTTTGTTCCTTCGGGTTGCCTTATCATTCTTTATAAAAAAATATAGATATATTGTCTATTTATGTGCATATTATATTTTTTTTGTGGTTTCAAAAAATTCATTTATCAAGACCCTTTCATCACTCTCTCTTTTGGATATACGTGTTTATAAAATATTCTCTCTTCATTACTTTTCGAAAAGCAATTTTTTTTTATTAGAACTTCATGGATTCTTACCCAATTACATTTTCATTCTATCGTCAGTTTCAGCCACCACTATCATTATAAAATAAGTATTTTTATTATGGAAAAAAATTCTTTTTCAACTTCTGGTTTTATATATAATATTTTCCACTTTTCAATTTTAAATGATCTATATTATTTTCCATAAAACCACAGAAGAATGTTTTAATACTGAAATTTCTCAATTACATTTCATATATGTTTTCATTTCTACTTGGCTTCACCATCCATTATATTTTCCTATTTTACCTCACTAATGTCTATGTATGATATAATTATTTTCTTCATGGACACTTACACGATACACCCATTTTTCTTGACTTATGGGATGATTGTGGTACCGAATTTTTTCCTTGGGTAACCCCTTTGTTTAAGTATCATTGATTAAGTATTATAATTTATGTGGAAAATATTCATGAAATGTAAAATAGGTGCACCCAGATATAACTCCAATTTATTAGGTAATGTTATGACTAATGATATGCTATGTGCAATGGTCATGGTGGTTATCCTCGGCTTGTGATACTACGAGAAATGAGATTAGTTTTTAGCCTTGACCCGTACTATATTGGGAAATATTATTGGTGATTATCCTTGACTCTTACAAAATACATGTTTTATATTTCAACCACATTTCTATGATTCCATGTTTAAATAATCCCATGTTTATATTTTATTATTCCATATGATAATGCCTATTTATGTCATCATGTCATTTCTTCTATACCATGTTTTAATGCTTTGTTCTCATGGTTATTATATTACTCGGCTATAAATCATCCTTTTTTTATTATCCCAAGGTTTTCCTATAAATATTTATGAGAATAATGGAATATAAAAGATAATTGTCTAGGTCAAATAAATGGTAATTTTCTTATTTTATTATGTACCTAGTCTTCAATGAAAATAGACTTTATGATCCTTGGTTTTTACTCTGATGTATAGTTTTGCTTAATATCAAGTAATGTTATCTGAAAAGGCTATGGTATCTATAGTTGGAATCATAGGATGGTCTAGTTATTGTTGGATATTAGTAATAGAGAACCTTAAGGATGAGATGATTTAAATGAAAACATCCATAAATTTTGGTAAGTATAGAGTAATTGTTTTATCATGAAATTAAATCCCAATCTGGATACAAATAGGTAGAGGCAGTTCGGGCAAAGATGTACCTAGGAGTGAAAACTCGGAAAAAGAGTTTTAGGATAGTCTTGGGGTATCTTGGTACATGATAATGGGCCATGATGAACTTTTGGTATTAAAACTCTTCAAGGATATTATTTGGTAAATTCACGAGCATAGTAAAAACCATTATTAAGGGGGAAAATTCCCAAAAGAATATATGTTCAGAAATTGATTGAGGATAACCAAAATTTAAACCTACGGTATCACAAGTTAGGATATACTTATCATCTATAAGTTTATCATTTTATGTCCAAATTTTTCATCTTAATGTTAATAAACTAAGTATTAAAGACCTCTAATTGTATGTTTATTTTCTTAGTTAATGGAATGAAATAGAAAAACCCATTCCAACAACCAATTTATAAGAAATGTGAATATTTCCATAAAGATATGTCGGATATGAAGTAAACGGGTGCCTAAAACATTGTGAAATTATATGCTCAATTGGTTTAGGTAATTAATAATAACTTGAATTATGTGGAACACCCTCCTCCTCGAAGTAATGATCACATTTCCTTATAATATATCATGCAGAAAAGGCCTCCCATGTGTAGTGGATCTTCTGATCCGCTCCTCATGAAAAAATGGATTAACTCCATTTAAAAGATATTCTTCATCCTCCATTGTTAATAAGAATTGAATGTTGTACTATAGGTATATTGTTTTGATGGGGAAATTAATCACTGGTTGAAAATGATCCAGAATACAATGTCCCAAGTGGAATTTTATTCCATATATTGGATGGAATTCAACAGAATGATTTGAAATAAAATATTTTTCTAGAACCCTTTGTATCATGATAGAAAGAGAGTTCCACAGACTCATGAAGATGAATATGATTCCATCAAGTTGTATGAAGCAAACATTAGGAGGCTTACAATGTATGAATATAGATTTGTAATTAACAATGAAAGAAAGTTGGATCACTTATTAAGTGGATTAATGTTGAGTCTATGAAAATAGTTGGAGATTTGAGACATTGACAGTTATGAGGAGATTTTCCATTTTTCCTTAAAGGTTGAAATGGATATTGGAGACTTTCAATGGTCTCATGGGATGAGTGAAATAATGTTGAATGTGGATAACAACATGGGTGGTTCGATAAAAAAAATCCAATTATAGAAAGAATTATGACTTATCCCCATGTAAAAGTTGTGGGATGAAGAATCCTAGGAACTATTTGAAGGGAACCATGAATTTCATGAAATGTGGAATTTTTTTCATCTAGCTAAAAACATCCAATGAGATATGATGAATTCCACTAATGCAGAAGAAGAAAGGAACTATCAGATCTACACTTAGCCTATAATGTACTATTACAACTTCTATGAGAATGGGAGTTATGCAAAGAATTCCCTAAAGCCATGGGTTGTCAGAGGAAAAAAATAACAACCACCAAGGAATTACAGAAGGGATTATGCTATCATGACTTGTGAGGTGGATCCATAAAACAATATGCAGATACCTATCCAAGTTATTAATTCAATAATATCGAACAAAATATTTGATTCTGGTTCTACACATTCTTTTTTATTTAGAAAAATTTGTATATATATTAAAACACCACCTTAAAATTTGGAGGAAATGTTATCTCTGAGAATAGTGAATGGGTAAATGATTGCATCCAGGGTTTGTAACACCTCCCTTGTAAATGTTTGTCGAATGAACCTCCCAAAAAATCTCATTAAACATCCTTTATTAATGTTTGATGATATCTTGGGAAGGGGTTGGCTATCTTTATAAAAATCCAACATCAGTTATATGGAAATGGGATCAAAAATCCCATCTAGAAGCATCCTATAATTCATTACAAGTGTAAGTAGAAATAAGGATCCATATTATCATTATATTAAGTGTGGATATTAATTCTTTATGAGATATCATGTCTAACAAAAATGATTTGGAAACAAGATAAAATCATGATGGAAGATGTCGCATTATGAGGGATTACACTGATGTATTCCCTGAAGTGTTTCCTAGTCTTCCTCCTAATCGAGAGGTAGAGTTCTCAATTGAACATAATCCTGGATCTCTTTCAATATCTAAAAACCTATAGAATGGCCACCGTAGAGCTATAAGTGATGAAGAAGCGGTTACAGGATAATCTGGAGAAGGGTTTCATATGCCCGAGTGCTTCACCATGGGGTGTTTCATTCCTCTTCTCCAAGAAAAAGGATGGATCAATTCACCTATCTATTGATTATCATGAGATCAATAAAATCACAATAAATAACAAATATCCCCTTCTATATATAGATGACTTGTTCGATCAGTTTCATGTTGCCAATTATTTTTCTATGGAGGACCTTCAGTCGGGATATCATCAACTAAATTTTGGGAAGGATGATATTACCATGACTACCTTTCAAATGTGGTATGGAAAATATGAGTTCGTAGTGTTCCCTTTAGACTCACTAATTCTCCAACAATTTTCATGGATTTATTGAATAGGATCTTTAGATATAACCTCAACAAATTGGTGGTAGTCTTTATTGATGATATTCTGATATATTCCAATAGTAAGGAGGAACAAGAGGAGTATTTGAATAAAATGTAAAATACTTTCCGAAGGAAGAAGGTGTATCAAAAGTACAATAAATGTGAGTTCTGTATGGAGTAAGTATCATTCTTGGGGCATGTTATCACCAGTATAGTGATATCTATGGACCTTTCGAAAACAAAATCATTTAAAGTGTGGCCTATATTAACATCTATAATGTATATTCACAAAATTTTGGGTCTAGCTTTGTGTTATCAATGATTACTGATGAACATTTATGATTTTCAATCCCAATGAACAAAATGAAATTGAAAAGAGTATTCTTTGTCTCGACTCCGGAACGTGAAGATTGTTTCAAGGAGTTAAAAAGGAGGCTTATCACTATGCTGGTACTCAGACACCCAACATGGGTAGAACACATTGTGGTGTAAAATGATGATTCACAGAAGGTATTATGTTGTGTGATAATTAAAATTGATAAAGTTATATCCTACGCCTCATGTTAGTTGAAAATTGTGAAGCAAAACTATCCTATGCGTGATCTGGAGTGGGTGGATGTGATCTTTGCAATGAAAATCTTGCAGTACTATATCTATGGGGAGATGTGTGAGATATGTACTGACCACAAGTGTCTAAAAATATATATTCAAACAAAAGGAGATTAATATATACCAATGAATATGTATGGTTCTCATTAAGGATTATGACTACCCAATCTACTACCATCCTGGTAAGGCAAACAAGGTGGCAGATTATCTAAGTAGAGTGGATCATGAAATTTTATGAATGGTGTGAATTGAAAAGGATCTGATATTCATAGTTTTTCAGAGGATTGACATGGGATTTATTAAGGGAGTAACATCATCAATCCTCTCTCAAATTATGTCTCAGCCATCTCTCACAAACAATATAATGGATTCTCAATGAAAAGACGTGGATGTTCAAAAAAGGGTGGAAGCTATCAGAAAGGGGAATCCACTAATTTCATGATTGATGAGAAAGGATTTGTAAGATTTGTTCCACAATTATCTTGACCATTTGATCCAGAGATAAAGAATAATATTTTGAATGACACACAAATATCATCCTTCTCTATTCACGTAACGATCACAAAGATGTATCGAGGTCTCTGAGAAAACTCTTGGTGGGAAAATATTTAAATGAAGATGGCCAAATATACATCATAGTGCATAGTATTTCATCAAGTGAGGGCTAAGAAGAAATGGTATAAGGGGATTATGAAACAACAACCCATAACAACATGGATATGGGAGAGCATTACCATGGACTTTGTCATTGGACATCCTTGGACATCCATAAGAAACAATTCCATATGGGGCATTGTGGATCGTCTTACAATGAAAGGTCACATTATCGCATTTCAATTGGACTTCTCATTGGATCAAAATTCATGGATATAAATGAATTAAGTGTTACAGATGAATGGTGTATCACTATCTATTGTATCCGACCGTGATCCTAGATTCACCTTGATGTTCTAGAAAAGTTTCCAACATTCTCAAAGCACTTAACTGAACATCAGTATAGCCTATCATCCCCACATTTATTTCCAATCTATGTGAACCATTCAGACACTGCAATATACATTGTGGGCATGATCTATGCAATTTAAAGGAGGATGGTATGAACATCTTCTACATGGTAGAATTCACTAACAAAAATAGTTTACACTTGAGCATTTTAATGGCACTCTATGAAGCCCTTTATGTGAAACGGTTCAGAACACCAGTGTGTTGGGATGAATTTGTTGAGTGTAAGCCTCTATGACTTGAAATGGTTGATGAAATGGTGGATAAGGTGAAAACCATTCAACATCATATCAAGTAATCCCACAGTCGACATAAGAGTTATGTAGAAAATTGTTGACGATAGATTGATTCCAATGTTGGAAACATGGTTTTTCTCTGTATATCTCCATGGAATAAGGTCATGGGATTTGGGAACAAATAAATGAAAAGTCCCAGGTATATTGCCCCCCTAGAGATCATTTATCAAGTCAAAGCTATAGACTATCGACTAGATGTTCCACCTACCAAGATAAAAGTACTTTATGTCATTCATTTATCCCTATTAATGAAGTACATACCAGACCCATCACATTTACTCTTTTTATTGGTGGTACAGTTGGAGGATGATCCTTCATACGAGGAGTAGTGAGTGAAGAACATAGATCATATAGATACAGTTCAATGTAACAACACTACTGACATGGTCAATGTACTATGGCGGAACCACATGTACGAAGAGACAACATGGGAACTGGAGGAGGCAATAAAGTAAAAGTACGTGCACATGTTTATGAATTAGAATATAAAGTGAAATATTGTTGGAACAATTTCATAAGGGAGAATAATGTAATGACCAAATGTTTAATTAATGTAAATTCCATATAAAAATGTCAAATATCCACATTAAATCATAACATAACTGACTACATAGTGCTTTGTTACCTTTAAACATAATTGTTTTAGTTATGTGTTTGGAATTTCAAAAATATAACATACACTGTTGGGATTAGTATGTTATTTGGAGTCTAATATGACCAACATAATTAATGGTGAATAATAATATACCCTTATGAATAGTAATGTTACTCTTATGAATTGTGATATAATATAATGGACCAAACCCTCATGATCCATCCCTTTGCCAAATTCTAGGATCCTAAGGGGTCGATCCTCATTCGGTGCGACCGAGCGGCGTGACTGATCGGTGCGACCGACCGATTGGTGTGACCGATTGGTTTTATCCAGCCTTGTCAATTTTACCTTCTACAGTTTTTCCCGTAACACATTATTAAGGAATTTTGGCCTTTTAAAAAGATTCAAGGCCGTTTTAACCCATAATTAATACCTAAAAGTCTTGAAAAACCTCCCTACTAAATAACAATTAATTCAGTCGTGTGTAACCACCCAGCCGCGTGGGAAACCACGATCAGACTTTCCAGGCATTCAAAATTCCAATATCCCGTAACAACGAGATCTTTTCTATATATCGCAAGGGGGGTCCTTTTTCCTCTTCTTCCTTTGATTAGCTTTGTTCTTCCCCTGGTGCGCCTAGATCCCCTTCTTCTCGTGGCTTGTGGTGCGCCTCTGCTAGATCTTTCCGCTCACCGTTGGAGTCCCCGACGTCCCTTCCCTACATGTCGCGCATCCACTGTTACTGGTGCGTGATCAGGTAGGGTTTTCCTTCGCCTCTCCTTTCTGTGTATCATGCTGGGTGGGTATGCTTTTTCCTATTTGGGAATTGAATAAACCAAATTTAATGAAGATAATGAATGGACTTTAAAGAATGCGGGGGGGGGGATCGATGTTCGTCTGTACTCTTTTGATTTATTTTTTTATATGTGTTATGAATTGTGCAGGCCTATGCACACAGAAAATCATGGTCATTGGTGGTATTTCCATGCTCACTGATGAACCATGTCTTATGTGATAATTAAATGACCTACATGGAATTTGGTTAATCACTTAAACAAAACTGGTTAAATGTATGTTCAGTAAAACAAGAATCCCTGTGTGATCACCCCGAATAATAAATAGAGAAATGGACCTTATGAATGATGTGTTGAACCTAGATGTTTCTCTGCTCTGTTTTGGCAGCGTGTGTGTTGTTCTGTTTTTTTCCTATGGGCGATATGGGTGAGGATGGGATCCTCCGATATGGCACTATTTCTGGTTTTGAATCTGGGGTTGTGGTTTCTCTACTTATATCATAAATTGGAGTGGAATCCATTATTTTTGGGAAAATTGTTGGTGCCTGGTTTTTGGGGACATGGGGCTATGTCTTGGGGTTTTCTTTGGTTCCAGTACTTCGAGGGATATCACATATCCCTTTGTTGATGTGACTTTTCAAGAAAACCGAGTGTGGACGCTTAAATTATTGTTTGGTTGTCTCTTTCCTTTTGGCTTGTGGTTATGCCTATTAGTTTCCCAGTAGTGAATAATTCACCCTAATGGGATCACATGAACGTGGAAACAAGAATGTTTTTGTGGGGAATTAGTTTGGGAATGAGCGATGACTTGGCCACAAGTGACGTGATTTATTTTGTGTATGAAAAGTATCAAGGGTGATTGTGCATAGGTTTTAGAACCCCTAGGTAGGGATGAGTTTCTTTTACCTATAAATATATCTGTAGCTTTTAGGTTTCTTATTTTCACCCCACCCATGTTGTGCACTTAGTTCCGAACACCCCATTTCATGGGGAGGGTGTTTTCCCCAACACTCATATGAGTGGATAGTTATTAGCTCCTTTTCTGCTCCCTTTAATGAATAGACCAAGACTCTTCAGGCAGGCTGTGATGGCCTGAGGTCCATTATTAGCCCAGGAATCTTCGGGCGGGGTAGATGTGGTGGCTGGCCCACCTGTCTTTGGGCAGGTTGTTTCCCAAGTGTCTTTGGGATGAGGCCTAGGTGTTTTTGGGCGTGGAAGTAGTTGTTTTGGCCTAGTTGTGTGTGGGAAGGGTTTGGCAGTGGGATTGTGGTGAGGTTCTGTCCTAGGTGTGTGAGGGCAGGGTATAGCAGTGGGACTGCATCGAGAATGGAAGGATTAGTTCGATGTGTAGGATGTCTTCAATAACCAGTGGGAAAGTGGCGTGGGGTACCCAAATATCGATGTGGTATTACTATACATTACTTGCCTTTTTTATTTGGGGAGTGTGCCTTGGTGAGACATGGGTGGATAGTTTTTCCTTTCTCGGTGCTTTGGTTTTCTTTTCTAACAGGGAATTAGGATGCCTCTCCACTTGTGCACAAGAGTCTTTGGTTTTCCCTATTGAGTGTACTTTTATGCTCACCCTACGTATATAAAACGGTTTTCAGGCTTCCAGGATGACATCAGGAATCATGTGGGACCGTACTAGCTCGGACTTTGGGGAAGTTGTTGTTGTCGTTTTCCCTTTCTTGGTACTTTACCTTTGTAGTTTTTTGGCTTGTATCCCTTAATTTTGAACATGCATATGGGAATGGTTTACTTTTGCCATTATCTTTACTTTCATCTTGGTTGTTGTTGGGATTTTTATCTTATCTATCGATCCTATTAAAATAAAAAGCCTAATTCATTCCATATTGTGTGTGATTATATACCCTTGGTGCTAGTCGCCAATCTAGGACCTATTGAAGGTGGTTCTCGGGAGGGGTCATTACCTCTCCTTCAACATAAAGAAGGAATGGTCTGTCAATCTGATGTCCCTTCCCTCCCTTTGGTGAAGGCGGGTCGTGACAGAATGGTATCAATGGAGAGGTAGAGAGATAGGATGGAGTCTGGAGTTTGGAACAGTGAGGATTGTATTCGATGGTAGGGAAACATTGTTAAGTGGTCTTGGAGTGTGAATTAGGCTAGGGAAGACCAACTAGGAAACGGGATTTTAGGGGCCCCCGTAATCTGATGCAAGGACGTTGGACCTTCCAAAAGACCAAGTAAGGCTACACTGATTGCAGGGTAAAGACACTAGGAAAATAACATTCATCATAATGACTTGTGTTCTTAGGTTTCATGGCTGTCTTGGGGATTTAAAATAAATAAGGGAGTCTAGGAAAATTTGAGAACAATATACTACACTACTCGGGCTTAGGAATTCTTGTTTACTTTGTATCTATGGCACCTGAGAGGTGACCATGAGTA
The DNA here is from genome assembly GCA_963277665.1 of Viscum album. Lineage (NCBI taxonomy): Eukaryota > Viridiplantae > Streptophyta > Magnoliopsida > Santalales > Viscaceae > Viscum > Viscum album. The sequence continues at coordinate 468,068,481 of OY728123.1, read as the reverse complement.
GTGCGGGTGATCGAGGCCTAGGAGGTCAACTTGGATGATCGACAGAGGATCAACCGAGAGGAGGAGGATGATCAGTGGAAGAATATGCTTCGAGCCTTTCAATGACAGACCCTCGGGAAGTATGAGGGAAACACCCCGGATATGGAGACAGATAGCTAGCTCGAAGAACTAGTGATCACTTTCAGCCTGATTCGGGATCCTATGGAGTATTGGGTTCCTCTGGCTTTGAGCCAGATGTGGGGAGCGTAACGTCAGTGGTGGACACATTATCTTGGAGAGAATAGGGAAGCTCAGGTCGCGTGGGCTGACTTTGAGAAGGATTTCTGGGCAGAATTCTTCCCTTCCACGATGAAGGCCGAGAAGAGGCAGGATCTACTCTCCCTCCATCAGGGGAGTATGTCAGTGGAGAGTTGGGTATCAAGTTCAAGGATCTCCTTCGTTTTTCTACGAACCTCTTTCCGGATGAGGAGTCCTGGGAGAGTCGTTTAGAGGAGGTGCTCCGACCTTCCCTCCAGTATGTCATTACTCCCTTCACACTACTGACATTATTAGTGGTGCAGAAGAAGGATTAAGTGGTGGATAGGTTGCACATGGATGGAGGTTTATCACGAGAGAGGATTAAGCTAGGCCTGTCAAAGGGAAAGGTCGTCAGCACTAGACCTCCAGCATCGGGACCCTCTAGCTTCTGACCAGCAAGGAGAAGGCCTCAGTAGTTCCAGATCCTTTCCCCTGGCCCTCGCCCATTCCCTTCTGGCCTAGGGCCAAGATTCTTTATCTGCGGGAGCCACATGCACCTTAGGAACCAGTTCCCTAATATTGTGGAGTATGGCAGTAGTGGGCAGGCCCAGCACCCACCTCAGCAGCAGAAGCTTCCAGCTAGGCCCTTTCAGTCGCAAAAATAGGTGAACCAAGCCCCCGCTCTTCAGAGGGTAGATGTCGCAAGAGGAGGACTCCCCCAGGGTGCTACTCAGGGACCTCTACCAGGGCATGGTCGGGGAGGTTGTTGACATCCGAGAGGCAGAGAAGCTGGGTGCGAGAAGTTGCACACCGCAGAGGCAGCAGTTCCATCGGGACCGGAGGTCGTTCAAGGTATGATCAGTTTGTTCAGTACCATTTCTTACGTCTTGTTCGATACAAGAGCTTTGCACTCCTTTGTTACACCCAGTATGGCCCGTGCATTGGGTCTTGATGTCGAGATACTTCCAGTTCCCATGGTGCTGAGCACACTAGTCATAGGTTAGACCGACTTGATATATGTTTTTCAAGGATGCAGACTGAATATAGGGCCACATCAGTCAGTTAAGGACCTCCTGCTATTGCAGATACAACCACATGATGTCATCCGAGGCATTGACTGATAGTTCTCTATATGTTCCGTCATCGACTCCTTCCGAGGAATGGTTGTGCTTTCAAACTTAGGCAGCCGACGTGTTACTTTCAACGGGGAGTGGGGTGGCCAGAAGGGAAGCAGGCAAGAGGAACCCCTCCTCTCCTTGTTATCTGAGATATCAGTGGTGTCAGCAGATTCGTAAATGGTGGAGGTACCAGGGATCGTCAGTGAGTTTATGGACGTCTTCCCTGAGGAGGTGACTACTCTACCCCCTCAACGTGATGTCGATTTTGGGATAGACTTGCATCCTGGTGCTCTATTGATTTAGATGGATCCCTACCAGATGGAACAGTCAGAGCTACGGGATTTGAGGATTCAGATTGAAGATCTGATGAAGAAGGGTTTTGTTCGACCGAGTGCTTCACTATGGGGTGCTCTATTCTTGTTCACAAAGAAGGAAGTCAGTGGTCTCAAGCTGTGAATATACTACAGGAGACTGAATCAGGTAACGGTCAAGAATCGCCATACTCTTCCAAGGATAGAGGATCTAATTTCTTAGTTGAAGGGGGCGGGATGGTTCTCGAAGATCGACATGCGGTCTGGATATCACCAGTTTTGGGTGAAGGTGGGAGACATTTAGAAGACGGCCGTCAGGTGCAGATATGGGCACATCGAGTTTGTGGTCATGTCGTTCAGTGTTACAAATTCCCCAACTTTGTTCATGGGGGTTATGAACTCTGTCTTCTGGGAGTATCTGGATCATTTTGTAGTAGCGTTTCATCGATGACATCCTAATATATTCAATATCAGAGGAGGATCACGCTGAGCACCTGAGGACGGTTTTGGAGGTCCTCCGACAACACAAAGTCTTTGGGAAGTTGGTGAAGTGCATGTTTGGGATGCGAGAAGTGCACTTCCTTGGGCACAGAGTGTCCAAGAAGGGAGTAGCAGTAGACCCATCAAAGGTTGAGGCGGTTTTTTCTTGGGAAGCACCCAAGAAAGTGGATGAGGTTCGTAGTTTCCTTGGGCTGGCTGGTTACTATCGGAGGTTCGTACCCAACTTCTCCCGAGTTGCAGCACCATTGACAGCCTTGACCAAAAAGGACCAGGATTTCGTGTGGAGTGAGAAGTGTGAGGCATCCTTTGACTATCTAAAGGAGAAGTTGGTTAGTGCCCCAGTGCTAAGGTTGCCAGAAGAAGGGGCAGCATCTAAAGTATTCTGTGATGCTTCAGGGAAGGGCCTCGGATGTGTGTGGATGAAATGACAAACAGTGATCTCCAATGGGTCTAGATAGCTACATCCACACGAGTGTAATTATGCCACCCACAATCTGGAGCTCGCAGAGGTCGTTTTTGCACTAAAGTTGTGGCGGCACAATATCATCGAAGAGAATTTTGTGGTCTTCACGGATCACCAAAGCTTGACGTATATCTTCTCTCTGTGGGACCAGAATATACAACAGCGAAGGCGGATGGAGTTATTCCAGGATTAAAATTTTTATATTTCCTACACCTCAGGGAAGGGAAATGTGGTGGCTGATTCATTGAGCATGAAGTCACAAAGGGATACGGTCCGAGAGTCGGTGGATGATTAGAGGGCGATGGAGGAGTTGGCTGCCCTGCACCTGGATGCTAGGATGGAAGGTGGTAGAGGTTTCTTGTATCAGATGATAGAATAGTCTTCTCGGTTATGTCAGGTGGAGGAGTCTCAGTGGGGAGACCCAGAGAGTGAAGTGATGCGTGACAGGGTTAGTGAAGGCAATGCTCCGGAAGGGTGGAAAGAAGATGGTCAAAATCGGATGCTATTCCAAGGTAAGTTGTTCATTCCGGAGGTGATGCATGAGAGATTCCTTGGTGAGTTCCAAATCTCACCCCAGGTGGTGCACCCAGGAGTTTCCAAGATGTGCCAGGGTTTGAGGAGACAGTTTTAGTGGACCGGGGTAATGCGGGCGGTTTCAGAGTTTTTGGCCAAGTGCCCAGTGTGTTGGTAGGTGAAGGATGAACAACGTGTTCCAGGTAGTTTGTTGCATCCTTTATATGCCCCCGAGTGGAAGTGGGACGTCATCTTGATGGATATCGTCACAGGGGTACCCAAGGTTCAAGGAAGGTGTGACGCCATCTGGGTAGCAGTGGACTGGTTGATGAAATCGGCTCACTTTCTGTTAATCAAGGAATCGAGTGCAGTGGATGCTCTAGAACATAGGTATGGGGACGAGGTGGTGCGGTTTCATGGGGTTCGAAGGTCCATAGTATCGGGTAGGGATGCATGATTTAACTCACAAGTCTGGAAGGGTTTTCAGCATTCTTTGTGCACCCAGATGTGCCTTAGCACTGCCTTCCACCCCCAGACAGATGGGCAGACATAGCGCACCATCCAAACAATGGAAGACATGCTACGACCATGCATCCTAGACTTTGGGGGATCATGGGAGCAACACTTTCCTCTGGTAGACTTTGCCTACAACAATAGCTACCACTCTACCATTGTCTTGGCTCTGTTAGAAGCTTTGAACGGGAGGCTGTGTCGCTCACCCGTGTGCTGGACAGAAGTTGTAGAGGCAAGTGTTCCTGGCCCATAGGCGGCACAGAGCACAACGGATAAGGTTCATCTTATACAAGAGAGGATGAAGGCAGCTCAGGACCGGTAGAAGTCATATGTGGATGATAGGAGAAAGCCCTTGGAGTTCGAGGTCGGGGTCCACCTGTTCCTGAAGGTCTCCCATCAGTGTGGGCAGCAGAGGTTTGGCAGGGGAAGTAAGCTCTCTCCCAGGTTCGTCGGACCCTTCGAGGTGTTGCACCGGGTCGGCGAGGTGGCTTATCAACTGGCGTTGACACCACACCTACAAAGGGTGCATGATGTCTTCCATGTGTCCCAGCTTCATTGCTATCTGCATGTGGATTCTCACATCCTTAACTTGGGAGAGCTAGATATCGAAGACGATGCAACCTTCGTGGAATGACCAGTGATGATCGAGGGTCGTGAGGAGAATGTGCTTCATAGATGAACCATCCTGTTCGTTCGCGTGTTATGGAGGCATGGTGGGCTTGAAGAGATTACCTGTGAGATGGAAGCATAGATTTGTGCCCTGTACCCAGAGTTGTTTTGAGTTTTATCCGGTTTTGTCAGTAACTGTTTTCTATGTAATGCTTTGCCTTGTTGATTATGGGATGTGCAGTTTCCTTTCTCTGTGAATGTGTGTGAATTGTCCTAAAGGATGGGGAGGGGAGGACCGGATTCCTAGTTAGGACACATTAAAGTTGATGCTCCTAAACCCGTGTGGACTAGTCAGTGCCGCCCAAAGCGGATACAATCATAACACGGACAAAGGGAAACCCCTCTCCCACATGGCCGGACGGTTTATTCTTTTGATTTTCATGGTCGCACGGGTAAAGGAGCGGAAGGACGTCTGTGATGGTTCAGGAGATAAGATGTTTGTGTGTCAGAGAGGTTCACTCCTGAAAGGAATCTTCTGGGGTGGTTGTTCGGACCCCCCTGTTTCCTTCGAATCTGGTTCTGGATTCTCGAGGGAGATAATATTTTGAGAGGTATCTGATGTAATGGCCCAGACCCTCATGATCCATCCCTTTTACAAATTCTAGGATCCTAAGGGGTCACCCCTCATTCAGCGCGACTGACTGATCAGTGCGATCGATCGATTTTATCCCTCCTTGTCAGGTATTCCATCTACAGTTTTTCCCATAAGGCCTGTTTTAGTACTTTTGACATTTTAAGGCATTTCAAGGCCATTTAAACCCGTAATTAAAATATAAAAATACCGATAAACCTTTCTACTAAAAAAATTAATTCAGTCATGTGTAACCACCCAACCGCATGGGAAACTACGATCAGACTTTCTAGGCGTTCAAAATTCCCATATTTCGTAACAATGGGATCTTATATATATATCGCATGGGAAGTCATTTTTCCCCTTCTTCCTTTGACCGACTTTGTTCTTCCCCTGGTTCGCTTAGATCCCCTCCTTCCCGTGGCTTGTGGTGCGCCTCTGCTGAAGCTTTCCGCTCACCCTTGGAGTCCCCGACGTCCCTTCCCTGCAAGTCATGCATCCCCTGTTCCGGGCACGTGATCAGTTAGGGTTTTCATTCGCCTATCCTTTTTGTGTATCATGAGGGGTGTGTAAAATTTTTCATATGTGGGAATTGACTAAACCAAACATAATGAAGATAATGAATGAACTTTAAATAATGAAGGGGGGTGGGTGTGATCGATGTTCTGCTGTACTCTTTTGTTTTATTTTTTTATATGTGTTCTGAATTGTGTTGGCCTATGCTCACTGAAAATCATGGATGTTGGTGTCATTTCCTTGCGCACTGATGAACCATGTCTTCTAGGATAATTAAATGACCTACATGGAATTTGGTTAATCACTTAAACTCTGCTGGTTAAATAGATGTTTAGTAAAACAAGAATCCCTTTGTGATCACCCCTGTTAATAAATAGAGAAATGGACTTTATGAATGATGTGTTGAACCTGGATGTTTCCCTGCTCTTTTTTGGAAGCGTGCGTCTTGTTCTATTTGTATTTGTTTTTTTATGGGCAATATGGGTGAGGATGGGATCCTCTGATGTGGCACGGTTTCTGGTTGTGAATCCGGGGTTCTGGTTTCCCTGCTTATATGACGAATTGGAGAGGAATCCTCTATTGTTGGGAAAATCATTGGTTCCTAGTTTTGGGGAAATGGGGCTTTGTCTCGGGGTTTTCTTTGGTTCCAGTACATCGAGGGATGTCACCTATCCCTTTGTTGATGTGACTTTTCAAGAGAATAGGGTGTGAATGCTTAAATTGTTTTTTGGCTATTTATTTCCTTTTGGATTGTGGTTATTCCTGTTAGTTGCCCGGTAGTGGATAATTCACCCTAATGTGATCACATGAATGTGGAGACAAGAATAGTTGAGTGGGGAATTAGTTTGGGAACGAGCTGTGACTTGGACATGAGTGTCGTGACTTCTTTTGTGTATGAATAGTAATAAGGGTGTTTGTGCTTAGCTTTTAGAACCCCTAGGTTGGGATGAGTGTTTGTTACCTATACATATATCTGTAGCTTTTATGTTTCTTATTCGCACCCCACCCAAGTTGAGAACTTAGTTCCGAACACCACATTTCATGGGGAGGGTGTTTTTTCCAACACTTATATGAGTGGCTGGTTATTAGCTCCTTTTCTGCTCCCTTTCCCAAATAGCCCAAGACTCTTCGGGCAGGATGTGATGGCCTGAGTTCCATTATAAGCCCATGAATCTTCGGGCGGGGTAGTTGTCTAGGTTGTCTGAGGTGTCTGCGGGCAGGTCGTTTCCCATGTGTCTTCGGGATGAGGCCCATGTGTTTTCGGGCATGTCAATAGTTGTTCTGGCCCAGTTATGTGTGGGAAGGGTTTTGTAGTGGGAGTGTGGTGAGGTTCTGGACCAGGAGTGTGCGGGTGAGGTATGGTAGTGGGACTGTAGTGAGAATGACGGGATCGGTTCGACGCGTAGGATGTCTTCAATAACTAGTGGGAAAGTGTTGCAGGGTACCCAAATATCGATGTGCTATTACTGTACTTTACTTGCCCAGCGTTATTTGGGGAGTGTTTTTTGGTGAGACTTGGGTGGTGGGTTTTTCATTGCTAGGTACTTTCTTTTTCTTTTATCACAGGGCATAAGAATGCCTCTCTACTTGTGCACGTGAGTCTTTGGTTTTCCCTACTGAGTGTACTTGTATGCTCTCCCTATGTATATAATACACTTTTAAGGTTTCCAGGAGGACATCAGGGATCGTGCGAGACCATACTAGCTTAGACCTTGGGGAAGTTGATGTTTTCATTTTCCCTTTCTTGGTACTTTATCTTTGGAGTTTTTTGGATTGTATCCCTTACTTTTGAACATGCATATGGGAATGGTTAAATTTTGGCTTTATCATTAATTTCAACTTGGGTGTTGTTGGGGTTTCTATCTTATCTCTTGATCCTATTAAAATAAAAAGTGTAATGCCTTCCATCGAGTGTCTGATTCTATACCCCTGGTGCTAGTCGCCACTCTGGGACCTATGGAAGGCGGGTCTCGGGGGGGTCAATATCTCTCCTTCAACTTAATGAAGGAAGAGTCTTGAAATATGATGTCCCTTCCCTCCTCTTGGTGAAGTCGGGTCGTGAAATATACCCTAATTAATAGTAACCTTACCAGTGATAACATATAAATACGATTCAAGGGAATTTATGATGTACCTATTTTTTACAATAAGTAAATAAATGTTTTAAAATTGGTTTTTTAATATTTAATTATGATTTTAATTAAATATTATATTATTCATATATAGAAAATTATTTTTGGAAAATTTATTTCATTTGTGGATTCTACACGTTGAAAATGGTGTTGGTTAATTTTTGGGTTTTTTGGAAATACTTGAATTTTAGTGAATAGTAAAATATATTAATTTACTGAATAAATTGATTATAATTCTAATCCATAATTCATATCATCACATGTGATGTAAGAACCAAAACTACAGACCCACACCCATTTTTTACTATTATAGGTCATTGAATACTCACTATTCCTTGTCACGTGAAGAAAGAATAAATTAATGGTTATAATAATATGACACCCCCCCCTCCACTATAAATACCACACATTCTTGCCTCTTCTATTCACTCCTATCAAGTCTTGTTCCTCTCCAATATTCTTCCCAAATCTCTTTCCATGCTCATTCCCCATGTATAAAATCCCTTAGTCTATTCAAAATACCAAATCCTCTCCCCTTAAGAAGCTCTCAGGGAAGGTTGATTCAAAAGGTAAAATTCTCCTTTTATTTTCTTTCATTTTTAAGTTCATTTGCTTTCTTTTCCATCCAAAACTTATACTCATCCAAATGGTATGAAAAGACCAGTACCATACATGTACTTAAATGTTGTTATTATAAAGGGATATTTTTTATCATCTCTCATTCCCCCACCTTTTATTTGAAGGAAATGAAAACCCCGATTATTATTTGTTAATCTAGCACATTCAAGGACAACAATTTACCAATTTATATTATCATCAATAATTTATGTCAGGAAATTTTTTTTGTTATTGAAGAAAAAGATTATTATATATATATATATATATCCCAGTAATGGTTTTTTAATCATTTTGTACAAATGGTATTATGTAACATTGAATAACATGTTCGTTATAATCAAAATCCACCAATTAACAAAAACTGTTGTCACTTAAATTTTATATAATAATTCATCGTTACTCTAAGTAACCAAAATAAATATTCAAACATGAAATGTCAAGTGTGTTCACTAATAGCTTATATCATCAATTAGGGACAACCAAATTAATCTTACATGTCTATCTAATCATGAATATTAGTTAACGAGTCATTAAAACCAATGAAGAAAACAAAACCAAAAAATGAAAGTTAACCTTATAACCAATCAAAAAAGGAAATAAATGAACTAAAAGGGGTTATAAAAAATAAATTACTTATAAAAAAGGTTCAATAATTCATAATTAATAAACACAATTTTTTATTCGGATCAATAATAAAAAGTGGAGAACACCACTGGACTGAAGGTAAAGGATCCTCTCCATTTCACTCTTAATCAAGATTGTTCTCTATGCTATGTCATATCATGTGTAATCCCAAATGAATTAGTATTATTTCTCACCTACCCCTTGCTTACCTTTTGATGTATAAGTGTTGATAAACCCCATTTCTCTCTCATAATTCCTTCTTTGGTACACCCGATACCATGTCGATAATCCTAATTGAATTCTACCCAAACCTCCTTTCGTATTTCAGGTTCCCTAAACTTTCATTTTATAAAAATTGATTTATATTGTCTATTGATGTGAATATTATAAATTATATTTTTTTCTTTCAAAAATTAATCTATCCAAACCCTTTCATCCCTGTCTTTTGGGGATTTGAATGTTTTTAAATGATTCCCTCCTCAGTATATTCCGATAAGAAAACTTTGTTAAGGGGTCTTCCTGAATTCCTTCCCAATTTCAAGTGCGTTACATATTATGTTTTATTACACCATTATCTTTATAAAATATTTATTTTTATTATGGAATCAATATTGGTTGACTTATGGTTTTATATTTAATATTATCCCCTTTTATTTTAAATTCTCTATAATATTTTCCTTAAAACCACAAAAAATGTTTTAATGAAAAAAAATCAAATATATTTCCTACACGTTTTAAATTATATTTGACATCAATTAAAAAAATATATTCGGATTTTACCTTATGAACATAAAAGTATGGTGTCATTCTATTCATAATGTACACTTTAATGATGCACCCATTGGTTATGCTTTATGTCATGATTCTGGTACCAATTTCATTCCATGAGAAACCCTATTGTTTAAGAATGATTGATTATGTATGTTCATGTTGTGGAAAAAAGTCATGAAATATAATATGGGTGCACCCAGAAATCCCGCTAATGCATTGGGTATTCTTAAGTCTCATGAGTTTCTATGTGCACCAGTCTTGGTGGTTAGCTTTGGTTTGTGCTACTATAGGATATGGGATTGGTGGTTATCCTTGACCCATACTACTATGGAAAATGAAATTGGCAGTTAGACTTGACTAGTACTAAAGACATGTTTTATGTTTCTTCTAATTTTCTATTATTCCATGTTTAAATGATTCCATGTTTATATGTGAGGATTAAATATATTAAATTACCTTTTATATCATCATTTCATTCTTTATATCACATGTGATAATGTTTTTTCCTAATGGTTATTCCCTTACTGGGATTTAGCCCATCCCTTGGTTCATGTTATCCTAGGTTATCCTTTGCAGGTGTAGGAGCACAATGGAAGATAGAATCTCATTATGGAGTTTAAATAAAAACACAGTTATTTTTTATTATGTACCAGTCTTTAGAGACAATTGAACTCATAATCCATGGCTTGTACTCTGATGTATAATTATGGTCAATATCATGTAATGTTATGTGAAAAATTCTAGGGTCCCTATACCTCTACCCTCTCTTATAAAAAGGAACCCTTCCATATATTTCATTATAACATATAAAGACCTTTAATTCAGAAAATATCTAACCATTTTGCCTCCCAAAATTCATTACATATCCCAGAGTCCATACATTTGGAAGAAATCCATCCAATTAAGTCATATTGAGTAAATCAAAAGGAGACACTCAATGCAGATGATTTTTTTACCAATTCCATTTAATTAATTTTACTCTAGTATTTCATTTTAATATTTTATTTTAATATCGAATTAATAACTTTGGTATAATATAAATTCTGATATGTTATTAGAATAATGGTTCAAATTTATGACTCTATTTATCTCTCTTATGAATAACAATATCCCATGTGTGGGTATGTACGACTTACCATCTCTACGTTGTGGTGTAATTGTTTATAGAACACTGCTATACTTGAATGTGTATAATTATGAGTATAATGGACATAAATATTGAATATAACATGATTATGATTGTTTATAATTAATATAACTTCCAATTACATACCATTTAATCATTAATGGAATGATACTGTCACTTTTTCATACGTACAACCCACCATCTCCACGACTCGGTGATATTAATCCTCAACCATAACTATTCAATAATTATAATAAAATTTATATTATTAGTAAAATTAATTATTATGAACTTAATATAATTCTATATATTTATAAAATACATCTAATTCATAATAAACTTTACTTACAGAGACATACAGGAATGGGAAAATGATGTAGTTAACCAATGAAATATGGATAATACTAAAATACTATTTTTGAAATTATATAAGAGGATATTATATGATATAATAAATATGTATACGGTCCTGGTCTAATTTATTAACATGATTTAGCCATTATAAATGTGGTTAACTCATGCTAGACTAATGTAAATTACTAGGTAAGGGTTTATTTCATAGTCTTTTTATTTGTCGAGATTGTTTATACATAAGTATCTACTGGGTCATTTTCATCATCCATGTCCATGTTACATAAAATGTATTTAAAAATATCACAGAAAATTGTTAAAATCATTTTATCCCATGTTGGTCATTTTCTATAATTTTTAGTAAGGAATGTTCTAACAAGGTACTTTATGACCACGTTAAAAAATTAAGGAAAGAATGATTTTTTAACTTATATAGAGCGGGCATATATTTTTTTCCATTTTGATTGCAAAATATTTTTAAGCTGTCCTTACAAGTTTACAAGGTTATTTTCAAAAATAATATTTTGTTCTAAAAATTTTCTAATTTATAATAATATATATTTAAAATGTATATTTCTCTCAAAGAGTTTTAATGAATCTATTCAATTATTTTCATATATATGAACTACAATTTTTGGATTTTTTGCTTCATTGAGGTCGATATATTACGATATAGGAATCCATATTATATTGAAGGTTTTATGTTATGTTTGAATTTAGATGTGCTATTTTATAACATTCATGGTTTGTGTTTGAATTATTTTATTTTTATTTGCTAGTTTTTATATGAAGGATTATCTAATGTCTCACACTTTTCTAATGTGGACTGGATTAGACATAGTAAGTGGTGGATGAGGGCCGATACAGCCCTGCAATGCATCATTAGGTCTAATTAGTCAAATTGGTGTTTTGGAATGAGGCATTGATAGTATGGTTATTCATTTTCTTGGCACAATGCCTGGAAAATATGGTTATGAGGTACGACATTATACATTTCCTCATTATGTGATTAATACTACATGTAATTACTAGACTTATACAATTTTCATGAGAATGTTTAAATGGAATATTTTGATTCCATTTTTTTATATTATAAAAAAATAATATTTTTAAATGGAATGGGGTTTTTATACCTACCATAAAATTTTATTCTTATTTACGATAGCCTCCACTACATTGTTTATCCATATTAAGCATATGAGCTCACCTATTTTCATATGTTTTATTTTTTCGCTGATGTGAAGAGTAATATTATGATTGAACTGCAAGGATAGTCTACGGTATATGATATTTTTAAAAGGGGATAATATTTAGTTTCTTATTTCAAGATGTAATGTAAAACTTATGTTTGTATGTAGTATTTCTAAGGATACAAAATTGATCGGTCCTTTAGGATTTCATTTCATGTGATCATATAAATATAATAAAATAATGGTGTGACATTGGTCAACCGGGGTCATGGAATTACAGTTAGAATTAGAGACTATTTAGTAGAATCCTTGGAAAAAATATTTAGAAAATATTTTATCTAATGTAAAATACTGTAAGATAAGATTTGAGGATAAGTATATTAGATTATCCTTCAATGTTGTAAATTTAGATATTATGTGATTACTCATAGAAAATACATTCTTATCTATATACTACAAGTAGACCTGGTTCTGGAAAAAATGTACCTAGGAGTAACAACATCAACAATGTATCTGGATTTACTCACAGTAACCAGGTACACAACAACGAGCCTTAATGAACACCTGGTTTGACACAAATGTTCTTATAGGTAATAACACTAAATAGGGTGTGTTGGGTATTAACTCAATTATCTCATATTGCAGGATAATGTGGATTAACTACAGGCCTTTTTTAATCATCATAGATGATAATCTCTTCTTAATAAAATTATTATTATAGGAAATTTAATATTATTAATTTGTTTAATGAATTCGAATATGAATAATGGGAGAATCCAACCAAATGTAACATAAATTGAACCATGATGATTTATTTTGAAAAAAATATTATTTAATGGTTTCAATTTTAACAAAAATTCGATTATTTTTTCAGAATTCCATTTTTTTGTAAATATTGATCACAAATGATTCAATATTTTGGGTTTTGAAATTATAAGAGAGTGGAAAAATATTGTTACTATAAAATTTGAGTGATGTTATAGTAATGGTAAACCAACATGGATACAAAAAAGTTTAAAATCCAAGTGGTTATTCTCATCCAAATATCATGAATAATGACTAATAATATTAGTCATTCCTAACATCAAATATCAATGAAGTAGAGAATTATGGAGTTATACATATGATAATGTTTAAGAGTTAAATAAATAAAAATATTAAACATTATCAATACAAAAAATTATGGATGTAGATCCCATGTGAATGTGTCAGAGGAAAATAAAAATGTTTCAAGTGTGGATGGATTGACCGTCATGCTCGTGATTATTAAGTTGGGATGAAGTACATAATCAATTAATATTTAGTGAAGACTATCCAATGACATAAATTTATAGTTTTTTGGAATTATTTAAAATTATTCAATAATATAACACAATTAAATGATAAAATGAATTGGTTTCCTCAAAATCCTAGGAAAACACGTCAAATCCTATTCCAACCCAACTAATTAAACTATGACAGGAAAAAGAACATTAAAAGGTACACTAAGCCTATACTCTATATTTGTTTATATCCTATTCGATTATATTTCTATCAATTGTAGTGCACAAGAGATCTACTATGGGAGCATAAAATCCACATCCTAAAGATTTTATATTTTAATATCTTAATATTGTATCTTGGATAGATTTTATTGGGAATATTATTCCTTTGAATATATTCAAATATTATGTAGTAAAATTTAATGATATTTTAGGAATTGAATATATATCTTTATAATAATGTGATGTCAATTTTTATAATATTGAACTTTAAATTAATATTTCCAATTGATATATTGTCATCGATTATTAAATAGATGCCTATGATAACTCATTAAAAACATATAATATTATAGTTGTTAGGTTACCCAATCATGATAGTTGTGTAACTGAAATGGTAATTATGAAACTCGATGTTTTGATAATTCACTTTGGAAGGAATAGAGGATTTCCATAATCTCTATTAAATTATTATGGTATATAAAAAAATTATAATTTATTCTCGATTCATATAAATCTTATGGATGCCATTAATTATCAATTTTTCCAACTCATAATTAAAACTATGGTGATGTATTTTATTTTAATACGTGTAATGTAATGAAACATGATTTCAGAATTTTAAAAATACGTAATATTTTCTATAACATGTGATCAATTTGAAACTAAATGTTAAAAATACAAATCAAATAATTTAATATTTCAAGGAAATCAATAATAGAGTTAATATTAAAAACTGATAATTAATCATAAGATAAATAATTAAAGGGAATTAATATTGAAAATGATAAATTCAATAAAATCCATATAATATGTTTTATTTAACGTTATATAAAAGATAAATATTTAATATATTAATTTAATTTTATTAATTTAAAAAACATTTTTCTGATTCCTCGACTAAAAATTTACATTGTATGAAAAATTTATTTATTTATTAAAAATCATTTTTTACTAAAAAATTATGGTTATTGAAATAAATATTAATTTTATGATTTATAATTTTTTAATCATATTCTAAAAAATTATAAATACATTTATGTAAAAAAAATTAATATATTAAAAACATTATGAAATTCATAATATTTTATACACAACAATATTAAAGTCTGATTTTTTTAATGATATATTAAAATGAAATGTTTTTAAAAAATTATCACAATAATTTCCTATAATTATGTGTATAGATTGAAAAGTTTAGAGCGAGATTTATTTTAAATCCTCATACAATTTATTATTTTCTATTAAATATAATTGTGTTATCAATATTTGTAATAATGACAAAAATAATTCTTATATATAAATTTAAATATTGAAATTTTATTTTTAAAATTGGTTTTTACACGATTATGTGTGTTTGAGTTAAAATACTATTTACAATCATTTTATAATGTTTATGGTATTGAATTATATTTAAATTAATAATACCCAATTTAGTTGTATGTATCTAGTCATATATTTTTCATTATTTTTAATCAAAAATTATTAGGATTAATAATAATAGAATAAGTTAATTTGGAAAAATGATAAATGTTAAAAAAAACATATTCCTTAAATAAATATTATATTTTAATGAAATAAATTTATGTGGGAAGACAGTAATATATCTAGTAGCTTCAAGCATATTTTTAAATTATGGCTCATTCAAACCTTATTAGTATTATAAAATTATTGATGAATTATTATTATTTAATGTTACACTTATTTTTTATGCTTCTAAAAGGGTACAATTAAACCGTATAATGATGCACCTCACCATTGATTGTCTCCATAAAAAAAATCTATTTATCTCACCCCTGATACTTATACAACTAGTATAAGTCATTTTAAATACATATATATCTTAATATCTTAAATTTAATATTATGTGGTAATGAAAGAAGATGTTTCAAATGTATTGTATATTTACTTATTTTTTATTCATGTTGTTAATTATCCAAATATATTATATCCCTAATAATAATTGGAATTTAATATACTTGTTATAAATATTTTCTATTATATTATTTTCAAACATGATTTTTTTTCATTCCCATTAACATAGAAAAAAATATAACCTCTTTTGAGCCTTACATGGACTACCAAGTAAACAATGAGAGGTCATTTTTTTATTTTCATGAATTGTTGTTTGTATTAATGGTTTTAATGATGATTTTATATTTTATATAACATGCCATTATTATGGAAAATTTTCAATTTATATTCACATTCATCCACTCTCAATCATTGTGAAACAATAACACTAAAAAGGAAAATGATTTGGAACATGCCACCATGATGATACATTTTTCATATTTCATATTTTTTATCATACATTTTATCTCCTTAAAAAAATATTCATCACCATGATAATAGAAAAAAATAATATCATGGTAATTTTTTATACTTATATTATATTAAAAGTTACAGCTCTGAAACTACACTCACAAATTGATTTAATATGTGTTAATGTTTGTGTTGATTTTACCCCATACGTGAAAAATGCCTGAAATTATGATTATTGAAGTATAGGAAAACTTGAAAAATTACATTATCATAATATAATAAAAAAAATTATGTTCATAATATGGTTCTATAAATATTATATTAATCATATAAAATTTTATTAATGTACAATTCTCATTTCCGATGATTACCAATCTCTGTAGATGATGATTGAATTTTCATAGAAAAAAAAAGATGAAATGTATGATAATTAAATATAATATTATAATTAATTTTTTATATAAAATAATATATTTCCAAATAGGGTTCCAAAAAACATAAATAATATATTAAATTATGTTTTTTAGGATATTATATAAATTCATATAACGAATCTGAAAAAATTTAAGATATTAAATCAGAACACACCCTCATTGTGTAATAGTTCTTATTTATTCCCCAACTATTTTTTAATGAGAATGTAGAATTCCTAGTTGATATAAAATTTCAGAAATTATTTCTTCCATTTGGTAATATTTTTATTTCCAATCTCTCAAATTTATGAGGCTGTTTACTGAATAAATACCCAGGTCATAAGGGTTTCAACTCAAAATTTCGTTCTTCATGGAACATTTTATTTTATGAAAATAACCCTATTTTTTAGTCTATATTTTTTATGTGAGATATTATATCATGGATTATATTTAATTAATGATAAAATAAATAAAATTTTAATATCAATATTTTATTAGTTTTTTAACTAAATACTCCTATATTTGCAACAGGTTTTTCTTAAATAAATCTCTAACTTTGGTATTAATCACTCTTATATGAATCCTATATTTCACAGTTCAAATATTTTTACCTATTATTATTTTATTTATTATTTTCTTCTTTCCATTACTGATAAATTGATTTTATGTGACTTATGATTCCTTGATGATTAGATGGTTTAGAGAAATTTTATATTTTTTATGAATAATTCACATTCTATTTAAAATCTTTTTGATACATAAATATTGTATTCATTGAAATAAATGATCTCATATTCCTAGATTAAAACTCTTTTTTATCTTTTATATTGTGTTTTCTTACATTTAATTTGTTTAGTGTAAAGGTTTCATCATCCAAATAATTATTTCGGGTTTTGACAATGATATCTCAAAATTCTCAAAAGGAAGGTACATACCTTCAATATATAATGTTTCTTCTTCCAAAACAGATTTTATTTTCATAAATGTTATTCCTTAAATATGTTTGATTATTAAATATTATTTTAATAAATAAATTCTCCCATATTATTTTCAAATATATTTACCAAAAACATTATATCCTTCTCATGTAAGCATTAATAATGATTATTTTATAATTAATTAATTTTAAAGTATTTTTACATCTGTTTATTATGAAATATATTATTTATATTCAAATATATTTTATTTGGAACTCATTGCATTTTGACATTAAAAATTTAGATATTTCCCATAAAAATAAAATTTTAATGTATTTATTTACTTCCTTTCATTAAATTGGTCTTCATACATTGGTATTTTAACTTATATTAGCCCTTAAATGTTTATCTATTATGAAATGATTTTTTGATGAAAATATATGTGAATATATATATATATATATATGGAAAAATTTATCATTAAATGATATTATTTATTTTGTTTATATATTGTGTTTATTTGAGGTGATCGTATTGTTTTTAATATGACTTAATTCATTAATTTATTTCATACCATTTAGATGATTTATAAAATATACTTTATTTGTCAATAGTTCTTTATGAAAGGGGAATGATAAAAATATAGATGTTTAAGAAACTATAATATTTCAATGTGTTTACAATTATTTTTATATGAAATATTATTAATGCCACACATATATATGGATGATGATTGCTGGGGTCGAATTTCACCCTCTAATGTTTTGTTTTTTATATATCTCATGGGATCAATATTTGTAACAAGTCAATTTTTTATAATATAAAAACAAAATTTGATAACATATGTGGCTTGGAACACAAAGCATTGAATAAAAGAGAGAGAAAAAATAAATTATTATATATTTTCCATTTTAAATTAATTTAATCCATTATATTGGATAAAATTCATGCTACATTGTGTTTAGCTTACATGCAACAAGGATATTCCTTGATAGCTTGTATTACAAGTAATACCGAGTTTAACCGTTTAACATTAATATAATTATTTAAAATGAAAATTATCTTATAGTTGTTAAAATTGGTTTTTGAATATTATTTAACAAAATATTAAAATATTTTTTAAATTCATTGGTTACAAATTATTTATAAATAAAACACAGTTTAAAACGAATTTTTTTATAAAGGACATATTCTATGCGACAAAATGAATTGTGTCATTATAAATTAAATTAAATAATTTAATAGAAAAATATTAAATAAATTTATCTATTATATCTGAAATTACATTTTTTTTATAGTTATGATGTATATTTTTCTGGCATACGATAAGTCCAAATCCAATTTCATAAAATAAAACAATATTTTTCTAAAGGTTCTTTATAAAACATTTAATGAAAACTTTGATTGAAAAATATATTTTTATACTTTTATAGATATAATTTGAATATATAAACATCATATTATGTTCTTAAATTTAAAAAAAAATTAGATTATAATAAAATTGGCTAAATTTTATTGAAAAGATTCAATTTATGATGAATGAAGAAAAATATTTACTTTTAATTGAAAGGTGGATTTCAATTTTAATAATATATATTGTTAAATTATATTTTTAATTATCTTTATTTTTTTATTATTTAATCTATAAGACAATTAATCAAATTTAGGTTGTTGGAATCATTTTTATATTTAATTTATATATAAAAACATAGTAAACATATAAGTATTTTCAATTGAAAAACAAGCTTCCTCATTCCATTTGAGGGATTTGTATTAAATTAATTTCTACCAATTCAGTGGTTTTAAATTGAAAAATGAAAACCAATATTTTGAATAAAAATAATTTATATTATTTAATATGTTCAAAATATTTTTTCCCAAAATTATATGAGAACATTATAAAATTAATTTTAGTGATTAAGATAGTACTATTTTATCCAGGGGATAAATATTGAACATAATGGTAAAAAGATGTTAACACAATTACAAAATAAATTTTCCAGGAATATTTATACTATATAAACTATTTTATAGAAAATGTATCATTATTTAATGCACATTATGCAATGGATATCCCCCAATAGTGTTTAATTTTTTGTATTTACAAGAATGTCACTTCTCCTCCACTATAAATGGGAACACACTCCCCACATTTATTTACAAATATAAATCCCTTTTGATCATCCATAATATTCCAAATTAACTTAATAATACTCCTATAATCAACATGAAATAATTATTGTTTGAATAATTCCATTATTGGATAGAATTAGTTAAAACCTGATGATGATACTAAAAAAATTGCAATTTTATTTTCTTCTCCACCTTATTAAATTTTTATTATATATTTTTTATATAATAAATCAGTTAAATAAATTTTTTTAGTTGTTTTTATATGAATTTAATGACCTAAAATGAAACATACATTCATCAAATGGAATACTCAATCATTGTCCATATGTACGGCTGACTTCCGCCATGTGAAGAGATACCATTCATTATTCCATTAAAAATATTCAAATTTGGAAATAATGGTCGATTTATAATTGAAATTTTATATATATGATACTTATAAAGTATTTATTCTTTTTATATATTATAAAACCCATACATTAGTTATTTACATTTTATGGAAATACTATAACTTCGTTCGTGTGTATAGTGGACTACAACCTCGTGAAGTGGTCAAATCCGTTCTTAGGTTCCACATAATTTATTGATGATGGGAATAATAAAAATATTTGATATATATATATGTAGTAAATATTATAAATTCATTATAATAAATATATATATATATATATATATATATATTATTTATTTTTATATATTCAATATGACATGAAAATGGAAATGGTGTTCTTGTATACATACGGCCAAACATCTCCCTTAATAGTGCAATCAGTTTTCCATCACTAAATATTATGGATGATTGTAAATATGTATATAATGAATATATGATTTTTAAATAATTTTTTACTTCCTTTAGATGATAAAATAATTATATGGTTTTAAATATCAATAAATAAATAGTCAAAAAATACTCGAAAAATAAGGAAAATAACAACATAAAAACTAAAAGTAATGAATTTTTATAAACAATTGGGTGATACTTTGTTATAAAATTTTAATTGATGATATTTTAAATGTTAATATTTTTAATTTTTATGTTAATAAAATTATTCAAAACATTATATAATTTTTTAAATAGATTTTAGCTAAAAGTAAGAGTAATGTAAGGGGTTTCATAACTCAATTTATACTAATTTGGTAAAACTTATGATTCATTTATTATGTCATTATAAGATTACTTTTGTAATACATTTTTATAATTTTTATGTTTATTTGAAAGGGATAAACATAATATACTCATTTATTATATCTCCCTCCAATGCTATGATCTTTTTAATAGTTAATTCCATAATCTCATACTAATCAATATTGATTATTCTTGAACATTATATAGAGGAATTTATATGTTCATTTATTAATCAACACTTGAAATTTTATCTCATCATGTTATTAATTAAAATATTCAATTAATAGTGTCGTTTTTCATCTATTTGGTATTGAAAATTACTTAGAAATCATTTTTCATGCATATATGAATTCATTTCTATCATCTATTGAATATATGTTTTATTCAAAAAACAATTTTTTCTAAAAAATTACATATTTTTAACCATATAAAAATGATTTAATAAATTTATTTTCAACCATTTTAATGATTTATTAAAATTTTCTAATGTAATATTATAACTTTTTCTAAATAATTCATGATTTTATTTTATCAAAAAAGTGAAATAATAATTTTTAACATGTACGACACAAAAAACATTTCCAGTATTCATACCAATCAAATGTTTTCATACTACATTTATATGATTTAAAGGATAATTACAATGAATTTTTTTAAAAAAATGAAATAGATATTTTCCTCAAAATTGTAGTTAATGATCATTTGATGTTATCCTGATTCATCAATGAAGACAACCCATTATCCTTATTTCGATGGTAATATATTTTATTGATACTATTATTAGTCTTTGTTTGTATGGTTTATGACAATTTTGACATAGGAAATTGTTATCAAAATCTTCTTTGATTCGTTTTTTAAGTAAGATCCATTTTGTTGAAATTTTCCCTATTCTAGGATCACTGGACATTCGATATCTATTAAACAATAATATAATTGTGTGATGGATATTGAAATTTCCTAAATTGTATTCTATTGCTTTATATGGTTTTCACATTAGATTTAATTTGATTAACTAAGGAATTATTGATAAATATTTATTTTCATATTAATAAAAATATTATATTAGGAAAAGTATTTCTGTATTAAATCTATTATTTGAAAAATGTTGAATTATTTTTATAAGTATGATGATTGTTAGTGACCATTTAAATTAAGACCATCAATGCAATGATAATCCCATGGGATAAAATCAGCTTTAAATCAACCCTTAGAAATTGTAACTAGGAAGATTAAACTATCTAGTAGATAGATCATGATTGTAATGTCTTATGAATGGTATAAGATGAATAATATGGTTTCTTTTATCCATCATGATTTAAAATGTCTTGATTATATAACATGATGTTAACGGTACAATTTTTATAGGAATCATGAAGACTAATTATTCAGCATTTCCCCCATTGAAATTCATTTTTCATAAGCAATGATATTTATCTTTATTCCAATAAATGAATTCATTTTATTCTCATATTATGACAAAAATTGATTTTGTGTTATGTTTTCTACCTTACCATATTGATCTTTACATATCATGTAATGGTATTCAAGTTTTTTAAATGGCATGTGTGTTCAATTTATTACATTTTAATATTTACTATTCGTATTGATTCATAAAATCATTAGTTATAATATACATTTTCATAGAATTTAACATTCCTTTTTTCCATTACATATGATTCCATGAATTTATCTGTGACTGATATGATCGAATATTCTCTATGGAATAAGGTTATTCTTAACAAAAAATTATGTTTCTTTTTTTATTCAAATATATTCATGAATCATTTATGTATCTAGTACACCAAGACTACTAATCTAATCAGTCATTTTTTTTTATTCCATGTTAGGTTTATAATGTAATGGTTGTAGTAACCGAATCTAGGATTTTTTGGGATGTGGAGTGATAGTTGGAATCAAGGGTTGTTTTTTAGAAATCTGTGAAAATAGATTTTGGAAAACATTGATTTGAAAACACATCCCTCTGGTAGATATTAATGATATGCATAAGAGAAACTCTTAATATTTTTATAAGGTATAGATTATATGGACCATAAAAGGAATACATGTCAAGGATTATCTTTGTGGGGTCTATTCTATGACATCCTTATACCACCTCCAAAAGGTCAGGGTTATGTGAGTAGCATCGAGAAGGCATATCCCACCAATGGGAGGAATTTTCCTAAGTACTTATACACATGAACACATCTCCATGCCCAAAATGAGAAAATTTAAAACAATATGTATATAATCATTTATGCTATTAAGATACCTACAAAAATTTATTATAGTAGAAAACCAAAAATTAGACACGGCCAAAATACTAGCCCATTAAAAAAAGGAGTCTAGAAAAATGAATTTAAAAATTCCTGAAATGGATTCGTTGAAAACCATAACTCAAAGAAAATGTATTGGATATATGTATGAAGAAGTGGGATAAAACCTTGAATATTTGGTCTCTCTAATAACAACCACATCTTGTTCCACCTAATATTTCATCGATGCTTTGATTGTCTTCAGAAGAAACGATTCATGTGGGAAAAACCTGTGCACGGGTGAGTAAAACATTACTCAGTAGGACACCACGATACCAAAAAGGAATACCACTGCGATATAAAAGACTTATATCACGAATGAAATTCATTATGTATAACCACATGAAATAAAAAATGTATAACACAAGGAAATACAATAATTATAATAAAAATAAATACGTAGTCATCTCGCACATGTATAGGTCTTTAGTACGCAAATTATGATTATCTGAAATAAACCAATAAGACACCAAGTATCGAAAATACATGTATTTATGATGAGACACTCAGTCCCTATATGATAGGTAGTATTAAAAATTAACATATTCTCGGTAATACACATAGTCTAAATAAGTTATATATTACAATGTCACAATGAGCCACAATATTGTACTCTTTGAACAATCATCCAGAGAGAACATACTCCTCAAGACTTTAGGTCATATTCGTATTTCTACAAAAACTGAGGTTTAATTTCCTAAAAGTACAATATTGTATCTAGGTACCAAATTCCACAAATGGATCATAAAAACATTGTTTGAATTTAATGGTTGTTTGTATAAAACATTCCGACCCGGGTCAGGTCCGAGTCTGATCCGACCCGTCAGAACTAGCCTGGCACGTAGGCTGACCAATCCAAAACCAAATGAATTGGTCTGGTAAAATCATACTCACATAGTATGGTTGACCCATCTCACTGGAAATTCTAGAGTATGTCCATATACACCTCTTTGTCCAGCTTTCTAGGCAACTCGACCATCTCATCTCATCTAGTTCGGGCCGCTGGCCGATCTGGTCTGCTGCCCTATCTCCTCGATGACCATGTGCCTCATGGTCCCACAGACCCTTCATATCATTCCAAACCCAAAGGCCCTATTGAACCTACACACTCTCCACATATTACATCAATGGATCCCATGTGCTCTACATCCACCACGCACAGCTCTACTCTGCTTTGGCCTATATGGAATGTGGCCTATAGGCGGCTCCCGTGAAGTCCGCCTTCCAATTCATGCTAATCATATGCTGTTCTCCACAAACCACCACCTCTATCCACCAAACCTCCCAATGACTCCTTCTTCCACCGCCACTCCAACATCATTATTCCATTCTATCCACCGTCGCCATGCCTCATTGGTGCCACCCCCATGCCATAACGGACCACCATTATGGTTCTCCCTTCTATAGACCACTAGTTATACTTCAATGACAGTAATTTTGTGTGATCATAGATCCGGGTTCTTCATGAGGTGATCTACCCTACTATAAACTATTCTACTATTTTCAATGAATCTGGGGGTCTAATCGTGCTCTTCAGCCACCCAATGATGTTGATCCAGGAACCATAGGGTTCCAACGATGCAAAAAATCAATGAACGGAGGGAGAGATGCACAAAAAAATTGTTTAACATCATTGGAAAAGTTTTCTTGCCCCGCGATAAATATCCACGATATTTGGGTTAGAAATATTTTTTAATCAAATCCATCTAACCCACAAAATATCCCTCCAGCAACATTAGATTGACCAGTGAGCTAATCTCTTTGTAGATTATTCCATGTTCGTTATATAAATTAGGAACAGGGAATACAGAAATAAAAAATGGACATAGCATTAGTTTGTATCCATTTTTGATGATGAATTGAGTTGGTCTCATCATCAATCCTTGTTCCACTAGAATTCATCGAAGAGATCTCCTCCTACTCCTATTAGAAAATTTATTGGGTTAGGACAATATCCTTGAATTCTTTGAAAAGTTTTATTAACATGAAAATCATTGCTACATCACCAAATAATGTTAAATAAAATAAAAAATCATTTATTTTATTGATTTTAATTATTAATAATTACTTCCCGTAGACGACCCATGACCATTGATGTTAGACCCCGCATAAGGTATGGTTGAACCTCTGAACACTGTAGTTCCCTTAGAATTCTTATCTAGGCACATCTTAAGAAGTTATTCAACTTTTTTAGGAAAACTCCATAGACAAGATATTAATATTTTAATATTCATTAATAAATTTGTTAAGGAATACCAATCCTTTGAATCACACATTTTCTATGAACATAGTCTATTAATAATTTCACATTATTTATAAAAATAATAGATGAAACTTCTGAGATCTTACATTATCCCCACCTTAGGTGTTTATGTTCCGGATGGACAAAACAAAAGGCGATACAAACTAATTTGGGTAGGATGCATGAATCTATTTCTCCCTCTACCATGTCCTCTTCTTGAGATTCATATGCTGCCACTGAACGTACATGAGAGGAATCTTCCACCAAAAAGGATCCTCTACTATCAATTATCGATCTCCACCATGTACTCTTAATATATAAACCATCATCAATGTCAAGCTCTCCATAGTCAGTGATGTTTGATGGATCATGCACTAATCTCCTCACATGTGACACATGGAGGATTTCATTCAACCACTCTAAATATGGAGGAATTTCAATGTGGTATACCACATCTCCAACTATACACAGTATTTGGAAAGGGCCAATGAACCATGAGGATAGATTACCACCCAAATCAAATATCTGTATTCTGCCTCATGGATATACCAAAAGGAACACATTTTCTCCCTCATTGAACTCTAAAGGCCTATGTCGCTGATCATCATAAGACATCTGGTAGCTCTATGCAGTCTGTGTCCACTATTGGATAACCTATGAATTCTCTATATCCACCTTCACCATCTCTGGGCCCATGACTGTTGACTCTTCAAGGCCCTTCCATCAAATTGGTGACTTATAGTGTCACCCATACGAGTCCTCAAATTGTCCTATACCGATGGGGGAATGGTAGATATTTTTGTGCACAAAAATCACTAGAGGTAGGTGATCCTTAGAACTACATGAAAAATATAGGATGAATGTATGTAGAATTCCCTCCAGAACTTTTATAATCTTCTCATTATGTTCATCCTTCTATGGGTGAATAGTTTTGCTCTAATGAAGACGTAACACCCCAAGATTCCTCAGTATGATTCGCTTTGAATAGTATAGTAGCGTGTGTTGTACGCAACATTGAGATCAAACACACACCACAACCAATCAAAGTAGCCGTTATGAATAGTAATACCCAATTTTTGAAATTTTATAAATTTTATCTCTCAAAATGGACTTCATTTTTGGATTCAGAATATCGAATTTAGCTAGGGTGAAATTTTTGTACTTTCGGATAACTTTTATATTTTTATAAATAGTGAAAATTACTAAATTTTAATTACAAACATCTTTTTTAATCAAAATAATTAATAGTGATAAATTATGAATATGAATGTTTTTGAAGTATATTTAGAATAAATTTTTACCATTTAATAAAATTTTTGTCACTGGACATAATTTCACATTTAAACCGGACATAAACTAGTGTCAATCTTTTGATAGTTATTATTTCTTAAAAACACGCTTTTTTTTTGACAGCAAGAATTAATTTTAAATTAATTTATACCACTTATGTGTTTTGAATTTGGAAAAATTGATTCCATATTTGGAATCAGGATGTCCAAATTGTGTAAATAGGTAACTTTCATGTTTAGAAATTTTGAATAATTACTTCGGTAAATATTTTATTAACCAAGGTTAAAGGTTAAATTCGGTAAATAAGGGTAAAAAAATAATATTATACTAGTAATAATTTACACTAAAATGTGTCCTAACCTTATTAGTGGATACATTTCAGACAATGGGCATATTTGGGTCGATTTTGGGACCCCATGGAGCCACTTGTAGGTGATAGGGAAAATTAATATTAATTATGTTTAAATAAATACAAAAAAAATATAAACATATATATTTTAGCAAAACAATTTTTACATACGATTATATATGTTATATTTTAGACTATAAATATTAATTAGAAAGATAAAACGATTTCTTACATAATGGTATTTTATTTATAAATTTTAGACATTAAATAATGTAATTTATTTTTGACACAATGATGATGCAATAATTATAGTATTAATGAATGATTAAGATAATTGATATTATAAATACCCAAATAAATATAATTTGAGACTTTTTATAAATTAAAATAATTTTATAGGTTAATATAGCATATTAGGATTGTTTATATAAATTTTTTGTGAAGTAACAATGCTGTTATGAATTTATCAAAAACAAAATACCAAATAGTGTCAAAATTGACATAAATGAGTTTCTTAAAACAAATATTATATTATTAATTGATATTCAATTCCTAAAAATCTAAGGTTCATCCAAGAGACTTATATCATGAAAATTGTATCATTAATGGACCACTTGGGAGTCTCTTGGATGTATATAGTATGTTTATTAACTATATAATATAAAAATACTAAGTGACATGGTAAATGTCAAACTAACTAACTAAGAGGTAAAAATAAATGATAAGGTTATTATAATGACCCAAACCTGTATAAATTCTATTGGCTGAAATTATTTTGACCCATAACCATCTTATAGTTTTCATAATCCACTTTGAAGCCATTAGAAACTGAATATGAATTTATTATAAAATAATATTTTTAGCTTTTCCAAAGGTTCCCCTCACCCCTCTTTTAAAAGAGAACTCCTCCTCACTAATTCACACATTCAAAGACTTTTGGATCGGCCAAAATCTGCCCAAATAATCTATAAACTTCCCTAAATTCGACATATAGGCCTTAGTTTTATCATAAATCCATCCTAAAGAGCCCTTTTGATCAAATCAAAAGGAAGAATCTGAAGAAGAGGTACTGTTTTCACCACCCTCTTTCAAGTTCCTTTCTTCTTCCACTTCTTCTTTCTCTTATATGCCCTTTCTAAAATAATAACTCCAGTATATTATATATACTGTGATGTTATTATAAACATGGTACATACATATTTAGTATTCTATCCATCCTTTTAATGACATGTCACCATACGTGCGTACGTACGGCTTACCCTCTCCACGTCATAGTGTAATTGTTATTCAAAACATTATTATTTGGATGGGTATAATAATGATGTATAATTAATGTAAATAATAAATATAACTTGATAATAATTCTGTACATATGATATAAAATCAAATTATTTATTATTTTAATATCATAAGAATGATATTGTCAATCGTCCGTACGTACGGACTACCGTCTCCACGAACGCGATGAGATTCATTCCCCATCGTATCCATTCAAGTATAATTCCAATATGATGATTAAAAATAATGTTTAAGGACTTGATATCATTCTGGATATGAATAGGATACAACATATCCGTAAAAAACACAGCTTATGTAACAAATAATATAAGTTAACACCCGATAATACTAAGATATTATTAACAAAGCAATGTTAAAGGATCATATATGATATCATATTAATGTATATGATTATTGTATAATTTAATAACAATTATTTAACCATTATACAGGAGGTTAACCTACCCCCAAACATGGAAAATTACAAGGTAAGGTTTTATTTCACAATCTCTTCATTATCCGAGGTTGTTTATACGTAATTATCTACTAGGACCTCTTTATCATCCACATCCATGTTTCATAAAAATGTATTTCAAATAATTCTTAATATTTTAAAGAATATGGTATAAAGTCATTTATACCCTTGTTGACTTTTTATAAGAAGTTTATAAAGGAATCTTTATGTCGTTTTCCAAACAATGTCCTCTTTAACCTTTTCGACAGAATTAAGGTAAGAATGTTTTTTTAACTTATACAGTGGGTGTGGCTGTTTTTCGCCGTTATAAAACCGTCGAAGCTTCCCTTACAAGCTTATAAGAAAATTTTCAATGTAAATGTTTTATTTTATATTTATGTGACTTTTAAATGATTTCAAAAAAGAGATATTTCTCTCAAATTGTTTTGATTTCATCTATGTCAATATCCTTTGATGGATTTTAAGCTTATTTGAAGTTGATTTATTTTGATACAAAACTTCCATATCACATTGAAGGTTTTTTGATAGGTTGTAATGTGTATGTGTTATTTTTATACCATTCATGGTTTATGGAAAATGTATTGATATTTCGTATTCTAGTTTTAATACGAATATTTATGTTATTTTTAAACCTGTTCATATGAGGAATGCGTTAGACTTAATAAGTGACGGGTGGAGCCCGCTATAGCTCCTCAATGCATCCGTAGGTCTCATGAGATAAACTAGTGTCTTGGAACAAGGTCTTGACAAAATCTTATTTGTAGTCTTGGCACGAGGCCTTGGGTATGTGGTTATTATAGTCTGGCATTATGCATTCCATCATTATGAAAGTGGTTATTGATATTGCATGTGATTATTCGACTAGTATAATATCCACGTGAAGAAGTAAATGGAATTATTTCATTTTATCTTTGCGATATTATGGTGAAGTTCAAGTTTAAAAGGCTTTTGTTTTAGTTATAAATTTCCTTAAATGTTTAATCTTATTTATGAAAGTTTCCTCTATATTGTTATCCTTACTGAGCATATGAGCTCACCCCTTTCAATGTTTTATTTTTCCCAGGATGTGACGAAGTAATTTATGAATGACCTGCTAGGATAGAATGAGGGAATATGAAGTCAAGTTGTTGTTGTAGTAGTTTTCACTTTAGGATGTAATGTAATCTTTGTGAATGTATCTAGTTATTCCATGGCTACTAAACTAATCGGTCATTGGAGACTTGATCTTTTGTGATCATGCCAATATTATGTAATAAGGCACCGACTCTGGGTAAATTGGGTTGGGGCGTTATAGTTGGTATCAGAGGAAGTTTAGCACAGACCATGGAAGCTAGATTTAGATATACTCTAATTAAATCACATAACCCTAAGATAGAATTTGAGGATTAGTATTGAAGAAAATCCTAGAATTTTGGTATTGTAGAGATTTTGTGTGTTTTCCAAGAAATAAATCCATGTCTAGATACGAGCAGGTAGAGGCGGCTCTGGCATAGATGTACCTAAAGGTAAAACCTGAAAACACCACTTTGAGCTAGACTCGAACGGGAAAGGGTGCACAAAAATGGGCCTTGCTGCACTCTTGGTTACGACACTCCTAGGGGATATGCTTAGGAAAATTATCATTTTCTTTACAAATCATTATGAAGGGTTTATGAGTATATACTTCTTCAAAGAAAACATTTTTATGATTATGAATTGTATCCATAAATAGTTCAATTTATGTGAAGTGTTTTATAAGTATGGAAGAATGTATTTTGATTCATAAACTGATCTAGTTTATCCCATTTTTTATAAATGGTGCCTAGTGGAAGAAATGTAAACCTTATCAATTAATGCACTCCATGTAGGGATTTCCCTCATGCTTATGAAAATTATAGTGGAGCTGGTGATGCAATTGGTGTCGATCATCTAATCACCATACTGGGACAACTCACTCAGGTTATGAATAATAACCTTACCCGTATGTAGCACCCAGACCCACAGCGTGGAGGGTCAAAGTTAGATCGATTCATGAGGAAATAACCGCCAACATTCAGGGGGAGTAAAAATCCCTTAGTATCTACGAAATGGATAAATTCCCTAGAGAAAATATTTCAGGCTTTGGGGAGTAGTGAAAGGGAAAAAGTTATCGTTGCAGTTTACCGCCTCACTAGAGATGCTGATCAATGGTAGTCCTTGATTCAAAACACAAAGGATGATGTGGAAGTATCAAATATGGAATGGTGGGAGTTCAATGAACTTTTTATATAAAAATACATTCGTCATGACCATCTAGCAGATATGGAAAGGAAATTTCTGAGTCTGAGACAAAAGGAGGATGAGAATGTCACAAAGTATGAGGATAACTTTACAAGGATAGCAATGTATGCTGGAGATTATAAATGTAACACAAGAAGTATGATTGATCATTTCTTTGATCGGTTAAAACCATTTCTCCATCGATAATTAGTCTCACAATCCTTCTCATCGTACGAAGACATTTTCTGATGTGCTATCAATACAGAAAAATAATTCTCTAAGTCTTATGACTTTAAATCAAAGCAAGAGAAGAAGAGATCTGCTGATCAATCTGGGAATGGAAATAAGGGGAAGAAGGGAAAAGTTGAATATACATCCTGCAGTAAATGTGGGATGAAACACCCTGGTACTTTCTTAAAGGGAATGGGAGTCTGCTACATGTGTGGTGAAAAAGGCCACCAAGCTCATGATTGCAAAGGGAAGAAACAAGCTACCGTTGTTCAATGCTACAACTGCAGATAGATGGTAAATTATGAAAATGAATTTCCTAAGCATCAGGGGATCATAACTCAGAAAAGGCCAAGGGATCAAGGCCAATATTATGTTATCACTACTGCAGATGTAGAAGCTCCGAAAGATGTGGTGGCAGGTAATTTAATGGTTCCCTCAAGTTTTGAAAATGCATTATTTGATTCTGGTTCATCTCATTATTTCATATCTTCCGAGTTTACTAAGAAAATTAGATATTTCCAATTTGATTTAACAAGGGATTTTTCAGTTAAAACTCCTAAGGGAAGTATTATTGCAACAATGTTTTGTGAATCAGTTCCCACTAGAGCACATAAATGTTCTTTATCTGCTGATCTCATCATCATACTTATGATTGAATTTGATATAATCCTCATTATGGATTGGATTTCAGACCATGATGTGAAGATTTATTTTAAGAAGAAAGAGGTTATTATTTTTGATGATGATGATAAGGAACCCCTTATCTTTAGAGCAGAATCGTCACCACATAATTCTTATCTAGATCCTCCCCCAGTAGCTCAACTAAATTCAATTATTGGGAAGGAAGAGAATTAAATGACTGTGGGTGAGGAATGGAATTTTCAAATAGAGGATGCACCTATTTTGAAAGAATAAGTAGATGTGTTTCTGGTAGATTTAAATGGACATCCTCCAGAATGAGAAAATGAGTTTTCCATTGATTTAATTCATGGATCATGGCCTATATCAAAGACCCCTTATAGAATGGCCACTGTGGAATTAGTTAAACTAAAGAAAAAACCAGAGGAATTGAGTAATAAGAGATTTATTCTCCCTAGTGTTTCTCCATGGGGAGCCCATGTTCTTTTTGTTCAAAATAATGATGGATCTATGAGGTTATGTATTGACTACAGGGAGAACAATTCTATTACAATAAAGAACAAGTATCCCCTACCTTGCATTGATGATTTATTTGACTAACTACATGGAGCTCAATACTTTTCAAAGATTGACCTTCGGTCTGGATACCATCAGTTGTGTGTAAAGAGGGAATACATTCCGAAGACAACATTTCAAACCAGGTACGAGCATTACGAGTTTACAGTAATGCCTTTTGGGCTGACTAATGCGCCCTCTGTATTCATGAATCTGATGAATAGAGTTTTCAAGGAATATCTCGATGAATATTTGGTGGTATTTATTGATGATATTTTTTTATACACTAAAATATATGAAGATCATGAAAATCACTTGCACATTATCCTGTAGACTCTAATAAGACATGAATTTTATCGGTAGTTTAGCAAGTGTGAATTCTGGCTTCAGGAGATTTATTTTCATGGCCATATTGTCTCTAAAGATGAAATCTCTGTTGATCCTTCTAAGACCCAGGCAATCCAAGAATGGCCTGCACCGACGAGTATAACTAAGGTAAGCCATTTTATTAGTTTAGCATGTTATTATCGAAGTTTCGTCCAAAATATTTCCTTGTTGGCTAACCCATTTACAAAGCTTACACGTAAAGGGGTTAAATTTGATTGGTCAAAAGAGTGTAAAGAATGTTTTGAAGAACTGAAGAGAAGATTATTCAATGCTCCTATATTGACTCTACCATCGGGGAATGATGGGTTTGTTATTTATAGTGATGCATCGAAGAAAGGACATGGTTTTGTCCTTATGCAGAATGATAGGGTTATTGCCTATGCATCACAACAGTTGAATAATCATGAAAAAAACTATCCTACTCAGGATCTCGAGTTAGCAGCTGTGATATTTTCATTGAAGATATGGAGACACTACCGCTATGGTGAAAAATGTGAGATTTATACTGATCACAAGAGTTTGAAGTATACTTTCTCACAAAAAGAACTCAACATGAGGAAAAGGAGATGGCTTGAATTACATGAGGATTATGATTCCACGATACACTACCACCTGGGGAAGGCAAACAAAGTGGAAGATGCTTTGAGCAGAAATGATCATAGAGTTTTGAACAATATGAGAATTGAAAGGGATCAAATTTTCATGGATCTAGTGAAGATGGACATAGGAATAACCATGGATGGTGAAACATCAATGATTTTTCAAATGGTTTCCAAACCATTTTACTAGAAAGTATTAAGAGTTCTCAGACCGATGATGAATAATTTCAAAAGAAGATTAATGCTATGAATGATGGGAGGTTTAGAGACTTTGTGTATGAATATGGAATATTGAAATTTGGAAAGAGACATTGTGTTCCCGATATACCTGATCTAAAAAGGGAATTGTTGGACGATTCTCATAGTTACAATTTCTCTATGCACCCTGGGAGCACCAAAATGTATAGATATTTGAAGGAACATTTTTGGTTGGACAACATGAAGAGGGATATTTCTGATTTTGTGTCTAGATGTATTGTTTGTCAACAAGTGATAGCTGTAAGGAAACAGCCTGGTGGAGTATTGCAACCTCTTCCCATACCAGAGTGGAAATGGGACAATATTATGATGGGCTTTATCATGGGGCTACCAAAGACTCCTAGAAGGAACGTTGAAATATGGGTTATTATTGACCGTCTTACCATGTCATCATATTTTCTTGCTATAAGAGAAGATCTACAACTCGAACGCCTAGAAATACTTTATATTAATGAAGTTGTGAGACTTCGTGGAGTACCCCTATCGATTGTTTCTGATTGTGATCGTCGTTTTACTTCTAGATTCTGGAAAAGTCTTCAGAAAGCCCCAGATACTGAACATAATTTGAGAAATGCCTACCACCCACAAATAGATGTACAATCAGAACAGACTATTCATACCTTAGAAGAAATGTTGAGATCATTCCCACTTGACTTTCAGTGTATGTGGGATCAATATTTACCTATGGTGAAATTGTCCTATAATAATAGATTACATTCGAGTATTTAGATGGTACCATATGAAGCGTTATACGGAAAGAGATGTCGCACACCAACCTGTTGGGATGAATTTGGTGAAAGAAAACTTTTAAGCCCAGAACAGGTGGAGGAAACAATGGAGAAGGTAAAGGTAATCGAAAACCTTATCGAAGCTGGTCAAAGTAGGCAGAAGAGCTATGCTGATAACCGAAGGAAGGATTTGGAATTTCATGTAGGAGATCATGTTTTCTTGAAGGTATTTCCATGGAAGGGAGTTATACGTTTGGGTATGAAGGGTTAATTGAGTCCCAGGTACATCGGACCTTTCGAAATTCTAGAACGAATTGGGGCTGTAGCTTTCCATTTGGCAATGCCGCAAAGTCTCTCTAAAGATCACGATGTGTTCCATGTATCACTGTTGAGAAAATACATGCCTAACCCAAAGCATGTACTCACTTATGAGGAATTATAACTGGAACCCGATCTATCTTATTGTGAATACCTATTAATATTCTTGATACTAGAGAGAAAGTGTTGAGAAACTGGATAACTCGTCCGGTAAAATTTCGATGGAGGAACCACAAAATGGAAGAGGCAACGTGGGAACCGGATGATCTTTTGATGAAGAACCACCCGAGTCTTTTCATGCGGTAGTATTCTAGAAATTTCGAGGACGAAATTATTTGAAGGATTGGAGAATGTAACACCCCAAACTTCCTCGGTATGGTTCTCTTTGAATAATACAGTAGCGTGTGTTGTATGCAACTTCGAGTTCTAACACACACCACAACCAATCAAAGTTGCCGTTATGAATAGTAATACCCACTTTTTGAAATTTAATAAATTTTAACTCTCAAAATGGACTTCATTTTTGGATTCTGAATATCATATTTATCCTAGGATGAAATTTTGGTACTTTTCGGATAACTTTTATATTTTGATGAATAGTGAAAATTAATAAATTTTAATTAAAAATCCTTTTTTAATCAAAATAATTAATAGTGATAAATTATTAATTAGAGTGGTTTTAAAGTATATTTAGAATATAATTTTTACCATTTAATTAAATGTTGGTCATTGGACATAATTTCACAATTAAACCGGACATAAAAAAGTATCATTCTTTTGATAGTTATTATTTCTTAAAAACACGATTTCTGTTTTGACAGCAGGAATTAATTTTAAATTAATTTATGACACTTCTTTGTTTTGAATTTTGAAAAATGGATTCCATATTTGGAACCAGGATATCCAAATTGTGTAAATAGGTAACTTTTATTTATAGAAATTTTGAATAATTACTTCAGTAAATATTTTATTTACCATGGTTAAAGGATAAATCCGGTAAATAATGGTAAACAAATAATATTATAAGAATAATAAATTACCCTAAAACATTTCCTAACCTTATTGGTGGATATATCTCCGACCATGGGTGTCTTTGGGTCAATTTGCGACCCCATGAAGCCACTTCAAGGTGATAGAGACACATTATATTAATTTTGTTTAAGTAAAAACAAAAATGACATAAGCATATATCTTTTAGAAAAAAAATTTTTATATAATGTTATATATGTCATATTTTCAACTATAAATATTCATTATAAATATAAAAATATTTCATACATAATGGTATTTTATTTATAATTTATAGACATTAAATAATTTAATTTATTTATTACACAATGATGATGCAGTAATTATAGTATTAATGAATGATTAAGATAATTGATATTTTAAATACCCAAATAAATGTAATTTGAGACTATTTTTAAATTCCAACAATTTTATTTCTTAATATGACATATTATTATTGTTTATATAAATTTTTTTCGAAGTAATAATGTTGTTATGAATTTATCAAAAACAAAATACCCCATAGTGTTAAAATTGACATAAAAGAGTTTTTTTAAAACAAATATTATATTATTAATTGATATTCAATTAATAAAAATCTATGGTTTGGCCCAGAGACTTATATCATGATATTTGTATCATTAATGGACCTCTTGGGAGTCTCTTGGATGTATATAGTATTATTTTACCTATATATTCTGAAAATACAAAGTGACATGGTAAATGTCAAACTAATTTACTAAGAGTCAAAACTAAAAGATAAGGTTAATATAATGACTCAACCCTGTCTAAATTATATTGGATGAAATTATTTAGACCCATACCCACTTTAGATTTTAATAATCCACTTTAGATCCATTACAAACTGATAATGAATTTATTGTAAAATAATATTTCTAGCTTTTCCAAAGGTGCCTCTCACCCATCTTATAAAATGGAACTCCCCATTCTCACTAATTCACACATTAAAAGCCTTTTGGATTGGCCAACCCCTGCCCAAATACTCTCTAAACTTCCATCACTTCAACATAGTGTCCTTAGTTTGATCAGAAAGCCAACCTATGGATCCCCTTTTGATCAAATCAAAAGGAAGAACCCGAGGAAGATGTAATGTTTTCACCACCCTCTTTCAAGTTCCTTTCTTCTTCCACATATTCTTTATTTGTTATTATCTTTCTAAAATAATAAATCCAGTATATTATATATAATATAATATTATTATAAACATGGTACCACTATATTCAGTATTCTATCCATCATTTGAATGATATGTCACCATACGTGCGTACGTATGACTTACCGCCTCCACGTCGTGGTGTAATTATTATTCAAAACATTATTATTTGGATGGGTATAACAATGATGTATAATTCATGTAAATAATAAAAATAACATGATAATTATATTTTATATATTATATACCATATAATTATATATTATTTTAATATCATTAGAATGATATTGTTGCTCATGCGTACGTACGGACTACCGTCTCCAGGAACGCGAAGTGATTCATTACCCATCGTAGCCATTCACGTATAATTATCATTTGATGATTAAAAATAATTTTTAAGGACTTGAAATCTTTATGGATATGAATAAGATACGACATATCCATAACAAACATCACTTACGTAACAAAACATATAAGTTAACACCCAATAATACTAAGATATTATTAACAAAGCAATGTTAAAAGATCATATATGATATCATATTAATGTATATGACTCATGTATAATTTAATAAAAAAAAATTCACCATTATACAGGAGGTTAACCTACCCCCAACCAAGTAATAGTACAAGTTAACGGTTTATTTCACAATCTCATCATTATCCGAGGTTGTTTATACGTAATTATCTACTGGGACCTCTTTATCATCCACATCAATGTTTCTTAAAAATGTATTTCAAGTAATTCTTAATATTTTAAAGTCTATGGGATAAAGTCATTTATACCCTTGTTGAATTTTTATAAGAAGTTTATAAATGAATCTTTCTGTAGTTTTCCAAACAATGTCCTTTTTAACCTTTTTGACAGAATTAAGGTAACAATGTTTTTTTACTTATACGGCGGGTGTGGCTATTTTCCGCCATTATAAAATTGTCAAATCCAACCTTGCAAGCTTATAAGAAAATTCCAAAAGTAAATTTTTTATCTTATAATTATGTGACTTTTAAATGATTTCATAAAAGAGATATTTCTCTCAAATAGTTTTGATTTCATCTATGTCAACATCCATTGACGGATTTTCAGCTTATTTGAAGTTGATTTAATGTGATACAAAACTTCCATATTGTATTGAAGGTTTTGTGATATGTTTGACTGTGGATGTTTTATTTTTATACCATTCATGGTTTATGGAGAAAATATTGACATTTTGTATTCTAGTTTTAATACAAATATTTATGTTATGTTTAAACCTATTCATATGAGGAATTAATTGGACTTAATAAGTGGTGGGTGGAGCCCGCTATACCTCCTCAATGCATTGGTAGGTCTAATGAGACAAACTAGTGTCATGGCATAAGGCCTTGAAAAAATCGTATTTGTAGTCTTGGAACGAGGCCTTGGCTATGTTTTTATGATAGTTTGGCTTTATGCATTCCATCATTATGAAAGTTGTTATTGATATTGCAGGTGATTATTTGAATTTTAGAATATCCATGTGAATATGTAAATGGAATTATTTCATTTTACCTTTTCCATATTATGCTGATGTTCATGTTTAAAAGGATTTTGTTTTAGTTATACATTACGTAAAATGTTTAATCTTATTTATGAATGATTCAACTATATTGTTATCCTTACTGAGCATCTGAGCTCTCCCCTTTCAATGTTTTATTTTTCCCAGGATGTGATGAAGTAATTTATGAATGACCTGCATGGATAGAATGAGGGGATATGAAATCAAGATGTTGTTGTAGTAGTTTTCCCATTATGATGTAATGTAAAATTTATGAATGTTTCTAGTTATTCCAAGGCTACTAAACAAATAGGTCTTTTGAGACGTGATATTTTGTGATCATGCCAATATTATGTAATAATGCACCGACGCTGGGTAACTGTGGTCATGGAATTACATAAGATCAGTCCCAAAAACCTACTACAATAACTTCCACAACTAGGATGCAAATCAAGAATCGTGATCTAAGACTATAGTCAGAGGACCAACATGGAGTTGAACTATCTACTGTATGTAGCGGCATCCCATTCTGCTACCAAATTGATAAGAATTGGGATGACATGAATATTCGATCAATTATCACCTATATTTTACTATTTCCATGGATTTATATTGTAACCCTATCATGAATTACATCGATATTCCATCCCATTTCAACTTTGGAACCTCGTGGGGTTGATTTAAACATGATGTAACATAGTTCTCGGCCTTCACTTAATGAAAATTGAGGCATCTTGAAACAAAATTGGTCACTACCTTCTACATCCCCAACCACGAGAACTGATGTTGAAGTTCCTGATACATCCTCACAACACTAGGATGTACTACCAATGGGGATGTATATAACACCCAAAATACCTCATCACATAATGCCATCTGTAGCATTTTTCATCCTCTAAAAAGAACAATGTTCACCCCATATTTCGAATATCCATAAGGGGTTTTCCCTATAAACATCAGAGCACATAAAGTCTATGATTTGGTATCTCTAAGTCGTGGCTCCCCAACTCACTATAACATTTGATTTGTGACAACCATTATCTAATGTTATGCTGATCTATATTCATCCAAAATTGATATCTATAAGAAGACTAACTTATTTGGTGCCTCGTTCTACAACTATGAGCTCGATCTCTTGCTGGGAGCATCTTCCACCATGTTCCACTTCCCAATAGTATATAAAAACTAAAAATTCATAGTCCTAGAAGAACATTAGATATATCCTCTCTCTCAATGTTAGATCATTTGAAGAGACACAGTTGATACACTTGTGGTTAAAGTAGATGATAAATTGCATGACAATCTGGTAGTGTGGCCACAAATTCAATGCCATGACTACTGTTGACGCCAAAAAATTGGGAAGATGATGAAAACGAGGAATCCCTCACATTCTTCCCTACGGAGCCCTTT
Organism: Viscum album; assembly: GCA_963277665.1. NCBI lineage: Eukaryota > Viridiplantae > Streptophyta > Magnoliopsida > Santalales > Viscaceae > Viscum > Viscum album. The sequence goes on along the minus strand of OY728123.1, from coordinate 468,028,917 downwards.
CGCGGATCCCCATGGCCCCACGCTCGGCGTGGATCAAGGGGGTGGTAATGCTCTGTGAACCGGTTTGAAGTTCATGACCCTCCACAGACCAAGGAGGTGGTAACGCTCCGAGAGCGATTTTGAAATTCGTGACCAGCCATGGAGAAAGGAGGCAGTAAACCTCTGTCACCAAATTTTACATTCACGACCCACCGCGGAGCAAGGAGGCAGTAACCATTCATGACCACATTTGACGTTCGTGGCCCGCTGCAGAGCAAGGAGGCGGTAACGCACCGCGACCACATTTGACGTTTGCGATCAACCGTGGCGATAACTCTATATTCGCACTGAGTGAGATCTGCTTCATGACACCACTTGCTTATAAATAAACGGCTCCCCTCGAGCCCGACGAATGGAATATCCGACATTTCACATTCGGAGCTCTCAAATCATGAAGCACCTCTTTCTCGGCAAACCATGAGTTCTTCAAGGTACTTCTGCTTTGCAAAGTGCCTCCCCCATGGCATTAATTGAGCCCCTCTTCTGAGAGGGATTCCTTTCACGAAGCCCGCGGGCCTTCGTGAAGGAAGGATATCCCCATTGGGACTCGCGTTGTTGCGAATCATTTAAGCTTCACGAAAACACCCACCACAACCACATGACCTGTATGCAATGGTAGGGTCACTGTGCTTCACGAAGAACCTTTCTTTATGACACCCTGCCTCATGAGGCACCCTTGCATCACGTGGCATTTCGTTTTCAATGCCTTTCCGCATCACGAAGCCCCTCCCTTATGCACCTATGCTCTATGACTAGCTTAGGAAACTTCACTTCATGAAGCACATCCCTTCACGAAGCCCTTCCACTTCATTGGGACCAGAGCTTCACAAGGATTCTAATTATGGCGCCTTTTTCTCTACAACTCCTTTTCATGGGTTTCCTTTTAGGTTTGCACGAAGAAACATCAATGTCCTTTGGAAAATACTACCTGTTGTGTTGCTTCGCCTCATTCTTTTTTGCATAGGCACGCTAATGTCTATTGATTCTTCGCGTAGCCACTCTAATGTGGACCCCCCAAATGGTTCACTCCATAACACCCCCAAGCCATAGTTTTTCCTATCACCTAACTTCCCCAAGGTTTAGAGGGTTCCAGTTTTGTATGTCCTAGTGGTGTGGAGTAATCCCATCCCATCCGAGCTACAGGATGTTAAACTGCCGGGAACCTTCGTCGGCAGCACATTACTTTAAACTGTGACCTCACCCTTCATCATGAACACGAGGTGTCCCGTCTCAGAAATTCTCTACGGAAACTAATCCCCACATATGTGAGATCATTCCTCACATGTAATAACATCCTCGTTATCGGAGTAGCATCCATCCGCGGGGAAAGGGCAAACACCCTACTATAAGCCCCTATCTTTCCTTGTAGGAGGTACCACCCCTGCTCCTCCTCTATTCTTGGGTTCCAGGTCCCTCTGCCACTTGGCTTTTCCACCAACCCGGCCTCCACCGTGGAGTAAGTCCCAATCTCTACTCCCTGGGAAACTAACCATGCGTATTCCCATGTTTCCTCCTTGGTCCACTAACCACGTTTAAGACCCACTCTACACCCCAAGGATGCACTTTTGTGTTGTGATCTTTAGGTATTTTAAATCTCTTGTTTCTCAAACCGAGCATGTCTCACATGATCTTAGAAAAATAATCAACCATGAAATCCTCTTCGGGAAGCCTAGAGTGTTAGCCCCAACCCAACATGAACTATGTGGTCTTTGATCCTTGCCATGGAAGGGTACGCAGGAAGCCTCCCTGAGGTTTAAACCCACTACCCATTGGTTCTTCTCCCCTTCACGTCAGTTCACCAAACTCCCCATGTACTACATGGTCTTGCTCCTTGTTGAGGCAAGATATGTAGGAAGCCTCCCTGAAGATCAAGCCCAACACCCGGTCGTTCCGAATATCTTCCCGTCGGTTCACCAAATCCTTGGGCAGCCTTGAGTGTAATCCCCACACCCATATGTGAACTATGAGGTCATTGATCCTTGCCAAGTCAGGGTATATATGAATCCTCAATGAGGTCAAATCCCACCATCTATATGGGCCCTTGGTCCTACTTCACTTTGGTTCACCCCAGTCCCTTATGATGTTAAACTATGAACCTCAATTAGCATTAAGATGTTATCTCCCACGATCAGTGGTAATTCATTGTTTCCCCCAATCAGCGGTAAGCCATTACACCCATATTCGAGCTATGTGGACTTTGATTCTTGCCAAGGCTGGGTACGTATGACACCTTCCTGAGGCTTGATCCCAACAACCATTGGATTGCAGGTCCTCCTCCATGTCAGTTTATCAACCCCCATCCCACAGGAACTACGTGGGTTTTCTCATTTTCTCCTAGATAAGGCACCTATGAAGCATCCCTGATGTTAGGCCTCATCAAGCAGTAATCCGTTGCGACTCCATTCAACGGTAAGTCATTGCCAACCCCATCTAGTGGTAAGTTGTTGCCACTCCATCCAGCAGTAAGTCGTTGTCAAACCCGTCCAGCAGAAAGTTTTTGTGACCCTATTCAATGGTAAGCCGTTGTGACCCCATTCTACAGTAAGTTGTTGACATCACTATCTTTTGGTAAGCCGTTGAAATCCTCCTTCAGCGTTATGTTGTCATAATATGAACAATGGGGACTTTGATTCCCTGACATGGGGATACGTAGGCAGCCTTTTTGGGGCTCAAGCCAAAATTCATTTTCATCCTCATGGCGGTTGCATCCCATTCTCCATCCACATCCTTCAACACTCCATCATCCATCCTGATTCCTACCCGGGCTGCCACAACCCAGTGGGATCATGCCATCTCATTCCCTATTCCCCTTAACACCGATTAGGGAGACAACAACACGTTGGCCCCTACATCAGTGTTCCCTCCATAGGTTGAACCAATCTAATACACTCTAATCAGTATTCTGGTCAGTCCGATATGTCTCTGCCAGATGTTAAAGCTATGTCATACCCGGTGATAAAAATGGGAAGCTGAGGAAAACCTCAGATACATGCCTATGGAATATTATTACCTATGTTCAACGTGATATGCCTCAGGCATCCACACCCTCAAGAAGCCCTATAATAAGAGGAAGAATCCCAGACGCGCCAACACTCCAGCATCCAGACATGCCATTGAGGTCCGACGTGACAACTCCCCAGACCTAAAGTTGTTGTATTGATCGGACCCCTTGGAATGTCCCAACAGAAGTAGTGTAATTTACTGGTGTCTCTGAAGATATGTCCTTAGAAAGTGTTTCACGAAAAACGTCTTAAATCTATAAGGGATACTCGGACTAGGTGACAAGTTCCGAGGAGGAATCCATGGTTAGAAGAACCAACATCCCCTCATCCGGTTACGATCAAAAAGAAAACTTCCATGAATAAAAAACTGATTTAGACTTTCTTTGGAAAGTGGGAATGAGTGTCAACAAAACCACACCTTTCATACTCAAGCAGATGGACGTGCGCGCCCTGATAAAAGTGTCAGAAACAGGAATGTTGAACCTGACGTGAATTTATTCTCCTCAATATAGAGATTAGTAGTTTTCGAGAAATCAATGGATTAGTCTGTCACTGGATCCATATATCTGGCACTGGGTCCCTCCAAGAAAATAGGAGGCCTAGCGTGAAAGTCATCAGAAGTCAGGGCAGTAGAACGTTGGACGTCCAGGTCTGTGACATTGTCAGTGTGGATCTATCTTACTAGCCACGGATAATAGAATGGAATTGGGACACCAGTTGTCAATTTCATTTTTTTCAGCTCTGATTAGTTAATCTCTCTGCTTTCCGAAACAAAGTTTCCGCACCTAGAACACGGTCACCACCAGGCCACCGACGTAGAGGCAGGTACAGTGCCAACGCGGCAGTCCCACGTGGCTCCACCTCTTCCACAAGAGCCTCTACACCCATGTCCATGGACACCCATTCCCACTCCCCCAATCCGAGGACATCCAATTATGGGTGATCAATGACCTCTTATGGCGGTACGGGGAGGAGGGTATTATCCCGACTCAGGATATGGCCCCCTTGGATTTAGAGGAATCTGCACCTCGTCATCAACGCCTCCCCCAAGGGCCGCGCAGGGGGCCACTAGTCCCCTATCTATCATATAACAATTTCAGGAGCCTATCCCTAGAACTCTTTGATGACTCCCAGCCCTACACCGATGTGGAAGGGGATGTTCGGGACAACCCGGTTAGAGTCCCATTCCAGGTGCTCTGACTGAGATAATTTATGGGCATATTTATGTTCAAATAATGAGTAATTTTTAATGTTTTTCAATGATAACCCCCATTTATTTACATGTTTTTTTAAAATAATTTTTAATTTTCATTTTATAATGAAAATGACCATAATAGTGAAAAGTGCATAATTCTTGATTTCAGACAGATTTTGACCACAAGGGTATTTTTTTCATTTCTCATAAAATATATGTCAATACTTTATCATTAATTTTTTTTTAGAATTATGATTTTATTTCCTCCAATTTTTCCTGTTGGTCCATGAGCTAATTTGACCATCTAAAGGGCCTACAAATTCATTGACGTTGGAAATTTTTTTGGGCGGACAGTGTGGACCCCACCATTGTAACAGAACACAAAACGGCCTAAACACATCCAAATTATGTGTTCCCACCTGGGATAGTACAAGGATAGATATTTACAGCTCTAAAACAAATTTGGGGGAGTTTTGAAGTAATTAAGGAGGCCATTGATTGACATTCTTTTGGAGGAACCTTCCTGGATGATTCATCCAGAAACATAAAACTCTAATAAAAAATTCATAAATCCTTCATCCGGGGCCCAAATAGGCTCAAATAAGGAGGGTTAACGTCCAAAACATTTATCAACAATATTGAAGAAGGGGTCCATTCATTAATCGACCATTTTATGGTCCAACAATGCACATTATTTCAGAGGACAGAAATCTTCTTATAAAAGGAGGCCATCACCTCCTTCTAAAATCATCTGCTCAACACCAAAGGACATGGAGGGATCCCACCGGGGCACGGGATAATTATTCTCATATCTTACCTCCTCAATCCTTACTTTTATTTTATATTTATTTTATTTTTATTTTAGTTTTATTTTAGTTTTAGTTTCAATAGCAATTTATTTATTTTTTGTTTTATTAATCCAGACATTTATGTTTCTCCGTCCATTTTTCTTCATCTATATATATATATATATATATATCTCATATTCCACGCACTCCACCATGTAATCCCATACTCTAAAAAATGAGAGTCTAATCACAAGACATGGCTTGGGGTGAGGTCAAGGTGTTCATGAATTTTCAATAATGTTTAAATTAAGTTTGTGATAGATTTGAGTAGCATGCATTGGTGGGCCGAATGTACCCAATTGGGTGATGTACCCAAATGACATGTAATGTAAACTATTTCTATTCTGGAAAAGAGTAGTGATTCAAATGTGAGATTTATTGTTTGGATTATCAAACTAAAATCAACATATAAAAGAGAATAATGATTGAACCTAAAACTAAACCACAAAATAAAGTTATTTATTCATCAAATAATTATGTTTTCATTGCATGACAGTTCATATTTTTAATTAATCTAAAACAAAAAAATTTTGTCATAAATTTCATTTAAATAGAAAAAAACAAAAAAATAGTTTAGCTGAATTAGAATAAAGTAAGCGAACTAAATTGAAAGGCTCCTCAAAAGAGATGACCCTAGTCAGCCACTGTGTTGCACGAGGAAAAATATAATTGTTTCTGTTCACGCCCTTCGACAAGAATGCCTAATGCTCCTAGGGAGGGCTCCCACCCAGCCTTTTCAATGCCACCACCTGGTCTTACTGGATGAGGAGCAGGTAAGCTATGCACCTACACCACTGGATCCGACCCGTCTAACCTGACGCCAGCGTCGGGCACAAGCCGAAGAGGATGCCTACCAAGGGGAATCTACATCAACGGCTATTGTGGTTCAATCCACCACAAACACATACCACACACTCCATATTTATTCTTAATAGGGACATTCATATTCCAGTCCTAGATCGAGGCCCCAACCGCCCCATTGGTAGGCTGGGTCGATTCCCTTGGTCGTCGGCACAGACAGTGGCCACCACCGACGAACCTGTGGCAACGACACCCAGTATAGAGGGCCTCACAGTACTTCTACCATAGATAATGTGGGCCATCCCCACTTCTTGGATCAGAATAGAGGTTTACCTCATGCCACCTTCAGTCCAAATGAGGGTCCTGCTCATGGTAGAGGTGCTCACAATGGATGTCTATCCAGTGCCCACTACACAGGTTATGGAGTCATTCCTCCCACCACAGACTGTTGGTGTGGGGACATTGCACATATGGTCAATGTTCAACATGGGGACCATCTCGATGTCCTTGTTGAATCTTTTGAAGGTCCTCCTCTCCCTAGTAATCAGAGGAGTGAGGGCCAACTTCATCTCACCAGCGCCCAGCATGGGTGTCCTACCCATGTTCAGATCGACCAATATGAGGCCCCTCCTCATACTAATGTCATCAAAGAGAACAAGCATGGGTGTCCCACCCATGCTCCTATGTACTCAAGCAGAGGTCCTACCTGCTCTAGCACTTCCCACATATGTCCTTCCCAAATCCCATTTGATATTTCCCCTATCATCTTCACACCCATGCTTTCTCGGGTGAAATTCCTCCACACCCCAACACAAGTATGGCCGAAGGACCTCCTCGTGTCAGAAATCTACACTGTCCAGAAGATCCATCTAGGTGCAGGAAGTCGGGTCATCGTCGCCATAAGAAGGATTCAGGGAAGGTCCAAACAGAGATCAAATCAGTCTGCTTCTTAGAATCCGAAGCATAATACGACTCAGTGCAAGAACCTTCCCCTTGCAACTCAGAGCCAAGGGTTGGGGAAGGAACAAGGCACATCAGCCTAGTACACTCGAAAATTGTGGTCCCTCAGATTATTTCCTCCCTCAGTAGGTATATATAGGTGGATGAAAATATCGAAACCCCATAGGTTACGGTCATGAAATCACCAACATCGTCACTAGAATCACTCGCTACCTCAACTAGAGATCTTGGAGAGCTATTCTGGGGACCAATGGCGGGCAATCATCTGGGAAGCCTATTACAAGTAGCCCTAGTCCATGTGCCAAGAATTTCACCCATCAGCCAATCTCTCCATGATTTGGTGGCTGAGTCGTTTCATTTTTCAGAGGACTGTCAAAGATTCTGCGGCCTGTCAACCCATTCGCTGTATTACCCACCGGACAGCCTGCCCTCCCAGTGGTCTACCTCAGTACTGTTTCCTATTTCGTAGACACCCCCAATTGAAAAATGGGTAAATCAAGGGCTAGACCCAGAATCTGAGCAGAGGAGCTTAGGGAATATCATCACAATAGGCCACTTCGCCAAGGTGTTTTAGCATGTGGCACCCCCGAATTTCTACATGCTGTAATCCCTCACCCTAAAAGCAGTTGGGTGTTTCCACCAACCCCACTGGGTGATGCACGTCCACCTTCATCATTAGTGAGTGGTTTATCTCAGTAGTCAAGACCATTTTGACGACATTGGCGGGCAATGTCATCTAGTTGATTTATCTGCACTCCCTATGGCCTAACGCCCTGAGCCACTAGGCCTCTGTAATCCCCTCCAACAGAAATGCATTCAGAGTTTCAAGTTACTATGCAAGGTTATCAATTAGGCTTCCCCCCATGTTTGAATTTGTGTCTGGGGGCTGTTTTTTTCCCTCCTCTTCAGTCCTATCCAACGGCAACCCGACATGCTAGATGATATTGAGGACATGCCTTCATGAAGGGTCACCATCAACATGACCAACATAGTGGATGAGTAGAATGAGATAAATATTTTTTATGTGGACTTAACCCATGAGGGTGTTACACCACTACTAGATCCATCTGGAAGAGATACTCTTGAATAGAGGAATCTACTAGGTCTCTCTATGCCAACCGAGGTATTTTTATTTTGAAGAATTCACGACAAGGGTAAAGAGATCCTCAGAGTAGCTAAACACTCATACCCATTCACCTCAGTGCATAAGATGAAGGACCCTGAGAAGGCTGAATTCCACCATCAAATTTCCGAATAGAAGAAATTGGTCAATGACCTCCTTGACGAACGTGGTACGAAGCGACAGCCAGACTACAACAATCCTTGGAAAGGGCTGTAGTGGCAGGAACAACTTCTCCTTGGTGAGATGCCTCTAGGAGACCCCAACCATCTTTCCCCCATAGATAGGGTTGAGGCTAGATCATATGGAAAGAGTGCATGGTATGTCTCGCCAAACCCTTCGGAACGACACGACAATCCAAGGAACTGAGCTCGGGTTCCCCCAACTGCCTCACAGGTCGCTCCACTAGCCGCCCCACAAGCCGTTGAGCCACCTTACAATGTTGATGAACCTTCCAAAACACTCGTGGTTAGGGATCCTCATCAGGAAAGGTTCCCTGGCCCAGATGATCCCTTTTCGGCACTCATTACCCACCTTGAGGCATTGGAAACACGACCGGTGGCATTCCCACCTGATGGCAAGCCATATCTAGCATGGGTGGATGATATTCCATCACACCCGAGTTTTTGGAATCCAACCTTTTTCCACTTTAATTTGATAGGGGATCTACCACAGCATCTGGCCAACATCACCTCAAGGTGTGGGCCCATGTTAGGGACTCCAGCATAGCAGGTGGCTGTCTAGCTCTGATGTTTTGTGCAGACATTGGAGGGGCCTGCGTTTGTCTGGTACATCCAACTCCCCATCGTATCAGTGACCAGTTGGGAGGACCTCCGTAATAAATTATTCTACCATTTCCCCTCCACCACGTGGAAAAAACCCATCATATACCTCTTGAAGAGAAAAAAAAAGATGTGTGATGAGCATGTCGTAGAATTTATCGCCCGGTGGAAGGGGATTACATACTCCCTTGACACGACACTGACTCAGGAGCAGTAACTGATGATGTGTGTAGGAAATGTTTAAACAGAATGGGTTCCCTCTCTGATCTCCCAAAAATACCCTAGAAGATTCCGAGACTTCTCTTATAAGGCCCAATTCCTGGAAGATGCCTGGCTATAGGCTAGCAAGGCACGTCCGTTGCCCCCTATAATTCCCACAATGAGGGGTTCCAAAGATGAGCTCACCATGGTGGCCCAAATAGATCCCCCATAAAGATGGAATTATAACCATTAGAGCCACCTCTGCAACCTCACAGAGGCCCGCCACCAGAGGCGTAGCCTCCAGGCCAGTAGTGGCCACCTCAGAATTGGCAGTTTCCCCCTCGAAATGTGTAGCCACCACACATGTAGGACAACCAGGCTCCACCAGCTCCTCATTAGGGATAATATCCAAGGCCCCCCATTCCGGATAGAAGAAACAGTACCTACTCATTTAATAAGAATCAGGTTCCCAGCTATTTCTTGAAGTGCCTTGGAATAGGGGATTATGCAGTTTCTTGAGTACAGAAGGCCAGAAGAGGAAACCCCCATTCATCACCCTAAATAATTATACTATCACTGGATCCTGGGACACACTCTCAAGTATTTCTATGTGTTGAAAGACTAGCTCCAAGGCCAATTTTATTACAACATAGTCATGTTGGGCCTGGCCCGGGCACAAGTTCCATGTGTCGTCATTAGGCCAGACAGCTGCAGCAACAACGACAGCGAGTGGAAGTAGGTTTCTATCCATTGGTAAAAGAATTATGAAGACTGGATGGCTCGCAAAATGGTCGTATGTTCCCATGGTATCATCCATGTATGACTTAATTCGCCAAATCCTTTAGAAGAGGCGGCAACAAATTCTGCATCGTCACCTTAGTTGGCCTCTTCCTTGAAGAGAAAACACCAGTGGTGCAAGGGAAAACAACAAGCCCTACCAATGACATCGGCGTTCCATACTCTTGGAGACTTCTTTCCCCTCGAGATGGGAATTCCTCACAGAATCCACCATGTAGCAGACGACTCTTCGAGTGACAATCATGGGTATGCTTCATTTAATACTGTAGAGTTGGTAAACCCCTAGATGACTCCCGATGACAGGGAGCGCCAAGTGGATCTCCCCAACATCACCAGCCGATTCCAACGTCGGTGGAGCGGCGACCATATGGTTCATCGAGGAACATCAGTTGGAACTTCTTGCCTGGCTGTGAATGCTACAGAGACTAGACAACAAACTCAGCGTAGAGCTCAGAATGCGCAACCTCCTCATCATGTGTAATCAGGCCCACCTTGACCCCAATTTATGCTACTAGATCAGGAAGAGCCACCTCGACAATCCCGCGACTCTCCATGCCCAGCTACAGGCTGGTCTCAGTCATACGGTCGTCATTTGGTACGCACTCTACAGGCTCTGACTAGTGAACAGCGGGATATGCCTAGCACCAGTCAGCCACCGGCATAGCCGATAGGGGCCGTCGTACTGCCTGTCATAGGGTAACCCCCTACAAGCAGAAGTTCACTCCAGGTGAAGAGGTGTGATGTTCTCAAGAACCATTCCAACAAACCTGCAATGGTTTCCATCCTCATGGCCCTTCACCTATTGGCAGATATTAGTGAGTCCCTCACTAAAGCTTTAATAATCCCCCTCCAGTTTGAGATGGAGGTTGCAGCTGCAGAGTCCTTTCATGTAGAAATGATAGAGAATGATGAATGCCAAGGCATTATCTCATTCTCTATTGAAGATGACAGTTATACCATACAGGGGCACAATCACCCACTATACATCACCGGCAAATTCAATGGCGTGGAGGTTCACCGTAGTCTTTCTAACACCGGATCCGGGATTAAACATATCCCGACATGGACACAACGGAAGCTGGGGTTGTCTTTATATGACATGAAACCATCCTACCTGATGATCCTCGGATACGATAGGATAGAGTAGACCCCTTTCGACATGATCTATTTGAGGACCCATTTCGGTGACCTAGTTTCCTGTACCTAGTTTATGTTTGTCACTGATGACACCTCGTACAATGAATTGATGGGTAGACCATGTCTCCACCTATACGTAGTGGTTCCCTCATCCTATCACCCCTGCCTCATTTACTCCCTAAATGGTTGAGTGGGTGTGCTCCAAGTTGATGTATCTCATTTGGCCTCTTGTCAGTCCCGCTACTTGGATGCCGACTACTACAAAAGTAAGGGCAACAGATTCAGGCCCATGAGGTCAAGCATGCTGCAGTTGCAACCGACCCCTGGGAAGGTCTTGAAGACGACAACGTCTTCCCGATACATCAATTGGAGGCCACCACCCACAATATGGTGAAATATATTGTTGCCTTTGGTACAAGGGGGAAGCATATTCTCAGGTCCAATCGATGTTGGGAGATCAATTCTTATTTATATATGAATCAAGACTCAGTGATCCCTGAGCTGCCTACTCCTATAAGAAATCGAGATGTCTTCCCCATAGCGACGACGATACATCATACTTTCTAATTTCACCAAGCTGGAATCAACCGGCTCAAGCCGACACACCACTATTGAATTGATATCATCAAGCATGACCCTTGGCCCAAAAACCTGATGTGATCGGGATGACATCCTTCGTTGATATGGTTTCAATAGCACTAGAATCTCCTCATGCCGTGACTACTACCACTCAGGATGGTACTAGCCTCCCGTCAGAATCTGCCGACTCAGATAAATATACTCATGTTGGGGATTCCTCCTCTACAAGGGTAGAAAATGATTTGGAAGACACTCACCCCTCCGTTGAAGAGGACATTTTTTACATGATCTATGTGTTGGTATGGGTAAACCTCAGTAAGGAGGTAGATCTGAGACCTACATTAATCATTGCATCCATGTCCCTTGAGGAGCAACAGTGGTACATAGACTTCCTGAAACAACATCGTGATGTATTCTCCTAGAGCTACGATGAGATACTAGGACTAGATCCTCAGGTATCCATCGACCACATCAGTCTCCCTACAAATAATCGAGGGTTCAAATAGCCTCCTATGAAGATGCACCCTTCTAAAAGTGCCATGGCGGCGGTGAAAGTCGATAAGCTCATCATTTCCAATTTCATTAAAGTGGTCCAGTACACCAAATGGCATAAAAAAATTGTGCTAGTCAGGAAGAATAATAGACAGATCAGATTCTTCATCAACTTCCGAGATCTCAACCCTCATTATCGAAAGGATGATTTTCCCCTTCCTGTGACATAGTTTTTGATTGATGCTGGAGCTGGGTTCCATGCCCTCTCATTCATGGATGGGTACTCTAGGTACAGCTAGATTCCAATAGATCCCCAGGATGAGGAGTCCACATCCTTTCGGGCACCATAAGGTACATTTTGTTTATAGGTCAAGCCTTTCAGCTTGAAGAATGAAGGATCCACCTATCAGCGGGCCATGCATCGCATATTCAATCAAAACCTTGGGACGTTGATGTAATGCTATGTGGATGATATGGTGGTTAAATCTCGCTAGTTTTAGGACCATCTCAAGGACCTTGATATAGTGTCTGGATAACTCCGTTCCCAACACCTGAAGATGAACCCTTTGAAATGTGCCTTCGGGGTCACCACTCGGATGTTCCTTGATTTTTTTGTCAGATACCGGGGTATCGAGATTGAACCATAGAAGATCAAGGCCATTAGATATATTCTTCCCTCGAGAAATATTTGGGATCATTGAGGTTTTCAAGGCCACTTAGCCTACATATGATGATTCATTGCAAATTTGGCCGAAAAGTTTAATCCCTTTCTCTGCTCATGATTAAAGGCACTGCTTGTGAATGGGATGAAGAGTGCAGACTGCATTTGTGGAAATCAAAAAGTATCTCCTCCAGCCACCAGTCTTAATGCCACCTATCTCTGAAAATCCATTGGTCCTTTATGTTCCCAACCTGGAATGATCCCTCGGTGCCTTTCTCACCAAGAAGAACAATTAAGGGACAGAAAATAGCATATACTACCTCTGTCATATTCTCATCAATACGGAGACTAGATACTCTCCCATTGAAAAGATCTGACTTGTGCTAGAATTCACAGTACAGAAAATGTGACATTACTAGAAGCACCACAAGGTATAGATGGGATCTCAGGTTGACCCACTGATGTACATTCTGAACTGCCCCATGATGACAGACCATCAAGCTCGGTGAGTAGTGATTCTTCACCAGTTCTATATAATGTTTGTACCTCAGAATGCTATTAAGGGGAAAGCATTGGCAGGCCTCCTTGCAGCCCGTACGGCTCCTGCTGATCAGTCCTTGGAATTTGATTTTCTTATGGAGTAAATCCTCTCAGTAGATCATTCCACCCATTTTTGTAAGATGCACTTCATTGGTGCTTCCCGGAGTCCCACCTGTAGGAGGGTCAATGGTCCCAGGCTCAAAACGGTAGGCTTGGGTATCATCTTTATTACACCGGCACGATATATTTTTCTGTACTCATTCCTATTGTTAGAAGGCTGTACCAACACTGATTAAATGTATCATTCTCTTATCACTGTCCTTGAGCTGACCCTCGAGATTGATATTCCCCATTTTCATGTTAAAGGGGATTCTGAACTAGTCATCAAGGATATCAACATTGACTATGTTGTCATAAATCCAGAGCTCATACCATTTTTGGAACGAACGCTCTAGCTAATGGCCTAGTTCCTATCTCGGTTGGAAGTTACTCATGTACCCCGATCTCAGAATGGTCGAGCGGACACCCTGGCCGACATGGCTGCATCAGTTGGATAACTCGAGCATGACGATCTGATTATCCACATGGCACAATGGAGAGTAATTTCTCCCGTCACCTGAGGTGATGATGACGTCCTGAAGGTGAGCCATCTTATCGTTGGAGCCTCCACGTCAATACCCCCATTTCCCTCAAATGCAGTGGTTGAAGGGACTCCCAACTAGAGAGCACCCTTTGTTGAGTATCTCAAAAATGGTTACCTCCTGACTGATCGGGTCGAGCATGAGTGAATCCAACACCGCACGCTCTAGTTTACCCTCTAGAGTGGTCCCAATCTTGACTAGTCCCCCTCCAAGAGAGGGTTCTATGGTGTTATACTCTCTTGCATCAAAGGATTTGACATTTCTCAGGTCATGCAAGAGGTTCAGGCCTGTTCCTACGAGGCTCATCAGACTGGGCTGATTCTATATCACCAGATCCAGAGACTGGGGTACTTTTTCCCTTCCTGATCCATGATTACATCGAGTTCTCCAAGAGGTTTCAGGTATTCCAAGTTCATACCATCTTTGTGCATCGGCCACCAGATCCTCTCCACACTGCCAAGTACTCTTGGACCTTCATTATCTAGGGATAGGATGTTGTGGGACCCTATCCATCAGTGACACCTCACTAGTGAAGGTTCATCCTGACCACTGAAGATTTATTTTCCAACTGGGTAGAGGCAGTTCTGCTCAAGGAGGTCATGGAATGTTCTATTATTGACTTCGTGAGCTCCAATATCATCTACCAATTTTCAGTCCCTCATGACGTCCACCCCAATATCTTCATAAACTTCCATGCAGTTGAGTTGAAGAAGATGTATTCCAAGTATAAAATACAGTCTGACCATACCTCCCGATATGATGCGCAAGAAAATGGGAAGATCGAGGTGTTCAACAAGATGATCTATAGAATTTTGTAAAAAATGGTTTTCAGAACAAAAAGAGTTGTCCGAACAAGCTCTCCAACGCCCTCTGGGATTATTGGACGATGACTCATAATTCCACACAGGTGACCCCATAATCCCTTATACGTGGAACATAAGTTATCCTGCCTGTCGAGATTCAGTTTCCTTTGTTACGCAAAGTGTTCTACGACCCGTAGGTGCCAGATAAGGTAGCTGAAATTCTTCTGGGTGAATTGGAAGCACTTGATGATAATAGGCTTCATGCCCTGCACAACCTAGAAAGACACCAGAACAAGATTTCCAGATCCTTCAACAAGAAGGTATGCCTCCGATATTTCCTGCAATGTTATCTGGTATTGTCCATTCGGACACAAATGATCCATGGCAGGAGACCACCCTAGTTGGAGCCCAAATGGGATGGACATTTCGTTGTTCATATGGTTTACCCCAATGGTGAAAACTCCCTGGTGACCATTGATGGTGAGCATATAACTCCTTCCACCAATGCCAAATTCATCAGTAAATACTTTGCCAAAGCCTATTGGTCCGGTATTACCCTAAAATGTTTGCTCCAGCATGACCCTAAACTCATTGGTCTAGCATGACACTAAACTATTTGGTCCTGCATAACCCTATAATGTTTAGTCCGACATGACCCTAAACTATTTGGTCTGGCATTAACCTAAACTGTTCGTTCTCAAACAACCCTAAATTGTCCGGTCATACATAATTTTAAACTCTATAATGTCCAGCATGACGTTAAATAATATTTTTCCTACAATATGTTAAACTGCACACCTAGAACTACATACTGCTTGATTCCAATCCACATGGGACAGGTAGGAATGCTCAGACGCTCAGCCCGAAGTCCATCGCTCAGACTCTTCACATTGACTATCCCCCTAGGTATAGTTTTCTTGGAGGGTCCTTGCATAGTATATTGTAGGCTCCTTTAGCCCCACTCATGTCAGGATTTTGACGGTCGCACCATATGCCCCCTCCCCATTCTTCTAGCCTCTCACATCTTCACTGCAAGACATTAAACTGCATGTCATTTATGAACTAAATACATATTGATTCCCATCCTCACGGGATATGTAGGAACACCCAAAATTTTTGACAATTGGCACAACCTGAACATCAGAATCTCCTCTCAGGTCAAGACATATGGTGTGGTATAAGCATTTTCCCCAATTCACGTTGAGCTCATATCCATCCCACCATACGTCCTACTCCCCAGAGATATTTGTCACTTTCACCTCCCTGCAAGACATTTAAATGCATGGGCATAACTAGGCTTCACCCACTCCTTTGATTGGGACTCCATCATTCTTCACGTCCAAAAGGACACACGACTGGCATGGATGCTCCACCTAAGGACCATCCTACCACTTCGGGCCAATGTCCATGAGGTTGTAGAGGAACAAATTTATACAAATATCATGTTGTGAATATAGTCATAGGTCCATGCTCATTTCTTGTTCCCATTTCAGGTCACACTATAATGAAGTTGTGTTTCTAACATTGTCAGTTTCTATCCTTTGTTGTTGTAACCACCCCCATAGATCCCAAACATTATGTGTGGTGGTTCACCATGCTCACTACATCATCATGTTGGGACTCCCAATAGACAATTCCACCTATCATACCCAGATATGATAGGGAAAGCTAAATACGGCACCTTTTTTCCCACACTGAGAATTTCTCATGTGGGATAAGGAGCTGTGATGAAGCGGTAACCTCACAAGTGGTCATATGGCTATAGTTAGCTAGGATGCCCAGCCTTAGGTCCATCGACCCCTTTGGGACCCTTTCCCAAGTTCTCTAATAGGATTGTGTGGTGTTGTGCGGAATCATGTCCTCATTCATGTCGGGATATTTCTCCTTTCCACACATGTACTCGTGAGATATCCCTTTCATCATTTATCATCAGTTTTGTGAGCACATGCCCAACCATTCTTGACATGACCCATCATTTGGGTTTTTTCACCCATTATATCTACAATGGCCCCAAAATGGCATGGATTCTTGGACCATGGGCCCTCCTACCATTACCGGAAAATGTATTCGAGGATTTTGAGTATCAAGTTTATGTAAGTCCCGTGTTATGAATATGGTCAACAATCGATGCTCAATTTTTTCACCCCCCTTTGGATCACATAAGGCTGGATACAGTGTTGTGAACCTGGTCCACAGTTGTCCTCAATCATCATAGCTGCTTTGAGGCCTTCCATAAGGGAAATGATTCAACCACTCTTTCCCACGCATATAACGTTAAACTAGGCATATACGGTCTGAGTTCTATGACCCTAAACTAAGATCACATCCATCCTCACAAAAAGACATTAAACTGTAAGCTGGACATGACGCTCCGTCCATGGCCCAGCCTCATGATCTTGTCATTTTCAGGACCCTGGCCAATGTTCTCACTTAGGGTTGTATGGTGTGGTGTGGGATTATGTCCTCATTCACATCGGGTTACTTGCTGCGCCCTACACATCCCTTGTTTGAGGTATCTTACCTCATTATTCGTCCACACCACAAGACGTTAAACTGCAAGATGGCCGATATATTCCGTCTGAGGCCTAGCCTTAGGACCCTTGGATTTCTTAGGCCCCCAGCCCATGTTCTCATTTAGTTTTGTACGGTGTGTTGTGGTATTATTTCCTCATTCACATCGGGTTACTCCCCATGCTGTACACCTCTTTCGTGTGGGGTATCTTACCCATTTGTTTCCTTGCTACATGGTTGTAAACTGCACATTACCCTCTTCTAGAACACTATGTGGCGTGATTCCCATCCTCATGGGATATTTAGGAACATCTGAAAAATTCATTTGTTGACCCAACCCCATCTCATATGGATCCCCCTATTATGTAGGCCCCTTGTCCTACATTCTATCATGGGAGGGATATGTGGTGTGGTGCAGGCTCATGTACTCATTCACGTCCGGTTTGTAACAACCAGGCCATGTATCTATTTCTACTGAGAGTTCTCCATATCTATGTTATATACTCATCTTTTCAAATTGGAGGCTCTCAAGTTTTTCCCCTCAACCCTCTACGATGGTTCACCAATGTTCCTAAGAGTACCCTGGTTCAGCATCTGGAGTTTCAAATTTTACCAGGACATGCTTTTTCCTATTTTCCAGGCTTCATGTTCCCCTTCATTTTGGTTTCCATAATAATTCACACCCAAAGGGACCCCCAAAGGGCATGGATTCTAGGCCTAAGGGATCTCCTACAATTATGGGCCAATGTCCGTGAGGGTTTCAGACAAAAAATTGATTCAGGTCACGTGTTTCAAAATATGGTCAGAGGTCGAAGCTCATTTGTTTGTCCCCATTTCAGGCTAACGCGATATGGATGTTGTGTTCTGAACACAGTAAACAGTTATCATCCATCTTCACACTAGCCCCTTTAACCCTTGAATGTTGGTTACTTTATTCACATTATTTTCCACCACATCATGTCTAAATGGAATTTCAACATTCCTGGCATTATCCGTTAGTGCACATTTGCACGTTATGAGGACAAAATTCATCGTAAAGGCACATTTCGGGCTTCGCTCTGATTTCCCTTTGGTGTGCATTCAATGTATTGAAAAAAATCTCTTCCGTCCTTGTTTCCCACATCGAGTTTGACTCACGTGGGCTTTGGGATTTAATTGAGGGTTGTACTGACTTTGAAGTATTTCTCTCCACTATGGTCTGAGATCTAAGACCATAAACTATAACCAATTTGAGAACCCCGAACATCTTGATTCTCATTCTCATGAGATATGTAGGAACACATAGACATCTTGCCTTTGGGTATAGCTCGATTTCCACTAATTTATCTCTTTTGTTCTGCCTTTGGGGCTTTAACTCCTATGGGAGTGCATGGCGTGGTATGTGATTATGTCCTCATTCATGTCGGGTTTTCATTACCCGCCCCACGTATGCCCCTTTTTAAGAGTTATACCCATTAAATCCTATCACACATGACATTAAACTATATGTTTTCCCACATAACATTAAAATTCACCTTCAAGAACTATGTTTGGAATGATTTCCATTCTCATGGGATACATAGGAACACCTAGACATCTCGTCTTTGGGTCCAACTCAATTGGGAGCTAGTTTCTCCTACCCCTTATCCTCTAATCTTTCCTGGCCCCTCTTCCCATGGTTTCCTCCTCATAAAAATGGATGTTATAGTGTATAAATCATCCTCGTATGCTTTATCACTACATGCACGTCCCCTATGGAACCTCATCTCTCCTGTATGCGTCTGAGCCATATGACATTAAACTGTGATGATAAATCCTAATCGACATTAAACTGTTGTATCTATCCAGCATGACGTTAAAAATGATTGGTCTGTCCCATCACATGACCCAAAACTGTGACATTATCTTCCTGGATGCATGACAAAAAATGGCACTACACAATGATTTCCTCACTAGAAGAGGCATAATGTTTGCTATCAGTCATACACCATACCATTTTTCAATGCCTACACGTGATATGATTTTTTTTCTATTCTGGGAATTTCTATCCTTGGTCCATTGCAACACAAAAAATCACTCATTCAGCCTATCAGACAGACAGGATCTATCAAATACCTCTTTTTTGGGAGCAAGTTCTTGACCTGAATGACCTTTTAGTAATATGTATGTCTTGAGTCCCACCTTCATGGTATACAAAGAACAGCCATGCATTTATCCTTGGGCCCATCATAACTTATGTTTTCGATCCCTCAACATGAAACCTCCCCTAAGAAGCACACAGTGATACAGACTATGTCCTTATTCATGTCGAGTCTTGTAATTACATCATCGTGTGTCTTTTATTTCCTACCATTCGTTGTCCAAGCTCTATGAACAAAAACAGTGACCACTCCACATCCTTTCTGCAAGATGATGAACTACAAGAAATCTCGCAGAACTATATATGGATTGATTCCCATCATCATTGGATATATATGAAGGCCCATGAATTTTTTTCCCTGGGTCCAGCCCTAGGAATCTACAAATAATGTCCCTTCTTTTTCTGCCCCTTGTCCTGAACTCATTTCGGAACATGGGGTGTGGCGAGTACCTCTTAGGTTCTCATTCACGTCGGGTTTTTCTATATCTGCACCATGTTCTTCCAATATCGTTTCCCAGCATGGTCCGAGTTCTATGACACAAAACTATGATCTCCCTATGGGAATTGCACATCATGTATGGAAATTTTTCCACCATGTGCAAAATCCATTAAATCAATCCCCCCTTAATGTTCCACCCTAGGACCTTAAGTTGAATGCGTGTGACCCCAAGACCCTTTTTATTGGGAAGGGACTTGACTCCCTCTATTTGACGTGTATCATTTTCATACATGGATGTGTTCTGACAAAGAACCCGAAGTGTGTAATTTTCACGAGGACATTCCCATCGTTCCATATCCGTGATTCGTGAGCCCGCTACTTGGATCCTCATCCTCTTCCACATTATAAGGGACCCCCTTCATGACCTGGTATCATGCCGCCTCAGCTCTCCTACCATTTTAGGCCAACGCCCCTAAAGATCTTGAATGACATTTGTGACAGGTCCCGTGTTTCGAACATGGTCAACAGTCAACCCTCATTTGTCATTCCCCATTCCTGGATAACACGATATGGATACTGTGTTTCGAACATTGTCAAAAACTATCCCCTATCGTCATTCCACTGTCATTATGGTCCAGATCCTAAGCATCATAATTCAAACATTTCCACATCCTTATGATCAAGTGGAATTTCAACATACTCGTCTTTACACTTTCACTCATCTTGGTGCACTATATAGGCGGGTCGGCATCTGTGGGATGTCACTCACCTAGTGTCCCATCGTCTAAAACTTGTGCCACCCTGTGATAGGAAATTACCATCACTATAGCTTCTTCTCCACACCGATAACGACTCATGTGGGCTTAGTATTTCGGGTAGGACGTGTTCTGGTGTAGCCATGCCACATGTACCTTTCCTCATCCAACATGACATTAAACTGCTTTCTCATAACTACATTTGGATTGATTCCCAACTTCATGGGGTATGTAGGATTGTCTGACCACTTTTCTTTGTGCCCAGACTAATTTTCACTTTTCATCCCTTGACCTAAAGTGTTTCCACCAGGGATACGTGGTGTGATCCAGAATACATGTCCCCATTCACACCAGGTTTATAGCTACCGCACCACATAATCCCATCCTGGGATCTTCCCTTTCACTCCACATCCTATCGTATTGCGTTAAACATCAGGATTCCATATTTCCTAAATGCATCACACTAAAATATGGTTCTACCCTAAACAAGTTTGGGATGCCCTACGTTAATCATGGGTTGAGTTAGTTTCCTCTCTATAGAGGATTCTCCCTACCGTTGTTGGTCTCTGACCACACCATGACCCATGAACCATGTTTGGCTTTATTCCCATTCTCATGGGATACGCAGGAACCCCCAAACATCCTATCTCTGGGTCCATCCCCAGGAATCATGATTCACATCCCCCCTCTTTTTTTGGTCCCTTGTCCTGATCTCTTTTGAGGAATGATGATATTGTAGCATTACACCGAACAAGTTCAGGATGCCCCACAATAACGTTAGCAGGTGACAGATTCCTTATCATATAAGTCATGTTTGGAAGTATGTTTGGTCCCTAATCAGACCGATGTACCCACCTAATGTGTTTCCTCAACGGTGGAATAATTTCAAAATTGTTGGAATCCAGTCGAACCAACCCATCACTCCACTCTCCAATCTTTGCATGCCCTTTATTCAGATCCTCTCCCTCTTTCACATCCTGAAAAAACCCTAAATGTATGGATTCATGGCCTATGGCTCACCTACTATCCTTGGCTAATGTTCTGGAAGGCTAATGTATAACATTTGGATTCAATCCCCGTGTTTTGAACATGGTCAGTGGTCGGCCGTCATTTCTTATCCCCATTTCAGGCTAACAGAAAAAGGATACTATGTTTCGATCACGGTCAACAGTCATTCATAATTTTCATGACATTACTAAAGTGTTCAAAATATTTGGTATTGTGATTAACATCGTCCATTCCCCCTACTTAGGTTTATTCCAGCGCCCCTGACATCACCCCATTCATGCACAATAGCACACTAGGAAAATTGTAATTTTACTATTCTGAGAGCTTCATTCTATAATCAAGTCTCTCCATTATCTTCCCGGGAATCAAGATTGGTTGTTCAGATGCCGAAAACCCAAAGCATGGTCATTACTCTTATGTTCAGGAGTAATAACATAGATATCATCCCTTATTTCTCACATTGGGCTCGACCTGCATGAGCTTACGGATTGATCACGGGGCATTTGGAGAATATAACTGATGCATGTAAAACCAGTAATAATAATGAGACTCATGCATGCTATGGAATCCAAATAATCAATGCATGAAAGTGAGTTAGAGGGTTTGTGATCTTTACTACACCCGCGGGTATACCCCTCCCATGGATTGGTTAATCTCGTCAAAAGAAAGCTGCAGATCCTCCACCCTCCGGCTTGTGGAATCCTAGATTTGCTGCCACCTTCCAAGTTCTAACTCCTCCTTGGAAATGATAGGGTAAAATTCATTGGCTGCAAACTGGGTCTGCTCTACGTCGGTCCGGATAATGGCCATCTTCTCAGAGGCTCGCTGCAGGGCCTCTTCGGCCTCTGTGAGCTGGGACATCAATCGCAATATCAGTCCCGATTGCATGTTAAGGGTGGCAGAGTGCTCATCCGCTCGAACCTGTAGCCTCTCAACTTCATTATCAGCCTCCCAGAGTTTCTTGATGTTCACCACATTCCTCTACTTCCATTTCACACTGAGGCCACATTCATACTCCCAAATAATCTCCACCATAAGATCTCGGACAAGCATGTGAGGGCACTGGGCAACCCCTACCCCAGAACACAATTCACGTAGTCGCGAGTGAAGTATGTCCATATCATCCAGCCATCGTGAATGGGGAGTGAAATCAATGATGTGATTGATCAGATTTCACACTCGATGATGGACTATTCGGTTTTACTCTTAATCAGAGGTCGTCTCATCCCAGTCAGTGTGGTTGGCAGGATCATATGCGGTGAACGCCTGCAAGAACTCATCAGTAGGGTCCGCATATGGAATTTGATCAGGCACGGTGGGAAATTTGATATTTGATCAATCATCATCATCATATCCCACCTAAATAATCTCACGCATATCCCCACTGGCAGTCCCAACAGCGATCAGGAGCACCGCAATTTAGTCTGTCTTGATATCTGCCTCCACGATCACCGACATTCCTCTAGGAAGGATGCGGCCAGAATCCCCGACCAACCTCACTAAGGCGGACCATTCCATTTGAAGAACTAGGAACACCAAAGAGGGCTTGGACGTCAGTTGACATGGCTAGTGTGTGAAAATCATGATTATGGTAGAAAAGACTTATAGAGATCGAATTCATTGTCTCATTCTTGGGTTGACGCTATAGAGACCCTGATGCGTGGCCCCCAATATATCTTCAGAAGGTCTAAAAGATCTTGTGGGGTCACCTCAGGTGTCCTGGCCCCACTAGATGTTGCAATTGATGCAGCCATAGGTGTGGATCCTGAAGTCCTGACACCTCCATCCACTGAGTGATGAGAATAGGTTCTGTGTATGATACTCTCTTGAACAGTCCATGTATTATCAATGAGTCACGAATGACCTAGGATAAGACCTTGAGGAAGCGGCTTCAGATTTATCCTCAAGGACCTCTGCAAATTCTTTGAGTTCTGAGTCCAGATCATCGACTCCACCCCTCCTCCAATGGGATAACCCTACCAGCCTTGTCCCCCCAGGGGGACTCGTCTGATTCTTCTGGTAGAGGGAAGCACTATATCAGTTCAGTGGTGGACAATTGTGGAGGGACTGTGCGATCCAAAAACACCTTAATATTGTCTTCCATTGGACATGGGGCACCCTGGGATTTTAAAAAGTCTTCTAGAACAACCAATTATTTCTCCACCTCTTCCCAAGACACCGAAAACCCAACCCTGATATGGCTTATCCCCTGAAAATCCATCCCGAGACAGTTTATGTTTTTCCTCATCTCGGACGAGATGAGGAATTATTGGTTTACTTCCATGATGTCCCATGCCTCCAAGAAGATAGAATTCTTCAGCATTTCTATATGGCACAACTACTTCCCCAAAGCCTGGGTGGGTATCCTGCTGAACCCTCTTGGTGGTCTCCCCTCTGGATGACTCTGTTCTTCTAAAACCATTGGGTCTGCTACCATTGTTGGATCTATAACCGATGCCTCACCTTCTACTGGTTAAAGTCCCGCCACCATGGAAACCCCACCACCACAAGATGCCCTTGCCAACTTTCAGCCTCAGCCTTGGGATTGGGGAGGCTAACTCTCACCGACCCAAGCGATTGGCTACTTCAACATCTCCCCTGGGTAGGCCACCTCCCAGCTTTGGGTGTACTCTTTTTCCAACCTGAAGGTAGAAGTAGGTGAATTCATCTCATTCCGAATCATATAGTCTTCCCCATGTGAAAATGAGACTCATTTCCCTCATCACACACTGCTGTTCCTCATGAAACATCCCTAGATAGACCCTCGGGGCCAGTCACTGCATGCATCAAAATTGTTGGGAAAATTAGTGCTGGGTGTATGGCTCGTAGAGGGGATCACAGTCCACCCTTTCCTCCATGACTCCACCTCGAATTTCTAGGAGAAAATACCAATGCTCTTCTATTCCATGGTCTTCATTATTTAAAGAACCTATTGGCAACAAAAATGGGTGGAAGTTGAATTCCTACACCCTACACATCCAATTCAGTATCGATGTTGTGGCCGGCATGGCTGGAAAGCATCCCACAACGTAAGAATAGAGGGGCATAAATTAGACCACAGAGTCGAGATGGGGTTTGGTACTCATTAACCACCCCTAATATGCACTGATATCCAACTATACAGGAGGTGGAATGGCACACATATCCTTTGTGGCCTCTTCCCCTCACTGATGTACCACAACATCTTGTATAGCATGGCGAGCATCGAGATCTCGAGGTTGAATCTCCTTCTTTTCACCAACATGGATGCCATGATAAATTTTATGGGTCACACATCCATGTTATTATCCCACACCGGCAGGATCCAACCGCATATGAGGGCCATGATGAATTCCCCCAGCCTAACTATCAGTTTCTACTTGGTGCTGATGCTGAATTCACAAGTTTTACACTAGCTGTCCTCCAAGAGACGCCAGTACGAGTGCTCCTTGCTTCGTTTAGCCACCTTTGGGAAACTCCGATGCCTCATTAGAAAATGCATATCTTCTGGGATTTTCATAAACTTCTTGAACCATCACCTGAAATGGAGATCCCTCATGAATTCTTTGTCCTCTCCCGGTACCAGCTCCATCAATGTCATCACCAGCCACGACATTTGCTCTGGGTCCTCCCACGCACTCTTGAAGTGGTGGAATTCATCATGGATCACACCCAATATCAGGACCCCTGAGATCTGGTTCACATCCCACAAGTTGATACCAACCTCATAGTGGTGTAGGTGGAAGGTGTCGATCCTTGATCACCACCTACTTAGCAGCTCCCGCATCAGCTGCTTTCCCTAATGGATGTGAAATTGGGAGGCCCAAACCGCCTCATACAGGACTAATCTTCTCATCTCATCCCCAAACACTTCACATGATGCACCTACCTAGTAGGCCCAATCCCAATCATTTATGATGCTGCCACCGTGGCGCATGTCCCACTCCTCAGACCATCACATACTTGAGTTCCTCAGGGCTGCCTTCAAGATTGTCCGGTACAGTATGGGGGAGGTCTCTGGGTACACTGTTTCCCCATCCACATTGTTCTGGTGGTTATACAGGCAGTCAGCATCGATGGGCATGGAGTCTTCCCGGGCATGGTCTTCCACTGTCTTGAACCATTTTCATTAACAGAGCATACTCTTGAACCAGTAAGCTAGGTCTTCTCTACTTGATTCATAAATAAGGACTTCATACCTCAGCCTGAATCCGTACAAAGGCAGACTTTTGCATAGTGGATAGTTCCTCTGGCTCTCTGATTGTAGCTCCACTAATGAACCTTGGTCGGAATGGCTATGTGTTAACTCCATAAGGCCCAAGCATTTCACCATATCCTCCCTTCGGATATCACCTACGAGGACACCCTGGAAGCCTCTTGATGAGCCATTCAGATTTAATTTTGATCATTTCTTATGTCCGGTTCACAAATCCCTTTCGCGGAGTAATGTCGTGTAGCTCGTTCGCAAATAATTTCATTGGGCCCTGCCCCGACCTTCCAAAATAATGTCACTAGGCTCTGTCACGAAGTCAGAGACTCGTTGTGCGCTAAAATTAAGATACAATGATTTGTAGAGAGAAGGCGCGGAGTATGTGGAGCTTCATGAATCAAGAGTTCTATGAGACAAATATGTGAAGGAAAGAAAGGAAAAAGAGGGTTCAACTCCCCTATTTATAGGAGACGACCTTCGGAGGATCACGGCGCATCCATGAAACGCCAAGCTTCACGGTGCGCCCAACTGGTACATCACCTATCTGCTTTGCGAGACCTCTTCTTAGAGAAGCTTCATGGACGATGATATATTTTGGCGATTTACCCTCATACTTTGACCCTTGACATCTCCTCGGCTCAATGTATGTGGGGGGGGGGAATTGGATGATTCCAAAAAATTGGGAATATGGAGAACAAGAGGGACACCTCCCAGTCTTCCCCACGGAGCCCTTTCGCGGAGCCCCATGGCTCTGCGCCCGGTGCAAAGCAAGGGGGAAGTAATGCTCCGTGAGCCATTTTGATGTTCATGACCCTACATGGAGAAAGGAGGTTGTATCCCTACAGAACTGCATTTGACATTCACAACCAACTGCAGAGCAAGGAGGCAGTAATCCTCCGTGACCGCATTTGATGTTCGTGAGCCACCACGGATCAAGGAGGCAGTAACGCTCCGTGACCACTTTAGACATTTGCGATCCACCGTGGAGCTAGCTCCATCTTCATGCCGAGTGAGATCTAATTCACGGTTCCTCTTGCCTATAAATATCGGGCTCCCCTCGAGCCCAATAAACAGAGCCTCAGACCAATCACCTTCTGAGCTCTCAAATCGGGAATCAAGACTTGCTCTGTGAACCATGAGTTCTTCAATGTACTTCTACTTTGCTATGTGCCTCCCCATTTTCCTTAATTGATCCACTCTTCTGTGTGGGATGCCTTTCGCGAATCCCACAGGCCTTCGCGATGGAAGGAGATCCCTATAGTGACTCGGGTTGTCACGAAGCATTTATGATTCTTGAAAAACCCACCACACCCACATTACTTGTATGCTAAGGCATGGTCACTTTTCTTCGTGAAGAACACTTCACGACACCCTGCCTCATGAGGCACCCTTTCTTCACATGGAATTTATTCAAGAATTACATTCCACTTTGCGAAGATCCTCCCATATTCACTTATTCCCTATGCCCATCCTATGAAAATTCACATTGCGTAGCACATCCCATCACGAAGCCCTTCCACTTCATGGAGCACCAGCACTTCACAAGCCTTCTACTTATGGACCATTTTTTTCTACAACTCCTTTTCTCATGCGGCCTTATAGGTTTTCATGAAGAATCTTCATTTTCCTTTGGACGATACTGCCCATTGCATTGCTTCGCCTCATTCTTCTTCACATTGGCACGCTGACGGCTATTTCTTTTTCTTATAGCCACGCTAATGTGGACCCCCCCCCAATGGTTCTCTCCATAACACCCCCTATCCACAGCATTTATTGTCCCTTCTCTTCACCAAGGTGTAGAAGGTGTTGTTTATGTAATCCCAAGGGGTGCAAGGTATTCCCACCTCGTCCGAGCTGTAAGACGTTAAACTGCCAAGAAACTTCGTCCTCAGTACATGACGTTAAACTGTGACCTCGCCCTACACCGTGCACGTGGGGTGTCCCATATCTAACATTTTATACACTCGCTAGTCTCCATGGGAGTGAGATCATTCCTCACATGGAATGAAATTCGCTTTATTGGAGTGGCGTCCATCCGTGAATAATGGGAAACCACCCTGGTGTAAGCTCCTATCTTTCCTTGCAGGAGGCAACACCCCTGCTCCTCCTCTCTTACTGGGTTCCATGTCCCACTCCCACTAGGATTTTCCACTATTCGGGCCTCCACCCCATAGTGTGTCCCAATCTCCATTTCCCTGGGCAGCTAACCACGCGTAATCCCCTATTTCCTCTTTGGGCCGCTAACCACGTGTAAGCCCCACTCAACTTCCCACGGACGCACCATTGCGCTGTGATCGTCAGGTCTTTTCTATATCTTGTTTCTCACATTGATCATGACTCACATGGGCTTATATCAAGAATCAATGATGACATCCTCTCAGGGAAACCTAAAGTGTAAGCCCTAACCCAACCTGAACTATGTGGTCTTTGATCCTTTCCATGGCAGGGTATGTAGGAAGCCATCCGAAGGTTCAATCCCACCACCCATTGGTTCTATCCCCCTTTCACGTCAATTCACACAACTCCCTCCTGAACTATGCGGTCTTTGATCCTTTCTAAGGAAAGATATTTAGGAAGCCTCCATGAGGTTTCTACAAACACCCGGTCATTCCAACCATCTTCACGTCAGTTCACCAAAACCTTGGGCAGCCTAGAGTGTAATCCCCACACCCATACCTGAACTATGAGGTCTTTGATCCCTGCCAAGGAAAGTTATATAGGAAGACTCCCCAAGTTTCAATACCACCATCTACCTAGGCCCCAGGACCTCTTCCACATCATTTAACCCCCTTCCTGCATGACGTTAAACTATGAACCTCAATTAGCGGTTAGTCAGTATCACCCCCAATCAGTAGTAAGACGTTGTTTCCCCCAGTCAGTGGTAAGCTATTACACCCATATCAGAGAAACATGGAATTTGATCCATGCCAAGGTAGAGTACATAGGACACATCCCTGAAGCTATATCCCTACATCCATTGGACACCAAGTCCCCTTCCATGTCAGTTTTTCAACCCCGATCCCACATGAAATATGTGGGATTGATCCTTCTATCCTAGATAAGGTAAGTAGGAAGCATCCCTGAGGTTCAACCTTGTCCAGTGGTAAGTTTTTGCGACTCCATTCAGCAGTAATCTATTGTCAAACCCACCCAGTAGTAAGTCATTGAAACTCCATCTAGAGGTAAGCCATTGTCAACCCCATCCAGTGGAAATTCGATGTGACCCCATTCAGCGGTAATCCATTGTGACCCCATTCTGCAGTAAGCTGCCAACATACCCATCAAGAGGTAAGTCATTGAAATCCCCATTCGGTTGTAATCTATCATCATAATAATTATGCGGACTTTGATTCCCTGCAATGAGGATATGTTGGAAGCCTCTTTGAGGCATGAGTCCAAATTCATCCTCATCCTCATGGAAGTTCCATCTCATTATCCTTCCATTTTATTCAACACTCCATCAGCCATGCTGATTCTTACCCAGGCCACCACATCCCGGTGGTATCATGCCATGTCATTCTACATTCCACTTAACACCAATAATGACACTAACCATACATTGGCCCCAAAATTAGTGTTCCCTCTAGAGGATGAACCCATCTGATCCACTCTAATTAGTGTTCTGGTATGTCTGATCTGTCTCCACTGAATGTTAAACCAATGGCATACCCTGTGTTAATCATGGGAATTTGAGGAAAACCTCAGATACATGCCTATGGCATATGATTCCCCACATTCGATGTGGAATGCCTCGGGCATCCGCATGCTTGAGAAGCCCTATAATAATTAGAATAAACCTAGACGCGCCAGTGTTCCCGCATCCAGACATGCCAGTGATGTCCAATGTGACTACTCTCGGGACCAAATGTTGCTTCTCAGACTGGACCCATTGGAATGTCCCGACAGAAGCAGCATAATTAACTGGTGACCCTAAAGATATGGCACTAGGAAGAGTTTCATGAACAATGTCTTAAATCTATAAGGGAGACCCAGACTAGGAGATGAGTTTTGAGGAGGAATCCATGGAAGCAAGAACCAACATCCCATCATACCATTTCGATCATGGAGAAAACATCCCCTGAATATGGAACAAATGTCTCTCCCTTTGGATAGCGGGAATGTGGGGAAATGAATCCACGCCTTTGATACTCAAGAAGAGGGACATGTGTGCCCCGATGAAAGCCTCAGAAACGACTTCAACATCTAACTCAAGATCATGATTACATTATTTCTACTTGTGTGGTATCAACTACATGAAGTATAGAAAATCACTTCCTTACCATACAAGGAGAAATAACCATGCATGTTTCCTGATGCATCACACAAAACTATGTACTCGACAACCTCTTTTGGCATTATCAAGTTGAAAGTGATCATCATTCTCTTCCTCAACTACTAAAATGATCATTGGATTTATCCATCCTCATGAAAGGATTCAGCTTTCATGTCAAAGATACCAATATTCATACTAATCTTGAGAAGTTAGGTATAAACCTTCAATAGTAACCAACCAATCCAAGGAAACTTCTCACATCAATAACACTCTTTGGTAGATCCTAAGAAAGAACCATCTCAATCAACATTAGTTCCACTAAAACTCAAGCCTGTAAAATGATGTGTCCCAGAAAATAGACTTCATGAATCTATAATTGAAACATAAATATATTCCCATAAATATTTATCTCTCTGATTATATCTAGGACCATCATGAAGTGTCTCATGTGCACCTCCTCATACAAAGAGTATTCTAGGATTTCAATTATGAATGCCACCATGAACCGATATAAGTAAGGCCAGATGATACTGATCATGAGTACCTTTATCAATTATTGGGAGTTAATCACACCGAACCACATCCCCAAGTATTCAGAGTGGGCATAAAAACATCTAAAATTCATCTCTTGTATTTCCTCAACTCGTACTCAAAGATTGTCATAGCTATATCTTAGGTAAATTTTTTCAAACTACTAAACCCTTTTCAACATATCAAATCGGTATTCAATCCATGATAGTGGAAATGTTTTATTCACGATCACCGTCTTTGGGATCTAGAAGATTCCACATATCCACATGCTCCCATTTGCCTTCTTGGAAAACAAAACAAGTGGTCCCCAAGGAAAAACACTATGTCTCATGAATCCCTTCCCTTACAAGACCTCCAACAATACACTCAGAACACAAAGCACTACAAAAGCCATTTTATATTTATGTATAGATATTAATGTCTTATTTTAGTTATATAGTTAACATTGATTCTTCCTCCCTATGGTTAGTTAATCCTAGAACATCCTTATGAATTATTTCCTCATACTACTCCCCATTTTTAAGAAACTAGGGACTCATCTCATCCACTACACCAAGGGTTAGGCTAGGAAACTAATGTGTGATCAGCTA
Source organism: Viscum album (assembly GCA_963277665.1). Classification (NCBI taxonomy): domain Eukaryota; kingdom Viridiplantae; phylum Streptophyta; class Magnoliopsida; order Santalales; family Viscaceae; genus Viscum; species Viscum album. Next base: position 467,997,903 of record OY728123.1, on the reverse strand, counting down.
AACCTTCTTGTGTGTGAGTCTAAGCTATGTGGAATGGGTTTCCTTCTAACTGATAAAGGGAATACCTTGTCCCATCACTGAGGACACACCGCACATTCCACCAAAAAAAAATAAATTTGAGCATAGACTATAGATATGAAATCTGCACCCAGAAAGATGTCACAAGGCCTCGATGATTCTTCCAAGAGATCCCAATAATAACTATCCCAACCATGGGTATGGTAAAACTATCGGCAATAGTGCATGATATTCAAATCCTCTCCCATATTAGTCTCCAAGTGTAAGGGTTGAGTCAATTGTTCCACAGCAATCTCCATGTCTTGAATAAGGGCCATTGAATGAAAATAATGATTACCACATGTGCTATAAAAATTGTTTCTAAAGTATAAACAACACATATCATACTACTAATCAGCTCAGGAGCCTTGAGTTCAAAATCCTCCATCACCTGAACCTGGCCTCATCCCTATCCACCAACTCCCTAAGCATATCATGTACCACTTGGGGGTGGTGTTAGGTACACATCGAATCTTATCCCACCTCCAACTTCAATGAATTTTCCTCTTCCACATCCTATACCCTACAAACCACCATTTTCCATACTCAACCTATATTTCAATGGTCCCTTGACCATCTCTGGGTCGGGCATTTAGCAGTTCAGGAAATCCCGAGAATGATGTCCCCACCCGCTGCACTAGTAACAAATCACATCCTTCACCTAAGTATCTATACCCTAAGAGCCATGTACCATAGTTCCTATGTACATGGGTCATGCCCTAATGTTTTTTAACTACTTGGGTCCATTTAAACTTTTTTCACATTTCTACCGCCGAAGTATCAGCTACCTTGTGCCTGGTGATAGCTCCCCATTTTGGTGTTTTCTCTTCTAGAAATTTCACCACTAGAAAAGCTCACTACAATACCTCATTATATTTAATAATACTATGGGATATAATGGATACATTAATCTATTGGTGTTATCCATGATCAATGGTTTGATCCCTAAAGAGTGAGTCTCGTATAAAATTAGTGGGATAGCAGGAAAGATCAGTAAATCTCACCAAGTACTCCGCCGCATTATAACTATACAACTATTGATACAAAAGCTCCTGTATAAGAAATAATCATAATGAAGCCATAATGAAATTCTCAATGGATAAACACTTGAATTCTTCCCACAATAGAGTCATTTTATCATTTTATTATGTCACTCAGCTCAATCATCGCCCCAATTAGACATGATGAAGACTCGTATATCAGAATTCCATCTAGATAGAAGGCATCCTCACAAGGTGAAACAGACATATAATAACCAAAAACCATTCTCCATATTACTAGGGGAATATCTAACCCCTAATACGATAATGTATCTACCAATGGAACTCATGAAATGTATTATGCCTACATGCCTCATCAACTGGTTATGATGGGAGTAACTGCTGCTCGACTTGTGGTGTTATCACTGGTAAACCACTAGGAGGTTCCATATCTAGTATAATCCCCTATATTGATGCCTCTTAAATTGGTGGATTATCCTCGTGATCACATAACAGAGTCCAATCTAGCTGTCTGCATGGAGGAATCCTAAAATAGAACATGATGTACCATAGTGAATTGAGTATACTCGATGAGCTGACTCGGGAAGTACATGACAACACTCCCAAATCCTATATTATGAAAATACCATTTTTTCATTGCCACCACTCTCTTCATGTACATATTCAAAAAATAATCAGAGTATTGGTGTATAAATACATTGGTTGCCACACTTGCACTAGATGTCATGGCTTAAAAGTTAATCTCAAAACACTTAACATTGTTGTCCCAAAACCAATCTTAGAGAGTCTTGATCCTTAATTAAAACCAACAGCTCTGATAACACATGTCATGTCCTATCCATAAGGGGCCCATTCCATGAATACCACAGGCCTAACCCAAATAGGATTGGGTCTAGAAACAAGAACCGATTACGCAAAACCCACAACTGGGAGTCATTTTCCTATATACATCTACACACGCAGACATCTCTAATCTGAAAATGATGAAATATAAAACAGTAAGTATAAAATCATTAATTCTACTATGATACCAACAATATAGTACAAAAATAGAAAACTATAATGTAAATAGAGCCAAAATATAGGCCCACCTAAAAAGGAGCCTAGAAAAGTGAATGTAGATGTTCATGAAACTCAACTACAAAAAACCCTACTTGAAGGGGAAGGTACTGGATAACTATCTAAATCTATAATAGTAGAACTCACTTATCTAGTATCTCTATGAAAAACATAGTATTGTTCCACCTGGGACTCCATTAAAGCATCAATCATCTCCACAACACATGATATGTGCGGGAAAATCTAGTGCAGGGGTGATTAAAACAATACTCATTAGGACACCACTAAACCACCATGGAATACAACTATGAAATTAATTAAGTATTCCAAAGATAAATACACCAATTATACCCCGATGAAATATATGATTTATACTGTGATGAAATACACGATGTATACTCAAAATTAATATGTATTTATCTGACACATTTATAGATTTATATTATACCAAACATGATAATATGACTTAAACAACCAAAACACATATTATCGATAAGACAAGTTATCCCGATGAGGCACTTTATCCTGATAAGACATGTATTCATTGTTCAAAAAGGAGTATTGGTAAGACACATAGTCTCAGAAAGTCATATACACTCAATGTCAAAGACAACCACAAGATTCTGTGTGTAGAACACGTATTCAGGTTGAACCTAGGCCTCAAGAATTTAGGTTTTAAGGAAAACAAAACAAAAATAACTTATATTTTTTAAAAAGTGCATTTTCCTCAGAAGGGTCCCAACACCACAAACAGCTAATAACATATACACAGACTTTTAATGTTATGGCTATATCTATAAAATGGTCCAACCACGGTCTGGTCTGGGTCTGATCCAACCTGTTAGACCCTACATAGACAACCGGCCGACACGACCCGACCCAGTTCAACCAACCCATCCTAGAACAACTTAATTGGTTTATCCTACTGGTATTTGGTCCACCCTGACCATATGCCTTTAGGCCCCATAGCCCCTCCGCATTGTGCCTCACCCTACTATCCTGTAGTCCCCATGTGCTCACCACCTCCATCGTCCTCGGCTCCCATGTGCTTTCTGGCCTCCTCCCACATCTCTACTCTACTCCCACATCCGTGCCTCATGGACACAATACTACTCCCATGTGGTCAACCAACCGTTTCCTCTTTAGCATATGCTGACCATTAAACAGTGTTGCCTTTGACCACCACCGCTCTAACCGATTCCTTCGGCAAATGCTGCATGCCACTCCAGACATCGCTACCTCACCTCATCGACGTCACCACCATTCCTTGCTAGACCACCACACTAGAACTATTCCATTGGTCACTTTTGCAGGCCATCGAGGATCCTCTGATTCCTGGAATTTAGTGTGATCATAGATCTATGTTTCTCCTGACATGTATGAGCCTACTACGACCTCTTCTGTCAGATTTCATCCAATTCAGTCACCCAATTAGGCTCGGAACCACCAGCAACATCGAGATGGGAACCATATGGTTTTAATAGGAATGCACTTGAATTATGTATGGATAGATGCATATAATAATATTCTAACAAAATTGTCCAAGAATTCTTGTCCAATGATAATGATCTGGGGCATTTGGGATAGAAAGAAAATAAAATTGAATCTCACTAACGTGCAAAAAATCCATCATAAAATATATTTTTGATCCATGTCCTAATATATTAATTAATTAGTATGTGTACATTGTAGAAATTAATAATGGTAAAATAAAGAAGAAGAAACCACCCGACTAAGATTTGGGATCTTTTTTTGATGATGTATGGTGGTCACATCATTATCAATCCTCGACCTACAAGCATTCATTTAAGAGAGATCCATCTATGAATGTTATTTGAATTGAAGGGTTATGACTATAACCCAGAATTCTCTAGCAAGATTGATTTAACAAAATTGTTGATGTGTCACCGCATACCATTATATAAAATAAAACACCATTTATATTCCTTCTTCAATCATCATAATATTACTTTTCCTAGTTGACACATGCCAGTCGATATTAAGCCCCACCTTCGGTAATGTTGCTTCTATCAGCATAATGGTGCCCTCATATTTATAATCTTGGATCCCATTTATAAATAATTCCACTTTTTCGGGAAAACCATGTGCACATGCAATTTAAATTTTTATGATTCTATGATAAATCGTTCCGACTGCACCATGCCTTAGAATGGCGCAATGTAGCAACTCGAAGTCTAATAATAAACCCATATTATATAAATATATAATATTTAGAAATTTTGAGATGTTAAAATACATCCAAAAAATGTATAGTAGAATTGTTTTATTTATTATTAAATATATTTTCAATGATATAAACACCTATTTTTTATGTGATGGTAGTATAAAAATATTAAGTATATTATAATGAAATTTATAAAAGGTATATATTTTAGTGAATACTTTATTTCATGAATAAGTCCATCAAAATTTTACTTCATAATTTTGCAGGTGATAATAACCATTATAGTTGATACCATATTTAATGAGATTTTAATTATCGAAAAAGACGATTATGAGACATTGTAAAAATAGGGTTGTATTTAAAACAATTGTAAAATTGGTTATTTAATGACAACCTTTATTTCAAATATATCAATTATATTTTCTCAGAAAATTTTTATGAATTATATTAATATATTTTAGAAAAAATACAAGCCGTATGTCGGGGTCAACCTATCACATCTGGTAGGGTGGTCGGGCTTAAAAATATGATTGAATGATGCTAAGGGTTTCACATATACCCTTAGTCTTCCCGATTTACTCAATAATATTCCTTAATTATTGGGTTTAGTATTTGAAAAATAAAATTTTATTATTAAACATTATTACTAATTGTGTGTTTAATGTTTAATATTCTAACCACATTGGTTTTGAAAAACAGTTAGAGACTATTCTAAATATTGGTTTCCTGGTTCTTATGATCCAATAAATTTAAAATCCAGATCTAAGGGAAAAAAATTAATTATTGGATTTAAATTTCTAGTAATAAGGTATGAATTATAAATTAGCTGGTGAAAAAGGAATGAATAAAGTTGTTCTTATAAATTTGAAATGTATCATAGAGTATATTTATTTTTAATCATGATCAATAATGGAATTCCTCATCTTTTTGAAAAGGGATTTTGAAATAAATGTTAACATAATACATTAATTTATGTTGAACTGATGTTCTATTATGTCATCATATAATTATGGTTTTGAGACCCTCAACATTCACTTGATCATTCAACTAATTCTGATCAGTGATCTCAATCACAATTTATAATTATATACTCTTATCCTCCCTGTCTATATCTTCACTTTCCCTGGATGATATTTTACATAGAAACCTATTAATATATATTATTTTATGTGACCTATATAATTCAAATTCCTCGAAATTAAGTGGATATTTTATTGACTCTTTTATTATGTGGGTTTTTGGAAACATGAATAAAAAACACAATACCTAGATTTCCACGATCACGATTTTATCATGAGTACTATGTTTATATGACGTGTGGATAATGTCACACCTTGAAATTTTAAAATATAAATATAATATTTGATATTGTATGTGACATGCAGCAATAATATTTGATGAAAAAAATGAATACACTCTAGGATATATTAACTATTTTAAATAAATTCATTACATTCTATAGATGTTAACACATTTTATAATGTGTTTATCTTACACACAATAATGGATTTATTTTGATGGCATGCATTACATGCTATACCAAGTTTTATTGAACACTATTTATATTATTAATTAAAATGAAATTATCCAAATTATTTTAAATTGGACGTTTGAAATAATATAAACAAACATATTAAAATACAAGGTGAAGTCACTTTTAAACAATTAATTTGAGAAAAAATTTGAATATAATTTAAATATTATAATAAAATACAATTTAATTATGTGAAAAGACTTTTTATCATAATAAATTAATTTATTTACTATTTGAGAATATTGGTTATTAAATTTATATATATTAATTAATAAATTAAATTTTTTCACAGTAATATAATTTATTTTATAGGCATTAGATATTGAAAAATTTATTTTTGTGCACAAAAATATATATTCTTTCAAATGTAGTATTTCTGCCATTTTATGTCGAACATTTTTTAAAAAAATGTTGATACATTTAGAATGATTATTATAAAATATCATTTTAATGATAAATTTAATATTTATATATCTATTATTTTTTCACTTTGTTTATGAGATGTTTAATTTCTTTTTATTCATAAAAAATACATATTTTTTATATAAAATCCAAATTTATTTTTATATAATTATTAATGATAGACAATACTTTTAATTGTTTTTAAATATAAATTAGATAAATTATTAATTTATGAATCCAATTAATGTAATTTAAATCATTGTGATATTCAATTTTGATATAAAAGCATAGTAAACATTTAATCATCTTGACATAGAAACCCCTCATTCTCTTTCATCCTGTGGAATTAATTTTAAATTAATTTATGGCACATATGTGAATTGAATTTTTCAAAAGGGATTACATATATGGAATCATAATAATATATAATTTAATATAAGTTCAACTAAAATTTTCACCATATTTAATATTGAAATGGTTTTAACATTAATTACATGGATTAACAAAAATACGAGTTATCAAGGGGGAACACATTAATCATAAGGAGAAAAATGTCATTTAAACAGTTTCGAACCCATTTGAATGGAATTTTTTTGATTACATCCATAACATTTTCCAACCTTGGTTCATTATTGGAGGCTCATTAGGTATGTGTGAGCTCCCCATTTTGTTTAGTTTTTTCATTAATAATAATGTCATTCCACCACTATAAAAGGGAAATCACTCCCCAATGTAGTTAGAAACTCTAAAGACAATTAGATCATCCAAATCCTTCCTAATTCAAAATATATATTATCTACCATCATTTTATATTCTTTATTTTGTGATTAAATAAATCATTTGAAGGATTTAGTGAAAACCTAAGGAGGATACCCCAATAGTAGCTAATGTTTTTTGAAAAACATTTCTATTTTATTTCCTTCTATACCTCCTTAAATTTTAATTTTATCATTATTATATAAAAAATAATTATAACAAATATAATGATATTTTTTATGTTCTGTTTATGACCTGAAATAATGCACAGTCCAACAAAATCGGATATGCAATCATCATTTGTGATTATGGTAGACTACCACCTCGAAAATTGATGTTGTTTGTTCATCCATGACCACATTTCAAGGTTGGATATAATGTTTGATTTTATATATAAATATGATATATATGATATACATATTGAATTTATGAATCTTTAATTATTATATAACACATACCTTCATACATTCCATTTTGAGGGAATACGATAATGTTTTTCATGTTTAATATATACTTTCGCCTCATGAAGTGATGTGATTCATTAACCCGTAAAATTGATTGTATTATGGATTTTTTGAATACTCATATGTGATATATATAATAGAAATATGATACTATAATATTTATATATAAATATATAATTTTTTTATTTCATTAAATATGAAAAAATGGAAACAACATTCATATGTACGTATGGCCAACCATCTCCATTAGTGGTGCATTCTTTTTCCTATCACTATGTTATATGGATTAATATAAATTCATCTATAATTAATTTATATGATATTTGAAAAAAAAAATTATATCGTAGATATTATAGAAGAATTATAAATATAAGAGGAACAAAAAATAATAATTTAAAACATACTTTTAAAACATTCAATTATCAATCAAAAAAATTAAAATAATAAAATATTATTATAAAAAATGATGATAAGATGTTTTAAAATAGTAATATACAATATTATAAATGTTAAAAGGGTTCTATTTAAAGATAATTACATGGTTAAAACCATTATAATAGAGTCTATAAAAATTTCAACAAAAAATAATAGTATAGTAAGGGCATCATTACTCAATCTACACTCACTGGGTTATACTTCTAATTCATTGACTATGGCATACTATGATTATATATGTTAAAATTTTTATTAAATTATATTTTATATAAAATTTATTTATTTGGATTTATGGATCATACACATAATCAATCATTCATTAATTATCACATATACTCTATGATCATTTTAATGGATTATTTCACAATCTCATTCTAATCAATTTTTTTCTTAATTATCAATTGGAGAAAATTACATGATGTTTTCTTAAAAAAATGTTGTGCCATTGTTATTAATTAACTCTTCCATTTAAATTTATAATCATCCACTCTTTGGTATGTAAAATGACTTGCAAAACGTTTTTCGTGAAAATATAAAATTATTAATCTTTTTAGTAAGAAATATGTTTTATTCGAAAAAAAAATTTCAACTACTGTTTTAGAAAATGTTCATATCCTTTTAAAATTGATTTATTAAAGGCTTTTACATAAATTTTTTACTATTAATAAAATCTCTTAAAAAGAAGTATTATGTCTTTTGATTAATAATTCTGATTTTTCCTTTTATCGTAAAAGGGAAATAATTTTTTTAAAAAATTAAATACATAAATAGATTTTATAGCCATCGTACCACTAAAATGTGTTCAATATTATATTATAATTTTCAAAAGTTATTATCAAAAAAATATTTTTAAGTTTCTCTCTATTTTTGGAAAGTAAATTTATAAAGATATGGATTTTTAAAAAACATAATTAAAATAATATTTTTTTTCTATAATATGTTTAATTTATTTATTTTTATTCCATTTCATCAATTATGAAACCCATTTTTTTACTCCAACTGATAATAATTTATTTACACCATCATTAATCTTCCTATTGATGTTTTATTACTATTTTTAATTTTGAATGTATTGACATTCACTTCATTGATTAGTTATTTAGCCAATAACATTCCCTTAAAATATTCACTATCATATAATCATTAAATATTAAATTTATATTATATATCGATAATATAGATTTATTTATATGATTATTTCCTAAATTTTAATACATTCTAAAATATGGTATTTACATTAAATGTTATTTTTTAACAGAGGAAATATTAAAAAATATTTATTCTCTAATAAATACAAATATTTTATAAGACACAATTTTTATGAGTTAAAATTTATTATAATATATCATAAGAATTATTTGGATATGTATGACATGGGTTGGAAACAAGTTAAGGTAATATCATTGATGCATGAGTAGTCTCATGGTATGAAACTTGATAGAAACAGATACTTTACATTATTAAATAGGTTGTATAAAACTTCTACTAGATAGATCCTAATTGTAGTGTCATATGACAGGTATTGAAAAAAATAAGATGTTTTTATCTCAACATGTTTTAAACTATATTTAGGATAGTAAGTGATTGTAAATTTATCATGTGCTCGGGAAACATGATGTCCAATAATTAATCATTTTCGTCATTTAGTATAGATTTTCAATATTCATTATATTATCTATATTTTATTATATATAGATTCATTTAATTCTAATCCTATTTATTTATATATTATACATGTTCTGTTATTTACCACTCCATAATTATTATTACTTATCATACCATTACAGACATGTTAGTTAAATCACATTATTGTTCAGTTTTGTTACCTTTCATATTGACTTATTCTTATTGATTCATAATATTTCTACTATATTTAACCCTTATTTATTATTTGATGTATAAAATGTTTTTTTCTCTTCCACATGATTCAATATTGTTTAAAATGACTGATTTGAATTGTTAATCTTGATATAATAATGTAATATTTATCAAAATAATTGATGTAATTTGTATAAATCAATATAATGTAAGGCTTATGTATGTTTCTAGTTTACCAATACTACTAAACCAATCAGTTCTTCATGATTTGATTCTTTATAATCAGGAAAATCTAATAGTAGAAGGCACTAGCTTTAGGAATTCGGTGGTTATGATGCTACAAAGTGTGCATGATATGATTTATCACATTTCAAAAGGATTTTGAGAAGTTTTTTCCACTTTCAATTATGTATATTGATGGATTTAGGAAAATAAAATTAGTAAATCAGAGGAATTATTACCAACCTAATGGAATAACATGGGGTTCTACCACAAGTCAACATCTACATGGCAGGATATTCATAATCTATGAATTTTATTTATAGTTCTTTTTAAAATTTTACTATTTTGTTTTTGTTCCATATTTCAATGTTCTTCATCAAATTTTGTTAAAATTTGAAGAATATAATTCATTTTCATGATCTTCCACGATTTTAGGATCATGTCATAATTTTTATGTATTCATTAATTTTATGACATTATCACCTGTTATTTTATTATTGGTATCTTTTGAGAAATTCCATACATTTTATTCATAATTACAAAGTTTTTGTGATCTTATGTTGCTCTAACATTTTTAGTGGTCATCATATATATTCATCTGATGTATTACTTTGAGATTTATTTTTTATTTTCCTTCCTTTATGATATTATCATCTATAACTCCTACATATGTTTTTTTACTTTATTAAGAGTTTGATCTCATCCATTTATTATTATTTGAATCCCATTATTATGAATAATATTTTTTAACATCGTATATCTATAAAAGGGAATATAGATGATAAATTATAACAATAATTAAAAACTTGTAGTAAAAATTATATTTTATAGCTGACCTCTAAAAAATTTAACATGTCCCTCCACTAGTAGTGATATTATATATGGTATTTAATAACCAATTCTTTGAATTAATATATTATTTCTTTATTTTCAGGATGTTCTAATTCTAATGTGATATTCTTTCCTATAAATATCAAAAATAAATATCATAGATATGATTAAAACTGTAAAAAATAATTAGAAACATTATATTTATTTTTTATCAATATATAAAATACATTTATAAAAATATGAGTTTATTATAACAATAAAAAAAATTATTTATTATAAATGTATATATTATTTTACTATTTAGTCTATAAATTCATGCATTGATTATCAAAACCATTTTTTAATTTATGAATATCTAGAATAGATATCATGTTTTAAAAATTCTTAAATGTCCTAGAGTCATAAATGAAGATGGTTTACATTACCGCATGCCGACTTTGTGTGTCTCCACTATGTATAGTGATTCACATAGGACCACCATAATATTATATTCAATTTCATGAAAATGTATATTTTCAATAACTTCCCAAATTAAAATTCACTTTTGGGCCAACACATAACTTTAAAGACTCAAAAATGATAATTTTTTACAAACCAAGGACTCCTTCACAAGGCATCCCCACAACCAAATTTATTTTTTCACATGATTAAAGTTCAATATTCCCCCCATGAAAATTAATTTCTAGGATGAGGAGTGTTTTTAAGGCCCCCCCATAAATAACATTTCATTTTTGAGGTGATGTATTATCTTCTGGTTTCTTATAAACTAAATATTCTCATGGATGGTAATTTACGTTTTCTAAAATCATCCAAAATTTATGTTACATTCATTACCTTATTAAAAAACAATACATGAGAGGGAAAAAATATAATAATGAGTAATAACCTGAAAATTGAATTTCAATAGGTCATCCCTTAATGAATTTTATAACATTGGAAAGATAACACACCTCACAACATGAAAAAGGTGTCCACTTTCACAAACTATACTCATTGCCTTCCCATTTAAAATATAAATCCTTCTATAAAATTTCCATTGGATATATTAATCTATATATAAAATTTACATTTTATAAAGCCACCCATAAAAGAGTGTGCACATATAGTCATTGACGATAACTACCGGCATTAAAAATAGTATATTGGGGGAAATTATTCGGTCTTAGTAACATTTTTACATGTAGAATTAAGCCATTCGTTAGCCCATAAATGAAATTTTAAGATTAATCTTCTCTCAATGTATCTAGAATAATGTGAGGTCTCATATACCCCCTTCCTGAAATAACAAGGAGAATAATCCAAAAAGGCCTCTATATTTAAATGATTTGGATAATGAACCTATTATCACGTGTTTCATTATATTGTGCATTTAATCACTAAATGTTTTCCACTTCTTATGCTATAAAATTTTTAAAGCTCTCGTGGTGTTTTGAATTATGAAGTCATTCAATAACGAGGACCCCAAACATGTAGGTAGGACTATAGACCTCATCATCTCAGATGGTGAGGATGTCTAATAAACGAAAACATTTATGAGGTATAATGTTATCCCCTTATACAATCTTCAATTAAATCAGGTGAATGGAATCCATCATGTATTAGTACACTATTTTTTCATGCATTATGTAATTCTACCATGCCTTTCATCACCCATGGTTATGAAAATATAATGGTTGATGTGAATTTCCATGGCCTTTTTTCCAACCATAGTATCAGCCAAATACAGCAGTAGAAGAATGTTGTTTTTAAGATTTGTATATATTAAATTCCATCTTTTTTCATTCACCATTCACAAATCATTTGAGATTAGATGTTAGTAATGATAATGACATTGAATGACCAACTGCCTACATTCAGAGGAGATCCCCTTTATATATCATCATCTCATCATCAAATGGGACTCATATTCAGTATATTACACAATTAAAATCATTTTAAAATGGTATGTCTATGAATTATATGACCAAAACACATTATAATTCCCTAAAATGGCTATACAACCGATTATAAAAACAATTAAAATGTTATCTTCTAGATGATGAAAACACAAAGTCCTCCTATCTGATATAAGCCCTAACCATTACCACAAAAAGGGCCTCCTCTATAGGTGTAATGCCATAAATATCAAACAAAAAGGGTATTTATTCCCATCAAAAAGAATATTTTTCAATCCAATATAAGGAACATACCTAGAAAATGAAAAAGATCAAATTTTCTAGGCCATATTCATAGTATGGTCACATCTAGCTTAGGAGGATGCATCACTTGAAAATCCATTAGTCCACTTTGACATAATCCACAAATGACCTAGTACTAGGAACTATTAATATATGTTTCCATGATACATGACATTAAAAATAGTGATTTGGTCCTTATTAAATGACAATAAATGTTATGGAATTCCCCTTTAAATAAAGAAATTATATGGGGGATCAGATTTATTTTATAGGTACTCATTGGAAGCCAATTTCATATGACAAATCCCAACATCAAAAGTACAAACAATTTATAGGATGATAAAGATTTCCAGAGTGCCCCATTATGTGTCTTAGAACCATCATCATGATGATAAAAAAAATAATAATATATAATTGAAGGTAACATCAATGGAATATTTTATATGCATATAGTAGTGTCCATGGATTAAGAATATTAGACATATTGTTATGATTCTAAAATATAAAAATGATAATAACTGAATGTTCATATGTGGGTGAAAAGTTCTATATTAGATATTTAATAAAAGATTCCCAAGTACATATTAAATCTATAATAGATTCATTTAGTATAATAAATCACCCCAAAAGAGTGTTATAATCCTAATCCCATCCACTAATCGAACACATTTTCTAAGATCTCATTGGAAAAATCCATGTGATCACCTACCTTTAGAATGAAGTTCCATATTAATTGAAATAGAGGTCAGGCTCAAATTACATTGAAAAAAATAGTGAACCTAATGTGGTCCTTTAATCAAAATGGTTATGTCACCAATAGGTCTGGACCATTTTATACAGAAAATGATATGGGCCCAAAAATTGATCTAAAAAAATTAATTAGTCGTGTGTTAATTTATTGAGATGTTTATTTGAAATGGTTTTTGTATTTGTTTTTTAATATATATTTAGAAAAATTTGTGAATAACTACCTTTAATTCAATGGAATCATTTCACCCAATTTATACTTAGGCATGAGCTATTCACAAGTTAGGTCCTCATCTAAACTGAGGAAACTATATCTAATCAAGAATCTCCACCATTAGGATTCAAAAACAATTTTTTAGGAGTACTACCAACACGATAAAATCACATCACTAGAGCCTTCACAAAAACCCATAATTATCCTAAATCCTCACCATCCATCCACTCTGAGATGACTGGTGGACTAGAAAATGATGAAACTATTTCCATCTCAAAATGTTTCAGGAGAACATCTATATAACACTACAAAAAAGCTCCTCCCTTATCAAATGGAAGAATATAAAGTGGTCACTAATGATCTCATCCAATAAGGATATGGGTACTTATGAAGGTATCCTATTAGTAGAATCCAATTACATTTCCATGAAACATCAAACATTCTTCATGATGAGGTTTCCACCCTCAGGATTCCTAGAAATATTATTTGGGTATGGGCACTAATTAATTAAAAATGATGGTAGCGACCATTTATCATGAAATTGAATTCTAACTCCATTCCATATATAAAATCCCACTAGTAATCTACTATGGGAACCTACAAATAGGAACATGATACTTATCATTTCCATCAAACTCACCATTAAATTTTTTTGGCACCTAGAGAAACATGGATGAAAATCCAATCTACAGATAGGGGAAGCCCAATTCTATACCCAAGAACCTAATTATTTTTTTCTCATCCAGTCTATAAATGGAATATAGTTGTAGTACTTCATACCTTTTCCAACTATAGAATATTTATAAATTCATATTATTGTAGAATATATAACCTCAAACATACTGGATGAGATAGAGGTAAAATAATATATTGTTTTCCATATTCTATATGTTTTTTCAGACATAATTATCACATAAGCCGTTACTAGGAGTCAAAATCACAATATCACATCATCAATTAAAGTACACTGTTAACATTACACAATGAGCTCATATTAGAAAATATATATCATTCTTTAATACCTGAGGTTATTTTTCAAAATAAAATAATAAATTGATGTCATAATAGGGATCATACCTTCTTCTAACTAGTTTTTTGTATTCTACTCTAGAGGAAACTCCAGGGCAGGAAACAATCCATACCAATATTCTAAATTATCGTCAAAAAAGTTGGATAGTGACTCCGGATCTCATCATATATGCTATGATATATTAATTTCATCATACAAGTTAAGGAACCCCAAATTCCTATATAAAGGCATCTAAAAAAACTAAACAAATACAATTAGAAATAGAATATCCATTCAATGATCATGTCATGTTGAATTTTGGTTTTCAAGAATCCCATAGAAACATTTTTATTGGGAATGAAGATCCTAATTCACTATTAAAAAATTATTGAGATAGTGTAATAATCTACAATGATCCACTCTACATTGTTACTTCAACATGTTTTGGAGCCCCTCCTAGGATATCCTACCCTGTAGACATAATTCATTCGAAAAATCAGATTTATCTCTATATCACATCAAATAATTACTATCTCAAAAACACTCCTCTTATCCATATGATGAAATAGACATAAGGTCATCATCTTTAAATTATAATCCCTTAATATCCTCCTAATGGTATAAGATATAGAATTTCCCCATGAATATGAATGTGAATCTAGGAATGTAGCCCCCCATGATGGAATTCTTTATAAATGTACTCCAAAAAATGAAACATATTTTCATCAGGATACCATACCATTGATGAATAAACTCTATAATATCCTTATAATCATAGGTGTTGGGAAAATGATGGTGATAGGGCTTGATTCCTAATTATTACAACTGATATATTACTCAATAAAAAATCAAACGGATATGGTCATTCTATGAACCACCCTTGGACCGGATTAATTATAAAATGAAAGAGGAAATTATTACCATCCTTGTTTTTTATAATAAAGTATTGAAGAATCCTGAAATTTAGATAGATCTATGTGAGTAACATATTACAAAAGATGATAGAGGAATATTTCTCATGACGAGGATATTGATGAATGTCCGTATACTAGTGATGTGATGGACATTATCCACTCCCCAATAAAGCATTCTAGAGGAATTTTTGGAAGGTATTGTGCATGAAATCCATATAAATATATAGACCACACTTCATCGTCTAAAAAATTATTATTTTTCATTATGAAGAATCTCACAGCTACATAAATGTATAAGAATAGTTGCAAAATAAAATCTACTTGTTGGACCTCTTTATATCACGAAACTGATAATTAGGAAGAAAACTAGCTTCATTTTAGAATGTGTGTTTTAATTCATTAAAATTTTTGTTTCAGATTATATAATATTCCCCTTATGTTTTTCATATCAATGTATGTGTTGAACACATGGAGTTTCATTTCACTTTTCTCCCTGATCAGTAAAGCCTACTAAATATGACATCATGTAATGAAATATCCTTAGTCCATCGTTTGGAGATTAACACTTCTCAAAAAAATTGGTATTGATTATATTACATGGCTTATAAAAACTTTCAATGTAACACCCCAAGCTTCCATGGTACGTTTCCCTTTGAATAATGCAATAGTGTGCATTGTACGCAACTTCGAGATCCTAACACACCACAACTATTCAAACTAGCCGTTATGAATAGTAATAACTACTTTTTGAAATTTTATAAATTTTATCTTTCGAAATGGACTTCATTTTTGGATTCGTAATATCAAAATTATCTTAGGGTGAAATTTTGGTACTTTTGGGATAACTTTCATATTTTGATGAATAGTGAAAATTACTAAATATTAATTAAAAACAACTTTTTAATTGAAATAATTAATAGTGATAAAATATTAATTTTAGTGGTTTTAAAGTATATTTAGAATATATTTTTACCATTTAATACAATGTTGGTCATTGGATGTAATTTCACATTTAAACCAGACATAAACAAGTGTCAATCTTTTGATAGTTATTATCTCTTAAAAACACGCTATTTGTTTTGACAACGGGAATTAATTTTTAAATTTATTAATGCAACATAAATGTTTTGAAATTTTTAAATTATACATCATTTTTGAATTCATAATATATCTTAGGTCTAATTTTTGGTATTTTTCTGTAAACTTTCATTTTTTGATGAATAGTGAAACCACTAAGTGGTAGTTAAAATAACTGAATTTTTCATAAAACTTAATTTTACATCTTCTGTGAGTGGAATTTCGAAAATACGAGAGACATGGTTAATATCAAGGAGTAAAATTTGGTTCAATGAGATGAAAATATTTTTTGGTGAATTGTATCTTTTTACTTTTATTTACCACGGTTAAAAGTGAATAGGGTAATTAAGGGTAAAGATGATATTAATATTAGCCTAACACTTGTCCTAATTCTATTGGACAAGTTTATCTCTATAATAAACAACATTAGGAGTAAAATATTATCATTTAGGTACACTTTTATTAGATTATGATATTTATTATTATTTAATTCAAAGAAGAGTAAAAAGATTGAAAATCAACGTTTATTTACTAAAACATTTTTAATATAGGGTTATACATAAGATAAATTCGATTGTAAATATTCATTAGAAAAAAAAAATATTTCATACATAATGGTATTTTATTTATAATTTTTATACATTAAATTATTTAATTTATTTATTACACAATGGTGATGCAGTAATTACCTAATTAATGAAAAATTAGAATAATTGATATTATAAATACCCAAATAAATGAAATTTGAGTCTTTTTATAAATAAAAATAATTTTATATGTTAATATGAAATGTTAGGATTGATTTAATTAACTTTTTGCGAAGAAATCCTTCTGTTATGAATTTTACAAAAATCAATTATGAATAGTGTCAAAATTGCCAAAAAAAGAGTTTTTAAAACAAATATTATATTATTAATTTATATTAAATTCCTAAAAATCTAATGTTGGGCCAAGAGACTTATATCATAACATTTGTATCATTATTGGACCACTTGGGGGTCTCTTGGAGGTATATTGTTTGTTTATTAACTATATAATATAAAAATACAAAGTGACATGGTAAGTGTCAAACTAATTAACTAAGAGTAAAAACTAAAATATAAGGTTAATAAAATTACCAAAACCTATCTAAATTCTATTTGTTGACTGTTTTTTAGACCCATAACCACCTTTAAATTTTAATAATCCACTTTGTATCCATGATAAACGGAATATGTATTTATTATAACATAATATTTCTAGCTTTTCCAAAGGTGCCCCTCACCCCTCTTATAAAAGGGAACTCCCCCTTCTCATTAATTGACACCTTCAAATCCATTTGGCTCGGCCAAACTCTGCCCAAATACTCTATCAACTTCTCTCACTACAACCTAGAGGCCTTAGTTTGATCGGAAAGCCAACCTAAGGAGCCCCTTTGATCATATCAAAATGAAGAACCCGAAGAAGAGATAATGTTTTCACCACCCTTTTTCAAGTTCCTTTCTTCTTACACTTCTACTTTATTTGTTATTAAATTCCTTAAATAATGAATCCAGTATCTCCTATATACTATAATATTATTATAAATATGGTACAACCATATTCAGTATTCTATCCATCCTTTGAATGACATGTCACCATACGTGCATACGTACGGCTTACCGTCTCCACATCGTGGTGTAATTGTTATTCAATATATTATTGTTTGGTTGGGTATAATAATGATTTGTAATTAATGTAAAATAATAAACATAACATGACAATGATTGTTTATATATGATATACCATCCAATTATATATTATTTTAATATCAAAATAATGATATTTTCGCTCGTGCGTACGTACGGACTACCGTCTCCACAAACGTGATGAGATTCATTCTCCATCGTATCCATTCAAGTATAATTATCATTTTATAATTTAGAAATAATGTATAAGGACTTGATATAATTCTGGATATTAATAAGACTAAAACTATCCATGACAAACATGGCTTACGTAACAAAACATATAATAGAAAATGAGTAAGTTAACACCCGAAACGACGATAATACTAAGATATTATTAACAAATCAATGTTAAAAGATCATATATGATATCATATTAATGTATATGATTCTTGTATAATTTAATAACAATTATTTCACCATTATACAGGAGGTTAACCTACCCTCAACCATGTAAAAGTACAAGTTAAGGGTTATTTAACAATCTCTTCATTATCCGAGGTTGTTTATACGTAATTATCTACTAGGACCTCTTTATCATCCACATCCATGTTTCTTGAAAGTGTATTTCAAAACATTATTACTATTTTATAGAATATGGGTTAAATTAATTTATACCCCTGTTTGAATTTTTATAAGAAGTTTATAAAGGAATATTTCCGCCTTTTTCCAAACAATGTCCTTTTTAACCTTTTCAACAGAATTAAGGTAAGAATGTTTTTTTAACTTTTGCGGAGGGTGTGGCTATTTTTCGCCGTTATAAAATTTTCGAAACTTCCCTTACAATATTATAAGGATATTTTCATTGTAAATTTTTTATTTTATAATTATATTACTTATAAATGATTTCAAAATGAATATTTTAATAATTTCTGAAAGGTACTCTTTATCAAAATTAGAATTTTAAATGTTTCAATGATTTATCTTCCAAAATCTTTTTAATTAATGTCAATGTTTTAAAAATGACTTTAAGGATTTATTTATATGGACATGAATGTTTTGAAATGATATTTCTTTTAAAAAGTTTCTAAGTGGTATGGGACACATTTATTCAAAAATCTCTTTTAAATTACTTCCTTAATTAATCTGTGACTTTTAAATGATGCCAAAAAAATAGATATTTCTATCAAATTGTTTTTATTTCATCAATGTAAATATCCTTTGATGGATTTTAAGTTTATTTGAAGTTGATTTATTAAGATACAAAACTTCCATCTTGTTTTGAAGTTTTTTTGATGTGTTTGACTGTGGATGTGTGATTCTTATACCATTCGTGGTTTATGGATGAAGTATTTACATTTCGTATGCTATTTTTAATATAAAGTTTTATGTTATGATTGATCCTTTTCATATGGGAATGCATTGGACATAATTAGTGACAGGTGGAGCTCACTATAGCTCCACGATGCATCATTAGGTCTCATGAGACAAACTAGAGTCTTGGAATAAGGCCTTGAAAAAATATTATTTTTAGTCTTGGAACGAGGCCTTGGCTATGTGGTTTTGATTGTATGGCATTATGCATTATATTATTATGAATGTGGTTATTGATATTTCATGTGATTATTTGATTAGTAGAATATCCATGTGATGAGTAAATGGCATTATTTCATTTTATTTTTTCCATACTATGTTTAAGCTCATGTTTAAAAGGATTGTTTTTATTATACATTGCCTTAAATGTTTATTTTTATTTATGAAAGTTTCCGCTATATTGTTATCCTTACTGGGCATTTCAGCTCACCCCTTTTTCTATGTTTTATTTTTCCTAGGATGTGAATAAGTATTCTATGAATGACCTGTAGGGATAGTATGAGGGGATATGAAGACACCATATTGTTGTAGTTTTTCACTTATTGATGTAATGTAATCTTTATGAATATATCTACTGTTTCCATGGCTACTAAAATAATCGGTCTTTCGAGACTAGATCTTTCTTGTGATCATGACAATGTTATGTAATAATGCACCAACTCTTGGTATCTAGGGCTGGGGCATTACAGTTGGTATGAGAGGAAGTTTAGTACAAACCTTGGAAGCAAGATTTATATAAACTATGATTAGAGGACATAAATCTAAGATGGACTTTGAGGATTAATATTGTACAACTTCATAGAATTTTGGTATTGTATAAATTTTTTGAGTTTTCCGAGTAATACATCCCTGTCTGGATACGAGCAGGTAGAGGCAACTCTGGAACAGATGTACCTAGGGGTAAAACCTGAAAACACCGCTTTGAGATAGACTCGAACGAGAACTGGTGCACGACAACGGGCCTTGCTTCACTCTTGGTTATGACACTCCTGGGGGATATGCTTAGGATAATTATTATTTTCCTTACAAACCATTATGAAGGTTTTATGAGTATATGCTTCCTCAAAGGAGACATTTTTATGATTGTGGATTATATACATAAACTATTTAATTTCTGTTATGTGTTTTATAAGTTTGGGATTAGGTATTGTTATTCATAAACTAATATACTGTATGTCATTGTTTAGAAATGGCGCCCAGTAGAAGGAATGAGAACTCCAGCAATGAACATGATCCAAAGAGAAAGAAGGATCATATATTTCATGGTCTTAAGATGGAATTTATAAGAGAAATAGTCTCCCATATATTATCATCATATGAATAAATAATATCATGTGTTGATAAGATAAGTAAAGATTTTACTGAGTTCTATGGCATTGAAAGGATGCAAGAGAAGAAAAGGATAGAAGAGAGAAAGATGGATAAAGGGAAGAGGAAAAATAATAATTTTCCCATATGTGATAACTGTGGGAAGAAACACCCTGGAATTTGCCTGAATGGAATGGGAGTTTGTTATAAGTGTGGAGGAAAAGGGCACAAAGTATGTGACTGCAAGGGTAAGAAAATGGTTTCAAATGTACAATGCTTCATTTGCAAGGAGATTGGACACTACGAGAACCTATATCCTAGTCATCAGACTATGCCTAAAAGGATGCTATTGGATAATAATCAAGTTATGATACTACCAATGATGAAGAGGAATGATTAGAGTTCTTATGTTGATTAAGTTATTTGAGTGTTGTATCAACATTGTACTTGTTTTAATAATTATGGTGTATATAAGGATTGTACTACAGTACTCTTTCATTAGGGACTTGAGATTGTGTGGAAGAATCAAAACTGACTCAATAGCAGGTTAAATTTTCGGAAAATATATTCTTGAGAGAAAGATAAACCATAATATGGTTCTGATACCAAGGTTGGGATTTTAGAATAATACATGATTGATTTGGATAAATTATATATGATATTCTTGACTACCTTGAAACTGATTAATGATTTGTATATTCCATCATTGTTGGGGTTTACAAAATTTTTTGGATCGAATGAGTATATCTATTATTCATTAAGAAATAAGGGATCATGAATGTAATCAATAAGGTTTTATGGTAATTCAGGATGTTGCAGTGTTTTAAAAGAATACATGATGAAGGTGTTCACATGTTATTACGTGGCAAAAAGGATCTTCATTGTGTTTACCTTCCTTATTAATTTTGTACTAAATTATTTTGGATAGTTCTAGTTTGGATTATTTTGGATTTCCATAAAAAGGACAACCCGGAGGTTGAGCGGCAACCCGTCGCGTCCAGAAAGGCCGCAAGACTTGAACCCAAAACCGAAGGGCGACAAGGGTGTATCACCTAACACTGACCAACGTGATGTCCTGGATTGAATAATGTCATTTTTTAATGGTTCTTCTAGATGAATTATAAATTCATTTTTTAACTGTATACGAATAGGAAAAATAGAATATTATTTTTATTTTCTATTATCATTTATAGTGAAAGATGAGTTTGTGGTAGAACTTAGTTAAAGGATGAGACTCTACATGTCATGTATATATTTTTCTTCTTCTCTTATTCAATGAAGAAATTAATTCTTATACATTAGTGAAGGGATCTTAATACAAAAAAAGGTGTTATCTGAATACCATATGTTTTGCTGAACCGATGGTATTTTAAATCATCATAAATTGATGAATTTAAGGCCCTCAATTTTACACTTGTTTGTGATTGATGACCTCTATCACTACCTATAAATATTTACGTTTTTACTCCAATTAAATGTCTCTAATTACCACCAATGTTCTCCAAATATAGATCATAATTTGTTGGTGACCCTTTCAATTCTATTTTCCTCTTATTAAGACTAAATTTTATTAACCCAATTTCCGATGTGGGTTTTCCCACAATGATATTTTCTATATTCATCCTTTTATTTTTGAAGAACAATTTCAAATTGAGAGGACGAAATTTATTGAAGGAGGGTAGAATGTAACACCCCATGCGTCCACAGTATTTTTCCCTTTGAATAATGAAATTGCGTGCATTGTACGCAACTTCGAGATTCTAACACACCACAACCAATCAAACTAGCCGTCATGAATAGTAATACCTACTTTTTGAAATTTTTTAAATTTTATCTTTCTAAATGGACTTCATTTTTGGATTCTTAATGTTGAAATTAGCTTAGGGTGAAATTTTGGTACTTTTCAGATAACATTCATAGTTTGATGAATAGTGAAAATTATTAAATTTTAATTAAAAACTACTTTTTTAATTGAAATAATTAATCATGATAAATTATTAATTTGAGTGGTTCTAAAGAATATTTAGAATATATTTTTACCATTTAATACAATGTTGGTCATTGGATGTAATTTCACATTTAAACCAGACATAAACAAGTGTCAATCTTTTGATAGTTGTTATCTCTTAAAAACACACAATTTGTTTTGACGACGGGAATTAATTGTTAAATTAATTACTTCAAATGATATGTTTTGAATTTTGTAAAATAGACATCAGTTTTGAATTCATAATATAGCTTAGGCCTAATTTTTTGTATTTTTCTGGAAACTTTCATTTTTTGATGAATAGTGAAACCACTAAGTGGTAGTTAAAATAACAGAATTTTTCATGAAACATAATTTTACCGCTTCTATGAGTGGAATTTAGAAAATAAGAGATACATGGTTAATATAATGGATTAAAATGTGGTTCAATGACATGAAAATAATAATTGGTGAATAGTATCTTTTTACTTTTATTTACCACGGTTAAAAGTGAATAGGGTAATTAAGGGTAAAAATGATATTAATATTACACTAAAACATGTCTTAATTCTATTGGAGAAGTTTATATCTACCAAAAACAACCTTATGATTAAAATATTATCATTTAGGTCCACTTGTATTAGATTAGGACATTTATTATTAATAAATTCAAAGAAGAGCTAAAAGATTTAAAATCAATGTGTATTTACTAAAACATTTTTAATATAGGGATATACATAATATAAATTCGTTTTTAAACATTAATTAGTAAGATAAAAAATTTTCCTACATAATGGAATTTTATGTATATTTTCTATACCAGAAATAAGTTAATTTATTTATGACACAATGGTGATGCAGTAATTACCTAATTAATGAACAATTATAATAATTGATATTATAAATACCCAAATAAATGTAATTTGAGACTTTTTATACATACCAATAATTTTATAGGTTAATATGACATTTTATGATTTATTTAATTAACTTTTTTCGAAGCAATCATTCTGTATGATTTTTAGAAAAATCAATTATTGAATAGTGTCAAAATTGATATAAAAGAGTTTTTTTTAAAATATTATATTATTAATTGATATTCAATTCCTAAAAATCTAAGGTTCGGCCAAGAGACTTATATCATGATAGGTGTATCATTAATGGACCAGTTGGGGGTCTCTTTGAGGTATATAGTAAGATTATTAACTATATAATATAAAAATACAAAGTTACATGGTAAGTGTCAAACTTATTAAATAAGAGTTAAAACTAAAAGATAAGGATAATATAATGACCCAAACCTCTCTAAATTCTATTGGTTGAGTTTTTTCCGACCCATACCCACCTTAAACTTTAAATAATAAACTTTGGAGGCATTAAAAACTGAATATGAATTTATTATAAATTAATATTTCTAACTTTCCAAAGGTTCCCCTCACCCCTCTTATAAAAGGGCACTCCCCTTCTCATTAATTCACTCCTTCAAAGCCATTTGGCTCGGCCAAACTCTGCCCAAATACTCTATCAACTTCCCTAAATACAACCTTGAGGAATTAGTTTGATCCGAAAGCCAACCTATGGAGCCCTTTTGATCAAATCAAAAGGAAGAACCCGAAGAAGAGGTAATGTTTTCGCCACCCTTTTCAAGATCCTTTCTTCTTCCACTTAGTATTTATTTGTTATTACCATCCTAAAATAATGAATCCATTATCTCCTATAAACTGTAATATTATTATAAATATGGTACAACCATATTTAGTATTCTATCCATCCTTTGAATGACATGTCACCATACGTGCGTACATACGGCTTACCATCTCCACATCGTGGTGTAATTGTTACTCAATATATTATTATTTGCATGGGTATAATAATGATTTGTAATTCATGTAAATAATAAATATAACATGATAAGTATTCTTTATATATGATATACCATCCAATTATATATTATTTTAATATCAAAAGAATTATATTGTCTCTCGTGCGTCCGTACGGACTACTGTCTCCATGAACGCGATGAGATTCATTCTCCATCGTATCCATTCAAGTATAATTATCATTTTATGATTTAAAAATAATTTTTAAGGACATTATATCATTATGGATATTAATTATATACAACCTATACCTAACATACATGTCTTATGTAATAAAACATATAAAATAAAACGAGTAAGTTAACACCCGAAACAACGATAATACTAAGATATTATTAACAAATCAATGTTAAACGATCATATATGATATCATATTAATGTATATGATTCTTTTATAATTTAAGAACAATTATTTCACCATTATACAGGAGGTTAACCTTTCCTTAACCAATGAAAAGTAAAAGGTAAGGGTTATTTCACAATATCTTCATTATCTAAGGTTGTTTATACGTAATTGTCTACTGGGACCTCTTCATCATCCACATACATGTTTCTTGAAAGTGTATTTCAAAAAATTCTTACTATTTTATAGAATATGGGTTCAATTCATTTATACACTTGTTTCACTTTTTATAAGAAGTTTATAAAGGAATATTTCCGTCGTTTTCCAAACTGGATCCTTTTGACCCTTTTCGACAGAATTAAGGTAAGAATGTTTTTTTAACTTATACAGTGGGTGCGGCTATTTTCCGCCGTTATAAAATTTTCGAAGCTTCCCTTACAATCTTATAAAGATATTTTCAAAGTAAATGTTTTATTTTATAATTATGTGACTTTTAAATGATTTCAAAATGAATATTTTATAAATTTCTGAAAGGTACTCTTTATCAAAATCAAAATTTTAAATTTTTTAACGATTTATCTTTCTAAATAATTTTAATTAATGTCCATGTTTTGAAAATGATTTTAAGGATTTATTTATATGGACATGAATGTTTTGAAATGATATTTCGTTTCAAAAGTTTCGATGTGGTATGGGACACTTTGATTCAAAAATCGCTTTTAAATTACTTCCTTAATAAATGTGTGACATTTAAATGATTCCAAAAAAATAGATATTTCTCTAAAATAGTTTTGATTTCATCTTTGTCAACATACTTTGATGGATTTTATGTTTATTTGAAGTTGATTTATTATGATACAAAACTTCCATATTGTTTTTAAGTTTTTGTGATGTGTTTGATTGTGGATGTGTTATTCATATATCGTTCGTGGTTTATGGATAATTTATTTACATTTCGTATGCTAGTTTTAATACGAATGTTTATGTTATGTTTGAACCTTTTCATATGGGAATTCATTGGACTTAATAAGTGACGGGTGGAGCCTGCTATAGATCCTCGATGCATCGGTAGGTCTCATGAGACAAACTAGTGTCTTGGCACAAGGCCTTGACAAAATCTTATTTGTAGTCTTGGCACGAGGCCTTGGCTATGTGGTTATGATAGTCTGGCATTATGCATTCCATCATTATAAAAGTGGTTATTGATATTGCATGTGATTATTCGATTAGTAGAATATCCATGTGAATAAGTAAATGACATTATTTCATTTTATTTTTTCCATAATATGTTGAATATCATGTTTAAAAGGATTTTTTTTATTATACATTACCTTAAATGTTTATTCTTATTTATGAAAGTTTCCGCTATATTGTTATCCTTACTGGGCATTTCACCTCACCCCTTTTTCTATGATTTATTTTTCCTAGGATGTGACGAAGTATTTTATGAATGACCTGTAGGGATAGTATGAGGGGATATGAAGACACCATATTGTTGTAGTTTTTCACTTATTGATGTAATGTAAACTTTATGAATATATCTAGTGTTTCCAAGGCTACAAAACTAATCGGTCTTTTGAGACTTGATCTTTCTTGTGATCATGCCAATGTTATGTAATAATGAACTGACTCAGGGTATCTAGGGTCGGGGCATTACACTCAAAGGCATCATTCAAAAAGGTATATATCTATAAAAATACATTTAAATAAATCATATTTGAATATTGAAAATTCTCCATGTTTTAAAAACCCAATTTTTAGAGACAAAAAATATATTTTCAAGAGGAAGTATTAGGTTAAAATAATAAAATTCATCCATCCAATGTTTCAACAAAGAATTAAAAAACTATAAGACCAAAAAAAACAGATATATTCGTTGTAGTATAGTATCATACCAAGAACGCAGGGTTGGCGGATGTTTTAACACAATGTTTTAAGAAAAAAAATCAATCCTAAAATATTATAAAAGTCGAAAAAAAACACCCTCATCCAAAAAGATGTCTAAATTTTTACCTGAAACTCGATGATACAGATAATTTACTTTTTTTTGCTGTGTTCCACAAAAAAAATCCTACATCATCTCATCCTGTGATCTAGTTCCTTCTTTAGGGACAAGAACAAAAAAATCATGAGGATCACTGTATGTCACACTTTTCCAGATGGATTTCAATGGTTACATGAACTAATGGATAATATTATATGATAGTCCCCAAAAATTTCCTTTATAGCAAAACCCCCTTTGAGGATTCACTACTCTTCGAGTGGACCCTCCAAGAAAAACTGGTTCTCCAATAATTTAGTAATAACAAAAAATTTAATGGTGAAATTTTGATCAGTAAAACTCATTAAAAACTCTTCTGTTGATGCATCATAACATCAAGACATTGTTGGAAAAAAGGGGATAATATATCCATTTTAAATATGGTATATAAGGAAATTATTTTAGAACATGTGTGTTCTAAAAATAATGGTAATACCCAATGTTTTTTAATTTCATCACACACTCCATTTCATCACACTTTAAGGAAAACACCTAAATAAAAGGTTAAGGATACAATTCAATCAAAACAATTATTTGAATGTGAAAAATCAATAAAACTCAATGAAATATTTTCATAGTTTGATTTATTATTAATTTAATAAAAAATTATTAATACCAAACCACTAAGAGGAAGAATTCATGCTAAATATGTTTTTCAAACTGAATATTATTTCGTTAAATCATCTGATGTCCATTAAAAAACCTATTCATGCCTTCAAATATTTATTCACAATGCCTTCCCAATGCATTATTATTTGGAGATAGTGTTATATAAATACTAAGGCTTACCTTATTGGGTAAAAAAACCAGACCAATATAAGTGATGTTATGATCGGCTGGCTACAGTACAAGTGTATATTGGAATGACACCTCTCATTTTTCGTTTCATTCAGTAGACTATAGCGCATGTTTCTTTTCCATTCCAATGGGACATTTTGACCCTATTTAATCATTTCCATTCCATCTATATGCTATGGAGGGACAACATTTGATAGTGAATCCAAAAAGAAAACATTATCCACAATGTGTAGAATCTACAATTCACCCTGCTAATTTAGGAAACCATACATTTCAAACATATTACATTAAAGAGATATAGACTAGAATCTATCACAGTATTTATCAATTTATAGCCAAATAATTAAAATAGTGTTTCAAATAGAATCCTCCAAACTCTATTGTTTTGTTAAACCATGAAGGGTCTGACATTCATATAGTACAACACTATACTCGTAAGCGTCGATCAATATATTTTAAGACCATAAGGAAATATTTATATATATTTTAATATCATTAATAAATAATAACATATTACTTAATCTCTCAGGCATTAAATAGCAGGATAATCATTTTCAAGCAGAAGGGTCATACTTACTCATTGAATTTGTAGTTTATAAATGATGGTCAATTGGGTATTTTGATATAAATCTTCTTTGACAAGAGTTCAAAACCACTCAATAATATAAAACACATGGGTGTATTTTGACACACTATTTTTTGATTAAAATTAATATTAATAATCAGTCCTGTAAACCAGATCTTAATATAGACTACTACTAACTATCCAGGTAAATAGTATAGAAAATGAAAAAAATCAGTTTTTGCATTAAAAAGTTGATCAAGCACTAGATCCTACATTAATTCCTAAAATTTATCATGAATCACCCTCTAGAGGATAGAAATAACTACAAAAGTAACCACATATATATGAATGTAGATATTTAAGTAATCGTATCTTCTAGACCGATAATGTAAGATTTATTCAATCAATGATAAGAATGATCATGGAAACTTATTTTCATACATGGAAAATATATTCATATATCTATTAGAATAAAATATACCTAATTGTGTGGTCATCTTTTATTTCTATAATTACATTCTGTTTCAAAAAATATTGATACACACCATCATGGAATGTTTTGTTTTAATTTATATTATTTAATATATTTGTGTTTCTCTCAATGTGAATGTGGGAAAAACATATGTACATTAATTATGTGTTTCCAATTGTACGTAGGAGGAATTACTTAATTTGAAGTAATATACAATCATGAATTCATATATAATCTGTCATTATATGACTAGAAAACCCATCAACCAAACTCATATTATTATATGAGAATAATAAATAAAAATTTATATATGACACTTTTATTACAGCATAGCTAACTCCTTTAACCCCACATTCTTCTAATAGACAACTATTTTTGAAATTAAAGGACTATAAGGGTGTAAAAAATCTTGGAACATGATCCTGCACGAAGTCCAATGTTATCATTAACACATTTAGACATCATTACCTAAACCCCAAGAGAGAATGAACCAACCTATAACATAGTACAATTGGCACTGACCCATGAAACATAATCCTCAATAAATGATGAATTGATCTTTAGACCAATTAATTTTATTCATTTTTTGTATCCATTATCTAATTTTCTGATTTATTATCAATTTGAGTATCCCATAAAAACATGAGATATATGCTTTGGGGCATAAGATATCGAAAAATGTATGGAGGCACATCCATGAAAAAACAAAATATGTCAGACATATCATTTAAAGAGATATTTATAATTCTATAAACTATTGGATGACCCATCCACAATTATAGTTACAATAAGGAGATGTTTACACATATATTAAAAAATAATTTTTATTAGACAATTTTGAATTACTGACTGATGAATTGGTACCAATATGACTAGCCTTACCATGTGGGTTGGTTTAGTTTTCTTTATCTAGAGGAAAAAATGACCCTCCACATATAATCATCAATATGAATCATCTTAACTAGACATGTATGGTCCTAAAATTCCACCAATGTAATTGTTACCCATAGCGAAACCTAGACCGGTCACCCAAAAGTATCACATCCAGATGAAATTAGACACATTTCATGTAATGAATTCAATACTGGATGCTTTAAATCTATCAAAGGTTATAAATTTAGCCAATTAAGTGTCTATTTTATTCCCTATAAATTTTAAATATGATGTGTCAACCACTAAAGAATATTATATAGAAACAACCTTGAATAATGTAATGAATTAATCTCTTTCACTTAGGAAGAATTATATAATGATATACAAGGAAACATCATGGTCATGTATGCATCTATTAGATTAGATTACATTATCATCATTAAAACCTTCCATGCCAGTTCCCGGGGTGTCAACCTCACCCAAATCATAAATTTTATTAAACTAGGATACAATAAATATATTATTTCAATTTTTCATTAACACTCTAAGGGTATGATAAAAGAGAACAAAAATCCCCCTACCAAAAAATATCATATCTAATTTCATGGATATAATGTCTTACTATTACTTTTTGTCATATATAAAGGTAATTATTTCATTGTATTTCTACTAAGGCCTTGGTTACATCAGCATATTAAACTACCATGGCCTTAACTACAATAAACCAAATACAATACTAATGGGAATATTAGGATATTACATGGTGAAAAATCTATATATGAGTATTGTGAAAAAAATATATTGATGAATTATTTTACAAAGGAGAAGGGAATAGACTCAAAATTGAATGGTTCTATCATATTACAATTGGAAAATGCTTTAGAAATTACCCAAGGTAATCAGCTAAATGATATTGGGGATTAATATGTGCTTCCTTCCATTAATGTCAAATAAATTACCTCATATTTGATACATACTCATCTATCATCATGATATATGTTACATTATTTTAACATGAAAGTATTGATGAATCCTAAGACTCCACAATTGGGGGTAAAACCATAAGTTCAAACTATCAAACTTTTCCCCAGAACATTAGAAATGCACAACATCCCCCACATATCAATAATGGAAGAAACTCTTAGGATACAAAGAAATCTAATATATTTAATTATTACCCTTAATATATCATCCATCCAACTTGGAAATCAGTATTGTGGATGTATGAAAGGATGATGTAGAAGAAAATAGCTGCAATTAAACTCCCCAAACCTTTATGGAAGGTGCATCAACCATTATTGATGGACTATAATTGAATAATCTGGGTTCATAAGAGTATCTGTGAACAACAAAAGTTAGTATGTATATACCATTGATGATTAGTAAATTTATCCATATTTATTAAAATTAAAATTTGATATTTTTTAATGGAATTAAAAAGATATTGTAGTTCAATATATTAACATGTATACCCATCACTTTGGATTATCACTAGATCACTATGGTTATGTAGAAATAATATGATGACAAAAATGACTCAAGATTCCATGGATGAAGTAGAAATTTAAAAACACATCCAAGAAAATTTCATTTTGTAATTCCAGTACCCTAAATAACTCACCAACATTTTACATATGAAATAATAATTACTGGATGATCGAGTTTGCCTTGAATTTTGACACCTCAACTAAAAATATCCAAACGATGACTACATGGTTCTGATTACAGAATATATGATATATTAAGAAGAAGTATATCGAGATATATACTTCATGGATAGATAGTTAGTTTATAATAAAATATAAATATCCAATGAAAATAAATAATCCAACACCTTTAAGGAACTATAGGGTGTATTATTCACTCATATGATACCTTTCAGTTAAAAGAATAATGGAAATACATGTCAATGTAAAATTCATCATATTATCAAATTCTTGTTGGGATGATCTGTTGACTATTATGGTGATGATTTGTTGGAAAAAATTGACATAATTATGATCGAAAATACAATTTGGAATTCATTTGCGACTAACAATAAAGTAATAATATGATAATGAATCCCTTAAATGTTCTTTCAGTATCGCTTAAAGTAAATTTCTCTACATAATTGTATTCTGTCATTTAATCAATTACAACCACCAGTAGAAACATAAAATTGAGGTTGTGCCACCTCCTAAAAACCTCAATGATTTGTGAGTAAATTAGGGAAATAATTTTTATATATGATGCATCATAGGAATACATAAATGAAAGAGTATGAATTTTACCATGATGCTAAATAATGTGGATTTTAAGTGGATTTTTGAATGAAAAGAGACATTCGAAATCATTTAGAAATACAACTTGATCCATTAGTTCTAATGCCACAAAATGTAGTAAATACAATAATCTTCTATGTGGAACCTTGGAATGGTCACTCAGAGTGTTCCACTTGAATAAAAATTAATTTGGTTATAAAAATACCAATAATTATATTAGTCAAACCATTATTTTCATAGATACTCATTATTCTAGTTTCTAATAAAACTATTGGGAATTAATATTTTTATTTCAAAAAATAATTCATTACTTAGAGAATCATAAAGGCAATTTCATATATCAAAATATCATTATCAAATATATCATTAGTTGTTAAATTTTGACTATACATTGAGAATTATGGGATGCCATTCTATAATATTTTGATATCCAAATGATATTTTATAATATGATAAAAATAATACAATGGAAATATTTTTGTATTAAAATCCCTCTTAAGGAAGATGTGATAATGAGTATCGAATTTTTAGATGATAAATTATTTTCTATTCATGAATCTACCCTAATTTGGGAAGTTTACATTTATTGTGAATCTAGAATCCTAGCTTAAAATAAACTAGGAGATGTAAATCTCAACAATGTTGGATTGAGAATCATTATCATTTCCACAAAAAGGAAGAACTACCTAATTCCATTATTTTGTCAGAATTTATCACTAACAATGAGGATGAATACCAATCTATAATTACATGTTTGGATCATGGATTGATAATACCAGTGACCCACTTATGGAATAAAGTATATTAATTATTGGCAATTATGAAGCTAAATGTTTCTAACTCTATTAGGAAAGAATAGGTGATATCCATAGATAATTATGTTCGATGGTTTAGGGATGAATTTACCTATGATATTAGAATAACTCATGTGTCTCATTTTTAGAACTCTTATGAAGATGAAATAGAAATTTTTTGTAGCCTTGGTAGATCTGGATCAGAGAGAAATAGTCTCTAGCTTCCCCCATCAGAAGTTCGAGTCACTATTTTTTCAGTGTGTTAGGAAAGAGATCAACAAGATCAATTATACAACTAAAAAAGATATTGGTACAAATAGGTGGATTATGTACATAATTTATTACATTAAAAATGGGTTGATTCCCCCAAATGGATGAAGAATTGAGTATATCTAATTATAGGCAGTCAGTTTCATACATTATGAATTACTAGGCCACAAAAGGCCATTATTATAAAATCATCAAATTAATTCCCATAAGATGTATTAATGGAGAAGAGAAAATGACCACCATTGAAATATATCATGCTAGAATATTTAATTTTCAATTGGGATCCCTGATTTCAAAACAATTCGTAAGGATAGGGTATTTCTAACAATCTAGGATGCTATTTAACATACATTGTTTTTATAAATTATCATTCATACCATGTGTGTTATGAATTTATCCATCAACCTCAGGATCATCTACATATTTCCAAATAATCATGGATAATTTAGGTATGGGTTATATATTGTATCTCCACACCATTCAACTACTATTAAAATGTTCAAATTAATATTTTCAACAATGATATTATTCTATAAATGGACCATGGTTATACCACATAAGGATGAAAAGACTAAAAGTAACATCAATTTCATGACGGAAAACATCATTTCCTAATTTTACATCAGTAACTCATTATTAATGGAAAATGGAACCAACATATACTATTATGAATTGAATACATTATACCATGAGTGAAATATCTTGTACAATAATTCCTCTCAATACCTTGTCATGAAAAATGTATATATTTAGAATTCAATAAAATATTATTAAATATCTTATAGAAAATGGTGGATAAATAAAATAATTATTTTACTAAAAAACTTCATTTTACCCCATGTGATTACTTAATTAAACCCACATTATTAATCATGTTACCCCATATTAGCTAGTTTATTTAATTGAGTTACTAAAACCCACTAAGGCTCGACATCCATCACCATGAATACCTATCTATCGAAACATCATAGATGATAAGCAATACTAAAAAGTGGTTTGACTATATAGTGAGAATAATTGAGAAAATTATGTATTTAGTGAAATATTTAACAATCTAGCAGTACAGTATTACACAATCATACATCAATAATGTTCATCTCATTCCATTCATTTGTGGTTAATAGGTTTTGGAACATATGTTTCCAACAATACCAGGTAAGAAAAAACATAATTCTTGAACCCACATAAGGAGGAGACTACATAATACAAAATTCATTTCCCATTGGATAATATTAATTATTAAAAATTTATTAAGATTGAACTACACCCCCTACTAATGTAGTATTTTACATGATATACGCTATGGGATAAAACAAAAATGAATTGAAACTTTTCCCTAAAAAAAGAAATTATTCTCTATGTATCATTTCTATGTCACAATGAAAATAAACTGAACGACACTCATCCGTAAAGCATGATTTTAATCTATGTGGTTGTTTCCAGATCACATTGATATTAATGGATATGAATCTCATCCTTAAAATAGGATGTTAAACTATGTGGCTAATTCCCTTATAATAATTATGATTAACTATATTACACTCATCGAAATAAAATGTCATTAAATATTGTGTCCAATTTACTTTTCACAATGATGTAATATTATTGGAATCTAATCCCTATAACATGATGAATATCTTTGTGGATGTATTCCTTATCATAAGGGCATAAAACTATGTGACACATGTATTTGATGTGTGTTGTTACACTATGTTGCACCATTAGTCATGTACACCCGACCAAAAAATTAATGACATATTTTTATAGTCATGTGAATTAAAACTATAATATCATATACTATGAGTTTTATGACTTTAAACTACATATCATCCTGTCCTAATACTAATATGTAAAAACATAAAACACATTCATTCCTCATTACATAAAAAATCATTGCTGGCATACTACTCAAACTATATAAAACTGTAAAATATATTGTCTTGTGATTGAGTGGGTCAAAACTCTTGGCAATGGTATCCTACAAAACCTCCATCAACGAATAATGAGTGGAATGATTCTCACATTTTTAAGATATGTAGTTATGTCTATATATATTGATCTTTCCTAATAATAATTTAAAGAAAATTCCTCACATATTACATATAAAAAACATCTATTCTAGGGGCTTCTAATTTCATAGCCAGTGTCTGTCAAAATGAATCATTTGTCCTCAAACACATTACTTCCCAACATCATACTCTATTTATAGGAAAACATGAATCCTCGTTACCATTCATTATCCATCAGTATTGGAATGATAGATTTTTTATGTCAACTTTTTTTAATTTTTATATTATTTCTCAATTTGGATCTGTATATATCACTCTCAGAAGGCCTATCATCTTGAGGCACATTCTTCTCAATAAAAAACAAGTTATATCTCTATAATACATTAAATCTTGATACATGGAAACCCGATTTGGAAAATTGTTCTTAGTAACTCATTGTATAGACATCTCATATCACACCTCCCAATAAGAGAACTCCCATTATCATGGATAACAATTTACTTCTTCATGTCAAAATCATTAATGTAAATTCATTGCCAAATAACATTATATCACTCATTATTTCCATAAAATGAGGAAACCTTTATACATTCCATATAATGTAAAACTGTGTGCTTTCTTTGAACTACCTATGGATTGATTTTCATTCCAATGATATGTGTAATGACTCTTGGATCATACATAATATTCCACGCAACACATTTCAAAATGGCCTTGTCCATTTTTATAATAACCTTATTGTTTTAATAAAAACATTTCATAATCCTTGTACATTACATAGATTACTTATTATGTGGTATTTCATGTTTTGGAAATGACTTTCAATCATGATTATGGAATATCAGTTCATGTTAGGTTTATCATGGTCTTGGATGACAATCCTCAAAATACCCCCTAAATAGGAATACAAAATGAAGTAAAATTGAATGGTTTATGTGTTGGGCAAAAATCCCTCAAGGAATCATTGAAGCATTTTTGAGGTGATTGTGTTTGTTGACAAAGTGGACATCTGAGTGTTGCATGTTGACAAAGCAAAACAATGGCATACAAATATGTTGACAAATAGGATTTCATGATGGAATGTCGAGTTCAAGAGCTGAGGTCAATGATCCATGTTCGATTCAAGAACGTCAACCAAAGGAATGGATGATCTGGAGGTGGTAGAAAAGAACAGATACAAGGTGGCGCCGTTTTCCAGTGTTTGACAAATTTTTGGGCCTGAAAATCGACAAATGAAGAAAAGTGTTTTTGTCAAAGGGACATGCGTGCTGAGGACTTGGAGTATAGGAAACTTGCGCACTATATGTTTTTTGAGATCAAAAGATCAAAATATGGCTATGGGAATAGGTTCGCGCAAGTTTGGGAGTTGTTCGTGCAAGTGTCTAAGAGGAAAGAAGACTTGTGCGCTGAGACAGGGTCGCGCAGGTGACTTGCACGCCGTTGCGCAGGGTGGTCAATTCTGCTATAAATACCGGACCACCCCTCTTCATTCTTAACCGGAGTTCAACAATTTGAGAAATCAGAGCTCCCATCGCGCATGTGTGGTGGTCGCGCAAGTGGTGTGTGTGGTCGCGTGGGTGGGACTTGCACAGCAGGGTGATAGTTGTGCACCAGTGTTTGAAGTTACGCGCCAGTGTGGATTTGCGCGCTAATATTGGATTGGGCATAAAAGGAAGTGAGTCACGCTGGCTTAGATTTGAGGAAGTTTGAGTCGCGCAAGTGTATGAGGAGGACTTGTGCGCCAGTTGTGACTTGCGTGTCGATACTTGCGCTCCGAGATTGACTTGCGCTCCAAGTAAGGTTTCTTTCCAGTAGAGATTTTCGGGCTGCGTGGAAGCTGGAAGTTTGCCTGAAACCTTCGGTTCAAATATATATTCATCTACGGGTGAAATATTTACTTCAATAGAGCACATACATAAAGAGGAAGATGCATTCTTACATGAAAACTGTGAGTGGATTCCTTCCAAGAGTAGTGAGAAAAGGAAGAGAAAGAAGGTGATCTTCTCCACTGGCAGTGAGCCAGAGAGAGAGAAACATGGAGTGTCCCTTGGGAAAGAAGTGAGCTGACCCTAAACTTTGTAAAGGCAGTGAGCCTGGGAATAGAAGTGATCTAGCCCGAACATTGTATCCAAATCTAGTGAAGAATAGTTGAATTTGGTACGATCGACAACTTGTCGGCGTATGCTCTTTGGACGTAGCCCAGTGAGGGCGAACCAAGTAAAAATCTTTGTGTCTGCCTATTTGGTTCCCTGCATTTCATTCAAAGCATCATCATTAGATAAAGATGTAAAGAAGTGATCATAGTTTACACACAAGATCAAACAAAGTGACCCTTGTAATAAAGAGGTCAAAATCCAGTGGGGTAGGAAGAACATTGATAAAGAATATCCATACCCTGATTCACCCCCCCTCTCAGGGTATATAGGCCCCTATTGGTCCTAACATTATGAATATTTCATGATGTAAAATTTCATAATTTTTAGGTTTGTTCATTAGATGAACACTATCCTTAGTTTTGGTCTCCCACCACACCAATTTTAAATGAAATATATAGGTATTTATTATCACTTTGATGTGATATGAAGTGACATCAATATCCTACATCATAATCTAGACACAGTATAAAAATACCACAAATATTCTATGTACATTAATCATATTCAATGGAGGACACTATATCATTTTTCACCCTACTCATGAGACAATGTTCAAAGTAAAATACCATATCCCCAGGAAAATAATCGGTAAGTATGCAGAATATTTTACCGAATAATATATTGGTTGAATCTTTCTTGGAAATTATACATATCAACACCCGAACACTTTATATTGGGCCTAGACATAATAAGAAATTATATTCCCAATGTATTATTTAGACCTTCATAGTGAATATGTCTTCAAATTATTTATTTATTTTGACACAAAATGTTAATTCCATTATGAAGAACCTCCATTAACCAAATCAAAATTTGTTTCTAGAAATATATGAATATCATCAAGAAATATCTATCCATATATGAGGGAATGTCATATTACTTAGGTAAAAATAGTTTTGAATAATCAAAATAAGCCCAAATGTGGATCTACCAATGTCACCCTAAAATGTCCTACAAATCTAATGAACATTCATCTTTAGGGAAGACTTATTCTATCTTTATAATCCCCAAAAAATTATTCCTGAAACAACTTTTCAAACATATTACATGGTCATTCAATGTATACTTGTACTAGGTAAAATTTTAGATATTGAATCCTCAAAATGTTATCATAAAACAATTTCACATTATTCTTGAAGGATGTTGGAAAAATCTCCATTATATAAGATTATATGGGAAATTCTCTAATATTCTTTTAAATTTCATATGAAAATAACCTCAATTTCATCATCAAATGGAATTAAACTATGTGAGACATGTTCAATTCAATATGACCAACTACCTATATTAGTCCCTTAACTATATATAATAATTTGGCATGCAACCTGATAGTGATTCAAAATATTAATACATCTTATCACGTTTATGCGTTTTATTTTCCTAGAAGATTCAAAACCTTTTTCCGTATTTTTCAGACACGTCATATGAATATAAAACTCATCCATGCATGGATTTAGATATATATAGGTAGATTCATATTCAAAGAAGGTAATCTAAATTTTGTATTATTATATTGATAAACATTGGTCAAAGATATTAAACCAAAAACACCATGTGCATTTGTCATACTTTTAAGACACTAAAACTAAAAATAAAAATATACATAACACTCATCTTGTTGAAACCCCATAGTGGGTTACCCATAAATAAATCTAATATCATCTCACTATGTCATATGATCACCAAAAAATAATTATCATTTTTTATTTTCCCATTATTCTGAGTAAAACAATCTAATACCTCAAAATTTGAAAAATCCATCCAACTATAATAGTAAATTTTAAATATCTAGGAAATTCTTTAAAATGAGATATACGCCTGGGAAAAAATTCACTTTTATTTAATTTTTGAAGTATATAGATGAGAATCCAAGAATTAATGTCTATTCATTAAAGTGAAAGATAATTCATCATTGATTTTATTCATTAACTCAATGACTTGGATAACTAAATTTTATGATTCCTTGACTGCTCAACATAACTGTAACAAATATTCAGAATCCTTTATTATATCCCCTCATTCTTCCATAGCCTATAAATATTTTCTACCCTGACCATTTATGCCTCTTGAACTAACTAATATTCGTTATTATCCACTACATAAAAATGATACAATTTATTAATGAGCTGGTTTATCACATAACTGATATGTTCATATGTGGCCCTCTTTTTCGCAACATGAAGTTTGTTTTGAACTAATATTATTTATTTTGTAGTGGAATAATTAGGAAGAATATTTTAGGTTTCTATAAAATGTACCATTTACTCTATAGTTGTGATATTATATTTCAGTGTACTTGAACTCTATAAAAAAACAATATATTCACCTTGTAATGCATACTGAGGTAGTCTAATCACCCATAACTATACACAGAAAACATATGGAAAATCATTGGGAAATTTAAATGCATGATTCTAAAGAGGTTTCTGACAAATAAAAATCCATTTTTCCAACAATACACTTTACCCAGTGAAGTATAAATAATCAAGGCTATCCTGATCTACATTATATTTCTTATCATAAGGATTCATTTATCATATGACTACTTCAATAAGAGAAGGAAAGTAATAAACATTTTTAATAAACTTATGCTATATAGAAATCAAAATCATGGACACTTAATTTTTTTGGGTAGTTGAAGCATATGGTATATCTACAACCTGTACTAATAATACCATAATCGGTATTAAACAATCAATACCTAGTAAATAATAAGGAGATAAATTGATAATGTTAAGAGACTCACATTAATATGAGGAGTAACTATCTTCCTCATTCATCATCACTTCACTGGTAGTCCTTAAAGACACGAACTATTCATCTTGTGGCAAGCATATGGAAACAACTCATTCAGGGATTCATTTAAAAAGTTTTCTTATTTTTCAAGTACCATGTACTCTGAATTTTCACTCACATAAACTAATCTATAATTGATGATATTGATAGAACATTGGGAAAATAATTGTATCCAACCCATATTTGACCAACATTGCTACTTAATTACAAATTCTACTATAATTGGGAGGGAGTATAGTAATCCCTAATAATGGAGCATTTTCTCCCTCACCCTTAACTATAACAATGAAAAACTATTGATCCACGATCATTATTTAC
Organism: Viscum album; assembly: GCA_963277665.1. Lineage (NCBI taxonomy): Eukaryota > Viridiplantae > Streptophyta > Magnoliopsida > Santalales > Viscaceae > Viscum > Viscum album. The sequence continues at coordinate 467,957,131 of OY728123.1, read as the reverse complement.
ATTATATTTCCTTGAAACCATCATTCTTGTTACATCTATCTCTGCATGGAAATGTGACACGTTCTCTTTAATAGTAATAACATCATGTCTTACGGTTCCTATTACAACCCATTTAAACGTTAAATCATAAAAAATTATAGGAAATATATAAATAAAATTAATTGTGGAGGGAAAAAATTATTCTTGTTATCCTAGATATGATATGAATTTCCAACACATTATCTTTCATACCCCACATGATTTCCCATCAAGATAATCACAAATGTAATGTAGATGGTGAATGAGGGGTGGGAAATATCCCATTATGTCAGAAATTAAATATTTAATATGTTTAGTTACCCTGAGAGAGCCTTATTCATTGACCATTTCATTCATAGGAACATCCAATACAACATCAGAGCATACCTCATTATATATTGGATAAGTAATTCGTAATAGATCGACACAATAATATGAAAACATTTAGAGGATGAAGAGAAAAAGGATAAGAAAATTAAAATTTTTAGGAGAAATCTGATCATAATCATGTTATTATTAATTGTTTCAACGACTTTTTTGAATAAAATAAAATAACCTCACATTTTAGGTCTATGATATTTAGTTTGACCATCATATTTAAAGAATTGGGTTCCATATTTTTGAAATGATCTTCCCTATTTGGTGATGTTGGATATAAGATAAGTATCATTGGATTTATAATTATCCCTAAGTAAAATTTATGATCATGTTCAGGAAGAATATTTATGGAAGTAAATGGTCCTCATATTCACTCTAAATCTCATATAGTTGACTTAATAGTAGTGTGAGAATAAAATTCATTATTTCCATGATAAATAAAATATGATGATGATTTCCTGATCTTGTATTTATAATAAATAACAAATTTGTGCTAAACCATATAATGAAATCCTGATGAAATAATGGGGGAGTGAAAGAGATGAAAATAAATCATATTCATATTAATCAGATGGAAAAGAACAATGGGGTGCTGGAAAGTGTATTCTGATGGATTATTTTTGGGACAATTGTATCTATGTTGAAATGGGAAATAAAGTAATTGATATTGGATTTGGACATTATAATACATTCGATTTCAAGAAAAATATTATAGCATATGACTATCAACATATTCCAAGGAATGAGCTTTAATTAATAATGTTGACAGATCCATCGTAATGGGATCATTAGATACATTATGGCGGAGAATGTTTTTTAAAAATGTGTTGCTTTTTAAAATGGACCATGATTTATCATAATTATTGAAATAATTTCTTGAGAGAAATAAAAGAAAAGAAAATAAATCATGATAATAAAAATTGCACTCCACCATTTAAAAAATTTCATTTTATTTATTTTCTATTCAATTGGGATAATATAAGAGATGAAGAAGAACATATAGATGGGTTTTTGAGGCGGATGTTGATATTAAATAAGAGTTTGTTCTCAATAATTGGTATAGAGCCATCATATTATAGAAATTGGATTGATTAAGATGGATTCGACAAATAGAGATTTGATTTAGAAACATGATCTTGATGGAAGACTGAAAAAGCATATTAGATGAAGAGATTAAGTATAAAGATTATTTGAGAAGATTTGATTAGACTTTATGAAGTCATATATGAGCTATAAATTACTGGTAAATCTGTATTTATATTAATTTAGTTGAGTTTTTTTTCCATTCCCAGCAAAATAAATATTGGGACACCAATAAAATTCCAAAATTACATCGTAATTTTGTTGTGGAATAACATAGAGATACTATTCATGGGAAAACAATAAGCCCCAACTATTTGGAGAGGGAAATAATTTATCCATACAGAGCCATTTTTTAGGTGTTTTGACAGAGATATGATAAAGGAGAAGAGACAATACCGTAATTTTGTATTCAACATAACATTGTTTTTAACTAGTATCGAATTCATCATATCATCACATTCTTCTATTCATTGTTTTTTGAAGAATAATCAAAATAGTATTTCCCTATTGGGATTTATGGACTAAGGAAGAAGGAGTTGAGAATTTTCTCAATAATATTTTGTAAAGAGCTACATATATTGTGTTGGGAAATCGTATTTGAATATTTGAGTGGGTTGATTAGATTCATAAGCCAGATCTAGAGAATCAGAGTAAGAATATCAGACTGGCAATCTTATTTTAATTCTATATCAATGTCCACGAAGTTCATACCCTATTACATGTAATAAATTAAATAATTTTATTCCAAACAATAAATTTTTTTATTTTAAAAATAAGCACATGTAACATGAGTTGCTACACATTCATTGTTTTCCCCTTTTTTTCGAATTGGGTGCACACATACTTTTTGATTTCATCAAAGATCTACATGATTGAAATTTTGCATCCTACTCGTTATATTCAATGTATTTATTTCAATTGGATCATATGGTATTGAATCATTTAAAAACCATATAATGGACATAAATATTTTTCTTGACTAGTGAACCATGTAAATACTTCTGTTCCTTTAGACATGTTTCTAAATTGTTTTTAGTGGTGAATGAAATATTTAAAAACATGCGATGAGTATTTCAAATAATATAAACAAAAAAAATTCACTGATTCCTCACCTCCACTCTAAATGATACAATCATCATAACTAGGAACATTCAATTAGGATCAGAGGGAAGGTTTCCTTCTCATATTTTTTTGCTATGGAGGATTTGGATTGTGTGAACAATAAATAAATTGTGATTTTTGATGTATGTAAATATCATATCTAGAAGGATGTAATTTTTATTTATATAATGTATATTGGTTATGATGTTCTTGATGATACCATAAATGGGTTACCTTTTATTGATTATAAATATTCACTTAAATTTGTGGATAAGAATAAAATACAGAATGTTGGAAGGGCCACAAATAATGTATGGTCCAAACTTTTTGAATGTAAATTCTTATGGGTGAAATGACATGCCACAACCAATGATATATGGAAAAAATAGAAAAACATATAAAAAGTAAATAGAAAAGTGAATAATGAATAGATATAAATGTATATATTGAAGTATGATGACTTTTATATGTGTGAATATGAATGTATTGGGGTCTTTCTTCAAAGGGTTAATGAAATTTTTACCTCTATTATATGTCTTGGGGAAAATTTAGATGATTATTTAGTTCTTGAAAATATTTTTAGAATCCTTCCTGACATGTTTGTTGTAAAATATTTTTTGTTGGAAAAGAGATATCCAAAAACATTATGTCCAGATTATTTTCATAGAAGTTTCATTATAAGTGAAATGATAAGGGTGGAATCATTGAGAAGGAAAATAAGAGTTCATAGAGAACTGTCTTTCAAGGCCACTAAGAATGAAAATTAAGAAAAGATTCATATTAAAGATGATTCTACTGAATCTTATTTTCAAAATGAGGTGTGTAAAGGTTTTAAGGATATTGTATCCTTTATTTCTGTAATTGAAAATAAAGGTATAATGAAATAAAAACGGAACATCACATGAAAATTCTTGAATGTAGATTCTATTGGGAAGTTTTTGGATAATTTTCCACATTTAAATAAAGAATAGAATAGATATGAATAAGAATTATGGAATAGAAGTTCATGTAAGAAATAAGTATATAATGAAAAATAATATTCAAAAGGGAAATAGGGAAAATTATTCAAATCTAAAAGAAGATATTTTTATCTAATGATGAAGAAGAATAAGGTAATGATATTGTATCAAAAAAATATTGAGTATGGTGTTGAGAATAAATTTATTTGAATAGGGAATCAGGAAGAATTGGATGCAACAGTTCTATGGATGAAGAAGCACAACTTGAATATCATTCAAAATAAGAGTTTAAATAATGTGTAATATGGATTAGAAGGCATGAATGGAAATAAAAAATATGGAATAAGAATGTTCCTAATCATTTAATCAAGAAAATTTGATAATTCCGAGGTTAAGATTGTAAAAATTATTCATAATTCGAATAAATCTCTTGAGGAAAAAATAAATCGTAATGAGAATTCTGAAATATAGCTGAAATCAAATAAAAAAGAGCTGGAACTTGTCAAACAAAAGTAATCTATGTCTAAGATAAGAAATAATAGTTTTAGAATCTATATATATGAAGTTTGTGAAGGTTCTTGTATAGGTAAAACTATAAGGATAAACAACATTTACCTTCCATGGGTGAGAAGAGATATGTGATTTTTTTGGAAAGGATTATTGTTTGGACTACTATGTGTGTGGCCGAAATAAACAAATATTATGAATTCCGAAGTGTCTAATAAATGTTAATCTAAAAATTATGAACCTATAAATATTTACAACACTTCATGTTCCAATAAAGAATAAAATAAAAGGACCATTAAAATTGAAAACTAAAAGGATGGCCACACAAAAAATATGGAAAACAGGGTTGATAAGAAAGAAATGTACAAATTATTTGAGTATGGAGTTATCAAGGAAAATACACATTATTTGGAAACTTATGGTATTGTAGTGGATTGGAAGAAATGGATAATATGTGTTTCTTCAAAAAAATGCTATTATTACTACATATTTATTGATGGGAAACTGTTTCGGGGTAGTCAATTCCCTGAAAAGAAGAAATCTGATATGGATATTTGGAATAAATCTAAGAAGGTTGGTGTGAAGATCGAAAATAGGTTCCAAACCTAGGAAACTATATGTGAAATATGTGAACATGAAACACACCTTTAAAAAGGATTTCATTTATTATTACACAAAAATAAAATAATTTGTAACGGTTCTTAGAAGCCGAATGTGATAAAAGAATGTAAATATGGAATCCTTCCTGTTGTAGAAACTAGATTGGAAGCATAAAAAGGAGAACATCCATGGATTCTTAATAGTAGGTGTTATTCACATATTAAATTATATATTATTTTTACATGAATTCAATAGAAATTAAATATAGAGAAGTGACATTTGGAAATGACGAATCCTTGATAACAAAAGGTGGTGGATCAACCATCATTGGAAAAGAAATGATTATATCGAAAAAAATATATTATATTTTGATGGGTACAAAATTAATTTTCAATTTTTTTTCACAATAGTGTGATGAGGTTAAAAATTTCATATTCAGGATAGATGGGTTTGATTTCAAATGTGAAGAATATGGAATGATTATTACAAGAGGCCAATGTAAAAAATGAAACTTGTTTCCGGTTGGTGAAATACAGAACTCTTTCTATAAGATTATGATGGAAGAGAATCATTTATGGAATAAATGGCATGGACACATGTTTCAAAGACATGTGGTTACGAATTCAAATTGGGATAGCATTCGATAGATTCGATATTTTCTATAAAATAAGATATCATTGTTGATCAATTTGTCCAAAATGGATTATTAAAAATGTTTTTCACAGTAAAGTTGATAATTTTTCAAAATAAACACCCTAGAGTTTATTAATTTTGGTATATATTGGTAAATGAGAAAATAATAAATAAATTGAAATATGTACTTATTTACATTCATTTGTGATTTTAATCTCATTACTTGTTTTATATATAAGAAACATAAATAAGATTACTTAAAAATGATTTAATGTTTCAGAAGGAAAGCGGAAACTGAATATGAGTATTCAGTGAAAGATATGAGAACTACTAATGGAGGTGAATATAGATGTGATTCGTGTGAATCTTATCTGATGAATCAAGCAATACAACATGAGAATGGTTCCCCGTAAACTTCCAAAAAAATGGGTTTTCAGAACGAATGAACATATGTTTTATGTTAATGGGAAGAACTATTTTACTTCAACATTCCCTTTCTCATTGATGATAGAGAAAATCCATGATTACTAAAACTTATATTAAAAACCTATGTTTCTATACAACAATATCTGATATGAATCAATATGAATTGTTTTATGGGGAAACTCAATGCTAGAAATAATTTAGAAATTTTTGGATTACATTTATTAACCACAAGAACGGTGGAAACTATGGAATGTTAGAGATGAATTGTAAAGAGTGAATTTTCCTGGATATTATCCAAGAATAAAATGATATATATGATTAAAAAATGATATATGATGAATTATTTATTCATTTTATGTGAATTTAATTGGATGATCTGAGGAAAGCAAGTGTTTTTTGGTTGATAAGGTTGTTGGGAAGTATAAGGAATGTATTAAAAACAATCTTGATAAGGATATTGATAATGGTAATCCTACTCAAGAAGAAGAATCAGCCAAATCTATTTATAGTGATGAGGAAGATACTCTAGAATCTCATATTATGATGAGAAAACAATTAGAAACATATAATATCATTGGGGTTCAATATAATAACGTTCAAACATAAATAACCACAAATTCATTAACAAATACTTCTTTATAATCCAATGTGGAGCTGAATGAGGTGAAGAAATATTTTCACCATTCAGAAAAGGATTAGTCCATAAATTGAGGAGTATGTCAAATTGAAAAGAATGATACTTGGTAACTTGAAACCAATTTTTAAAACAAAAACATTGTTGGAATATAGTGGTTTTATCAAATCAATCTGAATGTAGAAGGTGGAATGAATAGAAAAAAAAGAAACATTAGTGTGCAGAGGGAAATAAAAAATTGAAGGTATTGATTTTGATGAAACATTTTAGAAAGTTGAACTAATAGAAAAAATCCTAATTTTTCTTTCAATTTCTCCACAATTAGTTTACAAGTTCATTCAAATTGATGTTAAATCTATATTGTTGAATGGTGGTCTAAATGTTGATATTTACAATGAAAAACCTTGTGGATTGGTTTTTGGTAATGATTAAAGATATTTATGAATATAGAAAAGGAATTTAATGGTATAAAACATGATATTAGTGAATGGTATTCAAAATGGGATATATGCTTAAGAAATTTGATTTTCCTGAAAGGAAGAGTCGATGTAAATACTTTTTTTAGTGAATGTCCATAGTATTCCTTCATCATAATTTTCTATGATCATTTTTTTGAGAAAAGTGAGCACATATGCTCTTAAATTGATAAAGTTAAAACACTATACATGAAATAAAAATCAATTTTACATTTTCCACTAGTAAGAAGAGGGACCATGACATTAGGAATAGTGTTGATGAGGATGATCATCTCTCCAACACACGTTTGTTTTCAAGGCCATATACAATGTAATTCACCACCCAGAAGGTGCGTGGGATAAATTATTCAGGGACGAGATTTTGGTAATGTAACATATCCTTGTACCTAGAAGTTTCCATGAAAATTTTATCTGACACATCCAAATTGTATGAACCACCGTGGATGAGTCACATTCAAACCAAATATTGTTCAAACATCATTGACAAGCGATATCCACCGTGATTATGAGTGCCATAATTTTAGCTTCCAAAGTTGTATTATTCTTGAGTGCCTCAAGACAAGATATTATTTATGTTGCTTCCTTATGTGAAATGTTTCAGTGTTCACTTAAACAATCATGTTTATTTAATGGAAAAAAGTATTCGGAGATACATAACATGACCGCTATATTTGAGAATCAGATATGACATCGCATAAAATAATGATTTATTTTTGTATTAAGTTGTTGATTCAGACAGAAATGTTGAGGATAGAATATCCACATATGATGGTGTATTACTTTTTGGGTATGAGTTGTGCTATTTGGAATTAAATGAAACAGAATTTATTACATCTCTATATGGATGAAGTTGAGTAAATCTGTTCCACTCAAGAAACTACTCAAATTATATGGATGAAAAATCAAATTGAAGACATAGTTATTAATGTAAAGTTACCATTACCCTTGAATTGTTATAATAAACGTATAATCAATATCACTAGGAATCTAGATCAACCTTCTATTTAAAAATATATATAAATAAAATAACATTTCTTCAATGATAATGTGGAGAATAACAAATTTAATGTGGAATGTGTTCCCACATCAGTAGAAGATGATGCAATTTTCACAAAATAAATAATGAACGAATAATTTTCTAAATTGAGGATGACTATGGATATCCGACCACATTATCATCATGTTTTAGGTAAGTGTTTCTATCCCCACTCCGATCATACCATTGGATAATATTGTTAATGGGGATAATTGAAATGTTTCATAATATATCCTTAAAAAGAATGTAAAAAATGGGGAGTCGTGGGTATGTAGTGAATTAAACATTTTATTTTGTGTGAACTATTGTAACTATTTCTTGAAGTTAATGAACGAAACAAATAGTTTTATATCCCAAGAAATGAGTAGAAGATGAAAAATAATTGAAGAAAATATGAAGAAACTTTCATAATCACTTCATTTGGAAAACCTAGTTTTTTCTATTAATAATTCTTACTTCTTACAATGATTTTTATAACCTAGTATTAGAATGGTTGATATGTGATATATTTAATGAGGATAAAAATCATATTAATTTATGAAACATGGTGTACAATAAAATTACAATGGGAGATTTTTAATACCATTCTGATTTTATTCAATGGATTTTAATTTGTTATTAATGATGATTAAGAAGAAATGAAAACCACCTCACTTTGAATTTTTGTGAACATCAGTTTCACCATCATATTCAGAGAATTAGACTAACTATTTTTGAAAAGGAAAATAAAATTTTTATGAAGCTAGCTATAAGAAAAGTCTCATCAGATTCATGCTATCTCCAAAATGAAAAGGTTAATCATATTGAGGAAGAATATTGATGGAAATAAGTTTTTATCATATTCACTCTGAATCTGGAATGGAATAATTTCCCATAATGGGTGAATCAGAGTATTTATTACTATAATAATTCCATTGATATGATGCATCTCTGATAATAGGTTTATCGTAAATCATGAGTTTTGGGTACAACATAATATGGAAGCCTAATGAATGAAAGGTGGAGTGAAAGAGAGGTTGGTCAATCATATATAGATTGATCATATGGAAAAGAAAAAGGGGTGATGGAAATCATATTCTTCCATATTGTATTCTGGAAAATCTTATCTTGGATGAATTGTGAAATAAAAAGGTTTTTGAGTATTGAGATGTTAAAATAAATTTAAAAGTAATAAAAATATTATATAATCAGATCATAAAAGTATTTCAAGACTTGATATTTATAGAATAATGTTGATGAAACCATCATAATGGGATCATTGGAATCATAAAGGCTGATAATATTTTTGAAAAATGTGATGCATCCTCAATTGGATCAAAAGTTATTCGAATCATAAAATTAATTTAATGAGACTGATGAATGAAAATAATATAAAAGAAGATGATCAACGATGTATTCAATCATTTAAAAATGGTTCAATTTCATTGTTTGATGTTCAAGTGGTTCAAGAGAAGAGATGTTGAAAAATAGATGGATGTTTTGTCATAGGTGGCATGAGATTACAAGATAATTAGTTATTAATAACCAGTACTGAGATATCTTTTTAAATAAATCAAATTTATCCAAGTTAATTTGAGAAATTTAAATAATATTACAAAATGGGTTTTGGACTGGTGATTGGAAAATGAAATCCTATAAAGAGATGAAGTTTGTAGAAGATTTGATAAGATTTGAGACAAGTTGAAGAAGTCATAAATGCACTCAGGATTCAACTAATATTAAAATTTTATTGAATATGGTTGAGGGGGAAGGTATTTTATATTCCTTCCAAAACATATCATGGGTTATCCATTTAAGGTAAATATTACATCGTACTTTGATTCTGGATTAACATAGAGATACTATTCATGGGGGAGACACATAATATATAAATTCATAGGGAGAGAAGGATGTTTTCCATATTGATATATGTTATAGATGATTATATGGAGATAAGTGAAAGGAAAAGAGACAAGATCACAACATTGTATTCATATAATCCTCATTTTCAATAGTGTATCAGATTAATCTTAACATCATATTTGGAAGGTCTTTGTATTGGGTTGAAAACTCTGATTAGGATTTCTGTTTTGGTACATTCATATAAGGGAAGATTCAATTATAAATTTTCTTAATCATATTTTGGAAATATCTACTTTGATCGTAATGGGAAATCAGATTTGAATATCAATGTGGGAAGATCAGACTAGGAAATAGGATTATGAGATTTGAAATGAGAAGATCTGACTGAAAAATTATATTTGATTTATATATCTATATCTGTGAAGTTATTTCAATTTTTTGGCAATGAAATTTTTTAATTTTATTAAATGTACTACATTTGTGTTAGTTTAATGGAAGAACATGTAGCATGAATTTTTAAACAAACAATTTTTTTATAGTTGGCTATGTGGGTGCACATGTAAATTTGGATTATCTTCAATGTGCTACACACGTGAAATGGGATATACTACTCATTGTATTCCAAGGATTATATTCTAGTGGATTTTGTGGTATTGGATCATTTTCTATCCATACGAATGACATTTCTAATCTTAATTAATAGAGATCCTTATAAATATTTGTTTTCCTTTGAACGTGTTATTGAATTATTTTTGCAGGGAATAAAATAATTAATAGTAGTTGAAGGTTGTTTCAAGATAACATAAAAATGTATCATTAATTCAAACATATCCCTCTTAGTGATACGATCATCCTAACCGATAACATCCAATAATGAAAATTTAATGTGAGCTGACATAAGACAATTATATAAAACATTAAATGAAATTAATATCTTCCTCCATTATAGTAATAATCTCCTGCACCCAATTAGTCAAATTAGTCATTATTTTAAAATAATTAATTGAAGAATCTGTCTCCGGATGATATTACTTGACCAATTCCAAATTCAATCAGAAATAAATATGTTCAGGTGGTTTAATTATCTAGTATATATACTGGTTAATTTACTCTACTTGAATTACCCCACATATTTACAATGAAGTTACATTCCTCCACCAAGATTCCCACTCACTGTGAATTGGAAAGGATACAAATTTATGGATGAATAATAAATAAGTTACCATCCATATAGACATGGTAGGGTCAAATAAATATAATTACTTTCTTTTCATATATTATTACACTAACCTTATTGTGGATTACTTATTAGGTCTCAATTAATAAGATGAAGACACATTATAAATTACATTTAGAGTTATAAACAGTTCTTTATCAATCCCATATGAACCACTACAGATCTCATCCCTCACTCTTTTGTGTGGTTTTAAAATGTCGTGTGTATATTCAGAAAATATGAATTAAAGATGGAATGAATGAATTGTGTCCTCATGATCCTAGATGTAAGCCTCCCCAAAATTAGAATGGACCATAAAATATATTCAATCAATAATATATATTTTACCATACCCAGTGAAAATAATTTCTTTTCCCTGAAAGAAAACTGAAATGCAGTTTGTGAGAATATAATTCATCCATGTTTTTCACTCCTATCATGACATGGTATATTAATCCTATGGGTTGAAAAAAACCTAGGATGTGGATTAGTGTCTTTCTACATGGGCGGGGGTAAATTTTCTTTTGAGAGTATAGACCTCAAATCATTATCATCTTCATCTTCACTATAGGAATAAGGGATTTCCATAGTTTAATCCACATTCTAGACCTAACAACCTCTACTTCAAGCTCTTCCCCATTAAAGAATATTTCTTTGGGAAGACCCACAATATTTGATACAATATTTTCTAGTTTCTCATTTAGTTATGAGAAGATCCATGATAAATTATATTATTGCGCAAGCTGATGATTTATTTTTGTGTGTAAATGTATAATCAGGGATCCCATATCATCCCATGTGAACATAAATTAAATCTAATGGAATTCTATAAAATAATTTTCCTAACCCAATCTTTTGAATAGTGTATGGAACCAATTTTTGGTGTAATATAATTGAAAACAAATCTATGGGGGGAATAACATTAATATATTCTATTATCATCAGTTCTAGAAACTAGAACACCCTGAATTGATGAATTAGTGACCCATGTTGTGTTATATGGATATGAATCATTTAATCAGGTACTAGAGAATGAAGAATAAGATGGGTATAATAATTTTTAAGAAAAATGACCATGCTTATCATATCCCCCAACACCAACATCAATGGATTTGACCCACTTATACATTGTAAGTAGGTAGTGAATCAATAATCTGGATTCCTCATTTCATTGATGCATTCCTAAAAATCCATGTCAGCTATAACACATCCTCAAAGGAGTCATGACCCTATAGGGATTATCTCATACTAATTCTTCTCATTATATGGTATATCATTATTAATATAGGACCTCCAGATTTATCGGTCTCCTAGTATCCGATTGGGTTTTTAACATGAAACTCAGACCCCAGTGGTCGATTCACGTACCAGTTATAGATGGTCACTATGAAACATTGTAAAGAAAGATTCGAATCAAACTAAAAATCCATTATTTGGGGGAAACATTCTTAACCCCATAATTATAATTGAATTCATCAAGCATTGTCCAATAATCATCATCATGTGAATGGGTTATAGGATTTTGAAATATACTTGGACACTTTTCATGAGTCTAATGACCATTTATTGTGGAAAATAATTGAATCTAATCAAAAAAATGGAATTCTTTCCTAGGATGTGGCTCAACCTCCGAATGAAATTGTTCTATGTTGAGAAATTCGACTATAAGTGGACGTGTTCTCTTAGGGTCTTCCCAAACATACAATGGTGGAATGAACTCAACAATTATATCACCCATGATGGGATCTCCTATGATCATCTACATATCCCATGGAATAATGGAAAATTATCCATGAACTATGTGGAATGTGTTGGTATTTATTATCCACCAGTTAATAAGTTGAAGGATAATGGAACTGTTGTGATTATAATAAGTCAGTGAAACCCATGTTTCCTTGTAAAATACACTATAAATTATTTTTCCGCAAACTCTTCAAAGATTTGGTGATTATTGGAGGTTCGAACCCATTATATACTGAATGATCCTCCCATGTGATTATCCTTTTTCCAACAACCATCTATGCATCTGATCAGCGATCTATTTCATCGTAATAGATGTATAGAAATTGATGTCATATTTCAATTTTCATACTGAACCTATTTAGAAAAATGGGTATGATTTATAATAGGCACCTCGAATATTATCTATTTTATGATAGAAACATCCACTAATATATTTTCTTTGGGGTATTTAATGGGAATTATTATCCAATCTTGTGGTTGGTTCTTCTGATGCAGTTCAATAATAAGGATTTCTAATGGAATCCCTAATCCTTAAAGAGGTCTCATATTTGAGATTGAACACACTCAATTTCCATCACAAATGATTCTTAATAAAATGTTATGTTATGGACCAGCATATAACGTTTCATTATTATCATTACATTCAGTAATGGAAGCCTTATATTTATTAGTAGTGGAAGCAGGCTATTTAGAATCAATTTTATATCTTATGAAAAATTAGATAATGGAAATTTTTGATGCAATTAGGTTCTCAAAATCATAGGTGAGACCCAAATAGAAAATTAAATTTCTCATCATATAATTCCTTTCATTCAATGAATGACTTAAGTTATAATTTAGGACATAATGTTCTTAGGCACCATGAAGAATATTTTATCACTATGTAGGAATTAGACAACTACAAATAAAAATGGTGAGTTTGTCAAAAATTATTTTTCATGGATGATATTATCTTATGTATGGGAAATAATTCCCACTAAGTAGAATTCTATGTGATGATAATTGGAATAAAACAATCTCATTACAGACCACAATGAATTTGATTCACTTTGTGAAAAATAGTTCGACAATTAGAAACCTTTGATAAGTGTGCAACATTATTCTTGTCCACATTCACTGAAAAAATCCTTCTATAAAGTATTTATATAGATAAAATTATTTATAAAAATTAACTCCTTACCATTCTAGTAAGATAAAATTTTAATGATGGCATTTTTATTGGGATAGAAAACCCAACATGGAAAATATAAATCCATGTAATAAATTTAGAATTTCAAAAATTGATTGTATGGAAATAATAATGGTTAAATGAACTGAAGACCCAAATAAAGATACATTTATGTGTATAATTCCCACTACATGAGTCCACACTACTTATATTACACCATATAGGACCCATGTAATTTAAAATTCTTTTTTAAAACAAGGGGTCCTTTTCATAACCTCAAAAACTACAATTCATTTACAGCACAAGACATCCTTTTCAGGACCATGAAAAAAATCATTTGTGTGCCAATTCCTCTTCTAAATATCTCCCCAAAAATTTATTTTTGGAGTGAGGTGAGTCATACAGTCCCCCGCCCACAAAATAATATTCCTTTATAGAGTAATTCATATTTTCAGGACACCAGAAAATAATATTTCATTTTCATGGTGAGGTGTTATCTTTAAGATTATTGTAAAAAAACCCACTTGTAGAATTTTATCATTTCTCTAAACATTAATGAAATAATGTTACATTCATCCACAAAAAAATATCCCACTATATATAAGGAATATATGATTGAAAAATTCAGTCTAAGAATGCGACTCTAGATCGACTTAACATACCACACAAAAACAATGGACTCACTATGTTAGAAATAGCACTCAACAGATATCCCAAAAATGGACCATTATAAAGTCCATCCTCATAGAATTCCCCTTGTTGAAATCAATTTTTATATTAAAATTTCTATTTTGATATCGAACCACATATAATATTATTTTATTGATAGCCAACCATTCAACCATTTGATTATGGGGTCTTTGTAGATAACTATCACACATTGGAAAATGTATTCTTGGTGGAATACATTAATATAAATACACATATTATATGTATCATTACACATTTCTTCAAAACCTCTTGTAACTATTAAAATAACACTCTATATCAAACACTCTCATGATGAATGGGTACCATCTATCATGAAACACCCATGGAAATCATCAAGTAGGGAATCCTAATGTTCTTGTCCATGTATTTATCTCATTCAATTATGCATTACATTGGTATAATTTGACCGGTTATTACCCTATTAAAAGGGTATAGTTCTAGAAACATTCACAGTTGTGAATATCATTTGTAATGATGATGTTATACTTATGTTTTATCCAAGGAACTCCCCATTTAAGAATGTGATGGTTATCACATTCCTTCCACTCAGATGAGTCCTAGTGTAGACCATTATTTCATCCTGACGAAAATGGGGAGTATAGAATCTCCCATGGAGTATTCCATTAGTATTTTATTCTAGAGTTCATAACCATCCTTCCTTCCATACCATGTGTTCCCAAAAAAATAGAGGATACAGGATTTATAAAACCCTTTATCTCCCTTGTTCTCCTGGTGTTAAACACTAGCAGATGAGGGGGCTTCTGTGATATGTTAGATCATCCAATTATTGTTATTTCTCACAAAGAGCATGACTCAAATGGGAATTGGGTTTAGTAATGATAATTAGAAACTAATAATCAAATAACATACTTGGGAAGAGACACCCTTTTCATATCTTCCTCTTATCTTTAAATGGGACACATGTTTAGTATATGCCCCAACCATACTATTATTCGAATTGGGATACCTATTTTGTATAGTCCCAAGTCATGTTATCATCCTCACATTGGGTCATATTTTATTTATTTAATAGATTCATAGGTACATATTTCTAATAAATAAACCACATGGTCCTTATATTAGGTATAATCTATAATAATGTCCACCCAAATATATTCCAATATTGTTGTACGCCCCAACATTCTGAAATACATAGTATTTTATTCTCGTCTAATTATGATACATAGAAATCATCTTTGTGGTCCAATCCTAGAACCCAATACTAAATTTAATATTCTTGGGTACATATTAATATTAGGGTCATATCCATTTGGGGTGGATACATCCATTATAGGTTTCTTGAGATACTTCAGTATAAACCCCATAAAATCATTACAAGGAAATGTTTTCCAATATTTTCTTGCCACGTGATGTTAAACAACACTTTTTGATCCTCAACACATGAATATATAATGATAGATGTGGCCCATTAAGTTTCACTCACATATTTGGGACTTTATTCATTTCCAAAGGACATTTAATAATCATGTATCATTGTAACATCCCAACCTGGGTGACATCCAATAAGGCCTCGATCCTATCAGTCACATGCCCTCAAGCACACCTCCTCATACACTAGTTGGTGCCAACTAGAAGAGAAGGTCTGGTAATTCATTCATGGGGATTCTATACCATATTTTATCAGAGTAAACTGGGAAAAGAACCAAAAAAATAAACATGTGTGGTAGCATATATATCACCAAAACAATACCAATACCACAAGATAGTCGTAACATGAAATACCATATTGAAATGAAAGGGAAAACGTGTTGTAATTGAAACTACATGATATTTTATGTGATATATTATATTAAATTTCTCTTATTTATTATTTTCTATACTAAAAAAACATTATCCTGCACTATATGAAACACTGTACTAGCTTGCAGTATATGCAACACTATTTTTGGATTGTATTTCACACAATTTCATGTTCTTTTGTATTAACTCATTACTTAGTATTGATTTTGTTAAAAGTAAAAATGAATTTTGTTTGGATAGTTTTATATGAAACAAAAAATCAATCATTCACTACACGCAACACTGACTTTTCTTTTTTACACGAAAGGGAGACCTTCTTTGATAGCTTGCATTGTCTGTGATACCGAGTTTCACTAAACAATGATATATTATAAAAATATTATTATTTAATGCTATATAAACTAGAATTTATGAATATTATTAACCAAAGTTTAAATTTTATATACCATTAGGATTCATATTACACCCTTTCTAGTACCTAATATGAGAACACGATATTTTTTTCGGAGAAAAGATTTATTTAAAAAAAAAATATTACCATCTTTTGATAGAAATCCCATTTTAAATCTGTTTTTTTCACTTTTTTCTATTAAATTTTTCAAATTAAATTTTTTATTTAGAATACTATCATCAAGATTTACTTTGGATGATATTTTGTTATTTTTGTTTTGATAAAATTCATATTTTTTATGAATAGTGAAAAATACTATTTTTTTATTTAACACTGTATTATAATATAAATTATTTATATAGATATATTTTACTTTTAATTGGTTATAAAGTATAATTGGATTATAGTTTTATCATTTAACCCAATTTTTTCATTATAAATATTGTCACTTACATATTTTACATAAACAGATGTTAATATTTTGATAGTTATTACTTCTTAAAAACACACTTTTTGTTTTTGACAATGAGAATTAATTTTAAATTAATTACATAAATTTTTTTTTAAATTTTTGAAAATGGATTCCATATTTTTAAAAAGGAGGTAAAAATTTGTAAAATTGGAATATTTTATTTTTTGACATTATGAATAAAAACATCAGCAATTATTTTATTTACCATGTATAAAGGGTAAATCTGGTAATATGGGTAAAAAATAATATTATAATAATATAAAACAAGACTAATACATTTAAAAATAAACAATTATGATATATATCTAACCATGGTTATCCTTGGGATGATTTTTCGACCCCATGGATTCAATTGGATGTGAAAATTACATTTTATAAGAATTTATTTAATGTAATGATAATTATAACATAAAAATATAACTTTTAATAAATTGATTTTAATATGGAGTTTCATAAATTATTTATATGTAAATAGATAGTAATTACAAATATAAAAAGATTTCACACATCAAGGTATGTTATTAATATTTTTTAGACCTTAGATAAATATATTTATCTATGGCACAATTAGGATGTAGTGATTATGTCATTAATTAAATATTCAAATAAATGAATTTATAAATATTAAAATAAATTTAATTTTAATATTTTGATTCCATCCACAAAGTTTCTGGATTACATTAACATATTATGGACGATTTAATTTATTTTTTTGGAAGTAATAGTGTTTTTATGAATTTTTAAAAATGTCATGTATGAATAGTGTCCAAAATTGACAAAATTCGTAACATAAAACATCAAATAGCTTATTAAATGATATTAAATTCCTAAAAATAAATGATTTATATAAAAGGTTAATATAAGTCCAACTGTATCATAAATTACTTTTTTTGGTCGTTCGACATGATATATTTATTACATTAACCCAAAATATGTAATTAACCTGATATTATGGTAAGATTAAAAAGGGTAAAATAAGAATTAAAAAAAGGATAAGGATAAAAAAAATATTCTAAACGTGACTAAAAATAATTTAATAATGGATATTCAAACCCAAATCATCTTATATTTGAATTAAATATTTTTTGGACCTGTTTTAATCGAAATTGAAATTATAATAAATTAATATTTTTTTAGTTTCTTAAAGTGCCCATCTTCTCTCCTATAAATGGGAACCTCCTCCCCCTCTTCTTCACACAATTATGAGGCTTCAAGGTCTGCCAACCCTGGAATATATCTCTTATAAACATATCTAGTTACATTTTTTTGGTTTTGGACTTCTAATAATTACTACTCTAGTGCCATAAGAGGTAATTTAAAGGAGGTAGGTCGAGGATGAGGTAATCACTTATACCAATTATTTTAATTTTTTTATTTTACTACTTCCTCTTATTTAGTTGATTCATTATAAATTAATAACATAAGGTAAACTAATATACTTATATGTTATTATATATATTAATAACCCTATTTCACCTTCTATCCATCCTACAAAAAATGAAATCACTTTGCATTCATTCATATGGCTTACCGTCTCAACGTCGTGATGTAATCTGTTTTTCACAACAACCTTAATTGGAATGGTATATTGGTATAAAAAATAAAAATATTGTTTTGTTATAAAATGAAACTAATTATGACATATTATACACCATCCACTTCAATACCTTTAATAAATTATGGAAAAATTATCATCGCCCGTGCATACATACTGCTTACCATCTCCACGGTGTGATGTGATATGTTCTACATAATCTTAATTGAAGAATGATTTTATAAAAGAATTAAATGAATAAATATGATATATATTATAATAATAAATTTTTTAATGGATATAACTGTATCCTAAAAAAAGTAATAATAACATGTTCAACAAAACATACATAAAAACATAATACATGTAATACTCGAATAATGAGAAACACTGAAATGTTAATAAAAAATTTACAAAAATATTATCATAAATGTCATCCTAAAAATTATTATGATTCTAGAATAAATAGTTTACATTATTGAAATAATCATATAGGAGGTTTGGACACATAAAAAGGATACCTTACTTAAGATAAGAGATAATTTTGCAAACTCATTTTTAATAGAGATTGTTTAAATGTAAGTATTCACTGGGGATATATTTATCATCCATGTCCATGGTTTCTAATAATTTAATCATAAAATTATTATTATTATTATACTATGTATGTTTAAATTCATCTTTACCCATTTTTTACTTTTACTACATGGTATGGAAGGAATATTTCTTCTGTTTACCATACGAGGTACTTTTTGATCTTTGTGGAAAATGTATGAGGATATTGTTTTTAACATATAAACATTGAGTGCATTTTTACACTTTCATAAATCATTTTTTCAGTGAATCATCCTTTATAATATTTCTAGTTAATTTTAAATTAAATTATTTTCTTTTAAAATTGAATGATTTTTTTTGAAAAGAAAACGTTTTTTTAAGAGGAAAGGATATTTTTTTTCAGGAATCATGTTCTAGTGTTCTATCAAAATTATTTCCCATATAAGATGATATATGGTTTTGTTTCTATCCCTATTATTTATTTTATTTTATTTTTATTATGATGAAATTAATTTTTTATGATGTTTATTTATCTTATATAATGTATGTTGTGATGAAATGAAGATTAATAAACTAATTTTATTTCATTGGTTATGCAATGATGAAAGGTTTATGTTTTTGTGGCACATGTAAGAATGATTTCATTTTGAGATGGATGGGACCTATATCTCCCTTCAATTAAATTGGTAATGATTTATATCACATGAAATAGAAATAGATGTAATGATAAGTAAATATGCTCCTGTAAAATAGGGTTAGAATGGAAAGTACACCTCATTTAGTAATGGACTTCTTCTACTATGATGGTCATGGCATCAATTCCTTGGCTACTAGGTAAATAATATTATTTTCTCAATGGTGTTCCACTATTCCATATTTTATTCCAATTATATTTTATAGTGATTAATATTCCTTTAGTAACTATGCCTTATGTACTACCCCAATTTTTTCATAACTCAATATTATTATATTTAAACATTATGTTCGTGTTTTTACATTCAAATTTATATGGTTTGATTTATTTTATCCACTTTTACCCTTAACGAGAATTTGCGCCCACATTGTTTTGTTTTCTTTTCCCCAGGATAAAATGAAAGTTTTTAGGTTGGAAAAAAGGTAAGATTATTATGGGAGATGTTGATGATATTTCACCATGATTAGAAGATTATGTTTCGAGTTGCCAAAGACACTAAACTAATATGGTCTTTAGGTGTTTGTTTGTGTAATTTATTAAGTATTTTAAAAAAGCAATGTAATTTCCATGTATTTCATGCTATATACTCTATAATAATAATTAATGTTCACAATGATTAAAATGAAACTAAATGTAAAGATACAACGACTATATATCAGGTCCAGAACCACGTCTGATTGCCTCACCCATGCTCAATCCCAGAACAGCAACCTATCCTAGGGACTTGGCCAAATCTTGTCCTACAACAATAATGTTTGATCTCTTTCAAAAAAGGGAACTCAGGTATGGTGTGAGTAAAAATATATAGGAAACCACTAATCGTTTCTAAAACAAGTACAGTCAAAAGAATGAGTATCATATTCTATAAAGCAACATGTATAATACATAATTAACCAGTTATCACATTGTAATTTATTCATTTTATAAACACATTATACTCACGTTTTATTCATGTCTCTCATTAATGTTTTAATTCATTATTGTCATTAATTTGTTGTTGAATGCCATGTTAAACACAAAAAATCTAATTCGGTGCAGGTAACCAAACCTAAAAAAACACATCTAATCTAGTGTAGATCACCATGTCTACCACCCCGAATCCCATCTGTTGTAGATCGCCACATCTAGCTCCTTACATAACTAGAACAAGGATAACAATTGGTCTAGAACACTATTTCTATGTTCCTAATTATTCATTGGTCTAGAATGGCATGTCTATCACCAGAATTCTCAATCATTGAAATCATTTATTAAATGATAATAAATTATTCACCTTAATACCTTACTAATCCAATTTTTAGTAAAATACCTTAAAACCCAATTGTTAACACATGTTTAACTAATTACATAACCCATTAATTAATTCATCAATTAATTAATCAAACAACATTAATCTCTTTCCATAAATAATTCTCCAAAATTAATTATTAAAATAAAATCTCAACATGTCGTAATTAATTCCATAATTAACTATCTTAATGAAACAATAAGGTATATAATTAATCCTCCATAAATTATCTCACATAGATAATACATAACTCAACATTAAATCCCCCTGGTTAATTTTATCAATGCCGACCATATTAAAGATCTCAATTACAATATCTCAACCCATATCTAATTTCCCCAAATAAATCAATTATTTGGAAATACCCATAGACTAATGGTTCAGTCATTTATTTAATCAATAAGGCGTCTACATGTCAATTTTACATTCCTAATTACATCAACATAGGTATTAAATAATAAAGGGAATATATAAAATATATAATATCACATATAGATATCGAATCCATGACAATAGGAGTTTGATTTAAACCACCTACCTCAGATTTTTGAATAATATTTCCCTAGTGGAAATCCTTAAAATTCGAGTGGCATAATGATGTCTATAAAATTCCTGACCTAAATCCCTATACAAAAAATATGATCAAAGCCTTCAAGGTCATGCAGTTATTGATCTAAACCACCAATCCTAGATCAATATCTCAAAAAATAGGTTTATATCCATTGAATTAGTGGAGATCACACATGAAAAGATCAAATTAATATATATAAATTAAGGGAGGAAGAATCAGAATGAATTCCATATACTAGGAAGATAGAGCATCATCAATCTGGGCTTTCGATCTCATGGAAGTGGGTTTGAATCCCATTTTAACCCCTTAGAAAAGCTCTGGGGTCACCTATAATTCTTCAAGCCCATGAATAGGTCGAAATAGTGGGGTTTCGGGGGTTCGGGTAATTTTAAAAATGATTTTCATATAAAACTATTAATCATGCATGGTTTCACCTAGATGGGGTGTATGGTTATGTAATCCATTCGAAAACCGTGCAAACCTCAGTATCTATGTTCACATGGTTCACATAGTTTTCTGGGTTTCGGTACACTGTTTATCAAATCGTTATGAAACCTTGAATAGCCTTTTTTCCATATATTTTCCATAATACATCACCCAACACACATCAAACCACAATTCCAAAGAAAATTTACTTCAAATCAACCAAATGTTCCTTAAAAATGCATTCGATATGACTCAACAATAGGTCGAGATATTACAATCTCCCAACCTTATAACACTTGTCCTCGAGCTACACTCTCGAACAACACTAAGATTCCAATCCAAAAAGAATGGGACACTGTGCCCTCTTATCTTATTCTCATTCCCATGTTTCCTCTTGATGATGTCCTGATTCCATAACACACAAACTATTGTCACAATCTTTCTCCTCAACACTTTATCACTAAAATCCATTACTCGTATTGGATGTTCCTTAAAGGACGCATCAACTCAAGGTCAACATCATCCACATAAATCACATGGGAATGATTTGGGTGATATCGATGTAGTTATAAAAAATCCAAATAATCATTCATTGGGCTGTATTTCAATAGAAGAGTCAAGGACTACACCCCTGGACCGATTCTCTCCACATCTTCAAATGGTCCCACAAACCCAGTCACCAACATGCCCTACCTACATGACCTTTGGTGACCAAAACAACGAGTAATATTAAGTAAAACATGATCACCCTATATAAACACATGGGGTCATCTCTTCCTATATGCATTCGAATTGTTCCTATTTTGAGTTGTATCCATTTATTTCTGAATCAACTGCAGCTACTCAAATGTCTCCTACTAGAAACTCAGTCTGAGAAATTATGACTCACCCACCTCCATCCATCATAGTTGTGATCTAAATGGCCTTTCATAATGTGCCTTATATGGTGAATGATTTATAGTTTATTAATAACTGTTGTTATAGGAGAACTCCACTAAATCCAACTGCTTCTTCCAAGAACCATTGAACACAAGAACACATTCTCGCAATATATCCTCCGACACCTATATGGTATGCTTAAACATTAAATTTTTTTATGGGTGGAAATATATACTTGACATAACTTGTGTTACAAGTTCTTTATGCAAGCCCTAGAAAAAGCATGATGTAATTCACAAATTGCGATCTAAATCAATAGCAAGTGGAACCCCGTGAAAATGAACTATCATACAAATGTAACATTCCCCCAATTCTCCAATGTGATGGTTTCCTGGATGGGAAAGAAATTATATTCCTTTTTCAATATAACCACAATGAACCAATTAGAACCATTATTCCTAATATTCAATGGAATACCAACCAAAAAATCTGTTCTTATGTCATTCCACTTCCAATACAGAATAGGCCACAACTACAACAATCCTCCTGTTCTTGGGTGCACTAGATTCACCTGCAGATAGGTGAAACATCTTATCACAAAACCTTCCACCACCTTTTTCATTCATGGCCACCAAAACTCTGGTTTTAGGTCACAATACATTTTTTCACCCCAATATATACTACACACATCAATGCATGAAACACTTGAAATAGTTCCTCTCTCACACTTGTAGTTGCAAAAACCCATTCCTTCACATATATTACCACATCCTCATTTATCATCCAGTTTGAAGGCTTATACACAACATCATGTATTTTCCTCAAGGCTATGCATTCTAGATCTTCATAATTACTATTAATAATCCATCTCAAGAGTGTATAATCCACTACTACTAAAAATATATCCATTTTATCTTGACTCTCTTGAACCAACACATGAATTTTATCTAGCAATGTCATCATCTTCCACTCTACACTCGACTCATGTACATAATTAGTCTGATTTTTCCTTCTCATGGAATCATCCACACTATTCCAATTTTTTGGTGTATATTCTAGTAGAAAATAAAATGATTGCATATTCAATACATATATTTTCCTCCAAAGATTCATGTCATATTGTGAAATGATATATTTCATGCTTTTTTGATCTATTAAAACTGTATGCTTTTCACCCAAGAGTTAGTGTTTCCAACACATGAGATCATAATTCACCACTTCCAACTCAAAGTTGTGTATGAGGAAATTCTGTTCATGTGGCCACAACATATGATACCCATATGAAATAACTTGATTCACCTACAATAAAAAAGTTCCAATCATACCCTACATGTGTCATAATACATTGTGTACTCCTCACTCAACTCAGGTAGGATCAAGATTGGTGATGTTTTCAAGAATATATTTAATTCCTGGAATGCATTCTCACATTGTTGTATACATTCAAACATTATCCTTTACATTTTCAAACAATAAATCAATACGTCAAATACATAAACTTTCATGATGCACCTCTTGTAATATCTACTTAATCCTTGCAGATATCAAAAACATTGTTTGGATGCTCCTATGAAACCACTAAATGAACATTATCTCAGTCTATATCCACACCTTCTTCATTGAAGAAATGTCCAAAAAAGTGTACCTGAACAAAACAAAACTGACAGTTCTATAGATTGAAATATAAACGATGATCTCTCAATCTACTCAGGCTAATGTCAAGATGTTGGGAATGATCATCATGAATATTGGTGTACACCTAGATTTCATCCACGAGCCCTACCCCAAACTGATCCTGTTATGGATGAATGATCTTTTTTATTAAGTCCCTAAATAATTCTTGTGTGGTTGTTGACCCAAGCAGCATTATGAAAAAACTCATAAAGGCCATAATTGCATCTGAAATATGTCCTTGGTATAATTTAATTTCAAACACACACCTGGTGAAAACTTGATCTCAAATCAGTATTTGAGAACCCACAAGCTCACCTTATTTAGTCAAAAATATCACTGATTTGTAGAATAGGATATCGGTTCTTCACCTAAATCTTATTCAGCTTATGTTAATTGACACATAAGCATAAACCCTCTTTGGAATTCATTGAAAAAATTGGTGACCCCCAAGGAGACATACATGGATTGATAAACCCTATATCATCTAGCACCTCCAACTGATTCTTTGGTTCTTGAATCTCAGTTTGTGCCATTCTTTACGGTTGAATAGATACTAGCTCAACCCCCAGCAAGAGCTCAATAGCGAATTCTACATCAATCATAGGTGGAAACCATGAGACATCTTTAAAATTGACATATTTGAAAAATTCTACCACTAGTGAAAGGAAATATTTCCTATCATACCATCATCCAAAAATGTACAATCTTTTGGGATGTGATATCTCCCAGTTTCTTTGTAATTAGCCCGGATCAGCTTGGCTGGATATACCATAATCCTTGAAGTACTTATTGGTCACACTTATGAGACAAAAAGGTCAATTTCTTGTGGAAATAATCAATGTCATCCCGGATTGTGATTAACCATTCCATACTTATAATAAGATCCAGTCCTGTCAAATCAAGGACATAGAGATCCCAAATAAAAATACACCATCAAATATTTGGTGAATATCCCTTGCAGAGATAAATATCTCTAGATCACATTCCCAATGGGGTATCGATATTCATTACACTATTTACACACTCCACCTCCAATGTCAATCCAATAACATTAGTTGAAGATATATAAGAGTGAGAGGCACTAGTATCAAAAAAAAGAACTTGATAAATTAGAATCTACTAGAATAGTACCTTTCACTATTGATGGACTAACCTTTCTCTACACAACTTTCTGATGCATTTCATGTAATTTTCATGCCCCTCTTCCCTATGACGGTGTCTGACTGCCCCGAGGACCACCACTCTACTAATATAGTCACTCATTCCCAAAATCACCACATCCAATACCTATTTCAATTATACTAGATTAGCTCCAGATTCCCAACCTCTATGGTGTAGAAGACATCATTCACACATTTTGAGTCTGCACAACTACTCTCACATAACCTCTATATCCATGTAACCTATATAACCTCTATCAGTGCCCCATATTACAATTACATTTGAACTCCCTCAATTGATGAGTGAAATGTCTGTGATAGTGTCACAACCTATGCACTGGTGAAAAAACATAGAAGTATGATCCTCTAAAACTAATCCTCGTGATTTCCCACATTTCTTTCCATTGTCAAGACTATGGTCCTCCTAACATCGCTTCCGGATCTCGAAAGACTCACTCCATGGTCATCTTGCAGCATCTTCCTATATTGTAATGGAAGCCTCTTTCATGATTCCCTTTGCAATGAGAGCCTGATTCAACAATTATGAGAACATCTTCATTCTAAATATATTCACATGGGACTAATTTTACATCTATGTCCATCTTGAAATAATTTTACTAATGTAGACACATATATTTCAAACATTAGTGAAAAATGATGAAAATGTGTAAAATTTATGGCATAATCCATTATGGGCATGCTTCCTGGGTTCTGGGTCATAAACATTGTACCATTCTCTTTTCTTAATGACTCATGATAGATGTTCTACAAGAACAATTCTAGAATGTCCGTCCATAACATATCATCAGTCTATGTAGATCATACCTGATTTTCCAACATGGGTTTTCATGTCCCCTATAGCATATAAGCATCCAACATGAAACTCCTCTGAGCTAGCACTAATGCGGCCTCAAGTTACCTATCTGGATGTTCGTTTGGAGCCTTACCCCTCGGTTCTCCCCTTATTAAGCATCGGGGAGGGATAATCGCTATAATGAAAAAAACACATTTTAGGTCCCATAACACAACCTTGTACCATTGTGTATGACTGAACAGTAACACAACAAGTATTAACATGTCCTTCCATCATTTCTCCCCATGTTGTCAAAAATGAGGCGCAATCACTACCTTTAACCACCCTACCCCAAGATATTGGTTAGCAAGGATAAATACATTTTCATTAAAATGTATCTCATTTAGACACAAAATTATTCTCAATTTGCATCATTTTTATCTTTTTCAATTCATTTTTGGAACCATTTCCATTTCAATCACATGAAAATTAAATCAGTTCATGTTCACCAACCTAACCATAACTAGATTTCATTTGAGGATCTAACGATGCATGTCAAAAAACCTTAGGTTTCTAGAATGATGCATTCATACGCAACCCTCGTGCCTCTTTAGCAAATGAATCAACTGTCAAAAATTCCCAAAAAAAATTTCACATCACACCCCATGTGTGTCACCAAGGATAAATAATATCCAACTGTAATAATGAATAGCCATCACAACAATCCCACACTGAGTACCTGAATTTTCCACCATACATGGGTTTACAACTCCCATGGATGAGATCATTACCAAACCCCACATTTTTATAGTCTCTAATCATCCTTTCCCAAATGAGTAATACAAATAATGAATAATGAATAAATACTGCTCTGATACCACTTCATAATGTCCTGACATGGGTGTCATGCAAAGGGGCCCCAAGCCGGTAGGTCACAGGCCCACAAGCACACCTACCAATACAATAGAGGGTGACGACTATTATCGAGGGTTAGGTAAGATATTATTGGGGACATTATTCCATACATTATCAATGTAAATCACCATAATACTCAAAAACAAATAATCATGTGAGGAACATTATAAATCAACAACACAATACCAATGTCACAAGATAGTCAAAACAGGAAATACCGTACTAAACTGAAATGGAAAACATTATATAATAATGAATTTTCCTGGTGTCAAAAATGAAACTTAATGTAAAGACAGAATGTGTCCATAGAATGTCTCAAAACACGGTCGGTTACCTCACCCATTATTCATTCCCAAACAGCAACCTATCATAGGACCTTCCCTTATTATTTCCTACAATAACAATTCCTGCTCGGGTGCCAATCAGGAGGCTCGAGTAGGGTGTGAGTATGACTCATTAGGCCCCTACCAATAGTGTCTAAAACATGTTCAGTCAAAAGACAGTGTATGAAATTATATAAAGAAACAAGTACAATGAATAATAAAAAATTTACAACATTTTCATTTGTTCCCAATTTAAACACATTATAATCAAGTTTTATTAATGTATCTCATTCATTTCATAATTCATTATTGTCTCTCATTTGGTTTTGAACTACATTTAAAACACCCCAAATCTCAATTTTTATAGGTCGTTGTGCTTAACACCACAAATATCATCTACTCTAGATCTCTAAATATACCATCCCAAATCCAATCCGTTATAGATCTCCACATCTACCACCACACATCCCAATATTATGGATAACTATTTGGGTAGAACGCCATGTCTAATCCCCAACTTCATCATTGGTCAATAAAAATATTTATAGAACCCACATTCTCAATCATTTACATCTTTAAATAAATCCTTAATAATTATTCACAGCAATGCCTTATTAATCGAATAATTAGTTAAATACACAAAAACCCATTAGTTAACCTTTATTTAACAACGTGCACAACCCATTATTTAACTCATAAATTATTTAATCTATCAATTTTAATGTAATTCAATAAATAATTATCTATAATATTTTATCCAAATCAAATCTAAAATTATCATAATTAATTCCACAATTAATTATCTTAATGAATGAACAAGTTACACAATTAATAAACAATTAAATATCTCACATAGCCAATCCTTATGTCATAATTAAATCCCCTGATTAATTATCTTGAACCCAACGAAATTCCATATCTCAATTATACTTCCTAAACCCAAAAAAAATGTCCCAAAATGAAAGACTTATTTGATCATACCCTTATCATCATGGTTTAAACATCTATTTAATCACTAAGGGGTTAAAAAGTCAATTTCACATTCCTTATAACTCCAATATAAGGAATAAAATATTAAAGGAATATTGAAAATAAATAATCTCACATACAGATATTAAATTCGTGACTATGGGAGTTCAATATAGACCACCTACCCTATTTTTTTGATGGATTTTTGACTATTGGAAATCTCAAAAATCTATGTGGCAGAACGATGTAGATCAAAATACAGATCCAAATCCCTAACTCGAAAATTAAGATCAAAGGCATCAAGATCATGAAAATATTGATCTATACACACAATATTATATATAGATCTCTACATATAGGATTTGATACCTAGAAAAAGTGGAGAACGTGCCTTAAAATTTCCATGAATTTTATAGGAAATAATAGAAGATGCATCGAAATGAAATCCACATACCGAGAAGAAAGCATATCATCAATCCATGCTTTAGATCTTGAAGAAAGGTGTTCGAATCACCTATGAATCTCTCCAGAATGACATTTGGACTCCAATAATTCATCAAGAATGAGCATAGGTTGAAATAGTGGGGTTTAGGGTTTGAGTGATTTAAAATGTAATTTTTGTATAAAACTAATCCTCACACACAGTTTCACCTTGAAGGGGTGCACTGTTAAGGAAACTGTGGGAAAACTATGTTAACATCACTATCTCGGTTCTCACAGTTCACAAAGTTTTCTGGGTTTTGGTGCACTATTTTCTATAATGTGTGCAAACCATTCTCATCCCTCTATCTAAAAAGTTTCATAAAACTTCCCCCAAACGCATCTCAATGCACAATTCCAATGCTAAAGTTTTCTAAATAACAAATGGTACCTGATAAACAAACCTGATATAACTCTATAAAAGGATATGATATTATAGTCCCAGGCCTGATACCAACATCAATATAACTCCCATATTCTTAGATAGAGAAAATTTCCATAGAATCCCAAAATTGTGGATTTTAACTAGAATTGTGATACAAAATGGTATAATAATATCAAATACTAGGTACCATTGATGTAATACCTTAGAGACATACATTTTTCTTCATCGATGTGAAATATCAAAAATTAACAGATGAATCTAAAATCAACAAATTTTAATTATCGAATTCTCACATAAGGGATACAAGTTTTGTACTAAGGATTTAATAACATTTTCACTAATACATATTAATTCTATATGGGAGTCCCAGAGTAGAAACCAATTCAAATAAAATGGGTATCATGTTTTTGACATCCCATCGTCTCAACTATTTTGTTTTATATGTTAAAATTTTAAAAATATATATTTGATCACCTACATTTGGTAAAGAGGTCTACATTAACTCGAAATTTGTGCCTTTATAAAATATGTGGAAAACAATAACTAATGAAAAATTTATGGTCATCCCGATGGAAATATTTTAGAGTTGAAATTATAACCAAATTAATGAGATTAATCGAATAAATGATATTAGTTTTTAAAATGAGTAATTATATGTAATGATAACTTTTTTAATTTTTGAAAAAATTATTTCTCAAATAATTAATCTTTGAAAAACATGATGGTAAATTTTAATAATGAATGTTTTATCTAAAATTTAAAAATATATATTTTTATTAAAATATTTAATTATTTTATCTTTTTAAATAAATTATACAATATATTTTTAATTAATAATTTTCAATTATTTCAAAATTAAGGAATAAAAAAAACTAACAATGATCAATAACATTATAATCAATATTAGCTATTTGAAACAAAAAATAAATTTGAGGTATTATTTTATATTATTTATAATATAAATTTCAATAATCAATATTTTTTATTTTATAAAGTTAATATCATTTAGGGATTCATCATGATGAAGTTATCCAAGGGTGAATGTTTGGTAATTTCATAAAAAAAGATTAATGTTTTATAAAATCTAAAAATTAGCGTTTTAAAAAATACATGATCAATTATAAAGTGATCTTAATATAAATAATCTATAATTATTTATAAAAAATTTCAAGTTATTATATACAAGGATACAAATAATAATTTAACAATTAGTGATTTTATTTTATAGGCATATATTTTTATTTCAAAATCTAAAATATATTTTGTTTTTAAAATACATTCAGATTCATTACTTTTAATTCACTAGTTTGAAAATTCCATTTGTTTTTTCATTTTATTGAATAAATGTGAATAAATATTATAATTATTATCCAATCAATGTCCTAAAAATTAATAAAATTCATCTTATTTCACATTCCTGATAAAATATTTTATATATTATTTTAAAATACCCTTTCACCACAAGTATATAAAAATAATTCATCTTCCCTTTTCCTTTCACATCCCAAATTACAAAAATTTTCCTTTATGTCATCAAACTACTATATAAAACCCCATATGATTGTATTGAACCCATAGTGCGGCCAACCAAGCCTCCTCTTAATAATTTTGACTCAATCTGAATGTGGATACCCATTGAACATGGTAAGAGCCCCAAATAATTTTTTTTCACATTTTATTTTATATTCTTCTATCATAATCACTTTGAAATAAATCCTCATTATTTTTCCATTGTATTATTGAAATGTTATAAACACTATTTATAAAAAAATTTATAAAAAATCCCCAATTTTATATCAATAAAACTTTTTCACATAAGACCGTAATATACAAAATATAATTGATTCAAAAACATATTTTTTCATTTAGAATATTATAAAAAATATTCTATAACATGAATTAATCAAAATATTATTTTTAAAAAACATTAATATTTGTTAATTTCAATGTAAAACTCTTTTATTACATAGTTTCACACTCAATTTTAAATATTCCTATGAAACATTGACTCACC
Source organism: Viscum album (assembly GCA_963277665.1). Lineage (NCBI taxonomy): Eukaryota > Viridiplantae > Streptophyta > Magnoliopsida > Santalales > Viscaceae > Viscum > Viscum album. Next base: position 467,925,316 of record OY728123.1, on the reverse strand, counting down.
CGTGACATTATTTCACAAAGAGAGTAGTAATATTTTATTTTTTACTAATTTATTTACTTTTTTTATTAATCCATGATTTTGTGAATGAATATATAAAAATATTACTTTATTTATATCAATGTAGAATAGTAAAATAGTTATGATAAAAATGATATTACATGTAAACAATTATTTTCATTTTTCCTATAAAAATAAATATTCTTTAACATTATTTCATTAATTCTATCAATATACAAAAAAAAATTACACCATCACAGTATAATGATATGAAAATAATTTCATAAAATATATATATCTTTTGGATCCTTTTTATAGTGAAATTCAATTATTTCTACTACATTGATGTTATTTTGGAACCCCAAACCAAATAATGAAGAAATAGTCAATATGAAAAGTATAGTCTTAATAAACCAATAAAAAATAACTATAATATAATATAAGAGTTGAATAGAATATAAATTATTATTTAAAATAATTAGTGTCTTAATTTAAATTTAAAATTCAACAAGTTAGTGGAGTAATTTTTTCTATACAAGACATTATGTAATGGATCTATTACTATTTTTTCCATTTATGACATTGTGTTAAATATCACTCAATATATATTTATATTATTCCATTTATATTCCTATTCCTTATGAATCATGTATTTTATGTTTCCTATATTTTTATTTTGTGTTTATATAAATTCTATTACTTTTCACTTTTTTCTATTTTCATCATCCAAGCTGTAAGATTCATATTAGAGTAGCATGCCTAGTTAATTTCTATTTTCTTGTATTAATATAATTTTATAATGAATCCATTTCAAAATATTTCAAGAAATAAAAAAACTATTATATATGAATTCTAATCACTGAATATCTAAACTGGTTTTTTACATCAATATTTTGTAAATGTAGTTGATTCTGCTTTTGAATAATCCTTTTTAACATCATAATGTAACTCGTTAATTTTTCACATGATTATTTCATAATTTTTTATCTTAATGAAACTCTTACATGAGTCACACATAATAATTAAATATTACCCTGATAAGTGGGTTTTGAATTAATCATAGAATAACTATATTTTGAAATTCAATATATCTCATGGGATCATGTTATAAAATCTTTCAAGAATATCATGGCCTATGTTTACATTGAGTTGGTGGAGAGTCATGTATTAGGTTTATGAAAGATTGGGGAAAATATTTTTATTATGTTTAGAAAAACAATTAGTGATAATTTAACTATCATTATGATAAAAAATGTTTCATTGTTATATATTTCCCATGATTAAAAATATTCTATGATATTATATTCGATATTTAATGATTTCTAGAAATTGATTAATATCCCATTAATTTAGTTTTCAATGCTATAAATTATTAAATATTACAGAATCCCAATACATAATTATACAATTTTATACATTATTGGAAATTATAGATCACCCATTAAATTATTTATTCCACATTTTTACCTTATGTAGTTATTGGATTCATGAGTTCTCTATAATAGAATTGTAATGATAGAAAGTAAATATTATTTAATTCAAATGTAATTTTTTTATTATGTACATAATATTATAATTAAATTGGAACTTTATATTTAATATTAGATTTGTTTCCTGATAATTTTTTATGTAATTTAGTATTACATGTAATCATTTTTATAAACATTAATGATTTTTCTTGTTACACTATCATTATTTATCTTCCTGAAAATGTATGTTATATTATCCTCTTAATATTTATCACAATGAATGTTTATTCTAGTTCCCTTGTATAATAAATAACTACAGTTAATACAAATGTATTATTAAATATATATTTTATATATAGATGATGTCAATTGATTGGACGTAATTGGTGCATGAAGTTTTGGGTGGGTAATCATATGTATTTGAGGAACCCTCTATTAATTTTTTCCCTTAGTACTTTAATGAGTAGTAGATTTTATGAACCAGAACCTCCATTAAGATTTCAATATTTATATGTATAATTTGATACATCAATCTGTTGGGAATTTGTTGATCATTATACTTCAGGAATATCTTTAATTAATTCTAAAAGAGAGGTAAATCGATGAATTGGGGAAAATATGGACAACCAATTTTTGTGTCTATGTATGATAAGTTGGTTGAATCATTTGTGATATTTCATTAATTGACAACGAGAGAATGGAATTTTCCCCAATTTCCTTTGAATATAGATGATATTTCAATCCCTTTGATGGTAATGTAAGTGTATGAAGAAATTCATATCTTCTTTGTTTTGATTGAAAGATCCCTTTTGAAAATTCAATTAAAAATACGTCAATATCATAAGTTTTTTCCACATTATTTGATCTTGAATGATTAGAGATTTCATGATTAACATGATATTTTACACTGTAAGAATTCATAGGATGTTTAATTTATTTTTTATATTATGATATTTCTTAATGGGTTCTGTTTCATTTTTTAGATGCTAAATATATATTTTAGGATTCTGTTCTTATTTACGATTGAAAATTAGGATAAATGGTCACATAATAAGTGTTTCATGAATAACTGTTTTAATAAATTTGGAATTTCCAAGGTGGGAGTTAATTTTTTTCCAACATTTTTTAAAATGATTCATTGATTACAATGATTTAATAATGTTTTATTCTGAAAATATATGATTTATCTTAAAATAACCAGGTATTTTCATATATAGGAGAGTATTATATTTATTATATTTATCGGCAAATAATGTCCTGATTTTTTTCAAATAAATATTAATTATTCAATGCCCTGTAAATGATTATGTAGATAAGTATACCCACCAAAATATCAAAGATGAAAATGACGTAAATAATATTCATAATTTTCTATGAAATTTACTTTTCAGGTGATCGATGATTATATTTTTTTGAACATACATTTCACTACAAATGATAAAATTAGTAAGCGATATTAGATGATAATAAGAAACCATGATCATTCTTGAATAAATATCTAGTTATATCTCAATCATAAGTGATAGTTGTGAAGAATTCATATATATACCCAATATAAACCACTAGAGAGAGTTTGTGATTGTTTACGGTCCTTTCCATCACAGAGTCTAAATGAATAAAAAGGTGGAAATACCATAAACCCAAAGTGATTCATCCTTTGAAGAGACATAAAAAATTTAAAAAGGCATGAGCAAAGATTTATTTTCACTTGGGTCGTGCAAGTTCCACCAAGGTCACGCAAGTATACTTGCACACTGCCCAATGGTCACGCAGGGGACTTGCGCGCCCTCTTTGATTTTTCACCCAGGGTCTTCCCTGGCCTATAAATACCCCTGGTGGGCCCCCCATTTCAGGAAAGAAAAATTCCAAAACTCATATTCGAGCTCTGGTCGCCCACGTCTCTTATGGAAGTCTTATGAACACTTCTAAGGTAATTTATTACCTAGAATGTAAGGTCTAAACAAAGGAAACTAGTCCTATGTGTTTAAACTCATCAACACTTGCGCGCCTAAGTGGCCAGCCCTTAAGGGAAATGGCCACACTTGTGCTCCGCCTTACCTCTTCAAGAGAACTTGTGCACCAATCTTCTGGAAGCCTCTAGGGATAGTACTGAGGGCTTGAGCCAAGTCTCGCCCAAATATTATCCTAAGGGCTGACCGTCACACAAGTACCCCTATGTCGCGCAAGTATACTTGCATGACTAGAACTTGCACACCCATGCAGGACCTACATGGCCAATTCTTTTCGGGTTCCTCTCCTATCTATTTCACCTCTATTATGCCTATCCACCTCTCCTATTCAAGATCCATCCTTCAAAACCCTCTTTAAAGTCATTCCTTATGGCATGGATTCCTTGTTTGCTTCTTTATTTGAAAGGATTTCTATGGAACATCTCTCAAAACCAAGTGATTTACATATCTTTATGCCACTAAGTTTAGAGATTTCATTCATTCAACCTAATCCTTCAGGATGAGAGAATCCTTAATTTGGTCCTCCTTTTCTGAAGTAAGCCCCTATCCAAGTTCATCTATTTTGGGAATCCTCTATAGGAGTAAGTCTCAGTCATAATTTCCCTAATCTGGGCATCCTCTTCAGGAGTAAGCCCCAACCATAATATCCTTAACCTGGGTCTCCTTTTCAGGAGTAATCCCTAGTCTTTAACTTCCCAAATATGGGCATCCTCCTTAGGAATAATCCCCAAATTCCAAATTTTTTAACCTGGGCCTCCTCTTTTGGAGTACGCCCCAGTCATAATTTCCCTTAACCTGGGCTTCCTTATCATGACTAAATCCCAGTTCTCAAATCCCTTAACCTGGGCCTCCTTCTCAGGAGTATTCCCCAGTCATAATTTCTCTTAACCAGTCTTAAATTACTTTTGATTTGAGCTTCCTTATCAGGAATAAAACCGAATCATAAGTCCCCTTTAATTTGGGCATCCTTCTCAGGATTAATCCCTTAATTAAGTATCCAAATCACCAAAAAGAACATATAACTTTATGGACCTTGTTTTCAGGTTTCTTCCCTGATCTAAATCCTAATATTCATTCATATGGGTAGTCATACATACATAACACCCACATCATTTCATATAAATGGATCTTTTCATGGAACAATTTTCTAGTTTTACCAATACCTCTTGTTTCTCACACAGAGCATTGACTCACGTGATATTAGAGTGTAAAAGTAATTATGAAATCATTCTTTGAGCCATCAAACATGAATAAACCTCATACTTCTTTACACAAACTACGTGGGTTCTAATTACTTTTTCCTAAACAATGGATACGTAGGTATCCCATCTGCGGGTACGATCCCAACTATGAAATAATACATGTCCTTTTGAATGACAATAAACGTCAAGTAACCTGTTGAGTGGCTTTAAAACCAGTATGGTTATCATAATAACCTTGATATTTCTATATAATGTGTCGAAGGATACCAAAGACCAAGAATCTCTATCAAATACAGATGATTCTCTATCGATGAAGAACCTTGAATACATATAAAGGATTCTCTAAATCTCATACATACTAATCATTGATTGTCAGATCTAAAGGAATGATCATTTTCATACATGGTAAGGAAATAAGGATTCACAAACATAACTTAAATCTATAAATATAGTCCCTTGGTAGACAATAATTCCCCTAAAAAGGTGTGATGAGTCCGACCTCCCATCCTCTCAACCAATGAAAATTCTTAAGCCTCATCAGTTCACAACTATGGAGCACCTATCTTTGGAAATTAGGTCAAAATGGATACGGAATCATTGGATATTTCTGGTTCTACGAACAAACCTGTTAGAAACTGCATGGAATTTTTGAATCTTCAATCAACGAGGTCATCCCCAATTATAGAAGAAACAAAAAATGGTGAACTCGACGTGAATCCTTCACCAAGTTAATATGATGTTTTACTTATTTTGTTAGGCCCCTATTTAAACTCAATGAGGGGGAAAACAAAAATATCAATAACATATGTGCTTATCCAAAAGATGTAGTGGCCGAACTTATCTTGATTATTTCTGTTATTTCAAACATGCAATCTTTTCCAAGATCTTCTACATTACAGAAATGGCTTCTCTTAAGTTCATGCCTCTGAATGCCTTTGTTGTGAATGCCTCTACCGCTACTCCTGGTGGGTCATCGTCCGCTCTGAGGATGACATCACCTACTCAGCGTCTTCAATGCTGGGTATGAAATACGCTAGTTAAGGAATAACATCAAAATGGTACTATTCTAACTCTGGATGCTTCTTGACAAGCCCTCCAAGTCAATAATTCACCCTGGTCGTCTGGACAACGACGACCAGTGATCAAGAAGCAGGCGGTGCCAACCACCGTTTCCAACCGTTTTGGGTCGTTATCCCTGGAACGCAATCACAAGTCCCTCCCATATTCTAGGGAGGTGAATGAGCATGTCCCTCAGTGCCTTAATTCAAAGAGGCAAGAGTCCTTACCAAGGACTCCCATCAACAATCACTGCCAGGCTCATGCGATAGTGTTCCCCCAACATGATGAGGGTGTCATCTCCAGGTGATCTGCTCTGGTTCCTTGAACCCGAGTAGGTAAGACAAACCACCAGAGGTGACAACTGGTTAACAATGAGTTGGTTCTTATCTATTCCGTTTCCAGAGAAGTCAACCAACCTAACTTGGTGGCAAGCAATGAGCGTGCACACACACCCGTCCATTTTAATTCCGCTGTCCGGAAGACATGTTTGGAACCAACACGCCAATCCTGCTAGGAAATTCTAACGGAGTACTATAGACAGGAACATACACCTATTTATAAGTCATCAGTTAGTCAGCAGGATCGTCTGACTACCTATGATGAAGCCAGCCAACCCAATGTATTGACAACTGGTAAACATACACATACACCTGCTTACACTCATTAGTCCTTCCAACACCCTCGTCTATCAGTATTGAAGGAAGTTCGTCAACCACCATCGGCGGAGTGAAATCAGCAGAAACATATATAACTACTAGTATGAATCAAGCCTACCAATAGTATTTTTTGGTAGAATTCGAAGAAGTCAGTCAGAAAACTCTGACGAAAAACAGGAGGCAGACTCAACTCTCTACCCCCACACATGAGTACTGTCAAAATTCACTAACAGGAAAAGGATGGTAGGAGCAGGAACACAATCATTCTCGAAGCATGAAATGGATGTATATTCCCATTCTCGAAGATGAAGTCACCAAGATTATTATGTCAATGGTGAAAGAGCCGAAGCAAATCCATGCTCATATTTTGGATGCTTTCCAGGATATTATAATAGTTTCAGCAGCATCACAGGGGAAGAAATGCAAATCTATCCCTACCAGTGGAGTGACACATCAACAGTTCACTCTGGAACAGACACACACCTCTGTTCTAGTCCAAGAGGGTTGTGGGGCATACTCCTCCAAATCATACGGACAACCATGTCAGGAACATACACTTGATTTGAGTGGAGATAATCAGCCTAACCTGATTATTTCTCCTAAGAAGGCACATGCACCTGCCCATAATGACCACTTTCATCAACAAGTGGTTCCCAATGTGGGTAAGAATGCATCTCAGAAGAAAACCCATCCAGCATAGTCATGAAATCTAGGTCGAATCTGTAACAAGGCCTTTCTCGATGCTAGAGTTCATGATGCACTCAGACAATTATCTGTGGTAGCTCAAGATTATACTCTCTCAGTTCCCAATAGTGGGAACATTAATTCCAAAGGTCTCCATAAGAGACTTCTACATGAAGGCTTTCTTAATGAAAATTAGGTTGATCTTGATGTTTCATCTTCAGATGAGAGCCACAAGATCCCTCTGTTTGGCCAGAAGACCAAGGAGAAAAATGTTTCATCTGTTTCTGTTACCCACCATGGTGGTCCTCCCCATGATGATGAATTTAGCTGTGAAAGTCCTCTCCGCAGTAGTAATTCACATTTCCTGGAAAATTCTCCAATGTAAAATTTAGAGAAAAGAAAGCCCTCTTATCTTGAGGAACTTTCAAATGTGAAGCCAGTAATGTCTGATGCTTTACCACTATCAGGTGAAACAATTTCTCAATCAGAAGATAGCCTAGGGTGTAGGTCATTATCTGAACCACCCATGGGTCATTCATCTTCTAGTTTGATAAGTGAATTCTCTACCAATATTTTTGAATCTGATGAAGCAATAAGGATGTACCGGCTCTGGTCTAATCAGGTAGAATAATCTTCCTTGAATTATAATGATTAAGTACTAAATATGAGAAAAAAACTGGTGAAAGGTGAAGTTTCAGGTATGTTTTGGCCTTTGCCTGATTCTCAGTATGACATTCTAGAGATGTTGACGGAAGATGGAATTCATGATATTCATCTCAAAATATGGAAAACTCTTTCCAGTTGAAAAAAAAATTATATTATGGTGCATATGAAAATCATGTCAAGATAATAGATGGGTTATAATTCCAAATTGATTTGGCACCTCTATCAGTTTCTCGATATCCTAAGGCTGAAAAGAAGCGGAGATCCCTTCAACGTTCATTCCTTGGGGCACTAAGAAGATTGTTCCAGTTAATTTCCAATGCCCCATCTAGTATTCATATCAAGGGATTGGGTATTCATGGAGCACTACATTTCACTGTACTATCCAGTCAGCAAAGCTCACCGAAAATGGTCTCATGTGATGTTATTTCCCATGGCTGGCCACAAACAATTGGTTTTTTGTAATCAAAGGCTCGCTCAAGAACATGCCTCAACTTGTTCTTCTCAAAATCAAGTATACAGAGAACACGTTGTTGAGTTACTCTTGCATCATGAAAATGAGAATATTGAAGAGGCCTCTTGTTTGGATCAAGCACATCAGCATGTGACAGAAGTGTCAGAAATCATCCAATTGTCATTTGAGATGGGTGATAAGAGTGGATATAGGTTGATGCATCCAGCCAATTTCCGGACTAAAGTCCTCCAGATCCGGAGATATTTTAAGAAAGTATCAGATGTAGCAGATCAATAGTCACCCCATCTTGCTAGACTAGGGAATCCTTTAACCCAACCCTCAAAATCAACAAATAGGATTTGAGGAGTTGAGCAGAAATAGTAGGAATAGCCCCAGTCCACAGGACTGGGGACTTTTGGAAATCCTCAATCTCTCCCTTAGATAAATTCAGTCTTCTCTCGATTAGGGAATATTCCAAAAGAGGAATGAAGAGCCAAATTATTAGGATATTCCCTCCAAATTATGGTTCGTCAAGAAGTTCCTGAGGGATCAAATCGACAAATGGAAATGTCTCATCAGGGACATGGAAGTAGAAAATATCGCAGAAATGCCGATAGAAGGGATTCAATGCATTATGAATCAATCAATGTTATTAATTCCATTATTGCTGATCCCACAGATGAGGCTCCCTTAGAGGGATCAGATGAAGAGTTTCATGCTCACGAAGTTGTACGCACAGATACAAATGAAGAAGGTGGGCATACATGAAATCAAAGGATTACCCAGAATCTAGGTAATCCTTCGAGTAACCCACTTCCCCCTCTCCAAAAGGTGTCTAATAAAGATAAAGCAAAGAATCAGGATACATACCCTTCCTTTGGAGAAGGCCAATCACTCTCATTAGAGCAAATATTTTCACACCAAGAGGAATAATTAAAGGAATTGATGATGTTGAATGAAGAACTACTTCAGGGTAGTCTTCCTCCTAAGCATTCTGGAGTCAGTCTGTTAAGGGAATTTGTTACGTCTACTATGATGGATCAAGAATATCCTCCTCTACCATTACACCCCCACAGGTCTAATCCTATGGGTCATGTGCAACAACAATCAGCGGTGCTACCATTAGTTGCAGTACCAGCCGCCACATATGTCCAAACTCCAGTCATTGCACCTGCTCAGGTCCAAGCTCAACCAGATGTTTCTCAAAAGTTAATAACTACTATTGAGTCAATAACAACTCTCTTGGAATATATGAAGGGAAAGTGTTCTCAAATTCTACCAGAAAAGAGAGCTTACCCTGAATGGGTTGATATAATTCCTCCCCCATCAAATTTTTCATGTACCACATTCCCAATCATTAATGGTTCGGGAGACCTAGAGGAATACTTAACACATTTTGTTTCTCGTTGCGATCCTATGATGGGAACCCATCAACAACAAGAAGCAGTTAAGCTCAGGTGTTTTGTACAATCATTACAGGGGCCTTCCTTTTTATGGTACACAAGCTTGCAATCCTAGTCAATTACCATATGGGAAGATCTCCACCATCGATTACTTCTTCAATTCAGCTCAACTTTTCCAAAGACAACAGTTTTTTATCTTACAAACTGTAAGCAATGGGAAAAAGAAAGGGTTTTGGATTTCATTTCTTGCTGGAAGAGATTAACATATTCCCTGAGCTTAACACTCCCTCAAGAAAATTTTTTGCCAATCTATGTAGAAAATTTGCGTGATGAGTTGCGCACACCGTTGATACCTGTGAAATACACAGAAGGGTTTTGAGACCTTACTATGATCGCTTAGCATATTGAAGACTCTCTTATGAAGACTAAGGATAAAACTCATGGAATTCCATCAGCTCCAAGAAGGAGAATCGGTAGAGCAGAGACTACTACAGTTATGATTTAACAATCACCTGTACCTTCTTATACTTCAAAACCATCATCTTCTTGAAGGGCTCCGCCTACTCAGCATCAACAATAGAGGCCGTTTCGTCAAGATGTTCCAAGAGATCAAAGTTGGAAAAAATTTGAGGATCTTTAGAGAAAAGTTTACTCTTTCCAAAATAAACAGGTTCCTGGTTACGTTATTTCAGCTCTGGACAATAATTTGGTTCAATTTCCATGGCCCATGTGGCCAAACAACGAAGGAGATGAAGACCATCCCAACAATTTTCCATTTCATCAGATGTTGAGGCATCCCATTCAATAGTGTTTTTTCTTTAAGGAACTCCTATAAAAAATGGTCGTCTTGGGACTAGAAAAACTGAAAGGTTCTTCAGCTCAGGTAGCATGTGTTACAACAATAGATCCAGTGGAATAAGGTGAGTGGAAAGAAGTCAAGAACAAATATACACAAAAATATGATGATTGTATGGTCATAAAAATGATCAACCGAACTCATACCATTTTGCGAACGCAATTGAAGAAACAAATTGTGTCTTCTTCCATGAATTCCACAACAGAACCCTCCTCATCAGAGGGAAAATAATCAAAATGGTGTCATAATTCAATGAAATAGGAACAATTAGAAGAAGATGAAATCGTGTCAATCCATATGTTGTCTTTGACTCTGGAAGATTTTATGCCATTTAATTCAAAGCCATGGGAACCATCCCACCGAACGGAACAACCTAAACAGGCTAATCAGGCAGAGTCTTCATCAGAAGAAGAGTTGATCTTTGGTTCTGTTAAAATGATTCACTTAACAGATCCGTATTCCAGTTGAAGTTTTGATTTTGATGAGCATGAATTCAATGTAACAAATAGAGGAATCAGAGGGAGTTCCAGAGGCTCAGGGTACAGAGGAAGACGTGGATCTTTCAAAGGCCAATATTATAATTCTACCCCTGTTAGAACTAGGTATGCAGCAGAAACCCGTGGCAGATCCCATCAACGGGCTCAACAAGAACAAGAAACTTTCTCCACCAATAGCCGAATCAGTCGTGGAAAAATTATTCTGTAAGATCGGTTAGAGGTTCCATCTTCTTACTCTCAGCAAGTAAATAGACCTAATCAGTATAATCTTCCAAATTAAGGAGTATTACCAACTCCTACGCTGATATAATATGTATCAACTTCCAAAACCTCAACTTCTATGCCACCTGCGAAACCTCATGTTCCTGTTGGGAAACGCAGACCTTTGGATCAAAAGTATGATGTATTGAAACACATGGCCCCAATACCAGCCATGTTATCAATTTTTTATGATTTTAATTTATCAAAGGATCTTAGGGAGGCACTCATCGAGGCTTTGTCAAGTCCTCCGGAATTTGAAACTGAAATTACTACAGCTGAAGTCTACCATGTAGAAATTAATCCTACAGAATTCCAAGAAGTGATATCTTTCATAGGTGAAGATGAAGATGATGTCGTGCATGGACATATTATACCATTGTACTTATCTGGAAAGTTCAATGGTTCAGATGTCCAAAAAGTCTTCATTGATAATGGTTCAAGAGTCAACCTCATCCCCATTTGTAGACTTCGTCGATTGGGCCCCACAGAATCTGATTTATCTCCTTCTAATTTGATGTTACTAGGAGATGATAAAAATGAACAAGAACCCCTAGGAAAGGTTAAACTCAGAAATCAGTTTGGAGATCTGGTATCCAATTCATATTTCATGGTTGTTGATCAAGACTCACCCTTCAACATCTTTCTTGGTAGACCCTACCTACATCAACATGCAGCTATCACTTCATCATACCAACAATGTCTCAAATATTGTTTCGATGGTCAAATTGGGACATTGTATGTTGAGAAGTCCCCGTTCAAGACATGTGAATCTCAATACATTGATAAGGAATTATATCACATGAAGGGAAAGGAGAAATCCACGACAAGGGATATTACTAAAGATTATACTCCATATGGTTTGGAAATTATTCCAGTAAACCCATTCACACATGTGAGTACAGATTATGTATTTCCTATCAGTAAAATTGACAGGATAGACACAAATCAAAATACTCTTATGGAATGTTCCATAATGTCAATTACAACAATCAAGCCAGACAACATGGGAGAAAGTGGTGATCCACCAAGAAATGATGAAAGCTCAAATGGAGATGTCTTCATTTAATCCACTGAAATCCAGCAAGTCTATACTTCTCCAATCAGGCCAGAAGAAGTTATAGAAATGTAATAGGTGAATGATGATGTCAATTATCAATCCATTATATCCTCTATATTACCCAAGGAAGACCCTTCATCATCAATAGGGTCAGAAATGGAAGCCTCTTCTTCAATATGTTCAAATTTTAACATCTCTTCTGACCATGGAAATTCTACTTCTTCATCTACTATGAAAGTAGAAACAGAAGAAATAAAACATGTTGAAGAAGAAGAGGAAGATCTTAGGGATTCTCCTCCATCATTTTACGAGGGTATCTCTACCACCGTGGATGAACTCAGAGAAATAAATTTGGGTACAAAAGAAGATCCATGCCCCCAATTTAATTAGTGTGGTCATGACTCTTGAAGAGAAAGAGATGTATATTTTTTTTAAAGAAAATTTGAGATATATTTTCTTGGAACTATAAATAGATTCTTGGGCTTGATCATGATTATTGGCACTCATCGTTTGGATTTTCCAGAATAACATCGACAATTCAAACAAGCCGCTAGAAGAACACACCCAACCTATGCTTCCAAAATTGAGGCTCAAGTGGATACGATTATCAAAGATACCTTCGAAAGAGAAGTTAAATATCCCAAATGGTTGGCTAATATTGTCCCTGTGAAAAAAAAGAATAGACAAATTAGAGTTTGAATTGATTTTAGGGAACTTATTCGGCATTGTCCTAAGAATGATTTTCCAGTTCCGATTACAGAACTCTTAATTGATGCAACAACGTACTATGAAGCACTTTCCATCATGGATGGACATTCAGGATATAATCTAATCTGAATGGCTCGAGAAGATGATGAGTCTACAACTTTTAGATCCCCTCAGGGTGTGTTTTGCTATCAAATAATTCCCTTTGGCCTAAAGAATGCATGTGCAAAATATCAGTGTGCCATGAATCGTATCTTCAAACCCTTTTTTGGGAAGTTTGTTGAATATTATGTGGATGTTTTGGTGGTTAAATACAAACAACTTTCTAATCACTTGGATGATTTGGAAATCATGTTCCAAAATCTTCGGAAACATAATTTGAAGACGAAACCCTTAAAATGTGCTTTTGGGGTAACCATAGGAAAATTTCTCGGCTTTGGTGTATTCCATCGTGGAATCAAAGTTGATACTGAGAAGAAAATTTCAATCTTTGGTATGTCACCCCCTCGAAATTTAAATGAATTGAGAGGAATTCAAGGTCACTTAGCCCATATTCGGCGTTTCATCGCCAATTTGGCAAGAAAAAGTATACCCTTCCCCAAATTCATGAAGAAGGGAGTCGCTTACCAGTGGATTTAATAATGTCAAAAAGAATTCGATAATATCAAGAAATATCGCTTGAGTCCACTGGGGTTAATTCCACCTGTTGAAGGAAGACCACTTATCCTCTATGTGACAGCTTTAGAGTGATCATTGGGTGCCTTTCTTGCTACGAAGAATGATACTGGGAATGGGAACAACCATTACAATCTTAGTCAAAATATGCATGAAGCAGAAAACCGATATTCAATTATTGATATGTGCTTCCTAGCATTAATATTTTCATTTCAGAAGTTGAGACACTACCTGCAACATCACAAGGTCCAATTGGTATCTCGCAATAACCCGCTCAAATTCATCCTTAGTCATCCAATGATTACAGGACGTCTGGCAAGATGGGAAATTTTTTTGTAGCAATTTGATATTCAGTATGTGTCTCAAAAGGCAATAAAGGGCAAAGATCTAGCTGATTTCCATGCTAAACATCCTTCAGTAGAAGATTCATCTTCAGATATTGAACTTCTTGATGAGGAAGTATTCTTTATTCAATATAGTCTTCAATCATGGGAAATGTACTTTGATGGTGCTTCCAGAAGTCCAACATGGAGGAAAATGGAAAATCATAAATTCAAAAAAGTTGGGTTAGGAATTGTGCTCATTTCTCCAGAAAAGGCAATGTTACCCTATTCCATCTAATTGTTAGGAGGCGGTACAAATAATGAAGTAGAATAGTAAGCTCTTATCGCAAGATTGGAGTTGGAACTTCAAGCACAAGTGAATCAATTAAAGATAGAGGGTGATTTAGACTTGGTAATCAAACAAGTAAATGGGGATTATTCAATTAGAAAAGAAGAACTAATCCCTTTTTATGATTACGTCAATGAGTTAATGGGGGAATTTCCTATGAAACCGACATTTTCTTATGTCCCGCGATCACAAAATGCCCAAGCTGATGCACTGGATAATATAGCTACAGCTCTAGAAGATCCAAATTGGGATGAGACAATCATCAGTATTTCCCACCGTCATAAAATTTCACCTTATGATCAAACCAGAATAGAAGAAATCAATGAAATTAGTCCCATTCCTGAACCGTATGGTCATACTACATGATGGAAGATACCTATCAGTGAATACATTGAAAATCGAACACTTCCTCATTATAGAGCTAGGAAAGAACAAATCCGATGACGTGTGGTCAATTTTACTCTTTATGATAGCATCGATCACTTAGAAAAAGTTCTCTACAGAAGACGTTTTGATGGAATTCTCTTCAAATGTATTTATGGTAAAGAAACAATGGTTGTCATGAAAGAAGAGCATGCAAGAGTCTGTGGTGCCCATCATTCTGGACATATACTATCTGATCAAGTTCAAAGGCTTGGGTACTTTTGGCCTTAAATAATACAAGATTGTGTTGATTTCACAAAGAAGTTTAGTTCTTTCCAAGTACATTCCATCTACATTCCTCAACAACCAGAGTTTCTTCATACATCTGAATACTCATGGCCATTTTCAACATGGGGAATGGATGTAGTGGGACCTTAACATTCGGCTACATCCAAGAAGTTTAAGTACATTCTTACTGCTACTAACTTCGTTTCCAAATGGGCAGAGGAAATACCCCTCAAAGAAGTCAGTTCTAAAAGCATTGTTAGATTCATCAAGTCTGACATCATTACCAGATTTTCTATCCCTCATACTATATTGACAGACAATGGAACCAACTTCTGTCCATCTAAGGTGAGGAAGTTGTATCAAGAATACAACATCAAATCCAATCATTCATTTCGGTATCATGCAGCGGCCAATGGCCAGATAGAATCTTTCAACAATACTCTTTCAAATATACTGCAAAAGATGGTGGATAAAGATAATAATTTATGGCCTGACAAACTCTTTCATGCTTTATGGGCTTATTGGACCACCACCCACACTACAACGCGGTCAACTCTATATTCATTGGTATATAGAACAGAATCAGTCTTTCCTATTGAGGTTCAATTACCCTCGCTCAGAGTATCCATTTGTGATTAGTCACCTACAGATGAAAAATCTCAAAAGTGATTGGGTAAATTGGAATGGTTATATGAGGAAATATTGTGCACCCTGCACCACTTGGAAGTCTATCAGAATCAAATAGCACGAGATTTCAAAAAAAAGTTCATCTTCGTTCATTCATTCAGGGAGAATTGGTATTGGTTCTCAGAACTCCAATGATACCGGGAAAGAAACCTCCCAGGCTGAAGCCAAAATGGGAAGGACCTTATTCAATACATAAGGTCTACTCTAATGGAGCATATTCATTAATCTCAATGGATGGAGAACTCATCACTACTCCAACCAATGCTAGATTTCTGAAAAAGTATTTTGTGTAACACAAATACCATCATCCAGTAAGATGTTAAACTACAACATCACTGTTTTATGCATATGACCTTAAACTATTCGCACCTATTTCATCCAACATGACGTTAAACTGTGTTATCCTTGCTGCAAGACCGTAAACTGCATAGTACCTTATATCTAGCAAGACGTTAAACTAAACCATCACTGTTCTATGCCTATGACCTTAAACTATTCACACCATCGTCCAACATGACATTAAACTATGACGTCCTAGCTACATGATGCTAAACTGTACAGAAATCCCTCATGTCCATCAAGACATTAAACTATAAAAAATCCCTAATATGTCCAACATGACGTTAAACTGTGTCCTATTTTGTCCTTACTACATGACATTAAACTGTACAGTCCCTCTTTCGTCCAACATGACATTAAACTATATTGTTCCCATCGTCTTAGCTATAGGACGCTAAACTATACTACTCATTCATCCTACATGACGTAAAAATGAACAATTTCCCTTAATACATCCTACATGACATTAAACTGTATTTTCTCCCTGCTACATGACACTAAACTGTGTAGCACCAATAGTCCTCACTGCAAGACTTTAAATTGCATAGTCCCTTAATTCGTCCTTCATGACGTTAAACTATGCATCATTAAGGTTGTTGCTACCTCTTGTTTCTCACACCGAGTATGACTCATGTGAGCTTAGAGTAGACTTCAACCATAACACTCTCTCTGGGCCGCTAACCACTTGTAAGTCCCAACACAATTCTTAGGTCGTTGTTCTCAAAAAATAACTTTATTACTAATTTATTCTTTAATTGAACTACGCGGACTTTGATACTGGCCTTATAGGCTGGGTAAGTAGGAAACCTTCAAAGGTTAAAGCCCAAAACCAATCTCTTTACATTTGTTCAGCTTTGTCCTTGCTACATGATGTTAAACTATACAACACTTTTGTCTTCTATGACAATAAACTACAACATTCTTTGATACCCTCACCTGAGAGATAATCATTATTTAAATTAATCTCCAATCATGTTATATTCTAAAGACTATGTGCATACATGGAAATTCCCGAACATTATATCTTGGGTCAAGCAATCATTACACTGAAGTCCCCTTCACCCTTCACTTGTACAAACAAAATCTATACAGAAGGTATTTCTAGAACTATGTGTGGATTGATTCACATCCTTATGGGATACGTAGGAACGTTCGAACATCCCTCAAATCCAGCCCCAAGTCTTTGGGCCTAACCCCAAGTCATTGGGCCAAACCCCAAATTTTACTTTCAGTCCCTTGGCTGAAAAGTCCCTATGAAAACACACACTGTGTATTCATTATTATGGTCTGAGTTCTATGACCCTAAACTAAGATTTCCCATACTTTTGTACCACATTATGTTAAACTATATTTCTAGAACTAGGTATGTCTTGATTCCAATCATTATGGGATATGTAGTGATGTCCACCATCTCAATTCAGGACCCAGCCACAACATAATTATGGTTAACATTGATCTATGTATCTCTTTCATGCATTCGACTGTACCCATTTTCATGTGTCATACTCGTATCCTTAAATACTTCCAGATCTCTATAACCCTTTTCTTGAATTCTGGTCACAAAATGTCTAGTTTTTTAGAGTTCTTTTCCCGGACTATGCGGCACGTGCCCTTAGGCAGCCTTGCATAAACAGTCTACATAACAGTCATGTCAGCCAAAAGATACTATTATTTAACTATGCAGCCAATGCCCTTAGGTGGCCCTGCATAATCCAACCCCCAAACGAGTTTGTTAAATAATGGTTACTTCATTCTTGGGATGAAAACCTCTTTTTTCCTCATATGTCGTAAATAAAATATGTAGGGATCCGCAAAAATAGTAATCCTTAACAAATTTGTCCCATACACTTTTTCATGGTCTGAAAGTATTCCAGTCTATTGTTTATATTTCCCTTCCCTATGTTTAGGTCAGACCTTCGTAGGGGTGACATTCATCTAGTTCATAGACAATATTTTTTGGAAATATCTTCTCCATATTCAAGTACCTCTTTCCATATAGCAAACTCTATGCTTTGGAAAATTTGAATCTCCGTAAACATTCACTGGATTTTTAGCAGTATAAATGTAAATTTCTTAGAGTTCATTTTCCTGACTATGCAGCACGTGCCCTTAGGTGGCCTTGCCTAAGTAGTCTACATAACAGATCTGTCAGCCAAAAGATACTATTATTTGACTATACAACCAATTCCCTTAGGTGGCCATACTTAATTCATCCCCTAACGAGTTTGTTAAATTGTGGTAACTTCATTCTTGGGAACTACTTCTTCTAAATCCTTATAGACATTTTTCATTTCATTCCTTAGATTCAAAATTTTTTAAGTCATCGTTTACATATATCCCCTCATATTTGAACATGGTAATATTGTTTTAGATAAATTATCATGGAATTGGGTCAATTCCAATCCATTTCATTAAAGCTATTTCGACCCTAAACATTTTCCTTTTTATGTCCAACGTGCAGGACATTAAACTGCTCATAAAAGACAAGGGAACTTTGAACAAAAGTCAAGTTCCAGCTCACTAAACATACATTTTTTATGATTTTAGGAAATATTGAGCAATAAAAAGATTTAATGTTTGTAGGGTTATTTGAAATAATCCTAGAAAAAATCAAACTATGCTTACTAATCCCATTGGAATAGGTTAAATGTAAAGCATGTAGGAAAAGAAATCATGCAAAAAATGATCAAAGATGAAAGTTTTTTTTATTTGATACACAAGAGTTAGAAGGACATCCATAGATTGGAGTCTCTTCACTTTTACAAAAATTACACAAGGCTATTAAGATAAATCTTCATTTGATTTACAGCATCCCGAGCTTCGTCAGCATCCATTTGATGCTCATGCACTCGACCAGCTTCACTCTTTTCAGCATGATGGAGTTCTTTCTTAGCATCTGAAATGGATTCAATACCATTCATTTGAACTACTTCCAATGAATTTTTAAGCTGATCAAGTTCCCCAGAAACATTATCTAACTGTTGTTGAAGGTGAAACTGTTGGACAACTTTCTCTTTGATCTTATGCTTCAGCACCTTCATCTTGGCAGCATGATCAGCCTCATCTCAGGACACCACAGCCTCAAATTTGTTGATGTTGACTGACAGCCTCACCATGGTCAAATCATGATGGAACATTTTCTCATGCTCCCTTCTTAAGTTGAATTTTTTCACTGCTGCATGGATCTCTTGATATCCAAAACCACCAAGTCCCAAAATGACAGACAGGGATGACAGTCACCGGATTTTTGATGACAGCTCTTCTAAAGGAACATCATATATGATCTTCCATAAGTTCTGTCATGCCTTGCGTCGTGAAAATTGGAGAACCTTTTGTACTTCCGGATCCAACTCAGCATCACTGTTATAGGGGGGAATATAATCTAGGATTAATGCACATAGGGAAGTGCCTTGTTCTGCTCTTTCCCCCCTGACCCGTGTTTCTTCACTCTCTATTCCCGTTGGGGTGGAGGCTGAGGCTTCACCTCCAGATCTATCCACTATAATTGATGGCCCTACATAATCAATTTAAATCCTTGGTTGTTTTCAAAGGATAACAAAAGTTGATTGGCTGTCTTGCAAATTATGCACAGTCACAAAAAAAAAATTGTTATCTCTTACCCAACGATAGATCAGTAACATGAGAACGCTTATCCCCATATTTCCTAGATTCAATAGGATTTTCAACATGAGTTTCAGGAATCTATTCTATGTTAAAATACAATTGAGATAATGTCTCTGCGATAGTAGGGTTTTCTGTACCCCTTCAGGTATTGGATGTTCAGTAGCTTGCTCAGATAGAACATCACATTTCAACTTATCATGATCAGAGATGTAATAAGAAGTTATTTTTAATAGGATGAAGGATAACACTAACATCCATAATATTTTAAATTACATGGTAATTTAACATGATGTAAAAAATATTCAAAAGATGCGCCCAGTTCCATCATATCAACCAATGTAATCTCAGAATCCTGGTTAATCTCACCAGTGGGAGCATTCAATATGTCTTCTTGGAAACCTTCATTCTGCGGCCTCTGACCCTTGATAGATTCTTTAGATAAAATAGTGGCATCACTTGAAATGGCCGTAAATAGCTCTAGTGTAGGGGTTTAACATAAAGTATCATAGATAATGGAAGTTAATTGATGTTTCATTCAAACATTTTATGAAGCATTGTTAACTTACTAGAAGAAGGATCTTCTCTTCTTGAAACAACAACAAGAGGGATACTGGGAACAGATGTTGGCTCTTCTCCAAGAGCAACCAAGTCAGCCTAAACTTGTGATTGTTCACCAGTACCCTCTGTGGTCCACAAAGGAGGATCAATCCTCTCCCTCAGAGGGGAAATTTAAGAAACCCCTTCAATTTCAAAATGTATGAGTGAAATTTTCATGGGTTAAGACTCATGATTATTCGAAGGACTTACCACTACTGATGAAGCATTTAGTTGTGGACTTCTTCCTTCGATGCCTTTTTGTATTTGGTTTTTTGGGAGTGTCGATAGACTCCTTTACAGGTACATGAATTGGGGAATGGAAAGACATGTCCAACTCCTCATCCATAGCTTGCTGGCCTGGAGGTATGTTTACCGACTCGTGAGGAGATTCAGTAGCCCCAATTGCAGTACCACCAGGGCTATATTGTAGTGAAGGAACCTCATCGGTTCCTTTTTTGCAAGCTTCCGGATGAAGAGAATAATTTCCTTGAGTAACAAATCTTTAATTAGAATCAACATACAAAGCAAATATAGAAAGAAACATACATCTTCTGGAGCCACGTAATTGTGCCACTCTTCATCTCTGGAACTACCAGTCCCCTTAGTGGCACCATGATCTATCATTTCCTTCACCCGCTTGGTGATAGGAATGGAATCATCGGTGGAATATATGAGCATTTCAATCTCTCTGATGTAAGCCCACCCTTCTTCAGGGTTATCCTTGTAACAGATATCTGTAGAATCTTGAAGATTCCCTATTCCAAGGAGGTGTTACCCCTCTCACAAATCCATCCAGGCAATTTCATCACCGCAGTATAAACTCTGCCATGTATGGACAACCTCTGGTTGTAGATATTTAGTATTTGTACCAGAAGGCTGTGAGGAAGGTCCTAAAATCATGGATTTCAGCTTCTTCACAGCTCCTGTAGCTACATATAATGGATAAGTGAATAAGACTTGTTGCTCTATAAAGTAATGGTGATTAGATTTCCCTAATAAAGTAACTCACTGGGAATCGATGGAGTTGGTCTCTTGATTCGGACAGGGGGATTATATATGGCGTGAGGTCGCTTTTCCGCATGTGGTGCCTCATCATCCCCTTCCTGGGAATCTAACGAATCAACTTCGGGTGTTGTAGAATAACCACCTTCCAAGTAAAGGGTTTCTGTCTCTAAAATTCTTTTCCATTTCCCCACCTAGTAAACTGGGTGACTCCGTACCCCTTCATGGTATGATGCTATCCAGTTCTCGGCGTACCATGTGGTCATGATACTCGCCGCTTTATCAACTGGTAGATCAAATACTACCCCAGTCTTCTACCTAGATGTCAGTAACCATAGTTGTCAGGCAACCATCAGATGTTTCTCTGACCCTACATGCATAGGGGGAGATACAATAGTCTATTGTAAACACTTAAATTGATGTGTAAATCTATATGGATCATTGGCCTCGCATATAATCTCCCTGTCGATCCTGGTGACTAGTACCCCATCTCTACAGGCTATCATGTATGCCCATAATTCCAGGAAGGTTGTTCCATCATCAACAAACCACCTGGTTGGTGGATTTCCATAAGGAAAGAAATTGAATTCCTTATACATGCTCAGCCTCACCTTCATGTCATAAGAATTGAGAGCTAGTGGAGAAGTTACAGAGAATGCCTACACAGATGGCCTGAAAGAACATCAGGGGATCTATACTTTTTTTGTACATTATATGTCCTTAAGTGAGTGGTGATCCATCCCCATAAAACTTGGAATGGTCCCACTATTGTCAATGGAGAGTTACCAATGAATACATGGAGGAAGATCCTGTGAATCATTGCTAAAATAGGGGTACCCAACCCAACCATTTTCCCCTCAGCCAACTTGGTTGCAACAACAAAGGTCCCTGGCCTGAAGCCTCCCATCGAGTCCCTAACTGGAAAATGATAAACACAGAGCCATAGGGCCAAGAATCCCGAGAGGGGAGTCTTCTTTGGGATTCTGTGATTCAATTTGTATCCCCACTTTTCAAATTCTCCTACTTCTAGAGTCGTCCAGAATGTGCCAGGAGCACCCCTCTTCTCTGTTTTGGGGTAGTTGGTAGGATGAGGGATGGTGGGCCCCATCTCCTTGGGCCTCTTCCCCTTCAATCCCATCTCCCTCGGATCCTTCTTTGGCTTCTTGTTATGAAACATATTTATCCACTCCTCTAGTTGAATATCCTTTCTAGAATGAGTTAAGGAGGTCTCTGAACTCTTGATCTTGTGAAAGATTATCAATAATTCCTGAGCCAAAGCATGGGTTTTCTCTAAATCATTCCAAGTGACCTTGGGGTAATGAATTCATAATAAATATCACCCAAAATTGGAGCCCTTGAGATCTTGTGGATATCCCATAGACTGATGCCTACTTCTCCATGAGTCAGAAGGAACGAATTGCTTTCTGGTCTCTAATGTCTAAGTATCTCTGGCACAAATTCATCATTTCTGTAAACATAGGATTTCCTAGCCAAGACGTCTTCATATATTCTAACTCCTTTTAAATCCTCGACAAACTCTGTTCATGTTTGTCACACCCAGTATTCCCACATACAAGTTGGCTTCACACCTCCTCTAGGGAGAAAGTCCCCACTCTTCTTCCAGCCTTTGGATTGATCTATCTGTGAGTTTCGGAAAATTGAGGGATAACTATGTGGTTGCAACTCAGGCTTGTGAGGTTTCAGATCTAAGGTACATGGGCTCTGATGCATTATGTTGGCCTTCTCCACTATTATAGTTTTTATAAATTCTCCTCTAATGGAGATATTTGCTGAACCAATATTGGGGTAATTCTGAAACCAAGACATTGGGAGATAATTTTTTGCCTCTGGAATGGTGACTTCTCGCAGATGACCATATCCATACAAAGGTAGATAAATAATCTGTGGGAAGTCAAGGTGATAATTCTTTGGGTACTTGGCCAAATATGGAAGAGTGCTGTCGC
The DNA here is from genome assembly GCA_963277665.1 of Viscum album. NCBI lineage: Eukaryota > Viridiplantae > Streptophyta > Magnoliopsida > Santalales > Viscaceae > Viscum > Viscum album. Next base: position 467,902,172 of record OY728123.1, on the reverse strand, counting down.
AGATAGTATAATAATCATGGCCAATGATGCTCATCATGTCATCAATTCACTTGCTATCCAATTCATCAGCCATTCCGATTGTCTTGGGAGCCATTTAATCTGCACAAAAGTTGAATAATTAACTCTTACGTAAGTTGATTTTTCATAAATTTTGTGAAGAAAAGTGAAAAAATATCTAAGGAATTAAGGCGCACAAGTCCCAAAAGTGCCACACAAGTATTTGTGTGTCGCGCAAGTTTTGGCGCACAGGTATCACCGTGCAAGTCCAAATACCTCTACAGCAGTGCACCAACAAAGAAATAGTGGAAAAAAGAGAAACTTTCATAGTGAAGGAAACTAGCATAGTGAGAGCTAGAATTTTGAGATTTTGTGCATTGCGTGAGGAATGGACGCTTATATATAGGCCAGGCCTCAACCATGCACGCCTAACGCCATTGCGCGCAACCCTGTGCGACTCTCACTTGCGCACCACCATCTGCGCGCTCAACACTTGTGCGCCACATGTTCCTTGGTTTTCTTCTTTTCCTCAGAGTCACATCCTTGTTTATTTCGGATCCAATTCTGATGGGGGACTTTTGTTGACGCTCATTTCTGTCACAGATTCTAAACGAATGAGAAAGGGGAAATACCTTGAACCCAAAGTGATTCATCCTTTGAAGAAACATAAAAATTGGCAAAGGCATGGACAAAGATTTATTTTCAGTTCGGTTTCGCAAGTTCCAACTAGGTCATGCAAGTATACTTGTGTGCCGCCCAATGGTCGTGTAGGTGACTTGTGCGCCCTCTTTGATTTTTCACCCAGGGTCTTCCCTGGCCTATAAATACCCCTGGTGGGCCCCCCATTTAAGGACAGAAAAATTACAAAACTGATATTCGAGCTCTGGTCTATGAAGCCTCTTTTGGAAGTCTTCCAAACACTTATAAGATAATTTCTTACCTAGAATGGAAGGTTTAAACAGGGGAAACAAGGCCTAAGTGGCCAGCCCTTAAGGGAAATGGCCACACTTGCGGCCGTCTTACACCTTCAACAGAAAATGCACGCCACTCTACTGGAAGACTCTAGGGATAGTACTAAGGGCCTGAACCAAGTCTCGCCCAAGTATTATCCTAAGGGTTGACTGTCGCGCAAGTACCCCTGTGTCGTGCAAGTATACATGCGCGACTAGAACTTTCGCGCCCATCTAGGACCTGCACGCCCACTTCTTTTTGGGTTCCTCACATGCCTATTTCACCTCTCTTATGCCTATCCACCTCTCCTATACATGACCCAGCCTTCATAACCCTCTTTAAAGTCATTTATTTTGGCATGTATTCCTTGTTGGCTTCCTTATTTGAAAGGAATTCTATGGAACATCTCTCAAAACCTAGTGATTTACATATCTTTATGTCACTAAGTTTGGAGATTTCATTCATTCAACCTCATCCTTTAATATGAGAGAATCCTTAATTTGTTCCTCCTTTTTAGGACTAATCCCCATTCCAAGTTCCACTATTTTTGGCATCCTCTTTAGAAGTAACTCTCAGTCATAATTTCCCAAATTTGGGAATCCTCCTCAAGAGTATGCCACAACCATAATTTCCATAACCTGGGCCTCCTTTTCAAGAGTAAGCCCTAGTATTCAAGTTCCCAAATATGGGAATCCTCCTTAGGAGTAAGAACAAAATTTCAAATTATTTTAATATGGGCCTCCTAATTAGGATTAAGTCCCATTCATAATTTCCCATAACCTGGACTTCTTTCTTAGGAATGAATCCCAGTTCTCAAATCCCTTAACCTGGGCCTCCTTCTAAGGAGTATGCCCTAGTCATAATTTCTCTTAACAATTCTTAAATGGCTTTTGATTTGGGCTTTCTTATCAGGAATAAAACCCAATCATAATTCCCCTCTAATTTGGGCATCTTTCTCAGGATTAAGTCCTAAATTAAGTATCCAAATCCCCATAAAGCACATATAGCTTTATGGACCTTGTTTTCGGGTTTATCCCTGAAGTAAATCCTAATCTTCATTCATCTGGACAGTCATACATACATAATCCCCACATCATTTCTTATAAATTCATCTTTTCATGGAATAATTTTTTGGTTTTACCAATACCTCTTGTTTCTCACATAGAGCATTGACTTACGTGAGCTTAGAGTGTAAAAGTAATTATAACATATTTCTTTGATCCATCAAACAGGAATAAACATCATACTTATTTACTAGAAATACGTGTGTTCTGATTCCTTTTTCCAAAAAAAAGGATACATAGGTAGCCCATCTGCGAGTACTATCCCACCTATGAAATAATTATTTTCCTTATGAATGACAATAAACATCATGTGCCCCACAGTGTGGCTTTAAAACCAGTATGGTTATCATTATAACCAAGATATTTCTATATAATGTGTCAAAGGATACCATTGGCAAAGAATCTCAAACAAATACAAATGATTCTCTATCGATGTAGAACCTCTAATAAATATAAAATATTATATAAATCTCATAAATAATAATCATTGATTTTCAGATCTAAAGGAAATCTCATTTTCATACTTTGTAACGTAACAAGGATTCACGAACATAACATAAATCTATAAAGAGAGTCCCAGAGTAGACAATAATTCGCCTAAAAAAAGTTTGATGAGTCCGAACTCCCATCCTCTCAACCAATGAAAATTCTTAAGCCACATTTGTTCACAACTAATGATCAAATAACTTTGGAAAGTAGGTCCAAATGGATATAGAATCATTGGATGCTTCTGTTTCTACGAACAGACCCGTTAGAAACCGCTTGAATTGTTTGAATCTTAAATCAATGAAACCATCCCCAATTCCAAAGGATACAATGATATATATCATGATATATACATAACCAATATAAATTCATCTAGAGAACACCAATGATTCTATTTCTATGATGATACATTTATAATGATGAACCAAGAATAATTCTAGTGATCACGATTATCTATGTTTGCACCTCGTGATTATTCAGTGTCATTCAATGATTGTGATCCAAATGTGGATCACAAATATAGAGATCCTAATAATATATCATATTATGAATTGATAATGTGGTGAGATACTGTATACAATGTCTTCAAATTAGAAAGAAGTTTTGAAAATTATATATCATTTTATAAATTAATTATATAATACATGTTATGATCCCCATATTCCAGTTCTGGTGTTCAATTTGGTAAATACATGTATTAATTAAAATACCCATGATTTTTTCATTATGAACATCAAATAAAATTCAATGATTTTGAGAAATTCTAATTTATCTAATCCTCTCATTCTATTACATTATGAATAAAACAAAAAATTTGTATCACAATAGTCACATGATAACTTTATAACTATTTTCTAATAGTTTCTTGAATGGTATATGATTTTAATTTTTTTTATTTACTTTCTATGGATTATATGACTTAAAAATAAATTATATCTTCCCTATAATCATTCTTATTATCATAACGAATAAACTATGTAAATAAAAATGATGATACATCTGAAAATTCCATCAGGGGAAGCTACTTATCCCGATCAGATCACCGAAAAACGCAAAGCATCTACTAAACAATACAATTTGTAAATATGTTTTTGAATCTAACACACATGGTTAATATATCATTCAGGTGATATCATATCATAGTGGGAACAAATGTAACTATATTTATTAACGAATTTCATTTTACGAAAAATATGTTGTGTAAGTAAATTACAAAACATGTAGTCCTCTTATTATTGTCTTGGGGAAAACTAGTTTCCAAAAGTGTAACATAATAAAGAAAAACATGAGTACTAATAATAAATCAATCATAATTCATACACCTAATTATTTTAAAATTATAATCTTTTCCTGATAGTCTATATGAAACGTTCCAATAAGCCTCAATGAACCATGAAATTATGTTATAATAAGTATTACTATTATAATATATCCTAAAATTTGATAGTATGAACTGTATTAACTAATTTATCAAATATATATATATATATATATATATATATATATTTCCCTTTAATATAAATTAATGTGGAAAATACGTAGTAAACATTCATTCAATTTTTATCCATACTATTATACTCTTCAAAAAAATTATTAAAATGAAATTTCAATTTTTTAGGTTATTGTTACAATAAATTTATAGGGAATTTAGAACATTTATCTATTAAAATGATTTTTTTAATTTTATTGTATTACTTTTATCTACTTGGTAAATTTTAGAATGTTTTGGAAAACACTAATTTATTAGTGAATAATTAAAATCTAGAATTTTATTAAAACCTCATTCCGTTTATGTAAATTACTTAATTTAAATTTATCATTATTTGGTAACTTTTATTTCAAATAATATATTTAAACATTAGTTGTATTTATTAAAAATAATTACTTTTGAAGAATACTTATATTTTATTTTATTATAAGATTACATTTTTTTTAGACATTATCATTCTTCAAACTATTTTTATGTCGATATTCAATCCCTTTCCATTTTAATAAAAATTAAAAATTTAAAATGAAATAAATAAAGGTTATAGATTATATAAATATAATAATGATATTAAATTCATGAAAATTATTATTATTAGATACAGAGTTAATATAATATCATAATTTCACTTAAAAATACACCTCATGAAAATTCACATTTTCTTTATGTCTATATATTTTATTCAATATTAAATTCATACAATTATTCTAATTAGATTAAGTAAAATTGATTTCTTATTTTTAATTGGAAAAATTTATATTATCTAATATGTTTAACTTGATATTTTATAATGAATTTTGATTATGGTAAAAATATGTTACTGTGGTTTTGGTAAAAACAGATTTACTGATGGACAAAGTAAAATTATTATGGTTAAAACACCCTATAAACTTGCATAAATTATATTTAATAGAATTATTTAGTTATTCTCATATATAAGGCTCTATAATTGTCTAATTTGGTTCCTTTATCTTTGTTAAAAACAAATTTTCACATTTTTATGTTCAATAATAACTACTGTGCCTCTCACCTCACCTATAAAAGTTGAACAACTCTCCTCTCCTCTTCACACCCCCAAAAACATTGTATTGAACCTTAACTAGAGAAATATACTCCACCGTTCCATCTCCAAATCCTAGAATACATGGTTTTTGTTGGATCAAAATAATGAATGTATATGCTAAAATACAAGAGGGGGTGGGGTGAATTGTATACTTTAAAATTTTCATTGGAACCTTTAAGGTTATGTTTAACAAGGTTAAAAAAGCATTCACAAAACCACTTATTGATTAATTTTCTTAAAATAATGATTCTACCTTAAAGTGAATATAATCTGTAATATAATCAGAGTAAAAGAATTAGAATGTATAAGAAATTTATACATTCTAACTTTAACAAAGAAAAGACTACAGCAGAAATAAAAAAAACTTTAAATTGAAAACAAGTAACTATAAGATTCTTTTAACTCAAAGAGAAGGGTATCAAACAACCTTGGATAAAGGTTCCTTAATTTATATTTTCATGAAAGTCTGTATTACCCAAACCCAGGTATTCCCTCAATATAAAGATTGGTATCTATCTTGATATCCCCACAATCCCTTGATTTAGAAGGAAATCTAAACCTTTGTCATCCAAACCTGGAATCCCAAGATCAGCATGATTGGAGTCTGCACAAAGTAAGTCTGAACAAGTTTTTCACTCCAAAACAAGTTGTTCATGACATCTGCACAAAGCACTGAGAGTTGAATAAGCCTATCTCTATAGAAATCACTTCATAGCTTTTTCACATGCATCAAGTTCATCCACACTCTACATTGTATTCTTCTCATTAAAATGAACTTTTATTTATAGAAAAAGCATCCCAATGGTCGGCTCCACAACAATGGTCATATTTTCCTGAAATTTCAGAGGGTCCTAACACGTATCAAACATACAACGGTTAATTTGTAACTGATTTCATGACATCATTTCAAGTATTAGAAACATTGTTATGTTAAGGATAAATGTTAAGTATGAGAAGGCTTAGAATCTGATATCATTGGAATGATACATTTTAATAACTCTAAAATTATCAAGAATACAGATTCATAAGGAATAGTAAATCAGATTCTGAAACCGGTATCACATTTGTTCCAGATTCAGAATCATAAAATCGGAATGACTTTTTTACAGGGTTCGGAATCACAAAATAGAATCACTTTTTCACCAAATTCAGTATCATGAAGACGATATCACTTATAGACTAGATTCATTATCATGAAACAGAATCATATTTTCACCAGATTCGGAATCGTAAAGACGGAATCATATATACACTGGAATCGGTGTCCCAAATATGGTATAAAATATATGTAAATCTAAGAGAATGGAAAACCATAATGATACATCTGTAAATATAACAGAATGAAAAATCATAATGATATATCTATAAGTATAAAAAAATGAAAAATCTTAATGATACATCTGTATGTATAATGGAATGACCATTCTGGATCTTAAGAAGAAAAAAAAATAACCTACGAAAAAGTGTTTGTGATTTTTAGAACATAAAACTATAAGGAATGGAGAGGTTATAAGATGACCTTATTGACTAATCAATCTCCTCCTTTATGGAAAGCACAAAAAAAATTCTACGGAAGAATATATTGACTTAGATAAACAAGTATGAAAAACTTCTCTCCCCCTTTGAATGAGATTTCTGATGAATACGACTAACTCCCCCATAGGTTATGATTCCAAAATATCGTATTCTTGATCTTTAGTATCTGCTTTTCTTTCTTAAGAAGAAATCTCCCCCAAAGACTAATATCTCTTCTTAACAAAAAACTATGCCTTACATGGACATTATCCATTATTACAATACTTTCCGTTAATATATTCTCCTATTTTGATATCTTCATTAATTTCTTCTTTTGAATAAATTCTCCGCCTTTGTGATTTTCAAAAAGAGGGAAAGGAATGGAGAAGTATAATATGTACATTTAAGGTTAAGTAAGCATACATTCAAGAACAAAAGAACTACATTCAAGTAGCTCCTTTAGGAAATATTAGAAATATGGTTTAGATTACAATAAAATATTTGAATTTAAGAAAATAATCATACACAATTGTTTTTCTTAGACAACATCTACTTTATCAAGGCTTTCAGTTTCTTCACTTCCTTATGATCTTCTTCGAACATAATCAACAAGTTCTCCTGATTTTGATTCTTCTTTTTGAATGACACAATCCATTCTTCTTGAGTATCCACATTTCTCTCTAATTCATCTCTTACTTACTTCTCACTGCTAACAGAAGAGGCAATAGAATTTAGTTGTCTAGATTTCTCATAGATTGATGTCTTTCCCTTGTTGAACTCATTTTCACAAGTATTGAAGGATCCATTTGTTGAATCAAGAAAGACATCGAACTGTGTTAGCTCTAAATTTATAATCTTGTTGCATGTAAAAACTTTTTTACAAGTGACCTTTTGAGATTTGTAATCAATCAAAAGATCACTGAAGTGTGCTTCTTGCTAGACCACCATGTCTATAAGCATATTGGTTGATTCTATCTTTTGATTCAAAGTCCCTTGCAGCATTTTACTACAAGAATCTATATTAATAAGAACTGGAATGGTGATGACCAAAATTCGAAAAGATAACTAGACAAAGTCATGTTCAACAGATAAAGGGGATTCAGAACCTAAAACAACATTTACTTTATCAGATCCTCTTAGAGTTAAAGAAAATGTTTTTTCTGTTCTCTTGAAAGACTTTTAAGGAAATTCTTTTTCAGATGAGGAAACCAAAACACCATGGAATTTGTTAGGATTTTGAACTAGAGATTTTTCATCTGAAACATGGATAAAATGTAGATCTCTCTATTCATCTTCTTTCCCTTGAAACACTTATTCTTAATAACTTTGATGATCAACCTCTTCATTCCCTTTTTATTCCACATCAGTTTCTACTTATTCTCCCTCTTCAACTTCTACTTCTTCATCAATTTCTACCTCTTCCTCAACATCTTCTTCAACTTGTTCTTATGAAACAGATTTAGAGACAGAACTTAAAGAAGTTCCAATGTAGTTTTCCATTTCCCTTAAAACATAATCATGGTCTTCTTGAACTATCTGATCTTCTATTTCTTAAACAGGTTCTGTTAAAGATAGATCATTCATGGATTTCAAGATTTCCAGAGTGGAAATTGGTTTCTTATGAGAAAATTATGATTCTTGTACTTGTTGAGACTTCTTTTCTACAGCTTGTATAAGAGACTGACAAACTTGTGTTTCCAAGGATATCTTCTTTAACTTTTTCTCCTTCATTCCTTTCTTTATCTTTTCAGATTTCTTGATTTTCAAGGCCTTAGCCTCTGTAGTATTTAATCCAAATGAAGGATCTCATTCCTTTCTGGTTGCTTCCATTTCTCTTCACTTTTCCTCTATTGCATTGGAATAAGCTTTCTGTTCCTTTGTAGGAGGAGGTGCTGATACAGGGACATTAGGAACTGGTATATGCATGCTAGGTTCTTCCTGATTCCATTTCTTGGGTACCAATTTTGAGTATTCTAGAACATATCCCTTGTTTTGGATAACCATTTCTTTAAAACTCTTGGATTCCTTTAATAACTCTACCTTCATCCTTCTTTGAGTTTCATCACAGAGTAACAAAATATTGAAAGGATTTGAGACTGATCAGCAAGGAAAATATAACTCTTAAAGGCACATAAAAATTATCTTAGAGATAGTTGCTAGATATATAATTATCTGATATCTGATGGATCCACCTTTTACTGTCTGGATGATGAGAAAGATGTACATCAAAAATTTTATCAGCCTTATGTTGACGAGAAAGTCTAACAGAAAAATATCACATATCTTTAGAGAGTCCTTATCTCCATTTCTTGGTATAAGAACTCCTTGAATCCAAAGATCTACCATAGTGTGGTTTGTTGAGAGATTCATAATATTTGTATTCTTAACATACTTGAGACTAAGATAATCCAGATCTTTGACCATCTCAAAAGAACCTCCTTTCTCATGTTGTTTTTGGGATCATATATTAGCTTCCCCTTCATACAGAAAGTTTAGAACGTTTGATGCCTTTTTATAGGGGAATGTATATGTCATATCATAACACTTGAACTTAAGTAGATCCTTACCATATTTTTGGAACAAAGTAATAGATTCATAGAACTCAATGACCAGCTCTGGATAAACCGGATCCTAAATTTTTTTATTTAGCCACATTAGCACATTCCCATCCATTTGTTCTTTTTACCTTAGAAATAAGGGAGTCATATTTTTTAAAGATGTTAGGGAAAACTATCCTTTCCGAAATGATTGATAAGTCCTTGTTTTCCTTGCTAGTGGGAATCTGGTCTGCTGAGGATTTAGGAGTCATTCAATGAGATAGAGACAAATGAATCAGAATGAAAAATTCGATGGAAACAGAGATTCGACACAGATATCAGTAAGGATGGTGCGTCACTTATAAACGAGGAAACCCTTATATAGATGAGGTTATGGAATTTCAGCTTCCTTAAGATAATCAAACGGCTGAACATAACCTGATCTGATCTGATGGTTGAGGATGGGTATAGGAAATATGAATTCTGATCATTTGTAGTAATGTAAACCAGAATTGAATATTTTGAAATACCAACAATTGAAACATAAGATAATAAAATAAAGGGAAAGAGAATTTACCTTTTAGAATACTCTAAGGAGTTTATTATTATAATAATAATTTTCTTGGATGTTTTAGATTCTAGGATATCAATACTGAAATTTGTAATACTGAAATTTGTAATACTGAAATTTCCAATACTGAAATATCTAATACCAAAGTTGCCAATACTGAAATTTCCAATACAGAAATTCCCAATACTAAAACATCCAATAAAAAAAGTTCCAATACATAAATTTCCAATACATAAATTTCCAATACAGAAATTTATTAAAAAAACATAGAGTTAGAGATAACTGTTTTAAAAAAAATGTAAGAAAATAATAAAAACAAGTTTGCATCTGTAATCCCCCTGAAATAAGGAGTAGTTTAATGTTAGGAGATGATTTAAACATGAATTAGATATGAGTGACTATCTTATAGAAATCATTCCAAGATTATGTTTAATGTATTCAAATCTAGAAGAAGATAATGGCTTTGTAAGAATATCAGCAAGTTGTTCTGGAGTTCAGATGAATTGACAAATAATATCTATTTTAAGTGTGTGATCCCTAAGAAAGTGATGTCTTATATCTATGTGCTTTGCAAGAGTGTTATGTGGAGGATTTTTACTTACATAAATGGTACTTGTCTTATCACACATTATATGAGTCTAAGTAAAACTCCAGCCATAGTCTGTGAGTGTGTGTTGCATCCACTACACTTGAGCACAACAACTTCCAGCTGCTACATATTCTACATCAGTAGTGGAAAGTGCTTCATAATTTTGTTTCATGCATAACCAAGAAACAAAGGAATATCCTAAGAATTGACAAGTTTTTGATGTACATTTTCTATCTATTTTACAACAATAAAATTCAGCATATGAAAAACTTTTATGTTCAAAATTATTTCTAGAGGAATAAAAAAGTCCAAAAATAATGTTTCCTTTAAGTAGTGAAAAATTATTTGTACTTCCTTAAAATGATATTCTTTAGGATATGTTTGGAATATTTCACATAATCATACTGGGAAAATTTAGTTAGGTTGACTAGCTAATATGTAATTTAAACTTCATATCATCCCTCTATAAGATGTCTGATCCACAGTTTTCCCTGCTTCATCAATATCAAGAGTATTAGAGGTTCGAATAAAAGTACATATACTCATAATATTATCATACTCGAACTTATTAAGATTATATTTGATATATTTATGTTGAGATATGTAAGTTCCCTCTGGTTTTTTAGAAATTTGAAAACCACCCAAAAAGGTTAGCTCATCCATCATACACATCTCAAACTCATATTTCATTAGATTCGTAAAGGAATTAGTTAAGGATTGCTGAGTTAATCTGAAGATGATGTCGTCAACATAAATTTGTACAAACAAAACATATTTATTATTTTTCATAATAAAAAGGGTTGGATCAGCAGTTCCCTTAACATATTTATTTTGAAGCAAAAATCCTGAAAGTCTATCATACGAAGCTCTAGGGGCTTGTTTAAGTCAATATAATGCATAGGTAAGTTTATAAACATGATCAGGATGTTTTGTATCTTCAATTCCAGGGGGTTGATCTATATAGACTTCCTCATGTATATAACCATTAAGAAAAGAACACTTTACATATATTTGATAATGTTTGAAATTAAAGAAAGCTGCAAAGGATAGAAGAATATGAACAGATTCAAGTCTGGCTATACGAGCATAGGTTTCTTCATAGTCTATTCCTTCTTGTTGGTTATAGCCTTTGGAAACTAATCTTGATTTATTTATAAAAATAACTCGATTTTCCTACATTAGATTAAAACACATTTTACTCTAATAACAAAAATTTCCATAGAGTTTTCAACCAAGGTCCAAACCTAGTTTCTTATGAATTCATTGAGTTCATCTAACATAGTTGATATCCAATATTAATCACCTAAGGCTTCTTCATGAGTCCTAGGTTCAAATTGAGAATTAAAAGAAACACGTTCCACTTAATTCTTTAAGGAACTTCTAGTTCTTATAGGTTGATTAACAATTCCAATGATATTATCACATGGATGACTTCTAAGTAACAATTGATTTGGGTTTTGAAAAACATGATCATCAACATGGGGTAGAAAATCATCAGGTTTAATTTTTTTTCAAAACATTTTCTTGAACATTATCCTTATCTGAAAAGTATTCTATCAACGGTTGGTGACCAGTTTTATGAAATATATGAGAAATAATTTCAGGTTGTTTGAAAACAAAAGGATAATTTTAATCCAATTTGATATGTACTGTTTCTTCAACAGTGCAAGTGTTTTTATTAAAAACACTATATGCCGTAGAGTTTGTAGATAAGCCTAAGATGATTCCTTCATTTGAATTTGGGTGCAAATTTATGTATTTTATCCTTGGTATTCAAGATAAGTACATTGCAACTAGATACATTAAAGTAAGAAACTTTCGGTTTTTTTCCAGTCCATAACTCATAAGGTGTTTTATTAAGAAAAGATCCAATTAAAACTCGGTTTATAGTACAATAGGCAGTACTTATAGCTTCAGCCCAAAATATTTTAGCTATAGAATATTCACTCAACCTGTTTATAGTTATTTCTTGAAGAATACGATTTCTTATTTCTACAACACCATTCTATTGAGTAGTTTTTGGAGCTGAAAAAATGTTATTAAAACCTTTTTTACTACAAAAAGTCTTAAAATCAGAATATTGATATTCTCCTCCATGATCATAATGAATAGTTATCAATGGATGTTGTTTCTTATTTTTAAATTGATCTCTAAAAAATTTTATGTAAGAAAAATCTTTAGATTTCATATAGAGAAAATAGAACCATGTAAATCGAGTGTAGTCATCATCTATGAAAAACACATAGTATTTGACTTCAATACTTCGAGTTTCTATTGGACCAAATAAGTCCATGTTCACTAACTTTAAGGTATTAAATGTTTTATCTCAAATTATAGATTTAAATTGAGATTTATGTATCTTTCCCTATTGAAAAGGATCACAGTCTTTAAAGAACCAAACCGAAGATCTGGTATATCCTTAACAAGTTCTTTATTATAGGTTTTACAAAGATTCCTAAAGCTCTAGTGTCCTAGTTTTCTATTCCAGAGACAACATTGTTCTTCAATTTATCTTAGGCACAGAAGATCATTACTTCTAAGGTCTATTAGGTTATGTTTTTATACATTATATTACCTATGGGCTGGGGGAATAAATTAATCCTTCGAATTGTTTACTAAAAACATGTCATTCCTAAAATTCACAAGGTATCCTTCATCACAAAATTGACTTATTCTGATGTGTTTGTGCTTAAGACCTTAATAGAATAAAACATTCAATAATAAAGATTTTACAAGAATAATAATGATACCTATACCGATAATTTATCCATTAGGGTTATCTCCAAAGGTTAATTTTCCACCTTTATTCTTTGAAATAATTTTGAAATAGTCTTTGTTTCTAGTCATGTGCTGGGAACATCCACTATTAATGGATCTTATGTTGTTGTTACTTAATTCATTGAACTAAATAAGAAGAGTTTTGTTTTCATAATCCAAACATTCTTGGATCCGGAATTTTTAGATAATAAAATTATGGGTATCCATATTTGTTTAGAAAATTAATGTTTATGAAACCCAAGAGATTGAACATTATTTAATGAACAATTACTCTTCCAATGCCCACCACTTACACATTTAGTACAATAATGTTCTATTAGAGGAACATATTAATTGTTTCTAAAGACAGGTTATTCATGATAATAACCCAATCCTTGATTATTACCATGAGGTCTTATCTGAGAATAAATCTTGTCAAAATTTTCCATAACAGAAATAATGTTTTAAAGAAGTTTCATCATAGAAAAAATTATAGACTTTAGTCTTAGGAGTAAATTTCTATCCTCTGGAATAATAGACATAGACTTATGATTATCCTCGAAAACATTTTTTTCCAAAAATAGATTTTTAAGATCTTTAGAAAGATTATCCTTCTAAGAATTAGCTTCCTCATGTTTCATAGAAGGATTTTTGAAAACATCATTTTTCTTATCAGGATCTATGGAATGATCTGAAATTTATTTTGTTAAAATAAACTCTCTAGAATTTTCTTTTTCATGTTTCATAGAATACTTGAAATTTCATATCTCTAGCAATGTAGAAAATCTAGAAACATCTTCATAGGAAGGTAAATCATAATCATTATCTAATGAAGAAAATTCTTCATCTGAAGAATAATATTTATCAGGAAAATTTTCACTCAAATACATATTGGTTAAGGATTCCGTTTTTCTTACCATAGCCATAATAAATTGATTTTGAAATAGTGATCGGGATATTAAACCAATATTCTATTGCTCAGAATATACATAATCTAAAGAATCTCTACCACTAGCACTCTAAGTTTCATTGGCTTCTAGGAAATTCTTATGCTTTGATCTATAGAACACATGTGGTTTCTCTCAGAATTCATGTCCTTCATGTCTTAACTATCTAGTAAGGTACAACAAGGTCTGATATGACCAGTTATTCTACATTTATAGAATGTCACTTATCTATATCTCTTATCATTCCCATCATGCTTCTTGTACCTATACTGAATTGTTTCTGACCAATAATCTTGTTCATCCTCTGAGAAAGATTGGCGAACTCATTTCTTGAAGCTTCTCTTACACAAGAATCAGACTGAACAATATCCTTCTTATACTTAGGTCTTGTAACTCTCTCAGGATTCTAGACTTTCATATGATTTGAAGTAGTTGAGAAAGAAGAACCTCCATTCCCATTTTTCATCTTAATATTATCATCATCTCTCTTCATTCTGGTTTCATGTTGAATAAGGGTTCCAAATACTTCATCATGATAAATCTGTGTAACTTTTATATTTTCATCTATAGAAGTTCTCTTGGATTCCCATTCATTAGGCATGATGTCTACAATCTTGTCTACAAGATCTTCATCATCTAAAACTTTCTCACCCATTGATTTTAATCTATTGAGAATAGTCATGAATCATTGTTGTACTTTACATACAGGTTCTCCATAAGGAAAGCAGAAACCCGGATACTTAGCTCTGAGCATAGATCTTCTAGTTTCGATAACTTTTGATGTTCCCAAATGTGTAACTTCAAGATTCTTCCAAATAATATTTGCAGCTTCACATGGTGAAATTTGGCTATAAATATTTCTAGTCCTGGAAAAAAAGCAATGTATTACGTACCTTAATGTTCAGCTAGTATTCCACATTTTCTGAATTAGTAAAGGTTCTACATTTCTTATGAGGAATATTATAATCAATAGTTAACATAATGTAGTTGTCTACACTTGTGTTTGTCAAAAAGGACATCATTATGTCTCTACAGTACTCATAGGCATTTCCATTGATGATTGTTGGTCTGGTAGGATTGATATTATCTAGAGATACTACATGAATGCCTGGCGTACTAAAAATAATTTCATGCCACAAAAGTTATTGGAAGTAAAAGTAATAAAAATTGAGCAAGAAAAATTATATGGAGATACACGTATTTCAGAGACCTCCTATGATACAAATTTTAGCATTAAAATGATGAATATAGATGCTCAAATACAAGAGGGGTTGAATTTTATAATTTAAAAAAACGTTTGGAACATTTAATGTTAAGTTTAACAAGGTTAAACAAGAATTAAAAAAACATCTTATCGAAACCTTTTCTTAAAATAAAGATTCTACCATAAAGAAAATATAATCTTTAATATAATCAATGTAATGGAATTAGAATATATAAGAATGTTATACATTCTATCTTTAATAATGTTAATATTATAGTGAAAATAAAACAAATTTAAATTGAAAATAAGTAACAATAAGATTCTTTTAACCCAAAGAGATGGGTATCCAACAACCTTGGATAATGGTTACTTTATTTATAATTTCAAGAATGTCTGTCAGACCCAAACCTAGGTAAGCCCTCAATTTGAAGATAGGTATCTGTCTTTCTCTCCCTGTAAGCCCCCTATTTTGAAGGAAATCAGATCCTCTATCCTATAATCCTGGGAGCCTATGATCAGCATGATCAAAGCCTACAGAAATAAAGTCTAAAAATGTTTTTGATATCCAAACAAGTTGTTCACGAAATCAGCACAAATCACTAAGAGTTCATAGAGCCTCTATCTCAAGAAATCACTTCACAGCCTTTTCACATTCATCAAGTTCATCCACTCCATAATTTGTATTTTTATCATTCAAATGAACATGTATTTATAGGAAAAGATTCCCAATGGTCGACCCCACTCCAATGGTCATATTTTACATAAATTTCAGAGGGACCTGGACATGTGTCGAACATACAACTGTTAGTTTGTAACCAATTTCACAACATCATTTTAAGTATGAGAAATAATTTTAAGTTATGGATAATTGTTAAGTATAAGAAGGCTAAGAATCCGATATAATTGGAATTATAAATTTGAACAACTCTAACAATATCAAGAAAGAAGATTTATAAGTAAATGAAATTCAAATTTTTAAACTGGTATCACATTGGTTCTGGAATCAGAATCCTAAAATCGAAATGAATTTTGTACCGAAATAAGAATCACAAAACAGAATAAATTTTGCACTCGATTCGGTATCATGAAGACGATATCACTTATATACCAGATTTGGTATCATAAAATAGAATCATATTTTCACCGAAATTGGTATCATAAAGATGGTATCATATATACACCAAAACCGGTATCCCAAAGATTGAATGAAAGATCTGTAAATCTAACAGAATGGAAAACTATAATGATACATCTGTAAGTATAACAAAATGACAAATTGGAATGATACATCGATAAGTATAATAGAATGAAAAATCGTAATGATACATCTATATGTATAACGTAATGACAATTCCTGATCTTGTGAAGAAATAAACATCACTTAAGAAAATGTTTTTGTGTTTTTCAAAACATAAATCCATAAGGAATAAAGAATTCATAAGATAACCAAATTGACACAATAGTTTTATCAGAAATCCAATCTATGAATTCGTTATTTTTTTCAAACCTAATGATGTTTTCCAATAATATGGAATCATTCTCGACTGATCATTTTCATTTTATATCATCTTCCACCTATATAAAATACTATTCAATTATAATGATATAGTAAAAAATTATATTACATATACTAAGAAATTATCATTTTAATGGAATAATGAAAATAAATATCACATTCAATTAAATGGTATATAAAACTATAATTCATATGAATGGAATACTACATCACTATAAACATATATCATTTTTTTCATCATCACCACCAGTTGATTGTTTTAATAATTTTTTATAGTATTTATATGATATATATTTAATAATTGTACTCTTTTAATTATTATTTCACACATAATTTCATAATTATCATAATTTTAGGATATTTTAATGTCTCGTGTGTGTACAACAGACTAAAGACTAAAATATTATGTGATTTTTATTTTAGTAATTCGTTTAACTGAATGTATTACAGATAATTTAGTGAATTTATTGGATATATATGACTCCATTATGATATATTTGAGACATTTATCATTACTACTGGATAATATACCATTTTATATCAATCATTCCCACTATATAAAAAATGATAGCATCGTTCAAGCGTTTTTTTGAACTACCGCCTCCATAAAGTATTGTGATTAATATTTCATGATCACATCATTTAGATTATATATATAATTTTAATTAATTAAATAATATTTTATTTATTTCATGTGGGTATTTTCTAACTGTAATATAACTATTACCTTTTTCTATAATGGTCACTTAAAAATTGGTATGTTGCACATTCATATATTTTCCATACCAGATCCACGATCGTAATGTACTTCATTTTTTATAAAAATAATTCATGGATGATTATAAATGTAAAATTTATTAATTGAAAATATAATTATATCATTAATATTATTATATAGATGTTGTGATAATGCAATCTTTGACCACTATCAATACACTATATCAATTTGGAGATATTAAAATGATCATCCTCAAAACAAATAACATTGAGATAAATTTATTAAGTTTAGAAATATTTTATTAAAATAAATAATATTAATAATTTTGGAAGAAGTTATTAAACCTTGAAAAATCCCCTATGAAATAAAAAATAAATATAAACTCATTATACATGAGTTAAATGATTCTCATGGAATGTATGGACTTTAGGTAAGGAATTATGTCTTAATTCCCATTATTTTAGAAACATTTTTATGTAATACAACAATTTCATTTATGTTGTGTATATACTCTAAATTTAAATTTAATAGAATAAATACTTCACAAATCATGTAATTTTATGTTTCAGTTTAAATTATATAACCTAATTATAATTGTCATAAATGTAACCATCTGTTAAATTATTTCATAATTCAAATTATTTTTATTAGTATATATTAATTTTGAATTATCGTTGATGTTCTAAGATTATGAGAGAAAAGAATTTTAATTTTCTTAGTTTCAATTTCCATATGTTATATTTTTATTTACATGTTATTTATATAACAAATTCTTTCATGAATTTTGAAATTCAATAGTATAATCTTTTTACGGGATATTTTTCTCAAATTCTTCTTCTGAGAGAGATAATATTGGTATGTGAACCTATATTCATTTTATATTGGTATATACAACCTTTTTTAAATTTTATATCATGAATATCCTAATTTTAATGATATATTTGGTTTAATTTTATTTTATTTTTCCACGGGGACTATAATTGAATTTTTTGAAATGTACAAAATCCATTATGTATAAATCACATTTCATTTTGGGATTTCTATACTGAAGTTTCTTTTTGTTGAAATAATAAAATATTTATTTATTAAACTACATATATTTTATTATAATATATTAATTAATTTTTTTCATATTATTAATCTCAATTTCATCCTTTATTGAAAAATAAAATATCAAGAAATGTGTTGATAAGTGATACAAAAATTTTATTTTTGTTATTGGATCAAGATTCGTTCACTTCCACATTAGTGATTTCTAAAATAATTTCACAAGTGTTGTTTTTAGAACACAAATTATTTACTAAATATATGATTCATGATATTTACATTATCACATAAAAATTAAATTTCAAATCTCTTATTGTTTCATTAATGGTTCATATTAGATTCCTATAAAAAATGACTCAAATGAGTGTTTATTTTTAATGTTTAAAACATTAATTGATTTTCCCTCTTCAATGACCAATCCATGTTTCAAAAAATTCATTTTTACATTTAATGTATTTTATCAAATAATATAAATCCCATAATTTTTTATGTTTTATGTAATTGTTTTCAACCTAGATAGGATATTTTAGACAAAAATTATTATATTGGGTTTTTAAAAATAATTTTTCATCTAATATTACATCCAATAAATATAAACAATGTGAAGTGGTTTATTCCATCATGTACATTTCTAATGATTATTTAATGGTTTATAAATTAAGATTAAAATCATAATGACATTACTTATGATCATATTTTATAAGTTGAGATGATATCATCTGTATTCTTTAAGTTGAAAAATGATGATTGTTTCAATGACATTTTTGGAATACCCATTTTTATTCCACGGGTTAGTCATGATTCAAATTAATTGTCATGAAAATTATTTATTTTACACAATAATATCATGTTATTAATGGAATAATTGTTTCTTTTCATTTTATTATTATATAAAGGTTCAATGTAATTTATTGTTATCATGATCATTGTATGTTGTTTATAAATGGTTACTCCCCATTATATATAACAAGTGAGCCTGATATTTCTTATAAAAAGGTTAACCCTAACTATATCTCACATATTTGCTTGTTATATGCTTATATATAGATTTTATACAAATTATATCTCATGGGTGATCCTAATGTATATTATATGGAGGGTTGAACCCCATTAGAGACCATATGTGATTCTAATATAGCATATATGAAGTTTGTGTCCCCATTATAGATGAAGAAAAATGAATGAATTTGATATATATTATAGGAATAGTGATCCCAAATTTAAATCTACAATGAATTTGGTAATGATTATGTACTCTTGAATGTTTTTGTTTACTTGGCCATATGGTTATTGAAATTTTATTGGATTTTAAGGGTATTTATCATCATTTCCCAAGGTACCAACATGTTTTCCTATATATTGATATAGGTTTTTAATGACTCCTCTAATCAATATTAATGTCATATGGTTCATGAATATTGATTATATTTAGTATTTCCTTTCTTAAATCCTAATTCAATGTTTCATTATTGATTACCACAATATTTATGAATATGGAAATTCATTTGTTTTGGTCAAGGAAAATGACTATGTAATCATAGCTATATCCTCTTCATATGAACACTGATTAAATCAGGAAGTTAATTATTATGTTTACCATTACTATGTATGTCATCTCAACTTTCAAGTTTTCTACTTACCTAATTTATCATGAATGGTGTAGAGTGAATAATTTCTTGAGTAGTTTCAAATGGATTATGATGATGATTTATTGTGAATAATTTATCCTAGTATAATAGGAATGATACTCCCGTAAATTTAGTTTTTTATTTATTGAGGTATGATTTATAATAATATAATAATATAATCTACAATGTCTCATCGGTATATAAGTGATCCAATATTTTATTTTATGATTGTATGTATTTTGTTCCTATAATATGGGTCACATCCATTAATAACAAAGAAAAAAAAATTTATTTTAGTTTTTTAGTTGTAGATTTGGTATTTCAGGGTTTTGGATTTTATAGTTGGTATCATTTGAATGGATTATATGACTATAGAGATTAAAATATTGTAATTTAAGATTTTCATGTATTTTATTTTTCAACCATTTTATTACGTGTTGGAGTAGAAATATTTGTTAAAATTATAAGACACACCATTTTATTTTTTATAATCAATTTTTTATTTAATTAATGAAAATTTGGGATATGTATTATTATGATGGGGTATATATAACAACATTTATTAATATTATATATTAATTTATGAACAAACAAATTACATTTGTGGAAATAAGTATAATGGTATTGGTAACCTTCAATGTTTATCATTCCATTGATGTGTTAATTATGGGTTATTATAATTTTGGAACATATGATATATAAATACATGGGATTTAAAATAGTTATTTAAAATATGTGACTAATAAATATGAAAATTATACTAGGAAACACTATGTTATTAATTAAAATTTAACATTAATCTATTTTTTTGGAATAAATGTTAAATTATCAATTGGTTGCATTTTGAATTTTAAGCTGTCATTATGTTGATTCAGGATATTTATGGATGTTATTTTCATATATTGGAGATAATTTATAAATATAGAATAGATTAATATGTATTAAACCATTATAAAAGTTAGGTTTTAGTTTTTGGTGGTATTACTTTTAGGTATAGTTATTTATAGAATTATATAGTTTGAACCGTGGGTTATACTACTTAATTTTTAATATTAATGTAGTTCTTCCTAATATAAATGATTGTTCATTTTAGGATGTATCTCACCATTTTCATACCTATTTTTTTCTGGATAATTTCTAATTACTGCAAAAATATATATTTATCATTTAAATTTTATCTAATCCTTTAAAATTGTATATTAGTGCTTCATGAATGAAAAATTCTTCTTCAATACTCATCTTTTGAAATAATGATTATAATGTGGTGGAAAGTGATTGAAGTTTTATAGTTTACTTTTTTGGAATTATATTTCACTATTTTTTTTATAGTTAGTAACATAATTATAAAACTCTCGTAAATGTATCATTATAAAAAAGTTATCATAGCAACTTAATTTATGATGAATTGATGGAATTTCCACTCATCAAATATTTATTGTTTTTTGTCATTATAGTTAATACATGATTTAAATTATTAGAATAAATGATTGCAATAACTCTAAATAATTATCCATGCATGTATTCCATGTTTAATTATTCACCACCCATTATGGCTTTCTTTCATTTAAATCATGTTTCGTGGTTCTCCAGATTGTAATCATACATCAATTTCTCAAGTTTCAACTGTATGTTTTATTAAACCATTACAAAATTTGGGATTCATGAAATATTAATTAAAAATATGAAGTTATTAATTGTTGATATCATGTTAAAGTTTTTAGGATGAAAATTTTTAATAGGTTGACAATATTAAAATGGATGTTTTTAAAAATTGAATCTATGAATGATTTTTACATGAAACACAACAATGAGCATAATTGAATCATCATATAATTTTCTAAATATGACCATTATATCCTCTCTATTAAATTGGTGGGGTTAAAAATAGTGTTAAAATAACTATTGAAAATATATATTTGTAATAATAAATATAAATTTTTTGTTATATTCTTATTAAATAGTTAATAAATTTTTAGTTACATTATTTTAATGTTCAAAATTATTTTTCATTCAAAAATGATTTCTTCAACTTTTTCTTAGTAAATATTATAATTAATTTACATGTATTTATGAAATATTATTTTATAAATTGAAAAAATATTTTTAATTCATCATATAAATATTATCATATGGAGAATAATTTGGATTTCAGAGGAAATATTAATTTATTACTAAATAGTGAAAAATACAGATTTCATTAAAAATTTATTTATTTTCAATAAATTATATAATTAAAATGCCTCAAAATATTTTTTATATTATTTAATAAAAAATATTTATTCATTAGATAACATTTATTCACAGCGTAAATTTTTAATAAACTATATCTTCTATTTTCATTTAGGATTATTTCTTGGTTGAAAATTGTATTTTTCCATATAACTGTTTTAAAATTAATAATGTTTCTCAATTATAATCTATAATGAATCCCCTAATTAGGAATCGTAGAAATTTTACTATTATGGTATATATCAATAAATATAATTGAAATTATTATATTGTATATTATTATATATATATTTAATATTATTTTACCCTTCTCTTGAAAAATAAAATTCTTGAAAAAAAACATTTTCATCACATCTGTGCATTTTATTTTAAATTAAATATAATCAATAAACTGAGTTGAATTTGTTAAAATAGATTCAAAACATATTTCCTAAAGAATCTGTATTATATTTTATATTAAAAGAAAATTTTCTTCATCATAATTATTGAAAATAGTAAAAATATTTTATCATGGTTAAGGTAAAAACGGATTTACTGTGTGTTAAACTAAAAGGGAAAGGGTTTAAATATACATAAAATCAGAAAAATAAATTTTTTTGTTCATATATTGAACTTATAATGTTTCATAACATTTTATGAAAAAATTTGTATCCTTTGGTGGTGATATAAATGTGTTTGTACTTTTTTTTGTTTCAATAATTATATGTGTGCCACACTTTTCACATCTAAAAGGCAATCCCATATCATCTCCTCGTTTCACATCCGTATCCTTTTTCTCAATATAGGACATCAAAAATTCCATTCTTACCGAAATACCCACATTATAGAACCCTTTTACTATTAATAATTACATGTGATGAATTCTATTATGTCTAACCAATGGATGTTGTCTGAAAAATATGTATCATGCATAACCGAGTGTATTTATTTTATTTCATCTACCAAATCCTTCAAATCCACAAAAATTATGCAGATATAATTTCACAAATATATCACATATACATATTTCTTACTATGATTATGAAATAAACTAAATATGTTTCCTCTTCCATTAAATGGTAAACTAAATCATTATTGGGGTGTTCTGTAGTTCATCACCTCGAAAATAGATATCATTTATTTTTCACCAACACCCATAATGACTAACTATAATGATGAATCTAAAGTATATATATATTTTATATTTTTAAAATGACTATAATGTATTATTTATTATATCAGCTATACCAACTTACAATCTATTACATGTGGATAAAATAACATTTCTTGTGTGTATCTGGGAATACCCCCTCACAAAGTGATGAAATTCATTTTTCACTACCGCATTACATAGAAGTTAAATAGAAAATTTTTAATTAATAAATGATCTATATGTGAAACCAATATGATAATAATGAAATTTTTGTCATTTTTAAAAGTTAATAAATCACGTTCATTATTACATTTCCTATTGTTAAAAAATAATAACATCATTTGTGTTTATATGTGGAATAATTCCACTATAGAGAAATTTGATAATTTAGTAATCACCACCTCAAATAGAAATTATATATATATGTGTGTGTGTATTTATTTAAAAATTATTAATTTTTTGTAAGATATTGTGGTGATTATTTAAAAATAAAATAATTTTTACCAGCTTCCCATGATGATTTTTGAATAATTGAAATGCTACTCTTCTATACATTCGACATATCGTCTATATGATCATAATGTCGTTCGTTTGTCATTTACAATATTCATAGATGATTTTAAAGGTATATATTATTTATAATAATTATGTTTGTTGAATTATTATTATTCTGGATATTATGGAATAAATACATGTTTGTCCATTTTCAATACACTGATGTAATTTTTAAACAATAAATGAGAGAACTTAAAAACACACAATGTGGACATGACAATTTATGAATTTAAATATATCATTAAAATATATTTATTCATGATTTATGAAAGAGGTATTAAAACAATTATATATTCTCATGAATTCTGGCCATTGATCTCTTCTTTGTATATTGGGGTTAACAGACATCCATCAAATATCAAGACTTTATATAAGGGATTCTTTCTCAATTTTAAATCATTGGAGACTATTTGAATTTATTTCAAAAATATATTATATATGGTGTATATAATAATCTTTTTTAAAATTAATATTAGGAATAATTCATACTTCAAAGTACTTTATGATTTTAATTTAATAATTTCATCCACTGTTATTTTACATGAATTTAACTATGCAGTAATGTATTACATGACTCCATTTATTTGAATTGGGTAATATCACTTCTCCATTATCATTTAGGTTCTATGAAAATGAGATAAATGGCATTTTATTATATTATGTTATATCCAGACATATTTAATTTATCGAAAAATCATTATTCATTGTACAATCTAGTTTTTCAGCTATAATTAACATTCTTAAAATCCTGTGGATCTTTTAATTTTATGGTATTAGATAATTAGGAAAACTCCTTACATAGTTAAACCATATATTATAACTATAAACATATATTTAGTATCCATTTCTACCAATGAACAAGACCTTTTCAAATAAAACATGCATTATATTATTGATAAACCTTCCTAATATTAATTTAAACCTCATCATTTTTTATTATTTTCTATAAAAACTGGGAAAAACATTTTAAAATTATGTAATGTGAAAAAAATATACATAATCCATGTAATGGAATGAAAAAATTTTGTACCATGAAAAAAAACTGAAAAATTATGTAATGGTTACCATTATATTCAATATTATTAGAGTATAAAATAAATAATTTTCCCAGGATAAACATATAATTTTTTTCATAGAGACACTTAAAAATAGCCACTAAATGAAAGACATTTTTAAAACCAAGATTCATATTTATTAAAAAATTCCCCAACCCTTGAAGAAATACTAAAAATATGACTAACATATACTTAAAGTATCCATAGAACACAATTATTATATATTTAATGGTATAGACATAATTTTACTCACCCTTCTCATAATATAAATTGGGATAACTAGTTCTTCATGTGTTATAATGGAGATTAAAGCCTCATATAATCTTTTATGTTCTCACCCATGATCTATTATGGGCTCGACCCAACATATAATCAGAATTATGCTCATCCTTTATTCAAATAATTATCAAGTAAAATATTAATAATAAAAACATTTTTCATAAAACATTTCATCAAAAAAAAATTTTAAAATATAATTTAATAAAAAAACAATTGAATTTCAAAATACACATTTTTTTATGAGAATTTAGAAATAAAAATGTGGGAACATTATAAAAAACCATTTTAATTAAATATTAACAATTATAAAGATAATGTAAACATAAAATTATTAATGTGTCATTAGGGCCAAAAATTATACTTATACTATATAAATAAAAAACATTAATTCGGTATTTCTCTCAGAAAATATAAAACTTATATACTTTGGTAAAAGAAAAAAAGATTAAATCAAAATAATATTTTAAAAAATTAGGACATGGTAAATATAATTTTACAAAATAAAATGAAAATAAAAAAACATTTTAAAGGTATTTTTAAAAAAAATCATACAGACAATGAACTAATTGGAGATTAAGTGAAATATAAATAATAATTTTTTAAATTATGTTGATTACCATTAATCTAATTTCATTATGAAGCTTTTGTATCGTACTAAATAAAAAATAGGTAAATTATTTTCTATATTAAAAATATTTTTCATGTTTATTATTTCTATTATATCACTTATTTTAATTTTATATTATATTACAAAATCACTAATATTAACATCAGGCATTTTCATAGTGTTTTCTAGGCGATTCCAAAATGGATTAGGTATGTCAAAAATGGTAAAAAAATTCATCTTTACTTCACCATTGGAATAATAATAACATAAATATAATTTTTATTTTTACATTATACAATCAAATTTAATAATTAAATAATTTTGTTATAATAGAAAATGTTACAATCATGAAGACAATAGGTTATATGTTTACATGAGTACTGTTTATATTTTTTAATGACCATTATAGAGGTATAATTGAATCATTCAAAATCTATAATAATATATAATATATAAGTTTTCTCATTAATTAAACATTATATATCATCATTGTGATTTTTTTTAAAAATGATTCACATCATTTTATGAAGGTGGTTGTCAATACATATGCACCAAAGAAAATATCATTTCCCAATGAATATGAATGTAAGAAGTTAAAGGATATTTTTTTTTAATCATGAATAATTCATAAATATCATATATAATCATTGATTATATCCTCATAACCAATTTTTAGAAATAGGGGTAGAAATCTTTTTACATCAGTTCATGAGGCAGTTGTATGCCACAGACACAAATGATAGTTTTCAACACCATCTGATTTAAGAGAATATGGATAAATATATTGATAATAAAATAATAAAATATCATTATATTCATGATAAATTATTTTTTAATGATTCAATAGAGTTTTAGGGTTGGGGAAGAAGAAACAAAAATAAATCATAAACATAACACTACACATTTTATTTGGAAAACCTCATTTTCATTACACTTGAAGACAAACATGATTGGTATTACATGTAAAATGGGCCAACTGAAATGATATAATGGATTTTATGATGTTATTTGAAAATTTAATTTTCAGTCCAAATGGGTTTTTATGTTTGAATCATTTATAAGATGTTATGACCTTTTATAAAATCCGATATTTTCTCTCTTGGAATTTCAAAAATAATTAAATTACTATCAATTAATATTATATTGAAAAAGGTCCAAAGGTGTTCCATTTAGTATAAAATATTCTTATTGGATTAAATAACCTAATAAAAATAAATATTAGACTTATTTTGACTATGTTTCTACACTTACATTCTTCTTTTAAATCCTACGTATACTCTTTAAATCATACCATGAGAACATGGATTTTTTATTCAATAAGGGTCAATATAGTTACACTAAATTGAAAAAATTCACATATATGGAAAAATATTTTACTTCGAAACCTTTTCAAAATCAAGTGAAAAAATGTATGATTTTAATGGATTTAATATCATTTAATAAAATATTATTTATTATAAAATACTTATAATGTGAATTTTATGAACTATTAATTACATTGATGTTAATAATTTCAATTTAAAAAATGAAATTAGAAACAAATATTTTATTATATTTATAACATGTCATTGTCACAATCAAACTTTAGTTAATTAAATTATTTATCTCAAATTATATTTATTTTAATATTATTGAAATAATTTACATTATGTTTCTTTTAATTAAAACTAACTAAATCATTGTCAAAATATATAAGGAAAGTATTCAACACTAGAAATTATAAATTTAATAAACTTATGAAATTTAATATATTATATTTGAACACTCATTTTAATGTATATAATATCCTCTATATAACACCACATTAAAAATATTAAAATTATTAAAACATGTTTGTGAAATGCATGACATTTCCTTAAATAAAATACTCTAAATTTCATAATCTAATCAATGTAAGATAATTTTGATAAATAGAATATTTTATTATTATGGTAATTATATACTAATATATAAAAATTTGAGTATGATTTTGAGTAATTTATTACTTCTTATCATTCAATAGTCAACCAAGATTACGTGATAGTCTCTTTATTATTGTAACAATAATTACTAAGGAACTATTTATATTATCATAAAAAGGGATATATTTCATACATTTGGAATAACTCATTCCATATATTGAATCCATTTTAAAAACATTCAAAAATTATGATGTGGAAATTAAATTGAAATAAAATAGGATAAACAAATAATAAAATTTCTTTAAAAAATATCATTTTTAAATATAAAATGCATTTATACTTAATTCAAGTACATATTGAACAAAAAAATGATAATTGTACTATTTTAAATAATATAAAAAATTATATTTTTTAAAACAATAGTTATTTTATGTTTTCATATTTTATAAAATATTATATGGTGTTCAATAATAATAAGTAGTTTTTACCATTCAATAAAAACTAAATATTTAAAAAAAATTAAAAAATCATTTTATGATACTTTTTAATCGATGAATATAAAATAAGAATTATTTCTTTAAACTAAAATTTTATATTTCGAAACATAAATAGTTAAATTAAATTTTACATTAAATTAGTTTGTTAAAACCATTTCCTTTTTGAATATATGAATTAATTAATATATCTATAATGATTATTAATATATCAGTCATGAATAATATTTAATATTAAAATGATTTATTATATAATTATCTGGGTTGTGAAATTCTATCTCTCTTTTTTAAATTGCATCCTAGAAATTTAAAATATGATATTCATACCTAGGTTTTGAATTTTAAACATCTCTTTTAAAAAAACCTTTTTCGACATGGGATAATAAAAACAATATCAGTAAAGGGACTAATGGGAAGTAATGAATTCTTCTTAAAAACATGAAATTTAATGTAATATTTATCATTAGCTTCAATTTTCATTAAATATTTTATGTATAAAAATTCCACAAGAAAAAACAATTTTTTTCCTCAAATAAAACCATTATAACTACAAATAACAAATTAAAAAAAACCCTTCTCACAACATCAATATTTGTATAGATAAATTCCTTTCAGAACCGTTAAATTTGGAATAACCATGTCGAATACATGAATTAAAAATCTAAAAAAATAATCATTTTAAAATTTATTGGAGAGCTAAAATGGTGACCACCGTTCATATAGTATATATCATGATCATCTTTTGTTCTAGGGCCATAATGGGTATAAACCAGTCCTATAACCTATTTCGATATCACCAGTATTATATAAAAGGGGATCCACCCATATTATAAGATATATTGGGATCACCAGTTATTCATATAATTCTCAAATACCATATCCTGAAAAAATATTACATAGAAACCCTTTCAATAAAAAATTCCATTTTGAAACTTGTTTAAATAAAAACACATTTGGATATCAAAATAACCATTTATATTATAAAAATAATTTAAAATAAATAATTGATCACATAATAATGATACAGTTTTAATTAAAAATAACTATATATTGATATTAAGGAATATTAAATGAATTAAAGTGTCCCGATAGAAGAATATTTTGATTATGAAATATAAGTTAAAAAGACAATCCTTATATATTTTTATCAGAAATTTCACAATGTATATCATTTTGGTTAAGGAGAAAAACATTCCTTCTAAAAAATTATACAAAATTTAATCATAATATAAATGAAACAAAAATATTACAGGATATTTGTATAAACATATTTTATGAAATGGTTATAAAACAACCATACTATCATTGAAAAAATACATATGTTAATGGGAAACATTAAAATGATATTTTTTAAATATATCTCTTTACCTTGGGTCTGATTTCATCATATACATTATTTATCATCTAGAATAATAAGCATAGGTTAATTATTTACATTTTGAATAAAAATCATTTTGTTTGTTATTCCATTTATATCACTTAATTCCATGTTATGTACAATTTCATAATCAATTAACTCACATAAGTGGTTTTTATGATATTCAATATATAATTACAAAATAGATTTGGTAATTTGTTTGTGGGAAAAATGACATAATTACATCATAAAGTGAAAAATAATAATTAAATAATTATTATAAACATATTTTAAATTTACTTTTAAATTCTGTCATTAAATATGGTTATAAAAAATGAACTACGTCAAAATATTATACAAGCTAGGTTGTACATTTTATTAGTAATGATTCAATTTTTTAATGATAATTAAGGAATGAAAGTATGTCTCATTTTAGAGTACCATAATTATCATATCATAATAAATATCATATTAAATATTTAAATATATATATATATATATATATATATATATATATCGTGTGATGTTTTGATGAAAAATGAATAACATTTCTTTCTGATGGTGGTAGTCAACTTATATGCTTGAATGAAATAATTATTTTTCTATGATTTGAATGGTAAGAAATTAAATTGTAGATTCTATTTTTAAAATGATAAATATTTAATAAATATAATTTATAACCATTCATTAAATCATTACAACCAATCTTGATAGAAGGATATGTAAAATGAATTTCACAGATTCGTGATGTAGTAGATTGACATAAACACAAATGGCAGTTTGATTTTCTATTTGATTTAATAGGAGATGTATATATTGAATTGCACAAATATAATTACATATAAGTGTACTTAGGATAGTTTATATACATTTTATCAAGGTATAATACAATTATAAGGATGTGGATGATGAAAAAAATAAAACATGATGAAAAAACAATTTAACGTCTTTGGAAAATCTCCAATTCATGACACCTTAATACCTATATTATTTTTATTATTCCTAATAAAATACCTATATAATTAGATAAATGTTTCTAAATAAGATTTAGAATCTGGATTTGCAAAACCAATGTTTAATTGATGTTTTAATATATGATTAGAAATTGTGCCATTTTATAAAAGATGGGATAGGTTTGAATAGAGTTTAAAAAAATATATATAAATTATTAAATTTTAATAGTCAACTAGAAATATATCCAAAGTAATTTATTTATAATATAAAATGTTTTTACAAAAAATTAATCTCATACAATAAAATGCACATATATAATCACTATACTTCAACAGTTTTCTTTTGATTTTCCCCTATTTTACACCTTCAACTCTTTCCATGACATCATGGATAAGTACCCATTGAGGGCCAATATAGTCATAGTAAAATGAATAAAATCAAAAAAATGAAAATATTTAATAATTTAAATATAATCCAAATCACTTTTCCAAATTTATGTCTTATTTTAATTTTATATTGTTTAATAAAATAGTATATACTATAAAATATCCATAATGGGAAAGTTTGAACTATTCATTACTTGAAAATTAATAATATCAATAGAACATTTTAAAATAAGACATTTTTCAGTATTACCCATAAATTTCATGGTAATATATAAATTTATTTTATCGCGTTAATTTCCTAAAATTATATATATTTTTATTTTACTGATATCATTTTTCAATATTTAAATTATTTATATATTTACTACATCAACATTATGTAATAATTTATGGTAATTATTTCATCCCTAACAATTAGTAATAAGTTACCATGATTAATATAATTCTATTATATTATACAATAATTTTTATTTTTAATCACATTCTAAGTATTATAGAATACTAATAATATTACCATTTTAAAATCACTTGTTTGTCGTGTTTCACATTTCATTAAATAAAATGTTTTAATGGTCATAATATCATCTAATTATCCAAAACATGAAATTTTCATAAGGCATGGATAATTATGGTAGATTTATTCTCCCATAATTATTTTTTTTGTGTGATTGTGATGTCTAAAAATTTCATTAATTCAATTTTGAAACAAAATTAACTTATTTACCTTTTACCATTGTACTAAAAATTTATAATGTTATAAATGAAATTTTCCAAAACTAAATGTGGACTATTTAATAAATTTTGAGCCTCTATTTTGAAAATTATAATCCATTTAAAATAAAAAAATGAGAAAAATTTAGAATATAATTTAATATTAATCCATAAAAACACAATGAAATACATTGTTTTTTGAAAAATTGACATATGTAAATTATAAATGTTTTCATACTAAATCCATGTATAAAATCAATTAAAAACCCACTATTGGGAATATTAAATTCTTTTTCTTAGATTGGAATCTCAAGAGGGGGGGTGATTTGCGTTCATACATAATATTTCTGTTAAAAACATTGTTATAATGATCCACTAAATTTTGAAACGTACCAGTTAATTAAGGCAGTAGAGATGTAAATATATAGTCGGTCAACAGGTTTATCAAAGGGTGATTAGTCCTCAGTTGAATTAGTGTAAAGCAATTCTTAAACATTTGAATCATGTTTATTGAATTAAATATATACACAGAAAAACCAAAACTAACTATCAATGTAAATGAAAATAAGTTTATGTTTTAGCAATTATAAGCTGTGGAAAATAGATAAAATAATGTATAACAAAAATATAGAGCACAATGATGTTAAACAAGAGGTTCAGTCTCAAGCTGAGACTTAACCCTCTCCACTCAGTGATCACCCTCCACCAAGAAGTTTATATTAACAATAAACATGATACATAGCATGTATTGGGATTTACAATAGTTTTCAGAAATGTTCTAGGGTTCACACTCTCTACCATAGTTCTTTGTACGAAAACAAAATAATACAGACCACACAAAATCTCTTCAACATTTAGACATGGGAAATAATATTTAAGTGATTTTTGATGTGAGGAAATTCAATATCTTCAACTTCAATCACAGAAGACAATGTCTGTAATAGACACACACACACACACAATTCTCATTTATGTAAAATGAAGTTGCACAATAAATATAAGGTTATAAGGAAGAGTATAGATATCTCCATGTCTTTGTAGTTCATCTGTAGACTCATTGGAGTGATGAATTTTATGTTTGATTTTTTCTCTTGAGGTTTTCCTCAAAACAATGTGTCGCAACTCCAGGTTCTAGCTTTCAGGATTTGATTGTTTTGTTTCTTGTGTTTATCGAGAGTTGATGAAGAACAAGAGGCAGCCTTGAAATTATTCTCTAGAAATGATCTTCTTGAGGTTCTTAGGTTCACAGTTTTAGCAATGAATAGTTCCTTTTTGATCTAACAAGAAAGATCATTTACATGCATAGACACGCGCTTCTCATTCCACTCACATTGTTTCATTCATGATCTTCTCTTTTATTTTTCAGTTCCGAAAATTGGCATAAACTCATCACGTGTGATCTTTCTCATACCTCTTACATTCCAGATAAGGTCTCTTGATATGTCTATAATCAGCATTAATATATTTCAGAAGAATTAAATTTACCATTTTTGAAAGTTAGAATAATCATAAGAATTTGAAAAGGTATGGAGTAAAAGTGTATGGTAGACTAGTAATGGTAGCCTTTACAACTGTAGTCTTTAACAGTAGGTGTACATCGACAGAAATCATCGGAATCCTTCAATGGTAACCTTGCTTTAGTAACCTTCATCGGTGGCCTTCAGCGGTAACCTTTCCAATAGTATCCTTGCATTGGTGAACATTCATCAGTAACCCTGCATAGGTGACCTTTGCATTAATAACCATGCATCAGTGACCTTTGCATCGGTGACCTTGCATCGGTGACTGTTTCATCAGTGATATTTTCTTCAGTGACCTTGCATTAGTGACCTGTTCATCAGTGACCATTGCATCATTGACCTTCTCATCTGTGACCTTTATATCAGTAGCCATTGCATCAGTGTACTTTACATCGGTGACTTTTTCATAGGCGACCATTGCATTAGTGACATTTGAACTTAGAGAAATTTTTCAATTTGAGCATAAACAAGAGAGTAGTGAGATTAAAAATACATTGTTATTAAATTTATATAATCATGATTTTCACATAAATTTATATCCTGTTAGAGAAACAAGACGATGTATATGAATGAAAAATGATTTTTGGTTATCAAAACAGGTGAGTCCAACCATCCCCCCCCCTTTTGTTAATTAAAAATTATGTCATTATGTTTGAAACAGGGTTAATCACATTTGCAATAAGTATAATGGAACTATGATCATTATGAGTATATATATGCAAAGAGTTTTGTCAACTTAAAAACATCTCCTTATTTCAGGACAGGTAGCTTAAAAATTAGACTAACTTAGACTTGTTCTCCCTATTTGTGATTGACAAAAAGAATGAATGAAAAAAAGAAATAGAAGAGGAATTTCCATTAATGAAGCAATAGTACAATATGAAAAAATGTTACAAAGA
This sequence comes from Viscum album, assembly GCA_963277665.1. NCBI lineage: Eukaryota > Viridiplantae > Streptophyta > Magnoliopsida > Santalales > Viscaceae > Viscum > Viscum album. The sequence goes on along the minus strand of OY728123.1, from coordinate 467,868,017 downwards.
TCCCTATCAACCATGAAATACCACATTCAATCCATATCATATATGTCCAAGGGAGCTTTGACATTTGATATTGAGGTGTCAGGATATGAAGATGGAGGGATAGGCCTATGTATGACTGTCTTCATGGTTGGTGGAGCTACAACAGAGGCATCCGTAGACATGTAGTTAGTGTATCTATAAGGAATCATAGGGGTAAAACATATTATAGCCAATGGATGGGTCATCATTGTTGCAGCACTGGTAGATCCTAAATTAACAGAGATAGAAGGTAGGGAAGGAGGAACAATGATGGGAGTACTATCCACTTGGAGGAAGTGTAGAAGAGGATTTCTAAAATTCATAATAATACTTCCTCATCTTTCCATAGAAGAGATAATTTCGTCCTTATTCTACATGAATTTCTCTAAGGAATGAGTCAATTCTATAAGCCAGCTAACAATTTCCTTAAATGCTTATATGACACGTGGAATTCTCATGCTCTCCAATAACAATGTGAAGTGAACATCCATCTGATTCTTAGTGTACACAATTTTTTAGTATAAATCAACTTGTTATTTGATGGATTTCGGATCATGAGAAACATCCCTTAAATAATTTCCCCTAAGGTTGTGAATTTATCTATTATTACAATAGACATAAGTCATAGATTGAGGATCTGAGGTTCTAGAACCTGAGAACTTCTCCACATCATCTCTAGAAACTGGTCCTAAAGCTTCTAAATAAACAGGAGGAGCAGCTGAAGATGTAGTTGATGCACAGAGAGGTGCCATAGTGAAAGCCATTCTCTTCTTAAAGGATTTGATTTTCCCACTAATCAGCATCTTTACATAATCATCTTTTCCACTCACTTGTGTCTCCATGGAATTCATAAATTCCTGAAACAAAGTGACCATTTGTTGAACCACACTTTTAACATATCAATGATCTCAGTCCACCTAATCAGTTGAAGCCATATTGGATTCTAAACTGGCAATAGACTACTTCACAGATTCCATAGAGTTTGTCAAAGTTCTAATCTGATTCTAACAGTACCTTATTTACTATATCAGGATCGAGTGGGAGGCAGAAACTATCCTTTCCACTGAAGAAGATTAAACTTTTTGATTTTGAGTCATAGACCCTTCTAACCCAACCAATCTCTCATCGAAGTGGTTCTTAAGATATAATGTTATTTATTCCAAATCATCCTTCTTCACATAGTCTCGAGTGAAAAGAAACACTGGTTGTAAAATAGTAGTCTCTATAATAAAAGGGATTGGAGGACTTATGATAGGCTAGTCATCATCAGAATCTCCCTAGTCTAAACCTGAAAACACAAATATTGGGTCTTCCGACCAGTCTACTATCCCCTGAGCAACAACAACTGGTCATGTGTCAACATGTTCCTCCCCCTCACTTGGATAGATCTCCTAATCAACCACATTCCATACATCCATTACTATTTAATATACATCATCGACAGAAGGTTCCACTGTCACTTTCTCTAAAGAATCTTCATCAACATCCAAAACAATTCCAACTTCAACCAAATCAGAAACCTCTTCATCTAAACATTCAACCATTTATGTATGCCCTATCAATGGACTGATACATATTCCTTCTTCACTTTCACCATGTGGTGTCTCAAAGTCATCATGACTGTATTCAGTGTCCTCATCCTCATATGAGGTCTCACTAATGTCTCATAAGACATTTTATGGCCCTTCTTCATCAATATTATCTTCATAATCAACGTCCCTTAAGACTATCTCCCATCATGGAAATCTATTTTTTGGACTGGGATCACCAAAGGATACAATATTAGAAAGAGGATTTGAGGTAAGTTCAGGATCACTCCTGTCATCTATAAGAGAATCCTATATTTATTTCACAACACTAGCTTCTCGTTATTCATCTGAATATACTGGTTCCACTTCATCAAGCTCCAGACCAGGATCTCTCTTTTCCTTAGGCCTAGTAGGATGAGCAACAGGGTTGAATTCCTTACATATCATAGCCTCATAATGCACCCATATTCTTTGAAAATGGTTCAAATTTATCTTCCACAACATTCAAATCAACTTTTTAATATAGAAATTATCCGTTGCTACAACTATTTCCCCCTTGTTTCCATCGACTCCTTTCACCTTCAACATCAAGGATTTCAATCTGGCATGATACAATGCATTAGACTTGGAACTGGGCTTTGTAATATCATCTAATTTAATCATTGTCATTCTACAAAATTTTATCTTATGTTCATACTTTAATAGATACAAAAGGAATATGTCATGATACTTCAAGGTATAAAAGTCCCCTCGCTTGGGACTCAAGATTTTCAGGAAAAATTTAAATAGTAGCATGTCTTCTTCTTCCAACTCAATGGAAATGACATTCCTAAGGATCCCACTCCCTATCAGTTCGGCTAAGGAATCTTCCTAATAGAAGAACTCCGTAGTGGGAGGAACCACTCTTGAGCAGTATTAATAAAATTTTTCATGTGGTACTCTTCGACAATCATCCCATTCAATAGACTTGAATCATAAACTTACTCTATTTACCCTTGAAGACACTCTATTTTCATCCTCTGTTTATTAAAATTTCAAAAATTCATAAAACTATTTCACTATATTCATGTACAAGTTTCCATTGTTTTTTGCAAAGCACTTGACATAGCCTTGAGCTTCAAGTGCCATCAGCATAAAAGATTTACTCATCAGCAACCATTCGGAACTTATCCATTCTTCAACCATGATTTTACTCTTTGAAAAATGAGGGTTTATCAGATTTTCCACTCTCTGTATTCAACTACTAGACTCATCATGATTTAATTTGGGATTCGGCGCATCTCCTTTATCATTGACCAATGGTCACTTCAATCATTCCATTTCAATCTAGAGCAGTACGAGGGTTTCAAAATAAGGTGAGGTTATTAGGTTAGAGAGCAAGAGGTTCGGGAGAAAAGTTGATCAAAATGTGGTATGTTCTTTAATTTTATCAGTTTGGCATCAAAAAACAAATCCGATAAAAGAAATATGTAATACATAAAACGTTTCAGATTCTAGCAGAGAAAATGCTATGTTTGGGAAAAGTTCATCTATTGGTAAGGTGACAATGTCGAGGTATATTGGTGAGGTCATAATGATGTGGTCTATTAGTGATGTCCAATGGTGTGGTCTAATGATGAGTTCTATCAGTGAGGTCCAATGGTGTGGTCTATTAGTGAGGTCTAATGGTGAGGTCCAACTGTGGGGTTCTAACGGTGAGGTCCAACTGTGAGGATTATCGGTGAGGTCCAACGGTGAGGTCCAACGGTGAGGTTCTAAGAAGGAGGTTCTATTGGTGGGATTTTTCAGTGAGGTCCAATGGTGAGGTTTAACGGTGAGGTCTATATTGGAGGTCTAAGGGCGAGGTCTATCAGTGAGGACCAACGGTGAGGTCCAACAGTGAGCATTATCGGTCAGGTCCAACAGTGAGGTCTGGTGGGGAGGTTCTAACAGTGAGGTTCTAATGGAGAGATCTATCGGTGAGGTCTAATGGTGAGGTTCCAAACCTTAACATTTTATCATACCTATCTCATGTTTGATGTAATTTAACCTCTCAGAATTAATATGCTTTGTGAATATATCAGCCAATTGAAGTTCAGTGCCAATAAATTCAAGAGTGATATCACCTCTTTGATAATGATGTCTCATGAAGTGATGTCTCACATCAATATTCATTGTCCTAGATAAAGATACTGGATTTTTATAGATGTCAATAGAAAATGAATTATCACAATTTATAGAGACATGATTGAATTGATATCTATAGTCTTGTAAAGTGTGTTTCATCCACATAATTTGAGCAAAACAACTTCCAACAGCTATATATTCTGCTTAGATAGTAGATAATGCAAAAAATACTGCTTCATACAACCCCATGATATTAGCAACTGGCCTAAACTGTGACATGTTCCAGAGGAGATCTTTTTATATAACATGAAACCCATAAAATCAGCATTTGAATAACTTATTAAATTAAATGATTGTCCTCTTAGATAAAATAGTCCTATGTTTGTAGTATATTTGATATATTTGAAAATACTCTTAATCCTAGTTAAATGAGACACTTCAGGATTGGATTGAAAACGAACAGACATGCATACACCTAACATAATATCCAGTCAAATAGTAGTAAGATAGAGAAGAATCCCAATCAAACCTCTGTAATTGTATTCATCCATCGTTTTACCAGTTTCATCAGTATCCAACTTATAGGTGGTACTCATAAGTGTATCACTACCTTTATTGATGTCCAAAACAAAATTTTTCAAAGGATCCTTAGTGTATTTACTATGATTTAAAATAATACAGTTTTTATTTTGAAAAATATGAAGTCCGAAGAAAAATTTGTGTTCCACCATTAAGCTCATTTCAAATTTATCTTGCTTTATTTTTGAAAAATTAGAAACCAAAGATTTATTAAAGGATCCAATAATAATGTCATCTACATAAATCTGTACTATTAGAACATCCTTGGAAATTCATTTAATAAAAATGGTAGGATATGATATTACTTTAGTTAATCCCTTTGAAATAAGAAATGAACTAACTCTATCATACTATTCTATTGGATCGAGTTTTTGACCAGATAAACCCATAGATAGTATAAAGACAAGATTTGACAAATGGGTATTTGTAAAACCAGGGGGTTATTCAACAAATACATCCTCAATTTTGTAACCATTTAAAAATTCACTTTTGACATCCATTTGATAATGTTTTAAATTCAGTTGAGCTTCATAAGAAAGTTGTGTCCAAATGGATTCTATTCTAGATACAGGTGCGAATTATGCATCATACTATATTCCTTATTATTGAAAATATCCTTGTGAAACAAGTCGAGACCTATTTCTAACAATGTTTCCAGATTAATCAACTTTATTTCTGGACACCCATTTAGTTCCAATGGTCAATACATCATTAGGTATTTCTATTAATTCCAAAACCATGTATATTTCAAAATATCTTAATCCTTATGGCATAGCTATCACCCAAACATCGTTATTGATTGCATCATTGATATTTTTGGGTTCATGTTGTCAATGAATCTATTGATTTTCAACCAGGATTCCTAGAGAAGCTCTAGATTGTGTTCCTCTATTTAGATCACCTACGAAAGAATCTTAATGATGATTCATGAGAGTTATAATACCTCTATAAAGTTTTGAACCAGACTCCTCAAGATTGTTTGTAGGTTCAGATTCATCATGCACAGATTCTGGAAAATTTCTTGAACTGGTTGTTTTCACTAAGGGTTTAATATCTTTATCATTAAGGTACCGAATTAAAATATCTTCATCAAGGTTTTCGACATAAGTTTTGGGTTCATGTGGATCAGTCGCATAAAATTTGACATGAACTAATTCTTCAACAAATTTGGTTCTCTTATTGAATACTCAATATGCTTTACTAGAGATTGAGTATCCTAGTAAAATTACCTCATCACTTTCGGATGTAAACTTGTCATGGTTATCCAGAGTGTAATGGATGAAGAATTTGCAACCAAAAACTCTCAAGTAATTAACCGCATGATTCATATTATTCAAGATCTTATAAAGGGTATTATTAAGATCAAATATAATTAAGACTCTATTGATAATGTATATGGATCTATTAACATCTTCATCCCAAAAATAAATAGGGAAATTATACTCATTTAGAATAGTCTGAGAAATCACTTCAAGTTTCTTATTTTTTCTTTCTACAACTCCATTTTGTTGAGGTGTTCTAGGAGCAGAGAAATTGTGAGTACAGCCATTTTGAGTGGAAATGATTCAAATTCCTGATTTTCAAACTCACAGCAATGATCACTTCTTAATGTGTAAATTCTATGTCCACTAATATTTTCTAAAGGCATGGAATATTTTACAATGTAAGGGCATTCTTACCTTTTGTAATCTAGAAATTATACACAAGTATATCTAGAAAAATCATCTACAAGAATATAAACATAGTGCTTCCCATTTAAGCATGGAACTATAGATGGTCAAAACAATTTCATGTGATCCAACTAACGCGGTTGAGAAGTAGAAACTTATTTCTTTGGTCTGAAAGGAACTTTGTGTTTTTTTTCATTTTGACAAGGATTAAAAACATTGTTATTTGAGATTTACAATTTAGTTAAGTCTCTATCTAAGTCTATCCTAGTTAGTTTCCTAAGAGAATAAACATTACAGTTTCCTAATCTTTTGTTCCATAACCAGGATTCATTAATAAACACCTTTAAGAAAGAAAAATATTTCATAGCAAATGAATTTAAATCAACATCATATAAATTTTTTTTCTAAGGTCGATAAATATTAAATCATTTTTATAATCCAAAACATTGCATTAATAATTTTCAAATTTGACATTGAATACATCGTCACATAACTAAGAGATACTTAGTACATTGAACTTTAACCCATCAACAAAAAGTACTTTTGAAATTAATATAGTGTTAGGGTTACCAATTTTTCTTAAGGTGATGATCTCCCCTTTTGCATTATCACCAAAAGCTACATTTCCACTATCAACTATAATTACACTCTTGAAGCATGAAGAGTCTCCTATCCTATGTCTTGAAAATCCATTTTCCAAGTACAATAGTGTCTTACAGGAGATCTTGCGACAGTTTTCCTAAAAAACAGATTAAATGTAGGGTGACATTGGTACCCAGGTTTTATTAGGTCCAGAGAGGTTATAAAGTAATGCTTTGGGAACCCATAATTGTCTCACAGGTTTCCTATAATCAACAGATATGTTTGAGACATGAACACTCTATTCGGTACATTATAAAATTGTTTTTCAAAAGAAGATCCATATCATGAACTAATAGTGTACTATCCAATTTTAAGAACATATTTATTTTTCACAATCCTTTTCTATCCTAGTTGATTCTCTAGACCAATTGTATATTTTGGGGAAATTTGTTTTACTAGAGACTGAGTCAGGGAATCTTTACCAGTAGTAAACTTCTCAAGATATCCTTTTAGTTGCTCATTAAATTATTTAAGTTCAGTATTTTCTTCCAATAGCTGAGTACATTTTTCTTTTTCAATATCCAGATTAGCCTTATAATTGGAATTTAAATCATTTGGTCTTTTCAATAATTTTTATTTATCCTCTACTTCAATAATGGTGTCCCAAATCATTCCATGATATTCAAATAGTTTATCCTTAGTCATATTCTCTTTATTATTTGTTTCACTTTCATTCCTAGATTAGTAAGCATTATGTATATGGGAATAGGGTGTTACCTCAAATTTTTCTGTCATGAATCACAGATTTCCATGTTTTTTCCCCTCAATATCGACGTGTTAGATCCACATGAGCTATCTTCTGAGGAACTCTATGTATCATTCATAGCCTTTTAATAACCCTTCCCCTTGTCTTCATATTTCTTCATAAATTTCATCATGGGGCAATCATCCTTCACATGTCCTTTTCTTTTACACTCATAGCAGACTATCTCTCTTGTGTTGTCATTCAATTGTTTTTCCATTTCCCACAGGGATTTATTATCATACCTTCCCGTATAGTATGATTTTATACAGAAATATTTCTTCTGGTGGAACTTCTTGAACCTTCTAGAACGACGTTCCACCTCATCATCAGTGTCAAGATCAGAGTCTTCACTAGTGGAAGTGTCTACAAGAGCTTGTCCTTTTTCATTGTCTGTGCTCTTTGAGGTACTAGTCTTGAATGCTACAGATTTATTTCTTGGGTCTTCTTTTTCTTCTTGACATACCTTAAGCTATTATTTATACATAATAATCCTTCCAATTAGTTCCGTTACTAGTAGCTTGTATTTGTCATAAGATTCTTGGATAGAAATAGAAGTCCATATCCATCTGTCAAGTAGGCATCAAAGAAATAAAATAATCTCATCCTTTCCATCCACTGGTTTCCCATGCAGACTCATGGTATTCACTATTTCATTAATCATGATATACATTTCAGAGATAGGTTCATCAATATTTTTTTTAAAATTATCATTTTTAATAGTATATGTATTTAATCTCATTTATTTAATATTGGTTGTTCCACCATGATAAATAGCTAAAGTATCCAAAATTTAAAATTTAGATTTACAAGAAGATATTCTATGTAATTCTTCATCACCGAGAGAATAGAACAACGTATTCATTACATTATATTTATTGTTAAATGTGGATTTAGTCAACTAAGATCATGTGTCCCTACAAGTAGTAGGTAAGGCATGTTGTTCTTCAATTGTCTCCCAGATTTCAGGACCCATGCTCTCTAGATACATTTTCATTTTCAATTTCCACTAAGGATAGTTATTACTATTAAACAAAGGTGGCCAATTAGTATCATCACCCAAAACTATGTTATCCATTGTTAATTATAATTTTAATGAATTTAAAATTAATATACGAATGAAATTTTAGGATCTTTAAGGTAATACAAAATTTCGAGTTGAAACGGATTTGACAACATGAACAATAGTTCAAAAACTAACAATTGTTTTGTCAGAGTGGAATCTCAAGAGGGGGTTGAATTGAGTTCCTACATAAAGTTACTGTTAAAAACCTTATTAAAATGATCCCTCAAAATTTGGAATGGCCCAGTTAATTATGGATGTATATATGTAAATATCTTATTGTTAAACATGGTTCTCAAAGGGTGATTATTCCATAGTTGAATTAGTGTCAAAAACCTCTTCATATTTTGAAACAAGCTTACTCAATTAAACATATACACAGACTAACCAAAACTAACTATCAAAGATAATTTAAAACAGTTTATGATTTATTAATTATAATCAGTGGAAATTAGATAAAATAGTGTATAACAAAAATATAGTTCATAGTGATGTTAAACAAGTGTTTCAGTCTCAAGCCAAGACTTAATCCTCTCCACTTGGTGATCACCTACCACCAAGGAGTTTATATTAACAATAAACTAGATACACATCCTATATCGAGCTTTACAATAGTTTTCACAAACATTATAGGCTCCACACCATCTGTCAATGTTATTCATTGGAAAAAAACAATACAAACCACACACGGTCTCTTCCACAGTTATATGTGGGAAACAATATGTAAGTGATGTTTGATGTGATGATATTCGGTATCCTCCAGTTCAACCACAAGAGAGAGAGTGTGTAACGGAAAAACACACACACTTATCAGAATTGTAAAATGAAGGGACACAATAGAGGTAATTTTATAAGCATGAGTTTAGAATGCTCTATGAGTTTTCAGATCATCTCTTGACTCCTTGGAGTGAAGAATTTGTTGTTCAAGCCTTTCTCTAGAAGTTTTCCACAAAATAGAGTGTCACAACTGCATGTTCAAGCTTTCAGGAGTTGAGTGTTTTGCTTCTTGTGTTTATAAATAGTTGATGAATAATAGAAGGAATCCTTGAAATTGTTCTCCAGAAATGATCTTCTTGATTTTCTTGGGTTCCCAGTATAAGTGTTGAATGGTTCTTTTTCGATCTATCTTGTAAGATCCAGCACATGTAAAGACACATGCTTCTCACTCCACTCAAACATTTTTTCATCCTCAGGCTTCTCTTTTATATTTGAGGTCCAATAATAAGAATAAGTACATCAATTGTGATCTTTCTCGTACCTTGTAATGTTCAGATACAGTGTCTTGATATTTCTACAATCAACATTATTTAATGTCAGAAGCATTAAATTTACCAAAAATGACCATTAGAATATTCTTATGAATTTGACAAAGTATGAAGTAGAAGAGTATGGTAGACTGGTAATAGTTTCCTTCATATTGGTAGGCTTAAACAAAAGGTGTACATTGACAGCCTTCATCGGTAACCTTCAATAGTATCCTTCTATTAGTAACCTTCATCGATAGCCTTCAACGGTAACCTTCACAATAGTAGCCTTGAACCTTTGACCTTGCATCGGTAACCTTGCATCTATGACCATTGCATCAGTGACCTTGCATCGTTGACCTTTTCATTGGTGACCTTACATTGGTGGCCTTTTCATCGATGACCTTACATCGGTGACCTAGCATCGGTGTCCTCTGCATCAGTGACCTTTCCATCAGTGAGATTTTCATCAGTGACCATTCCATCGGTAACCTTTTCATCAATTAACTTTTCATCAGTGACCATTGCATCTGTGACCTTTGCATATGGTACCTTTAGATTGGTGACCTTTGCATCAAGGAAATTTGCATCGGTGACCTTTGCATCAGCTTCCTTTTCATCAGTGACCTCTCTACATCGAGAAAATTTTCACTGTGAGATTAAACATGAGAGCAGTGAGATTAAAAGGGAATAGTTATTACATTGATATAAACATGATTTTCATTTAAATGATTATCCTGTAAGAGAATAATTATGATTTATATGAATGAAAAATGATTTGGGATTATCAAAAAAGGTGATTCCAATAAAATGAAAATTAACCTATTAAATTTTTAAACTGATAAAAAAAATTCATTGTAAATACAATAAAATAAAATACTATTTTCAATAATAACCAGTATTTGGAACTATTATTTTAAAAATATATATTTACAAAAAATTGTCAAAAACAATTTGTAATATAATTTTGAAAATATCATTTTAAATATTGAATTAATATTTTCATATTTAAAAAAATTCTAATTATAATTTATTTAATTACATCATATATGTAATGAGTTTGATAGAACCATTTATTTTTTATTTTAAGAGATAATTAATTTATTTATAATGAATATAACTACAAAATTTTGGATTAATAAAATATATTAAAATTATTTATTTTATCAGGACCAATGTTGTTGTATTTTATGTAAATTTAATTTAATAAATTTATTCATTTCATTGGTTAAATCACAAATTATAAAGGTATGATCTTTATCATTATTATTTGTCTCAAATTATATTTCATGAAGAAATAAATGTATGATATGAAACAATATTCACTTATATTGATCATATAGTTCCATTCTATCATTCTGTATCATGATTCTTCTTATGTACATTATTTTCAATGTTTGAATTCATGTATTATTTCATCGGTCATAATATTGAAGAGTTACCGAGGTGGTAAAGGTTTTATGTTACAATATAATCACTTATTATGATTTTTTATGTTAATGGTTATTCTTTTTTAAATAATGAGATCATGTTTTAATAAATAAAATATATTATATTCTTATCAGGTTGTGAATGTGGTTCACATGATTAATTTTTTACTTCCGCAATTTATTTATTAATTAAACATGAACACATTTTTTATTAGTGATATTGATCATGTATAAATATTTTATATCATGAACCATTTAAACCGATATAAATGATTCTTAAAATGTTTCCAAAATTTTTGTAATATAATCCTAAATTATTCCGGATTTCAATCTATCATGATCTTTAAAATTATTTTAAAAGTTTAAAAATGAAAATTTCATAAGATTTTTTAAATGGGACACTTTGAAACCGATTAAAAATGGTTAGAATGAATTTTAATGTTTAAAATTTAATACAGAAATGAATTTCCACGTTTTTATGGCAAAAAATTATTTTAAAATTCCTTTTATTATTCAAATGTAATTTTGAATGAAATTAATTTCATTAATGTATTAGATTTTAAATAATATTTTTTCAAAATAGAAAGTTTATTTTCCCCTTGAAATGTCACTTGGGATATATTGACATAATCTTCTATCTAATATGACATCCTTGGATGTCAATAAAAGTGAGAATATTTTTTCCATAAATAATCTTTTAGTGTATTTAAATGGTATTTTCATTCAACAATAATAATAAAAACATGATTATATTATACTGTAATGGGAAATGTTTTAGTTGATACAAATCATTTTCCTTTTCTGGATGGATTCAAATTTTTTCAAAGAGATTATCAAGTAACTCATCACTTTTCAATGATTTAATCGTGTTTCAAAGATATTGTTCTTTATCCTTTTTCATTTTGATATGTTAATCATGATATGAATCGAATAGTTGATATTTTTTTGAGTTTTAGGATAATATGCATGTTATAAGAAATTTCATCATTTTAAGTTTCATAGAGATTCTTAATGAACAGTTTATTCCCATTATATTTCACTATGCGCCTGATAAAGAAAACACAGTGGGGTATTCCCCATTATAGTTCACCAATGATACCACTATAGCATATATTATGGAATTTAGTCCACTATTTCTCACGATTGATCCTAATATAGATTATAAGATGGGTTGATCCCCATTATAGACAATCGGTGATCCCGAAATAGATTATATCATGTTTTGATCTATTTTATAGATCATAAAAAATTGGATGTCCTAATTTTTCTTATAATAATGGTAATACATATTATTTCACTCTATTGATTTTTGTAATTATTATTTTTTCTAGATAATTATTTTTTATATTGGTTTTATAATTTTTTCAATTTAATGGGACTTATAAGAGTATTTTTAGAATGATGTACCATGGTTCTAATGATTTTCATTATGCTTTACAAGGGGTATTAATGATTAATTTAATCATGATTTATATAATACAGATTGTTATAATTTATTTTTATAACTGTTCCATTTTTCAATGTCATGGGCTACGATTCATGTTTAATGACGCATATTTTTATGGGTGGGAACATTATTATATAATTCACATGTTATTTGATTATATCATCTCACACTTGTTCCCCTCCTATAATTATTGATGAAATTAAACTTGTTTTCCTTAAATTTATCCTTATTGGGCATTTGAGAACTCTCTTATTTTATTTTAACTTCCCCATTTAAATATCAATTATGATAAAATAATTTTTCTATAAGGTTTCTATATTGATGATGATGATTACTAATTATGAAATAATAAAATCTGGTTATAGTGTGAATGATTTCCTATTAGGGTCATTGTTATTTTTTATATAATATTTTTCCATTTTCAAAAAAATTATTAATATAAAATTTAATATGGAATGTAAGTGATCAATTATTTCCTTTTCATTTTCTAATAATTTGATGATAATCATTGGGTCATAATAAAAAATATCAATGATAGTCATATAATGTTTATGATTTGAGCAACAGATTCAAGAGTGTGGGTCCTATGATGATATATTTTTCAATCATTATGTTATGTGATTTTATGCCATGTATCTTTCAAATTTTAATGAAACAGAAAATTTCATTGTCCTATCCAAGAGTCACAAGCATGGACAAATGATATGACACATTGTGTAACCCACTAGATGAGTTTTAGTCAATTGTATTATGTCTAATTATTTTAACATATAGGTAATAAATATTTATATAATAATAATATCCTTGTTTTTTCTTTATTTCATTTATAAAAATATAAATTCCATGTAATATGATGTTTTACTATATATAAAATTACTTTCAATGTAAAATTCTAAATGTAAAATTATATATTTTTTATGAACTAGTATAATATTCAAACATTAATAGAATATAATTGAAAATAATTCCCATGTAAACCATGAATAATATGTTCAATAGTACATTCCATGTAATTAAAACTACATAATATTTGTTGAAATCCAAAGAAAAATATACAAAAAATGAGAATACTAAGTTTTATTGATGAGTTAATGTCATTTCATCAGTGTACAATTTCCTATATTACTTATTTTTCATAAAATTAAATAATTTTTTTATATATTAATTATTATAAAATATAATGAATAATAGATAGTTTTAAGGTAAATTATAAAAATTGTTCTAGACTAAATTAATTTAACCTAATTTACAAGGAAATCAATGTAATTAATAACAACATTGAAAATGTCTTTCTGATAAATGTTATCTGGATGTTGAAATGATTAGTCCATTTTTCTCTATGATATTTGGTACCATTTAATTTAATATAATTTAATTTAAATGATAGTCTATGAGTCATTCCATCCTCATTAATATGTATGTCCCTACAAGTTGATAGAATCTTTTTTATAAAACCACCTTATATAATCCATTGGATCCCTTAACCTATGTCTATTTAATACCCATTGTAAAAATAGAAATCCTATTTGAGTTATGGTAGTGTATGTTATAGAGACAATCCATAATAAATCAAGGTAAATTATAAGATTCTATGTGTAATAATAAAATATAAACGAAGCTACACTTCATTCCGATTTCCTATGGCGTAGTGGGTTAGTTTATCATATTAGAGATAAACAAACAATTAATGATTTTCATAACCATTTGAATTTTATTTTTCATCTATCGATTAGATAGTATAGTATTAATGATCTTTGATTCCATAGTATGAAATAATCCATTATATAAAAAATAAGAAAAATATTATTACAAAAAAGTAAAATATAAATACAATTTTTCGAACATGGTTTTCCTATTAAGTAAAATATACATAACAATAACAAGGAATGTGATATTATGAACACGAGGTTTTACAAATATTGATTAAGATCCATCATCTAATATATTATTTTAATATATATATATACACTAAAAAATATAGAGTTGGGAATATAGTTTAATATTTTTAACAAGACCATGTTAGTCTTATTTTAATTTTTAGGGAACTTTAGATTTTTGGGGGGTAATAGAACCTGGTTCAAATCAATGGATTATCATCCAAGAAGTATATTATTTCAATGAAATGAATGTGGTACAAAGTTATTTATTTATATATTTAGTTTTTTGGAGTTAAATAAATATTTCAGGAACAATTAAAAGTTCTTATTGGCGAGTTATAGATACCTAAAACACAGAAATTACCTTATCAGCCCCAATAATATGTAATGTTTGGGGGAAATGAGAGATTTCCACTAAAATATCAATGCAACATAATCTTATGAAAAATTTGAGATGTATTTTATGTTTATGGAAAATAATGGGAGATTTAAAAATATTTAAATTGAATAATATTTAATTTAAGTTTTAATCAGGGATAAAATATTAAATTTAACACTAATAGTTTTGAATTGGATAACCTCAAAAAATGGATCATATAATTTTTAGCATACATTTGAAGGAATAAATTTTCACTATTTAAAATTTGAGGAATGTATTATGAGATTACATGTAAAACTAAACCCTGGATAAACATTTTACTAGTTATAAACCCAATGTATTGAATCTCTGGATAAAGAGGTAAGTGAGGAAGAATCAAATCTCTACCAAATATAGTTGTAAAACCGAACACATGTCCAATGATTCTTTTTTTATTCCATGTCCACTGTGAAAGTAATGAAATATGAATATGTTATTTCATATAGAACCATATACCATCATTGAAATATTATTAGGAGAATGTGAAACAAGATACATATGATATCTCTACTGGATATTTCAAATGAAAGAAGGAAGTGTGTCCACAAATTGCATTTTATATGGTCATAATGATTTTCTCTATAATACTATTACTAATTTTATGTTTAATCATCAAGATGAGTTGTGCACAGATAAAAATATATATTCAGTAGCTAAAATATTCTCCAGTGTCATTTTGAATTATATTTTCATAAATATAGAAAATAATCAGTTAGAACTCCTTAATATTAATAAATATGTTGCTGAACATATATGGTATTTAAAATTGTATTCCTTTCAGTGATTTAGAAACCAAATAACAATGAAATTTCTCTCAATATTCCTTTAATGTAAAATAACCCCAAACAACATCATTCCATGAAAATGATGATATAGTTTTTAGAGAAGAGAGAGAATGAATTGCATTTTGGATTTTGAATGGAAGGCCACTATAATATAAACATTAACTAGAAAATGCATAATGGGGAATGATCAGTTTATTATTTATCAAAATAAATATATATATATATATATATATATGATTTTATATGTATAGTGAATGTGGTTTACACATTTTTATAAAATTATAAATACTACATAGAAGTCAGAATGAAATAAGAGTCGAGGTGGATCTACACTCTTAAAATGGGGAAATGCAATATGTTCTAAATATTGGTGGCAATAAGATTCCATTATTGAAATGAATGATTAAGGTTTTAATGAAATTTTGTTTTGTTCGTAGTGTTTCTATGAACAATATCTCTATTTGTATGTTTGGTCTGTTTACATTTATTTTCAATTTTTGAAACAAGATATTCTAATTTTATAATGATATATTTTTTATGTTGTTACATATTTTAATAACAGTCTTTATGTATTAGTTATTTATACAAAATATAATAATTCATAATAAGTAAAATTCCAAGGATTCATCTCAGACCTAGATGTTGAATATCAAATCTTTTCCTGAAAAATATAATCTTTTTTAAATCTCTATCACAAAATTTTCATAGACTCTTATCATCATCAACCAATAGAAATATTCAACAATTATTTATATGGAAGGATAACTAAAATACCATTTTTTGTTAAAGTGTAATTTCCCCACAAATTTTATGAATTATAGCCAAAATTTGTGTGGATTATTCCTAGTACATGAAAGAGGTGGGTTCTCATACTGTATGAATTTTATCAATGAATTTGGTAGGAATAATTATGTTTAGATGATGAGGCATAAGTCTAAGTCAATTGAGAATTTCATTGAATTATAGAATTATGTTGATAATCACCTTGGTTTAAAGAATCACAATCATTGATTGGATCATTTGCGTTAATATTGTAACTAATAGTTTAATTTCATTCAACCAGAGTATTCCATTTCTATTATCTCACTCTTCTTTATTCTCCATAATAAAAGGATTTAATTAAATGGGTAATTATACATTACTGGATGTGGTGACTTTGATAATGAGTCATAAAAACAATTTTTATACATTTAGTAATATTAATTTCAAATAATAACATATAGACTTAATTGAGTACCAACTAAAGAGGTAAACTATATTACCTTTGAAATATACAACTGAAAGAATCCTATTTTGGGTAGATGTGTTGTTCAAGATATCACATGAAACTAACTGACACCCAAGGTCATAGAGTGCATCATTATTTGTTACCCTATGGAAATAATGGGTACCACGTACATTATCCAACAAATATTAGTGTTAGAGTTATTATGTGATTTGTAACCATATAGAGGGTACATATCAGCCAGAAGGTTTGTGGTCGAAATAGTGACATTTAGGAATTCTATGATAAATATTTAAAGGCTTTGTTTTTATAATAGAATTCATATGTCATTACAGAATATGTAAATAAAAAAAATTGTTGCATTTGAGAACATGAGAGGTCATAGAACATGAATGATATAATTATCTATTAAAATATGTCTCATAAATGGTTTAATATTATTGAACTCTATACTATAAAATGTTTTTGGAGAAAGAATAATTTATAAAATGGAAACATTACAAGAATAATGATATGGAATCCATGTAATGTAATTTTGTGTGGATTTTGATAGATCTTCCCGCATTTGAAATGCTTATTATGTGTAAATTTCCATTTATGGGAAGTCTATACATGAATGTTCCTGTTAGTACCTATAATAAATAACTAGTGGATAAAGGGTTTGGAAAAAGCTCTTTAAAATACTAGGATGAAAACATTTCAATATTTTGAAAGTATTAATCAATATGAATCCTGATTTCCATATAACATTCCCAGGATCTAAAATTTAAAAGATTATTTTAAAAAATCATTCCTTAATTGGGGCCATAAGGGTGTTTTTTATATGAATAAATATAATGTGTATGTGACTCATTGAAATTCCAAAAGAATTTGAAAATTGTACATATTTATTTATAGATTATTGAATGAAACATGGTTATGGAACATTATTTTTGATGAAGACATAAAATAGTTATTTTTCCTTACAAATGAATGAGACATCTTACTCTAAGTGGATTACTGGGATTATGGTAATATTCTTATTTTTATATTTTGATGACAAATTACTAAATAGAAATGTGACAAAATCCTTAAAATCGTTAATAAATGGTTGATAATTTTCATCTCTATTAGTTATTTTCATAACCATCCAACATTGTATGGATCTAGATCATATGTAAAATCTCAAATAAGTTAAATCTATTATTTCAATGTATATTAATTAACCAAATTCCACATATGATCATTATAGAAAAAACCATGAGGGGATATGTTTAAATTTCATATGGTATACATTATTAAAAGAATATATTTCAACATACATAAATTGACACAGACAGAGAGAGAGATTGGGTAGGATCACGTATGATTATTTTATTAGATACATAATGTATTACACCTTATATAAGGGAAATAATGACTCATATATGTTGAAAATTGTAGGATGATATCATTCTGATCTTGGTGAAAAAACATATATTATTGTCATATATATCCAAATGTATCTAATTTAATGTAAGGATTTGTTCTATATTTAATGATGATATAAAAAGATATCCATAGGGTGTTATGCATATTTTGGATTTCAAACATATCAAAATTATCTGATGTCATAGAAACGAAATGTTATCTATCTTATATAGAGATGTTTTTAGGTAATAGAGTTCAATCAATTTAATTTCTTCAGATTATATAGTTAAGTATGATTTTATTACAGGTTTTGATAAGAAATAGAAGAGGTTTAAATTCAAAACATTATCCTAGAATAATATTTGGGTCAAAATTTGAATAAATCAATGAAATTTAAATAATAAAATACTATAATGGTGGATCATTTCACTGATCAAAGGTCACTTGAATGGGAAAAACATATACTGTAGATGTTTTATCTCTTTATGATTTTTTATCTATAATGGTATTTTTAGCGAGTAGAGTACCCATGAATGAAATTGTGTCCTAACATAGGAAAAGGTCTCTATATCATTAAAGGCATGTGTAACATGTGATAACTATTTGAATGAATGAATTTAAAAGTTGTTTAAAGAGTAAGAAGGTCTATTGCAGTCAGTTCCATTGAAACTACAAAAATATACATCTGTATTTAATATATTAATTACATTAATTATTAATATAGTTTCTAATCATATATTTATTATACTTATACATGTTATTATACATGAAAATATATAAAAGCATTCACACTTAATGGTCTTTGTAGTTTCCCATTATTATGAGATCCTCGTGGTTCCATGATAATATTCATTAATATATATTATATTGACAAATTATATCATTTAATATGACAAATACTATGTATGGTATTATGGGTGGAGGCTCATATAACATTGAGGTACCATCTCATTGTGTTTTCCATTGGTAATTTCATGAGGCATATATTATGAGAATCAGACTCGACAAGAGGAATTATGTAATTATATGTGTCTTTGGTTAATACTATTTATGGATGTTTTTGTTGATAATTAGACATTATTATTATCATAAATGAATATAGTAATTCATAAACAAATATTTTAATGGAAATCATAATGAAATTTCAATTAACTGATGTATGATATATTGGATGTGTTATGAGAGATAATAAATTATTTTATAATGAAACCAAGTACTTATCACTTAAATCCATTGATAACTGTTGATATTCCAAGTCTATTGAATGTAATAGAACTATCTAGAAAAATTGAAGCTCATATTGTATTTTTGGAATTTTCATTTATGTAAATTAAATGAAATTGAGGCTAAGATCATAGAATAATGAGACCATCATTACAACATTATATTATTTTTATGTGGGTTCGTTGGAATGATTCTCAGTTCTATCCTTGAACATTATGTATATCTTCTTATTTAAGTTGAGAAATAGTTATAGAGTTTCACACACTAACTCTTTCCCAAATCCTAGGTATATTAAATGTTGAATTGGACAAGCTTAGATAAATATTATTAGTCATTTGAGGTATAATAATTATTCATGTTTAGATTATTGCAAAATTTTTGTCAAAAATAATTTAGAAAAAATAACCGAATTAAATAATTAAAGATTATTTTTGTGGGATTTAGTGAATAAACATTCTTATATATTAAATGATTAAAACTTTTGTGATATTTATTTTCTATATAAATTATAATTATTAGTGGTTTGTTAAATTTTGATGAAGAGATGTGGGCCAAACATAATGACCTGGATGAAAATAAAATAAATGATATTTATTTTTTCTTTTATCATGCAAATTTCATGTGAATAATAATATTATTATTATTAAAACATGTTTTTTGCAAAGAATTATAAAATTTTTAATGGGAATTATATAAAATAAAGGAATCCATGAACATTCCTTAATATATATCGATTTATATGTCCTTCATATGGGAGAGTTTTCATCAGAAGAATGGGTAGAGAAACTCCTTCCAAGACCCTAGAATGACATCTATTTATTTTTTCCTCATTCCTCCTACTCTCCAAATCCATTGAGAAAAAACATTGTATTCAACTTCCTTGGAGAAAATTGTTTTTTGATCAACCCAGAATGACCTATTTACCAATATTTTTTATGATAGAACACATTAATTTAGTGATGTAGTTCATTGCATTTATATATTTTTTGATCACCTCTAGATGAAATCTACACGTCGATCATAAAACACCATGATTTTATGATGAGATCATGTCAACTATATTATAAATGAAGAATGAATTAGAAGTTCAGATAATTAAACATAGATTTATAATTTATTTATAAATTACATGTTATAATCTTTCTTTTCTAATTCTATCATTAATATAAATTAATACTTGTATTAACTCAAATTTTTTATGATGATTTCAATGTATATATTTCATTTTATTTAAATATTAGGGATGAAATCTAAATTGGATAGAGATAATAGGCACATTCACTATTCCTAGAACATATATTTCTAAGCATGTTTTATAAATAGTTTTTGATAAAAATTATTCATTAATATAACTATTTGAATTAGTCTAGAATAATTGTTATAACATTATCGTATATATACAATTAGGTACTATGTAATAAAAACTAATATTATATATACCAAAAAATAAAAACATAAAAACATATGATGTCACATGTTTGGATTTATATGTTATTTATTCATCAAAATGTAATAATACTGTTATTTTATTATTTTAATTTATATTTTATCATTGCATAAGTTATTTTTTAGTAAAAGGTTTGAAATTAAAGGTGACTTCAAAATAATTAAATTAATGATTTTTCTATTGTGATAGATAATATAATCAGAAAATCAGTAACACATCATAGATGTTATTTCCTAATTTAATAAAGTTATAAAAAATAAATTTCACATTATAGGTATCATAAATCCTCTAAATATATGTCTGGATAAATTGAAAATTTCTATATATAACTTATAATCTACATTCCAATGTTCTATGAAAGACAATGCAGTCATGGATATTTGTCACATGATAGTTGAAACTAATATTTCAAGGAAACTGAAAATTAAAAAAACATCATAAGAATTCTATTGACTCTATGGAATTAGAATAATTCAAGAAAATATTTTCCCAAAAATTATATTGCTTATATACTCCAAAATAAAAGAGAGTGGTATTTTCATGGACTTAAGGAAAGTGTTGACATGTCTGTTGGGATATCTATGGGAAATTTCACAAAGAAAATATTGTATGCTGGTTGTATTTTCCATTACAAATAATTCATGTTTTCTAAATTCATTAGTCAATTAATGAAATGATTTATTATAGAATAAGATATTAAAAATTTCGATACTGTTGATTTAGTTTATTGATACATTTTTAATATTGAAAATAAGATCATTGAATATCCCTTGTCTTATGGGACTAGAGTAAATAAGTAAATAATTGAGTTTACCCTATGGGTTAAATCAATAAACATCCTGGAGTTTAGCATATTAAACTTCCCAGATGTATGAAATGTGGGAAGATGCATTAATGTTTTTTAAATTAATGTAGTGATAAATCAAATTTGGAAAATAATTAAATCACACTCAATATTATCGAAGGTAGAAAACTAATATAATAAGTATTTTGGTTTAAAATATTAATTCGATAAAACCTCACATAGTGCATAATTTCATAATATTAATTGACCAAAACCTATGAACATAATTTCAATAATCCATGGGT
Source organism: Viscum album (assembly GCA_963277665.1). Classification (NCBI taxonomy): domain Eukaryota; kingdom Viridiplantae; phylum Streptophyta; class Magnoliopsida; order Santalales; family Viscaceae; genus Viscum; species Viscum album. The sequence goes on along the minus strand of OY728123.1, from coordinate 467,846,093 downwards.
CATGGATGATATTAAATTCCAGAAACCAAAATGAAATGGAATATAAGAGATATTTTATGATCAATATCATTGATTTGGATTGTGAGAAGGATGTGTTGATTGATCTAATGGCATTCAGTCAATAATAAATTATATTATATTTGATGTTATTTAACCACATTTATTCATTGGTGTTTGATTTGTATAAATATTCAATACCCATCCTGAGTCATATGGGTTGAGATAGAGATAAAGACACCAAATATTGAAAACAGAAAATCTAATATATATTACACTTCTCTAATTAATGTTTATAGTATGATTCCGAAAACCTATTTATTATCCCATTAAAATATATTTATTTTATATTGTGAATAAATTAGTTAACACTATATAGAGATAATATCAACCATCTAACGAAATAATCCACATTATATATATATATATATAAATCATTATACTCTATAAAAAAATCATAGAATTATTTAAAATTATTTTTATCTCTTTCTAAAAAATGGATATTATTTTATAATGAGGAACTATATCCTTCTCAAATGATCAATTAAATTTAAAGGACTATCTTTATAGACATTCATATTATATATTAATAAATTATTTTTTCCTGAAAAAGTTTCATAGTCTTCCTCCAAATAGATATATATATTTTTTATAACTTTTGTAGGTGATTTATCCATCCAGTAGTCCTTAGTCTGATGATGAATTAACATCCATTACATGCCATATTTGATATCAGGTAATATAACCCCACTAAATCATACTTATAATTCTGATAAATTTCATAAATTAAACATTATATGTCAAAAACACATTCACATATATAGGAAATAAGTTTTCAGTTTCTTTAGAGATTAGAAACATAAATATTTTATTTCACAAAATATCACCAAAAATTTCTTTGATCGACATCCTTTCATACATAATCATGAAAAAAATTATTTGAAAAATAATAACAAAAAAATGGGGATATAGAGAACTCATTAATAGAATATATAAAAATTAGTTATATAATATTTTTATCATAATAAATAATGAAAACAAAATAATGAAATTAAATAAAGATGAAAAGAAAATTAAATAATTATTTTTTTCTATATGTCATTTGTGATGTCTGTATATGAGTTCCATATGCTGGTTCCCTGAGCCAGTTGATCACAAGACTTCTGGTGTGCCTCCATGTAAGCCAGAGGCCACTAACTAATAGTGAGGGTCTAATATTTATCATCAAACACTAAAACCTCTTTAGTAAAACATCTCAATAGCTGAAATAGATTACTAATATCAATATGATAATAAAACATAACAAAAATTACACAACAACCAATATATTGAAATATCACTTGTTAAACCATACAAGGAAAATTATATCCAAACCCAAGATATAGATATGTCATGAAATATATGTGTGGTGAGTCAATTGAAAAAGAAAAATAAAGTTGCACTAAAATATTCCATGAGGGTCCCATCATCATTTATGGTTCCATCATCCATGATATATCCTGAATAATCCATTTAATATAAGGTAATTTTACTAATATTATACATAATGGATGTATTATTTATCTGAACTGCGTTCCAATGTTGTATTACCTCTTACTCATAAAATATAGTGCATTGTTTCCTAATAAAATACACATTTTTACCTAACTGTGAGATAACCATACATTTACAATTGGGATACTAAAATTATTCAATATAAATCAAAATATCCCCAGTAATTCAATCAAACAAATAACCAAACTTTTGTAAATGTGTACCTAAAAAATGAACAATACATATCCAGAAAGGTTAAGAACCTAAAATATCACAACCTTTTAATAGATATTACTCTAATTCTACTTCCAAGAATCATTATGATTCCAATGTTAAAACATTCAGACCATTGATTATTCATATCTTTTCTATCACCAGTTTTTAATTTAGTATCATCTATTTTTCAGGAATACAAGTAATATAAGAATATTCATTCCCTAAAACACTCACTCACTGTAATATATAACATGAATCTAATATTCCTCAAAGTATACATCAGAAACATGTTCAAAATCATAAACATCGATCAGATGAGAAGGGATGGAGTGCCAATTGATGCTACGAAACAAGTTAAATTTCATGTAATGCAATATACCACTATGGCTGAGATAATCAGGGTAACGCCCTGACCCCAGTTACCCAAAGTCGGTGAATTATTACGTATCATTGTCATGATCACAAATGATCAAGTCTTGAAAGGCCTATTAGTTTAGTATCCTTATAATTACTAGATACATTCATAAGGTGTTCATTACATCATTAAATGGAAAACTACAACAACATTGTCTCCATAGACAACACTACGATCCCACAAACTATCCCTAGAGGTTAGTCATCATATACACCTTTGCATATTGGGAAAATAAAACATAGAATGTGGTGAGATCAGATGCTTAGTAAGGATATCATTATAGTGGAAACTTTCATAAGTAATAATAATCATTTAATTTTGTGTCTAAGACAAGAGAAAACGCCTTTTAAACTTGAACTTCAGTGTAATGTGGCAAAGATAAAATCAAATAATGAAATTTACATATTCACATGGATATTCTACTAGTCGAATAATCACATGCAATATCAATAACCACTTCCATAATGACGAAATGCTTAATGCGAGAATATCATAACCACATAGTCAAGTCCCTGTTCCAAGACTACACATATGATTTGGTCAAGGCCTTGTGCCAAGACACCGGTTTATCTCATGAGACCTACCGATGCATCATGGAGCTATTGTGGGCTCCACCTATCACTTACTAAGTTCAATGCATTCCTCATATGAAAATTTTGAAACATAACATAAACATTCGTATTAAAACTAGCATAGGAAATGCCAATACTTTATCCACACACCATGAATGGTATAAAAATAGAACATCCATAGTCAAAAATAACTAATTTGATATAATATAGAAGATCTTATTGTATTATGTTAACCTCAATCGAGAATAATGAATGATATTGACATAGATGAAAATAATCATCAAAACTATTAGAGAGAAGTACCCCCCCTTATATTGAAATCATTTAAAAGTCACACTATTTGTCAGGAAGCCATTTAAAAATAGATTTTTGAATCAAAGTGTCCCATACCACTTAGAAACTTTTAAAAGGAATTTTAATTTTGAAACATTAATTTCCATGTAAATAATTCCTTAAAAACCTTTTTAAAACATTGACATTAATGAGAAAGATTTAGAATAATAAATATTTAAATCATTTAAAGTAATATTTTAGATAGAGTTCCTAACCAAAAGAGAGACACTTGAATACAAATAATTGTGGTAACAAAAACATTTTAATATCATGAGAATAATGTTATTGAAGATATACTATGTCAATGAACATTATATACACCATATAAAAGTGATTTGGTGTATAACAACAAAGAAGTCTCAATGGAATGTAAATTGAGATGAAATATCTTCTAAATAATGTATCATAAGAATAAGGACAAATCAATGAAAAAAGTATGTGTGATAAAAATAAAAACACTTAATATGATTGGATATTTAGTGTAAATCAATCATATGACATTCACACATATTCTTATAAAAACAACACCAATGAAATGGATATTTAACTCAACAAATAGAGATTGAGTTAAAATTACTCTTATCAAGTTCATATCGATTACGTGAAAATTTATCAATGGAGTGATTATGTGTATCAAAAGTATATCCACAGAAAGGGGAGTTTAAATTATGACATAAGAAAATGAATAGTGATTCCACACAAAATCTTGGAGTAAAATAATCATTGAAGTATGCGTAAAGTCGAACGAGTGGAAATTGAAATTTCAAGTTCCCTTATCGATTAGGTAACTTATGAAACATAAATCCCATGAATGATGGATCATAAAATGATGATGTAAATATCCATAAATTATATTATATTACACAATGAATACAATCATGGGTAGTACAGACACTGCATACAATAAATAAGTGGTGAACAATGGAAATCTCAGAAAATTAAAAGTGAGATAAGAAACCCCTTACATTGTACTTTTTCCTTAGTTGAGGGTAGGTTAATCTACTGTATAATGTTGAAATAATTGTTATTTAATTATAAAAGAAATATATATATTAATATGATATCATATATGATCTTTTATCATTGATTTCTTAAAAATATCTCAGTATTATGATCGTTTCGGGTGTTAACAGATTCATTTTCCTTTATATTATTTTTTATGTGAGCCATATTTGTTATGGATGGGATTTATATTAGTCATATCCATAATGATATAATGTATCTAAAAAATATTTTTAATCATCAAATGGAATTTATACTTTAATGGATATGATGGGGAATGTATCTCATTGTCTTCCTGGAGACAGTAATCTGTACGTACGCACGAGAGACAATATCACTCTTTTGATATTAAAATAATATATAATTGGGTGTTATATCATATATAAAAAATATTTATCATGTTATATTTATTATTTAAATGAATTACACTTCATTATTATACACATCCAAATAATAATATAATGAATAACAATTACACCATGACACAGAGACGGTAGGTCGTACGTACGCACGTATGTTGACATGTCATTCAATGGATGAATAGAATACCGAATATGGTTGTAACATATTTATAATAACATCAAATTATATAAAAGATACTGGAGTTATTATTTTAGAATGGAAATAACAAATAAGAAAGATGTGGAAGAGGAAAGAAACTTGAAAGAGGATGGTGAAATCATTACCTATTCTTCAGGTTCTTCCTTTTGATTTGATCAAAAGGGCTCCTTAAGTAGGCTTTCTGACCAAAGAAGGGCCTTTAATATGCAGTTAAGGAAGTTTAGAGGATATTTTTTCTAGGTTTGGATGATCAAAAAGTCCTTTATGGTTTGAATTAGTGAGTAGGTGGAGTGCCCTTTTATAAGAGGGGTGAGGGGCAGCTTAGAAAAAGCTAGAAATATTATTTTATAATAAATTCGTATTCAGTTTATAATGCCTAAAAACTGGTTTATTTCTAGGATAATGTGGGTATGGGCTGAAAACAACTCAACCAATAGGTTTTAGATAGTTTTGTGTCACTATATTAACTTTATCTTTTTAATTTAACTCTTAGTTAAATAGTTTGACATTTACCATGTCTCTATGTAATTTTTTTATTATATAGTTAATAAACATACCATATACTGCCAATAGACCCCCAATTGGTCCATTAATGATAAAATTATTATTAAATTAGTACTCTGGCCAATCCTTAGATTTTTAGAAAGAGAATATCAGTTAATAATATAATATTTGTTTAAAAAATCATTTATGTCAATTTTGACACTATATAATATTTGATTTTTGTTAAAGTCATAAAAACTCTATTAATTAAAAAAATTCATTTAGGAAATCAAAAAATGTCATATTAACCAATCAAATTCGTTTTTGTCATCAAAAAATTAAATTATATATATTTTAACATTAAGAATAGAAATAATTTGATTATTTCATTAATAAGGAAAATACTGCATCATTAAAGTGTCATAAATAACATTAATTATTAAATTTATAAAAATTATAAATAAAATACCATTATATTTGAAATTGTTTTATCTTTATAATGAATATTTATAGTAGAATATATAACATATATAACCCTATGTAAAAATTGTTTTTCTAAAAGATATATTCTTGTGTCATTTTCTGTATTTACTTTCACTTAATTAATATAAAGTGTCATTATCACTTACAAGTGGCTCCATGGGGTCCCAAAATTGACCCAATGATTCCCATGGACTTAAATGTATCAAAAAATAGGGTAGGATACGTTTTAGGGTAATTTAATATTATTATAATATTATTTTTTGTCCTTATTTACCGGATTTACCCTTTAACCATGGTAAATTAAATATTTACTAAAGTAATTATTCAAAATGTATAAAAATAAAAGTTACCTATTTACACAATGTTGACCTATAGATTTTAAATATGGAATCCATTTTTCAAAATTCAAAACATAGAAGTGGATGAAATTAATTTAAAATTAATTTCCTTTGTCAAAAAAAAGCGTGTTTTTGTCAAATAAAAACTATTAAAAGATTGACACTTTCTTGAGTCCAGTTTAAATGTGAAATTATGTCCATTGACCAAAATTGGATTAAATGGTAAAAATATAATCTATGTGTACTTTTAAATCACTCAAATTCATAATTTATCCGTATTAATTATTTCGATTAAAAAATTATGTTTTTATTAAAATTAATTAATTTTCACTATTCCTCAAAATAAGAAAGTTATCAGAAAAGTACCAAAAATTCACCCTATGCTAATTTAGATATTACAAATTAAAAAATGAAGTCCATTTTGAAATATAAAACTTCTAAAATTTCAAAATGTGGGTATTACTATTTATAACGGCTAGTTTGATTGGTTATGGTGTGTTAGAACTCGATGTTGCGTACAACACACGCTACTGTATTATTCCAAGAGAAGTGTACCGTGGAAGTTTGGGGTGTTAAATTATCAGATCCTTAAATAAATTTCATCCTCTCAATTTTATTAAAATTGGTATTGGGAATATAATATAATTTCTCACATCACAAAAAAAGTCAATAAAACTATCACTTTAAAAGAAAGAAAGAGAAGTACAAAGGTCAACCGATGTAACCTATACAAGGATTACATGTAGAAAAAAAAGATATGGATGATAAACTAAGTGTCAAGTTCTTATGGGGAGGGATAGAAAACATGATTAGGAGAAAGTTATCAATAAGAAAACCACAAACTTGTGATGGGACAAATGGTCATTAGACCCCCAGTAGGGAAAGTAAACAGACAACATTTTTTTTTGTTTTAAGTTACATTACATAAATATGTGGAATTCATTTATGAGAATGAACAAGAACCTAAATTGATATAATTACCTTTTAAGTATATTTTTATTCTTATAAAAGTTTCTACCACAAACTCATTTTTTTAAACAATGAGTATTCAAGAAGACATGGTCACACTGGAAGAGCTAGAATAAACTTCTATAGAATCACATGATAGACGAAGGATAAACTATATATTTACCTTGTCCTTAGAGATTAATAAAAACCAAAACGGTAAGTATAATATCTGATAATCCCCAAAAAGGATATTCTATTAGAGAAAAAAACTGTAATCATAATTTCTATAACTAAACCAACAATACCACATAGTTAAATAAATACCATTCAATAATCAATTGTCTTTAAAAATCCTTAAATATTATCCAAACTAATATTTAAGCCCACATCTTAGAAGAATTTGGTTATTTAGTCTTTCACATTAAATTGTATCTCCAAATGACATCAAATACTCTTAAATTCACATACTTAAAAGTAATTAACCTAATCACATATTCTCTATTATTGGTTAATCATTTCCATAAATAAACCAAATCACTATAAATAAATAATAAAAACATCGATAAAAATACACCATTACTCCTCATATTAAATCCCATAGTATTCTATTTTCCTCGGGCATATAGTGTTCCCATCAAAGCGAACATCTTCCAAAATAACATTTATCACTTAATCACTGAATCATTTTCCTATACTAAGGGTATTGATTTGATAAGACATAAGATCCAAAATCAACTTATTATTGATAAATAAAATCATCTAACTATAAATAATTAGTAACACTTATTAGGGACTTCACGTAGTCCAGTGGTAGGCGATAAATCCCAACCTCGCATTGGTTGTGGGTTTGATTCCCACAGCTTTGTCTGACGTGATGGGTTGTCACACAGTCTGCGTGTTTTCCTTTTTCAAAACCTATATTTAATAGCATTACCAAAATGATATAAATTCCTCAAAATAATGGTAACATAATTTAACCACAAATTTTATCTCATACCTTTCATATAATAACTTTTAATTTCCTCAAACCCAATGATCATGTAAAATCAAATGGTTATTTATAACTATATCAACAAGAAAAAAGATAAGTCTTCCTCAAATATCATTTTCACATGAAAAAATGTAGGGTTACAAATACAAGAGAAAATTATTCCAAATTAATCCCATCAACAAGTAGTGCTATTACATTTAGAATTTTCTCCTTCCATTTATTTCCACATAGATTCTTCTTTGACCATGAAAATATCATATAGAATAGGGAATTCACTCGGGTAATGGCCAGCTCCACTACATTTACAGAAAATGACTGTAAATGGATTCCTGGGACCATTTTTATTTTCTTTCATAGTACTCTTCTTTTTTTACTTAGTAATTCTTCACTTTATGTCCTTATTTACCACACCTAAAGCATTTCTTTGTTCCATTGAGACACTTTCCTGGGTGTCTCCTTCCACATTTTATGCATGATGGAAATTAAGGTTTCATTTCTCCATGGTCTCCACTGCTGGAGCTCTTATCATTCATCACCTTTCTCTTCTTTATTGAGTATGGGAGTTGGGTAATATATATATATTTGATCATATTTTTGGAAAATTGATTTGGCATGAACATGATATATTTTACACCTATCAACATTCCATTTTGTTGCTCATTTCCACCATCGTTCCTACCTTGTACATCATTATCAATGTTACTATGACTTCCTTCGAATCTAGCCGTTTATTAAAACCTCAAATCATTGTGTGAGTAACAGTAGTCATAAAATCATTTAGAGAAAATAATGACACCATATTCTCAATTTCAAACACCTTAGGATTAACCAAGGTCATTTATTCTCATATTATATTAAAATACGCAAATCACTTTGTAAAGAAAATGTAAATTATCCTAAACATATCCCCCGGGAGTGTCGTAACCAAGAGTGAAGCAGGGCCCGGTGTCATGCACCAGTTCCTATTCAAGTCTAGCTCAAAGCGGTGTTTTCGTGTTTTACCCATAGGTACATCTGTGCCAGAGCCGCCTCTACTTGCTCATATCCAGAGATAGATGTACTACTTGGAAAACTCACAAAATCTCTACAATACTAATATTCTAGGAAGTTATTCTATACTAATCCACATAGTCCATCTTAGGTCTATGTTCTCTAATCATAATTTATCAAAATCTAGTTTCCATGGTTTGTAATAAACTTTCTCTGATACCAACTACAATGCCCTGACCCGAGTTACCCAAAGTCGGTGCATTATTACATATCATTGGCATGATCACAAATGATCATGTTTCAAAATACCTATTCTTTTAGTATCCTTAGAAGTACTAGATACAATCATAAGGTTTACATTACATCATAAAATAGAAAACTACAACAACATTGTCTCCATAGACAACACTGAGATCCCATAGACTATCCATGGAGGTCAGTTATAATATACTTCTTTGCATCCTTGGAAAATAAAATATAGAATGGGGTGAGATCAGATACTCAGTAAGGATAAAATTATAGAGGAAACTTTCATAAATAAGCATAAACATTTAAGGCAGTGTATAAGACTAGAACAAAATCCTTTTAAACTTGAACTTAAGCATAATATGGAAGGATAAAATAAAATAATTCAATTTACTTATTCACATGAATATTCTACAAGTCGAATAATCACATGAAATATCAATAACCACTTTCATAATGATGGAATGCATAATGCCAGACTACCATAACCACGTAGTCAAGGCCTTGTGCCAAGACTACAAATAAGATTTTGACAAGGCCTTGTTCCAAGATACTAGTTTGTCTCATGGGACCTACCGATACATCGAGGAGATATAGCGGGCTCCACCAGTCACTTACTAAGTCGAATGCATTCCTCATATGAAAAGTTTGAATAATAATATAAACATTCGTATTAAAACTATCATACAAAATCTCAATACTTTATCCACAAATCATGAATGGTATTAAAACAGCACATCCAAAGTCAAACATAACTCATTTGATACAATATGGAAGCTTTTATTGTATCATATTAATCTCAATCGAGAATAATGAAGCATATTGACATAGTTGAATATAATCATCAAAACTATTAGAGAGAAATATCTAGCATTATCCTGAAATCATTTAAAAGTCACACTATTTGTCAAGAATCCATTTAAAAATAAATTTTGGAATCAAAGTGTCCCATACCACATTAATCCTTTTAAAAGGAATTTTATTTTTAAAACATTAATGTCCATTTAAATAAATCCTTAAAACCGTTTTTAAAACATGGACATTAATGTGAATGATTTAGAATAATAAATATTTAAAGTATTTAAAATAATATTTTAGTCAGATTTCCTAACCAAAAGAGAGACACTTGAATACATTTAATTGAGTAAATAAAAAATTTTAATACCATGAGAATAAAGGTATTCATGATATACTATGTCAAAGTACATTATATACACTATATAAAAGTGATTTGGTGTATAATAACAATTAAGTCTCAATGGAATGTCAATTGAGATGGAATATTTTATAAACACTATATCCTTAGGATAAGAATAAATCAACGACATAATTATGTGTGACAAATATAAATACATTCAATATGATTGAATATTTAGTGTAAATCAATTAGATGACATTCACACATATTCTTGTAAAAATAACACCAATGAATTGGATATTTAACTCAACAAAAGGAGATTGAGTTAAAATTACTCTTATCAAGTTCATATTAATGACTTGAGAATTTATCAATGGAGTGATTATGTTTATAAAAAGTATATCCATATAAAGGGGAGTGGAAATAACGACATAAGCAAATGAATAGTGATTCCACACATAATCTTGGAGGAAAATAATCAATAAATTATGTGTAATGCCAAATGAATTGAAATTGAAATTTCAAATTCCCTTATATATTTTGTAACATATGAAACATACATCCCATGAAAGATGTATCATACAATTACGATTTAAATATCTATAAAATAATGTATTTTACACAATGAATACAATCATGGGTAGTACACACACCACATGAAATAAATAAGTGGTGAACAATGGAAATATCACGGAATTAAAAGTGAGATAAGAAAACCCTTACATTGTACTTGTTCCTTGGTAGATGGTAGGTTAACCTCCTGTATAATGTTTAAATAATGGTTATTGAATTAAACTATAATTATATACATTAATATGATATCACATATAATCTTTTATCATTGATTTATTAATAATATCTTAGTATTATCGTCAATTCAGGTGTTAACAGATTCATTTTCTTTTATATTCTTTGTTATGTGTGCCATATTTGTTATGGATGGGATGTATATTATTCATATCCAGAATGATATAATGTCTCTAAAAATTATTTTCAATCATCAAATGAAATTTAGTCTTGAATGGATACGATGGGGAATCAATCTCATCGCATTCATGGAGACTGTAATCCGTACGTACGCATGAGCAACAATATCACTATTTTGAAATTAAAATAATATATAATTGGATGGTATATCATATATAAAAATCATTATCATGTTATATTTATTTTTTACATGAATTACAAATCATTATTATACCCATCCAAATAATGATATATAAAATAACAATTACACAATGACGTGAAGACGGTTGGCCGTACGTACACACGTATGGTGACATGTCATTCAAAGGATGGATAGAATACTGAATATGGTTGTACCATATTTATAATAACATCATTGTATATATAATATAATGGATTTATTATTTTATAATGGAAATAACAAATAAAGAAGAAGTTGAAGAAGAAAGGAACTTGAAAGAGGGTGGTGAAATCATTACCTCCTCTTTTGGTTTATTCTTTTGATTTGATCAAAAGGGCTCCTTAAGATGGATTTTAAACCAAAGTAGGGACTCTAGGATGTGTTTAGGGAATTGAATTGGATATTTTTGAAGGTTTTGTCCTAGCCAAAAGGCTTTGAAGGTGTTAATTAGTGAGTAGGGGGAGTTCCCTTTTATAAGAGGGGTGAGGGGCACCTTTTGAAAAGCTAGAAATATTATTTTATAAAAAATTCATATTTGTTTTCTAATGTCTCAAAACTGATTTATTTCAAGGATAAGGTGGGTTTGGGCGAACAAAACTCAACCAATAGGTTTTAGTCAGGTTTGGGTCACTATATTACCTTTATCATTTTGATTTAACTCTTAGTTAAATTGTTTGACATTTACCATGTCCCTTTGTTTTTTATATTATATAGTTAATAAACATACTATATACTTCCATGTAACCCCCAAGTGGTCAATTAATGATAAACCTATCATTATAATATTCATTTGGCTGAACCATAGATTTTTAAGAATAGAATATTAATTAATAATATAATATTTGTTTTAAAAACTCATTTATGTCAATTTTGACACTATTTAATAATTGATATTTGTTAAAGTCATAAATTAATTATTAATTCAGAAATAATTCATTTAATCAATCCTATAATGTCATAGTAACCAATAAAATTCGTGGGTGTCATAAAAACTTTCAAATTATATTTATTTTAACATTTATAATACCAATTATTTGATTCATTCATTAATAAGGAAAATACTTCATCATTATCGTGTCATAAATAAATTTAATTATTCAATGTCTAAAAATTATAAATAATATACCATTATATAGGAAATTTTTTTATATTTATAATTAGTATTTATAGTCGAAAATATAACATATATAACCCTATGTAAAAATTGTTTTTATAAAAGATATATATTTTTGTCATTTTTTGTATTTACTTTAACTTAATTAATATAATGTGTCATTATCACTTACAAGTGGCTCCATGAGGTCCCAAAATCGACCCAAAGATTCCCTTTGTTGGAAATTTATCAACCAATAAGGTTAGTAAACGTTTTATGGTAATTTAATATTATTATAATATTATTTTTTACCCTTAGTTACCGGATTTACCCTTTAACCATGGTAAATAAATTATTTACCGAAGTAATTATTCAAAATGTCTGAAAATAAAAGTTACCTATATACAAAATATTGACCTCCTGACTTTAAATATGGAATCTTGTTTTCTAAATTCAAAACATATAAGTGGCAGAAATTAATTTAAAATTAATTCTCTTTGTCAAAACAAAAAGTGTGTTTTTAAGAAATAATAACTATCAAAATATTGACACTTTCTTATGTCCAGTTTAAATGTGAAATTATTTCCAATGAACAACATTCAATTAAATGGTAAAAATATAATCAAATTATACTTTAAAATCACTCAAATTCAAAATTTATCACTATTAATTATTTCGATTTAAAAAGTTGTTTTTAATTAAAATTTAGTAATTTTCACTATTCATCAAAATATGAAAGTTATTAGAAAAGTACCAAAAATTCACACTCAGATAATTTCGATATTCAAAATCAAAAAATGAAGTCCATTTTGAATGATAAAATTTATAAAATTTCAAAAAGTGGGTATTACTATTCATAACGGCTAGTTTGATTGGTTGTGGTGTGTATGAACTCGAAGTTGTGTACAACACACACTACTGTATTATTCAAAGAGAAGTGTACCATGGATGATTGGGGTGTTAAAATCTGTGTGAATAATTCTATCCCCAATCTCACAAGACCAAAAATAAATGGGATCTAACATGCCCTATCTCTAAATCCAATGGTGACCCTGCCATTTTGAAACCCAAAGAAACACATGATAATCCATAGTAAACACAAGGTATCGATGATTTTGATCATCATATGACTTATTCCCACTCTAATCCATCAGAATTTGACTCAGAATCTACATAACATTCTCATATGTATCACACATGAATCATGGTCCCAAAAATAACATTTCACTTTTATCCATTCATCATTGAAGTAATTTTCATGGTCTACAATAATGTTCTTCATATATTGTCATCTAAAGAGTCACACGATATCTATTTGTATTGTATAACTAAATATTTGTTAGGTTTTTCTCCAAATAAACACTAAAATAAATAACCCATAGCTATAAAATATCTTAAAACACATGTATACTATGTTCTGGAATCCCATTTGTCTTCTAGTAGAAGACCATGCATAGAAATACATGCATACCAACATACTTCTCTAGTCATTTCTAGACACACAATGTGAAACTTGAATTATATTCTAGAACTATTATATGTGTCCCCCCATTATCAATGAATGAATTATGAATTTACAAGTCCCCCATTTATCCCTTGAGAACATATTTTTTTATTAAAAAGAAATAGCATATTTTCACCAATTTTTCAAAAATCACCCAAATTTTATCAATCATATGAACGATTATTAGATGTTATATCACAATGTCTATGGTAAAATCATCCTAGTACAATCCTGGTCTGGAAAATGGTTATATAAAGTCACCAATTCATTGAGTTTTTACCTTTACCAGATGCTAGGTGTAGGATCATTTCATGGAACCTTCAATATTATTTTTCATTCCAAAAAACCAATATGGTTGATGTAGGTCATTATACATATTGGTCAAACCCAAATGCACTTCCCACTTTGATAAATTATAATCACACACATGCTCTCTCATATACTCATAGAAACAACATCATAGATCCTAAAATAGATGAATCATCCTTACTTGTAAAATTATCATAAGGTGACTCCCATCCTTTAGGGATTTCTCTTAAGGTAAAACCAACACTATCCTCATACTGCTTCTCCGTAATCAGGAAAAGAATAGTGGACTCAACTAATTGTGATATGAGTTTCATCTTCTCTTGGAATACTATAACCACAATATTAATCATATCAATCATGGTCAGCATGTTTCACTCAAATCTAGAAACATGAACTACCTATCCCTACATCTTCCTACTCAAATTGTCCGAAGCTCTTTATTTATTTCTTTTGTTTATATGTGATCTCAAAATTAAAGCCTAAAAATTGTAGAAAAATTAAAAATTTCAAATATTCATATATTTATGCTAAAATATGTAATTTATCATTTTATGAGTGGTATACATAAACAATTCTCCCACAATAGATGATGTTTCCAACATGTCATGGAATAAACCAATACAGCCAACTCAAAGTCATTCATAGGGTAATCTAATTCATGTGGACTCAGCTTCCATGAACCATACTCGACATCCTGACCCCCCTTCATCAACACTACTCCTTGTCTGATCCTGGATACAAAAAACATAGTATAATCATTCACTATATTGGGTATGATCCCGATCAGTTTAGTAGTCATAAGATTTATCAACTCATGGAATGAAATATCACATGATCCAGACCATTCATAAATGATTTCCTACATATTCAGGACTAAATTTGGTTCATCCATGTTTGAATCTTCATTAATTTACATTTAAAAATAACAATCCATTCCTAAGAAGTTCCAAATATCAAAAACATTCATTATATTTTCCCATGAATCTAATACCTTTACGTTCTCTATGTCCACTAGAATGCCATCCGCTGAGATGATGAGACTGATGAAATGAACATGGTCAATATATAATTGAATCAAAGATTTATTTTCATATATCTGATGATACCTCTATGTAATTATGATGATGTCATGATGTTTTTCATTATCTTCATGAGTCTTAGAGTACACCAATATGTAATACATAGAGACAAACATGAAATTGTATGTGTAAGGGTGGATGATTTGGTTCATCAAGGCCATAAATATGCATAATTCATTATTCAATCTAAACAACATCATGGGGAACTTATAAAGCCTATAAATACTTCTTCTTGAATTGCCTAGCATATATTAGAGGGCTGAAAATTAAAATGATGATACCCTAATCTCATTTCATCCTTGGAGAACACGCATGCTCCCATCAACTAGAAAATATATCATTGATGGGTGGAAGAGGATACCAATTATTCACTGTTATCTAGTTCATTATATTCTCATTAACACATATATACATTGTACAGTGAGCCATACTAGGAAATAATACTTTAGAAATTGAAGGTGACCTACATGGATAGATAATTTCCTTATCAATAAACACTTCCAATTGAATCTTGAGCTCTTGATGTTATTTTGATGGCATTATATATGGTGGAATAAAATCTGGATATTCTCCATGAATGATATTAATAGTAAACTTAACATCCCTCTTATATGGATGCCTAGATATGTCCTTTGAAAAAATAACATGGACCTTTATAATATGGTGAGAAAGACATTATTCTTCTAACTTCCATCATCCAGAAATAGAAAACCAACTTGAGTAGTGAGCTCCCCCAATGGCTGAGGTAATTTTCCTGAAAGACCATCCTATATATCCAACACACCATGATGAGCATAATTTTCTCCCCCGCGATATATACACATCACAATCCAATCATAAAAATCTATGTGGGATCTATACAATACCAACCATTCCATCCCCAATATCAAATGAAATTCTCACATGTCAAACATATATAGATCAAAAAAATGATACTACCAAACCATGAGATATCACCCCTTGTATAAACTGATTTCCCTTGAATTCACTTCTAATAATTATTCTATAATAAGAAACCCACTTAGAAACTCCACTACTAATCTCATAACATTTTACATTTGGGAATATATAAAATAATGAGAGGAACTTTTTTCAAATAAGGAACTTGGAGGAGTCAAAGAAACAAAAATAATAACCTTGAGTATCGACATCCTTTCCTTAAATTCAGTGAGTGTAGTATAAATTGCAAACACCATTCTTAGTTGTCCTACCTATTTTCATTATATGTCCCTTGACTTGCACCATAATGATGATATAAATTATTATCCCTTGAAGTATGACATCAACTTTCTAAACCTCAAAATCTAGTATAACTCCAAATACCAAACATATATGAGGTCGAAGACCCATTCCTTCTATTTTGAATCTACATGTCTCCACTATCACAACCCATAGCTCCAAGGTTGATACAATACCTCAACATGTGACCCATTCTAATGCAACTTCACCACTCCACCAGTGGTAATAGACACTTGTAACTAATTGGTCCCGAAGTACCACATGGGTATATATATATACTATCACTACACTGAGTATCAAATTCCTCTCACTATACACTATTGTTTACACCTCTCTAGTTGAAATTTTCAATGAGATGATTTATATTCTCAGAAGGAATAACTCATGGACATCAAGAAGAAGCCTCCTACATTCCCCTAGATTCCCCCTTTATATTCCCCTCATAAATGAAGGCCTTATTCTCTATGTCATTGAACTTATTAGGATAAATGATATTGACCAAGTACATATTATAATAGTAAGTACAATCTTTAAAACGCCAAGCTTTGTTATCCTAATCCCCTTCCAATGTTGGAAAAATGAAAAATAAATCATTAAATTTACTAGTATAGTCTATTATAGACATACATAATTGAGTAGTCATCATAAATCTACATTCCTCTCCTACCTGAGCATATCAATGTAAATTTCCTTGAAGAACTGCTTATTAAATTCCTTCCTTGTGATATTATGTTGTTTTCCTTCTCATGTCTGGATGTCCGACCATCACTTCACTTGACTGTTTAGAATATAATCATCCAGCACGTCTCTATTCACTGAATGAGTATCTATATTGTCAAGGATCATCAAGATAGACTCAATCTAGAACATATCTACATAAATCCCACAATGTTTGGTCAATGGAATTGGGTTCTGCAACATTAAATCCTTTTTAATATTGAGAATTATCTGGAAAACCCACCCTAGGTATCCCTATAAGAACCAATATAAAAGAATCAAAGATAATATAAAAATGATCTCCCATATCATCACTCAAAACTATGGGATCCTCTGGTTCCACATCTTGAGGAGAATTTCCTTCTATGTAATCATTTTCTCCCATAAAATACACAATCATGGAGTCGTATCCCTTCATTTTCAAGAACACTACATAGGAAAATATAACATGTAATTATCACATTAATGTATGATATATTCAAATTAAACTACAATAATTCAATCTATACCCCACCATATGGTCATAACCATGGATATATCACTACCCTCAAACATCCTGCAATGACCCGTAATTTTGAATAAATCTTATTTCCTAATTTTATGTGTCACATTATTTTTATACTCATCAAAACTGTTTCATTTGATAACATGAGTATAATTAAAATGCGACCGTTGGGTTTTGACGGTTATATGACCATTGGTCAATATGACCACTGGAAACTAAACGTTTCGATTATTGTCTCTAAATACAAGTGATCTTGGTTAATTAATATAGAAAGAAGATTTGATGGCCTCATCCAGTTGTCTCGGGCCAATCGAAGCCCATCTAACAGAACTTGGGATGGAGGTAGCACCACTGGGCTTTGCTCTGGACTAAACCCAAGCCAAACTTCATCGTGTGAAGCTAGAACGGAATCGCCTTCACGAGAAGATCAAACTGATAGAAATTACTACTCGTGCAATGTTGGCTGAGACGCCCTCAGATTCTCTCACCTTAGCACACCTTCCACTTAGGTCCTATGCTGGGGTTATAAGGGGCTATGTAAAGAGACCGTAACTACCTTGTGTAATAATTTGTTTTAAATAAAAAAATTTATTTTTTCTTATGATGATGTTTATGAATTTTCAAATATACGGAGAAATATAGTATGCATATTTTTGATGAATTTTAGAGAAAGGATATTTTAAATATATTTATGTAAAACATTAATAATTAAAAATGTGTAATGGTTTTCAGAAAATGGTCTTCTACAATTATGTTCAGTACGAAATTTAAAGTCTAATAAGATCAACTTAATTTTTGATGAATAGAAAATTCTGAATAGTGATTTTATGCTGAGGATTATTAATGTGACCTAATGTACTATTAATCTCACTTAATGAAATTATTAATATAATATAGGCACATTGATTAAGTAATGTGATTAAATAAAATGGTTAAATAACGGTTTCATAAATTATTAGTCAAGTATTATTTTTTTTAGCTGATTAGTGTTTTTTAATTAAAAATTTAATTAAAAATATTTAGAAAATTATTTTTATAAAATGGACTTTATTTTTGAATTCAGAACATCGTTATTATGCTAAGGTAATTTTTGGGGATTTTTCTGAAAAAATGAATTTTCGGTGAATACTGTATTTATTTAAAAATTAAATTAAAAATATTTAGAAAAATATCTTTATAAAATGGAGTTAATTTTTGAAATCAGAGCATCGATATTTGGTTAAGGTGAAATTTTGGTATTTTTCTTAGAAAGTTGAATTTTCGATGAATAGTGAAAATACAGTTTTTAAGTTACGGGTGTTTAATGACATCATTAAATGATGTATTAAATATTTAATCAATATGGTCTACTTTTGAATATTAATATAATTTATGAGGTGTCCCAAGAGGGAAATACCATGGGAAAATACCATGGGAAAGCCCATGGTTTTCCCAAAACCACCAATGAGGTGTCTATTGGCCATTAATGCCTTGTCCCCTCCCTTTCCCTATAAATACCCACCCTTCCCTCCTTTAGAATTCACTCCCAACTCTCCCCCAAAAAATATCAGGTCTCATTACCTTCCGAAGAGTCCTCCCAAGGTTCCCCCATTCCCTCAAGGTCTCAACCGTCGAGTTTTTAGAGTTGTGTTTAAGGTAAGGGATCCTACCTCTCTCTTTCTTTTCAAGTAATCTATTTTATGTCATTTATTTTATGCTCCATGATCTTATGTTGGAGGATGTTCTATTATATTCATATTACTTACCTTTTCATGTTAATATTATGAGATACCCCCTCTTTCTCTCATCAATTCATTTTATGAAAGTTTAAGTGGCGATGTTAGGCTGCCGAATTTTTAAGGGATTCGTTCACCTTTCTCATTTTTCAAAGTTCTACTTTCATGTGAAGTCTTTAAAGTTCCTTTTTATTATGGTGGGGTATGATATCAATATCAATAATACTGATTTTTTATGTTCATATTATGAGATACCCTATTTGATCTCATCAATTCATTTTTGTTGATGTTTGGGTGACATCGTTAGGCTGCCGAATATTTAAGGGATTCGTTCACCTTTCTCATTTTTCAAAGTTCTAATTTCATGTCAAGTATTTCAAGTTACTTATTATTATGTTGGGGTATGATATCTATATCTATCATACTGATCTTTTATTTTCATATTATTAGAGACCCTATTTCATCTCGTCAATTAATTTTTTGGAAGTAAAGTGACGTCGTTAGGCTGCCGAATTTTCATGAGAGAAATCATTTTTTTGTCTTCCTTTCACGTTCTTAATTTAATATGGTATATATTTCAAATTTCATTAACATATTCTTAAATCCATTATATTTTTCCACCCTACTATTTTATGGATAATTTATGAGTGGGTGACCCATATCCCCTCCCTTTTCCATGTCTTCTAAAACCTCGTAACATAGACGATATGCTACAGAATTTCCGTCTCAAAATGTCTCCCTCTTATTCTCAAATTCATTTATTTTATTAAGTGAATACTCAAATCACTTTCTTCTAAAAGGGTATTCACATATATACCAAAATTTTCTATTTTAAATTCTGTGATTTACATACATGATACCCACTTTCCCTTTCCGTGGGTTTAAAGTGACATAAAGATCATGTCTTTAAAGCAGTTTTTAAAACGTTATGATTATGAAATGAAACCAATTTCTTTTATGCTATATGGGTTGTTTATGAAATTATTGATGATGATATATGTGTCTCACATGATAATAGGGACAAATTAAGGGTGCTCCCTGGTAGTGTTCCAATGCATTGGGTAAAGACTTAATCTCTAGATATGACCATTTGTAATGACGCCTTGGTGAATAACCTTGGTAATTTTTAATGACACCTTGGGGATGGACCATGGTGAAACGGAAATTATTGTCAATATTAAATGTTTTAGCAACATATTCTTGTTATTAAATTCGTTATTTTTTTTATGATATGCCTCGTGATTTCTTTCTCATGTCTTAAAGTTCTTTTTCATGACATTGTTGATGTATCTCAAGTTCACATGTTAAATGTTTTTCCTTGTTTCCCTTATTGGGCCTTCTACTCACCCATTCTTTTGATTTATGTCCCTAGGTTATGAGATGTAGTAATGAACCTAGTATGAACATAAATAGAATCCTTTCAAGTGTTTAAGAAGGATTTTTTATTTTTTTCATGTTTTAAGTTCCTGGTTTCCATGACACTAAACCTTAAAGATCCTCGGTATTGTAAAATGTAATGAAAAGTTATGTTATAAAAAGGCATGATGCCATAGTTGGAATCAAATGATGGTTTAGTTATTTGTGGAAATTATGATATGAAAACTCTAGGAAGAAACCTATAAGAATGTTTAAATATAAGAAATATTCCTGTTATTTTGGTGAGTTTAGAGTAAGGGATTGCCAAGAAAATACATCCTTGTCTAGATACGAGCAGGTAGAGGTGGCTTGGGCACATATGTACATAAGGGTAAAACCCGAAAACACCACTTTCAGCGAGACTTGAATGGGAACTAGTACACGACAATGGGCCTTGCTGCACTCTAGGTTATGACACTCCCGCGGGATATACTTTGGTAAATTCATAAGCTTAGTATGAACCATTATTAAAGGAACAAAGATAAAATAAAATAAAGATTCACATAAGAATATATGATCATGGATATCCTAGATTGGAACCTAGGGGATCACAAGTTAGGGAATACTTTCCTTCAACATGTTTATCCTTCTTTCCTTAAAGTTTCCTTTTAATGATTATTGGCTATGTTTTTAAGCCCCCTAATTATACGTTCTTTTCTTAGTTAATGGGGGGAAATGGAAGAGCATGTCCCAACAACCAATGTGATAGGAAATGTGAGGATTTCCCTATTATTGTGATAGAGTGGATGAAAGATCAAGTTTAACATATTGTGATTATGCCAAACTAGCTATCAAAAATCACAATGTATAATTGGTACCAAGTTGAATGACGATATTCATCAAGGAAGAAGAAGAAAAAGTCTCAAGGAAGTTTATCTGATAAGGTTGATAAGGGAAAGAGGACCCAATTCCTTTTTTGAAAAAAGTGTGGGAAGAGGAACCAAGGAGAATGTCACAAAGGAACTGGGAGATGTTTTATATGTGGGAAGACAGGGCATAAAGTAGCCAATTGCTTTTAAAAAATGGATAATGTGATGAATGGAGATAAGGTTCGATCTAATGTACCTTATACATTTCGATGTCATAAATGTGGAGAAGATAGACATTATCCAAGGCAATTATCTCTTGGAATGGGTGAGATGCTTATTGAGCATCAACAATCCTCGAGGACAAGGGAACAATGCAAGTCCTATGCTGATAAGGATCATGATGACTGAAGTACATGTAACTTCTTCGCAATGATTGTCTATGTCATGTTGTATTTTAGTTCGTGATCTATGAGCATATATTTTATGTTTTCTGTGATCATCGAGTCACTACCTAAGATGATTTTATATCATTAAGTAAAACATCTATTGTTAGGTACCACATGTTGATGTAGTGAATCTGTTCTTCTTAAAAAAGGGGTGATTAGGGGATTAAAAGATGATTATTATTTTGTAAGACATTCACTAATTTGGGAACCATATTTGATCGAGGTAAATAGATTACTACAGTATTTTATTTGAGGAGTAAAGGTTGACTTATATTTTGAAGAATCGATGAATTTAAGGAAAACTTATAGTAATTTAGGTTACATATGGAAATGATTAACCTATCTTGGGTAAAATGTGATTGGGTTAGTGACTTTTGTTATAAGATGATAATATTGGTTGCTGTTGTTTGGAGATGAACGATAAAGTCTATCTTGGTAGACTATGTTATGAGATCGTTCATATAATTGGGTTTCAATCTAAGTTTGCTTTATTTTAAGGAATTTTAAGGACAGTTATTTATGGAATGGTCTATGATAAAATTTTCGTAGTACCATGGAAATTTGAATATTTAAAAGTAGTTTCCCTTCCTATGGGATTCATTCTTTTTAAAGAGATTTTTATCTTACCCTTTCTGTTTTTGGGATAATGTTTAAAGATAGATGAAATTTATTGTTAATATTTTGTGGATTATGTGACTCTCAAGAAGATGATTCTTGTGTTTTGATGAGACCAAGTGTTTTTGAATGCTCATCATTTGGAGAAAAGATTAGTTTTGGTAGAAACTTATAAAAAGATGAAACTCTACTTGAAGGTAGGTATATCTCCTTATGTTTTTGTTCTATGTAGTAAATGAATTCCTCAAAATTATGAAAAGGAACGTAAAACAAAAACGTTGTTGGTTTACATTTCCTACTAGGTAATCAAACACTGTTTAAACACATCATAAGTTTTTGATTTTCTTGTGGTTACCTTTCTCCTAATCATATGTTCTATCACTCTACCTCAGAACATGACCCATTGTTTTCTCCTCCATGTCCATGTTTTCCTATGTGGATTCCTAGTCTGGGTTAACTCAGCTGACCTTTGTACTTCCCTTTCATTCTTTTAAAATAATAGTTTTACTGACTCGTTTTCCGATTTGGGACTTTCAATAAAATTTCAAAACAATAATTTTAAAAATTGCGAGGATGAAATTTCATAAGGGGGGAGGATTGTAACGACCCTAAATTTTGAATAAATCGAGCTTCCTAATCTTGTGTGTTATTTTATATTTATACTCAACAAATCTATTTCATTTGATGACATGAGTATAATTAAAATGAGACCATTGGGTTTTGAATGTTTTATGACCATTGGTCAATATGATAGCTGGAAACTAAACGTTTTGATTATTGTCTCTAAATACAAGTGATATTGGTTAATTAATATAGAAAGAAGATTTGATGGCCTCATCCAGTAGTATCAGGCCAATCGAAGCCCATCTAATGGAACTTCGGAAGGAGGTAGCACCACTGGGATTTCCTCTGGACCAAACCCAAGCCGAACATCATCGTGTGAACCATGAACAGAATCGCCTTCGAGAGAAGTTCAAACTGATAGAAATTATTACTCATGCAATGTTGGCTGAGCCGCCCTCAGATTCTCTCACCTTAACACACCTTACACTTAGGTCATATACTGGATTTATAAGGGGCTTTATATGGAGATCGTAACTGCCTTGTGTAATCCTTTGTTTTAAATAAAAATTTTCATTTCATATTATGATAAAGTTTATGAATTTTCAAATGTCTGGATAAATACAGTATGCATATTTTGGATGAATTTTAGAGAAATGATATTTTAAAAATGTTTATGTAAACCTTAAAGAATTAAAAATGTGTAATGATTTTCAAAAAATGGTCTTCTACAATTATGTTCAGTACAAAATTTAGAGTCTAAAAAGATCAACATAATTTTTTATGAATAGTAAATTATGAATAGTGATTTTATGCTTGGGATTAGTAATGTGACCAAATGGATTAGTAATCTCACTTAAAGAAATTATTAATATAATCAAGGCACCTTGATTAAGTAACGTGGTTCAATAAAATGGTTAAATAACAGTTTCATAAAATAATAGTCAAGTATTAGTTTTTTCAGGTGAATAGTGTTTTTTAATTAAAAAGTAAATTAAAAATATTTTGGAAATTATTTTTATAAAATGGACTTTATTTTTGAATTCAGAACATCGATATTATGCTAAGGTAATTTTTGGGGATTTTTCTGAAAAAAATGAATTTTCGGCGAATAGTGTATTTATTTAAAAATTAAATTAAAAATATTTAAAAATATTTTATAAAATCGAGTTCATTTTAGAAATCAGAGCATCGATATTCGGTTAAGGTGAAATTTCGGGATTTTTTTGAGAAAGTTGAATTTTCGAGGAATAGTGAAAATACAGTTGTTAAGTTACGGTTGTTTAATAACATCATTAAATGATGTATTAAGTATGTAATCAATATGGTCGACTTAAGAATAGTTAGATAAGGTATTAGGTTTACCATGTGGAAAATACCATGGGCAAATACCATGGACAAGCCCATGGTTTTTCCAAAACCACTAATGAGGTGTCCCTTGGCCATTAATGTCTTGTCCCCTCACTTTCCCTATAAATACCTACCCTTCCCTCCTTTATTTTTCCCTCCTAACTCTACCCAAACAAATATCTGGTCTCATTACCTCCCAAGGTGTCCTCCCAAGGTTCCCCCAAGCTCTCAAGGTCCAAAACATCATGTTTTAAGAGTTAAATTTAAGGTAAGGGATCCTACCTCTATCTTTCTTTTCAAGTAATCTCTTTTAGGTCATTTATTTTATGCTCCCTGATCTTATGTTGGAGGATTTTATTTTATATTACTCTTAATGCCCTTTTCATTTTCATATGATGAGATACCCCCTCTTTCTTTAATCAATTCATTTTAAGAATGTTTAAGTGGCGTCGTTAGGCTGCCGAATTTTTAAGGGATTCGGTCACCTTTCTCATTTTTCAAAGTTCTACATTCATCTCACGTCTTTCAAGTTCCTTTTTATTATCTTGGGGTATGATCTCTATATCTATCACACTTGTCTTTTATGTTAATATAATTAGATAACCTATTTTATCTCGTCAATTCATTTTTTTTGATGTTTGGGTGATGCCATTAGGCTGCCGAATTTTTAAGAGATTCGTTCACCTTTCATATTTTTCAATGTTCTACTTTCATGTCAATCCTTTCAAGTTGATTTTTATTATGTTGGAGTATTATCTCTATATCTGTAATACTGATATTTTATGTTCTTATGATTAGAGACCCAATTTTATCTTTTCAATTCATTTTTTTAGGTTTAAGTGACGTCGTTAGGCTGCCGAATTATCATAAGAGAAATCTTATTTTTGTCATCATTTCATGTTCTTCATTTCATATGGTATATCATTCAAATTTCATTACCATTTTCTGAAATAATTTATATTATTTCCCCCTACTATTTTATGGATCATTTATGAGTGGGTGACCCATGTCCCCTCTCTTTTCAATGTTTTCTAAAACCTCATAACATAGCCATTATGCTGCAAAATTTCCATCTCTTAATGTCTCTCTCTTATTCTCAAATTAATTTATTTTATTATGTGAATACTCAAGCTCTGTATTCTAAAGGTGTATTCACATATATACCTAAATTTTTTATTTTAAATTATGGGATTTACATACATGATACCCTCTTTTCCTTTCAGTGGGTTTAAAGTGACATAAAGATCATGTCTTTAAAGCAGTTTTTAAAATGTTATTATTATGAAATGAAACCCATTTATTTTATGCTATATGAGTTGATTATGAAATGATTGATGATGATATATGTGGCTCACATGATGATAAATACAAATTAAGGGTGCTCCCTGATAGCACTCCAATGCATTGGGTAAAGACTTAATCTCTAGAGATGACCATTTTTAACGACGCCTTTGTGAATAACCTTGGAAATTTTTATTGACATCTTGGGGATGGACCTTGGTGAAACAAAAATTATTGTCAATATTAAATGTTGTACACACGTCTTAAAGTTATGAAATACGTTATTTTTGTTATGATATGCCTCATGATTTTATTCTCATGCCTTAATGTTCTTTTTCATGACAATGTTGATGTATCTCAAGTTAACATGTTAAATGATTCCCCTTGTTTCCTTTACTGGGCCTTCTGCTCACCCTTTATTTTGATGTATGTACCCATGTTATGAGATGCAGTAATTAACCTAGGATAAACATAAGGATAATCCTTTCAAGTGTTTAAGAAGGATGTTTTATGTTTTCATGTTTTAAGTTCCTGGTTTCCAAGACACTAACCCTTAAAGATCCTCGGTTTTGTAAAATTTAATGAAAAGTTATGTTATAAAAAAGAGGGATTCCATACATCCCCTATCTTTGTATAAACTAATATTGGGTAAATAAATTAATTCTTCATAATTTTCAATTATACACAAACTTATTCATTTGAAATTAAAACATTTTGCAACATAAAATTTATTTATTTCCATTTTAGGTACCTCTATGGCATTAATTATTCAAATTAAAAAAGAACTTCAAACGCCACCATAACCTTCTTCTCTCTATGTTCCTAAAATTATAAATTTCACAATAATGTCTAAAGTTCCCATATTGATTGATGTATACCCTACTATCATTAAATTATGTTCCATGATAAATAATCCATGAAAAACAATAATATCACCCAGCAATTTCATAAATCAAATTTGAAATATCATTCAATTATTAAAAAAATCAAGAACATCAATCCCACCCTGGGAACATCAATTTTCCTACACATATAAGTTTGATAATCTAATTCATGAACTCATGGAAATGTTTATACTCATAATAGTCTCATGTCTAGAATTCAAAAATAGTAAGACAACTATAATTATAATGACAAATGCCCTTTAATTCCACTTTGTGTTGTCCCAAACATGGTGCTCCATGTCAATTCCTCAAGTCGGTTGGTCACATGATCTTAGAAAAGCTTCCAAATATTCTATAGTATACCAACTAGATTTGAGGGTCTCATGTTTTTTCATGTTGATACTATAATATCATTAGGAAACCAATTCAATAATGGAAATAAATAACCGATATCCAAATGATAATAAACAATAATAACAATAATACATTAAACAATATAGGCCATTATCACATGATAAACTAAAATATGATAATGATATCCGAAACAAAAAATTAGATACGTCATTCCATATATGTTTCATGTCTCAAATGAAAAACAAAAACAAAGACACGCTAACATCTCCCACGAGGTTCCTCACAACATATATTTTTCATTCATCCATTCTCTATCGTAACTCATCCATTTAGAATAGTTATTGTTCCATTATCATGTACTTTAATCATGAAAACTATTCATTTAATGATTATGTAGCCCATGTAGAGTGTGATTACATCATAGAAGGCCACCACCAATGGATCCTATCAAATTATCATGTCTATAATTGTGTTTTGATTTGTGTTTTGAATAATGTGTATTAAATAAGGTAATCAATTTTCACATTTAATTATTCACAAATTATCCACATAAATCCAAAGGTTTATAATGAAACATGAACAGTCAATACTTATGTCGCCTCATCCTTGAGTTTGACCCTTCCCCAAATAGATATCACATTTCGTTCCAACAAGGGTTCTTATTAATAAAATGAATCAAATTTAACATTCACACAATAGGGTACTAGAAAATCCTTCTAGAACCCCTTTGGAAATTGGACATGAAATCCCTATCATATGACATAGCAATCAAATATAATAAATAAAAATATTGGGTTCCTAGAGTTTTATTCTAGAACCCTATATGTACATGAAACCACAGTCCATATCCCTCATATTAGGCACATAAATCTCATTTATAGGTTCCATAATTCCAAAAATTTATCAAACCTTAACATATTTCATTATTTAACCCCTTTCACAATTTTTAATTATCAACCCATCATAAATTATAAATATTATTTTCTACTTATTAGCACACTTTAAGGGTGGATACTAGATTCATATTTCCAATAGTAAACAAATTTCATTAAACAATTATTCATAAATATTATTATCACATTATACACCATGTATATAATCCAAACATTCAATAATTTCATAATCTTGTATTGAATCAATTGATAAAAAAAATTAGGATGAAATTTCCAATAAAGGATATTTAAATTTAACAATGTAATACATGCATTTAAAATCAAGAAAATTGGAATTGAAAACATGGCTACGTACCTCAAGGATATTGATGTTTTTCCAAACCAAAATTCCCCAATCATATGAAGGATGATCCAAATCACATTATCATACAAGACCTTGAACCAATTATTATGATCAAGATCCAATTGAAAGGGTCTTTTTAAATCCTTTATCACACCCATCACTAATAGAGGAAAACTCTTTCCTCATCATCCAAATAGAGGGATAAGAGGGAGAGAAGAAAATTAATAATGAAGAAAACACATATATAAAAGATAAGATCATTCAATCAGTTTTTCAATTATCCATAAAAGGGGTTTTATGGGCCTTGTAATACTAATATTAGCATCTAAAATCAATGGAAATATTTTTGAGATGAGTTGGGTAAATATGCGATAAAATGCATGGGAACAAGAATTTAAAAAAAATAAGGGAAATTAAATCCCAAACGCATGGTTTCTTGGGATGTGGTGTGCATTTTTACAAGTCTTGTATCTTAATAATGTGCCTCATCTCAGGAGGTGAAATATTTCTCCAATGTGGTGCTTGTAATAATAAATCATGATATCAACCCTTCAAATCGTAACTATTTTTGGTGGTTACGATCTCGGATGGTGGATACATGGTTTGTCCAAACATTTCACCATCCATGCTCAACCTCTTATATAATCAAAATAAGAAGTATGGTTTCTTGGGGAAAGACACCGTATTTTACCTAAATGTACACCAACCATGTACATCACCATAGGATTCCAAACACCTTCAATTACAACTAAAACAACAGAAAATAAAAACCCAACCATGGTATAAACAAACAACATTAAAATAGTAGTGTAAAATGATAAAGAGAAATCCCCATATAGGTCTGAATCCTATATCAAGAGAGAAGGGAATTTCATCTGAAAAGAAATAAACATATACCATGATATTAGAGATATGAAATGTGACATAATAAACATGATCCATGTAGAATAATTATAAGAAAACAATATAAAAAACTTTATGGGGAAATGTATCATCGCATTATTTTAATTTACTGGTAGCAAATGAATAACAATATTAATGATTTAATTAGAATGGATTTTTCTAGAATTAATTAGTCAATTATTGAATCAAAGTGTATAAATTGAAATAATTACATTCAATGTATAAAATGTGTAATTGATAAATGTTTAATGGTTTATATTAAATTAGGGATGTTCGAGAGAATATTTTTTCATTATATATGGACTCATATGGTTAAATTAAAGTGATGTGGTAAGTGTTTTATAATTAATTTTATGGTTGGTTCTATTGATTTTGAACCGAATTGTTGGTTTTTTGTGGATTTTCCGATTTGTATTAAATTTACTGGTGAGAATAGATGGTATTATTAGTCATGAGGAGTTATAAAACTATGGAGGTCCATGTTATAAATATCATATATGAACCCTTATGTTAATTTTTTTGTGAGAATATAATTATTATATTTTCATTTGACATATATATAAACACCTAATGAGTTGAGCATCCTCTCTCAAATTCCAATGACATTTTGGCTACAAAAGTTTTTCATTATCTTTGTGTCTGTATGTGTTGGTGAGGGACTAATTTTTGATGATTATTACTAGAATTTTTTTGTTTAATCCTATTTAATGTTATAGTGTAATGGATTATATCAATAACAATGATTGGTTCATGGATGTGTGGAAATGAATATTGACATAGGTGTTTACTAGTTATAGTGTCCCATTTGTTAGATATAAATTTTTATAATTTATTAGCTCATGGTGATTCTATGTGGTGAATTCTTAGTTAGAAGTAATTGTTATTTTGATGGTGGTTTTAATAATACTGATTTATAGTAGGGATCATACATGGATGGAGGAGTTAATGAAATTGATTCCCTTAATTGTTAGTTTTACCTGACTTCCTAACACCAGAGACACATGGATGACAATGAAATTGTTGATAAATTATCATTATGTCAGAGGTTTTAGGGATCATTTAAATATGTTAACCAATATTACCATAGAACATTGTATTTTTTATGTATTGAGAAATAATTATTGTGGTTGGGGTGATTAGTTTTCTTCTATGTTGTAATTTAGTTTTGTTGTCTATTTATTCGAGCATCAGTATAATCTTATGAAAATATAAAGAGATAAATTATCTATTTTATTATGGAGTATTCAGGTTATTTTCAACATATCAACTTATATATTGTATTTTAGAAGTTTTAAGAGAGTTTTAGAGACAATTTTTTTTATTACTATCCTGGGGGATTTAGATGTTTAAGAACTTCTATCTTCTGATTTCCCATAATAAATTTTAACATTGTATATTTTATTTGTACCATGTTGCATGGATTATGGGATATTGGTTATGTTATATTTATCGTAAGATATTGATCTATTGATTCAAATAATCTATTTTTTGTAATATATTATGAGGTTAGTTTATCTAAATATATGATTTATACCTCCAGGTCTATTAATAAACATAAGACTAGTTGTGTGGGGGATTCAGGGGAAGGGGTACAATCATTTTCTTCATTTACAAACCATGACTGGTAATAGTGGGGGTGAGATCATGGAATGAAATTATAAAATATTGATCAAATTCTAGGAAGCAAAAAATACAAGACATATTTCACTTGTTTGCTAAAAAACAGAAATTATTTTTAAAATATTATTATTATAAAAATAGTCTCATATAATATGATAATGATGATTTTAAAACTAACTACCTAAGAATTTCAATTATATATAACGAAAACATGAATCTAAATAACAAACCCATATATAAAATAATATTATTAATATGATATTTATATTTATATTGGATGTAAATAAATACATATCACTGGGATATTATTATTTGTTAATTCTAAATGAAAAATGATAAATAACTTTTGTTACCCAAGGAGTTGAAGATTTAGATTCAATAATAATTTTACAACTACCAGTGTCAACCTAAATTCGATAAAATACTAGAACAATAGACCATATATAATATGTATCATTAATTATATTTTCTATATACCCATGTTTTAGTTTAATAATTATAAAACAACAAGAAGAAAACTGACTATAAAACTAAAATTAAAAAAATATAATAAGAATAAGAACCCATTCTCATGCACTTACCATCAAACTTGTAAATATAAGAAACCATCCTTATATATTCTTCTGATGAATATTTATTATAAATTGTAATTTTCATCCATACCCATTCACTTATAATATTATCAATATCACTCTTTATACAATCATTTTCATTTTTAAAAACCACTAAATCATCACAATCATTTTCATCATTAGAAAAAGATGATTACAACAATTTTCACGTAGTTTTTTATCCTCTACAAATTTGATCACAATCTTTATAAATATCATGAAAAAAAATTAATTCTCAATTATTGATCATAAATATTTTTTAAAACATAATTATTAATCTAAAAATTTTCATATTTACGATTTATCATTTTAGAATAAATTTTAATTTTATGTATATTTCAACTTCAAGAATAAAATCCTCAAATAATTCATTAGATTTATTGAATCTAAAATTATGTTTATAATATAATACTTTAATATTATATATAATTTCACTTTATTGATCATGTGATCATGATATTTTATCGTTTTTATATTCTATAAAATAAGAATGAAAAGAAAAAAAATTGAATAAGATTTACTATCCGTAGTAGAACTAAGATTGATATACAAGTTTCAAAGGAACATTCTTACATATTGTAATGAAAGAGACTATTTTAGATATATTTTTTCACTTTTTTATGGGTTTCAACATTTAATTATTTTGTTATAATGTAGTTTCAATTTTATAGTTATAGATATTTAGTGAGTAGAAGATATCATAACTCAGTTTTAGAAAATTGGTCAATGTCCATTAAACATGTTCAATATATATAATTCTAAAATTTTATTTCTTATAGTGATTCTATATACTAGGATACTTTTTATAAAACCAGGTAGATACATTTTAAAATTAGGTATAATATATCCTCACATGATACATTCTTTGATAAAAAAATTTATTTACCCAATTGCAGATGTAATTGAAAACGTGGATGACCTGTATTTTTTAATTATAATTTATGTATAAAAATTATTTATTTAGAACTATGGTTTTAAATTTACAATAAAATCAAAAATATTTATTCCCATAATGTGATAAAATATATGGAATAATTATTAAAGTGAGGGAAATGAAATGTTTTAGTAATTTGGTTCAAAATAATCTAGTTTTCACTCTTCACACTCCTACTTCAATGTGTGGGATCCTCTAATTATATTACATTTCAAGGAGTATGAAAACTAATTAATTCCTTCCTTTCCAAACTAGGATGTACAAAACCCAAAAAATTACCTTTAAGGGTACATTCCATTTATAGTCTTATAAGTTGTCCAAATAAACCCTGATAATTTAATATTATTTTTTGAAAAAGAAAACCTATAATTTTTAGTGTATAGGGTAATCCCATATAACATATACTTTTAATTAGATAGGTAACACATATTCTATGTGGATAAAATTAGTATAAATATATAGTTATATAAAGGTACAAAAAACCTTTTTTTAACCATATTAACTAAACCTATTGATATCATTTAATAGGGTAATATATCCTTATGAAATGAGAACTAATTGAATGTACACAATTTATAGAAAATTATGATAAAAATTTAAAATTATTTAAAATGATTTAATTGATGTATATGGAATTTATATTTAGGAAATATCATTACCTTCTTTGTATATAGATGATGTAGCATAGGAAAAGTAAAAAGTCAATAGTTTTGTATTTTAAATGATGAATATTTTAATGATCGAATGAATTACAATTTTAAACGATTCATCTAACATTTTTTTACATATTCCAATTGAATACAACTCTATTGTAAGTTCATTTTGAGCTCTTTATATAGAGCCATTTTCAATCACTATATTCTTACCTTTACAAACCTCCACCATATATTCTATCAAGAAACCACCAAATAGAGCCTCTATAGAATGATTCAATGATTTTAAGAATAAAAAAGTGGTATAAATATATTCTAAGAAAATATTAATTAATTAAAAATAAATATATTTATATGTTTTATTATTTAAATAAATTTAAAATACATGCACATTTAATGCCCTTTTATATCACAATCATATTTTAATTTTAAAATAAAATTAATGAATATTGATGGAATGTGAAAAAAATGGCTATAATTTAAATGAATGAAAATTTTGAAAACTATAAACTATTTCACAGACAATTTATTAAATAATTAAGATAAATTCTACAATTCTTGTTTGATATACTCTTTAAATTGTAGGCAATTCGACATTTAAATTATATTACAGAATGAATATAAAATAGTTCTGATTATTTATAACCTCTATATAATCATTCATGAGGTGCTTCATGATAAATTTTCCAAAATTATATATAATTAATAAGTAATTATAGAATAAATAGATTATTTATAATAATAAACATGTAAATTTTGTGAATATAAATAACAAACAACTCAATAATAAAATATTGTCTATAATAACCTATAATGTCACAGCACCCCATAAAATGAATAAATTTAATATATTATTTAAACAATAGATGATTGAGAGATAATATTATGATGAGTTAGTTTAAATTAAGTTATTTACGTATTCATTGTAAATCCCAACATATTTAACTAGAACTATTCACTATAGTTTAGAGAATG
The DNA here is from genome assembly GCA_963277665.1 of Viscum album. NCBI lineage: Eukaryota > Viridiplantae > Streptophyta > Magnoliopsida > Santalales > Viscaceae > Viscum > Viscum album. Next base: position 467,811,891 of record OY728123.1, on the reverse strand, counting down.
CATATGGTCCTTTTTTTATATGAAATTAGAATACATTATTCACTACATAGATGTAGTTAATATTCATGCAATGGTATTATAGAATCTTTTAAATATAGAATGATTTATTGAAAAAAAATATTAAACACAAAATGCATAAGAATCATAATGTTTTTATGAGTATTGCATATGTTAAGTAAATTTAATATCATTATACCTGATGTATAAAGGAATCAATAATTTTATAAACCTCATATAAATATAATAATTATTATTATTTCTATACCTAATTTTAAAAGTATCATACATTCTTAAATGTATATCTATTTACATAATGGTAAATATAAAATCAAATATAATATAAAAATGTAATTACAATTGTAGCATAAAAGTAGATGATGAATTCTATGATGTTAATAAAGGTAATTCTTGGGTAATGGTAAATCAAATGTAAAGGTAATTAGATGTTAATACATAAAAATTAGTTATGCATGAAATTTTCTTGTAATATTAAATCATTTTTTAATGGGGAAATTCAAATCATGTAAGGAAAACCAATATCAGAAGAAATTTATAACAATTGTTATATTTATCAATTTAAGAGAAAATACATTAAGTAATTTATTTAATATTCTCTTGAATGTAATTTTTAAATTGGTCAAAACTATGAAATATAAGAACATTAACTAATAATAAAAATGTCAAATCCATGATTAATAATGGGAAAAATATTTAAAAGGATTAGAAATTAATTCAACTGGATAATTACATCAAAAAAATAACAACTAATTTATCATGATTACTAAATATACAATTTTATAAATAATTCCACACATATATAATTTATTATAATTTTATTATAATAATTTTGCGGATATAATTACATAGTGGAATTTTTTTCATGATTTTGATTCATTATGAGTTAAAAATGATGCTATTTAAAACTATATGGGTTTTTAAAAGAAAATATATGACATTGAGAGAATAACATATCTCAAAAAAGGAAAAGTAATTCATACTAGGGTTGAACCATGTAAAAAATTTTGTGCAATATGTTATTTCAATTCATATCTAATTCTATTAATTATGATAGATTTACATTGAGATTATTAAATCACAATAGGTCATAGTGGTTGTAATTATCCCACCTCCAATAACATAGAGATTATGTCTTCTTTATTATAACGATACAAGATTCAAGGGATATCACCACATATGATTGTTAATTTTATAGGTTTTATGAACCAAATACATATATTATTTCCATTAAACATTATACATTTAAAATAAAATGAATTTTAAATATTCTTTCATGGATAATATTATTCATATCATCCTTCATAATATCATGGGTAAAGGGAAACAAATAATGGGCGAGCATAGATGATCCATAATGAAATGCATATAGTGAATGATATCATATGTGAATTTTTCATAATCAATATGGAAAAGTAAATAACTAAACAAAATATTCCATTTAATCAATATCCTAAGCATGAAATACATCATGTATAAAATAATTGAACCAATCGCATGGATAATCAAAAGTAAATTCTAAAGTATGAAAATTAAAATTGTTGGGAATCATAAACTCAAACATCATCATATGACTTCTACCAAGGATTTAATGTAGAGACCTGAAGCTTGACGTACATAGATATTACATTATTTTGCGGAATACATAATACATAACAAAAACATACACACAAGGACCGTAATAGTTTAGTGTCTTTGGAAACTTGGAACGTAATCTTCTAATCATGGTGAAAGATCTTCAGCAAATGATCTTCCACTTTTTGTTTCCTTACCTAAAAACTTTCTTTTAATCATGGGGGAAAATAAAACATAAAAAGGGTGAGTTCAAATGATCAGTAAGGGTATGCATGGATAAAATAAAACATATCATACACATTTGAACCTAAAAACATGAACATAATGTTTAAACATCAAAATCTTGAGCAACGACTTAGAACATGGAAGTAGATAAGGCATAGATCATAATGGAACATAAATAATGATAACATAGCATGGGAATAAAGCATGTGATTGGGGAATCCATTAAGCACATGTAATTATTTCCATAGTAGCCAAGGTATTGCTGCCAAGACCATCTTAGTGGACAAAGTCCCTTTCTGAATCGAGTTCACTCCTCGTTTTAGTCCTATAACACTGAACCGGATTAACATACCGTTCCAGCCATGTCTACCTCATGAGATATAAAATTTTTACCCAATTCATTGGAGGGAGATGTAGGTCCCACCCATCTCATAATGAAATCATTCTTACTTGAGCAACAAAATAAACATATATCATTCATAATAACTCAATGAATAAAATGGGTTTCATAAACATCATACCATCATAACATAATCCATATAAAAGAAATGGATATCATTTCATAATAAGAAAAGTGAAACCATGTAAATCATTGGGAAATTATACTTAAAATATACACATATGAAATAATTTCATTTTAGATGGAAAATTGTTTTGATAAAACACTTAAAATGAATTCTTGAGGAAAATATCCTTTCTTCTTTAAAATCATTTTCTTTTCACAAAATGTCATTAATTTTTAAAAGAAAAGTATTTTGTTGAAAATAGTGATGAAATATTTTGGAGGAAGATTCATGAAAATAAGGCTTTATAAATCCGTAAAAATCCTTTCATGCCGTATACGATAAAAAAACATTCTTCTTGTACTTTTGTCAGAAAAGTCAAAAAGTAACTCGTAAAAGAAAGATTCAATACAAAACATGTAGTGAAAGTAAAAAATGGTTAAAAAGGACTTTAAACATACATGGAAGAAAATTAAGCATTTTATGAAAACATTTTGAGAACATATGGACGTGGATAATAAACATAACCCCAGTAAATACTTACGAATAACAATCTCGGATAAGAATGAGATTGGAATATTTATCCCTTACCTTAGGTCTGATATGCTTTGTACGTATCCGATCCTCCTGTATAATGATTTAAATAATTCCATTGACTTATTACAGAATCATATTCTCTTTTATTATATCTTATATGGTTCACTTATGACTTTATATTACCCGTTCTTTTGTAAATTCCATGTTAAAGAGCGTTTTGGGTAAATTCGTTTCATTTGTCGTCTGTGTTTTGACTTGTAATTATTCATATGATTACTTAGATAATGATTACCTAATTCCAGAATATAAAACATGATTTATATATAATATATATTCATAATATAAATATATATAATAGATCGATAAATGGAAAGAAATACACCGTTCATGGAGACGGTAGGCCGTATTTACGCATGAACGTTGTTTTCGTTTCCTCGTTGAATGGAATGGAATTAATTGGATGACATAAATATATATATAAATAAATACAGTATCATTATTATGTCATATATTTCATGATTACTTATTATATATACTTTATAATCATTTATGAATGGTTAATCATTGAGAATGAATCTCATCGCGTCGTGGAGACGGTATTCCGTACGTACACACGAGCGATGATATCGTTCCCATGATCGTGGAATTTTATTGGAGTGTATGTATACTATTACATAATCAATATAACTATACAATAATCATATATAGTTATTATTTACACCATTATACCCATCCAAGTAAGGTGGTGGTGGAAAATAGATTACACCACGGCGTGGAGACGGTATTTCGTACGTACGCACGCGCGATGATTTCATTTTCTGTAGGATGGATAGATGGTGAAATGTGGTTGTTTCATACTTATAATAACATATCATTGTATGAGTGATAATTATGTAATTACTTCATAATGAAACAACCTAAGAAGAAGAAGTGGAAGATGAAATAAAGGTGAAAGAATCGGTAACAGACATTACCTCTTCTTTGAATCGCCTCTTTGAGACCTCTTCTTAGGGAACTAAAATTGGTCTTTGAAGAAGACCAGGACCTCTAGGATGTTTCTAGGGAAGTGGATAAGAGAATTTGGAAGGGTTTGGCCGAGCATGAAGGCTCAATGTGGTGTGAGGAAGAGAGGGAGGAGTTGCCCTTTTATAAGGGAGGAGAGGGGCACCTTTGGAATAACTAACATTATTATTTTATTATAATGTCATATTCGGTTTTTAATAGCTCCAAATTGATTTATTTCGTAGCTAAGGTGGGGATAGGACTAAATCCTCTCATCCAATAGAAATTATACAAGTTTATGTCATTATATTAACCATAACTTTTAGTTTTAACTCACAGTTAATTAGATTGACATTTACCATGTCACTTTGTATTTTTATATTATATAGTTAATAAAAATACCATATACATCCAAGCGACCCCCAAGTCGTCTAGAAATGATAAAAATATCATGATATAAGTATATTGGCCGAATGTTAGATTTTTATGAATATAATAACAATTTTGGATATAATATTTGTTTTAAAAACTATTTTATGTCAATTTTGACACTTTTTGGTAATTGATTTTTGTGAAAATCAGAAAAAAAATATTAGTTCTAAAAAAGTTACTTAAATAAATAATAAAATGTCATATTAACATAGAAAATTATTTTAAATCCTAAAAAGTTTCTAATTACATTTATTTGGGTATTTATAACTTCTATTATTTCAATATATCATTAATAAGATAATTACTGCCTCATAATTCATTCATAACTAAATTAAATTATTTTAAGTCTAACAATTTTAAATAAAATACCATTACGTAGGAAAGCATTTTGTCTTTCTAATGAATATTTATAGTCGAATTTATCTTATGTATAACCCTATAGTAAAAATGATTTAGTTATTAAACATTGATTTTAACTATTTTAACATTTCTTCGAATAAATTATTAATAAATGTCCTAATCTAATCCAAATGTGCCTAAATGGTCATATTGTATTCCTAAGGTTGTTTTTGGGCGAATTAAACTTATACAATTGAATTAGGACATGTGTTAAGGTAATAATAATATCATGTTTACCCTAAATTACCCTATTTACTTTTAACTATGGTAAAAAAAAGTAAAAAGTTATTATTCACCAAAAATTATTTTCATCTCATTGAACCATGTTTTAGTCCTTGATATTAACCGTGTCTCTCGGATTTTCTAAATTCCACTCACAGAAGTGGTAAAATTATGTTTTAGGAAAAATTTAGTTTTTTTAACTACCACTTAGTGGTTTCACTATTCATCAAAAAATGAAAGTTTCCTGAAAAATACCAAAAATTAGGCCTAAGATATATTTGATATTATGAATTCAAAAATTATGTCTATTTTACCAAATTCAAAACATATCAGTTGCATTAATTAATTTAAAAATTACTTCCCGTCGTCAAAACAAATAGCGTGTTCTTAATAGATAATAACTATCAAAAGACGGACACTTGTTTATATCTGGTTTAAATGTGAAATTGCATCCAATGACCAAAACTGTATTAAATTGAAAAAATATATTCTAAATATAATTTAAGACCACTAAAATTAATAATTTATCACTATTAATTATTTCGATTTAAAAAGTTGTTTTTAATTAAAATTTAGTAATTTCTACTAATCATTAGAATATGAAAGTTATCTGAAAAGTACAAAAATTTTACCCTAAGCTAATTTCGATATTCCGAATCCAAAAATGATGTCTATTTTGAAAGATAAAATTTATAAAATTTCAAAAAGTGGGTATTACTATTCATAACGGCCTTTTCATAATAATATTATAATAATATCTCATTTAGTGATACTCAGTTTTGCGTACTACACACGCTATCGAGGAAGGCCTCGATTTTGTGTAATGAAGCCAAGTTAGGGTTGCGTGTTGTGCAAGACTCCTTTTTTGTAACGTACAATAGAAGACATCAATAAAATTAAAAATAATATTTCTTATCAAATCTTGGGGTGTTACATTCTACCCACCTTAAAATGAATTACGCCCTCGAAATTCATTGGGGTTATAAATGGTTTACTACTCGAAATATTCTTTAATAGAAACCCACATCATAAAAAGGAATACCAAAACCAATCTTTAAAAACTAAAGTATGAAACATAACGGTTACCCAAATTAACTAATCACTGAGTTTCCACATAGGAGAACATATGTGAAAATATGGATATGGAAGAGAAACCAAACCATCATGTTCTGATGGAGAGTGGTAGAGAACATGGCTATGAAAAAGCAAAAAAGCACTAAGCTATAGATTTGTGATGATCTAAGGTAGCATCTGATTAATCAGATATAAGGGAACTAGGACAACATTTTTGGTTTTCAAGATCATTTCCCAAAAGTTGATGACTTAAAAGAAATACTTACATGATTTTGGTACAATCTCACTGTTGTTTGTGAATTGAACAATTTCCACTTCATCCCTTAATGAAATGAAGTTGAATTTGTTATTTTTGATGTGTTAGCAGATCATGTGATAGAATGATGGGTCATTCCATCTGTTTCAAACAAAAGGTTAGAAAAAGATATAAGTCCATCTTATGGTTAGATTAATCGTATATGGTTCCAAAAATGAACTTATACTTCATATATCATACCGCTTAATAAAATAAAACTAGTTTCTATTAACCAGGGACTTCCTGTAGTCCAGTGGTAGGTGATAAAGGCCAGTCGTACTTCGGTTGTGGGTTCGATTCCCAAAGCCTTGTCCGACGTGATGGGATGTCGCCCGTTCTGCAGGTTGTCCTTTTTCTAAAACTATATTACTATAACATCCCATCAATAATATCGAAAAAACTTCTATCATTAAACAATACAAACTTATGTCCAATATAATCCATTCCAATATTTAGGCTTATCCATAATACTGCAGTGCACTCTCATAATATAGTGAAAACGATTACCAGAGATTTAATACCATCGTTGATCCCCATATATCATAAGATATGTCTTGTTGGTCACATTCCAAACATTCGATGGCCTTAATCATGTATTCTCTTGAAAAATGAATACCCATTGAACCTTAGTGAAAACATGAATGCAGTTAAAAGTTAACACATTCCACATACCAAAATCCTCAAAATTCTATATACTCAAACCATGATATCACTTAGTCCTTATATCAATCATGAGCTCATGAATACAATCAAACATCTCATTATCTTCTTATTCCTTCATTATGCGCATATCATCTACCTTACAAAAATATCTGAATAACATTCCATGGTTGTTGGTACCATTCAACATATACTTTCAAATACTTTTAGGAAAAACTATAGTGTAACAATCCTTAGATGATTCATTATTCCATAGTACATTAACTATACAACATAACTCTTGATAAACAGACAATCATTCCACTACCTTCTAAAACAACTGACTGAGCTTCAACACTTCTTTCAGCTCATATATCATTTGTAGTCACCTCATCATCATCCACATAAATACTACCCTTATAACCATGCTGATTCTCTTCATGAGATTTTCCATTAGGGCATTGGTTTGCATAATGCCCGTACATTCCACATTTAAAACATCTAATCATTGTTGATGTTGTAGAAATACCATTATCCTTGTTCATGGTGTTAAGTGAACCTTTTCCTTTGCACTTACTGGCTTAGTGTCCTTCTTTTCCACACCCAAAGCATCTTCTACTTCCTTTGAAAAAATCTCCCTGATGCCTCTTCCCACATGATTTACATGAGGGATAGTGAACTTTATTTCCTTTATGATCATCATGGAACTCCATCTTTCTCTTATTATCTAAGTCGGGAAACGTACCAAAGTTGAGATTATTGATCATATTATGAGATTGATTATTAGGCATTATAATGATGTTTGGACTTATAGATCCCGTTTCATTTGGTTTCTCATGAAGAATATCATTCCATTGTCTGTCATATCCTCCATTATCGTGAATCTTCCTGTTTCCATCCATTTTCTAAAACCCAAAAAGAATAGTGTGAGAGGCACAAATCATTCTAGGGAAAACAACATAGTAAATGGGGAGTTCCCTCAATATTTAACATCTTAGGTTAAATTATAAGATTGTTACCATAGTTCTAGGACTATATCCTATACATATACTTATCCTTAGGGACATCCCTAGACATACCTTAGAAATATCTATAGGGATCTCACTAACATGTTCGCATCCTAGTTTCCAAAGGTTGACTAAACCTTTCCTCTGATACCAACTGTAGAGACTCGAAGCTTGACGTACATAGATATTACATTACTTTTGAGGAATACATAATACATAACAAAAACAGACACACAAGGACCGTAATAGTTTAGTGTCTCTGGAAACATGGAACGTAATCTTCCAATCGTGGTGAAAGATCTTCAACATCTCCCATAAAGATCTTCCACTTTTTGTTTCTTTACCAAAAACCTTTCTTTTAATCCTGGGGGAAAATAAAACATAAAAAGGGTGATCTAAAATGCTCAATAAGGGTAAGCATGGATATAATAAAACATACCATACACATTTGAACATAAAAACATTAACATAATGTTTAAACATAAAAATCTTGAGCAACGACATAAAACATGGAAGTACATAAGGCATAGATCATAATGGAACATAAATAATGATAACATAGCTTTGGAATAAAACATGTAATTGTGGCATCCATTAAGCACATGTAATGATTTCCATAGTAGCCAAGTCATTGCTGCCAAGACCATCTAAGTGGACAAAGTCCCTTTTCTAAATCGAGTTTACTCCTCGTTTCAGTCCTATAACACTGAACCAGATTAACTTACCGTTCTATACATGTCTATCTCATGAGATATAAAATCTTTACCCAATGCATTGGAGGGAGATATAGGTCGCACCCATCTCATAATGAAATCATTCTTACTTGTGCCACAAAATAAACATACATCATTCATAATTACCCAACAAATAAAATGGGTTTCATAAACATCATCCCATCATAACATAATCCATATAAAAGAAATGGATATCATTTCATAATAAGAAAAGTGAATCCATGTAAATCATAGAGACATTATACTTAAAAAATACACATATGAAATAATTTCATTTTAGATGGAAAATGGTTGTGATAAAACACTAGAAATGAATTCTTGAGGAAAATATCCTTTCTTCTTTATAATCATTTTCTTTTCACAAAATGTCATGCATTTTTAAAAGAAAGGGATTTTTTCAAAATAGTCATGAAATATTTTGGAGGAAGCTTCATGAAAATAAGTCTTTATAAAACCATAAAAATACTTTCAAGCCTTATATGATTAAAAAACATTCTTCTCGTACTTTTGTTAGAATAGTCAAAAAGTACCTCGTAGAAGAAAGATTCCTTACAAAAAAAGTAGTGAATGTAAAAAAATTGGTAAAAAGGACTTTAAACATACATGAAAGAAAATTAAGAATTTTATGAAAACATTTTGAGAACATATGGATGTGGATAATAAACATAACCCCAGTAAATACTTACGAATAACAATCTTGGATAAGAATGAGATTGGAATATTTATCCCTTACCTTAGGTCTGATATGCTTCGTACGTATCCAAACCTCCTATATAACGATTTAAATAATGTCATTGACTTATTAAAGAATCATATTCATTGTTATGATATCATATATGGTTCACTTATGACTTTATATTACCAGTTATTTTGTAAATTCCATGTTAAAGAGCGTTTTGGGTAAAATCATTTCATTTGTCGTCCCTGTTTTGACTTGTTATTATTCATATGATTACTTAGATCTTGATTACTTAATTCCAGAATATAAAACATGATTTATATATAATATATATTCATAATATACATATATATAATATATTGATAAATGGAATGAAATACACCATTCATGGATATGGTAGGTCGTACGTACGCATGAACGTTGTTTTCATTTCCTCATTGAATTGAATTGAATTAATTGGATGACATACATATATATATACATAAATCCCGTATCATTATTATGTCATATATTTCATGATTACTTATTATATATACTTTATAATAATTTATGAATGGTTAATCATTGAGAATGAATCTCATCGCGTCGTGGAGACGGTATTCCGTACGTACGCACGAGCGATGATATTGTTCCCATTATAGTGGAATTTTATTGGAGTGTATATATACTATTACAGAATCAATATCACTTTACAATAATCATATATAGTTATTATTTACACCATTATACCCATCCAAGTAAGGTGGTGGTGGAAAATAGATTACACCACAGCGTGGAGACGGTATTTCGTGCGTACGCACGCGCGGTGATTTCGTTTTCCGTAGGAATGATAGATGGTTAAATAGGGTTGTTTAATACTTATAATAACATATCAGTATATTAGTGATAATGATGTTATTAGTTCATAATTATACAACCTAAGAAGAAGAAGTGGAAGAATAAATAAAGGTGAAAGAATCGGTAACGGACATTACATCTTCTTTGAAGCGCCTCTTTGAGACCTCTTCTTAGGGAACTAAAATTGGTCTTTGAAGAAGACCAGGACATATAGGATGTTTCTAGGGAAGTGGAGAAGATAATTTGGTAGGGTTTGTATGAGCTTGAAGGCACAAATTGGTGTGAGGAAGAGAGGGAGGAGGTTCCCTTTTATAAGGGAGGAGAGGGCCACCTTTGGAATAACTAAAAATATTATTTTATTATAAAGTCATATTCAGTTTTTAATAGCTCCAAATTGATTTATTTCTAAGATAAGGTGGTGATAGTTCAAAATTCTCTCATCCAATAGAATTTAGACAAGTTTAGGTCATTATATTAACCTTAACTTTTAGTTTTAACTCTTAGTAAATTAGATTGACATTTACCATGTCACTTTGTATTTTTATATTATATAGTAAATAAACATACCATATACATCCAAGCGACCCCCAAGTGGTCGATTAATGATACAACTATCATTATATAATTATATTTTCTGAACCTTATATTTTTAGGAATATATTAACAATTTTTAATATAATATTTGTTTTAAAAACTATTTTATGTCAATTTTGACACTATTTGTTAATTGATTTTTCTGAAAATCAGAACAGAATGATTAGTTCGAAACAAGTAAATTAAATCAATACTAACATGTCATATTAACATATAAAATTATTTTAATTCATAAAAAGTCTCAAATTACATTTATTTTGGTATTTATAACGTCAATTATTTCAATATATCATTAATAAGATAATTACTGCATCATAATTGTTTCATAAATAAATTAAATTATCTTAATTTTAAAAGTTATAAATAAAATACCGTTATGCTGGAAATATTTTTATCTTTATAATGAATATTTATTGTCGAATTTATCTTATGTATAACCCTATATTAAAAATGATTTAGTTATTAATCTTTGATTTTAACTATTTTAACCCTTCTTTAAATAAATTAATAATAAATGTCCTAATCTAATCCATGTGGGACTAAATGGTATTATTTTATTCCTAAGGTTGTTTTTGGCCGAATTAAACTTATCCAAGAGAATTAGGACATGTGTTAGGGTAATAATAATATCATTTTTACCCTTAATTACCCTATTTACTTTTAACAGTGGTAAAAAAAGTAAAAAGTTACTATTCACCAAAAATTATTTTCATCTCATTGAACCACATTTTAGTCCTTCATATTAACCGTGTCTCTAAGATTTTCAAAATTTCACTCACAGAAGTGGTAAAATTATGTTTTATGAAAAAGTCAGTTTTTTTAACTACCACTTAGTGATTTCACTATTCACCAAAAAATGAAAGTTTCCAAAAAAATACCAAAAATTAGGCCTAAGCAATATTTGATTTTATGAATTCAAAAATGATTTCTATTTTACCAAATTCAAAAAATATCGGTTGCATTAATTAATTTTAAAATTAGTTCTCATCGTCAAAACAAATAGCGTGTTCTTAATAGATAATAACTATCAAAAGACTGGCACTTGTTTATGTCTGGTTTAAATGTGAAATTACATCCAATGAAAAACATTTTATTAAATTGTATAAATATATTATAAATATACTTTAAAACCACTCAAACTAAAAATTTATCACTATTAATTATTTCGATTAAAAAAGTTGTTTTTAATTAAAATTTAGTAATTTCCACTATTCATTAGAATATGAAAGTTATCCGAAAAGTACCAAAATTTCACCCTAAGCTAATTTCGATATTCCGAATTCAAAAATGAAGTCTATTTTAAAAGATAAAATTTATAAAATTTCAAAAAGAGGTTATTACTATTCATAACAGCTAGTTCTTAATAATATTATAATAATATCTCGTTTACTGAAACTCGGTATTGTGTACTACACATGCTATCGAGGAAGGTCGCGATTGCGTGTAATGCAGCCAAGTTAGAGTTGCGTGTTGTGCAAGAATCCTTTTTGTGACGTACAACACAAGACATCAATAAAATTAAAAAGAATATTTCTCATAAAATATCGGGGTGTTACATTTACACTTTGTTAGGTTACAGATGTTTAGTTATAAAAAATTAATTGATTTAATATGGGTGGCTATCAATATAATCATATCAAACTAGTTGATGGATCGATGGGAAATCTATAACTAAGCCCCGCCATTCTTTACACGTCAAATAAAATCCTCATATGTTGACATATCATTTTTTTTCATAAATAATATTACTTATTAATAAAAATAGTATTGTGTAGATAATAGAGGATATAAATATTCCCATAGTGAATCCAATAATATTAAAATAAATAATTTTATATAGAATTGTTTTATAGTTTAGGAAATAATCATTTAAATGATATAAAAAATATAGTTATTTAAGAGGAATGTAATTTCCAATAAAATATTATCACAATAATGTTAAGGAACCAAGATAATGAAAAGGTCCAAAAAATAAATAAAAATAAAGATGAAAAATAGTTCATTATATATATATGTTTTTTAATAAATGCTTGTCTATTTGAAAAAAATAAAGTAGAACAAAAACATAAATACGTTTTCATTCATGTTTCCAATTTTAAAAATAATTTCAAACATATGGTAGATTCTATATATCATAAAAAATCTATGTTTGAGTGTAAAATCTGTTAATATTTTATATGTTTAAAATAAATTTACAATTTTATTGAATTTGGAATTAATGTAATAAAAAATATTCCAATAAAAACAATTAAAATATTCAATTGTGACATATTTAAAACTCATAGATTACATGAAATTCCATAATAAATCATTTGAGATAAAAAAATCACTTTTGTAAAACAATTTTTAAAAATATGTAAATTGAAGAAAAATATACAAAATAGAAAAGTGAAATAAGAACATATTTATTTCAAAAAAAATTATATCATGATTCAAATACCATATAGATTAAAATATAAATGAAAAGATATAAAATATATAAACATATATATTATAAGAAAAAATATTTCCTTTATGATTGATATAATAAATGATTCCTCCTTTGAAAATTAAAGAAAACCCTCAAAAAAAGAATTTATAATTTATTATTACCAATTTTCATACATTTAAATTATAAAAAAAAGTATATTTAAAAGGAACTGAAAGAGTAATAATCATGAATAAATAAATATTTATGTTCAATACCTTAACAGGTCAGTGTATACACCAAATAATAATTGAGGGGTGAATAATAAAAAATATGCCTTAATAGAGTGAAAATTGAGATGAAATATCTTACATTGATCATAAGGATAATTATTGGATTTATCGATAAATTAATTACAAAATAATAATGTAAATAACTAAAATAATAGTTTAAATAAAACATAGGTAAATTAACTGCTACAACTCACATATTTTTGGCATCACATAATTAATGATGAATTTATATAAACCCATAAAATGATTTTTAGTTTAAAAAATCCTCGTACCTAAAGTTCTTGATTAATCAATGGATAACAAACCACATGTATAATAATTTTGAATTTATTATAAAATTATATCAAAATTGCTAACATACTTATAATGTCATATAGGTCCCAATTATCACATTTTGAGTCTCATTTATTAATAAATCATCACTTATATGTGTTAACTGTTTCATTGATATTGTGAAATTATTTTAAATAGTTTTGGTCCATTTACATTGATTAAGGATCCATATTCTACATAATGTAATTATAATATCCCATAACCTGATCTCTACGATCCTTCGATGAAATCAATAACTATAAATTTATAAAAATTTTGCCCATAATTGTGACCCAAATTTTGTCATCTGAACCATAGTACATAAAAATAAATACATGGATCACATACATTTTAGATGTAATTTTATGTTTAGTGTGATATAGAAATATGAAAAAATCCTACATAAAAAATTCACAACAACTTGAATTCATAAAATACAAGTTAGAAAATCTAATAATCATATCCAATTAGTCCCATATATTATTATTACACATTAGTTTTTAAACATCATCCTTTTTAATCCTTTACGAACAAATAGGATCCAATTCATTGGTTAGGAACTATGGAAAATGGATACAAAAGATGTTTAATATTAGAATCTATGTAATGGAATTAATAATAATTAATAATTGAATGTCATCAATGTGAATAATATTACATAAGGGAATGATGACATAATAAGACTTCAGATATGTAATCATAATAGAACTCATACCCATTAAAACTATGGGTCATCAAATATAAAAAATCGAAAAGGAAAAACTAATTTGAATAAATAATCCCATGGCATGTGTTATGAATATTGATCATTAAAAATATTAAAAACACATATAAATAATTAGGAAAAAACTTTCATAGTTAGAAATCATTTTCACATCTATATTACAATCAGTATTATAAATTGAATAACATTACAGTAAAAATTCATACCCAATGCATTGGAGGGATATCATGGACACACCTTCGTTTGTTTAACATGTCGGCACATCATTAGTTAATCATTAATCCTCCAATTATTTTTTTATCATGGAACCACCTGTCAGGTTTTGATCACACTACCACCATTCATTGTCCATGTAACATTATAGAATCAAAGAGCATAAATCATTTAATTACGTCTTAATCTCATTAGAATAACTATGATCCATCTCATAACTTGATTAACCCATAAAAATAATAATGTTCTATAATGATATCATTATGTCATTAATAAAACATGTAAATGAAATGGGTTCCATAAAAATATCATTGATATGTAATTAACTCAGGGAGAAAGAAAATGGTTCTATGATAATATCTTAAAATAGTGATTACTCCAAGGAATAGAAATGGATTTCATCAAAATCTCATTGAAACCTCATTAAAACAATGAAAAGAAATGGGTTCCATAACATTTCCTTGAAAATATGATTGACCCATTTAAAACAATGGGTTCCACAACAATATCCTTGAAACATTATTAACCCATGTAAAATAAATGGGTTCCATATCAATATCATAAAAACATGATTAACCAATATAGAATAAATGGCTTCTAAAAAATCTCGTTGAAACAACATTAATTCAACCAAAAAAATGAGGATGGTATTAATAAAAAATGTTTCATTTTTGGATATATAAAATTAATTATTTTTTGACTTGATAAATTGAAATACCATTTATATATTATTAAAAATATTCTTCAGTAAAATAATATTAAATCATTTTAATATGTCATAAGACACATTAAAAAATATGAACAATATTTTTGTAAAGTAATGATATTAAAATAATATGGAATATCATGGAAACAAATATATACCACATATATATGTATCATGTAAAATTATTATTATATAGACCTCATAAAATAAGATATCAATATAAAATAACAAATGTCTCAAAGAAGTAAAATTGTGAAAAAAATCAATTACAAAGTTAGATTCATGGAGGCTTTACACCACATGAATGTGAGATCATAAAATGGATATGAAAATACCCATTATCCATGTATGTGAATAAAAAAATACATTCATTGTTATTATACAACCCAAACAAATAGCTGGTTATTGCATAAGTTTCAGTGAAATAAATTTGTGACAATAAAATACATTTACTTCATGCTTAATTTTTGAATCATGAAATTTGTGATATAATAAAATCAGAATAAAATTTTAATATTTTGAAATAAATGAAATTAATGATATAACATGTAAGATTATATTATTTACACGATATAGAATAATTTGATAGTGAATATGGAATTCATCCCATGGAAATAAAAATTAGACAAGAAAAACACATTCAACATGATTAGCTTTTGAAAAATGAGTTCGTGAAAGAAATATATTAATTGAGAATATGTATACAATTAAATATAATAAATTAATTATATAAAAATTCATATTGATGTATAAAGACCTTAAAAAATTATTTAGGTGAACAATAAAAAATAAATAATTTGGGAATATAAATATATATGAAACCTCTTAACTTGAGTCTTATTCTTGATGCGTTTTCATTATAATTATATATAATAAAAAAATGTTAATTATTCAGTATAAATATAACATGTTCCAGGTTTATAATTACATTTATTTCAATTATAAATAAATTATAATCAAACACATAATAAATTATGATTATGTATAGTGTTTTGACAATATTTGGCTTATTTTTAAAAACAAACATTGGTATGTTGACTATGGTCAAAGAGATCATTATATAAATATCATAGAAATAAAAATCACTTCATTATATTTATATTGACTCATAAATAATTGTTTTAAATAATAATAATTTAATATCGTTGGGAAAAATTTACCAATGTGATAATAATGGAGCAGTTGGTTGTACAAACACATGAGTAACATTCCCATGTTTCGATTATCATTATGGAAATAAGTTATGTATAATTTGTCATTTTATAACTAAAATTATATAATAAATACCATTTTACATAATTATAAATATCTATATATAATGCTTGTTTTTGGTTGTGAATAATATAACAATCACATCATTTTCAAGAGGTTGTAGCCTATACATCCAAAAACATTGTTATGACTTTAGAGTTTGTAAAAAGGTAAAAAATAAAGTGTTATAATATATTTTTAGAGATATAATTATTTCATTAATATAATATATTTTTCATTTATATAGCATATTTTCGTTATAACCCTCCTAAAAAAATTTCATTTAAAGTGGGAATGAATCACACCGCTTTGAGTAGGCAATAGTCTACATGTCTACATATTATGATAACATATTCCAAAAAAATAGAAATAAAAAATGATTTTTCATATATAATAATTATTAAATAATAAATATATAATTATTATAATATATATAATATATTATAATTATTTAAATCATTATTCCAAACAATTGGATGACGTAATAGAAGAATAAACAACATCAATTTGTGTGGAAATTGTCTGTTGTACACAGGAATGATGCCTACATATCACATTTGATGGATGTGTTTGTAATTTTAGGTAGCACCATGAAAATAAAAAAAAATCACAATATTTATTATAATGATGGTATAAAAAAATAATTATAAAAAATAATTTTAATGGGGGAGAATGAAATAATAATAAAAGTGATCATTGAAGAATGTTACATCTTTTTTAGGTAACTACTTTTTGGTGGACGAAAGGACATCACTGGTTTCATGACTAAAAATAGTAAGGATTATTGAGGATAAAGTGTATTTTATTAATTTATTAAAATATTTTATGGAATATACAATTTTTTTGAGGGTTTTGAATAATTTTGGATATTGAATTCCATTTTATAGGGGAGGGGGAGTTCTATTCATGTAAATACAAAAATTAAATACTACTAGGTGACCACTGTTGTATACTTTTCCACCCATATTGAACCAAATTCAATACCATAGAGGATATGGGAAATTTATGGCTCAAAAATGGTTTCATACAAGATTCTATTTCATTATACCCATTTATATAAAAATTTGACAACCATGAAAAATCATTTTTTACGAAAATCAATGTAATAAATTTTGACTAATTTTAGTAATATATATTATCAAATACTATGTTAAAATAACTATGAATACTAAATTATTATTATTACAGTAATAAAATAAATATATCAATCTAAACTTCACATAATTTTCATAGCCTATTTTAAAATTAATCCCACAGACGGGAAGAGAGGACATATTTTTAAGTAGAAAAAAAATCAAAAGTTTCATTTTGTATTTATAAATAGTTTCAATGTGATACTGATTACAATTCCCAAATTGGTTTTATATATATATAGTTTATCTTATTGTAAATTAAAAACAAATTAATATAAATTTTATCTACATATATTATTTATATGAATTTTTAGTTTTCATTAAAAAAATTATTATTTCTTATTCATCAAAATATGAATGTTCTCATAATAATAGAAAATAGTTACCCAATGTGAATTTGGAATTACTATGTTATGAAGTAAGTTTATTTTTTCCAATAAAATTTTCATAAGAGACCTTAAATTTATATTAAAACATATATCCCATTAAAATTTTGTAAAACATCTTTTTAGAAAATAAATCTTTTTTACTATTAAATTTATATTTATTCTTGTCTTAGGCCAAAAATATTATAGCATGAATTAAAAACATATTGAATATTTAGCACATAAATTTAATTAATTTCACACAATTATAGTTATTAATATTATTTATTAATATAAAACTCCGTTATGGTTATAAAAATAGTTTTTCCTAAAATCACATCCTTCATATTCAATTGGTTTCATTTTAATTTTTAAATAATTTTATAACAAATAATTCATATAATAAACATGAATAAAAAAAAATTTCATGATTTCTATGACATTATACAATTATTAAATTCCAACTATTAGTGATAACTATTATTTTGTATAATAATATTAATGTTATATAATTGTACACTAATATTAGTCTAATGTGTAATAAAAGTCATCCAATAAACATTATGTTACATAAAAGGAAGGATAAACATTATGTTCCATCTAACACTATTTAAAAATTTAATCTCATTTAAAACAATCTATCAAGGAAAATAAATTAATTTTAATGAAGAGAATACCTTAAATATCAGGATGGTACATCCTACCCCACTTAAAATGAATTTTTCCCTATCGATTATTCTTGGTTATCAAAATATGAACCTATTTTGAATTACATTATAAGAATCTTCTACATATAAAGGGTTAATAAACCATCCCATAAAAAATTGAATGTGGGAAACAAAAAGGCCACTTTATGTGCAATTACCCGGACCCTCCTAGTCCATTACATGGAAAAATTTATGGGGACTGGGGAAACATGGGGACCATCAGTGACCCATTAAAGTGTTTTCCAAAAATTCAGGTTGAACGAATGGTGGTACCGATTTGCGTCGATGTAAGTGAAGGGTTTCAGTGGCACTGAAGGGTGTTGGTGGCGCCAAAGGGGGTGGGTGGCACCAATGGGCATTGGTGGCACTGATGGGCATTATTGGTACCGATGGGGTGGAATCAAGGGGCGTCATTGAAACTGACGGGCTTCAATGGCACTAAAGGGAGTCAGTGGAACTAATGATCCTTAGTGGAAATGATGTATATTTTTGCCACTAATGGGTATATGTGGCACTGATGGTTATCAGTGGCACTGATTGGTCATTCGTAGCACCAATCGGTATTTATTCCAGGGAGACGATGCTAGGGAAATGGTGCCAGGGCGACTGTTCTTGGGTGATGGTGCCTCACCTATATGTGGTTAATTCCTATTTTTCATCCAGAACTGTCTTGTTTTTTCCTAGTAAAGTATCTTTTGATGTAAAAATGTTTTAATAACCCTTTAAAATCCAGTTAATGATAGTAAAATATGTTCTTATCCCCCAATAGTCATGTGACACTTGAGTTACCAAAATGAGTGGCACCATTGAAGTGTTTTATTATTTCTCCCCTGTTATGTGTCATTCATCATTTAAAGGAAATATTTTAACTCAAAACCATTATAGCCAACATATCAAAAAATAATGATTAAATCTAAATAAATCCAGAAATTTTAAACCACCAAACCACGTGGTCGAGCCACGATTTCACTTTTATGAACATAAAAATAATATCCCTTATTTTGTGAACATTACTTTTCTTATTCCAAGATCATATCTTCTTGTTTCTTTCCGGTTTCTCTTAGTGAGCATGGTGAATCCCTTCTAAGATGTATCATCTGCCCGTGCAAGAGCCCTTCTCACTCAACCTTGGTTTCCTCTAAATTCTTACTCTAGAGGTCACACATTCCCCGTTCATGGTTAGAGGAGAAAACATTAGTCGTTGATCAATCAAGTTGGATTTTTTATCCATCCCTCTTTACTAAGAATCATTCGGGGTGGTTGTGATAATGATTCCCTCGGGATGTGATGAAACCAATCCTTAACGAAGATAATAAACTAACCTTTATAGAATCAAGGGGTGGGAATGATGATGATGTTAATGTATTCTTTTATCTTAATTAATGATGTTAATTTTATGGGATTATGACCAATGAAAATAATCTTCATTCGTGGTCCTTTCATACACATTAATAAACCTCTATTTTTAGGATTATCTTGTGATTGAATCTTTGTAACATGGAAACTAGTTTATCATGTAAACTCAGTTGATTAATTGGATGCACAGTGAATGAGAATACTTGGGTGGTCACCTAGATTAACTAAATGGAAAGAAGGGACATAATTAATGGTGTGGATAAATCTGAAAAGATCTTTTCTCTCTTTTGGTGGAATGTGTAGTGACTCTGTATGATTCCCTATGGGGTGACATAGAGCGGGATGAAATTTTCTGGTTGATAAGTTGTGGGCTTGTAAATTACATATTTTCTTGAGCCAGTATGTTAGTGCATGGTTTGGTTCTAGTGCTTTGAGGGATCTCACAGATCACATTGTAGTTGTGACTTTACAAGAGAACCAGGTTTGAATAATTAAAATCATGCTTGGCTATTTTTTTGCTTCAGTTGTTGTTGTTTTGGATTTTCACTGTGCCTATTTGTATCCTAATAGTGGAGGAATGTTCTAAAAAGTAATCACATGAACATGATAATGGTAATGGGTATAATGTGATATTGTTTTCCAGAAATGGGATGTTCTATGGTGGTGGTTGTTCATTATTTGTTTGTGTAGTTATATCAGCAAGAGTGGTTGAGTATAGGATGGTTGTCTGTTTCATAACACATAGGTTGGGACGATTGTTTGATTATTTATATGTATAATCATTAACACTTATTTTTCTAATACTCACCCCACCTATGTTAAACAATTCATGTCCAGAACCCCCATTTCCTTGGGGATGGTGTTTTTACCAAAATTATTTTGAGTGGATGTCTATTAACTCTTTTATGCTCTCTATCCCAAGTAGCTGATGTCCCTTGGGGAATGTTGTGATGGAATAAGGATTATTATGGACCAAGACTCATTGGGAATGGTGTGTTTTGTTGGTTGTACCTGGTGTGTGTGCGTTGGATTGATTCCACAGTGTCTTTGGGATAAGGTCTAGGTGTCTTTTGGCATGGTAGTGGTTGTTATAGACAAGGTGTCTTCGGACGTGGTGGTGGAGGTTGTGTACCAGGTGTATATAGGAAATGTTAATTGTTTTTTCTTTCCTAGGTGTCTTCAAGTCGGATTCATGGTTGTGGTGGCCCATAAGGTTTTTGTTGGGCCTGTAGTGGGACTATAGTTGGACTTATGGGTGAGTTCTGACATGTAGAATGCCCTAAATAACCAGTGTTAATGCGGTGCGGGGTACCCAAATATTGATGTGTTATTAATAATACATTATCTTATATGTATTATAGTTCGAATGATCCTTGGTGAGGCTTGGTGGATTGTTTCCATTCAATGTGTTTTGGTTACCTCTTTTCCCATGGGGTATTAGAATGTCTCCCCACTTGTGCATGAGAGATTTTTGTTTTCCATATGTAGTATACCTGTATACTCCCCCTTTATATATAAAACTTCATTATGATTTCTAGGAGGTCTTTGAGGAACATGACAGACCATACTCGCCCAAGCATCGAGATCTATCATTGTTTTTTCCATTAATTTGGTACTTTTCATTATAGTTTTCTTATACCGTATATTAGTTTATTTTGATCATGCATATGGGAATAGGTCTTTGGATATACTTTTACTTTATGTTTTAGGATTTTTTTGGGATTTACTATCTTATATCATGGTCTTATTAAATAAAAAGGGTCATTCCTTCCATTTTACATTCCATTATGTACATTGGTTCTAGTCGCCACACTGGGGCCTATTGAAGGCATGACTTGGGGTCTCATTTTCTCTCATTCAACTTGAATAAGGTAGGATCTGGATTTTTTATGTCCCTTTCTTCATCTTGGTGATGAAGGGTCATGAGAGAATGGTATTAGAGTGAGGTTGAGAGATAGGATGGAATTTGGAGTTATGCACAGTGATAATTGCATGGGATGGAATGGAAACTGTGTTGGGAAATCATGGTGCGTGAAATATTCTAGAGAAGACTGATTAGGACAAGGGATTTTAGGGCCCCATGTTATCCAATTCAATAAATTGAGACCTATAAAACAACTAAGTATGGCTACACTGATTTTCAGGTAGGGACCCTAAGAATGGTCCATCCGTCATGGGTAATTCTGTTCGTGGGTTTCTTGGGTGTTTTTGGGATTTCAAAGTGAATAACAATTTTATGGAAAATATAAACCAACAATTTTTCACTATTCGGGATTATGAATTCATTGTTTACCTTACATATATGGAACTTGTATGACATCCAAAAGTAGTGTGGGTGATCGAGGCCCATGAGGTTGATCAGGTGGATTAGTGGAGTACTAATTGAGAGGAAGAGGATGAAAAGTGGTATAAGACTCTATGTTATTTCCAGCGGTATATCCTCAGGAAGTATGGGGGTAGTGTTTCCAACACAGAGACAGAGGGCTGGAATGAGGAGTAGGTGATCATCGTTTCCTTGATCCCTACACTAAGAGAGTAATGGGCTTTGTAAGAAGTCATTCAGATGAGGGGAGAAGCGCTTCAGTGGTGGAAAATCTACCTTATATAGAGGATGGATACTATGGTTTTTTGGAGTGAATTTGATAAGGAGTTCCAGGAATAATTCCTACCATCTACGATGAAGTCTAAGAAGAGGAAAGAGTTATTCTCCCTCTAGTAGGGGATTATGTTAGTGAGGGAGTTGGGAATAATGTTCAAGGATCTCCTTCGTTTTTCTCTTGACCACTTTCCAGATGAGTAGTTGAGGACAAGGATCTTAGAGGAGGCACTCTGAACATCTATCCAGTGCGTTGTTACTTACATCCCTCTAACATTGTATTTGTAGGTTTAGAAGAAAGATGGTGTGGTGGGAAGAATTCATAGGTTTTGAGGTGTTCCAGGAGAGGAGATCTAGTTGGGCTAGTTGAAAGGAAGGCCGTTAGAAGTATGCCACCACCATCAGGGCCTTACTGGTTTTGACCAATGGAGAACAAGCCTCAGTAGTTCCAGTTCTGATCTCCTGGTCCTTGTCATTTCCGTATTGGACTAGGATTGAGATTCTTTTTCTGTGACAGTCGTGGGAATATTTGGAATCAGTTCCTAGACAGAGTGCAGTATAGTCGGGGTGGGAATGTTTAGTGTCCACCTCAGCAGTAGATGTTTCTAGATAAACCCTTTCTGCAGCTGCAGTAGGTACAACGAGCTATCGCTCCACCAAGAGGATATGTTGTAGTAGGAGGATGACCTCAAGAAACTCCTATGGGACCATGAGCATGGCATGGTCGGGGAGGTGGCCGACAGCTGAGGGGTAGAGGATCTGCGCATGGGAAGTTTCACACCATAGAGGCAACAGTTCCAATAGGGCCAGAGGTTTTTTGAGGAATCATAATCTGGTTTCCTACTCTTGAATTTTCCTTGTCTGATTCATTTGATTCTCACTCCATCTTTGCACCTATTCTAGACCATGCCCGGGGTCTATAAGTAGAGACATTCTCAATACCCCTGGTGTTGAGTACGCCAGCTGGAGGTCAAACCAACTTGTTTGTTGTTTGTCAAGAATTCAGCTAGATGTTGGGGGAGCATCAGTCTAGTGGGGATCCCTTTCTACAGCAAATGAATCCATTTGATGTCGTCCTAGGCATCGAATGGATATTTTATGTACATGTGGTTATCGACTGCTTTCGAGGAAGGATTGTGTTTTTAGTCATGGGTGGCTAGCATGTATAATTTGTTGGAGGGAGTGGTTGTGAGGAGGGATACCATAGTGTGGAGCCCCTTTCATCCTTATTATCCAGGATGTTAGTGGAGTCAGTAGACTCATAGACGGTGGAAGTTCTTGGGATTTTCAGTGAGTTACTGGATGATTTCACCCAAGAGGTTGTGACTCTACCCCCTTGACACGACATTGAGTTCAGGAAAAACTTCTCACTGAGTTCCTATCAGATTTTGATGGATCCCTATTAGAAGGCCTCTTCTGAGTTTCGGGAGTTATGGATTTAGATTGAAGATCTCGTGAAAAAGAGTTTTTCTGACACAACGTCTCTCCATTGATCTACTATCAGATTCCCATGAGGATAGAATTTATTTTTTTCTAGCTGAGTGGTGTGGGTTTGTTTTCTAATATTGATCTACGGTCCAGGCATCACAGGTTACAGGTGACAGATAGTGATTTCCCGAGGTCTCAATTTAGGTACAGGTATGGAAACATCGATTTCGTAGTCCTGGCAATGGATGTTACAAATTCACTTATTGTGTTCATGGGTCACTTTAACACTGTTTTCATGATTTATTCGACAAATTCTTCATTGTGTTCATCTAGGAAATCCTAGTCTACTCAAGATCAGAGGAGGAGCACACTGAGCACCCCAGGATGGTCTTGGAGATCTTCGACCCCACCAGCTCTATGGGATGTTGTCCTAGTGAAATTTCTTGACATGATAAGAGGACATTTCTGGACACATGGCGTCTCAATAAGGGGATATAAGTGTATTAATCAAAGGTTTAAGCCTTTTTTTCTAGGGAAGCAACCAAGAAAGTGATGGAGGTTCGTAGTTTCCTTGGACTGGTAGGCTATTATCAGAGCTTTGAACCCAACTTCCCTCGATTTTCCAAACCTTTGACAAAACATGACCCAAAAAATAATGGTATTTAGTATGAATGGAGAAATTTTAGGAATATTTCAGCTATCTAATGGAATGGTTGGTCAGTTCTCAAGTGATCTGGTTGCTAGGGGAAGGGGTTTTGTTTGAGGTATTTTGTAATTCTTCTGGTCTTGGATTGTGGTTTATGTTGATGCAGTAGCATGGAATGATCTCTTATGGTTCTAGGAAATAATTTCTCTATGAGAGTAATGATGCCAACAATGATAAAGTGATTGCAGCAGTAGTGTTTGTGTTGATGTTGTGGAGGCATTACCTTATCTGGATCACTTTTTGGTCTTCACAGATCACAAGAGTTTGAGGAAAATATTTATCCAGCGGGACCTGGACAAGAGAAAACGTAGGTGGGTGCATATTCTATAGGAAAATGACATAGAGATCTCTTTCATTGAAGGTAAGGGGAATATTTTAGATTAGGCCTTGAGAATGAATTCTCCCAGAGAAGTCATTCGGGAATCTGTGGATGATTGGATGGTGATAGATGATTTAGATACATTAAAGTAGGATGCAAGGTTTGATGGTTGTATAGGATGTCTGGTTCTGATAATACTGCAGACCTCTCTATTGTGGCAGGTGGAGGAGTCTTAGTGGAGATACCCCGAGAGTTATGTGATGTGAGATCAGGTTGACCAGGGCAATGCTCTGGAGTAGTGGTCAGAGGATGGTAAAACTTTGATGCTTTTCTGTGGGAATTTTATGGTCCTAGAGACAATGAATGAATGAGTTCTTTGTGAATTCAATAACACACACATAGTAGTACACCAATGAGTTTCCAAGATGTACCTAGGCCTGAGGTAATAGTATTGGTCTCTCGGGGTGAAACATGCAGTGGCATAGTTTATTGAAAGGTGCCTAGTGTGTCAGTAGGTGATGGGTGAACACCGCATCCTTGGAGGTTTGTCGTAGCCTTTATATATCCCTGAGTTGATGTACAAAGAAATCAGGATGGATTTAAACACATGAATACATAGGGTTCTAGGAGGTTGTGATGCTATTTAGGTAGTGGTAGACCGGTTGATGAAATAAGCTCACTTCCTGGTAACCAAGGAGTCGAGTGCGGTGGATTTTTTATCACAGAGATACATGGATGGTGCTGTGCAGTTTCCTGGATTACCATGGTACATAGTCTTAGATAGGGATACATGGTTTACCTCACGAGTTTGGAGGGGATTGAACCATTATTTTGGAACCCAACTACTCCTTAGCACTACATTCCACCCCAAGATAGATGGGTAGATAGAGCAGACTATCTAGACATTGGAGGACATACTACGAGTGTGTGTTCTAGACATCGGGGGATCATGGGTACAACATTTCCCCTTATTATAATTTTAATACAATATTAGATATCACTCTACCATTGGTGTGGCTCTATTCAAAGACATGTATAAAAGGCCATGGCATTCTCCCAAGTGCTAGACCGAGGTTGGGGAGGTAGGTGTTCTTGTCCCAAATATAGTGCAGAGCATGGGGAGAAGGTTCATATTGAGATTGAGAGGATGAAGGAGGCTCAGGAATAGAAGAAGTCCAATTCCGATCATAGGAGGATACCCTTGGAGTTCGAGGTTGGGGACCACGTGTTTTTAAAGGTCTCCACTTGGAGTGGGTAGTGGAGTTTGGAAGGGGGAGTACGCATTATCCCACATTCATTGGACCCTTTGAGGTGATGCGATGGGTCAGCAAAGTAGATTATTAATTGGTGCTACCGCTGCCATGATAGAGGGTCCACAACATCTTACATGTGTCTCGGCTCTCTCTATATATACACTATGACCAACACTTTCTTAAAGGGGATAATTGGACATCGAGGATGAAATGACATTCATGGAGCAATCAGTGGGAATTGAGGATCATAAGAATAAGGTGCTTAATAGGTGGACCATTCTCTTGGTAAAAGTGTTGTGGAGGCGTGGTGGCATCGAGGACTGTACTTATGAATGGGAGCCACATATGTGTACCCAGTACCAAGATCTATTTTTCATTTGGTTTTTTTCGTACTTGAATGTGATTTAATGCTTGATTTTTTAACTAATATATGGGAGATTTTTCCATATTCTCTAAATGTGTGTGAAAATTCCAAACTTTGGGGAGGGGAGGACCTGATTCCTAATCAAGATGAAATAAAGTCGATGCAATTAAACCTGTTCGGAAGAGTCAGTTCTACTAAAAGTGGATAGTATCTTGACATGGGAAAATAGATTCCATAATTCTTGAGTCTAGATGGGTTTACATTTATAAGTTTTTATGGTTTTATGGGGGAGAGGACCAGTAGGGAATCCATAGTTGTTCAGTAGATAGATGAGGTAGAGGTGATCCTAGATGTCGGTGTTTTATTCCAGCTTTGGAACAACTCATTTTGGGATTTCCTTGAGAGGTATCTTATGAGGTTTTTTGTCAAACCCCTCTCTTTTCATCAGGTTTACTCTTGGATTCTCAAGGGAAAAAATATATTGAGTGGTATCAGATGTAATGTCCTGAACCCTCCTGGTCCATTACATTGCCAACTTTTTTGTGACTTGGGAAATATAGGGACCATCGACGACTCATTAAGGAGTCTTCCAAAATTTGGGTCAAATGAATGGTGGCATTGATGGAAATCAGTGGCACAAACAGGTGTCAGTGGCATTGATGGGCTTCAATAGCTCTAATGTGCTTCAGTGGTAGTGATCCACATTGGTGGCATTGATCGACGTCAGTGGCACCGAAGGGCCTCAGAGGCACTGACATGAATCGGTGGCACCGATGAGCATTAGTGGCACCAAAGTGCTTCAGTGGCACAAAAGGGTCATTCGTAACACCAATTGGAATCAGTTCTAGGGAGATGACACCGGGGAGATGGTGTCTCACCTAACGGTGAGTCATTCCCAGTTTTCATCTAGAACCATCCAATCTTTCCCCAGTAATGTATCTTTTGACGTAAAAATGTTTTAATACCCCTATCAAAGATATTTAATGACGGTAGAAGCTGTTTAAAAACCATAATATTTGGGAGACACATGTGTTACCGAGATGTATGGAACTATTTCCATGTATTATAGTTTCGACCCTATGACGCATTTTTCTCTGTTAAAATGGAATCTATTAACTCACAGCTGTTATCTCTACCATCTTTGAGTAGATTTATTAAATCCCAATTAATCCCAATGTGTTTAACCACCCAACCATGTGGTCAAGCCACTATCCAAAATTTATGTACTTCAAAATCATATCCCTGTTTTTAGGAACAGTCGTTTTATTTAGTTGAGATGATCTCATCTTTTTTTCCCTTTTAGTTTATCATAGTGTGCATGGAGAATCCCTTTTGAGATGTATTTTTCTCCCATGATGGAGCCCTTCCCGCTCATCCTTGGAGTCCTTAGAGTTATTCCTCTATAGGTTGTGCATCCCCAATTCTTGGTGTGATGAGAAAATATGGATTTTTTATCATTTAGGTATGGGTATTTCCTTTTTCTCTCCTTACTACGAATCATGCGGGATGGGTGTGATAATGTTTCCCTCAATATGTGGATGAAACCAAACCACAAAGAATATAATAAATAGGAATTCAAAGAATAAAGTGGTGTGAATGGATATGAATTATCTATATTATTTTATCTTTAATATGTTGTGAATTGTATGAGATTATTCCAACTGAAAATTTTGGTCGTTGGTGGTCCTTTCTTGCACACTGGTAAAACTATGTTTTTCTGGATAATCTTGTGATTGAGTGGATGAATCCAAGAAACTTGTTAATCACATAATCTTAGTTGATTAAATGGATTCTGAATGAATAAAAATCCCGGTGTGGTCCCCCTGTAAAATAAATGGAAGGAAGGAACTTAATGAATAGTGTGGTTAAATATGAAAACTTCCTTGCTCTATTTTGGTGGTATTTGTGGTTGATCTATTTGATGCCTTTTGGGGTGACATAGAGGGGGATGTAATGTTCTGGTTGATAAGATATTTTCTTATAAATCTAATCTCATGTAGAGCTAGTATGTTGGGGCATGGTTTGGTTCCATTACTTCGAGTGATCTCATGGATCCCTTGTTTGTTATGAATTTAGAAGGGAACCATGCATCAATGCTTAAAATCATGCTTGGCTGTTTTTCATCCAGTCTATTATTTTGGCATGTGGTTATGCCTGTTAGTAGCATGGTAGTGGAGGAATTTTCTAATTTGTAATCAGTTGAACATTATAACAAGAATTGGTAAAATGGGATACTGTTTTCCAGAAATTTGATGTTCTTTAGTTGTGGTTGTTGTGTATTTGTGTGTGTAGGGACAATAGTGATAGTGGTTGAGTGTGGGATGGTTTTCAATATGGGAACCCTTATGTTTGGACGAGTGTTTTATGACCTATATGTATAATTCTTATCTCATGTTTTTATTATATGTGCACGACACATGTTACAAACTTCATGTTGAGTACCCCCATTTCAGGGGGGTGTTTTCCTGAACATTCTTATGAGTGGCTAGTTATTAGCTTATTTCTGCTCCCTCTCCCAGGTAGCCCAGGATACATTGGACAGGATGTGACAACATAAGGTTTATTATGGCCAAAGACTCTTTGGGAAGGGTTTTTTGTGCTGGTTGGACCAGGTGTGTGTGGGAAGGTTTTTTTCCCAAGTGTATTTGGGATGAGGCCCAGGTGTCTTTGAGCGTGGAAATGGTTATTATGGCCCAGGTGTCTTCGGGCGTGGTGGTGAATGTTTTGGCCCAGGTGTATGCGGGTGTGGTTATGTGTGGTTGTTGTTACCAAGGTGTCTGTGGGTGGGTTGATTGGTTTTGGTGGCCTATAAGTTTGTTGTTGGTGTGGTAGTGGGACTTCCATGGGACATATGGGGGAGGTATGATGCATATGATGTCATAAATAAATAGTGCGCAAGCGGTTTGGGGTATAAAAATATCGATGTTTTTTTAATATTACTGTATCTAGCTTTCATTATTTGTGGAATGTTCCTTGGTGGGGAGGGGTGGATACTGTAACAGCCCGAGATTTTATGAAAAATATTCTTTTTATTTCACTAATGTCTTGTGTTGTACGCTACACCAAAAGGAGCTTGCACAACACGCATCCTTGACTTGCCTTGCATTACACGCAATCGCGACCTTCCTCGATAGCGTGTGTAGTACGTAATAACGAGTTTCACTAAACAGCGATATGCTATTAAAATGTTATTAAAACTAGCCGTTATAAATAGTAATAATCACTTTTTGAAATTTTTTAAATTTTATATTTCAAAATGGATTTCATTTTTGGATTCAGAGTATCGAATTTAGTCTAAGGTGAAATTTTGGTACATTTCGGATAACTTTCATATTCTGATGAATAGTGAAAATTACTAAATTATAATTAAAAAACAACTTTTTTAATCGAAATAATTAATAGTGATAAATTATTAATTTGAGTAGTTTTAAAGTATATTTAGAATATATTTTTACAATTTAATCCAATTTTGGTCATTGGATATAATTTCACATTTAAACCAGACATAAACAAGTGTCAATCTTTTGATAGATATTGTTTCTTAAAAACACGCTATTTGTTTTAACAGCGGGATTTAATTATAAAATTAATTAATGCAACTTCTGTGTTATGAATTTGGTAAAATAGAATTCATTTTTGAATTTGGAATATGAAATATAGCTTAGGATGAAATTTTGGTATTTTTCTGAAAACTTTCAATTTTTGATGAATAGTGAAACCACTAAGTGGTAGGTTAAAAACTGAATTTTGCATAAAACTTAATTTTACCACTTCTGTGAATGGAATTTTGAAAATCCGACAGACACGGTTAATATCAATGACTAAAATGTTGTTCAATGAGATGAAAATAATTTTTGGTGAATAGTAACTTTTTACTTTTTTTTACCACGGTTTATAGTAAATAGGGTAACTAAGGGTAAATATGATATTAATATTACCCTAACACATGTCCTAATTCTATTGGATAAGTGTAATTCGACCAAAAACAACCTTATGAATATAATATGACCATTTAGGTCCACTTGGATTAGATTATGACATTTAATATTATTTTATTTAATGAATAGTTAAAATAGTTAAAATCAAAGTTTAATAACTAAAACATTTTTAATATGGGGTTATACATAAGATAAATTCGACTTTAAATATTAATTAGAAAGATAAAAAGCTTTCCTACATAATGATAGTTTATTTATAATTTTTAGACTTTAAATAAGTTAATTTATTTATGACACAACGATGATGAAGTAATTACCCTTTTAAGGAAATATTAACATAATTGATGTTATAAATGCTCAAATGAATTTAATTTGAGACTTTTTATGAATTCCACTAATTTTCTAGGTTACTATGATATATTGGTGTTGATTTAATCAACTTGGTTCGAACATATAATTCTGTTATGACTTTCACAAAAATCATATATCAAATAGTGTCAAAATTGACACAAAATAGTTTTTAAATCAAATATTATATTATTAATTGTTATTTTATTCCTAAAAATCTAAGGTTCGGCCAAATGACTTAGATAAAGATATATATATTAATAATAAAAAATTTGGGGTTATTTTGGCATGTTATAGTAAGTTTATTAACCATATAGTGAAAGAAAACAAAAAGACACGGTAAAAGTTAAATTATTTAACTTAGAGTTAAATCTAATTGATAATGTTAAAATAATACCCTAAACTTGTCTAAATCCTATTGGATGATAGGGTTTCGACCCATCCCCACTTTATCTTCGAAATAAGACCCTTTGGAACCATTATAAACCGATTTTGACTTTAATATAAAATAATATTTTGAGATATTCCTAAGGTGCCCCTCTCCTCCCTTATAAAAGGATACCTCCTCCCCCTCCTCCTCACACCAATTTGAGCACTCAAGCTCGGCCAACCCCTGCCAAAATCCCTTCTCCACTTCCCTAGAATAATCCTAGAGGTCCGGGTATTCTTCAAAGACCAATCTTAGTTCCCTAAGTAGAGGATTCAAAGAAGCGTTCCAAAGAAGAGGTAATATCCATTACCGATCTTTTCAATTTCTTTCTTCTTCAACTTCTTCTTCTTTAGTTGTTTCATGATAAAGTAATAACATAAGTATTTCTTATATACTGATATGTTCTTATAAATATGAAACAACTCTAATTAACCTTCGATCCATCCTACGGAAAAAGAAAATCACCGCGCGTGCGTACGTACGGAATACCGTCTCCACGCCGTGGTGTAATCTATTTTCCACCATCACCTTACAAGGAAGGGTATAAAGGTGTAATGAGTAACTATATATGATTATTATAAAGTGATATTGATACTTAAATAGTATACATACACTTCAACACAATTCCACGACCATGGGAACGATATCATCGCTCGTGCGTACGTACGGACTACCGTCTCCACGACGCGATGAGATTCATTCTCAATGATTAGCCATTCATGAATGATTATAAAGTATATATAATAAGTACTAATGAAATATATGACCTAATAATGATACTGGAATTATTTATATTTATATGTATGTCATCTACTTAATTCCATTCAATTCAATAAGGAAACGAAAACAGCGTTCATGCGTACGTACGGACTACCCTCTCCATGAACGGTGTATTTCTTTCCATTTACTGATTTATTATATATGTATATTATGAATATATATATATATATATATATATATATATAAATCATGTTTTATATTCTGGAATTATGTAATCATGATCTATGTAATCATATGAATAATTACAAGTTAAAAACACGAACGACAAATGAGACGATTTTACCCAAAACGCTACTTTAACATGAATTTACAAAAGAACGGGTAATATAAAGTCATAATTGGACCATATATGATATAATAACAATGAATATGATTCTGGAATAAGTAAATAACATGATTTAAATCATTATATAGGAGGTTTGGACACTTACAAAGCAGGTCGGACCTAAGGTAAGGGAAAATATCACAATCTCATTTTTATCCGAGATTGTTTTTACCTTGGCATTTACTGGGGTGTATTTTATCATCCACATCCATGTTCCATAAATATGTAATATTGTTTCCATCCACTTACAATAGTTTAAATCCAATTTTACCCTTCGGTGAATTTTTAGTAAAGAATATGAAAGGAATCTTTTGTCGTTTTTTTGTACGAGGTACTTTTTGACTTTTCCAACAAAAGTACGAAGAATGTTTTTTTTAACTTATACGGCATGAATGGATTTTTAAAAAATTATTTCCAAGAAACTTCCTTTACAACTTTTCAAGTTTATTTTTAATCAACTTCTTTTATTTTAAAGTTGTATGACATGTTATGAAAGGAAAAATGTTTTTGAAGAAGAAAGGATATTTTTCTCAAGAATGGAGTTCAAGTGTTTTATAAAAAATTATTTTCCATCTAAGATAATAAAGGGTTCTGTTTTTATCCCTATTATTACATTGATTTGATCATGTTGTGATGGAATTATTTTTATGAATTCCTTTATCTTATATGAATTGATTTATGATGTCATGATGTTTCAAGAATCCCATTTTTGTTACATGTGTTATGCGATGATGTATGTTTTATGATTATGTGGTACACATAAGAAAGGATTCATTATAAGATGGGTGGGACCTATATCTCCCTCCAATGCATTGGGTAAAGATTTTATATCTCATGAGATAGACAGGGCTGGAACGGTAGGTTATACCGGTTCAGTGAAACAGGACTGAAACGAGGGTTACTCGATTCAGAAAGGGACTTTGTCCACTAAGATAGTCTTGGCAATGAGTCTTGACTAACAAGAAATGATTCTCTATGATTATGTGTGAATTCCACAAAGTTTCATGTTTTAAGTTATTATTATTGTGATTACATTTCACTGCCATGATTTACCCCATGTTATGAAATTATGATCTCTTTTGCAGGTTAAGATTTCCAAAAGTTATGTGCTTATGTATATGATGTGATTGATATTTCTTTTGTTTACCCTTACTGAGCATTTGAGCTCACCCTTTTATGTTTTCTTTTCCCCAGGATATAAAGAAAGGTTTGAGGTAAAAAAAAGAAGATCTTTATGGGAGATTTTGAAGATCTTTCACCACGATTAGAAGATTATATTCCGAGTTTCCAAAGACACTAAACTATTACGATCCTTGTGTGTGTGTTTTTTGTTATGCACTAAGTATTCCGCAAATGTAATTTAAATCCAATGTACGTCAAGATACGGGTCTCTACAGTTGGTATCAAAGGAAAGGTTTAGTCAACCTTTGGAAACTAGGATGCAAAAAACGTTAGTGAGATCCCTAGAGATATTTCTAAGGTATGTCTAGGGATGTCTCTAAGGTTAAGTATACGTATAGGTTATAGTCCTAGAATTGCGCTAACGATCTTAGAATTTAACCTACGATTTTAGATATTGATGGTACTCCCCCTTTATTATGTTGTTTTCCCTAGCATGATTTTTGCCTCTCACACTATTCTTTTTGGGTTTTAGACAATGGCTGGAACCCGAAGGAACCGTGTTGATCAATGCAATGGACAATGCAATGATTGTCCTCATGAACAAACAAATGTTATGGGAGATGGAGTGAAAAATCTTATTACTATACTTACACATGCTATGAATCCTTCTGGACTTCCTAATGAGTAGAGAAGGGAACAATATTCTATTGAGTCCTTCATGAGGCAACGTCCACCTTCTTTCAGTGGGTCTTCTGATCCACTTGTTGCTGAACAATGGATCAGTACCACTGAAAAGATATTTTCAGTTCCTCAATGTTCTGAACATGATAAAGTCATCTTAGCAGTATATCGTTTGGAAGGTGAATCTGATCAATGGTGGAATCTTATCAAGAATACAAGGCAAAGAGATGAAATTGAGTCCATGGAATGAGACGAGTTCAAGAACTTGTTTTTCAATAAGTACTTCCCTCGTATTCTTCGAACAAAGATGGATAAGGAGTTTCTTGAACTAATGCAAAAGGATGATGAATCTGTTGGTATATACGAAGCGAATTTTACAAGACTTGCAAGGTATGCATCTGGCATTATCATCCAACCTGAAAGTAAAGTTGATCGATTTTTCAGTGGCTTAAAACCAAGTCTTCGAAGGGCATTAGCTATAAGAGACTTCAGTAGCTATGAAGAAATTGTGCATTGTGCTATCAAGGTAGAAATGGAAGTTGGTGTTACATATCCATCTCATGGTTTTGACAAGAAACGAAAGATGGAGTTCAAGGAGAAATCTTAGAATAATGGTGAAAAGAAGATGAATGTTTCCTTATGCACAAAATGTGGAAAGAAACATGGTGGAGATTGTCTTAAAGGGACTAGAAAATGTTTTAAGTGTGGAAAAGAAGGTCATCGAGCAGCTGAGTGTCGAAGTAATGGAAAAAGGGTTTCTAATGATGTGAAGAAAGCAAACACTGCAGAGAACGCACCACCAACACTTCAATGCTTCAAGTGCAAGGAAATGGGGCATTATGCTAATAAATGCCCTAATCCAAGGGTTAGTGATGATCAAAATGAGCAACCACTGAAGGCAAAGGACAAAGGGAAGTCACATGCGATCACTATTGGCAATGTTGAATATGACAACGATGTGGTGGAATGATTAAGTGTTTATGTAATGGGATTCAAAAATAATGTTGTATCATTGAGTATTGCAATATTTATTGATGTGGTATTCAAAGTGATTGAGATATTTTTTGGAAATAAGATGATATGGGCATAATGAAGGGAAAACGAGAAAATGAAATGTTTAATAGTATTCATGAGCTCATGATTGATATAAGGACTAAGTGATATCATGGTTTGAGTATATAGAATTTTGAGGATTTTGGTATGTGGAAAGTGTTAACTTTAAACTGCATTCATGTTTTCACTAAGGTATTCAAGAGAATACATGATTAAGGACTTTGAATGTTTATAATGTGACCAACAAGACATATCTTATGGGGATCAACGATGGTATTAAATCTCTAGTAATTGTTTTCACTATATTATGAGAGTGGACTGCAGTATTATGGAGAAGCCTAAAGATTAGAATGGATTATGTTGGACATAAGTTAGTATTGTTTAAGGATAGAAGTTTGTTCGATATTATTGATGGGATGTTATAGTAATATAGTTTTAGAAAAAGGACAACCTGCAGGACGGGCGACAGCCCATCGCGTCGGACAAGGCTGTGGAAATCGAACCCACAACCGAAGTGCGACTGGCCTTTATCGCCTACCACTGGCCTACAGGAAGTCCCTGTTTAGTAGAAACTAGTTTTATTATATTAATCTGTATGACATATGATGAATAAGTCCATTTTAGGAACCATATATGATTAATCTCACTATAGACCGACTTATGTATATAATTTTTAACCTTTTGTTTGAGACAGATGGAATGACCCGTCATTCTATCACATAATCTGCTAACAACTCACGAATAACAAATTCAACATCATTTATTTAAGAGATGAAGTGGAAATTGTTCAAGGCACGAACAACAGTGAGATTGTACCAAAATAAAGTAAGTATTTATTCTAATTCAAATTCTTCAACTTTAGGGAAACGATCTTGAAAACCAAAAATGTTGTCCTAGTGCTCTTATATCTGATTAATCAGATGGTACCTTAGATCGTCACAAATTTATGGATTTGTGATTTTTGGCTTTTCCATTTCCATGTTCTCTACCACTCTCCATCAGAACATGATGGTTAGATTTTACTTCCATATCCATATTTTTACCTAAGTGGAAACCCAGCGATTAGTTTATTTGGGTAATCGTTACATTTCATACTTTAGTTTTTAAAGCCAAGTTTTGGTATTCCTTTTTACGATGTGGGTTTCTATTAAAGAAACTTTCGAATAGTAAACCATTTATAACCCTGACGAATTTCGAGGGTGAAATTCATTTTAAGGGGGGTAGAATGTAACAACCCGAGATTTTATGAAAAATATTCTTTTTATTTCACTAATGTCTTGTGTTGTACGCTACACCAAAAGGAGCTTGCACAACACGCATCCTTGACTTTCCTTGCATTACATGCAATCACGACCTTCCTCGATAGCGTGTGTAGTACGCAATAACGAGTTTCACTAAACAGCGATATGCTATTAAAATGTTATTAAAACTAGCCGTTATGAATAGTAATAACCACTTTTTGAAATTTTGTAAATTTTATATTTCAAAATGGATTTCATTTTTGGATTCGGAGTATCGAATTTAGCCTAAGGTGAAATTTTGGTACATTTCGGATAACTTTCATATTCTGATGAATAGTGAAAATTACTAAATTATAATTAAAAAACAACTTTTTTAATCGAAATAATTAATAGTGATAAATTATTAATTTGAGTAGTTTTAAAGTATATTTAGAATATATTTTTAAAATTTAATCCAATTTTGGTCATTGGATATAATTTCACATTTAAACTAGACATAAACAAGTGTCAATCTTTTGATAGATATTGTTTCTTAAAAACACGCTATTTGTTTTAACAGCGGGATTTAATTATAAAATTAATTAATGCAACTTCTATGTTATGAATTTGGTAAAATATAAATCATTTTTGAATTCGGAATATGAAATATAGCTTAGGATGAAATTTTGGTATTTTTCTGAAAACATTCAATTTTTGATGAATAGTGAAACCACTAAGTGGTAGGTTAAAAACTGAATTTTGCATAAAACATAATTTTACCACTTCTGTGAATGGAATTTTGAAAATCCGACAGACACAGTTAATATCAAGGACTAAAATGTGGTTCAATGAGATGAAAATAATTTTTGGTGAATAGTAACTTTTTACTTTTTTTTACCATGGTTAATAGTAAATAGGGTAACTAAGGGTAAATATGATATTACAATTACCCTAAAACATGTCCTAATTCTATTGGATAAGTGTAATTCGACCAAAAACAACCTTATGAATATAATATGACCATTTAGGTCCACTTGGATTAGATTATGACATTTAATATTATTTTATTTAATGAATAGTTAAAATAGTTAAAATCAAAGTTTAATAACTAAAACATTTTTAATATGGGGTTATACATAAGATAAATTCGACTATAAATATTCATTAGAAAGCTAAAAAGCTTTCCTACATAATGATATATTATTTATAATTTTTAGACTTTAAATAAGTTAATTTATTTATGACACAACGATGATGCAGTAATTACCCTTTTAAGGAAATATTAACATAATTGATGTTATAAATGCTAAAATGAATTTAATTTGAGACTTTTTATGAATTACACTAATATTCTAGGTTACTCTGATATATTGGTATTGATTTAATCAACTTTTTTAGAACATATAATTCTGTTATGACTTTCACAAAAATCATATATCAAATAGGGTCAAAATTGACAAAAAATAGTTTTTAAATCAAATATTATATTATTAATTGTTATTTTATTTCTAAAAATCTAAGGTTCGGCCAAATGACTTATATAAGGATATATATATTAATAATAAACAATTTGGGGTTCGTTTGGCATGTTATAGTAAGTGTATTAACCATATAGTGAAAGAAAACAAAAAGACACGGTAAAAGTTAAATTATTTAACTTAGAGTTAAATCTAATTGATAAGGTTAAAATAATACCCTAAACTTGTCTAAATCCTATTTGATGATAGTCTTTCGACCCATCCCCACTTTATCTTCGAAATAAGACCCTTTGGAACCATTATAAACCGATTTTGACTTTAATATAAAATAATATTTTGAGATATTCCTAAGGTGCCCCTCTCCTCCCTTATAAAAGGATACCTCCTCCCCCTCCTCCTCACACCAATTTGAGCACTCAAGCTCGGCCAACCCCTGCCAAAATCCCTTCTCCACTTCCCTAGAATAATCCTAGAGGTCCTGGTCTTCTTCAAAGACCAATCTTAGTTCCCTAAGTAGAGGATTCAGAGAAGTGTTCCAAAGAAGAGGTAATATCCATTACCGATCTTTTCAATTTCTTTCTTCTTCAACTTCTTCTTCTTTAGTTGTTTCATGATAAAGTAATAACATCAGTATTTCTTATATACTGATATGTTATTATAAATATGAAACAACTCTAATTAACCTTCTATCCATCCTACAGAAAAAGAAAATCACCGCGCGTGCGTACGTACGGAATACCGTCTCCACGCCGTGGTGTAATCTATTTTCCACCATCACCTTACAAGGATGGGTATAAAGGTGTAATGAGTAACTATATATGATTATTATAAAGTGATATTGATACTTAAATAGTATACATACACTTCAACACAATTCCACGACCATGGGAACGATATCATCGCTCGTGCGTACGTACGGACTACCGTCTCCACGACGCGATGAGATTCATTCTCAATGATTAGCCATTCATGAATGATTATAAAGTATATATAATAAGTACTAATGAAATATATGACCTAATAATGATACTGGAATTATTTATATTTATATGTATGTCATCTACTTAATTCCATTCAATTCAATAAGGAAACGAAAACAGCGTTCATGCGTACGTACGGACTACCGTCTCCATGAACGGTGTATTTCTTTCCATTTACTGATTTATTATATATGTATATTCTGAATATATATATATATATATATATATATCATGTTTTATATTCTGGAATTATGTAATCATGATCTATGTAATCATATGAATAATTACAAGTTAAAAACACGAACGACAAATGAGACGATTTTACCCAAAACGCTAATTTAACATGAATTTACAAAAAAACGGGTAATATAAAGTCATAAGTGGACCATATATGATATAATAACAATGAATATGATTCTGGAATAAGTCAATAACATGATTTAAATCATTATACAGGAGGTTCGGACACTTACAAAGCAAGTCGGACCTAAGGTAAGGGAAAATATCACAATCTCATTTTTATCCGAGATTGTTTTAACCTTGGCATTTACTGGGGTGTATTTTATCATCCACATCCATGTTCCATAAATATGTAATATTGTTTCCATCCACTTACAATAGTTTAAATCCAATTTTACCCTTCGGTGAATTTTTAGTAAAGAATATGAAAGGAATCTTTTGTCGTTTTTTCATACGAGGTACTTTTTGACTTTTCCGACAAAAGTACGAAGAATGTTTTTTTTAACTTATACGGCATGAATGGATTTTTAAAACATTATTTCCAAGAAGCATCCTTTACAAGTTTTCAAGTTTATTTTTAATCAACTTATTTTATTTTAAAGTTGTATGACATGTTATGAAAGGAAAAATGTTTTTGAAGAAGAAAGGATATTTTTCTCAAGAATGGAGTTCAAGTGTTTTATCAAAATTATTTTCCATCTAAGATAATAAAGGGTTCTGTTTTTATCCCTATTATTACATTGATTTGATCATGTTGTGATGGAATTATTTTTATGAATTCCTTTATCTTATATGAATTGATTTATGATGTCATGATGTTTCAAGAATCCCATTTTTGTTACATGTGTTATGCGATGATGTATGTTTTATGATTATGTGGCGCACATAAGAAAGGATTAATTATAAGATGGGTGGGACCTATATCTCTCTCCAATTCATTGGGTAAAGATTTTATATCTCATGAGATAGACAGGTCTGGAACGGTAGGTTATACCGGTTCAGTGAAACAAGACTGAAATGAGGGTTACTCGATTCAGAAAGGGACTTTGTCCACTAAGATAGTCTTGGCAATGAGTCTTGACTAACAAGAAATGATTCTCTATGATTATGTGTGAATGCCACAAAGTTTCATGTTTTATGTTATGATTATTTTGATTACATTTCACTGCCATGATTTACCCCATGTTAGGAAATTATGATCTCTTTTGCAGGTTAAGATTTCCAAAAGTTATGTGCTTATGTATATGATGTGATTGATATTTCTTTTGTTTACCCTTACTGAGTATTTGAGCTCACCCTTTTATGTTTTCTTTTCCCTAGGATATAAAGAAAGGTTTTATGTATAAAAAAATAAGATCTTTATGGGAGATTTTGAAGATCTTTCACCACGATTAGAAGATTATATTCTGAGTTTCCAAAGACCCTAAACTATTACGATCCTTGTGTGTGTGTTTTTTTTATGTACTAAGTATTCCGCAAAAGTAATATAATGTTCATGTACGTTAAGCTTCGGGTCTCTACAGATACTTTCCTTGCTAAGTGTTTTGGTAACATCTTTTCTCACGAGGCATTACAATGTCTCCCCCCTTTGGAATGAGAGAATTTGGTTTCCCTACTCTGTATACATGTAAACTCACCCTAGTTATATAAACCATCTTTCAGGCTTCCAAGAGGACTTTGAGGATCTATACAGACCTTACTAGCTCAGTCTTTCGGGGTATTAGTTGCTGATTTTCTTTCTTTTGGAACTTTTCATCAGAGTTTTCTTTTATCGTGAATCATATTATTTTGATCATATACAAGGGAATGGATTTTTGGATTTACTTTTACGTTCAGTTTTTTGGATTTGTTTTGGATTTACAGAATACTAACTATTTATTATGAAATAAAAAAGGGAAATTTCTTCTATTTTTCTTGAGATTATATACCCTTGGTGATATTCACCACTTCAGGGCCTATTGAAGGCGGGACTCAGGTTTATTATATCTTCTTCAACATGGAGAAGTAAGTGTATGGTAGTTTGTTGTCCCTTTCTACATCATGGATAAGGAAGTTTATGGCATTGAGTTAAACAAAACTATAAATCCATTTTCAATAACATTTCTAGAAAATTAAATATTGATTTGGAAGAAAAAATTGAATACAAATAATAAAGAGTAATATATAACATGTGAAAGATGATGTCAATGAAAACAAATATGCCAAAAAAATAGGTGAGGAATGTTCAATACTGTCAACAGAATCTATGGTTATATGCTAATTTTTGGTTTAAGATCATTTTATAAAAGTTGATGTATTTCATATACCATATAGATTTAATAAAAATTAAATATACTTCCTTGAAATGTGATTTTATCCATTATACAATTTCAACTAAAATATAATATTCTTATTCTAAAAATGAGCATTAAGGATAAAATTTTCATTCATGAAGCACTAAAATAATATTTTCATAAAAAAGAACAAAACAACATTAGTCATGATATCACACTAATATTTTGACATTAACCATAACATAAAATTTTATATCATTGTGATATATTTACTGAAGAGAGTGAATTTTAATATTATAGATAAATCTTCAAAAGTAATAAATAAAGTTCAAACCACAATATTCCATAAACAACTATCCTTTAAATTATACAAATTCTTCCTAATAATGTTGAAAAAAGTAAATACTATCTATATTTGATCATATATTAAAAAAATACACCACTATTCCACATATAATATACCATTTTAAAGTAAATTTAACAATTACCTATAAACAACTTTATAAAAACTATGAAATCAACTATTCTAATGGTAGACATTAAAACATAATCTTGCGTGGTTCAGGGGTTCAAGACTCGCCCCCTAGTCAAATGTGATGGTTGTTACCCAACATATGTATTGTCCACAATTTTTTTATTAATCTGAAAAAACAAATCCTCCCTAATAAAACATCATGGTTATCGTAGGTGTTACAAATACCTCAATCCATAAAAAACATATCCAAAAATGACATTGATAACCTATAAATTTTCATAATTCAAAAACCTCAAATGGCATTTCATAATACACCGATATTATGATCATCATCAATCTTATAGTCTAGTGATGGTGCACACAAATTTTTATGATAACTTAATGGTATAATATATTATTCTGTAATTTTATGTAAAATTACATATGATACAATCTATAAAAATCCATTTCCATCTCTCATAGATCATATGCTAAAATCTATAACATTAAATTTCTATATTGGATATTGGTAATTTTGAAAAAAAATCTACATATAAACCGTACAATATCGAATTTAATAATGGGATCACTTACATTTGAGAGTACCAATTATGTTTATAGTTTTTTATAATTATGAAAAAATCTTATAGAAATATTTCAAATCAACTTGGAAAAATACAAAAATAGATTCTAATGATGTGTAAAATCTCTCATTGTACCAAAATTTTCTTTTTTTATATTATTTCATTAACTCCATCCTTGTGAAATCCTTTATATACATAAATGTTTCAACATGATTCTTTAAAACCATTGTAAAATGAAAAATGAAAATAGAGAGCTCAGATACACAATAATGGTCAACAAATGAATTAAAATTTTAATTTCATCAATTAGAATAGGTGTGGATAATGGTATGGTTACATATTCAGTGTTCACGAGTGAATCACAAATAATGTAATCCCATCAAAATAAGGATCATTAAATATAAAAAAATGTAAATGTAAACAGTCATCATAATCAATAATCATGTCCCATGGGATATCATTATTGATCATTACAAACATTATTAACCTATATAAAGTATATGGAATATATGTACGTATATTGGACATGATTTTCTCTTCACTATTATAATCAATATTACAAATTAAAAATCATTGTGGTATACTTCCTCACCCAATGCATTGGAGGGATATCACAGACCCACCCATAGTTTGTTTTCATATAACCAATGACAATTAAATTGTCATGAAACTAACCATCATTTTAATAACATAGAACTACCCAAAATTAGTTCATCGCATTACCATCCATCATTTTCTATGTACCATTAAATAATTATTACACATTAAAGATTTTATTTTTGGAAAATCCAAATTGAATTATAATTATCCCATTTTTATTATTCTTAACCTATAGAAAATAATTGTTATTTATAAAAATATCATGGAAAAATGATAAACCTATGGAAAATAAATGGGTTCCATAACAATCTCATTGAAGCATGATTATCATCTAGAAAATAAATAGGTTATATGATAATCTCTTTGAAACCCGAATACCCCATGGAAAATAAATAGGTTCCACAAAAATATAGTTGAACCATGATTAACC
Organism: Viscum album; assembly: GCA_963277665.1. NCBI lineage: Eukaryota > Viridiplantae > Streptophyta > Magnoliopsida > Santalales > Viscaceae > Viscum > Viscum album. The sequence continues at coordinate 467,768,053 of OY728123.1, read as the reverse complement.
TAAGAAAAATAAATGGTCTCCATAACAATATCTTTGAAAAATAATTTACCAAATAAAATGCCATGTAATCCATAAAAATATACTTTACACTTTATTAACCCATATAAAAAAATGGGTTCCATTATGATATCATTGACACATGATTTACAAATTGAAACTTAATGGGCTTAATTATAATCGATTTAAAAAAAAATTAATCCTGCCATAAAATAAATAAGAAAATATAAAAAAATATCTACAGTGTATAATTAAAAAAGATAATTTATTTTACTTTTACAAAATAAATACCATTAAAACCATATTGAAAACATTATTAAGGCAAAATTCTGTAAACACTCTATACTAACCCATACCACATTGAAACATTTAAATAATAAGACCCATGAAATAATAAGATTAAATGAAACATATAATATAAATAGAATAACTATATTCACGATATATCATGTAAAATGATAAGTATATACACCTAATAAAATAATTTAATTGTATAACATATAAATTTTATCAAAGAAAGAGAATTGTGAAAACAATCTATTACCAGTTTGTTAACATGGAACCGATAAACCCAATGTCTATAAAATCCTCAGATTGATATTTTAATAAAACATAATTCATGTATAATTATAATAAAATACATTACTAGTAATTTTATACATCACAAATTTCAAAAATGGTGAATATGATATAAGTCTCCCATAAATAAAGTGTATCTAGAAATCCCCTTACTAATTGAGTATTTTTAAATGATTGCATTGATGAAAGAATAAAATCAGTTTAAATTTTTAATTTTATTAAATAAATAAATTTCAATATTTTTCATGTAAGTGGGTATTATATATCTCACAAAATTGAAAATATTTTTTAATATGGTACGTATCTAACAGAAAAAAAATTTGAGATGAAAAATCCCCTTACTACCCGAGGAAAATTTGAATCCTGAGTTCTGTGAATGAATAAAATCACATAAAAATTTATTAGTCTAAAATAAATGAAACTCATGATATAACATTTCATATGTAACTATATACACTATATAAATATATTCTGTGGAATAATAACCAATAATTCCTAATGGAATGAGAATTGATATGAAACCCCTTACATTGTGTTAGATTCATGATTCTTATTCTTTATCATAATGAGTAATAAAAATATGATAATTATTTAGATTATAGATAAACATTTCCCAAATAGTAATTACCATTACATCACATATAATAATTTTATTTATAATTACATAATCAATTATTATTAAATTGGTTTTTTGAACCATAATATTCTTATAGGTCAAAACTGAATTTGGTATGTCGACTACAATTGAAGAGGTAGTTGCAAAAATATATCAAGAATCAATATAACGACATAAAAATAATATTTATACATATATTACACTTTTTAAAAAATGATTTAATATTGATAAAAAATGAACCAATAGTACAATCGTTGAATTAGAAGGATATATATACCATGAGCAACATTCCCATTTTTTATTGATCATTTTGGAAAAGATTTAAATTCTAATTTATAATCAAATAATTACCATTAAAATAGAAATAAAAAATTATTTAATTATAATTAATTATTTAAATCATTATTTTGATGTGGTTATTAAAAAAATAAGTATCACATTGATTTAAAGAGGTGGTAGTCTACACATCCACAAAGGATGATGTCACTTTTTCAATGTTTAGAAATGTATGAAATAGAGTTATATATTTTATTTTTTGAGGTATATTTCTTTCATGAATATAATATATATTTAATTTATATCATAAATTTTTATTAAATATATCCATAATTCATTCCATTTAAATCATGAATAGAGCACATCACTTTGAGTAGGGGTTAGTTAACATGACAATGAACAATGTTATCATATTACAAAGAATTTTAAAGAATAAGGAATATAGAAGTATAAAAACATCATAACTATCATATAAATATTATAAAAATACTATATCCATCATTATTCATATCCTTGAAAGGTTTTAATGAATGAATGATGGAAGATTTTTCTTGAGATGGTGGTCCCCCATTCACATGAATGATGATTGATTATCCAATTTGATGATTTTTTTAGTTTTTGGGAATAACCGTAACATAAAAACATTTATATATATTGTGGATACTGATAATATTATATATAATTATATAAAAATAATTTACTTGGGGGATATGGAAGTAAAAAAAGTGTCCATTTAAGATTGTGACATCTTCTTTTGCAATCTACGTTTTGTTTCATCAATGAAAAAACATGAATATATTTCATCCAAAATTGAGTCTTCTGGGTAGAGATTATAGATGTTAGGAGTCAATTTTCATAGTTTTTGATTTATCCAAAAGGAATTATAGGTGTGAGAAATTGGTGGAGTGAATACAATTTTATATTGGAGGAGGACCGGTATTCCTGTAAATACAAAAAAGGTAAACTATATTAGGATGTTCCCATTACATCATGTTCTTCCAATTAGGAACATAATTTAATAGAGGGGGTACATGGGTTATATATAGATTTTAAAATGGTTTTTAGATGTTTCTAGTTAATTTTTTCACTTTTGATTAATGTTAAAAAACAAAGTTAATTTATTTTATCAGTAATCAGTTTAAATAGATTTAATTGATTTCACAATTACTTTTGGTAAAAAATAATTTTACATTAATTTAAATTATAATTTTTTTGATTCAAAATATGTAATCCATTTATTCAATTACAATAAAATTTGTGGAAAAATTAATTTAAAAATAATCCCACTTATGGGTGGAGGCTATTGTTTTAAAAGGGAGAAGGTTTAAAAGTTTTAAATATTTTAATATCCAATGTCATTTTAAAATTGATTCCGATGAAATAAATTGGATTTTTTATTTATAATTTATTAGTAGGAAATTAAAAATAATTTAATTCAAAATTTATCTATATAATTTATTTAGATGAAATTGCTGGTTATAATTAAAATTTGTCATTATTCACTATTCCTCTAACTATTAATATTCTCAGAAAAAATCCATAAATTAACTAAATATACATTTTGATATTTGAATTTAAAAAAAATTGTTTATTTTTTGAAATAAATATATAAAAGTGTATAAATTTATTTATAAAATTGCACTATTATTAAGAAGTGTTAAAAATACATTTCAGACAAATATAGGTTTTTACCCATAATGTTAGATTTATTATTTTCTAAATCATATAAATTGTAATAATTTATTTTAAAAATATTTTTTGGAATATATATCCTATACATCTCAAAAAATTATTTCACTAATATTCATTAATTTTATATATTAATATAAATCTACTTCATGGACATAAAAATAATTTTCATAAAATCACATCCTTCATATTCAATTGGTTTTAAATATCAATTATTACTAATTAGTTTGAAAATAATTCATTTTATAAACATGAATACATCATCAATTTACACTTTTGTTAATATTACTAATTCCCATCATTCAAATGACTATTTCCATACTATAATGTGAAATAATAATTTTAATAGTATATTTTTCTATGGTAAAACTCGGCCTTCAGTGTAACACAAGTCATGTTTGAAAATCGATATCATATGCACTATAAGATAAACAAGGTATTGCATTTGACTCATTTTGAACATTTAATTTCATATAACACAATCTATCAAATATTTTAAATTAATTTGAAATAATATATATCCTAAAATCACAGTACTTTATAGATATTCATGATATAAATCTAATATATACTCATTATATTAATATTTATTTTTATTCATTAAATATATATGATTAAAAAATATTTACATCATTTTTATAGAAGGTGGGTCATACGTATCCATAGACACATGTTTCCCTTTTTGACAGATTTAATGAATGAAAGGTAGAAAAACATTTGCCTTAACAAAATAATTTTCATATCATATATATCCATTAAATATTTCATTATTACAATCCATGAAAAGTTGAAATTAAAAAAAATCTTGTATTAATGGAGGCTGTACTGCAAAAATATAGATGAGTGAGATTATTTTCCTCAAACAGATTTGAATGTAATAAGGTATGCATGATTTTATAATTCTATTAGAGTATTTATTTCATAAATATAATATACATTCACTTGTAACAACATTATTACCATCTAAATAAATTGGTGATGAAAAATGGAAAACATGACAATGTGGAGTCATTATGTTGTGTGTATGAGTAATTGATTGTTTATATCATTTTTAGTGGAAAAAAGATAGAAAATGGATACCTTATAAAAAATTATTATAATTATGTTGCAGGATTTGTACTTCATGTATGGGTACAATATATTAATAATTAGTTGTTGAATAATGAAATATGAATGCTTTATATAAGACGATTTATTATTATTTTTAATACATCAATAATATCGGATATTTACATCCCCTATAATGATAAATTTTTGAATAAAATGTTCTATAAATATTTTATATTTTTGTTTAAAAGGTAATTATTTTGGGTTTTATTAATCTTTTTTCCCATGAATTTTTGATGAAGATATAGATTTAGTCGCCTTTTATTAGTGCAGGGAGGGATAGTCATGATATTATGTAATGTATAAAATAATATAAATTAATTTTAATAAAAAATGTATAAAAAATTAATGATTTTGATGATAAGATGTCATCTATTCTATATCACATCATCGAATAAAATTTGGATGATTTTTTATTTGGTTTTTTAACCTTATCTATTTTTATTAACACCATGATAACCCTTTTTTAGATTACATTTATTTCATTACATTTTACTCAATATGGGTATATAAAGTAATAATTAGAGGATTTTTTTACAAATAAATGGACAAAATATGAAATTTTCAACCATATACCATTCATGTGGCCGAAGAAAAGATTTCTTAGTATTTTTAATTATTTTAAAAATAATAATTTATTACAACATGTAATTAATATGATTTTGTATAAGTACTTTTAAAATAGAATTAATTTTATTGAGTTATTAATTTAATTTTAATATAAGTCATTTAAACATCGCAATTTATTATAATTATGTATACTTTTTTTCGGACATAATTTCTCACTAATGAAATAATACATTTATAAGTTTGAAAATAAATTACATGATATTTATACTACTTGTACATGTACTCTATCTTGTTTTCAAAATAATTTATATAATTATTTCTTAATTATAATTTAAAAATTAGTATTCATGATATACAATTATATATATTTCAAATTACCTTTTATAATTGAATATATGTTGCTTTTATGACATTAAAAAATCGATATTAAACTAAGGGAGGTGAATTTAGTGAAATTATCCTTTACATAAATAGTGTACTATTTACGATTAAAGTTAAATGTAAACAAAGTTATTAGATTCAAATTTAGAAAATTATAGATAAAATAGACCCATCCAATGAAATAAATGAGAGTGTTGGAATAAATTTTATGCTTTCTCACACTATAATTTACCCTAATTAACCCATTTTAACATTACCTTAGTGATGATTTTTTCTACGTTTAACATTCATACTTCCAAAAAAATAAATTTTTCAAATTTACAAAAATATAACAATCTTACCAAAAATGGGGGATGTATTTTTAAAAATTTAATCACAATTTTTTTTAAAAATCATTTAAAATGAATCCTAAAAACATTACAAAAACATTATCTAGTAATTTCATATATTCAAAAAATTATTTTTTATACAAATATAAATATAAATTATTTCAAATTTTTCTAATTCAATAATTAATTATGAAGGTGAAAAAAGTAATTAAATTTTAATTTATTTTAAAATATAATAGGTCATTGGAAATTCATGAAATCACCATTAAAAATTCAATTCTAAATATAAATTGTTTACTATATTTCGAAAAATCAATATATAAAAAACAATTAAAAATTATCTTCTGTAAAAAATTTTAAATGATGATTATATATAATTATTTGATTTATACTAAAAATATTTTAAAACAATTTTCAAAAAATCTTATTATTTCATTATAACAATTCGTGAAAACCAATTTTGATAGAAAAATATTTTTTAAAAATAAAATAACATTATAAAAATTGAGAATTTATATCCCCTAACATAAAAAAAATAATTTAATTTATTTGAAACTTTACATATATTTATTAATATTTTTTATACCTATCAATTCAATGAATGTTCATTCATATTTAAAAAATAAAAACTTTATTTTCTTGTAAGTTTTTTTCCATTGTTTCTTATTATAAATGAAATCAAACAAAATCTATTTTTTAGATAATAATATATTAAATTTTACCCCCATAACTAATTTTCCCTGTTACAATTTTATCTTTATCATTAATGGTTAATTATTTGAGAATACGGTTATTGAAATCCAATATCTTATTGTTGTATGGAGAAACTTTTTTGGAAAAGGGAAATTGTGAAACCCAATGTAATGCTATAATATCCCATATTTAGGTTCCCTGATATGGAGGACACCATAAGGATGCCAAAATATTTAAATGTATGAAAAAAATAACATCAAGTGACTACTTGAGAATGATATGTTATAATGATAATGAATAGAAACTATAAATCTATAATGGTTGAAAAGATCATCCATTCACCAAAATAGATGGTTCAAGGATATCATTTTTATTTTAAGATTATTCTACTAATGTTAACAGATTTTTTTAATGTTATGATATAGAACACAAGAAAATGTTAATAATATCATCCTTTTCATTTCATAAAAAAATATTTTATGATATGGTTTTCTTCAAAGAGATCAAACTTCGTATATTTTTCCAAAACAATAATCTTGATGATGAATTTTTCTTAACTTGAAAATAAATATTAACTTTTAAGGCATCATAATATCCATAAAAATGAAAATTGATTTGTAATTTTTCAAAAAAATTTACCATAACCAAATTGGATATCACATGTTTTCTAATATGGGTAAATGTAATTTATTATTATCTAAATCCACAACAATAACATGCATAGTTCCATATAATAGATTTTATAAATAGTAAATCATTATACTACAACAAAATATTTCTTTCCAAATTCAAAATCGCAATTCTAATATATTTGATAATATATTTTTTCCAAGATCAATAGTTACCATTATCCATAGAGAAAAATAATTCTATAATGTTGTGGCATAACAAAAAATTCAACAACCAAAAACAAAAAAATATCTTAATTCACCATAAAACATCAAAGGAAACCAAAATGTTTTAGGAAATCAACTCGATTGTTACTCCTATAATAAAATAACATATTGTATAATATATTTCATTAATATACAAATGGAATAATATCCATCATAACTTATATTGTTTTAAAATCAATAATCCATCAAAATATAAAATATCATATCTTATTTAAATTATAAATGTAAATAATTTCACTATCTCAGCTAAATAATATTATCAAAAAATTACTAAATTATTAAAATTTATTGTTTCAATATTCATGTTTTTACAAAAAATTAACAAATAATCTAAATCAATTTTTATTGTTATTTGTAATATTAAACTTAATCATCAATATCCATAAAATATATTTTAGAATAGTCCTATTGTATTTCAATATTCATATAACTAAACTATGACTATAAAATATTATCTGTAAGATAATTCCTGAATCCAAATACAAAAAGAATTATATAAATTCATATTAATGTTATTACATATGACCTTCATTGGTTGATGAGTTAACTCATTGATTAAGAATGACAATATTAATACCCACATTCTCTAGTCAATAACCATTTAATTATGAATTGTTCCCTATGATTAAATTCATATCCCTACATTGAAGTATTCACATTTAATCCACAATTACATGCTCTATGTCATACATTTTAACATTGAAATAATATTCCCTTATATTTTATACATTCTCCACTGTTCTTCTCCCCACATTCATGGATTGAAGAAAACTTAACATCCATTCATCTATTGTATTTTTCCACAAACACATCCATAATGAACATATTTCCATTATTTCACATGTTAGAAATGTTGTCAAAGCCTATGTTTTCTATCATATATTGTTATAGATAGTTTTGAAAAAAAATCACCATTAATATCCAATAACATTTAGGTTATTATTAAGTAAATTTTTACATTTTCTACTACATTTATAATTTAGAAGATTCCTCCACAATCCATCCATTGACTATAGGACATAAAATTCATAGTGTGACAATCAATTGTTGTATTGTATAATAATGAAAAAAGATGAAAATAATGAAAGATTACATTCAATCATTTACACATAATGTATAATTATACTCATCCATCATCATCATTAAATTCAATCCATTATAATATATCCTACAGAAAATTGGAATTTATCATGGAATATCCCCGATGAGTGTCAAATGAGATGTACAATATGGGCTCAATCACTATATACCATAATGAAAAATGATATTTCCTCAAAAAAACACATTCTGGGTTATTAAACCTAGATGGATATGTTCAATAACCACATACACATGTATAATCTATTCATAGATATATATATATATAGGAAAAAATTTATACATTACCATAAACATTTCCCTTCCTTAAATTTAGGTCATAAACATTATTCAAAAATTTGTATTTCACATAATATAGTTCCTGAGGTTTCTACAAATTATTTACATTTACTAACTATAATAACACAAAATCTTGTAACCCAGATCTAGTTACTTCATTATTACATAGGCACATTATATAATGGATCTCAAAATAAAAGATTGATCCATATAACAGCCTTTAAGAACTAGATACAAACATGATTCTAATATTAAAATTGAAATAATAAATACATTACATGGATAATATCTCACATCATTGGCAGTATTGAATATTTAATTATTCCTATATTTTGAGAGGTGTGTAAGAACCCGGTTCTTATTTTTGAGGTACGATCTTCTTTTTATTCCTTTTCCTTAAGTGTTTTTGAGAAAATATGGAAAATGGGGAAAATCCTAAATTTTAGAACAACACGTTGTGTACGTCTTCCACACGCCGTGTACTTTTGGCCGTGTTGAGATGAGTACATGGGTCGTGTAGCCATGTCGGCGAAAAGGGGTGTAAGAACCGACTACATGATGTGTATTGGTACCTTACATGCCGTGTAGTTAGTCAGCATGCTTAAATAGTAAGGCGGTGGAGTCGCAGCCAGCTGGGTGATAGTACACGCCGTGTACTCAGGAGTACATGTCGTGTACTCAGGTCGATGGATGAACAGTGTGGCGATGCCGCCAAATGAACAGTTAAATGAAAGAAGTACATGCCATGTACTCAGAAGTATAGGACGTGTACTCTGTTTGTTTGGCATAAAACAGGCAGTATCCTCCTCATTTGGTAGAGGAGTTTGAGCCATTTTGGAGCCAAGGAGGACGGCCAGACCTTTGAAGATCCACCAGGGGTTTGTCTGGAATTAGTTTCCACCTCAGACAATCTCGTTGGAACCACATGGGTATGCCCTCTCCTCTCCTGGTACCATTCATACCAATTCTTTCCCGAGGGGAACTTATTTACATTTGAATGGGTTTTGGTCTTTGTCAGATCTACGCCGTTCTTGGTTGTTTCTGGAGTCGGCGTTCGGGTGTAACGTTCGTTGGTGAATAAGGTAGGTGGCTTAGTGTAAACTTCCAATTGTCGTATGTTTTTGTGCGTTTTCGTGCCACGAACCCATGTTGGGGTGTCAAGTGGCTGAGTCCATTTCTATATTTAATGCCTAGAATTGTATAGGTGATTAAATTTTCATAATAAAATGCTGGTTGGGATAGCTCCTTGGATCCAAAACCACCCCCGGGGTGTGTTTCACTATTTAGCCGTTTGGCCAGGATACCCGAGGGTATTCCTTTAAACTAGTTATTATAGAATTTCCTTGAGTGGAATTGCTTGTTACTGCTTGTTTACCTGTTGGGCATGGCCCGGTTACCTTCTTAGTATGAGGGTGTTGTTGTATTTGGCCTGAGGGCGTTGTTGTGATTAGCCTATGGGCACTGAACTATTTAGCCCGATGGATGTAGTTATTTCTCCTAAGGGAAACCTTTCGTGCCAGAGGGCTTGACTTCTGTGCCTGAGGGCGACACTTACTACGCCTGATGGCAATTTCTGTTACGCCTGAGGGCTATAACTGGAGGTTGGATTCTGCTTACCCGAGGGTAAGGTTTTTCTTGTCTAAGGACAAGGACTGGTTTTTTAGAAATGCACTTTGGTAATTTCTAGTATATAATGAATTAAATGAATAATAAAATGGAAATTTAATTGTTAAGTTAGTTACTTGTCAGTACTGCTTACTTTATTTCATTTTACTATTTCACACTGTTGTTGCATGCTTACATGTAGCTGGGCACGGGCCTTTAGTGGGTGTCTACTGAGATATATTTCTCACACCCTGTTTTGGTCACGCTTTTCGGCCCAAACAGATTACGTTGCTATAGGTGTGGATAGGGGAAAGAGTCCCTATATAGGTACTTGAGTGTTGCTGAGGAGTAGGAGGGCATGGGACTGAGCCTAGGCTCGCGATGCTGTTGCCAGCTGTTTTGCTTGTTTTTCTATACTCTGTATTTTGTTGTACTCTATTTATGCATGACATGTTATGGCTATTTTCATAGAACATGAAACATGTAGCATCATCACTTATATACTGTTGGTTATATCCACTACTGTAGTTATTTTAGTTGTGTATGTCTACTGCTTCCGCTGTCGTTGTATTTTTATTTTGGTATTCAACTATGCTACACTTTGATAAATGAGGGAATAGTTTCCCCACTATCAGACCTGGGCCCTCGCTGCTAGTTGGCAGCCTTTGGAATTTGGGGAAATGTGCTTGAGGTCGCTTGCCGAACCGGGATCGGGGCGCCCGTTGCGTGGCACCCGGGTCCGGGATGTTACAAAGTGGTATCAAAGGTGTTCTTTTCTTTGACTTACTATTTGGAGCCATAGTCAAGGATAGGACGAACGTTAGTTGGTAATAAGTTGTGCCCGGGCGTAGCTAACCCGTGTACAGGGAAAAGCCAGTCTACCTCGTATTTCTCAATTCTTTTGATTTTGCAATTTTATTGTTGATATGTTTTCACCGTCGGGTGACGCACTTTGAGATTGTGCAGTTTTTATTTTATCTGTGGGTTATATTTAGTTGCAACCCGATGAGATGAGGGTATTCCGTCTCGTGCATCATATAGGAAAATGCTAGATATCACATGCCATGCATAGTTTCCATGCCATGTAGGTGAATTAGAATTTGCATGTTGTTGTGATTGTTTTTGTGATAATAAAGAATTCTGTTGTGATAGATGATTGATAAATACATGCCTTGTGATATGGTATTTTTGTTTGAGCTTGTGAATAGAATTGACGCCAAATTTTGGTTTTTGGGGAGTATGGTCCCCCATTGACCGGAATTTGGTGGATCATTGACTTTTTATTGTTTATAACACATATAAGATGTAAAACATTGATTTGTGGGGAGTATGGCCCCCCACGGGTCGGAATTTGACACATAGGTGTTGGTTTCAGTATATTATGGGTTCCAGGGAAGTTTCTGAGGAATAATGATTGGAAACCCAGTATACATGCCATGTAGTATTTTATACACGTCGTGTATGCTCTTCTGTTCAGGAAGAAAAATGAACTTTTTTACTACACGCCGTGTACCATGAGTACACGCCGTGTATTCTCTTCCCGTGTCACAAACCGTGTGGTCGGCGACATGGGGTAGGGAAGGGCTTGGGTAAAACACGCTGTGTAGTTTTTCTACATGACGTTTTGTGTGACCCGGAGTTCAGCCATGTAACTAACAACACGGGTCGGTGAACTCCTTGACAGAACACGCCGTGTCAATTATGGAAATGCCGTGTAGTGTGGCCTGGGGAATCGGACGTGTAACTAACAACATGGGCTGGTGTCACCTCTCCCTGAACATGTTGTGTACCTGTGGGACATGTCGTGTAGTCTTTTCCGGGGACAGACCGTGTGGAGGTAGCCATGTGGCTGGGAAATAGGGTGGTGTACACGCCGCGTGCAGGTGTAAGACACCATGTAGTGTCAATCCGAGTAGTCGGCCGTGTCACATAGGACATGGGTAGTTGGAAAATAACATCGTACACACCGTGTAGATATCATACACGCCATGTAGTTTTGTTCAACGGAAGCCATGTGGCTTCGCCATGTAGAAGGACCCAGGCAGGGGAAGGGAAGTCAAGTACATGTTGTGTAGTCATTGTACACGCCGTGTAGTCTTGTTTTCCAATTTTTAATGCCTTCTTCCTCTTGTTTCCTTTTTGGGCCCTTCTCTTTTGGGTCATAATAATCTTGAATCTGAGGCGTGCTTTTGACCTTGTAGTGTCATGCCACCTAGACGACCGCGAGTTTTTTTTCAGGAGAGCATCGACGATTATACTCCGGAGATGGTGGGCCATGGACTACCAGTAGATCCACCAGTAGAGCCAGATGCGGCGCCAACTGCAATACCGGACACTGGCGCGGAGGCGCAGTTCCGTGAAGGCTTTATGCGGTTCATGCAGACCGTTCAGCGAGCACCGCAGGCTGACACATCTATGGCCGAGCTGACATGTATCTTCCAGTAGCAGCATCCGCATACGTTTTCATAGGATGGCAGACCACAGGCTGCAGAGTCTTGGTTGTGGTCGATGCAGACTATTTTCGAGCATCTTGAGACGCCTCCAAGGTAGAGGGTCAAGCTCGCGACATATATGTTGCGTGATTATGCCAAGAGGTGGTGGGATGTTACCACCTAGTCATAACATCATTGGGACATGGTGTGGGAAGACTTTCAGGCAGTCTTCTATGACTTCTTTTTCCCGGAGATGTCGAGAGCAGATAGAGCTCGAGAGTTCATGAATCTGCAGTGGGGCGCTATGTCAGTGATGGACTATTCTGCTCGTTTTACAGAACTTCGGCGTTTTGCACCTGTGCTAGTGAGTGATGAGACGTTGAGATCCAGACGTTTTGAGGATGGTCTTCATTATGACATCCAAGCGTTGGTGAATCTTTTCATGTTTCCTTAAGTACAGGCTATCGTGAATCAGGCGCTGATTACAGAGAGGAACCTGCAGGAATATAGTGGTATGGGCCAGGGTGGTTCAGCACTAGTTACTGGTACTATTTCTGCTGGCAAGAGGAAGAGATAGACGAATTTCTCTCAGGGTGGCAGTACCAGCCATGCAGTATCTTCAGGTGGCCCGATCAGGTGCTACCAGTGTGGTAGAGAGGGGAAAAAGAGGCCATAGTGTCCATGAGACCCAGTGGAGTTCCAAGATTGCGGCAAGATGGTTCATCTACAACGCCTTTGTAGGGCATTTCCACCAGTGGCTAGTGAGAGGGGTTCTGTAAAGACTTCGCGTGTGGGAGAAGGACCAGTGGCTTTTTACTAGTTGGGGAACTGGAATACGACAGGGCATGTAGGCAGAGATAGTGGTCGTGGCCGTGGTAGCCAGACACCCGGATCTTAGAGGCAACAGGGCGGGACAACTCAGGGTAGCCAGGTAGTGTTGCAGGACCGTGGCACTGGTCAGGCATATGCAGTGCAATAGACCCAGCAGGAGCAAGATCCCGGACATTCTACAGTCACAGGTATTATTCTAGTAGCTTATGTCCTATCTTCATAACTTTTTGATATGGGTTTTACACATAGTTTCATATCTGTACTCGTTGTGGAGAGCCTTGGGCTCGATGTTTCTTGTTCTTTTGATATCATGATGCTAGACACTCCGTTGGGGACTAGAACGGCTGGTGTGCGTCAGCGCAAAGAGTGCCCCCTTGATATTGGAGGGTGTCACTTCCTTTGGAACCTTTATGTCTTGGAGATGACGAGATATGATGTCATTCTCGGAATGGACTAGTTGGTTCCCTTTAGAGGATTTGTAGACTGCTATCATCGCAGGGTGCGTTTCACATCCCCAGAGGGCGGAGAGTTTCTATACAAGGGCGAATGGGATGTTTAGGCGAGTCGAGCTGGACCAGAGCTTCATGGGCGAGGTGGAGTCACAACCCGGATAACGAGTTTATATCTGGATGATCAGGGGTATTGTTAGACAAATTTCCCTCCGGTTGTTGATCATTTCAGGGATGTCTTCCCGGACGAATTTTCAGGTATACCCCCAGTTTTTGAGGTGGATTTATCTATCGAGCTAGTGCCAAGAGCAGCACCGGTGTCCATTCCTCCTTATAGGACGGCCACGCCTGAGTTGCAAGAGCTCAAGAGGTAGTTAAAGGAGTTACAAGCAAAGGGCTTTATCCGACCCAGTACTTCTCCATGGGGTTCTCCGGTCCTTTTTGTGAAAAAGGAGGACAGTAACCTCAGACATTACGTAGATTATCGGAAGATGAATCAGTTGACATTTAGGAACTGATATCCCTTACTCCGGATAGATGATATGTTTGATCATCTTCATGGATCACGAGTGTTCTCGAAGATTGACTTGAGATTAGGATATCATCAGCTGCGCGTTAGACCATCTGATATACCTCTTACAGATTTTTGGAGAAGATATGGTCTATATGAGTAATTGGTTATGTCGTTCGGACTCAAGAACATGCCAGCAGTTTTCATGGCTCTGATGAATCATGTGTTCCATCTGTATTTTGATTCCTTTTTGGTACTATTCGTGGACGACATCTTGGTGTACTCTAACACTCAACACGACCATGCCACACATCTTGAGATCGTATTGAGTACAGTGAGAGAGCATCGGCTATATGCTAATCTCTCAAAGTGACACTTTTGTATGGACCAGATTCACTTCCTAGGTCACATTATCTCAGAGGCAGGAGTTGCAGTAGACCCAGAGAAGGTGGGAGCAGCAGTTTCCTGGGATAAGCCTAAGAATGTGTTTGAGATATGGAGTTTCTTAGGGCTGCCTGGTTACTACAGACGCTTCATATAGGACTTCTCCCGCTTAGTAGCCCCGTTGACGGGTCTGACTAAGAAGGGTGTGATGTTCGTTTGGTCAGAAGCTTGTGAGACATCATTTCAGGACCTGGAGGGAAGGTTGACATCAGTACTGATCATGATACTACCAGAGCAGGGGAAGAGCTATACAGTTTACTGTGATGCATCAGGGATTGGGCTTGGAGCAGTGTTGATGTAGGGTGACTGAGTTGTTGCGTATAGGTCTCGGAAGTTAAGGCCACATGAGAGGAATTACCCGATCCATGATCTCGAGTTGGCTGTAGTTGTGCATGTGTTGCGCTGTTGGAGACATTATCTGTTGGGAGATCATTTTGTGGTTTTCACTGACCAAAAAAGCCTCAATTGTATCTTTACTCAGCGTGACCTGAATCTGAGGTAGAGAATGTGTCTTGAGTACCTACAGTCCTTCGATTTGGAGCTTGCCTATACACCTGGAAAAGGTAATGCAGTAGCTGATGCACTGTGCAATAAGACTCAGATACAAGCAGTGAAAGAGGCCAGTAGTGAGTGGGAGCTTATGGATTTGTTCTCTGAGATGCATCTGGAGGTGCATGAAAGTCAGGGGAAGACTTATCTATCCTCGTTAGTTGTGACTTCTACCCTCCTGGATAGATTGAGGATGAGGCAGCTATCTGATTCAGAAGACCATGTTATACGGGAGTCGGTGGCAAGTGGGGACACTCCTCCCGGTTGGACGACAGGTGATGATGAGGTTTTTCATTTCCATGGACGAGTATAGGTTCCATGGGATATACGGGAGTAGCTGATGCGGGAGTTTCTTTTTTCAGCTTGGGCAGTGCATCCCGGGGTTACCAAGATGTACCATGACTTGAGGCGTTAGTACTGGTGGCCGGGTATGAAGAGAGAGATAGTTGGGTTCATTACAAAATGTTCCACCTGTCAGTAGGTGAAGGTTGAGCATCAGAGACCAGCTGGGTTGTTACAATAGTTACCCATTCCAGAGTGGAAATGGGATGATGTCGTTATGGATTTCGTGACTGGGTTACCAAGGTCACGTAGAGTCTATGACGATGTGTGGGTTGTTGTGGATCGAATCACAAAGGTAGCTCACTTCTTACCGATCAAGGAGAACTTCGGGGTTGACGATCTTGGAAGGCTGTACATCCAAGAGATCATACGTCTTCATGGGGTCCCTCATTCTATCATCTCTGGTAGGGACGCCTGATTTACATCTATTTTCTGGTAGAGTTTTCAGAGGAAACTGGGTACTCATGTGCTTCAGAGCACAGCATACCACCCTCAGACAGATGGCCAGTCAGAGCGTACGATATAGGTGTTAGAGGACATCGTGCGTGCATGCGTCCTAGACTTTGGGGGCTCTTGGGAGAAGTATATACCCTTAGTCGAGTTTTCCTATAAAAATAGTTTTCAGTCAACTATTGAGATGGCCCCATACGAGGATTTATATGGTAGGCCATGCCGGTCACCTTTGTGCTGGTTAGAGGCAAGTGAGGTAGCTTACTAGGGCCACAACTCATACAGGAGACATCTGAGTAGGTCCAGTTGATTCAGAAGCGGATGGCTACCGCGCAGTCTTGTCAGAAGTCTTATGATGATCGCCGCAGATGAACTTTGGAGTTCATGGTCGGGGATCAGGTTTTCTTGCATGTTTCGCCAAGGCTAGGACACAAACGGATCAGGAGAAAGGGTAAGATTTCACCGAGCTATGTGGGACCATTTGAGATTCTGGAAAGAGTCGGGCTGGATGCCTATCGGTTGTAGTTACCGCAATGGTACCGAGCCATGCACGACGTCTTCTACGTGACTCAGTTGTGTCGCTACCATTCAAACCGGTCTCACACCTTTCAGCCAGAGGAGGTTGAGCTTCAACATGATGCGTCCTTTGAGGAGAATCTGATCAGTATCATTGACAGGAGCATGAAGGTTCTTGAAGGCCATTCATTTCCTCTCGTACAGGTTTTATGTCAGCATGGCCAAGTGCAGGATGAGACCTCGGAGCAGGAGGCTGACGTACGTGCTCAGTGGCCAGAGCTGTTCTGAGCTTATTCTTCACCACCCTGGGAAGGGAAATTCGGGGAAGAATTTCTATAAGGGGGGAATTTTTTAAGAACCCGATTCTTATTTTTGTTGTACGGGCATCTTCGTTTTCCTTTTCCTTAAGTGTTTTCGAGAAAATATGGAAAATGGGGAAAATCCTAAATTTTGGAACTACACGCTGTGTACTTTTTCCACACGCCATGTACTTTTTTTCGTGTTGGGATGTGTACATGTGGCGTGTAGCCATGTCGGTGACGAGGGGTGTAGGATCCATCTACATGATGTGTTGTCGTATCTTACACGCTGTGTAGTCAGTCGACATACTTAAATAGTAAGGCGGTGGAGTCTTCGCCAGCTGGGCGACAGTAAACGATGTGTACTGAGGAGTACATGTCAAGTACTCAGGTCGACAGATAAATAGTGTGGAGGTGCTGCCAAATGAACAGTAAAATGACAGAAGTACATGCCATTTACTCAGAAGTACATGCCATGTACTTTGTTTTTTCGGCTTAAAACAGGCAGTAGCCTCCTCATTTGGGAGAGGAGGCGTTTAAGCCATTTTGGATCCAAGGAGGACGGCCGGACCTTTGAAGATCTTCAGGGGGTTCATCTGGAATCGGTTTCCGCCTCAGACAATGCCGTTGGAAGTACACGGGTAATCCCTCTCCTCTCCTGGTACGGTTTATAGAAATTCTTTCCCGAGGGGATGTTATTTAAGTTTGAATGGGTTTTTTTCTTCATCAGATCTACGCCGTTCTTGGGCGTTACTGGAGTCGGCGTTCAGGTATAACGTTCGTTGGAGAATAAGGTAGGAGGCTTAGTGTAAACTTCCAAATTTTGTGTGTTTTTGTGTGTTTTCGTGCCACAAACTCATGTTGGGGTGTCATGTGGCTGAGGCCGTTGCTATATTTAATTCCTAGAATTTCATAGGTGATTAAATTTTCATAATAAAATGATGGTTAGGATCGTTTCTGGGATCAGGAACCACCCCCGGGTGTGTTTCAATGTTTAGTCGTTTGGCCAGGATACCTGAGGGTATGCCTTTAAAGTAGTAATTGTAGAATTGCCTTGAGAGGAATTGCTTGTTACTGCCTGTTTACCTGTTGGGAATGGTTGGGTTACCTACTTAGCCTGGGGGTGTTGTTGTATTTGACCTGAGGGCGTTGTTGTGATTTTCTTGTGGCCACTGCACTATTTAGCCCGAGGGCTGTAGTTATTTAACCTGAGGGAAACCTTTTGTGCCTGAGGGCTTGACTTCTATGCCTGAGGGCGACACTTCCTATGTTTGAGTGAAATTTCTGTTACGCCTGAGGGCTATACCTACGGGTTGGATTCTTCTTACCCAAGGGTAAGGTTTTTCTTGTCTGAGGACGTGGACCGGTTGTTTAGAAATGAACTATGGTTATTTCTAGTATATAATGAATTAAATGAATAATAAAATTTAAATTTAATTGTTAAGTTAGTTACTCGTCAGTACTACTTACTTTATTTCATTTTACTATTTCACATTGTTGTTGCATGCTTACATGCAGTTGGGCATGGGCCTTTGGTGGGTGCCTACTGAGATATATTTCTCACACCCTATTTGGGTCACACTTTTCGGCCCAAATAGATTCTGTTACTGCAGGTGTGGATAGGGGCAAGAGTCCCTATACAGGTACTTGACTGTTTTTGAGGAGTAGGAGGGAATGGGACTGAGCCTAGGCTCGTGATACCACTGCCAGCTGTTTTTCTTGTTTTGTTGTACTCTTTATTTTGTTGTACTATATTGATGTATAACATGTTCTGGCTGTTTTCTTACAACATGAAAAATGTAGAATCATCACTTATATACTGTTGGTTATATCCACTACTATAGTTATTTCAGTTGTGTATATCTACTGCTTCCGTTGTCCTTGTATGTTTATTTTGGTATTCCGCTGCGCTACACTTTGACAACTGAGGGAAAAGTTTCCCCACTATCAGACCTGGGCCCTCGCTGCTAGTCGGCAACTTTTGGCATTTGGGGAAATGCGCTTGTGGTCACGTGGCGAACCGGGCTCCGGGCACCCGTTGCGTCGCACCCGGGTCCGGGACATTACATGGTGGATACTAAATGGTTATATTAGTTACTCAGTAAGGGTATTTGTATAATGAATGTTGTCATGAGTAAATATGAAATAACAAATATTGTAATATATATATCTAAAATTACATGACATTCAGTCAATAACCAAATACTTAAATTAATTTGTATCAAGTAAATTCTATTCTATAACATATAATAATCACTAAATTGTCAATGATGTAAATTCGAAAGGTTGGTCGTATTTATCACACATCATGATAACATTACAATAATGGCCAAACATAATGATTGATTACATTATGTATATGTATATAGTATAAAACATTTAAAATTATTTTCCATTTTATCGGACTCATGGTACCTTTTGATTCATAATTTCTTTCCCTTGATATACAATTTTTTAAGATAGATACTGGGGCTTCAATGCAACTCTCATATATTGATTTACTTGATTGAAAAGGATTTTAGGGACCATGATTACATCAGTTCACATAAAGTCATTATTAATGTGACTACATGATGTGATAATATTTTTTTGCCTTAATATATGCATTTTCTGAGGAAATATAATGAATTTTTCATTGTCATTAACTGTCCTTATCCCAAGAATATAGTGTAGAATGCTTTGCTGGGGAATATTTTAACAAATATAGTAGAGGATTATAAAAATAATGGAGGCTCTTAAAATATATTTAGGTACATACAAGTTGTATTGGAGTTCAAAACATAAGCATATATTATGTATTATGGGTTCTTAGGTGACATGTATTCCTATTGGAACAATTAAATTGGGGGACATATTATATTGATTGGATTAGATCGATGCATGGAAAATATGCAACGAAATGGTCACATTCCTCAAACCTCCATGAAGAACCTGACATGATCACTATTAGATCATTCGCCATGGGTTGTGAAAATAAAGAGAGAGAATATGAGAATCAACCAATTACTATAATTAAATTGATTGGTGTGGTATGATAGCATCATGTAGATAGTTGTTAGTTCATGGGACAAACCGTTTCAATATTCCTCATGGGTGGGGATAAAATATGTTATTAAATATTTAATGAAGGATATTATGGACTGTATTTCCGATAAGAAATGAAATAACTCATTCATAGTAGAGATCATAAATTAAATTGTGATGTCGGATTAGTTGTTGTACAATATGTTGGATGATGGATCCTTCAAGGTTATATTTGACAAGAAAAATGATAGTGACAAAAACAAATTAATTGATTAAGTGGTCCAAGAGAGATATAAGGATCATTTTCTATTGGAGGGTGATATAATAACTACAAATTTTCAGATCAATTCAAAGGATGATAAGGGAGTGAGACTGACTAGTATTGATCTAGAAAACATATTGTATGTAGTTGAATTGGATGCATAAGCTATTTTTCATCAGGATAATTTTTAGGAGCTACATGTAGGAACATAAGTAACTGAATAAGGAAGATAGTAATGATTGAATATGTAGGATCTCCTTCATAAAAACATACCATGTCTATGGGAGGATATAGATAATGATGATATCAGGGTCGGTATGGATGAAAAGATGATTTTGGATTCAATTTCTATTTTTATCTCATATAGTGCACCTACTCTTGGTAGTTTTCAGGGATTTTATAAATAATTATTATTAAGAAATTTTGATGTTTTATGATATCAAGGAGGTGAAATAAATTTTCAGAGGTGTAAATATCACTAAAGTAGTCTGTTCTTCCACAGTGGTCCTGATATCAATGGTTTAATAAACCACATTTCTCAATCAATATAGACCAATATTCTTTAGTAACATCTCACAAAATATTCTCATTTTGATTTTGAATATAAAGAATTATAGAGTTATTCATATCCCTATATTCAAGGAACATCATAGATACATCAAAGAGTGAATCATCGTAGGGGTGATTTGAATTACCAATAAAATAGAAAAATCTATAAATAAAAATATAATATGATATACTTTAATGATTAAGGTTGTTATTGATAATCCATATGAGAAAATTGATTGTGGTTTGATAGTTAATATTATGAGATAATTTGGGTTTAAAGAGTGGTTTTATGACTAATTCATTAGATGTTATACTTGGTCATAGATTATTGTTAATACAAATTTATGGGATTTTGGATTCTTAATTATAGTTTATGACCTATAGAAGAAAGACTCCATGTCACATGGTCTTTTCATTCTAGAACATGAGGCCCTTTTATATAAAATTATCTATTTAATTAGTGATAAAACAATAATTACATATTAAAATAGGTATAGGGATGATATAATCTCACATAACTAGTTTATTGTTGAAATTATAATTATTATTAAATGAAATATGTTTTCAATCAATGGATTAATCAATAATATGGTGTAATATGGCTATTGATGTAAAAAATGGTCAATAATAGTAAAATCAGTGTTCTTATATATAATCAATTTTCTTATAGTTATGGTATTTTCATCATGTACAAGATTCACATATATAGATGTAACATGGTGATGTAATAGTGTATATTATTCATTTAAGGTGGTATTATAAAGAAGAACCTATTCAATGGAACTATCAGTATAATCACAATTTGAAATTGTAACTTAAAGTATAGATTCATATCATTTGTGTGAAGAATAATATTGGCCATCATTTTGTACATGTCTCTATCCACATACATAGATTTTGTTATCAATGTACCCAATAGGGACATTATTCCAACTGAGAAAATTTAGAAGAAATTCATTTGGGATACTAATAATGGTGTTAATTCAATTTTTACTCCTAGGGGATAATGGATAAGACCATCAACGAGGGAGTTAATATAGAGAGAATTGTTTAAAAAGAAATTCAAGGAATGATGGAAAGTTTGGTCTTGGATATAAATAAATGGAAATAATTATGGGAATACTTCCTAAAGAGAGTTTATGGATAGGACTGGAGAGGGTTTCCAACTTGAACTAGAACGAACTCCAAAATTTTCAATACTTGATTAATCATATATTTTGACTCAATGAGAATGTGTGGTGGATTGTTGTATTTATATTTTTCAGTTTTTCGAAGGATAATTGCATCGGATCTACTTTCAACATCCTTGGGTACCTATTTATATTTTATTAATTCAAATAAGCTTACCAATCAACCTATCTTGTTTACATGTTAGTAAACATGTAGTTGATGATTCTTCATGGTCTTATATAAATGATAGATGGACTATAAAAATGTGTTTTCACGAGTTTTATTTCAAGGGGGTTTAGTATAAGAGATCACCATGTGTTGTTCCATGAAAACAATGTTCTGATTTTTTGGTTGAGCTTTCTTTTGTGAAAGGATATACTATAAAAATAACCTTTTGGTCTGTCTAATGAGAAACATGACCATACTAACGTATGATAGTGTAATGAATGATTAGTATCACCCCATTTTTTACATTACTTAATCTGAGTATCCCAATTTAGATTCATTATGTAACATCTTACTCAAATTCTATTGGTGGAGTATAATATGGGTGTTCATTATTTTCATTATGTGTATATCAGGGAGAGGAGAATCATTGTAATATTTTATTATAGAACTATTTCTCGAGGAAAAATAGCTTAATATGTTGATTAAAATCGATGGAATGGTATTTATATTAGTGTTCTGTGTAATATGAGAGGCTATGAACAGTTTGGGAGAAGGTGGATATTGTCCCCTCATCATATATTCTGGTTTGTGTGAGTTATCTTATGGTAGATCTTACTTCTCTTAATTTCATAACTGTTTATTCTCTGTCTCTAATGTGTATTCTCTCATGGCTGGAGTTTTCTCTAGAGGAAAAAAGTATTGAGAATTTAGGAAGATGGGATAAATGTAATTCTCTAGTCATTGGTAAAAATATGTACATTGATGTAAGATATGTGCTCAGAGAGATAAGATGTAGTGGTTGGTTATGGGATGTTAGTGGATTCGTTGATTAGGGATTCAACACATTTTATAGAATATAAAATTAAATTGTATGGAGAAAATGACTATGCTATGTGGACATGAATTATGATGACTCATATTATTATATCTATCATAGACTCTGAAACCATTATTTTGGCTGGATTCCCTCATGAAAACTCAATATTCCCATGGTCCCTAACATAGTATATTAGGATGTGCAGGATTATCATTGGCAATTGTAATGAAGTGATTCACATGTTGAGGGATGGGATCATTACAATTAACATCATGGATAATAAATTATTTTACAATGATAAAAATATTTTATATCTTTAAATGGGGTGTTTAGATCATTATTTTAATCTCACAATACGGAATGTCACACAATACCTTAAGCAATTTTTCCCCCTAATGCTGCATGATTAAAGTTAAAAAAATTTATTTTGGAGTGAGTATTAAAATAAAAAAATTATCCTTAAAATAAATTATAATTATTTCATTAATATCATGTAAACATTCAATGAAAATAAAATTTACCTAACAAATAAAGTTTTTATATTACAATATCTTCTGTAAAACAATTTTGAAAATTACATATGTGAACAAAAAAACCCGATCCAAAATTGTAATATGATATTTTATTCATTTCAAAATTTTATTTTAGAAATTTAATTTACAAATAGAGGAATATATTGAATAAAAATTTAAACCCCTTAAATATCAATATTTAATGAAAATATACAGAGTTTACTAAGGATTTATTATATAATTATTTCAATAAAAATGATAAAATACCCTAAAATGAGATTGTAAATGAAATTATTATATCCTTGGTTAGTTTAAATTTTAAAAAAAAATCAATGGTAAAACCTTAATTGAAACATAAAACAATAAAAATAAATAATTTCTAATGTTAAATACATAAATGGAAAATTATATTCCATATAATAAAATAAAAATGTGCACAATACCAAATATGTCACATAGGTATGGAAATTGATACAAAATCATTAATATATTGTACATGAATTTAATTTGATAAATATTTAGTGAATTTATTATTCAAAATAAAATAAAATCCACATAATAAATTCCCAAATAAAACAATGACCATCTAATGGTCATTTTTCAAATAATCTTATCATAACATAATAAATAATTAAGTTATATAACATAATGAATAGAAGATGAGTTACGAAATCCTTTACCTCAAGATAAGAATTCATTGATGGTGATGTATCAACCTATATAATAAATAACGATTTATTATTACTAGATAATATATTCATGAACACACTTATAATATCATATATGATTAAATTATTACTTTTCAATACCTAATTATTAATAAATTTCTATTATTGGTGTGGTCTTTTCATTTTTAATGAGAATTTTTGATTTTTTAGTTATTTTCGTTGTCATTTTATTTTGGATAAATAATATAAATAATGTTACTACTGATATAAATATCATATAAATTCACTATATATGTATTTATATTCATCATTAAAGGTAGAAATAGAAAAATGAAATAAAATATTCATGAAGACAGTAGGTTGTTCGTACACGTGAATGATACTAACACATTTGAATGGATTGAACAAATAATGGTAAATAGAAATTTAATTTTATATAATAATTATATTACCCCTTATATAAAATATATTCCTTAAATATATCTTAATTTATAAATATTTATAGTTTAGAATTAATGGAATCACATCACATTATGGAGGTGGTAGTATACACATATGTACAAGGAATGTTGTTATATAATTATGTACGTGAAGGTAAGAAGGATGATATGCTATTATTATTCTTGAAGAATAATTATGTTAGAGATAACATAGATTTTCATTTTACACTTCATTATATCTATCCAAATAAAATTGTGATGATAAATGAATACATTTCTACAAGGAGGCACTCAGTCATTAGTATGGACAAGTGATAGTAAATTTTTTATAAGAAGAAACAAAAATGAAAAATTTCATCCAAAAATCATTATAATTTTTTATTTCATCGATGATATATGATATTTTTATTTTGTTATGGTTATAACATATTTATTTCATGTATAATAATAATGAAATTTGAAAGTGGTAGTAAATAAGATTGCCTCTTCTTCAGTAGACATCCTTTAGATCTATTCTTATAAGGCCATGGATGGGTATTTTAAGAATAAATGACCCCATAATCCATGTATATATATATATATTATTCTTAATATAATTTAGTAAGGATTGGTTGTGATTATTTAGAAAATAGTGTTAATATTAGAATGAATGGGTGTCATTTTATATGTGGGGGCGGGGAAGTGTATTTATTATTTAATGTTTTAAATTAATAAAAGTATATATAATTATAAAATGGATCAAAATTAAAGTAATCTAAAGATAATATATTTATTAATCAAAAAATTCTCATATAATAAAATTTACACATAATTTGGTTAGGTTATTACCCTTATCAATTAAAGTTAACAACTTGTTTATTGCATTGAAAATTATAATGATATCAGTGGGTTCTACTCAAAATGAGTCAAGAAAGATTACTATAAAAGGAAAAGAGATACATAAATAAAACATTGTTGATATTTTTAACCATATATAATTCACATGGTCCGTGATATTGTTTTAATAATTTATAAATCATTTACTAATTTTGTTTTTCAAATATCCTTAATGTCAATTTTAAAGGATTCATTTAATATGTAGTTAAAGTCATTATGCTATTAATGAAAATTGAATAAAAACTTTTAAAAAATCCTAAATGATCCATATTTACCAATATAAATTACGGTACACTATAATTCACCAAAAAAAATATTACTTTTTGAGTTTTTGTAATATTTAACTTTATTATTCTACATCCTGCACAATAATTATTTCACTGTTGCATAAGAGAATATGGTAATTATATCATTAAAAATATAAAAATAAATTACCTTGTAAAAGTATTCATATTTCATATTAGAATTTATAACCAAACTGAGGTTATTTTTCTCCCCCTTACAAGTTATTTTTGAAATAAGAATAATTAAAGTGAATTTTTTTAACTTTACCATTTATGAAAATTTTATTTTTCATCAAAATGAAAATTGAATAGAAAAAGTCATATTTTTTATGTACAGATGGATATGGATGAAATATACTAAGATCATGAATAAATAGAAATTCAATGAATAAATTTTATTCCTTATAATATTTTTTTGAACACTAATTATCCCATTTACCATTTAACGAGGTGATACCTTTTATCACATATAATATTCATAATGCATAAAAGTAAAATAAAACTATTTGAAAATTTTAAAATGGATGAATCCTAATATGGAATTATTTTTTCATGTTTCACAATCAACAACTAGTAGAAATAGAATTTAAAATATTTATGAAAATTTCAAAGAATATTGGTTTCCTATTATTAATTGTTTGTAAATTATAAAATTTTGTTATCAAAATATATATATATATATATTTAGTGTAAAACATTTATTATTAATTATATAAAATATATAATCTTACATTAAAAATAATTTAAAAATAGTATTAAAAATTATAAATTCTTGAATAGAAAATAAATATTCTAATAAACTATCAATATTTAATGTTTTTCGTTGAAAAATCATATTTCTAAACAAACTCTACTATATATATATATATATTATTTTAAAAAAAATTGAAATTTTATATTATTTTATCAAATATATTTTATAAATATATGGAATATTCATAAACATATTCAATCAAAATTCATTAGAAAAACTATTTGTTATGATAACATATTTGAAGAATAAAATTATAGTAATAAAAATTTTGTGATAATTTCTTATGAATTATTAAATACATCCATATTGAGTATGTGGATTGTAAATATTTAATAATTTTTCTTAATCATATTCATATATGGATAATAAATTAATATATTATAATGATGAAATTATAATAATATACCTTCGTGGTTTATCTATGCTCGGGGATGTGTATCGTGTATTAACTTTTATTGAGTATTATTTTTAAAATTATGTAACATTATGATGTCTAATTTCATGAAAAAAAATTCAAAATAGGGGACAAAAACTTCACCCCTCCCCCTTATGAATGGTTAAACCCATTTTAGGAAACATTTTCTTGGTAATAGAAAATAATAAAGTTGAAATTAATAGATGAACCAAATATGAGGGTGATCTTATTCACCTCCACATTATATAGAATGATAACAATGAAAAACTATTCCAAAAAAAGTAGTATTATATTGAATTGGTGAATCAATAACCATGATAGGGTTTAATAACAATATAAAAAGTTTTGCATGTCCTATAATAAGATCAACTTCCATAATAATTCTTAATAATCAGTAAAAAGTGAATCATAGTATTTTTAAAAGTATAAATACTCCATAATACATTGTATATAATGAAATTTTGTATTGAAAAATAAAATTTTCACTGAACATATTATAACTAGATTACATTGTAGACCAAAATAGGGGTGTTATTTGGGGGTTTAAATATTATTATTCACTTTATTCTAAATTTTTTCTTGTAATGACATTTTAAATGAAAAAATTATTTGATTATAAATCAATACTCATTACAAAAAAATAATGAGAAAGAACACCATGACATTAATTGGTATATATATAAAACGATGGTTATGGAAGAATATATAATTGATATTTTGATATACTAATTAAAAAATACATTACTAGTATGTGATAAAACATTAAAAAGAGTATTTGGATTCACCACGGTGAAAAAAACTAGTCGTATCATCCACATACCACTAAAATGTTCATTTCAATGTTGAAATAAATAGAGTTGATGATCCTAAAATGTTTTAGTGATAAATTTCGTACTGAAATGTTGTGGAGTTAATCCATAAACTCTATTCATAAATCCATATATTCTATGAAAAAAATAGCACACTCAATATCTTCTTCCTCATTATTAAAAAAATGAATTGACCACACTTCTCAATATATCATGATATTTAGTAATTAATTATTAGATACCATTTATTCCCAAACTTCATGTGTATCCTCTAAGAATTATGTATGTATGATATATTGTTTCATTAAAACATCATTATCTACATAAAAAAATTATTTAATTTTAATTTTTAAATTCAATATTGGATTTACACCATATTGTTGATTAATACGGAAATATATCTCATCTAAAAATAACAAATTTTATGGTTAAATTTGTTTTAATAACCCCTAAAGTACCAATAATAAACACATCATCATTCTTGTTTGTATTATATTGTATCCATATATACTAGTGAAACATAAATCTCTATAGTGTAATGATTCATGTTTTTAAATAAGTTGTATTTATTATATTTGACAGATACAATGTGTAAAATATCAACCTTTAGTTACTAGATATAAACTTGGTGGGAACATTGACCACCACACATCCATATACAAACACTCCATTGTGAATTATCTTCCGAAAACATGGGCGACATCCTCACATTCCTAGATGTAGAGTTTCCACAAATTCCACATGATCCAAAATTTAGATGTGGCATAGATCATATACCATGGTTTGGTGGTATTGAATTATATATAGAATTCAAATTATATTAATCAACTCTATGGGTTTCCCTATATCACTCTAACATTTAATAAGTCACTCCTTGTGAAATTAAACCATTGAATGCTAAAAAATGATCACATAACGTGTGAAATATCCTATATTGATTTAATTTTCATTAGGAATTTGATCAAGATTCCAATTCATTATAAATTTCATCTCCCCATCAATATATTTAAAATTTCAAAGGATTCACAATTTACTATTAGTACTCTAATCATATCAACCACAAATAAATTATTTCTCCATGGAGCTACCTTGAATAAAGGTCTTTCATATCATCTGTAATAAACTTATTCAAGTTACCATAGTCCTACGTATCCTTTCATTGAATTTTGTAAGACAATGAAGACAACTCAGGGTGTCACCTTTTTAATTATATATTTTAATGGTTGGCCATATTTTTCCCAAGTTTCTATGAACTATCATGGTATGTGACAATACCATGGAACATAGAATTTACCAATTTTTTAGAATATAATATATCATTTACTCTCAAACTCCATTATTATTCGATACATTACACAATTATTATCTATAAATACTATTTTACAACAAATATTGTAAACAATAACAATTATTTAGTACAATTCTATTTCAAATTTTAACCTCATTTTAGTATTATTCTGATAAAGAATGATTAAAACATTCTAAAAATACACATTAAACTTCCTGAAACATAAATAATACTATTCATGTTTTTTCATAAATGGATATTAATATATACTCCGTTTTGATAAAAAATGGAATTTGTTATTCAACTACTATATCACTATACAGTGTACTACAAAACTATCTGTTAATAGCACTTTTATTTATCAACACAAGAAGAAAATACTGATAAATGGAACATTTATCAGTGCTAAGGAAAGTGATGATACATTTAGCCTTCTATTAGTGCAATTATTTTAGCAATTATAAAGGAAACCATTATCTGTGCTTTTTTTAGCCCTGATAATGGGTATAATTTATTAGTGATTTATTTTTAGCAATGATAAAGGGTATCCTTTATCAGCGCTTATGTTTTAGTATTGATAAAGGGTGCACTTATTTGGTGCATTATGATTCGCATTGATAAATATTTCTTTACTAAAAACAATATTAACACTAAAAAAATGAAATAATTAAAAAAATTAAAATTAAATTGTGTTTACTATAAATTTTATTAATTTAATTTTGATAAAAATGAATTTATTGATTATAAATTATTCAATATTAAAAAAATTATTAATTATTTAATTATGATAATTAATGCTACTAAATTGTATATATTAAATATGTTGATATATATTTATCTGTATAAATATGATTTATATATTACAAAATATTTATGTGGTTTACATTAAATATATATATATATTTATTGAATAATGGTATATAATTAAAAAGTAATATGAATTAAAAATATTGACTAAATTCGCAGTAATGGACATATAATTGATTTTTTCTAATATAATATAGATCATATATATGTTACATTGATTCCACATATATGTAATTAATGAATTTTTATATATAATATTCACATATAGAGAACTTATACATTTTTTCAATATTATTAAAGTTTACCTATATTCTTAATTTCTTAAATTTCACTCATTTTCAACGTACTTTCATGCACTCAAAATTATTTAACCATTAATAATATTAAAAATTATTACAATGAAAATATTATCAAATAAACATATTTCTAAATGTACATTCAATGTATTTATGTAATTGTATCTTTATAATTATAAATAAATAAATATTTGGGATAAATTATTCATATAATTATAAAAAATCAAATATGTATATTTAAATAATAATTAAATTTATAATAAAATTACTAAAATAATTCATATATTTACTATATTTATATTTATATGTATTTATTAAATATATATTTATAATTATTTAAATAAATATAATGATATAAATTAATTTTTTTATAAAAAAATCAATAATTACAAATAAATACTTGTATGAATATAGTAAATATATTTAAAAATTTATATATTTACTGTGATGATATTGATATATATTTATTTTGTATTAATAAATTTTTACAATTTTTTTATATTTATAATTATAAATCCTTTATCAGCGCTTCAGTAATAAGTCCAAATTAAAGAAACATTATCAAATCTTCTTCCATGTTGAAAAAGATGTGGATTTATCATTACTAAATAAATAGATGATAAAATGAACATTTATCTGTGATATAATTTTAGTGCTAACCAATATTGGTTTTATCAGCTCTTTGTCAGTGCTGATAAAGATATGTCTTCATCAACGATATAAAAGTTCTGATAAATAGTCTTTTTATAAGTATTTATGTTATAAGTTCTAATAAAAGTTCTATTTATAAGCACATAGTTTTAAGTGATGATAATATTGTGTTGATCTTTTTTAAAACCCCTAACCAGTTTAGAACTCGTCGTAGTATAGAGATTTTTGTGGAATCCTCCCCCTGTCGGCGCTCCACCTCGATGAATCTAAAGTCGAATCACACCACTTGGCTCCCTCTGATCATCTCATATTACATTCTAAGAGGGTATCTGATTTTCATCAACAGATCGATTTGGGCCTTTTGATTTTATTCCTGTATTATTTGTTCTATTTTTCATTTCCTCTTCTATGATTTGTTTATGATCCATTGTTTATGATAAGTTGTTGATGAATTTTTCTGATCTATTGTTTCGGAATGACTTCTCATCTGTTTTTTGTGATTACTACCAATGTATTATTGGTTGTTCATATCAACTCATTAATTGGATCTTGATGAAAAAATAAGACACTAATTTTTCTTGTTACAATGTCTCATTTTTCACTAATTCACATAAAAGTTCTCATAGAGAAATACATATCATTCATTACTCGCAATTAGTCTGCTCCTATCACAAAATAAGATGGAGGGACTAACATATATGTCCATATAATGTGGGCCTTCGGTAGTTTTATTCATTGTAATTGTTCCAATGATACCAATAACCAATGATACTGCTCATTTGTTGATCAGGGTGGTGGATGTAACAACCCGATATTTTAGGATAAGTATTATTTTTAATTTATTTGATGTCATGTGTTTTATTCTACAACAAGATTATCTTTTTCTATACGCAACACCGTATTAGCTTGCAGTATACGCATCACTATTCTTAGATTGTGTTACACATAATTTCATGTTCGTTTGATAATAGTCATTCTACGCAACATTGAGTGTATATATATATATATATATATATATATATTCAATGTATAAATGAAATATGGTTGGATTCTGTTATACGAAACAACAAAGGATTCTTTCACAACATGCAACCCTAACTTGTCTTTCATTACACGCAATCACGACCTTCCTCGATAGCGTGTGTTGTACGCAATACCAGGTTTTACTAAACAACGGTATATTATTATAATATTATTATGAAGTAGCCTTTATGAATAGTATAAACTAAATTTTTAATTTTATAACATTATTATTCATCTTACACATTTTCTATAACATGGTATAAGAACAAAATAAATTTTTCGGGTAAAATAAGTATTTTTTAAAAAATGCAGTTTTCCCACCTTTTCATGGCACACCCACATTAAATCTAGTTTTTGAAATTTTTATAAGTTCAATTTTACAAAATAAACTTCTTCTTTTGAATCATGATATAAAACTTTACATTGGATAAAGGTTTCATATTTTTCTGATAACTTTCATATTTTAATGAATAGTTAAAACACGCTATATTTTAATTAAAAACAACTTTTTTCCTCATAATAATTTATGTTATTAAATTATAATATTTAATTGTTTTCATGTATAAATAGAATATATTTTTACAATTTAATAAAATGTATGTCATGAGAATTGATTTTACCTTGAATTCGTAGGTTAAATCAATTCAATCTTTTGCAATGTTTTAAACAAAAACCCGTTTTCTTTCGACAACGAGATTGATTTCAAATTAATTACTGCAACTTATGTGTTTTGAATTTTTAAAAAATGGATTCCATATTTGGAATCAGTGGGTCCAAATTATGTTAATAAGATACTTTTTATTTTTGGTCATTATGAAAAGTAACAACGGTAAATTTTATTTTCCATAGTTAAAGATAAATCGGGTAATTAAGGGTAAATATAAGATTATAAAATTACCCTAACACCTGTCAAAATCCTATTGGATGACTAAAAGTAGACCCATATCACCTAAGGGTCGGATTAGAATCATTTATCGGACTTTTTCCCATGAAAATAACTTAATTATTATTAAAACTAAAGAAAGTGACAACATGTCACTCTCTTAAATCTTATAAGTATATTAATTTTACATTAGTGATAAAATTTATGAAACTTAGAACATGAATAGTATCAAGAAATATAATGAAATTATCTACATCATATGAATTTATTTATAATTTTTAGGGATTAAATAATTATCATTAATTGTGACACAATAGTGATGCAGAAAATTGTTTATCTAGTGAAAAATCAAGAATATAGTTTTTATTAAACTAATAGTGACCATCAAAGGCACAAAAACCTGACCAAAACTTATTTTTAATGTAAATGTAAAACATAATCATCCAATGGTAGAATATGTGACCATTTGGAGCCTTATAGAAGCAGTTATGACACTTATATTATTTTGTTTTAAATGATGCCAAATTTTTCACCTTCATAATTTAATAAATATAACAATTTAAATATTGTTATTTTAAGATGATAAATTCTATTAAAAGTCTTATTGTGGAAGATAATAGATTTAAATTCAGAATATGATTTTATTTTTAATTTTTATGCAACAAATAAGTATATTAAATAATTATACAAAAATATTATAGCAATTATTTTATTAAGAGATAAACCAAATAAATGGTTTTAAAAATAATAAAATAAATACTATATGAACTATTTAATGTGCTACGATAATTTTATAGATAAATATGACCTTTTATGAATCTATTGAAACTTTTAGTTTGAACATATATTCTGTTTAAATTTTATTTAAATTCAAATAAATTAATATTGTCAAAATTGACACTGTTGTTATGTTATAAACATTACATATTATAAAATTGTTTACAAATCACAAAAATATTTAAAAATTATAAATTTAAATTTATATGTTCAAAAATGTTATGAAGTATCTAATTATGGACGATTCACAACAAATTTGTAATTATTTTTAATAATTTATAATTTATAATTTTATTACAACAAATAAAATTAAATAGATTAAATAAAGATAAATAAAAATGATAAGGTTTATAATAAAATCAAAACATGTCTAAATTTGATTTTTTGATGATATTAGAACACTATATCATCTAATATTCTAATATGAGTCATTTTGGTAGGTTTTTAAGTGGGATTAGATTTATAATAAATTAATATTTTTATGATTTCCAAAGGTGCCCCTCTCCCCCCTTATAAAAGGGCACCTCCTCCCTCCCTTCCTCACACCAATTTGAGCCTTCATGCTCGGCCAAACCCTGCCAAATTATCTTCTACACTTCCCTAGAAACATCCTAGAGGTCCTGGTCTTCTTCAAAGACCAATTTTAGTGCCCTCAGAGGAGGTCTCAAAGAGGCGCTTCAAAGAAGAGGTAATGTTCGTTACCGATTCTTTCAACTTTATTTCTTCTTCCACTTATTCTTCTTTAGTTTTTAATTATGAAGTAATAACATCAGTATTACTCATATACTGATATGTTATTATATGTTTGAAACAACCCTATTTCACCTTTTATACATCCTATGGAAAACAAAATCACCGCGCGTGCGTATGTATGGAATACCGTCTCCACGCAGTGGTGTAATATGTTTTTCCACCAACACCTTACATGGATGGGTATAATGGTGAATAGAATATCTATATATGGTTATTATAACATCATAATGATTCTAATATACTATACCATCCACTCAAATTATATAATTATGGGAACGATATCATCGCTCGTGCGTACGTACAGACTACCGTCTCCACGACGCGTGGAGATTCATTCTCCATGATTAACCATACATGAATGATAATAAAGTTTAAATAATGAATAATAATGAAATATACGAAATAATAATGCTACTGTATTTATATATATATATGTGTGTATTTCATCTATTTAGTTTCATTCAATTCAATAAGGAAACGAAAACAGCGTTCATGCGTACGTACGGCCTACCGTCTCCATGAACGGTGTATTTCATTCCTTTTATCGATCTATAATATAAATGTATATGATGAATATATATTATATATAAATAATGTTTTACATTCTGGAATTATGTAAATCAGGATATAAGTAATAATATCACGAAACGACAAGTCGGAACACATACGATAAATGAAATGATTTTACCCAAAACACTACATTAACATGGAATTTACAAAAGAACAGGTAATATAAAGTCATAAGTGAAACATATATGATATCATAACAATGAATATGATTATGTAATAAGTCAATTACATTATTTAAATCATTATAAAGGAGGTTAGGATCCATACGATGCATATCGGACCTAAGGTAAGGGATAATTTTGCAAATCTAATTTTTACCCGAGATTGCTTATTCGTAAGTATTTACTGGGGTTATATTAATCATCCATGTACAAGTTTAAAAAAAATGTTTTCATGTATGTTTAAAGTACTTTTTACCCTTTTTTGACTTTTACCATGTGTTATGGAAGGAATATTTCTTTTGTTTACCATACAAGGAACTTTTTGACTTTTCCGACAA
Source organism: Viscum album (assembly GCA_963277665.1). Lineage (NCBI taxonomy): Eukaryota > Viridiplantae > Streptophyta > Magnoliopsida > Santalales > Viscaceae > Viscum > Viscum album. The sequence continues at coordinate 467,732,820 of OY728123.1, read as the reverse complement.
AAGTACGAGGAGAGTGTTATTTTTAACTTATACGACATGAACGGATTTTTACAGTTTCATAACGCCTAATTTTCATGAAGCTTCCTCCAAAATATTTCATTATTATTTTCAACAAACCCCTTTTATTTTAAAATTGCATGAAAATTTGTGAAAAGAAAATGATTTTGAAGAAGAAAGGATATTTTCCTCAAGAATTCATTTCATGTGTTTTTATCAAAACTATTTTCCATCTAAAATGACATTATTTAATATGTTTATGTTTCAATAATAATTTCTCCCTTATTTACATGATTTTATTATTTTTATGATGAAAAGATATCCATTTTTTTATATGGATTATGTTATGATGGTCTGATGTTTAAGAATCTAATTCTATTACTTGGGTTATTCTATAATGTATGATTTATGATTTTGTGGCACAAGTAAGAATGATTTCATTATGAGATGGTTGGGACCTATATCTCCCTCCAATTCATTGGTTAAAGATTTATATCTCATGATATAGACATGGCTGGAACGGTAAGTTAATCCGGTTCAGTGTTACAGAACTGAAACGAGGAGTGAACTCGATTCAGAATGTGACTTTGTCCACTAAGATGGTCTGGGAAGCAATGCCTTGGCTACTATGGAAATTACTACATGTGATTAATGGATTCCACAATTAAATGTTTTATTACCATGCTATTTTATCATGATTTATTTTCCATTATGATCTATGCCTTAAGTACTTCCATGTTTTATGTCGTCGCTCAAGATTTTTAATGTTCATGTTTTTTAAAGTTCAACTGTATATGGTATGTTTTATTTTATCCATGCTTACCCTTACTGAGAATTTGATCTCACCTTTTGTATGTTTTCTTTTCCCCTAGGATTAAAAGAAAGATTTTAGTTAAGGAAACAAAAAATGGTAAGGTCTTTATGGGAGATGTTGAAGGTCTTTCACCACGATTAGAAGATTATGTTCCAAGTTTCCAAAGACACTAAACTATTACGGTCCTTATGTGTCTATTTTCGTTATGTATTAAGTATTATTCAAAATTAATGTAATGTCCATGTACGTCAAGCTTTGGGTCTCTATAGTTTGTATCAAATGAAAGGTTTAGTCAACCTTTGGAAACTAGGATGCGAGAACTTTAGTGAGAACCCTAGAGATATGTCTATGTTATGTCTAAGGATGTCCCTAAGCTTAAGTATACGTATAGGTTATAGTCCTAGAATTGCGCTAACAATCATAGAATTTAACCTATGATGTTAGATATTGAGGGTACTTACCCTTTACTATGTTGTTTTCCCTAGCATGATTTTGTCCTCTCACACTATTCTTTTTGGGTTTTAGAAAATGGTTGGAAACAGGAAGATTCATGATAATGGAGGATATGATGGACAATGGAATGATATTCTTCATAAGAAACCAAATGAAATGGGATTTGGAAGTCCAAACATCGTTATTATTCCTAATCATCAATCTCATAATATGATCAATAATCTCAACTTTGGTAAGTTTCCCGACTCAGATAATAAGAGAAAGATGGATTTTCATGATGATCATAGAGGAAAAAAAGTTCAATTTCCCTCATGTAAATCATGTGGGAAGAGGCATCAGGGAGATTGTTTCATAGGAACTGGAAGATTCTTTGGGTGTGGAAAAGAAGGACACAAATCCAGTAAGTGCAAAGGAAAATGTTATGTTAACATCATAGATAAGGATAATGGTATTGCTTCGAAATCAACAATGATTATATGTTTTAAATGTGGAATGTATGGGCATTATGCAAACCAATGCCCTAAGGGAAAATCTCATGAAGAGGATTAGCATGGTCTTACGGGTAGTATTTATGTGCATGATAATGAAGAGACTAAAAATGAAATATGATATGAAATAAATGATGAAGCTCAGCTAGTGGTTTAAGAAGTTAGTGCAATGATTGTATGTTTATAAAGACTAATGTATGGTACTATGGAATAAACAATCATCTAAGGATTGTTACACTATTGTTTTTCCTAAAGTATATGAAAGTATATGTGGAATGGTACAGGTAACCATGGATGGTTATTCAGATATTTTTGGAAAGTAGATGATATGCGCATAATGAAGGGATAAGAAGACAATGAGATGTTTGATTGTATTCATGAGATCATGATTGATATAAGGACTAAGTGATATCATGGTTTGAATATATAGAATTTTGAGGTTTTTGTTATGTGGAAAGTGTTAAATTTTAACTACATTCATGTTTTTACTAAGGTTCAATGGGTTTTCATTCTTCAAGAGAATAAATGATTAAGGTATTCACATGCTTTTAATTTGACCAACAAAATATATCTTATGATATATGGGGGATAAATGATGGCATTCACGTGATTGTTATGTGACATTTCAAGTAATCATTTTCATTATACTATGAGCTTGGACTGATGTATTTTAGATAAGCCTAAAGATTGGAATGGATTATGTTGGACATAAGTTAGTATTGTTTAAGGATAGAACATTTTTTGATATTATTTATGGGATGTTATAGTCATGTAGTTTTAGAAAAAGGACAACCTGTAGGATGGGCGACAGCCCATCGCGTCAGACAAGGCTGTGGGAATCGAACCCACAACTGAAGTGCGACTGGCCTTTATCTCCTACCACTAGCCTACAGGAAGTCCCTGGTTAGTAGAAACTAGTTTTATTTTATTAAGTGGTATGATATATGAATTATAAGTTCATTTTTGGAACCATATACGATTAATCTAACCATTAGATGGAATTATAACTTTTTCTAACATTTTGTTTGAAACAGATGGAATGACCCATCATTCTATCCCATGATCTGTTAAAACTTCACGAATAACAAATTCAACTTTATTTCTTTAAGAGATGAAGTGGAAATTCTTCAAAGCATGAACAACAGTGAGATTGTACCAAAATCAAGCAAGTATTTCAACTTTTGGGAAATGATCTTGAAAACCAAAAATGTTGTCATAGTTCCCTTATATCCGATGAATCATATGGTACCTTATATCATCACAAATATATGCCTTTGTGATTGTTGGCTTTTTCATAGCCATGTTCTCTACCACTCTCCATCAGAACATGATGGTTAGATTTCTCTTCCATATCCATATTTCACCTATGTTCTGCTACGTGGAAACCCAGTGATGAGTTAATTTGGGTAACTGTTACGTTTCATACTTTAGTTTTGAAAGTTAAGTTTTGGTATTTCATTTTAGGATGTGGGTTTTAATTAAAGAAACCTTCAAGTAGAAAACCATGCATAACCCTGACGAATTTCGAGGGTGAAATTCATTTTAAGGGGGGGGGGGGTAGAATGTAACAACCCGATATTTTATGATAAGTATTATTTTTAATTTATTTGTTTTCATGTGTTTTATTCTACAAAAAGATTATATTGTTCTATACGCAACACCGTATTTTCATGCAGTATACGCATCACTATTCTTAGATTGTGTTACACCAAATTTCAAGTTCGTTTGATAATAGTCATTCTACGCAACATTGAGTGTATATATATATATATTTAATGTATAAATGAAATATGGTTGGATTTTGTTATATGGAACAACAAGGGAGTCTTGCACAACACACAACCCTAACTTGGCTTTCATTACACGCAATCATGACCTTCCTCGAAAGCTTGTGTTGTACGCAATACCGGGTTTTACTAAACAAAGGTATATTATTATAATATTATTATGAACTAGCCATTATGAATTGTATTAAATAAATTTTTAAATTTATAAAATTATTATTCATCTTACACATTTTCTAGAACATGGTATAAGAACAAAATAAATTTTCGGGTAAAATAAGTATTTTTCAAAAAATGTAGTTTTGCCGCATTTTAATGGCGCACCCACATTAAATCTAGTTTTTGACATGTTTATAAGTTCAATTTTACAAAATAAACTTCTTTTTTTGAATCAGGATATAAAACATTACATTTGATAATCTTTGGATATTTTTCTGATAACTTTCATATTTTAATGAATAGTAAAAACACGCTATATTTTAATTAAAAACTAATTTTTTCATCATAATAATTTATGTGGTGAAATTATAATATTGAATGGTTTTAAAGTATAAATAGAATATATTTTTACCATTTAATAAAATGTATGACATTAGCATTGATTTTACCTAGATTTCGTAGGTTAAATCATTTCAATCTTTTGCAATGTTTTAAACAAAAAACCCGTATTCTTTTGACAACTGGATTAATTTTAAATTAATTACTGCAACTTATGTATTTGGAATTATGAAAAATGGATTCCATATTTGGAATCAGTGGGTCCAAATTATGTTAATAAGCTACTTTTTATTTTTGGGCATTATGAATAGTAACAAAGGTTAATTTTATTTACCATAGTTAAAGGTAAATTGGGTAATTAAGGGTGAATATAAGATTATAAAATTACCCTAACACCTGTAAAAATTATATTGGATGACTAAAAGTCGACCGATATCACCTAAGGGTCGGATTAGAGTCATTTAATGGACTTTGTTCCATGAAAATAACTTAATTATTATTAAAACCAAAGAAAGTGACAACATGTCACTCTCTTAAATCTTATAAGTATATTAATTTTAATTTAGTGACAAACATTATGAAACTTAAAAACTGAATAGTTTTCAGAAATATAATGAAATTATCTACATCATATTAATTTATTTATAATTTTTAGGGATTAAATAATTATCATTAATTGTGACACAATAGTGATGCAGAAAATTGTTTATCTAGTGAAAAATCAAGAATATAGTTTTTATTAAACTAATAGTGACCCTAAAAGGCACAAAACCCTGACCAAAACTTATTTGTCATGTAAATTTAAAACATAATCATAAAATGGTCGAATATTTGACCATTTGGAGCTTTAAAAAACTGATTATGACACTTATATTATTTTATTTTACATGATGCCAAAGTTGTCACCTTCATAATTTAATAAATATATCAACATAAATATTGTGATTTTATGATGATAAATTAGATTAAAGGTACTATTATGAAAGGTAATAGATGTATCTCCATCATAGGATTCTGTTTTTAATTTTTATGCGACAAATAAGTATATTAAATAATTATACAAAAATATTGTAGTAATTATTTTATTAAGAGATAAACCAAATAAATGGTTTCAAAAATAATAAAATAAATAATATATGAACTATTTAATGTGCTCCAATAATTTTCAAGATACATATGACCTTTTATGAATCTATTAAAGCTTTTAGTTTCAACATATCTTCTGTTTATATTTTATTTAAATTCAAATAAATGGATAGTGTCAAAATTGACACTATTGTTATGTTATAAAAATAACATATTATAAAATTGTTTAAAAATCACAAAAATATTTAAAAATTATAAATTTAAATTTATATGGTCAAAATATTTATAAAGTATCCAATTATGGTCAATTCACAACAAATAAGTAATTATTCTTTATAATTTAAAATTTATAATTTTATTACCACAAATAAAATTAAATGGATTAAATAAGGATAAATCAAAATGATAAGGTTTAAAATAAAATCAAAACATGTCTAAATTTGATTGGTTTATGAGATTACAACCCTATCTCATCTAATATTCGAATATGATTCATTTTTGGAGGTTTTTATGTGGGGTTAGATTTGTTATTAATTAATATTTTTAAGATTTCCAAAGGTGCCCCTCTCCCCCCTTATAAAAGGGAACCTCCTCCCTCCCTTCCTCACACCAATTTTAGCCTTCCCGCTCGTCCAAACCCTGAAAAATTATCTTCTCCACTTCCCTAGAAACAACCTAGAGGTCTTGGTATTCTTCAAAGACCAATTTTAGTGCCCTAAGAGGAGGTCTCAAAGAGGCTCTTCAAAGAAGAGGTAATGTTCATTACCGATTCTTTCAACTTTATTTCTTCTTCCACTTATTCTTCTTTAGTTGTTTCATTATGAAGTAATAAAATCAGTATCACTCATATACTTATATGATATTATAAGTATGAAACAACCCTATTTCACCTTCTATACATCCTACGGAAAACAAAATCACCGCGCGTGCGTACGTACGGAATACCGTCTCCACGCCGTGGTGTAATATGTTTTTTCACCAACACCATACATGGATGGGTATAATGGTGAAAAGAATAACTATATATGGTTATTATAACATCATATGGATTCTGATATACTATACCATCGACTCCAATTCTATAATTATGGGAACGATATCATCGCTCGTGCGTACGTACGGACTACCGTCTCCACGACGCGATGAGATTCATTCTCCATGATTAACCATACTTGAATGATCATAAAGTTTATATAATGAATAATAATGAAATATTTGAAAAAATAATGCTACTGTATTTATTTATATATATATGTATGTCATCTATTTAGTTTCATTCAATTCAATAAGGAAACGAAAACAGCGTTCATGCGTAAGTACGACCTACTGTCTCCATTAACAGTGTATTTCATTCCTTTTATCGATCTGTAATATATATGTATATGATGAATATATATTAAATATAAATCATTTTTTACATTTTGGAATTATGTAAATCAGGATATAAGTAATAATATCAAGAAACAACAAGTCGAAACACATACAATAAATGAAATGATTTTACCCAAAACACTACTTTAACATGGAATTTACAAAAGAACTGGTAATATAAAGTCATAAGTGAAACATATATGATATCATAACAATGAATATGATTATGTAATAATTAAATGACATTATTTAAATCATTATACAGGAGGTTAGGATCCATACGAAGCATATCGGACCTAAGGTAATGGATAATTTTGAAAATCTCATTTTTATCCGAGATTGCTTATTCATTAGTATTTACTGGGGTTATATTTATCATCCATGTCCATGTTTTATAAAAATGTTTTCATGTATGTTTAAAGTCCTTTTTACCCTTTTTTTGACTTTTACCACATGTTATGGAAGGGATATTTCTTTTGTTTACCATACAAGGAACGTTTTGACTTTTCCGATAAAAGTACGAGGAGAATGTTATTTTTAACTTATACGGCGTGAATGGATTTTTACGGTTTCATAACTCCTCATTTTCATGAAGCTTCCTCTACAATATTGCATGATTATTTTCAAAAAAACCCTTTTCTTTTAAAATTGCATGACATTTTGTGAAAAGAGAATGATTTTGAAGAAGAAAATATATTTTCCTCAAGAATTCATTTCAAGTGTTTTTATCAAAACTATTTTCCATCTAAAATGACATTATTTAATATTTTTATGTTTCAAGTATAATATATCCCTTATTTACATGGTTTGATTCTTCTTATGATGAAAAGATATCCATTTTTTTATATGGATTATGTTATGATGGCATGATGTTTTAGAATCTCATTCTATTACATGGGTTATGCTATGATGTATGATTTATGATTTTGTGGCACAAGTAAGAATGATTTCATTATGAGATGGTTGGGACCTATATCTCTCTCCAATACATTGGGTAAATATTTATATCTCATGAGATAGACATGGATGGAACAGTAAGTTAATCCGGTTCAGTGTTACATGACTGAAACGAGGAGTGAACTGGATTCAGAATGGGACTTTGACCACAAAGATGGTCTTGGAAGCAATGCCTTGGCTACTATGGAAATCATAACATGTGATTAATTGATTCCACAATTACATGTTTTTTTCCCATGCTATTTTATCATGATTTATGTTCCATTATGATCTATGCCATAAGTACTTCCATATTTTATGTCGTTGCTCAAGATTTTTAATGTTCATGTTTTTTTTAAGTTCAAATGTATATGGTATGTTTTATTTTATCAATACTTACCCTTACTGAGCATTTGAGATCACCCTTTTTATGTTTTCTTTTCCCCCAAGATTAAAAGGAAGATTTTAGGCAAGGAAATTGAAAAATGGGAAGATCTTTATGGGAGATGTTGAAGATCTTTCACCACGATTAGAAGATTACGTTCCAAGTTTCCAAAGACACTAAAATATTACGGTCCCTGTGTGTCTGTTTTTGTTATGTATTAAGTATTCCTAAAAATTTATGTAATGTCCATGTACGTCAAGCTTAGGGTCTCTGTAGTTGAGATATAAAGGGTTATTTTTTTGTCTTCACCCACTGAAGATCTTCTATGTACATATGCAAGAAGGTATGGATCAAACATTTCATCAACATTGTTTTGCTACATGAAGAATTGTTTTCTATTTTGATTTTTCTTGCACTTTTGATATTCTCATTTTTTTCATTAAACTCATTCTGGTGTAACAAAATTTATCCTCATAAATCCTATTTTTTTCGTTCATAATTTTTGTTTGTGTGGGTTGGGAAACAAACATATGGTCAATCTTTCTCTAAAAAATTGAAAATTTTCAATCATCATTTAGAACTTCATAGAATGGATTATAATTATTTTCATCTTTAGATGAAATTTTCATCTTTTGGTTCACATATTAAAACCTTCTTTAACCTAGTAATCATCTCTAACTATCCCATGAAATCTATTTCTCAATGTAATATATTTTTCATTAATATTACGTTTGTTCCCTAAATCTATTCTAGTTATATATCACATGAGACATCCACTCAAGACACATTTCACATGGAACTAATTATTTGACTAAAGTCCAGAACATCATTAGTATAATTGGTATCGTTCTTTTATAAATCCTCCTTTAACTTCATAATAGTTATTATATTACATATAATTTAGGAAAACGTAGTAAAATTCTTGTATGATCTAAGAAATCAAATAAATTTTTACATTCATATATATCTCATCTAGTTGTCCTTAATTTTAATATAGGTCTTCTTGAGTTATTTAAAACATATCCTCTATTATAAATTTTACTGAGAACATACAAATCTCTATTTGTGAACCCAATAGGATGGGTATGAATCAAAAATAGATGCACGCTAAACATTTGAAAGATGAATATGATGTTTCTGTTAAAGAGTTCACAATGTTTACAAAAAGTCTTGGAAATGACCCTTTTAAAATCCTCTGTCCATGTTTACATTGTTTTTATTCATGAAATATTAGTCCAGAAGATTTATAAGAACATTTCATTTGTTATGGAATATATCAAAGCTATAAATTATTGAATAAACACTTGGAGAAAATGAATGTGGACATCTATTGGGATGATGTTATGGTTTATATATCATTAGATATGAAAAAAATGTAAAAGATGATGGAGATCACATGGAATAAATGAAAATAGAAATTGAAGATATCCTTCGGGATTGTAAAATGTTTTTTAGGAGTTAAGTAGAGATTACATGAATCCAATGTATATAGGTTTTAATAAATACAAAACATTGTCAGTAATATTGAAGTTATATAATGTGAAAGATGGAAACAGATGAAGTGACACCAGTATTAAAAAACTACATGTTCTTCTAAAGAATATGCTACTAGCAGAAATTGATCAACAATATTTAATAGATGGTTTTAAATTAATGTTACGTTCAATGGGAATTATCTGTAAAAATATATGATTCACCAAATTATTTCATATTGTTTCGCATGGACTAGGATCCACTCATGAAAGACCTATGTGTTGTGTGGATCGATAAAAGAAAAATTTATCATTTTCTTAAACATATGTATGGTAATTTCCTATAATTCCATGGTTTAGAACACTCTATGGATGTTAGGAAATCAGAAGAAAATTAACATGGCATACAGATACAAGAATTAAATATGGGATGCTACATCATCCTACATATTCTCCACAGTGGAAGAAAATTGTTTTGGAGTTTCTTGAATTAAGAGATGATCCTAGAAACATGCACTTTCATTATCAGCAGAAGGAATAAATCATTTTGGTGTACAATGTAGAACTCACATATCATGGACTATCGTGTTGGTAATATATAAATTTCCATCGTGGTTATTCATGAATCACAAATATATTATGTTTTCTATTCTAATATATGAAATAATAAAAGCTGGTAAATAAATTAATGCATATTTGTCTCCATTGATTGAAGATCTGAAAATGATGTGGGATATAGGTGTTATAATATATGATTCTCATAAAAGTGCGGAATTTTAATTGAGTGCCACATTGTACAGAATGATAAATGACCTCCCTATATATGGAAATTTACTAGGCTATAGGATTAAAGGAATGTTTGGGTGTCCCATTTTTGAAAAACACACATCCTCAGTTTGGTTGAAACATTCCTCAAAGACTATGTTTTTAGGACATCAGAACATTTTTCCTCTTCAATATAAATACCAATTTGGGAGGATAGCATTCAATTGAAATATCAAAAAGGGTAAAACAACATCTCTAGATCTAGGTTATAATCCGAAAAAAGTAAAAAATATTCACAAATGTTTTTTGGGAAATCATGTTTGAAAACCTATACAAAATCAGTTGGGAAGAAGAGATCAATTTTCTAGGAATTAATATATTGGAAATTTTTTTATGTTAGGAATTTTCTTAATGTCATGATTGTAGAAAAAAATTGACACTGTTATGGTCATGTTACTAAATTCTCTTGTAAAAAATTAATGATGGCACCAATGCTTGGTTGGAATTGATTAAATTGGTTATACGGGAAGATTTGGCATTAGTGAAGGGTAAATGTTGACATTTATTCCTCCAACTTCTTACACTCAATCAAGAAAATAATAACTACAATTTTTACTATTCTTTATAGGTGTAAATGATTGATCTGTGTATTAATAATATATCTAGATTGTAATGTACATGATTAATTTCATGTTACAAGGAATAAAATAACATGAATTTCATGTTTTTATACGAGATTTAATGTATGATTCTTTTCATTTTAATTTTACTCAAAATGTATGTCAAACATTAACCAAAATCATTATTTTTTTTCAATTCTATCTACAGTAAATTAGTACAATAGATGATGTTTCCAATCATTAATAAGGACATTTCTATCATATTAATTGAATTAGAAATGTTCTTCCCACCATCATTCCTTAATATAATGGTCCATTTGATTGTTCACTTGGTCAGAGAGGTTCTACTATGTGATTATGTCCATTACAGATGGATATACCCCATTGAATGCTATATGATGATTTTAAATGGGTATTTCAAGAATTGAAGTTGTTCAGAACATTATATTTCAAAATGATATATTTTTTCAAATTCTGGGAAATTATGTAATGATTACCTATTAGATGTTGAATACATCAGTCTCCAAAAGTCTTGTCATAATGAATGCTTTATAGGTGAAGTCATTTCCAAAAGTGATTTTTTATAATTACCTTAATATAGTGGGAGAAAACACATCTTTACATATTACATAATAGAGAAGATGTTGATGCATATATTAAATCCCACAAATAAATTATTATATATTTAAATCTATCAAAGGTTGAAGGATGGATATAAGATGAACATAATCAAAAATTTATAGGGTGGTTCAAATATCAAATTTATAAGGACTAATATAAAAATATGAATTAAACTGCTAAATTACTTTGAAGGCTCACTAGTGGACTAAATGAAAATTCTATATCGTAGATTGGGTTTATAATAAATGGTTATACATTCTAACCCAAACAAAATGATTACATCATTAGGATGAAAAAATAGTTGTGCTAATTTTTTTGCAGAAGTGCTGCACAAATCTAGATCCAAGGATATAAATCCAATTTATGAGAATATGTCATATTTTAGAATTATTGAAGAGATATACTTGTTGGATTATACAAAATTTCAAGTTCCTCATTTCCATTGAAAATTGGTTGAAAATAACAATGAAGTGAAAGCTATTGAAATTGTCTTTCAGATGGTTGATTTCAATGTAGAATGGGAAAAAGTTGATCCATTCATAATGACCACACATCTAGTTAAATTACAATATGTCTCAGATCCATCAAATATGAATTAGTTGATTTTCATTCTAGTAATTAAAATAAATATTGATTCAGAAGAATATTCAATCAAGGATAACATTTCATGGGCACATCAATATCATTTCATTTTGGTCCCAATATAGTAAAATTCGTGTATGTTAGAGGGGACCAAAAAGACGGGATTTGGGATATTTAAAAAGGAACCAAATCATTGAAACTGTTAAAAAATAATGCTTGTTCAATGAGACGGTGAGTTTTTTTAGTATACTAGTTTTTTTATCATAATATTATATTTTCTATAGTACATTAACACAACCTAAATTAAATATTTGACTACACATGTAGAGAATGTCTTCTACACATGATGATGATACTAATACCTTAGAAGAGAATACAACAATGCTAGAAACCCTTTGAAAAGATGTGAAGTAAATGTTACGATATACTATTTATATTTTAATGAAAATTTATATACTCTAATATTGATTTTAATTTCATTATTCCTTTTAGCATTTTATTATAATATTACTAACACAAGAGTAGATTCCTTATATTGTTCTTTTTTAATATAGCAGGTGGTGGTTGGTTTTTCAATATCATGAGTCATGTTTGGATTAATAGGAAAACGAATATGATGTTTCTGAATGTATGTAATAATTTTTATTTATGTAATTAGTTAAACCAATGTTTGAAATGACTATAATATAGTGTTTTTTGTATTTTTTTTTAAAATTTCACTTCATTTAAATTTTGTATTTGGAAGTGTTTCTATAGATATTATATGTTTTAATAGTTTTATTATAGTGTTTTGGTGTTCTAAAATAGCACATAGTAGTGGTTCTGTAGTGTGTTGGTACATCACACTACAGTATGTCCCTTTATTAGTTCTTTTAGAAGCACTGATAAAAGAGATAGTTACTAGTTTTTCTAAAAGTAGTAACAAAGGTGTATTTTATTATCATTGATAAAAAGACTTTAGTATCTCTTTTATAAGAACAGATAAAGGAATCCTTTTCTAGAAATAAATTAATGCACAGATAAATAAACCCTTTAACAACGGTTTGTTATTGTGATAAATTTCCTAGAATTTTAACATCACTTAGGTTATCAGACCTTTTCTAGTGATGATAAAATCCATTTCTAACTTGTTAAAGGGATGTTTTGAAGTAGTGACACCACAAAATTTTTTCATTAATACAATATATATGATTATTTAATACAACTCCTGGTGTATGAAAAAATATAATAAATTATGTCATGACCCACCTTTTCAAAAATTAGGGATGGCACGAAAATGTTGTATGCACTTCATTCCTCATAGAGATAGAGAGATAATGACCACTGATTCCCACCATCAGTTGGCCCCATAGTGGAGACTAGAACCAAGGGTATAAAATCTCACATAAATGGAAGGAAATTCCCTTTTATAGAACAATATCAGTAGTGAAGATGCTAAATAAAGGCAAGACTAAGACAAACGGTAAAATTAAATCCAATGAATCCATTCCCACAAGAATGTTCAAATGTAAAATTGGTACCAGGTAAGATAAAAATTCCAAATAAAGTACCATGGAAAAGAAACAAAACAGCAAAACAACTATCCCGAGAGTTGAGATAGTAAAGTATTGCATTTTCCTTGATGTCCTCATGGAAACCTGGTCACAATTTTATATACCTATGGTGAGCATACAAGTATACTCAGTTAGGAAATTGATGCTACTCATCCAAAAGTGATTGAACATACTAATTCCCCTGTGAGAAAATAGTAGAACCGTAAGCAGCAACAAATGAATACTTACCATCCCAACATCATCATGGAACACTCACACATGTAATTCATGTCATGTAATGTAATAATATAGGCCCAACAATTTTTGGGGACCCACACACATATGTACCACTGGTTAACTGCTCATTAATTATGATCTGACTTCTCGACACTACCAATCTTCACACACATAGTCCCACTACCACAACAATCCCACACAAACCTAGGATTAAAACCACACACAACCACGCCCCATGACACCAGATCCACAAAAACCGCCACCATGCAAAAAGACACCTAGGTCAGAACAACCACTGCCATACCCAAAGACACATGGGATGGAAAAACCACTGCCACACCCAAAGACACCGAGACCTCATCAGAAAGATACTTGAAAAAACATACCTATCTAGTGAACACCTAAGCCCCTTGTCTAAAAAAACCATTTCCTAAAGGACCTTGGACATTGGTAAGCCTCATTCCATTAAATCCATCACGGATAAGTCTGAACAACATGACCAGGAATCAGTTGAGAGGAAGAAAATTAGTAACTACCCATCCATCCTCCAACTATGATGTTGGGAAAGACACCCCCATGAAATGGAGGTGTTCGACACATAGATCTCAATAAGGGTTGGGAGTGTATATAATTCAAAAATAATTACAATATACATATATGGGTAAAAAAATCATCCCAAACCTATAAGTTTTACAAAACAGACAACAAGCCTACAATAGCACCACTTTTACTGCTACTCCTATATGGACAACCACATAACAGCCACTACCAAATCATAGCACCTCCCCATATTTTGTCAATTTCCATTTATATATTTAAAGAAATTCACATAAGTATCCCCTAGACAACCGAGCATCTGACAACTTTAACCATGCCAATCAACCAAAAAAACAAAACATCAATCCCACTGCTCAATAGAACCAAAATCAGTACAAAATTGTACATTAAATCCAAATGGACATCCCCATTTAACTAATGTATACTATCATTTTTAATGAAAATACCACACATTCTGTATCTCACAATCTAGCCAAGCTACTCCAATTTCCAAAAAAAGTCCCCTACGTAGTCCCACTACATAACAAAACCATCACCATACCACAGTCCCACTACCCGACATCACATCACAACCACAACAAAACATAAAGGAAGTTCATCTCCCTACAGGATCATCCACTCCATAATCAATCAATCTCTCAGACAGAGATACCAACAGAAAAACCACATTACCACTAACTACAAGTTAATCCATTGTACAATTCTCCCAGACCGAGACACCAACACGCAAAGGACAGTCCCACTGCCTACAAGTTTATCCATTTGAAAATAAATTAGCCTCTCAAACTGAGACACCAACACACAAAGGATAGTCCCACATCCTACAACATAATGCATTCCACAATCAATCAGTCTCTTAGACTAAGGCACCATCATAGAAATGAAAGTACCACATCCTATATGTTTATCCATTCTACAATCAATCAATTTCTCAGACTGAGACACCAACACACCACCCCATGTACAACCCCTCATACAAAGCCCACAAAACCAAGACCAGAACACACAACATATAACCACAAAAATCAAACCAAATGAGTTCAATTATAAATAAAAAGGGCTCTATAATTTCAATAATAATATAACCAAGGTGATCACAGAACAAGTTTGATCCTGGGGAATCTATTTATTTAACCATGTGTACATGATTAATCAGATTTCTTGTACATTTGTACATAAATATGTCACAATGAAATAGATCCCCACATTTTCACATGTAAATACCACCACTGATGATGATTTAAGAAGGAATTAAGCCATAAGAACCATATAAGAATCAACGATTACATATAAAATATAGGATCAATCATCAAGACAAACCCTACCCAAGATTTTTACTAATTTGAGTTATCTTTTGATCATATAAAATCACATATTTAGTATTGTTTCAATAATAGAATATGAACGTTCCTTTTAAGAAATAATTAAAATAATCACCCTATATGATGCACAATTAATGAGAATAAAAATAAAAATACCTACATGGATGATCAAAGATCAAAGTTCCTTTTTGCACTAAGAGCAATAGATGACGTCACATGTAGGGTGAACTCCAAGGCTAGGCAGGAAGGGATAAAACACACTGTAACACAAATCATCTCGAGAAAAAATCTCTTGGCACACTAAGAGAAAATGATAAGAAGAAGGAAGATAGGATCTCAACTTATGAGGAGGCAAGATCCAAAAATCGGGGAGATAATTTCGATGTACTTAAAATACATATCGTAGCTCTACTACATGGCATGTAGGTTTAACAGGTAGGAAATAATTTAGATTTAATAAATTCCCTCAGAAATGGTAGTGATAGTTCAGAAAATGGTAGTATGTAGATAAATTAACATTAAATAGAGAAAAACATGAAAATGGGGAGAAATTAGGAAAAATCAGAAAACTAGGCTAGGGGTGCGACACAATTTGTTGGGACACTGTAACGGTGATAGTGACAATGGTAAAACCTTAATGGTGTGAATCTGATTACGAGACCGTGATAGGGTTACTATGATAGTGTGACCATAATGGTTACACCGAAATGGTTCCACTATGATGGAGCCTTCTTTTCAGTGAAACAATTTGGTTGAACCAAATTATTTAAAATCTCCAAGAGAATTCCACTTTAAGCCCTACGAACAGTATGCCCATAGGATTTATCAAAATGGAATGGACAGGGAAATCTAGGTAATTACGTCAGATACCTCTCAAACTATTCTCATCCTTAAGAATCCAAAATCCAACGAGATTATAGATAGAGTATTAATAACCACCTCTTAAGATACCTATTAGGGATAAACTACACTACATTGAATGATTTATGGGAAACATCAAAATCCAAGAACACCGCTCTCATGTATCTCCTAAAAGCTATATAAACAATGAGTAACCACACAAACACCAAAAATCACACCGTCCAAACACATGGATCTTGGAGTTCCTTCCTCCATGTCATGATACTATCTACTTTAGGCGGCACTGACTTTCCCGCACATGTTTAATCACATTCACATTAATAAATCTTGATTGGGGATATGATCATCACATCGCCATAGTCCAGACTATTCACACAAAAAAAGAGAACACGAGATACAACATATCATACAATAAGAAAGTTCAAATGTTTTATTATAATAAAGGCACAATGTAAACACAAGATCAAAAATCAGAACAGATTTGGGTACTGGGAATTTATATGTGCCTCCCATTCCAATGTACTCTCTGTGAGGCCACCATGCCTCTATAGGACACGAACCAAGGGAATGGTCCATCCACAAAGTACCTTCTCATTACGATCCTTGATTCTCATTAATCTCTCCATGAACATTACGTCATCCTCAATAACCAACACTCTCCAATCGAGGATGTGTGAGTCATCATGTAGACACTGATAGAGTTGAGAGACATAAATGTTGTTTTGGATACTTTCCAAATGTGGTGGGAATAGTAGCTAATATTCCACCTTCCCAACTCATTTGAAAACATTGATGGGTCTAATAAACCTGGGATAAATCATACCCCTACCAAACCTCCACTTTCCTTGCTGAGGGGAGAAAATTCACAACATATGCTCTCTAACCTCATACTATAAGGGTCTCCTCCTTTGATCTGTATAAGACTTCTACTGGTCCTGAGATACATTCATCCTTTCACGCAGAAGATGAACCTTCTATGTCGTTCTCTTCCCCACCACTAGGCCAAGAACACCAACCTTTCTAACATCTATTCATCCTACAAGAGAATGACACAATAATCTGTATATGTCATCGAACGGTGCAATGCCAATTGTATATTAATAGATATTATTTTCGGTAAACTCCACCAAAAGTAAATTTCATATGAACAATCCTATGATGTCTAGAACACACGCTCGCTGCATATCCTCCAATGTATGAATCATTCTCTCTGTTTTCCCGTCCCTCTGAGGGTGGAAAGCAGTGCTATGGTATATTAGGGTTCCAAAAGTATGTTGTAATATCTTCCCAAATAAATAGGTAATGTGTGTATACTGATCCAAAATGTTGTATCTTGGAACTATGTGCATCTGTACAACTTCACCATTGTACCTCTGTGTTAAGAAATCCTCAATGCTCAACTCCTTAACCGCTAAGTTGTGTTCCAATTTCATTAATTAATCCACCAAAACATATATTATATCATAGCCTCCCTCGAAACAGGGTAGTCCAGTGCTGAAATCCATTGAGACGTTATCACACTTCCACTCGTGAATGTATAAGGGCTACTAAAATACTTTAGTTACACAATGTTCATCCTTTACCAACTAACACATGAGGCAACCTTCAATAAACTCTGCCACTGCCTGCTTCACTTCGGGCCACCAAAAGTGACCTCTCAATACTTGATTCATCATGGAGAGTCCTGGATTTACTACTAGAGGTGAGTTATGGAACTCACCAAGAACTCCATCATTCATCACCGCCAGGACAAACATCATCCCTCAAAATAGAATCTGATTCAAACTATCCTTCGACCATCCATCTGGAGCATCACCCTAGCTAATTCAATCAAACATCACTCCAACCTCTAAGTCTCCCCAGTATGACTACTCGACCTAAAATGCCATGGAATATTTCACTATCATCTGAAAGAAACATCCCCTGCTGTCCTCCACTCTCAATCCCATATGTAATGCAGCCGTCTCCTCCAATTCCTTCCAAGAATATATAGACTCCTAAACAACATATTTTTGTGACTTCTTACTCAAGTAATTGGCCACCACATTTTCCATTCAAGAGGATTTAGAGATTTCAAAGTCATAGTCCCGAAGAACCAACCTCCTCATTAATTTCTACAAGATAAGATCTCATAGTGATAAGATATACCTCAAGATTTTGTGATCCATGAAGACCAAAAACCATTCTCTAATAAGGTAATTCATCCAAAACATCAGTGCAAATACAACTACTGTAAGTTTCAATTTGTGGGTGGAATATTTATCTTTGTGAGGAAATAACTTCCTAGGAAAATAAGTGATCACTCCCAACTAGTTCATCATCACACTCCCCAAGACTCGACCGGATGCATCACAGAACACATAGAACATCACCCCTTCCACTAAAAACCTCATTTCTAGGTTAGATACAAGTGTCCATTTTAGATAACTAAAATCATCCTAACACTACTCATCCCATAATAAAGCTCGGTCTTTCTAGGTCATATCTAACAATGGATCCACAACTCGAGAGAATCTGAGTAAAAATCTACGGTAATAACCTATTATACCTAGGAAACAATGAACCTATAACACATTCTTAGGTGCTTCCCATGAAATAATTTATTTTACCATCAATATATCAACTTCTATTCCATGATGGGATATCATTTTTTGAAGTATGTGCATCTCTCATGTTCATAACATGCACCTAGAAAACTTCCCTTAGAGCTGGTGGTGTTGGAGGACCTAGAAAACATTCTTTATATTCTCAAAGTGGTCCTCCTATGATGTTGATAAATTAGGATATCATTGATGAACATGACCATGAACCATTATAGATACAAATGGAAAACAGAGTTCATGAGTCCCATGAAAACAGCTTCTACCTTTGTAATGCCGAATGGCTGGACGACAAACTCAATGTGCACATCCCTGCACCTAAAACAATTCGTAATATCCACCCTTTTAACCTTCAAATGGGGATATCCAAACAATAGGTCGATCTTAACGAACCAAACTACTCACATCAACTTCTCAAAAAGGTAGTTGATCCTTGGGAGAGGGTAATGGTTCTTGACTGTCACAGGATTTTGTATTTGGTAGTTTATAAATAGTCTAATACCACTATATGCCTTCATGCGAACAAGACTGGAGCACCCCATAGAGAAACGCTTGGTTAGATAAAACCCTTCATCATCAAGACATCAACCTGAATCCATAACTCTCATAACTCAGAAGGCTCCATCTGATAGGAAGTCATCATAATCAGATAGGAATCTGGTTGAATGTCAACACCAAACTCAACATCATGTCGAGGGGGTAGAGTCACAACCTATTTGGGGAATAATTCCAAGAACTCAAAAAAATCCCCAGAACATCCACCATCTCTTTGTCTACAGATTCCCCTAACAGATCAGCTAACAATTTTAGAAGGGGCTCCACACATTGGAATCCGTCATAGAAACCCCTCTTTCCATCGAAATCTACTCATTGTCCACCCATTTTTCATAACACAACCCTTCCCTAAAAACAGCCGACAACAAAATTCATTGAAAATAGAAAGCTAATACCTAGGATGATATTTATTGGTTACATTTGTAGCAGGAGAAGATCTCCATTGGATTAATACAACACCAAAATTAGTCTACATCCTCTAAAAACATCAAATAGGTCGGTCTGACCTCTAATTTGTGTTCTCAACATTAGGGGCGTGGAATGCCTCTCTACGACTACTCCCAGGACATGTGATAGACTGTGTGCAACAAGATAGTGTGATGATCCTGAATCAAAAAACTCAAATTCATGAGTACTAGTCCGACTAATCATACCTCGAACATGTTATAGACCTATTGGAACTACTACCCTTTTGGCATGTAGTTGTCCATGCCCAACCCCTCTGACCCATGGCTTTTGGCCACCTTCTAGACCATGCCCTAGTCGAGGTCCCTTGGGAGCACCCTGAGGTCGGCCTCCTTTGGCACCATCCACCATTGGTGGAGTGGGAGCTCACTTCCCATGCTGGTGGAAGGGATTGGCTAGAAACTGCTACTGCTGAGATGGGCACTGAACCTACCCTCCCCCTCTGTATTACAGTCTAACAGGGAACTAATTCTGAAGATGCCCACAACTTCCCCAAATAATGAATCTTGGCCCCAGGCATATTGAGAAAGGGAGAGGACTGGGATGTCAAAACTAGAACTATTGGGGCCTACTCCCCACTGGCCGAAACCGATGGGGCCCTAACGCTGCAGACGTACTATTGACGGCCTTCCCTTTTGATATAATTGTCTGAATCCCCTCTCACTGTACACCTCCTAGCATATGAATCCTCTCCACTACTTCATCCTTATTCAGAACATCGAAGTATGTTGGTAGAGTAATGGGAGTAACATCATACTGAATAGAAGTTCAGACTACCTCCTCCAAACATCTTTCCCACAACTCCTCATCCAGAATGTTGTCTAGATAAAAATGAATTAGATCCTTGGCCTTGATCCCCAACT
The DNA here is from genome assembly GCA_963277665.1 of Viscum album. Taxonomy (NCBI): domain Eukaryota; kingdom Viridiplantae; phylum Streptophyta; class Magnoliopsida; order Santalales; family Viscaceae; genus Viscum; species Viscum album. The sequence continues at coordinate 467,711,955 of OY728123.1, read as the reverse complement.
CCCTCACTAACATACTCATTTTCTAAATGGAGAGCTTCTCCTGCCTCTTTTCAGCCTTCATCATTGAAGAATGTAATTCCAGTCTAAACACCTTCTCAATGTTAGTCCACCAAACCTCAGTTTCCTTTATCTCCCTAAGGTAAATCATCCACCACTAATGATCTGATCCTCAGATCTAGCTCACTTTCAGAGGAACATAGTACTCTATCAGAGCCTAGAACAAGCTGAAATAAATCATGGGATCCTCATTACTTCCCTCCATCTCCTTGTCTGAGACGATGCCCCCATAATTTTCCAAATTATACCACTGAAAGGCACTAGAAATATTTTACCAGTATTCATCCTTCTCCACTCAATTGGCCCTCTACTAATCAGCCAGATCATCATGTTGGGTCATTATTACTCGTACCCCACATAGACGTCATCCTAGTTCCATGGATGAAAAGATAAATAAGAAATTATTATGCATGAGTAGTAAAATTTAAATTTTGTTTTACCATTTAAATTATTTTAATTCCAAAAACCCCCCACGACCCACAAGAACACAATCATCATGAATTATGTACATTTTTCTAGGGTCTCTACCCTGCAATCAGTGTATCCTCAGTTGGTTATTCGGTTGGTCAAGAGTCCTTTCATCGGATCACAGGGGTCCCTAAAATCCCTTGTCTTAGACGGTCTTCCCTAGCCTATTTAATTCACCATGATTGCAAAACAATGTTTCCCTACCATCCCATAAAACCTTCACTGTGCCTAACCACGAACTCCATCCTCTCTCTCAAACCTCACCACTAATACAATATGGTCACAACCCGCCTTCTCCTAGATGAGGGAAGGGATGAAAAAGTCTCCTTCCCTTCATTCCTCAAGGAAATGGTAAGATAATGACCCTCGAGTCCCACCTTTAGTCGGCCCCAAAGTGGAAACTTGAACCAAGGGTATAAAATCTCACATAAATGGAAGGGATCACACTTTTTATAGAAGAAGATAAGGGGATAAGTCGATAACTCCCAGCAACACCAAGTCTAATGGTAAAAGTAAAACCAAAAATCCATTTCGAAAAGCATGTTCAAAAGTAAAACTGGTATAAGGTAAGACAAAATTCGCATATAACGTATGTTGAAAAAGAATCTAAATAGCAACAACAACTATATCGATGCTAGAGATTGTAATTTCTACTGCGGTCCTCTATGTCCTCCTTGAAACTCGAATATAGTTTTATATACATAGGTGGAGAATATAAGTATACACATTAGGGAAACTAAAGATACTCGTGCATGAGTGAGGGAACATACTAATGCAGTTGTGAGAAAACAGTAAAACCTCAGGCATCGATAAAATATTACTAACCATCCCAACCCAAAAAATGCACACACACCCAAGTACCTAAAATAAATTAAAGTAATAATATAAGATCAAAAATATTTAGGTACTCCGCAAACCACTTTCCCACATGTTAACTGCTTATTGATAAAGATCTGATGTCTTGACACTGCCACTCTTATCACATGAAGTCCCAATGCCATAACCTACCTACAGACATATTTTCCTCAAACCACACAAAACCATGACCATTAACACAAAGGCCATAATATACCCCAAAATGACTGAAGAAACCTAGCCCAAAACAACCTCTTCCATGCCCGAAGACACCTGGGCTAGAACAACCCCCACCAAACCCGAAAACACCTGGGCCTCATCCTAAAGATACTTTGGAAAACATCCCTTGACCACAAACTCCTAAGAACCTTTTCCAAAAAAAACTTTAGCATGTAGGATATTTAAATTAGGTGAGCCTCATGAAATTACATCCAGCCCCGATAAGCCCAAGAAACATGATCCAGAAGAGGGTGCGAGGATGAAAATTAGTAAGTAGCCACCCATCATCCCACTGAGATATTGGGAAACACACCCTCCCCCTTGAAATGGAGGCGTTCATCTCATGATGCTCAAGAGGGGTGGGGTACATATTGAAATGACAGTAATTATAGTATATATATATATATAATGTTTAAAAACCACTCAACCCCAACCTATGAGTTTCACACAATAGACCATAATCCCACACAAACACATCTTTTTTCTTATCATATATGCACTACCACATAACAGCCATGGCCAAATCACCAACCATTCCCATTTTTCTCAATTTCCATTTATTTATTTAATGAGATTTAGTGAAACTATCCCAACATTACTAGACAAGTAACAACCATAACCATGCCAATGAACTAAAAAAACCAAACTACAGTCCCACTTACAACATCAAAAAACAATATCATAAAACTACACTTGCATTCCCACTACACATCCGCGTTCAAATACTATCTACTGTCAATAATTATGAAAATACCACCCATTCCTTATCTCAAAACCCAGCCTTGCAGTCCTGTTACCCAATCAAATACCCAATGCATAACAAGACCACAACAACACCACAGTCCCACTTCTCGATGTCGGTCCATGAAAACAACACAACATAATGGCAGTTCATCAGCATACAAGTGCATCTATTCCACAATCAATCAATCTCTTGGACAGAGATACCAACAAAATAAGGACAGACACACTTCTTACAAGTTTATGCATTCCACAATCATTTTGTCTCTCAGAATAAGACTCCAACAAACAAAGGATATTCCCACTGCCAAAAATTTTATCAATTATGAAATCAATCATTCTGTCAGACTGAGACACCAATACACAAAAAAGAAGTCCCATTTCCTGCAAGCTTATCCATTCTGCAATCAATTAGTCTTTCAAACATAGAGACCAATGCACAACATATAGTCCCACTATCTACAAGTTTATCCATTCCACAATCAATAAGTCTCTCATATTGAGACACCAACACACAACCCCCCTATACCACCCCACATACCATTCCCACAGATCCTAGACCAGATCACACATCCTATAACCACAACCATTAAACCAAGTTTATTCAATTTTAACTCAAATGATTTATTTAATTACAAAATTCATATAACCGGGGTGATCAATGAATTTGTTTGATCCTATGGCATCTATTTATTTTACCTAGTGTACATGATTATGTAGATTTCATGTAACATCGGTATATCAAAACATCACAATGAAACATATCACTACCAGGGAATAGGACAAGACCATTAATGTCCATGATTTTTAGAAGGCATAGGGCCACAAAAACCATATAAGAATAAAAGATAACAAATAAATTCAGAGATCAAACATCATTCCACACCCTACCCATTACATTACTTATGCCTGTTATCTTGTGATCATTTTAAATACCAGTTTAATTCTTGTTTCAAGAAGAGTATCAAATAGTTCCGTTAAACATATCATAAATATACCATACCCATATGATGCACAATTAAATATAAGAAAAATAAAAATCTGTACTTGGATGATCAAAGAATAATGTTTCTTCTTCTGCCAAGTACATGGGATGGTGTGACTTTTACTAAGAATTACAAGGCTATGTGGGAAGTGTTCCATCACACCGAATTTATGACTCGTCTCAAGATAAAGTCTTTAGGTTCACCAAGAGAAAACAAGAAGAAGATGCAAGAGATCATCTCAAATTACGAATAGGCAAGATCCTAAAATCAAGGATTCCTTTTCGAATTACATGAATATCATATTGGGGATTGATCACACGACTTTGTAGTTTTACACAATGGAAATAATAAATATTTAGTAGTTGCACTAAAAAATGGTTGTGATAGACTACTGGACAACTATGAGTTGTTATATTTACCTTAAATAGAGAAAAACACATAACAATGTAAAACAATGAAAACTCAGAAAACTGAGAAAGGGGATGTGACACCATTTTTTGAGACATCGAAACGGTTCCACTGTAAATGGTGTGACCGTAACGGTGCCACCATATTGGTTCCACCATAATTTTGTCACCGTTTCAGGGAAACCATTTGGTGGAACTATGTTTTGGAAAGACATCAAATGGAAGCCACATTGATCCCTACGAACACTATGACCACTGGATATTTCACAATGGAACAACAGAGGAAATCTGAGTTATTAAACATTATGTCCCACTATTTAGTATATGTTTATTACACATTTGATATCTCTCTAAATAAATACCTTTTATAGTATATAACCCATTATTTTATACCATTTTTTACTTCTGAACCTCTAATTAAAACAATGCTTGATATAACATTTGATAAAAATTGAGGAGAGTGGAAATTCAATCATCCTATGCATGAGGAGATTGGATTAACTCAAATTATAATCCTATGACATTCAATTATGAGATTTTATAATGGATTTTTTAATATATCATCGCCAAGATCATGGCTTCTATATAATTTGATAATAATTATATTGTTCTCCAATTTCCATTCTATGAATTGACAACATGTCTCAATGTCATTCAGGATAGTTTTTTTGAACATATTTATAGACAACTCAATATACCTTTTTTTTGTTACATTGAATTATCTTTTTCAATTTCAAATCATTAATAGTGACTGCTAACAATTTATTCATATTGAAAATCTATATTCAATATTTTTTTGACAAAAATATATTTTTGATTCCTAGTTCAAAGAGAAATAATTCATAATTCTTTTTTATCCAACAAATATAAAAATTACAACATTATAATACTATATTACATGTGGATTATATATAAACAATTAGACCATATAAATCAGTGTCTCATTATTCAAATAATTCCTTAATCATTCTATATATGATAAAAAATCATACAATAATGACCCTTTAAGAGGAATCATTATAATTCTCACTAACATAAGATATTATTTCATAGGAAATCATTAATTCCTTATATCCAGATAAGTGGTAGAGAAAATATAGGCCATATTCCTTCAATATTTTTTGAATCCATATAAATATTCAATAAAATGTTGTGTCTACAATATAATTTTCTTCATTCTAACCATGTTATCATATGACCACAATTAGTGTTAAAAATTTCTTGTGCTCCACTATTATGATCATCTTAAAGATTTCATTAACATACACAATCTATGAATTTAATATAATTTTTATATATTAAGGTATTTGGATCAATAAACAATACTTAATATGTCTAATAATTATATTTTAAAACACATAAATAATTAAATTTTTACACTCTTCCTCCTAAATCTACTTGATACGAACTAATATTTTATTTTCTATATACAAAAACATTGATCACTTCACATATTTATAAATAGTTACAAAGAGGTTGTGATAAACCCTTCCCTTGTTGAAATTATTCTAATTTAAAATAGTATCATGCCTTGCATGCACTCTTTGAGAAGAATTCATTAGGATATAAATATATTTTATCATCTTTTATATTTTCAAAAAATAATTTATAAAAATTAATTCCATGGGTTCTATAATATATACCTCTACATTCTGGATTCTATTCATAAATCATTTCTTCTAAACCATCTGAATCAATTTGAATTTTTTTTGTATAAATACTATTATGGAATTTCTAATAGACTTCATTCCCACTACCACTGTGAAATTTTCATAAACATGAACTCCTCTAAAATGAGAATAACTCTTAAAAACATTTAATTATTTATTTAGTATGACATTTACATTTTTATGATGACAATTATTGAAGACTTAATTTATAATAGTAAAATTATGTTTTTTTTAATTTCCTACATTATCCCCAGAATAATATTAATCAATATTATTCTACCATTTATTCTATTATTTTAGTATTGATAATTCATTCACATATTATTCCAATGGTTATTGATTTATTTTTACAATAGAGGTGTTTCTTTTTAAATAAACATTTATTCAGTTTTTCTTGGTGTTGTTTCATAACAAATTATATTTTCCACATCAACCTGATCCTTTATCAATCTTTTTTGACTCCCTAGTTGTATTTTTAATATTAAAACACTATTCAATGATTGAAATTCCAAATATAAACCATCACATTCAATTTTTTATCACTACTTTGATTAATAGATTCTTCTACATATTTAACACATACATCTTTTAACTATGGAATTTAAAAATGGTGACTATATTTTTCATCAACAACATTTATGTTATTCCAATAAAAAATCATGTAATAAATTATTGATAAATTTATAAAAATCACATTTGAAATTTAATCACAATAATATCCCTTTATCCAAAACATATCTGTATTACCATTGATTGACTTCATTGATTCACTTGCAGTACTTACCCCCTCACATTATCAATTTCCTTAGTGTCGGATTTATTGTATTCCACAATTTATATAGAGTTTTATGTTATATTAATTTATGTAATACTTGTATCCATGTATAATTATCCACTTTGTTATGGTCATTACAACAATAATAAGATATGATAGTTTCATCTAACATTTCTCATTCCATATTGCATACGTTGTATTTCTTCAATTCTGAAAAACCTTTCCATTATGGTGTCATGAGGGATGACACTTAATTCATAAAAAAATTTTTGTTCATGTAATTACAAAGCTTATAAGATAATTATTACATAGTCTTATCAGAACTAATAAAAATTATTTTTATCTTGGTTTCACACTCATCTCTTCCCTAAAACCACATAACTCACCTGTTGACCTATGTTTTTTACCAAAAAAAACTAATATAAATCTTTTTATTATAGTATAAAATATAAAAAAATTAATATTTATCACCATATTTTGCACAAAAGTTGATATATTCAAACATATTATTGTGAATCAAAAAATATATATTTTTAACTATATACTAATTTAATCAATATAAATTTTTTATAGGATCAGCCTTTATTGATTATTCAAATTCATTCTATTGATTTCATTTAGGATATTTCATGTCAAATTAAACATTAAATTATAAAATGGTTTCCATAATTTGATGATTTTTTTTCCTAAACCGATGTTACTAATGCCTATTTTTGGTTTCAACTTAATGATATAATGTTATTTTCATACTATTTACTTGATAGAAGTTTATATGTGTTGTAAAAAAATAAAAATACAATTTCATGTTTTTCCATTAATGGATCGGTCATTTTTATTAATTGTTTTACTTTAAATTCAAGTCACTTACTTATCTAAGATTGAAAAAATGAGGTCGTGATCCATCGATAAATATTATTGTATTTTATCCGAACTATCTAACACCAATAGAGTTTTATACTCACATTTTTATTAAAACTCCATTTTTATAAACACACATAAGCTTCAACTCAACCTTTATCATTCAATAACATACTGATATTTCATTTAAAATATAAAAAACACATTCTATATAGGATTAATTTTTTATTCCGTAAATGAACTGAGTAAATTGTTGATCTCTTCTCATTATTTTTAGATCAACCTCTAATAAAAAATTCTTCACCTAAAAGAGGTTATAATATATTCATTAAATGAATTGATCTCTGTTTCCCTACATCCATTTTCTATGAAATTCCATATTATGGTATTCTCCTTCTTCACATGTAATAAAATTCATTTCATCGAAAATTTATGAAAATAATATTCAAAATATTATCCAATCCAATATATTATGAGTTTGTATTAACTCTCCATCATTAGATTATAGTAGCTTATACACTGTGAAATCAATTAGATTAACCATAAAATAAATATATTTTCAATGGATGTAAAAACATTGACATACATTGATTAAAATTTCATGTTCTTTTTACCACTCCACATATAACCAGATTTTATAAAAATGCATTATTGTTGATAATATTTCATTTATTAATAACTCTCATCATTTTCCTACTTACATACAAAAATTTATTTATGAATTTTTTTTGATGTTTCAGTCTCATAATAAATAACAATTTTAATTTTGAAATTGTGGATTTGGGAACTAATTTTTTTTCAAATGTTCTTATTTATCATTCTTCATTCATACCTGAAGCATCATCAAACAATTTCCTTGACTGAATCCTCTTATTTTAAACACATGTTTTTATGTTTTGGTTCAACATTACATTCTAATGAAATATCATTTTATTAAATGTCCATAATATTCTTAAATTTATATTTTATGAATATGTGATAATCACCAATGTTCATTTCCTATCTTATAATCATAAACCTATACTTTAATAATATTATTCTACTAAATTTTTTTTCATATTCTACCAAAAATTACGTTCCTAATAAACATAAAATTCATTTTTATCATTATATAATGATTAATATATCAATAAAAATCTAATTTTATTATTATTCAATAATTTTTTTAACAGTCTCTTTAAGAAAACCTTTTAATTCCACTTAATGTTCATCACTCCCTTATATAGATCATTGTATTCTCCAATGTTAACATTTTAATTACAATCATGTACCATAAAAATCTACCAAATATGATGTAAATATAAGTTCAACTTATTCAAATGGATATCCATTATCATGGTCTTCTTACTTTTTACTATGAACTATCATAAAAAATATCATTCCACCTTAATATGTATACTTTTTGTTCCTTTTATAGGGAATATGGTTTTATTTTGGTAAGTTCACATACTCACTATGATTTTAATTATAAAACATCATAAATTTATCAATGAATTACTATATCATTGAATGATGGACACAAGAAAGATATGACATACCGTTAAATATACCTTTTCAAATTCGTATCATCCATTCTATAAGTTATAATAAATAATTAAATAAATCATACCCATTATAAAAATAAAAAAATTATTAATTCACAAAATATATGTATTCATTTTCTTTGGAAAAATATTATTGAGATTCTTACACTCACATGTATTTTATATGAATCCATATTGTATTGTAAGTCCCTTAAAAAATATATATGATTGATCATATCATATGATGATGCATTTTGATTATACCAAGTCTATTATATTGTAATGATTCTCACCATAATAATTAAATCCTTGAACATATTAAAAAACATTATTAGATGAATAATAAATGAATTTATATTCTCAATTGACATTATCATCATATCATAAAATCATTTCTATAATAAAATTCATCATCCACATTGGCATCAATATTACGGTTATTAGCTTATTTGACCCACATATTGTAATTCATAAATTAATCAATCACCATCTAATATATTAGATTAAATATATATCTTTAATAGTCATAAAAATAGTTACCATAGTAATTTTATAACAATCTACCAACTTCAATATTTTATGTTCTATTTAAAAGACGTACTTGTAACACATTTATTATAGAGGAATATGAATCAAACCTAAGAGAAAGTAGATGATATTTCATTATTTTTTTTCTAAATATGATAGTTTAATACATATAATATGTTTACTCTACTGCAATATAAAACATTTCCCATGACTAAAACATTTTAACAACATATAAAATAAAAGAAACATGTCTATGAAACTACATGTTTTTGTATAGTCCGAATATATATCCAAAGGTGGATAATTATAATGAAAAACTAAAATTATTATTTGTATTAAATATAATCATTTTAATCCATTGGAAAACACATCATCAATGTTATTTTTTCTCTCAATAGTATTTAGTAAAAATAAATTAAATGAAAACACTACATTTAATTGGTTTACTAATAAATTTCAACTCCAATGAAAAAATATCAATGACTTTTTAAAAATTAACCTCTTCATTAATTGTTTTTGGTTAAAAAATTAATGATATTTCACTAGTTAATAAATTTCCATGCCCTCTTCATGTCTTCCAATCATTTCATCTCAAAGGGACATATTGATGAAATCAACACGCAGGTTGACCATACATGATTTCAATGAATTAATTGGAATAAAAAATCATGTGTGCTCAAATATAATTCTCCATTATTAAATCATAGTTCATAAATTAAAAGCATTACACCATTGTACATGAAGATATTTACTAAATATCTAAAAATATTACAACTCTCATACAATTTATTATATTAAATAGATATCCATATTGTATCATTGATTCAAGATATTCATATGGTTCTTCTTGGAATTAATTTTCTATGCTACCCTAATATTTAAAATAACAGTTCCCTATATCCAAATAAAATATTAATTTAAAATTATAAATTCAAACACAAAATAAAATTTTTATCATCCTTATTCCATGGCATAATTCAAAAATATATCTCCATAAATGAATTCTAATGTAGAGTTTTAAATAACATAAATGATCACTAAATCACAATGGTATGAACACAATTCATAACATGTTCATAGATTTTAAAAACCATTTATCAAGGTGAATAAAACATATTTATTTTATGATATTTAAATAATGAAATAGATAATATTCTATACCAATGATGGAAATATCATGTAATAGAACATGATTGTTAAACTCCATATGTTGTTGGTGAGAACCTCAATCATTGTACTACTATATAGATAAATTTATTTTAAAATGTATTCATATATCATGTAATAATTCCTCCTCACTATAATTATTGATTGATCATCTAAATTCTTCTTAATAATTATAATAGTTATGATATAGACCATCTACATAGACATGGGTGTCTTTATAATTTTTAGAGACACTAAATGTAATGTAATCACTTGTATGTTGTTTTCTTCATCTCTATTAAATGATACAGTGTCTTTATTGGGAAATAGAACCAATGAATCTAGTGGGTTTCTCACATAGAATACTGCTTATCCAATTTTGGTGGAATCACATAGTTATCATTCATTTTGGATATATCCCATTTATCAATTAAAAAAATACATATACAGATTAGAAATTCTAACGGTTCAACCTTACACTATGAACACTCTCTCATGTGCTACCATAGTTATATTCCCACCTATATGGTTCCATCTTACACTATTGTACTACTTAACACCATTTTCTATCATTAATTTTAGTGTCTTCTCCATCATCGTACCTTTTAGGGACACATTGTATCAAAGGAATTCCTCACGAAATACCCTTACTCTTATAGCATTGAAAAGGTGTCACCTGTATATGTAAAACACCTAACACTATAGATATGATATCTTTTACCTTAATTCATTATTTTCATGTATAATTTAAAACTGGGGAAAACCATTACACATTATCTTTATTAATCATTAATTCATTGAACAACACATCTCAACATCACTTTTGTCAAAAAAGTTACATGAAATCCATTTATTAAATACAAGTGGTTCCAATCTAACAAATAATTAATATTAAAATTACATAGTCACTGATATAATAAAATTCATTATATATTCATTATATTTATATTCCCAATGGTTTAATATATTTAGTCAGTAATACCACTTATAATCTCTTTGTGTTTTGTAATAAGTGGGTTTTTATTCAATATTATGGGGATATACTATTATTGTTCACATTTAAGTAAAAGTATAAAAAATAACACTATGAGTATCTAGAATAGAAAAAATTCCTTATATAGTGATGATTTTGATATAAAAGGATTATTGACTTCATAATACCCATTAAGAATATTTTTAAAATTCTCCTACATATAACTTATATATGCATACAATCTCTTACAAAGATCATATTAGTAATTTGAATTTAATACTCTCCCAGAAACCCTTATATTATTTAAATAAAATCTATATAAAAATTTAGGTAAAATGAATATACTTATTAGCCACCTGTTTTCAATAAATCCACAATAATTATATCTAAAATATATTTACTTTATATAATAAGGAATCATTAAAAGTATGAATATGAAATATCTAACATAATATATGTTAATACAAATATCTATTTATAGGGACATTGAACCCATTATTCAGTATTGAATTTTAACCATCAATTATTGTGTTGTAAAACCTATATTTATTTTTTTATTTTCCAATTTATATATAGTTTCATGTTAACTATCATTGAAACCATATCCCATCTAAAACTAATTAACTGGTTAGATAACTCACATGATCACATATAATCATCAAAATTTCATTATTCATTATAATATATTCACATATGAAAATAAAATTTACAATAAAAAATCCATATTAATGACTATTTTATACCAATAATCGCTATGATTATTTTAACGATTACACTTTTTTTAGACAATAAATATAAATTATTTCTAATTAAATTTAATTAATATAACTCCCTAATTTATATGTGGGATAGGAATTTATATTATGTTACAAAAAAAATTATTCTTTACCAAATGTTTTGACCTCTTCCATACATTGTGAAATTTATTTAATAATATTTTATGGATTATTTATATTTTTTTTTCTGATATATTTTTGAGGATGTATAGATGAAGTGGAGAAGATTTGATGTAGGTAATTATCAAAGGGTTTATGCCCTATGTGTAAAATTCTATCATCTAAACATATATTAATAAGAATGACATAGTTCAAGGATGACAATATTTGAGTTAAAAAGAATTGAAAACATCTATATTGGCCATGCTTATATTGATACATTACAATATCAACCATTATCCAAATATTATTACAGTCAAAAAAATATAATTGTATCTATAACCACCATTCAACATAGTGTCAAAATAGGAACATTTTCCCCACAAACATTGAGTAACTGAAATTCACTAGATTTATTTTAACGTAATCTTAGAAAAAAGTAATCCTATTATTCTTTTCAGCATCTAATGAAACATAATACTCTACCCAATATAATCAGTATGTTAATAATGTATTTGGGGTGGGGGGAATGGACACACCAATTTCGTTGGTCTATCAAACACAGAATACTGAAAATACCAATGGATCCATTGATGATAATCTATACAATGAATATAAATTTTAATCAGATGATACTTCATCAATGATATTGTTTTCACTTGTTTTATTCATATATTAATTGATAACAAAAAATGGAAGGGAATAATTTGTGTCCATTTAGGATGTAGAAGAATAAAATGAACACATCATTTCATTGATAGGGTTACACTTTATTCTATAGACACACTGTCAAATTCAATGTTTCAATATCTCAATAGTAATATACATAAAAATTCATCTTAAAATAATTAATGGTATTATACAAATAAGTGATTTCTTTTTCTCTAGAAGCATTGTGCTCATGGATACAAGATTCGTCACTACTCACATGAAAACAACCCAAATGAGAACTCACTTCCATATGTTAGTGTAGCCGACACCGAATTTTGGAATTTTGCACTTATATAATTTTTTATAAGAGTAGTGAAAATTGATTGCAACTTTTAAAAATAGATTACTCCCACATTAGGGATTAAAATAGTTGTATTTAAGATTATCCTAATTTTCTTTTTATATTTAATCTTATAGTGATATTTTATTCTATTTTAAAAATGTACTATATTTTTAAGGATGGATAACCACATATGGTTTATTAGAATAGATAATAACAATTTGTTATTATATATTAATTAATATATTGAATTCATTTCTATTATTTCATTATTATTTTGTTTTATGGGTGTTCGTGATAGATTTGGATGGAAAATTCCTATACAAGAACATCACTTTGATTATTTATTTAACCTTCTAAAAATATAAAGAATAATAAAATATCTCCAAAGTGATTTAATTAATTAATTTGATATTTTATATAGAATTGGATTCATTTATTAAAAATAAATCTATAAAACTATTTCGAAACAAATTTGGAATAATCATTCTGCATGGTTTGTGGTTATGGTGGGTTGAACATGGTTACTAAATCATTATCATTAGGCTTACCATAATTTCATTAATGGAGACTAACAATGGTTAAAACATCCCAAAATAAGTACAAATAATCATTCCAATGAGTGAGGGTATTTTGGAGTTTCATACCCAAAAATGCATAGAAAATCACATTGGATGATAGGATGGGAATTTTGGCTCATCCCACCAATTTAGGATAAATTCATTCATACTCTGAGGCTCTCTTATATAATGATGCAAGTTCACAAAATCCACTTTTCGACCTGATACGGGACTATTTAAACCAATATCAAAAGATTAATTTGTAAGATTTATTAAATGAATCATCATAGTACATATAAATTTTTTTCTGTTATCCTGTTAATTATTTTTGATGCTTTAGATTATAATCATGATCATGAACACTAGATTTTATTTTCTTCTAGGTAGTTTTACATTATCATTGATATGGGAATGAAACTCTAAGTGGAATCTTGTGTACCCCAAGAGAATAAAAATTAGAACCCACATAGTTTGTTTGACATCGTTTAATGTTATTTTTCTAGATATATCCATGTAGTTTAACGTCATGTGGTACTGATGTAAATATAGGGATCATTCCTCAAATGGGTCTCTAATGTTTCTTATTAAGACTATATAAAGATTCTATGTAGTTTAAGAATATGAATCTATATCTTGAGAGATATGATGTCCTAGGCCTTAGGCATAAATTATTCATATAAGAAGGCCATGGATTTCATTATTAGATGTATTTCCATTATAGTGAGAATGATACATACTTTTCATACATCCCAATGGAGGGACCACCTTGGGGGAAATGTCCACATGACATTATTACATTGATATATTTCCTTTATACAAAAGTGAAGCATTATTGGTGTGTGAAACATTATATGGAGGAATATTGGACACTTCATATGAGATAATATTCATATTAGGAATACACAGTAATGGTTTCCTTTGAGTTTTATTGTTAAATTTATCATGTATAATATGTTATGGAGCTCAGGAACTAGAATGGTATCCTATTTATACTATTCTTAAAATGAATTCAAGTTATCATTGATCAGTTCTCCAATACACTGGTGATGGGTCTAGGGTATCTGATTACAATTTCAGGTATTACACTTACAATGATGCTTCTATGTGATCCCAAAAATCATCTGTCGAAGGATGATGAAGGATGGTCGAATTATAGGATAATTAAGTCCTATAGGTCAGAAATATTTGGGATATGAAGGGACACACACTGTATTTGATTCCTATTGGAGTTCATGGATTATTAAGTTATCCTATGTAACCAATTTCCATATTAGATAGATTTATCATAGTTTTGTTACTCCCTTAACCAAATTACCATCAATGGATTGTGATGAAACTTAGACTCATTATGTTTATCATTGATGTTTTAGTAATTTCAAAGCCTTATTATCGAATGGATGTCCTGTGCATATTTATTACATATCATCTAAAAGATATTGGGAGGTAGATACCATGAAATTCAAACTATATATGCATATAATGTCATGTACTGTCTGTCTAAGATAATGATACCATCAGATCTGTGTGATTTCATATCCCTATAGAATTAAGGTAATTATTTTTTTTAAATGGATTATGCATCCAATGTATCTTGGATGAGGGAACACATGGTATACATCCTAGTTTTACAGGAAGATTTATTTGAAATTTCCTATGGGAACATTCTAAAATGTCTCAATGATCTATTGGGAATCTTATCATTTCCTTCCCGACATGTTTTGGGTTGTTATTACAACATTTATGTTTCTTCTAAGTGTGGTTTCCTAACATGTCATGTTTTTTTTCTTCATCGAAGTAGAAAAGTCATGTATCTATTACATGATCAACTATTATTTCATGTATTTATTCACATGATTTAAGAGTAAATTTCCATTGTTTCCTGCTTTATCAGCTAAATGTTCCTAAATGTCTTCACATGATCAAACTAAACATTCCCAATATATATTAATTGACTCGATGACTTCCCATGGACGTCTTTCCATGGACCAAGCTAATATGTACCACATGATTCAAATATTAAAAGCTATAATGTCATTATATTTCTGTATAATTTACCTAAATTTTTAGTCGGTAGTCGTATAATAATGTTGACATGCCAATAGGAAATCACATGAATATTTTGACATGTTAATGAGATTTCAAGATATCAACATGAATTTTCCTTGGCCTGTCATATGATAAAAGTGGAAATTAAAATTTCACTTAGTGATATTATGTGATCAGAGAATAATAATGAAATAGTGTGAAGTTAATTTAATCAAATTTTTGGGACATTCAAATATTGTTTTGATCTCATTACAATCCATTTGCTGAAGTTCTATTTCAAAAGATATTATGACCCAATGTCGTATAGAGTTTACATTTTAAGGAATATGTAGTGTATGTGGAAATTGTTCTTCCCCAGTCATGAATATTGTAGTATATATGATTATAGTATTTTCTTTCTATAATTCTATGTTTAGGTAAAGTTGTTTTCACCACAATTCACAACATTATTTCACTTTTACATGACTATTGTAAACTGGTTTTGTATTTGAAAATAAAATAAAAATAAAAATTTCACATCCAAAATGACTACATAATTTATTTTATATAAATATAAATAAGGTAAATCAATTTTTTTTATTTTATTGTAGGTGTAGGTGATTTGGAGGGCCGAATATGATACAGAATGAAAATGTGCCACACTACATTGAGGACTAAGGATACATATCCACTATTTTTCACATTGATACAAATATGTGACTCAAAATAGGAAGAAATTTTGTGGATCAATCAAATAAATCATAGGATACTACTTTTATAAAGGAATGAAATCAAAATAAGTCCATCCTGTGGCCCATCTGGACTAATCTGTCAAAACCACCAAATCTATATGACGTCAAAAGTGTTTTGATTTTTTTCATCCATATCTAGAGATTCAGGCCTCCAAATCATGCCAAATTTTCATCGTAGATATAAAATAGGTGGGGATATATGTTTTTATTTTTTTCATGTAATGATAATTCCACTTACCATCCTAAAACCGAGACCGAAGTGGTTTGACCAAATCTGGGTTCCCAAAACCACTAGAAAGTTTTCCACAAAAAGTCACCATGGACACCACATTTGAAATTTTACTAAGAGAGGAATGTCATGCCCAATTGAAGTTCCATCGAAGTTCATTCATCCTCTTAGAGGTTCTAGAGTAGACTATCCTAATAGGGAGAGCTAAAATGAAGAAGGAGACCCACCTGAGATTCCTCATCCTCTTAATGAGTGTCCAAATAGTTAGATTTCATTATGACAGAGCTACACACACTTATTGGGAGTTTATATGCATATATTAGCTATTGAGGAAGAGTTTTCATCCACCACCACCCAGAAATCCTCAACCACCCCAATGGACCTTCCAAAAACTCCCTCCAAAACTAGAGCCATGCCAAGAATACGTGATGAAGCAAATGGATACAAAAAATATCCAATTCCAACAAACCACATATTATTCTAATAAATACCTAAAACAAAAAGTAAGAAAAGTAGTCAACTCAGTGGGGTAAATCCAAAGTCATTGGTCCGGTAACCTGCACTCTCAATAACTATTAAACAATATAGATAAAGTAAATTTCAATTCCATTACCCATAGGAGTGTAACTCATAATAAAATCCAAATAAATCCTCTATTAGAGTCATCCCCTTCTATGGAAACACCATCCAAACAATTAAAATTATTCTAACTATTAAAAAACAATATCTTGAGAGAATCCATTCCAATGGAAAGGTTGTTTTTTTGATGAGTCACATATCCCAACCATTCCTCTTCCATTTCCCCAATTTATTACAAAACCATGAAAACAAAATGAAATTGAACATGATATAGAAATCATGTAAACATTCCAAAAATGTATTTTAACATCCCCTTAATCAATAACATGAAGAAAATTTGAAGATAAGCCTTGTCTCTAAAGGATATTTACATAGAGCGATGGACAGTTTTAGGTGACGAAATGGTGAACATTGGGAGGAATGTCTCAACATTGATAGAGACATCAGATCCCACCAAGTGAAATGATCTTGGAACGATCTGGATTCCATGAACCATTTGGGATAATTACTTTTCCAATGTTATTCATGATTTTGTTGTTTCTATAAATGGTATGCCTTACTCTATTCACTCTTCATTATAGTTTGGAGAACTGAATCCCCATTTAAATGTTTTTAAATTAAAAAAAGTATAGTACAACACACCCTTCTAGTGTTTGTTAGAGGATGCTCTTGTAAGGGTTAAAATTTTAAATTTGTCTTCTAATTTTTATATGCATAAAATGGATGATGATGGGATGAAGGGAAATTCCCCAATAATATTATAGAGACCATTCCTGAAAACATCCAAAACCATATTGAATATCCAAAATGGAAAATTATCAATTGAGATGGGTGGTAAAATTTTCCACTTTGACATGCTTGATTTAATGATGCACTACTTGAAGGAACATTCCTATAACTATACTAACTGTATATATATACTCCCTTCCCTAGAAAAAAACTTCATTTCATCCCTCTAATAACCTTTCTGATTTTAATTCACTGATTTAAATTATAGGAAATTAATCACGCATATGATGTTGTACCAGTTCATAAAAATGACATGCATGTTTGTTAATTGATAATTTTTTGGACACCGAGGATCCCTTTACCATCGATGAAGCTTCTATGCTTGTAAATTTTCACTCATCAGCTCTTTATTTTACCAACATGCAATTATATTACATCATTAACCTCCCATTTTCACAGTCACTCTTATCAATCCAAAAACCTCTTGAATTTGATCTAAAATGACTACATCAATATTTATAATATTACTAGCATGATAATGGGAACAATATTCCAATCATCATTTCTAGTTCACTATATACAAATAATTAATTTCAATATATAGGAATTTTTAGGGAGTATAAATAATATTTGGTATGGACACTTCATTCATTTCAATAATTATTCAATCAATTTGTAAAAATAATATATTTCTAAATGATGATGATAAACCATCATGGAATGAACAATGAATACTAATATCAAACATCATTGATGTTGTAAATAATTAGGTATCAAAATTATTGCATATTAGAATAATTTACCACTTCTTTGAAATCCAATGGGTCAATATAATGTAAGTGGTTACTAAACAAAATTCTCTAATGGTAATTTAAAATGGAAAAAAATAAATTTGTTCCAACTCAGGTGAAAAATAGTTGGGTTTTCTATATATAATTTCTATTACTAGACAAATAAACTAGGAAGGACCATTTCCCATTTTCATTCACTGATCAAATTCTAGAGATGCATGTGGGGAAGTCCCCTTACTGTTTTCTTTATGGGTATTATAGGAATTTTTTTATCCAATTTCCCTCGAGGATTAGTAAAAGACAACATTCACATTCCACATTAGATCATTCTCATATAGAGGGATGTTATTATGTCTATGTTATTCTCTAGGTACATTCCAAGGTTGCATGGTTTGTATTTTTCCAGATTACGTGGTCAATTTCATGGATGTTTTCCTGGATGATTTCTATTTTTATGGATCATATTTTGATGAATATTAGAGTAGTTTATCTTCAATACATGATTGTTATATTGAAAATAATATCATATTAAATTATGAGGAATGTCATTTTATGGTGTGAAATATTATAGTATTAGTACATCTCATTTCTAGGGATGGTACCCAAGTCGATAAATCATAACTAGATGTCATTTCATCCATAACATTTCCCAAAAAGTACGGGATGTGCAGTCATCCCATGGTCATGCTAGATTTTACCATCATTTCATTAATTTCATTAGGTTTACTTCACTAACCCTCTCCCCAGTTCTCTGAAAAGAAAATTAATTTTTTTTATGAAGAATGTGAAGAATATTTTAAAAAATTAAAATTTAGTCTCACATAACCCTCGATAATCTGACCACATCTATTGGATTTACAATTAAAGATCATGTATAATCCCTCTAGCTATGTAGTTGGGGTAGTACTATCACAAAGGGATGATTGAGCTCCACATTTAATTGCCTATTACTCACATACACTGGACCCCTGCCTATGAAAACTACACTAGATCTAAAAAAATAATTTCTTTCTACTGTGTTTTCCTTGGATAAATTTTTGGGCGTACCATTATAGTTTAATGTCATTGTGTCCTAAAAACATGAATCCCATCAGTATATCATTAGGAAATCGGAATCCAAACTATATCTAATTCACTATATTCTCATCCTTCTAAAATTAAATTTAGATATTATGGATAAAAAAGAGAATAAAATATGTTGGCTGACCATATCAGTAGGATCCACCCATACTAAGTCATTGAATCATCCACTTGTATTCCCATAAATGAAATGTTTATTGATAAACTATTGAATTGATTACAAGATTATATTCATTGGAATGATGAAATTGTAAATTATTTTTTATCATCGTGTATTGGTAGTTATTTCAACAAAATCCTAGGTGGCCATCTAAAACATGAGTCCGGTTGGTATATTTGGGATAAACCATACCATTGGATAACATGTGGTGAAAAATTCAATAGGTGTTGTGTTCCCAATAGTGAGCTTTAGTCTACCCTTAGTTTCAACCACACATGGGAATATTGGGTCCACTCCGGTCCCCAAAGGACTTTTTGCAAGGTCCATAATTCCGGTCTCTTTTGGACCACGTTATTTTGGGATTCCTATGATTCTTATAAATATTGTCCTGGATATCGAAGAATGGGGAATCTATCTAACAGAAATGAAATTAAACAACAACACTTTATCTTCTGTGAATTTTATTGATTATTTCGAAATTAAATATATGGGTCTATTTCTTAATTATGTTGGCAACTTGTGCATTCATCTGATAGTTTATTACATGTCAAAGTGGGTAGAGGCATGAGCCATAAGAACTGATGATTCTAAGACTATTGGGGAATTTTGGATAACCCCAATCTTATATTTTTCTGGATTACATAGGTTCATCATTTGTGACCAAGTATATAATTTGTTCATCTAAAAAATGTAATAAATTTTGCATTGGTATGGGGTCGGTCATCGAGTGTCAATTTCTTATCACCCACTGACCAATATTCAAGCTGATGTGTAAAAAAGAGAGATAAAACAAATTATTGAAAAAAAAATTAAGCTAATAAAAAATATTAGAGTCATAGAAATTGATTTTAATTATGGGTATACCATAATACATTTAAAACCCCCATTGGAATGTAACCCCCTAGGCTTGTGCTTGGAATGTGTTTTTACTTCCCTGTTGAGATTGAGAACCAGGTCAACTGGGGCATTAAACATTTCAATTATATATTTCTGGTGTAGTTTCTTAAAGTTAATTGTTGATTTATGTGTTAGAGGAAATACATATATATTCATATTAGAACTAAAATATTACTATATAGTGAAACAAGGATTCCAAAAATTGTCTCATCCTTCATCATCAATTCCAAATTAGTCTGAATTTACTCCATTACAATGCAAATATAATGTTACATCCAGGTAATCTTCATTACCACTAGATTAGACTATACGATTTTGTTAATTTTAATCTATATGGTGTTATTTAGGTTGAAAATGAAGAATCGAAATCAACCTTCTCTATCAATGGAATCATCTTATATACTTTCTTTGATCCCTTCTAGTGTCCTCGATAGAGGAATTCCATGTTCAAAAAGAATTATACCAATAATAATAACTAGGTTTTATCCTTTGATCGCCCATTGTCTTTTTAATATGAGGAAACATCATGATCTAGGTGTTGGGATGGGTACATTCTTGGGATATTTACTAATTTTCATTTTATTTATTATTTTACACATTTTAGCTTATTGAAATGTATTTCAAAATGAACAACCTATTTTCCCCCAACACATTTTTTCCATATTTTTTTTATTCTCACATTATCCTAGAAAATTATTTTCACTAAATCATAGGTTTTATAGTAAATTCATGATAAATAGTTTTATATCATGTGGTTTTGACATTAAAAAACAAAATAAAATAGTTCCGATGAATTATGAATTTTATCAAGATTTCAATACTATGGTTTGAAATTCTCATAAAATTTTTTTATTTGTCGATGATATAAATGGTCATGTCATTTTGAACCCTTTTAGAATAATTATACCCTTTGAGTGACTAGCTTAAGGGAAAATTGTGTCACATAACATCTCCACACATCCTTTCACCCAACCATGAAGTGTGAAAATTCCTTACTTAATAGACAATAAATATAAGTAAGGTTAGATTATTTATACCTTCATAAATTATTTTTTCCATACGTTCATTTATAATATGATACACGAGACTGACCTATTTGGGTTTACCTATTATCTTAATATTGTGTGCCCGCAAAAAATCAAAAATAAAATAAATTCAAATAAACATTGAGGGGAGTGATGAAATATAAAAAAAGGGATATCTTGTTTGGGAGGTTATGGTTTTACTTCTAGGAATTCTTAACTGAGTGGGAATTGAAAGTTTATTGCATATGTAGTTTGGAATATTCCGTGGAAAGTATTATATAAGCCAACAAATTTAAACATAACTTATATTTACATGATAAAATGTGGAAAGAATAGCATAAATTGGTTGTCACACACATACATGTGGATAATTAGTGAAATGATTAACTTCTGAATTATTTTCATTGATTTCTTTCATGAAAATCTTGCTATTTAATTATGATACAATTTTTGAGACGTCTATTTTCATGATCATTGAGAATAAATCCTAAGTGTGATTTTTCATTGCTCACATTTCAATCTGGAATTAAATTTTCATTTAATGTTCAATATTAATTATTTATAAAATATCTCCATGTATAATTTTTCTAATTGTTACTTTTAATCGGAGTGAAAATGTTTATATGAAGGGGTGTGATCACACCATAATTCACTACTTTATTTCACACTGACATAACAATTTTAAAAAAGTTATTTATATGAAATTAAAATTTTAATAACAAATTTCACTTCCCATATGATTCAGTAATTCAATTTATATCATTGTTATGAAATTGAATGTGTATTTCTTTTGACATTTTATTGGAGATGTATGTCATTTGGAGGGTTGAATATGATCCAGAAGGAAAATTGGCCAAATTGTATTGTAACACAATGGAATATATCAACTATAATGAAAATTTGATGCAATACATTTCTCAAAAAGGATGAAATTTTGATTATAGATCCTGAACATCATGATATACATAGTTTATTAATAATAAAAATCCTAATTAGCCTAAATTAGGTCCAATCATGACTATTTGATACAAGCCACCAAATCTACCTGAAGTCATAATTCGTGTGCCCAATTTTGGCCATATCTCATGTTCTAGGCCCTAGAACGGTTCCACAAATTTGGTGGAGATATTAAAGAGGTGGAAAAATATGTTTTCAGTTTTTTCCATGTCCTAAAATAATCCATTTATCAATCGTAAATCAAGATACGTGTTTTATGATGGAAACATAGTCCACAAAACCACTTCCCTTTTTGGGTATAAAAAGGAACCATTGGAACCACATTTTCATGTTAAACAGGAGAGTTAAGTGATTAAAAATTGATGTTACATAAGATTCCATTCATCCCATTAGAGGTTCTAGAGATCCCAATCATCGTTGGGAGAGCTGAAATGAATAAGCAGGTCCACCTGAGCTTCCCCCTTCACTCAATGTCGGTCTATACGATGGGTGTTCGTTGTAAGGGACCTAAACACATGTTAAATGAATTTTGATGAATATATCCTCAATTTTTTTGGATTAATTTGTGTGTTAAAACCTTACATTTCATTTATATTACATTATTTCATATTATAGTGGTTGTTTTGATGCCTTTGAATGTTATGTTCTTAATTTCTAACCTATCGGTTTAAGGTTTTTGTTGTGTGACTTGTGTTGTTAGAATTGGAAAACATAATAAACCTATTATTACCCACCTTATTGTATTTCAAATCTTTATTTGATACTCATATTTCATGAATAAGTGATGCACCTTGGCTATGTGATTATTCTATAATGGTTTGGTTCTGCTAGCATTAAAATAAAATCGTAAGAACTAACTGTGGTTCATATTAATTTCAACCAATGAATTTCTTCATAACATAATGAATCTATTTTAAAAATGAACTTTAAATTTGTTTAGTGAAATAAAAGTCACCACTTTGTCTCATATTTTTTTAAATACACTTGTTTTATCAACTATTAAACTCTTTAAATTATGTTATTTTCTGAAATCAATTTTCAAAATCACCCCAACGATTAATAATTTTTTTTAAAATACACTCTATGAACATATAAAATCTCATTGAGAAATTAACTGTGGTCCCCCTATACAATAAATTTATATTTAAAACATAATAAGGTTTATTTGTCATGTCAATTAATTCACAAGTCTAAGCACACATCACGGTGTTCCAACCTGATGCTTTTTCATGATGTTCGATTTCTCATATGATTCGGATAACCACATGGTGGTTTATATTTTAGTTATATAAATTTGTGCAGAATTTGGGAAGGTTATTCATTTCACGGATGATATATATGTGTATAAATAATCATACCTATAGAAAAGGGCTTGCAACATTATGATACCAATGGTTTTCATACCCACATGTTTTACCCATGGACACCAGTTTGGGTGTCATGCACGTCTGAGGGCCTGCACTGGGTGGCTAATCGAAGGCACCTCAAGACTGATATATCTTTTTAATAACATTTTAAGTTGAATATGAGTTTTAATAATCCTCAATCATACATATAATAATACTTTTTTCATGATTATATTGTGATCACATGATATACAAGGAATCATTCGAGGGGATAAATAAAATTTTGTTTGGGGATTCACATACATCTCAGGGAATCTACAACACCATGATTTCAATGGAATATTTCAAGGGTAGAATATTCCTTTAACAAGGAGTATTCCACATGTGATAGCTTCTGTTAGTGAATGTTTTGTGAGAAAATAGTCACAAAATCACGTGATCCATTCATGTGGTGGAATGATGGACTATAATAGAAACATCATGTTATCATTCTAGGGGCCTCACATGAACATTTTTTTCATTTTATGGATTCTAGGTCCTGTGAAATATTCAAAAGATCCATAGTGAAATAAAATTATTTGACTTCATCTGGAATTATATAATCTTTAGAATGCAGGTATTTCTTGCATAGATATATTATTTTCTCATTAATTTAATTTTTTTGATTTTATTAAAACATCGATTGGCCATAATGTGTCTCATGGTTCTTCTTTTGATGGAATTATTTTGGTATTTTTTGGATCACATACCAATTTCTTTTCAAGTATATGATGAAATGAAACATCCATGACTCATACATAATGAGGATGATCGTTGTTCTCCAGATCGAGTGTTGGAGATGGCTAGCCATGGTGTTCATCAAGGGATCATGTGAGCAACATCAGGTGTGACTATTTGTGCATAACTAAGGGTTTCCAAATGTAGAGAGTGATTGGGAGAGTGGGAAGTAGAAAACTGTCATGGGAGAAAGATCAAACGGGTAATATAACTTTTATTGGGTAATTATAATTTTTTTCATATGTTTTTAAAAGGAGAAATAATGGAGCCTCCGTCAATTTCCCACATCGATTTGGCTCCCATTTTATAATTCCTTAACAAATAATCGTAAGGCATCTATATTTTGATCCTATAGTGGTGAAAACCCAAAAACACATGCACCCACACTAACCCACTACACTTTCCCATTATTTGGCCATCCTAGGAACACCTAAATACACCCTTATATAAATGACATGAGATATTCAAAACCACGTCCAATCAGCTCAGTTCTTTGGATAGATGGATCCTTGGGTGTCGTTGATGTTACTCCCTCCAGTTCTCTTGTTGAGTCGGGTGACCTGTTGGATGAAATGGACATTCATTTGTCGTTGGAGAGTAATATTAATAAATATTTACAATAATATTATATGTAAGATTAATTTTATAAAATTTAAAAATTAATTCCATTATAAAAAAATCCAAATCCATTATTCTCCAATGATGAAAACTATGAGTCCTTGTGAAATTGATATTGGTTATTTTTGTGGTGGATTTATTTCAACATCGGTCATAAAATCCTAAGTGGAACCCTTATTTTTAGTGATGACAATCATCTAGAGCTTATCTATTCCATTTATGGGATTATTTTCTTCTTCTATTTGATTTCATGAAATCCAAATGTTGGAATTTAATTTTCCTTTAGATATAAATCTAATCGTCCTATTATATATTTATTCAAATAAATAATGAATTTGGTTATGATCGATGGTGATGTTCATTACTATGATAATGAATGAAATCTTGATTTTCTAAATGGTGTTACATCTACGATATTATTGTTGGATATATTTTTATTCTAGGGATTATGATGTTGACCTTTAGTAAATCATTCAAACAATGTGATATAGTTAATTTTTTATTATTTATAATAATATTTAAATAAGATACATGTCAAATAAATCCATTGATTCTTATAATTTGATGGTAAGCCAAATTCATGAAATTAAAAAAATTATTTAAATGGGGTTTTCAATGATAATTTTACTTATATTGATTGTGATTCAGGATAATTCATTTGGAAAATGTTGAAATGAAAATTCATATAAATGGTAATGGTACATGACTAATATATATAAAAAAGGTTTTAATTCTAAATTCACGTTTAACTTATGTTGTCTAGTTAATTTCTGATGCAATTAGTTTCCTGTAATTACAACCTATTGATATTAAAAAAATTAATTTAAGATTGAATAAAAAATTTTGTTGGATAATGATAATATATAGGAAATGAGTTTTTAAACTTATTGAGAAGAATGAGTGCCTTGAGTAAGGGGCTGTGATATCTCATTTCTGTTTGAAGGCTGGATTCCTTGTTTTGGAAGTAAATTGTTATGTCAGTTTTGAATATTTGTATCATGTTCCTTTTTTTATATCATGTGTATGTGAAATTATCTTTATGATTTCATATGATACTATGATGGATTATCATGTTATGGTTTTTGTGATGTGGTGGTGAGGTTTAGATGATGTGACTATAGTTGACACATGTTATAGCGAGATGTGTTGGGATATGAATGTTTGAGGGGAGTCCAAGATGATGGGGTAGTTGTTGACTCATGTGATATGGAGATTCATTGGGACAATAAGTAGGTTTAAGGTATAGAACCATAGAAAATATTGTTGGATAAAGCATTTGTTATTCATTTAAGTGATAATTCTGGACTCATTCATCAAATAAATTTCCTTAATGGACAATGGGTGGATTTATTGTTTTATCTGTATTCCATTACCTACTATATGATTTAGTAGGGTGTTCGTAGTTGTTAATTTACTATTGATGGTAGCATAGGATGGGTTTCTGGAGTACCATGATTATGGAATGATGCTAGAAATTGTTGAATAATTACTTACTCATGAGGTTGGTGGTAATAATATGAAAATGTTGAAAAGATGTTAATATTAGTAAACCGTTAAGTTGGATTACATTATTCTAGTATTGAATGTTCATGGCATTATTGATAGTGTAATGTAATCTAGATTAATATTTTTTGGACAATTAATAGATAAGGAATTGATAATCATGTGGTGAATTGACATGCCAAAAGAAAAAACATAATATATCTCTTTAGATAATTCTTTGATTATAGGATGTCTAGTAATAATAGTGGAATCCAGGAGTCCAAGTGACATTAATTGAGGTGGAGTCATTGAGTACATTAAATTCATAGTGTTTTAGTAAGTTATATTATATCATGTATTAATTTATATATCACATTATTCCCAAATATTTTCAGTTAGGGATAATGAATCCTAATGGAATCGAAAGGATGATATACCCAACATCCTAGAGGGTGGATGGGTGGCAGACAACCCCCCTCCCAAATCTGCAATCTCATCTATTAGTAGTAACTTTTACTAGTATTCACTATGGTTATTTTTCACATATATCTATTTATAGGAATGTGATGGTTTTTATCTTTATCATAAACCTATATATTAGAATATAGTATCCAAATTATTATGATATGTGTGATGTGTTGATATTGTGACGGCTTGATGTATGTTAAATAGTTTATGGGCCTTGATGGTTTTCGGTATAAAAATTTATGTATGATTCCCATCATTTGGGTTTTGGTAGATCCCATAACGTAACTAGTTAATATATAACGATGTGAAATGGGAATATAGGTGAATTAATTTCACAAGGTCTATGTTGTTATTCCTTTCCCATGTGTCTTCAGGGTGAATTAATTTTGAGTGAGATAGATCCAGATATATAATGTTAGGGATGAGTGGAAAACATGTGGGGATGTAGTAGTTGGGTGACCATAATGTTTCATTATTATATTAAATGCTCTATTATATGCGATACATGGTGAAAGTAATCTATGGTTATTATGATAACTTAGAAAACTAAATTATGTGATTAATTACATTATCTATTGTTTATTTTTCTTTTTCATGATTTCATTAAAAAAATTATAAAAAGATTATAGGAGGGTCCAAATTATTTTAGGGTTAATCTAAATCATTGTGTATATATATATATATATAATTTCCAAATTATCATGATTATGTTGGATATAGGGCTAGGTATTACTGGCTCATTGTTTTTTATGAGGTGTTTAGGATTCGTTTCTAGGTCCTTACTTACCCTTTTGGTAATTATAGTTTATTTTCTTGTAGTTTAAGTATTTTATGTCCATTAATGTGAGATAATAGAATTTATTTTTTATTTTTTTATTATTTTATTATTATTATTATATCATCATTATCTCTCTCTTCCCCACATCTTCTTAGTGTAAAATTCATCCAATTGGGTTTTAATTATACTATCAGTTCTAGTCTCAATCCTGGTGCCTACTATAGGTGAGACCTGACTAGTCACCCTCTCCAATCACTCATATCAAACTAAGGAAGGGTAATATTTTAGGCTATGTGGTTGTGAGATAGTGGTATAATATGGTTACGATGTATGATACGATAGAGTTTGAAGTTAGGAATAGGTTTGTTTTCATAGGTCAGTAGGAAAATGTTGCTAGCTAAAAATAGTAAACAATTTAAACTTTGTGTTCCTTATTTGATAAAATTATAATGTCTCCATGTTATCTAATTCATTGATCATTTTTTATAATATGAATACTGGTCATCTGATATTAGTTTTAGGGTAAGTACCTTGAAGAATATCAGACATCATTATTAATTTTTCTTTTCTTTTAAATGCTATATCGTGGGATAGGTTAATATCCTTAAAACATAATCAAATAAATAATTAATGTTCAGTATACCATTTTACATTTTTTAGTCTACCAATTTTATATTTTTTATGCATGGATCAAGGTCAATGTCCTTATCAGTTTCACATTGAAGATGATCAACATTATGTTCTATGTGATGACTATAAAATATGGGTCAAAGATGATGAAATTAAGAATAGGGATCTCCTAGAGTTTTGTTCTCAGAGACTATAAATGTATGAGGGTTTTTTTCATACACAATAATATAAGAAATGGAGGATTTGGTTGTGAATTTTGTTTTCATCTATTTTTGGAAGGATAAGAGGGAACCATTAGCATTGATGGCGATATGTAGAGTATTGCGGAATAGGTCGTTCATATTACTATGGGATCATGGGGATTCGACTGTCTCATGGGAAGTATTATCAAACTAATTAAAAGAAGAGTCCTTATCTTACTATAATGGAGGCCAGTCTCTAAGAAACGATTACCACTTGTTTGGGTAGTTCTAATATGTTTGATTAAAATATCAATTTCAGGACCCATAAGATATAATATTCATATCTATTTGCATATGAATATTTTAGGGTGGGGAATTTCATGTAGAATTTTATTAATATATTAGGCAATAAGTCACCCCATTTATGAAGAATAAATATCCATAGTTTCTAGAGAGACCAAAATACATTTAAAGGATGCTTCATTGAACCTAATATTTATGAGAGGGTAGTTTTCATGACTTATCGTGATGTATATTTGTGGATCACAATTCCTAGTTTCCTGGAAATGGATATTTTTGTCACTAGGGTAAGGTCTTAACACTGATCATTTAATTTATCCATGTCCAAAATCTATCTAACCGATTCCAAGTGATAATACATATTATTTTCATGTCTAAGATGATATTATTATAAGTGAGAGTGGTATACTATCTTTATAAATCAACTTGCATTGGTAGTTCGATTGAGATAGATTTAGCTGAGGTTGTAGTGGATGGGTGCTCTATTTTGGGATCATTTGGAAGGAGATGGTGTACGTATATTTCAACCTTGTGATGATCATAATCCTTTGAGACCAGAAATAATACACTATATTGTTGTAAGGTGGTTCTTCAAGGCTCTGATGTAGTTTGTGGTAATCTTGTTGTTGTAGCATTTCCAATGTAGGGCGATCTAGATTCTATTCTGGGAACCATTTTTGTTTTTTCAACATTTTTAATGATTTTTTATTATGGATTCATGAAATAAATTATATTACCTACCCTTATCAATGATTTGGAACATGATTTAGATAGTATTCTTCATTCCTTATTAGTTGATTCAATAGTTTGAGGTCAACCTGACTTCAATGAAGCATGTCGATATTGAGAAATAGTTTTGGGGAAACATCAATCATAAAGTGATTTATAATGTTTATATTTATATATATATTCAAATGAAATCATCCTTGTCATACATTGTTTTTATTCATTCCAGGTTAACTTTTATTTTTTCATGATGTGGGATATGTTTTCTAATGTTGATGAAGACTTAGTATTGTTCATTGGAAAGTGGGACCTGTAAAAGTACGAAGGTGATTTCAATCCTTAACATCTTTGATTGATAATTTTATTCTGATCACTTCATAGGTACATCATTCAATATTTCTTAGGGGTTTAGAAATGTAGACTAATATCATTCTAGTAAAGGTTGAAACATTTCCCCCTCGATTGGAGATCGAGTTTGGGATTGAGCTATGATTAGGTTTATCTTCATTTTTAATGTATCCATGGAATATGAAGCCATTTAAGTTGTGAGAGATATGAGTAAAACAATATTATATAATTCAATGATGTTTTTATTAGAAGATTGTTTCATATTGAAGTGATCTATTATTGTTCATAATGATGCTAGAATTTAGTTTATCATTTTTCACCAATTATCAATGTTTAAACCAAGTGTGAGTGAAGAACTAATTTCATTTCATATAGGATGAATATATTTTTTACAAATATAAGGTAGAATTGTGGTTCATGAAAATAAATTTTTGGTAAGAGTTTTATAAGATGAAATTGAACGATGAGGATATCCTTAACACTTTATTCATTTATCATTATGAAAATTATTATTCTTTTTCTTGGTGTGATAAATTCTCTATCCTTTTTCATGGGTTTGATAAATTTAGTTTTTTTAAAAAAAATTGGATATGGTGTTGGTGGTTTTTATTCTCGACATACTTGTGTTCTTCTTGTCTGATTAGGATCTCTCATAGAATATGTGTGTAGTTTTAAAAATTCTTCATCATGAGAATCTATCCATTATTCAATCAAATATTTTATTCCATGATTGAGAATTCTGTTTCTTATGGAATTTCAAGCCCCATCCGAGAGTAGATATGGACCCTTAAATGATAGTGGTGTCTTTTTCTTCGGTATCCCCTAATATTATGGAATAATTGCTTAGTTTCCATGACCATTAATGTTATTATAGTTGGTTCTTTGTGGTTTTATCATAGATTTTTGAAACCTATGACAACATTAACTATGAAGTATCAAATGTTCTTGTAGTATTATAAGTTCCATGAAACTTTTGGGAAACTAATTGAGATGTTGTTCAGTTCTCTCTACTTTGTTTACTAGTGGAGGTAGATCAGTTTGAGGCTTTCTATGAGGATTATCATATTGTATTAGACCATTTTCTAATGTAGAAAATATAATTTATTTATTATGGGTCTTAGTAGAAACTTATAAATTTGTTTATCTATTCCAACGATGATCATGAGTTTGCATCAGTTGTGTTTTCTTTAAATTTATGGTGATAATTCGTCATCATTGAGTGATTTGTGGGTTTTAGTAACCCTATGTATCTGATGAATATTTTATCCTGTCCGGATTTATGCATGTTCCTACCTTGGTTTATTTATGTTTTTAAAGATTATGACATCAATATTTCTTATAGGATAGGAATGTGGTATTTTAATAAAGATTCACTAAGAAGGAAGTAATGTCGTGATGTTGTTATTGAATATGGGGAATTCAAGAGTGTGAAGAAATAACTCATTATGATGCCTCCAAATTTGAAAGATTCTACCAGTTGAGGTCTGGTTTTCCATATGATTTTTTAGTCTTAATTGGTTCTACATGTGATAGATTCCATGTTGGTGGATTCTAAGGTGGAGTTCTAGAGACACCAAAATGTTTTTGGGGATTCCATTAATTTTTTTAATTTGGATTGATTGGACTAGGTTTTGTTTTATAAGATTCATTATTTTTGTTCATATAAGATTGACATAGTTCACTGTGAGTACATAATGTCACCGTTGGAAATACACCCTTGTATAAAAATGATGTATTGGTTCTTAAGAGTCTAGTGTTGGAGGCCTATATAGATGTGTGTAGTTGTAGAGAATGTATCATGATTTTCTGTCAGTAAGGGGTTGAAGATCGATCACTATATTTATACCAGGTTTCCCTGAATATTTGACATTTCAAAATCGATGTGAGGGGACATCACAATTTACTTCATTAGAATATTACCTCGAGACTAGGGACATAACGATTCTATATGATTGATATGGTATATTTAATGAGATATCCTAACTTTAATAAGATCTTGTTGTCGAGATTAGTGGAAGTTTCCTCGAGATAGTATCTAGGGGAGGTATTGTGACTCCATAGAGTCTTACAGATTTCTCTATCTGATCAGAACACCTGTTTTAGTAATAAGATGTGGAGAGGTACCCAATATGAGATTGGATCCCATTTATGTCTTATAACTTTTTTAATCCATATAATTATTGTGATATAGAGTAGTCCAACCTGGATCTTGGATAAATTTTGTGATATTATTTCATGGATTTTGGAGGTTTGTGGATAAGGTTCATAACCATGGTGAAATTTTCATTCAACAATTAATTCCAATCCTCCTCTAGTAAGATTATATTTAAATAATTTAATATCCATCCTTTTCATTCTCTATTATTCGTGAATGTGTTTTTAGAGGCATCAATTCTGGGCCTAGAACTAATACCAAATATGATATAGATAGATTAGGTCAGTCCAGAAATAATTAATAAATCACAGGATCACAGTAAATAATTTTTTTATCATAGGAGGAAACCTCTAGAGATTGAAATTATATATCAATTATTCCCAAAGATAACTTATCATAGTAGGGAATGTATATATATATATATATATTGGAGTAATATTTTTACTATTTTATTGTGGCATTCATGGTGATGTCTCACGTTGGAGAAATAGAAAATATAATAGTACTTCCCCCCACTGATGATAAGAATACAAAATTCATTTAACATATACTAGATATATCATTTTCTTCATTAAGACTCTCACGTCCTTTATTAGGGTGAGATTAATATTTATTATTATGGTCTCTTCTAATAGTTTCCTATAGTGTTCTAGGAATTCATGTAAAACAAGATTCATGGATTTGATATTGGTTTTATCTGTGTCATGTGGGTGCATAGTTACATGGTGGAGAGATCCTAGGATCGTAATCCAGAGATGAAAAATTATTAACCTTAGTGGTTTGATGATTATATCATATCTTGTATGTTGTGTATATTATAGATGTTGACCACTAAGGTTTATGAGATGGTTCCCTAATGTTATGTACTGGTAACCCAGATACAAATTGAACTATATCTCCTATGTGAGACTATTGTGGATATTGTGGATTAGATTTCATGGTTTTAGGATTATTTCCGCTAATGAATAGGTTCTAGTCATTTGATGTAGAAATAATTTGGAAAAAAATATAGTTTGATGAATATTTATAAGACCCCTATTTAAACTGTCTCAGAGATTGGTATTATATTCATGAGGATTAGAAATTATTGAGTTATATCTAATATAATGGAAAATATCAATCTAGTTAAACCATTCTTCATGTTTGATAATCCCAGAGTGATAAGAGGAGTCCTAAAATGGGTCTAAAGGTTTTGGTGGCTAAAATATTTAATCAGTTTGGATTTATTTTTTATAAGAGTTTCACATCATGAATGTGTCGTTCATTGCTTGGGTGAGAGCTCAATTAATAGTAAGTTGAAAAATCATTGTGACGCCATCACATATGTAAGATTAGTTATGTGGTTAATCATCTAATTGAATGAATTTTATATGTAAATATATCGTCTACATGAATTGGATACATAAACTATATTTTTTGATGAATCTGATACAGGATAAATAAGATACATGAATCTTTTATGGGGTTGAATTACGTGTGTGAATCGATTATGTGGTGGAATTGGTTATGTGTTAGATCATCTAAGTGAGCACTTAGATATGTGTATTGACCACTTGTGTGACCAAATATATGTGGGATTGTAATTTATTATTAGGTATATGAGAAATAACCTATTTGAAAATGTATACAATGATATTTTGGAAACTTGTTGCTTCCACCTATGTGAATTCACCTACATAGAGATTTACTCCAGTTTTAAATGGAAATTTCTACCTTTTGGTGATGAAATTAGTGGAACTTGAACGACTGATTCCTCAGGGATAATTATATCCATGATTTTCTAATATGGATGATGATGTAAAATCAACCATTCCCATCGATTTTAATGATACTATCAATAGTTAAAATTAAATATTTTTCAATCCGTAAAATATAATCATTATATTTCTAATGCTTCAAAAATTAAGGTGATTTCCTTCTTTATTCCGTACATGTCTTCCCTTGTGGCAATACATTCTAGAACACTACCCCTTTATTTATAGAACACTTTTTTCTAGTTGATATAATTCTCCAATGGTGTTACATTCTTATGTTTTCCCCTAGTTTGTTTTGTAGAAAATCACATGGAGTTTCCTTCTATATAGCTAGGGGTTTATTTATTCGACAAATTATTTAGGTAAAATAAAAATTTTCCACATTCTATCCATTTTTTTGTAAATTTAATTTACATAATATTGATATACGATTATTAATAATTAATTCTATTGTGATCGTGGGTAGATATTTGATACTGTGATAAAAAATTTCCATTTGATTATATAAATATTGTATTATCTATGTTATGATTATTTACAGGTATTTTTTTCTATTTATTTTCACATTGATATTGATGGTGAATTTCAAATAACAGAAATATGGTAATAGTTAAATAGTTGGATAAAGAATAATGTAACAGGATTGTCAAATGAATATGTTATTACCGTTAATTTGATAATAATATAAATTTCTCCAATAAACATGATTAAATAAATTTGTTCATCCCTAATAATGGATTATATAAATAATATGATGAATGAAAATTATTTTGGAGAATGTTGATGTTAAAATTTAAATTAATGAGAAAGGTTATTCTCAATATTTACTAAAATGGATTAAATGTTGTGATCAAATTTATATTTAGATATCATTTTATAGCTCGATGTCTTTGGTTTCCCATAGTTGGAAAGTTTAAATAACGAATTAAATAATTAAAAATAGAAAAACTAGTTGTTTTATGAATATAATATCTATGGCCTTAGTTTTCCATCTACATTGGACGGAAGAGTACCTTGTGTTTGGAGTCGTGAGAGCTCATTTATTTATTAATTATTGATGCCTTATTTTATGTAAATGAGTTCCTTATTGGTTAGGTTTGTTTTGTGTGATGGTTTTTTTTATATTCTTTAGATGAGATATTCTTTTTATTTTGTAATATGAGCTAGGGATGGATGCTGAGATTTTAGTGAAATCGACCTAATGTTGTGTAATTATTTGATACTTTTCATGTTGGTGGGAAGGTCCTTATGACGTGGAATCAATTGACTTTTGTGATAGGGAGATGAATTTTGATATTCATATGGCTGTCACGGATGTCACTAGATATAATTGAATGGGTTGATTTTTTGTTTAACCATTGATGTGATAACTCTATATGATTTATTAAAATAAATATGTTTAATATCTAAAGGATAGGTTTCTTGTTTTATCTGTACACATTTTCCCACTCTGTGAGGGATCTACGTGTGATTGGCTTCATCATTCCTCATAGTGGTTTTACAATATGGGTTTTATATAGTATACAGATTATAGAAAGGTTATATAAATGAACAAATAATTCATAACATATGGGGTAGGAAATTATTGAATCTAAATTCAGAAAAAAAATATAATCTTCATAATTTGTGGTTGATTATTCTGGGAGGGCATGGACCTGTCTTGACGGTTAATGTAATTTTATCGAGAACAATGTTGTCAGTTAATTAATGTATACTGAATTATTTGAAAGGATTTTAAATGTATTTTGAAAATAAATAGTTTAATTTATCTATTTAACTAAAAAATTTAAATAGTATATCTTGTCCTATATGTTTAATATAGGTGTTTGAGTTATGTTTTCTTCAGCTGATTCTTTGACTAGGTTAAGACCATAGCATGTTTGGGAGGTGTACTAAATCTTGTATGATTTGTGATCTCACAGACTGTCCCAATCATGTTATATAGGTAAACAGACACCCAGGGTACTATAAGAGTTTGTTTCCCCAAAATCATTGTTTGAAGATAGATAGCTGACTACAACCTATATCCCCACTATCTTCCCTTATTACGGACTTGTGCTAATATGCTCAGTGGTATGTAATCCCATGTATGTGTTTGGAGAGATATGATATATGGTGGTATTTCATTCAAATTTATCTCCAAAGGGAGATTCCAAATTAATATTATAGGTATTATTATATACATTAATGGAATAATGTTCCACAAATAGTGTAGGGATATGATTATTTTGTTTATAATACTAATTAAATGATGTAATTTATACCAGATATGGGGGAAGTAAAAAAATACATAGTTCTAATATGATGAAATTATATTTTATAACATTATAATGTGATGCTTGAGTTGGATGTTTTGATTCCTTTATAAGGGGTCTTCGAGTAGGAATATTTTGGAGAGTGATGTTTCTAGATGAGTGATGTATGGGAAGAGCCGAAACCGAGTGGTAATGTTGGCGGAAGGTACCCTTAATGTTTCATTATTATATGGTATGATCTCATTTACGTGATACATTGAAAGAGATAACCATGAATAGGATAAGAACCTATTATAATTTTTTAGGTGACAATTTTGTTTCACAATAGTTCATTATGCTTTAGCATGATTTTATTAGATTTTTCTCTAGAGGATTCAAAGATGACCTGATTGAGTACACTATTATTCATTACCATGTATATTTAATCTGTTTTCATGTTATAATTATATGGTTGAAGTAAATGATGTATATTACAAACTCATGGTTTCACAGAAACTGTATAGGATTCAGCGCCACCGTCTTCATTAACATTTAGGTAAATTCGGTTTCTTTTTCTGTTGTTTCATTACTATATGACATTTCATGATAAAAAATTGTATTAATTTTATTTTTCTAAGTTGTATTTGATTTTTGTATCCTTTTGGTCTCTCTATTCCACGAGTATTTCATTTAGCTTAATGCCTCCCATTGAATGTTTATTATAACCTCGATGTTAGTTTCAATCATGGGGCATATTGGTGTTGTGTCATAGGTAGTAACCATTTACCTTCCCTAGTTGATATCCCTTGATTGGAACTCTTTAGGGGAGGAGGTTATGAAAAAATAGACTCATTTTATTATCACACATCATAAATTTCATATAATGTATAAAATAATATATAATATAAATATAGATTCTCTAGGAAACAAGCATATATGATTTTATAAATTTATCAGCAAAATGATTATTTTCTCTAATACTGTAAGCACAAATGAGTGAAAAAATAAATTTAAGTCAAATTAATTTACATGGGGTATAATAAAAAAACCAGAATATTCAAAAATTCTCAAAATAAATTATAAATATATTGAGATAACATGTTAATATTAACATATTCCTCGAAACTTTTTACATATAATAAGAGACATATGATAAGGAAAAAAATTATGTAACATAAAAAATGAAATATTTAATGAATAAAAAAATGTTTTGACAAAATAACTTGACATATAAAAAGACATAATTTGTTATAGTTCACAAAAGATTATATATAAATGATAAAATTATATGTTCGGTGCATGTAAAAAATATATTCCAAAAATATATAATATACAATACAAAATAATGATATAGATATTACATATTATTGATTGTGGTGTTAAAAATATGAAACATACAAGAAATAACATAATTTATAATGAAAAAATCTTCATTTATTCATCATATAACATTAAATAATATAAATATGACATCAAATATCTAAAAAAAAATCACGGTTCAAAAATTTTTCTTTATAATGTACAAAATACAAAACAATTGTAACACTCCAAGCATTCATGGTATGCTTCTCTTTGAATAATTCAATAGCTTTCAATATTGGAAACATCGTGTTCTAGCACCCCATGACCAATCAATCTAGCCATTTAAAAAGCAGTTATGAATAGTAATACCGACTTTTTAAAATTTTATAAATTTTAGTTTCCAAAAAAGATTTAATTTCTGAATTTAGAATATCTAAATTAGCTTATGGTGAATTTTTTGTATTTTTCTAAAAACACTGAATTTTTTATGACCAGTGAAAAACACTATGTTATTGTTAATAAATGAATCTTTATTTAAATAATTTTTATA
This sequence comes from Viscum album, assembly GCA_963277665.1. Lineage (NCBI taxonomy): Eukaryota > Viridiplantae > Streptophyta > Magnoliopsida > Santalales > Viscaceae > Viscum > Viscum album. Next base: position 467,673,449 of record OY728123.1, on the reverse strand, counting down.
TTTAATTAAATTTATTTTAATTTAAAAATGGTTACATAATACTAATATTAGTTAAATGTAATCCAATGGAATCATTTAATAATAAGATGAGATGTATAAAATTGTATTGAACTTTTATACCTCTTTTAGCCACCTTCTAGACACATTTTCAAATTTGAATAAAATATAATTTTACCACTTCTGTGAATTAAATTTCAAAAAACAAATAGAAACGGTTGAGATAAATAAGTGAAATGTGGTTCAATAGGATGAAAATAATTTTTTTAAATAGTAATATTTTATTTTTATTTACCATGGATAAAAGTAAATAGAGAAATTAAAGGTAAAAAATGATATAATAATTACCCTGAATCATGTCCTAATTAAATATTTTTTGAAAAAAATCAACCTTTGGAATAAAATATGATCCACTTTGATCCACTTGGATTATATTAGGACATTTGTTATTTTTTTATTCAAATAAGTGTTAAAATATTTGAATTCAACTTTTAATAACTAAACCATTTTTAATATAGGGTTATATATAAGATAAATTCGACGATAAATATTAATTAGAAAGATAAAATTATTTCCTACATCATGGTATTTTATTTATAATTTTTAGAAATTAATTAATTAAATTTATTTATGACACAACGATGATGCAGTAATTACCTTATTAATGAATGATTAAAATAATTGATATTATAAATATCCAAATAAATGTAAGTCTAGATTCATGATGAAATAAACTAATTTAAAAGGATAATATGACTTTTTAGTATTGATTTATTTTATTTTTTCAATGTAATAATGTTTTTTTTGACTTTCACAAAAACCAAATACTAAATAGTTTCCAAATTGACATAAATGAGTTTTTTAAAAAAATACTATATTAATAAATGATATAATATATCTAAAAACCTAAGGTTTAGCCAATGGAATTATATAATGATAGATATATCATTAATGAACCACTTTAGGTTCTCTTGGAATTTTAGAGTATTTTTATTAACTATGTAATATTAAAAATACAAGAAGACATTGTAAAAGTTAAACTATTTATCTAAGAGATAAATGTAAAATATAAGGTCAATATAGAGATCTAATCTTTTCTAAAACCTGTTTTTTGAGCTGAGATTGATCCATAACCACCTTATATTCGAAATTAATCCATTTGGACCCTTTATAAACCGAAAATTATTTTAAAATAAAATAATATTTCAAGATTTTCCTAAAGTGACCATCACCTCTCTTATAAAAGAGTACTCCCCCTTCTCTGAAAATAACACCTACAAATCCATTTGGCCCAGCGAAAACCTGCTCCAATATCTTACCAACTACACTAAAATCAACCTATAGCCCTTAATTTGATCATAAATCAAACCTATGGAGCCCTTTCGATCCATTCAAAACAAAGCATCCTATGAAGTGGTACTAATTTCACCACCTCTTTCAAAGTTCTTTTCTTCTTATGGTTCGTCTTTTTTTTGTTTCCATACCAAAATAATAACTCTAGTATGTTCTAAATACTGTGATTATATTATAAATATCATAAAAAAATATTCATTATTCTATCTATCCTATGAATGACAAAGACTCCATACATGTGTACGTACGACTTATCATCTCCACATTGTGGTGTAGTTTGTTATTCAACACCTCATTATTTGGATGGGTATAATAATGAGTATAATTGATGTAAATAATAAATATAACATGTTAATTATTATATATCTGTATTATTCCATCCAATTAAATAATATTTCACCATCAATAGAATGATGTTATCACTCGTGCATATGTACATATTACCATCTCCACAAAGGCGATGAGATTCATTCCCCATCGAAACCATTCTAGAATAATTTTCATTTTGTGATTTAAAATAATGTTTAAAGACTTAATATCATTATATATATGAACCAAATACATCCTATCCATAATAAAGATGTCTTACGTAAGAATACATATAGTGGATAACGAATAAGTTAACCCTCTAAAACAATGATACTATTGAAATAGTATTAACAAAGAAATATTGAAAAGATCATGAATGATATAATATTTATCTATGTGGTCCTTGTATAATTTAATAATCATTATTTAACTATTATACAAGAGGTTAACATACCCTTGAATTTGGAAATTGATATTTTAATGGTTACTTTAACAGTCTAATTATTATCCGAGTTTGCTTATACGTAAGCATTTTCTGGGAATTCTTTATCATCCTCATATGTGTTTCATAAAAATGTATTTCAAAGAATTTTTTCTATTTCCTAGAATATGGTTTAAATTCATTTATAACCTTGTTTTACTTCTTATAAATTTTACTGAAATGAAACATTTCGTCGTTTTACAAATACTACACTTTATGACCATTTTGACAATCTAAGGTAAGAATATTTTTTTAACATATAGGGAGTGTGTGGATATTTTCTTCCATTATAACACCTTCAAATATTTCTATACAAGCTTATAAGAATATTTTAAAAATAAATGTTTTATTTACTTTTTAATTATTTCAATGTAGAATAAAATATTTTTCTCAAATTATTTTTGGATTGATTTCATCAATGTCAACATCCTTCATTGGATTTTATGTTTTTTTGAAGTTGATATATTATGATACAATCTTATATATTATATTAAAGGTTTTGTGATAAGTTTGACTATGGATTGGCTATTTTTAAACCATCCATAGTTTATGGTTAATGTATTTACATTTCTAATGCTATTTTGGACACGAATGTTTATATTTAGAGTCAAACATTCCACATGAGGAATGTATTAGACATCGTAAGTGACAAGTGGAGCCCTCTATATCTCCTTAATTAATCGGTAGGTCTCATGGAACAAACTTGTGTCATGGCACAAGGCCAAGAAAAAAATATTATTTGTAGTCCTACTATGAGACATTGACTATGTGGTTATGATGTCCTGCATTAGGAATTCCATCATTATGAAATTATCTATTTACATTACATGTGATTATTCTACTATAAGAATATCCATGTGATTAGTTAAATGGAATTAATTTATTTATATTTTTCATATTATAGTGATGTTTATGTCACAAATGATTTTTTTAGTATTGAACATTTCTTTAAATTCTTCTTCTTATTTATGATAGTTTCTATTATATTGTTATCCTTAATGATCATCTGAGCTCACCAATCTCTTATGTTTTATTTTTCCCAAGATAAGAAGAGTGTATTATGATTAAACTATTGGAATAGGATAAGGGATATTAATATGTTTAAAGGGACCAAAAATTTTTTGTTTTTCCATTTCATAATGTACTTTAAAAATTATGTATGTATCTAGTACATCCAAGGCTACTAAACTAATCATCCTTTTGAGGATTGATCCTTAGTAATCATACCAATGTAATGTAATAATGAACTGACTCAAGGAAACTCTAGTTGGGGAATTAAAATTGGTATCAGAGGATGTTTAATACAAACCTTGGAAACTAGTTTTAGTGAAATTGTAATTATAGAACGTTACCCTGAAATTGACTTTGAGGATTAATGTTGATGAACATCCATGAATTTTGGTAATGTAGATATTTTATTTCAAACAATACATCCATGTCTAGATACTTGTAGTTAGAGGAGACTTTGGAATAGATGTATCAATGTGTAAAACATAAAAACATCTCTTTGGGTAAGACTCAAACAAGAACCGGTGCACAACAATGGGCCTTGTTGTACTCTTGGTCACAACAATCCTGGGGGATACTCAAAAAATAATTCAAATCTTATTTACAAGCCATTATGAAGGATTTATGAGTAAATAATTTCTCAAATAAAACGTTTTTTTAAGATTATAGATTATATGCATAAACTATTCAATTTATGTATTTTATTTTATTAGTCTGTAATTACGTATTATTATTCATAATCTAATCTACTATATGTCGATGATTATAAATGGTGCCTAGTGAAATTAATGGAAAATGTATAAACACACATAATCCATGTAGGAATTTCTCTCCTACTAATGATAATTATAGTGGAGATGTTGACACAACTGGTGTTGACTATCTTATAACCATACTGGTAAAAATCACTCATGTTATGAATAATAACCTTACTCGTTTAGAGCACCCGGATCCACAACGTAGAGGATAAAAGTTATTCTGATTCATGAAGAAACAGCCACCAAAAATCAATTGGACTACAAATCAATTTTTAGTCATGCAATGGATAAGTTCCTTAGAAAAAATATTTCTTGCTTTAGGGAGTAGTGAAAGGGAAAAGGTTCTAATAGTAGTTTATCCCCTCACAGGTGATACAGATCAAAGATGGTCATTATTTCAAAACATAATGGATGATGAAAATGTATCAAATATGTAATGGAAAGAGTTTAAAGATATTTTTATAGAAATCAACTTTCCTTGTTACCATTGACCAGATATTGGAAAAACATTTCTACGTCTAAGGAAAAAACAAGGATGAGAATGTCACACAGTATAAGGCTAACTTTACAAGGTTATCAAGGCATGTTGCAGACTATATACATAACCCAAGGATTAATATTAATCAATTCATTGATGGGTTAAAACGATTTCTTCCTTAAGCATTACTCTCACAATACTTCTCATCATACGAAGATGTTGTCTCCTGTGCTATAAAGACAGAAAACGAATTCTCTATGTCTTATGACGTTAAATAAATGCATGAGAAGAAGTGATATTATGAACACTCTAAAAATGGAAATCAGGGGAATAAGGGAAAAGATAAATTTCTATCCTATATCAAATTTGGGAAGAAACACCCTGGTACATGCCGAAAGAGAATGTAAGTTTGTTACAAGTGTGGTGAAAGAGACATCCATTGTCGCGATTGCAAGGTAAAGAAAGAGGTTGTCAATGATGAATTCTTCAGTTGTAATGAAATGTTGAATTATGAAAATGAATGTCCAGATCATTATGGAAATGTGACTCAGAAATGGCCAAGGTAGAAAATACAAGCTATTGAGACCGAAACTTTCGATTTTGAAGTTTTGAATAATGTGGTGGCAGGTACATTAATCATTTCCAAAAATTTCATTGATTCATTATTTGATTATAGATCATCACATTATTTCATATCTTCCCAGTTTTCTATGAAAATTAGATATTTCTAATTTTATTTAACAATGGATTTTTCATTCAAAACAATTATGGGAAGTATCATTACAACAATGTTTTGTGAATAATTTACCATTATGTCATATAAACGTGCTTTATCGGCTGATCTCATTGTCATACCCAATATTGAATTTTATATAATCCTCGATATGGAATGGATTTTAGTCCATGATGAGAAAATTTATTGTAATAAGAAAGAGGTAATAATTTTTTATAATGATAAGGAATACCTTATCTTTAGAGTAGAATATCACCGTCTTATTCTCATCTAGATCCCCCTAGTAGATATACTAAATTCAATTATTTTGAACTAAGAAAGTGAAATAACTATGGATGAGGAATGGAGTGTTCAAATAGAGGATATACCTTTTGTTTGAGATTATGTTGATGTGTTCATGGGGATTTACCTAGACATCATCCTAAAGGAGAAATTGACTATTCCATTGATTTCATTCCTGTTTCAAGGCCCATATCAAATACCCCATATTTAATAGAAAATGTGTAATTAGTGGAAATAAAGAAACAAATAGATGAATTGAGTAATGAAGGATCTATTTTCTCTATTTTTCTCCTTGTGGATCTTGTGGTCTTTTTGTTAAGAAGAAAGATAGATCTATGAGGGTGTGCATTGACTACAATGAGATCAACGCTATATCAATAAATAATATGTATCCCCTAACTCGTAATGATGATTTGTTTGATCAAAATCATAGAGATAAATATTTTTCAAAGATTGACCTTCGATCTGGATAACATCAGTTGTGTGTGAATAAGGAAGACATTCTGAAGACAACATTTTGTACCAGGTATGGGCATTACGAGTTTACAGTAAGGCCTTTTATACGGACTAATGCACCCTCTATCTTCATGGATGTATGTAATATAGTTTCAATGAATATATTTATGACTTTGTTGTGGTATTTATTGATGATATTTTGATATAATCCAAAATATATGAAGATCATAAAAATCACTTGCGCACTTTTCTAAAGACTCTTGGACGAAATGAATTATATCGGAAGTTTAGCAAGTCGGAATTCCGACTTTAGGAGATTTATTTTCTTGACTATATTATCTCTAAGGATGGAATCTATGTTGATCCTTATAAGACAAGAGTAATACAATAATGTTTAGCATTGACATGTATAACTGAGGAAAACAGTATTATTGGTTTACCATGTTATTATTGGAATTTTATCCTGAATTTTCCCTGAATGGCTATCCCATTATCCAAGATCATGCATAAAGGGGTTATATTAGTTTGGACAAAATAGTGTGAGAAATGTTTTTAAAAACTGCTGAGAAGATTAGTCTATTAACCTATCTTGATTCTACCATCAGGGAATAATGGGTTTGTTATTTATAGTGATTCTTCAAAGAAAGTACAAGGATGTGTCCAAATACAGAATGGTAGAGTTATTTCCTATGCATCATGGAATCTAAAAATTCATGAACAGAACTATCTAACTCGTGATCTTGATTTATCTGCAGTTATCTTTTATTTTATTATATAGACACTATTTGTTTGGTGAAAAAAGTGAGATATATACTGATCATATGATTTGGAAGTATATTTTCTCACGGAAATAACTCAACAGGAGGCATAGAAGATGGATTGAAATACTCAAATATTATGATTTCACTATATCCTACCATCAAAGGAAGGAAAATAAAGATGGATATGCTTGTTGAAGAATGGATCATGGATTTTTGAACAAGATGAGAGTTGAAAGAGATCCTATGTTCTTGGATTTAGTAAAAAAGAATATTGGAATAGTCATGGAAGTTGAAACATCAACACTTTTTCAAATGGTTTCCAATCCATCTTTACTAGAAAGGATAACAAGTTCTTAGACTAATGATGAGTAGTTTCAAAATAAACTTAATTCTTTGAATGATGGGTGATTGATTGACTTCGTAAATGATGATGGAATTTTGAAATTTGGGAAGAGTCTTTGTGTTCCTGACATACCTGATCTACATAGCTCCAATTTCTATATACACCATGGTTAGACTAAAATGTATATATATTTGAAGGAACATTTTTTGTGGTACAATATAAAGAGGGAGATTGCTGATTATGTGTCAAGATGTTGGGTTTTTCAATAGGTGAAGGCTGGAATACAACATCCTAGAGGATTCATGAAACCTTTTCACATACTTGAGTGGAAATGGGATTTTATTATGATGGACATTGTCATGGGGCTACCAAGCACTCCAAGAAGGAATGATGTAATATGGGTCTTTATTGATCGTCTTACCAAGTCAGCACATTTTCTCCCTATAAGAGAAGATTTACTTAATGAACATTTAGAAAGACCAAATATTAATGATGTTATAATACATCATGGAGTGCCACTATCTATTACTTCTAATCATGATCCTTGTTTCATATCAAGATTCTGGAAATGTCTTCTGAAATCCCAAGACAATGAACTTCATTTGAGAAATTCCTACCACCCTCAAACTGATGGATAATGAGAATTCACTATTCAAACATTAGAATACATGTTGAGATCTTGGTGACTTGACATTAAAGTTACATGACAACATTATTTACCTCTGGTAGAAATTTATAATAATAACAGTTTCCATTCAAGTATTCAGATTGCACTATATCAATCATTATATGGAAAGAGATGTCACACAACAACATATTGGGATGATGTTGGAGAAAGAAAACTCATAGGCCTAGAACTTGTTGAGGAAATAATGAAAAATGTAATATTATCCAAACCCACATCATAGTAGTTCAAATTAGGAAAAAGGTATGTGTCGATAACCAAAGGAAGGTTTTGGAATTTCAATTAGGAAAACATGTTTTCATGATGGTTTCTCCATGGAAGGATGTTATACGATTCGATAAGAAGCATAAATTATATCCTAGGTACATTGGGCCATTCGAAATTCTAGAACGAATTTGAGTTGTAGATTACTTTTTGGAAATGCCTCCAAGTCTCTCCAAAGTTAATGATGTGATCCACGTATCTCTTTTGAGAAAACAGATTCCTAACACAACATATGTGAAAACCCATGAATAAATAAAGATGGAACCCAATATTTCTTATTGTGAAGATCCTATCAAGATTGTTGATACCTTAGAACAAGTGTTGAGAAACTGGAGGAATCTTCAGGTAAATGTTCTATGGAGAAATCTTCAGATGGAAGAAGCAACGTGGGATCCCAAGGAACTTATGATGAAGAATCACCCGAATCATTTTTTGAAGCAATATTCTAGAAATTTCAACGATGAAACTATTTTAATGTGGAAATAATGTAACACCCCATTCTTCCATGGTGCGTTTCACTTTGAATATTGCAATAGTTTGCACGGTACATAACTTCAAGTTCTAGCACACCACGACCAATCAAACTAGCCATTTAAAAATTAGTTATGAATTTTAATACCCATATTTTGAAATATCAGTAAATTTTTTCTTCAAAATTGACATCATTTTTTGGATTAGGAATATCAAAATTAGCTTTGGGTGAATTTTTTTTGTTTTTTTGAATACATTCAATTATTGAGGACTTGTGAAAAACACTGTGTTATTGTTTAAAATTGACTTTTTATTTAAATTATTATTATTATTATTTTAATTTATATTAATTTCAAAATATATACATAATAAATATATTAGTTAAATGTAATTCATTGAATTCATTTTATAATAAGATTATATGTATAAAATTTTATTGAACTTTTTAACGTCTTTTACCCACCTTCTTGGCACATTTGCATATTTTCATAAACATAATATTACCACCTCTGTGAATTGAATTTCAAAAATCTAAGATACAAGGTTGACATCATTAAGTAAAATTTAGCTCAATATGATGAAAATAATATTTGGTGAATAGTAACATTTGTATTTTATTTACAATAGTTAAAAAAGATATTGTAATTAAAGGTAAAAATGATACTATAATTACTATAAAATGCGACCTAATTCTATTGGATAAGTGTTTTTATACCAAAATAAACCTTAGGAATAAAATATGAACCTCTTTGATTCACAAGGATTATATTAGGTCATTTATTATTATTTTCTTTAAAGAAGAGTTAAAAGTGTTAAATTCAAATTTTAATAACGAAAACATTTTTAATATTGGGTTATAAATATAATAAAATCAATTATAAATTTTGATTATAAATCTAAATAGATTTACTAAATCTTGGTATTTTATTTATAATTTTTACACATTAAATAATTACCATTATTTATGACACAATGATGATGGAGTAATTAGCTTGTTTATGAAAGATTAAAATAATTGTTATTATAAATATCCAAATAAATTTATATTCAGAATTTTGATGCATTAATATAATTTTCCAAGTTAATATGACATGTAAGAATTCATTTAATGTATTTATTTCGATGTAATCATTTTTTTATAACTTTCACAAAAACTAAATACTAAATATTGTCAAAATTGACTTAAATGACTTTTAAAGAATATATTATTAACTGATATAATATTCCAAAAAATATACAACTTAGAAAAAGAACTTATTTAATAATAGATACTCTATTAATGAACAAATTTTGGTTATATTATCATTTTATAGTGTGTTTATTCAGCATTTAATATAAAAATACAACAAGACATTGTAAAAGTTCAACTATTTAACTAAGAGTTAAATCTAAAACATAAGGTTAATATGGTGTCCTAAACTAGTCTAAAACCTATTGGTTGAGGGGATTCAAATCCATAACTACCATATCCTAGAAATAAATATATTTTTATCCATTATAAATTGAAAATTATTTTATAATTAAATAATATATCAAGATTTTCTTTAAGTGGTGCTCACCTCACTTATAAATGGGTACTTCCCCTTCTGTCAAAATCACAGCTCCATAGTAATTTGGATCAGACAAACCCTACTCAAATAGATTTCCAAATACCCTCACTTAATCTTATAGGCCATACATCGATCAGAAATACAACTTAAGGATAACTTTTAATAAAATCAAGAGGAAGCACCCTAAGAAGAGGTAATAATTTCATCACCTTTTTCAAAGTTCTTTTCTTCGTACACTTCCTCTTTATTTGTTGTTTTCATACCAATATAATAAATACTGTACCATATGAATATTGTGAATTTATTATAAATATGGTACAACCATATTCATTATTCTATCTATCCTATTAATGAAAAATTCACCCTACGTGTGAATGTATGCTTACCGTCTCTACGTCGTGGTGTAGTTTTTTATTCAACACGTCATTATTTGGATGGATATAATAATTAGTATAATTGATATAAAAAATAAATATAACATGTTAATGAATATTTACATGTAATAAACCATCTTATTACATACTATTTCACCATTAATTGAATTATATTGTCTCTCATGCATATATATGGATTATCGTCTCCACGAACGCGACTATATTCATTCCCCATCATAATCATTCATGATTTATTTTCATTTTATGATTTAAAATAATGTTTAAAGACTTAATATAATTCTATATATCAATCAAATACATCCTATCTATAACAAACATGACATATATAACAAAACATATAATGAAAAATGTTTTAGTTAACACCATAAATAAAGATACTAATGAAATATTATTAACAATACAATATTAGAAGATCATATATGATATCATAATTTTGTATTCGGTTCTTGTATAATTTAATAACAATGATTTAATTTTTATACTAGTGGTTTAAATACCTTCAGCTAAGGAAAAGTACAAGGTAATGGTAAATTTTACAATCTCTTTATTATTTGAGGTTGTCTATATGTAAGAACCTTCTGGTAATTCTTTATCATCCATGTCTGTGTTTCTTAAAAATCTATTTCAAAACATTTTTACTATTTCCTATAATATTTGTTAAAGTCATTTATACCCTTGTTTGACTTTTATAAAATGTTTTGAAAGGAATCTTTCAGTAATTTTCTAATCAAGGTACTTTATAACCTTTTCAATAAATTTAGGTGAAAATAATTTTTAACATATACAGAAGGTGCAGCTATTTTCTTCCATTATAATACCTTCGAAGCATCCCGTACAATCTTATGAAAATATTTCAAAAAATAAATTTTTCTTTACTTTTGAATGATATTGATGTAGAAATAAATATTTCACTCAAATAGCATTTGGATTGATTTCATCTATGTCAATATCCTTCACAGAAGTTTACATTTGTTTGGAATTGATTTATTGTGATACAATCTTCCATATTGTAATGATGATTTTGTGATATGTTGGACTATAGATGTGCTATTTTTTTACCATCTATGGTTTATTGATAATGTATTGACATTTTTTATGCTATTTTTAATACAATTTGTTATATTATTTTTCAACCTTTTCATATGAGAAATGCATTGGACTTTTTAAGTGGTAGGTGGAGCCCACAATAGCTCTTTGGTACATTGGCAGGTCTCATACTAAAAACAAGTGTCTTGGAACAGGCCTTGACTAAATATTATTTTTTGTCTTCACATGAGTACTTGACTATGTGGTTGTAATGTCCATCATTATGCATTCCATCATTATAAAATTAGCTTTTGATATTGCATGTGATTATTAGACTAGTAGAATATCCATGTAAATAAGTAAATGATATTAGATGATTTATATTTTCTATATTATGAATAATTTTAAGTTTAAAAGGATTTTTATTTAGTTTGATTCATTTCCTTAAATAGTTATGCTTATTTATGATAGTTTCAACAATATTGATATCCTTACTGAGCATCTGAGATGTCCCCTTTCTAATGATTTATTTTTTCCAGGATGCGAAAAAGTATATTAAGATTAACCTACAAGAATAGGCTACGTGATATGAGTGTGTTGAAAGGGGACACAACGTTGTTGTTTTTCAATTTCATAATTTTATATAAAACTTCTGTATGTATCTAGTACTTCCAAGAATATTAAACTAATCAGTCTTTCAATACATGATCTCTGATGATCGTACAAATGTAATTTAGTAATGTATAGACTCTCTGTAACTAAGGTCGAGGTGTTAAAAAATCACATGGATCATGATATATAGTACACCTAACAACGATTTTGAACCATAGATCACAGAAAATATCACAAAATAGAAAAACTATAATTTACCTACATTGAGTTATAACTTATAGAATATGAAATATAATGAACAAATGATTATTAGTAAATGATTATATATGAAATATATTTTATCTTACTAAATTTTCCTGACTTCAAATATGAAGAATAAAAATTATAATTGGATGTAAAAAAGAAAGTAAAAAATCCCTTAGAGGAATGTTTGTTTGGGAATACATTGGTCAATATATATGATATGTAATTTGATGCAAAATCTAATGAAAGTTAAAACAATTATAAGTTAATTAAATTTAACAAAAATTATAATAATAAGTATAAGTAAACATATTTTATAAAATGAAAAATTGATATATATTTAAAAATATGTAATAAATATCACTTTATCCTTAGTAACATAATTCTTATAAAAAGACTCATGATAATATGATTTCTTTTTTCACTTCATCTATAGTAATTTCTGAATGATAATGGAAAGGGATTTGAATTATGTGGAAGATTAGTTCAAAAATTCTAATGAAATTTATCAATCATGGAATATACTCTAAATATTAAAAGGTCCAACAAGATATCAATTTTTTTAATATCATCTTAAAAAATATTTGAGTATTCAATAAATTATTTTAATAGCAGAAAAACAGGAATTATTATATTTTAAATAAATAATTGTTTCACTAAATTATCAAGAACAATTTCAATCAAAATCGATTGTTGTGGTTTGATCTGCAAACGGTTGTGTTACAATAGATAACACGAAAATATGTTAATGTGTGTTATTCTCATTATTTACATTTTTAATGGTATGAAATTTATATGTAACCTCATTTATAATCCTTAACATAAACCCCATTTACAAAAAAAAATATTATTTATCTGCGTATGGAACATATATTATAATGTAGTTTCTAATATTTAATTTATTTATGTGGATTATTCATTAATATATTTATATTAAAAATATTTATGTTTTATATATAGAAATTATTTATTATGTAACAACAAATATAACAATGAAATTTTGAATATCATACCTATTTTATCATCAACAAATTTATTAAAATAAAATAAAATTATTTTATAAATAAAATAGATTTACTCAAGAGAATAAATAATTATGAAAGAATATATTTTATCCTAAAAATAAAAAAAGGTTTATATTAAATTTTAGGCATCAGTTACACATGTTGGAGATGTATTTTAATCAATATATTCATTGAAAAAATTATTTATAAATAACATTAGGTTTTAGCTGTTCAAACATTATATAAAAAATTATTTTTTAGTTATATTAAATAACTTCATATTATTTTCATAGTTCTTCTTCTATATATCATCAAACTGTGTTTTAGTAATGTTTCAATTGTAAATTAATTTTTTTTAATGAAATATAATAACAATTCTATACATGGATGTTAATTTCTCACTATCTTGATCATATGACCTAGTAATGGAATAAAATTATGGACTAATTATTTTGATCATGTTTACCTAGATAACATCTTAATTTTATTTTGTGCATGATGGATATGAAGTATTTGGTTGTTCAATTATATCAAATATATTTGTGTTTTGGTTGATCAGTTATGTGAAATTTATATGGATATTTATACACAGTGCTATATTTATATATAGAGGTAAATTTAAATATACATTAATAAAAATTTATCGCATATAATAAAAAAATTATATAGGTTGGGATTCAGGATTTTTAGATTCCACATCCTCAATTAATTCTACAACCTTATTTAAAAGGACATGAAAAATAAATTCCTCTAAAATATTATCATTCAAAATAAAAAATACAAAATAAATTTGAATTTATCTTATCTCTAGGAAAAACATTCTGATTCATTTTAAAATAATTATTAAAACCCATTTAATTGTCAATAAGAACATTAAATATATGTATATTATCATGGTATGTGGAAAATGGTTAATCAATTTTAGTGAGAAAATATTTTATAATCACATTTCAATCAATATATACCTTGATATTTCGTTTATAAATAATTTCCACCATTTTATAAATAAATGGTTAATAAAAGTATTAAAAAATATTTAAATTTTTTTTAGATTTATTTTGGAACTATATAAATAATTTATTTTTTTGTAAAATCATATAAATATAAAAATTTATTGTATATACCCCCTAAATATAGTTTAAAGTGAGATATGTTGTACATCATTTAGAAAACATATAGTCCTTAGTAATATACCATCTTGATCACAGATAATGACCTTTAGACACAAAATATGGTTTCACTGAAATACTATATCCAATGAATTATTAATATACTCTTGGAAGGGCTCATCATCCGAATTATTGAAATCCAACTCTTCATCTTCTAATTAACAGAATTATTTTATAACCACATTATTTTATAGTATTTCATAATATGTATGTTATTGTACATTATAATATCTATCACTAATGTAGTGATCTAGTTATATTAATGCATCCATCTTCACATATAGTGGAGTAGGATACTATATATAGTAATTGTTTTTAATATTTATCTATATCGGTAACTCATAATCTTCCCTAATGATTCAATTCCATAAATATTAGATAATTAATTCTTCATCTTCCTTAAATTCTAGATTATAATTAAAAATAATATTAATTTATTAAAACCCTTCCCTTTTCATAAAAATACATGATTTAAAAAAACCATCAGAAAATTTTATTATATTATAGATAGTTTTTCTTATGATATCCACATATCATAGTAATATTTTCTAAATAATTATTTATAATTTTATTCAAAAAATGAATGATACATTTATTATAAATGATAATCTCATGAATTCACTATTATTTGGAATATGTCATACTGTATGAACATTAAAAAAATAATGTTTTATATATTAATCTATAATTAATTAATTTGGTAAATTTATCAGAAGTTATCAACATCCTTAATTCCACTTTGAAGTTAAATTTCATTACCATATAGATGGTATTTGTTCTTCATAATGACTAAATTACCACTGATAATGTATCATAATGGATTATGAATCATTATTTACTATATTATTAAAATTTATAAAATCCATTTTTTCTTTAAGAAATATTTGTTATTGACAAATACTGAATAATAATTCATATAAACCCCCAATTAATTGTTGTTTGAAATCAACTTTAAACAGATGGAATTACTCAATACATGTTATTATTATAATTCCAACACCTAATTAATTTTTTATTTTAAAAAATAATCTCAATAACTTCTTCTGGAAATAAGACTTCTGTGGCGGTGTGCTGGAGTTTCCTAGGCGCCTGACCAGGAATATATCATTCAATAAAGCACGCCTCTTCCCAACCATCATCTCTGTAGTTTTGGATAAAGGACAGAGTGAGTTTTTACATCATAGTGAGCTCTATACAGAGGGTGATAGATGTGTCTTTACTGCTTCCTCCTCAGGCCTCTTCTTTTCGAAGGACTTCCATGGTGTGGTCCAAAAACCGATGCAGCCAGGGGGATGGGATGATATTATTTGGGTGAAAATTATTCCCTAAAATTCTACTTTCTCACCTAGTTCATTCAAGATAGATCCCTTCCTACAAATGAAAACATCTGACGATGTGGCATTCAAATGGATTCTACGTGTGTGTGTTGTAGTAAACATAGGGATTAGAGTGCTACTCATCTATTCTTTTCTAGTGAATGGATGATTGAGGTATAGAAAGCCTTGGGGGAATTATCAGGGGTTCTTTCATCATATTCTAATATCCTTCCCTTTCATGAGGCTTGGTTCCATGGTTCTAAGGTAGGAGGGGTGGAGAGGATGGCAAGCTTGATGTTGGTATATGCTGAGTTTTGGGGTATTTGGTAGGTGTAGAACAAGATGATGCCTGAGGGTGGGGTAGTGATGGCTCGTGTGATCATAGTCTGGGAAAAACATGTTGTTGGACAAGAGTATGGCAGTGAGGTTTTGGAAGGAGGATCCATCGCTTCACCACCTTCAAAGAGGTTCCAGGGTCAATGTGTCTTCCAGTATCAGTGTAGGAAATTAGTAATATAGGATACTCTTTGTAACACCCCTAGATTTTATGAAAAATATTCTTTTAATTTCATTAATTTCTTGTGTTGTATTCTACACCAAGATTACCTTGCGCTATACGCAACACCGTATTAGCTTGCAGTATATGCAACACTATTCTTGGATCGTGTTACACACAATTTTGATAATAGTTATTCTACACAACATTGAATATATATATATATATACATATTCAATGTATAAATTAAATATGGTTGGATTCTGTTATATGAAACAACGAAGGATTCTTTCACAACACGCAACCCTGACTTGGCTTGCATTACACGCAATCGCGACCTTCCTCGATAGCGTGTGTTGTACACAATATCGGGTTTTAATAAACAATGTTATATTATTATAATATTGTCATGAACTAGCCGTTATGAATAGTGTTAACTAAATTTTGAATTTCATAACATTATTATTCATCTTACACATTTCTATAACATGGTATAAAAACAAAATAAATTTTTCGCGTAAAATAAGTATTTTTCAAAAAATGCAGTTTTGCCGCCTTTTGATGGCGCACCCACTTTAAATCTAGTTTTTGACATGTTTATAAGTTCAATTTGACAAAATAAAATTCTTCTTGGGAATATAGAAATAAAAATTTACTTTGGATAAATGTTTCATATTATTCTGGTAACTTTCACATTTTAATGAATAGTAAAAACACGCTATATTTTAATTAAAAACAAATTTTTTCATCATAATATATTATGTGGTTAAATTATAATATTGAATGGTTTTAAAGTATAAATAGAATATATTTTTACCATTTAATATAATTTATGTCATTAGCATTGATTTTACCTTGAATTCGTAGGTTAAATCAATTCAATCTTTTGCAATGTTTTAAACAAAAACCCGTTTTTATTCGACAACGAGATTAATTTTAATTTAATTTCTGAAACTTCTGTGTATTGAATTTTAAAAAATGGATTCCATATTTGGAATAATTGGGTCCAAATTATGTTAATAGGCTACTTTTTATTTTTGAGAATTATGAATAGTAACTACGGTAAATTTTATTTACCATAGTTAAAGGTAAATCGGGTAATTAAGGGTAAATATAATATTTTAAAATTACCCTAACAAATTTCAAAATCTTATTGGATGACTAAAAATCGACCCATATCACCTAAGGGTCAGATTATATTCATTTAATTAAATTTTTTCAATGAAAATAATTTAATTATTATTAAAACCAAAGAATGTGACAACATGTCACTTTCTTAATTCTTATAAGTATAATAATTTTAATCTAGTGATAAACTTCATGAAACTTCGAACATGAATAGTCTACAGAAATTTAATACAATTATCTACATCATAGGAATTTATTTAGAATTTTTAGGGATTAAATAATTATCATTTATTATGACACAAAGATGATGCAGTAATTGTCTTATTAATGAAATATTGACATAATAGATGTTATAAATGCCCAAATAAATGTAATTTGAGACTTTTCATGACTTACACTAATTTCCTAGGTTAATATGACATGTTATTGTTGATTTAATTAACTTGGTTCGAACTTATCATTCTGTTATGAATTTCATAAAAATCATGTACCAAATAGTGTCAAAATTGACATAAAATAGTTTTTAAAACAAATATTATATTATTAATTATTATTTTATTCCTAAAAATATAATGTTCGGACAAATTACTTAGATAAGAATATATATATTAATAATAAACAACTTGGGGTTATTTTGGCTTGATATAGTAAGTTTATTAACCATATAGTGTAAGAAAAAAAAAGACACGGAAAAAGTTAAATTATTTAACTTAGAGTTAAATCTAATTGATAAGGTTAAAATAATAACCTAAACTTGTCTAAATCCTATTGTATGAGAGGATTTAGACCCATCCACACATTATACTCGAAATAAATCAATTTGGATCTATTTAAAACCGAACTTGACTTTATAATAAAATAATAATTTTAGTTCTTCCAAAGGTGCCCCTCTCCTCCCTTATAAAAGGGCACCTCCTCCCTCTCTTCCTAACACAACTTTGAGCCTTCAAAATCTTCCAATACCTGCCAAATTCTCTTCTCCACTTCCCTAGAAACATCTTAGAGGTTCTGGTCTTCCTCAAAGACCAATTTTAGTGCCCTAAGAGGAGGTCTCAAAGAGGCGCTTCAAAGAAGAGGTAATTTCTATTACTGATTCTTTCACCTTTATTTCTTCTTCCACTTCTTCTTCTTAGGTTGTTTCATTATGAATTAATAACATCAGTATCACTCATATACTGATATTTTATTATAAGTATGAAACAATCCTATTTCACCATCTATCCATCCTGCGGAAAACGAAATCACCGCGCGTGCGTACGTACGGAATACCGTCTCCACGCCGTGGTGAAATCTATTTTCCACCAACACCTTACATGGATGGGTATAATGGTGTAAAGAATAACTATACATAGTTATTATAAAATCATACTAATTCTGATATATTTTATCATCCACTCCAATTCAATTCAATAATCATGAAAACGATATCATCGCTCGTGTGTACGTACGGACTACCGTCTCCACGACGCGATGAGATTCATTCTACACTTTAACCATTCGTGAATGATTATAAAGTACATATAATAAGTAATCATGAAATATATGACATAATAATGATACTGGATTTATTTTTCTATATATGTATTACATCTACTTAATTCCATTCAACTCAATAAGGAAACGAAAACAGCATTCATGCGTACGTACGGCCTACCGTCTCCATGAACGGTGTATTTCTTTCCATTTACAGATTTATTATATATATGTATATTATGAATATATATTATATATAAATCATGTTTTATATTTTGGAATTAATTAATCATGATCTAAGTAATCATATGAATAATTACAAGTCAAAACATGGACGACAAATGAAACGATTTTACCCAAAACGCTTCGTTAACATGGAATTTACAAATGAACGGGTAATATAAAGACATAAGTGAACCATATATGATATCATAACAATGAATATGATTCTGTAATAAGTCAATGTCAATATTTAAATCATTATACAGGAGGTACGGACACTTACGAAGCAAATCAGACCAAAGGTAAGGGAAATATCACAATCTCATTTTTATCCGAGATTGTTTATACTTTGGTATTTACTGGGGTGTATTTTATCAACCACATCCATGTTTACACAATATGTAATATTATTTCCATCCACCTACAATTGTTTAAATCCAATTTTACCCTTCGGTGAGTTTTTTTAGTAAAAGATATGAAAGGAATCTTTTGTCATTTTTCATACGAGGTACTTTTTGACTTTTCCGACAAAAGTACAGGAAGAATGTTTTTTTTAACTTATACGACATGAATGTATTTTTTAAAACATTATTTCCAAGAAGCTTCCTTTACAATTTTCCAAGTTTATTTTTAATCAACTTCTTTTAGTTATAATTTTATGACATGTTAAGAAATGAAAAGTGTTTTTGAAGTAGAAAGGATATTTTCCTCAAGAATGGAGTTCAAGTGTTTTATCAAAATTATTTTCCATATAAGATAATAAAGGGTTCTGTTTCTATCTGTATTATTACATGGATTTGATTATGTTGTGATGGAAATATTTTTATTCCTTTATCTTATATGAAATTTTTTATGATGTCATGTTTTTTAAGAATCCCATTTTTATTACATGGGTTATGCTATGATGTATGGTTTATGATTTTGTGGCACACATAAGAATAGTATCATTATGAGATGGGTGGGACCTATATCTCCCTCCAATGCATTGGGTAAAGATTTTATATCTCATGAGATAGACATGGCTAGAATGGTAGGTCATACCGGTTCAGTGAAACAGGACTGAAACGAGGGTGACTCAGTTCAGAAAGGGACTTTGTCCACTAATATAGTCTTGGCAATGAGTCTTGACTAAAAAGAAACGATTCTCTATGATTATGTGTGTATTCCACAATGTTTAATGTTTTAAGTTATGATTATTGTGATTACATTTCACTGCCATGAGTTATCCCACGTTATGAAATTATGATCTCTTTTACAGGTTAAGATTTCCAAAAGTTATGTGCTTATGTATATGATGTGATTGATATTTCTTTTGTTTACCCTTACTGAGCATTTGAGCTCACCCTTTTATGTTTTCTTTTCCCCAGGATATAAATAAAGGTTTTAGGTAATAAAAAAAAGGAAGATCTTTATGGGAGATGTTGAAGATCTTTCACCAGGATTAGAAGATTATATTCCGAGTTTCCAAAGACACTAAACTATTACGATCCTTGTGTGTGTGTTTTTGTTATGTACTAAGTATTCCTCAAATGTAATGTAATGTCAATGTACGTCAAGCTTCGGGTCTCTACAGTTGGTATCAGAGGAAAGGTTTAGTCAACCTTTGGAAACTAGGATGCGAAAGAGTTAGTGAGATTCCTAGAGATATTTCTAAGGTATGTCTAGGGATGTCCCTAAGGATAATTATATGTATAAGATACAGTCCTATAACTATGGTAACAATCATAGAATTTAACCTAAGAAGTTAGATATTGAGGATACTCCCCATTTATAATGTTGTTTTCCCTAGCATGATTTTTGCCTCTCACAGTATTCTTTTTGGGTTTTAGACGATGGCTGGAACTCGAAGGAACCGTGTTGATCAATGCAATGGACAATGCAATGGTTGTCCTCCTGAACAAACAAATGTTATGTGAGATGGAGTGCAAAATCCTATTGCTATACTTACACAAGCTATGAATCATTCTGGACTTCAAAATGAGCAGAGAAGGGAACAATATTCTATTGAGTCTTTCATGAGGCAACGTCCACCTTCTTTCAGTGGGACTTCCGATCCACTTGTTGCTGAACAATGGATCAGTACCACTGAAAAGATATTTTCAGTTCTTCAATGTTATGAACATGATAAAGTCATCTTAGCAGTATATCGTTTGGAAAGTGAAGCTGATCAATGGTGGAATATTATCAAGAATACGAGGCCAAGAGATGAAATTGAGTCCATGGAATGGGACGAGTTCATGAAATTGTTTTTCAGTAAGTACTTCCCCCATATTCTTCGAACAAAGATGGAAAGGAGTTTCATGAGCTGAAGCAGAAGGATGATGAATCTGTTGGTATATATGAAGCGAATTTTATAAGACTTTCAAGGTATGCATCTGGCATTATCATCCAACCTGAAAGTAAAGTTGATTGATTTTTTAGTGGCTTAAAACCAAGTCTTCGAAGTGCATTATCTATAAGAGACTTCAGTAGCTATGAAGAAATTGTGCGTTGTGCTATCAAGGTAGAAATGGAAGTTGGCGTTACATATCCATCTCATGGTTTTGACAAGAAACGAAAGATGGAGTTCAAGGAGAAATCTCAGAATAATGGTGAAAAGAAGATGAATGTTTCCTTATGCTCAAAGTGTGGAAAGAAGCATGGTGGAGCTTGTCTTAAAGGGACAAGTAAATGTTTCAAATGTGGAAAGGAAGGTCATCGGGAATTTGAATGCCACAATGATGGGAAGAAGATTTCTAATGATGCAAACAAAGGAAGGGATACACAGAATGAACCTATTACACTTCAATGCTTCAAGTGCAAGGAAATGGGGCATTATGCTAATAAATTCCCTAATCCAAGGGTTAGTGATGATCGACATGAGCAACCGCTTAAGGCAAAGGACAAAGGGAAGTCACATGCGATCACTATTGGCGATGTTGAATATGACAACGATGTGGTGGAATGATTAAGTGTTTATGTAATGGGATTCCAAAATAATGGTGTATCATGGGGTATTGGAATATTTATGTATTGGTCTAATGTGGTATTCAAAGTGATTGAGATATTTTTGGAAATAAGATGATATGCGCATAATGAAGGGAAAACAAGAAAATGAAATGATATAAGTACTAAGTGATATCATGGTTTGAGTATATAGAATTTTGAGGATTTTGGTATGTGGAAAGTGGTAACTTTTAACTGCATTCATGTTTTCACTAAGGTTCAATGGGTATTCATTCTTCAAGAGAATACATGATTAAGGTATTCAAATGTTTGTAATTTGACCAACAAGATATATCTTATGATATATGGGGGATAAATGATGGCATTCACGTGATTGTTCTGTGACATTTCAAGTAATCATTTTCTTTATACTCTGAGCTTGGACCGAAGTATTTTAGATAAGCCTAAATATTAGAATGGATTATGTTGGACATAAGTCAGTATAAAACATTTTTCGATATTATTAATGGGATGTTATAGTAATACAGCTTTAGAAAAAGGACAACCTGTAGGACGGGCGACAGCCCATCGTGTCGGACAAGGCTGTGGGAATCGAACCCACAACCGAAGTGTGACTGGCCTTTATCACCTACCACTGGCCTACAGGAAGTCCTTGTTTAGTAGAAACTAGTTTTATTATATTAAGAAGTATGATATATGAAGTATAAGCCCATTTTAGGAACCATATATGATTAATCTCACTATAGAATTACTTATGTATATTTAATAACTTTTGCTAACCTTTTTTTTGAGATAGATGGATTGACCCGTCATTCTATCACATGATCTGCTAACACTTCATGAATAACAAATTCAACTTCATTTATTTAAGAGATGAAGTGGAAATTGTTCAAGGCATGAACAACAGTGAGATTGTACCAAAATAATGTAAGTATTTATTCTAATTCAAATTCTTCAACTTTAGGGAAACGATATTAAAAACCAAAAATGTTGTCCTAGTGCTCTTATATCTAATTAATCAGATGGTACATTAGATCATCACAAATTTATGGATTTGTGATTGTTGGATTTTCCATAGCCATGTTCTCTACCACTCTCCATCAGAACATGATGGTTAGATTTTTCTTCCATATCCATATTTTCACCTATGTGGAAACCCAGTGATTAGTTTATTTGGGTAACCGTTATGTTTCATACTTTTGTTTTTAAAGATTGGTTTTGGTATTCCTTTTTACGATGTGGGTTTCTATTAAAGAAACTTTCGAGTAGTAAACCATTTATAACCCCGATGAATTTCGAGAGCGAAATTCATTTTAAGGGGGGGTAGAATGTAACACCCCTAGATTTTATGAAACATATTCTTTTAATTTCATTAATTTCTTGTGTTCTATTCTACACCAAGATTACCTTGCGCTATACGCAACACCGTATTATCTTGCAGTATACGCAACACTATTCTTGGATCATGTTACACACAATTTTGATAATAGTTATTCTACGCAACATTGAGTGTATATTTATATATATATATTCAATATATTAATGAAATATGGTTGGATTCTGTTATACGAAACAACGAAGGATTCTTTCACAACACGCAACCCTGACTTGGCTTTCATTACACGCAATCGTGACCTTCCTCGATAGTGTGTGTTGTACGCAATACCGGGTTTTAATAAACAATGTTATATTATTATAATATTGTCATGAACTAGCCGTTATGAATAGTATTAACTAAATTTTGAATTTTATAACATTATTATTCATCTTACACATTTCTAGAACATGGTATAAGGACAAAATAAATTTTTCGGGTAAAATAAGTATTTTTCAAAAAATGCAGTTTTACCGCCTTTTGATGGCGCACCCACTTTAAATCTAGTTTTTGACATGTATATAAGTTCAATTTGAAAAAATAAAATTCTTCTTTGGAATCAAGAAATAAAAATTTACTTTGGATAAATTTTTCATATTATTCTGGTAACTTTCACATTTTAATGAATAGTAAAAACACGCTATATTTTAATTAAAAACAACTTTTTTCATCATAATATCTTATGTAGTTAAATTATAATATTTAATGGTTTTAAAGTATAAATAGAATATATTTTTACCATTTAATATAATGTATTTCATTAGCATTGAGTTTACCTTGAATTCGTAGGTTAAATCAATTCAATCTTTTGCAATGTTTTAAACAAAAACCCGTTTTTATTCGACAACGGGATTAATTTTAATTTAATTTCTGCAACTTCTGTGTATTGAATTTTAAAAAATGGATTCCATATTTGAAATAAGTGGGTACAAATTATGTTAATAGTCTACTTTTTATTTTTGGTAATTATGAATAGTAAATACGGTAAATTTTATTTACCATTGTTAAAGGTAAATCAGGTAATTAAGGGTAAATATAAAATTTATAATTACCCTAACAAATGTCAAAATCCTATTGGATGACTAAAAATCGACCCATATCACCTAAGAGTCGTATTATATTCATTTAATTAAATTGTTTCAATGAAAATAATTTAATTATTATTAAAACCAAAGAATGTGACAACATGTCACTTTCTTAAATCTTATAAGTATAATAATTTTAATCTAGTGATAAACTTCATGAAACTTCGAACATGAATAGTATAAAGAAAGATAATACAATTATATACATCATATGAATTTATTTAGAATTTTTAGGGATTAAATAATTATCATTTATTATGACACAAAGATGATACAGTAATTTTCTTATTAATGAAATATTGACATAATAGATGTTATAAATTCCCAAATAAATGTAATTTGAGACTTTTTATGACTTAAACTAATTTCCTAGGTTACTATGACATGTTATTGTGTATTTAAGTAACTTTGTTAGAACTTATCATTCTGTTATGAATTTCATAAAAATCATGTACCAAATAGTGTCAAAATTGTCATAAAATAGTTTTTAAAACAAATATTATATTATTAATTGTTATTTTATTCCTAAAAATCTAAGGTTCGGACAAATGACTTAGATAAGATTATATATATTAATAATAAACAACTTGGGGTTCTTTTGGCTTGATATAGTAAGTTTATTAACCATATAGTGTAAGAAAAAAAAAGACACGGTAAAAGATAAATTATTTAACTTAGAGTTAAATCTAATTGATAAGGTTAAAATAATAACCTAAACTTGTCTAAATCCTATTGGATGAGAGGATATCGACCCATACCCACCTTATCCTCTAAATAAATCAATTTGGATATATTTAAAACCGAACTTGACTTTATAATAAAATAATATTTTTAGTTATTCCAAAGGTGCCCCTCTCCTCCCTTATAAAAGGGAACCTCCTCCCTCTCTTCCTCACACAACTTTGAGCCTTCACGCTCATCCAATCCCTGCCAAATTCTCTTCTCCACTTACCTAGAAACATCTTAGAGGTTATTCTCTTCCTCAAAGACCAATTTTAGTGCCCTAAGAGGTGGTCTCAAAGAGGCGCTTCAAAGAAGAGGTAATTTCCGTTACCGATTCTTTCACCTTTATTTCTTATTCCACTTATTCTTCTTAGGTTGTTTCATTATGAATTAACAACATCAGTATCACTCATATACTTATATGTTATTATAAGTATGAAACAATCATATTTCACCATCTATCCATCCTACGGAAAACGAAATCACCGCGCGTGCGTACGTACGGAATACCGTCTCCACGCCGTGGTGAAATCTATTTTCCACCAACACCTTACATGGATGGGTATAATGGT
Source organism: Viscum album (assembly GCA_963277665.1). Classification (NCBI taxonomy): domain Eukaryota; kingdom Viridiplantae; phylum Streptophyta; class Magnoliopsida; order Santalales; family Viscaceae; genus Viscum; species Viscum album. The sequence goes on along the minus strand of OY728123.1, from coordinate 467,647,735 downwards.
GTATAGAATAACTATACATAGTTATTATAACATCATAATAATTCTGATATATTGTATCATCCTCTCCAATTCAATTCAATAATCATGAAAATGATATCATCGCTCGTGCATCCGTACCGACTACCGTCTCCACGACGCGATGAGATTCATTCTCCACTTTAACCATTCGTGAATGATTATAAAGTACATATAATAAGTAATCATGCAATATATGACATAATAATTATACTTTATTTATGTGTATCTATATGTATTTCATCTACTTAATTCCAATCAACTCAATAAGGAAACGAAAACAGCGTTCATTTGTACGTACGGCCTACCGTCTCCATGAACGGTGTATTTCATTCCATTTACTGATTTATTATATATATGTATATTATGAATATATATTATATATAAATCATGTTTTATATTCTGGAATTAATTAATAATTATCTATTTAATCATATGAATAATTACAAGTCAAAACATGGACGACAAATGAAACGATTTTACCCAAAACGCTTCTTTAACGTGGAATTTACAAAAGAACGGGTAATATAAAGACATAAGTGAACTATATATGATATCATAACAATTAATATGATTCTGGAATAAGTCAATGTCATTATTTAAATCATTATATAGGAGGTTCGGACACTTACGAAGCAAATCAGACCAAAGGTAAGGGAAATATCACAATCTCATTTTTATCCGAGATTGTTTATACTTTGGTATTTACTGTGGTGTATTTTATCAACCACATCCATGTTTCCTCAATATGTAATATTATTTCCATCCACCTAAAATTGTTTAAATCCAATTTTACCCTTAGGTGAGTTTTTTAGTAAAAGATATTAAAGGAATCTTTTTTTGTTTTTCATACGAGGTACTTTTTGACTTTTCCGACAAAAGTACGAGAAGAATGTTTTTTTTAACTTATACGGCATGAATGTATTTTTTTAAAAATTATTTCCAAGAAGATTCCTTTACAGTTTTTCAAGTTTATTTTTAATCAACTTCTTTTAGTTATAATTTTATGACATGTTAAGAAATGAAAAGTGTTTTTGAAGTAGAAAGGATATTTTCCTCAATAATGGAGTTCAAGTGTTTTATCAAAATTATTTTCCATCTAAGATAATAAAGGGTTTTGTTTCTATCCCTATTATTACATGGATTTGATTATGTTGTGATGGAAATATTTTTATTCCTTTATCTTATATGAAATGTTTTATGATGTCATGTTGTTTAATAATCTCATTTTTATTACATGGGTTATGCTATGATGTATGGTTTATGATTTTGTGGCACACATAAGAATGGTATCATTATGAGATGGGTGGGACCTATATCTCCATCCAATGCATTGGGTAAGGATTTTATATCTCATGATATAGACATGGCTATAATGGTAGGTTATACTGGTTCAGTGAAACAGGACTGAAACGAGGGTGACTCGGTTCAAAAAGGGACTTCGTCCACTAATATAGTCTTGGCAATGAGTCTTGACTAACAAGAAATGATTTTCTATGATTATGTGTGTATGCAAAAAAGTTTAATGTTTTATGTTATGATTATTGTGATTACATTTCACTACCATGAGTTCTCCCAGGTTATAAAATTATGATCTCTTTTACAGGTTAAGATTTCCAAAAGTTATGTGCTTATGTATATGATGTGATTGATATTTCTTTTGTTTACCCTAACTGAGCATTTGATCTCACCCTTTTATGTTTTCTTTTCCCCAGGATATAAAGAACGGTTTTAGGTAATAAAAAAAGTAAGATCTTTATGGGAGATGTTGAAGATCTTTCACCAGGATTAGAAGATTATATTCCGAGTTTCAAAAGACACTAAACTATTACGATCCTTGTGTGTGTGTGTTTTTTTTATGTACTAAGTATTCCGAAAATGTAATGTAATGTCAATGTACGTCAAGATTTGGGTCTCTACACTCTTTGTGTGGAATGAAGCTCCATACAGACAGTTCTTGTTTATTGGGGCATAAGAGTGATGGTGGGGTAGTGCAGGATATTAACGGATCTATTTACATATCGTTCTCAGCCAGACTAGGTCGTGGCTCTTCACTACAAGAGGATTCTATGGCTGGGCTCACCAGTCTCAACTAGTGTAGGTAGTTAGGGAAAGTCATTTCAGAGGTTAAAATAGATTCCTTGGTTGTTTATGATTCCTTGAAAGGGTGCGATGGCGCTCCTTGGTCGATATTCTATATTATCAGAAAATGAAAAAGAAACCTCAATACCAATAATAGTGTGTGACATACTTGGCGGGAGGGGAATAATGTGGCAGACTACATGGCCTCAATGGAGTACCCTGGTACGGTGGATGTGTTGCTGCACACGTCTAGTATCATTAAACCCAAGTGGAGTAATTTTTATAAAGTGGACACTCTTAGGTTAACATTTTTCAGACACCCGTATGTTTCTTCTTGGGGGATCTTCTTTTGGCCTCTCTTCTTTTTTTATTTCTTTTGGTATCCCTTTTTTATCAATAAAATTACTATATGATGATGAGTTAAAAGAATATTTTTATTAGTTTTGTCAATAATTACAAAGGGATATTTTAACGATATCAGAAAAATAAATGAACTCAGCAAATATTTTTAAAATAAATCCATAATACTAATAATGAAATTATTAAAACATATAGATATTAATATATTATGTATTCTTAGTCAGTGTTAGTATTCTTCTTTGATGTTAAATTTTATCATAATCTTCTATACATGGTAGCATCCAATGAATGTCAGAATGAAAAACAAAAAACTAGACATAAATATAATTAAATATGAAATTTTGAATTTAAAAATATGAAAAATAAATAAAATACCAAGATAATGTGAAATAAATTTCTATATTTGATTATTTAATGTCATTATTAATACAAAAAAAAAGAAACACCATGAAAATTAACTCTTCTGTGATAACAAAATTTTAATCAATACATAAAAATTAACACTTTATATCATTGTTTTTTGTAATATAGTGTGATAAAATATTATTATAAATATCAATTTCATTTTTATCATAAAATTTTATAGGTAAATTTCAATATTAACAAATTAAACTATTTATATATATATATATATATATTTCCTATATAAATGAGAAATTTTTTATCTTCTTTAATATATATAATGAAAAAAATCATATTGCACCACCATAGAACTAAATTTTCTAAATATATAAATTCACTGTCATTTCAATTTATATCTACCAAACAATAGACATAATTAAAATTAAAAAAATAAAAATAATGAATTAATTGACTTTAAAATAAATTAATAAAAAATAAATATATTCTTGAGGTATTTATATTTTATTTCAAATATAACCATGTGATATTTCATCATGTATTTATGAAATAGGGTCTATAAATAAAGAATATACATAATACTGGTAAAATTATAAGTAAGGATAATATATTATCAATTTGGAATATGTAAAGTGATTAACTAACATGATTTCATATTTCATCTAAGACTAGATTAAAATTAATACATTTTGGGGAGTAACGTCCATTTGTTGAATAAAAAAAATAAAGAATATATATTTACATAGATTAAAAATAATACATTCATTACATTCATATATATTAAAATAATTGTAAAATTTAATTCCCTTTATCAAATATATTTTAAATTAATTTATCATAAATTATAAAAAAATCAAAATATAGAGGCTTCTAAAAACAATATAACCAACATTTAATTATTCAAATAAATTATTATTTAAAATCTATTTTATAAAATTATTAAGCCAATGATAGCATTTGGTAAAACAAATTTGTAATATAAAATTATAGAACCCATTATGTAAATCTCTCTAAGATTGTTTTAAACAACATAATTGTTTATATAATTTATAAATATGATAAAAATTTATTATCTTTATAAAAATGGTATATTTTTTATAAATAATTATTTTAAATAAATAAAATTTAAACAGTGTTTGTAACTTATATTTGATATTATGTAAATTAAATGTTGTTTTTATAATCTATAAATACTAATATAGATCCCTAATATGAATCTTGAAATGAAATTTCATCATATTATGTTCATTTATAAGTCCCAATTTTGATAAAAAGGACAATATTGTGGTTTAATTAAGCCATAAAAAATATGGTATGATTTTTATAGGTATTTGTGGGTGTGTGCATTACTTAGGTCTTATAGATTCATTATTACTAACATGTAATTCATAATTGATTCTTTTAGAGAGTTCTCAAAAATATTATGACTAATTTGGAGAAGGAGATTACAATATTTTCTAATATTTAATTATTTACTACATCATTGTATCTGGAATGGGGTGTCTACCCTTAGTTATACATTTTGTGTAAATTAGGGTATTAGAGAAAATTATGCAGGATTATATTTTATGTTAATTATACTTTCACGAAACATGAATAGTTCCAAAGACAATGAACCACATTTTCATAAAAGTATGTTCTAAAATATTAGGGCATAGTTTCATTGACTACGAAATGTGTCTATAAACATTAATACAACCAAAAAACCTAACATTTTTCTCTCAAAATCCTCTTTCCTAAACTATATTGAACTAAACCTAGGAGATTCTATTCTAAGGATATTTTTATGATTTATTTTGAAATAGGAGTTGCCTATAACCCCCTTGAATTCAAGTCGTGTCCCATTTCTCAATTTATGAATTTTATTTGATAAAATCTATAATAAGTTGGGGGGAGATAAAAAATAATGTGTGGGTGTTACACTGTGGTATAATGAATCCAACCAATGTTTGAGAATTTTCCATTTTATGAGAAATAAGGGATAAAATGGGTATATTATATGACTTTTGGGGGTTGTTATCTTGATATTTTTGGAAATTATATGTTTATCATTGTTCATTATTGATCGATGGTATTCTAGTGGACGATTAGGGATTATGAATTTTGGATATTTGTAAAAAAAATTATTTTTTTCGTATGGTGAAATATTCATTCATTAATATATTTTTTGAATTTTGTGTTGTTATTTTAGATTGTAGATTATTTTATAATCTTTTTTGGGAACAATATCATATATTTTTTGTATTTATTTATATAATTTATTTATTATAGTCAAGATAATTTGTGATGAATGAAATTTGGTTTAATAAGGATAAATTGTTTTAGTTTTTGGGTAAGATAAGTGGTTGTTTTAGCTGTATGAGTGTTTTCTAGAAAATGGGGTGCAGATGGTAAAATTTTATAATTTTTTTTATGGAATTGTGATTATATATTTTTCAATATCATACAGTAATATTGTTTTTTTAGAAACTTTTATAATTTGGAAATGAGTTTCAAGTCAGTGGATTATGTATATGTTTTTATATTATTTGTACTATTTATTGGTATTTATGATAGAATATAAAAGTTTCAATGTAAAGACACACTATTCTAGGGGGCATTTAATATAATGATAATATAAAGTGGTAGAAACATCTAATAGGGTGTGGGTACCACTATATTAATAACACAGATAGTATTAGGGCTAGTAAGTTCTCTCATGATTGTTTGAAACTCAATTTTTGATGGTTTCCCATGGTCTATGTGTTCCATCATTTTATTTTTGAGATGTGGGGTCAGTATTGTAGTAATATCGATTAAGTTTTTTTTCTATAATTATTACAGTGTCTTGAAATACTTTTTTATTATTTTTATTATATTCATTACAAAATTTCCTAAGGGTGATTTTTATTTAAATAAAATAAATGGATATTAATAGATTTTTTCACATAAATGTGGTTAAAGGTTATGATTAGTGATGTACTATACTCCCTTGTACTTCCCCCTATATGGGAATCTATTTTTTTATATGAATTATTTTTACTTGAGTCTTAGATTTAATGAATGTCTCTTTATTTCCCTCAATAGATTTTCATCAGTTATTTACTAAAGAATATAGGAGGATGAGTCATTTATGTGGGATTAGCTATATATACATGAATTTTATTTTTTTATTGATCTAATTTTTCTCTTTATATTAATGATAATTTAGTTTATTTTGACCGTATTATTTTTTATATGGATATAGTTTTTGGTCATTTTGTAAATATATACATATATTTCAATCACTTTTTTGTTTATAAAGGTCTATATGACTTCAATAAATCCATTATTTAATGAAGTATTATCAAAGGGAGGAGTATATATCTGATTTATCATGGGGTGGATATTGAGTAGATAGACCAATATGGTTTTACTTAAATGGTATTAGATTGGCCCTGTTAAAGATAGATTGGTGTAGAGAATGGATGCTTCAAAAATTAAGAGGTTTATTTTAACATTTCTTATTTAAATATCTATATAGTGATATATACATTTATAGGGATGTATGTGGTTGTTATATGACAGTAGTCTAAAAAATATCTAGCATGTTTTATGATTCCTTAGTAAGGTTTCATGGTAATAATGGTTTGAAAAAAATCATCATGTCTAATGTAATATATAGTACAATGATAGTAATTTAAATTAATAGAGTTCATTTCATGTGATTTATGAATTTATACACTCTAAAATGTATTTATATAATTTTAATGTGATGGGTCACACCCTTTGCTGTTAAAATTCAATTGTAAAAAATATTATCATTCAGGTTATATTTTTTTCTTGTCTTCATAATAATAGTGAATGATGTATTATAGGGAATATACCTGGTTTTGAATTCATTCATGATATTATTAATGTTTATTAACTGGTTAATACAATATAAGATCTTTTAGGTGTTCAAATTTCCTAATAGTTTTTATTGATCATTATTATAATTTTATGTTGTGTTTGTTATGATTTTTTATACTGTAATTGTTATTGATGAATTTAATATCCAATAAATGGCGTTATCTAAGGGAAAAGAAGTTTTCTGGTGGAGCCATAACTTGATCAGTTTAAATAGTTCACATTATGGAATATAAAATTTATTATTTTGATGATTCTTTTATTAAAACATTTTTAGTTTCATTACAATTAAAAAAGATTATTCAGTTTGTAATATTCCAAAAAATATATTAATTTCTAATTTTTTTAATAGAATTACTTCACTTGTTTCTATTTTAAGAATAAAATGTGTGTTGGGTATTGAAACCCATGGGGATGAACATGTTTCTCAAAATTAAATGTTTATTGATTTATTAATTATAACAAAACATGGATATCCATTTGTGATAATAAATAGGTATTTTCAAAATATAGTAGTTTTTTTGCAATGTATTTAGGAAAAGAAAATGGTGCTTTATTAAATGTAGGATTAAATAATTTTGACAGTTCTATGTAATTATTCCGAAAAAGTGATTTTACAATGTTTTTACTTTATAACATAATCGAACAAGAGGAAAATAATCATATCTAGTTAATTATAATTTTTCTAAATTTTAATTGGAATCCTGGTTTGTTTTGTATTATAATTATTTGATTTATTAATTTTTATTGATAAATAATGACTTCTGTGAATATATTTTCCACTGGGTTTATAATTATTGTAGGGGTATCGAGTATGTAGTTGAGTAGAATCTATGTGATTATTATTATATTAATTGTACATTGATAATGGGTATTTTGGAATGGGTTAATACATTCAATATATTTTCATTTCTCTTTCATGATTTCACCTTTAGGGGTTTTACTAAATTCCCTAACATGATTTTTTTAGAAACGTGTAATGTTTTTACATTGTGTTGGTTTATAATATTGTAGGTTTTATATGTAATATATTTTCGATGGGGTATATTTCAAAAGATTCTCTATAGTTGATAGAATTTCAATAAATTATTTTTGATAAATTTTAATTATTTTTGAAAATGATAATAACATGGATATTGGGATAATTGGAATTACAAAACAAGTCATCAAAAGTATTATTTCAATGAACATAAATTACATGATCAAATTTTATAGATTTTTAATTGCTAGAAATCTAGTATTGAGATAATAACATGACTGAAAATATAGTTTTTAGGTTACTTTCTAGTATTTTATGAACTATTTTTTTCAAATATATTTTATTTCATTGATAGATTACACTATAGACCAAACCAAAATTTAATGAACAATATTACGGAATATATTTTCATGTCCAATTAAATATAAATTTATTTGTTATATTTTATGAATTGACAACAAAATTTTTCATAAATGGTATTTTATTCATCGAAATATGTTTTAAAAAAAAAAATTTATCACATTTGTGAAATGATAATATATAATGATAAAATCACTTTTAGTAAGTTAATTAAATATAAATTATTCAATTTTAGAATAAAATATATACAAATTATCTGAAGGTGATATTTATATAATTTACTAATAATATAGAATTGTTAGTGGAAATATTTTTTCGAAATAATATCATTTCTAAATATTAAATTAATTAACTTACTACCAAGATTTTTTGTTCATATAATTAAATATGATTATATATATATATATATTTTAATTAATTTCATAAGGATCATAAATTTTCTTGATTTTGGTATAAATCAATTTGTAAAGATAAAAACTCAGTTTTCCCTAAATAATATTATGAATTGCATAATTTTATTACATTTTAATTAAATAAAATAAATACAAAATAGAATGGATATAAAATCAATTTACTAATTATATATCAATATTTATTAATTTAAATTTATATAATGATGATTATTACTCATAAACTAATGTATAATCATCCTATGATTAAGAAAATGAATTATACAGAAACATGTTTTTCATCACATTTTTTATAATGGTATTTAAAATATTTTTCTACATTTTATTTCACATTATAAACATAATTTTTCAAATCATCAAATAAAAATTATATAAGTGTGAATTTATCATAATTATCCCAAAAATAATATTTTTTTCAATGAATATTGATGTCACTACCCATCCTCGGGGCCCGTGCCATGACTACCCTAAGCCCTCCTTCCATAGGCCAGAGGTTGGCGACTAGCACCAAGGCGTAAATCCCGGTAAAGGGAAGGCATTGACTTTGTAAAGTAAACAAGCACCATAGAGTAAGAAACCGGAAAAAGTAAACACTAAGTAAAAAATGGTACAACAGTAAGTGCGGAAAAGTAAGTGGGCCAGAATACAAACCCAAACTGAAAGTAAAGTACAACTCGAAAGGAAAAAAAACAAATGAAAAGTAAAGCTACAACGTCGAGCCTTCCACTGGAAGTCCCACCAAAAGGGTGGGTACAGATAGCCTCCACAACTCCTCGGTCCAGCCATCCGCTCCGATACACCCCGCCCAGTGGTCCACCTCCAGGTACCGTCCTACTCCGCAAGCCTCCACCGCGATCAGCGCTTTCCGTCGTCTGCAACCAACAGAACGTAGTGCGGGCATAGCCCGTGCAGGGGTGAGTATAAGCTAATCAGTAGGGACGCCGAGACCCCCAAAGGTCTCCCAGAATCCACAAAGGATAAACCACAAAGGAAAGATACAATCACGAAGTAACATCTGACATGGCTTAGGTATATGCCCATACATATTCCTAAGTCATCAATTCTCACTCGGCTCCAACATCCGAGCTCAAGTACAACCCAGTCCACACAGGAAAGAAAAACTTAAATCCACACAGGATAGCACAACACAGTCCACAAAGGAAAGAAAAACGTAAATCCACACAGGATAGCACAACACAGTAAACAAAAGAAAGAAAACAGGGTTTCATCTCACACAGGTATACTTCTTCGAATGACGATAGAGATGATCATTGATCCATCTAAGTCATCGGATGCACAAAGGATCGATAGGTACTAACCCCCTCAATGACCCAAAAAGGATCTGATCCACAAAGGATTGATAGGTAACTACCCCCCCGCAATGACCCACAAAGGATCTGACCCACACAGGATCGATAGGTATCTAACCCCCCGCAATGACCCACAAAGGATCTGACCCACACAGGATCGATAGGTAACTAAACCCCGCAAAGACCCACATAGGATCGGGCCCACACAGGACCTGTAGGCGCTGGACCACATAGGACCGCTGAGCGCTGACCCACACAAGATCGGACCCACACAGGATCGGTAGCACTGACCCACAAGGATCACTGAGTGCTGTAGTCGTCGCCGTCGAATCCACTGAGGATCTCTGTACAGTCGTCATCGTCACAGTAGTAGTCGCAGCCAGCTCTAGGGTTCCCGCACACATCAAGATCATTCGGGAGGGTCCGCTCCACGAGCCGAGAGGCTGATACATCAACTGACACCTAATATAGAGTTGATGTATCCAAAAGTTCTGTATCGTCAACAGGAACTCAACGTCGCAGACGGTGCGTCAATCGGACGCCGGGTCTGAGAGTTATTGGATTTTTCGTCCCAGGGGCCCAGTTGGTTATTATGGAAAACCCAACCCGACCGTACTCCACCTATGTCCAAACCTATGGCGGAGTAAGCCAAAAGATCCGTCTCACTTAGAGGAAATCAACAAGGTCGACAGCACGTCAATCGGACGTCCGTAGCTCAAGATATGAGTGTTTCCGCTCCGAGGGCCCGGTTGGTTTCTTGTACGAACCAACCCGGACAAACCCAAAGTATTCCGAAACCTTGAGTGTGATATACTGAAATGACCATCTCGATCCAAGGATCCCATCGCCGCTGATGGCGCATCGTTTGGAGGCCCGTAGCTCAAGTTATGAGCGAAAGACCGAAAAGGTCCGGAAAAGGGGGAGATGGGCCCGGGTCGGCCCGACCCGGGTCCAGGTCCGACACGGTTTGGCGTGACCCAGCCCGGCCTGGGCACGACCCAGCCTGGCGGGTCGGCCCGGCTCGGCTCGGCCGAGCGGCCGCACGGAGGAAGCCGCGGGGCGCTGCCCCCACGTGATGAGGTGTCGCAGCCCCGCGTGGGGCCGCGCTTGGTCAGCGGACGCGGCTTTGCTGCATCCCATGTGTGCCGGACCCACGCGGTCGCGGGTCCACTGGCCACCGCCGCCACGGCCACCTCCGGCCGCCGGCACCGGCGCTCTGGCGACCCGCGCCGCCGGTTGTTCCATGGGCCACCAAAGTTGCTCCGGTGGTCCGATTTCGTTTTCGTCTGCGTCGTAGCTCCTCTCAGGTCCCTTACTTCACTGTGGAAACAACAAATCACCTCTGCGACATGTTTTGTTGTCACCCGCCAATTTTCACATCAACGATGAACTGCGGAGGGTTGTCGGGCCGTGTTTGTTTTGCCCGCACCCTCTGCGTTAGGTGATAACAATCGGGAAGAATAAATTATCATATGAAAACGTAACAAGATACAATTTAATAAATTTAAATTGCACTTGATCCAGGTTCTTTGTTTTAGGTGGAACATCCGAGGAAATATAAATTATTTCACAAACAAACCCCTACCTCACCGTAGTCGTCGAGCGTGCGTTATTCACGGAATTGATCGTCGCGGAAGGAGGTGATCGTCGCGTTGCGGAAGGGCGTCATGTCGTCACGGAAGGGCATTGCGTCGTCGCGGAAGGGCGTCGCGTCGATGAACTCCGAGGTTCAAGAACATGTAGATTTAATTATATTAATTAAATACATGATGTTGTTATAACCCACAAAGATATTTAAAAGAATAAACACGAAATCTCCTACCTCAAGCAGTTGGTGATTGGGGATCGTTGTAGGGAAGAACATCTCGGAAGAAGTGTCGTCAATCTCCGAGGGTGACAGCATTCTTCGCGTTCTTCGCATACTTCGCGAAGGAGGATGAAAGCACAAAATTATTGTCAAAAGCCTCTCAATGAGAAATCCTCAAGAAGTCGTGCGTTGGTATTATTTTATTATTACGCCAACGGATTGTAAACAGGTTATGAAATGATTAAATTAATTCATAGAATTAATTTAACGAAGTTAAACGCCCAATTAATTGGTGCGTTATGAATTTAAGAAAACGCGTCAGTTGACTTTCATAATGACGGGTTTTCACGGGGGCGTTACTTAGCGGAAAAGAAACTATGGGGCTCGTGCGGGCCCCAACTCACAAATATCATACCAAGAGGGTAGGATATTTTGAATCGTACCCTATCCGCTTTAACTCATCTTAAGCAACTTTATGTGGCTTTGAAGTGGATTTCAGTGAAATAAAAAATAATGTTGTCGCACACTTTATTTTATTTCTTAACTTAACGCCAAAAATTTAAAAACCACACCCGAGCAAACGCAACTCCGGAAGAGGCGTTTCTAAGTAAATACCGGCACTGCGATTCCATCAGTGCCCTCGGAATTTGATTCTGAGCACCGGTTCAGAAGTTATAAAAACCAGCTCCTTCGTTCACTGAACGTACCCGAGCCAAACTTCGGAAAATGATTCTGGGCACACCGGGCCTCGAAATCAGGTGCCGTCAGAAACTGCGTTCTTGTAAAATTCCAAAGAAAATTAAAAAAAATTCCTTGAAATTTACGGGTCTTTACATCACTCCCACCTCAGGGATTTACTTCCCCGTAAAGATACATCATAAACTAGGGAAACAAATGTGGGTACTGAGCACGCATCTGAGCCTCCCGCTCCCAAGTGCTCTCCTAGAGGTTCGCGTGTTGTCATCTGATGCACAAATGAGGAATCGATCGTCCACGTAGGACCTTCTCCTATCAATCCTCAACCTCCACCGGGACCTCCGTAAAAGTCGCTCCATCATCAATGTCTAGCTCCCCATAGTCAATGATGTGTGTCAGGTCGCGCATGTATCTCCTCAGCTGAGATACGTGGAAGACGTCGTGCACCCGGTGCAACTGAGGTGGTAGAGCTAGGTGATAAGAAACATCGCCAATCCTGCTGAGGACCTGGAATGGTCCGATGAAGCGTGGAGAAAACTTACCACCTCGGCCAAATCTCCATAAACCACATCGAGGTGAGACACGCAAGGAGACGTGGTCTCCATCCTCGAACTCTAGAGGCATCCGCCTCCTGTCAGCATAAGACTTCTGCCGGCTCTGAGCTGTCCTCAACCGCTCCTGGATGACCTGGACCTTCTCTGTCATGGCCTGGACCATCTCTGGTCCCACAAGTGCTGACTCCCTAGGGTCTCTCCAGAACAAAGGAGATCTGCAAGGTCAGCCGTACAACACCTCATATGGTGCCATCCCGATGGTGGAGGGGTAGCTGTTGTTGTACGCAAACTCCACCAAGGGTAGGTGGTCCTCTCAGCTGCGACCAAAGTCGAGGACACATGTGCGGAGCATGTCCTCAAGAGTCTGAATGGTCCTCTCCGTCTGACCATCCGTCTGTGGGTGAGAGGCGGTACTCAGACGTAGCTGCATCCCGAACGCCTCCTCAACCCCTTCCAAATCCAGGAAGTAAAGCGAGTATCTCGATCGGAGATGATAGATGATGGCACACCATGAAGCCGTACAATCTCCTGAACGTAGAGCCGCCCCAGGATCTCCACTGATCCCTGCTCTCTGATGGGTAAGAATTGAGCCGACTTGGTAAGTCAGTCGACAATCACCCAGAAGGAGTCGTGACCTCTGGAAGTGCGTGGAAGTCCAGTCACGAAGTCCATAGATATCCTGTCCCACTTCCACTCAGGGACCTCCAAGGGCTATACCAAGCCTGCTGGTACCTGGTGCTCTGCCTTCACCTACTAGCAGGTGAGGCATCGAGAAACAAACTCTGCCACATCTTTCTTCATGCCTGGCCACCAGTGCTGTCGTCTGAGATCCTAGAACATCTTCTCCACTCTATGATGTACCGTCAAACGAGAAGTGTGAAATTCTCTTAGCACCTCCTCCCGTAAAGCAACTGGTACCAAGGTACGCCCTCTGAAAAGTATTTCGTGCTCTGATCCAAAGGAGAAACAATCAGGTGCCTGTCCTGAGGATATCTCTGCACGCCGTATCTCACAATCAGCATCCCCACGATGTGCCTCTCTGACCCGCTGCAGTAGTGGAGGAGTGACTGTGATAGACTGAAGGAAGGCTGCTCCATCTCTATCCATGAAGGATATCTACAAAGAGGCTAGCTGCTATGTCACCTCCTCAAGTAGCAGAATTCCCGTCCTCCGGCTGAGAGCATCGGCTACCACGTTCCCCTTCCCAAGAGTATAGACTATCTCAACGTCATAGTCCTGGAGGAACTCGAGCCATCGCCGCTATCTCAGGTTCAGTTCCTTATGTGAGAAGATGTACCTGAGGCTCTGGTGGTCAGAAAAGACTATAAAGCGGTCGCCCATCAGGTAGTGTCGCCATGTCTTCAGGGCGAAGACCTATACTACTAACTCTAGGTCATGGGTAGCGTAGTTCTGTTCATGCGTCCTCAAATGACGTGATCCATAGGCAATCACTACCTTCTCCTGCATCAGGACACATTCGAGTCCGGTCCCTGATGCATCGCAGTAGACTATGTACCCTACTCCCTCCTCAGGCAACCTCAAGATAGGGGTGCTGGTCAGTCTCTGTCTCAGCTTCTGGAAGCTCTGCTAACATCTTTCTAACCACACAAAGGGGGTCCCCTTCTTCGTAAGAGAGCTGAGAGTGGTTCCGCGACTCTGGAGAAGTCTGGCACAAATCTCCGATAGTATCCAGCTTGTCCAAAGAAACTCTGCACCTCTGTCACGCTCTTGGGTGGCTCCCAAGCTAGCACTGCCTCGATCTTCGCAGGATCCACTGCAACTCTCTCCTCAGAAATGACGTGCCCCAAGAAGTGGACCTCACGTATCCATAACTAACACTTAGACATCTTTCCAAAAATCTGGTGCTCTCAGAGTGTGTCTAGTACAACACGTAAGTGGTAGGCGTGCTCCTCCTCAGTCGTCGAGTATATCAAAATGTCGTCGATGAAGACCACGACAAATCGATCGAGGTATGGCTGAAAGATCCTGTTCAAGATGCCCATGAACAATTCCGGAGCATTGGTCATGCCGAAAGGCATAACCAAGAAATCATAGTGGCCATACCGGCATCTAAATGCCATCTTCTGCACGTCCTCGTCCCGAACTCTGAGCCGATGATAGCCTGACCTGATGTCTACCTTTGAGAACCAGCGTGCTCCCATGAGCTGATCGAAGAGGTCATTAATCCTTGGTAGCAGATACGTGTTCCTCACCGTCACCTGGTTCAAGCGACGATAGTCGACACAAAGTCGCAAGCTCCGGTCCGCCTTCTTGGCGAACAATATCGGGGAAGCCCAGGGTGAAACACTGGGTCAGATGAATCCATTTCCCTGAAAGTCCTCCAACTATACGCGTAGCTCTCGAAGCTCAGCGGGGGCCATCCGATATGTTGGAGTCGATTTCGGGGTCGTCCCGGGGTGCATGTCAATATAAAAGTCTACCTCTCTGCGAGGAGGTTGCCCGGGAACTTCGTCGGGAAAGACGTCCGCGTACTGATCCACCACTGCAGGAAGACTAGGACCCCGCACGTCAACTGCTCCTAGGATGAGGCTAGCCAACTAATGATTGATGGGTTGTCCTCTCCTCTGTGGTAGTCCATCATGTGCTGCGAAGGCTCCCTTCTCGCCGGTGAAGGTGAACCTGCTCCCGTCGGTGCGTACACATCGCACCTTGCGCCGAATACAGTCATTTTGTGCATGGACTGTAGATAACCAATCCATGCCCAAGATGATGTCGTAAGGCCTCGACGCCGCTACAAGAAGATCCCAGCCGAAGCTCTCGACTCCTAGACTAAGCTAACACTGCTGGCACCAGTGCGTAATCGTCGAGTCTGCTCCCGTAGGAGTCTCTAGCTGTAAGGATCGAGCCAACGGCTCTATCAGAATCTCCGAGCTCCGAACAAGGGCAGCAGCTATGAAAGAGTGACTCGCTCCTGTGTCTATAAGAACTACAACAAGGGTGGAATAGACACAGATCGTACCTCGAATCATCTCGGGCGCCCCGTGGTCGTAGGCCTCTGATGCCTGGAGTTGTGTCTGTCCCTACCCGCCAGCTCCATGTGGTCAGGGTGGACCTCCTGGTGGTGGTGTTGGTAGAGCCTCAAAGCGTCGCCCACCACCTGCTGCTCGGCCAGCTCCTCTGCCTCGTCTGCCTTCTCCATACGGACCGCCATAGTCGACCCTCTGCCTCTGTCTGGGTGGCCCCTCAACTATCTGCTGCTCCTCGGCATGATGGGTCGGGAAGTCACGCGCCATGTGACCCTGTCCGCCGCATGTGTAGCACTGCCTACCTCTCGAAAGACTGGCTCCGCGCTGTGTGCCCCGCACGGCTGAGCCAGTGTCATGAGGCTGTCTACGTGAGGGTCTGGTCTTCTTGGACCCCTGAGTCATCTGTTGACAGCCTGCTGCGGAAGACTCGGCTACGTGCCGCCCCACGGTAGGTCTCGCCGCTGGAGAAGTCTCAACAAGAAATCTCTCGATCAAAAGGGCTTGCTCCAGTACTCCTGCCTGAGTCGAAATGCTGAGGGAGATCAGCGATGCCCTAATATCATGTCTCAATCCCTTCTCAAAGGTCCGGGCCCGGAAGAACGGGTCTCGTACCATGTCGGTTGAGTAGCGCGAGAGATTGGTAAATCTCGCCGAGTACTGGGCGACCGTAAAGCTGGCCTGCCGTAGCTGAAGAAGCTCCTGGATGCGCACTGCATAGAGGGTGGCTGGGAAAAACTCTCAGTGGAAGTGGCTCTCAAAGTCCGTCCAGAGAAGAGATGCCTCATCGTGCACCTGGAGCATCAAGCTCCATCATCGTCCCGCTGTTGCGTGCAGTAGGCTCGCTGTGAGGATCACCATGAGTTCTGCTGGTGTCCTCACTAGCCTGAAAACTCGTACCACTACCTCCATCCAGTCCTCGGTTGCCTGGGGGTCCGTCTCCCCATGGAACCTGGGCGGTCGCTGGCACTGGAACTCAAGCAGTGCACTGAGGTGACGTGCATCGTCAGCGGATGGGGCTGGAAGAATCGGTGGCTCGGTGGGTAGAGGTATCGCCGGTGCCTCCGCCGTCAAAGGGCCCTGTACCGAGGCCTCGTCGCTCGGTGGACTATCGTCACACTCAAGTCTCGGAACACTAGCTAGATGCCGTCGTAGGGCCATCCTGAAAAGAAACAGGTACGCCACGGCCAGAACAATATACCTGGTGAGCTGATACTAAGTAATCACAAAGAAAACTTGTAACACACATACAATCAATGTTTTCGTGCATTAACACGGAAATCAGAATTCAGGGTCCTGGTGTACGGATACGTCGGCCGCCGCACCAACATTGGACTCCCTGGACTGATAACCACACCCAATATGCTAAACACTATTGATTCACATAGAAAAGATCAGAGTATGCGGTAGAACCGAACTCCTCTGATACCAATTTGTCATGACCCGTCCTCGGGGCCCGTGTCGTGACTACCCCAAGCCCGCCTTCCATAGGCCAGGGGCTGGAGAATAGCACCAAGGCGTAAATCCCGGTAAAGGGAAGGCATTGCCTTTGTAAAGTAAACAAGCACCACATAGTAAGAAAGTGGAAAAAGTAAACACTAAGTAAAAACTGGTACAACAGTATGTGCGGAAAAGTAAGTGGGCCAGAATACAAACCCAAACTGAAAGTAAAGTACAACTCGAATGGAAAAACAGCAACTGAATATTAAAGCTACAACTTCGATCCGTCCACTGGAAGTCCCACCTGAAGGGTGTATACAGATAGCCTCCATAGCTCCTCGGTCCAGCCGTCTGCTCCGAGTACACCCCGCCCAGTGGTCCACCTCCAGGTACCGTCCTACTCCGCAAGCCTCCACCGCGATCAGCGCTGTCCGTCGTCTGCAACCAACACAACGTAGTGCGGGCATAGCCCGTGTAGGGGTGAGTATAAGATACTCAGTAGGGACCAAGAAACCCCCGAAGGTCTCCCAGAATCAACAAAGGATAAACCACAAAGGAAAGATAAAATCACGAAGTAACATCCGACACGGATTAGGTATATGCCCATACTTATACCTAAGTCATCAATTCTCACTCGGCTCCAACATCCGAGCTCAAGTACAACCCAGTCCAAAAAGGAAAGAAAAACGTAAATCCACACAGGATATCACAACACAGTCCACAAAGGAATGAAAAATGTAAATCCACATAGGATAGCACAACACATTCCACAAAGGAAAGCAAACAGGGTTTCATCTCACACAGGTATACTTCTTCGAATGATGATAGAGATGATCACTGATCCATCTAAGTCGTCAGACCCACAAAGGATTGATAGGTACTAACCCCCGCAATGACCCACGAAGGATCTGACCCACAAAGGATCGATAGGTAATTAACCCCCGCAATGACCCACAAAGGATCTGACCCACACAGGATCGATAGGTAACTGACCCCCGCAATGACCCACAAAGGATCTGACTCACACAGGATCAATAGGTAACTAACCCCCGCAAATACCCACACAGGATCGGGCACACACAGGACCTATAGGCGATGGCCCACACAGGACCGCTGAGTGCTGACCCACACATGATCAGACCCACACATGATCGGTAGCACTGACCCACAAAGGATCGCTGAGTGCTGTAGTCGTCGCCGTCGAATCCATTGAGGATCTCTGTATAGTTTTCGTCGTCAAAGTAGCAGTCGAAACCCGCTCTAGGGTTCCCGCACACAGCAAGCTCGTTTGGGAGGGTCTGCTCCACCAGCCGAGAGGCTGATACATCAACTGACACTGAGTCTAGAGTTGATGTATCCAAAAGTTCTGTATCGTCAACAGGAACTCAACGTCGCAGACATCGCGTCAATCAGATGCCCGGTCTGAGATTTATTGGCTTTTTCGTCCCAGGGGCCCGGTTGGTTTTTAAGGCAAAACCAACCTGACCGTACTCCACCTGTGTCAAAACCTCGGGTGGAGTAATACGAAATATCCGTCTCACTTCGAGTAAATCAACAAGGTCGACGACACGTCAATCGGACGTCCGTAGCTCAAGATATGAGCGTTTCTACTCCGAGGGCCCGATTGGTTTCGTGTATGAACCAACCCGGCCAAACCCAAAGTATTCCGAAATCTTGAGTGTGATATACCGAAACGACCGTCTCGATCCAAGGATCGTATCGCCGATGACAGCGCGTCGTTCAGAGGCCCATATATCAAGTTATGAGAGAATGACCGAAAAGGTCCGGAAACAGGGGGTATGGGCCCAGGTCGACCGGCCCAACCCCCTCAGGTCGACCCGACCCGGGTCCGGGTCCAACCCGGTTTGGCGCGACCCAGCCCGGCAAGGGCAGCCTGGCCCGGCCTGGGTGCGACCCGGCCCGGCGGGTCGGCCCGGCTCGGCTCGGCCGAGCGGCCGAGCAGAGGAAGCCGCGGGGCGCTGCCCCTGCGGGATGAGGTGTCGCGGCCCCGCGTGGGGCCGCACATGGTCAGCGGACGCGGCTTTGCCGTGTCTCGTGTGCGCCGAACTCGTGCGGTCGCGGGTCTGCTGGCTGCCGCTGCCGCGGATTCAGCCGGGGCGGCCCTGTCTGGCGTCGCACTGGGGCGCCGCCGCCTCCGGCCGCCGGTGGGTTCCGCGGGCCACCGGAGTTGCTCCGGTGGTCCTATTTCGTTTCCGTCTGCGCCGTAGCTCCTCCCGGGTCCCGTAATTCACTGCGGAAAAAACGAATCACCTTTGCAGCATGTTTTGTCATTGCCTGCCAATTCGCACATCAACGAAGAACTGTGGAGGGTTTTTGGGTCGTGTTTGTTTGGCCCGCACCCTCCGCGTTTGGTGATAACAATCAGGAATAATAAATTATCATATGAAAACAGAAGAAGATACAATTTAGTAAATTAAAATTGCACTTGATCCAGGTTCTTTTTTTTAGGAGGAACATCAACGGAAATATAATTTATTTCACAAACAAACCCCTACCTCGCTGTAGTCATCGAGCGTGCGTTCTTCGCGGAATTTATCATCGTGGAAGGAGGTGATCGTCGCGTCGCGGAAGGGCGTAGCGTCGTCGCGGAAGGGCATCGCGTCGTCGCGGAAGGGCGCCGCGTCGACGAACTCTGAGGTTCAAGAACATGTAGATTTAATTATATTATTTAAATCCATGATGTTGTTATAACCCACAAAGAGATTTAAAAGAAGAAACCCAAAATCTCCTACCTCAAGCAGTTGGTGATCGGGGATCACTGAGGGGAAGAACGTCTCGGAAAAAGCGTCGCCAATCTCTGAGGGTGATGGCGTTCTTCGCGTTCTTCGCGTTCTTCGCGAAGGAGGATGAAGGCACAAAATTACTGTCAAAAGCCTCTCAATGAGCAATCCTCAAGAAGTCGTGCGTTGGACTTATTTTATTATTACGCCAGCGGATTGAAAACAGGTTAAGAAACGATTAAATTAATTCATAGAATTAATTTAACGAAGTTAACCACCCAATTAATTGGTGCATTAGGAATTTAAGAAAATGTGTCAGTTGACTTTTATAATGATGGGTTTTCGTGGGGGCGTTACTTAGTGGAAAAGAAACGGTGGGGATCGTGCGGGCCCCACCTCACAAATATCATACCAAGAGGGTAAGATATTTTGAATCATACCCTATCGACTTTAACTCAGCTTAAGTAGCTTTATGTGGCTTTGAAGTGGATTTAATTGAAATAAAAATAATGTTGTCGCACAATTTATTTTATTTCTTATCTTAACGCCAAAAATTTAAAAACCACTCCAGAGAAAACGAAACTCTAGAAGAGGCGTTTCTAAGAAAATACTGGCGCTGCAATTCCATCGGTGCCCACAGAATTTGATTCCGAGCACCGGTTCAAAAGTTAGAAAAACCCGCTCGTTCGTTCACTGAACATACCCGAGCCAAACTTCGGAAAATGATTCTGGGAACACCGGGCCTCGGAATCAGTTGCCGTCAGAAACTGCGTTCTGGTAAAATTCAAAGAAAATTAAGAAAAAAATTTCCTTGAAATTTACGGGTCTTTACAATTGAAAAGTATTGGATTTTATTAACAACTAAAAATATTCTTAAAGAATTATCGAGAATAATTTTTTTTCAAAAAATGTATTTAAAATTAATATAATCCTTTTTTTATTTTATTTAATTTAATATCGAAAATATAAATTATTTTATTTGTTTATAAAAACATTATAAACTATAGAAAATTATCTATTTTGAAAACTAATTTTTTATCACCTCTCCAGGTTTATTTTCATTCCAAAATTTTCAACTTATATGAATGAAATTATGTAAAACTGATTCCATATTCAGAATTATAATAAAAAAATTGTATAATTTTTTCAAACTAATATTTGGTAAAATATATTAGTAAAAATAGTTAAAATTAAATATGGTGTTTCAAAATAAAATGAGTTTACATAGGGGTTACACTATAAGGATAATTGGTAAAATAACTTATAAAATAATAAATATCTAATTTGATTATCATATGTAGACGTAATAAAAATTTTATATTTTTTGGCGTCTTCATAATGTGTGTACACTAATTTGTTTTGAGATGTTACAAGTTTCTCATCTCCTGGACTTATAAAAGTGAACCCCATCTCCTCTCCTCTCCTTACATAAAGAAATTTTTTTTAGGATTCTTACTACAAAAAAATAAATTCCTTAATCCCCTACCCATATTCAAGAGGCCTAAATATTATTAGAAAATAATCATAATACAGATATAGTTATAAACCTAATGACGTTCTTCATAGAAGTGGTAAAATTATCAAACATGTGTTTTTGTTTTTTCTCTACGTATTCATAATTAACAACAACTCGGAATGTGATTATATAATAAAACCACTATCTCACATACTTTTCTATTTTATGATTTCAATTTCCTATCATATTTCCATTGTCTCTTCCATCAAGTGGGAAACAAAACCATTTATCATGTATAGTGTAGAATACCACCTCACGAATAGATGTAAATCATTGTCCATTAGAACCTATAAATTTTTATGATAATTATTTATGTAAATTATATATATATATGTGATATTAGTTAAATAATATTACTTATGAAATTATTATATTATAAATACTTTCATACATTCAATTCTATTGGAATATGATAATTCCCATTATTTTTTTAACAGTTTGATGTCTCACAAACCAATGTGATTCATTTTTCACATATTAATTACATAGAAGGTAAAAGGTTTAATTTAATTAAAGTATGTTATATATATAGTAAAATATTACTATTTAAATGTGATATATTATTTACTAAATTTCATTACTTTTATTCATAAATGGAAAAAGTGTTCATTCATACATATTTCCAACAGTATAACTGAATAGTGTAATTCATATTAAATTTATAAGTTTTATAGATTATGTTAATTAAATTTATCTTTAATATATACTAAATATGTATAATTATTTCAAATTATAAATATTTTGGAACCATGATCAGAGAATATGGAATAAAAATAACAAACAATATAATATAAAAAAGAAAATAATTTAATACCTTAATTCTGATTTTAATAATGAATTGTTAATAAATTGGAAATAAAATTTCATAGGTAAATTATATATGGTTTCATATATATACTTATAGTTCATTAAATGATTTATAATAAAAAATATTTCTTATATAGGGGTCTGAAAGGTCTACAGAGAAAGTCGTGTCTTATGATAATTGATTCCATTCCCAAATTATATAATTTGGGACAAATGTCCTATTATAAACCATCATTCATTTGTGAGGTCTACATAATTTCCCTTTGACATGTTATATAATTAATTAATTTATTATAAATATAATTAATCATTTATTTAATTGTATTATTTAATGGTTATTATGATTCAGATGTTTACTAAAGGACTAAAAGAATTTTTCTTTAACATTGTTTTATTTGGGACACATGCTGTGTACCCAAATTTTATCTTTTATGTGGTTTTCTATAATACTAATGAATTTATTTTCTAATAATATTATTAATATTATGGTATATATGTATCCTTATAATATTATTTATTTCACGGGTCTTATGATTCAAAATGTACTAAAATTGTTATGACATTATATTACAATCTATTTTTTGTCGAAATTGTTTATGATTATTATTCCATTGATGATATCAAATGATATACCTATCAAAAAATAGTAATTTTTATATCCGATGTTTATTTAATGAAACCACATGTTTTTATTTCTTTTTATTCCACTTATTTACTCATGATTACTAAAAATATGATATTATAGAAAATAGACATTATTTCTCTCTTCGGACGAAAGTACATCTTCATCCATGTTATTGATTTCAGGAAATGTTTTATAGAATGTTTTTAATAATATAAAATTATTTTTTAATGAAATTTTTTCCCTTGTTTTTATTTTAAAAAAATTATTAAAATGTAATCTTATTTTTTTTTGATCGATTTTATATTTGACTTTTAAATATAAATTTTATATGAATATATGTTTTAATTTGAATGAAATTAATTGTATTTTTGAATTCCGGCACCAATAAATGTGATAAATATTACATCGTAAGTTCAAAATATAATTTTTAATGAATATGGATTCAATAATATTATTTAATTTCTAGAAATAAAATGTGATTTTCTAATTGATATGAGTTTTCTACTCAATAAATGATTCACATAATCATTCAATATACTTTTTCAGGCCAATATTACATCCTTTGATGTTACATGATCTTTACTATGGATATAATGCAAGGATACCATAATTATTATGTATATATATATTTTAATATTATAATGAATAGTTTTTCTTTAAAACCATACCATTCCCACAAGATATTCTACAATGAATTGAGGAGATGATTATGAAACCCACTTCCTATCATTGGGTTAAACAATGATGAATTGTATATTAATCGTATTTATATAAATAGGGTAAATTTTGAATAATGTATTATGATCAAATGGCACAATTTTTTTTTGGATTATGTGATATTAGAAAATTTATCTCCCTCCAATATATTGAATTATGATTGATAACTTAGAAGATAAACATGAATGGAATGGGGAGTGAAACCATATCATTAAGGGATGTTATTTAGTAAGATATAATTAGAAGGGAACATTGAATACTATGATGGTTGGGTGAGTAAACTCGTTACAATATAATTTCTTTTAAATAATACATGAATAATTAGGGATTGAATTTATATGATTATGTGTATTTTAAAAATATATAAATTATTCCAATATCATGATCTTTGGGATTATGTTGTTTATTATTCATATATTAATAATTTCCAAGTTCAATTCCTTGACTCATATTTATGATTAATGATATTTATGGTTTCATTCCTAAATGTTATGCTGATATTATCATTCCCTTTTCCTTCGATTATGTGGATATCTACCATATTTACAATTATTTAGTATTCAATCTCACCCTTAGTTTTTTTATTCATGTTATAAAAAAGTTATTATATATGATATTTCTATGAATGGTTATAGTTATTAATAAATTATCCATATGTTTCAATTCTCTTTTGTGGAATAATTGTTTTTTATTTATTGGATTCCAAATTCATTAGACCAAAATGAATATGGTGTTGATCATTATATTATGTGAATAATTTTTATATAATAATATTTGATATCTATATATGTAAAGTTTCGGTCTCTATATTATTTGTAAGTGAATTTTATAATTAAAACATTGGGAACAAGGATGAGAATTTATTCGTTGTAACCATAAGAATAATTTTAAGTATAGGAAAGTATCATTGAATTTTGATGAAGGATAAAGAGTTTAGTTTAAAAGAAATTTCTTACCTATCTAGATAATACAGGTGGATGTTCCTCTAGATCAGTTGTACATAGGGTTCATAATAGTGATAATGTGACATTATGAAGGAAATATTACTTCACCTCATGAAAAAATTCATCCTTTATTCCCAATTGGTATCACACTCTGGTTGGAGATTTTTTGAAATTCATAGATACATTATGAAAAACATTGGGGTATATATATTATCACAGGGAATAACCTAGGTTTGGTCAATGGTTTCATATATTCAAAATCATCTATAATTATTCTGATATATTTTGATTATTTTTTATTTAATATGTTATTCCCCACTATGATTATTGTTTCATAAACTATTATTTTTCTTCAATGGTGGAGACCTGTGGGAACCGTTTTAACATTGATTGTGATATATATTTTTTGATGGGGAAATTGGATAATGAATAGAGAGAAGGATATTATAATTATGCCAAATCATTTATCAATATATAAAAATAAAAACATGCTCTTTCAATAAATCACAGACTAAACAAATAAGGGAAGCTTAGGGATTGTAGAGATCTTTGGACATGGTTAAAATGGAGGAATAAAGACTTATATTCCATTATGTCATGAATGTTGGAAGAAACACTCAAGGTAATGCCTCAGAGTAATGAATTTTTTTTCTGTGTGTAGAATAAGAGAATAGATTAAATAATTTCTAATGAGAAATTAAAATTATAGGAAAAAAATATGTACGAGAATAATTGTATGCCTATGGAATCGTAAATAATTAAATGTATGAAATTTTAAATGTAATTGAATTATGAAAATCGATGGACCAAGGGGATTACTCCATAACAAGATGATAAATGTTTCTTGAGTACAGGTTGTGCAATTGATGATGAAGAAACAAAAAACAACATATCAAATGATGATAATATTAAGGAATAAGAAAATGAATCATAGTTTGAGGTTCAAGAATATAGTGAAATGATTGATGTGTTTATTTATGGTAATTACATGCATATGTCATGCGATTCATGTAGTATATAAAAGGATTATTTTTAGATGTTTTTAATTTTTTATTTTCATTTATATGTTAAATGGTATCTTTAACCATGAAATTTCACTTTGTTGAAATGTGATATTATACTATAAAAACATTATTAAAGTAAGTTAACACTTTTTATGGCTCTGATATCTTGAAAAATAAATTTTTTATGTTTAAAGAGATGATTGATACATATAAACAAAATTAAATTTAATTGATAACCTTGGAAGTGATTAAATATTTGTTAACAATATTTTTTATGTAACCATTAATATATTATATAACATTTTTTGAGTTATGGAAAATATCAAATGATATATATATTATCTAAGGAATGAGGAGTCATTTATTTTTTCTCTGATGTTTTATGTTAATTCTTGTTATTTTATGTTTTAGGGGAATATATTACCTTGGTATTCATATATTTGGTATTTGATAATTTAGGTTACATTATGTTATTTTTGGGATTAATATTAAGTTGATTTGGAGAAATTATGTGTCCCAGATTATATATTTTTTTAATTTATGATGTTTAATAAGGGTAATCATTAACGGAATAGATTATGTTTAAAATTGGAAAATAATTATAGATTAATTTATTATCCACCATATGAATACTTATTCATATAGCATAACATATGATGAAATTTTAGTTTATTTAATAACTATAGATCAATGGAAATAATTTTCATTATTTTATAAATATTATTATGTGTTATTTATATATGAATGAAAAGAATCATCTTCATTTCTATGATAAAGATATTATACTGATATTGATCGAATAAAAACCAAAATTTGAGATTTTTCTTATTAGATATAAAAATATTATATAATTATAATTTCTACCTTCATCTATCTTCATATAATAAATACTCATATCCTTATAAAAATGATAATTTCTAATAAAATGTTATAATATTAGTATAATTTATGATGAATTGATTATATATTCCACAAAAATTTGATTTTAGATTTTTTTTCATTAATATTATAGAGCCACATGCTTAACATACAAGGATAATAAATGATTTATCTGAATATTTATTACGTTACAAAAATACATGCATGGGGACCATAATAGTAAAGTGTCTTGGAAAAAGAGGAACAAAACATTTTATCCACATGAATAATCTTAAACTTCTTCCATAAAGATATCCACCTTTAGTACATATACCTAAAAGCTTTCTTCAAAACATGGGGAAAGGAAAAATAAAAAAGGTGTTATCTCAGAAGCTCAATAAGAGTAAATAATGGAAATATGTAATCATAAGATGAATTAAAGGTATGGAACACGTGAATAACATTTTTAGATCATAACTTATATGTTAGATATCATAATAAATATATTTATTTTTAAAATTTGATTTTAATATAATTATGATCATACTTCCTGAAACCATATCATAAGAATACGATATGATATTTTTTGAATGAACATTGGTTTATATCATTGAGAACATGTATAAGTATAAATTAGTTAACTCATTAAGTTAATGACAAGAATGTTGGCCCGCAAATCAACTTATGTACATGAAACTAAGTCCATGCATATAATTGTGAATGTTTAATCAGGATCATGCATTACATTGTGAACATGTAAATAGGTTCATGCATAACATTGTTAACATGTAATCAGGTTCACATATAAACTATTGGACATGAAACCAAGTCCATGCACAACATTTTGAACACATAATAAGGTTCACTGATAATATTTTGGAAATATAACCATGTTCACACTAAAAAATATTCCCATGAAACCAATTCCATTTATAACATTTTGAATGTGAATTCATTTTCACACATAACATTATGCACATGAAATCAGGTTCACACATAACATATACACTGAGGAGTCATCCATCAATACCCAAGGCATTAGAATGAAATGTATAAATTCAATATGAGGAATAAAAAATCACAAACAAATGTTCCTCAATATTATAAAAAATAATCATATCATATCCCATGAAATTATATATGCATCATGAACATTTAATCATATCATACATATAGAAAATAGGTCGGCCTAATAATCATCACCTGTGAAAATAATATTGTTTTAAAATCATATATCCCTTGAAAGTGAAACTAGTTTCACAAACATCATGACATAAATCCATTATCCATTCCAAAAAAATTATAGGATTGGAATCATTAAATCATTTACCCAAAAATTTAATTGTAACTCCATCTGATGATATCTCTAATGGGAAATATTTTTGAAATATCTTTTAAAAAAATTTCTTAAGGAAAATATCCTTTCATCATGAAAACTTATTTTTAGAAAATATAAAACCATTTAGAAATAATTTTCATTCAAAATTTATAAAATTATCATATAAACATTTTAGAAACTATTTATTTGAAAATACTTCGAAAATATATAAATAAAGATTGAAAATGTTTGGAAAACCATTCACTAGAAAAATTATGACAGATTCTTGAAAACTTCTGGAAAACGTTTTATTTGAAAATACATTGAAAACAAATAAATAAATCATGAATAAATATAAAACCATTTAAAATCCTTTTTCCATGAAAATTATCTTCCATGTTCATTGAAAAAAACTATCTTATTTTGAAAACATGGTTTTTATTAATAAAACACAATTATTAACGAAGATAGAAATATTGTAAAATTTTATTAAAAATAGTCTCTAAATTATTTTAAGTACCAAATAGTAGAAAAGTGGTACTAATAAAATTTTATATCCTGAATGAATAGAGGATTAGGAGTATCATTATTTTTCATATGAGATGGTTAAGAATATGTCTTCAATGAAGCAAAATCATTGACACTCTTGAAAAGAGATGTGATTGTTTCAATAAAATCTAATCCCATGGTAACATGTGATCATAGTCTACAAGTAATAAATAGGTAATACAAGAAGCATAAAATATCATTAAAATAATTATATTCATGATATAAAATGTAAAATTGATGTAGATACACATTGAAAAGGAATTTAAGAGCATAACCAAACATGAGTCTCATACATTATAATTATTATTTTTATTAATAAAGTAAGGGTGTAATAAAGACAAAAAATTGGCTAACCTAGGGAGTTCTAATGCAATTAATTACATGAGAATCCCAAATTACTCTGTTAGTCCCCTCTTTTCATAATGAGTTAATTCTTGTAAAAAGGAAATACTAAAGCCATGGACCTCTATAGAGGCATTGTGGTTCACAACCTTATTGGCCACTCGCTAGGTGTGAGGAACATGGATTTTACTGTTAAAAACAACTATAAACATTATGATGATATAAGATACGGACCATGTAATCATACCTACTCTATTTATTAATTTCTAAATAATATTGGAGTTAGTTTCAACTTTTGACAATATTTTGTTCATTTGGAATTATAGGTGTAAACCAATGAGCACCAGCTTGCCTTCTACAAGGAGTGAGTTCCTACTACAAGAGTGGGAAGTAAATTACATGATGATAGAACCACTATAATTTTAAAAAACCCCCATCATTCATTTCTCTTGAATCACAGGATCCTTTTTTTTTAATTTAAGGCCCTTGGGGGGAAATAATGAAACCCAACATCAGTCTCAAGGAAGGAAAATTCAGACAAACTATTTTACCGACTTAGGAAAAATTTTAAACTAAAACCTCATGATATAAAGATAATAAAATGAATATATAAATACCCATAAAAATAATTATAAAATTAATATATCTAATTAATTGGTATAACATACACCACATAAAATAAGTGAGTGGTGATTCACGCATGTGTCCCATGAAAATGAAAGTAATTTGAAAATCCATTCCCTTAACCTTTTTTGTGCAGTCTTTATCATCATGTATAATAGTTTAAAATATGTTAATATCTTATAATATAACCATAATAATTTTTATAATATTATATATCATCTTCATAAAACGTCTTATTAAACATTTTTTAATATTCTTTCATTATTTTCACGATTTATACTATTAATTTCATGTTTTTCTCATGTATGTTTTGACATATTATTTTCTTCTCCTAGTACATAGATAATCATTTCATCATCTCCATAATTTAAACAATGACAAAATTATAGTATATATTCAGTAAATATGTATTGTTTATAATCTATATTATTTGGAAATAAGAAATGAAATACACTATTCTAGGAGAAGGTTGGTCGTACGAACGCATGAACACTACATTTATTTCATTATTTTATTAGAAGAAATAAATATAAAATATAAATATATATTATAATTCCAATATCATTACTATTTTAAATATGTTACATATTTTTTTAAGAAAATCCATTTTACATTCCATATATGGCATGAACAACTCACATCGCTTTGTGGGGCAGTATTCCACACGTCCTCAAATGAAATTATTCTATTTACACTAGATGGAAATCATAATATTAATTTATAAATAAAAACTAAAGATGAATAAAGTCATTATAAATATTATTTATATCATTTATGAACATTGTGTCCGTCATAATGGACTCCATGATATGTGGTAATTGAAAAATTAACAATCATCATTTCGTGAATCAATAGTTCACCGTACACAAAAATATTATTTTTGATACCTATTAGATAGAGGTGTGTGTAATATTATGTAGAAATAATAACATGAAAACATAAAAGTTTGTTAAGGTTATTTTTTATTTATTTATTCATTTAATAAGAATATTATAGGGAGTATAGAAGAGAATGAAAGAAAATGGATCTTTGGAAAGTGTTACCTTCAAATCAGGTAACTCCTTTTAGTTTATACCAATGGGATTACTTGGATTTATTTATTACCAAATGTGGTTTTTATGGTTTATGGTATATATATTTTGATGAAATTTGTGTAGATATTAGTCGAAACAATTTTTTGAGACCTATGATGAAGTAGGAGAAGTAGTGGCATTTTATAATGTTTGAAGGGTGGTACTCATGTAACATTTTGAGAAAGGAATTCCATACACATTTTTCACAATGAAATTTTTTCCAATAATGAACAAAATTATTTTAAATGAAGTGTAGGGTGGAAATATATCCATCCCAAAGAAACTATAAAAGTATAACTGATGTTTTGGTTCTTAAGGATAAGGTTTAGCCCCTTATTCTGCTTAAATTTACCTTGATTATTTTTATTTATTTTAATCAAATTCACTAATATATTTCATAAACAATTGGTATAATTATTCATTATAAGTTATTATTGTTCTTTATATATAATAACTTTTCCCAAATTCCAAACAAATAATTTCTAGGATTAAATTTCAAATTTATCCTGCAGGTGGGACGATATCAAGGGGTTTTTTAAAAAAAATATATGTTTTATTTGTTTTTATAGTCAATTTAAAATTAAAATTTTTCAAAAATTTAATTAATTGTATTAATTTATGAAAATATGTTGTAATTAAAATTTTAATCTGAGCTAAAACATAATATTTTCTTATAATTAAATTATATAAAAAAAGGTTGAACTAAAATTTATTATTTTTAAATATTTATTAAAAAATGAATCTTCATAGAAAAATACCAAAAATTCAAAATAAGATAATTTTTATGTTTCATTTCAAAATATTATATTTATCTTATGATATGAAATTTATAATAGGGTTTAAAGTTTTATTTAATATGTGGTCTATGTTAAATGGTTGTAAATTTTCCATTGAAAAATATTATTTTTTATATGTGAAATTGTTTTTGTTCTAATCTTATTCCTATAAAACCTGATTTATTAATATCAAAAATATTTTATTGAATAAGTAATATATATTTATTTAAAAGAATTCACTAATTTTTAATAATTTATTCTACCAAAAAAACAGTTTTGGAAACACGAAAATAATATTATTATTTACTTTTATATTCATTTGGTACATAGTTTCATTTATATTTAATTGTTAGAAAATTAATTAATGTTATATTTATATAAAACATAAATTTTAATAAATTAATTCATTTAATTCATTCTAATAATTCAATGGTTATTTTTTATAAAATTAAAATAAAATGTTTTGATAAAATATCATTAATTTGTAATATTCATTCCTCGGTGTAGTGTAATTTATTGAAGAAAGTCTCTCTAGTTTGTAACAAAATATATATGTGTGTGGTTTTAATTTAGATATATAGAATATATTATATTTATTTATGATAGTAAATATATTTTAATGTATTGGGTTATTGTATTCCCTTTTACACTTAGTGATGTTTGTAACTGAAGAAATGTTAGTGTTCTGTGTAATGAAATACAAGTGGGTTTCATGTAGCACATGCCATGTTGGTGTCATGTGAAAGAAATGTTTGATTTTTTTGAATCCAATACCTCAATG
This sequence comes from Viscum album, assembly GCA_963277665.1. NCBI lineage: Eukaryota > Viridiplantae > Streptophyta > Magnoliopsida > Santalales > Viscaceae > Viscum > Viscum album. Next base: position 467,615,836 of record OY728123.1, on the reverse strand, counting down.
TAAATTAATTCATCTCAAAAAAATTGTTCACAAAAACTCCTGGTGTTACATTCTACCCCCAAAAAATTGAATTTATCCATCAAAATTAATATGGGTTATCAAAAGTTTTATATTTGAATGATCCATTCAAAGAATTCACCATCAAAAAAAATAATACTAAAACATCAATTAAAGATGTAAATTTATAACCTTAGTGGTTACTGGAGGGATCAAATAATTGGGTTTCCACAAAGGAGGACATATGTTAGGAGTGAAGAAAATTCATGGAAGAAAATATAAAATATGTATGTTTAGTTATTGATGTCATCAATCAAAAATATGTGAGTGATCAAATAAATTTTGATGGATTCAACATCATTTATCTATCATTATTGAAAGTTCTATTAGTTCAGATAAATAATTTATTAGGAAAACACATTTTATATCATTATCCTAATCTTGAGTAATTATTTTATTAACCATTGATATTATGAAATATACATACATGAAATATTTCTAAAAATAAAATTTTATTGTTTTGTTTTGTGTTTATATATTTCTAATACAACCATTACATCATGAATTGGATGTCTTGAAATTAACATTAATGCCAGAATCACTAAAATACAATTTTAGCAGATCTGAAGTCCGATAAAAGAATGAAAGGTATAACTATTTTTCACTATAAAATCATAAAAATTAATATGGTTTATATATTAACATCTAATACCAAACAATTAACACTATTGTTTCATCAGAAATATTTATTTGTCAAAAATATTATTCAATGGCCATAACAACGCGCAGGCCATTGGTAGGCATGAAACCCTTATCATGCATCAGTCATGTGTTCATCCTGAACATCCTTTCTAGAATTCATTTTCTATTAGGTGATATACATGATATCCTTTCATAAAACAACATTGATTTAAATTCCAAAAAAAATATTATAGACACCATTTAACTATAGTTAATCACCCAATATCTTTTTAACTAAGGATTTCAATACCAGCTCAATACATAAAGACTTCACATTAATATTAAGATAATATTTTTATGAATTGATAAACATATAACCCATATAACGGATCGAAATCCAAAGATTTAAATTTAAAGTCATGAAATGAGCTTAACATTGATCCTCAATATATCCCAAAGTACCAATTGTATCACTCATTAAAAACATGTGAATTCCTTCATATGGTATTTTCATGAAACAGGATAATAATCCGATGTATCATAAATACTTCTAGAACACATTAATTCTTTTTCAATAGACTATTGTATATATTAAATTAAAAAAATAAGTTATAAACATTATCCATGATCACATATATAACTTTTAAAAGAGTCCTTAATTAATTCCTAGGTAATCAATACTATCAATTTGACTTATATCCAACATATTGTTATCCAAGAAACATTATCCTAACATAAAAACTTAATAATGTTTATTTTTCCATTGATCGTGTGGTTTACCAAGACATCACCTTTCCATTAAATCAGTTTTCTATTCCATCAAATCCATTCAACATAATCCTGTAAATCATTAGGCAAAAATAATAAAATGGAACATCCTTATATATTTCACCTTTCATAATTCATAAATAAAAATATGTAAAAACATCGATTACTTAAACCTTAAAACATTATCAAGGCTACCTCATCATATTATATAATACCACTTTCCTTTCACATTTCATTTGTATTATCTTCATCATCATAAATGTATCCATCATTAATACAACCTTTTTGCTTCACCTCAGGATCTCTAATATAGGGACATTGAATTGCATAATGACAATTTATTCCATACCAAAAATACTTAATCTCAATGATATATTAGGGAGGACAATATTATTATCAATTTTGTTAAACATACTCTTTATTTTGTACTTATATTTACTTTCTTTGTCCTAATTTTCCACATTCAAAAATTCTTCTAATTCCTATAAGATATTCACTTAGGTGACTTTTTATAAATTATTGACATAAAGAAAACTGAATCTTCATTCCTCCATGGTATCCATTACCTGAACTCTCAGTGAAACCATTATTTCTCATCCATGGGGAGTCTGAGAGTTGGTTAAGGTACACATTGTTAATCATGTTTCATTAAAACTGATTAGGCATGATCACAGAATATTTCATTATAGTGATCATACCACATGACTTCTCATCATCAATTCATTTATCACAATGAATGTTAATCTAGTTCATTCTTGTAAACATTGTTGACAAAAACCATATGCATAATGTCTTACATACTTATCATAGAAGAAAAAAAATAGTCAGGAAATGATTTACTTATATGATATATATATTATGACACTGTCCTTAATCTATGAAACTATAGATTTATCATAGGTTATTCATAGACAATTTATATTTAAATACTTCATGATGTTTTTTGAAGTGTTTTTTTAATTCCTAAAGTATATCACCTGGTATTGTTATAGTAAGTGTGCATCAAGGATTGTTTTTATGTATTAGATTACCATGAGTCAAGCCCAGAACATCAAGTCAGAGTTGTTACCTTTGGGTACAACTGTGCTAGAGCCACATCAACTTGTTTTATATTGACAGGGATGTTTTTCCTAGATTAAACTCACTCTATCCTTTAAAATAATTGTAGTAAGTTTTCCTATACTTTTTTATATCCTTTGATGTATACATAGAGACATCCCTACACACATTCGTTGAAAACCCCCTAGGGATCTCAATAAGATATTCTATTACTAGTTTCTAATTTTCGAATAAACCTTTCATTTTATACCCACTATAGTGACCCGTGATTAAAATACATGGATATTAAATCATTTTAGATGAATAATCCATATATTTTAAAAATACATGCCCAAGGACTGTAATAGTATTTTGTGTTTGGAAATATGGAAACAATACCATCTATCCTCATTAATAATATTCTATATCACTGATAATGATCTCAACCTTTATTAATACTACTTAAACTCTTTAATCACAACCTGGGGAAATGATACATAAGAAAGGAGTGAGCTCATATGCCTTATAATGGAAGGTATTAGAAATATGTAAGAATATTATGAAAAATGGTTATGGAAATTCAGAAAAACATTTGATGATCATAGCTTTCACATTAGAGATTATAATAATGATTAGAAGATCCCAAGAAATGGATCTTATGAGAATTAATTTCATATTTCCTGAAATAACACATAGGAATAATACAATGAATTTTTTTATGAACATTGTTTTATAATGTTTTGAGCATTTATAAGTGGAAACATGTTCCCTCATTATGTTAAGGATATGAAATTAGGCCCCACATCAACATAAGGACAAGGAATCGGGTCCATGCATAACATTTTGACCATTTAATTGGCTTCAGACATAAAATTATGGATATGACACTATGTCCATGAATAAAATTGTGAACAAGGAATCAAATTCACACATAACATTGTGAACATGTAACTAGGTTCACACATAAACATATGGAAATGAAATAAGGCCCATAAATAATATTGTGAACGCATAATAAGGTTCACTCCTAACACATTGAACATGTATTCTAGTTCATGCATAAACTTGTGGACATGAAAACAGGTCCCTGCATAATAGTTTGAAGATGTAATCTAGTTCACTCATAACATTTTAAAATGGAATAAGGCTCACTCAGAATATATATACCCATGATTAATCAATCATCATGAATGCATTGGAGGGAGGTATATATCTATCACAAGACATAAAAAATTCAGTCATAAGATAGAAAGAGTATTATAAGAAATTATCATATTGTAACCCAAGAAATGGGATAATAATCATGATGATTTAAACATATCCTTACATATGGAGATGAAATATATCTCATAATAACCACCTCTTAAAAGTCATCTAATTTGAGATTATATAACCCCTAAAAAAAATAGGCTTCATTAACATCATTCCCTAAAAACCATAACCATAAATTCAATTAATATGAATGGAATTATCAAATCGTTACCCCAAAAAGGAATAGCTAACAAGAACTGTTGATATATTAGAAGTGAAATAACTTTTAAATATATTTTAAAAACATTTCTTCTGGAAAATTTCATTTCTTTAGGGAAATTTATTTTTTAAAATCATAAATCCTTTTGAAACCCATTTTTCATGAAATAATATGAAACAATATTTAAAATTTTTGGAAACTAATTCATTTAAAATAAATTTAAAACTATAAATACATCTCTAAAAAGTTATTAAAAACCTTTTACATGAAATCTTATGGTAGAATCTTGAAAACATTTTTGAAAATCCTTTTTTATGAAATTACATTGAAAACATATATATAATCCTTGAAAAAAGAATCATTCTTAAAATAATTTATCATTGAAAATTATATTCAAGGGTAATTTGAAAATATTTTTTAAAACATTTTTGAAAACGCAGTTTTGGAAATAAATTATATTTTTGATATAATCGGGAAATATGGTTATATTTTCCTAAAACAATTTACTAATTTTCTTGATTACCAAAGTGTGGAAAATGGTAAGAAACTTAATTTATAATTAATAAATAGGGGAGTATAAATTCTTTATTTTTTCTAAGGGATGTATAATAATATTTCATCAATGATTTATGAATATTAACAATTTCAAGAAGCAAAGAAATTGTTTCAATAAGCCCTTAGCACATTGTAGCTTGGGATCACACTATTTATGTAAGAAACTGATGTTAAATAAATCAAAAAACATAATTAATATATATATATATATATATTCCTGAGAAAACATGTCATAAATAATTATATACACCTAAAAAATGAATATATGCGTATAACAAAATATGATTTTTAAAAAAGAAAAATTGGTATGAAAATATTTTATAGATTTTATAACTATTGAAACATAAATATAGAAAATGAAAGATCATAAAACAGATATATAAATACCCATAACCATATGTATAAGTGACATATTATTCATTAATTATTTTTATATATACACCAAAAATATGTGATTGGTGAATAAGGTATGTATCACGTAAAAATAAAAGTGAGATAAAAGTTCATTACATTAACCTTCCTTTTGTTGTGTCGTATTTATACTCTTCGATATTAGTTTAATATATGTTACAAAATTATAACATAATGATCATATAGTTAATAATTTTATATATTATCTAATTAAAATTCTTTACTACTCATTTTTCAATAACCCTTCTTTATTTTCACAATTTTAGGTGTTAATTACGTAGGTTTCTCAAGTATGTTTTGACATGTTATTTTCTTCTCCTATTACATATATCAAGATTTAATAATCACTATAAATTATGCCATGACATTAATGTCTTATATATTCTGTAAATTTGTATTTATAATTATCTATAATTTTTTGGTATAAAAATTGAAATGCACCATTCATGTAGATGGTAGGCCGTACGTACAAATTAATGTTACATTCTATTCATTGATGTATTAAATTAATTTAATTTAAATTATATAATTATATTACAATTACATTTTCATGTCTATTTTATATATGATATATATTTTTGTTATTACGATCTTTTTTACATTACGTTTATGTCATGAACAAGTCACATCTCTTTGAGTGGGCAGTATTCCACACTTCATCAAACGAATTAATCGTATATACAGAAGATAGAAAGCATACATTTATGTTATGAATAATATTTAAATAAGAATAATGAAACTATAAAAACAATATATATCATATATAAATAGATTTTCCATCATAATGGCCCCCAAGAGAGGTGTTAAGGGAAAAAGTAACGATCGTCATTTTTTGATGTAGTGGTTCATCATACACAGAAACAATATGTTAGTGACACATAAGATGGCGGTGTATTTTTTATATAGAAAATAATTACATAAAAACATCCTATTATATTTTTTATACTGGTTTTTTAATGTCATAAAGGAATGATAAATGTAATGGGAGTGGAGGAGAAAATGAATGAAAATATATCATTGGAAAATGTTACCTAAAAATATAGTAACTTCTTTTGGTTTATACCAAAGGGCTTCCTTGGAAGTATTTATTCACAAAGAGAGGTTACAATATCAATGTTTGGAATATTAGGAATATATTTGGGTATATAATGTCTAGATTTACATGGATTCAGATGTGATAGGATGTGGATGAAGTGGTGTCCTTCAATAGTGTAGGAGGGGTGACATTCTTATAATATTTTATGAAATTTTTTCCATTCTTGTTTTTCACATTGAATCTGGCTCAAATAATTGAACCTATTATATACAAGTGAATATAGGGACTAAATTTCTCCATCTAATAGCTCGGGGACAAGTAAATATTCCTTTTGGGCCTTAACGTTATGTTTTTCCCTTATTATGCCTAATTTAACCTTAATTGTTGTAATTAGTTTTAGTAACATTCATAATTTTTTTGGTAAAAAAAATTGAAAATATTTAAAATTAAATTTTATCCCCCTTGAAATTTGGAAAGATATTTTAAAAAATTACAATAAAAGATGTACTAGAAATTAATTTAAAATTCATCCTGCATGTGGGATAACAATGTGGGGTATTAAAGTAAAAACGTTTGAATGTTTGCTATTTTTTTTACAGAAAATATAAAATTGAAATGTTTTACAATGACCTAAATTTGATTAACTGATAAAAATATTATATATTTAACATTTAAAACCAATATAAAACATAATTTTAAATTTTAAATAAATTATAATAAAAAGTATCAATGAACTAAAATTAAATATTTTCCACTATTAAATAAAAACAATATTCCCAAAAAAATAAAAAATATTAACCCAAATATAATTTTTTATGTTCTCATTCCAAATATGACGTTTATTATGGCATATTAAATTTATATGGTGGTCAAAATATTTATTTAAAATGGGTTCTACATTAAAAGGTGGTACATTTTAATTTTCAAAAATATTGGTTTTTATATGTGGAATTATTTTGGAACTTATGTTATTCCTTTCAAACCATATGGATGAATATTAAACATATTTTACTGAATATGTAACATATATATTTTATTAAAATCACTCACTAACTATGAATAATTAATTTTATCTATTAGAAAAACTTCATTGGAAACATAATAATAGTAATAATATATCTTTTTATATTAAATTGGATCTTAGAAAAAATTATAATTAATTGGAAACCAATTAATTAATTTTAATTTTTTATTGAAAATAATATTTCATAAGATAGATAATATTATTCATAACTACTAAGTGAATGGATAGGTTATATCTTGTTATATTATTTAATAATTTTTTAATGAAATGAAATGACATTGTAATATTTAATATTATGTGAATTATAAGCAATCAAAGAAAGTTTATATTGCACGTACAACAATCTATCTAGGTGTGACTTTCAATGAATGAAATAAAATATTTTATATTTATTTAATATAATAAATATAATGTAAATTATTGCGTCATTATATTCCATTTTACACTTGGTGTTGCATGTAACAAATGTTAAGTCTGTGTTTTGTGTAATGAAATCCAAGTTAGTGTCATGTAGCGCATGCCAAGATGGTTTCATGTTAACGGAAGTCTTGAATTATTGAAATAAAATACCATAGTGAAAATAAATTTATTCAACAAATATTAGTTCAAAAATACTCAATGTGTTCCAACTAGTCTAATGGTTATTCTCCTTTTTTAAATCAATTCTCTATGGAAATTACGTTTCTTCCAAGTATATATCATCACATCTTACAAAATCATTACTATATGGCAACCTAGTTTTTTAAACAATATGACCTTGGATCCTCTATTCTGTTTATTTTTATAGGTATGTTTAATCCCTCTAGATACATGATTGGATATAAACAATTTAATTTTAAAATATCAAACTCTTAATTAATAAAATCATGGTAAAATTGTGAGGAATAAATTTTTTAAAGTTGGTTAGATGTTAAAGCAGCCAACTATATGAAATAAAATTTAAATATAAAATTATTTTCATTGATAGATTATATTACAACAAAAATTTAGTTTTTAAAAACCAAAATATAACATATATATATGGTTTCTAATGAAAAAATGTATCTATTATTTATTATGAAATAAGATCATAATTTTTATTATGATTCATTTTATCCATTAAAAATATATTTCTTCCATGTATGATTTTAATTAATTTTTTGGTGCATAATAATTTTTTTAACAATATTAATAATTTTATTTTTTAAAATTTATATAGTTTTTTTAATTTAATATCCAAATTATCTTACAATGTTATATATTGAATTTTATGAAATGATTGGTTAGTCAGTGAAAATAACATATTTAAAATACAATTATTTCCACTAATCAAATATTGAAATTAAAAGAATAATTATAATTTTTTACATAATTTTAAATAAGAAACATTTTTAATTTATAAAATAATTAATTTCATTTATAACTACAATTTCATTAAATTGGTATAAATATATTTTTATACCGAAAAATGAATTTTTCTAAATAATATATTTTTATGCATATTTTTTTCCATTATTTATAACCAATGTAACCATATTGAGTAAATATATAAATTAATTTAGATATTAAATATCTTTATATATTAATTCAAAGTCAAATAAAAAATATTGGTACACAAGAAGATCAGATAAAATAATCTTTTCCTTGAAAAAACGCATTTTCTGGAAAACCATTATTCATCACTTTTATCAACATATTTTATAAGGAATATTTTACACTATTTGAAAATTTATTTTAAAAAATAAACATCATTTCTAAAATAATATTTCCCAAATTACCTTAGGATTAATGTATGGGAGTTTTTTAATTTTTTTTTGTATGAATACTGAAAAATATTTTTCTTATTAAAAACTGCATGTTTTATAAATAAATTATAATGATCCATTTTGTTTCAATGAATTATAAAATATATGAATTACTTTTTAATTAACCCGCATTATTTCAATGAAATAAATTTCATTTTTAATTTTGATATAAAGTTCATTTAAAAAATTGAAAATATTCTCTATAGAAAATTGATTTTCCAACACATATACAGGTATAATTTCAAATTTAAATTATCCATTTATTTGAATATAATTTAGAATAAAATTTATTTGGTATTTTGAAAAATAATAATTTATGATATATAAAATCTTCTATATAATTATGGGTGAAAATAAATTAAAACAAAATTAAACATTAATTACCCATACTAATGATAAGAAGCACACACTAGGGGTAAAACTAATAATTTATGAAGTAAAATTACCATTTATTTATTTCAATTCAGTAGATGGATGTATCTTGAACTTATATCCTCTAATATTTTACAATTTGTAATTTCGGAGTCTTTCTTAATGTTTAAAACATTGGTAAAATTTATCAATTCTAAAAATTTCAACTGTATCCCCTCCCACAATTAGAAAACCGTACCACCTCTCCCCTACCATTAACATATCCAAAAAACTATTCAAATGATACCTTCCAAAATAGTTTAGTTACCTCCAAAAAAATACCCAAGATGAATTATTTTTGTATTTAAATCATCTTAATTATGCTTTATGTATAAAATTTATGATGGTCCCTGAAGAAGGTTTAAACATTAAAAACATCCATTTTCATTTCATTTTCCCTTCCACCAGATTAGTGATATCAAAAAAAATTATGAAAAGACAAAACTCAAATAACCCATATACTGAAATGATACTTTTTAACTATAATAACCTATATTAACCTCCTCATCCAAAAAATAGAAAATAAACAATTTGTCATCTTTGTGGTAGACGACCTCCTCTCCAAATGATAAAATTTGTATTCCATCACCACATGTCTCAGATGGTTTTATTGATGGATTTATCATTTTCATATGAAATTTATAAAATGTATTTAATCATATAAATATGATATCATATCGAGATTCTTAAATTACATTATTTTTAATATGATAATGTCACTCATTTGTACGACAGTCTATCGCCACACGAGGTGATGTGATTCATTTTTCACTTATTCATTACATGTAAATTAATAAAGATTTTTTTAATGAAAAAATATCATATATATTAAATAAAATTACTATATTGTTTTGATATTTTAGTTACCATTATTAGGTTCATTCTATCAACAAAATTGGAAGAACATTCATATATATATATATGTATTACATACCCTCTACATAAAATAAATAATTCGTTTTCTAGTACAAAATTTTATAGACTAATATAAAAAAAATATATTTTGAATATATATGATATATATATATAATTTTAAATATTATTAAAATAATCAATCCATGATCAATATAGGGAGGCATGTTTTTTCGGGTTTTTGAAATTTCGGCAGAAATTAGATTTTCTATATTCTAAAGATCAAGAGTGGGAAAATCAACATTTTACCATAGTATATAACCTCCAATAAATTTTTTAACCACTCCATTGGTCAAAAAATTATTTTTTCTATTACACAGGTTATTTAGTGTCATTCAAGGAGGATAATGTTTTGGATGAATATTAAATATTTAATTATTTTAATATTAATTGTTTGTGAAGGATCGTGTGATGATATATTTTGAATGGGTACTCAGATTGAGATTCTAACTCTATGGTTGAGTTTATTTTTGGGGGTTTTTCCCATGTGAGGTATAAAATTACATTTCCTTTTTTGACACTGGATAGGTGTTAAATGGACATTTAATTAATTAATTGAATTTGTAACACGAGGAACTTTTGTGAATTATTTTTTGAATTAATTTAATAATTTTGATGTTTTTAATTTCTGGCAGTAATAAATCTAATACATTCTATATTAAATAACATTGTTTGGATTTCTTTATATGCAACAATAAGTAAATATTTCACTAGTGTAAACATAGATTGTGTCCAGTTCTACATGGAACACTGAGGCGGGCTCACATTGTACACAACAATGACATTCCTCTATGACTTTCATAACATGAAAAAATGAGTTTTACTAAACCGAATATATTATTAAAATATTATTATTTAATATAATTAGATTAAAAAATTGTGTTAAATTAGTGGTTAAAAATATTATTAACTAATTTAAGAAATATATTTTTTAGACAACATTATATTATTTCATAGGTTACCAATTATTTATTAATAAATATGAAAAGTTATTTAATATAAAATAAAATATTTTTATTTCCCTAATGTTTTTTCCCTAATAAATTTAATTTTAATTTATTTTCTACAATTAAAAAATTGAAACATTCTTTTCTCATGAAACACAGGCTTGGCATATGATACATGCAATACGATGTTTCAACGAAACATCATTTTATTATTTTAATTATTTAAATGAGTTTTTATCATGTATTTGATAAAACCTTGTAATATTAAAATTAATAAATACTTATCAAATATTTTTATAATAGTTGTATATAAATAAAACATATTGATAATGTTAAATTTGAATTTTAGAAATGAAATTATATGTTTAGAAAATAATATTTTCTCAAATAAACTACTTTTCATATCCATCTATGAAACACAATAAAATTAATTTTAGAAACATTTAGAAATTGAATTTGAAAAACGAAACTTAAATTTTGAATTACAAATTTCTCAAATGTCCGAGTATAACTTTTTTGGATTTTTTTGAGAAATATCAATTTTTGATGAATTCTGAGAACGATAGCATTTTAGTTATAAATTCAACTTTTGAACAAATATTTAATAACGTTAAATTATAAATAAAATTTATTTTAAGGTCAAATTAAATCAATTTTAAATATATTAATAAAACTTAAGTCATTTTAAACAATTTCAATTTGAAATTGAATATTAAATAGGACAGACTTTTAAATTTTTTTTATATTTTTAAAACATGTAACTTTCTCACATTTTCAAGAAAAACATTAATCCTACGTGATGTTTGTGGCTCTGTAATAGTGGATTTCAGCTCCTTCTATGGCCTGGGTTCTTCCCTGGGGGTGGAGGATCATGCATTGCTTACTAGTCTCTATGTTTGTAGGGAGCATGGCCTCATTGTGGCTGAAGATGAGTCAGACTCCAAAAGTCTAGTGAAGTTGGTACAAGGAAGGCATGAGATTCCATGGGACTTGGTTTACATTATCAAAAGGTGTGTTTAAAGAATTTCTTTGGGACACATCATTCACTATAGCTGGAAGGAGACCAATTTTTTTGCAGACACCCTTGCATGCCTCGGTCACCTAAGAGAGGGAGTAATCAACTTTGACGATGTGGGGTCTCTTCCACGGGAGTTCTAGATCTTTGCACAAGAGGATTCTCATGGCTTACATTATTTCCTCCCCCCTTGAGGACTCTTTGTAATGAAGGTACTAGGCCTTTCTTAAACAATAATTAAAAAATTACTTTTTAGTCATTTGAATTTATAAAAATTAAATAAAGAATTATAATCAAAATATTACTTATATTATAATAATATCAACTTATTTTTTGTCCAAAAATATTTATACAAGTGATTAAAATTAATAATAATGATTATGTCAAAATATTATTAGTTTTGGAATAAACCTTAGAATTAATGCCCCCAAAGACCAAGAAACTTACCAAAAACCAAATTTTCATCCATATATTGGGGGAAAACTTATTTTCTTGATTTATGTTGGTATTTTATGACTTTTGTTAGGTAAGTACATGTGTACGCCTAACTTGTATTCGTATATTCCAACTGAGACCTTTTCCATCCACATAACAGACCACCACCTCTACCTCTTGTTCAAAAATCTCATCCTCTTAATATCATCCAAGACCTTTAAAATTCACAATCCACAAATCCTCACTTCATCCTATAAAACTTCCATTGGGTATAAGGTAATCCTTGAAGTCCTTTGGGAAAAAACCAAAAGGAGTTACCTGATTAATAGGTTGCATCTTCTCTCAAGCCCTTTATTTTATTTTCCTTCCCCACCCCAACCAAAACTCTTTATTCAACACATATATTACAAAAATAGTTTCCAAAATATACTAGTATTTTAGTGTGAAATTTTTTTGACTTATAAATACACACACCTATATCTAATGGGTAATGAACATATTGTTTCTGTGTACAGTGTGAATAACTGCTCATAATATGATGATTGTTCATTTTTCCTTCACAACCTACCATGGTGGCCATTATGATGGAAACTATATTTATGCATATCATATATTAAATTTATTATTTCATTAATATTATTTATTCTTTTTTATAAAACATATCTTGTTTACATCCCATTTTTTTTAAATACTATAATTTCATTTGAAGAAGTGTGGAATACTGCCCCTCAAAGTGATATGATTCATTCATACACCACATATATTGTTTTAACATTGTTTTTAGTGAATATATATGATATATATGATTTATTAAATATAATATAATAATTATTTATTTAAAAATATATGTACATATTTTTCATTTACGTTAATTTTATTTACATTACATTTTAACGAATATAGAATTCATGCGTACGTACAACCTACAATCTCCATGAACAGTATATTTCATTTCATACTTTTATATTATATATATTTTTATAATAAACATATGATATGTATAAATTATATTTTTATAATTATTTACATTCCATAAATCATGATATAATGTATAAATACCAATGATATAACAAATTTAGACAAATACAAATAATAAACCGAATATCATCGGAAGTGAAACCATAACATATGAGTATTAAAAAGAATGTAATATATGTTCATAAGAAAACCATATATCATATTTGATGTAAATTTTTTCTTTAATATATTCCTAATGAATTTATATTTATTTTACGGGTGGTTTGTATGCGTACGATGAGAAAAAAGATACATGGTATTCATATTTCATCTCATTTTTTATTTTCATGAGATACATGTTATATTTTCCACTCTTTCCTTTTTGTAGTGTAATTAGATCACATGATTTTGTTCTATGTATCTTATAAATAAATATATGGATATTAACATATACTTTTTATGGACATTCAATCAAGAAAATTAATTTTCAAAGATACCAAATTGGATAAAATGTTTTGTCTTAATTTTCCTTTGAGACTCATGTTTTGTTATTCACCAAAACTCTTTTTAGAGGTGTATATGCATCCATTATATATGTTATTTCATGAATCACATTAATTTCATGATTTTTTAAGTTTCATCTAATTTCCTTCTCTAGCATGGTGAGTGTGATCCCATGTTACCAAGTAATAAGTGTTTATTGTGACAATATAATCACTTTTAGATATTGTTTTTGTTTATGATTCCATTGATGAATTCTTCTGTTAAATACCTCAATACATACAAAATTATTCTTATCAAATTTTTATTCCTTATATATTCATCTAGTGTGTCCATTTTAACTCTTTGATACGTAATATAGTTAATAAAGTGATTTTTAAATATCTCGACTTTACCCACTCTACGGTATGAAACATTTGTTACATTAAAACCATGTTTTCTAATATTTGTTTCCAAGAGTATTCTAATAATGTCCAATGATTATTAAAATAAATTTTTACCCTTGTTTTGTTTTTAAAATGTTTTCAAATGAGTAATATTTTTAGGTCCACTAGGTTGATTACCCTGAGAGGGGTGTGAATTTGGGATGACATATTAAAACGTTCACCCATTCAGATTATGTGTCATTGTAAGAAAAATGTAAATTATCTCTTTCCTCCCATTGACATATATGAACAAATATGAAATTATGCATAGGAAATAGTGATTTTTTACTTCCTTCACCTTCACGGGACTACGTCCAAGGAGCATACAACTACAATGTGATGATTACCAAATTCACTTAGTCACACTACCAATAATGAGTAAAATGTTAAAGCTATATCATATATGCCCAGGCCCACTACCTTTACAATTTTTAGTTTTTAACCACTACTTTTTCAAAGTTCACTCCTTATTTATCTTTCTTTGGCTCACTACTGGTGTAAAGGGTCATCAACTCTTGAAAAGTAATCCACTCACAATTTATCAACATGTTGGTCAAAGACATATTATAGACATATAGGTCCCATTATTTTCACGAATTCCAACACCCCCACCAATATGTTGAAGCTCTTTTGATCTTACATTTTCACCCGAAGTTAAAATCCACCTTCTTGGGTATATCTTGGTACTGGAAAATTATTTCAAAAAATGATTTGATGATTTCACAGGATTCCTTGTGAAAATCATGAACCTACTTCCTCTCTCACATACTGTCTATATATTTGGGTCTGCGGTCACCTCCTTCGCATACTACTATTGTCGCTATGAACCACCATTTGTCTGTGGAATTCTTCCACCTTCATCATCTGGTACCACTACTGCATATTGATTCTGCGAACCTCTTCTGTGAAGCCCCTCCTCTCTGTGAACTATTCTCTATTCGCAGACTATCTTTTCTTCCATGTACTGGAGCTCCCCTCAGCATACTTCATGCAGAATTTTATCTTCCACATAACCAAGATTATACCTCCGAGAATCGAGTTTTATGCGGGTTACATATATCCTCTTAAATATTTTGGCATAATTTCTATCGTGCAAATCACTTTAGCCTTCATTGGATAATCCCTCTCGAACCACCTTCGAACACTGACGAACACCCAAAACGAAAATATGTTCTACTAATATTTGATCTCAATAGTAATCTGTGGGATTAGTAATTCTTATATATCCAATGATATTGGAAAATTCCTCTAATCCAAGATTTACCTAATCTTTGACTCAGCCTCCACTACATATCGATCCTTTGACAACTACCAACCACAAGCCTTGGTGTGATCTACTGTTGCGAACTGCAATCCACCCACAAACAGTTTTTATATGTGTTCCACGTACCAACATTTCACTTATGTGGTCTATCTCCTTCACCAAAGTCAAGACATCCGCATACCGAATCACCTTCTGTCGTGAACCTTTTTTGGTTTTTGTCAACTACTCTGGTGTATAGTGCCTACCATTCTACATACCATCCCCAAAAACAGCATCACCTTAAAACACTATCTTCGAAAAACACCAATGATAATAATTTGCGATAATATATATTTTTCAACGAACACAAACACTCCCCAAACCAACTAAGAGGACACATTTAGGGATTTTTCCAAACAATCTCCCCCTTTGGGTTTTGTTGACAACTCTTCTCATAACAATTCTTTTCAGTTTGATATCTCATTAAATATCCTTCCATCTTCAACCATCATTTCCTTCATTCAATTAATATAGCGTTCAATGATTTAATCAACAAATTCCTTATTCCCACATGAGATATGATTAGTGTAAGAAGGAAGAGTATAATAAAAAGTTAATCAATGAATAACATCATTTTTAATCACCAATTCCAGATACAATATTGATACACTGATACAAATGAATTGATTTCATCATGAACCTCATCCATCGTGATATCTAATCATTGATCAATAAATTCTTTCATCGTCATATTTAATTATCCCCCTATGGTATAGCTCCTCTAACTAGAATCAGATCAACTTCAACTCCCCCAATCTTGCTCCTCCAATTAACAGCTTCTCCTCATGACCTTTCTCTCCTTGAAAAGTCACATTTTATCCCCCTTTATCAAAGAACCCGAAGAGGACTTCATGTTTGTCTACAATAGGTTAATGAACACATATCATCAAATTATGGGAAAAACATCATACCTCAGGGAAGGGGGTCCCACTTCCACACTTTTTCAAGTGTGGGGATTCTAATGGACTCTCAGAGCCAAACAATACCATTCAAAAGATTTTTTGGGTAAGGAATTCCAAGAATATCTACAACTAGTTATTCTGTAGGCACATAATCCATATTCACAATCCCTTTCTCAAATTTCTCCATTATAAAATGATATTTGATTTCAATGTGATTTATCCATGATTAATGAGCAAGATTTTTTAGATTTATAGAACATCAATTATCACAATGGATTCTAATATGATATTTCACTTCAATTCCCATATCTTTAGTTTTCTTCTCTATCCACAATAGTTTCTTGCAAGATTGAGTAGCCTAAATGTATTCAGCTTTTATGTTTCTAAAAAATGAAATATTGTTTCTTTATTATCTAAGAAATATACAACACTCCTTGTTAAAATACACATCCTAAAGTTGATTTCCTACCATCTAATGAACTGGACCAATCTGTATATGTATATCCTAATAACTCTGGCTGATATTTTTCATTATACATTAGGGGAAATCCACTATTACCATGATATACCAAATATTATTTTATTGAAATCATGTAGATCTCTTTGGGATTGATTTGATATCTTGTTGTTTGGCATGAGAAAATACAATATCTTGTCTTTTTACTATCATATACAACAAACATATAATGATTTGCCTATATTTTGTAGTATTAACTTCTTTTCCTTCAGCATCCCATAACAGTTTTCACTGAGTAGCAGTCAGAATCTTGAACTCTTTGGAATTATCCATTACAAACCTTCTCAAAACCTCTGTTTCATATTTATGTTGAGAAATAAAAGTTTCATTCCTTCCATGCATCACTTCTAATCAAAAGAAAATTTTTCAATCACCAATCATCGATATATCCAAATCACTTTTCCGGAATTTATAGAACTATCTTCATTTTTGCTTCATCTGATCCACCAAACATTATGTCATCAACATAAATTAGAACCATTATCCTTTTCTGTTGAAATAATTGAAATAAAAATTGTAATAAACTCGGCCACACTAAAAACCGAGATTCTTTAGAAATTGATCAATCCTCAAATACCATTCTATTGGTTCTTTCTACGAACTATACAAAGCCTTTATCATGCGAAAAACCCTATTATCATCCTGTAGAATAAGGAGAATATTTGGTTGCTTAATTTAGACTTCTTCTTCCAAAACTCCATTCCGAAATTCTGACTTGACATCGATCTGGAAGGATTTAAACATTCTTTCCACTATAATTTCTAGGAATAATTTGATTGTATCTAGTAGCACAATTGGTGTAAAAATCTCATCATCATCAATAACCTCTATTTTAGAGTAACATTTCCACACCAAGAATGCTTTGTTTCGAATGACCACACCATATTTATTCATTTTGTTTCGAAAGACACACTTTATCCTGATAATATTCATGTCAACTAGTCTGGAAACAATTTACCATTTATTATTCTACTAAATTTGGTCAATATCTCTATTCATTTCATGAAACCATTTTTCATCTCTAGTTGCTTATTAGGACAGTTTTAATCTTCTATTACAACTTCTTGATGTCCTGAAAACATTCAGATGATACCATATTATAGGACCAAAATTAATCATCATAAAATTCATGAATGATGCTTCTACTTCCCCAGATGTTCTTCCTAATGTCAGAGATCAAATGAATACATCCATTTTATAACATTGATATCTTTTATCTGATTAGGATATAGAATGCACCCTATTGTATGCAACTATTCTAATTGTTTTTCCACTATTTAGACCCAAAAACAATATTCTTCTCCTACATCATTTCTTCATTATGTGACCCTTAGATATGATCCATAAACAAGAACTCTAAGATTATTATGTTTTAAATCATGTAGGAAACACAAGATATAGTTAATAACACCATCAAAAAATATTTCACTCAATCAGTTCCTTTCAATTGTAATTGTGATAACTGATTTGAATCAGTTGACATTCTGGATCACATCACATCACTACTTCTCCTCTTTTGATGCCAATTACCCTTATATGTTATCTCCCCAAAGACATTAAACACTTACGGATAGGGGATATTACGTAATCCACAAGAAGAGGATTGTAGTTAATCCTAATTGGTCAACCCTTTGATTTTATTTTGAAAAGTATCACACTCTTTTCTTTCCATCTCCCACTACCAATCCAACATCAATTGTTGTGGTCATATGAATAAGCACAATTTACCAACATGTTGAGTTTTCCTCTGATATATATATTCTTGTAGGATTGGAATTTTTCTCAATTATGGGTTTAAACCCACCTATAAAAAATTCATTCTTTGAGGATCCACTAATATTCAATTTATCCTGACTCTTTCTTTGAGCCGGAATGTTTCCACTGCTCTTATGATCTTGCTTCTTCTTCCATTGTACTATTCTCTCTCATGTATTCACTTCTCAGTATGTGTAATGAAATGATAATTTTTCCTGAAATTATTTATTCATTTTTCTTTTATCAATTATCTGAGTCATTTAACCCTTTCTTGTTGTTTTTGAGTCTTCCACTGATTTCATATTATTTTTACTCACAACTAGAGATGACCATTCATTTTTATTCTAGGGTTTTTCACATTATTTCCATGAGGATGTTTTCTACTATAATATAGGAGGTGATTGATACACCTTTCTTTGATCTCCATGTGATCTTTGTGAGGCCATATACCTATTTTATATCTCACCATGTTGTCATCTAGTATAGTATTTTTCATTATATAGTTCATGTGTTTGTTATCTCTTCCTTGATTCCTTTTTTCCCTACTTTCTTATTTCTGAAATGTCTTACCAAATAACCCTGATTAGAACATATAAAAAAACTTACATAAAAGGAACACCTCAGTTTTTCATTTCTTAACCAAGATATTGATGATGCTTGTGTTATTCTTCTCATATTAAGCCCTAGAGCTTCCTAACACTTCCTCATAGTGTGTCCCATTATTCCATAGAAACAAAATCTGATGGATGCTATCTTCTGAGAGGTGTTACATTTAGACTTTTCCCAATTCATCTTCTTATTCTATGATTTATTAAAATTTCTATCTTCACAATTTGAAATGTATTCCAAATCCTTTAAACAAAATATTTTTATATGACCATGAATCCCACATAAATAGCTTATACTATCATTACTTCTTGTAACAACCTTCTTATCTCTATCTCCAGCACCTATAATGTTTTTTCTTATCTCTGTAACTCTTCACTACTCTCTTTATATCATGCATAGAAGGGGGACCATCATATCCAATTCCAAACATTCCAATACTATATGTTCATTGAGTTGAGAAAATATTTTCTTTATTCTCCTCAGAAATAACATACTTTATTTTCATTTTATCATCACCTACTGATGGACAATCAAATAGTAAGTGTGGTGCATCCTTCAAAATAGGATTTTCTTTTTCATTTAATTTCTCCATTTCATTCGTGACTGATTTTATCTCTTCCTCCAACTGCTAAATCTTCTTATCTATAGATTCAAGTTAATCATTGAGTTATTTTATTAAATTCAACTTGATAGTAATATCATCTTCCAGTTCTTATGTGAGGTTATCTACTAAATCACATTGCTTATTTATTTTCAATTTTTATCAAGGAATATAATTAGGGAGGTTTTCATTAACTTGTTGTATCCATTGATTCATATGAACTAGTTCAGATAGCTATGTAGAAAGATCTTCATTTCTAGCTTTCTCATTCTTATTTTCATCTGATTTCTATTCTTTCCCTTGATATCATCTTTGATATTTTCTCTCTTTATAGACAACTTTTTCTTTTCTTCAAATTGAGAATCCTTATTATACCTTAGATCAGTGACCATGCCAATAAGCCTTTGATTTAATCCACTTATCTTATTAAACTCAATTTCTATTTCATGGATCTGGATATCCTTAGATTTAATCTCTTCATCCAACATTGGATCCAATTCCTTTATTTCATGGACAACTTCCACTTTCCCCTTCTGGGAGTTTCTTCATAATCAGTAATTCCAATATCAATTGGAATATCTAGTTCTCCACTCATTCCTTCAACATCATTGAATGAGTATGTATTTTCACTATATGATTTATCCAATCACAATTATGTTCACTACTGGATTACATCAACTGATTCATACTCTTTCCATTGAAAATTCCTCACATGGGAATTTCACAAGACCTCTTCTTCTTCATTGATGTTCTTTCCTTTTCCTTGGAACACAAAAATTATAGTAGCCTGGATCATTAACTTGATAAATTCAACTCCATAAATTAAAGAAAACAATTATGATAAAAGAATCATTCCCTCTAATACCATTTTTTAGGTCCACTAGGTAGAATATCCTAAGAGGGGGGAGGGTGAATCAGGGTAATATAGATTAAAACTTTCTCTCATTCATATATTATTTCATTATTAGAAAAAACTCATTTCTCTCTTCCTCCCATTTCAATAAAAGAACATATATGAAATTATGCATAGGACACATTTATTTTTAAGTGGTTCTCCCTGACTGGGAAATGTTAATGGATCATACAATGGCAACGTCCTGATGTACCAAATTCACTAAGGATCATTTCCAATAATGTTTACAATGTTTGGGATAGATCTTTTATGCCCAGGCTCACTTCCCTTACAATATTTAATGTATTCTCACTGATTTTCCAAGGGTCACTCCATATACCTATTCCTCTGGCTCACTACTAGTGGAAAGGGTCATCGACTTCCTCTTCCTTCACTCACTGCTCTGGAAAAGGAATCCACTCATAGTTTATGGACTTGTAGTTCAAACACAGTTTATGGACATGTAGGTCCATTAGTTTTAATGAATTCCAACATCTTCAATTATAGGTAGATGCTCTGTTGACAATCCATTTTCACATGTAGATGAAATAAACCTTCCCAGGTACTGTTTGGTTCTAGAAAATACTTTCGCAAACTTATTTGAAGCTTTCACAAGCTTCGTTGTGCAAGTCGCAAACCTATTTCCACTCCCACATATTCAGTATCAGGATTGGTACATGGTCACCTATTCCACGTAATTGTTTTGTCGTTGCGGACCACCCATCATCTACATACTACGTCTACCTTCGTGATCATGTACCACAACTGCGTACTGATTTCGCAAACCACCTCAGTAAAACCCCTCATGTAACATCCCAGGTAAATAAAGAATAATACATTTTCATATTTATTAATATTTCTGAATTAAATATTAATTTTACTTTAAATGGTTTGCTATTATCGATAGCGTAAGAGATACGCAACAAATATTTTCTTTGAAATCTTACATTACACACTAGTAATATAATATTATTATTTTAAATGGTAGTTAACACGTAGCCATTATGATTGTGGGAATGAATAGAAATAACTAAAATATGAATATATATGTTTTTTAAATGTTTTTACATTCATCTAATAAAATATTAAGGCTTAAAATAAGAGAAGAATTCAATTTTAGGCCTAGATACTCTAATATTCACTAAAGGTCGACTTATCGCCTTTTGATAGAGAACCGTATATAAATATAGTTTTGTTCACTCTTATACATGTTATTGGACCAAATAAAACTCTTCCTTATAATGGGGACGTCAAAATTTACTTTGTGTAAAATTTTGGTATTTTCTCGATAAAGTTCATTTTTAATGAATAGTAAAAAATGTTGTATTTTAATTCAAAACCTATTTTTCATCTAATTTATTTATATGATTATATTATCTTTTTAATTGGTTTTAAAGTGAAATTAGAATATATTTTTACCATTTAATCCTATGGTGGTCATTGAAATTAATTTCACTTTGAAATTGGACTTAAACTAGTGTCAATCTTTTGATATATATTGTTTCATAAAAACACGCTATTTTTTTGACAACGATAATTAATTATTAAATTAATTAATGCAACTTATATGTTCTGCATTTTTTAAAATAGACATAGTTTTTAAATTCGGAATATCAAATATATCTTAGGGTGAATGTTTGGTATTTTTCTGAAAAACATCAATTTTTGATGAATGGTGAAACCACTAAGTGTTAGTTAAAAAAGTGATTTTTCGTTTAAATGAAATATTACCACTTCTATGAATTTAATTTCAAAAATATGACATATATGGTTTTCATTAGTAAGTAAAATTTGGTTCAATGGGATTAAAATAAATTTGTGGTGAATAGTAACATTTAAGTTTTATTAATTGCGATTTGAGGTAATTAGTGTAATTTAAGGTAAAAATAATGTTTTAATAATATTAAATTACCTTGACACATGTCCTACCTTTATTGGATGTGTCATGGCAGACCCAAAAAATCCATGGGTCAACTTGGGGACCCCATGGGTCCACATGGGTAAGAAATTGACATTCATAACTTTTTATTTAAAGTTAAAATAAAAATGTTACAAACCTGTATTGTTTTGATAAAATAATTTTTACATGGGGTTATACAAGTAATAATTTTGAATATAAATATTCATTTGGAAGATAAAAATATTTCCTAAATCATGATATTTATTTTATAATTTTTAGACGTTAAAAAATTAAATTATTTCTGACACCATGATGATGCATCGATTACCTCATTATTTAACGATTTAAATTAAAGGAAAAGATAATATAAAATCTAAGACCTATACTTGTCAAAAACCTATTGGATGGGTGTATTTATAACTCTTATCACCTTATACTCTAAATATATAATTGTGGGACCTTTAAAAACCGAAACTCATTATATAATAAAGTAACATTTTTTGACTTTCCAAGAGTGCCCCTCCTCTCCTCTTATAAAAGGCCCCCACGTCTACCAACTTACCCACACCTCTCCAGCCATTTGATCTTCCAAGCTCTACTCCTTTCATCTCTCCACATACCTATCCTCATTCTAGAAGCCTTATGTTAGGCAGGATTCTCTTCAAGAAACCCTTTTGGTTCAAACCAAAGGGAGTTACACGATTTAAAGGTAATGTATTCTCTTGTGTTCTTATGTTTTATTTAGCTTCTCCAACCACCTAAACTATTTTTATTACTTTTTTTTGTAACAAAAAATGTATCATAAATATACTAGGATTTTTTTATGAGAATTATTCGAGCTACACTTACACACACCTCCGTCTACTGGTTAAAGAACATAATGTTTCTGTGGTTGGAGAATTTCTGCCTCGCGAAACGATGATTGGTCAATCTTCTTTTAACAACTTTAATGGTGGCTGTTAAGATGTCACTATACTTATATATGATATATTTTATGTTTATTTTTTCCTTATGCTTCTGTATTTCTCATTTGTGGCATACCTTTCTGGTTTCCATTATGGGTAAACACGGTAATTTCATTTTAGGAAGTGCGGACTACCGCCCTCTCAAAGTGATTTGATTCTTTAATGCCATATGTGGGATGTATAAAGGATGGAGTTAATGATATTATATATGATATTATACAAGAACTATAATATACCTATATATCATTATGATTTCCCTCCATTAAATACGAAATAGAAATGAAAATAGTGTTCATGCATACGTACGGCTTACCATCTCCATGAACGGTGCATTTCATTTCTTACCTATAAATGTTATTTACTATTATAAATACATGTATATGCTGGATATATATGATATATATGATATCCAAATCATGAATATATTTCTGGATATAATGAACCTTTTACCACATGAACAACATGTAATTGTAAGAAGTCTATTTTTGAGTTAAGTACCAAATTTCAACAAAAGGAACATTATTAACTTAATTGATTACATAATGTTTATAACATGGAAATAAGTTATATAAAAGGAATAATAAACTTGAAAAATGTTTTTAAGAAATTATAAATTAACTTTAGTTTATTATTCCGGAGATTAAAGAGAAATCGAGTCACGTCGGACATGAGGTAAGGGACTCCGTCTAAATCTCATTTCATTGAGGCATATTTTGTTTGAATACAAGACTTTCTTTTATACGCTGTATAAACCCCTTTCACTTTTAATTTTATACAAAAGGAATCTCTTTCTATGAAGCATTTTACTAAATGAAAAAAAGTAATGTTTCTTTTAATGTACACGGTGACAATGACCTTTTCCGCCGCCGCGAGTATTATTTGGTCTTTGGATTCCTTAACAAGCCGTAATGTTTTTAAAATGAAACAAATACCATATACTCTTTTATTTATTTTGGTATTGAAAATGATTTTTTATAATGGATTTGTTATGTCAATATATTTAAGAGATATATTGTGATCGAAATGTGGTAATGTTTTCATTCCATTATATTTGTCTTATGTCTTATGATTTTATAATGGTACTTGGACATTTGATGGGTGGTTATGTGATAATTTGTATGATGGGTGGTTCCGTGAATACCAAGATGGGTGGTTACGTTATAACCTCCAATACATTGGGTATGGAAGTCGGTCGTATGGCTATTCCATTAAGTGATACGTGTGGAAGTCGAATGTATGGTTATTCCATTTAAGTATATTTATGTCCCAAGTAACCTTTATATGATATGAGTTCTTTATATGGGTTTTATGGTAATATTTTGGTTACAAAAGGGTACGTAATGATCTTTTTTTAGTGAAGAGTTTTTACTACTTCATAAAGGTGAAAAGGATTACTTTGATAAAGTATTCATGGTTTCATTTTTGTTTTGAAAAACTAACAGTTTTCCTTCATTTTGTATCCCTTACTGAGATTTTTATGCTCATCCCAAGTTTTTTTGAAATGATTTTCACAGGACATAATGTGGAATATGGTCAAGGATGGGATCATGGAAAAGTCATGCTATCTTAAACATGGAACTAGACATGACTCATTTTTTTAGAGTTCATGTTTTGTAAAAAAATGAAACCTTGAAGAAGTGTCTACTGTGTAAACGTTTGAGATGTAATAGTTATGATCTAATTCAATAAAACTCCAAACCTAAAAAGACCCTCAATGTGAATTATTCATTTAATTCAATATTAAGTAATGATTTAGGTTGAGGCCTTATAGTTGGTATCAAAGGTCGGTTTATACAACTTTATGAGTTAGAAAATTGTTAAATTATAAATTAATTTATGGTATGATTGAAATTATATAGCATTTAAAGATTATCATGTTGGTTCGCCTAAGATATTCCTGTGTTTAGAATGGTTTTACATATAAGGAACAAGGCATCTATGTTGGGATGACGTCAGGAGGAAGACAACCTTCCAAATCAGAAACCTGAGATGTTCGAAATCGGAATTGAATAGTTTGTTGCAGTGATGGCATAGTTGAATCATGTTATAAATGGTGGTGGTATCCATGCACGAGATCATCCAGATCAACCGCAGAGGAACATGTCAGTGGTGGAACATATTAGGAGGCAACATCCCCCATCATTCAGATGATCATCTGACACAGTGCTAGCTGAAGGGTGGATTAAAGCATTGGAGAAGATTTTTGATGTCATGGGGGTGTTCAGAACATCCAAAGGGTAGTATTTATGTTTACCGTTTTGAATTTGAAGCTGATCAGTGGTGGTCGATGGTGAAAAATATCAATTATAGTGATGAGATTGATGATATTCACTAGGATGAATTCAAATGTATGTTTCTTAAGAAATATTTTCCTAAGGTGGTTTGTCTTAGGATGGAAAAAAATTCGTATAATTGAAGTAGGAGGATGATTCAGTGGATGCTTATGAAGCCAAGTTCACTCGACTGGAAAAGTATGCTCCAAATTTCATATGAGAACTTGATAGTAAAATCAACCATTTTTACTCAGGGTTAAAGCCAGAATATCGAAGGGTCGTAGCTTCTCGTGAGTTAAAAAGTTATTAAAAACTTGTTCGATATGTGGAGAAGGTGGAAATGGAGTTTTCTGATGATCAGGAGTTCTTTGAAAAACAATAGAATAAGAGGTCTAGTTGGCAGGCAAAGGGGAATAATTCCTCAAAGAAGCAAGGAGGTACGAAAACCTAATATCCATTCTATGAGAAGTGTGGTAAAATATATCCTGGAGAATGTTTATCCATGTCTGGAAAGTGCTTTCAGTGTGGTAAGTATGGTCATATTTATCGTAACTGTAAGGAAGATGATCAAGAAATCAATGAAAATCCAGTGGTAAGATGTTTTATGTGTAATGAAATGGGTCATTTTGCAAATGAGTGTCTAAAGAAGAACTCAACCGAGGGAAAGCAGCTAGACTAAAAGAAAAAAGGGGTGGTAAAATCCTTTGCAACTACTTCAGCAGATGTTGGGCCATCGAATGAAGTAGTATCAGGTACACTATTTGTTTGTTCAGATTATTCCAATGTGTTGTTTGATTTATGGTCTACACATTCTTTCATTTCTGAGTGGTTTTATAGTAAATTGTGAATTCCATCTCAAAATATGAATCCTGAACTTATGGTAAAAACACCCGGAGGAAATGCTGAGACAAAAAGAAATTATAATAACCTTCCCATCCTTGTGTGCGGAAAGAATCTACCTTCAAAGCTTATTGTTTTGCCTCTAGTAGAGTTTGATGTTATTTTGGGCATGGATTGGATTTCTGTTTATCATGCTAAGATTGAATGCAGAGCTAAAATGGTTTCTTTTCAGAATGATTTTCAGTTTCTATACAGGAATGAACCCTTTCTTTTGAT
Organism: Viscum album; assembly: GCA_963277665.1. Classification (NCBI taxonomy): domain Eukaryota; kingdom Viridiplantae; phylum Streptophyta; class Magnoliopsida; order Santalales; family Viscaceae; genus Viscum; species Viscum album. Next base: position 467,588,635 of record OY728123.1, on the reverse strand, counting down.
AACATATCAGGAAGTTGAGAAACTAGTAAAATATGGAAATGATTTTTACGTTGCACATGATGTTGAAAATAAAGGAACTGTTCAGATTAATGATGTTCCAGTGTTAAATGAGTATCTTGATGTTTTTCCTGACGAGTTTCCTGGTATTATTCATGATCGGGAAGTTGAATTTACTATTGACTTAGTTCATGATTCTAAGCCAATTTCAAGACCCCCTTATCGAATGGATCAAGTTGAACATTTAGAGTAAAAGAAGCAATTGCAGGAGTTATTAGATAAAGGTTTCATTGGACCTAGAACATCACCATGGGGTGCTCCTGTCTTGTTTGTTAAAAAGAAATATGGTTCAATGAGACTTTGCATTGATTATAGAGCCTTGAATAACATCACTATTAAGAAAAAGTATCCTTTGCCTCATATCGATGATTTGTTTGATCAGCTCCAGGGAGCTTAGTATTTTTTGAAGATTGACATGAAGTCGGGGTACCATCGGTTTAAAGTAAACGAAGTAGACATTCGGAAGACTACGTTCCATACTAGATATGGCCATTATTAATTTTTAGTTATGCCTTTTGGGTTAATCAACGCACCTGCTGTATTCATGGACCTTATGAATAGAATTTTCCAGGATTTATTGCAAAGGTTTGTGGTTATTTTCATTGATGATATTTTGGTGTTTTCTAAAAGTAAAGAGGAGAATGAAAGTCATTTAAGGGTTATCTTGCAAACCTTAAAAGAAAAGAAACTGTATGGAAATTTCTTTCCTTGGTCACATTTTTAAAAAAAATGGCATAACTATTGATCCTTCTAAAACAAAATGTTTTGAACAATGTCCATGACCCACAAATGTAACTGAGATCCGTAGTTTTCTTGGTTTGGCAGGTTACTACTGAAGGTCTGCTGAAAAAATTTCATGGTTATCTAGTCTAATGACTAAGCTTACTCGGAAGGGTGTTAATATTATCAGGACAAAAGAATGTGATGATTGTTTTTAGGAGTTGAAAAGAAGATTGGTGAATGCTCCAGTTTTGGAACTTCCTTCTAGGAATGGTGAGTTTGTTATCTACAGTGATGCTTCATTGAAGAGACTTGGTTGTGTCCTTATGCATAATAATTAGGTAATTGATTATGTTTCACATTAGTTGTAAACTCATGAGGTAAATTACCCTACACATGATTTGAAATATGTGCTGTTGTTTTTGCTCTAAAAATTTGGATGCATCATTTTTATGGAGTAAAGTGTGAAATATATACTGATCACAAAAGTTTAAATTATATATTCACTCAGAAATAATTGAACATGTGACAGATGAGATGGCTAGAATTAATCAAGGATTATGATTGTACAATTAATTACCATCTGGGAAAAGAAAATAAAGTAGCTGATGCTTTGAGTCGAGAATCTAATGCATCATTAACCATGCTATGTTTGGAAAGAGATCCTTTGGTTTTTTATTTGATGAAATTTGGAATAGAAATTGTTGGTGCAGGTAGTTCTTATATTTTTTTTCAGGTGTCAGTGAGATCATCTCTATCAGACAGAATTAAGTAAGTGCATAAGAAAGACAGTGGGATGCAGAAAAAGGTAGAGCTGGCTCAGAATGGTAAGTTACTAGTATTTAACATTGATAATGATTGTGTATTGAGGTTTGAGAAGAGATTATGTGTGCCCTGTGATTCACAGTTGAAGAATGAGTTGTTATGTGAGGCTCATAGTTCCCTATTTTCAATTCATCCTATAAGTACTAAGATGTACAGAGATCTGCAGGAGTATTATTGGTGGGATGGAATGAAAAGAAATATTGTTGATTTTACTGTGAAGTGTTTGAGTTGTCAACAGGTTAAAGCAGAGTGGAAGTTACCGAAAGGGATGCTTCGGCCTTTACCGGTGCTAGAGTGGAAATGGAAAAATATATCCGTGGAATTTGTTGTGGGATTACCGAAGACATCCCAAGGTAGTAATGCAATCATGGTTATTGGTGAACGATTGAGTAAATATGCTCATATCCTTCCTATTCGAGACACATTCTCTCTAGATCAACTTTCTCATTTGAATCATTAAGAGATAGTTAGGTTGCATGGAGTTCCCCTCTCTATTGTATATGATCGTGATCCCAGGTTTACTTCTAACTTTTGGAAGGGCCTTCATATGTCGTTGGGTACTGAATTAAATTTTAGTACAACTTTTCATCCTAAATCAGATTGGTAGTCAGAACGAACAATTCAGACCTTGGAAGACATTCTATGTGCTTGCTCGATGGATTATCAGGGAATTATTGACCTACATCTTTCTTTTGTTGAATTTTCATATAATAACAATTTTAATTCCAGAATGCAGATGGCTCTGTTTGAAGAATTATATGGTAAGTGGTGTCGAACTCTAGCTTTTTGGGATGAAGTAGGGGAAATGATGCTGATGGGACTATAATTGGTGAAAGAGATGGGTGGAAAAGTTCAGTTGATTCAGAAACACATGAGAACAGCTTAGAGCAGATAGAAAAGTTATGGGGATAACTGGAGGAAGGATCTATCTTTCGAGGTAGGTGATCATGTTTTTCTCAAAGATTCACCATGGAAAAGTGTGATGCATTTTGGTAAGAAAGGAAAGCTGAGTCCAAGGTTTATTGGACCATATCAAATTATGGGTAGAATTGGATCAGTTTATTACCGAGTGGATTTACCTCCGATTTTATCTCAGGTACACAATGTTTTTTATATTTCGATGTTGAGGAAGTATATGCCAGATCCATCTAATGTTTTGAGCCTAGAGGTAGTTCAGTTGGAGGAGAATCTCTCTTATGAAGAATAACCAGTCTAGATTCTTGACCGTAGAGAGAAAGTGTTGCAGAATAAGGTAATTCACCAGGTAATGGTTTTGTGGAAAAACTATATGGTTGAAGAGGCAACGTGGGAATCTAAAAATGTTATGAGGGATAAATACCCCCACTTATTTTGATAAGTGAATAAAATTATGAGGACGCAATTCCCAAATGGGGGAAGGATGTAACATCCCTGATAAATAAAGAGTAACACATTATCATATTTATAAATATTTTTGAATTAAATATTAACTTTACTTTAAAGGGGTTTCTATGTTCGATAGCGTTCCCGATACACAACAAATATTTTCTTTGAAATCTACATTGCACACTAGTAGTATAATAATATTATTTTAAATGGTAGTTAACATTTAGCTATTGTAATGGAGGGAATGAATTTAAAAAACTAAAATATGATTATATATGTTTTTTAAATGTTTTTACATTTATCTAATAAAATATTAAGGCTTATAATAAGGAAAGAATTCAATTTTAGGCATAGATATTCTAATATTCACTAAAGGTCAACTTATCACTTTTTGAAGGTGAATTGTCTATAAATATAGTTTTGGTCACTCTTATACATGCTATTTGACCAAATAAAACTCTTCCTTATAATCAAGACATCAAAATTTAATTTGTGTAAAATTTTGGTATATTCCGATAAAGTTCGTTTTTTTTCATGAATAGTGAAAAATGTTGTATTTTAATTCAAACCCTATTTTTAATCTAATCTATTTTGTAAGATTAGATTATATTTTTAATTGGTTTTAAGGTGAAATTATAATATATTTTTACCATTTAATCCAATGGTGGTCATTGGAATTAATTTCACTTTGAAATTGTACTTAAAATAGTGTCAATCTTTTGATATATATTGTTTCATAAAAACACGCTATTTGTTTTGACAACAGGATTTGATTATTAAATTAATTAATGAAACTTATATGTTTTTAATTTTTTAAAATAGACATTATTTTTTAATTCAGAATATCAAATATATCTTAGGGTGAATTTTTAGTATTTTTCAGAAAAACTTCAATTTTTGAGGAATAGTGAAACCACTAAGTGGTAGTAAAAAAAGTGATTTTTCATTTAAATGAAACATTAACACCTTTGTGAATTAAATTTAAAAAATATGACATACATTTTTTCATTATGAAGTAAAATTTGCTTCAATGGGATTAAAATAAATTTTTGGTGAATAGTAACTTTTAAGTTTTATTAATCGCGATTAGAGGTAATTAGTGTAATTTAAGGTAAAAATAATGTTTTAATATAATTAAATTACCTTGACACATGTCATACCCTAATTGGATGTGTCATGGCCGACCAAAACAATCCATGGGTCAACTTGGGGACTCCATGGAGCCACTTGGGTATGAAAATGACATTAATAACTTTTTATTTAATGTTCAAATAAAAATGTCACAAACATGTATTGTTTTGCTAAACTAATTTTTACATGGGGTTATACAAGTCATAATTTTGACAATAAATTTTAATTGGAAAAATAAAAATATTTCCTACATCATGTTATTTGTTTTATAATTTTTAGACATTAAATAAATTAAATTATTTATGACACCATGATGATGCAGCGATTACCTCATTATTTAACGATTTACATTAAATGTAAAGATAATGTAAAATCTAAGACCTAAACTTGTCAAAAATCTATTTTATGGGTTAATTTCGAACTCTTATCACCTTATCCTCGAAATATATAATTTTGGGACCTTTAAAAACCGAAACTCATTATATAATAAAGTATCATTTTATAACTTTCCAAGAGTGCCCCTCCTCTCCTCTTATAACAGGCCCCCACCTCTACCACCTTACCCCCACCTCTAAAGCCATTGGATTGGCCAAGCTCTACTTCTTTTATCTCTCCAAATCCCTCTTGTCATACTAGAAGCCTTACATTAGGCAGGAAGCTCTTCAATAATCCCTTTTGGTTCAAACCAATGGGAGTTACCCGATTTAAAGGTAATGTATTCTCTTGTGTTCTTATGTTTTATTTTGCTTCTCCAACCTCCTAAACTCTTTTTATTCCTTTATTTTGTAAAAACACCAGTATATTCAATATACTAGGATGTTTTTATGAGAATGATTCGAGCTACACTTACACACACCTCCGTCTAATGGTTAAAGAACATACTATTTCTATGGTTGGCGAATATCTGCCTCACGAAATGATGATTGTTCAATCTTCTTTTAACACCTTTAATGGTGGACATTAAGATGTCACTATATTTATATATGATATATATGATGTTTATGTTTTCATTATTCTTATTTACTTTTCATTTTTGGCATACCTTTATGGTTTCCATTATGGGTAAACACGATAATTTCATTTTAGGAAGTGCGGACTACCGCCCTCTCAAAGTGATTTGATTCATTAATGGCATATGTGGGACGTATAAAGGAAAGAGTTAATGATATTATATATTATATTATACTATAATTATAATATACCTATATATCATTATGATTTCACTCCATTAAATAAAAAATATAAATGAAAGTAGTGTTCATGCATACGTACGGCTTACCGTCTCCATGAACGGTACATTTCATTTCTTACCTCTAAATGTTATATACTATTATAAATACAACTATATGATGGATATATATGATATATATGATATCAAAATCATGAATATCTTTCTGGATATCATGATCCTTTGACCACATGAACAACATGTAATTGTAAGAAGTCCATTTTTGACTTAAGTACCAAATATCGACAAAACGAACATTATTAACATAAATGATTACATAATGTTTATAACATGGAAATAAGTTATATAAAAGGAATAATAAAATTGAAAAAGGTTATTAAGAAAGTAGAAATTAACTTTAGTTTATTATTCAAGAGATTAAAGAGCAATCTAGTCACGTCGAACACGAGTTAAGGGACTTCATCTAAATCTCCTTTCATTGAGGCATATTTTGTTCTAATACAAGACTTTCTTTTATACGCTTTATAAACCCCTTTGAATTTTAATTTTATACAAAAGGAATATTTTTCTACGAAGAATTTTACTAAATGATAAAAAGGAATGTTTCTTTTAATGTTCTCAATGAAATAACATTTTCCGCCACCGCGAGTATTATTTGGTCTTTGGCTTCCTCAAAAAGACATAATGTTTTTAAAATGAAATAAATAACGTATAATCTTTTATGTATTTTGGTATTGAAAATGATTTTTTATAATGGATTTGTTATGCCAATATATTTAAGTGAAATATTGTGATCAAAATGTGGAAATGTTTTCTTTCCATTATATTTGTTTTATGTCTTATGATTTTATAATGGTACATGGACATTTCACGGGTGGTTATGTGATAAACCATATGACGTGTGGTACCATGAATACCAGGACTGGTGCTTACGTTATAACCTCTAATGCATTGGGTATGGAAGTCGGCTGTATGGCTATTCCATTAAGTGATATGTGTGGAAGTCAACCGTATGGTTATTCCAATTAAGTATGTTTATGTCCCAAGTTACCTTTATATGATATGTGTTCTTTATATGGGTTTTATGGTAATATTTTTGTTACAAAAGGGTAAGTAATGATCATCTATTCATTGAAGAGTTTTTACTACTTCATAAAGGTGAAAAGGATTACTTTGATAATGTATTTATGGTTTACATGTTGTTTTGAAAAACTAACAGTTTCCCTTCATTGTGTATCCCTTATAGAGATTTTTATGCTCATCCCAAGTTTTTTTGAAATGATTTTCACAGGACATAATGTGGAATAGGGTCAAGGATGGGATCAAGGAAAAGTCATGATTTCTTAAACATGGAACTAGACATGACTCTCTTTTTTTAGAGTTAATGTTTTGTAAACAAAATGAAACTTTGTAGAAGTGTCTATTGTGTAATCATTTGAGATGTAATAGTTATGATCTAAATCTCTAAAACTATAAACCTGAAAAGATACTCAATGTGAATTATTCATTTAATTCAATATTAAGTAATGTTTGAGGTCGGGGCCTTATACCTCATGTCCACAAACTATTCTCTGTTCGTGGACTATCTTCACATTAACGTACAAGAGATACACCTCTGCATACCTCTTGAGGAATTATCTATTTCTCAAAACGAATATTCCTCATTTGCGTACCAAGTACTATACGGGTTGCAACTGTCCCCTTAAATCCTTCAGTTGAATTTCTCCCATGCAAACAACATTAGCATTTTCGGTATTATATCTTGTCAACCACATTCAAACATTGAGGAAATATCATATCCAAAATATGTTTTAATGATATTAAATCACATTAGTAATCAGTGGGATTAGATATACTTAAGTAAGAAAATATATATGCAAAATCCGTTAATCAAATATTTACCGAATCTTAATCTTAGCCTCCACTACATACTGATCCTTCTACCGCTGCAAACTACATGCTTTCTAGTGAACTGTAACCATGATCCTAAAGACACTCGAGAATAGTTTATTATAAGCGATCTACATACCTTCTTTTCACCTACATGGTCGACCTCCTTCACTGATGTCCATCCATCCGCATACCACACTGCCTTCCACCGCGAACTGTTTTCATTTTTTAAGAAATGCTCTGGAATACCATTCCTGTCACACTACATACCTTTCCTAGAACATGGAATGTGGCCAATGAATTTTGGTGTGATGTTCTCTCCCTTTGCAATTTTTCTTCAACATTCTTCATACAGTTTACATTTCTTAAGAAATCATTCCTTTTCAAACATGAAAAGACCAAATTTTATGCCAAAAAATTTGGCAAACACTGGGAAACTCCATCACCTTAAAAACCTATCTTCGGAAAACACAAAATATACTCATTTGTGGTCATCTGGATTTGTCAACAACCACAACCAGACCCAAAACATACTGAGAGGACACCTTGAGGGATTTTTCTACAATAATATTTCTTTTAGAATGAGGAAATTTTCAATCCTTTTTGTCGTGCAAAAGGAATATTCATTTTACCTCATCCGACATGTAAATATTTCTCCTCCGTCAATATTTGAAGCTTTAATTTCATGTATGAATGTTATTTTCACATAATAGGTTTTTAAAATATATATTCCTGGAAAATGGATTTCAAAATGTTTTCGAACTTCTTGTATATTTTTGTAAGGAAAATGGTATTAAAAATATTTTCATGCTTCTTTTATAAGTTTTCAAGGTATGTGCATTTTGAAACATCTTCATGTTTTATTTATAATTTCTCAGAGAATTTTCCTGGAAAATTGGTTTCAAAAAAGTTTAAATCTTATTTTATAATTTTTCCAAGAAAAAATTATTTCAAAAATTATCTAGATTTAATTATATTTTTTAGAATTATTTTCAACGAAATAATTTCCCAAAAATTATCAATCATTCATTTTATGTTTTCAAAGTGTTTTCAAGGAAAAAGGGAATTGAAATGTTTTGAAGAATATTTTATATGTTTTTAAGGAAAAAGGTTTAGGAACACTTTCAAGTCTTTTTTATATGTGTTAATGATATTTTTTATGTAAATTATTATCAAATAGTTTCATGCATTAAAAATAATTTATCAAAGAATAAAATGATATTTTATGGAATAAATGTTTTTAAATGATAATTGAAAATTATTTTCCTTCTAAGATGCCATCCATTGATATTACTCATTCCCTTCTAGGAAATTAAATAATGGTTACATTTATTTCCTTTCTATGAATGGGTTATTCTTAATTTCATTGTCATAATAAAACCCAGGACACTTCCATGTGTCTTATTTTTATGAAATTTGATTCTCTTTTATGGGTTATATGTTTATAAAAACCATTTCTCTTTCATGAGTAATGTTTTGGATGAAATTATTATGAAACCTGTATAATTTCGATAGGTTTTGATATTTTTAAATTTTTAGGATACCCATTTAATTTCATAGGTTATGATATGATTGTTTATGATTTTGTGAAACCTATATGTAAGATTTCAGCATGAGATGGGTGGGGCCTATATCTCCCTCAAATGCATTGTGAATTAATTTTTATCCCCTGAGATAGAATAATATTGTAATGGGAGTAAAACAACTACTAATATAGCCATGTTAGTGAACCGTGATGACCATGATTGTATGTGGATTGACTCATGCAAATACAATGGCCGTGAGGGTGAACCATGACTACAAAGGTGGTATGAGTAGTGAATTAGTGCTACATAGGTGGCCAAGGGAGTAGACCATTAATAACAAGATGGCATGGAAAGTGAACCTATATTACTAAGAATATCTTGTAAGAAACACCTTGTTTACAATTGAAATAATATTTTATACTTATGTGTCTTCCAAAATCCCATGTTTTATTCCTATTTTACACTTTCATATATTATGTTCTTTATTTCCTTATGATTCATATCTTATGATCATCCATGCTTTATAGCATGATTCATGTAGATGTTATTGGATATTTTGGGGGTGATATTATATTTTTATGATAATGTTCTTATACCCTTATTCTCATAATTATTCTTTTATATCTCCCTTATTTACCCTAACAGAGAATTTGAGATCACCCCTTTCTTTTGTTTCCATTCCCCTAGATATGCTGAAAGGATTCATGCAAGAGTACATGTGGTGAGGGTCTTTAGGGGAAATGATGATGATCATTCACCAGTATATAATTTTTTTCATGTTACCAAAGACTCTAAACTATTATAGTGATTGGGCATGTATTTTTTCAATATACAAAATTTTCATCTAAAATGATGTAATATCCATGTATATTATGATTGGGTCACTATAGTTGGTATCAAATGAATGGTTTTTTCAACCATTATAAACCTATATATCAAAACATTAGTGAGATCCCTTTGAATATTTCTAAGGCTATGTCTAGGTATGTCTCTATGGATAATAATAAGGATGGGTCAATATTCTGGAAAAAGTCCTGGAATTTTGTTAAGGGGTTAAGTGATTGGTTTCCTAGAAATACATCCATGTTGGGATACTAAAATTTGATGTTGCTCTGGAACATATGTACATTGTTTATAATCTCTGACAATATGTTCTGGTCATGACTAGGTGAAATCTAGTACATGAAAATGGGCCTCACTGCACCATTGGATTGAAACTCCTAGAAATAGCATTGGAAATTGATAAACTATTGACAAAACTTAATTATATTTTTTGATATTTTTTGGATATTAATAAAATTTATGGGCCTAGGTTGTCATATAATATTGAGTGTTTCATGATATATAAACCCCATAAGTAAATATTTTCATGAATTTGTGGTTTTATACTTTGATAAGTAATGCTCACAATATGATTCTGGTTATAGTAAATTGTGTGAATCCAAAGAAATTTGATTAATGGTGAATGATATTGTTGATTTACTAATTATATATCATGTGAGATGGTCATTGTAGTGAAATATGTTGTGATCAGGCCTAATCAGTTTACAAGTAACATGACTAAGAACATGTACCTTAACCAACTCTTGTACTCACCAAGAAAGATAAATAATGTGTTCAATGAGAGTTCATTAAATGGATACCATAAAGGAATGATTATTTGGATTCCATTATGTCACAAATGTGGAATGAATCACCTATGTTAATGTATTAGTGGACCAAGAATATTCTTTGAATTTGGAAAGGAAATACACAAATAATGTCACTAGAAAAGAAAAATGTAGTTTTCGATTAATGTAATTGATGGAAATACTTTCCTCCCAAAGACATCATTGATGGTTAGGTGCTTTAAATTTGTATTAAATGTTCATTATAGAAATTAATGTATCAATAGGAAATATTCTGCAGAGGATCATCATGGTGGTCGATGTAATGGTTTCATTTTTTATAATAATGAGACTATCTATTAAATGTAATGGGAAATAGTTATTTTTTAATAGGATGAGGTAGCCTTTTTAATTGAATAAGGATGAAGAGGAATAATAGAACATTACATGAATTTTGATTCAAAAATTATGTTACATGAAGGATGAAATATTCAAGGGCTGTTCTACTTGTTTTTTTCTAATTATTTACATGTTTATGTTTAATTTCCTCAAAGTACTATTAGAGTGATTTAATTAACATGTTATATTTTGATTAAGGGAAGGTAACTCTTAACATGTACTTCATGTTATAATAAGGTTTTTACGAATAAGTTAATTGGATCGGACTGACTACAATGGAACTAAGATAGTAGTTGTTAATGGGAGTGTTATGCTATCATTGTGGAAGTTAATAGGATTTTTTGATTTAAGTATTATATCTTATATACTTTTGATTAAGTAAGAATTCATTTTTTTCAAAAAGATTTGTGGTAATTAAGGTTAGCACTATGTATCATGTTAATATTCAGTAAGGGTACTCACATGTTTCGAATGTGACAAACAAGTGGTGCGTTGTGATATATGGTGGATCAATGGTAATATTATTTCATGAATTTATATTCAAAGAATTGGATTTCCATTTTTGTAAGGGTTATAAGGTTATCCATTCTTGAATAATTTATGTTAAACTTTAGAGTAGGAGTTTATGTATTGATTTTGTATTAAAAACCTTGAATAAAATTTTATTTTGTTATTAAACATATTACGAGGATGTCTATCATATTTATTTTTGAAACTATGTTAGTGTGGTTTTAGAAAAGTAAATCTTGTATGTCAGGTGATAAATAATCAATTCCAACAAGGCAATGGGTATTGAACCCATTATAGAAGGATTGTAATGGTTTCGCACCTACCACTAGCCTATATGAAGTCTTGTTTTATAGATATATTTTTTGATGAATAATTTTTATGATCTAATGTTAGAATAACGTTTATATTTAGATATTAATTTTTTTACCATATATATTTTAAGAATCATTGTTGAAAATTTTTTATAAATTTAAATTTTTTGTTGTCCGTAATATCATCTAAAAATGCATTTTAGTTCTTTGGGAATAAATATTTGTTTTTCGTAATCCATTTCTAGAAATAAAGAATGTATTTTAAATAGAAAGAATCACAACTAGGGAATGAAAATATTGGTTTATTCCTTTGATATAAAATAATAACTCAATGATAGGATAATGACTAAAAATTAAAATGGGTTGTCCTAATACATTTATTTTTTTGAACCGATAGACTTTTATATCATCATAGATTTATGAAATTGAGGCCCTCATATTTTCAATGATCATTCACTAGTTTTTTAATAAAGAACTATATCCATCCTTATAAATATTTATGATGTTTCACTATGTCCAATTATTCACTCCAAACATATGTTCTTCTACGTAGAAAACTAGTTATATTTTATATTGTGTAACCATTATGGTTCCAAAATCACCTTTTAAAAGGAAGATTTAATATTAATGTTTATGATGTTGGTTTCTATGAATAACACTTTCAATTATTAAACCATTGATAAGTCAGATGAATTTGGAGGGTGAAATTCAATCCAAGGGGAGTAAAATGTAACACACTAGGATTTTTTATTTCTTTTCGAAGTAATTTATCCCTTTTGATATTTTTCATTCCATGTAGAAATGTAGATATTTCATTTTATATTAATGAACTATGTTTTTCTTTCATTATAATAAATAAAATGTTAATTGTGCACTACATGCAACATAACAATTGGGCCTTCTCAACACATAACACAAGGGTTCTCTTGTGTTATATGGGAAAATTACATTCCTCAGGGAGCTTCATAACCCGTAAGAACGAGTTTTATGAAATAATAATATAATATAAATAATTATTATTTATTATAATTTTATAGTTCATTGACGTTAACTGAGATTTTGTGAACAGTATTGACTAATTTATGAAAATATATGATTTATATCATATAATATAAATTTATACATTACTAATTAATTATAATAGAATTTGATAACCAAATGAATATAAAAAGTGATATTATTATGGAAAAAATATGTTTTACCCTTATATATTAAATATTCATTGATGACGTGAAATGAAAAAAGCCAAAAATTCCTCTTACATGGAACATAGACATGTCTTACGTTACATACAATACCAAATTTCTACAAAAAATCATTTTATTTTTAAAATATTTCAAAAGAGTTAGTTATAACCTAGAATTTAATGAATAGTACTATGAATTGTAATAAATACTTATAAAATACTTTAATAATTGGATTATATAAATAAAACATATTTATAATAACAAATATATTTTTTAGAAAAACATTTTTATGTTTAAAAAAATACCATTTTTACAAATGAAAAACATTTAATGTTCATATATGAAAACAAAATATTATTAATTCTATAAACATTCAGAAAAATTCGAATACACCATTGTAATCTATATAATATTTAGAGTCTAATACGATCAACTTAATATTTCACTGAATCTATTTTTTAAAGTGATTCAAATTAATCATAGTGATTAAGGTCAAATTATGCTTAATTAGGGGCTAAACCCTAATATTAATGGACCAAATTTCCAAGACACCTGTACAATAACCATTTTATATCTTTATTTCATCAAAAATCCTTATATTATTTGTTTAGGTAGTTTTGTTAAGACTTTATTATTTAAGGACATTTGTAAACCTAACTTCTTTCCAAAAATTCAATGTGAGCCCTTTTCATTCCTTTTAAAAGGCCACCTCCTCACCCACTTATTCAAAAATCTAAAACTTAATATGTATGGAAAAGACCATCCTAATTAAATTCCAAAAAAATAATCTCATATTCCTATATGAATTCCTGTGGGATGAAGTATATTTAAAGAATTATTTTAGCTCAAACCAAAAGTATTTACCTGATTAAGAGATAACATCTTCTCTCAAGTCATTTCTTATATTTTCCCTTCCAAGCACTAAAAAAATATTTATTATATGATAATTTATCAATAAAAATATAAAAAAACACTATGATGTTTTTATCTAAATGTTTCTACATACACACACCTCCATCTACTAGGTAACAAATATATTGTTTCTATGTATGGTGAACTACTACCTCACAAAACGTTGATTGTTCATTTTTATATTACCACCAAACTTGGTGGACATTAAAATAGAAACACTATTTATATATTTAATATATTAACTTTATTTTTTATTTGTGCTTATTTATTCCTTTCTACAAAACATATATTTTTACTTTTCATTTTTTATAAATACAATAATTTCGTTTGAGGAAGTTTGGAATACCTCCCCCTCAAAGTGATACGATTTTTCAATTCACCACATGGATTGAATTAAGGATAGGTGCAGTGAATATGTAATATAAACATGATATATGAAATATAATATAATAATATATATATAAACCTATATGTATATATATCTTTGACATTCATTTTATTAACTTGATAATTAAACAGACATAGTGTGAATGTGTATGTACGACCTACTATCTCCGTTAAATGTTTATTCAATTTCATAACTATATATTACATATATTATAATAATAAAAATATAATGTATATACATGATATTTATATAATGGTTTAAATTATTTAAATTGTGATATAATTTATAAATACCAACAATATAAAAAATTATGACACCTGAGAATTATAAAGAGAATATTACACTAAGTGAAACCTCTACATATTATTATTAAAAAGTGGTTAACATAATGTTGTAATCAAATAATATAAAGTCTTATATAAAATAATACTTTTCTTTAAAATATTTATTAAAAATTTATACTTATTATACACGTGTTTTGAACGTGTATGATTAGATTCAAGAGACAAGGTAAGGGGATTTCATCTCACTTTTTATTCTCATAAGATACAATCTAAAATCGCCACTCAGTCCATTTATGTGGTGTATGTAATATCCATTATTTTTTTTATGTATATTACACCTAAATGTATGTGTATTAACATATCCTTTTTATGAACTTTCATTCAATATGATTATTCTTCAAAAGTTACGAAATTGGTGAAATGTTTTGCCTCAATTTTCCTTCATTGAGACTCATGTTTTCTTATGCACCTAAACTCTATTTAAGGTTGTATATAAATCCATTTTACATTTTCTATCATGAATATAATTATTTTCATGATAGTTTTCTCTTCATGTAATTTCCTATTGTTTCATGGAGTGTATGATCCCAACTTAAAAAGTTATAATAGTTTATTTTTAAAATATATTTTATTTATGTGATTGTTTAAATTTATGATTCCTCAATTGAGTTATTTTGTTCTCTATCTCATCACATTCATGTACATTTTTATCCTATTTTTATTCATGATATATTAATTTATTGGTACCATTTTCTACTATTTGTTATATTATATAGTTACGAAATTGTTTTATGAGATCAAGACATTACATTCTCTTCGGTTAGAAATAAATATTCCTTCAAAACTAAGTTTTCTAAAACAGTTTTCCATGAAAATTATAATAATATAATATCATCACTAAAAAACATGTTTTCCCTTTTTCTTTATATCAATTATTTCAAGGGAATCATTGTGTCTCTTTAGGAATAAAAAAATTTCAATTCTTTTTTCCATGCAAAAGGAGTGTTCTTTTTTACTTCATACAACTTGTACATATGTATAAAAAATCAATAGTTTGATGATTTATTTTCATATTTAAATTTTATTTTAAAAATGACTTTTAAAAATAATAATTGAATTTTTTTTAGAAAAATGGTAAAAAATTATTTTATACTTTTCCAAAGAAACTAGTTTTGAAAATGTTTCGAACATATTTTATACCATTTCAAGGAGAATCACTTTCAAAAATTTTTAAAGATATATTTATAAGGAATCACTATATTTTCATGGATAATGTTTTTCAAAACATTTTCATCATTCATTTATAATTTTTCATGGAAACTGGATTTCAAAAAAAATTCAACCATTATTTATAAGTTTTCAAAATATTTTCAATGAAATTATTTTCAAAACGCTTCAAGATTTCATTATATGTTTCCAATGTTTTTTATAAGAAATTAGGGTTTTAAATGTTTTGAATATTATTTTATTATATTTTAAAGGAAATGGTTTAAAAATTACTTCCGGTATTCTTTATAAGTTTCAACATTATTTTCTATGAAAATGAGGATCAAATGATTTTAGGTTTTAAAAATATTTTTTCCAAGAAGAAAGTATATTTTCATCAAGAAATGTTTTTAAAAGATATTCCAAATTATTTCTTTCTATGTTGACATCTATTAATGTTACTCTTTCACAACGATGAAATCTTCTAATGATAATATTCATATCCTTTTTATGAATGTGTTATTTTTTATGTCATGGTCCTTATGAAACCAATTTTCCTTCACTATGAAGTCAATTTCTATTTCATGGGTTATATTTTTATGAAATCCATTTCCCATTGACATGTTCTGATTTTGATGTAATGATTTTGAAACTGATATATTTTTTATAGGTTATGATTTGTTTACTTGTTTATGATACCCACTTAATTTCATTAGTTAAGATATTATTGATTAAACTTTTGTTCCAGATATGTATATGATTTCATTATAAGAAATGTGGGACTTATATCTCTCTCCAATTCATTGGGTAAAGATTTATGTATCATTTGATAGAATAAAATAGTCTTGGGAGTAATTTTTGCCTACAATTATGGCCATGGGAATGAACCATGACTACCAATATGGTATTAATTTTGAACTCATGATACTATGATTGCTATGGGAGTGAACCTTGACTTCCAAGATGGTTTGAGAAGTGAACGCATGCTAAAAATATTTTAATCGGAGAAAAACATGAATACCAATATGGTATGGGGAGTGATCCCATACCTCCAATATGGTCTTGGAAGTAACGCATTGCAAAGTATAGAAATCATATTATATGCTTATGTGTCTACAAGAATCACATGTTTTATTCCTATGTTATGAAATTGTAGCTTATGTTATCTATTTCCATCTGGTACATATCTTAAGAAAAACAATGATTTAGTCCATGATTCATGTATATGATAATTGAAATGAGCGTTATGATATTTTCTTTTAATTAACATGTTATAATACCATTATGTTCAATATTATTCTTTCATTTATCCCTTATTTACCCTTACTGGGAATTTGAGATTACCCCTTTCTTATGTGTCATTTCCATAGGTTATGAAAAATTATTTTATATAGGAGTACTGAAGGTGGATATCTTTATGGGATATGTTGATGATCATTCATAAGGATAAACGATTTTATTTTATGTTTCCAAACTGACAAAACTAATATGGTCCTCGGGACTGTATTTTTTTAATGTACAGAATATTAATTTAAAATGATGTATTATCTAATTATGTTATGTATGGGTCTCTATAAAAACACCCCCTCATTTTTGGTTCCACACACATGGAATGTTGGAGGGGCCACCTCAATTGCATAAGAAATATGGTCTTGGAGGGGTTATATGAGTAGATTCCATTGGAATTCATCCATGGAATTCACCAGGACCAAATCAAGGTATTGTAGCTTCAAAGGGTGTGTTTAGACCTGAATAATAAACATTTATACCATCATGTAGGATAGTTTCTATTTTTTATTCCATCATCTATGGAAGATTTACTTTGTTCATGATTTTTAACCCTTTTAAAACTTTTAAGGACATAAAGGGTGTATATATATACCTAATTATATAAAAACATGGGTTTTGGGATAGTAATAGGGGTTTCTAGTTATAAAAAATTGAATATACCATTTGTGGTGTTATGAAAATATATTGTGTGTTATTCTATTTTGGTTAAGTAGTGAAGGATTTAAAATCATTGCATGTAGTGTGGATAGCATTCCATGTATTGAAACCTAGAATGTGGTGGTGTATATTTCCAGAAGGCCATATATGGGAACATGGATATGTAGGGTACACATCATGAACCTATGTGGTTTACATGCCATATAGAATGACATGGATTATTAAAAACCCTTGGCCAGGCCACATGTGGTACATGGGTAATGAAATTTTTATGGTATATTCTATGTGCCTTAATTTCTCACCATCTAATTGGGAATTACATGCAATGTTTTGTCAGAGTACACAGCCTTTTGAAGAGATGTGTGTACACACTACGTTTTGGGGCATACATGTTGTTTAATTTCATATTGTTACCCTTTTCCAATGTTTGGGTTTTTGTTACTAGATGATATAATTGGGAATGGATTCAGACAATTATGAGTGTTTGGTTCCTTTTAGATCACGATGATGGAATATTTTTTATTTTATAGGTCTTATGGATGGTATTTTGGACCAAGTAAGTTCACCAGGTGGATATCCATGCAGATTGGATTCTGAATCCACTTGTAGTTTGGGTTGTGAGAGATGAGGCCTATGTAGGGAAATGAGTTCTGTGACCAACCGAGACTCAGCGTTCCGTGTATATTTTATTTATCATTCAAGGACTGATCCATGATGAAGATATTAAGTGGTATCCTAATGTAGATTATGGTTATTCATTAGTATCAATACTAGTTTCTCGATGTTATACATTTTATGGTTTAAATCATATATTAGAGTATCAGAGTTGTTGGAGGGTTCATATTATTTAACACCATTGGTTGGAAGGTACCATTGGCTTCAATTTTGGTATTTATTTCTACTCTATGGACTCTTGGATATTCCCCGATTGGGATGATTTATAATTAAGTGATAACTACAGGACTTAGTTGGCTATTGAGAATTCCTTGGTGGAATGGTGTTGCTTTTGGACAACTATGTTGGTAAATTACTGATTAATGGTCTTTTGGATGCCACAATGGTGTTCATGGGGATGTTTATTTGTTGGGAATGAACTACTCCCTTGTATGAGATATAAGAAACCATTGTTGGGTGACATACAATTTCTCTTTCCTATGGGATGTTTGAGACACATTTGATGGAATATGTTTTTTGAATAATTGATGATGTTAATTTTCCTAGTAATTTATTTTGAGTCATGGATTATACCTAAGGGGATATTATGATATGTTTTGGTTTCCACATTTTACAACCAACATTTATAGTAATTTATGATATGGTTTTGTGTTTTTTATAGTTGATCTATAATTATGGTTCTAGATATACTTAAATAATATGATTAAAAAATACACTGTCTATAATTAATGATGGTTTATTTATAGTGTGAGTGATCAATCGAGGTTTTGAGAATACTGGGTAATACTTTTTAGTATAGTGGATGTGATGTCACATATATGTGGTTATATGTTTGAATGTCATTTTGACTAGTTAATGTAAACTACACAGATAAGGTGTTCGAATAAAGATCTAGTCAGTAATATTAAAAAAAATCTATGGGGAAGACTGATTCTCTAGGAAATGATAAAATAATATCTATGAGGTATGGTGTAAAGAAGATATGTATTCATGGGCTATTTTTTGGACTGATGCTTTAGAAATGATTGTTTTGATATATGGATTACATGGTAGATTGATTCTCCATGCATGATTGTTTTTTATATATGGGTTATGTAATAGATTGATTCTCAATGAATGTATTTGTTGACATAATTCAATAAATTTTGTTATTGACATTGAATCATAGAATTTATATAATTTATATGTTCCTGAATGAATCTCTATTCATGATTGAATTTTTATATGTTTTAGGCCATTCAACGATTCTTCATACGGTATTGATTATGATACATGTGATAGATGTTAAACTCATGGTGTAGGATTGGTGGTACATGTTTAGTTAATTGGGATAGATTTGTTGAGTATCCAAGTAAAATATATAGTTTTTTAATTAGTAAATGGTTTGTAATGACTTAGATAAGTATTTCATATGATTGGAATATCGTAGGATGGCCCCCCTATGTTGAAATGTTTTTATAATCTTCCATGGATATAGGGTACACAAGATTTTTGGGATGCATGGTCATTAAGACATGATTAGTGAAAATATGATATTAGTTAATGCATGAATGTTTGGTCAATATATATTGACCAAAGGATCAATATTTGTTTAATATGTATTTATTTTTAGTTACATTTCATCTATGCTCGGAATATAGTTTGAGAATTTACTTTTTAACAAAGATTATAAGTTCACTCTCTAGGATGGAAATGAGATATTTATTTATCACCCATTATATATCCATTAATTTGGGGCAAAAGAACATTTTACATTCTTCAGGATGATCGTAGATTCATGATGGATCTTTTTAAACCATAAATAATCTATGTTACTAGATTTTGAAACTAGTAGAAATAATGTTTTTTTAATGTTCTTCAAGTACTGTTACTATAATTTTGTGGAAGTTGACACTTAATATGGTTATAATATAACATATAAATAATATAATTTTAGTTGAATATAATAAAGATTATAGAATAAGTGTTTTGGGAACTCACAATACAATTTTTGTAATTTATTCACAGTTTAACGGAACAATTGTATAAGATCAATGATCTTCATTATTTGAAAGCTGTCATTCATGAACACCACTAATAGAAAGTTTATGTTAATTAAAAAATTATAATTTATTTCTCAGTTCATCTTCAATATTTCCCTTGTTAAGACCCATGTGGTTGTGTTTCGAGGGATATTCACAATAAAAAATAATGACAGCAGAAAAATGAAGATTCCTCCTATAAATAAGCTTCTGCAATTTAGCCTTCAATCAATGATTTATTACATAATTTTTTATTAATTTATTCATGCATCTCTTTAATGGGAAAATATATAAAAATTTTACTAGTGCACAACATTTTCTTCATGTGGAAAATGTAATATCAAAAATTCGATTGAGTTATTGAAATTTGGAGGGAAGATTTTTTCAAGTTAACATAAAAATAAAACAACATTTTCTTTCAGTTTTATAAGTTCATAGCTGTATGTTGTCACTGCACAAATGTATCATAAATAATATGATAGGTATGTTCTCCCATCCCAAATCATAGAATTCAAGAAAACTCTTTATCCAATTTGTATAAGTATTTCCATTATAACATGAAATTCATGACATCTTAAATTGGTAATACAGCCATTTCTAACACATCTTCCCAAATTGGAAGCATAGACAACTGGAAGTCTCAAATATTCAATCCAATGAAAAAAATAATATATTTTATTTTGAAAATGTATAATCATAATTTGGATTCATTAAATTATGTGATCTGGCATTTTCAAACATATCATGTTCTGGTTGTGGAAAATTTTCGAAATAATCTAATCATTCCATTACATTATATTTTATCTTACCTTGTGTATCCAAAACTGTATGAAATAAAATTCCAAAATACTTCTTCTTAATATATATGACATCTAACATGTGATAGACCAATAAATCAACCCAATATGTAAGATCCCAAAAAATGCTCTATATTATACAATTGTGTTCTTTCCCACAGACATTAATTTTCTATTGGTATATTGTTGGTCCAAACATGATGTGAGTTAATGAATATATAATTAATTTTACCTCTGTACCAGAGATCATAGATGTAGTTCCATCTCATTCAATTGTTCCTTTTCTAAAATGATATTTGTTTCCTTTGAAAATGATAGTCCATTAGAAGGAATCTGTAATGATGGTCGAAAAAAAGGTTTTTTTTTTGTAGATGATAATAAAGACATTGTAGTCTATAATATAGTATGGACATGATTTTGGACCATGTGTAGTCCATTCAGATAACATTTTATATGCTGGGAAGTCACTAATTGTTCACATCAATACAACTTTCAGTAGGAAATTATGTTTCAAAACAACATCAAATATACTGGCACAATTACTCCACAATGAATTTTAACGCATCAATCAAGAGTTTCAAATATAGATCAATATTATTTTCCATATATCCTATAATTAATAAGTTTAAAAAGATATTTGGATCCATCATCAACATCGAAGGAGGTAAATTGAATGGAGTTATAAAGACATAAAAATAGAAATACTAACTACTGTATGAATCAAATTGACCGAAATCCTCAGTAGAAAGACACAATCACATATTTTGGGATTATAAAGAAAAATATGGATGAAATTGGTCAAAATGTTTCCATAAATCACAATAAGATGGATGATTTAAGCTTTTACCATTTGAAATATTTATTTTGTGCAATTACATCATTTCCATAATTTTCTGAGACATAAATAAGTGCCACGATCTAGGAGTTAGTGGGAAATATCTCATACATTTTATAGGAATCAATCCAAATATCCCTAATTGAGCTACATTAGACCTTGATTTTCCACATGTGGGGAAACTATTCAATGAATCATTTTCACAATATTATAAGATTCATCCATTTGAAAATGCATGAATCTTCTGGTAACCAAGACCCAAATTACGAACTAGCCACTTGTACTCTTAGAAATGTGTAGGTAAAAAAAAATTCTTCATGTAATAGCATTTTAACCAAAGAGATTATCTGATCAAAACAACTATTTGACAATCCATTATCTGATTTAATAGACATAAATTTTATAACCAATTCAAATTTACTTATCTTATAACCAGGATATAATGAATCACTAGTGAACCTCAACAAGTCATAAAATTGATATTTTTTCAAAACATGAGTTAAATCAATATCATCCTATGTTTTGGTTTATCAAAAATATGGACCTGCCACATCATGTAATAAATTTTCAAACCGTGATAGATCTGGAACCAAATTATTAATACATTCTATGGAATTGTTTTTATAATGTAGATACCAAAAAAATAATCTTGTAGAAAACCAAAATGTAATTTATTTCCTCAAAGTTTTTCAAATTCATCAAACGTCCTCAGAGCACATTTTAATACATAGACACCTAATTACCCCTTCTGAAAAAAATTCTGGTTTTGATGATTCTGATGATATTAAATCTTCAACAACCTCAATATATATTGGATTTAAAAGAGAAGAATTTGAATTCATTGGCTAAATAATCCAAGTGTGATCATATGATAATGTATTTTTTCGACTTATTTGTACTATATATCTCTAAAAAATATAAAATAATTAGTTTTTATAATAATTTAATGTAAAGAAAACACTATCTAACTATGAGAAGAAAATTAAATTCAGTTTTCTAGGAATTTATAAAAATTTGTATTTTTTATAAATATTTATAGTATATCTTTTAAAATTTATGTTGATCTGTACTAATTTATAATAATTTACACTAAGTACCATAAATTATGAGAAATTACTGCTCATTTTTACTAATTACAGGAAAAAAAATTTATTTTAAATTGGCGGCAGCTATTTTACTCCACAACTCATCTCCTTGCTATATTCTCTGATTGAAATCCCTATAGAAAATATTATCTGATGTACGAGTATCAATTTCTGTATGCATGAGAATGGAGATCACAGAGTCCTCGTCATGCTACTCTCTAATCTCATGCATATAACAATGGATATTCGTAGGACAGAGAATATTATTCATAGTGATTTCAATGGGAGAATGTGGTAAGGAGATGAGTCATCAGGAAAAAGAGACTCTTTTTCACGATGGCTAATCTCCATGCTACATTCTTGGACATAATTACAAATTAAAAAACTACTCTGACATATGCATATATATTTTTGTATGGATCTCTCACTAACAGGAACCATGAGTAGAAACGAGAGATGTCTCTGTTCTCCCCCAATTCTCCCCTTCCTGCTCTCAGCAACATCTAGGGTTTCTCTCGAAACCCTTCTCTTTCGAGTGATAGAGGCACGTCTGAGCGTCGTTTCGCCTCCCCTTCCTCTCATTTTTCCTTTCTTGATTTCTATTTCATCATTTCCCTTATTCATGATATGATTATCTCTGGAAAAGTGGTTTTTTTGTGCTTTTTTCCTATGTGTTGTTCGATCCCGACGATGGGGGTTGTTGTATCCCCCGACTTCTATGTCCCTTCCCTGACCTCATGTTCTATCGCTCCTATCTAGACCGGATCTGGAGCGATGGTTACTCCGTGGTTTTGGGATAAGTGGAATGGTTGTCGAGGTATTTCTAGTTGCTCCTATGTTGGCTTGATCTTGGTTTTGGTTTCAGATTTCATTCCAGGCGAGGTGTTGTCGCTTAGAGGCACCGACCGCTCTCATCACTAACCTGACCCCAAGAACCTCTTCTCCTCTCCACGTTGGAGATCGAATGGTGGTTCCTCAATGGTTTTGGGAGGTGGGATCTGGCGGCGATTGATGATTCTCGCTCGACCTGTGTATCTTAGTTTTGATAAAGATCTGTGTGTTCCTTCTACGGCGGTGGATTTGTATGAGGTTTTCCTGGTAATACTGTCTAGTTTTTCATCTGGTATGGTTGTGCTCTGTCTTAGTCATGGCTCGATGATGGTGTGGTGTTCGAACGAGTACAACGACAGTGGTGTCGATGTTGCCGTGATGTTCGAATATGGTGGAGATGATGAAGGTTTCTTTAACGGTGATAGCAGATGCCGGTGGAGTTCACCCGTGATCTGGTTTTATTAGGATTGGCGGTTTCCACATTCCTTGTGAGACTCAAGGAATGGTGTGACAATCGAGGTGATGCGTGATAAGAAGACTTGATTTTCGTGATGGATCGTGATTCCTTGATTTTTAATTTTTAATTTTGTGGGTTTTTGGTTCGCTATAGTGGCGGTAGGGTTTGGATGATGTGGATTTTGAATTTGGTATTTTGTATGTTTTGGTGATCATCTAAGTGAGATGTGTAGGTACTTGTGGAGGTTTTTGTATGGTTCCCACTTTTCCAAAAAAGTGGCTTCTAAAAAAATTTGATTGGCTATTTTGGAATGCACGAGAATGGAGAGCAGGGAGTCCTCACCATGCTGCTCTCCAATCTTGTGTATAATAAAATGGATATCCATATAGAGGACTAGATTTTTCATAGTGATTTCAATGAGATAATGTTGTTTGGAGGTTTTTCGTCATCCAAAAGAGATGTCTCCAATTCAATGGATATTGTGCTATTTTATTAGTAATTATTACTCCTTTGGAAATTGATTCTATTTAATACTAGTTATTACTAATTATTAATAATTTTTAATAATTAGTAAACTTAATTACTAATTATTACTGATTAATACTATTTATTACAATTTATTATTATTTATTAGTATTTATCCCTATTTATTACTATTTTTTACAATTTATTTCTAATCATTCATAATTATTACTAATAATTAATATTAATTACTATTTATTAATATTTATTAATATTTATTATAATTTATCATTAATTATTACTAATTATTACTAATTATTACAAATAATTTCAAATTTTTATAAATTTTGATTAATTATTCATATTTATTCATATTTATTCTTATTTATTACTAATTTTTACTAATTTTAACTAACTATATCTAAATATTACTATTTATTTTTATTTATTGCTAATTATAACTAATTATTACTAATTATTCATATTTTTTATTATTTACTACTATTTATTACTATTTATTACTATTTATTACTAATTATTACTAATTGTTAATAATTATTACTATTTATTACTAATTATTACTAATTATTTGTATTTACTTCTATTTATTCTTATTTGTTACTAATTATTACTAATAATTCATATGTATTACTCATTATTACTAATTATTCAAATTAATTACTATTTATTACTATTCATAACTAATTATTAATATTTGCTACTATTTACTACTACTTATAACTATTTATTACTATTTATTACTATATACTTCTAATTATAATTAATTATTACTAATTATTACCAATTAATAATAATTAATACTATTTATTACTATTTATTAAGAATTATTGCTAATTATTACTAATTATTACTATTTATTTCTATTTATTTCTATTTATTAATAATTATTACCAATAGTTATTAATTATTACTATTTATTAAAATTTAGTACTCTTTCTTACTATCTATTACTATTTATTACAAATTATTACAAATTATTACATGTTATAATTATTTATTACTATTTTTTAATATTTAAGACTATTTATTAAAATTTATAACCATTTATTAATATTTATTTCTAATTAATTACTATTTATTTCTTTTTATTACTATTTTTTACTAATTACTGCTAATTATTACTAATTATTTCAAGTTATTAAATTTTTTTATTTATTTCTATTTATTACTATATTTACTATTTATCAATATTAAATACTATTTATTACAAATTTTTTACTGTTCATTTTTAATTATTTCAAATTATTACTAATTATAAATATATATGATTATTTTTTACTTTTTTTACTTTTTATTACTTTGTATTACTATTTGTTACTATAAATTACTATTTATTACAACATATTATGAATTGTTACTAATTATTATTAATGATTTCTAATTATTTTTATTTATTACTATTTATTACAAATTATTACTATTTATTATGAATTATTACTATTTATTAGTATTTATTAATAATTATTCTTAATTATTACGAATTACTACTAATTATTATTAATAATTAGTATTTATTACTTATTATTATTTATTATTACTAATTATTACTAATTATTACAATTTGTTACTATTTATTACTAATTTTTACAATTTCATACTAATTACTGCTAAATATTCTTTATTCGTCCTTATTATTTCTAATTATTTCTAATTTCTAATATTTATAGCTAAATATCAATAATTATTACATATTATTACTAATTATTTCTAATTATTACTAATTACCGCTAATTATTTCCAATTATCGCTAATTATTACTAATAATGACCAATTATTAATAATTATTAATAATTTTTCTAATTAATACTAATGGTTACTAATTATTAATAATTAGTATAATAATTATTAGTTAATACTAACTAATACTTATAATAGGTAATAATTTGTAATAATTAATAATTCTAAATAAGTTGATCTAATTCTAATGTAATTAAATTACGGCTATTTAACAATAATTATACCAAATAAAAAATAAATTGAATTGACTAAAAATAATATAAAAAAGATATATACCTTAAAATTATATCTTTCGTAGGATGTAAGACCTGAATATTGATATGATGTAGAATCTTAAGGTTTGAAAATTTTTGAGAGGGAAAATGAAAATGTAAGAAGAGAGGGAGATAGGGTTAATGAAAGGAGTGGAATGAGAACAAAATTTGAATAAGGTGTATATAGGTTAGATTGTTTCTAACGGAATTATTTCTAATGGATACCATTGCAAATACCATCCCTGCTATTAATTACAGGCGGCGATTAAAAAGTTATTTGTGATTGAAGATAAATCTCTTCACAAATACTAAAAAACATTGTTGGGTATTTGTAATAGGTACAAAAACCCATCTCAAATATGCATTCTACAGTTTTTTGTGCAACCAATGCCAAACCTATTGCAACCATAATTGTGTCTCGTCGCAAAAGGTCCCTCACGACATGGTATTTATGACAGGACTCCTCCCCCACAAATAGACCATCACAAATATTTCGGTTTCTCGTAGTGTATATGATGTCAGAATTGTTCATGGAGGGGATGAATATATGAGAGAATCTATGATCGATGGGGTAAATAGAACAGTCACATTTGTTTTGACCCAACAGAGAGCTTCCCAACATATAATGAAACTCTTGAGATCATGTTTAAAACATTTGATCACCCTTGAAAATTCGTGTCTGAATAAAATCAAGAGAATATGATACCTAATAAGATGGAAAATTAATGTTAGAAGGAGGAAAGCCAATATTGTCCCACAAGTTGAACCCATATAGTGGAAGCAAGTATGATAAAGGATAATTTTGAATTTTGAATGATAAAATATATTTCAGAGTCCTATTATTATAGTTAACATGATAATGTGGGTATGCACTGTAGTTTCTATTAATGATGGTCCTTTTGTTAGCCGCAACATAAGAAGTATGACAACAGTCGGAATCCATCTAAACAGAAGTAAGTGGAATATGTTAGGTATATAAAATAAAATCTTTTCAATGGAATGGTATAAAATTCTAGTATCCTTCATGACCATCGCCTAAATTGACGGGCTTCTAGAATCATATAAATGACTCGTGAATCACCTTACTCCCAAACATCTCATAGATTGCGTAAAGCCATAATGCATCGCACAACAACATAAACCCTCAAAAGACTCACAATCATGTGACCTTGACCTGGTCGTGTGAGCTACATAATATTTAAAGTCTTATGAAATCGAGCCATAAGATCCTGTGAAATCCTTAAGACGATCGCATCCCCATGGAAAATGTTCAATAAATTACCAAAGATAATTTAGTGAATTGGTTTATGCGAGTGCATGGTAAAAAGAAGTCCTCTAGTGAATCTCTTGCAGAAATGGTCTCATGGTGAGGTTTTTTGATCCGATATCCTGGTAGGGTCTTGCGATAAGGTCACATGAATAAATAACGGTAATAGAGCCTTAGAGAATTGAGTAATAGGTGAATGAACCCCAATATAACTCCCTTATTTAAAGGGAATTCAGTGGAATATGAAACACTGCTCAGCAAAAGAAGCCTCACCCAAGACACTAATTTGTTACAGCACCCAAACCTTAGGTGGGCATTTACATTCATCATAAATGAGACATGGTCCCTACGGATGTCACTCTTGAGGTGAGGCACTTTTCAACATCCTCCAAATGAGCATCATCAATCCAAAAAGTAAGAGATACCAGAATCTAGATTTTATTTTCCCCGCAAAGAAAAGGAATAAGAAGGTGGTTGAGGTTATGTGGATTGTGTGAACCCCTATATGCACACAATTGTATGTCATTTTTAATGTAATGGAAAGAATCATGTTTTGTATATATCCTATGGAAGATGCTACAAATTATCTATGAAAATCCCTTTTACTCTAGAAAAGGCACTGTATACTATTAGTGATCATGGGTGGGAGGCAAAGAAGCTCTCCAAGGTCAAGCAGCTTGTCCACCAATGGATGTTTGACGTGCCATTCAAATGTCCACTGAAAATCGGAGAAAAATATCCAAATGGAGGATCCTATCACTATTGTAAAATTCATGGGACCCATCACTGATGGATAGAATGATTGTCCTCGATGACACTTGATAAATCTTGTGAAAACCCTTAGACTTTGTAAAATAAACAATGGAAATAAAAAGGGGATAATGATGGAGACACTTTCGATCATAAAAATCAAGCAATGTGACCGTTGTTCTGAAATACACTATAAGAACCCAGCAACATGTCCTCATCATCTGAAAAATGACCGCTAGTATGTAAAACTTGTCACATGATGGTCCACACACATGTTTAGGAAACCTCGTGCTCCCCATTTGGCTCCATAAGTACCGACATAATGAGTTGTCCATGAAATGATCATGCATCTCTACAAAATCCTTTTTTTTTCACACGACACCTCAACAAGAGGTAGGGTGATGGTCTTCAGCAACACTCATTCAACCTGATGAGATACCCATCCTTTGTAAAATAAACTAAAAAAATTAAGATAAAAGAATGGGATCTCCTCACGATCGTAAAACTCACATGACACACCCAGTATGTCTGCAGTATGGTCCCACAATACCCCTAGACAAGTCTCTAAAGATCATTTTAAGGCCTTATAATGGGAATCCTTATCTCGTGATGGAACTTGGTCGTGCTAGTCAGATAATAAAAAAGTCACTTTGAATGTCCAAATTATTCGATAAAGACATAATAAATTGAATATAATCTAATAAATGGTGCATTAACAGGTTGATCTAGCAGTTTATGAAGATCATGCAATGCACCCAGATTTACTTATGACAGGAACTCATGAAATGCATCAAACTAAATTCATCCATGGA
The DNA here is from genome assembly GCA_963277665.1 of Viscum album. Classification (NCBI taxonomy): domain Eukaryota; kingdom Viridiplantae; phylum Streptophyta; class Magnoliopsida; order Santalales; family Viscaceae; genus Viscum; species Viscum album. The sequence continues at coordinate 467,559,177 of OY728123.1, read as the reverse complement.
CTCCATCCAACATTCACGCAATACATGCCACTAAAATCAAGGAATAACCCGGGGAGTCCAACAAACCCCCATCCCCATTAGGAAAAATTAACTTGTTGAAATAAAAACATGAGAATTTACTTTCCTTTGGAACATTGCACGGATGCCTATAAGCACCATATTAGATGTCTCGGAGTGGTGGGTCACATGACCCGAAAAGAAACCCACCATGTATGTTGTAGGGAATAAATGGAATGATCATGTTGTATATACAATGATCTTTGAGTGATCACTCATATTTTATGAAAAGGAATTCTGGTAAGACATGATTAGAACATCCCTCACATTTTCTAAATTGTGAAAGACTTAAATAAAGATAACACTAAATATTCTAAGGCATTTATAATAAAAGGATAGAACAGATACCAATTATGGGAGACTTGTGTGATGAACATCTACATCAATCCTCATGAACTTCATGTGAACCACACAAGACATGTGACAACACCTTAACATGTCACTCAGATCTCATGATGCATCATTAGTATTCTATTTGGATCATGTAAAGTCTTATAGACATGTCAAAGGAGGTCACATAGAACCCTATGCGAATTCCACCCAAGTGTCACAAAGGACTTCAAGAACACCATACAAACATTGATGTGTCCTTAAAAGATGTTTCTCAACTCATACGATATAAGAATCACTTGTTAGATGTGTCTCAAAATTTCACCATGGCTTGTCCACTGACTCTCGTGATTCCCTCTAGGAATAGCAGCCAAATCTCTCGATGACTTCTAGACATGTTTGTCGGGATCATGTATCACCTTCTAGAAATGTCACATTGAATCCCTCATCAACCTTAAAATGGGTTATCCATCATTCATATAGAAACTAAGTAATTCCATATATATCATTCTTATCCCTCTTAGCATGTCAACCAGTATCATACAATGGATTCCCAGATTAGACAACCATGTCTCATGAGGTCCTCTAGACAATCCAACTTGATCAGGATATTGTCTTTGGACATGTTCGTATTATAGCAAGACATGTCCTTACATCCTCTGACATGTCAGAAAAAACATCAAGGCATGTTAAGAATACAATCAATGCATGTTAGTTAGTAATTCACTCTATCAAACCTATGTAAATCCCAGGTCGTGATAACTTTATCTACCCTCATTATGTAATCCTTGATCAAAAAGGAAACCTCAGTGTAAAATCCCCAATGAGTTGAATAATGATGAATCAAATTTTTACAATATTCAGGATATAAGACGCCTTCAAATATCCCAAGACCAATCTCAAATGGGAACCAAATTTGGTATAATTAACCTCATTTCTATAAAATTTCAACCACTAAGAATAAATCATTCTTATGGGTTGATCATTCTTCATCATTCATCAGCAGAATGAAAATTCAATTGCACTACGATGAGTTTGATTCCATTTATAACTATGATATATTGGATTACTTTATAAGGGTGGATCGCAAAATCAAATGGGAATCCACCATAGTGTATGGTCCTCCGTGTCTCTGACATTTCAATCATTTGGACCCAATCATTCCCGTGGGATGATCATTTTACTTATCCATCATCGAACTGAGAAATCAATTGATCTTTGGTGACTCTAGTTCCTTCTATAACAAGGATATGTAAGATGCCTCCCATATGCCTAAAACCAATATTAAACATTCTATGAATCTTTCAAGTACATAAGACCCACATCCATATGCAGTGAGACTGATTATTCTTCATCCCTTGTTTCTCACATCGGGCATGTCTCACTTGGGTTTAGGGAGTTATGACAGCCACCTCACTCACATCATGAATCCCCACTTGGTATTGAATTATTTTCATGTAATCCTTGATTAGTGGCATAATATTAATATCCCAAATATAAGAGAATATACCTTAGGGATAGTACCCAGGTTGTGAATAAACTATGATTACTTGATTCCTAGTATAATTAGGATCCGTAGGAAATCTCCTTGAGAGATGAGCCCAAATATTCAGTGCATAAGTTCTTGCACATATTTACATTCCAATTTATGTTAAACTGTATATGGTTTAAATACTAGATAGGTTTTTATTCATGCAATAAATATGATACATAGGATTCCTAATAATGGCTCAATCCCCTCTTCATAATACTAACTACCTCCATGTGTGGAAGTAGATTCTAAATTTCCTGGTTATGGGGCTTCACTATATTAGATTTATTTATTTACTGGGAAATTTAAAAAGAACCTCGAATACATAAATATTGATCCAATAATGATACCCCCTTTTATTTTGTATGAAAAATATACATTGCCAAAAATCATTTTCATCAGGTAACCAATCACATATTGGGATAAGGAATTGGTTTTTAAACATATTATAAATCTATAAGTATAGCGACCCGGCCGTTTCTTACATTACTATTACATCATTTCAAAGATAAACAACATAATAGTATTACACATAGAGGATCCAGAGGTTTAGTGTCTTGGGAAAACTAGGACCATACATAACAAATACAACATCAACCATAAATATTTATTTAATTTCATCTTCTCTAGCTTCTTATTGGAACTTCTACTCTCCTTAGTACATGTAGCCACCTGAGGATATACATCAAAAGGGGTGATCTAGAAGCCCAGTAAGAGGATAGATAAGAACAATACATCATGGGGTGAGCATAATCATGACATCCGAAAATGATCGTGAACATGAGAGGAGCATAAACAATAAACATGAAATGTGGCAATGCATAAAAATGAAACATCATGTCTTAGTGGTTTACTACCACACATACTTCTGAACAAAGATAGCATCATGTTCACACATCATTTCACATTTACGCATGAGATTCATCACTTTACCCAATGCATTGGAGTGCTATATAATTCCGGGCACCCCCGTCACATTTAAACATTCATATTGCGCTATATAATTCTGGGCGCACCTGTCACATCATAACATTATCATTATCATGATTGGCACATAGAACACATTTCAAACATGTACATAAATAACCCATGGAAAGGAATGGGTTTCATCTCATAATAACACATTCATAAGCTTTGGGTTCCCAAAATAAAGAGGGAACAACATACTTGATACAAGAACCTTCAACATTGAATGAGAGGTAAAATGTGAGATCTTGAAAGAAGAGTTCTTTTGGAAAACATTTTGATGGAAATAAAAACCAGTGAAAAACATGTATATCCTGGAAAAGTAAAGGAAATGATGAAAAAATGATCTTTGAGGAGTAACCATATCAAAAATGGAGTGAAAGAGGGAGAACCCGAAGGAAGAAAATTGGGTTCGAGATTTCCCCTTACCTTGTACTCGAATGCCTCCTTCTCTTTAATTTCCTGTATAATGACATTATATTCATTAATTAGAAATTCCAGAACATTTTATACATTAATAGGGTTCATTCTGGTTTCATTATTTCATATTATGTTCCTTTGGATGACTTATAGAGTTTAAAAACATTGTTCGGGGGGGTTCGTTTTTATGGTTTTCTTGAGCGGTCCACTTGTATTCTTAAATTGATGTTTGGGTAGATCAGGGGTAAACATACAGAACTGATACTACATGTTATTAATGATATTACAGTAGAATTAATAATTTTATAGTGAATTATATTAGATCCAAGTGGATGAATCATTAGATAAAAATTTAATGATGGTTATTTGGGTTAATTTGGGCAGTTTTTGGATCACAATGATCTTGTTTTAACATTTAACTTGGTAATAAGGCCATAGGTTATTTCCAGAACATAATATAGAACATAATACATATAGAATATTCTGGTTCACCATAAAAATGGTTTCATTACCAGATTAAAGGTAGAAATGGAAGAAGAGCATGTTGTTTTTGAAGGTGATAAATTATCACCACATGAATAACGTTCTATTTAATAAAATAAATGGAAGAGGGAAAGGGTGTGGGGGGATATAATATAACATTAGAATAATAATATTACATTATATATATAATACTGGATTTATAGAACAATTTGGATGAAGATAGTTAAGGAGAGATCAATAAAGGTACTTGAACTTGAAAGGAAATTAAAGGAGAAGAGAGAGAGAAATTACCTTTAGAATCCTCCTCTTGAGATCCTCCTTAAGGAAGCTAGGCTTGGTCTATTGATGAGACCAGAAGCTTTTGGACTTGAGGGATGAGCTAGGGAAGGTTTTTGGGTAGAGTTTAGATAAGTCTTGGAGCTTGAGAGGTGTGAGGAAAAGAGGGAGTGAAGGGTGGCTTTTATAGTGGAGGGGAGAGGGGTTTCCTTAATATAAAATTGATTAGTTTATTAATTTCACCAAAGACAAGGAATAGTGAGTCTTGGATGACCAATAATAGTACTTTTATAATGTAATCCCGAACCAAGATGGCTTACATCAGCAGAACATCATCGATGACTCAATTAATACATTATTTAGCTTTTATTGTGAATTATCGGATTCCACTATTCATCAAAAATTCAAGTATCTCAGAAAATTCCCAAAAATATACCCCAACCATTTTTTGACGTGTAGAATCCAAAAATGAAGTCCATTTTTCAAAAATAATTTTCTATATATTATTAATTTAATATTTAATTAAAATCATAATTTACAAAAAAAAAACAGTTTTAAGATTAAAACTGATTTTATAGTTCTTTCAAAAATCACGTAGAGTCTTAAAAAATTATCTAAAAATTATTAGAAATTGATTAAATAATTTAAGAATATATTTCAGGAAAATAAATATTCATTTAAATTAATTAATTAATTATAATTATTTATTTATGACTTATAAAATACCCAAAACGTTTACTAAGGTCAAATTATCACTTTCTATGATGTCTAAATTTAATTTTATTATTAATAGGTAATGTTACTATTATTTACTATTCATAAGGGTCATGTTAATATTAATAAAGGTATGTTACTATTCATAAGGGTAGGTTACTATTCACCAAAAATTATTTTTGTTTCATTAGACTCCAAAAACCATCTTGAACACAATCGTGTATGTCCGATTTTTAAAATTCCAACCATAGGGGTGACAAAATTATGTTTAAAGGTCACTTATCACTTAGTAGTTCATTATTTTGTGTTTTTATGACATAAGTATAAGAAGGGAATTTTCCATTGAAAAACTTTGGGTCGTTACATTCTTCATCCCTTAAGAAATTTCGCCCCCGAAATTTCAATTTACACAAACAGGTGAGGGTACTTCTCCTTCATTGACTCTTCTGGTTCCCAAGTTGCTTCCTCAAACTTATGGTTCCTCCACAACACTTTGACAAGGCGGGTTGTCTTGTTGCATAGAACCTTATCACTTCGGTCCAAAAATTTTATCGGCTGCTCCTCATAGGAGAGATCATCATCCAGCTGTACCACCTCTGAGTTTAGTACATGTGAGGGGTCTTGTATGTACTTCCTCAGTAGTGATACATGAAACACATCATGAACATGAGCCATATTCGGTGGAAGTTCCTGACGATAGGCCACGACTCCTATACGGTCAAGGATCTCAAAGGGGCCAATGTACCTTGGGCTTAGCTTCCCTTTCTTCCCAAATCTCATGACTCTCTTCCACGGAGATATTCGAAGGAAGACTTTATCTCCAACGTCGAACTCCATGTCCCTTCGACGATTGTCAGCATAGCTATTTTGCCGACTTTGATTAGCTTTGATGTGTTTCTGGATGACTTGAACCTTCTCGGTCATCTCTTGCACAAGATCGGGTCCAACTAGATTTCTTTCTCCAACTTCATCCCAACAGGTTGGAGTTCTACATCGCTTCCCATAAAGAGCTTCATACAGAGTCATCTGAATACTCAAGTGGAAGCTATTGTTGTATGAGAACTCAACCAATGGGAGGTTCTGATCTCATCCACCTTTGAATTCTAGAGAGCATGCTCTTAGCATCTTCGAGAATCTGAATAGTCCTTTCAGACTGGCCATCGGTTTGGGGGTGATAGGATGTGCTGAAATTTAATTCAGTACTCAAAGCATGTTGAAGGCTCCTCCAAAATTTAGATGTGAACCTTGGATCACGGTCAGAGACAATTGAGAGTGGAACACCATGCAGTCTCACCACTTCCTTTACATATATTCTTGCATGTTTTTAAAGCAATAGGTCTTCCCGAATTGTGATAAAATGGGCAGTCTTGGTGAGTCGGTCAACCACAACCCATATCGCATTATTCCCCTTTGACGTCTTCAGAAGACCCGTGACAAAGTCCATAGTAACATTTTCCCATTTCCACATGGGTATAGGCAATGGCTGCATCATACCTTTGGACTTTTGTCGGTCAGCTTTAACTTGCTGACATACCAAGCACTTTGATATATATTCCGCAATCTCCTTCTTCATGTTATCCCACCAGAAGTGTTCTCAGAGATCACGATACATCTTGGTACTTCCAGGATGGATAGAGAAAGTTGATCTATGTGCATTATCCAATAGCTCCTTCTTTATCCCTGGTGATGAAGGCACACAAAGCCGCGTTCCAAACCGAATCACACCATCATTGTCGATATGGAACTCTTACAGCTTCCCTTCCTTTACTGCATTCACCCTCTTTTGTATCTCCACATCATCCCTTTGTACTTCCTTAATCTTCTGTTGGATGGATGGTTGCGCAATCATTTGGGCAAGGTAGGATGTATCCCCTTCCCTTACGATTCCCAAATCCATCCTTTGCATATCCAAGAAGATAGGGTCCTTCTCAATCCTCAACATGGATAGAGTAGCAGGTTCTTTTCTACTTAGAGCATCAGCTACCTTGTTCGCCTTTCCAGGATGATAGTGAATAGAGCAATCGTAATCCTTGATTAGCTCTAACCATCTCCTTTGACGCATGTTGAGCTCCTTTTGTGTGAATATATACTTTAGGCTCTTGTGGTCGGTGTATATGTCACACTTCTCGCCATAAAGGTAGTGCCGCCAGATTTTCAAGGAAAAAATCACGGCTGCCAGCTCTAGATCATGCGTCAGGTAGTTCTGCTTATGGATCTTCAACTGTCATGAGGCGTAGGCTATCACATTATCATTTTTCATGAGTACACAACCCAATCCTTTCATTGAAGCATCACTGTATATCACAAAACTTTCTCCACTTTTCGGTAGTGTGAGTATAGGAGCAGTGATCAGCCTTCTCTATAGCTCTGTGAAGCGTCCCTCACATTCATCCGTCCAGACATACTTTACCCCTTTCCTTGTTAACTTAGTTAGCGGGCTTGAAAATCGTGAGAAGTTTCTCACAAAATGTCGATAGTACCCAGCTAATCCAAGAAAACTACGGATTTCGGTGACACTAGAGGGCCTGGGCCATTCCTCAATCGCCTTTTTCTTTGAAGGGTCCATAGAAATACCCTCTCTTGTGATCACATGTCCCAAGAATGTGACTTGATTCATTCAAAAGTCACACTTTCTGAACTTAGCGTACAACTTCTCCTTTCTCAATGTCGCCAACACAAGTCTTAGATGTTCTTCATGTTCCTCCATGATCTTAGAGTAGATGAGAATATCATCGATAAACACTACCACATATTTGTCGAGGTAATGTCTAAAGACTCTATTTGTCAAATCCATGAAGATTGTAGGGGCATTAGTAAGTCCGAAGGGCATCACCAAAAACTCATAGTGCCCATACCTTGTACGGAAGGCAGTCTTCTGAATATCTTCCTTCTTCACCTTTACTTGATGATATCCAGAACGAAGATCCACCTTTGAGAAGTATTGATCTACTCTTAACTGTTCGAACAAGTCATCAATCCTTGGGAGAGGATACTTGTTCTTTATGTTGATCTTGTTGAGTTCCCGATAATCGATACAAAGCCACATGGTACCATCCTTCTTCTTCACAAAGAGCACTGGAACACCCCAAGGTGATGCACTATGGCGTATGAACCCTTTGTCCAGATGCTCTTGCAGCTGCTTCTTTAAATCCTCCAGTTCGATAGGAGCCATCCTATAGGGGCACTTCGAGATAGGAGTAGCTCCGGGTATGAGTTCAATTGATAACTCTACCTCATGATCCGGGGGAATTCCGGGTAACTCTTCGGGAAATACATCACTGTATTCCCTTACGATGGGCATTTCCTCAAGGTTGGAACATTCCTTTGACTCAAACATTTGGGTGAGGTATGCTTCTTTATAAGTAATCATCACCCACACCATTGAAGGATTTTTCAAAGGATAATCATGATCTTCCTTGCATTTGTAGAGGAGCATGGGATGGTTCGGAATATGAAAATATATTTCCTTTTCCCGACAGTTGATATGTGCTCTATATAACGAGAGCCAATCCATTCCCATTATAGTGTCGAATTCCACCAAGGGAAGTATTACGAGATTTGCTAGAAGAATCTTCCCACATACGTCAACAGGAGAAGAATCAAACACTTGGGTTGCAATGATTGAACCACTTGGTGTTTTTACAGATATATCTACTTCAAGGTTTCGGGGCTTCGATTCTATTGTTCTAGCAAACTTGAAAGATATAAAGGAATGCATAGAACCAGAATCAAATAAGACTTTTTCCATTCTTGAGTGAATAGGAAGTGTACCTTGTAAGACATCATTATCATGTTCCACCTCTGCAGTAGTGATGGAATAAGCCTTCCCTTGTTCCTTTGGCTTTGGTGGTTGTTGGCACAGATTACCCTCGAGAGCTTGAGGTTTAGTGCACTGGTTTGAATAGTTCCCTAGCTCTCTACAGTTGTAGCATTGAACCACAAGTGGTTCTCTCCTTTCATCGGCTACATTATCCTTCCTTTTCATGTCTTTTAGACACTCGTGATATTGGTGTCATTCCTTCCCACACTTAAAGCATTTCACCATACCTTTGAGGCAGTTTCCATGGTGAAACTTCCCACATTTTTCACAAGTGGGTTGATTTTTCTTCCCACCTTTGTCACTAGATCCACCATCTTGAAACTCCATATTTCTTTTCTTATAACCATAGTCATGGGACCATTCTCCAAACTCCATATCCACTTTGAGAGCACACCGAACAACTTCTTCATAACTCCCAAAGTCTCTAATTTCAAGAGCCTTTCGAAGATGTGGTTTTAATCCACTAAAGAATCTAACAATTTTTCTATCATTGTTGATAACAAAACCTGAAGCATACCATGCGGGCATTGTGAAATTTTTTTCATAGGTTGTGACAGATTCTCCTTATTTTTTCTTGAGCTCTATGAATTCTCTCTCCATATTCGTGCGAAGAGTTCTTGGGAAGTACTTATTAAGAAACATTATCTTAATGTCTTCCCATTCCATCTCTTCAATTTCCTCCCTTGGCTTGGTGTTCATAATCAAATCCCGCCATTGATAGGCTTCTCCATCTAGACGATAAACGGCTAGAGTCACCTTCTCCATCTCGGAACAGTGAAGAACAGAAAATATCTTCTCCATGGAGTTGACCCATTGTTCCGCAACTAGTGGATCGAAAGATCCAAAAAACGTCAGTGGTCGTTGCCGCATAAAACATTCGATAGCTAGTTGCTCCCTCTTTGGTGAAGGAGGACGTCCCCCATTATTATGGTTATTATTCATAACCCGAGATAATTGGTTAAGCATCGCCATGAAGTTTTGAACTCCACCTCTAAAATCATTGGGGATGTCGTTCGGGCAATCGTTGCATTGTCCCTCGCAAGAGTTGTTGGCCTGATTTCTCCTGGTTCCCACCATTATCTAAAATAGAAAAGGTTAGAACAAAACATATGTAAAAAAGTCATGAATAACTTATTCATTTAAACATTTATACCAAAAACATAATATATGGGATCCCTAGGTAAATATTCTTGTGTACGTATTTGTACTTATTCTCATGCTAGAGGTTTTCTCTAGGGTTTACAAATCCTAATTCCCAAATTAACTAAACCTTTCCTCTGATACCAACTATAGAGACCCGGCCTTTTCTTACATTACTATTACATCATTTCAAAGATAAACAACATAATAGTATTACACATAGAGGATCCAGAGGTTTAGTGTCTTGGGAAAACTAGGACCATACATAACAAATACAACATCAACCATAAACATTTATTTAATTTCATCTTCTCTAGCTTCTTATTGGAACTTGTCCTCTCATTAGTACATGTAACCACCTTAGGATATACATAAAAAGGGGTAAGATAGAAGCCCAGTAAGAGGATAGATAATAACAATACATCATGGGGTGATCATAATCATGACATAGGAAAATGATCATGAACATGACAGGAGCATAAACAATAAACTTGAAATGTAGCAATGTATAAAAATGAAACATCATGTCTTAGTGGTTTACTACCACACATACTTGTGAAAAAAGATAGCATCATGTTCACACATCATTTCACATTTACTCATGAGATTCATCACTTTAACCAATGCATTAGAGCTCTATATAATTCTGGGCACTCCCGTCACATTTAAACATTCATATTGCGCTATATAATTCCGGGCGCACCTGTCACATAATAAAATTATCATTATCATGATTTCCACATAGAACACATATCAAACATGTACATAAATAACCCATGGAGAGGAATGGTTTCCATCTCATAATAACACATTCATAAGCTTTGGGTTCCCAAAATAAAGAGGGAACAACATACTTGATACAAGAACCATCAACCTTGAATGAGAGGTAAAATGTGAGATCTTGAATGAAGAGTTCTTTTGGAAAACATTTTGATGGATATAAAAACCAGTGAAAAACATTTATATCCCATAAGAGTTAAGGAAATGATGAACAAATGATCTTTGAGGAGTAACCATATCAAAAATGGAGTGAAAGAGGGAGAACCCGAAGGAAGAAAATTGGGTTCGAGATTTCCCCTTACCTTGTACTCGAATGCCTCCTTCTCTTTAATTTCCTGTATAATGACATTATATTAATTAATTAGAAATTACATAACCTTTTATAAATTAATAGGGTTCATTCTGGTTTCGTTATTTCATATTATGTTCCTTTGGATGACTTATAGAGTTTAAAAACATTGTTCGGGGGTGTTCGTTTTTATGGTTTTCTTGAGCAGTCCACTTGTATTCTTAAATTGATGATTGGGTAGATCATGGGTAAACATCCAGAACTGATACTAAATGTTATTAATGATATTACAGTATCTTTAATAATATTATAGTGAATTATATTAGATCCAAGTGGATGAATCATTAGATAAAAATTTAATGATGGTTATTTGGGTTAATTTGGGCGGTTTTTGGATCACAACGATCTTGTTTTAACATTTAACTTGGTAATAAGGCCATAAGTTATTTCAAGAAATTAAAATAGAACATTATACATATAAAATATTCTGGTTCAACTAAAAAAATGGTTTCATGACCAGATTAAAGGTAGAAATGGAAGAAGAGCATGTTGTTTTTGAAGGTGATAAATTATCACCACATGAACAACGTTCTCTTTAATAAAATAAATGGAAGAGGGAAAGGGTGTGGGGGGATATAATATAACATTAGAATCATAATATTAAAGTATATATATAATACTGGATTTACAGAACAATTTGGATGAATATAGGTAGGGAGAGATCAAGAAAGGTACTCGAACATGAAAGAAAATTAAAGGAGAAGAGAGAGAGAAATTACCTTTAGAATCCTCCTCTTGAGATCCTCCTTAAGGAAGATAGGCTTGGTATTTTGATGAGACCAGAAGCATTTGGACGTGGGGTATGAGCTATGGAAGGTGTTTGGGAAGAGTTTAGATATGGATTGGAGCTTGAGAGGTGTGAGGAAAAGAGGGAGTGAATGGTGGCTTTTATAGTGGAGGGGAGAGGGGTTTCCTTAATATAAAATTGATTAGTTTATTAATTTCACCAAAGACAAGGAATATTGAGTCTTGGATGAAAAATAATATTAATTTTATAATGTAATCCCAAACCAAGTGGGATTACATCAGCAGAACATCATCGATGACTCAATTAATACATTATTTAGCTTTTATTGTGAATTATCGGATTCCACTATTCATCAAAAATTCAAGTATCTCAGAAAATTCCCAAAAATTTACCCCAACCATTTTTTGAAGTGTAGAATCCAAAAATGAAGTCCATTTTTCAAAAATAATTTTCTATTTATTATTAATTTAATATTTAATTAAAATCATAATTTACAAAAAAATACAGTTTTAAGATTAAAACTCATTTTATAGTTCTTTCAAAAATCACGTAGGGTCTTATAAAATTCTCTAAAAACTATTAGACATTGATTAAATAATTTAAGAATATATTTCAGGAAAATAATTATTCATTTAAATTAATTAATTAATTATAATTAATTATTTATGACTTAAAAAATACCAAAAACATTTACAAAGGTCAAATTATCACTTTCTATGATGTCTAAATTTTATTTTATTATTCATAGGTAATGTTACTCTTATTTATTATTAATAAGGGTCATATTACTATTCATAAGGGTAGGTTACTATTCATACGGGTAGGTTACTATTCACCAAAAATTATTTTTGTTTCATTAGACTCCAAAAACCATCTTGAACACAACCGTGTGTGTCAGATTTTTAAAATTCCAACCATAGGGTGAAAAAATTATGTTTAAAGGTCACATATCACATAGTAGTTCATTATTTTGTGTTTTTATGACATAAGTATAAGAAGGGAATTTTCCATTGAAAAACTTTGGGTTGTTACAATAAGGGAGTCCCAAAATTGGCAATAATTCCCCCAAAATGGTGATACGAGCTTGTCCTCTCATCGTATCAACTAATGCAAGTCTCTAAGAATCATTGGGTCTGAAATCCTAATTGACCACCTTACATTGGAATGTGATTTTGTATATAATCATGGATGAAGGAACTGTTGGAATTTTCCATTAATAATGACAATAGTCACTGGTGGATAATGAATATTCAAATAAATGTACCCTTCACAATTAACAATTGGGCCAAACTGAATCTGACTCAATATGGGTTCCTAGTCATCCCTTTCCCATCGAAATAATATCAAATGATTCATAATATAACAAATAAAATAGTCTCTCTCTATCGAGTATTTGGATGATTTTATCTTTTATATATCTAATGGGAAAAATCCAAAGGTATATATGATTAGAATAAATATTTACCATCTTATACTAAATATGTTAGATAGTGTTACCCATATCTAGAATATAAAAACTATTTTATGTATTCCCAATTCCATAAAAAAATTAATTCTGACTTATATAACAACACTTCTTCGTAATAATGAATTAAAATCCCTTCTTATCCAAAAAAGATATAGATTTTATGTTTTTTTAATCGTAGGAACACAATAATATTTCCCAAAATCAATAACAAATCCACTTTGTAAAATTATATCATAATTGTCAACCTTCAACGCAATAACTTAATCTATTTTTGACTCTAATATCCGCTTAACACTTGTTTAATGTTATCCTTTAATTATGTGTATGTGTGTCTATAAAAATGTGAGATTCACAAGGGGGATCCAATACCTAGGAGTTAGAGTTTGATAAGTTGGTCTCTATAACAATTACATTCTGATGATCAAAATGTTTCTCTTTAAGAACACCTATCAATATTAGATACCAATTTACAGTTTTTTTAAGGTTCATACCAAAAAAATATCATTGTGACTAATATTATGTATGGCACAACCTATAACAAAGACATATCATTGGGAGAGTATCAGGTTTTATACATTTTCATCGATTATTTTTAATAAAAGTACTCTAACAAAAAATTATAACCTCATAAATAATATCCATTTATTTATAAAATATCCATATTTTAATAAGTAATAAATCCCCGATGGAATTTCTCACACCACATAGTTATTTAGGTTTTCAATCAAGCAAATTATAATAGTAATAATACATGGATTGGTGAGTAGAAAACTATTTTCTCCTGTCAATTATATGAATTCTCTTAACTCAATTCCTATAGTAACCTATTCATAAAAGGGTCTCCTATCTATTGTGTCCCCAATAAAATTACATGAAAGGTAAATTAATCCTATTAGGATAACCTATAACATGATTTACTTGTACAAAATAATCAAGGGGAACCCACCTATGGCATGTCCTACATAGTTATCTTATCGAGGTCTTAACATGTAATGAATCAAATTTTTTGTTCCTTTAAATTAATAATATATTCATTAGATTGTATCACACGTAACGTACAACAATCTCAACAATCAACTGAAATGAGATAATTCATATTTAAATTTCATGAAAAATATAATAATTTTTTGATAAAAATATTATAATATATTAAAATATTTACATTTTATTATTTTTCATTAATATTTAATAAAATGAAATATTTTGAATAAAAATTCATGAAAATGAATATTATATTAACTTAAAAAATTATATGTATCCAATTTAAAATTATATTATAATATGAAATTTATTTATTAATGATTACTTTAATATTCAATTATTTATAAATTTATATGAAATAATATTAAATTATCTTAATGATTCAGAGGTCATTTTGCAATAAAATTAGTTTCCCATATATATTGATGTTTTTGAAATAAATATATATGTAAAATTTTAAATTTTATTTTGATAAAAATAATTACCTTTTTAATTTATAATTTTAAAAATATATTTCAGTTAATTGTTTGTATTTTTCTAATGAAAATTGTTTTTAGACAAATAGTGTAAAATACTATTTTTACAAATAACATGAATTTTATGAAATTATTAACATATAAGTATGAACTGTAAAATCCTGAAACAATTTGATAATATCAAATGTTTCATTATTAATTTATCTTATAATTTTAATGTTTTGGTTTTAATTTACATACATGATTACAATTTTATAACTTAAATTATATGTTATAAAAAAAGATATTTTTAATGCGTTATATATTATGTATATTAAAATTAGATTTTATCACTTTTAGAACATTACTATGGTAATATGGATTCAAAATTTTGAATTTAAGTGTCCAAATGGAATATAAATGGATAGTTTATTATTATTTAAATATGAAAATTTATTTAGGTAAAAACTAGTTACCACAATAAAACATATAATGATAAAAATAAAAATGTTTGAGTAAATAACTTAAAACATGTTATAATAATCTATTTGAATGTGTTTTTGGTTCCTTTATTGAACTTATCACTTCACCTGACCATTATTTCTCAATTTTGGAGCCAATTTCCTTGAGCGTGTCTTCCCATTACTAAAAACCATTGTGTATTTACAAAAATGTCATCCCTTTTCAGATATAAAACGGGTGCCACTATCATCACATATCATCACCCAAAAAAAACAATATTTCATCCTCAGATATTACTAATCCTATTCTAAATGCTACTATATAACAATAATAATTTTTTTCTTCTCAAAATTTCATCCCTCAAAGTCTTAACCTCCTTCGCAAAAAAAGATAATCCAAGATATGGGGTATAGATTTCTAACTACATATTTCTCATTTCTAATTCATTACATGAAATTATTATTCCTAAAATTATATTAAACCATCATAATATTATTAAATAATAATAAGAAGTGTACTAGTATGTTATTAGAATGATTTTACCAGGATTATCCACCTTTCCCTTTCTGATTAATAAAACTGAAACAGCTATGTGTGCATTGTGTAAACCACCACCTCCCAGAAAAAAGAACTTTCATTTTCCTTAAATTTCATAAAATAATGTTACTTATAAGTAATTTATTAAATAATTATGATATTCATTACATATTTCATATTATTAAATGATAAACCATATTACTTTTTACCCATTCTATAGAAAACTAAATCATAGTCCATGTGTATGTACAAACTACTGCCTCTATTGAATAATCATTTTTCTTTTTTCTTTTCAGCACCACTTTACATGTATGTCATAAGATAGGGTTTAATAGTTAAATATTATTTTCAAGAAATTATTATCTTTTTTAATTTTAATTATACAAACTATAACATTTTGAACAATAATCAACAGTGGTAAATCCAATTATCCAAAAGAGTATTTTAAGATAAAACAATTATTGGTATTATATAATATATTCATATATGTTATATTCTTCTAATAATTATTTCCAATTATGATATATCAAACCAATAAAATTACATAAGATATTCATACATATCAAATAAATATATTCCAATTAAATAACTTAACAATCATCCTTTAATTATGGTATATTCTTATTTGGTTTGGTTTAATGATTTAATTGATAAATGGTAAAAATTTATATCATGGATGAAAATGGTAACTTAATTTATGTTAATATATGATATTAATAATTAATTTTTTTTAATTTAATCTATTATATAAATATAAATATTTAACTATGTATTTATTAATAAACAATCTGTTCACTAAGAATCATTGAAATAAGCTCATCAATTATTCATTAATTATTGTAACAAAAAACACTCAAAGAAATAAATTATAACTTTTTAGAGTATAATAAGAAATCTATTTTCATACCATATATTTTCTGTGGATGATGATCATATGGATAATAACTAAAAACTACATTGTTTTTTCAAAACTTGTTCAAAACAATCTGGATTACTCAAACCTAATATTAAAAATAAAAAATAACAAAAAAATATATGTTTAGAGAATAATTGTATATTATGTTTAAAAATGTTTTCTGCATGAATAATGTTATGAACTAGGTGATTAATATGGTTATTTATTATATATAAGAGGTTAAAATGTGATCAACTACGTAGGTTCTCAAATAAGAGTTTTTATCTCATTTTCAAATCCTAGAGATATATTTGATATTTCACACCATAATTTATTTTATAGTGTTTATAAACTTCTCTATTTACATAAATTATAATGATTATATCTCACATAATTATACTTTAATTTCAATTTAATGTTTACCCCATTGTTCTTATGTTACCATTACCATCAATGTTTTTGGAAACTCAACTATAATTCATTGAGTTACGATTGTTCTTCTTAAAATTATTTCTTCTATGTTTGGTAAATTCGAATCTATTATTGTATTATATGATAATTTCTATTTATTTTCTATGGATTTACATTCCAATCACATAATCTATTTATAAATTCCCCTTGCTTCATTAATTATGGAATCTATAAGGGATTTTGATAACTAAAATTTCATTTCATTGAGTTAAAATTTAATTCCATAAGCATCATTCTTATATTTTTGAAAAATTATTCTGTTTCATATTTAATTAGATATTTTCCCTTTTATGTAAGGATAAAATGTTGTTTTTAACACAAATATTATTAATTGATGAATTTCATTCCCATAGAAGTGCATCATTTTTTTAAAATAAATATCTTCTCATTTAAGGATGGGATTTCCTCTATTTCCATGTTTATTATTAACATAAAATACTTTATAAATTGGACAAAAAAATATGCTTTTAATAATTTTACATCTATATTTCATGTAGAACCTTTTAAAATAGAAGTTTTATTATCTATTTAATGATGTGGTATTTCAACAAAGGCATTTGAAAATACCCAAAATGTTTTCCCCCTTTCAAAATTAAATGATTTATTATTCACTCCACATTTCATTTTGAAAACATTTATTCCATTTCAAGAATCTATAAATGTTATATTATTTAAAAAAATATATTTTTTCCAATGTTTACAAATCACTTTTTTTGATCCATAATTTCTTTTTCAAGGTTCCTTTTTAATGTTTTTAGTGCAATTTTTTTACTTTACCTTTATGAAATATTTATTTCATCTTCAAGGTTCAATATTTTATTAATCCTTTTAAAATTATTGGTTTTTAATAAAATCAGTTAACCCTTTAAAAAATGACCTTTATTGTGACTTGAAACTTTATTTTTATGATAACGATAAAAACATTTTATAAAAACACTCCACTAATTTCACATCCATTTTCCAAGTTATCATTAAATGACTTATTTTCATGTAATTTAATATTCATGAACCCCCCAATAAATTATTTTATAAGAACTCGTATCTTCTTTTCTGGTATGATTTTCTTTTCTGTTTGTTTTTGAGAAAAGGAGGAGTTTCTGGAAAACTCTGGAGTACACACCGTGTACATTTAAGTACACGTCGTGAACCCGGTTTTCACGGGTGACCATGTGCTAGTCGTATAATGGCCATGCCGATGGCCATGTGTGGTGACTTAGAGACTGCATAATGCAGAGGCCAGAAAAGGAATGTACATGCCATATACTTTTAAAAAACATGTCGGTATTTATTTTATTCATTAAATGGATCAGGGTCATGTCTAATTGAAATAACATTCTTCTTCCTCACCTGTCTCATCATAGAGAATCCTTGAAACTGTGGATGTCTGAATCGACTGCCATTTATTGTGTGGGAATAACATCAGTGAGTTCTACTTTCTTCTTGAACATCATCCCTTGATTTATCCTCTTTTACGAGTGTTGACGCTCCTTTTAGACCCAGGGTCCAGCAAATGGAATAGGGGACTACCTTAAGTACAAAAAGGGGCACCCTTTTAGGAAACATAAAAAATATAATAAAGGCATGGACCAGGAGACCATTTTGGAGTTCTCCACGCAAGTCATATGTGCGCCATGCAAGTCACTTGGACGCCACATAAGAATCGCACACGTCACTTGCACGCCCCCTTTTATTTTCCACCCAAGGTGCATGGTGGCCTATAAATAGCCCCTTTGGGCCCCCCATTTAGAGGATGGATTTTCCAGAAGTAAAATTCAAGCACTGGTTGCCCAAGTCTTCAACTCAACTCTTCCAAAAACTTTTAAGGTAATTTTTTACCTAGAATGGAAGACTTGAAGGAGTTGGATAAGGCCTAAGTGTTTAGAATTCATCAACACTTGTGTGGCTAAGTTTCCAGACCTCCTTAAAAGTAGAAACACTTGCGCGCCGCCCTATCCTTTCAATGAATCCTTAACACGTTCGTTTTGGAAACATCCTAGGATAGTACTAAAGTCTTGAGTTATGTCTCGCCCAAGTACTACACTACAGATTCTCCATCACCCAGGTGAAACCATGCTGCGCAAGTACACTTTCATAGCCAAGACATGTGCGCCAAATGAATTGAAAGACCTACACTGGCACACAAACATTATTTGTGTGCCTCTCTCCCGTTCACCTCTCTTCTTCATAATATTATCCCTTGAACCCATGTTCAAATCCATTTATGGCATGGATCCTTGGTTGGATTCCTTATCTGAAAGGTATTTTGTGAGAACCTCTCCCAAAACCTCGTGACATACAAGATTTATGTCACTAAGATTAGTGGTTTACTCCATATAACATCATCCTTTAAGATAAGAATATCTCTTAATTTGGTCCTCCTTCTCATGAGTAATCCCCAGTCATAAGTTCCCTTAGTTTGGGCCTCCTTCTCAGGAGTAAGCCCCAATCATAATTCCTTTAACTACGGCCCCTTTCTCCAGACTAAGCCCCATGTGATAAGCCCCCTTAACTAGGGCCTCCTTCTCAAGAGTAAGCCCCAGTCATAGTTTCCTTTAACATTGAGTCTCCTTCTTAGGAGTAAGCCCCAGTCATAATTTCCTTCAACATTGGGAATCCTCTTTTGGAGTATTCCCCAATATTAAGTTCTTTTTATTTGGGCCTCCTTATCCTGAATAAACCCCAATCATAAGTCCCTTTTAATTTGGGTCTCCTACTCAGGAGTAAGCTTTTAGTTAAAAATTCCAAATCTCCATAAAGTGAAAATAAATTTAAGGACCCTACTCCTGGGCTTCTTTCTTGAAGTAAGTATTGGTCTTCATCTACATGGTCAGTCATTCATACGTAATCCCCACATCATTTATCTATACTTCATCTTTTGTGGGGTCATCACAAAGTTTTCTGATACCTCTTGTTTCTCACACCGAGCATGACTCACGTGAGATTAGAGTGTAAAAGTAATCAAGACATATCTTTTTGGGCCATTAACCATGCATAAACTCCATCTTTCTTATCAAACTACATGGGTTATGATTCCTTCTTAATGAGGATACATAGGTATCCCATCTACGGGTACGATTCCAACTCCAAAATAATCCCTTCCTTTATGAATGACAACAAACATCAAGTTCCCCACTGAGTGGCTTTAAAACCAGAATGGTCCTCATAATGGCCAAGATATTTCTATATAATATATTGAAGGATACCATTGACTAAGAATCTCCAATACATACGGATGATTCTCTATCGATGAATAACATCAAATACATATAAAATATTCTCTAAATCCCATACATATCAATCATTGATTTCCAAATATAAAGGAAAAATCATTTTCATGCTTGGTGAATTAATAAGGATTCATAAACATAACATAAATCTATAAGAGAGTCATAGAGTATGCAATAATTCCCCCCCCCCAAAAGGTGTGATGAGCCTGACCTACCATCCTCTTGACCAATGAAAATTCTTAAACCTCATTGGTCCACATCTAATGAGCATCTACCTTTGGAAAGTATGTCCAAATGGATATAAATTCTTAGGGTGTTTCCGGTTCTATGAATAAAGCCATTAGAAATTGATTGGAAAAGATTGAACCTTAAATAAACAGGGTCATTCCCATTCCCAGATGAAAAAAATGGTGAACCCGACGTGAATCCTTAACCCATTAAAATGATGTTTTACTTATTTGTTAGGCCCTATTAAACTCAATATGAGGTCCAACAAAGAAATCAATAACATATGTGACCATCCAAAAGATGTAGTCTGGCTAAACCTATCTTGATTATGTCTGCTATATCAAATTGGAACTCTTTTTCTAAGATCTCTCTGCATCAAAGAATGGATTCATTAAAGTTCACACCTGTGAATTCCTCGGCCGCTACTCCTGCTGGATCCTTTTCCTCTCTTTGTACGACATCACCTACTCAGCGTCTTCAATATTGGGTCTCAAATGAATTGGTAAGGGAATACAGTCAACATGGTACCATCCCGACTCTGGAGGCCGCTCGACAAGACCTCCATGTTAACAACTCACCCTGGTTGTCTGAACAGTGATGATCAGTGCTCATGAAGCAGGTGGTTCCAACCACCACCTCCAACCGATTCGGGTCGTTATCCCCATAACTCAACAACCGGTCCTTCCCAAATTACGGGGTGGTGAATGAAGAGGTCACTCAAGGCCTCAGTTCAAAAAGACAGAATCCCTTCATGAGGACTCCCACCAATAATAGCTGCCAGACTCGTGCTATAGTGCACCCTCAACATGATGAGGGTATCGCCTCTAAGTGTTCGGCTCAGGTACCTCAAACCTAACCATGCAAGAAAAATCATCAGAGGTGAAATTCGGCCAACAGTGAACAAGTTCTTACATCTGCCCCATCCGAAAAAGTCCATCAGCGTTACTAGATGGAAAACAATGAGAAGGAATATACACCTGATCGTCTTAATTTCACTTCCCAGCAGACTCGTCTGGAAGTAAAACAACAATCTCGCCAGGCAATTCTGGTGGAGTACTATAGGCAGGTACATACACATGTTTATAAATCATCTTCTAGTCATTAGCCTCATCTACCAATATTGAAGGAATTTCATCAATCCTATTCGGTGGAGAACAATCAGCAGGCACATACACTTGAAATTCACCAAGCTAACCAATAGTCTCGTTTTGTAGCACTAGGAGATGTCAATTGGAAAGCTCCAATGACAAACAGAAGGCAGACACAACTTTCTGCCCCCACACATGAGTACTGTTAGGATTCACTGATAGGAAATACATGACAGGAGTAGGAACACACACCTACTCCAAACACAGAATGGACTTATAACCCTCTGCGTGGCTGGAAGAACAAGGAGAAAAAAAGATTCATCTTTTTCTATAACCCCCCATAGTGGTCCTCACCATTATGATTAATTTTGCTACGAAATTCTTTTCCATAGTAGAAATTCACATTGCCTGGAAAATTATTTAATGTACAATGCAGTAACGAGAAAGCCCTCTTATCTTGAGGCAAATAAAAATGAGAAGGCAGTCATACCTAATGCCTTACCACTAGCAGGTGAAAGACTTTCTCAATCATAAGATATCCTGGGGTGTAGGTCATTCTCCGAACCACCCCTCGATCATTCAACTTCTAATTTGACAAATGAATTCACTACCAATTTTGTTGAATCTAATGAAGCAACAAAGAAGAACCATCTTTGGTCCAATTAGGTAGAATAATAATCTTAAAATGGCAATGAGGAAGTTTTGAATATGAGAAAACAACTAGAAAATGGAGAGATATCAGTCATGTTTTGGCCTTTTGATAACTCTCGATATGATATTCTAGAAACGTTGACAAGAGATTGTATTCAGGATATTTGTCCCAACATGTGGAAAAATCATTGTCACCTAAATGAGAAAATATTATCTTATGATGAATATCAAAACCATGTTAAGGTAATAAAAGGGTTGAAATGCCAAATTGACTTGGCATCTCTCTCAGTTTCATGACATCCAAAAGTTGAAAAGCAGCAGAGATCCCTTCAACGTACATGCCTTGGAGCATTAAAAAGGTTGCGATAGTTAATTAGCAATGCCCCATCTGGTATTTATATCAGGGGAATTGGGGTTCATGGGGAATTTCATTTCACTATGCTCTCCAGTCAACAAAGCCCAAAAAAAGTGGTCTCATGCAATGTGATTGCCCATGGCTGGCCACATCTAACGGGTTTTGTGTGTAATCAAAGGATTTCTCAAGAACATGCCTCAACTAGTTATTCCCAAAGTCAGGAATTTAAAGAAAAAGTATTCCAATTACTCTTGAATCAAGAAAATGAGAATATCTAACAGGATTATCATTTAGAGCATGCACATCGTCAGGTGACAGAGGTGTCATAAATAATCCAACGGTCATCTGAGTTAGGAGATTTGTGTGGATGTAGGATGATGCATCCGGCTAATTTCTGGACTAAGATCCAAAAAATTAGGAGATATTTTAAGAAAGTTTCAGATGTAGTAGCTCAAGGGCCACCACATATTTCTAGGATGGGGACTCCTTTAATCCAACCCTCGGGATTAACATACAGGATTCGAGGAGTTGAGAAGGAAAAATAGGAATAGTCCCAGTCCACTGGACTGGGGACCTTGTCAAATTCTCAATATCTCCTTCAGAGAAAGTTAGTCTTCTCTTTGTTATGCAAGAATCCACAATAGTTAAGCAGAGCCGAATTATTAAGAAATTATATTTAAATTATGGTTCATCAAGAAGTTCCTGAGTGATCAACCAAACAAACGGAAATGTCTCATAAAGGGCATGGAAGAAGACAGTGTCGTAGAAACACTGATAGAAGGGATGAAATGAATCATGCATCGATAAATGTCATCAATGCCATTGTCACTAATCCCCCAGAACATGAGGCTCACTCAGAGGGATCAGATGAATAAGTTCATGTTCAATAGGTTGTACACACATAAACAAATGAAGGAGGTGTGCGTACCAGAAGCCAGAGGGTTGCCCAAAGGAAAGACATTCCTTCAGGTAATTCCCTTCCATAATCCAGAAAGGCACATGCCATGGAAAAGGGTAAAATTCAGGTTACATCCCACCCTACCTCTGGAGAAGTCCAATCACTCTCATTAGAGGAAAGGTTCTCACAACAAGAAGAAGAACTATAGGAGTTAAGGAGGTTAAATGTAGAACTACTTCAAGGTAGTCTTCCTCCTAATCATGATTCAGTTAATCAATCAAAGGAATTAGATACTACTACTAGGATGAATCCAGAATGTCCCCCTTTACACGTATACCCTCAAAGATCCAATCCATAGGGTCAAACACAACCGCAACCACCAATACTACCATCAGTGCCAGTATTGGTCGTCACACCCGTAAAAACTCCTGTTATTAAAACTGCTCAGGTTCATGCTCAACAAGATGATTCTCAAAAATTAATGACTACCATTGAGTCATTAACATCTTGGTTGGAAGATATGGAAGGAAAACAAGCACATTTTCAACCAGAAAAGGATAGCTTACCTTGCATGGGTTTATGCAATTCCTCCCCCATGAAATTTTTCAAATAACACATGCCCAATTTTTAATGGTTCGGGAGATCTAGAACACAACATAATTCATTTTTTTCTCATTGTGATCCTATGATGTGAAATCCTTAACAACAAGAAGTAGTTAAGCTCATATGTTTTGAGCAGTCATTACAAAGACCTTCTTTTGTCTGGTATACATGTTTTCAATCATAGACAATTACTGGGTGGGAATATTTCCGTCAAAAGTTCCTTCTTCAATTTAGCTCAAAATACCAAATAAGACACTTTTTGATCTTACCAATTGTAAACTAAGGGAAAATGAAAGAGTTTCGGATTTCATTGCTCACTGTAAGGGATTAACATATTCCTTATGTTTAGTACTCCCTAATGAAGAGTTGCTGCCAATCTGTGTGGAAAATCTGCGTGATGAATTATGTACACTGTTGATCCCGGTGAAATACACAGGAGGGTTTTGAGACCTTACTTTAATCACTCAGCAGATAGAATACTCTCTTATAAAGACTAAGGCTAAAACTAATGTAATTCCAGCACTTTCAGGAAAGAGAATATAGAAATAAGATACTGTTATAGTTACACTTAAACAAGCACCTACACATACTTCTACTTCAAAACCTTCATCATATCGAAGGGATCCACCTCCTGAGCGTCAACAACAATGGCCTCCTTGTCAAGATGATCAAAAAGATCAATCGCGGAAACAGTTTAGGGTTTTTTAGAACAATGTTTATTCTTTTTGGAATGAAAAAGTTACTGGTTACTTCATATCGGCTCTAGAAAACAATCTGGTTCAGTTGCTAAGGCCCAAAAGGCAGAACAAGGATGGAGATTAAGACCTCCCCCACTATTTCTCGTTTTATCATATGTTGGTGGATCCCATTCCAGAGTTTTTTGTCATTAAAGACCTCCTACAAAAGGTGGTGGACTCTACACAAGTAAAATTGAAAGGTTATTCAGCACAGGTAGAATGTGTTACTACTACTGATCTAGAGAAACAAGGCGGGTGGCACAAAGTCCATAGTAAAAATGTTTATAAATATTATTATTGGATGGCTAGGAAAATGATCAACCAAACTCATGCCATTTTACGAACACCATTGAATCTACCAATTGTGTCTTCTACTATTTCTTCCATAGAAAAACACCCTTCATCAGATGGAAAATCATCAAAGAAGCGGTGTAATTTGAAGAAAGAAGAGTAGTTAAAAGAAGAAGAGCGTGTGTCAATGCCTAAGTTGTCTATGACTCTGGAAGATTTTTTGCCACCTACTTCAATGGAACGGGCACCGCCCCACCAAATGGCATAGCCTGAACTCATTCATCTCGCAGAATCTTTATCAGATGAAGAATTGATCTTTGGTTCTGTTAACATGATTCATTTAATGGATCACTACGCCAATGACAGTTTCGATCATGATGATCCTGAGTTCCCTATATCTAAAAGAGGAATTAGAGGAACAGAAAGAGGTCGAGGATACAGGGGAAGACATGGATATTCCAGAAGCCACTATTTCAATCCTACCCCTACTAGAACTGTATATGTGGAAGAAACTCATGGAAAAGCCCTTCCGTGGGGTTAACAGGAACAAGAAAGTTCTTCCACAGTTGGCAGATTCAGTCCTAACATAGTTGTTTTGGAATACCGTTTAGAGGTTACACCTTTATCTTCTCAGCAAATAGATAGACCTAGTTAGTCTAATCTACTAAAGCCAGGAGTGTTTCCAATTCATGCCCCAATATGGGATGCATTTTTTGCCAAAGCATCAACTTCCAAGGAACCTGAAAAACCCACAGTTTCATGATGGGAAATGAAGACCTTTGAACCAAAAGTATGATGTTTTGAATCACTTTGCAAAGTACTGGCCATGTTATCAATTCTAGATTCCTTGAATCTATCAAAAGTTCTTCTGGAGGCACTTATTGAGGCATTGTCAAGTCCTCAAGAATTCGAAAATGAAATTTCTTCGGCTAAGGTCTACCATATAGAGAATGATCCTGCAGAATTACATGAAGTGATATATTTTATAGATAAAGATGAAGATTATGTTGTACATGGACTTATTAGACCTTTGTATATATCTGGAAAAGTGAATGATATAAACATCTGACGAGCTTTCATTGATTATGGCTCAGGTGTTAATCTAATTCCTATTCGTACACATCATCGATTGGGCCTCGCCAAATCTGATTTATATCATTATACTTTAATGTTTCAAGGATATGATAAGAATAAAAAATAGAATCTGGGCCAAATTAACCTCAAAATTCATTTTGGAGACCTTGTGTCTAATTCAGTTTTAATGGTTGTTCGTCAGTACATAGCCTTCATCATTTTTCTTGGAAGACCGTGTCTACATAAAAATGTTGTCATTCATTCATCATACCATCAATGCCTCAAATATTATTTCAATGGTCAAATTGGGAAATTGTATGGTGACAAGACCCAATTCAAAATGTGTGAATCTCAATACTTTGAGGCAGAATTTTATCACATAGAGGGAAATAAAAAATCCACGGCAAAGAAGGTCACCAAAATTAATGCTGCAAAATGGTTTGAAAAAAAAAAGATTCCAGTTAACCCATTCATACATGTGAGTACAGCTTATGTCTTGACTATCAGTCAAATTGACAGGATAGGCCTGAATTCATACACTGTTATGGAAACTTCCATAAAGTCTATTACGACAACCAAGCCATACTGCATGGGAGAAATTGTTGATTTTCCAAGCAGTGATGGAAGCTTAAATGGAGATGTCTTCATTTCATCCAATGAAATCCAGAAATTCTATACTTCATTTACCACTCCAGAAGAAGGAATATCTTTACCATAGGAAAACAATGATGTTGATTCCCAATCCATCATCTCCTCTCTATCACCCCAGGAAGACCCTTCATCATCAATAGGGTCAAAAATGGAAGCCTCTTCTTCAAGATATTCAAATTTTAAATTCTCTCTTGCCCATTGAAATTCTACTTCGTCATCTACAATGCAAGTAGAAATAGGATAAGTAATATATATTGAATAAGACGAAGAAGATCTCAAGGATTCCCCTCCAATATTTGAAGAGGGTATCTCTACCACTGTGGATAAACTCATAGAAATAAATCTGGGTACAAAAGAGATTCCACGGCCCACTTTAATTAGTGTAGCCATTACTCTTGATGGGAAGGAAATGTTTACTTCATTTTTAAACCAAATTTGAGAGTAATTTTCTTGGAAATATAAAGAAATTCTAGTCTTAGTCCCGATGTTTCCACTCATCATTTGGGTTTTTTCAGAAAAGCATCGAGGATTCGAGCAAGCCGCAAGAGGAACACACCCAACTTATGCCTTAAAATTTGAAGATGAAGTTGATAAGAATATCAAAGATGAATTCGTAAAAGAAGTTAAGTATCCCAAATGGCTGGATAATATTGTCCTTATGAAAAAAAAGAATGGAAAAATTAGATTTTTCATTAAATTCAGATAACACAATCAGTATTGTCCCAAAGATGATTTTCCAATTTCGATCTCAGAACACTTAATTGATGCAACACCTAGATATGAATCCCTTTCCGTCATGGATGGTTACTCTAGGTACAATCAAATACGAATGTCCCCAAAAGATTAGGAGTCTACAGCCTTCAGAGCTCCTCAAGGTGTGTTTTTCTATCTAGTAATGCCCTTTGGCCTGAAGAATGCAGGTGCAACGTATCAACGTACCATGCACCATATATTCAAACCCTTTTAGGGAAATTTGTTGAATTTTATGTGGATGATTTTGTGGTTAAATATAGACAACTCTCAAATCACTTGGCCAATCTGGAAATCATATTCAAAAAACATTGACAACCCGATTTGAAGATGAACTCCTTGAAATGTGCTTTCGGGGTAACCTCAAGAAATTTTCTTGGCTTTGTTGTATGCCATTGTGTTATCAAAGTTGATCATGAGAAGAAAAAATAAATCATTGACATGTCACCTCTTATAAATTTGAAGGAATTAAGAGGACTTCGAGGACACTTGGCCAATATTCGGTGTTTCATTGCCAATTTGGCTGGAAAGTGTTTACCCTTCACCAAATTAATGAAGAAGGGAGTCACCTACCAGTGGACTGAAGATTGTCAAGAAGAATTCGATATTCTCAAGAAATATCTCTTGAGTCCACCGGTATTAATTCCACCCATTGAAGGAAGGCCACTTATTCTCTATGTGACAGCATTATAGTAATCATTGGGTGCCTTCCTTGCCCCAAAGAATGATATTGGGAATGAAAAAAACCATTACTATCTCAGTTGGACTATGCCTGAGGAAAAAAATCAATACTCAAGTATTGAAAAGTGCTTCCTAGAATTAATCTGTGTTGTTCAGAATTTGAGACACTACCTGCAACATCATGAGGTCCAATTGGTATCTCACAATAACCCACTCAAATTTATCCTTAATCATCCAATGCTTATAGGACGTCTGGAAAGGTGGGCTGTTATTTTGCTACATTTTGAAATCCAATATGTGTTTCAAAATGCAATAAAGGGACATGATCTGGACGATTTCCTTGCTGAACACCCATCTATTGAAGATACATCTTTAAATATTGAACTTCCTGATGAGGAACTCTTCTCTATTCAAGATAATCCCCAAACAAGGGAAATGTACTTTGTTGGTGCCTCCAGAAGTCCAACAGGGAAGAAAATGGATAATCTTAAATTCAATAATGTTTGATTAAGAATTGTGCTTATTTCCCCAGAAAAGGTAGTGCTACCCTATTCCTTCTTATTGTTGGAAGGCGGTACAAACAATGAAGAAGAATATCAAGCTCTCATCGCAGGCTTGTAATTGGTGCTTCAGGAGCAAGTGAATCACTTAAAGGTAAAATGTGATTCATATTTGGTAATCAAACAAGTAAATGGGGATTATTCCATCAGAAAAGAAGAGTTAATCCCTTTGAGTGATTAAGTAAGAGATTTAACGGAAGCATTTTCCCTCAAAACCAACATTTTCTTGTATACCGTGATCACAAAATGCCCAAGCTGATGCACTGGCTAATGTAGCCACAACTATAGTAGATCGAAATCAGGACGAAACAATCATCAGTATTTCCAACCATTGTATAGTTTCATCTTATGTTAAAATCAGTACAGAGGAAATCAATGAAATTAGTCCCATTTTGGAACCATATGGTCATACTACAAGATGGATGACACCTATAATAGAATACCTTCAAAATGGAAGACTCCATACTGATTGAGCCGCGAAAGAACATGTCTGATGACATGTGTTCAATTTTACTCCTTATGGTAGCCTAGATCAACAAAAAATTCTATACAAGCGAGGTTTGGATGGAATTCATTTCCGATGTATTGATGGTGAAGAGACAATTGATGTCATTAATGAAGTACATGCATGAGTCCGTGGTGCCCACCAGTTTGGACATAGACTGTATGGTCAAATTCAAAGGCTTGGATACTTCTAGCCTTCAATGATACAAGATTGCTTTGGTTTCACTAAGAAGTGTCATTCTTTCCTAGTATGTTCCAACTTCATTAATCAACCCCCAGAGTTGCTTCATACGGCTAAATACTCATGGCCATTTTCTACATGGGGAATGGATGTAGTAGGGCCTTATCATCTGGATACAACTAAGTAGTTTAATTATATTCTTACTACTACCGACTTCTTTTCCAAACGGGCAGAGGCAATACCTCTCAAAGAAGTCGGTGCTAAAAGCATTGTTATCGTTTTCATGTCCAGCATCATTACCAGATTTGGTGTGCCTCATACCATATTGACGGAAAATGGAACCATCTTTTTTCCATCCGAGGTAAGAAAATTGAATTAAGAATACAATATCAGATCCAACCATTCATCTCGGTATCATGCAGCGGCCAATGGTCAAGTAGAGTCTTTCAATAGGACTCTTTCAGACGTACTTCAAAAGATGGTGGATAATGATAAGAATTCTTATCCTGATAAACCTTTTCATGCTCTATGGCCTTATTGGACTACCACTCGCACTACTACACGGTCAACTCCATATTCATTGGTATATGGAACGGAAGTTGTCTTACTTATTTAAGTCCAATTACCATCGGTTAGAGTTTCTATTTTTGATCAGTTATCTACATATGAACAATCTAAAATGTGGTTGGATGAATTGGAATGACTAGATGAAAAAAGTTTTGCACACTACACCATTTAGAAGTCTATCAGAATCAAATAGCATGATCTTTCAATAAAAAAGTTCATTTCATTCATTCATTCACAATGAATTGGTATTGGTCCTCAGAACCCCAATGATACCGGGAAAGAATCCTCCAATGCTTGATCCAAAGTGGGAAGTACCTTACTCAATAAATAAGGTCTACTCTAATAGATCTTATTCTTTAATCTCAATGGATGGAGAACTCATTAAAACTCCAACAAATGCAAGATTATTGAAGAAGTATTTTGTGTAACACAAATACACCCATTTTCATTACTACAGGACATTAAACTGCATAGCACCCTCCATCATATAACATGATGTTAAAATGTGTCCCTCCATCATCCAACATGATGGTAAACTATGTCCCACATTTCTTCCAACATGAAATTAAATTGTTCATCATCTGAGCTGCAAGACATTAAACTGCCAAGCACCCCATGTCTTTGATGCATATCATTAAATTGTGATCACCACACAACCTATTGTATTTTAAACTCGGTTTCCATGTGTGCCTGCGGTAGCTAATCATGCATAATCCACACACCAACCTTCATGGTCACATCTTTCACGACACGATCGTCAGTTCTGTTGCTGCTTCTTGTTTCTCACACCGAGCATGACTCACATTAGAATAGAGTAAGCTTCAACCATGGCATCTTCTCTGGGCTGCTAACCATGGTTAAGTCCCAACATCATCTTTGGGTCGCTATCATCAGGTACACCTCGATCACCAAATCCCTCTCAATTGAACTAAGCGGACATTGATCCTTGCCTCCTAGGCCGAGTACGTAGGAAACCTCTATAGTTTCAAGCACGAAACCACTTTATTCCCATCGATTCACCTCCATCCCATATGATGTGGATCCGTGGAGCCCCCATCAACCGTAATATTCATATAGTTTCACTTTCGTCCTACATGATGTTAAATTGTGTATGTCCCATCAACCTAGGTATATGACGTTAATCTATACAGCTTTCCATTGTCCTTGCTGCAAGACATTAAACTGCAAAGTACTGGTCCATGGATGTGACCTTAAACTATTTGTACTTTTGTATTGTATGATAATAAACTACAACAATCCCTCATATCCTCACTCAAGAGGAATCAACATCGACATGGTCTCCAACCATGTCATATTTCAAGAACTACGTGTCTCTTGATTATCATCCTAATGAGATACGTAGTGAAAACCAAGTCTTTAATCTTGGGTCCATCCATAATTGCAATAAAGTCCTATTTACCCCTCACAAGTACGAACCAAATCTATACAAAAGGGTATTTCAAGAACTATGTGTGAATTGATTCCCATCCTCATGGGATATGTAGGAATGCTTGAGCATTCCTCGAGTCCATCCCGGAGCCTTTGGGCCTAACCCGAAACTCCACTTTCGGTCCCTTGGCTGAAAAGTCCCTCTGGGAGCACATGATGTGATATGGAACACCTTGGACTTTTATTCGCATCATGTTTATAAAAAATGCACGATGTGTATCCCTCACTATGGTCTATGCTCTATGACCCTAAACTAAGATATTCCATGCTATTGTCCTGCATGACGTTAAACTGTACTTCAAGAACTATGTGTGGTTTGATTCTCATCCTAATGAGATACGTAGTGACATCCAGAATCTCAATTCAGGACCCAGCCGCAACATTATACAAATAATAATCATGGTCTCCATAACCCTTTCCTTGACGTATGGTCGCAAAATCTCTTATACCTAATAATTCTTTTGTCTGACTATGCAACATGTTCCCTTAGGAGGCCAACATGTTCCCTTAGGAGGCCTTGCATAAGTTGTCTACATAACAGACCTATCACCCAAAAGATGATACTATTTGACTATGCAGCTTATGCCCTAGTTAGACCTGAATAATTCATCCCCCATAACGGGTTTGTCAAGTAGTGGTAACATTATTCTTAGGAGAAGCCTATTTGTCCATATTGGTCTTAACAGTGATATGTAAGGATCTAAAAAAACGGCCATACTTAACATATTTGTTCCATGCTCTTTTTCATGATCTAAAAGTATTTTGTCGTGTAATGTTTCTATCTCTAGTTTTAGTCATATGATTTAAAACCGCAGATACCTTTTTTCCTACGGTTGGGTCAAACCATCATAGAAGTCACATAACCCCAATTCCTTGAAAATGCTTATTGGAAATATCCTCTCTATATTTAAGTACCTTTCTCCATAAAGCAGACTCTATGCTTTGGAAACTTTGAATCCCCATAAAACATTCTTTTCCTTTTAGAAATACAATGTCAAATTTATGAGATTTGTTATGTCCGACTATGCAGCGCATTCCCTTGGCCTTTAATATGTTGTCTACATAACGGACCTATTAGACCAAAAGATGCTACTATTTGACTATACAGCTTATGCTCCAGTTCGCCCAGCATAATTCAGTCCTCATAACTTCTTTCTCAAGTAGTGGTAACTTCATTCTTAGAAAAGACTTCCTCTAATACCTTTTAGCTATTTTCCCATGTCATTCATCAAATTCAAAATTTCTCAAGTCATAGTTTACAATTTTACCCCTCCATACTTGAATATGGTAATATGTTTTCAATCAAATTATCAAGAATTGAGTCAATATCATCCATTCGGTCAAAGCTATCAGACCTTAAATATAACCATTTTTAAAGTCCAACATGCATGAATTTAAACTGCCAATAAAAAAAGGCATGGTACTCATTAAATTGGAAACCTATAAAGGGTACTTTAATCAAAATTCAAGTCCCATCTCGCTAAATGTACATTTTGATGATTTAAGAAATATTGAGCAATTAAAGGATGCAAAGTTGAGGGTTTTGTTTATATAAACCTAATAAAAATCAAACTATGAAGGTACAGATGATTGAAGTTGAAATATTTTTTCATTTTATGAACAAGAATAGAATAACATCCATAGACTGGAGTCTCTTCTCTTATTTTCAGAAATTACAGAAGACTTTCAACATGATTTTGAATCTGCTTCACAATAGCCACTTGAAGTTCATTTTCCCGGCCAGCTTCACTCTCTTCAGTTCGACGATGTTATTCTTTGGCATCTTTGATGGATTTTATACTATCTGTTTGTACTTCTTACAATGAATTATTAAGTTGGTCATGATCCCCAGTAACAACATCTAGCTCTTGCCAAAGGTGAAACTGCTGGACAATCATTTCCTTGATCTTTTTCTTTAGTTCCATCAGCTTTCCAGCATGATCAGCCTCAGCCCGGGACAGTACAGCCTGAAATTCA
Organism: Viscum album; assembly: GCA_963277665.1. NCBI lineage: Eukaryota > Viridiplantae > Streptophyta > Magnoliopsida > Santalales > Viscaceae > Viscum > Viscum album. The sequence goes on along the minus strand of OY728123.1, from coordinate 467,525,822 downwards.
CGGGTATTTATCACCAATCTAGCTCTGATCAGGTCTTGATGACACCTTTTCTCTTGCTCCCTCTTTCAAATGACTTGTTTCACTGCAACATGGATTTCCTAATCTCCAAAACCGCATTGTCCCAGCATGATGTACAAGGATGAGAGTCTTGGAATTTTTGAAGGCATCTCTTTGGGAGGAACCTCATATATTATCTTCCATATATTTTTCCATACCATGCAATGTAAGAATTGGAGCACATTTTGAACCACTGGGTTTTATTCAGAATCTCTATCACAAGGATGAACTTAGTTAGGGATTAATGCACTTAAGAAGGTGCCATGTTTTGCTCCTTCCCTGACCCTGGTGGATTCCACTTCTTCTTCTGTTTGGGATGAGTTTGAGGCTTCACCTCTAGACCTAGCCATTGAAGTTGAGAGCTCTGTTTGGTCAATTCAAAGTATGGTTAGTTTCAAAGGATAATAAAAGTTGATTGATTGTCTTTCAGGTTTGGTTGGATACAAATATCATTATCTTTTACCTAACAGTAAATCAGCAACTTGAGAAGACTCCTCCTCATCTTTCCTAACTTCAATAGGATTTTTAGGATGGGTTTCGGGAGGGTCTTTCGTGTGAAGTTCCACCGGAGCCAGTGTTTCTGTAATAATAGTGTTGACATCAATGTCTACACCCCTATCAAGCATTGTTGGTTCAACAGTTTCTTTAGATGGAACTGTACATTTTTTAACCAAACATGGTTAGAATTGTAATCATGATAACATTAATAGGATAAATGATGAAACTCACATCCACTTGACTCTATAACAGGATCTCCAAAATCTTCTAAATCACATTGGAATTTAACATTGTCTAAAATTTCTTCAAATTACAAGCCAGGATTCATCATTTTATCCAATGATGTCCCAGATCCCATGTTAGTCTCACCAATTGGAGCACTTGAAATCTCTTCTTCATGAATTTCATCTAGAAATATCTAACCCCGAATACGTTCTTTAGATACAGTCGTGGGGTCAGCTTAGGTGGTTGAAAAATGTTTTAATGCATGTGTTGAACCAAAAACATCACATAATGGAAGTCAGTTGCTGTCTTATTTAAGTTTCTATGAAGTATTGTTAATTTACCAGAAGTCATTTCTCTCTTGGCATCAGAAACTGTAGCGGTTCTAGGAACAGAAGTTGGCTCATCTACTCTCAGTATTTCTTCAGGAACAACCATTTCAGCAGGATCATGCAACCATTCTACAGAACCCTCCGTTGTACATTAAGGACGGTCAGTCATTTCCCTAAACAGGGAAACTGAATAAGCCCCTCCATTCCCAAGAAGATTGATCACTTTTGTCATAAGTTAATATTCATGACTACTGGAAAGACTTACCATTGCTGATAAAATGTTTGGATAAGGTCTTCTTTCTTTAATGCTTTTTATTCTTCACCTTTATGGGTGGACTGGCATCATCACCTCCAAAAACAACTATCAGAGACAATTACAACTTTTCTAACTCCTCATCCATGGCTTTCTGGTCTATAGATACTTTGCCCGGCTCACGAAGATATTTAGTGGATCCAATAGTGCTACCCCCAGGGATATACCGCGGAGAATGGATTTTATTGGTTCTTTATTTTGAAAGCTATAGGATGAAGAAGACCATTTCCTTGAATAAAAAATCTTTGGATAAATTATAATTTTAAAGAAAATAGATATACGAGAAAAGGGAAGCTTACATCTTCACGATCCACTTAATCATGCCTCTCTTCCTCTAATAAAGGACCAATCCCCTCATTGGTACCATGGTCCATCATTTCCTTCACCCTCTTGGTGAAAATAACTAAGTTATCAATGAAATATATGAGCATTTATAGCTCTTTGATGTAAGCCCTCACTTCATTGGGGTTTTCCTCAAAACGGAAGTTAGAAGAAGCCCAAAGATTCCCCACTCCAGGGATATGATGACCATCACATAGGTCCATCCATGTTGTTTCAGCATCACAATATAAACTCCACCATGTCTGGACAGCCTCTGGTTATAAATATTTAGAATGTGCACTAGAAGGCCTCGAGGAGGGTCCTACAATCTGGGACTTCAACTTCTTCCTAGCTCCTTCATTCACAGATAAAGGATAAGAAAATGAAACTTGTTGCTCTTTAAAATAATGGTGACTAAATTGCCTCAATGATGAAACTCACCAGGAGTCTATGGAGTATGTCTCTTGACTCTAGAAGGTGTATTATATCTGGCACGTGGCTGCTTTGATGCATTTTGAGCCTCATCATCGCCATCCTAGGAAACCAATGAATCAGCTCTGGGTGTGGAATCTGGCGATGAGGAAGAGTCACCTTCCAAATGAAGATCTTCTTTCCTAATGGTTCTCTTCTTTATTCCCTCCCAAGGGACCGACTAATTCAGTACCCCTTTAGGGTATGATGATGCCCAGCTCTCGACATACCATGCAGTCAATCGACTTGCCACTCCAATAGCAGGTAGGTCAAATACTGCCACAGTCTTCTCCATAGATGTCAGCAACCATAGTTGATGAGCAACCATCAGATGCTGCTCTAACCCGATATGCACCAGAGGGGATACGATAATTTTCTGCAGACATTTGAATTGACATGCGAATCTGTATAGATCATAGACCTCACATATAATTTCTCCATCAATCATCATGGCCAGTGTACCATCTCCACGTGCCAGCATATATTCCCTTAACTCCAAGCTGGTTGTTCCATCATCAAAAAATCGCACTATTGGTGGATTTCCATATGGAATGAATTGAAACTCCTTAAACTTGCTCAGTCTTATTTTGATTTCATTAGCATTGAGGGATAAGGGGGAAATTATAGAAAATGGCTGAACAGATGGCCGGAAAGAACATCCAGAAACATATACCCCACATTGTAAAACACATGTCCTGAAATGGGTGGTTATCCATCCCCATAAAACATTGAATAGTCCCACCATTCATAGAGGAGACTTACTGAGATAAACATGAAGTACGCTCTTATGAATCTTTTCCAAAACTAGGGTGGACAACCCAACCATCTTCCTTTTATCCATCTTGGATACAATGATAAAGATCCCTGGCCTCACACCTCCTTTCAAATCCCAAACTGGTAAAAGGTAAACACTAGGACACTAGGCCAAAAAGCCTGCCAGATGGGTCTTTACTGGATTTTTTTTGGTTCACTTCATACCCCCACTTATGAAACTCTCTTACTTCTAGAGTTGGCCAAAATGTGCCTGGAGCACCCCTCTATTCTTCTCAAGGGAAAATAGTAGGACGAGTGTAGGAAGGTACCTTCTCTATCTTCTTAATTTGAAACATGTCATTACACTCCTCTGGATGAATATCTTTTTTGGAGTGGGTTTTCGTGGTGGTGGTATTCTTATGATTCTAGAAAATATTCATTAACTCTCGATACAAATCCAGAGTCTTCACTGAATCATTCCAGGTCACCTTGGGGGGGATGAATTCATCACACATATCTCCCAAAATTGGATCCCCTGAAATCTTGTAGATATCCCACAAACTGATGCCTACTTCTCTATGAGATAGATGGAATGAATTTGTTTCTAGGCTCTAGCGGCTGATCAACTCTAGCACGAAATTGTCATTTCAATAGACATATGTATGCCCAACCTAGGCAGCTTCGTATATTGTATCTCCCTTCAGATCATCGACAAACTCTACATAGGTTTGTTGCACCCAATATTCCCAAATCCAAGTCGTCTTCAGAACTCATCTAGGACGGAAATCCCAACTCTTCTTCCATTCCTTATATTGGTCCATCTGAGAATTTATGAAAACATAGGGATAGCAATGCGGTTGTAGCTCAGGCATGTGAGGCTTCAAATCTGGAGCACATGGGCTATGATTCATTATGTATGCATTTTACACTATCCCAGCATTGGTAAATGATCCTACAATTGAGAAACTTTCCGAAGAGAAGATGGTGTAGGTTTGAAACCAGGAATGAGTGATATAATTATTTTCCTCTAGAATGTGTACTCCTTGTAGATGACCATGGCCATATAAAGGCATGTAGATTCTTTATGGGAAATTGGCATGATATGTCTTCAAGTACATAGCCAAATCTGGGAGAGTGCGGTCACATATAACATAATAGTCATGGCTGACGATGTTCATCATATCATCTATTATCTTGTTGGCCAACTCATCATCTAATCCAATTCTTATGGAATCCATTGAATTTTCACAATGGTAAAACAAAAAACTCTTAAGTAAGTTTTTTTTTTGGAAATTTGGATGAAGAAAATCAAAAAAATGACAATGGAATTAAGGCGCTCAAGTCCCAAACATGTCGCGCAAGTCAAACGTGTCGCACAAGTATTTCCTCCAAAGTCATTGTGCACAAGTCGAATACCGTTTTTAGAAGCGCGATAAAAAATTTAAAGAAAGGCAATTCGCCGAATAATAGAATCACCTGCCTGATGAGAGCTCAATTGTTGGAAGCTGAGAGAGTTTTTGCGGGAGTGAGCCTGTATATATAGGTGATCTACGACACCTGCACACCATTCCTTTGCGCCCCAGCATCGGCACACCATTCTTACAAGCCCTTGCATCTGTGCTCCATACTTTCATGCCAAAAACCCATAATTTCTCCATCTTTACCTTAGAGTCAGATCCTCTTTCCTTTTCTGATCCAACTCTGAGGGAGGACTTTTGTTGATGCTCCTTTCCATCATAGGGTCCACCAAATGGAAAAGGGGAATACCTTAAGCACAAATAGGGTCACCCTTTGATGAAACATCAAAAATTTGATAAATAAATGGACCAGAAGCCAATTTTGGAGTGCGCCGCACAAGTCACCTACGCGTCGCGTAAGTCACTTGTGCACCATATAAGAATCGTGCAAGTCACTTGTGTGCCCCATTTGATTTTTCACCCAAAGTGAAAGGTGGCCTATATATAGCCCCTTTGGGCCCCCCATTTAGGGGAAAGATTTTTCAGAAGTCAAACTCAAGCTCTTTTTCCCATGTCATCAACTCAACTCTTCCGAAAACTTCTATGGTAACTTTTTACCTTTAATGGAAGACCAGACGGAGTAGAATAAGGCCCAAGTGCTTATAATTCATCAACACTTGTGCACCAAAGTTTCCAGACCTCCTTCAAAATAGAAACACTAGCATGCTTCCCTATCCTTTTAATGAAACTTGCATTCCACCATTTTGGAAACATCTTAAGATAGTACTAAAGGCTTTAGTTTAGTCTCACCCAAGTATTACCCTACAGATTCTCCGTTGCCCAGGTGAAACCAAGCCATGCAAGTACACTTGCGTGGACACGACATGTGCACCAAATGACTTTCACATCCTAAACATGTGTCCCAACTTCATTTGTGTGCCTCCCTCCCATTCACCACTCCTCTTCATGATATTAGCCCTCAAACACCTGTTCAAAGACATTTATGGAATGGTTCCTTTGTTATCTTCCCTATCTGAAATGGACTATGTGAGACCCTCTCCCAAAACCTTGTGACTTACATGCTTTATGTCACTACGGTTAGAGGTTTCCTCCATATAAACTCATCCAACAAATGAGGTCACATAGAACCCTATGGGAATTCCACCCAAGTGTCACAAAGGACTTCAAGAACACCATACAAACATTTATGTGTCCTTAAAACATGTTTCTCGACTCATACGATATAAGAATCACTTGTTAGATGAGTCTCGAGATTTCACCATGGCTTGTCCACTGACTCTCGTGATTCCCTCTAGGAACAGCAGCCAAATCACTCGATGACTTCTAGACATGTTTGTCGGGATCATGTATCACCTTCCAGAAATGTCACATTGAATCCCTCATCAACCTTGAAATGGGTTATCCATCATTCATATAGACACTAAGTAATTCCATATATATCATTCTTATCCCTCTTAGCATGTCAACCAGGATCATACAATGGATTCCCAGATTAGACAACCATGTCTCATGAGGTCCTCTAGACAATCCAACTTGATCAGGATATTGTCTTTGGACATGTTCGTATTATAGCAAGACATGTCCTTACATCCTCTGACATGTCAGAAAAAACATCAAGGCATGTTAAGAATACAATCAATGCATGTTAGTTAGTAATTCACTCTATCAAACCTATGTAAATCCCAGGTCGTGATAACTTTATCTACCCTCATTATGTAATCCTTGATCAAAAAGGAAACCTCGGTGTATAATACCCAATGAGTTGAATAATGATGAATCAAATTTTTACAATATTCAGGATATAGGACGCCTTCAAATATCCCAAGACCAATCTCAAATGGGAACCAAATTTGGTATAATTAACCTCATTTCTATAAAATTTCAACCACTAAGAATAAATCATTCTTATGGGTTGATCATTCTTCCTCATTCATCAGCAGAATGAAAATTCAATTGCACTATGATGAGTTTGATTCCATTTATAACTATGATATATTGGATTACTTTATAAGGGTGGATCACAAAATCAAATGGGAATCCACCATAGTGTATGGTCCTCCGTGTCTCTGACATTTCAATCATTTTGACCCAATCATTCCCGTGGGATGATCATTTTACCTATCCATCATCGAACTGAGAAATCAATTGATCTTTGGTGACTCTAGTTCCTTCTATAACAAGGATATGTAAGATGCCTCCCATATGCCTAAAACCAATATTAAACATTCCATGAATCTTTCAAGTACATAAGACCCACATCCATATGCAGTGAGACTGATTATTCGTCATCCCTTGTTTCTCACATCGGGCATATCTCACTTGGGTTTAGGGAGTTATGACAGCCACCTCACTCACATCATGAATCCCCACTAGGTATTGAATTATTTGCATGTAATCCTTGATGAGTGGCATAATATTAATATCCCAAATATAAGAGAATATACCTTAGGGATAGTACCCAGGTTGTGAATAAACTATGATTACTTGATTCCTAGTATAATTATGATCCGTAGGAAATCTCCTTGAGACATGAGCCCAAATATTCAGTGCATAAGTTCCTGCACATATTTACATTCCAATTTATGTTAAACTGTATATGGTTTAAATACTAGATAGGTTTTTATTCCTGCAATAAATATGATACATAGGATTCCTAATAATGGCTCAATCCCCTCTTCATAATACTAACTACCTCCATGTGTGGAAGTAGATTCTAAATTTCCTGGTTATGGGGCTTCACTATATTAGATTTATTTATTTACTGGGAAATTTAAAAAGAACCTCTAATACATAAATATTGATCCAATAATGATACCCCCTTTTATTTTGTATGAAAGATATACATTTCCAAAAATCATTTTCATCAGGTAACCAATCCCATATTGGGATAAGGAATTGGTTTTTGAACATATTATAAATCTATAAGTATAGCGACTCGGCCGTTTCTTACATTACTATTACATCATTTCAAAGATAAACAACATAATAGTATTACACATATAGGATCCAGAGGTTTAGTGTCTTGGGAAAACTAGGACCATACATAACAAATACAACATCAACCATAAATATTTATTTAATTTCATCTTCTCTAGCTTCTTATTGGCACCTGTACTCTCCTTAGTACATGTAGCCACCTGATGATATATATCAAAAGGGGTGAGCTAGAAGCCCAGTAAGAGGATAGATAAGAACAATACATCATGGGGTGAGCATAATCATGACATAGGAAAATGATCATGAACATGAGAGGAGCATAAATAGTAAACTTGAAATGTGGCAATGCATAAAAATGAAACATCATGTCTTAGTGGTTTACTACCACACATACTTCTGAAAAAATATATCATCATGTTCACACATCATTTCACATTTACGCATGAGATTAATCACTTTACCCAATGCATTGGAGTGCTATATAATTCCGGGCACACCCGTCACATTTAAACATTCATATTGCGCTATATAATTCTGGGCGCACCCGTCACATCATAACATTATCATTATCATGATTGGCACATAGAACACATTTCAAACATGTACATAAATAACCCATGTAATGTAATGGGTTTCATCTCATAATAACACATTCATAAGCTTTGGGTTCCCAAAATAAAGAGGGAACAACATACTTGATACAAGAACCATCAACATTGAATGAGAGGTAAAATGTGAGATCTTGAAAGAAGAGTTCTTTTGGAAAACATTTTGATGGAAATAAAAACCAGTGAAAAACATGTATATCCTGGAAAAGTAAATTAAATGATGAACAAATGATCATTGAGGAGTAACCATATCAAAAATGGAGTGAAAGAGGGAGAACCCGAAGGAAGAAAATTGGGTTCGAGATTTCCCCTTACCTTGTACTCGAATGCCTCCTTCTCTTTAATTTCCTGTATAATGACATTATATTCATTAATTAGAAATTCCAGAACTTTTTATACATTAATAGGGTTCATTCTGGTTTCATTATTTCATATTATGTTCCTTTGGATGACTTATAGAGTTTAAAAACATTGTTCGGGGGGGTTCGTTTTTATGGTTTTCTTGAGCGGTCCACTTGTATTCTTAAATTGATGTTTGGGTAGATCATGGGCAAACATCCAAAACTGATACTACATGTTATTAATGATATTACAGTAGCTTTAATAATTTTATAGTGAATTATATTAGATCCAAGTGTACGAATCATTAGATAAAAATTTAATGATGGTTATTTGGGTTAATTTGGGCAGTTTTTGGATCACGACGATCTTGTTTTAACATTTAACTTGGTAATAAGGCCATAGGTTATTTCCAGAACTTAATATAGAACATAATACATATAGAATATTCTGGTTCACCATAAAAATGGTTTCATTACAAGATTGAAGGTAGAAATGGAAGAAGAGCATGTTGTTTTTGAAGGTGATAAATTATCACCACATGAATAACGTTCTCTTTAATAAAATAAATGGAAGAGGGAAAGGGTGTGGGGGGATATAATATAACATTAGAATCATAATATTACATTATATATATAATACTAGATTTATAGAAAAATTTGGATGAATATAGGTAGGGAGAGATCAATAAAGGTACTTGAACTTGAAAAGAAATTAAAGGAGAAGAGAGAGAGAAATTACCTTTAGAATCCTCCTCTTGAGATCCTCCTTAAGGAAGCTAGGATTGGTCTATTGATGAGACCAGAAGCTTTTGAACTTGGGGGATGAGCTAGGGAAGGTGTTTGGGCAGAGTTTAGAGAATTCTTGGAGCTTGAGAGGTGTGAGGAAAAGAGGGAGTGAAGGGTGGCTTTTATAGTGGAGGGGAGAGGGGTTTCCTTAATATAAAATTGATTAGTTTATTAATTTCACCAAAGACAAGGAATAGTGAGTCTTGGATGACCAATAATAGTACTTTTATAATGTAATCCCGAACCAAGTGGTCTTACATCAGCAGAACATCATCGATGACTCAATTAATACATTATTTAGCTTTTATTGTGAATTATCGGATTCCACTATTCATCAAAAATTCAAGTATCTCAGAAAATTCCAAAAAATATACCCCAACCATTTTTCGACGTGTAGAATCCAAAAATGAAGTCCATTTTTCAAAAATAATTTTCTATATATTATTAATTTAATATTTAATTAAAATTATAATTTACAAAAAAACAGTTTTAAGATTAAAACTGATTTTATAGTTCTTTCAAAAATCATGTAGAGTCTTATAAAATTATCTAAAAATTATTAGACATTGATTAAATAATTTAAGAATATATTTCAGGAAAATAAATATTCCTTTAAATTAATTAATTAATTATAATTAATTATTTATGACTTATAAAATACCAAAAACATTTACTAAGGTCAAATTATCACTTTCTATGATGTCTAAATTTAATTTTATTATTAATAGGTAATGTTACTATTATTTACTATTCATAAGGGTCATATTACTATTCATAAAGGTAGGTTACTATTCATAAGGGTAGGTTACTATTCACCAAAAATTATTTTTGTTTCATTAGACTCCAAAAACCATCTTGAACACAACCGTGTATGTCGGATTTTTAAAATTCCAACCATAGGGGTGACAAAATTATGTTTAAAGGTCACTCATCACTTAGTAGTTCATTATTTTGTGTTTTTATGACATAAGTATAAGAAGTGAATTTTCCATTGAAAAACTTTGGGTCGTTACATTCTTCCCCCCTTAAGAAATTTCGCCCCCGAAATTTCAATTTACACAAACAGGTGAGGGTACTTCTCCTTCATTGACTCTTCTGGTTCCCAAGTTGCTTCCTCAAACTTATGGTTCCTCCACAACACTTTGACAAGGCGGGTTGTCTTGTTGCATAGAACCTTATCACTTCGGTCCAAAAATTTTATCGGCTGCTCCTCATAGGAGAGATCATCATCCAGTTGTACCACCTCTGAGTTTAGTACATGTGAGGGGTCTGGTATGTACTTCCTCAGTAGTGATACATGAAACACATCATGAACATGAGCCATATTTGGTGGATGTTCCTGATGATAGGCCACGGCTCCTATACGGTCAAGGATCTCAAAGGGGCCAATGTACCTTGGGCTTAGCTTCCCTTTCTTCCCAAATCTCATGACTCTCTTCCATGGAGATATTGAAAGGAAGACTTTATCTCCAACGTCAAACTCCATGTCCCTTCGACAATTGTCAGCATAGCTCTTTTGCCGACTTTGAGTAGCATTGATGTGTTTCTGGATGACTTGAACCTTCTCGGTCATCTCTTGCACAAGATCGGGTCCAAGTAGCTTTCTTTCTCCAACTTCATCCCAATAGGTTGGAGTTCTACATCACTTCCCATAAAGAGCTTCATACAGAGCCATCTGAATACTCGAGTGGAAGCTATTGTTGTATGAGAACTCAACCAATGGGAGGTTTTGATCTCATCCACCTTTGAATTCTAGAGAGCATGCTCTTAGCATATCTTCGAGCATCTGAATAGTCCTTTCAGACTGGCCATCGGTTTGGGGGTGATAGGCTGTGCTGAAATTTAATTCAGTACTCAAAGCATGTTGAAGGCTCCTCCAAAATTTAGATGTGAACCTTGGATCACGGTCAGAGACAATTGAGAGTGGAACACCGTGCAGTCTCACCACTTCCTTTACATATATTCTTGCAAGTTTTTCAAGAAATAGGTCTTCCCGAATTGCGATAAAATGGGCAGTCTTGGTGAGTCGGTCAACCACAACCCATATCGCATTATTCCCCTTTGACGTCTTCAGAAGACCCGTGACAAAGTCCATAGTAACATTTTCTCATTTCCACATGGTTATAGGCAATGGCTGCATCATAACTTTGGACTTTTGTCGCTCAGCTTTAACTTGCTGACATACCCAGCACCTTGATATATATTCCGCAATCTCCTTATTCATGTTATCCCACCAGAAGTGTTCTCAGAGATCACGATACATCTTGGTACTTCCAGGATGGATAGAGAAAGTTGATCTATGTGCATTATCCAATAGCTCCTTCTTTATCCCTGGTGATTAAGGGACACAAAGCCGCATTCCAAACTGAATCACACCATCATTGTAGATATGGAACTCTTGCAGCTTCCCTTCCTTTACTGCATTCACCATCTTTTGTATCTCCACATCATCCCTTTGTGCTTCCTTAATCTTCTGTTGGATGGATGGTTGTGCAATCATTTGGGCAAGGTAGGATGTATCCCCTTCCATTACGATTCCCAAATCCATCCTTTGCATATCCAAGAAGATAGGGTCCTTCTCAATCCTCAACATGGATAGAGTAGCAGGTTCTTTTCTACTTAGAGCATCAGCTACCTTGTTCGCCTTTCCAGGATTATAGTGAATAGAGCAATCGTAATCCTTGATTAGCTCTAACCATCTCCTTTGATGCATGTTGAGCTCCTTTTGTGTGAATATATACTTTAGGCTCTTGTGGTCGGTGTATATGTCACACTTCTCGCCATAAAGGTAGTGCCGCCAGATTTTCAAAGAAAAAATCACGGCTGCCAGCTCTAGATCATGCGTCAGGTAGTTCTGCTTATGGATCTTCAACTGTCGTGAGGCGTAGGCTATCACATTATCATTTTTCATGAGTACACAACCCAAGCCTTTCATTGAAGCATCACTGTATATCACAAAACTTTCTCCACTTTTCGGTAGTGTGAGTACAGGTGCAGTGATCAGCCATCTCTTTAGCTCCGTGAAGTGTCCCTCACATTCATCCATCCAGACATACTTTACCCCTTTCCTTGTTAACTTAGTTAGAGGGCTTGAAAATCGTGAGAAGTTTCTCACAAAACGTCGATAGTACCCATCTAATCCAAGAAAACTACGGATTTCGGTGACACTAGAGGGCCTGGGCCATTCCTCAATCGCCTTTGTCTTTGAAGGGTCCATAAAAATACCCTCTCTTGTGATCACATGTCCCAATAATGTGACTTGATTCATTCAAAAGTCACACTTTCTGAACTTGGCGTACAACTTCTCCTTTCTCAATGTCGCCAACACAAGTATTAGATGTTCTTCATGTTCCTCCATGATCTTGGAGTAGATGAGAATATCATCGATAAACACTACCACATATTTGTCGAGGTAATGTCTAAAGACTCTATTTGTCAAATCCATGAAGATTACAGGGGCATTAGTAAGTCCGAAGGGCATCACCAAAAACTCATAGTTCCCATACCTTGTACGGAAGGCAGTCTTCTGAATATCTTCCTTCTTCACATTTACTTGATGATATCCAGAACGAAGATCCACCTTTGAGAAGTATTGAGCTCCTCTTAACTGTTCGAACAAGTCATCAATCCTTGGGAGAGGATACTTGTTCTTTATGGTGATCTTGTTGAGTTCCCGATAATCGATACAAAGCCACATGGTACCTTCCTTCTTCTTCACAAAGAGTGCTGGCACACCCCAAGGTGATGCACTATGGCGTATGAACCCTTTGTTCAGATGCTCTTGCAGTTGCTTCTTTAAATCCTCCAGTTCGATAGGAGCCATCCTATAGGGTCACTTCGAGATAGGAGTTGCTCCGGGTATGAGTTCAATTGAGAACTCTACCTCACGATCCGGGGGAATTCCGGGTAACTCTTTGGGAAATACATCACTTTATTCCCTTACGATGGGCATTTCCTCAACGTTGGAACATTCCTTTGACTCAAACATTTGGGTGAGGTATGCTTCTTTATAAGTAATCATCACCCACACCATTGAAGGATTTTTCAAAGGATAATCATGATCTTCCTTGCATTTGTAGAGGAGCATGGGATGGTTCGGAATATGAAAATATATTTCCTTTTCCCGATAGTTGATATGTGCTCTATATAACGAGAGCCAATCCATTCCCATTATAGCGTCGAATTCCACCAAGGGAAGTATTACGAGATTTGCTGGAAGAATCTTCCCACATACGTCAACAGGAGAAGAATCAAACACTTGGGTTGCAATGATTGACGCACTTGGTGTTTTTACAGATATATCTACTTCAAGGTTTCGGGGCTTCGATTCTATTGTTCTAGCAAACTTGAAAGATATAAAAGAATGCGTAGAACCAGAATCAAATAAGACTTTTTCCATTCTTGAGTGAATAGGAAGTGTACCTTGTACGACTTCATTATCATGTTCCACCTCTACAGTAGTGATCGAATAAGCCTTCCCTTGTTCCTTTGGCTTTGGTGGTTGTTGGCGCAGATTACCCTCGAGAGCTTGAGGTTTAGTGCACTGGTTTGAATAGTTCCCTAGCTCTCTACAGTTGTAGCATTGAACCCCGAGTGGTTCTCTCCTTTCATTGGCTACATTATCCTTCCTTTTCATGTCTTTTCGACACTCGTGGTATTGGTGTCATTCCTTCCCACACTTAAAGCATTTCACCATACCTTTGAGGCAGTTTCCATGGTGAAACTTCCCACATTTTTCACAAGTGGGTTGATTTTTCTTCCCACCTTTGTCACTAGATCCACCATCTTGAAACTCCATATTTCTTTTCTTATAACCATAGCCATGGGACCATTCTCCAAAATCCATATCCACTTTGAGAGCACACCGAACAACTTCTTCATAACTCCCAAATTCTCTAATTGCAAGAGCCTTTCGAAGATGTAGTTTTAATCCACTAAAGAATCTAACAATTTTTCTATCATTGTTGATAACAAAACCTGAAGCATACCTTGCGGGCCTTGTGAAATTTGTTTCATAGGTTGTGACATATTCTCCTTATTTTTTCTTGAGCTCTATGAATTCTCTCTCCATATTCGTGCGAAGAGTTCTTGGTAAGTACTTATTTATAAACATTATCTTAAAGTATTCCCATTCCATCTCTTCAATTTCCTCCCTTGGCTTGGTGTTCTTAATAAAAGCCCGCCATTGATAGGCTTCTCCATCTAGATGATAAACGGCTAGAGTCCCCTTCTCCATCTCGGAACAGTGAAGAACAGAAAATATCTTCTCCATGGAGTTGACCCATTGTTCCGCAACTAGTGGATCGGAAGATCCAAAAAACGTCGGTGGTCGTTGCCGCATAAAACATTCGATAGCTAGTTGCTCCCTCTTTGGTGAAGGAGGAAGTTCCCCATTATTATGGTTATTATTCATAACCCAAGATAATTGGGTAAGCATCGCCATGAAGTTTTGAACTCCACCTCTAAAATCATTGGGGATGTCGTTCGGGCAATCGTTGCATTGGCCCTCGCAAGAGTTGTTGGCCTGATTTCTCCTGGTTCCCACCATTATCTAAAATAGAAAAGGTTAGAACAAAACATATGTAAAAAATTCATGAATAACTTATTCATTTAAACATTTATACCGAAAACATAATATATGGGATCCCTAGGTAAATATTCTTTTGTACATATTTGTACTTATTCTCATGCTAGAGGTTTTCTCTAGGGTTTACTAATCCTAATTCCCAAATTAACTAAACCTTTCCTCTAATACCAACTATAGAGACCCGGCCTTTTCTTACATTACTATTACATCATTTCAAAGATAAAAAACATAATAGTATTACACATAGAGGATCCAGAGGTTTAGTGTCTTGGGAAAACTAGGACCATACATAACAAATACAACATCAACCATAAACATTTATTTAATTTCATCTTCTCTAGCTTCTTATTGGCACTTGTCCTCTCATTAGTACATGTAACCACCTTAGGATATACATAAAAAGGGGTAAGATAGAAGCCCAGTAATAGGATAGATAATAACAATACATCATGGGGTGAGCATAATCATGACATAGGAAAATGATCATGAACATGATAGGAGCATAAACAATAAACTTGAAATGTGGCAATGTATAAAAATGAAACATCATGTCTTAGTGGTTTACTACCACACATACTTGTGAAAAACTCTAGCATCATGTTCACACATCATTTCACATTTACTCATGAGATTCATCACTTTAACCAATGCATTGGAGCTCTATATAATTCTGGGCGCTCCCGTCACATTTAAACATTCATATTGCGCTATATAATTCCGGGCGCACCTGTCACATTATAAAATTATCATTATCATGATTGCCACATAGAACACATATCAAACATGTACATAAATAACCCATGGAAAGGAATGGGTTTCATCTCATAATAACACATTCATAAGCTTTGGGTTCCCAAAATAAAGAGGGAACAACATACTTGATACAAGAACCATCAACCTTGAATGAGAGGTAAAATGTGAGATCTTGAAAGAAGAGTTCTTTTGGAAAACATTTTGATGGATATAAAAACCAGTGACAAACATTTATATCCCAGAAAAGTAAAGGAAATGATGAAAAAATGATCTTTGAGGAGTAACCATATCAAAAATGGAGTGAAAGAGGGAGAACCCGAAGGAAGAAAATTGGGTTCGAGATTTCCCCTTACCTTGTACTTGAATGCCTCATTCTCTTTAATTTCCTGTATAATGACATTATATTCATTAATTAGAAATTACATAACCTTTTATAAATTAATAGGGTTCATTCTGGTTTCATTATTTCGTGTTATGTTCCTTTGGATGACTTATAGAATTTAAAAACATTGTTCGGGGGTGTTCGTTTTTATGGTTTTCTTGAGCGGTCCACATGTATTCTTAAATTGATGATTGGGTAGATCATGGGTAAACATCCAGAACTGATACTACATGTTATTAATGATATTACAGTATCTTTAATAATATTATAGTGAATTATATTAGATCCAAGTGGACGAATCATTAGATACAAATTTAATGATGGTTATTTGGGTTAATTTGGGCGGTTTTTGGATCACAACGATCTTGTTTTAACATTTAACTTGGTAATAAGGCAATAAGTTATTTCCAGAAATTAAAATAGAAAATAATACATATAAAATATTCTGGTTCAACTATAAAAATGGTTTCATGACCAGATTAATGGTAGAAATGGAAGAAGAGCATGTTGTTTTTGAAGGTGATAAATTATCACCACGTGAACAACGTTCTCTTTAATAAAATAAATGGAAGAGGGAAAGGGTGTGGGGGGATATAATATAACATTAGAATCATAATATTACATTATATATATAATACTGGATTTACAGAACAATTTGGATGAATATAGGTAGGGAGAGATCAAGAAAGGTACTCGAACTTGAAAGAAAATTAAAGGAGAAGAGAGAGAGAAATTACCTTTAGAATCCTCCTCTTGAGATCCTCCTTAAGGAAGCTAGGCTTGGTATTTTGATGAGACCAGAAGCATTTGGACGTGGGGGATGAGCTAGGGAAGGTGTTTGGGCAGAGTTTAGAGACGGCTTGGAGATTGAGAGGTGTGAGGAAAAGAGGGAGTGAATGGTGGCTTTTATAGTGGAGGGGAGAGGGGTTTCCTTAATATAAAATTGATTAGTTTATTAATTTCACCAAAGACAAGGAATAGTGAGTCTTGGATGAAATATAATAGTAATTTTATAATGTAATCTCAAACCAAGTGGGATTACATCAGCAGAACATCATCGATGACTCAATTAATACATTATTTAGCTTTTATTGTGAATTATCGGATTCCACTATTCATCAAAAATTCAAGTATCTCAGAAAATTCCCAAAAATTTACCCCAACCATTTTTTGACGTGTAGAATCCAAAAATGAAGTCCATTTTTCAAAAATAATTTTCTATTTATTATTAATTTAATATTTAATTAAAACCATAATTTACATAAAAAATACAGTTTTAAGATTAAAACTCATTTTATAGTTCTTTCAAAAATCACGCAGGGTCTTATAAAATTATCTAAAAACAATTAGAAATTGATTAAATAATTTAAGAATATATTTCAGGAAAATAATTATTCATTTAAATTAATTAATTGATTATAATTATTTATTTATGACTTAAAAAATACCAAAAACATTTACAAAGGTCAAATTATCACTTTCTATGATGTCTAAATTTTATTTTATTATTCACAGGTAATGTTACTCTTATTTACTATTAATAAGGGTCATATTACTATTCATAAGGGTAGGTTACTATTCATAAGGGTAGGTTACTATTCACCAAAAATTATTTTTGTTTCATTAGACTCCAAAAACCATCTTGAACACAACTGTGTGTGTCAGATTTTTAAAATTCCAACCATAGGGTGACAAAATTATGTTTAAAGGTCACTTATCACATAGTAGTTCATTATTTTGTGTTTTTATGACATAAGTATAAGAAGGGAATTTTCCATTGAAAAACTTTGGGTTGTTACAATAAGGGAGTCCCAAAATTGGCAATAATTCCACCAAAATGGTGATACGAGCTTGTCCTCTCATCGTATCAACTAATGCAAGTCTCTAAGAATCATTGGGTCTGAAATCCTAATTGAACACCTTACATTGGAATGTGATTTTGTATATAATCATGGATGAAGGAACTGTTGGAATTTTCCATTAATAATGACAATGGTCACTGGTGGATAATGAATATTCAAATAAATGTACCCTTCACAATTAACAATTGGGCCAAACTGAATCCGACTCAATATGGGTTCCTAGTCATCCCTTTCCCATCAAAACAATATCAAATGATTCATAATATAACGAATAAAATAGTCTCTCTCTATCGAGTATTTGGATGATTTTATCTTTTATATATCTAATGGGAAAAATCCAAAGGTATATATGATTAGAATAAATATTTACCATCTTATACTAAATATGTTAGATAGTGTTACCCATATCTAGAATATAAAAACTATTTTCTGTATTCCCAATTCCATAAAAAAATTAATTCTTACTTATATAACAACTCTTCTTCGTAATAATGAATTAAAATCCCTTCTTATCCAAAAAAGATATAGATTTTATGTTTTTTTAATTGTAGGAACACAATAATATTTCTCAAAATCAATAACAAATCCACTTTGTAAAATTATATCATAATTGTTGACCTTCAATGCAATAACTTAATCTATTTTTGACTCTAATATCCGCTTCACACTTGTTTAATGTTATCCTTTAATTATGTGTATGTGTGTCTATAAAAATGTGAGATTCACAAGGGGGATCCAATACCTAGGAGTTAGAGTTTGATAAGTTGGTCTCTATAACATTTACATTCTGATGATGAAAATGTTTCTCTTTAAGAACACCTATCAATATTAGATACCAATTTACAGTTTTTTTATGGTTCATACCAAAAAAATATCATTGTGATTAATATTATGTATGGCACAACCTATAACAAAGACATATCATTGGGAGAGTATCAGGTTTTATACATTTTCATCGATTATTTTTAATAAAAGTACTCTAACAAAAAATTATAACCTCATAAATAATATCCATTTATTTATAAAATATCCATATTTTAATAAGTAATAAATCCCCGATGGAATTTCTCACACCACATAGTTATTTAGGTTTTCAATCAAGCTAATTATAATTATAATAATAGATGGATTGGTGAGTAGAAAACTATTTTCTCCTGTCAATTATATGAATTCTCTTAACTCAATTCCTATAGTAACCTATTCATAAAAGGGTCTCCTATCTATTGTGTCCCTAATAAAATTACATGAAAGGTAAATTAATCCTATTAGGATAACCCATAACATGATTTACTTGTTCAAAATAATCAAGGGGAACCCACCTATGGCATGTCCTACATAGTTATCTTATCGAGGTCTTAACATGTAATGAATCAATTTTTTTGTTCCTTTAAATTAATAATATATTCATTAGATTGTATCACACGTAACATAGAACAAACTCAACAATCAACTGAAATGAGATAATTCAAAATTAAATTTCATGAAAAATATAATAATTTTTAGATAAAAATATTATAATCTATTAAAATATTTACATTTTATTATTTTTCAGTAATATTTAAAAAAATGAAATATTTTGAATAAAAATTCATGAAAATGAATATTATATTAACTTAAAAAATTATATGTATCCAATTTAAAATTATATTATAATATGAAATTTATTTTTTAATGATTACTTTAATATTCAATTATTTATAAATTTATATGAAATAATATTAAATTATCTTAATGATTCAGAGGTCATTTTGCAATAAAATTAGTTTCCCATATATTTTGATGTTTTTGAAATAAATATATATGTAAAATTTTAAATTTTATTTTGATAAAAATAATTACCTTTTTAATTTATAATTTTAAAAATATATTTCGGTTAATTGTTTGTATTTTTCTAATGAAAATTGTTTTTAGACAAATAGTGAAAAATACTATTTTTACAAATAACATGAATTTTATGAAATTATTAACATATAAGTATGAACTGTAAAATCCTGAAACAATTTGATAATATCAAATGTTTCGTTATTAATTTATCTTATAATTTTTAATGTTTTGGTTTTAATTTACATACATGATTACAATTTTATAACTTAAATTATATGTTATAAAAAAAGTTATTTTTAATGCGTTATATGTTATGTATTTTAAAATTCGATTTTATCACTTTTAGAACATTAATATGGTAATATGGATTCAAAATATTGAATTTAAGTGTCCAAATGGAATATAAATGGATAGTTCATTATTATTTAAATATGAAAATTTATTTAGGTAAAAACTAGTTACCACAATAAAACATATAATGATAAAAATAAAAATGTTTGAGTAAATAACTTAAAACATGTTATAATAATCTATGTGAATGTGTTTTTGGTTCCATTATTGAACTTATCACTTCACCTGACCATTATTTCTCAATTTTGGAGCCAATTTCCTTGAGCGTGTCTTCCCATTATTAAAAACCATTGTGTATTTACAAAAATTTCATCCCTTTTCAGATATAAAACGGGTGCCACTATCATCACATATTTTCACCCAACAAAAACAATATTTCATCCTCAGATATTACTAATCCTATTCTAAA
This sequence comes from Viscum album, assembly GCA_963277665.1. Taxonomy (NCBI): domain Eukaryota; kingdom Viridiplantae; phylum Streptophyta; class Magnoliopsida; order Santalales; family Viscaceae; genus Viscum; species Viscum album. Next base: position 467,505,537 of record OY728123.1, on the reverse strand, counting down.
TGCTACTATATAACAATAATAATTTTTTTCTTCTCAAAATTCCATCCCTCAAAGTCTTAACCTCCTTCACAAAAGAAGATAATCCAAGATATGGGGTATAGATTTCTAACTACATATTTCTCATTTCTAATTAATTACATGAAATTATTATTCCTAAAATTATATTAAACCATCATAATATTATTAAATAATAATAATAAGTGTACTACTATGTTATTAGAATGATTTTACCAGGATTATCCACCTTTCCCTTTCTGATTAATAAAACTGAAAAAGCTATGTGTGTACTGTGTAAACCACCACCTCCCAGACAAAAGAACTTTCATTTTCCTTAAATTGAATAAAATAATGTTACTTATAAGTAATTTATTAAATAATTATGATATTCATTACATATTTCATATTATTAAATGATAAACCATATTACTTTTTACCCATTCTATAGAAAACTAAATCATAGTCCATGTGTACGTACAGACTACTGCGTCTATTGAATAATCATTTTTCTTTTTTCTTTTCAGCACCACTTTACATGTATGTCATAAGATAGGGTTTAATAGTTAAATATTATTTTCAAGAAATTATTATCTTTTTTAATTATAATTATACAAACTATAACATTTTGAACAATAATCAACAGTGGTAAATCCAATTATCCAAAAGAGTATTTTAAGATAAAACAATTATTGGTATTATATAATATATTCATATATGGTATATTCTTCTAATAATTATTTACAATTATGATATATCAAACCAATAAAATTACATAAGATATTTATACATATCAAATAAATATATTCCAATTAAATAACTTAACAATCATCCTTTAATTATGGTATATTCATATTTGGTTTGGTTTAATGATTTAATTGATAAATGTTAAAAATTTATATCATGGATGAAAATGGTAACTTAATTTATGTTAATATATTATATTAATAAATAATTCTTTTTAATTTAATCTATTATAGAAATATAAATATTTAACTATGTATTTATTAAAAAACTATCTGTTCACTAAGAATCATTGAAATAAGCTCATCAATTCTTCATTAATGATTGTAACAAAACACACTCAAAGAAATAAATTATAAATTTTTATAGTATAATAAGAAATCTATTTTCATACCATATATTGTCTGTGGATGATGATCATATGGATAATAACTAAAAACTACATTGTTTTTTCAAAACTTGTTCAAAACAATCTAGATTACTCAAACCTAATATTAAAAATAAAAAATAACAAAAAAATATATGTGTAGAGAATAATTGTATATTATGTTTAAAAATGTTTTCTGCATGAATAAGGTTATGAACTAGGTGATTAATATGGTTATTTATTATATATAGGAGGTTAAAATGTGATCAACTACGTAGGTTCTCAAATAAGAGTTTTTATCTCATTTTCAAATCCTTGAGATATATTTGATATTTCACACCATATTTTATTTTATAGTGTTTATCAACTTTTCTATTTACATAAATTATAATGATTATATCTCACATAATTATACTTTAATTTCAATTTAATGTTTACCCCATTGTTCTTATGTTACCATTACCATCAATGTTTTTGGAAACTCAACTATAATTCATTGAGTTATGATTGTTCTTCTTAAAATTATTTCTTGTATATTTGGTAAATTCGAATCTATTATTGTATTATATGATAATTTCTATTTATTTTCTATGGATTTACATTCCAATCACATAATAGATTTATAAATTCCCCTTGCTTCATGAATTATGGAATCTATAAGGTATTTTGATAACTAAAATTTCATTTCATTGAGTTAAAATTTAATACCATAAGCATCATTCTTATATTTTTGAAAAATTATTCTGTTTCATATTTAATTAGATATTTGCCCTTTTATGTAAGGATAAAATGTTGTTTTTAACACAAATATTATTAATTGATGAATTTCATTCCCATAGAAGTGCATCATTTTTTTAAAATAAATATCTTCTCATTTAAGGATGGGATTTCCTCTATTTCCATGTTTATCATTAACATAAAATAATTTATAAATTGGACAAAAAAATATGTTTTTAATAATTTTACATCTATATTTCATGTAGAACCTTTTAAAATAGAAGTTTTATTATCTATTTAATGATGTGGTATTTCAACAAAGGCATTTGAAAATACCCAAAATGTTTTCCCCCCTTTCGAAATTAAATAATTTATTATTCACTCCACATTTCATTTTGAAAACATTTATTCCATTTCAAGAATCTATAAATGTTATATTATTTAAAAAAATATATTTTTTCCAATGTTTACAAATCACTTTTTTTGATCCATAATTTCTTTTTCAAGGTTCCTTTTTAATTTTTTTAGTGCAATTTTTTTTACTTTACCTTTATGAAATATTTATTTCATCTTCAAGGTTCAATATTTTATTAATCCTTTTAAAATTATTGGTTTTTAATAAAATCAGTTCACCCTTTAAAAAATGACCTTTATTGTGACTTGAAACTTTATTTTTATGATAATGATAAAAACATTTTATAAAAACACTCCACTAATTTCACATCCATTTTCCAAGTTATCTTTAAATGACTTATTTTCATGTAATTTAATATTCATGAACCCCCCAATAAATTATTTTATAAGAACTCGTATCTTCTTTTCTGGTATGATTTTCTTTTATGTTTGTTTTTGAGAAAAGGAGGATTTTCTGGAAAACTCAGGAGTACACACCGTGTACATTTAAGTACATGTCGTGAACCCGATTTTCACGGGTGACCATGTGCTAGTCGTATAATGGCCATGCTGATGGCCATGTGTGGTGACTTAGAGACTGCATAATGCAGTGGCCAGAAAAGGAATATACATGCCATATACTTTTAAAAAACATGTCGGGTATTTATTTTATTCATTAAATGGATCAAGGTCATGTCTAATTGAAATAACATTCTTCTTCCTCACCTTTCTCATCATAGAGAATCCTTGAAACTGTGGATGTCTGAATCGACTGCCATTTATTGTGTGGGAATAACATCAGTGAGTTCTAATTTCTTCTTGAACATCATCCCTTGATTTATCCTCTTTTACAAGTGTTGACGCTCCTTTTAGACCCAGGGTCCAGCAAATGGAATAGGGGACTACCTTAAGTACAAAAACGGGCACCCTTTTAGAAAACATAAAAAATATAATAAAGGCATGGACCAGGAGCCCATTTTGGAGTTCTCCACGCAAGTCATATGTGCGCCATGCAAGTCACTTGGACGCCACATAAGAATCGCACATGTCACTTGCACGCCCCCTTTTATTTTCCACCCAAGGTGCATGGTGGCCTGTAAATAGCCCCTTTGGGCCCCCCATTTAGAGGATGGATTTTCCAGAAGTCAAATTCAAGCACTCGTTGCCCAAGTCTTCAACTCAACTCTTCCAAAAACTTTTAAGGTAATTTTTTATCTAGAATGGAAGACTTGAAGGAGTTGGATAAGGCCTAAGTGTTTATAATTCATCAACACTTGCGTGGCTAAGTTTCCAGACCTCCTTAAAAGTAGAAACACTTGCGCGCCACCCTATCCTTTCAATGAATCTTTCACACGATCATTTTGGAAACATCCTAGGATAGTACTAAAGTCTTGAGTTATGTCTCACCCAAGTACTACACTACAGATTCTCCATCACCCAGGTGAAACCATGCTGCGCATGTACACTTGCATAGCCAAGACATGCGCGCCAAATGAATTGCAAGACCTACACTGGCACACAAACTTTATTTGTGTGCCTCTCTCCCTGTCACCTCTCTTCTTCATAATATTATCCCTTGAACCCATGTTCAAATCCATTTATGGCATGGATCCTTGGTTGGATTCCTTATCTGAAAGGGATTTTGTGAGAACCTCTCCCAAAACCTCATGACATACAAGATTTATGCCACTAAGATTAGTGGTTTACTCAATATAACATCATCCTTTAAGATAAGAATATCTCTTAATTTGGTCCTCCTTCTCATGAGTAATCCCCAGTTATAAGTTCCCTTATATTGGGCCTCCTTCTCAGGAGTAAGCCCCAATCATAATTCCTTTAACTACGGCCCCTTTCTCCAGACTAAGCCCCATGTGATAAGCCCCCTTAACTAGGGCCTCCTTCTCAAGAGTAAGCCCCAGTCATGGTTTCCTTTAAAATTGAGTATCCTTCTTAGGAGTAAGCCCCAGTCATAATTTCCTTAAACATTGGGAATCCTCTTTTGGAGTATGCCCCAATATTATGTTCTTTTTATTTGGGCCTCCTTATCCGGAATAAACCCCAATCATAAGTCCCTTTTAATTTGGGCCTCCTTCTCAGGAGTAAGCTTTCAGTTAAAAATTCCAAATCTCCATAAAGTGAAAATACCTTTAAGGACCCTACTCCTGGGCTTCTTTATTGAAGTAAGTATTGGTCTTCATCTACATGGTCAGTCATTCATACGTAATCCCCACATCATTTATCTTTACTTCATCTTTTGTGGGGTCATCACCAAGTTTTCTGATACCTCTTGTTTCTCACACCGAGCATGACTCACGTGAGATTAGAGTGTAAAAGTAATCAAGACATATCTTTTTGGGCCATTAACCATGCATAAACTCCATCTTTCTTATCAAAATACATGGGTTGTGATTCCTTCTTAATGAGGATACATCGGTATCCCATCTACGGGTACGATTCCAACTCCAAAATAATCCCTTCCTTTATGAATGACAACAAACTTTAAGTTCCCCACTGAGTGGCTTTAAAACCAGAATGGTCCTCATAATGGCCAAGATATTTCTATATAATATATTGAAGGATACCATTGACTAAGAATCTCCAGTACATACGGATGATTCTCTATCGATGAAGAACCTCAAATACATATAAAATATTCTCTAAATCCCATACATATCAATCATTGATTTCCAAATATAAAGGAAAAATCATTTTCATGCTTGGTGAATTAATAAGGATTCATAAACATAACATAAATCTATAAGAGAGTCCTAGAGTATGCAATAATTCCCCCCCAAAAGGTGTGATGATCCTGACCTACCATCCTCTCGACCAATGAAAATTCTTAAACCTCATTGGTCCACATCTAATGAGCACCTAACTTTGGAAAGTATGTCCAAATGGATATAAATACTTAGGGTGTTTCCGGTTCTATGAATAAACCCATTAGAAATCGATTGGAAAAGATTAAACCTTAAATAAACAGGGTCATTCCCATTCCCAGATGAAAAAAATGGTGAACCCGACGTGAATCCTTAACCCAGTAAAACGATGTTTTACTTATTTGTTAGGCCCCTATTAAACTCAATATGAGGTCCAACAAAGAAATCAATAACATATGTGACCATCCAAAAGATGTAGTCTGGCTAAACCTATCTTGATTATGTCTGCTATATCAAATTGGAACTCTTTTTCTAAGATCTCTCTACAACATAGAATGGATTCAATAAAGTTCACACCTGTGAATTCCTCGGCCGCTACTCCTGCTGGATCCTTTTCCACTCTTAGTACGACATCACCTACTCAGCGTCTTCAATATTGGGTCTCAAATGCATTGGTAAAGGAATACAGTCAACATGGTACCATCCCGACTCTGGAGGCCACTCGACAAGACCTCCATGTTAACAACTCACCCTGGTTGTCCGAACAGTGATGATCAGTGGTCATGAAGCAGGTGGTTCCAACCACCACCTCCAACCGATTCGGGTTGTTATCCCCATAACGCAACAACCGGCCATTCCCAAATTACGGGGTGGTGAATGAAGAGGTCACTCAAGGCCTCAGTTCAAAAAGACAGAAGCCCTTCATGAGGACTCCCACCAATAATAGCTGCCAGACTCGTGCTGTAGTGCACCCTCAACATGATGAGGGTATCGCCTCTAGGTGTTCGGCTCAGGTCCCTCAAACCTAACCATGCAAGAAGAATCATCAGAGGTGAAATTCGGCCAACAGTGAGCAAGTTCTTACATCTGCCCCATCCGAAAAAGTCCATCAGCATTACTTGATGGAAAACAATGAGAAGGGATATACACCTGATCGTCTTAATTTCACTTCCCAGCAGACTCATCTGGAAGTAAAACAACAATCTCGCCAGGCAATTCTGGTGGAGTACTATAGGCAGGTACATACACATGTTTATAAATCATCTGCTAGTCATTAGCTTCATCTACCAATATTGAAGGAATTTCATCAATCCTATTCGGTGGAGAACAACAAGCAAGCACATACACTTGAAATTCATCAAGCTAACCAACGGTCTCATTTTTTAGAACTAGGATATGTCAATTGGAAAGCTCCAATGATAAATAGAAGGTAGACACAACTTTCTGCCCCCACACATGAGTACTGTTAGGATTCACTGATAGGAAATAGATGACAGGAGTAGGAACACACACCTACTCCAAACACAGAATGAAATTATAACCCTCTGCATGGCTGGAAGAACAAGGAGAAAAAAGATTCATCTTTTTCTATAACCCCCCATAGTGGTCCTCCCCATTATGATTAATTTTTCCACGAAATTCCTTTCCATAGTAGTAATTCACATTGCCTGGAAAATTCTTTAATGTACAATGCAGTAACGAGAAAGCCCTCTTATCTTGAGGCACATAAAAATGAGAAGCCAGTCATACCTAATGCCTTACCACTAGCAGGTGAAAGACTTTCTCAATCATAAGATATCCCGGGGTGTAGGTCATTCTCCGAACCACCCCTCGATCATTCATCTTCTAAATTGACAAATGAATTCACTACCAATTTTGTTGAATCTGATGAAGCAACAAAGAAGAACCAACTTTGGTCCAATTAGGTAGAACAATAATCATAAAATGGCAATGAGGAAGTTTTGAATATGAGAAAACAACTAGAAAATGGATAGATACCAGTCATGTTTTGGCCTTTTTCTAACTCTCGATGTGATATTCTAGAAACATTGACAAGAGATTGTATTCAGGATATTTGTCCCAACATGTGGAAAAATCATTGTCACCTAAATGAGAAAATATTCTCTTATGATGAATATCAAAACCATGATAAGGTAATAAAAGGGTTGCAATGCCAAATTGACTTGGCATCTCTCTCAGTTTCCCGACATCCAAAAGTTAAAAAGCAGCAGAGATCCCTTCAACGTACATGCCTTGGCGTATTAAAAAGGTTGCGATAGTTAATTAGCAATGCCCCATCTGGTATTTATATCAGGGGAATTGGTGTTCATGGGGAATTTCATTTCACTGTGCTCTCCAGTCAACAAAGCCCGAAAAAAGTGGTCTCATGCAATGTAATTGCACATGGCTGGCCACATCTAACGGGTTTTGTGTGTAATCAAAGGATTTCTCAAGAACATGCCTCAACTAGTAATTCCCAAAGTCAGGAATTTAAAGAAAAAATATTCCAATTACTCTTGCATCAAGAAAATGAGAATATCTAACAGGATTATCGTTTAGAGGATGCACATCGTCAGGTGACAGAGGTGTCAGAAATAATCCAACGGTCATCTGAGTTTAGAGATTTGTGTGGATGTAGGATGATGCATCCGGCTAATTTCTGGACTAAGATCCAAAAAATCAGGAGATATTTTAAGAAAGTTTCAGATTTAGTAGCTCAAGGGCCACCACATCTTTCCAGGATGGGGACTCCTTTAATCCAACCCCCGGGATTAACATACAGGATTCGAGGAGTTGAGAAGGAAAAATAGGAATAGTCCCAGTCCACTGGACTGGGGACCTTGTCAAATTCTCAATATCTCCTTCAGAGAAAGTTAGTCTTCTCTCTGGTATGCAAGAATCCACAATAGTTAAGCAGAGCCGAATTATTAAGAAATTATATTTAAATTATGGTTCATCAAGAAGTTCCTGAGTGATCAACCAAACAAATGGAAATGTCTCATAAAGGGCATGGAAGAAGACAGTGTCGTAGAAACACTGATAGAAGGGATGAAATGAATCATGCATCGATAAATGTCATCAATTCCATTGTCACTAATCCCCCAGAACATGAGGCTCACTCAGAGGGATCAGATGAATAAGTTCATGTTCAAGAGGCTGTACACACAGAAACAAATGAAGGAGGTGTGCGTACCAAAAGCCAAAGGGTTGCCCAAAGGCAAGACATTCCTTCAGGTAATTCCCTTCCATAATCCAGAAAGGCACATGCCATGGAAAAGGGTAAAATTCAGGTTACATCCCACCCTACCTCTGGAGAAGTCCAATCACTCTCATTAGAGGAAATGTTCTCACAACAAGAAGAAGAAATATAGGAGTTAAGGAGGTTAAATGTAGAACTACTTCAAGGTAGTCTTCCTCCTAATCATGATTGAGTTAATCAATCAAAGGAATTAGATACTACTACTAGGATGAATCCAGAATATCCCCCTTTACACGTATACCCTCAAAGATCCAATCCTTAGGGTCAAACACAACAGCAACCACCAATACTACCATGAGTGCCAGTATTGGTCATCACACCCGTAAAAACTCCTGTTATTAAAACTGCTCAGGTTCATGCTCAACAAGATGATTCTCAAAAATTAATGACTACCATTGAGTCATTAACATCTTGGTTGGAAGATATGGAAGGAAAACAAGCACATGTTCAACCAGAAAGGATAGCTTACCCTGCATGGGTTTATGCAATTCCTCCCCCATGAAATTTTTCAAATAACACATGCCCAATTTTTAAGGGTTCGGGAGATCTAGAACACAACATAATTCATTTTTTTTCTCATTGTGATCCTATGATGCGAAATCCTTAACAACAAGAAGTATTTAAGCTCAGATGTTTTGAGCAGTCATTACAAAGACCTTCTTTATTCCGGTATACTTGTTTTCAATCATAGACAATTACTGGGTGGGAAGATATCCATCAAAAGTTCCTTCTTCAATTTAGCTCAAAAATACCAAATAAGACACTTTTTGATCTTACCAATTGTAAACAAAGGGAAAATGAAAGAGTTTCGGATTTCATTGCTCACTGTAAGGGATTAACATATTCCTTATGTTTAGTACTCCCTAGTGAAGAGTTGCTGCCAATCTTTGTGGAAAATCTGCGTGATGAATTATGTACACTGTTGATCCCGGTGAAATACACAGGAGGGTTTTGAGACCTTACTTCAATCGCTCAGCAGATAGAATACTCTCTTATAAAGATTAAGGCTAAAACTAATGTAATTCCATCACTTTCAGGAAAGATAATATAGAAATAAGAGACTGTTATAGTTACACTTAAACAAGCACCTACACCTACTTCTACTTCAAAACCTTCATCATATCGAAGGGATCCACCTACTGAGCGTCAACAACAATGGCCTCCTCGTCAAGATGATGAAAAAGATCAATCGCGGAAACAGTTTGAGGTTTTATAGAACAATTTTTATTCTTTTTGGAATGAAAAAGTTATTGGTTACTTCATATCGGCTCTAGAAAACAATCTGGTTCAGTTGCCAAGGCCCAAAAGGCAGAACAAGGATGGAGATTAAGACCTCCCCAACTATTTCCTGTTTCATCATATGTTGGTGGATCCCATTCTAGAGTTTTTTTGTCATTAAAGACCTCCTACAAAAGGTGGTGGACTCTACACAAGTAAAATTGAAAGGTTATTCAGCACAGGTAGAATGTGTTACTACTACTGATCCAGAGAAACAAGGCGGGTGGCACAAAGTCAAAAGTAAAAATGTTTAGAAATATTATTATTGGATGCCAAGGAAAATGATCAACCAAACTCATGCCATTTTACGAACACCATTGAATCTACCAATTGTGTCTTCTACTATTTCTTCCATAGAAAAACACCCTTCATCAGATGGAAAATCATCAAAGAAGCGGTGTAATTTGAAGAAAGAAGAGTAGTTAAAAGAAGAAGAGCGTGTGTCAATGCCTAAGTTGTCTATGACTCTGGAAGATTTTTTGCCACCTACTTCAATGGAACGGGCACCGCCCCACCAAATGGCATAGCCTGAACTCATTCATCTGGCAGAATCTTTATCAGATGAAGAATTGATCTTTGGTTCTGTTAACATGATTCATTTAATGGATCACTACGCCAATGACAGTTTCGATCATGATGATCCTGAGTTCCCTATATCTAACAGAGGAATTAGAGGAATATAAATAGGTCGAGGATACAGGGGAAGAAATGGATATTCCAGAAGCCACTGTTTCAATCCTACCCCTACTAGAACTGTATATGTGGCAGAAACTCATGGAAAAGCCCTTCCGTGGGGTTAACAGGAACAATAAAGTTCTTCCACAGTTGGTAGATTCAGTCCTAACATAGTTGTTTTGGAATACCGTTTAGAGGTTACACCTTCATCTTCTTAGAAAATAGATAGACCTAGTCAGTCTAATCTACTGAATCCAGGAGTGTTTCCAATTCATGCCCCAATATGGGATGCATTTTCTGTCAAAGCATCATCTTCCAAGGAACCTGAAAAACCCACATTTTCATGATGGGAAATGATGACCTTTGAACCAAAAGTATGATGTTTTGAATCATTTTGCAAAGTACTGGCCATGTTATCAATTCTAGATGCCTTGAATCTATCAAAAGTTCTTCTAGAGGCACTTATTGAGGCATTGTCAAGTCCTCAAGAATTCGAAAATGAAATTTCTTCGGCTAAGGTCTACCATATAGAGAATGATCCTGCAGAATTACATGCAGTGATATATTTTATAGATAAAGATGAAGATTATGTTGTACATGGACTTATCATACCTTTGTATATATCTGGAAAAGTGAATGATATAAACATCTGACGATCTTTCATTAATTATGGATCAGGTGTCAATCTAATTCCTATTCGTACACATCATCGATTGGGCCTCGCCAAATCTGATTTATATCATTATACTTTAATGTTTCAAGGGTATGATAAGAATAAAAAAGAGAATCTGGGCCAAATTAACCTCAAAATTCAGTTTGGAGACCTTATGTCTAATTCAGTTTTAATGGTTGTTCGTCAGTACATAGCCTTCATCATTTTTCTTGGAAGACCGTGTCTATATAAAAATGTTGTCATTCATTCATCATACCATCAATGTTTCAAATATTATTTCAATGGTCAAATTGGGAAATTGTATAGTGACAAGACCCAATTCAAAATGTGTGAATCTCAATACTTTGAGGCAGAATTTTATCACATAGAGGGAAATAAAAAATCCACGGCAAAGAAGGTCACCAAAATTAATGCTGCAAAATGGTTTGAAAAAAAAAGATTCCAGTAAACCCATTCATACATGTGAGTACAGCTTATGTCTTGACTATCAGTCAAATTGACAGGATAGGCCTGAATCCATACACTCTTATGGAAACTTCCATGAAGTCTATTAAGACAACCAAGCCAGACTGCATGGGAGAAATTGTTGATTTTCCAAGTAGTGATGGAAGCTTAAATGGAGATGTCTTCATTTCATCCACTGAAATCCAGAAATTCTATACTTCATTTACCACTCCAGAAGAAGGAATATCTATACCATAGGAAAACAATTATGTTGATTCCCAATCCATAATCTCCTCTCTATCACCCCAGGAAGACCCTTCATCATCAATAGGGTCAAAAATGGCAGCCTCTTCTTCAAGATATTCAAATTTTAAATTCTCTCTTGGCCATTGAAATTCTGCTTCGTCATCTACTATGCAAGTAGAAATAGGATAAGTAATATATATTGAATAATATGAAGAAGATCTCAAGGATTCCCCTCCAATATTTGAAGAGGGTATCTCTACCACTGTGGATAAACTCAGAGAAATAAATCTGGGTACAAAAGAGATTCCACGGCCCACTTTAATTAGTGTTGCCATTACTCTTGATGGGAAGGAAATGTATACTTCATTTTTAAACCAAATTTGAGAGTAATTTTCTTGGAAATATAAAGGAATTCTAGTCTTAGTCCCGATGTTTCCACTCATCATTTGGGTTTTTTCAGAAAAGCATCGAGGATTCGAGCAAGCCGCAAGAGGAACACACCCAACTTATGCCTTAAAAATTGAAGCTGAAGTTGATAATAATATCAAAGATGAATTCGTAAAAGAAGTTAAGTATCCCAAATGGCGGGATAATATTGTCCTTATGAAAAAAAGAATGGAAAATTAGATTTTTCATTAAATTCAGATAACATAATCAGCATTGTCCCAAAGTTGATTTTCCAATTTCGATCTCAGAACACTTAATTGATGCAACACCTAGATATGAATCCCTTTCCTTCATGGATGGTTACTCTAGGTACAATCAAATATGAATGTCCCCAAAAGATTAGGAGTCTATAGCCTTCAGAGCTCCTCAAGGTGTGTTTTTCTATCTAGTAATGCCCTTTGGCCTGAAGAATGCAGGTGCAACGTATCAACTTACCATGCACCATATATTCAAACCCTTTCAGGGAAATTTGTTAAATTTTATGTGGAAGATTTTGTGGTTAAATCTAGAAAACTCTCAAATCACTTGGCCAATCTGGAAATCATATTCAAAAAACATTGACAACCCAATTTGAAGATCAACTCCTTGAAATGTGCTTTCGGGGTAACCTCAAGAAATTTTCTTGGCTTTGTTGTATGCCATTGTGTTATCAAAGTTGATCATGAGAAGACAAAATGAATCATTGACATGTCACCTCTTATAAATTTGAAGGAATTAATAGGAATTCAAGGAAACTTGGCCAATATTCGGTGTTTCATTGCCAATTTGGCTGGAAAGTGTTTACCCTTCACCAAATTAATGAAGAAGGGAGTCACCTACCAGTGGACTGAAGATTGTCAAGAAGAATTCGATATTCTCAAGAAATATCTCTTGAGTCCACCGGTATTAATTCCACCCATTGAAGGAAGGACACTTATTCTCTATGTGACAACATTATAGTTATCATTGGGTGCCTTCCTTGCCTCGAAGAATGATATTGGGAATGAAAAAAAACCATTACTATCTCAGTTGGACAATGCCTTAGGAAAAAAATCAATACTCAAGTATTGAAAAGTGCTTCCTAGAATTAATCTGTGTAGTTCAGAATTTGAGACACTACCTGCAACATCATGAGTTTCAATTGGTATCTCACAATAACCCACTCAAATTTATCCTTAATCATCCAATTCTTATAGGACGTCTGGAAAGGTAGGCAGTTATTTTGCTACAGTTTGAAATCCAATATGTGTTTCAAAATGCAATAAAGGGACATGATCTGGATGATTTCCTTGCTGAACACCCATCTATTGAAGATACATCTTTATATATTGAACTTCCTGATGAGGAACTCTTCTCTATTCAAGATAATCCTCAAACAAGGGAAATGTACTTTGTTGGTGCCTCCAGAAGTCCAACAGGGAAGAAAATGGATAATCCTAAATTCAATAATGTTTGATTAGGAATTGTGCTTATTTCCCCAGAAAAGGCAGTGCTACCCTATTCCTTCTTATTGTTGGAAGGCGGTACAAACAATGAAGAATAATTTCAAGCTCTCATCGCAGGCTTGTAATTGGTGCTTCAAGAGCAAGTGAATCACTTAAAGGTAAAATGTGATTCATATTTGGTAATCAAACAAGTAAATGGGGATTATTCCATCAGAAAATAAGAGTTAATCCCTTTGAGTGATTAAGTAAGAGATTTAATGGAAGAATTTTCCCTCAAAACCAACATTTTCTTATATACCGTGATCACAAAATGCCCAAGCTGATGCACTGGCTAATGTAGCCACAGCTATAGTAGATCGAAATCAGGACGAAACAATCATCAGTATTTCCAACCATTGTATAGTTTCATCTTATGTTAAAATCAGTACAGAGGAAATCAATGAAATTAGTCCCATTTTGGAACCATATGGTCATACTACAAGATGGATGACACCTATCATAGAATACCTTCAAAATGGAAGACTCCATACTGATTGAGCCGCGAAAGAACATGTCTGATGACATGTGTTCAATTTTACTCCTTATGGTAGACTAGATCACCAAAAAATTCAATACAAGTGAGGTTTGGATGGAATTCTTTTCAGATGTATTGATGGTGAAGAGACAATTGATGTCATGAATGAAGTACATGCATGAGTCTGTGGTGCCCACCAGTCTGGACATAGACTGTATGGTTAAATTCAAAGGCTTGGATACTTCTGGCCTTCAATGATACAAGATTTCTTTGGTTTCACTAAGAAGTGTCATTCTTTCCTAGTATGTTCCAACTTCATTAATCAACCCCCAGAGTTGCTTCATACGGCTAAATACTCCTGGCCATTTTCTACATGGGGAATGGATGTAGTAGGACCTTATCATCTGGATACAACTAAGTAGTTTAATTATATTCATACTGCTACCGACTTCTTTTCCAAACGGGAAGAGGCAATACCTCTCAAAGAAGTCGGTGCTAAAAGCATTGTTATCATTTTCATGTCCAGCATCATTACCAGATTTGGTGTGCCTCATACCATATTGACGGAAAATGGCACCATCTTTTTTCCAACCGAGGTAAGAAAATTGTATTAAGAATACAATGTCAGATCCAAACATTCATCTCGGTATCATGCAGCAGCCAATGGTCAAGTAGAGTCTTTCAATAGGACTCTTTCAGACATACTTCAAAAGATGGTGGATAATGATAAGAATTCTTATCCTGATAAACCTTTTCATGCTCTATGGCCTTATTGGGCTACCACTCGCACGACTACACGGTCAACTCCATATTCATTGGTATATGGAACAGAAGTTGTCTTACCTATTTAAGTCCAATTACCATCGCATAGAGTTGCTATTTTTGATCAGTTATCTACAGATGAACAATCTAAAATGTGATTGGATGAATTGGAATGACTAGATGAAAAAAATTGTGCACACTACACCATTTAGAAGTCTATCAGAATAAAATAGCATGATCTTTCAATAAAAAAGTTCATTTCATTCATTCATTCACAATGAATTGGTATTGGTCCTCAGAACCCCAATGATACCGGGAAAGAATCCTCTAATGCTTGATCCAAAGTGGGAAGTACCTTACTCAATAAATAAGGTCTACTCCAATAGATCTTATTCTTTAATCTCAATGGATGGAGAACTCATTACAACTCCAACAAATGCAAGATTATTGAAGAAGTATTTTGTGTAACACAAATACACCCATTTTCCTTACTACAGGACATTAAACTGCATAGCACCCTCCATCATCTAACATGATGTTAAAATGTGTCCCTCAATCATCCAACATGATGGTAAAATATGTCCCACATTTCTTCCAACATGAAATTAAATTGTGCATCATCTGAGCTGCAAGACATTAAACTTCCAAGCACCCCATGTCTTTGATGCATATCATTAAATTGTGATCACCACACAACCTATTATATTTTAAACTCGGTTTCCATGCGTGCCTGGGGTAGCTAATCATGCATAATCCACACACCATCCTTCATGGTCACATCTTTCACGACACGATCGTCAATTCTGTTGCTGCTTCTTGTTTCTCACACCGAGCATGACTCACATTAGGATAGAGTAAGCTTCAACCATGAAATCTTCTCTGGGCTGCTAACCATGCTTAAGTCCCAACATCATCTTCGGGTCGCCGTCATCAGGTACACCTCGATCACCAAATCCCTCTCAATTAAAGTTAGAGGACATTGATCCTTGCCTCCTAGGCCGAGTTCGTAGGAAACCTCTGGAGTTTCAAGCGCGAAACCACTTTATTCACATTGATTCACCTCCATCCCATATGATGTGGATCCGTGGAGCCCCCATCAACCGTAATATTCATATAGTTTAACTTTCGTCCTACATGATGTTAAATTGTGTATGTCCCATCGTCCTAGCTATATGACGTTAATCTATACAACTTTCCATTGTCCTTGATGCAAGGCATTAAACTCCAAAGTATTGGTCCATGGATGTGACCTTAAACTATTTGTACTTTTGTCTTGTATGATAATAAACTACAACAATCCATCATATCCTCACTCAAGAGGAATCAACATCGACATGGTCTCCAACCATTTCATATCTCAAGAACTACGTGTCTCTTGATTATCATCCTATTGAGATACTTAGTGAAAACTAATTCTTTAATCTTGGGTCCATCCATAATTGCAATAAAGTCCTATTTACCCCTCACAAGTACGAACCAAATCTATACAAAAGGGTATTTCAAGAACTATGTGTGACTTGATTCCCATCCTCATGGGATATGTAGTAATTCTTGAGCATTCCTCGAGTCCATCCCTGAGCCTTTGGGCCTAACCCGAAACTCCACTTTCGGTCCCTTGGCTAAAAAGTCCCTCTGGGAGCACATGATGTGATATGGAACACCCTGGACTTTTATTCGCATCATGTTTATAAAAAATGCACGATGTGTATCCCTCACTATGGTCTATGCTCTATGACCCTAAACTAAGATATTCCATGTTATTGTCCTACATGACGTTAAACTGTACTTCAAGAACTATGTGTGGTTTGATTCTCATCCTAATGAGATACGTAGTGACATCCAGAATCTCAATCCAGGACCCAGCCGCAACATTATACAAATAATAATCATGGTCTCCATAACCCTTTCCTTGACTTATGGTTGCAAAATGTCTTATACCTAATAATTCTTTTGTCTGACTATGCAACATGTTCCCTTAGGAGGCCAACATGTTCCCTTAGGAGGCCTTGCATAAGTTGTCTACATAACAGACCTATCACCCAAAAGATGATACTATTTGACTATGCAGCTTATGCCCCAGTTAGACCTGAATAATTCATCCCCCATAACGGGTTTGTCAAGTAGTGGTAACATTATTCTTAGGAGAAGCCTATTTGTCCATATTGCTCTTAACAGTGACATGTAAGGATCTAAAAAAATGACCATCCTTAACATATTTGTTCCATGCTCTTTTTCATGATCTAAAAGTATTTTTTCGTGTAATGTTTATATCTCTAGTTTTAGTCATATGATTTAAAACCACAGATACCTTTTTTCCTACGGTTGGGTTAAACCATCATAGAAGTCACATAAACCCAATTCCTTGAAAATTCTTATTGGAAATATCCTCTCTATATTTAAGTACCTTTCTCCATAAAGCAGACTCTATGCTTTGGAAACTTTGAATCCCCATAAAACATTCTTTTCCTTTTAGAAATACAATGTCAAATTTATGAGATTTGTTATGTCCGACTATGCAGTGCATTCCCTTGGCCTCTAATATGTTGTCTGCATAACGGACCTATTAGACCAAAAGATTCTACTATTTGACTATACAGCTTATGCTCCAGTTCGCCCAGCATAATTCAGTCCTCATAACAGCTTTCTCAAGTAGTGGTAACTTCATTATTATAAAAGACTTCCTCTAATACCTTTTAGCTATTTTCCCATGTCATTCATCAAATTCAAAATTTCTCAAGTCATAGTTTACAATTTTACCCCTCCATACATGAATATGGTAATATGTTTTCAATCAAGTTATCAAGAATTGAGTCAATATCATCCATTCGGTCAATGCTATTAGACCTTAAATATAACCATTTTTAAATTCCAACATGCATGAATTTAAACTGCCAATAAAAAAAGGCATGGTACTCATTAAATTGGAAACCTATAAAGGGTACTTTAATCAAAATTCGAGTCCCATCTCGCTAAATGTACATTTTGTATGATTTAAGAAATATTGAGCAATTAAAGGATGCAAAGTTGAGGGTTTTGTTTATATAAACCTAATAAAAATCAAACTATGAAGGTACAGATGATTGAAGTTGAAATATTTTTTCATTTTATTAACAAGAATAGAATAACATCCATAGACTGGAGTCTCTTCTCTTATTTTCAGAAATTACAGAAGTCTTTCAACATGATTTTGAATCTGCTTCACAATAGCCACTTGAAGTTCATTTTCCCGGCCAGCTTCACTCTCTTCAGTTCGACGATGTTATTCTTTGGCATCTTTGATGGATTTTATACTATCTGTTTATACTTCTTACAATGAATTATTAAGTTGGTCATGATCCCCAGTAACAGCATCTACCTCTTGTTGAAGGTGCAACTGTTGGACAATCATTTCCCTGATCTTTTTCTTTAGTTCCATCAGCTTTCCAGCATGATCAGCCTCAGCCCGGGACAGTACAGCCTGAAATTCATGGGTATTTATCACCAATATAGCTCTGATCAGGTCTTGATGACACCTTTTCTCTTTATCCCTCCTTCAAATGACTTGTTTCACTGCAACATGGATTTCCTAATCTCCAAAACCGCAAAGTCCCAGCATGATGTACAAGGATGAGAGTCTTGGAATTTTTGAAGGCATCTCTTCGGGAGGAACCTCATATATTATCTTCCATATATTTTTCCATACCATGCAATGTAAGAATTGGAGCACATTCTGAACCACTGGGTTTTGTTCAGAATCTATATCACAAGGATGAACTTAGTTAGGGATTAATGCACTTAAGAAGGTGTCATGTTTTGCTCCTTCCCTGACCCTGGTGGATTCCACTTCTTCTGCTGTTTGGGATGAGTTTGAGGCTTCACCTCCAGACCTAGCCATTGAAGTTGAGAGCTCTGTTTGGTCAATTGAAAGTATGGTTAGTTTCAAAGGATAGTAAAAGTTGATTGATTGTATTTCAGGTTTGGTTGGATACAAATATCATTATCTTTTACCTAACAGTAAATCAGCAACTTGAGAAGACTCCTCCTCATCTTTCCTAACTTCAACAGGATTTTTAGGATGGGTTTTGGGAGGGTCTTCCGTGTTAAGTTCCACCGGAGCCAGTGTTTCTGTAATAATAGGGTTGACATCAATGTCTACACCCCTATCAAGCATTGTTGGTTCAACAGTTTCTTTAGATGGAACTGTACATTTTTTAACCAAACATGGTTAGAATTGTAATCATGATAACATTAATAGGATAAATGATGAAACTCACATCCACTTGACTCTATAACAGGATCTCCAAAATCTTCTACATCACATTGTAATTTAACATTGTCTAAAATTTCTTCAAATTACAAGCCAGGATTCTTCATTTTATCCAATGATGTCCCAGATCCCGTGTTAGTCTCACAAATTGGAGCACTTGAAATCTCTTCTTCATGAATTTCATCTAGAAATATCTAACCCCGAATACATTCTTCAGATACAGTCGTGGGGTCAGCTTCGTTCGTTGAAAAATGTTCTAATGCATGTGTTGAACCAAAAACATCACATAATGGAAGTCAGTTGTTGTCTTATTTAAGTTTCTATGAAGTATTGTTAATTTACCAGAAGTCATTTCTCTCTTGGCATCAGAAACTATAGCGGTTCTAGGAACAGAAGCTAGCTCATCTACTCTCAGTATTTCTTCAGGAACAACCATTTCAGCAGGATCATATAGCCATTCTACAGAACCCTCCGTTGTACATTGAGGACGGTTAGTCATTTCCCTTAATAGTGAAACTGAAGAAGCCCCTTCTTTCCTGAGAAGATTGATCACTTTTGTCATAAGTTAATATTCATGACTACTGGAAAGACTTACCATTGCTGATAAAATGTTTGGATAAGGTCTTCTTTCTTTAATGCTTTTTATTCTTCACCTTTATGGGTGGACTGGCATCATCACCTCCAAAAACAGGTCTCAGAGACAATTACAACTTTTCTAACTCCTCATCCATGGCTTTCTGGTCTATAGATACTTTGCCCGGCTCATGAAGAGATTCAGTGGATCCAATAGTGCTACCCCCAGGGATATACCGCGGAGAATGGATTTTGTTGGTTCTTTATTTTGAAAGCTACAGGATGAAGAAGACCATTTCCTTGAATAACAAATCTTTGGATAAATTGTAATTTTAAAGAAAATAGATATACGAGAAAAGGGAAGCTTACATCTTCACGATCCACTTAATCATGCCTCTCTTCCTCTAATAAAGGACCAATCCCCTCAGTGGTACCATGGTCCATCATTTCCTTCACCCTCTTGGTGAAAATAACTAAGTTATCAATGAAATATATGAGCATTTATAGCTCTTTGATGTAAGCCCTCACTTCATTGGGGTTTTCCTCAAAACGGAAGTTAGCAGAAGCCCAAAGATTCCCCACTCCAGTGATATGATGCCCATCACATAAGTCCATCCTTGTTGTTTCAGTATCACAATATAAACTCCACCATGTCTGTACAGCCTATGGTTATAAACATTTAGAATGTGCACTAGAAGGCCTCAAGGAGGGTCCTACAATCTGGGACTTCAACTTCTTCCCAGCTCCTGCATTCACAGATAAAGGATAAGAAAATGAAACTTGTTGCTCTTTAAAATAATGGTGACTAAATTGCCTCAATGATGAAACTCACCAGGAGTCTATGGAGTATGTCTCTTGACTCTAGAAGGTGTATTATATCTGGCACGTGGCTGCTTTGATGCATTTTGAGCCTCATCATCGCCATCCTAGGAAACCAATGAATCAGCTCTGGGTGTGGAATCTGGCGATGAGGAAGAGTCACCTTCCAAATGAAGATCTTATTTCCTAATGGTTCTCTTCATTATTCCCTCCCAAGGGACCGACTGATTCAGTACCCCTTTAGGGTATGATGCTGCCCAGCTCTCGACATACCATGCAATCAATTGACTTGCCGCTCCAATAGCAGGTAGGTCAAATACTGCCCCAGTCTTCTCCATAGATGTCAGCAACCATAGTTGATGAGGAACCATCAGATGCTGCTCTAACCCGATATGCACCAGAGGGGATACGATAATTTGCTGCAGACATTTTAATTGACATGCGAATCTGTATGGATCATAGACCTCACATATAATTTCTCCATCAATCATCGTGGCCAGTGTACCATCTCCACGTGCCAGCATATATTCCCTTAACTCCAAGCTTGTTGTTCCATCATCAAAAAATCGCACTATTTGGTGGATTTCCATATGGAATGAATTGAAACTCCTTAAACATGCTCAGTCTTATTTTGATTTCATTAGCATTGAGGGATAAGGGGGAAATTATAGAAAATGGCTGAACAGATGGCCGGAAAGAACATCCAGAAACATATACCCCACATTGTAAAACACATGTCCTGAAATGGGTGGTTATCCATCCCCATAAAACATTGAATAGTCCCTCCATTCATAGAGGAGACTTACTGAGATAAACATGAAGTACGATCTTATGAATCTTTGCCAAAACTAGGGTGGCCAACCCAACCATCTTCCTTTTATCCATCTTGGATATAATGATAAAGATCCCTAGCCTCAAACCTCCTTTCAAATCCCAAACTGGTAAAAGGTAAACACTATGACACTAGGCCAAAAAGCCTTCTAGATGGGTCTTTACTGGATTTTTTTTGGTTCACTTCATACCCCCACTTATGAAACTCTCTTACTTCTAGAGTTGGCCAAAATGTGCCTGGAGCACCCCTCTATTCTTCTCGAGGGAAAATAGTAGGACGAGTGTAGGAAGGTCCCTTCTCTATCTTCTTAATTTGAAACATGTCATTACACTCCTCTGGATGAATATTGTTTCTGGAGTGGGATTTCGTGGTGGTGGTATTCTTATGATTCTAGAAAATATTCATTAACTCTCGATGCAAATCCAGAGTCTTCACTGAATCATTCCAGGTCACCTTGGGGGGATGAATTCATCACACATATCTCCCAAAATTGGATCCCCTGAAATCTTATAGATATCCCACAAACTGATGCCTACTTCTCTATGAGATAGATGGAAAGAATTTGTTTCTAGGCTCTAGCAGCTGGTTAACTCTAGCACGAAATTTTCATTTCAATAGACATATGTATTCCCAACCTAGGTAGCTTTGTATATTGTATCTCCCTTTAGATCATCGACAAACTCTACATAGGTTTGTTGCACCCAATATTCCGAAATCCAAGTCGGCTTCAGACCTCATCTAGGACAGAAATCCCAACTCTTCTTCCATTCCTTATATTGGTCCATCTGAGAATTTATGAAAACACAGGGATAGCAATGCGGTTGTAGCTCAGGCGTGTGAGGATTCAAATCTAGAGCACATGGGCTATGATTCATTATGTATGCATTTTCCACTATCCCAGCATTGGTAAATGATCCTACAATTGAGAAACTTTCAGAAGAGAAGATGGTGTAGGTTTGAAACCAGGAATGAGTGATATAATTATTTACCTCTATAATGTGTACTCCTTGTAGATGACCATGGCCATATAAAGGCATGTAGATTCTCTATGGGAAATTGGAATGATATGTCTTCAAGTACATAGCCAAATCTTGGAGAGTGCGGTCACATATAACATAATAGTCATGGCTGACGATGTTCATCATATCATCTATTCTCTTGTTGGCCAACTCATCAGCTAATCCAATTCTTATGGGGTACATTGAATTTTCACAATGGTAAAACAAAAAACTCTTAAGTAAGTTTTTTTGGGAAATTTGGATGAAGAAAATCAAAAAAATGACAATGGAATTAAGGTGCTCAAGTCCCAAACATGGCGCGCAAGTCAAACGTGTCACACAAGTATTTCCTCCAATGTCATTGTGCACAAGTCAAATACCGTTTTTAGAAGCGTGACAAAACATTTAAAGAAAGGCAATTCGCCGAATAATAGAATCACCTGCCTGATGAGAGCTCAATTGTTGGAAGCTGAGAGAGTTTTCACGGGAGTGAGCCTGTATATATAGGTGATCCACGACACCTGCGCACCATTCCTTTGCGCCCAAGCATCGGCACACCATTCTTACAATACCTCGCATCTGTGCTCCATACTTTCATGCCACAAACCCATAATTTCTCCATCTTTACCTTAGAGTCAGATCCTCTTTCCTTTTCTGATCCAACTCTGAGGGAGGACTTTTGTTGATGCTCCTTTCCATCATAGGGTCCACCAAATGGAAAAGGGGAATACCTTAAGCACAAAGAGGGTCACCCTTTGATGAAACATCAAAATTTTGATAAATAAATGGACCAGAAGCCAATTTTGGAGTGCGCCGCACAAGTCACCTACGCGTCGCGCAAGTCACTTGTGCACCATATAAGAATCGTGCAAGTCACTTGTGCGCCCCATTTGATTTTTCACCCAAAGTGAAAGGTGGCCTATATATAGCCCCTTTGGGCCCCCCATTTAGGGGAAAGATTTTTCAGAAGTCAAACTCAAGCTCTGTTTCCCATGTCTTCAACTCAACTCTTCCAAAAGCTTCTATGGTAACTTTTTACCTTTAATGGAAGACCAGACGGAGTAGGATAAGGCCCAAGTGCTTATAATTCATCAACACTTGTGCACCAATGTTTCCAGACCTCCTTCAAAATAGAAACACTACCACGCTTCCCTATCCTTTTAATGAAACTTGCATTCCACCATTTTGGAAACATCTTAAGATAGTACTAAAGGCTTTAGTTAAGTCTCACCCAAGTATTACCCTAAAGATTCTCCATTGCACAGGTGAAACCAAGCCATGAAAGTACACTTGCGTGGACATGACATGTGAGCCAAATGACTTGCACAACCTACACTTCTGTGCCAACTTCATTTGTGTGCCTCCCTCCCATTCACCACTCCTCTTCATGATATTAGCCCTCAAACACCTGTTCAAAGCCATTTATGGCATGGTTCCTTTGTTATCTTCCTTATCTGAAATGGACTATGTGAGACCCTCTCCCAAAACCTTGTGACTTACAAGCTTTATGTCACTATGGTTAGAGGTTTCCTCCATATAAACTCATCCATTAAGATGAGAAGATATCTTAGTATGGGCCTCCTTCTCAATAGTAATCCCCAGTCACAAGTTCCCTTAGTTTGGGCCTCCTTCTCATTAGTAATTCCCCATCATAATTCCTTTAACTAGGGCCTCTTTCTCAAGAGTAAGCCCCAAGTCATAATTCCCCTTAACCTTGGCCTCCTTCTTAGGAGTAAGCCCCAGTCATATTTTCCTTCAACATTGGGCCTCCTTCTCAAGAGTAATCCCCAGTCATAGTTTCCTTTAACATTGGGAATCCTCTTTTGGAGTATTCCCTAATCATATGTTCTTTTGATATGGGCCTCATTCTCATTAATAAGCCCCAATCATAAATCCCTTTTAATTTGGGCCTCCTTTTCATGAGTAAGCCTCGAGTTAAAAACTCAAAATCTCTATAAAGTACAAATACCTTTATGGGCCCTGCTCCTGGGCTTCTTTCCTGAAGTAAGTATTGGTCTTCGACTACTTGGTCAGTCATTCATACATAATCACGGCATCATATCCCATGATTACATCTTTCATGGTGTCATCGTCAAGTTTACTGATACCTCGTGTTTCTCACACCGAGCATTACTCAATTGAGCTTAGAGGGAAAATTAATAATGACATATATTTTTGGGCAATTAACCATGCATAAACCCCATCCTTCTTATCAAACTACGTGGGTTGTGATTCCTTCTTAATGAGGATACGTATGTAGCCCATCTGTGGGTACGATCCCGACTTTGAAATAATCCATGTCTTTCTGAATGACAATAAACTTCAAGTGCCCCACTGACTAGCTTTAAAACCACTATGGTCATCATAATGGCCAAGAGATTTCTATAAAATATATTTAAGGATACCATTAACTAAGAATATATAATACATATGGATGATTATCTATCGATGAAGAATCTCAAATACATATAAAAGATTCCCTAAATCCCATACATATCGATCATTGATATCCAAATCTAAATGGAAACACATTTTCATGCTTGGTGAATTAATAAGGATTCCTAAACATAACTTAAATCTATAAGAGAGTCTCTGAGTAGGCAATAATTCCCCCCAAAAGGTGTGATGATCCTGACCTCCCATCCTTTTGACCAATGCAAATTCTTAAACCTCATCGGGCCACAACTAATGAAAACCTACCTTTGGAATGTAGGTACAAATGGATAAAGAATCATTGGGTGTTTCTGGTTCTATGAATAAACCCATTATAAATCGATTGGAAAAGTTTGAACCCTAAACTAACAAGGTCATTCCCATTTCCAGAAGAAACAATGAGATATCCTCTGATGAATGTTTTTAGAATTTTTTAGTTATACAGAGTTCTAGGGAGATTCAAGGCTAGAGGATCATGTATATCGATCTCACGACACCGAGGTTGGTGGTCTGTTCCTTTCATAGATATTCTTTTAGTGTTAGGTGAAAATGTGACCAATACCCAAGAACAGGTTATTTCAGGTTTATGTTTTCCCCATATTATTTCCTTCTATGCCTTTTTTGTTTGGATAGAGGTTAAATTTTTATGAATAAGGTTAATTTTTTCATTATAAGGATGGTTTTCTAATTTTTCTTGTTTTGACTGTTTGGTCCAGATTTCCTGTTAGGATGTTTGTCATCCCAGGCCTAGTATTTTTAGGATGAAGTGACTATTATCTAACATGCTATGATATGTTGTATATTTCTTAGACATCTAGTTATTCAGGTATAATTTTTTTTCCACATATCGTTGTGTCTGACTAACTTACATAGGGCAATGAGAACCTGGTGTATTAGACCTTATGGAGAAGGGACATTGGGGGATTATCCATAGTGTATATTTACTATTACGTTGCGAGACAATAGGGGGGATGGAAATTGATCTTCCTCAGAGTGTCTATAGTTTCCTTAATACAAGAGATAGGGGGAGTTGTACGTTGAGTGCTGCCTCATAGTACCTATTAGTTACTGATACAAGACCACAAGGGGAATTGATGCGGAGTGCTTCCTCATAGTGTCTCCGATAAAGCTGAACCGCAGGGATTAGACTGTGTGTACTTCCCAGAGGGTTGTTGTATTGTCTGTTTGAACTAGAGAGGTTAATATATGAGTACTTTCTGGAGGGTTTCTATTTTGTAATTATTTACTTAACTAATATATGAAATTGAATGAAACTGAACTATAATATTGTCTACTTTTTTGTACTTCCTCATTCACTACTTCTTTTTTCTTATTTCCTACAATATATATTCACAAACTATAAGGAACAAATCTTGGGGTGGTTTCCTACTAGAATTAGTCTCACACCCTATTTGGGTCATGATTTTAGGAACAAATAGATTATATTGATGTAGGTATAGATAAGGGAAAGCACCCTTCTACTTCAATTACATGATTGAAGTGGATATGGGGAACATGGGACCATGATGTGGCTTGAAATGTTGTGAAGATATTTACTTGGTTTTATTTTGTACATGGGTTTAGTATTTTATTCCATCATTGTGATTTTTTGGCTGCTTTCCTAGACATATGTATCATGCATCATTTATATATGTGTGTTCCAGTTATTAGAACTAGTATTCTGCTGATTACTATTGTATGGTGTTATTACTGCATCTTCTATTGTTATATATTTTACTTCAACTGTGTTACTCTTCCAATAATGGAATTGTTTCCCCACTATCACACCTAAGTCCCTCTTTTCTAGTAAGTTGGCTCTGGCATTTGGGGAATTGTGCTTGAGGCCATGTGACCCACCTGGTACGGGGTGCCTCTGGGTGACTTCTGGAACCAGGATGTTACAATGTGGTATCAGAGGGATTATTTTCTTCTTGGCTTACTGTTGGAAGCCTATACCCAGGGATAGGAAATAATAGGTACTTCATAATAATTTGTACTTGGGAGTAGCTAAACCATGTACGGAGAAAAGCTAATTTACCTCATTATTGAAATTTTTCTAATTTTGATATTTTTACAGTTGATTTGGTTTCACCATTTGGTGAATCACATGTACTGTGTTGTTATTGTTCATGTTAGAGAGGATCTATTTCACTTGAAACCCAATTAGGTGAGGGTATTTCATCTCATGCATCATATAGGGACTTTCTAGAGACCACATGTCATGCTTTCTTTCGATGCCATTTACGGTGCATTAGGGATTGCATGTTGTTTTGATAGAGGTTTTGTTAGATATGCATGTTGTTGGGATTGATGCCTTTATAGAATATCAGATTTTTTATATGGTATTTTTTGTGTAAGGTTTTGTTTGAATGGATGCCAATATTTGGTTCATGAGGTGTTATGGGCCCTCATGTATTGGAATTTAGTGGATCATTGTTTTTTTCCTTGATTATGACATGTATAAGATTCGAAGATTTTATTCGTGGTGAGTATGGGCCCTCACAGATCGAAATTTGGCACTTTATTTTTTGTTTCAGTGTTTTTATGGTATTCTAAAGTAGTTTCTGAGGTTTGATATCTAGAAAAACGTAGAATACATGGAATTTAATGTGGAATAAATGTCATGTGTCCTTCTATTAGATAATTTAAATATTTTTCTTCAGAAAATGACATGTTCTATATTTACAAGCCGTATAGTCTCTAACAGTGTCATTGGCTGTGTGGGCAGGGACATGGGGTTTGGATATCTTGGTGGGACACATCACGTACCAGATGTACACTCTATGTTGGGTAGACCATGTCTCCACTTGTTTGACCAATGAAACATATAGATAAAACCTAGGTTATACAATCTGTTTCATGCTTGAACACACAATGTAGAGTGACCCTTGAATCCACCTGTGTAGCAAACAACATGAGTTTGTGAAATCTTTCTAGTACATGTCATGTCTGGAAAAAACACATTGTGTGGCGTTAGCAGTGTGACTAGTCATGTAACTAAAAAAATGGTTCGATGAAGTTCTACTGGTACAAATCGTATCTAGAACTAACACGTTGTGTATTATTGTTCTCAGGTAACCATGTGGCCAAGATGTGTAAAAGAACTTGGGCATGGGAAAAGTATTCAAGTACAGATCGTGTGTTTGGACAACACGCCATGTGTAGGGGTGTTACATGAATTAGGTTGGAATAAGTACACTCCCATGTGAAGGCATAAGAGAACATGTCGTGTAGGAATTATACACACTGTGTATCCATGTTTTGAAAAAAAACATGAATGCTTTCTTTATCTTATTCCCTTCATACACTTCTAAGTTATAGTCCATGTTAATCTTGATCTAAGGTGTGTGCTTGACCTTTCATAGTCATTCCACTGAGACATCCTCCTATTTTCCGCCAGTTGCAAGGCAGTGATCTGACATCAAATATGGCTGATCAGGGACTACCAAAGGATCCTCCAGATGCAGCAGTCTTTGCACAATCCATCATTCCAAACAAAGGTGTTGACACACAGTTTCCAGAGGGATTTATGAGGTTCAAGCTGACATTCTGAGAAGTACTGTATTCTGAAACTTCTATGCCAGAGTTGACGTGGGTTTTCCAATAGCAGCATCCTCCCACCTTCATAACCATAGGAGGACCTCAGGCTACAGATTCATGGTTAGAAACCATGCATTTTATCTTCGAGTATCTGGAGACACCTCCAGATAGGAGGGTGAAGCTTGCTATGTATATGCTTTGGGATTCCACCAAGAGATGGTTGGATATGATCTCATAGGTAGGAAACTCGCAGTTTATTTCATGGGATGAGTTCCAACATGTCTTTTATGACTACTTCTACCTGGAGACTTTGAGGGTTGATCGAGCCCGAGAGTTCATGATTCTAGAGTAGGCTACTCTTTCTCCTATGGAGTATTCTTCTCGCTTCACAGAGCTGAAAGCATCATGCCTATTCTGGGAGGTGATGAGTTATTTCTTGGAAAGGAAGTTTGAGGATGGTCTCAGGAATGACATCTGATCTCAGGAGAACATCTTCAGGCTGACTTCTACCAATTCTATAGTCAATTAAGTGTTGATCAAGGAGCACAATCTAATGGATTTTGCAGCGGGAGTCATGTAGGTTCGACATCAGGAGTCGGTATCCATCCTATTGATAGTAGGAAGCTCCGCTATGATTCTATGTGTGGATATCATAGTAGGAGAGAGACATATTCTGGTAGCCAGGTGGTGTACTACCGGTGTTGGAAGAGCGGGCATACAAGGCCACATTGCCAGAGAGACCTAGTACAGTGCTGATCTTTCTACAAGATGGGTCATCTTGAATTCTTCTGTCAGTTCTTCTCACCAATAGCTGGTGAATGGGGTTCATCTATGACTCTTCATTTAGGTGAAGCACCACAATCTTCTCATGAGTTATGGAATTGGAGTTCTTCCATTTGTTAAGGCCGAGGTGGAGTTTATGGCCATGGTAGCTAGTCACTAGGCTTTCAGTGACAATAGGGTGGATCAACTCAGGGTGGTCAGGCAGGGCCGTAGGGCCACAGTGCAAGTCAAACGTTTTCAATAGGGCTGACCTCATAGGAGTAGGATCCCAAACACTCTATAGTTTGAGGTATGGTCCTAGTTTCCTCAGTTTTAGATTCTTCTCTTTTCGATATAAGGGCTTCACATAGTGTTATATATGTCGTTGTTGTGGAGAGGATTGGGCTCTGTATCTTATCTTTTGTTGATATATTAAAGATAGACACTCTGTTGGGGACTAGAATGACTAGTGTACGTCAGTGCAAGGAGTTCCCTCTCAAGGATGGTGGGTGTCACTTATGTTGGGACATATTTTTCTTGGAGATTATGGGCTATGATGTCATTCTTCGAATATATTGGTTAGTTTTCTTTCACGTTTTTGTCGATTCTTGTTGTCATAGGGTGAGTTTCACATCACTGGAGAGAAGATCGTTACTTAATAAGGGTGAATGGGATTTTTAGGGGAGTAGAGTGGGACCCAAGCATCATGGGTTGGGAGGAGTTACATCCCAGTTTTCGGGTTTGTATCTAGATGACCAGGGGGCTTCATAGATGGGAATTCCTCCAGTGGTGGATCATTTTAGAGATGTCATTCCAGAAGACTTTCTAGGTATGCCTCCAGAGCATGAGGAATACTTTTCTATTGCACTCATTCTAGGAGCGACACCGATGTCCATTCCTCCATATAGAATTGCTACACTAGAGTTGCAGGAACTCAAGAAGAAGTTGGAGGAGTTGCAGGAAAATGGTTTAATCCTACCCAGTACTTCTCCTTGGGGTTAGCCTATCCTATTTTCGATGAACGTAGATGGTACCCTCATAAGTTGTGTGGATTATCAGAATTTGAACCTGTTGATGGTCAATAATCGATATCCCTTACCAAGGATTGATGATCTCATTGATCATCTTCAAGGAGTCCAGGTGTTCTCAAATATTGAATTGAGGTCCGGTTACCATCAGTTGCATGTTAGACCATCAAATATACATCTTATAGCCTTTCGGTAAAGGTATGGTCTATACAAGTTTGTGGTTATGCCATTAAGTCTCACAATCACTCCTGATGTTTTCATGGCATTGATGAACCGAGTGTTTCATCCATATTTGGATTCTTTTGTGGTAATCTTCATGGATGATATCATGGTTTACTCTCACACTCTACACTACCATGCCACACATCATGAGATGGTTTTGAGTACATTGGTATAGCATCGGTTATATGCTAAAATCTCAAAAATTCCACTTTTGGACGGACCAAATTCACTTCTTGGGCTATGTTGTCTCAGAGACACGGGTATCAGTAGTCCAAAATAAAATGAGATCAGTAGTTTCCTAGGAGAAATCAAAGAACATATTCGAGGTATGGAGTTTTCTAGGGCTGGATGGTTACTAAAAACATTTCATATAGGACTTATCACACTTAGAAGCACCACTGACGGGCCTGACTAAGAAGGGAACAATGTACTTGTGGTCATATTCTGGTGAGTCAGCCTTTCTGGAGAAGAAAGGGAGGATGACTTCATCACTGATACTAGTATTTCTGGAATCGAGAAAGAGATATACTATTTATTGTGATTCATCATGTATTAGGATTAGATGAGTGCTTATTCCGGGAGAAGGATTCATAGCGTAGGTGTCTCGGTAGTTGAGGCCACATGAGAGAAATTACCCAAAAATAAATCTTAAGATGGATATAGTTGATCATGAATTATGTTGTTATAGACATTATATTATGGGAGTGAATTTTTCATTTTTCACCAACCACAATAGTGTCAAATATATCTTTACTCAGCATGACTGGAATTTGAGACAATGAAGGTGGGTTGAGTGCCTTCAGTATTTTGACTTTGAGCATGCCTACATGCCTGGGAAGGGAAATGTAGTGGCTGATGCGTTGAGCTGGAGGACTCATATACAGGCAGTTCAGGAGGTCCGCAATGAGTGGTAGATTATCAATCTATTCTTTGAAATGAATTTGGAGGTCCATGATAGTCAGGGGAATAAGTTTATTTCTTCTATAGTTGTTACCTCTACTCTACTTGATCGAGTGTGAATGAGGAAGCTATCGGATTCAGAAGGCCTAGTCCTATGAAAGTGTGATTCAGGAGAGGACCCTATTCTTGGATGGACAGTAGGCGAGGATGATATCTAGCATTTTCATGGATGCGTATGGGTACCAACAAACATATTTGAGGATCTGAGGAGAGACACTCATTTCTTAGTTTGGTCTGTTCATCCTCGTGTCACCAAGATGTATCGAGATCTACACCCTCTGTATTGGTGACCAGGTATGAACAGAGATGTTTCTAGTTTTTTCATGATGTGTTCCACCTGTCATAAGGTGAAGGTGGACCATCAGTGACCAGCATGGCTTTTACCGTAGTTACCCATTCCCTAGTGGAAATGCAATGATGTTGTGATTGTTTCGTGACAGATTTTCTGAGGTCTCCTTGAGGGAATGATGCAGTTTGGGTAGTCATTGAAATACTCACGAAGGATTCCCACTTCTTTCCGATTAAGGGGAATTTCAGTGATGATCATCTGGGATGGTTGTTCATCCAAGAGATTGTACGTTTACATGGGGTTACACACTCTACTATTTCAGATAGAGACACTTTTTTTCTTCTCAGGTTTGGTTGGGACATCAGAGGGATTTCAGTACACAGGTACTTCTGAGTACATCTTACCACCCCCAGACAGATGACCAGTCCGAGCTTATGATTCTGGGGCTTGAGGACATGCTTTGTGAATACATCTTGGATTTTGGAGGTCTGTGGGTGAAGCACATACCTCTTGTGGAGTTTTCCTAAATTAATTTTTTTCCATGCAACTATTTCGATAGCACATTTTGAGGCTTTATATTCTAGGCCATGCCGACCACCCTTATGATGGATGGTGGCCGGAGAGGTAGCTAAACCGGGACCTCGTCTTTTCCATGAGACCATAGAGTAGTTTGAGTTGATTCGAAAGAGGATGACTACTACACCATCAATATAGAAGCCTTATGCTGATTGACAGAGATGACCTCTAGAGTTTGAGGATGGGTATTAGGTTTTTATATGTGTCACACAAAGGAAGAGATGTTGGAGGATTATGAGATAGGGTAAGCTTTCTCTAAGGTACGTCGAGCAGTTTGAGGTGTTGGGGAGAGTCGGGTTGGATGCCTATCAGTGGTAGTTACCTCAGAGGTACCGGGATATGCAAGATGTCTTCCACATTTCTGTGCTTCGACATTACATCTCAGACATGTCTAATATTTTCTAACCTGAGGATGTTGAGCTTAAGGTGGACACCTCATTTGAAGAGCATCCTATATGGATTTTTTATCCAAGTGCAAAGGTTCTCCATCACTAGTATGTTCCTCTTATATGACTTCTATGGTAGTACGGGTGAGTACAGGATGAGACATAGGAGAGGAAGGCCAATTCACAATCGTCATGGCCGAAGCTTTTCGAAGATTCATCTTCTACGCCACCTTGCTAGGAAAATATGGGGATGAATTTCATTAAATGGGAATGTTTGTAAGAACCTGGATATTATTTTCTGGTATGTTTTTCTCTTCTAGTTGTTTTTGAGAAAAATATGAGTTTATGGAAATTTCAATAGTACATGTCTTGTACTTTTAAGTACAGGCCTTGTACCCGGTTGTCGCTGGTGACATTGTGTTGGTTGTGTAACTGCCGAGCACATAACCATGTGTGGTGACTTGGAGACTGCCTAAAGTGGAGGTTGGAAAAGGCAATTACCCACCATGTACATTTAAATATCACGTCGCGTAATTTCTTTTTTTTTCATTAAACAGACTAGGGTCTTGTCTAATTGACAGAATGTTCTTCTTCTACACTTGTCTCGTCTGAGAGCGTTTTTATGACTAGGGATCTTCTCCAACCCCCAACACTTTGTCCATTTTCCACATATACTATTGTCAATTGCATTGGAATCGCATCGATGAGTTCTTCATTCTTCGTTAACATTATTTCATGATTTCTCCTCTTTTATAAGATATCCTCAATTGAACTTTTTTATCATTTTTGTAGATCTATGTCGTTCTAGGGAGATTCAAGGCCTCATCTTCACCTATATAGATCTCAGGACATTGAGGTAGATGGTTTGGGACTTTCCATAGATATTCTTTGAATTTAATGTGAAAAAGTTCCCAACACCCAAGAACGGGGTATTACGTGTTTAGGTTTTTTAGCATTTTTATTGCCTACTATGCTTTGTTTGTTTTTATAGAGGATAATTGTTTATTAATAGTTTAAATTCTTCCATGCTATGGAGGTTTTTCCCATGTTTTTTTATTTTGACTGTTTGGTCCAGCTCTCCTATTAGGTTGCTTTGCTTTCCATGCCTAGTATTGTTAGGATGAGGTGATCAATATCTAACATGCTATGATATGATGTAGATTGTTTATACAAGTAGTTATTGAGGTTTACTTTGTCTACCACATATCATTGTACCAGACTAACTTACACAGGGTTGTGAGAACCTGGTGTAGTAGACCATATAGATAATGGATGTTGAGGGCTTCTTCATATTGTTTTTTTACTATTATGTTGAAAGACTATATCAGGGATAGAATTTGTGCACCCTCATAGTTTCTATAGTTTACTCGATACAGGACAAAAGGGGAATTGGGAAATGATTGCTTCCTAAGAGTGCCCATTATTTACTAATACAAGGACACATAGGGAATTGACTGTGACTGCTTCCTCATAGTGTCTTTAGTAAAGCTGAACCAGAGGGGTTAGATTGTCTGTACATCAAAGAGGGTTTCTTGTATTGTTTGGATGAACCAGAGGGGTTAGGCGGTGAGTAAATCCAAAAGGGTTACATGTTTTGGATTAGTTTCTTAAATAATATATGAAATTGAATGAAATAGAACTGTTGGATTTATTACTTTTGTGTACTTCCTTATTTCAGCTTCTTTTGTCTTATTCCCTCCCATATATATTCAATAAATGTTAGGAACAGATCTTGGGGTGGTTAAAAATTGGTAATAGTCTCACACCCTATTTGTCTCATGCTTTTGGACCCAAAAATATTAAATTGTTACAGGTGTATATTAGGGAAAGTTCCCTTCCACTTCAGGTACATGATTGATCTGGAACTAGGGAGCTTGGGAGCAAGCTGAGGCTAGCGATGCTATGGAGCTGTTTACTTTCTTTTCTATTGTACTTGGGTTTAGTACTGTATTCTAGCATTGTGATTTGTTTGGATGCTTTCCATATCATGTGTATCATTCATCATTTATATTTATGTTCTCCTATAATTACTTCTAGTATTCCACTGATTACTATGGTATAGTGTTATTACTGCTTCTAATATTGTTATCTGGTTTACATCCACTATTTTACTCTAACAATGAGGGCATAGTTTCCCCACTATCACACCCAAGGCCCTCACAGCTAGTCGGTAGCCTCTCACTTTTGGGGAAATGTGCTTGACGCCATGTGACCATCCATGTACGGGGTGACTCTTGGCGGCTTTCGGAGCCAGTATGTTACAGATTTTATAAAATTCTATATTTGGGTGATGGAATTTTGGGTATCTAACAGTTATATTCTTAATGTCATTTTTATTTATATAATCAATAATTGTTGTGAATTCCATTTTTATTTACATGGGTTCTTTTTATGTGTTTAATTATTTTATTAAAGTGGTATGATATATGTGGTTGAATGATGTGTGGGGTCCTATATCATCCTCAAATGAGTTCATAATGTTTATATATCATGAGATAAAAAGCTATAATATAAAATTTAACCCAAGTCTAACGGAAAAATTGATGATTTATCCAAATAAAAAGGGAACACTAGAGGATTTATCCCAAGATAAAGGGTATGCTAGTGGATTTATCCTAGTCGAAGGGAAAACAATAGGATTTAACCCATGATATAGTTTACAATAAAGGACTTATCACAAGACAAATGGTATATAAAAAGATTTATCACAAGTCAATTGGTAGACAATTGGATCTCTCCTATGAAAAAGTGTACAGTAGAGGATTTATCCCATGATAATGGGTAAATGAGAGGATTTGTCCCAATACAATGAGTAAAAAACATGATTTATCCCAGGATAAATGGAATATGGGAGAAATTATCCCCTGTTAAAGAGTATATGTGAGGATTTATCCTGAGCCAAGGGGGTACACAAGAGGTTATTATCTAATACACGTGGTTATTGGGTAGGATTATCCAATTCCCAAAAGGTACATATTTTATTCTCCCAATAATACAATGCGATGAATGTCCTGGTGGGTAGCCTTAAATTATGATGTATATTATTATATTTGTGCCATAGTTAAAATAAGTCACTATTTAATTTGTATTCATATTATTATGTTATGCTGTCACAGCTAAAGTTTATTGACTTGGGATTCTGCACTCTTTTAATTCTTGTACAATGTTAGTCAAAGTCTTATGACATTATTTACGATCTAATATTTATTTGTGATAAGTTTCTTATTTATAATAATTATACTCATATGTTTATCTTATTCTCGTGAATGATATTAGATTTTTACCACTTATTTTTACAAGTACTATGCATTTGAGAGGAACCATTTCTTATATTATCTTTTCCCGTGATATAACGGAAAGTTTATCTTAGGGAAATTCAATAATGGATTTTAGAAGATTTAGATTATATAGAAGAGATTCTATATTAATATGTTTAGGTAAATAATATCATAGAAACAAAACCATTGGTTATCCAATTTGTAGGACTAATTGTTACATCTTGATATTTTATTTAATAAATTATTTTAAATTATTTTAAATTAATTAATAAATTTTGTTAAATTAAATACATGGTTTATATTTTATCAAATGTGAAATCATGATTATCCTGTGTTGAATGAAATATTGAGTTCCACATATGACTTACATTGTACACATGCTCGAGTCTTACCGAGAAACAATATACAATTAATATTATTATGATAGTTGTCAACTAGCCATTGGAATGGATGTAATGAATGAGATGAACTAAATAATAAAAATATATCTTAAAATTTTTTATAAGATTAATTCATTCACTACAAATTAATTATAAGTGAAAATAATGTGAAACTAAATATAAAGGATGTGTTTTTATTAAAATAATTTTTATAACTAGAATAACATTTTATCTTAATAGATTAAATTAAGCACTTTTATTGGAAAATATTACTGCAATAGATGTGTTATAAATTTAATTTTACTAACTTCATCCAATAATTATGATAGGGTTAGGATAAGAGTAATACAAATTTTATGTATTAAATGTTTATATATTTCTAAAATGTATATTACAACCATTTAATAGAGAACATGTTTTAAATATATTTTTTGACACATTTATAAAATTTATTTCGAAAAATAAAATTAGTTTTTTGGATGATAAATATAAAAATATACTTTGGGTGAATTTTTGGTATTTTTATGATATCTTTCATATTTCAATGAATAGTGAATAATACTGAATTATAGTTGGGAAAATGATTTTTCATCTGAATAATTTATAGTGATGAATTATATTTTTAAATATTTTTAATGTAAAACTAGATTTATTTTATAACATTTTATATAATTGAGGTCATTTGAATAAATTTTATAGTGATTTTAGGTATAAAAATGTATCAAACATTTCATCATTTTTACTCTAAAAACATGCTTTCTTGTCCCTTATGTGGAATTAATTTTAAATTAATTTATTCTACATATATGGTTATAATAAGAAAAAATGTATTACATATTCGTACTAATGGTTATTTTAAATTTACTATATGGTATAATTAGTTTTTGACCAAAAATATTTGTGAAAATAATTCAAATTAATTACAATGATTAAAATAAAAATGTGTTTATTTAGTGGTTAAACATTAATGAAAGGGGACAAATGATCGGTACAAATATATAAAACCAATACTATGGCCCCTATTCGGTAGGATAACATATTTTATCTAATTTGTTTCATTATAGGAGGAATATTATGTAAGGTAAACAATGTTATAGTGTTTACCTTATTATTTTCATAAGAATGGTACACCCTCTCCACTATAAAAGGCACACATGCTCCCCCTATATTAACACCAATAAATACCTTTTAGATGATACAACACCTCAGAAAATAAGCTCCCAACATCAATAATATAATCCTAGAATCATTTAGGTTTTTCAATAATCAATACAATGAACACCTTTAGTGAAAACTAAAAGGAGTTTCTTGGATAAGAGGTAGCATTCTTGAACATTCACATTTGTTTTATTTATATACCAAACATCATAAGTTTTTATTATTCAATGATTATATAATAATATAAGTATAGTAAATAGAATGATATGTTTTTATGTTATGGTTTATACCTATACCTTAACACAATTTCATTAAATGGGATACAAAATCATTGTTTGTGTGTATATTGTAATACTGCCTCATTAACAAATGGAATTCGTTATTCCATTACAACCTCACAAGGTTGTGGATAATGTTGAAAATAATGTTTTTATATGATATATATGAAATTAATAATTTAATTGTTTTTCTATAATTTAAATATTATACATGCTTTCATAGTTTCCATTTTTTGGAATAAGATAACATCGTTTGTGAATGTGTGGACTACCACCTCCTTAAAGCGACGCGATTCGTTCACCTTTTACATGGAATGTATTAATAAAGGTTTTAATATAAATATATTATATAAATTATAACTTTATGATAATAATGGAATAATTATATATCTATTCGTATGAAATATAATTTTATTTTGTCCAATTCAAAAACAAAAAAAGTGAAAATGTCATTCATGGATGTGTGGACCACCGCATCCTCGAAGTGATTTTATTAATTCTTTTTCATCAACACATAACTAGAAATATATATATACATATATATATATATAATTATATGTAATTAATTAAAATGGTATTAATGATATAATGGTCATTCTATAAGGGAAAAATTATCATAAATATTTTTGGTAATGATCATTGAAAAATTGACATGTTACTCATGTATACATATGACCTACTTTATCCATGATCATAATTTTGTTTCATTTTTTATTACCATATATTCTATATGATTTTAAAATAATAATTGTTATAAAAATGTGACCTTAATTTAATTTTTATTACTCATGATATGTATAAATAATGACTTCATTGACCGTTGTCAAACTATCAATGTCGGTTCGGACACATAAGGTGAATATGGTCAAAACATTGATAAAAAAATTATTGATTACATAATTGTATATAACTTGTTTATAAGTGAAAAAAAATAAATAAAAAAAATTTAAATGGTTTTTAATCATGTAAATAATTAAACTATGTTTTTAATCCATGACGATAGAGGGTATTCATGAAAAATCATACCCATGGTAGTGGATTTCAACTCAATTTACATTGTGTTCAGACATATTTGTTATTATAAAACAACTTTATTTTCATATGGTGTATCTAATACCCTATTAATTGTTATATATTTATTATAATTTATTCAATAATATTTAATTTCTAAATTTATATTATTCTTTCACATATCTATGGATAAAAATTTACTCAAGTAGTAAGGGATTTAGTAACTCAATTTCCATTCATTGGGTAATACTACTAATCTATTGGTAATATTATTCCAAGAATATATGAGAAATTTCCTCTGATTTTATTAATCTATATTTCCAATTTCTTATTTTGTGGGTTTACAACTTCCAGACATAATTATTTCATGGATTTATTCTCACTCCAATTATATGATCTTGGTAAGGGTATTTCTAGTCTCACTTTTATTTCTTTGAGACTTATGTTATACTCACCACTTATTATTGTTTTGTGGTGTATATATTACCTATGAATTTATTTTATGATTCTTCCAATTATATTTATGGGTTTATACATATCCTCTATTATTTATCTCTTTCGTGGGGTTTACAGTTTCAATGATACCAAAACGGTAATGGACTTTTGTCACGATTTCCCTTCTTTAAGATGTTTGTTATGTTATACACTTATCTTCTTATTTTAGGTGTATATACATCTCATTTTATATGATGTTTCATGAATTTCATTATTCTCATGATATCATAAGATCATTTAATGTTTTTTCTTTATGGGGAATATAGTTCAAATTTAAAATGTGATATAAGACACTTTGGAATGTTGTGATTATGTTTTAAGTGAATTTCCATTGAATAATGTAAATAACCCTGTTTGTTAATTATCCTTGGTTGGGGATATTATGTAATTTTTCCATCCTCATTCTTTTATTGGATATCATAATGAAATCCATTTTATTTCTACCGATTGAATATGTCCAAATAATATTGTTATTCCATCCATTTCTTTTCCAAGGGTTAATAATGTTGTAAATACATTATCAGGGAAATAATTTCATTTATATGGGCTAATCATGATTAAAATATATTTCTATTAAAAAAATTATTTTCTATGATTTAATCATGTTCTAAGGGGATTTTTATGGAACCCATTTTTTTCAATGCCTTTATCATGTTTCAGATACATTTTCATTGAACTTATTTTCTTTCTATGGGTTAATCATGTACTAAGGATACTATTATATAACCCATTTCATTTTCAATATATAATCATGTTTTAATGAGATATTTATATAACCCATTTCTTTTTAATGGGTGTAATGACCCGTAAATTTCAAGGAATTTTTTTTTGGAATTTTACGAGTACGTAGTTTATGAAGGCACCTGATTCTGAGGATCGGTGTGCCCAGAATCAATTTCTTAAGTTTAGCTTGGGTAGGTTCGGTGAAAAAACGGGCGGGTTTTCCTATCTTTTGAACCGGTGCTCGGAATCGATATATGAGGGCACCGATGAAACCGCAGCGCTGGTGTTTTCTTAGGAAGACTTTTCCTGGAGTTTCGTTTGCTCAGGAGGAGATGTTAAAAATGTGAGGAATAAAAATAAAATTGTTTTACAATTTATTTTTATTTCTCTTCCGATGGTTAAGCGTTTTGGAAAAGGGGGATGCAAGGAAGTTGGGGTGGGGCCCCACGAGCCCCCACTTCCTTCAATTTCCCCAACACCCCATTAATTTTCCCCTCTAGCAATTATTTCGTAACTCTTCCACATTAAATCTCATGCCATTAAAATGCCTCATTAATTGGAAAACACACATTATTTAATTCATGAATTCAATTTGGGTTTTCAAATTAATTTTGGCATGTGTGTGTGTGAATAAAATAAGACAAGGTCTTATTTTATTTTTTATGGAATCATTGTGTGGGGTTCTTTTGGAGAGGAGGGATCTAGTCTTGAAGAACATTCATCCTCATTGAAGAATGCGAAGAACGCTAGAGCACCAAAGAGAGAAGACGTGCCGATCTCTCCCTTCTCTGCAGCTGGTGTGAGATGACATCCTTTTCATGGACGCTCGCCAACACCATCAACGAACCACCCTCGCGATGCCGTTTTCTGCGACAATCTTCTTCCGGTGACTTCTTCGAGGTAGGGATTTAAGTTCAAATTTAATGGATTAAATTTGTGCCTACTTATCGGAGTTGTTTATTTTGAGCCGCCTGTTATCTTTTTTAAATGGGAGGTGGTCGAACCGCATGAACACGACCGATCCTCCTCGCCCTTTGATGTTGTACTTATTGCGGCTTGAACAAAGGCAGCACGGTGCAACGACACCCTGCAGGAACAAGGAGGAATGCGGCGAAGAAGCGCGGCTCTGTCGTGCCACGCCATTGAGGCCGAAAGATTCCGCTTCCGGAGTCGGCCCACGGTGGAGGGGCGCGGCCTCATCGTGCCGCGCCAGCCGGACCAAAGCCGCAGCGGAGCAGGGACCGGCGACCGGAACTGCCGCCCACCGACGCTTAGAGGGCGGGACCAACCTGTCACGCGTGGTGCACTTGTCGGCCGTTACGACCGGCCAGATTTGGAAAGACCGGGGGTTTGACCCTCGGTCAGCGCAGCAAGTCGAAACCCCCCCCCCCTCGCGGGTCCGCTGTCAGTTCGAAGGGGTTGGCGGTCCCCCCCCCCCCCTTCTGCACTTACGCGGCGCCCGGCACTCGAGCCGGCAAGGACCAGTCGCACCGGGCCAGACCACCCGCGTCGGGCCGGGCCGCCTGTGCGGGGCTGGGCCGGACCCAGACCTGGGTTGAGTCGACCTAGTTTGGGCCGCCCCAGGGGGTCTCGGTCCGGGTCGGTCCGGGCCCCAAACCCCCAAAAATTGGACAGGTTCATTCAAACACCCATACATTGGGCTACAGACCTCCAATCCACGCACTTTCAGTTTCAATATGATCCTTGGATCAAGAATGTATTTTTGCTATATTACACTCAAGGATTCGTAGAACCTTGGGTGCGACAGGGTTGGTTCGAACATGAAACCAACCAGGCCCTCGGAGCTGAAACACTTATAATATGAGTTCCGGACGTCCGATTGACGTGCCTTTAACTTTGTTGGTTTCCTATTAGTGAGACAGACCGTTTGGATTACACCGCTCAAGGTTTGGACGCAGTTGGAGTACAGTCGGGTTGGTTTTGACTTAAAAACCAACCAGGCCCCTAGAGGAAAAGGCCAATAACTCTCATACCGGGCATCCGATTGACGCGCTGTCGGTCACGTTGAGTTCCTTTTGTCGAGATGGAACGTTGGGATACAGCAACTCCTGACTATGTGTCAGTTGATGTATCTTCCCCCCTAGTCTCACGGAGCGGACCCTCCCAGAATCGAGCATGCTGTGTGAGGGAACCCTAGAGCTGGCTGCGACTGCGACGACGATGATGACTGCACTGAAATCCTTCGTGGGTTCAGATGCGACGACGACTGCACTGAAATCCTCCGTGGGTTCGGCAGCGATGATGACCGTACTGAAATCCTCTGTGGGTTCGACGGTGATGAATAATGTTCTTGTATCCTATTTGGTTCTGACAGTACGTGACTACTGTTCTTGTATCCAACTTGGGTCCGACAGTATTTGACTCTATACTTGTATCCTACGTGGGTCCGGCAGAGTGTCTGGTCTTGTATCCTTTTTGGGTCTGACAGGTTAGCTAGTCTTGTATCCTACGTGGGTATGATAGCTTAAATGAATCAGTGGCTACATTTGATCATCTCTATCATCTTAATAAGAAGTATACCTCTGTGAGCTGAGTCTTTACTATTCAATCAATATCTTCGAAATGATAGACGTGCATTCCGATGTGGATTGGGTTATGTTATCCTGTGTGGAATGGACTGTGCTATCCTGTGTGGACAAGATCAGTCTTGGGCTCGGATGTTGGAGCCGAACTAGAAATGATGACTTAGGTATATGTATGGGCATATACCTATGTAGAGTTGTTTGTTACATCATGATTGTATCTCTCCTTTGTGTATTATCCTTTCTGAATTTTGGGAGACCTTTGGGGGTCTCGGGGTCCCTACTGAGTAGCGTATACTCACCCATGCATGGGCTATTCCCGCACTACACTGTGTTGGATGCAAAGGACGGACATCGTTGATCGTGGTTGAGGTTTGTGGTGAAAGTCGATACCTAGAGGAGGACCACTGGGCGGGACGTACACGGAGCAGATGGCTGGACTCGAGGAGCTGAGGAGGAGGCTATCTTTACCCACCCTTCAAGTGGGATTTCCAATGGATGGCTCAGTGTTGCTTCTTTACTTTTCAGTTGCTGTACTTCCTGTTCAGTTGTACTTTACTTCAGTTGGGTTTGTATTCTGGCCCATTTACTTTCCAGCACTTACAGTTGTACCCAGTTTACTTAGTGTTTACTTTAGCTTGTTTACTCTGTTGTTTGTTTAGTTTATAAAGGCAATGCCTTCCCTTTTTATCATGATTTATGCCTTTGGTGCTAGTCGCCAGCCCCTGGCCTATGGAAGGTGGGCTTGGGGTAGTCATGGCATAGGTCCCGAGGACGGGTCGTGACAAATTGGTATAAGAGGAGTTCGGTTCTACCACAAAACTCAGGACTCTGATCTTTCATCTATGTGAAGCAATAGTGTTAATGGTATTGAGGGTGGTTATCAGTCCAGGGTGTCCAGTTTTGGTGCGGCGGCCGACGTATCCGTACAATAGGACCATGAATTCTAATTTCCGACTCAGTGCACGAAAAAATTGATTGCATGTGTGTTTCGAAAGTATTATTTGTGATTACTTTGTGTCAGCTCACCAGGTATACTGTTTTGACTGTGGCACACCTATTTCTTTTCAGGATGGACCCACGATGGAAGCAAGCTAGGTTTCAGAGCATTGTGCGAGACGACAGCCCACCAAGCGATGAAGCCTCGATGTAGGGCCCTTTTACAGTGGAGGCACCGGTGGTACCTATACCCACCGAGCCACCGAAGCCTCCAGCCCTAGCTGCAGAGAGTGCAAGTCGCCTTAGTGCACTGCACGTGTTTCAGTGTCAGAGACTACCCAGGTTCCATGGGGAGATGGACCCTCAGGCAGCCAACGATTGTCTGGAGGCTATAGTATGAGTTTTCAAGTTAGTGGGGACACCAGCTGACCTCAGGGTGATCCTTGCAGTGAGTCTTCTGCACGTGGTAGCAGGTAGATGGTGGAGCCTGATGCTCCAGGTGCACGACGAGGCATCTCTCCTATGGATGGACTTTGAGAGCCTCTTCCGCTCAGAGTTCGTCCCAGCCACCCTACGTGTGGTGCGCATTCAGGAGTTACTACAGC
This sequence comes from Viscum album, assembly GCA_963277665.1. NCBI lineage: Eukaryota > Viridiplantae > Streptophyta > Magnoliopsida > Santalales > Viscaceae > Viscum > Viscum album. The sequence continues at coordinate 467,461,866 of OY728123.1, read as the reverse complement.
TACGGCAGGGCATCATGACGATAGCCCAGTACTCGGTGAGATTTACCGATCTCTCACGCTATTCGATGGACATTGTACAGGACCCATTCTTCTGGGCCCGGACCTTCGAGTAGGGACTGTGGCATGAGATTCAGGAATCGATGTTCTCTCTCAGAATTCCGACACAGATAGGAGTACTAGAGCGAGACCTTCTCATAAAGAGATTTCTTGTTGAGCCTACACTAGTAGCGAGACCTACCGCAGGGCGGCACATAGTTGAGTCATCTACAGCTGGTAGTTGACGGATGTCATAGGGGTCTAGGTGGACCAAACCAGCAGCCGGACGACCACATGAGACTGGCTCAGAGGTGCGGGCACACAGCGCAGAGCTAGCCTTTTGAGGACTGGACAGTGCTACGCATGCGGCAGGTAGGGCCACATGGCTCGTGACTGCCCGACCCATCGTACAGAGGAGTAGCAGACAGTTGAGGGACCACCCAGGCAGAGGTAGAGGGTCGACCGTGGTGGTTCGCAGGGAGTAGGTGGATGAGTAAGAGGGGCTAGCCGAGAAGCAGGTGGTGGGCGACGCTTTGTGGCTTTACCACCACCACCTCCAGGACACCCACCCCGACCATAGGGAGTTGGTGGGAAGAGGATGGATCAGCTTCTGGAAGCGGAGGCCTACGACCACGGCGTTCCAGAGAAGATTCGAGGTTCTATCTGCGTCAACTCCACCCTTGCTGCAGTTCTTATAGACACAGGAGCGAGTCATTCTTCCATTTCTGCCACCCTTGTTCAGAGCTCGGACATTCCAATGGAGCAGTTGTCTCGATCTTTATGTCCAGAGACTATTACGAGAGTAGATTCGACGATTACCCACTGGTGCCGGCATTGTGATCTTACTCTAGGAGGCGAGATCTTCGGTTGGGATCTTCTTGTAGCGGCGTCGAGGCATTAAGACATCATCTTGGGAATGGATTGGTTATCTAAAGTCTATTCTTAGATTGACTCTATTAGGGGCAAGGTGCGGTGTGTTCACACCTATGGGAGCAGGTTCACCTTCACCGGTGAGAAGGGAGCCTTTGCAGCATAGGATGGACTCACGTAGAGGAGAGGACAGCCCATCACTCATTAGTTGGCGAGCCTCATCCTGGGAGCAGTTCACGTGCAGAGTCCGAGTTTTCCTATAGTGGTGGATCAGTATGCAGACATTTTTCCTGACGACGTTCCAGGACTACCTCCTCGCAGAAAGGAAAACTTTTATATTGACATGTACCCTGGGACAACCTCGATATCCACTCCAGCATATCGGATGGCTCTTGAGGAGCTTCAAGAGCTACGAGTATAGTTGGAGGACTTGTACGGAAAGGGATCCATCCGACCCAGTGTTTCACCATGGGCTTCCCTGATTTTGTTCGCCAAGAAGGCGGACGAGAGCTTGCGACTGTGTGTTGACTATCATCACCTAAACTAGGTGACCATGAGGAACAAGTATCTGATACCAAGGATTGACGACCTCTTTGATCAGCTCAAGGTAGAATGTTGGTTCTCAAAGATAGACCTCACGTCAGGCTATCATCATCTCAGAGTTCGGGACGAGGATGTGTAGAAGACGGCCTTCAGATGTCGGTATGGACATTATGAGTTCTTGTTTATTCATTTTCGTGTTAACAACACTCCAGTAGTGTTTATGAGTCTCATGAACAGTATCTTTTAGCCTTACCTCGATCGATTGGTCATGGTCTTTATCGACGACATATTGATATACTCGACAACTGAGGAGGAGCACACCTACCACTTGCGGGTTGTACTGGACACACTCCGAGAGCACCAGCTTTATGGTAAGCTCTCAAAGTTTCAGTTCTGGATACGTGAGGTCCACTTCTTGGGACACGTCATCTCTGAGGCGGGAGTTGCAGTGGATCCTGAAAAGATCGAGGAAGTGCTTGCTTGGGAGCTACCCAGAAGCGTGACAGAGGTGTGGAGTTTCCTAGGATTGGTTGGCTACTACCGGATGTTCGTGCCAGACTTCTCCAGAGTTGTGGCACCACATTCAGCTTTGACAAAGAAGAGGAAACCCTTCGTGTGGTCAGATAGATGTTAGCAGAGCTTCCGGGAGCTGAGATAGAGATTGACCAGCGCACCTATCTTGAGGCCACCAGAGGAAGGAGTAGGGTACGTAGTCTACTGTGATACATCAGGGACTGGACTCGGATGTGTCCTAATACAGGATCAGGCACTGATCACCTATGGATCACAACAGTTGAGGCAGCATGAGCAGAACTACACTACCCATGACCCGGAGTTAGCAGCAGTGGTCTTCTCTCTGAAGATGTGGCGACACTATCTGATGGGCGAGCGCTTTACTGTCTACTCTGACCACCAGAGTCTCAGGTACATCTTCTCGCAGAAGGACTAGAACCCAAGACAGTGGCGATGTCTTGAGTTCCTCGAGGACTATGACTTTGAGATAGCCTATAATCCTGGAAAAGGGAACGTATTAGCTGATGCTCTCGGCAAGAGGATAGGCATTCAACTACTTGGGGAGGTGATAGAGCAGCTAGCCGCTTTGCAGATATCCTTCATGGATAGAGATGTAGTAGCCTTTCTTCAGTCACTTCTCCACATCTTCAGCGGGTCAGAGAGGCACAGCGTGGGGACGTTGACTGTGAGACGCGGCGTGCACAGATATCTTCAAGACATGCACCTGATGGATTCTATGTGGGAGGAGAGAATGTTTTCCATTTCAGAGGACATATCATGGTACAAGATGCATTATAGGAGAAGGTGCTGAGATAGTTTCACACTTCCCCTTTAGCGGTACATCCATGAGTGGCGAAGATGTACTAGGATCTCAGACGACAGCACTGGTGGCTTGGTATGAAGAAGGTTGTGGCAGAGTTTTTTTCTCGTTGCCTTACCTATCAGTTGGTGAAGGCGGAGCACCAGGTACTTGCAGGCTTGTTACAGACCTTGGAGGTCCCAGAGTGGAAGTGGGATAGGATATATATGGATTTCGTGACTGGACTTCCACATACTTCTAGAGGTCACGACTCCATTTGGGTGATTGTCAACCGACTCACCAAGTCATCCCACTTCTTACCCATCCGAGATCAGGGCTCGGTAGAGAGATTGGGATGTCTCTATGTTTATGATATTGTACGGCTTCATGGTGTTCCATCATCTATCGTCTCACTCGCTTTACTTCCCGGCTTTGGAAGGGGTTGTAGGAGGCATTCGAGATGCAACTACGTCTGAGCACCGCCTTTCACCCACAGACGGATGGTTAGACGGAGAGGACCATTCTGACTCTCGAGGACATTCTCCGTGCATGTTTCCTCAACTTTGTTCACATGTGGGAGGATCACCTACCCTTGGTGGAGTTTGCGTATAACAACAGCTAGCACTCCACCATCGGGATGGCACCAAATAAGGCATTGTACGACCAACCTTGCAGATCATCTCTATGCTGGACAGACCCTGGGGAGTAAGCACTTGTGGGACCAGAGATGGTCCAGGCCATGATAGAGAAGGTACAGGTCATCTAGGAGCGGATGAGGACAACTATGTGCCGACAGAAGTCTTATGCTGATAGGAGGTGGAGACCACTAGAGTTCGAGGATGGAGACCACGTTTTCTTGCAGGTCTCACCTCGACATGGATTACGGAGATTTGGTCAAGGAGACAAGTTATCTATGTGCTTCATCGGACCATTCTAGGATCTCAGCAGGATAGGCGAGGTGTCTTATCTCCTAGCTCTACCACCTCAGTTGCACTCGGTGCACAACGTCTTCCACATATCTCAGTTGAGGAGGTACATGCACGACCCGACGCATGTCATGGGGAGCTAGAAATTGACGATGGGGAGACTTTTGTAGAGGTCCCGGTGGAGATCGAGGATCGAAAGGAGAAGGTCCTACGTGGACGGTCGATTCCTTTAGTGCGCATCAGGTGGCAACACGAGAACCTCCAGCAGAGCACTTGGGAGCGGGAGGCTCAGATGCATGCTCAGTACCCTCATTTGTTCCCCTAGTTTGTGATGTATCTTTACGGGGACATAAATACCTGAAGTGGGAGTAATTTAAAGACTGGTAAATTTCAAGGAATTGTTTTTTGAAATTTTACGAGTACACAGTTTCTGACGGCACCTGATTCCGAGGCCCGGTGTTCCCGGAATCAATTTCCAAATACTAGCTCAGGTACATTTAGTGAACGAACGAGCGGGTTTTCCAAACATTTGAACCGGTGCTCAGAATCGAAATCTGAGGGCACCGATGAAACCATAGAGCCGGAGTTTCCTTAGGGAGACTTTTCTTGGAGATGTGTTTTCTCGGGATGAGATGTTAAAAATGTGAGGAATAAAAATAAAATTGTTTTACAATTTATTTTTATTTCTTTACCGATGTTTAAGCGTTGTGGAAAAGGAGGATGCAAGGAAGTTGGGGTGGGGACCACACAAGCCCCCACCTCCTTCAATTTCCCCAACACACAATTAATTTTCCCCTCTAGAAATTATTTCGTAACTCTTCCACATTAAATTTCATGCCAATAAAATGCATCATTAATTGGACAACACATGTTAATTAATTCGTGAATTCAATTTGAGTTTTCAAATTAATGTTGGCATGTGTGTGTGTGAATAAAATAACACCAAGTCTTATTTTTTTTTTGGAATTGTTGTGTTGGCTTCTTTTGGAGAGGAGGGCTCTAGTCTTGAAGAACATTCATCCTCGTTGAAGAATGCGAAGAACACTATAGCATCAAGGAGAGACGACGTGCTGATATCTCCCTTCTCTGCAGCTGGTGTAAGACGAAATCCTTTTCTTGGACGCTCACCAATGCCATTAACGAACCACCCTCACGACACTATTTTCCGTAACAATATTTTTCCGAGGACTTCTTCGAGGTATGGGTTTAAGTTCAAATTTAATGGATTAAATTTGTGCTTGCGTATTGGAGTTGTTTATTTTGAGCCGCCTGTTATCTTTTTTTAACGGGAGGAGGTCGAACCGCATGAACAGGACTGATCTTCCTCCCCCTTTGATGTTGTACATGTTGCGGCTCGAACAAAGGCAGTGCGGTACAATGGCACCGGGCTGGAACATGGAGGAACACGACAAAGAACGCGGCACTGTCGCGCTGCGCCATTGAGGCCGAAAGAAGCTGCGGCTGGAGTCGGTCCGTGACAGAGGGGCGCGGCGCCGTCGCGCCGCTCCGGGGAACCACAAAGGGCCATAGCCGGGGTGGCCGCGGATGAGGGGCACGGTGCCGGCGCGCCGCGCCGATCAGACCAAGGCCGCAGCCTTTGGCCATGGTGGAGCAGGGAGCGGCGTTTGGAACCACCGGCCACCGGCGCATGGAGGGCGGGACCAACCGGTCCTGCATGGTGCACTGGTCGACCGTTATGGCCGCCCAGATCCAGAAAGACCAAGGGTTTGACCCTCGGTCAGCGCAGCAGGGTGGACCCCCCCCCCCCCCACAGGTCCGTTGTCGGTTCGAAGGGGGTGGATGTTCGCCCCCTTCCGCGCTTACACGGCGCGCGGCACCCGAGCCGGCCGGGACCAGCCGCGCTGGGCAGGGCTATGCCAGCCAGGCCGAGCCACACCCCAATGGGCTAGACCCGGACGCGGTTCGGGTCGCCCGGTTCGGGCCGACCCAGGGAGTCTTGGGCCGGGTCGGTCTGGGCCAAAAACCCCCTAAAATTGGACAGGTTCGTTCAAACGCCCATAACATGGGCTACGGGCCTCCAATCGATGCACCATCAATTTCGATTCGATACTTGGATCGAGGCGGTCATTTTGGTATATTACATTCAAGGTTTTTGAGAACATTGGGTGCACCGGGTTGGTTCGAACACGAAACAAACCAGGCCCTCGGAGCGGAAACACTTATAACTTGAGCTCCGGATGTCCGATTGATGTGCCGTAGACTTTGTTGGTTTCCTCATAGTGATACAGACCTTTTGACTTACTCCGCTCAAGGTTTGGACACAGTTGGAGTACGTTCAGGTTGGTTTTGACTTAAAAACCAACCGGGCCCCTGGGACGAAAAAGCCAATAACTCTCAGATCAGACGTCTGATTGATGCGCCGTCGGTCATGTTGAGTTCCTTTTGTCGAGACAGAACTTTGGGATACATCAACTCTGGACTACGTGTCAGTTTATGTATCATCCCCCTTGACTCGTGGAGAGGACCCTCCCGGAATCGAGCATGTTGTGTGCAGGAACCCTAGAGATGGCTGCGACTGCGACGACGATGAAGACTGCAATAAAATCCTCCGTGGGTTTGGCAGCGACGATGACTGCACTGAAATCCTCCATGGGTTCGGCAGCGATGACGACCATACTGGAATCCTCCATGGGTTCGACGGCGATGACTAATGTTCTTGTATCCTATGTGGGTTTGGCAGTACGTGACTACTGTTCTTGTATCCTATGTGGGTCCGGCAGTATTTGACTTTGTACTTGTATCCTACGTGGATCCGGCAGAGTGGCTGGTCTTGTATACTTTTTGGGTCTAGCAGCATAGCTGTTCTTGTATCCTATGTGGGTCTGACAGCTTAGATGAATCAGTGGCTACATCTGATCATCTCTATCATCTTACAAAGAAGTATACATGTGTGAGCTGAGTCTTGACTATTCAATCAATATCTTCGATATGATTGACTTAATTTCCTACATGGATTGGGTTGTGTTATCCTGTGTGGAATAAACTACGCTATCCTGTGTGGACTAGATCAAACGTGGGCTCGGATGTTGGAGCCAAACTAGAAATGATAACTAAGGTATATGTATGGGCCTATACCTAAGTAGAGTTTGTTGTTACTTCGTGATAGTATCTTTCTTTTGTGGATTATCCTTTGTGGTTTCTGGGAGACCTTCGGGGGTCTCAGGGTCCCTACTAAGTAGCGTATACTCACCCCTGCATGGGCTATGCCCACACTACATTGTGTTGGATGCAGACGACGGACAACACTGATCGTGGTTGAGGCTTGTAGAGCAAGTCGGTACCTGGAGGCAGACCACTGGGTGGGACGTATGCGGAGTGGACGGCTGGACCCGAGGAGCTGAGGAGGAGGCTATATGTACCCACCCTTCAGGTGGGATTTACAGTGGTTGGATCAGCGTTGCTGCTTTACTTTTCAGTTGTTGTACTTCCTGTTCAGTTGTACTTTACTTCAGTTGGGTTTGTATTCTGGCCCATTTACTTTCCAACACATACAGTTGTACTCATTTTACATAGTGTTTACTTCAGCTTGTTTACTCTGTGGTGTTTTTTTACTTTATAAAGGCAATGTCTTCCCTTTTTATCGGGATTTACGCCATTGGTTATAGTCGCCAGCCCCTGGCCTCTAGAAGGCAGGCTTGGGGTAGTCATGGCACTGGTCCTGAGGACGGGTCGTGACAATGGGTTAATAATGTTTCAAATATATTTTTATTGAAACCATTCCTTTTAAATGGATTAAACATGTTTTAAAGAGACTATAATGGAACACATTCATTGTACATGGCTTAATAATGTTCTAAAGGGATTTTTATGTAAAACATTTCTTCTCCATTGGTTAATCATGTGTTAAGTAGAATGTTATTTAACCCATTTCCATTCCATTTTTTAATCTTCTTCTAAATATATTTTTACAGAAATCCATTTCTTTTTTTTGGCTTATTCATATTCCAGTGAGATTGTTATTGAACCCATTTTATTTTCGTAGGTTAATAAATTTCCAACTAAATTGTTATGGAACACATTTAATTTTAGTGGGTTAATCATGTTTCAAATAGATATTTATTGAACCCATTTCATTTCCATGGATTATTCATGTTCTAATGATATATTCATAGATCCCATTTCTTTTTCTTGGGTCAATCATATTACAAAGTGATATTTATTGAGTCCATCTATTTTTTTCATGTTTTAGTCATTTATAAAATAGATTTTTGTGGATCCTTATTCTTTTCCTTGGGTTATTAATGTTTCCAAGAGATTATTATTGAACACATTTCTTTTTTTGTGGGTTAATAATGTTCTAAATATATTGTTATGGAACCCATTTCTTTTTCATTGGTTAATCTTGTGTCAAAATAATATTTTTTTGTACTCGATTCCTTTACATAGATTTATCATGTTCAAAGAGATTATTATGTATCCCATTTATTTTACATGGTTTAATTATTTCCCAAATATATTATTGTGGAACACATTTCTTGACCCATTTCTTTTTCATGAGTTACTCTTGTTACCACTTGATTTTTATTACACCCATTTCTTTTTTAAATGTTAATTATGTTTCATATATATTGTTTTTGAACCCATTCTTTTTAAGTGGGTAAATCATGTTTCAATGAGATTTTTTTTGAAGCTATTTATTTTTCATGGGTTAATCATTTTATAAACAGATTGTTATGGAGCCCAATACTCTCCCATGGGTTAATTATGTTTCAGTGAGATTGTTATGGAACCAATTTATTTTTTATTGGTTAATCATGTTCAAATGAGATCTGTAGGGATCCCACTTCTTTTTTATTGGTGAAACATGTTCCAAAAAGATTTTTTTAACCCATTTTTAGGGGTTAATCTTGTTTTGAATAGATCATTGTGGATCTCATTTATTTTCCAAGGGTTAATCTTGTTTCAAATAGATTTTAATTGATCCCATTTCATTTCTAGGTTTTGATAACATTCTAAAAATAATATTATGGAAGACATTTCTTTTCCATGGTTTTATAATGTTTCAAATATGATTTTATTGAACCCATTTATTTCCTATGGATTTACCCTGTTATAAAAAGATTTTCGTGGAACCCATTTATTTTCTTTTGGTTAATAATGTTTCAAAGATATTTTTGTAGTAGCAATTTCTTTCCCATGGGGTAATCAACTAATGAATGTGATAATGGTTGTTCATATGGGTTTTGATGAAATGAAATATTTTATTTTTTATGGTACTTGGACATTTGATGGGTGGTTCTATGGTAAAACAAGGATTGGTGGTTCTATGATAACCTAATGATAAATGGTTCTATGATAATCCAATAACAGTTGGGGTTCCGTGATATCCCTCTAATTTATTTGTTATGGAAGTCATCCATATTTTTATTCTATTTGTAAAAGTGACATGTATGTAATTAAAACTCATGGTTATTCTATTTATGAGAATGAAATGTATAATGATTTCCCAAGATATATTTATGTCTTTTGTAATGATTTATATAAGTTTAAAATGATTTAAATGATTGAGGTTGACATCACATGGATTTTAATTATTTATTCCAACGACTCTTTCCTTTGACATGTATTCATATTTGATTATACAATTTTTAAGGGGTATGATTCTCTTAATGATTCAATCATGCGCTTTTGTTTTTTCAACATAACCATATGGACTATTATTATCATTGATAACATTCATTTTTTAATGAATATGTTTACCCTTATTGAGAATCTAAGACCCACCTTCTTATGATTCCTATTCCCCATGTTTTAAAGAATGGTGATGAAAAATTTATCTCTAAAAGGGATTTCATTTGGATGTGGATGATATAGTAATGTAAAAAAGATATATTGATTTAAGGAGGGGAAATTATCATTTAAAGTCTTGAGAATTTTTTGTTTATTTTTTTTATAAATTCAATAAAAATAAAAAACTAAGATGTCTTCTGGTATGTATGTTATCCAAGATATCTTTTTTATATTATAATGTTTAGTTGAAAAATTATGTTTAAAATTATCTGTATCAAATCCAAGATTATAAATTTTCTGATTTCAAACCAAGACCCAGGTGTTTGGGTTATGGGATCTTATAGTTTATATAAATGGTTCGTTGAAATATCTTTGTAGATTAGAATATTTTATTAAGAGTTATTGATACTTTCATAGGCATGAAATGTTAATAATTATCATATGTTCAAAGTATTAGACACCGCATTGAGGTTTTAATCGATGAGTATTAATGATATTTTTGGTGACATTTTTTTAGGAGATGTAGTTTTAATCCCTAAGATAAAAATGATGTATTTTAGTGAGGACTTAGTTTAAATTTATAAAAAATGGACAACCCATATGATTGGTGACAACCTATCACATCCATCATGGTAGTGGGGCATAAACCCATGATATGAGGACAATAAGGGTTTCACAAAATTCCACTAGGCTACAAGATTTCCTAGTTAGAATGTTTTTTGTAAATATTGTGTTTATTATATGAACATATGGGATATCATTTAAGTAATATCGGTGTACTTATCATGAAAGAATATAAGATCACGTCCTTATAATATTTGGGTTTTTAAAATAGTTGGGAAATGTTTGATGAATTTAAATTAAATTTATTTATGGAATGATTTAGTTTTAATTTTCAGTTTTAATATTGAATTTTTAAGATTAGTATATTTTTTCATGGTATAATCAATTTAGATATAATATTACCATGTGGTAACTATTTTGGTTTGGTTAATGTATAGAATGGGTAGAATATCTTAACTATTTAATTTATGGTAAGGTGGTCCTTAAAATTTTAATTGAGTTCTTCAGGTGTGAAAAATCATCTAAATACTCATCATCTAGATAAAAAAATGAGATTATAGAAAAATGATTAAATTCACTTATCATGTAAGTATATTTCATTATGATTTTTGTATAAATGCAGAAAGAAATACTTCAACACTAGGAAAAGGATCTTGAGATAAAATTTTATCCTATAACCATATTTTATGATGATATCCATTACCTTTTCCACACTTATTTTCTTTTTGGTTTTGTTTTGATTGACATATTATTTACCACATTCTATATCCCATATCACTATCTATTAGCCTATGGCAATTAGTTTTCCCTCCAAAATAAATTTTTTAATTACCTATATAATGTTATCCCTATGTGGAATCCTCGTTAGTTATATCTTCTATTGACCATTATATTCCCCACATTATATTTTAAAAAGAATTTATTATTAACCCTTTCTATAATTTTTGTTTTAAAAAATTTATTCGAAAAATGTTAATCATTTGATAACCAATATGATTTATGGAGGAAAAGCCATTTTTAAGGGGGTAGGATATAACATTTAGAGATTTTATAATAAATCGTCATTAAAATTAATTTAATGTTTTAAAAAATATTCATTACATATATTAAATAATTTATATTTTGTGGAATTAGACACCATGTTTATCTTTAATTTCATGTAACATCAAGTTCCATTGTTGACTTATGTTATATAAGATCCCAAGTCATACCAGATTAAGATATACAATTAATATTATAATACTTATTATAATCAAAGCATTGGAATGGTTGAAATAAATGAGATTAACTAAATAATAAAAATATAGAATATACGTGTTTATAAAATTAAATATTTGGTTACAAATTAATTATAAATTGAAATAATGTCCAATTGAATATAAATGATGTGTTTTTATAAAAACCGTTTTTTTTTCAGAATGAATATTTATATTAATAAATTAAATCAATCAATATTAGGTAAATAATTTATTTAATATTCTACATTATATGTTTAATAATATGTTTTTAAATTAATCCAACAATTTTCATAGTGTTTATATAATAATAAATCCAATTTGATGCATAAAAACAGAATATTTTTATAAGGTCGTTTTACAACCATTTAATGGTGCACCTACTTTAAATATAATAATTTACCATTTAATACATTTTATTTGAAAAAATACACTCATTTATTGAAATCATAATATCATAATTTACTTAGGGTAATGTTTTGGTATTATTATGAGAACTTCCATATTTTAATGAATTGTGAATGACATTGAATTATAATGGAAAACTGTTTTTTCATCTAAATAATACATATTAATAAATTAATGTTTTGAATAGTTTTAATGTATAATTAGATAAATTTTATATCATTATAGTAAATTTAGGTCATAGTAATAATATTTATTGTTATTATAGATATTAAAACTTGGAAACCTTTGGAGCATTTTCCCTTTAAGACCCTACATTCCCCTCCCATCTATGGGATTAATTTTAAATCAATTTCTGCCACTTATGTGATATGAATTTGGAAAAATGGTTTAAAAATTTAGAATCATATTAAGTTATAATTTATAATAATTTCAAGTTATTTTTTGACCTAAAAATTTTGTAAATGTAATTGAATTTAATTAATGTGATTAAAGTAAAAATGAGTTCACTTAGTGGTTAATTTTAATCTTAAGGGGCCAAATAGCCTAAATATTTTCTAAAACAAACTTGAGGGATACTATTATAAAATATCCCATATTTTATAGAATTTTTATCATTATTAGTGGCACAAGATGTAAGGGATGCCTCCCAATATTGTTTACCTTTTTATATTTATAAGAACGCCACTCCGTCTCCACTATAAAAAAAGCCCTCACCCTACCCCTCTCCAAACACCACTCATGGACTTTTTTATTATCCAAAAAGATCCGAAAAAAGCTCCCAACATTCATAATATAATCATATAATCCTGTATATTAGAATAAATAATACCAATGAATGATTTTGAGGAAAACATAAAGGGGTTACCCAAAAAAGGGGTAATATTCATCAACGATCACTTTTGATTAATTTCATTATAAAAAAAAATATTTTTTTTCCATGAGTATATAATAAAATAAGTATACTAAATATTTTATGATTTTTTTTATTAATTTATATACCTAATCCTTTATAAAACTCTAGCAAATGGGATACACAGTCATCATTCATGTGTTCAGCAAACTGCCACCTCGTGAACCGATGTCATTCGTTCTTCAATTACGAACTAAAAAGGTTTGTGGTAAGGCTGTAATTACTATTTTTGTATAATATATATGATATTGATAATTTTAATTTATTTTTAATTTTTATATACCACATAACTTAATGTTATCCATTTTTTTTGAAATATAATAACATCGTTTGTGGACATATGGACTACAGCCTCCTCAAAGTGACGTGACTTGTTCATTATTTAAATAGAATGTATTAAGGGTGGGTTTTAAAAATATATGTGATATAAAATAAATTTTTATGGTATTCAAGAAATAATTATCTATTTTGTCACAAAAAATAACAATTTATTCTTTCCATTTCACACATCGTTTTTAGATGAGTGGATTTCCACCTCGTTGAAGTGATGTGATTCTTCATTTTTCAACACCACAACACAAGAATGATCCATATAATAATATATAATTAAATAAAATTTTATTTATTATATAATGGTATGTCTAAAAATATAAGCATTACATACCTTCATTCAATAATGATCATTGGAAATTCGGAAACTTACCCATGCGTTTGTACAACCTACTATCTCCATGATCAAAAAGATGGTTCATTTTTCATAAACATTTTTAATATATGATTTTACTTGTAAAATTACTATGCATATGCATTAATTATTCCATGGGAATTATTATTTATATGTTTTAATAACAACATTATGGACCATAGTTGACCTATCTTGGCCAGTTTGGAAATATGACTTGAATATGATCAAAACATCCATCTTAAAAGTTATGGATTAAGTAGCTGTATATAAATTGATAATATCTAAAATAATAATAATAAACAAGTAAAAGGTTATAAAGAAATTAACATAATTAACATAATTTTATAATCCCTAAACATAGATGTCAAGCATTATAAATCAGAATCCAGGTAAGTGGTTTCGTCTCAATTTACATTCCATTGATATATATTATTTATTATGAAACTATTTAGTTTTATGTGGTGTATCTACTAAACAATGCCTTGTTATATCATTATTGTAATTTATTTATTTCTTTTAAATGTTTCAATAGATGTTATCAATTCATGTATCTCATGATTAAAAATTTAATCAAGTAGTAAGGGATTCATTAACTCAATTTCTATTCATTGGGTTAAACTTCTATTTCATTGGTTAAGTTATTCCACAAATATATGTAAAAGGACCTATAATTGTATTATTCTATATTTACAATTTTATTTTTTATATTTAAATTTTACACAAATAATTATTTCATGAATTTATTCTCACTCGAATGATACGATATTTTTAAGGGGATTTTAAGTCTGACTTTTATTTTTCTAATATATATATCATATTCACCACTTATTTCTGTTATGTGGTGTATTTAATACATGTGAATGTATTTTATGATTATTATCCATATATTTATTTGGTTGTACATATCCATTTTAGTATCTCTCTTTAATAGGATCTACTATTTCAATGCAACCTATGTAGTAATGGACTTTTGTCAAAATTTTCCTTCTTTGAAACATCTTTTATGTTACGCAGCTACCTTATTTTGTGAGGTGTATATATATCTCCTTTGACAAGATGTATCATGAATCAATTTATTCTGATGACATTATATGTTTGATTAATGTTATTACATTATGGGTATTATAAATAAAATTTTCAAGGTGTTATGGGATACTTTTTAATGTTTAATGATTTTTTTCCTCATGAATTTTTTCATGATATTTTATGTTCATTTACATTCATCAATTTCAACAACCCTTGTTAGTACATATCCTACACTAGGAATATTTCTTATTGATATGACACTCATTCGCTGCATTGATGAATTATTATTTTTTTCAAAGAGACTATTATAAAACCATTCATTTCTATAAGTTGATTATGTCATAAATAAATTATTTTTAAACCCATTTATTTTCCATGGGTTAATCATATTATAAAGAGATTATTATAAAACCCATTTATTATCCAATTTATAATCATGTTCTACAGAGGGTTTTATTTAACCCAATAGTATTCCAGGGGTTATTTATTTTTGTAAAGATATTTTTAGGGAAATAATTTCCTTTCTATGGGTTAATCATGTTTCAAATAGATATTTATTAAAAACATTTCCTTTAAATGGGTAAATCATGTTTTAAAGATATTATTATAGAACCTATTTCCTTTTTATAGTTTAATCATGTTCCAATGTGGTCTTTATTTAACCCATTTCTTTTTCATGGTTTAATCACATTCTAAATATATTTTTATAGATCCCACTTCTTTTCCCTTCATTAATCATGTTTTAATGAGATTGTTATTGAACCCATTTCATTTCCATAGGAAAATAATGTTCTAAAAATATTTATAGGAAAATAATTTTTTCCCACGGGATAATTATGTATAAAATATGTTTTAATTGAATAAATTCTTTTTCAATGGGTTACCCATGTTCTGAAGTGATCCTTATGGATCCCATTTCTGTTTCATATAGTAATAATATTCCAAAGATATTTTTATTGAACCCATTTCTTTTTCATAGGTTAATCTTGTTCCAAATGGGTTTTAATGAAAATTATATCTTTTCCATGGGTTAATAATGTAAAAAATATAATTTTATTGAAGCAATTTTCTTTCCATGGGTTAGTCATGTTGTAAATACAATGTTATGGAACCCATTTCTTTTTCATGGGATAATCATGTTCCAAAGATATTGTTATTAAAACCATATATTTTTCATGGATTAATCATGTTCAAATAGATTGTTATCCAACCCATTTATTTTAAATTAGTTAATAATGTTTTCATGATATTTTTATTGAATTTTTTTCCAAGGTTTAATCATATTCTAATGGGATTTTTATTTATCCCATTGCTTTTTCATGCAAAAATAGTTATACGAATAGATTATTATTAAACCCATTTTTTCAATGTATAATCATATTCAAAATATATATTTATAGAGCACATTTCATTTCCATGGTTTAATAATGTTTTTAGAAGATTGTTATTGGGATAATTTCATTTATATGGGTTAATCATGTTTTAAAGAGATTGTTATGGAACACATTTTTTTACATGGGTAAATCATGTTTAAAAGTGATTTTTATGGAACAAATTTATTTTTCATGACTTAATCATGTTATATACATATTTTTATGGAATATATTTAATTTCCATTGGTTTGTCAGGTTCCAAATTTTTTTTTTAACTCATTTATTTTTCATGGGTTAAAATGTTTCAAATAGATTTTTATAGAATGCATTTCATTTCTATGGGTTAATCATGTTTCAAATAGATTTTTATTTAGCCCATTTTTTCCATGGGTTAATCATGTTCTAATGTGATTTTTATGAAACCCATCACTTTTCCATGGGTTAATCTTTTTAGATTAGATTTTTATTGAACCCATTTCTTTTCTATTGGTTAATAATGTTCTAATTAAATTGTTAGGTAACCCATTTCTTCTCGATGATTTAATCATGTTTACAAGGGATTGTTGCATAAACCATTTATTTTCCATAGGTTAATCATGTTATGAAAGGTATAATTATTATTCCTATGAGTTTTGATTAAATAAATGATTTTGTATATTTTGGTACTAGGAAATTTGATGGGTGGTTCCATGAAAATAGAATGATGGGTGGATCAGTGATAGAACAATGAAGGTAACTTATATTATAAACCAATGGTGGGTGGGTCCATGATAGCCCGACAATACATTGGGTATAAAATTCAGTCGTATGGCTGGTTCATTTGTAAGAGTGACATGTATGGAAGTCCACAACATGGTTATTCCAGTTATTAGAACTAAAAGTATATTGTTTTCCCAGGATAACTTTATGTGTTTTTAATACGTTCTATAGGTTTAAAATGATTCTAATGATTTATATTGATATCACATTACTTTTGATTATTTATTTTTATGACCCTGGTCTTTTCCATGTTTTCATATTTGATGATAAAGGTTTTGATGTGTATGATTACCTTTATTATTTCTCATGCACTTTGATTATGTCATTATACCCTTATGCACTCTTTTTCTCGTTGAAGACATTTAGTTGTTCAGGATTCTGTTTAAGCTTACTAAGAATCTACGATCACCCTTATTATGTTTCCTTTTCCAAAGGTTTTAAAGAATAATGATGAAAAAGTTATGTCTATTAGGGATTTCATATGTATTATGATTATATAGTAATATGAAAAATAAAATCTATACTAATTAGGAGAAATTCTCATTTAAATTATATTGAATTATTTATATAGGGGAATGTGTTAATTTTCTAAAACTATAAAAATAAATTATCCTCTAGAATATAAGTGATCCACGTTTTCATTTTGATATTATAATTCTTAGATGAAAATTTGGGTTCATATTTATAAGCATCGAAGCCGATAATTAAATTTTATGGATTTTAGAATTGGAGCTTAGAGTGAGGGTTCTAGGATGTTATACAAATTTTTTGGATCTATTATTCATAAAACTTAATGAAATATATGTATTTGTTTATAGAGATTCAAAATAGTTGGTATTGAATAATGTGTATGATTTTTTGAGGATTATTGTTTTCTTTGTTGGACTTGGATTAGAGAACATTAGTTAATAAACAAAATATATGTCTATGTATAAGATAACATCCTAAATTTGTATTAAATTATAGATTATATGTTTCTCCATGAAATTACAACCATGTTTGGATATTTAAATGTAGATGATGTTCTTTCATAGAAGCACCATTGGTTAACATTGAACCCTAGGTGTAACATACACAGATATTACATCATTTTTTATAAATATTAATTACATTACATAAACACATTTTTGATGACCAAAATAGTTTAGTGAATTTGGAAACATAGAACACAATAAACTAATCAAGAGAATGATATTAAATTCTTCCCAAACAGATATTCTCTTCAGTAATCCAACTATAAAGTTTTCCTCATATCCTAGGGAATGGAAACATATGAAGTGGTGTGGTCATATTCTAGGTAAGTGTAAAAAAAGATATGTAATTATAACTTGAATAGAAGATAATGAGTACATGATAATGACATTTGAAACCCATACCACCAATATCAATGATCATAATCATGATTAATTGAATAAAAATTGGTATTTCATAAGCCATGAGTCTTATGGGAGTCAATGTACATGATCCATTAGATCACAGGGAATGAAATATTTGGTATACATATAAAAATAGAAAATATTTTCTCAAGGCTTCCCATCAAGACAATCATAAACCTTTTGGATTGGTATAACCACCCATGAAACTAATTTTCACTTGGGACGACCACCCATGTTCAGTACCTTTTGTTCATTGGAAAAACTCCTACGAACCAAAATATTTTAGATTGGGATAAACACCAATGAAACCTCCCAAATGGGGTTGGGATAAACACCTCTATACCCTATGAGATCATATTGAATTTATCATTACCTAATTATTTTTTGGGAGATATAGGTCCCATCCATCATTCAAGATAACCATATTTATGTTTTCCAGAGTATCCTAAACATTCACTATATCATAACCCATGAAATAAAATGGTAATCATAAAAATTTCATCATATCATAACTTGTAGAAAATATTCAGGTTTCATAATCATTTCTTCATAGAATTTCTCATCAAAAGTTGGTAGTTTCATATGAATTTTATCATGGATTAACCCATGTAAGATAAATAGTTTTCATAAACATCATGAAATAAAAAAATAAACCATTTAGAGAAATAATATGATTTTAATTATTGGATTATATACCCAGAAACGAATAGGTAACCCCAATCTATGTCACCTTAGATTAAAATTAATTTAAAAATATCTTTTCAATCATTTATTGTGTAAAATATACTTTCTAATTTGAAATATAACTTTTTTAAAAATAAATCATTTTGAAAACTTTTTCCTTTGAATATAACCATGAAACAATTTAATGGAATATTTGATAATAATTTTTAAATGTAAAAAATTTTCGAAACACTTTTTTTGAAATTAAATTTAAAATATAAATCATTACAAAATATTTAAGAAAACATATAATTTTTTAAAATATTGATTAAAAAATAATGTATTCTTAAATTAATAGAGTTTCCATGATATTGGATAATTATGTACATGACATATGCATAAAAATAAAAGATAACATTCAAATTATGGTTAAAAGTCAAAAGATCCATGATTAGAAAACGAAAATAATGGTCATTTTTCACCCATATAGTACAAAGTAAAAAAATTTATAAAAATATTATATTAATAACAATAGGATAATAGTAGAATATTTTTGAAAAATATTTATAGAAAACATGGTTTTTGGGGAAAACAGATTTTTGACCAAAGTGAGAAATAAATTCATATTTTTTTAATAACATTTTCTTAGTTAATATAAGTACTAAAGAGTGCTAAAATGATACAATTGCTTGAATATATCATAAATAGCCATATTTGAAAAAAAAATCATCATAATTATTGAGATATATATTATAATATTTCCCCAATGGAAGTATAATCTAAAACTATCCCAATAAATGAACAGATTGTAGTTTTGTACTTTTATCAATTTTATAACTTTGAGTCCTATCCCCATGAAATAACAAAATTAAATGATGCTAAAAATATAATTAATATAAGGATGTTAATGATATAACATTACAATTTTTTTTATGTGATCCTCATAAAATAATATAGGTGTATAACAGAACATGTGTCTTAATGAAGGAAAATTGAGACAAAATTCCCTTACTGATTTGGTAAATTTTGATCCATAAACCCCATGAAAGAGTGATAATAAAATGTATATATAAATAAAAATAAATTTACTTATCATAATCATAAAATATTATAACTGAATTGATATTTTCAATATTGAATATAGAGGTGGTGAATATATCATTTGTCTCACAAAAGTAAAAAAGCAATACGGAAATCCCTTACCTTAAGTATTTTATTCAATCATGCACATTCAAACATCCTATATAGTAAATATATATTTATTAATGTTATAATAAATTACTCTAATAATATATATCTTACCACATATGGTTTTTTATATACTTTTATTAGATATTTATTAATAATTCTATGTTAATGTTTCCTTTCAGGTGAAAACAGCATTGCCTTTTGTATAAGTTATGATTTTTTTATATTTGTGGTGTTATATCATTAATAATGATTTCTTTATCACTATAAGTATATAAATGAAATAAATATAATGTATATTAAATTTATATGAATCTATAATTATCATTAAAGTAGAGAAACATGAATTGAAATTTATTGTTCATAGAGATGGTATGTCATACGTACAGATGAACATTGTTTTGATTTTCTTATAGTATTGAAAGAATGAAATGTAAATGATATATATATATTATAATTACTGAATATTTTTTATATTATATATATCACAAATTTCTATTAAAACCATTCTTAATACATTCCATGTATTGCGTTAATGAATCACATCGCATCGTGAGGTGGAAGTCCGTTGTATACACAAACAATTTTATCATATTAAACAAAACGGAAAGCATGAATATATTTGTTAAAAAATAATTAAAAAACATGAATAAATCATAAATATAATATATATCAATTATAAATATCATGTACATCATTATTCTCAACCTTGGGAGATTGTAATTTAAAATAAACGACATTGGTTCGCAAGACAGTTGACCAATCTACACTTGAATGATGATTTCATTAGCCATTTGATGAAAAATTGTGTCATTTTAGGTCATAATATTATCAAAAGAAACATATAAATATACGGAAGAAACTATTGTTATAATATAATCATGGTATAAAAACTGCTAAGGGGTTTCATGATCAAACAAAACAAAAACGTTCATTGATGAATGTTAGGTCTTCTTTAGGTATCTCCTTTTTTTCACCAAAGGCATTGATTATATGGATTTATATAAAAATTAAGGCTTCTAGGATGTTGGTAGGGAATTGAAGGTGTTATTAGTGTAATTAATGGTGAAACCAATTTTTCTGATTGTGTTATGAGAGGGGGGAGTGGGTGGTATTTTTTAATTGAGTTGAGTGGAACTCTTCTGATTTTTGAAAAGAGATAATCCCACCCACATTTCACCCATGTAATATGGATACAATAGTGTAAAAATATAGATATTAGATGTTATAGTGTTGAAATATTTCTATTAAATGCGTTTTGGAAATGCTTTTAGATAATTTTTCTAAAATGATTAATTTTTTGTTCATTAGTAAACTCTATTTTCAATCAATCATTGTGATTACATTTAACTAATTTCACTAATCTATATGCTCAATATTGAATTTATAATATTATAAATTATAAATAATTTTTCTTCAAAATATTTTATCCAATTTTATAAATTCAATTTACATATGTGGAAAAAAATTCAAATTAATCCGGGAGACGTGTCAAGAAAGTGGGTTTTTAAATCCAAAATGTTCAAATGTTTATAATGTTTTCATATCAAATTTACATATAAATTTTATTATAATGACCTATTTTGGATTAATATAAGTATATTTGTTCTAATTAATATTTAAATTCAATAAAAATGAAATTTAACTTTATAAATAATTTAGACACAAAGTTGTTTTCATTTAAAATTTAATGTTCTTCACTATTCATCCAAAAATGAATATTTTTCAGGAAAACATGAAAAATTAATCCTAAGAATATAATTATGAAAAAAATTTAAAAAATAATTTTCTTCTAAAATATCATTTATTAAATGACAAGAAATTACCTTTATATAATTTTTCCAATAAACGATGGTCAAACAGCCTTTTGGAAAGTTAGATATTTTTTCATAAAATTATATTTATTCATATCTCTTGTATATAAAAGAAAAAAGATTAATGTAAAATATTTGATCAAATATATAATTTATTATTTTCATTAAAATCCTTCATCCAGATTATTTTTTAGAAAATTATTATGATAAAACATGATTGTGTATAGAAAAAAGAATTTACGAAAAAGGAATTACTTTTTTCAAATAGTTATTCATTTGTAATTAATTTTATTAATAATGAATTAATTTAATAAAAAAGAATTAAGAATATCATAATTATTATTTTTTATCATTTTAATACCCTACATTCCAACAATTTGGTTATTACTATAATAATATTTTAAAAATATGTCATGTTTCATTTAAACATAGTGTTGTGTGTAAAACACGATAAGTTCGGTTTGGGGTGTAACATAATATAAACTTGGAATGTCTTGAAAAACAAACCAAAATAAATTATTCATGTAATGAAATCTAAAATTATTGTTTTGGGTAATAAAAAATCATAAAATTATTAAATTCATTAAATAAAAAAATCACAAACCATGAGGTGTTACTTTATTCCCTTATTAAAATTAAGTTCTCCCTTAAAATTCATCTATATCGTCAAATGTTTAAGATTTGAATGTTGATTTCATAGAAATACACATTTAAAAAGGGGTAATAAAACATCCTATTGGTAAAGAGAATGTTAATCACAAATGTCTTCCAAAATATAAATTTTATGTTTGCAAATTGGAGAACATATGAGAGAAGTGGAGTCATGGATATAAGAGAGAAACCTAATAGAAAAATAATTACTGTTGGTGATAGGGAAAATGGTAATTTGGAATTTAAGGTTACCAGGTAAATAAACCATAAAGTATTGAAAACGTTCATTGATATCATTAAAATAATGATAAAAGGACACCATTTTATTTCAAGTCCATTTTACTAAAGTTAAATTATTTTTACACAAAGATATAATTACTTGATTTAATTCCATTTCATAAGAACAATCTTAGAGGATGGTTGTGCTTGGATCAATTTAAACATCATTCCATACTCTAATAAATGAAGCTGAATTTTTTACGCTTAAATTACAAATGGGTAATAAACCCCATAGTTATAATTATAAGTCATTCCTATTACCATTAGTTGTATTTAGAAAAGAAATACTTAGAACAAGTTATGTATAATTATACATATGTTGAAGCAATACATTAATCTATAAAACCTCATTTTATATTCAACATAAACCATTCTATAGATGGTTAACCATATAAACGATCAAAAATTCATAATTTATATTAATTAAAAATAATTCCAAAAATTCAACTTAACATTAATCTACCAAATATCTTTAAGAAACTCTTAATATTAATAGGCTATATATGGTAACACCATTTTCATATATTCACTTAGAGTACGACAATTAAATGAATTACCACAGAAAAGTTCCCTTAAAACATCCCCAATATTGAAAATCTCTCATCACGTAAAACCTCAAGAGGAGGTGTCTATGATTCTGAACATATTATCAACCATAAACTTATAATCCCATGATGGAATTAATATCCCTTTATTTATTCTTACATAGAGACATATACACTTCCATATCGTAATTCCCAATTTATTCATTATATAGCTTCTTATATTATATAAATAATTAATTTAAATATTAGGATCAGCATTATACCAATATAATATGTTATTTCATTATTCCAAAATCCTTGTACATAATGACCTAAAATTTTTGTAATTTATAAAAAATTTATATTTCTTATGGGGGGATCATTCATGAAAATGAAATATAAAATTTCTAAATAAGTAGGGGTGGAAAAATGTTCACTATATATCATTTTGCACTTCATCCATTATGATGGTATAATTTATCCGTTGTTTCGTTGTCTATATAGGCGGTTTTGGATTATCATCCTCAGTAGTCCTTGGATCTGGGAACTTGTTGCCATAATTCTAAAACTATCTGAAATTGAATATTGAATTGTGGGAGGTGTCTTCTCTGGGGATATAAGATTATTCACATAACTTAATAACTCTTTCTCATTATTTTGGCATTCACCCCCTCAATGACATTCCTCTACACACTTTAATAATTTACTAGTCCCCATAAGACACTTACCCCCATGTTTTTTCCCACACATTGAGCATGATGGAATTAAAATCTTCTTCTCTCCTTTTTTAATAAAGTTTACATTCAATTCCATTTGTTATCTTCATATCAAAACCATGAGATTGATACATAACTCAAAATTCCATTTCTAATTTGACAGCACATCAAACAGTTAATATATAATAACTAAAGTCCCTTATGGATAACACCCTTTGGATATTTGGATTTAATACACCAAAGAATCGATCATCCTTACATTTTTTATGAATAATTATATGTAAAGAGTACCATGTATATCTTTTAAACTATTCTTTATAGGGATCAATAGATTAAGAATCACTATTTTCAAGCTCTAGGAATTCCTTCTCCATCTTCATACAAAGAATATAAAGATTTTATGTAATGAAAAATATATTATTGATCTCATACCAATCCATGTTTTCAATTTCATCTTATCGCCTCATATTCATCATAAGATTACACCATCGATCTACCTCACCTTCTATAAGCTGGAAATACTATGTAACTTTTTCATTCTATGAACATGGGAAAGAGTAAAATATCATTTTAGTGGTACTGATCTATTTATAAACAACTAATGGGTCAATAGAACCACTAAAATAAGGTGGTCACAACCATATTAAGGAATTAAAAGAGCATTTCTCCATCCTTTTTTCATTTCTATGATCACCATGATTCAATTCTTGAGAATGTTGTGTGAGCATAGAAATAGGGTTTTTTCATTTAAAATCCCATAGAATTCAGTTTCTCAAGAGTAAAATGAATGGATTTTCCATTATATTACACATTAACATGGTTCCTTAATTTTCTATCCATTGAATAAATCCAAAAAGCGTTTTTGAGAAACACTAATCATTATGGGGAACCACAAAATCAGGAAACATCACATATAGGATTTTAAAAACATGGAACTTCCTTCTTTAATATTTGGATCCTTAGGTTAATCCTAGTTTATTCATTATCATATTATATTTTAATCATTAATTATTTTTTGTAATTATTTTATTAATTTCAAAACAATAACCCCTAGGAGTTTCAAACTGGGTGTGCAATAAGGCCCATTTTCAATCATTAGTTCTTAATCGATACTATATCAATACAGTGTGTTCAAGGTTTTTACCCCTAGGAATAGATGTTCTAGAGCCACGTATACTTGTAATATCTATACATGGATGGGTTTTTAGAAAATAACTTTCTTTATCACATACCAAAATTCGGGGACATTTTCCTAAACCTTGAATCATCCTTGGACTTATCCATATATTCATCTTAGGACATATCCCTAGAAATATCCTTAGGGATCGTAGTAAAAAAATCACATCTTAGTTTTTATTTGTTACCTAATCGTTTCTTTTGATACCAACTATAGAGGCTGAGGCATAAAATACATGGATATTAAAAATGTTTTCTAAAATGTTAATTACATTACATAAACACACACCCAAGGACATTAATAGTTATGTTTTTTTGGAAACATGGAACACAATTTTCAAATCTGTAGAAAGATCATCAATTATTTCCCCAAATATATTCCTATTTATCAATCCCCTATAAAACATGTCTTAATATATTCAAGAAAAGAAAAATAAGAAATGGAGATCTCATATGTTCGGTAAGGGAAAAAATGGAGACTTATAAGCATATCATGAACATTATGGTCTGAGAACATGAGCATAACAATTTTTAAACCATATCATTCATATTCATGACCATAATAATGGGATATAGAATAATTATTGGAATTTTTTAACACATTATTCAGAAGGTAATAAATGAATATAAGTCATGAGAGAACAAGGCATGTAATTTATGGTATACATATACACATAGAAAATGTTATGTAAATGCTACCCACGATGTTGTTCAAAAAAAATTAGGCTTGGGTTAACCACTAGTGTTCATACTCTAGTACTGGGATGACCAACCATGTAACTTAAGTTTTGGGCATGGGTTAACCACTTGTGTACACTCTCCTTTGGTATTGGGACAAACACCCATGCACCCTTGTTTTTTTTCTTGTTCTAAACAACCATGTACCCTCTGAGCTCATATAACATTTATTATTACCCCATGTATTGGAGAGAGATATAGGTCCCACCTACCAAATAATGAAAACAATATTTATGAGTTGCACCATATAATAAAAATTATTCATATCATAAAATATTAAAAGAAATGCATATAATAAACATCTCATCATATCATAACTAGAAGAAAAGAGACAAGTTTCATAATCATTTCAGCATAGCATAGACCACGAAAAGATGTAGGTTTTATTAGAATATTATCATGGAAATACCCAAGGAAGATAAAGAGGTTTCATAATTATCATTCCATAAAAATATAATCCATTTTTAGAATTAATATGAATGTTATTCTTGGATTATATTCATGAAAATGTATTCGTATCACCAAAAAATGTCAGTTAAGATGGAAATTCTTTTATATATCATTTAAAACATTTAATTATGAAATCTTCATTTCGAATTTGAAAAAAATATACAAAAAATTAAAACATTTTTTCCTTTTAAAATAACATTTAAAACATATAAATAATTCTTTGAGAATCATTTTAAACACTTTTTAAATGCAAAACATTTACAAAATACTATTTTTAAAATTAATTTAAAATAAAAATTTATCAAATATATATATGAAAACATTTTCATTTTGAAATTATTATTTAGAAAATATTATTTATGATTTATTTAATTGAGTGGTTATGATAGTGAATACTTTTGTGCATGATGTATACAAAAACATGATGTTTCTTTTCATATTTTATGTAGAAGTAAAAAGAGGATAGATAAAAAAGTCAATAATATTCCATTAAAAAAATATTTAAAAGTTAATTTATTGGTATGTATGTATTTTAAAAATAATGGGATAATATTATAAAATATTTTAAAATGTCTTTAGATAAATTTTTTTAGGGGAAAATAGATTTCTAGCCGAAGTGAAAAATAAAGTCATATTTTCTATTAAAAAATTATAATATTATTATGTAAATTAGAGTAAAATAATGTTACCATTACATTAAGATATCAATTATAAACAAAGTATTATAAAATTCATGATAATTCATGAGATATGGGTCATAATATTTCACCACTGTAAGAATAATCATAAATAATCCCGATAAATGAAGATATTATAGCAATAAAATCTTACCACTTTGGTAACACTAAATCATAATAACCGTGAATGAATAAAATTAAATGAAGATAAAAATATACTAAAAATATATAGATTCATGATATAACATTTAAACGTTTCTACATATACACATCATATACAAATATTGGTTCATAATGAAACGTGTGTCTTAAATAAATAATATTGAGAAAATATTCCCTTACAGATTTGGTAACTTTTGAACCAAAATCCCCATGAAAGAGATGTCCTCAAATGGATATTTTAATACCAATATATTTTATTATATTCACCATATAATACGTCATAATAATATATATGTTTATTATATATATGTTTATAATAAATATATGGTCATTATAATTATACTATAGAAACATAATCATATATATCTTAGAATATATTCTTTTATTATGACATTTTAAAAAACTTTTATTAATAATTCAATTTTAATGTTTCTTTTCAGGTAAAAACCACTTTGCCTTTCGTATAAGTGTTGATTTATTATATTTTTGGTTATGTTACATTCATCATGATTTAATCAAATATGTAATTATAAAAATTTATATAAATATCATATATTATCATTTTATATTTATTTATAATGACCTATAAAAGATATAAATAGGAAATGAAATGCACCGTTCATTGAGATGGTAGGCTGTACGTACGCATGAACATTGTCTCCATTTTCTTTTCATATTGAAAGAAAAAAAAATAAAAAAATAAAAAAATATTTTATAATTAAATTATAATTTTTATTTTGTATATATATTATATTTATATTAAACATTTTCTTAATATATTCCATTTAAACATTAACGAATCTAATTACATCATGATGTGGTAGTCTGTCGTACACACGAATGACATTATTACATTCCCAAAAAATGTAAAGCATGAGGTAATGTGTTATAAAAAATTTAATTAAGAATAATGAAATTATAACTATAATATATGTCATATATAAACATCGTTTCCATCATTATTTTCAACCTTGAGATATGGTAATGTAAAAATAATCGACATTGGTTCGTGAGGCGGTAGTCCATCAGATACACAAATGATGATATCCTTACCCATTTGAGGGATGTTTGTGTAGTTTGAGGTAATATTATTAACATAAAAACACATAATTATATTTATTATACTTATATCATTATATATACATGATATAAAGTTAATTTAATGGTTCGAGGAAGAAATAAAATAAAAATGTTTGTTGATGAATATTTCCTCTTCTTCAGATATCTACTTTTTGGTTTTTACCAAAGGAATTACTTAGTAGTATTTTCAAAAATAATGGATTATAGAATGATTGTATGGATTCCTAAAAGTGATTTGGTTAGGTCCTTTATAAACCAGTTGGTTTTTAATGTGTGAAGAGATAGGGGAGTGGGTGTCCTTTTACAAGGGAGGTGAGTGGAATTTTTGTAAATTTTGAAAAGAGAGCATTCCATCATGATTTTTTCCAAGTAATGTGATTAAAATAATGGACCAATATTATTAAAATAATGTATATGTATAAATGTATCTATATAAAGGATTGTTTCATGTTTCTATAATATTTCCCCTTATGTTTAAAGTGTTGTCCCCTGGCATTCTCGTTTCTCCCTTACTGGGCGTGATAAATTTTAACACATTTCCCTCATCATTATGGTATAAAATTAAGTAGGGATTATTATAAAATAAATATTATCTCGATATAAATTATTTTATCCATTTTTAAAAATTATATTTGTAGAAGTGGAAAATAATAATTTAAAATTAATCCCATAGTCCTCTTCAGAAAATAAGTTCTTCAAGCAAAAATGGTCAAATGTTTATGATGTTTTTATATCTAATTTCAATATTAAATTGATTAAAATTACCTAAATTGGATTAATATATTTATAATAGATATAATAATACCTTATATGATTTTTTAAATATAATTTAACTATAAATATAATTCTAAGAATTACGGGTTTTTATTAAAATTCACCATTTTCACTATTCATCAAAAAAGAATCTTTTTAAAAAAATAAAATAAAAAATATCCCTAAGATAATTTCAATGCTAAAATTTATAAGACAATATTTATTTTTTAATATAGAATTTATTAATGTGTAAAAAAATATTTTTAAAATAATTTTTCCATTAATATGTGGTAAAACATCATTTAAAAAAAATCTTCTTTTTATGTGTAAAATTGGATTTATTATTATCCCTTATATAGAAAATAGATACGATGAATTATAAATAGTTTATTTATTATATAATATAAAATTTTATTTAATATAATTATCAAAAATTTGTTTGTTTCAATCATTTAGATAAAACAGGTTTCCACATAGAAAAATAGTTTTTCTGCGAAGAAATTTCGTTATTCTCAAACAGTTTAGAAATTAATTTATAATTAATTTGTTACCATAAAATTAAATTAATAAATATCAATATACCATATTTCCATAATTTAGAAAAAAACTTTTCATACCCTCAATCCCAACAGTGTTGTGATTACTATATTAAAATTTGAATAATATTTTTTGTTTCATTTAAACTTAGTGATTGTGTAACGCAAGCTAAGCTCGGTGTATCATGTAGTGATATTAAAAATTGGTATCTAATAAAAGATAAGACAAACTATTTTTTTAGTTTAAAATATGTTATAATAATTTTTCCACGTAATATTAAATATCAAAAATATTTAATTTAATTAATAAAAAAAATTAAAATCATGTTGTTTTATAGGTAATCTCAAATTAAAAGCTTGGATGAGTATCAACTCAATATTCTATTTGGTGCATGATAAGTGAGAAAAATACTTCAAAATTGGATGGAAAATATATTTGGGATATTCTTGGTTGATAACACTCTCCCTATAAAACATTATGAGGATTTGATCACATATTTTTACTCAGAAAACCAAATAGTAAAATGACCATGGATAACTTATGTTAAAATATAGGAGTTATTTGCTAAACTAAAAGTATAAAAGGATGAATAGAAAATAAATTTGAAAACAAATCCTAGGATTGAGTTTTCATATTCATATAATCATTTATGCTTATTTTATTAATAACTATTTTGGGATCTAGTCTTTGGTTGAGAAAGGGCCAAAAAATAATGATGTGAAATATATGTATCCAGAAACCTATGTTACATATAACCAAATAACTACATATATTTAAATGGTTTAGAATTTTATTCTATTAATTTTATGAATGAAAATTTTATTTTATCAGACTTACCTATGGTAGTGATGTTGATATTATTAATGAAATTATATATTTATAATCATAGTTATTTTCAATATTGAGTGATATTTATTGATGAGATAAATGTATATTCCAAAAGTTAAAAATATATTGTGAAATATCTAATGATTTTTCTATATAATTTCTGATTTAAATGTTTTTAAACAATCACTAAATAATTTTAATGACCTGGAAAAATTATTTTATGGAAATTTAATATTTTGGGGATAATTATTAGAGAAAATTTAATTAAGGTATGGATAACTATTATGTTTAGTATTTTCTTGATGTTGAGGTAAATATGTGTTGATTCATTTTACAAAAATTCAGTTATGTAGTGTTGGATTCCTTTTAATTCATTATTTATTTACTGAAAAAGTGATCTATGAAAAAAAAATCACGTTTATATCATTTTTTGGATTATAATATATATCGACTAGCATGTCACCTTATGAACTATTGTGTAATAAAATTGTATTGTTAAAGATATGGTAATTGTTTTGAGGAGTATAGGATCAAGTTATAGATTAATATCTTGACTATTAAAATGTTTTTGGGAAATTTATGATATGCATAATATATATTATGGGTATATACCAAATGGGGTACATGATTTTAATAATGGTTAATGTTTTTTTAGGAATGATAAATGAATTGATATAGCCTATGGGGTGGAGGTAGATGTCATATTTGATATTATTTCCTGGATTATGAATCAAATAATAATTATATCACCTAATTTTATAATTATTTAAAAATTAAAAATTTGAGGATGTAATTTATTTAAGGGGATAAAATGAAATAGCATTATATTTTGAATTCTTAAAATTTATATTATCTTTGATAGTTTGTGTCACATGTAACACAAAACTAACATAACACCCGACTGAATTGAACTGAGATATATTAAAATTACATTAATAATGTAACCATTAGTATATAAAATGATAATAATCATTTAAAATAATTATATATTTTCACTTTTTGTTAATATTTTAAAATGGGATTTGTTTTGAAGAACTATTTTAAAAGTGTATATTATATTTTCTTATAAAATTATATTGATCACATTAAATTTTTTGTTATAATAGATAATATATATATATTTTAAAACTAATATTTAAATATTAAATTATTTATAAATTTTTATGTAATAATATTAATAAAACATAATTTTTAAGAATAAATTTTTTCAACAAATAATGTTTTCTCTAAATTTTCTATTTTAGTTATCTTGATAAATTTGTAAATATTATAATTTTAATGTGATAAAAATAGAATAATTTTTTATATTTATAATTTCAAAATTATATCATGCTTAGTTATTAAAAGTATTATAAAATATTGATTTTTAAATGAATTGTAAAAACTATAGTTTGGAAAATAACATGAATTTTATGAAATTATTAGTTTATAAGTAAGAATAATTAATTCATAAAAACTATTTATAATACCAAATATTTATTCAATAATATAATTAATAATTTTAAAAATGTTTTATTAATTTAATGTCCCATATTTTACATTTTAGTACTTATGTCATATCCTTTCAATAGAAAACGTCATCTATACATTATAAATTTAATATTAAAAAATTAATTTATAGAAATTTTATGATATTAATATAATCATATTATATTTAAATTTTCAATTAGTGGGCCTAAAATTAATCTAAATGATAATTTTACTTTTAATCCTAAAGGAAAATTTATTTAGTTAAAAACTAGTTAATGTGTTAAAAGATGAAATTGTAAAAGTAAAAATCTATGTGTAAATAACATCAAAAAAGTCTTTAAAATGGGTGAGAAGGTTTTGATAAGTCGTTTATTCACCTTATCACTTATCCTCTCAATTATATCTCAATTTTGTTATCCACTTTTCATTAGAGTAACATATCATTATTAAAATGTTTTGGGATATTTACAAAAATGTTATATGTTCAAACATGTAAAAAGGTTACTCCTCTTCTCACATCCCCTCACACCAAAACACACTTAAGTCATCCATTAATTTCTAACCTTTCCTAAACATTAATATCCAACTCTATGTTGATGTTTTATTCTCAAAATACTATCCCTTAATGAATTTCCTCCAATTTAAAGGGTGATAATCCAAGATGTGAGGTATAAATTTCGAATTTCTCCTATTTCATTTCAATATCTATATGTGTGGTTATTCTTCAACAAATTCCATTTAACCATATTAAAATGAAAACAATGTAACAATAGTATAATTTTATGTCATCAATGTGTTTTTAAATCCATTATCCCCCATTCCCATTTATATTAAGAGAAAGGAACATTCATGAATTGTGTAGACAACCTCCTCCATAATGTAACCAGCTTTATTTTCCTTCAACACCTTCCAAGGCTAGTAGAAATAGGTTATTTACGATATATATATATACATATAATATTTATTAAATATATTATATTCATATATTATAAAACATATTTCTCTATTATCATATTCTATATAAAATGAAATCAACATCCACATGTATGTGTGGACAACCAGCTCCATGGAATGACTAATTTCAATTTTCATTTCCATCATCGCATTACATGGATAACTACGATAATGGTTTTAATTAATAAATATCCCATTTAATAAATTATAAAATTCATGTGGATAAAAATTTGATAACCTATAAGAATATTAGAGATAAACAACTATGGTAAATATAACCATCCAAAAGAGCGTTCTAAGAGAAAAAAAATGATTTCTCCATATTTTGTAATAACAAAATATATGTTATAAAATTATTATAATTCATTAAAATTATCATATATAAAACCAATAGACACCAATTAATTTTATTATTCTTCTCTTATAATGATATTCAAACTAAATGACTTCATAATCATTCCTTAATTATGTTATATCCTTGACTATGTTATTTTAACTATATTCTTAAACAATGATATATATTTATATCATGGATGACTATGGACATTTATTTATTGGTAATATATGAAATAAATAAATAAATAATTATTTTTTTATTTATATAGAAGATTAATATAAAAATATAAATTGTAATTTAATAAACCTCTCTTTGTTCGCAAAGAATCATCAGAATAAGCTCTTCATCAATTTAAACATTAATGATTATAACAAAAAATATCATTAAATTAAAATATAAAATATTAAAAGAAAAAAATTAATTAACCTAAATTATATCTGAATGATTTAATCTTCAAAAAAAATCAATAACATTAATATTGTGAATCTAGTTCCAAAAAATCAAGATCATCCACACCCAATATTGAAAATAGGTAACAATTAACTAATATAAATGTATAGAAAAATTGAAAATGATGTTTAGAAAACATTGTGTAAATGAATACTTTTTTAAAATAATTTATTTAATGGTTATTTTTATTATATAGGAGGCTATTTTTCATTCAACAAGGTGGGAATTAATGTTAAGGGTTTCATTGTTTCATTTTCAAATACAAGAGAAATGTTTGATATTATGAACCATAATTTATTTTATATGGTGTATTCACAGCCCTATTTAATTAAATTATAATGAATACATAGCATTTCATGAGACATTGCTTTCAATTTAACGTTTACCCTAATTCTGTTACATTTCCATTACCTTATTTGTTTTTTGGAACTCAATTATCATTCATTTTTTTAGATTTTTTTTCTTGAAAGTATTTAATTTGAGATGGGTACAGTCCTACCTATGATTGATTTATGTGGTAATATGTATTTTTTTCTAGTGATTTAAACTCTTACCACATAACCCATTTTTAAATTTCCCTTTCTTTTGGAATTATTACATTTTTGAGGGATTTGGGAAACTCAAATTTCCTTTAATTGAGAAAAAATGTTATTCCTTAGTTGTTATTCTTCAAAGTTTGTTAAATTGTTATATTAACTATATTAAATGATATTTCCTATTTTCTCATTGTGGAAAATGTTTTTATTTACACAAATATTCAGTATAAATTTATTTCCTTCACGTAATAATAGAAAATTTCTAAGTGGTAGCTAACATATCCATTATAAATATTTTTATTCTATTTTTTTCATTTTTATCAAAAATATTTTTCCTTTATTACTTTGAAACAAAAATATGTTTCTAATTATTTTGAATAAATATTTCACTTCAAATGTCACATTATTTTTGTTATAATACCAATTTCATGATATGGTTTTTCAATAATGGTATTTCGAAATATTCAAAAGTTTTTTTATTATTTTAAATTGAAAATTTTTATCTTTCAATAAAAACTTATTTTCGATAGCCTTTATGTCATTTCTGAGATTTTATATTGGTTTTCCTTTTTTGAAAAATAAATTTTTTCTAATTTCATTACATCACTCTTTGAAACCTTTATGCCTATTACAATGATTATCTATAAAGATATATTTTTTTTAAATCAAATGCTTTAAAAAATAATTCACATCACCTTTTTGAAATCATTAGGTGATTTCATGGTTAAATTATTTCATATTCCTTGTAAAAGTATATTTTTTTAAAAAATCACTATAACATTTCAAATTTAACTTTTTAATTTGATTCGTAATTTTATTATTTATAGTAATGATAAAAAATCTTATAAAAACTATTTAATGGTTTCAATTATATTTTCCTCTTTATCTCTTGAGGTGTAATTTTCTTGGAAGTTATTTTTTATGAACCACCCACTAAATATTCCTAATATATATTCATTTGGGAGAATAAATTTTAAATGTATACCATTAAAATTCTTATGGTCAAACTTTTTGATACCATATTTTGATGTGGTGAAACCCATTTTTAATTTAAAGGGATTATTATGATGTATTTATTGAATTTATCATCAATTTATTGCATATGTATGGAATATTTATTTGATGGGCCCTATATATCCCTCTAATGAAATGGTAATTTTTAAATATCATCATATTGAAATGGTACACATGAGGATTTACCGTAAGAAAAATGGTACACCGAAGGATTTATCCAAATACAATGTGTACACTAGAGGATTTTACCCAAGCCAAATAGTACATATGAGGATTTTCCCATATCTAAAGGGTATAAAAATGATTTTACCCAAGACAAAGGGTCTACAGAAAGATTTATCACAAGGAAAATTATTTACAGGAGGATTTATTCCAAACCAAAAGGTTACTGACAGAAATTATACCAATATAAAATATCCATCAGAGGATTTATCCTTTGATAAAGGTAACCAGAGAGGGTTTATCCAGATTTGATGATTATAGGAGAGGATTTATCCCAAGACAATGTTTAACAACATAGTTTTTATCTAGATACCAAGGGTTCATGAAAGGATTATCCTAAGTCCATGAATATAGAGTGGTTGTCGGCCCAATCCTACATAGTAATGAATGTCTTGGTGAGTTTAATTTCCATATAATTTCAATGCATATATTGGTGCCAGAATATAGGATGTCATAGATTGTCTTTATTCTCATTTTTATGTAATGATATCATGGATTAGGTTAATTGAATCATGTTTCTACACTCTTTTGATTCATCTATTATGTAATTTAACAATTTATTCCATGATTTATGATGTATTATTATATGGTTATAATTTAATTATATGTATTGATTATACCCATATTCTCTTCTTATACTCAATAATGATATTTGATTGTTATCACTTATGTTTACCCATATTGGGAATCTGAGTAAACCAAATTGCTATGTTTTCATTCCCCATGAAATAAACATAATTATTAATTATTGGAATTATTTATGGGATTTTCAATGTGTTCAATTATAATGAAATTATTTTAGATTAATATGTTTATGTATGTAATCTCAAAGACATTAAACCATTGATTCAATGTTCTATGTAAATATTTTTGATATGGATTGATTATACATGTAAAATAATTAAATAATGGTGCTTATCTAGATTAGGTTACTATATAACATTTTTCTATTTAGAATTAATACCACACATAGGATTTGAGGGATTTTATTTTAATTCTCAACAATTTAATATAGATCATATTCATTTTATATTTATAACTATTTCACCACATGTAATATTTATTTTCTTATGTTTTCTTCCTTTTTGTATGCCTACATCTAACAATTTAGTTTTTGAATCCTTATTCCTTCAACAAAATTGTTATTCTCTCATCGTATTAATGTGTAACTCTTTAAACAAATCAATGTTTGTGTTACACACCCAAAAATAGATGCAAGACATACTTATATGTATATACAAATGAATATTATGCATCATGCATATGAAATATTCAATTAAAGGTTTATAATTATATAATATTTGAATTTCCCACATGAGTAAGACTAGAGAACTAGAAAGCCAACCCCCACCATTCATAGAACAAATCATACGTCTTCAATCCAGTGGGTTGTCTGACCCAAAGTCCATCTACCGAAATATACTTTACTCAATGGGTTTTTCTAATTTATAATAGTTATAAAAAAACCATATATTCAAACTATATTTGATAAATACATTAAATTAGATGAAAAATAAATACTTTATTCCCATACATATTATTAAATACATGGATTGAAAATTTATAAGAAGCAATTTATACCATAAATTTTGTATTCACAATATTCTTATTTTTTAAACATGTCATAAAAATAAATATTCTAATGGAATAAAAATATAAATACACAATTTACTTATTTTATAGAACATAATACAAATATATAACGTTTTTATATTTAATTGAGGTATTAAAAATATAATTTTATAATACATGGCAATTATAACTTAAACAAATTAAAAAATCATAATAAAAAGTATCAAAATATTAAGTATTTTTAACATTTTGAGATTTTTTATATTTTTTGACTCACAATGGGTATTATAAATCAATATCAATGATTTATATGAAAAATAAACGATTCTAATTATATCTTATGAATGTTTTATATGATATTAAACCAAACATAATTTCTAATTGAAATCATTAGTTATAATTGGTGATGTCTTAAACTTCTAATAGTATTTAATGATATCAGATATATTTACAATATGATGTGATGCTCTATTTTTGAGAAATATAATTTACACTCATAGGTTCTGATATATTACACTGTATCTCTGGGAATATAACAAATCCAGTAGTTTTTTATGTATCATACCCTCTAATATAATGAAACGTGATACTATGATTAATCCTAACATAAGAAATTATGCATATAATAGATTAGGATATATAAAAACACATTATGATGTGAAAAATATTGAAAAAATAGTTTGATAAACATTTTTATATGTTAAAGAACATGTTTCTGATACCACTAATGGGTTTTAGGCATTCATTGAGTGAACATTGGTAGTGGATGAATCATCTGAAATGAGTGATAAACCGTAAAAAGATTCATGTGAGAAATATGAATAATAATAAAGAGTGTAATACTATATAATTTATTTCATAAAATATATATTTTACTCTTTGATATAGTACACTTGATTGGTATCTCTGTAAGATTATCCAAATACATTAAGACTCTAAGTGTCTATGTCGACCTTTGAACCCTAGTTTGTAACGAGAGGATATTGAACCACAAAAGGGTAAAAGAACCTTATTCTCAAAGAAAAATAGTTATTCTAATTTAGGAGAGTCTGGGATTATTTCATTAAATCATAAGGTTCCATTAATGGGAGGGATCCTATCCCTTTTTTAGAGTCTCTTAATTTAATTTCGAGAGTTAGATTATTTGTTGTATTTTTTGTAATGGTTCAGGCTGAAGCCTCATTTAATTTTAAAACAGAGCAGAGAACTCTTTTTAATTGGGTATAGGGTGACCCATTACAAATCCTCAAGGCCCAGTGGGAATTTTGCCCATTACATGGCCCATATGCCCAATTTTTTGGCCCAAGGCCCATTCTGTGAATATTACTTCTACAGTACCTACGCTGCTACGGTACTACCCAATACCTACCACTGCTACAATACTCTGCCACCTCTACTGTAACTTTCCACTGCTATTGTGACCTCCATTTCTACAGTGCCTCTGCTTCTATAGTAACCTACAGTGTTGCTACAGTACCTATGCCCAATAGGTTTTGAACCCCCATTTTTTATGTAGGATTAAGGGGTACTCACCACAGATTATTTGTTGTATGTCCACAATACAATGGTAGAAGATACATTACTACACATAATATTTTCCAACCCATTACATCTAATAAAACATGGATACAATTTACGAATGTCCATAAATGAATAAATCTTATTGATTCAAAACCAAAAGAACCACATTGGAGGATGTGGCCATGATTCATGTATGTGATATCATATATCATGTACCCCATCATACACTACGATTGACATCATATATTATATTATTATTTTGAAAAATACTTCTCTATAATAATAGAAAAAATTTATGTATACCATAATTTTTAGTGCATCTACAATATCTTATAATCGACCAGTGGGGGAACACCACAATATCAAGTCCCTGAACAAAATCTACCTTTCCCAATAGGTCATTATCTAGAGGCTAAATCACTATCATATGAACATAAAATCACAACCCTAAAGTTGAGTTGTATGAAGATGGGTAAGGATACTATAGTAAATAAATTGAACCCATGGTTATTATAGAGTACTAATAAGATATTACTCAAGACAAGTATTAATGAAAACACAATTGCCACACTAAAAGATGCATGTATTATCCTGTTAAATAACAAAATTAATGCCACAATGTTCTGAGTCAACCTAGAAGTTATTATGGTCCAATGAAAAGGTTATATCAGCTAATCTCATGAGTCACCTGGTTCCCTATTCTGTTAACATATCTCATTACCCATTAACACCCTTTCCCGAAATATCCCAAACTAAAGATGGAAGTTGACTCATTCCAAACCGAATCCCCAAGTCTCAAACAACAAAGAAACTATGATAACACAACTAGACCCATTGAAAACCAACATGGTCTGTTAATAAGTCAATTATTCCCCCCCAAAAAAGTATCTAATATGTTACAGGCTGATTAATAACACCACAAAGTCAAATATCACATATTTGATTCCTTATCTTCTAAGCTAGTAAATTTACACACATCTCTATTATAGAATTTATAATAAAAAAACACATGTATAAATAAACTGATAATAGAACATCATGTAGTTTCTATTCCAAATATCCCAATAATTTAATATTGAACATAATTATAAATAAGTAAAAGTAAAACTTCCAATATCCTACGGCAAAGACTAGACTTAAACAATAAAATAGTTGAAATCAACATCATATCAACATTGATAGGAGAACCTCCAATAATAAAAACTAGTTATCTCCCCAATGAACTAGCTCTATGCTCTTTGGGTCCAACTCTCAACTTTATGTCATCATCCTGAAAAAATATTTGTCGGCACATGGATTGTGTAGGACTGAGTCTAAACATACCTAATAGGATTCCTCAAATAAATCACAGAAACATAAAATATGAAATTTTCTCAATTGAATGTATCTAGATATTTTCATATGTAAATTTTTAAGAAATGTATAATATGTAGTCATTCATCATAGCTCAAATACATAAAAATAAAATCACTAACGAAAACATCTAATAATTTGAGTACTAACAAGTCCATGGTCACTAACTCTAAAAAAATAATATTATTCTTTATGAATCATAAGTAGAGGACCACACCTCATAAAGGAGTGTGAGTTTCTATTATGGAAGTACCTGAATCCTTTGGAGGACTACACCTTAACATATGGGGGAGTACAAAATTAATGAATGGAAGACCCTTCCCTGACACAAGGGGGAGTAACAAATCTATCTATCATATAGGGGACCTCACCTAGTCATGAGAATTCAAATAGGGGAGTACATAACCCTAATGCATTGATTATGGATCCCTAACACATGGAGGAGTACCTGAACACCAAGTCTACTCAAAACGTCTCAATCAAACCATATCATAACCACGAGGAATCTAAGAACGATAAACAATCCAAATAACTTTGTGAATAGCCTTTAATGACTAAAAATATCATACTATTTAATGAAATGAAAAGTAGAAACACAAAATGAACTAATCATAGATCCAAAGCTGACAAATGAAAAAATGATTAATACAGTAAATTTCATATTACATGGTGTGACCTTATTTGATTGACAATGTGTTAGTTAGTTATATAGGGTTGGTCAGGTAATGTTTTCTCCCAATCCATGTGAACTGAATATACATGAATATTTTAGTTGGTTATATTCTATATAATACCTCACTAGTTGTACATGATAACTCTATAAAATAATTTTCTGATAAGTCCAAATTGTCTTTTTTTCATGTGATTTGTCTACAAATCATGGTCTGTTATCACTCAAAACATGATGTGTCACCTGAAGTCACATGTATTATAAAATTAAAATACATGGGAAACACTATAACATTCATGTATGATACACAGAGTAATATTTTATGGGTTATATTTCCTATGGAATTAATCATAGTGTGGAAATTGTAGATGGTGATGTACATAGTGTTTGATCATAGACTATATTCCATGTAGTCATGATAATTCATGAATCTAAAAAATATAATCTTCACATCATGAATTCCATTTTCACCTTCATAACCAATCATGTATCCATTATTGGTATAAAATAAAACCCTCAATTTATCCAATAAAGCCCACACCATTATTTTTATCCATCTATCATCAACCAGTGCCTTCCCATCCACCCATTCGTCAAACCAATCTCGAAACTCATCCATTCATCACATGAATGCACCAAAACCAATTATTCATTAAGTGTACCTCATCGTATCATCATGAAACCATAATAAATCTGTAGAGATAATAACATGTGAAAAAAATTGAGAACATCCTGGTCAAAATAATACTTCACCACACTAGAATGGGATAACTTTTTGATTTATTATATAATGTGAGTATGATAGTAGAATAATTTTTGATTTTATGGTGTAAAATATCTAAATAATTTAATAATAATATTTAAAAAATTAAAATTTAATG
The DNA here is from genome assembly GCA_963277665.1 of Viscum album. Lineage (NCBI taxonomy): Eukaryota > Viridiplantae > Streptophyta > Magnoliopsida > Santalales > Viscaceae > Viscum > Viscum album. The sequence goes on along the minus strand of OY728123.1, from coordinate 467,420,876 downwards.
AAAAACTATTGATAAAATATATATGATATTAATAACATTCATCACCATGAACAAAGTCTCTTAAATAAGTAAACCAATAATAATACATGATATAAAATTCTTAATAAATAAGAGGATTTATCCTTATGTTTATTCCTTGATAGAAATTAAATAATAAAATATTCAATATGGAAATATTAGTGATGAAAATAATTTTTATTTATTGAAATATTTGTTGATATGTATAGAATTTAATAAAATAAAATTATTCATTTGAATATTTTTAAAATATGTACCATTTTCATGATATAATATGTTATCATATAAACAGAGTAGTGTAAGAAAAAAAATTTGAAATTAGGAGTACATATTCATTATGTATACTCTGAGAGAAAAATAATAATATATTCAAATATTATTATTTTTTTTATGTCGAATTATTTTCATATTTAATTTTTAACCATGTTAATCATAAGAGAATCTATTTTTAGAAGAAGAAAATTTTAGATAGGAAAGAACATAGAAATAAATATTATAAAAAGTTATAGCACATTGTAGAATAGTAGAATCTTCCATACTTATATTTCTGTCAATATTCATTGTCACCCCAGTATGAAGAATATGATAAACATGAAGAAATTATCCTATTTATCAAGAATAGTTCATGGGGAGAGAGATGGATTCCTCAAAGTTTTCTCCTCTAATGAAAAAAAATGAGTGGGTGGGGAGTGGTCCTTTGCGTTTACTATAGTGGAGGAATAATGAATTTTGTAGAGATATTATTCCTCCAAAACATTCTCCATTAATTACCTGATATTAAATATCCTCTTAAAAAATAATAAAACTCTCACATAAGGACAAATACTCTCATTGTCCTTGTGACATGATAGAAATATATAATTTCATATTCCTCCTTTCAACATCATTACCACAATATCATTTCAATTCCATGTCACCATTCTTGAAAAAAATATTAATATTACCTAGTTGAATGTATCAATGATTTAAATAAATTACATTATTTCTATTTCAATAGGTTTTATGCCTTTCAATGAAAATTATACCACTCCTAGGAAAAATACCCTAGATTTGAATATAATTTTGATGTCAAAATTTAGATTTTAAATGTTTTTAGGAGTTATTTAATGTTTACACACACAAGAATATGAATAATGTATTGTATTTATTATTTATTTTATAAATAAATCTTTAATAAATTTGGACAAAAAAACCTTGTGATGCACTATAAAAATATTATTAAAAATTCACAAGGTAATTTCCCAAAAGCATCTTAGTAGCTACAATTTAAGATATACTTTATTTTTTTTTGAAAAGAAATTATTCTTTAATATAAAAAATTCTATATTATAGTGTTTTAGTATATTTGATATTTTCATAAATTTATTTATTTTCCAAGTAACAAAAAGTAAATAAAATTGAATATGGATTCTTTAATTAGTGAGATAGTATAAAAGAAAAATATATTGAGGACATAAAAATTTATAAATTTTTCCAATCAATGTGAAAATATTTATTCTTGTTTAACATTTTTATATAACTGTATATTTATTTTGAATGTCTTGGTAGTTAGAGAAATTTTGACAAAATATAGATTTCAATAATTAGAAAAATAACTAATTATATTAAGGATGTAGGGGAGTTTTTAGGTTTTTCAATTTCTAATTTATTCATTGATGATATAATAAATTGATCGTAACCTAATTATAAATTCAAAATAATTTTGAAGAGACATAATATTTATGAACACGGGATATTGGATAAATTCCCCCCTCAATATATGCATTGGAATGGGAATTCAAAATTGATTGTTGAAAATCGTTTGAGAATAGATTCTAATTAGTAGAATGAATAATCCACTCACCTGATAGTGGAGAATGAAATTCAAAACATGAAAATGATGATTTTGGAATATCCTTGAAACATCACAAAATCAACATATATAGTTATGGAAAATAAATCCTTTTAGTAATATTAAATTATAAAATGATGTTTTTGGAACTATAAGATAAACATAACAAAATTATTACATTTCATTAGATTCACCTCATCATATTGTAGAGACCAATTAAAGAGAAAACTTTTTTGAGTAGAGAAATTCAGTTCACCAATTAGTTAAATATTGACATAAAGAGAAATATTGATAAAGTATGAAGGATTAAAAAATAAATTTTCTATATAAGTTATATCGTATAAATTTCATATTCTGAATTACATATTAAATAATTCACATGATATTAAAATTTCTATGTGATGAATTATCTAAATCTTACATCTTTGAATCTTTTTATAAAACAAATATTATTTTTAACAAAATTTATATGAAGTGACCCAATATATATATATATATATATATATTTAAAATTTTGAAAAAATGGTTTACTTATTACATCTACAAAGAGTCTAAAAACTCATTGACCTAAATGTTTGATTTCATGGAGATTAGAAACATTAAAACAATTATTTCAAATACTTTGAACATTTCACCATAATTTAAATCAACTCTAAGAAATTCCTTGTGAATTATTCATATTTAAATCCTATTGAATAGAAAACATAATAAGGGATAATCTGAAACTCTCAATAATGGATAAAATAAAAAAGTCCATAATCATTATATAATAAACATGTGAAAAATAAAGAATAAATAAAAATATTTTCTAAAAAATAACATAAATCAATAAGTGTTATCCTTAATACTAAACTATATATATAATTTATTTGAAAATAAAACTAGTATCTAGGAATGAGAAAATAATATTTTAATCATATAACATGTGAATTGATAGTTGTAAAAAATGTGGAATAATCATAAACGTGAGATTTCTTTACTTTGTGGACTTGGCTAACCACTAACCCATTCAATAGTAAAATTGTGAGTAGAGCTAAAATATTTCAAAATAACTCATTGTGTACTTAGATACATTCTAACCTATACACATAACATTTCTATCTCATGTGATATAATCCTTTACCTAATTTATTAGAGTGAGATATCATGATAGCCATTAATTTTTATACATAGATATTACATCATAATAGATGAATATTCAGTACATAACATATTTATCTATATCAAAATTGTATAGGAAAAGTGAATTTGAAAACCTAGATAAATAAACACCAAGTTCATAGGTAAAATGCCTCATCTACCATTATGTTCTTCATTATTATCAACCTTTTGAGACATATCATTCTACTTTTAATTCCATACGAAAATTAAAATGGTATGCATGACCATCTTGAATCAATGATCAAAGTGATCAATCATGAAAAATATTTTATAAGATCCCAAAATAATAAGAACTTGTTGTCAATTTTTGTGACCTTACGATTCTTTAAGTTTATTCATGATCATCATCTATTCAAATTATTAATTATGGTTCATAAATAGTTTGTGAATTTTCAAAGAATATACACCATGAGCGTAAAATCAAGTGTGATGTAACGCCCATTATCATGCATCAAGTAAGGATCATGTTTTAATCAAAGACCCCATTATTAAAGTTGTTATACTTAGATAAAACAGTTACAGATCCACATCTTCTTTTAGTATCAATATATGAATTCCTTTCACAGAAAAACACACTCCTTTCTATACCATAACATAGGATGTTCTCTTATACATAGGATTACCCTTATGGTTCTCACTCAATTTTTCTCATCCCAGTTTCTGAAGGTTTATTAAACCTTGCACTGATTCTAAATATAATGAACCATAATATAATTATATAGATATTAAATTTTAAAAAATGATTGTTAATTACATAACATAAATATCCACTCAATAATCATATAGGTATAATGCCTTTGGAAACATGGATACATAAAAAATTGCTTCATAGTTCAACTACCATATCTCCCACTATGTTATTCAGAACTATAACCCTTCTTATACATATTTTACATAGTAAATTTCTTCATAAAATGGGGAAAACTAATATAATAAATTGTGGGAATATATTAACAATAATGGTATTCATTGGAGATATCAATATAACTTGAGCGTGAGGGTATCATAATAAGAAAATATAATTTGGGAACTATACCTTATTTTACATAGATAAAAAACATGAGTCATGAATTAAATCATTTTAGTTAGTAATACCTGAATAATAATTGAATCAAGGAACACAAGATACAGGATAATAACATTATTATAAGACATATATTTGTGTCATACACATAAACATAGAATATCATTTCCATAAAAGACAATGATTACTTCCAAGGCTATCATAGTGGAATGGTTCCACTACCCAATATATCGTTTTAATCAAGGTTCACTCCCAAGACTATAATAGTGGAAAATTCCTATATAGAACTGGGTTCACAATACATTCGAATCATGATTATCACATGAGATATCAATATTTATCCAATTTTTTGGAGGTATATGTAGCTCTCTTCCATTACACAATGATAAACATATATATGTGTACCAAAATATCTTAAAACATTCATAATATTAAAACCCATGAAAGGAAATTGTTTTCAGAAAAATTTCATCATATCATAACTCATGGAAAGAAAATGGGTTTTATAATCAAAACATCATTTCATCATTTATTAAAATTGAATAAATGAATGGGTTTCATAAACTTATCTTTGACCGAATCATAAATTAGCTAATGAAATAATATTTATTCTACCCTTGGATCATATCCCCAATACAGCTTAACAAACATCAAAATATATGAACTTTTATATAAAATGGTTTTGAACAATCACTTGGAACATTTCATGAGAATAATAAAATTTTCATTTTGAAAATATCTTTTCATGACTAAAAGATCAAAAAAATTATAAAATTACATTTATTTGAAATTAATATTTGAGAAACATAAATTATTCTCTAAAACATTGACTACTCATGATTGAGTAAAACATTTTTCATGTCATAGACATTAAAACAAATATTCCTTTCAAAATTTAGGTAAAGTGTCAAAAAATAAATCATTCATAAAAAAACAAGAATATTAATTTTAAAAAAAATTAGAAATTAAAAAATCAATAAAAATGTATTTAAAAATTCATTATATATAAATAATATATATCTTGAAAACATTTTTATAAAACACGGACTTGAATAAAAAACTATTTTCAACTAAAGAGTATAATAAAGTTGGTTTTTTTAAACTTTACTCTTGAATCTTGAGTTTACAATGAGAAAAAAGATGAATGGTCAAAAACAATCCTGATTAACAATGAGATTATAAAATATAACCATTACCACTTTGTTAGCTTTTGAATCAAAATCCCAAGGAAATAATTACACTAAATGAAACTTTAAGTATCATTATTACAATGATGTTTACTATATAAAATTTCAACGGACTTTATATACACATCATAAAATAATATAGGTTCAAAACATACCATATGTCCCAAAAAAGACTATTTGAGATGAATCTCCATTACAAGAAGTCTTAACTTTGTTCTTCCACATTAGAACATCATTTATAATAAATATATTCTCACTATAAATATATTCTCGGTCTATAATAATATTTATTTTACAACATATGATTTATTTGGGACAATTTATTTTCAATTTATTAATGATTCCTTGTTAAAATCACATTTCATGTAATAACTGCTTCATTTTTCATGTATGTTTTAGTTTCGAATTTTTGTCCAATTTACTCATATCAATGTTCTACAGTGTCCATAATGTTAACCATAATATTAATATAGAATATATTAATTACAAATATATTTATATTAATTCTTTAATGTTAGATATGGAAAATTAATTACACCATTCATTGATATAGTAAGCCGTATATATTCATGAACGTAGTTTCCTTTATTTAAACGGACAAAAAATAGAAAAAAATAATATATTACCTTTATAGAATACTTTTTTCTGTATATTTCACATGTGTTAAGTCATGACCAGACCCATGAAAGGGCTTGATCCGCAACTACACTAAGCCCACCTCCATAGGCCAGGGGCTGTGAAAAGTGTCAAATGCATAACTAACACTGGGAGGACATTTACTAAGTAGATGAAAACACACACACACACACAACACAATGACAAATTGGAGAAAGAAATAATGGAAATATTAAACACTTCTATAAATTAAACTAACCATGCATAAAACAATGGAAAATACAAAATTATGGTAGAGTAAATTTAAATGTAAAGGGGAAAACACACTCCCATTTAGAGATCTATCCCAAAAAAATAAAAAAAATTGGAAAATAAGTAGTTGGTAGAAATCCCAAATCTAGAATCCCAAGTTGCGTCCACTGTATGTGGTCCAAGAACCTAGTATCCCTAAGTGCCTCTGAAGTCACGATCAACTTATGTTTCGTCCATATAAGACACAACACATGTGTGAAAATCCAATGTAGGGGTTAGTATATAAATACCAAGAAGGATGACCCAAAACGTGAAGGGGGGCGGGGGGTAAAAAGAGATACTATAGGAAAGAAATATTTTAGATTCTAGGTAGAGTGAAAGTGTAAAACTCAAACCAAAAAGAGATTGAAGGAAAATTATCTATAGTAGAAGGAATTAAAATCCATTTATTTGATGATATTCCCATTGATTATTAATCACCTATAGCAAGAGATTATGGTCATCAAACCATGGTAAAAAAGACATAGAAATCACATGGAATACCTAGAACCTCTTCACCTATCCTGAATGGAAAGCATCTAAATACAAGGGGTGGATATATAATAAATGAATATATATATATATATATCTCATATTCCAAAAGGATACCCTAGGTATATGACCCATTCTCTGATACAAAAATTGGCTTACACTATGAATGTTGAGGACCCACGACCAACCCTCCAAGAGGATTCCACTCTAGGTCATCGAGGACCCGTGTTCTTCCCCATAGGAGGGCCCCACCTTGAAAGTTGACGACCCATGACCATCCCAGATAGAGGGCTTCACTCTATTTATAATTGAGGATACAGACCTATCCTAGTTGGAGGGTTCCACTTGGGAGTCTATAGAGGACAATTCCAAACCAAATAGGAGGGTTATACTCTAAAAGTCCTCAAGGACCCATGCCTAGCCTAGATGGTGGGTTTCACTGGGGAGCCTATAGTGATATTGTTTGATCACTACCCTCATCAGGGTCTTTTTAAAAAACATTCCCTAGAATATTTCACGTTGTATCTAAAAAACCACAACTAAGGGAACCATCACATTCTATGTGAAAAAATACTATGTATAGGATTCTTGTGAGCAAAAATATGAGTTTAAAAAATGGATAGAAAAAACATGTAATGTCTCGGATTTTCTGTTTATTATTTTTAAATATTATATGGAATTATTTGGAGACTGGGTACGAAGACGACACATCATTCTGAGGTCCAGTGAGCCCGGAATGGTGGTCTGAGCTTTTTTTAGTTATGAGAGTCGGCACTTGTGAGCGGTTGTGGAAGTTTCCAAACAGATGCCCGAATTAAAAATATGAGCGCACCATTGCATCTGGGACGACGACTTTTCCTTGGAATGAGGTTAACCTCAACTGGCGTGAGTTGAGGGAAAAAGTTAATTTTCAGACATTTTAAGTAAAATAAAATAAAATAAAATAACCAATTTATTTTATTTCATTTAAGGAAACATCTGTTGCAGCGCGGCAATGGCGCAACTATTTCCTAAATTAATGGTGTGTCTTAATGACTTCAAAATGGAAATTCAACGCCATTAATACTACTGCGTAATTAAATGCCAACTTTTTTCCCCTTTTTAATGGGTTAAGAAATTCTATGTCATTGGAAACGTAGAGAGAGGAACCTCTGTAGAATCCACGGCGTGTTGGAGAAAATTCTCGACGACAAACGACAATGGATCGAAACCAAGGATCGTTGCACCGACGTTGAAGGATCTCGACCGAAACGGCAGCATGATGCCGTCGTCAACGATCGATCCTTTGAAAATTTAGGGGTTGTTATTTTCGATTTCTTTTCCTCGTATTTGAGTTTAAATGACGAACGAGGATCAACCACAAAAAAGTTGATCCGCGGATTCGTACATTCTTGCGGGAGGGATTTTTCTTCGGGAAGATTATGGGGAATTGATCCATGTTTTATGATGTTGTTGATTCTTTCTCTATTTAATCTTATTAACGGGAGCGGATCAATGCCGTCACGAACGATGGCGGAGGTTCCTTCCTCAATTTGTTTATTTGGATTTCTCCACCCTTCATTCCCCACGCATTCATCGCGTTCTTCGCAGGGCGATGAACAACAGATCGTTTCACATCCATTCGGCGACGCAATGATCCCAAATCAATGGTTCGACACCACAACGACATTATGGAGGTGCGGCGACGATGCTGGAAAGCAAATCGGACTAGATCAGAAAGAGTGTTCTTCGCGTGTTCTTCATGCGAGAAGATCAGAACACGTTTTCGGAGCCGATCAGAGGCTCGAAAACGACGAAAATAGCTTCGTGGTGTTGGGGCGACCAAAAACCTGGGATATTTGTGGTGATCGGACTACCGGATGGATGACCGGAGCACCACGGGAGGCGCGCTGGTGAAGGGCGTCATTTCTGGAAATTTCCAGAATACACAGCGTGTACTTCTGAAGAACACGCCGTGTAGTTATGGCGATGGCGGCTAGGGTTTCAGGGTCAGAGAAGAATCACACGGTGTGTGACCCCGGGCACACGGCGTGTTGGACCTTCCCCGAAGCTCGGCGTGTACTTTAGGTAGTACACGGACACGGGATGATCTATACAGCTTTAGGCGGCACGGCGTATACAACTCGGCAGAGGCGGCTACGTGGGGCTCGGCGTGTATCCCGGGGATACACAGACACGGGATGGATTACACGACCGTGTACTCCCTCACCTGGCCAGGTGAGGTAAACAGCGCGGGTCACCCCATGTGTAGATTGCACGGGCTGGAGTACACGGGTTGGTGACCGTGTATGGGCACATGACCAGAGTACACAGAGCCAGCCCTAGTTAACCAGACACAATGTGTACTCCATACTACATGTCGTGTACTATGTTTTTCTCCATGACCAGCCTCACGACATAGGCCGTTGTACACGGGCAGTACCCGGGGTCGGACAACACGGTGTGTATATTTTCTATACGCCGTGTAATTTTTGGAAAACAGCTTGGTCCTTGTGTTCACCGTACCATGGACATATTTCATCTGGTTTAGTGCCCCTTCTTCCCGTTCCCTTAAGGTCTAGTATCGTTTCCTTTTTCAGGATTATGATCCCTTCAGCAGAACATTCTGTGATAGAGTCATTCATCCATCCGATTTGCCCGGATCGAGATCCTCTATCCATTCCAGACCCTAGGTAGAGTCAGGCATCTACGTGACCAAATCTACCGGGTATTGATCCTCTTCCTAGTAGGTGAATTCTGGATGAGTCACGGTATCCGCCATGGCCCTGGTAGTGATCCTCATCTGTGTGTCGAGATATTTCCCACTCATGAGTGTGTCTCCCGTAAGGAGTGCATCTATCTACTGATCCTTTCCACTCAGGAGTGTGTCTCCCATAATGAGTGTAGCTATCTCTCATGATGGGTCCCGACGAATAGCACTTCTCGGAAGGATGTCATTAGATCAATAAGACTCAGGAGTGTGTTCTCCCAGAAAAAGTGCATCACGGAATCTGCGAACAAAATCCCTTGTGGGGGTACGCGGTTGTGTGACTTGTCTCTAGACCATGGGTCTGGGTTTTGAGTATATCTAGTTTGTTTTATATGTTCTGTAAACATATATTATGCATAGATGACTGTAACTTTACTTTGTGTACTGCTTTTTGGTTTTCGGGGTCCTCTACTGAGTATTGTTATACTCACCCCTACATGGGCTTTGCCCCCACGTCTGGTGTCTTGTGCAGAAGAGCAGCCTTTTGACAGGGTCCAGGGTGGACCAGGACAGGATAGAGCATTTTGAGTTCCCTACAGGCCGAGGTGTTCCTATATCTACGAGCAACAGTCCCGGTACCTTTGTGCTTACAGTTTGGACTTTGTAGGTTTTCAGACCCTTGATTTTTGTGGGCTTGTATTCTGGCCTAGTTTACTTTTACAGTACTCTACCTTTTGTCATACTCTGTTGGTTGGGTTTAGTTGTATGCACGAATTTTTGATCCTTAGTTTTTTACATTTCAGCATTTGTGGGCTTGGATATCTGTGTGTGTACAGGTACATAGGAAATGCCTCCGATGATAGTGATATGCCTAGTCGGTGCTAGTCAGCAGCCCCTGGCCTATTGGAGGCAGGCTTGGGGAGTCACAGCGCGGGCCCCCCTGGGAAGGGTCATGACAGAGTGGTATCAGAGGTGGTCGGTTCTTCCTTAGAACCAAGAGTCTGTGAGTTTGGTTTGGGGCAACAGTGTTGAGTGTTTCGGGTTCGTCTTTTAGGCCAGAAACTCCAGTGTTGGTGCGGCGACCGACGTATCCATACACCAGGACTATGATAACCTGCTTTTCGACCTTTTTCATGAAAACATTGGTTGCGGGGAAATAAAAATTACATGCATCATATAGAAATGGGTTGTGTTTTCCATGTCCTTAGTGTCATCTATCCAGATATACTCATTGACCGTGACACATCTTGTTTCCTTACTGGATTCCTTCGCGACACGTACCAGCTAGGATTCAGTAGCACGATCACGAGGATGCCCCCCTCAGTGATGAGGCTTCTATACAAGGAACACCTCCCCAGGCATTGCCACAAGGTGGTGCACCCACTATACCACCACCAGTGGAGCAGCCAGTGGTACCCGCAGTACCGACTGGTGAGGAGATTAGGCTCTGCACGCTCCATGAGTTTCAGAGACAGATACCCCTTAGGTTCTGAGGTGAGCATGACCCTCAGGCGGCTAAGGACTGGCATGAGGTGGTGACCAGAGTTTTCGTCTAGTGAGGACACCAGCAGACCAGATGGTGATCGTAGGAGCGAGCCTTCTTCAGGGATCATCAGGACGATGGTGGAGTCTGACCACGTAGACTCACGAAGAGGATAATCTTTCATGGACATAGTTTTAGCAACTCTTCAGGGAGGAGTTATCTCCTGTTACGCTGAGAGATGTGCGCATGCAGGAGCTTCTTCAGCTCTAGAAGGGCAGTATGATGGTGGCTGATTATTCATCAAGGTTCACCAACATCGCTAGGTACTTGATGGATATGGTCAGGGATCAGTACTTCAGAGCTCGGACCATCGAGCCAAGTCTACAGCGCGACATCCAAGCTAGTGTCATGCCTCTATGCATTTCGACTTATGCTGGAGTGCTCGAGTGGGCCTTGGTGATCAAGAGCTTATTCGCAGAGCAGAGATAGCCACCGGTAGTCAGTAATAGGCAGATCCACCAAGCGGCGGATGTGGCAGAGGAGCAGGGAGAGCTACAGGTGGTGGCGGACAGTTCGACTTACTTCCACCACCACCCCCAGGAGGTCTGCACCAGGCTCAGGGAGCTGGGGGACAGGGACGAGGACAGCTGCATGCGGTCGAGGTGTACGAACCAGGGGCTCCAGGGATGATTCGATGTATGATTTGTGTCTTTTCTACCTTAGCTTCCGTACTCATAGACACAAGTTCCATTCATTCCCTTATAGCCACATGCCTTATACAAAACCTCGAGATTCCGATAGAACCATTGACTCGATCCTTACGCTTGGAGACACCTACGGGAGGAGACTCGATGATCACACACCTTTGTAGATAGTTTGATCTTACCCTTGGAGGAGAGAGTTTCGGTTGGAACATCTTGCTGGTTGCGTCAAGGCCTTATGACTTCATTCTTGGTATGGATTGGTTATCTTCGGTCCATGCCTAGATTGACTGTTTTAGGAGAAGGGTGTGGTGTGTCCGCCGTGATGGAACAAGGTATTCCTTTGTCAGAGAAAAGGAAACTCAGGCAGCACAAAATGGGCTCATGCATAGGAGGGTGCAGCCAATCACTCATGAGTTGGCTATCCATACCCTCAGAGCACTAGATATAGTGATCTCTCAGTTCCCAGCAGTGGTGGTGGAGTATGAAGACGTCTTTCCCGAAGATGTTCCAAGACTACCTCCCCGCCGGGAAATAGACTTCTGCATCGACTTACACCCCAGGATGACACAGATTTCCTCATCAACTTATCGGATGGCTCCCACAGGGCTTCGCGAGCTGAGGGTGCAGTTGGAGGATTTGCAGAGAAAGGGTTTCGTAAGACCCAATGTCTCACCCTGGGAGGCCCCAGTCTTGTATGGAAAGAAGGTATATGGGAGTCTGAGGTTGTTCATAGATTACCGGCACCTAAACCAGGTGATGGTGTAAAACAAATATCCACTGCCAAGGATCGATGACCTCTTCAATCCGCTGAGAGGGGCACAATGGTTCTCGAAGGTTGTCCTTCGATCAGGCTATCACCAGCTACGAGTATGGGAAGAGGATATACCGAAAACGGCTTTCAGATGTCGCTATGGTCACTATGATTACTTGTTGATGCCATTTGGCGTGACGAACACCCCCGCAGTGTTCATGGGGCTGATGAACCGGATCTTCCAGCCATACATCGACCGGTTCTTAGTGGTCTTCATCGGCGACATCCTTGTGTACTCGATGTCAGAGGAAGAGCACGCAAGACACCTGCAGATGGTTCTGGACGTACTCTGGGAGCACCAGCATTATGGGAAGCTCTCAAAGTGTCAGTTCTAGATTCAGAAAGTCCACTTTATGGGACATGTCATCTCAGCAGATGGAGTGGTTGTGGACCCAGCCAAGGTGGAGGCTGTGTTAGCATGGGAGCCACCTCGGAGCGTAACGGAGGTGCGAATCTTCCTTAGGTTGGCAGGATATTACCGGAGATTCATTCATGATTTCTCCCAGATATCAGCATCGATGATGGCCTTGACTAGGAAGGGTCAACCCTTCGTGTGGAAAGAAAAGTGATAGTCGGCTTTTGAATAGCTAAGACAGAGTTTGACGAGCGCCCCAGTCTTAAGATTGTCGGAGGAGGGTGTTGAGTACATAGTTTTCTGCAACGCATCAGGGACCGAGCTCGGCTGTGTCCTGATGCAGCGGCACGCAGTGAATGCTTATGGTTCACGCCATCTTAGGCCGCATGAGCAGAACTATGCGACCCATGATCTCGAGTTAGCAGCGGTAGTCTTCACATTGAAGATGTAGTGACACTACCTTATGGGCGAGCGATTCATTGTCTACTCTGACCACAAGAACCTCAAGTACATCTTCTCACAGAAGGATCTCAATCTGAGGCAGAGGCATTGTCTAGGGTTCCTCCAGGACTATCATTTCGAGATCATCTATACTCCTGGGGAGGGGAACAAGGTGGCGGATGCTCTTAGCAGAAGGTCGAGCTCACAACTGTTGAGTGAGGTGACACAACAATTAGCCGCGTTACAGTTATCCTTCGTGGATGGAGAGGATACAGATTACCTAAAATTGATGGTTGTCACCCCTCTACTCTTACAATGAGTTAGGGAGGCACAACATGGGGATTTCGACTGTGTGGCCTTACGTGCTCAGTTATCCACAATACATGCTCCTGATGGTTTTTCGCAAGGTGGGGAGCATGTACTTCTTTTCAGAGGATGAACTGTTGTAACAATGGCGTTACAGGATGAGGTCTTGAGGGAGTTCCATACATCCTCTTTGGTGGTACATCCTAGAGTGGCAAAGATGTACCAGGACCTCTGACGTCAGTTCTGGTGGTCAGAAATGAAGAAGGAAGTGGCAGAGTTCGTTTCTCGACGCCTCACATGCCAGCAGGTGAAGGCTGAGCACCAGGTTCCAGTAGGGTTAGCTCACCACTGGAAGTTCTAGAGTGGAAGTGGGATGGAATATCGATGGACTTTGTGACGGGCTTACCAGGGACGTCCAAGGGGCACGATTCCATCTAGGTGATCGTTGTCCGACTCACCAAGTCATCCCACTTCCTAGCTATCAGGGATCCGAGTTTCGTAGAGAGCTTGGGACGCCTCTACATACTGGAGATAGTTCGGCTTCATGGCGTCCCCTCGACTATAGTCTCATACTGAGATGCCCACTTCGTATCCCGGTTGTGGAAGGGATTGCAGGAGGCTTTTGGGACTCAGCTACGCTTGAGAACAGCGTTTCATCCCCAGACATATGGTCAGATGGAGAGGACCATTCAAGTTCTAGAGGATATGTTGCGAGCATGTATCTTCGACTTTGGTCACCGCTGGGAGGGCCACCTACCACTAGTGGAGTTTTCATACAACAACAGCTACCACTCCACCATCGGTATGGCACTGTTCGAGGCCTTGTACGGGAGACCCTTCCGGTCACCACTTTGCTGGACCGACCCAGGAGAGTTAGCACTCATGGGTCCAGAGTTAGTGTGAGCTACTATAGAGAAGGTGCAGATCATCCGGGAGCGGATGAAGACTGCACAGAGCCGGCAGAAGTCTTATGCTAACAGGCGATGGAGACCTCTAGAGTTCGAAGAGGGAGGCCACATCTTCCTTCGGGTCTCACCTCGACGAGGGTTGAGGAGATTTGGACGAGGCGAAAAGTTATCTCTGAGGTTCATCGGACCCATCCAGATCCTGGGAAGAGTTGGTGAGGTGGCGTACCGCCTGGCTCTACCGCCACAGTTGCATCAGGTACATGATTTCTTCCACATGTCGCAGCTGAGGAGATACGTGCATGACCCATCGCACGTCATCGACTGGGGCGAGCTGGAAATTGAGGATGGAGTGACCTTTGTTGATTTCCCAGTGGAGATCGAGGATCGATAGGATAAGATCCTTCTTGGGTGATCAATTCCCTTAGTGCACATCCGGTGGTAGCACAGGAATCTTCAGGAGAGCATGTGGGAGCGGGAGGCCCAGATCTGTGCCCATTACCCTCATCTTTTTTAGTGTCATTTGTTTTGGATTTTCAAGGATGTAAAGCCCCAAGGTGGGGAGAATGTAATGTCTCGGATTTACCGTTTATTATTTTTTTAAAATTATATAGAATTATTTTGAGACCGAGTGTGAAGACGGCACATCATTCCGAGGTCCAGTGAGCCCGGAATGGTGGTTTGAACTTTTTTTAGTTAAGTGAGTCAGCACTTGTGCGTGGTTGTGGCAGTTTCCAAACGGATGCCCGGATTAAAAATCTGAGCACGCCATTGCATCTGGGACGACGACATTCCCTAAGAATAAGGCTAAACTCGACCAGCGCGGGTCGAGGGAAAAAGTTAATTTTCGGACATTTTAAGTAAAATAAAATAAAATAAATTAACCAGTTTATTTAATTTCATTTAATGAAACATTCGTTGCAGCGCGGCAATGGCGCAACTACTTTTTTTAAATTAATGGTGCATCTTAATGACTTCGAAATGGGAATTGAACGTCATTAATACTTCCACATAATTAAATTCCAACTTGTTTCCCCTTTTTAATGGGTTAAGAATTTGTACATAGTTGGCAACGTATAGAGAGGAACCTCTGTAGAATCCACTGCGTGTTGGAGAAAATTCTCTACGAAGAATGACAACGGATCAGAACCAAGGATTGTTGCACCGACATTGAAGGATCTCGACGACAACAGCAGCACGACGCCTTTGTCAACAATCAATCCTTTTGAAATATAGGGGTTGTTATTTTTGATTTCTTTTCCCCATATTTGATTTTAAACGACGAACGCGGATCAACCACAAAAAAGTTGATCCGCGAATTTGTACGTTCTTGCAGGAGGGATTTTTCTTCAGTAAGATTATGGGGAATTGATCCATGTTTTATGTTGTTGTTGATTCTTGCTCCATTTAAGCCTATTAATGAGAGCGGATCAACACTGTGAAGAACGATGGCGGAGGTTCGTTCAACAATTTGTTTATTTGGATTTCTCCCCCTTCTTTCCCCGCGCATTCTCCGCGTTCTTCACGGGGGGAAAAACAATGGATCTTCGCACATCCGTTCTATGACACAACAATCCCAAATCGAAGGTTCGACACCAAAACAAACTTATGGAGGTGCGGCGACGATGGCAGAAGAAAAAACAGGCCAGATCAAAAAGAGAGTTCTTTGTGTGTTCTTCATGCGGGAAGATCAGAACACATTTTCGGAGCCGATCGGAGGCCCGAAAACGACGGAATCGACATCGTGGTGTTGGGGAGACCAAAAACCTGGGATATTTGTGGTGATCAGATGGCCGGATCAATGATCGGAGCACCACGGGAGGCGCGCCGGCAATGGGCGTCGTTTTTGGAAATTTCTAGAATACACGGCATGTACTTCTGAAGAACATTCCGTGTAGTTATGGCGGTGGCGGCTAGGGTTTTCGGGGTTAGAGAAGAATCACACGGCGTCTGACTCTTATCACAGGAAGTGTTGGACCTTCCCTGAAGCTCGGCATGCACTTTGGGTAGGACACGGACACAGGATGATCTACACGGCTTCAGGCGGCACTGCGTGTACAGCTCAGCAGAGGCGGCTACGTGGAGCTCGGCGTGTATCCCGGGGATACATGGACACAGGCTGGAGTACACGACCGTGTACTCCCTCACACGGCCAGGCGAGTTAAACAGCGCGGGTCATCCCGTGTGCAGATTGCACGGGTTGGAGTACACGGGTCGGTGACCGTGTACGAGCACATGGCCAGATTACACTGAGCCAACCCCAGTTAACCAGACACGACGTGTACTCTGTACTACACGCCGTGTACTATGTTTTTCTACATGACCAGCCTCACGACATGTTCCATTGTACACGGGCAGTTCCCGGGGTCGGACAACACGGCGTGTAACATTTCTACATGCCATGTACTTTTGGAAAACGGCTTGGTCCTTTTGTTCACCGTACCTTGGAAATCATTCATTTGGGTTAGTGCCCCTTCTTCTCGTTCCCTGAAGGTCTGGTATCGTTTCCTTTTTCAGGAGTTTGATCCCTTTAGTAGAACATTTTTTGATAGAGTCAGGTATCCATCCGAGTGGCCCGGATCGATATCCTCTATCCATTCCAGACCCTAGGTAAAGTCAGGCATCGACGTGACCAACTATACCGGGCATTGATCCTCTACCTAGCAGGTGAATTCCGGATGAGTCGCAGTATCCTCCATGGCCCTGGTAGTGATCCTCATTTGTGTGTCGAGATCTTTCCCACACAGGAGTGTGTCTCTCATAATGTGTTCATCTATCTACTAATCCTTTCCACTCATGAGTGTGTCTCCTGTAATGATTGTAGCTATCTCTCATGACGGTTCCTGATGAACAGCACTTCTCGGACGGACGTCACCAGAGCCATAAGACTCAGTAGTGTGTTCTCCCGTAATGAGTACATCACGGAATCTTCGAACAAAATCCCATGTGGGGGTATGCAGTTGTGTGACATGTCTCTAGACCATGGGTCTGGGTTTTGAGTATATATAGTTTGTTTTATATATTCTGTAAACATATATTATTTATAGTTGACTGTAAGTTTACTTTATGTACTGCTTTGTGGTTTTCGGGGTCCTCTACTGAGTATTGTTATACTCACCCCTACATGGGCTTTTCCCGCACGTCTGGTGTTCTATGCAGACGAGCATCCTTTTGACAGGGTCCAGGGCGGACTAGGAGGGGATAGAGCTTTCTGAGTTCCCTACAGGCCGAGGCGTTCCTATGGCTACAAGCGACAGTCCTGGTACCTTTGTGCTTATAGGTTGGACTTTACAGTTTTTCAGAACCTTGATTTTGGTGGGCTTGTATTCTGGCCCATTTTACTTCTACAGTACTCCACCTTTCTTCGTACTCTGTTGGTTGGGTTTAGTTGTATGCATGCATTTTTGTTCCTTAGTTTTTTACATTTCAGCATTAGTGGGCTTGGAGATGTGTGTTTGTGGACAGGTACTTAGGTAATGCCTCCCATGTTAGTGATATACCTACTCGGTTCTAGTCACCAGCCCCTGGCCTATTGGAGGCGGTCTTGGGGAGTCACGGCACGGGTCCCACTGGGACGGGTCGTGACAAAACATATAATATTCCTCAATGAGATGTAAACGACATGTTGTGGATTGAAATGAAGTTTGAACCTATTCTAGAGCCTGCTCATGTCCAAGAAAGAATACGATTTGTGGGATATGTAGTAGTACACAATGTGTAAGGGTATTACACGATGTGTCTCAGCCAAAATCTTGAAGAACACACGAGGCAATTGCCAGTCTATAGGAAAATACACGATTACACTAATATGAATCTTCAAATGAGATTAGATGGAAGAAGGATCACATCGTAGCAATTTTCATTAAAAAATTCTTGAGATTTTATATTTTATTGCCTCCGTAAAACTCCCTATAAAAAAGGTGCATTTCACCACATCACGCTCGATTGGTGTCTCATGGTCCTGAGCCACTAGTCTAAATTAAATAACTAAAATTAGTATTGAATTGTCTGCATTAATTTCTGGGTCACAACACCATAGACGATTCTCCGTTATGAAAATTATGAGAGAGATTTTTCAGATAATATATTCTTTAATAATATAGATTTAATTCTTATTGGGAATTTCATTGACCTCAGTATTGAGTTCAAAAAAAAGGTATCCCACATCAGTTTTAAAATGAATTTCTCAATTCCAAGGTCACACCATCGATATTTTTCCATCTAACAGGAATCTAGATTAAAAGATATAATTGAAACATGATTCATTATCAAAACGTACCAAATAATATTTTATATAAATATTTGTTTCATTAAATATATAAATCAAGGGGTAGGGGAACACCTCTCCCCCTTTCTCAATTTGTTCTGCACGAATTCCCCCCTCCCCAAGCATTTCATTTTCTGTGTTTTTTTTTCCAGTTATAATTAAAAAGCACCTCATTTTAATTTTTTATCCCATATTTAATGCTTTATATCCCATTTAAATTTTATTATACAATATTTCAAAATTTAAATATCATTTAAATTTTTTTATCCAATCACACTTTATTATGCCAAATTTATTATTATTATATAGTATAATAATAATGGAAAATCATAATTTAATTTCATAAACACATAAATATTAATAATAATAATTGTTATTATTAATTTACTCTCATAATGTTAAATACATGTAAACACTTATTTGGAGAACTGAACTAGTACACTATCATGTTCATGCTATGTAGCCTCTTCCATTAGACTCTACAGATGGTCTCCACTCTGAATCAGTCTCATCAAAATGCACATCATTGTAACACGCCAATTAGTGAAACACGGATCAACAATCCAATACAAACCTACCTATGATCAAAATGTTTACACCCGCAGTACCAAACTGATATATTCACTATATACCATCCACCTCATTTATCAATATGTTCTAGATTCAAGGATCTTTCGTGAATCCTGGTGTTCGATCTGGCTTGGTACCTTCAGGAAAAGTCAAACCGAACCCTCGGGATCCAACCGGTGATCAATAAGTAGAAAAATTGGGATAAAGGCATAAGAAGGAAGGATTCTAGATCTAGGAAAATTGTACTTGGCCAGTCAATCAAGGAAGCAGATCGGATGATTTTAGAAAAATTACCAACAAATTAATTTTTGTTCATTGGAACATAAAAAGGCGGAAAAGGGGTGATGATTGATGGAAAATGATTGATATACTCAATAATATAATAAAAAGTTCATAAATTATTAAATATTTAACTATTACATTGATTATGGATCAACCATCGGTGAATAACACATTGACCAATGAATGGGGAGGATTCGTTGCCTTTGCTCTATCCTGATCTTCAATGATATGATGTTTCGTAGTAATCTTCCAATAGTGGAGGGTGGTAGATCCCTAGATTTCACCCATGTTTTATATGGAGAAACCAAGATAAATTAGTCTATTAGTACTCTTAAAAGATTATACATTGCGTAGAAAACAATATAATTAATTAAATAATTAATCTATCCATTCATTAAATGCATCGTCAAAAGCATCCTTTACCAGATGTTACATAACGACCAACTTGATGACCTACATTGGGTAAAAACCACTTTCAAAACATAAAAGTGGTCTAATATTTCTCTTCCATGTCTCCATATATGATTTATTTTAGTTTGGGTTTTTAAATAAATAGATTTAATTAATTAATTTATCAAATGAACACAGCAACATTTTCCCCATATAAACATCCTACAACGACAAACTATAGGTCTCGCCTAGGGTGAAATCCTTGTTCCGAATTCAAATTTAGCCTTAGAGTTCTAATAAAATACTCTATTTAAAAGATATTAAACTTTTTTTGGAAACTACTTGTGTGTGATATAAAATTCATTTATTATTTTTATAAAATTAATTCTGTGATAATCGGGTCACAGAAAGGGGTGTCTCCATAGCAGTTGGATCCTAAAATAATACATGGAATATTATAAAGTATTACACAATAAAACTATAGGTTCTATATTATTCCATTATTCAAATATTTTGATCCCCAAAAAGGAAAAATAACATAAAGGTGGGGATACTAAGCATGCATCTGGATTTCCAATAAATCATCCCTACATTGAGATTTATATCCAAAGGAGAACTGTGAAACTCCCTCATCACATCATCTCGTAATGTGACCAAAATCATCATTCATCCCTAAAAAATGATGATGTGATTCCCTTATTTAGAGAATCTATCATGTGAAAATCTGAAGGATATCTAGTCAAGCAAGATCTCATAGTCATTCTCCCTCATAAGGTAGATCCTCAACATTCTCAAGGGGAAGACTACTACATCCAGCTCTAAGAAGTGTGTCATGTAGTTATATATATCGGATCTCAACTGCCTCTACTCATATGTAATAACTACATGATGGTGTAGTAAGGTTAAAACCAAACATCTAAGGGAACCAATGATCAAGTCATGTGAATAGACTCTTCCAACCACGAACATCTAGGGAAATAAATCATAACAGATTCCAATGTTTCTAGTCCTCTCGTGGAAGGATAATAACCTTAAACCAGAAAGTCTTTCACGCCCACTAGTTGTATCCCAAGAAAACAAGTGTCATGTAGAAAAACTCCTACAGTAGCTCTAGGAACATCTTCGACACTCCATCACACAACCTCTCCATGACAAAAAAAGTCTAGGGAACCTTTTTCCACACCCTGACACTCTCCACATTGGGGGGCACTCAGTCACCTGTTTGGTTTTGACTGCATCACAAAAACACGTGTTGGTGGTAAAAGCATCCCTCTTATTCATGGGTATAATTCTAGGTCATCCTATGTCATTTCTTCTTCAAGCGTGTTGCGTACAAACCAACACCAAGTGGCAGAGAGTACTAATGAATAACAATGGGCTTACAAGATGCTCAAATTGGATCTTACCATGACATATATTTATAAACACCGACATGTTACCCTATCTCAAAAACATAATTCTGAGGGAATCATCAATTACACCATGATAATATCTTCTATGGGTGGAACTGACTTTCCATCACTGATATTCTTGAATCTCAAAACTGAATCATTTTGGGTGAATAACATATCTTCTTCATTTATTCGAGGCTATATCTAACAACACCGACACATAGATATATTGACGCCCTGCATCACCCCTATTTAAAACATGGGAAAGAAGTGTGAAGAAAATAGTACCTCATTTTGTGTCTAATAATTATGACTACATTAAGTAAAAGAGACACAATGAATACCTATTACCATGCCTGCATTTATTTATGGCCCAAACTTCCAACTTTCTGAGCCTAAAAAGGGAAACCTATTGGTGGTGGAAGGATATCACTATGACATTCCCCACCCATATCTCCTCCTTCTCCTTTTACATCTCTATAGAAGTGGATAGCTACCAATGAAACTACCTGATCTATCAGGTTCAGAAAAAGCTGGAAGATATGGACCACTGAGTCTAGACTATCCTTTACTACTAGAGGATTTGACTCACTATAGAACCTTAGTGGTCTCTGACGTTGAAACTCATGGAGCACACTAAACCTACGATTGTTCTAATCTGACTCTACAGGAATGATCATCATCTCAATAGGGGTGGTGATACTCCCTTCCCAACTCGATTAAGTGGTTCATGGGATTGACCCTGAAATATGGATTCATTGCTCAATGGATTTTCATCACGAACAAAAGCTAGTATTCGGGATTGATTTCATCGTGGACGCATCCTGAAAGATATCAATGGGTACTGAAGTCATATGATAGTATATATATATATATATATCAAAAAAATGTGGAGCTGACTCAGGAAGAATAGAAAAAGTCTAAATCCTATATGATGTTTGTACCATTGATCACTACAACAAATGTCTTGGAATCCAAGTTGACAAGTAGGTACTCAGGGTCTTAGTGAGTGGATATGTCATCTGTCACACCACCACTGGACTCTCTAGCCTTGGAACCACACTCAAGAAATATTGAAAATGTTTCCCAGTATACCACCATATCCACTTAAGGGGACACTATTGAACAACGTCCCATGGAATGAACTTTCTATAATATTGATCCTTCATGACCTGACCCAAGCTGGGGCTATAGCAACAAAAACCCCCAAGAAAGCCTCCATATTCCAGGGGTGACAGGAAGAGAAAACCCCATATCTATCTCAAGGAGTCCTTTTCCGATGTACTTGTACGCATACACACATCCAACTCAATGGAAATGTTATAAGGGATAGAAAGAACAGATGTAACACTACATTATAGTAAACCAAGAATACATGACCCTCTAGAAAATACAATAGTATAGTTGTATAAACTTAAAATTAAGGGAAAAAAATTCACACCCAACCCGAAATTTGTCCCAACCTGACAGAAAACTGGAAGAGTTAATTACTGAATGAAACCTAGCTCTTAAATCGTAATCGATGACCACTGTACATAGTCCAAGCACTCAGTATTCTTAACATCCTTTGAAGTCATGCTCATCCTATACATCTTCTATATAAAACAAAAATGTGAGGGTAAATTCCATGAAAGGGTAATTATATTCATACCCAATAGGATGCCCTAAAAGGTGAAGGGGGTTAGTAAGAGATACAAGATGAAAGAATGAAATTAGATACAAGGTACAATGACAGTGTAAAATTTAACATAACAACAGAGTTAAGGTATGATCATCCATGAACAAGGGGATAAAACATGGTGACTATATGAACTAACCATTGAGTCTTCAACACCTATAATGGGAGATTATAATAATCTGACCATTAGATGCCCATCAAGGAATTCACATGTCATACCACACACGTCTTCACCTCTCCTGGAAGGAGAGAATCCAAATCAAATGGGTGGATAGGGAAGAAAGGAATATATATATATATATATATTCTCAATCCAAGTATCACAAATGAGAGAGTAGGGGGATTTCCATCACAGAACTCAGACCAAGAAGTAGAGTATCTAATAAATCCAAAATTCCATCAATGATTATCAACATCCAAAGTTTCTTCAATGAATTTACCATAAAAGTCAAATCATTTCTCATCATTTTGCTTCATAGTATATGGGCCAAAAACTCTAGGTAGATAACCCAAGAACTAGTAAAATAGGATTGTTCCAATCTAAATATAGAGGACCCATACTGAGCCCTATTAGGGGGATCCACTCTAAGTAAAAAATTACCCATTTCATGCCCGATAAGAGGGTTCCACATGGAATTTCCATGGACTCATTCCCATCCTGAATTGAAGGATCCACTCAAATAGTCATTTAAGACCCAAGTCAAGACCAGCTAGATGGTTATAATCAATAGTCTGTTGTGGAACCATGCCCAGCCTAGCTAGAGGGGTCCAATCAAATAACCATCGAGGACCCATGAATAGCCATGTTGGAGGGTTCCACTCTAACAACCATCGAGTACCCATGCCCAACCAAGCTAGAGGGTTCCACTCGAGAGCCTGTAGTGATCCTATATGATCATTGTCATTGTTGGGGTCGCCTCAAAAGGATTCACTCATGTAATATTTCAGAGCATATATTAAAATTGACAACCAAGTGAACCATCATTTTATACATGAAAAAAAACAAAAGATTGGATACTCAAAGTTAAATATTTCACTTTGATCAAATTACATAAATAACATAGATCATCCCCCTTAAAGAGGTACACGACATGTCGGGGACCTACATAATGTGTGGTCCAACTCTGCTGCATGGTTATATCTTTTCCAGAACATGTCTTTCTATCCACATAGAACTATAAAGTGTTTATTAGTAAAACACAATGTGTCTCGAAAAAATCATGATGAATTCATGATGATCATCATTGGTCTGAAGAAAAATACATAATTTTAAAAATATGCATCTTTAAATAGCCTTAGATTTCCAAAAAGATCACACTATTGGGATTTTCATGGAAAACAGCTCGAGATAGGCTAATCACATGCCTCAATTGGTCACCCATTGAAAAAGGTTCATTTCACCACATCACACACAAATGGAATCTCATGGGCCTGAGCCACGAATCTGAATTCAATACCATAAATTGGTCTGGAAACATCTATATTAATTTCAAGGTCATAGCAACATATACTGTCTATTTTTCTAATACCATATAGGGGAGATATGTTGGATACAAGATTCCTCAATAATAGTAATTTTATTATTATCGGGTGTTTGGAATACCTATGGAATGAGCCTAAAAAAGGTATTTAACTTCAGTCATAAAATGAACGTCTCAGTGCTATGTTATCATTTCCACTGATGGTTCTTCAAACTAATATCTAAGCTAATGGATATAACTGAAATGTGATTCTTTAACCAAAAGAATCAAATAATAATATTAATTAATATTATTTTATAGTAAATCATTAAATTAAGGGATAGGGAAATTCCACTCCTCCATCTTCAATTTGATGCACCCAAATTCCCCCTTCCACAAGAATTTCATTTCCCTCTTTTGTTTTAAAAAATTTAAATTAAAACAAAACACCTCATTTAAATTTTATTATTGAATCCTCCAAAATTTAAATTTCATTTAAATTTTTTAATCAAAACATTAAAAAAATTAATCTAATTTATATATTATTATCTAATCACACTTTTTATAGAAGAATTATAATTTTTATTTAGTAAAATAATAAGAATAAATCATCCTTTAATTTAATTAATTTATAACCCTTATAATTTATAATAATAATTATTTACCGCTTATCATGTAGACTACATCCGAACACTTTATTGGAGAATCGATCTTGACCACTATCATGTTCATGCTGAGTACGCTCCACCATGAGACTCTACACATGACCTCTACAGGGAATCAATATTGTCACACAACATGCCATTGCCATGTACAAATAAGGTAAATAGAGATTGCTGATCAAATCCCAAACCACCTCCATTAAAAAATCATTCACCCGAAGTACCAAACTAGTATTTTTACCAAACATTTGTCCACTCATTTATCAATATGTTCTTATTTTTTTATCTTTCATGAATCAGGGTGTCCGATCAGGCTTGATAACTACCTAAAAAAGTGGAACTGGGACCCTAGGGATCCAAATGGTGATAAACGTGAATAGAGAAAGGGATAAATACTTAAATAAAAGGTTTAACAATTCATGTTAAGCATTGTTGTCCAATCGATTATAATTTTTGATTCCTGGTTTAAAAAACAATTGAAAAAAATTAATTTATGTACATGAACACATACAATGTCCGTAAAAGGGCGCAAGTCGAAGAAAAATGATCGACCTTCTCAATCATTTAATTATAAGGCTATTAAACACTAAATTGATGAGTTCTACCTTGATTATTGATCAATAATTGGTGAATAATTTATTTAATAATTATTTCAGATGATTTGTTGCATTCACTACATCCTGATCTACTCTAATCGGATGTTACATCATAATCTACCAAGGAAAGAGGGTGGAAGAGCACTGTATTTATCCAAGGGTCCATGCAGCTGTCCCGGGAGAAATTAGTCGTGAAGAAATACTATAGGGTCATCAGTTTCATAGAAAAAACTAATTAATTAAAGTATTAAATAATTAATACATTAAATGAACTTCCCAGAACTACCTTTACTAGAAGTCCCACACCGAAAAACTTATGTCATGCCTTGGATAAGAATTGTATTACGAACATAAAGGTGGTCTCATATTTTTCATCTGATTCATTGTTTTTAATTTATTTTAGTTACATTTATTAAATGAATTATTAAATTAATTAACATTTACAATGCACCCACAAATGGTTTCACCATCTGAACATCCCATAATGACCAACTATAGGTCCCGCCTAAGGAAAATTTCATGTTCTAGAATCTGATGTGGTCTTAAATTTTGGATCAGAGACTCTATTTAATGGATATTCCGCTTTTTTAGGAAAAAATACTCATAATAAAATATATATTTCATTTTTTTATAAAATTATTTCTTGACTCACTAGGCCAGAGAATCATTCACTTCCCTAGTGCCTAGATCTAAATATATTCATAGGAATACATCTATGGCTTACACAACAAAACCATGGGCTCTATATTCTAATTACACCATTGGTTATTAACTTCGACATAAAGTGTATGTAAAGAAAAAATCATATTTCATTGTGAGGGGTAGTCTGTCATACAGACAAGAGACATTATTATATACCCATGGAATAGAATGTAAGAAGTTTTGTGTGATATTATAATTAAATAAGTATACTTATCTCATAAATATAATTTAAATATTTTAAATATGTAATAATATCCAACCATGGGAGGTGCTGATGGATAACAAATAAAATCAATTAGTGAGGCGGTAATATACAACATATACAATTGACTATTTCATTTTCAACTTTATAGAGGATGATATATATGTAGATCATGAAATTAAAAAAAATATATGATACCATTATATGTGTGATATTTATGTTGATATAGAATTAATGTTAAAAAATATTTGACTTACTAACTAGAATAAATAAAATGAAAAATAATAGATAAGGACTATACCTCTTCTTCAGATGGTCCCTTATGGTTTAATCCAAAAGCCTTCCTAAAAGGTTTCCCAACTATGAAAACTGCCTCTAAGATATAGGTGGGGAAGTAAGGAATTCCTTTTGTAAGGAATTGGATGAATGAAATTGTTTTTTATGTGAGAGTAGAAGATAATTTTGAGCTGCCTTCCACAAGTGGTGGAGAGGGAATGCTTGTGATATTTCAAAATGAAAAGTTGTTCCCATATTTAAAATAAGTAAAAAAACCAATATCCGATGATTATAAATATTTTTTGGATATTAGATTGAAATATTTCTATATAAAAAGATTTATAAAAGTTTCTATGAAATTTTACCCCTTATCATTTTAGTTCCCCACAATAAACCCCTTTTATCATTAACCGAGATAATTAATTTTTATTTTTTTTTCTATTTACATTAACAAAAAATTATTTTTTTCTTATTATATAATATTAATTATGATGTTTCAAAATAATTAATCCAATTATCATTATTCTATTCACATAAGAGAAAATTTAAAATTTTAAATTAATCTCATAAAAGCGATGAGAAAATGGGTTTTCAATGATAACATTTTCTTAATTATATATTTTTTGATATCAAAATTCAAAAGTAAATCAATTAAAATAAAAAAAATTGATTGATTTATATATATATATATATATTTGAAATAATTTTATTTTTTGAACCAGGATAAAATAAAATTAAACTTGTAAATTATTTAAATGAAGAGGTAAATTAAAAAAGTCTTTATTTTCTAATATTCATAAAACAATAAACATTTCAGAACATTCCATAAAAATCAAAGATAATTTTTAAACAAATATTTAATAAATGAAATATATTTTTACAGTAAATTTTATAAAATTTGAAAAATTACCTTTTTCCAAAAAAATGAATAAAAATCATTTTTTGAAGATATGTATTTTCGATGTATAAAAACGATTTACTAAAGATAAATAAATATTAATCAATATGTTTTCTTCATATAAAACCATTATATATAATTTTTAATTTTTTTTATTCCACCTCATATTTATATTTTAATAACGAGGTTATAATGGTCAGGTTTATATAATAATATATATATTATATCGTAGTTTGTTAAAATTCATTATTTTGTGTAACATAAGATATAAAAAAGTTAAATTTAATTGAAAATATAATCTTATAAAATCTTGGATTATTATATATATAAATCCCAACCATCTCATAATCCATATATTTATATGGCACATGAAAAAAATTCGCACATCATAGAATAACACATATAAATAAAATGGGTTTCATGATATTTAAAAACAATCACATTAATAACCCAAGGAAATAAAATGTGTTTCATAGAATATAAAAATGTAAATCATTCGATTTTCATAAATAAATATCTCAATAAGATGTTTTTCAAAAAAAACATCAAAATCGCTTCATGAATTAAACCGCTTGAAACAAAAAACATAATCACCCATAATAAACACATAATAATTGATGAATATAGGATGAATCATGAAAAAAATCTCTATTTGAGATATATCATTTGAATATAATGAATAAAAATCATAAAAACGTCTTTTTTGAAAACATATTCTATTCACCATTAGAAAATACATGGTTATGAGTCTATTTTCAAAGACAATCCTTTGTTTTCATGAAAAATTAAAATTTAACCTTTCATGGAAATTGAATTTTTTAAATTAGTATTTTTCCATTAATTAAAAACAAACATCATTTTAAAAGGCAATTTAATGTAAAAAATAAGTTCGAATATAAAATTGTATATCTAAAAGAAATTAGTTTGAGTTACCATGACCCTTAACTTTACCCTTGACTTTAATAAATGTTCTTTAACCTCCATTATCATAAATATTAACATATTAATTATCAATTTCTTAACCATAATCAAATAAATTTACATTTTTACTCTTCATTAATGAAAATTATTTTCATGTATTAGATATTTTTAATCTCTTTTCATCAACAAGTGTTAATATTTTATACTATTTTAAACTAGTTTCTTAAAAGTAATGTCAATTTTCATTTTTCTCAAAAATATCACAATTTAACAATAATTGATGGTACATTAATGGGTGTTTTATAAATACCTATAATGTGTTAGGTCCAAAATATTCCTAGATACCCTGAAATGGGGGTGAATCTAGGGATGACTATTCATTTTTAAATTCTTCTGGCCCCACTAGATCATGAACTCTTTTTTATAAGAGTAACTTTGTTTTCATGGAATTGTTAATGCTGATATTATCCATTCCTTCTTTATCTGATGATTATTATTTGAATGTAATGCTGGATTGAAAGCATAAGGGCATGAAAATTTTTATTTTGTTCACCATCTCTGGGCTACATCCATGGAGCACACAATGGTGATGTGCCGATTGTACCAAATTCACTAAAGATCACTACTTATATTGATGGTTTTGGCTAGATATTATTTATACTCATGAACATTTCCTTAATATGGTTTAGGTTCTACACAATGAATATTCATGGGTCACTCTGAATGTCCCTTTCATTGGCTCACTTCTGGTGGAATGGTTCACAGTATTCCCCTTCCATTTCTCAATAATCTTAGAAGGGATTCACCCAATGTTTATGGACTTATAGTTCCCATTATAATATCTAATGAATACATCCTCAGTTGTATATTGATGATCTATTGAAGTTCCACATTCATTCTATAGATGAATACCACATTACCACAGATGTATTGGGAAATATCTTCTGAACAACATTTGTGATGCTCAGTGGCTTCGTGAAACTCATCTTTCTCGAAGCTCAAATAACCATTCTTGAAGCTCCTATATTTTTCAAATCCCACCAAGAAATTACTAAGAACTCCTCTTTTGTGATGAGGTACTAGATTTTGCAAAGATTTTTCCTTTTACAAAGCATACATATCCTTCAAAACTCCTTTACTTTAGCGAAGCTTAGAAAATTTGGTTGGCTATCATACCCTTCACAGACTTCCTTGCATGAAACTCTTTTACGAACCAGGTTCACAAATCACCTTTCCAAATTTGGAGCCTTAATATATTCATTCAGTATTTCTCCTTTTTTGAAGGGTTAAAATCTTATTTATTGGAATTCCAACTAATTCCAAATCCTTTTGTCCACATCATCGCCATTTCGTGATGCCCCTTATTTTTTGATGTAGTGGTCCCTTTTTCAAGAAGATCCAAGGAAATTTCCCATTTGTGATGCTCAATGTAATCAAATAGATCATCATCATTCTCTTTGTGCCATCATAATGTGCCACTCAAATTGTTCCACAACTTCATTGTTCGTGATTCTCATCATTGTTTTATAGATTACCATTAGATCTCATTAATATTTTTCAAGACATCATTTATGAAGCATGTCTTCATGAAATTCATGACTTTACCATATTATAATATAGCCTTATAGGAAATCCAATTTTCATGATACTATCCAAACTCTAAATTTTTTAACCCAAAATTTTGGAAACACTAGGAATTGGTATCACGTTGTGTATGAAAACATTTGTACCTCTTAGATAGAATCTATTACTCTATCATGGATCTTCGTCAATATACCTAGTAAACAATCTCTCTAGTTCTCTAAAAAATACCTTGGAAACCAACTTTTTAAATGATATATTCAATGTAAAAATAATAAAATGTTTCCTTGTGGGATTGATTCCCAACCTAATGTTATAAAACTATTACATGGGACTTTTAGTCATGATTGAAGAAAAAAACGATAATTAAATAGTTTGGGTTTGTTCATCATATACATCGATAACATTATAAAAATAATTAATTACAAAAACATTTTGGATAATGATATAATTATTGCTTATATATATCATATATAATCATACATTATAAACTAAAACCATCATTTTTTAGGTAGCAAAGGAAAACGAAACAAGTTTATTCAGGGAGGTGGTAGTCCGAACAACACATTAAAGGAATTTCCGTTATTGATTCAGAATAATTAGTCATTATATTTCTATTTATTTAGTTTTCTAAATAAAAAACACTTTACAAAATATATGTTTACAAAAAATTTATGTCCCATGTATTTTATTATGTTTTTGTAGAAAAAATTACCTTTTACCACACACTAAAAATGTTCAATTATATAATGAACATAAAAATAAAAATCTTCATTAAGATAATCCTATTTAGTTTGTTTTCGGATATCGTATATACCTTTAATCAAAAAAATAGTTATACATTTATCAATTCTATCATACTGATAAAATTCAGGACCATCAGACTTATTCTGGTACCAAAACAATAAGGCTGACCCTACTAAGAATTATCATATTGAAAAATGTTAAAGATGTCCATTGGAAAATAATTGGTTTATAA
The DNA here is from genome assembly GCA_963277665.1 of Viscum album. NCBI lineage: Eukaryota > Viridiplantae > Streptophyta > Magnoliopsida > Santalales > Viscaceae > Viscum > Viscum album. The sequence goes on along the minus strand of OY728123.1, from coordinate 467,389,708 downwards.
TCAGAATAATTAAATTTTTTTATACCATAAGTAATACCTTTATAATTTTAATGGTTTTCAACAAATAAGACATTGGAAATTCAAGTACAGATGATATGTCATGTGGAAGCTATCTGAGGTCATTGTAATAAACATGGAAATATGATTATTATAGATTCAACTATAAATAGTTAGTTATTTGAAGAGTTTGGAGATAATTTCACTCTCAAATAAATATATTTAAATATTTATCTACATGACCATCACATTCCTAGTCATTGTAATACTTTAGAGATTTGGTAGTTATAATGAAACAATGTCACGTGTCTTCCTTAAGAACATTTCTTTTTTAATAGTGTTTGATCGTTATTATGATCAAGGGATTCTGGGGATAGGAAGATGGTGAATTCGTTCCATCATATTGAGCGATTTTGAGGATAGGAATACGAAAACTAATCATCATATCGAAGGATTTTGTGGGAAAGAAGACTGCCCTTTTTCAATCATCGTATTGTGGAATTTCATGGTAAGTAATTACTGACATTATTTTAGGTACAATATTGGGGATACCTTCAATCAAGGTTAACCACTTCCTTACACATAAGGTTAAAAGAGTAAAATATCTTAATATATATTTTAAAACATTATTATTTTTATCTGTTATTTATCTTATTTTTACAATTTTATATTCGAATGTTCATTTAATAGAATGTTTTTTATCAGGCTCATCTTTCTATTCTATTTATTTTATTGGTACAGCTATAATTATGATAAACATACAATGATATAATTGGATGAATTTTGATTTATATTATTACTCTCATAATTAGACAATGACCAAGTCTGATTAAATTACATTATTATATATTAATTGTTCTATTTGTTTGATGGTTTTTTAAACTAAAATTCACCCATTTTTATAAGTATATCGATCTATGATACTCTTATGATACTACAATGTCTATTAAATGAATTTTTGAATTATTATATACATTATCAGATTTTAATTTCCTAACATAGTTCAAGTTGTTTATGTTTTGATATAATCTATTTTTTATAAACATTGTTATACTAATGTTTATTTGTGGAAAATAGTTTCGATTATTATAATTTTTGGCATATATTAATGTTGGATATCATGAAAATATCAATCACAATCTACCTAATATATTTGATGGGAATGATTTTGAATATTAAAGTAATATAATGAAGAATTTTTTAATCAAAATCATGGTTGATATCTTTTAATGATTACTAGAAAAAATAAGATTCTTAATAAGGAAGTTTCTTCTTTTACAATTTCTATGAAAAATGAATATCGATTGAATTACAATGTTAGAAAAACATTATTGTGTTCCATGACAGAGAGCATATATAGTCAGATTTTATCTTGTGAAGTTGTAAATAGTATTTTGTGTAAAGTGTATGTTACTCATTTTGGAATATCCAAATTTATGGAAATAATATGATCTATTCGAAGAAATGATTATCAAGAATTCAATTTTCTTCCTAGAAAAATAGTTGAAAAGATGCGTCAATTATTCAAAACTATTATAAATAGTATACAATATCTTGGGGAAAAAGACTAGATGATTAGATTCTTGTTGAAAATATTGTTGATGTTATTCCCAAAGAGTGAGAATCAAAAATAAAAACTATTGATGATACATGGAAGTAATCAAATCTTAATCTTGATGATTTGATCTATACCCTTATAAAGTATGAGGGAAGACATAAATGATATAATGATAAAAAGAAAAAGAAAGTAGTGGTGTTGTTTTAGGTAGAATGTTGACAATACCTTCCAATGTTCAGTGTGAAGAGAACGATGTGAACTCATCAAGGAAGAAAAATATTTTTGTTCGTTAATATTATAGTACATCAGAACACTCAAAGAATGAATTTTATAACCAGGATAAGAGGATGATAAATATAATTGGTATGAAATATTATGAATACAAATATAAAAAAGGACCCAAGGATAACGGTGATTAGAATAATTTTGATGTCACTTAAAATGAATGTAAGAAATCTAGAAATATCACACATGATTTTCCAAAGATTACAAGGAAAGACATAAAGGAAAATAAATTAGAATGAAATTCCATGATGTACTACAAACCTAAATTAAATAATAATTTAAATGATTCTAATGCATGGAGTTCCAGTGGTAGTGATTCTTTGATAGTTATTCTGAGAATGAATGTTCTGGATAGAGGAACATTAGTCTTTTCTCTATAGTACCCACAGAAATTACTTTTTTATAGAAAATTTATGACCAAATAAATCCCTTATAAATTTTTTTATAAATTCAAATTACCCTAATAGTGATAATAAGAAAAAATTTACATCTTCTAATGAAAAATATACTTAATCTAGTAAATAATTTACATTACCTACCTATGATGAAGTTTCTATATTTTCATAATTATTTGAGATTTTGAATTGTAACATTTAAAAAATAAATATGATAATTCCAAAGATAAACTTGATAATTAAGAGTCATGAATAACCATTTTGACTAATGAAATATCGGAAATTTCTAACAACCATGAAAAAACTATTTCTGAAAATGATTCTATGTCAAAATATTTTTCAAATTTGATTTTATAAAAGCTATTATTACATGTAAAACTTTTTTCTAAAACTCTTATTGATTATGATAAAAATTTAGTTGTAAAAAATGAAAAATCTCTTATTTGATGAATAATTTATCAATGTTTAGCAGTAGACTGTAAAAGTTTCAAAAAATATATAAAAAAATGAGACCTCATGGTAATAATTCCGGAATGGCTTTTACAAACCAAAAATTTATTTTTGGTAACAATTATTTTATTCCAAATATTTAATCTTTTTACACTAACTGCCTATGGTGAGGGAATTGGAAAAATAGTGTTCCTTAAATAGTGTTAAATCTCTTGGTTTTCATAAGGGGTATTTTTTTTACAATAATTTCAATTTCCCAAAACAAAATCAGAAAAATGTGCTTACCTAAAATATTTTTTTCTAACAATACCAGTCCCAAGAATATTCTGTTTCCAAAAATATAATATTTCTATTTTTAGGATAATAAATATAGTACCAATGAAAAAATAATTTGTTATATAGATAGATTTTTTTAAAGGAACATGACTAGAAATAATAATTTCTTTAAGAATATAATCTAGATTATATATGGAAGAGTAACCGTTAGAAATTATGGTCAAGGAGAGATTATCCAAGTACATAACATTATTCATCTAGAAAAAATTATTATTTCGAAGGTTTTATCTATTGTAGGAATAAATAAAACCCTGTAATAATAATTTTGTGTCACATGCCATACTAGGATGCCATCCAGCCCAACATCTGACCCAGTCAGAGACCTGTCTTGAAGGGATTTCTTAATCCACGTGAACTAGAAACTAGTTGGAGTCATCAAAATAATAATAATGGGAATGATTTTTCCAATAAACATGAATAAATTAAATAAACATAAAAAATGGAATAACAAACAATAATTTAATCTAAAGTAATAAATAAACTAAACCAGAAACAATGTCTATGGAGAAAAATAAAAACTGACTAATCGAACGTCATGTGACCCTAATGTCACCGCCTTCCACAAGCCCAACTATCTCCATCAATTAGCACTTAAACCAGATACCTGAACCTACCAAACAGATCAGGTCTACCAACACTGACTATTACAAGTAGGGTGTGAGCCTCACAGCTTAGTAGGAAACCACCAAATATTATATGAATTTACTTCCCTGAAACAGTCCACAAAGACTATTTTGAAATACCTATATAAAAATAGTATTTTTCCCATTTTTATAAAAAAACAAAATTTTTATTTTTTAAAAATAATACCCACAACATTTCCATTTTCAAAATGGACCACCTTAAAAAGTTCACATCCCAAAACAAAAAACCAAACATAACAATTCCAATTCATGTAGAAAATAAATATGCATTGAAAATAGGTAACTAAGTTCAGAAGTATATAAATAAGAACACATCGATAGAAAATTACGGAAATTTAATAAACATACCTCAAATGATACTTGTAAATACTGTGGTCAGAATCACCTAGAACATATGATGTATCTCTAAAGTCAATAACTCACTGCCCATTATAACTGACAATCTAGTGGCATAAACCCACCTATCCTCTATGAAATCCAAGGGGTACAAGCCCATATAATCCTGGTGGATAAGAAACTATCACTCAACCCTATAATAACACATATAAAACCCTTGATAATGATACATGATGAACGTAATTTTCACTTTCATTTGTGACTCACCATACATTCCCCCACCTCACTTTCCATCCCCAAACACCAACACCACCTATTAGATAACCCACAATCAAAAAATCCTCCATAGGTGTTCCCATATCACAAAAATCCATTCAAAATTTCTGATAGATCCATCACATCGTATGATCATTCTAATCATTTCTCAAAACATTCTATGATGCCAACTGGGCATTTTTATTTTCCAAAAACCACATCCATTTCCCAAACATTATAAAATGACATTCCGGCTTTCAAATCATATTATTTTTGAATAAAAAACAAAAAATATTCCCATTTCCCAACAGGAAACTTATTTTTAAAACCATTTACATTAGAAAATCCATTTCCAATCTTGAATCAAACATGCTACAGTATATAAATTGCCCAACATGCCTTAATACCAATTCTTCACCAAACTATAATTCACAATATTTAATGGTACAAGATTTTGAAATTATTATTGAAAACACTTTTATAATTACATGAATAAACATTACACCATTTAGAAATCATGAAAAAAATTTGAATGGAGGAGTATAAAAGAGAGGAGAGTCATTTGTGAAATCAAGGTTCACGTAAAACATTGTTTTTGAGATCCATCTCTAGTTGAGTGCACAACCGAGTGTGTACCCCATGCACCCATGGATGTTCTAGAATTCAATGACAAACTTCAAGTGTCCATGAATACATTCAAAATAAATTTTCAAAATACAATCATTCCATAAAAATAATGAAACACGTTATATAATGTCGAGAGAATTAATAAGAATCTAAAAACTCAAAGAACCTTTCCAAAACATTTACTAACCTATCTGAGGCCATAATGTGGCCCCAAAACCACCCAACATAGTTAAATTGAATTAAAATCATACCGAACAATTTAATTAACACCAAACATCATCATAAGTGCTCAATTTATTTTCATAAAACTAATAGACATTTCCTTATACTCTTTATGTGCATTGGAAATAGGCCTAACCAAAGAAACCCAATTTTATATCAATTTTCAACCATTTTTTATCGTAGAAATACCCAAACAATTTCTTTTAACACACTAACCAAAAGACTATAATATATTATAATCATAAAAGGGAAAATCAAGAATTTCTGGAATGTTCTAGAAATAAAATTAATGGAAATACATACCCCAATGATGTGCAAATGCGATTAAACTTCAAGGGAATGAATATCCAAGAGTAACAAAAAGTCCTTAAAGCCTATCACTAAATAAATAAACCAAAATCTGATAACCCTAACCTAGGGTTCATCCAATAATGAACCGAGACAATGATAAGCCAATAAATCACTAATGTAATTGAAGAAGAGGGGAAAATTAAACAAAATCCAATGAAAATCACCTTGGACCCTTAGGGGAGAATCCATGAGGGAGGAGAACGAAATTGAGAGGGATTGGGGGCTCCCTTCAAGAACCGAAATGACTAGGGGGGTCTTGAAGGAGGTTAAAAAAGGGGTGGGTAGATTATGAGTTTTAAGATTTAAAATTTCTGTGAAACATTCATGGTTTGGCAGTATGTTTGGACAAACCATGCTCCAACGGTGTGCCCCTACTATCCAAAAGGGACAATCCATATGGCTTGGTCGTAGGGTTACCAAAATGTGTTCCACCCATTCCAAACTCCACTAACCAAGACCAGAACCATACCATATAATTTCAACATGGTATACAAACCTATGCTAAACCTATACACCTTACCCCAAGCCCCTAAAATATGACCTAAATGGTTACCATGGAAACATAGCTTTTTTCCCCAAACCATGCACCCAAACTATACACATTCTAAAATAAGACCAAGAGCTGTCAAAATTCAAAAATATAAACTAGGGATCATCCCAAAACTTAACCTAAAAGATCCATTAGTTTGAGGAGAATTAAATAAATGAATTCCAAAGGTCAGTGTGTGAGAATTCCCCCAACCACCCACACTTATTTCCATAGAAAAGTCACCAAGACTAAATATAAACCAAAAAATTCCTTGCTAGATTAAAACCCGAAGAAAACGAGAACCTTTGTGTGAAATTTCTCTCTATAAGTCACACATGACATATTCTAAATGAAACTAAAATCCAGAAATGATAGGAAAACATAGGAGGGTTCTCCCCACAATAATAACTCAACTTCTTCCATGGAATGACATCAAATCTTCGCAAGGAGTAAAAAACTCACAGCAACACCACATTGTGGTGACTACTGACCGTACTAACAGAACATATCCACAATAAATGAGAAACACCCCAAATACAACAAGAAACTCAAACACAATTTAAAAACCCCCCAACCGAAGGGGGGCCCCGTGAAAGGGACTTGAACAAGATGATGTACCTAAACACAATATAAATTTACTAATTCCTATGAGAATTCATATCTCTGATAAATCACAATTGGGAAATAGAACCAAGACTAACTCAAAAAATGGTTAAGAACATCCAAGAAACAACAACCAATTTAAGACCCACGTCTAGATAAGAATAACCACTCAGAATAAAAAAGAATAAGTATGTTATAATTTTAAAAAGAAAAGACAATCATACAATAACATAAACATGAAAACAAGGAAATTCCAAATGTCCCTTCCAAAAAATGGGAGACAAAAACTACACCATGGTACCTTGCACCTTTATTAATTCATAACTGTGTGTGAGATTAAATCTAAGGCCTATAGTTGGATCCCTGTTGAATGATGCATCTACTGCCTCACTGTGCAACACTAACATTCTCTAATTGGGGCTTCTTCTCTTGGAATCTCGTCCTATGAAACTTTTCCAGATAAACAAGTTGGCCACAACACTTATAGGACTTTTAAGGATGGCAACAATATGGCTTTGAATACCCAAAATGACCATACATGTTTGACGAAAGCATACATTCTGATGAATTGGAAGTCAAAATGAATAAAAGAGAATTTTTAGAAGCAGTTTCTCCTCGAACACCCCTATCATTAGATTGGGAAACTTTAACAGAGAAAACCATAAATGGTTTCACCCTAGGAACAAATTTAGCAAAAAAACACCTCATCTAAGTAAATCTAGAAACAAGTTTCACCAGAATAACTCTCTTTTTCCATGGCCACTAGATAGAGACCCAAAATGAAAATAGGATCATTTAACAGATCCTCTAATTCCTCCTCCTTAGAGAAGGAAACCAACTCTTTGAAGTGGTTAACATAATCTTTCACTGGCCGATGGTCCTGCCAAACATCGTAAAGTTCTTCTACCATCATTCTCTTCAACTATTTAGGTAAGAACATTTGGATGAAAGAGGTCATAATGACTTCCTAATTCATCTCATCTTGTAGTGAGGACAGGACAATCACCTTCCACTAATCAAAAGTTAGATCCTCCAAAGAAGCCATAATAACATGAACCCTCACATATTTTGGAGTTCCCAATGGTCTGGAGTGACACTAAACTTCCTCAAGCCACACCACTACCACTAATGGACCTTGATCACCAAAAAAGATGGTAACCAACCGAGAAGAACCATAAATTGTAAAAGATCCACTAGAAACATTGGTGGCCTTTATGGCTGACATATTCTGAAAAACTCAAAGAACCACATAACCATGAATTAGTATCATCGTGAAACATGATCGAAAATTACATCACACACCAAAACAATTAGATCACATGCTAAACATCACAAACAAAACCAGAGCTATATTTTGAAAAACCGCCATTACCATACAAATTTGCAAACCACTTTCTTCCAAGTCCATTATCTAAACACAAAAAGATACTTTTCATAGAAAAAAAATCAATCTTCATAAAAAAACGCACATTAAAAAAAAACCAATTTCTGAAATTATTTTTTATTCAAAATCCATCATGAAACAACAAAGAATACTCTTTGATTTTCAAATCTCACACATGGTATCCTTTTAACTACAAAGTAGGATTCATCCCATCTCCGCTAATATCAGTCATAAACACATTCCATCATGCACTTCTCATATATACTCTCACCAATATAAACATCCATTATGAATATCTGTGTTCTCACATACCATTACATATTTAAATCTAAAAATTTACCTAATTCTTAATTCGCTCTTATTTTCCCACATTCCAAACCCTTCAATATTTTGAATCACATTACATTTTAAAAAATCATTTCACTCTTCAATTCAAAAAACCATGAAGAGTCCATTTTTATTTCAGAACTTGTTTTCTTTTAAAACACACTCAAACCCTACAAAACAAAAATAACATAATTATTTCCAACAAAGACAGACCACAAAGGAATAAATAACATCTAATTTCCCAGGAGGAGGAACTAGTGGCCATGCATGTCCCATAAACATGGTTAGTGGACCATGCCCCATGAATGAATCAACCACTAGGAGGGTCGTGAATAGTGCACATGGACTTCACGTGGGTTATTACTCCAGGTGAGATCACTACATGACATCGAATCATCTCCATTTTCATTCCCTATGAAAAAAAGGCAAATAATAAAATCCTAGAATACCCCCTTGAAACTCGAAGATCATAACAAGTAAGGTGTCATGAAATCCTTCGCATACCTATCTACTAATTCCTTCTAGTCCTAACATCTTACTACCTAAGACACATAAAATGGTGTTGCCCTGATAGAATTTTTAATGAACCAATTCAGGATTAAATCCAACCCAACATTTGAACCGATATAAGAAATTGCCCGAAGGGCATTCTCGATCCCTATATGTCAAAAACTAGTGCTGAACATAAAAGTTCTCACCATGGGAATGATGTTTCCCAATAAACTATTACCAATTAAATAAACATAAAAAAATAAAAAACAATAAACGAATCTCAATAAATAGAGAATGTTATCCAAATACAATAACTACTATGAAAAATTAAAACTGAGAAACTGAAGGTTACAAAGAATAATGTAAAACCAGGCCAAATGAAAATAATTATCAGTATGGCCCAATGTTCAACACCATTCACAAGACCAACCTTCTCCAAAAGTGATTACATGAACTAGAAACATAAACCTGTAAAATAACCTAGGTCTACAAACATTGAATGGTATAATTTTGGTTTCATCCATACGTCTTAGTATGCAACCACCACAGAGTCCATGCATTTCCTTTCTCTAATGATTCCACAATAACTATATTTAAGTAAATATATAAAAATAAGCTTTCCTCATTTTAATAAACAATCAAAATTTCTTGTTTTTTAGAAAAATACACACCAAATATCAATTTTCAAAATTGACCCCCTTTTAAATCCAAATCACCAAACCAAAATTCAAACATATCAATACCAAGACATTTTGAAAATAAATAAGAAGTGATTAAAGGTAACTAAGTGTAAGAATATATAAAAGAAAACATATAGATATAAAACCATGGGAAATTCATAAAATAACCTATAATAATCCTAGGACATACTCAGTTTGTACTCACCTGTCAACGTATGCTGCAACTCCAAAATCAATAACTCATTGGCCATTATAACTACCAATCAAATGAAATAAACCCACCTATTCTATAAAACATAAAATGGTACCAAACCATCTAATTGTGGTTGATAATAAACAATCTGAAGTGCCCAGATCAGTGTGAATCACTGAGAGGGGGAGGGGGTGAATCAGTGATCCTTTAAAACTTTTTACTAATTGATTCTTTATCAATTAAACCTCTATGGCTTGTTAAGGCCTTGATCCACTCTTCTTGTATCTCTCAACCTTTCCCGAATAATGCAGTAATGAAAAGGAACAGGACACAAGGATTTACAAGGTTCGGCACCAAAGGCCTACGTCCTTGCCATGTTGGTTATACGCCCCAACATGGTTTCTCCATTATAACTTGTTAGAATTACAATGGTCGATACAGAGTCCCACTGTATCTCTCCTGAGTCCCACAGGAGGGTCTTTATACTGCGTCCCACAGTGTTACCAGAGTCCCACTGGCCTGCTCCAGAATCCCACTGAAGAATTCTTCTCCCTGAGTCCCACAGGGTCTTCTCTTGGCTCCTCGAGTCACATGAGTAGCTCTTCTTCACTGTAAGCTTATTCAAGTAACTTCAGCAGCCTGGGATAAAGGCTGTTGGCCTTGCTCTTCTTCTGATCACTTGTGGTGAACAGGTCTTCTCGTCTTGCTCAGGATTTATCTCCTTCTTCTGAGGATGACCTGGCCTCTCTCCAACTACTGAATACTCATACAACTGATATCATTAACTTCAGTCTGGTCCAGTCTCAGTTCAAAACAACTTCATGCACTGAGTGAATGCCAGCTCTCCTTCCTCATGCACTGACTGCATGGCCTTCTCAATTTCTTCAAGAACCTCCTGGTCTTGGACAACTCAGATGCACACAGCCTGATTTAGCTCTATTCACGTGTGCATGTGCATGCATGCATGCATGCACTTCCCTTCTCCTCTTCTTGGTGCAGTAGACCCAAAAAGGGTGTAACACTTTAAGCACACACCAACTACTTGAACTTCACACACTTTATTCAATTTGGTTACACACTTAGAAGTGTGTTATACTCTAGTGTGAGTCCTCCCTTTTCTTCTTCTAAGTGTATACACACTTCTTAGTGAACACACTAGGTTCGGACAACTTTTCTCTTTGCACACACTTGTTTCATTTTGCACACACTTAAAACTTGGCCTTCACCTCTTTGCACACCCACTGCCCGTAGGGTGTAGTGGCCTTCTTGTTTTTCACACAACCAAGGGTGTGGTATACTGCCTCGGGTCTTCTTCTCCAACACTGCCGTGTAGGGTGCAAGGTGCGCAGGGTGCAACCAGGGGCGCGAAAGTGTCACAGTCGCGCAAGCCAAGCGGCCGCGCAAGGCCTCGGTAGCCACTGCAGTGCAAGGGTGCTACTGCCTTGGGTCGCACAAGGGTATCACCCGCGGGCTTCAACCAAGGGCGCGCAGGGTGTCAAGCACCTCAGCCACGCAAGCTCCTCCTGCCGCGCAAGTTTTCGGGAAGTGAGGGCTCCTTCTGCCGCGCGAGTACGCGGGCAGGGACCTCCTTCAGAGCCTCGAATGGCTCTGGAACTTCAGCCGCGCAAGTGGGTTGCGCGGGGCTTCAGCTTCGCGAGGCACAAAGTGCTCCGCGGGACTTCTCTCGAATTTTTCAGGAAAGGATCAGCAGCCTCTAAGGGGGCTCGGGCTCTCTTTTTATAGGCAAAGGAATGCCTCAAAACATCCGCGTGGGATAAATCTCAAATCCCCGAAGTATTCGGATCTTCAAGATTTTTTCAAATCTTGAACTTGCTCCTCGGTTCTCCACGGGTTTTCCTTCTTTATTTTCCTCTTCATGCATGTGCATGGAAACGTACGCATGCCTCTGTTTATCCCGATTCATGCAAAGCATAAACTCCACGTGGCCTCGCACCTTCGGTTTGCTTCGGCCTCGTGAAAATTTCTTCCAAACATTGCATGCATGCCTATTTTTATGCATGGTCGTGTTCGTACGGGCGAAACGAACTCAATGGAGCCTTCGGTTTGTTCGGAGGTGGCCGGAAACTCGATTTGGCTTGCTCGGAGGGCGCCTGGTTCGTTGGTGGCTGCGGGAATGCTCGGGTGGCCTTCGGCTGAGCTCGAGGAAGGAGACGGACGCTGGGCCTTTGGATGCGGTGATCAAAAAACCTTCGACGGCTTGGATCAGATCGGGAGCGCGGCGGATTAGATGAGCGGCTCGGATCTGGCGCGCGATCAATCGTGCGGCCAGGATGCGCTCCCGGGAATTTTTCCGCGTCCCACATCGAAACGGCGAGCAGTTTTGCCGTGGTTTATCACCCTCGCGCTGTCGGCTTCCCTTCAGTTGCACTTCTCCCCTCCCAGTGCCGCCCCGCACCGGGTTCTCTCTGCGGGCGCGCTCTGCGCCCACTCACGCCTCCTGCGGGCGCGCTCCTAGCACCCACCATGCACTGCCTGACACTCGCGGGTGCGCTCATGCGCCCCTACCGCGCTCCTCCGGGCGTGCCCCAGACGCCTATGCGGTGTCTTGGGTGCGTCCTGCCGCCCTGGGCTCGCCCCACGGGTTCCCCCATGTGTGTGGTGCCTAGCGCCCATGCCTTGGGGTTGAACCCTCAAGGTGTCCATGGCTGGCCATATTTTTTGCTAGTGTAAAACACTAAGTAACTTTGCATAAAAACAAAGTACCAAGTGTAATATGCCAAATGCCACTTCAAGCCATCTTCTTCATAATTCTTCTTCTTCTTAGGAATTTCCCATCTCCTCCTCATGTTCTTAATAACTTTTCAACATTTCACAACTTAGGAGGGAATTCCGAAGGTTCTTCATCAACCGAGCTCTTGAATCACATAAAATCTCCAATGTTCTTCATTGATCCAATCAGAGATCAAGTTGGATCAACTTCATGTTCACATGAACTAAGTGATAGTGCATGGACTCTTCCATCCGCTCACTTCATCCACTTTGAACTTGTGGATGGATCTTCTTCATCTCCTCATGCATTGTCAATACAATTCATGGTCTTCAAACATTGTTGTGACATTGTATCCAGTTGATACAAGTTCTTGGAACTTTAAGAACAGCTCAACAATCGTCTGATTTAATGATGATGTTCCATCATCATCCATTCTTCAAGTGGTGTAACTTAGTATCATCTTGATACAAGTATTGAAACATTAAGATCATTTCTACAATCGTCTGATATACATAGAGAATGTTTCAACCACAACATCCTATGTCACTTAGTGAATCTCCTAAGTGACATGTCTCTAAGTACCATGGCCATTCTCCATTCATCACCATCACCATCACATCCTTTTTCATTCACATATTGAACCTCCTTGACATCCATCCATTCATTCCTTGACAACAACATACCTCATTGACAACAAATGCAACACAGTGCACTTCACAATCACTTGACTATATAATGACTCCCACAAAACCATTGGTAATAATACATGGTAATAGGAGGAGGCCCTTGTATGCATGACTCAATATACCTTTTTCCATTGCAATTTCTTACCCCAAACACTAACACCACCTATGCGATATCCCGCTATTGGGAAATCCTCAATAGGTGTTCCCATGTCACAATAATAAATTTACAAGTTCCAATTGTGTTATCACATAATATGATATTTCAAACCATTTCCCAAAACATTCTTGGATTCCAACCAGGCATTTTTATTTCTATAAAACCACATTCATTTCCCAAACATTATAAAATATAAACTAGGTTTTCAGATGATATGATTTTTTAAACAAAACTACAAAAATATTCCATGTGCCAATCAAGATACATATTTTAAAAACCATGTTCATCTTTAAAACAATTTCCATCCGAGAATAAAACATGTGTCAAAATATAAAGTTCCAAATGGGATGTTATACCAATTCTTTAGCAAAAAATATTTCACAATTCTAAATGGTCCAACCTTTCGAAAACACATTTGAAACCAAATTTAAAATCACCTGAAGCACCAATAAACCATTTAAATTAAAGAAAAAAAATTGGGAGGAAAAAAGAGGGGGGAACCCATTTGGGAGATAAATTTAAAGGAAAATATTGTTTTTCATTCCATATTCATTTGAGTGAACATCCATGAGTGCACTTCATGAACCCATGGATGTGATAACATCTAATGTCACACATCATGTGTCTTATAATAAATTTATAATCCATTTTTAGGAATTACATATGCCATGAAACCAACACAACATGTTTTACAATGTCAAGAACTTGAATAAGCATATATAAAATGAAATAACCTTTCTAAAACATTTAACAGCATGTTTCAAGCCAAAAAGAGGCCAAAAAACCATAAAACACTGTAAAATTGAATTAACAATAAATTAAAGCATTTAATTATGGCAAAAAAACCTTAACAGTTCTCAATTTCATTAAATAAACCAGTAAATATTTCATCAAACTCTTTATGTGATTTTAAAATGGGATTAACAAAAGAAACCCCTTCTAAAATCATTTATCTCCCATTTTTCATAAATAAAACACAAAAAAATTTGATATAACACACCATAAGATGTATTACAATATATATTATGTATAATATTGTAGTAGAAGCATTAACAGAATGTTCCAAAAAGGAAATTAATAGAAATACATACCATAATGACATGAAAATGTGATGAAATGTCAAGGGAAAGAATATCTAATCCCAACAGACAATCCACACACCCTATCACCAAACAAAATTGACCAAAATCAACCAAACCTAATTCTATGGTTCATCCATGAAAGAACCCCCACCAAGAGTACCCAATACATCCATGGATGAAGTTAATAAGAGGGGTAAATTGAACAAAATCCAGTGAAAATCACCTTAGAACCTTGAAGAGCATCCATGGATGGAGGATAACCAATGTGAGATCGGTTGGGGGCTCCCTTTATGCATAAAAAATTACCAAGGGGAGGAAATAATGAATGGAATTAAAAATAGGGAAGGGTATATTAGCGGTTTTAAGATTTATAAGTTTTGGGCATCTTGCTTGGTTCAGCTACATGGTTTCACAAACCATGTGCCAACCACACACCCCCTACATACCAAAAGGGATACCATGCACGACTTGGAAACATGATTCCAAATTAGAGTTCTATATATTACAAATGCCACATCCCAAGATGAGAGCTAAACCACATATAATATTAACCCATGTGTAACCCGTGCACCTTAGATTAGGCCCATAAAACATGACCCACATAGTTACTAGAGTGAAGCTGCACAGTTTTCCTATCTATGTGCCCAAATCATTCATAGGAAAAAATACCACTTAGAAAATTCAAAATTAAATAATTTCGACCCTAGATCAACCCAAAAATTATCCAAAATTATCCATCAGTAAGAGAATAATAAACTAAAGAAATAAAAAAAGCCATGGTATGATAGTGAGTTATAATATGAATGTTACATTTTAATATTCATGGATGATAATAGTATTGTACATTGGTTCATCGATGAATTTATTCTTTATTCCAATTGTCATGGGAATGTTTACACACTAGACTTATAATATCTTTGGAGAAAAGAATGAACATACCCTAGTGAAATGGATTATCAATATTGGTTATGGAAATTTAGGTTTGGACTTTGTAACATTAGAAACTTATCTAAATTTACTATTTAAGGAATTTTGAAGTATGTACAAGAATATAGGACTTATACTTCCAAATTTTGTAACCCCTTTAAATATAGTAAGAAACATAAGTGATGTTTTGAATCTATATTTCATGTTTCATATTTTGATGATTTACAGTTAGTTAACATGGACTTATTTGGTCCTACAAAGACTAGAACAATTGGAGGGAAATATAATTTATATTCCTTATTTGATGATTACACTTGTTATAAATGGGTCTATTTTCTATCAATGAAATATAATTCCTTTTTTTAATATTAATTTTTTTTCAATGTAAAAAATGAGAAAAACCTCTCTTTAATTACTATTCATAGTGATCATGGTGGATATTAATAAATTATTATTTAAAAACTTTTTGTGCTTAGGAAGGTATTTAATATAACATTATTTCATCTCAAAAACTCAAGCACAATGGTGTAGTTCAAATAAGAAATATAATTCTCCAATAAATAACTAGAACCATGCAGAGTGAATTATTAGTGTCTAATTTTATTTGGGCTAAAGAGGTTACTACATCCCACTACACTATAAATAAATTTTTAATTAGAACTATTATTAATAAAACTTCTTTTGAGTTGTGGATAAAAATTAAATCAAATGTTTCCAACATAAATGTATTTGGTTTTATATTATTCATCATTAATACTAAATATAATATGCATAAGTTTACACCCAAATCCAATGAAGGAATAGTTTTGGATTTTTTCACTACTTCTAAGGCTTATAGAGTTTTTAATAAAATTTATTGAACTATTTAAGAAATAGTGCATGTTATATTTGATAAAAATTATCTCTTTTTTTCAAACAACCAAAACCTACATCCTAGGATGTTATTTCAAAAATTGATTTTCAACCATAGTTTGAAAGTTCTTCTCATAAGTAAACATCTCAGTAATTAGTTTCATATGTTCTTCCTTCGGATTGGTTATACATATTTTGGAATAATATACTTTTTAAAACCCATGAAGTCAGTTTTTTACTGTTAATCATCATTTCTAATGTATAATTGGTGACGTATATCAACCTATTTTCACTAGAAGTTCCTTTAGAAATGAAATTCAATATAGAGTTTTCTTATTCCTATTAGATCCTAATAATCATGATGAGGCTTTAGGTGATTAAGATTGGAATAAGTATATTCAAGATGAACACAGGTTGTTTGAGATGATCAATTTTTGTACATTAGTTGAACAACCTAAAGAATCTTCTATAATTGTAGTAAAGTGTGATTTTTGGAAAAAAAATTGATGAAAATTGAAAAATTGTGGGAAATAAATCTACACATATAGCTAAGGGATATAATAAACAATGAGGAATGGATTATGAAAAAAAATTATTCTCCAGTTGTAATACTTGAAGCTATTTGAATACATTTATCCTTTGCATCATACTTTAATTTGAAACTATATCATATGTATGTGAATCACGATTTTCTTAACATATATGTTCATGAGTATGTTTATGTTGAAAAACCACCACGTTTTGAGAAAAAAAACATCCTTAGTGTGTTTTTAAAAATACCAAATCTTAATATAGACTTAAACACTCCCCTTGATCATTGTATGATTGGTTAACTTGATTATTTTTACAAAATAAATTAGTTAAGGGGATACGGAACCAACTCTTTTTATAAAATATGTCAAATAAAAATATGATGATTACAAACATTTATGTTTATGACATTAAATATGGTTCAACTCAAAATTAATTAAAAATTTCCATTGTGGGTCTTATGAAGTTTTAGTTTTAAATGATTATTATGGCTAAGTTTACATATTTCCTTGGTTTTCAAATTAAAAAAAACAGAAGGAAATTTTTTATCTCAACATAACTATATAAAATAACCTCATTTGAAATTTTGATTCAAAAATACTAAAAGTATCATTACTCTCATTGTTACATCCAATATTTTAGATCATGATGAAGCGTAGAAACAATTTGATCAGATAATTTTTAGAGGTATTATATGATGTTTACATTACTTAACAACTAGTCATCTAGAATTAATGTTTTCAGTATTATTATATGAAAGATATCAATTAAATCCAAAATAATCTCATTTAAAAGTACTGAAAATGTCATTATCAAATGGGGACAATTTATTTAGGCATATTCTATTCTTATAGAAAAAAATTTGAAGTAAAAAGGTTTTTCAATGGTGACTTTATTGGATGTAGAATTGATAAGAAAGGTACATCCTCAACATGTAATTTCATTAGAGATTATATAGTATATTGTTTATCTAAGAAATAAAACTCAGTAGAACATTCCACTGCCGAATCATATTTATAATAAACTGAATGTTTTTGTGCCCTGGGTTTGTGGACTCAACACACACTCACCGACTATAGCATGAATTTTACTAAAACTCAAAAGAATTGTGATAAAAAAAAGTTACATTTATTCAAGTAAAAACCTAGTACATCAATCACATGTGAAGTAAATAAATATAAGACACAATTTTCTTTAGTAACACACAATTAAAAGAGTTATAATTTAATAATTTATCATAACAGAAGAATAACATGTGAAATTTTTTACAGAACCTCTTAATTTTGATAAATTTGAATTTATCAAACAGAATCTAGGAATGATTAATGTAAAGTAATCATTCATATATACTTATTTTTCACTCACCTAATTTCATTAAGATACTCCTTTTATTTAGGGGATTACATATTTTTTCAATTTTACACACTTTTAAACTTCTAAAATTGTTATTTTTTCTAAAACATTAATCATAATGAGATTTATAAGCAAAAAAATCGAGTCACAGTCCTCAAAATGATTCTCAGACTCTGAAAGTTTTATAAAATTTCTAAACTCAACATTTCAAAAAAATATTTTCAATTTAAAAAAGTAAGGTAATTATCCTTTTCAAAACAATCATAATCATATTAGTTAAAACTATCATAATTTTTTTCTCAATAAAAACAATGTATTAAATCATTATTTTAAAACAATCATAATCTATTTATGAAAATAATGAATAACGGGTTAATCATGATGATGACACATTCAACATCGATGGGTACCATTGTATTATTTTAGTTTTTTTCACTATTTCATTACATTAATTTACATCTGTTGTTGTTATACTTATAGTTTTATAAAATCATTTTTTTAAATAAATCTTTTTCATAATCTTAATGAACCTTACTCTGATAAAATTTTAAAACATTGAGAGTTCAAATAAAATCTTTTAAAACATTATTTGGATGGATTTTATTTGTTAAATAATATATGTTTTAAATCTCCACCATTGGTTATCTTATGGAAATCGAATAGTAACCCCTAGTTCATATATAATGTTGGGTCACCTCATGTCACTCAATGGTTCTTTCAAGTTTTTCATCCTGAGATGCTACACCATTAAAATCCTTCAGTACAAATGTTTTTTAGTCTAACCTACGATTTTTGTTCCACTTTCAAAGGAAATCATTTATTTTTTTGTTTATTAGATCATGTTTAGTGAAAGGCTGTTTAAAAGGTCATGGAATGAATGATATAATTCTAAAATCAAGAAGATCACTTTATTCAATGGTTGTGAGTCAGTATATGATGATAATCCTGATATGGATTTCAACTTATATTATCTACATATCGTTTTAGAGCTCTATGAATTATTCTAGTTTATAATGGAGGATGGTAATGATAATTTATTCTTTAGGATGGGTGGTAAAAAGAAAAAATCATTCATAATAAAGAGTTTCTAACTTATATGGAGTTCTATGATAAGTAGAATCATATTTCCCTTCTCAACAGCTTCTTAAAAATCTCAGAACCTTAAACTATAAAAAATATGAAGATTTATTATTTTCATAATATTGAAAAGTTATAAAGGTTTCGCACTTAAATCTAGATAAAAGTATCATATCTATTTTTATTTGAGGATATTTTATTTCTAGGAAATGAGATGTGGATACTTTTACTGTATCATATATATTTTTTTATATCTCAGTGAACAAGAGGAAGATATATTGGTCATTTTTATTTTCATAATGGTGAAAAACATTAAAACCCTGTTGATATATTCAATGATAATAATATTCCCAACTATCATAAATATTTTTGTAGTTAAGTGTATAGATGTCTTCAATGTGGAGAATAAATGATTTCCAGTCTGAGAGAAGATTTCTTTTCTCAGTGAACAAATGATGTTGAGAATGAAGAAGGTTTTAATTTTTTTTCAAAAATAAGTTTTTATAAAAATGTATATGGTGTTGTGTTTGATGCACATTCATCAATAAAATCCAAAAAAGAATATAAGTGGAAAAGGAGAAATGTGTATACCTCTCTTCTAGTAAAAAAAGTATAAATAAGATTTATGATGTGGATTTCATGAAGATGATGAAATAAACATAAAAAAATAGGGGATATGGAATTTTTAGTCGACCCATAGAGAAAGAATCTATGAAAATTGAGACTGTTGAGACATTATAGGATGGACAAAAGGGATGAAAATAGAAGAAGATATTGTAAGATTCTAGAATATTATAAGTACTTTTTGAAAAGAGTATAACGAGATTTAGATAATATTTTTCTTCCAACATTCCACATTGATTAGATAAAACTATAATTAATCTAATCCATAAATAAAATGCTATTTTCCATACGAATATACCATTTAGGGAAGGTATTGGAAAGAAAAGGATATTTGAGAACTAACGGGCAGTAAGAAGAAGAACATAATAAGGTGGTCAATAAGGATGCTAAAGGAAATGATAAATAATTAGTATAAGAGAATAAAGAAGAGGAATTAGAATAATAATAATAATAATAATAATAATAATAATATGAATAAGTATAAGAAGAGGATGAAGTAGTTGTAGAGGAAGACTAAGTGGTGGAACATGACAAAAAGAATCTAATATTAAAGAACCCAAGTCAAGAAAGTATTCATAAAATTCATACTCATCCTTATCAGGCTTACCCTCTAAATATTGTAAAAATAAAAAAATATAAAGTACTTAATAAAAATTATCTTCTTAAAAAAATGAAGTAGAATCATCATAAAAGAAAGAATAACAATATCAACACTCTAAGACTAAATATTCTTACAAAACCCAGATCGAAAAGGAATTGTAAATTATGGTAATCTCATATGATAATATATCCTATAAGAGAGATGATAAGAAATGGAAATATGTTTATGTTGGAATAAGAAGAAGAAAACCTCCTCATGTTGATCCCAATTAGTTAGACTCATAATAATTGATATCTCAAAAAGTTTTTGATTATATTTTCTAAGTCTTGAGAAGATTAAAAGTAAAAATTTCATATATTAAAAACCTTGAATGAATGTGTAAACTAATTTATAATAGTCTCTACGATAAATCAAATATCAATAAATGTTTTTAACAGAATGATTCATTCAAACTGATGATGTATTGAACAATTTTCACGAAAATTCTCATAGTCACAAAATAGCATGAAATCAGATAGTGAAGTGGTCAAACCAAGTAAATTTCAATATTCATATTCATGAAAAAAAATTATGAAGTAAATAAACTTATGTTAGAATTGGTTGACTACCTTGACATGTCATCATTATAAATGGAATATAGATTAATGTTTTTTAATGAATTCAAAGATTCACATGATGAATGGACTAAGGTGGTAAATGTTCTATAAGAAATTTTTTGAGATATGTTGTTGGAGATGACCAGACTCATATCATGTGATGATAATTTGATCATAATTAGGGATCATAATAATGAGTTATTTGGGGACGTAAAAAATATTGAAGACTCAATAGTAGAAGAAAGACTAATGAATTGAAATTCATTATAAAGATATTCGCAATTTCATGAAGATAAAGAATTACATAAATCCCTTGATGAAAAAAGAATGATTTTTTTCCATTTGAACTATTCATGTACGTTTTAAAGCTTTTTTATTGCTAATAGATTATCTTTTTAAACAAATATGTTTTGTTTTAATGTTTTCCAATTCTGATTGGTTATTTTTTCATTAATATCAACAAAGATGATTAGTTAGTTTTGTACTGTTTCCTATGTTATATTTTATAACATTTAAAGAAATATAATATCCATTTCATTCCTTTTTGGTAATAAAAAAGGGGGAGAATGATATATTAAGTAGGATAATATTTTTTAAAGGGTGGTATTTATTTAAAAGGGGATATTATTTTAACAAAACAGCGGAACACAATCTTTAGGAGTGAAGTATTATTTAAGGAAGAATTTATAAAACTCTTTTTTATATTAATCATCATATTCAAAAGAGTTAAAAACATAGGGGGAGTTAATATTTAAAAATAACTTTTTAGTTCATAAAATAACTGAGGGATTTAAATTTTTATGTTATTTTTTCATTTATGTTTTGTGATTTTTTATTTCCCAAAAGAGGGATATTATTGAGTATGTATTATTACTTATTACTTTTCCATTCCCTTAGTTATGGAAAATAAAAACAATTTATTAAAGATATGTTTACTAACTTTTTATTTCCCATGTATTTTAGTGTGTTTTTTTAACATTACCTTTTATATATATTGAAAAAGACCAATTTTATTTTGAATATTAGAAAATTAATCTTCATTATGATCAACATATTGAGTATGTCTCCAATAATCAGATTTAATATTAATAAATACAAATGTTATAATTTTTTCCTTTATTATCATATTGAAAAAAAATTCATTACCATCAGACCAATTTTAGTACTAAAATAATTGATTGACCATTATAATGAATATTGAATTGAAAAACATTAAGTAAGTCCATATGAATATCCTAATGTTATAATAAATATACATAGATTTATATCTGTTATAAGAAATTCCATTAACATTATAATAGTGATAAATCAGTACAATGTTGGCATACTGTTACAGATGTTGTATCAAGAACCAGTTTACTGAGGTGATTCCATCAAACAAGGAAATATGATCGTTGGAGTGTCACCTATAAATAGTGATTCATTTAAAGAGTTTGGAGTTGATTTTATTTTCAAAGAAAGTGTTATATATATTTCTCTATGTGATATTATTTTTCCTAGTAACTATAATAATTTATAGAGTTGGTATTTCTAAGGAATCCTTCCATGGTTGTTTCCTAAATAACATTTTCTTTTATAATTACATCTGATTATTTTTACGATCAAGGGATTCTAGAAATAGGAATACGGTTAATCTGAAATATCATATCGATGGATTCTATGGATAAGAACATAGATAGTGATAATAATATCAAGTTATTCCATGTATAGGAAGATAGTGGTATTCTGATCAACATATCGAGGGATTTCCTTGTAAGGAATGACAAACATTACTATATGTATAAAATAGTGAATACCTTTAGTCATGGTTATTGACTACCATACTCATAGGGATAAAAGATATAAATCTTTTAATATATCTTTTAATTCATTCTTACTATAATTAGATATTTTTAAATTTTTCTAAAAATTTTCTATTATGTAATGCATTTAATAGAAAGTTATTCTTCAGAATCAACTTTTTATTATGTTTGTTTTATTAGTACAACTCTAATTATGATAAAAAAATTGATATAATTGAATCAATTTTGATTCTAATATTGACTCTGATGATTAAACTATGTTTTATTCTCATAAAATTACTTTAAGAGGTATTTTCTAGTTATATTAATGCCTTTTTAAACTAAAATAACCCCCAAAACGTGTATTTGTAGTCATATAATCAACTCTTACGATCCTACATCCATTACTGAATTAATTAGCTGGGTGAAGGTGGGTAGAAAATGATATTTTTATAATCATATATATAATATTTAAATCATACTCATTCATTATTATCATCATTATTAACTTCCATGAGTGGTGGTAATGAATAACTGAATGTGTCGCTTCGTGGAGGTAGTAGTCTGCACACATGCACTAATGACATTTTTTATTTTTCTTAATAGATGTAGGAGAATAAATAATGGTTATAACATTACAATAATAACATATCAACACTCAAAATATTATTATGTTATTATTATACTTCTTTATTGTTGGTTTTGAAATTCAATAATATGAAAGAAACGTTAAGAAAGATGTGATACCAATGTTGAGTCCTTGAACATACTCTTTATGAAGGCCTTATAATTTAGTGAAGAAGGATATTTTGTAAGGAGTAGAGGAAAACAGTTTTTCCAATGTATTTTTGAGATAAAATTAGTCCAGGTTCATAATGAAATCTATCACATGAGGTGTGTGTTTGAATGTGTACAAGTGACCACATTTTTAAGGGGGGAAGGGTTCTTTTGGGATCACCCTTTATATTTTAATAAATCTATGACACTATTCAAAAATTAATGGAATAATGTTTTAAATTTTTTACATTTGTAGTTCCATTATGTTGAGAAAGTCACAATCGTGTATTTCAATGCATTTTTCAAAAAATTATAGAGTTTTTAACATTAAGTAATAACATTTTTATTTTACTTTTAATGTTGGAAACTAGTTTTTAAATTTCTGGTTTTATGTTTTATTAAACATATTACATACTAAATATAAAAAAATTTTGGGTTTATTGTACTAAATTTAACATATATTTAGTATAATTCAATTTATATATAAAACAAAATAAATTTTAAATTAAAAATAACATGTGTAGAAAAACTATTTTAATAAAAAAATACATTTTGACCATTATGGATTCATAATATTATTTAGTATTTATTACCAATAAAATGATTGTTAATATACTTATGTGTGTTTTAATATGTAAAATAAGATTCATTAAGGAAATTATTTACTTTTTATTGAACTGATAAAAATTCCTTGACATTAACAAAATAGTAATTTAACAAAATTTGTTATTTCACTATAATTGTTATAATTTTCATTACTCATAATAGGTTCGCTTTTATTCAGAAAAAATTAAAAATGGAAATATTAAGGAATATGAATAGAATTATCCCAAATTTAATAATCATTTAATAAAAATTGAAATTATATTTTCATGGAAATTAATATTATCATTAAAAAAGGAAATGAAAAAATATTATTTTTCAAAAAAATATTTTTTTAATGAAAAAAAGATTTTTTATTAGGAGAGAATTATCAATTTCATTAGTTGAAATGAATTTAAAACAATTATTATAATTAAAAGATACCCCCATAAGGGTCTCTCTTCTTGGGTTTTCCCCCACCGCTGCCTTCAACTCCCCCATTGGAGTTCAGAATGCATCATATCTTTGATTCTTCTCCTCGATGTTCTCATGGTGTGTAGTATCTCTTCCTATAGCAGCGTCATGGCTCGATCATCTCAACATTATCATAGTTTTTCAAAAATTCCACTCCATATCCATAGATCTGTATAGGGATTCAAATGGTGGTGTGGTGAGGATCGAGTTCCCAGCTGCAAGAGTGATGGTTTCCGCTTCGCGTCTGAGTTGGTTATGGTTGCATGGGGAAGATCTGGTCTCCATGTGTGGTCGGTGATGGGATTTTGGGTTAAAGCTTGTGGCATGTATTATTTGGGTGATCATCTTCTTCCCTCAAATGTTCGTATCTGGTGGTCTTCTCTGTAAATGGTGTCATTTTATTTCTTTGATGTTATATGTTCATTTGGGTGTGTTGTAGCTTTGACATCGTCAGAGGTCCCCCACTTTACCTTGCTTCGCTACCTATGGTTTGCAAGATTTGGACTCTGGTGAGTTTTCTCTCCTCTGGTATCGACAGTTGGCTGGGGTTTGGATGGTGGTGGGGTTCCAGCCTTGTTTCCAGTGACTGATGAAGGTTTTATTGTGCATAAGGTCTTGATTCAAGTTGATATGAGGTGACATGGGATTCATGATGATGGAGGAATTGGGTGGCAATAGTGGAATTTTGTGTCTTTACAGTGTATTTGTTTTGACTTTGGGATTTGGAGGAATGGTTTTTGTTGTTAGTGTTGATTTCTTGATTTTTTTTGGAATTTGGACTCTCGACTATATGGATAAGGCCCACTAAAGGATTTATATCTAGCGATTCATCTTTTATAGTTGTTCGAATTTGGATATTTGAGAGGGTATGGCATCAGTCATTGGATCAGGCATGTGTTTTGACACAAGACACTTACATTCCGATACTGATGCAATGGTGGAGTGATTCAGAATGATAAAATGGTGGGAAGGTTATATCCATGTTGTCAGTCTGGTATTACTCTGTAAGAACTTCGGGTCGTGGTTTGTCTTTTGAAGATGGAGTCTATGTGGGTTTCCCCCTTCATCCCTTAAAAGGGTGTTTTATAATAATAAAATAAAAAATTTAAGGCCTTCAGGCAGTTGGATCATTAAAAGAGTATTATTTTAATAATAAAATAAATCCAATCTTCATTTCATTTTGCTATAGTAAATTCACCAAAATAGCCACATTTTTTTAATTAAATCGTTAAATATATTTTCAACATGGTTAGCTTATGTGTATAAAATAAAAATAGTATTTTAAAAAGATTTATTACACCATATTATATAAAATTTTTATATTATAAGGTCTATAAATTTTTCAACTAATTCATAAAATTTGATTAAATTGATGGAATTAAATAAATTATAATTTCCATTATTTAAGAAACAGTTTATTATTTCCAAAAAATCCAAAATACATCTTATGATAATTTGACTGAATTAAATCTAAAAAAAATATATTTATTTTTTATTATTCATATCCAAAAACTTAACATTAAAATAAGATCACAATATATAATGAAAAAATCTTTTTATAAGAAATCATTTTCTCAGGTATTAAATATTATTTTAAAATATGTGTTAATCATAATTATGTAACACTTGAAAAATATCAACTTTATAAATTTTAATCATATAGAATGATTATATAAGATTCATAGTTATACTTATTGATTAAATATATATATATATATATTTATGTATACATCATAATATTGTTACTACAATTTTTACCTTCTATTTATATGGCTTCCTTATGATGATTTGTATTCCTTTCGTTTTAATGTTTAATGTGGATAAATCCATAAAACAAAATACTTAATTAACGAGGAATAATGCAGGTCATTACATTATATCCCCATAAAATAATTATATACTCAAAATTTCATTTCATGGAAGAAAAAAATGGGTTTATTATTCTCTTTTCACTTCGTTACATACCTAAATTGCCACAAAATATTTGTTTTCTCCCTCAATCTTTTTCAATATGGGTGGTCCTATTCAGACAATCCATGTCCTTTCAATCAAATATTTCCACTGCTTATTCCTTATATAAGCGATCATGTTCTTGTTTTAATTTTTCCATGATTATTATATGGGACGGGTTAGGTATGTACGATCTCAAAAATAATAACGGGAACACATTGTTTAATTTGGAGAGGTATGGAGGGAGTATTTGGTAATAGGCTATAACCTAACATGATATAGGATCTAGAATGGGATGATATATATAGGGATCAAATTCCCATTTTTTTAAATATCATAACTGATTTCCATTTATATATTTGAAGAAATACCTTATCACCAAATTCAAATCATTGATCTCTTTAATAATTGTTGGTATTGTTATTTTTCCAAATTTTTCCCATTTTCATATTTTATTTAATTGTTGGTACATTATCTATCATTTGAAGGAAAATATTGGGCCCTATCATATTTCTTTCCTCAACATCATCTCAACATGTAATAGTTTTTCATCACTTCCTATAAAGAGCCACCTATGGTTTCATTTGGATGCTAGAATGAGAACTATTTTTATATGAAAACTCTATATAAGTAAGATGTTGATCACAAAGTTCTTGGAAAACCATTGAACTAGATCTAATAATATAATATATATTTTTAATTGTTGTCTTAGATTAACCATCTCTATGAGGATGATATGGAGTGCTAAATCCTCACTATATCTCCAATGCCTTCTATATACTTACGAAGGTCCTCAAAGAAAAACACTAATATTGAATAGATACAACAGAGAAGGTTAATCGATGAATTTAAACTTCCTCATTAATTTATTCCTTGGAAAGATTGTCTATCAAGTTATCCCCTTTATGGAAACAAAATTCCCTATCATTGTAAATTCAATTACTATAATCCAAATGGCATTATGACATATACATGTTCTAGGGAATCTAATGAAAAAATCCATGATGATGGTTTTCCATTTCTATACTGGTATGGGTAATTCTTTCATAATCCATTTTGGCTTCTAGATCTATACCCTAACTTTTTAAATACAAATCATCGAGATATATACATTGTGATATCCAACTTCATGTTATCCCACCAATGGTTTTTCATCAGTTATTTATACGAATTTTTGTATCCATGATGGATATGAAATAATGGACTACATGAATCATCAAAAAAATCCATCTTCAGTTCTTATACAGATGTGACACATATATAGGATCCAAATCTTGTAACACCCTCTTTATCAAATTTTAACTCTGAATTATTCCCTACCAGATTTTATAGCTCAAAATCATCCTTATGGGATTCATTGATCCTTACATGAATATTGAGTTAACATAAAGTTATGGTTTCTTCCATTACCTAATGACTTCAAGATTCATCCTTTTTATATCTCTGACTATTAGTTACTTTCCAATCCTTATCATGGATATTGTAGTATGGTCTTTTCTAATCGTAGGATGAACCACCTTATTTTCCATTCCAGGTCAGTAATTTATCAAGAAATAAAAATCATATATTATCTATAACCATCTCCTTTGGTTGATCATTAACTCCTTTTATGATATGGTATTAGTGTATATAGAACAGTTCTCACCATAAATAAACTTTTATGAAATTTTTAATGCAAAGACTACAACTACAATTTATAAGTCAATTGTCAAGTAATTATTCTCATGATATTTTTATTACCATGAGGCATATGAAATTATTTTTCATGTTTCGTGTGGATGAATCTCATTCTATTAAATGATTGACCACTTTAAATAATAAACCCTTCTCAATTGAAAGGTAGTGTAAGAATAGGTGTAGTGAAAAAATTTCCAAAAGCTCAATGAAGATTTACTTTCATTCCTCTACTAATAGAAACATGAATCCAGTCCATTTTATGTTAGTTAACAGATTTTATATCTATGATAAATATCACACAAAGAATCGATAATATCTATATTACCAAAGGAAACTAAAAATTTCATTCATAGTGGTTCGACAGATTCATTCCTGAATAACCTCATTATTTGATGGATATATAGATATAACCTCGTTTAGAATGATATATCCTTGAAAAAATACATTTTTAAGCTATAATTTATATTTTCAGAGTTTCTCATATGACTTTTTATTCTTTAGGGTATTTAGTATAATCCTTAATAAATATTCATAATCTTTCATACTTTTGGAGAATATAATAATATGATCTATAAAGACTACAACAAATTGATCGAGGTATTCTCTAAAGATTTTATCCTTAAGATCGATGAAGATATAGGGTAATTGGTATGTCTGATTGGAATAGCAATAAACTCATAGCATCATAAAATGTTTTGAAATATTGTCTTCAGGATATCCTGAAGTTTTACCATCAGTTGTTCATATCCAAATCAGAGGTTAATCTTTGAGAATAATTGAGATATAATAAAATGATTGAATAGTTCATAAATAAAGGGAATAGAAAACTTGTCTCTAATAAATATTTTTTTATATAACAATAATCAATTAAATGATTCATTAATCCACCCATCCTTTTCTATAAATAAGATTGGTTCAAACCAAGTTGAAGCACTAGCATGTACAATAACCTTATCAAGATTCATTTGTAATTTCTTCTTTACATCCTATTATTCATCAAAATCAATTATTTAAGTAGTCTTTATGATGGATAATTATCCATTGATATGTTTTTTTGAGAATTAAACCTCATGTTATGGGGGAAGACCATGAAATTCATTGGGAAATACATCATCATATTCCCACATAATTGTCTTGTTCTCAATGTTGTCTTCTTATCCAATAATATTATCTACGAACCCTTTTTTTAGAAATATAAAGACCCATATTATAAAATTTTCCTATAAAAATGTACAATATCAACCTTTTATTAATACATGATAATAGGATTATTAGGGTTATGGAAGGATATTTCCCATTCTGGGAAATTTTTATGATCCGTAAATAAGGAAATCTAGGGTAAAACTATAATTATGTCAAATTAAACAATTAGTTGAATGTCTATTTTTTCAATAATTACCTCCACATAAATTATATTTGGATAGGATTTATACACCTTAGTTACATTTAGCATGTTAGAAGGTGTATTCATGGATAGCTCAATATTTAATGTTTTTTGTGGTGAATCTATATGATTATCACACTTATAATATAAAAAATTGTGAGGAACCCAACTAATAAAAAATTTATGGTTATAGAGTATAGAATAACTTCACCTTTCACCTCTTCATTATTATGCTCCACCTCTATTAGGATGATTTCACATAACCTCCTTTTATGCCTTGGTTTAGGAGGTTATTTTTACCGATTCCCGTTATTTACTATAGGGTTAGGTAATTGATTTTCATAATTACCATACTCATTGAATTTGAATCATTAATGATTGGTTGGAGAATCATCCAAGGCCTTCTCCTCCTCATTTTTATTGTTCAACCTCTTCCCATTACTTCTTCAATCATGAGGTAGGTGTCCATTTTACCACACTTGTAATATTTCCCTTATCATTTAATGCAATTGGCTAGGTGATTCCTCCCACATTTTTTACATGTGACTTGTTACAATTTTTTACCCCATAAGAATATTCATTAGAAATTTCATGATACTCCATTATTTATTTCATTTTAAGGGAATCACATGGGTCATTATCTTAAATTACATCCATAAATACGCTTTAAACAAATTTCCAATAGTGTAGAAAATACCATATAGTTATTTTTTATGAATATAGGGTTTGAAACCATCAAAGAATTGTAAATATTTATTTTAGGGTAAGAGATTGACTCTGAGTTATACCTTGAGCTTATTTCGTTTTTTTCCTCCTAATATAAAATTAGATAACCTTATTTTTTTAATTCATGGAATATTAATTCTTTCTTAGTGAAATGATTTCAAGGTAATCCTTTAGAAAATAATATTACCATGAAATATAAAAACATTATAGAATAAAATTACACCCCTATTGTAATATTCTTAATTATATTACACCATTGGAAAACCTCACCTATGAGATGATATATATCTTGATAAACTTTTTCATTCTCCAAAAATTAAAGGGTAAAAAATATTATTTTCATCACATTAATCTATTTATAAATAATCAATGGTTTTAAAGACCCAATAAATGAAGTAGGATGCCGATTAAAAAAAGAGTCAATAGTTCCCCCTTATTATTTTATTTTGGAACTCCACATTATTCATGTTATTATTAATAACATGATAGAGTTGAATGCGAATTTTTATGACCTTTTGAACTACTTAACCCATTTCATTTTAAAGATCACCACATTTTCCATTTCATCCACCATTATCATAGTTCCTTATTATTCCAACAACATCCATTATAAGGGAATGTTCTTCTTGTGAATTACTAAATTAGTAAATGTACAAGAACAAAAACTATGAATATAGTAGAAATAACTCAAAAATAATGACTATATTATTAATTAACAACTCCTAAGATTGATTCTGGGTTTTCCATAACTATTTTCCATATATATTTTCCATAAAAATTATTTTTAACGTGATAATAAAGTAATTTATAATTATTCATAATGAAAATGTGAATTAAACGATCAATATCCCCCAATAGTACTATAAAGGTTTTCCATAATGGCCCATTCACCATGCACCAAAATGATGGTTGGGATATACTTGACCAACTATTTATATGGTAATTAACCATAGATGCATTGATTCCAAAACCATTTAATCATGTAGAATCCCAACATGGATGTATTCTTTGAAAAATCACATAATCAATATTGTACCAATATATTGGGATGTTATCTTAAAAATCCCTTTTTTTTTATTTTTTTTATTTTTTTCCAATCCTAGTATCCAAAATAACTCAACCCTTCTCTAATATCAAATGAGTAAACCCAATATGTTAATAATTAATTAACACATTCATATCATGTTTTAATTGTTACATTTACAAATATTCCTTTTAATTAAGGACCTAAAGGTATAGTTTCTTGGATCCTAGATAAAAAAAACACATATTTCACATGTTGTGAACATTTATCCATAAACTAAATCCCTTATTTTACATTCATTATGACATGGTCCTATCCAAATCCTATGGGAGGGAACTTATAAGTAGGGGTGACCTCAAAAACTCAGTAAGGGATAACATAATAAATTCCATAATAGTTATATTATTAACAAGTGGAAAATAATGAAAAATGGAAAATATCAGACTGAAAAGAACATTAATCAATATGTGTTTATCATAATCATGAAATATGGACTTAAAATATCAGATGATGAAACATCGAAAATGGTATGAGAAAGGAAAATACGAATAATGTAACATGATACATGGTCATAGATAATAATGTGTAATAATTATAAATTTATGATTTCAAAACATTGTGGACATAACTACTCACCAACTCATTCACTCATCAAATTGATAGTATAGATAAAATCCATCACACACACAATTTTTTAACCTAGATACTTGATAACTCCTTCAGATGATATCTATATCTCCTGAGATATATTCAATTACCCAATTTATTTTAAGGATATATAATTCTCACTAGTCTTATAATCCCAACATTTATTTTCCACATAAAAATAATCATCACATTTTAAAATAACCCATGTAAATAAAATCCATTTCATGAAATTTAAAAGTCATAACATAAACTATCCAAGGAAATAATATGGTTTCCCCTGAATATCAAATGTTAAGTCATTCTATTTTCATAAATTTCCCATAAAATAAAATGGGTTTTTTAAAACATCAAAATAACATCATAAATGAAATTTCATGAAGAAAAAACATTGATCATTCAAA
Source organism: Viscum album (assembly GCA_963277665.1). Lineage (NCBI taxonomy): Eukaryota > Viridiplantae > Streptophyta > Magnoliopsida > Santalales > Viscaceae > Viscum > Viscum album. The sequence goes on along the minus strand of OY728123.1, from coordinate 467,357,403 downwards.
ATATTCACATAATAATAGAATAATATATGGTGAATCAAGAAATATAAATTTATTTTAGATATATCCTTGGATGATAATGAAGTCAAATTATAAAAATGAAATTTTGAAATCATTTTTTATTCACTTTTGTAAAAGAAATGGTAATGAATCTCATTACCAAAAGGGTCCTTCATTTTCAAGGAAAATTAAAATTAATACCTTCATAGAAATTTTGATGTTAAAGAACAATTTTACCCATAACTAAAAAGGAATTATCATTTAAAAATGTAAATTCAATGTAAAAAGATTTTTAAATAAGAATTGTTTTCTACTAAAATAATGTATTTTTAATTATAATGTCCCCAAACATTACCATGACCTCCAAAGAAGTTATTTATTAACATGTATCAAAATAATAAATATCCTAATTAACTATTTAACAACCTCAATCATATATATATTTCCATTTATAATTTTCATTATTTACATTTCTCTTCATGTATTTGATTTTGGTTATCTCTATTCAACATCTGATGATAAATATAATTATGTAAGTAATCTCGAAGATATTAAACCTTCAATTATATAGTTTCTAGATGATATTGGTAGTATGGAATGATTATTCATGTAATATAATGAAATAAATTGTTTTATTTAACTTTTATCACTATATATCAAGTTTCCCTTTCGGATTAATCTCACACATAGTTTTTAATGGGATATATTTATATTTTGAAATTTTTAATTTACATAAAATGAATATTAAATTCATAACTACAACATCATATGATATCTTTATTTTACCATATTTTATTAATTTATGTATTCCTACTTCAAATAATTTATTTTTGGAATCCTTATTCCACTGACTAAACTAATATGTTCTCATCATATTAATTTGTAACTCTTGACACAACCCACATTTTGTGTGATTCACCTATATATAGAAGAAAAAAATCATATATATCGACATGAATAATATACATAAGGTATATGAAATCATAATTTAAAGGTTTTATAATTATATAATACTGTAAATCCCCACATTATAATGACTATATCCATGGATATCCAACGCCAAATTTTCTTATAAAAAATCATAAGTCTTCAAGCCAGAGGGTGGTCCAACCCAAAGTCCCTATACCCAAACATAATTTACTCAAAGAGTTTTTCCATTTCATAATTGATCTAAAAAATAATATTTTCAAACTATATTAGATAAACAAATTATGTATTATAAGATTAATTATAAATTAAGTTAGATTAAAAATAAATCACATATTTCCATACCTATCATCAAATACAGGGATTGAGAATTTATAAGTAGAAATTTACCTTATAAATTAATAATTTTTTATATTATAATTTTATAAATGTTTTTTAAAATTATTATTTTCAAATAAATAACAAATAAATACATACATTATTTATTTTCCAAGAAACCTATGAAAATATAACTTTTTATTATTTAATTTAGGTATTTAAAATCTAATTTTATAATGCCTTGTAGTTGTAATTTAAAAACAATTTATAAATCACCAGAAAATTTTCCATCATATTAATTTTTTTACTTTTTGTGCTATATCATATTTTATGATTGATAATGGGTAATATAAATCTTTATCTATTTTTGATATGTAATGTTAACCATGTTAACTATTTTGAATCAATTATATATTATGATATATGACCAATCATAAGTTTTGATTAAAATCTTTAATTATTATTGGTGATTTCATAAACCTCCAATTATATTAGATGATATCGCATATATTTCCAATTGGATTTGACGCACTATTTTTGAGAAATCCAAGGATCAATCATAGATTATGAAATATTATTTTTTACATCATGGAATATAACAAATCCACGAGTTTTTTATGTATCGTTGCCTATGATAAATTTAAATTGAATAATATGATTAATCTGAACATAAGAATTTATACATATCATACATTAATATATAACCCAAAACACATTATTATAGGCACAACCATTTAGAAAAATAGTAGGAAAAACATTTTTGATACTTTAAAGAATAATTCTATGATACCATTAACAGGTTTTATGTGTTTATTGAATTAAATTTTGTAGCACATGAATCACATGAAATGCTTGATCCATCTTCAAAAGATTCATCATGAGAAATGTGGAAAACAGAACAAATAGTATACTACCAAATATGAAAATCCACATGTTATATATTTTACTTTGTTATGTGGTAAAATTCATTAAGATCACCATGAGATTAATCATATTCCCTAAGCCTTTAACTTTTTCCATTGGCCATTGAATCCTAGTTTGTAACAAGAGGATATTGATCCACAAAGTGGGTGACAAAAAATTGTTCTCAAAGAAATTTTTTGATTATAATAGAAGTGAATTTTGGATTTCTGCATGAAATAATCATATTCCATCAATAGGAGGGACCAAATCTCAATTATATAGTCTCATAATTTAGTGAAGAGTGTATGAGAATTGGTTATATGGCCACCATATCATGGAAGTTGATACATTACTTCGCATTCATATTTTAAATATAATTTTAGCTATGAAAATGGGTGTATCATACTTGAATGTCCAACAATGAATAGATATCATTGATTAAAAACCAAATGAATCACATGGTTGGAGGTGGAAATGATTCAGGTATGTGATGTCATATATCATCTTCCCCATCATACAATATGATGGACATTATATTTTAGATTGTGATATAGACAACAACTTCTCTATATTGACTATTGTAATTTATGGATATCTAAAAATATGATATCACTATTTTTAGTTCATCTATAATATCATATACAACACATGTCAGGGAAAAACCTATGTATCATTCCCCTAGACTAGAGCCTCATCACTCAATAGATCAGCATTAAGAGGTTAAATTATTGTCTTATTATAAAAAATCATACCCTGAAGCTATGTTATACGTAGATAGGGTATCATCCAATAGTTAATAATATGAACCAATGGTTATTATAGAATATTTATAAGATATGGATCAAGAAAAGTATCAAATAAAAAATGGACACACTACATGATGTATGAACTATTGAATTATATCCCACAACTAATGCCTTAGAGTTCTCAGTTGATATATATGTTATCAATGTTCTATTAAAATATTATATCAACCCCTAAAATGACTGGCTAGGTTCCCAAGCCTGTTAACTGAACTGAAGAAACCCTAAAACCATTCCCTAAATATCCTAAAATAATCCATTTAATACCCCAAACCCCAAACATCATCCCAAAGCATTAAATTACTTATAACCAATTCTACCATAACCATACCCATCAGGCCACAACATGGGATGGTAATGAGTTCAGTGTTCCACCCCAAGAATACCAAAAATATGTTAGGGTTTGGGGATTAACACTTAAGAGATATATCTCACATATGGGATTACTCAAATAATAAACCTACAAATTTCCACACAACACTAGGATAGAATTTTTGTTTATATAAACCTTGCTATAAATAAATTATCATTATAGAATCATGAATGGGTCGATTCCAAATGTCCCTATAATGTATTTCAAATATTTGGTAAACATAAAGTAAAACAACAAATATCCCAAGGAAATACTACCGTAAAACAGTGATACAATTGAACTCCACAACATATCAACATAGATATGAGAACATACAAAACTAAACACCTCTAATATCTCATATGCATAGGTTGCATGCTATATCTGTCAAACTATGAATTGTGTTTCATGTACCTATAAAACATATATGTTGTCATGTGGATTGTGTAGGGGGTAAGTATTAACATACCTAATAGTATTCCTTGAATGTGTGGGAGGAAAGTAAAATATTATGTAATCTCAATAGAAAGTATCTAGATATTCTCAATGGTAAATTGATATGTAATGTCTACTATGTAGTCACTCCACATTTATCAACTCCATATAAATACAACCTATAACAAAAACCTAAAATAATATAATTACTAACAAATCCTTGTCGTATAACTCTAAAAAATTCAAATCATTCTATTTGATTCATAATTATGGGTCAACACCACATCAAGTACTGTGAGTTTTTATTAAAGAAGTACCTAAACCCAATGGAGGACTAAGCCCCTACATATGGGGGAGTACTAAATCCCTGAATGGAAGACCATGAACTGATATATGGGGGATTAAAAACACTATATATCATTCGTAGGACCACACTGAGTCATGAGTGTAATGCCTTGACCCCAGTTACCCATGGTTGGTGCATTATTTCAATACATTGAAATTATTACGAAGAATAATGCCCCAAAGGACCGACCAATTTTGAATTCTTGGAAAATAGATTAAATACATGAACATTACATTATAATTTATAAAATAAAATAAAACATTGATAATTAATTGAGAATTCCATCATTACTATAGCTTAACCCTATATATAAACTATAAAACACTTCTTGGAATCTTGGTTAAATAATACATAAGAAAGGGGTGACCTCATATGCTCAGTAAGGAAAAAAAATATAGTGGAATCTATCACAAATAAGCATAAACTTTTAAGGTAAGGTACAAAACTAAAACACATGACCATTAAAACATAATATTCCTTATAATATGGCACAAATAAATCAAATAACTTCATTTAAAAAATCCCAATTATATTCTACTAGTCTGATAATCACATGTAAAATCAATAACTAAATTCATAATAAAGTAATATGTAATTCCAGACATATTAACCACAACATCAAGTCCTCATTCCAACACCATACACACATATTCTGTCAAGGCCCAATTCCAAGAGAATAGTTTGTCTCATGAGACCTACCGATGCATCGTGGGGATATAGAGGGCCCATCTCTTTTCTTACTATGTCCAATACATACCACTTATGAAAGGGGTAAAACATAACATAAATAATCATATTAAAGCTATCATAAAAAATGTCAATATTATCTATAAACCATGAATATTATCGAAATATCTCATCAATAATCAAAGATATAATAAAACCATCAATACAATATAGAAGATTATATCATAATAAATCAGTCTCAATTAAGCATAAAACTCAAAAAATGAAGTTGAAATAGATAAAAATAATCAAATAATATCATAAAAATCTTTGAGAGATATACCCCTTTTTTGCATTGAAAACGTTAAAAACTCATGCAATTTATAAAATAATACATTGAAAACAAATTATTAATCAATGTGTCTCATACCACATTGAAACAATTGAAAGGAATTAACATTTTAAAACATTCATGTCCATATAAATAAATCATTAAAACCATTTTAAAAACATGGACATTAATGACAATGATTTAGAGGGATAAATATTTAAAAAAAATTAAAGTGATATTTTAGTTAAATAACTACTTAAATATAATTTCAAATATATTCTTTTATAAAATATTTTTACGAAACTTTGAAATGGATGATAAATATGTCCCATTAAATATTTACACATAATCAGTCTCAGATAATAATGAGATTGAAAAATTAACGCTTAACTTTTACTTTCCTTTAGTTGAGGGTGATTTATCCTCCTATATAATGGTTAAAAAATATTATTAAATTATTCTAGGACCATATTCATATTTATGATATCATATATGATTCATTTGTGACTTTATATCACCCATTTATTAATAATTTCTATTTTAAAATATCATTTCTGGTAATAATCACTTTCTTTATCATACATGTTTTGACTTTTTATTTTTAAATTTATTACATAGATCATAATTTACATACATACATAATGTAAAATATGATTTATATATCACATGTATTTTTTATATAAATATATATAATTGAAATTTAAAAAAATAGAACACACCATTCCTGGAGACGGTTGGTCGTAAGTACACATGAACATTGTTTCTATTTTCTTTTCATATTGAATGAATGTGAATGAAATATATGTATATATATATCATAATAGTATCATTATTATTTCATATATTTCATACTTATTAATAATCATTATTCTTATAATCATTCTTGGATGGGGAATGTGGAATATGAGTCTCATCATGTCGTGGAGACTGTAAGCCGTATGTAGGCACGAGGGATGATATTATTTACTTAATGGTTAAATGGAGTGGAATTGGATGTAATATGAATAGTATAGAAACAATATAATGTAATATTTATTTTTTAAATCCATTATATTCATTATTATACCCATAGAAATAAAGTTTACATGAAAAAACAATTTACACCGTGACATGCAGATGGTAAGTCGTACATACACACACATGTTGATATTATTTTTTCATAAGATGGGTAAAATGAGGAATATGGTTATACCATAACCATAATAACATATAATAATGTGTATTTTACTAGATTTATTATTACAGAATTGAAAAAACCACAAAAGAGGAAGTATATGAAGAAAAGAACATCGAAAGATGTGATAAAACAATTACCTCTTTGCAGGTGTCTTCAACTGATTTTCACAAAAGGACACTATAGGATGGATTGATGAACAATGTGTATCCTCTAAGATGATATGAGGTATATTGGGAGAATAAATGGGTAGGTTTTGGCTAATCCAAAGGGTTTTGGAGGTGTGAATTAATGATTAGGATAAGGGTATTTTTATAAGTGGGGTGAGTGACTCTTTTAAAAGATCTTAAAATATTAATTTATTATAAAACTATTTTCGGTCTCTAGTAGCTCCAAATTAATTTTTTTATGCGATAAGATATTTATGGGAGTAAATAATCTCATCCAACGGGTTTCATTCTTTTTTAGGTCAAAAATTTATCCTATTTTTTTATTTAACCCTTCATCAAATAATTTATCTCTTACCATTTCTTCTTGTATTTTTACACTACATGGTTAATATAGATACTATAAAATGTCATGAAAAACTAAAGTGGATAATTTATTGAATTTTTATCACTATAAATGTTATTTTAATGAACATAAGTTTTTTATGATTTTTATATCATTTAATAAAATAGGATTCATTTTATAATATCATTTATGTTAATTTTTGCATTATTTAATACCCGATTTTTTTAGTCATAAGAACTTCATTACATAAAAAATTTTATTAACTCAAAGATAGCATGCCATATTATACCATAAGAATCGTTGATGATATCAAAATTGTCAAATTACATTTATTTTAATATTTATCATATTAATTATTTGAATAATAAATACAGTAATCACTCCATCATAATTGTGTCATAAATAAATTTATTTATTTAATTTACAAAAAATATAAAAAATATAAAATTATGTGGGAAATTTTTTTAGATTTCTAATGACTATTTATATTCTATTTTATTGCATATACAACCGCATTTTAAAGAAAATCGTAATAAGATTCTTGTCTTTGATATTTTGAACTTTACATAAAATTAAAGGCTATAAATGTATTAATCACACCCATGTGGATTATAAAGGAAACAAATGTGTCCCAATGGTTGTCACCATCATCCATTACTCATAAAATAAGGTTAGGAAAACTGTTATGGTAATTTTATATTATTATTATATTATTTTTACTATTAATTACCTTATTTACCTTTAACAGTGGGAAATAAAATTCAAAAAGAACTATTCCCCAAAAAAAATCTGATCATACTAGACCTCGTTTTAAATCTTCATTACAACTATGTATGTCAGATTTTCAAAATTCAATTCACAGAAGCGGTAAAATTACGTTTAATGCTAATCTTCTAATGTGATTAGATTGTGGGTAAAAAGACGTTAAATATGTTCAATGAAGTTTTATATATAATTATATAATAAAAATGATTTCAATGACTTTTCTTGGACTAGTATCTGTATTATATATATATATATTGACATTAAAATTAATTTAAATTTAAATGATTATTTAAAGGAAAAAAAGACGGTTTTTATCAACAATGTCATGATTTCACTATTCATCAAAAAGTGAATGTTTTCAGAAAAATACAAAAAAATCATCCTAGGATAATTTTTATATTATGAATTAAAATATGAATTATATTTTGAAAAATAGAATTTATAAAATTTCAAAATGTTGTTAATACAATTCAAAACTGCTTCCTAAACGACTAGTTTGATAGGTCGTGATGTACTCAAACTCGGTGTTGCGTACATTGCATGCTATTGAATTATTTAAAAGGAAGTGTACCATTAAATTTTGGGGTCTGTCATTATACCCTCCTTTAATAAATTACTTCTTTCAAATTTAAACTCAAGATTTAAAACTATGGGTTTGACATTTCAATAAATGATTTTTTAAATCTCATATCAAAAAATGGATTAATGAAACCTCTATTTCAAAATAATGAAAGGGAAGTATGAAGGTTACATAAAATAACACATACTAGGATTACATATTGAAAAACATGGAAATGACTGAAAAATATAACCATCATGTTCTGATGGAAAGTGATAGAGAAAATGATTAGGAGAAAGTTAACAACAAAAATGCTATAATTCTGCAATGATCCAGGGGACCAATTGATTCATCAAAAATAGGTCTAGGAGATCATTTTTTGGTTTCAAGATCTATTAAATGGTGTTAAATAATTTATTATCTTCATAGACTAACAAAACAAGTAAGAATACATAATTGATATTTATAGTTTCATCCTTTTAAAAATTCCAACCACAAACTCACCATTGTTTTCAAATGATAATAAAATAAAAAAATAATCTATTAATCTTAATTGAATAATATTAAAAATATAATAATATACCATTTTAATAAATAATACTATTTTATAGTAACTAAGATTTTCCTATATACCAGTGGTAGGCGATAAAACCTTTTCAGACTTCGGTTGTAGGTTCGATTCCCACAGCCTTGTCCAACGTGACGAGTTATTACCCGACCTGTGAGTTGTCCCTTTTCAAATAATATAGTATTATAACATTCAAAAAATAATCATAAGAAATTTTTTAACCTTAAATAATACTATACAATTTTTGACAGAACCCATTCCAAACTTTAAAGTAATCCAAAATAATATTGTCCAAACTCTCTCTAAGGGGTCTCTAAATTTCCAAAATCAATTATAACATCAGATTCCCCAAACAAGGTAATGTTTCACTTATTGTGAAAAACTTAATATATGATTACCTTCATAATATTAAATCCTTAATGAAATAAAATTACTATAGTACATTCTTAATATATATCAATTTCTTCTTATAACCCGAATGAAATTATTGAATCCAAAAACACAAAGATATTAATTATTCCACTTTGACAATAGTAAGAGAATACGATTCACATTGATCCATTTTATTCTTCTATGATATATTTACTTGAATATTTAGACAATAATTTTCCTAATTTACAATATATTTACAACTATAAAATTTCATATCTTCTTTATTTCCCTTACAATCATGAGCCTGGTGACTATTTTCTCTACATTTTTTATCAAACTCTTATTCCTTTTAGGCAAGTACACGGGGTTTCTTCCAACAATTATCACATGAGGGAAAATTCTATTTTTACTTTTTCCCTTTATTTGTCTCTTGATCCATTGTTCTCTTCTTTTCATTCTTTACTTTAATGTCATAGGACTATGATAATTACTTTTCTATCTTGATAAATGGAAAGACTATATCTTTGTACAATGAGAATGACTGTGAGACCAGTGCTCGTCAGAGGAATGATTATAACCCATCAAAGAATCAATCAATCATACTTCTCGGGTTACGTATTTAGACTACAACATTCCTTTCTATCCTTGTGAATTTATCCTGATACATTGCAACATTATCTTCCTCTTTTTACCTCAAAATCAGAAATTTCCATTCCATGTCATCTTTTTGATCACGAGGAAAGTATTTTTCTATGAAAAGTTCTTTAATCTCCCTCTATTCCATATTTTCTACTTCATCATCCTCCTTTGTGTTTTTATTTCATTAACACCATTTATCTGCATCTCTTAAGTGATGATAAACTTCCATGGAAACCTTTCCCCTTATATTACATCCCAAAGAAAGAAATATTTTCTCTATGGAACATATCCATTGATCACCTACCAATGGAGTTTTAGTCCCATTAAATGTTTGAGGTTGATGTCTCATGAAGTGATCTAACATTGATCCTCCATTTTGTGGATCAGGATGCTCTATTAGGGTAATATAATTATTCAAAACATGAGTTAGCTATCCGAGGATGGTTATAAGTTGTTCAGTACCAATTGTTTCACCAACTCCCCAATCATTATCTTTTATAGGATTTCAATCCCTACATATATTACATGCATTTATATTATTTACATTCCTTCAAATAGGAACAATTTTTAAATAATGGTTTACACTAGATTCGATTAGGAATCATAATGAATAATTCTAAACTAGTAAAATACATCATATAAATTAAAAAATCTATGAATATATAATCCATAATAATAAATATGGTTCCTTTGAGGACTTATTTACTTATAAATACTTCTTAAATTTTTGTAAAGTAAATATTATTTATCCTAAACACATCCCCTGGGAGTGTCAAACCAGGTGCATAGTAAGGCATGTGGTCATGAACCATGTTACCCTGAGTTAAGCCCGGAACACCTTGTTGGAATTTTCACCCCTAGTTACATTTGTGTAAGAACTACATCCCCTTTTATTATCTAGACGGGGATGTACTTCTTCGAATATCCATGCAAAATTTACATTACCAAAATTCTATGGGGTGCTTATATACATATCTCAAAACTCAATCATAGGGTTGGGATCCCAAATCTATGTTTTCTAAATCTATTTCTAGTGATTCTTTTAAAGTTCATATGATACCAACTATAACACCCCAACCCTAGTTATTGAGATTTAGTGCAATATTTTAATACATTAGCATTATTACAAGGAATAAAGTCCTGAAAGTCCAAATAGTTTAGAAAAATTGGAAAATAGATCACATGCATGACCTTTAAATTTTAATTTATAACATAAAATACAACATAGATAATCCTTTTATAACTCCATTATTCATTTATCTTAACTTTACATATCATTCATAAAAATATTCTTGGAATCCTAGGAAAACGAAACACAATAAATGGGTGATCTTAGATTCTCAGAAAGGATAAAAAATATAGCGGAAGCTATCACAAATAAGCATAAAATTATAAATCCAGGTAAAAAACTAAAACACAAGCCTTTTAAAACATTATCTTCATCATAATATGGAAATAATAAATAAAATAATTCCATTTAAACATTCGCATAGATATTAAACAAGTTGAACAATCACGCGTAAAATAAATAATGAATAGATTAATGAGTTAATGAATAATTAAAGACATCTTAAAAACTACATCAAGGACTCTTTCCATGACTATACACAAATATTCTTTCAATGAGTTGTTCCAACACGCTAGTTTGTCTTAAGAGACCAACAGATACATCGAGGGTCTATAACAGGCCCCACCTGTCGCCTACTAAGTCTAATGCGTTCATTTTATGAATGGGGTAAAATATATCATAAACATTCGTATTAAAACTAGCCTATGAAATGTTAATACTATACCGTAAACTATGAATGGTATCAAAATAGCACATCCATCGTCAAACATATCATAAAACATTCAATAAGATATGTAATATTTTATCATAATAAATCATCCTCAATTAAGGATAAAACCCAACTTGGTATGTTGACATAGATGAAAAATATCAAATAATATTATTAAAACACATTCAGAGAAATATCCTTTTTTACATTAAAAATTTATAATGTCCGGAAATTTATAAAAGAATACATTTAAAATAGTTTTTTTAATCAATTTGTCTCATACCATATTGAAACTTTTTAATGGAATTAAAATTTTAAAAAATTCATGTCCATATAAATAAATCCTTCAAACCATTTTGAATATGTGGGCATTAATGAGAAATATTTAGAAGAATAAATATTTAAAATATTTAAAATGTGGTTTTAGTTTAAGTTTCCCTTATATAAATCATTAAAAATATTCCTTTTGAAATAATTTTTATGAATCATGGATATGGATGATAAATCTATACCAATATATACTTATTCATTTACAATCTAAGATAATAATTAGATTTCAAAATTAACTGTTACCTTATAATTTCCTTTAGTTGAGGGTGAGTTATCCTCCTATGTAATTGTTAAAAAAATATTTCTACAACATACTATGACCATATCCATATTTATGATATCATTTATTATTCATTTATGACTTTATATTACCCATTGATTAATAATTTCTGTCAAGAACTGCCCCCCGAGGCTCGTGTCGTGACTACCCCAAGCCCGCTTTCTATAGGCCAGGGGCTGGCGACTAGCAACAAATGTGAAATTCCCTAAAACTGGGAAGGCATTGCCTTTATAACCTGTAAATACCCACAACATATATGAAAAAGAGTAAACTGTATAACCAAAAAGTGAGTATAGTAAGTATAAAGGGTCCAAAATACATGAACAACTAGAAAATACAAGAAAATAAAAGTAAAAGTACAACTGAAGAAAAAGGAACAATAGCTACTGGTTCGTTCTCTGAGGTTCCTACCTAAAGGGTTGGTACAGATCGCTTGTTCTGCACTCCATGTCAGTCTGTCTCTTTCGTGTACCGACACGCCGTATGGTACACCTCTGTGTATCATCCAGTCTTGGTACTCTCAGCCTCTGTCAACACTGTCTGTCATCTGCATCCAACACAGCAAGGTGTTGTTATAGCATGTGCAGGGGTAAGTATAACGATAATCAGTTGGGACCCCAAGACCCTCAAGGTCTCACAAAATACAACAAGGATAAACCACAAAGTATGAAATAAACAGATAGCCTTACTTAGGTATATGCCCATGCGTATACCAAAGTTATCAAGTGATCCATCGCAATCAGGAGGAAAACCCAGAAAAACTGACTCAGCACAGCCAGAATTTTATTATAGAGGTAATAACATACCAAACCCTTGGATGTGGGAGAACTCCTCCTCTATCGAGTATAGTGGGCATGCCGCCACAACCAGGTGCTTCCCACTAACCTTGGACTGCTAAGGTACTCCTCCTGTCGAGTACCATGGGTCTGCTGTGTCACATAGAGGCACTCCCCACTGTAGGTCTGCTACCACAACAAGGCTCTCCGAATCATAGCCTGCAGAATAACTCCTCCTGTCAAGTATCGCGATTCTGAAGCCACAAACAGGCCCTCCTCCACCATGGGTCTGCCGCCACAAATGGACACTTCCCACTCGGCTAGTCGAGTAACTCCGAGTCAATCGTACAGCAGTAGTCAAGTCTCAGCAAGCTACTAGGTTCCCGCACAAATTCTCATTCATCTTTGGAATATCCACTCCAAAATATAGTGTTCTAAGAACCGTCTTCGATGAATTCCCACAAGGATGTATCTCAAAGGTCTGCCACGTCATAGGGTTCTCAACGCAACTGACTGCATATCAATGGAACGCCTGGTCTGTGAGTTATTGAACTTTTATTCCTGGGGGCCTGGTTGAGTTCGTGCATGATCCAACCGGAAAATATCTCAACTACACCCCAAACTCCAGTGTAATATACTCATTGGGACCACCACGCTCCAAGATTACTATCATTGCTGATGGCTCATCAAACAAATGTCTGGTGCCAAAGATATGGCCAAAAGAATGTAAAGGGTCGAAGTGGGGTGAGGTCCGGTCTAACCCGGTCCAACCGACCCGGCCCGACCCAGTTAGGGCCGACCCGGTTTGGGTCGACCCAGCCTAAACCATTGGTTCTGCCCTGACCCATTGAGTGTCCCATCCCGCTAGGTTCGGCCTGACCCGCTGGGCCGCGGCCTGCGGCCCGCGACGAACCGCGGAGAGCCGCAAGGGTGTGAGGTAGCTCGGCCCAGCCCGGGGTGGGGCAGCTTGTCCCATAAGGGTACCGCGAGGAGCCGATTCTACCGGGGTGACACGAGGGTGCATCTGGTTCATCCTGGGGTAGCGCGGTTGTGGCGCAGGGGTGCGGCCGGCACGGGCGGTGCGGCCGGCAAAGCGGGGCGGTCGGTGAGGGCGGTGCGGCCGACAAGGGCGGTGCAGTTGGGGTGCAGCGCAGCCGGGGCACGGCATGGCCAGGGCATGGGGTCCGGTTCGGTCGGTTTTCAGAACGTCGCGGGGGCAGCATAGGTCGTTAAGGCCACAGGTGGCATGGTCGTTTCCTTCGTCACCTTCGTCACCTTCTTCGCCGTTTTGTAGAACACCACTATAAAGATAGGCGGGGGGTCGGTCCAAGTTAGTTTGGCCCGTACCCTCCGCATTTAGGGTGGTATCAATCATATCATCAAGAACAAAGCACAACAACCCTCCCACAAAAGGAAATCATCCTCGTTCTTCATTTTGAAAGAATGGAAGAACATGGGAATGAATCATAATTAAATTAAAAAATAAACCCATACCTCGTTCGTTGTTCACCGATGGAGTCGCGGGGAAGAAGACAGATCATTAGGAAAAGACGGACATCGGTGTTTTCCTCGATCATCGGTCTTTATGTCGCCTGGTCATAGTCGAAGGCATCATATTTTGGAGGAAGTCTGGTGGAAGAAGGTCAAATTCAGGGTCGATGTTCTTCATCGGTGGAGCGTTCTTCGTGGAGGAAGTGTTCTTCGTTGGAGTGTTTTCTCTCAAGAGCTCTAATCCTCCTTTTCCAACATTTTTCCAACAGATGAATAGATATCCCCTCTAAATAATATATTATCTATTATTTAAATTGATGGATTTAAAATTCAAATTGTAGCGTTTTATTAAATGATATGGCTCAATTAATTAAATTGGGAGGGTTGACACCATTAAAAGAGGGGGGTTGGTGGCACCATTAAGTTAAGGGAGGTCAAGAGACTCTCCCTCATTTATTGGGGAGTTGAGAGGTTTTCCTCGATTAATTGGGGGTTTTGTCTAGGGTGGTCCCCACACCGTAACCTCTCATTGGAGGTTAGGTTCTGGTGGGCCCCACCACCATAACCTATCATGCGAGGTTAAGGTTTGGTGGTCCCCACCTTCAACTTCCACATGGGTGGTTATAATAGATAAAATAAAATAAACCATGAATTCATTTTATTTCATTATTTCCATAAAAAACCCAAAAACTAACTTTCACCCTCGACCAACTGTTCTCATGGTGAAAGTCTTCCAAAGAGAATATTGGTGTTGGGAGTTAAATGATGTCCTTAGGTGAACCTTGGAGATAACTGGTCGCTCCCATGTGTTCTCCTAGAGGTTCCCATGCGGCCAGTGAACACACACCAGAGGTATGGACCATCCACGAAGGACCCGGTCCAGTCATTCCCTAATCTCTACTGGAACCTCCGTAAAAGTCTCCCCATCATCGATGTCTAGCTCGCCATGGTCGATGATGTGGGAAGGGTCGTGCACGTTTCTTCTTGGCTGGGATATGTGGAAGACGTCGTGCACTCGGTGCAACTGAGGTGGACGAGCTAAGCAGTATTCCACTATGTCAACTGTTCTGAGGACCTGAAAAGGTTGGATGAACCTCGGAGGTAACTTTTTGGCAGGACCAAATCTCCATAGATATTGTCGGGTTGAGACCCGTATAACGACGTTGTCGCCATCCTCGAACTCCAGAGGTCACTGTCTCTTGTCGGCATATAACTTTGGCCAGCTCTGTGTAGTCTTCATCCGCTCCTGGATTATCTGAACCTTCTCTGTGGTAGCTCGTACCATCTCTAGTACCACTATTGCTGACTCCCCTGGGTCAGTCCTGCACAAAGGTGGGTTGCAAGGTCGCCAATATAACACCTTGAAGGGTGTCATCCCAATGGTGGAGTGATAACTGTTGTTGTATGAAAACTCAACCAAGGGTAATTTATCCTCCTAGCTACAACTAGTTAAGAACACACGCACGGAGTATGTCCTCGAGGGTCTACATGGTCCGCTCAGTCTGGCCATCCATGTGAGTATGGAAGGCGGTGCACAAATGAATCTGCTTCCCGAAAGCCTCTTGCAACCCCTTCTATAGCCGGGAAGTGAAACGTGCATCACAAAAAAAGATGATAGCCAAAGGTACTCCATATAGCCATACAATTTCATGCACATAGAGGAATCCCAAACTCCCTACTAAACCCAGCTATCTGATCGGTAGGAAGTGGGCCGACTTGGTGAGTCGGATGACGATAACCCAAATCGAGTCATGACCTCAGGATAAATGTGGAATTCCCATCACAATGTCCATGGATATCCCATCCCACTTCCACTATGGGACCCCTAAAGGCTAAACCAGGCCTGCTGGTACCTGATGCTCTGCCTTCACTTGCTGAAAAATGAGGCATCGAGAGACAAACTCTGCAATAGATTTCTTCATTCCCGGTAACCAGTGCTATATTTGGAGATCCTACTACATCTTTTCGACTCCTGGATGTACCACTAGTGGGGATGTGTGGATCTTCCTCAACACTTCTTCCTGATGTGACACTGGTACTATGGTACGTCCTCGGAAGAGGATGACGTGCCCCCTACCTTCAGAAAATCCATCAGGTGTCTACCCTATGGATATTTGAGCACGTCATGTCTGGTAGTCAGCATCCACATGATATGCCTCTATGACTCACTGAATAAGTGGGGAAGTGACTGTAAGAGACTGAAGTAATGCTGCTCCATCTCTATCCATAAAGAATATCTGTAAAGCAGCCATCTACTCAAACACCTCACCTAATAGATATATACCAGACCTCCTGCTGAGTGCATATGCAAAAATATTCCCCTTCCCAAGAGTATAGACTATAAGAATTTCATATTCCTGGAGTAACTCAAGCCAACGTCGATGTCTCAGCTTCAGCTCCTTCTGGGAGAAGATATACTTGAGACTCTTGTGATCAGAGTACACTATAAAGCGGTCGCCAATAAGATATTGACACCACATTTCCAAGGTTAAGACCACTACTGCTAACTCCAATTCATGGGTAGTGTAGTTCTACTCATGTTGTTTTAGTTGTTGAGAACCATATGTGATCACTGCTCACTCCTACATCAGGACACATACGAGTCATGTCCCTGATGTGTCGTAGTAAACTATGTACCCTACACATTCCTCAAGATACCTCAATATGGGGGCACTAGTCTGCCTCTGCCTCAGCTCCTGGAAGCTCTGTGGGCATCTCTTTGACCACACGAAGGGTTGTCCCTTCTTCATCAATACTGATAGTGGTGCTGCAACTCTAGAGAAATTTGGCCCAAATCTTCGGTAGTATCCAGCCAATCACAAGAAAATCTGTACCTTCATCACACTCCTTGGTGTATCCCAAGAAACTACCACCTCAATCTTCACTGGATCCACTACAACACTAGCATCCTAGATGACATGCCTTAGAAAGTGAACCTCTAGGATCTAGAACTATAACTTCGAGAGCTTACCATAAAGTTGGTTCTCTTGGAGTGTGTCCATTACTACCCACAAATGGTAGGCATCCTCCTCCTCACAAGTCAAGTAGATCATAATTTTGTTAATGAAGACTATGACAAAGTGATCGAGGTATGGCTGAATGATCCATTTCATGAGTACCAAGAACACTACAGTAGTGTTGCATATTCCGAAAGGCATAACCAAGAAATCGTAGTGGACATACCGACATCTAATGGTTGTCTTCTGCACATCCTTGTCTCGATCTCTGAGATGGTGATAGACTGATCTGAGGCCTAATTCTGAGAACCACCATGCTCCCTTCAGAAGATCAAAGAGGTCGTCAATCCTTCGGAGTGGGTACTTCTTATTCACAGTCACCTAGTTCAGGAATCGATAGTTGACACAAAGCCTCATTCTCCCATATGCCTTATTGGCGAAGAGAATCGGGGCTGCCCATGGAGAAACACTGTGTCAGAATAATCCCTTCCCCTGCAAGTCATGTAGTTGTACCTGTAGCTCGCGAAGCTCTGTGGGAGCCATCTGATACACTAGAGTAGATACTAGTGTCATCCTAGGGTACAAGACGGTGTAAAATTCCACCTCACTATGAGGAGGTAGACCTAGGACATCATTAGGGAAAACATCTGTGTACTGGTCCACTACTAGAGGATAGCTCAGACTCTCTACATCAATCACTCCGAAGGTAAGCATAGCCAACAGATGAGTGATAAGATGCACTCTCTTTCAAGAAATTCCATCCTATTCTGCAAAGGCACCCTTCTCATCGGTGAAGGTAAACCAGGTCCAATCCCTACAGACACACCACACTTTGCACCTAATACAGTTTATCTGAGCATGGACTGTAGATAACCAGTCTATAACCAAGAAGAAGTCATTATTAATTGACAACACTACTAGGATATCTCAGCCAAAGATCTCACCTCCTAGAGTAATCTCACACTACCAGAACTCGTGCGTAATCATTGAATCCACTACCGTATGAGTCTCTAACCACAAGGATCGATCCAATGGCTCCGTCGGAGTATCCAAACTCCGAACGAGGTTAGTGGTAATGAAAGAGTGACTTGCACATGTGTCTACAAGTATTGCAGCTATGGTGGAGTTGACATAAATCATACCTAGAATCATCTCTAGAACACCATGATCGTATGTCTCAACTGCCTAGAGTTGATCTCTCCTCTGTCTACCTACTCCATGCTGTTGGGGTGGACCACATGTTGGTGGTTACGGTAACACCTCAAAATGTCTCCCACCTCCAGATGCACAACCAGCTCTTCTTCCATGTCCACCTACGCCCTATGGACCACCTTAATCAAATATTTGTCTCTGTATGGGTGGTCCTTCAACCATCTACTAATCATATGAGTGGAAGGTCGGGCAATCACGAGCTATGTGACCCTGCCTTCCGAATGCGTAACACTGCCCACTCCTGGCAGGTCTGTCTCCACTTTGGGTGCCCCACACAACCGATCATGAGTCATTCAGTCATCCACCTATATGTCTATTCCTCTTGAAACTCTTTTATGTCTGTCTAATTCCAGCTGTAGAAGACTCTGCTACATGTAGACTGATTGTGGATCTTAGTATTGGAGACTACTCAGCATGGAAAATCTCTATAAGGAGGGCACTCTCTAACTCCCATGCCTACATCGGGATGCTGAGTGAGATCACCGAAGCTCTGATCTCCTGCCTGAGTCCCTGCTCAACTGTTCAGACCCTGAATAATGGGTCCCACAGCATATTGGTGGAGTAGAATGAGAGTTATGTGAACTTCGCTGAGTACTGAGCTACAGTCATGCTGCCCTACTGTAGATGAAGTTGCTCTGGTATGCGCATTGCGCGAAGAGTCACTGGGAAAAACACTGCCCGAAACAGGCTCTTGAAGTCTGCCCAGATAAACTTCATCTCGTCATGGTCCTGGAGTATCATGCTCCACCATCTACCCACTGGTTCCTATAGAAGGCTAGTAGCAAGTATCGCCATGTGGTCTGCTGGTGTTCCAACTAGTCTGAAAACTCTCACCATAGCCTCCATCCAATCATCAGCAACCTGTGAGTCCGTCTCTCCCCTGAACCTAGGTGGCCTCTAGTACTGTAACTCATGCAACATTCTCACGTAGTGTGCACCATCTAATCCAGGGGATGGTGGCATCGATGTCCCAATGAGGAAAGGTATCGTTGGTGCCTCCGCTGAAAAAGTGCCATGCACCGAGGCCTCATCACTCAGTGGGCTGTTAGTGCGTACAACTCTCAGGACTCTAGTTGGGCGTCCATGTGGAGTCATCCTAAAAAGAAACAGGTACACTATAGTTAAAATTTATTCCTGGTCAGCTGACCTGGTTGAGCTGACTTAATGAATACTTTTGAAAACACACATGCAATCAGTGTTTTTGTGCACGATGTCGGAAATCAAAAGTCTGGGTTCTGGTGTATGGATACTTCTGCCACCGCACCAACACTAGACTCCCTGAATTGAAAACCACACTCTGTACCCTTAACACTATTTCTTCACAGAAAATATCAGAGTTCTATGTTTTGCGGTAGAACCGACTCTTTTGATACCAATTTTTCACGACCCGTCCCTCGGGGCCCGTGCCGTGACTAGCCCAAGCCCACCTTCCAAAGGCCAGGGGCATGAAACTAACACCAAAGGAATAATTCTATAAAACTGGGATGGAATTTCCTTTATAACCTATAAACACACACAACAGATAAGAACACGAGTAAAATGTATGACCAACAAGTAAGTTCTATAAGTAAAAAGGGGCCAGAATTCTAGCCCAACTGGAAAGTATAAGAAACTAAAAGTACAAGTACAATTGAGGAAAAATGAAAAATAACTACTCGGTCATCCTCCATGGTTCCTACGTGAAGGGTAGGAATAGATCACCTCTTCATCACTCCACCTCTTTCTTTCTCCTCCACGTACCGACACGTCGTATCATCCACCTTCAGGTACCGTCCAGTCCTGGTACTCTCAGCCTCTGTCAACGCTGTCTGTCGTCTTCTTCCAACACAGTGAGTTGTGGGAAAAGCCCGTGCAGGGGTGAGTATAACGATACTTAGTAGGGACCCTGAGACCCTCAAGGTCTCACAAAATCCAACAAGGATAAACCACAAAATATGAAATCAATAGATAACCTTACATAGGTATATGACCAAATGTATACCAAAGTTATCAAGTGATCCATATAAATAATGTGGAAAACAAAGAAAAACTGACTCATCTCAACCAGGATTTTATTATAGGGGTTGTAACATTTCGAACCCTTGGCTGCTGGAGAACTCCTCCTCTATCAAGTACAGTGGGCATGCGGCCACAAACAGGTGCTTCCCACTAACCTTGGACTGTTGAGGTACTCCTCCTGTCGAGTACCATGGGTCTGTGGCGTCACATAGTGGCGCTCTCCACCGTGGGTCTGTCGTCATAACCAGGTGATCCACCTTATAGCCTACATAGGGACTCCTCCTATCTTTTACCGCAGGTCTTCTGCCACAACCTGGAGCTCCTCCGTCATGGGTCTATCGCCACAACTAGGTTCTCTCCATGAGGCTAGTCTAGTCACTCTGAGTCAATTGGTCAACAATATTCAAGTCTCATCCACCTACTAGGTTCCCACACAAATGCTCGCTCGTCTATGGAAGATCCACTTCACAAGCTACTGGTCAAAGCACCAACTATCACTAAGTCCCACGAAGTCCCATGAAGAAGTATCTCAAAGGTCTGCCATGTCACAGGGGTCTCAAAGAAACTGACGGTGCGTTAATCGGATGCCCGGTGTGTGAGTTATTATCCTTTTAGTCCTGGGGTCCAAGTTGGATTCATGCACGATCCAACCTGACCGTATTGTAACTACACCCCAAAATCCAGTGTAAGATACTCCAAGGGACAGCCATGCTCCAATATTACCATCTCCTTTTACGATTCATCAAATGGACGTCCGGTGCCAAAGATATGGCCAAAAGGAAGTAAAGGATCCTAGTGTGCCCTGGTCCGGTCTGACCAGTTAGACGGACATGGCCCGTCCCAGTTTGGGGAGACCCAGTTCGGCTCAACCCGGCCAAACTCGTTGGGTCTGGTCCAGCCCATTGGGCGGGCCATCCCGTTAGGTTCCATCCGGCCTGATGGTCCCCGCCCAGCAGGCCATAAGGATCCGTGAAGAGCTGCAAGGGCGTGGGGCAGCTCGGCCCGGCTCGGGGCAGCTCAGCCCAGAAGGGCACCGTGAGGGGCCTGTTCATCCGGGGCGCCACGAGGGTGCGTCCAGTTCGGACGGGGGCAGCGTGGTCAGGGCGTAGGGGCGTGGCTGGCAAGGGTAGCGCAGCCGGCGAGGCGGCGTGGCCGGTGAGGTCGGTGCAGTCGGTGATGCGGCACAGCCGGTGAGGGTGGCGGGACTGGCGAGTGAGGCACGACTAATGAGGCGATGCTGCCGAGGAGGGTGGTGTGGCGCTAGCAGGGAATGAGGTTTAGGCAACGGGGGCGGTGTGGGTGGCGCGTCCGGTGAGGGCGGCGCGGCCGGTGAGGGTGGTGCGGCCATGGTGTGGCACGGCCTGGCCGGGGCGTGGGGGCCGGTTCGGTCAGTAGTAGGAACGCCACGGGGGTGACACGGGTTGCTGAGGCTGTCGGTGGCATAGCACTTTCCTTTGTCACTGTTTCTAAGAACACCACTAAAAAGATTAGGTGGGAATCGGGCCATGTTAGTTTGGCTCGCACCCTGAGCGTTTAGGGTGGTATAAATCAGTTCATCAAGAACAAAGCACAATAACCCTCCCGCAAAAGGAAAACATCCTCGTTCTTCATTTTGAGAGAAAGGAAGAACCTGGAATGAATCATACTTAAATAAAAATGTAAACCCCAACACGTTTGTTGTTCACCAATGGAGTCGCAGGGAAAAAGACAGATCGTTGGGAAAATATGGACGTCGGCGTTTTCCTCCATCGTCAGTTTGTGCACCGGTTCATCGTAGTCGAAGATGTCCTATTTCATAGGAAGTCCCTAGGAAGAAGGTTGAAGTTGGGGTCAACATTCTTCATCAGTGGAGTGTTCATTGTGGAGGAAGCGTTCTTCATTGGAGAGTTTTCTCTCAGGATCTCGAATCCACCTTCGCCAACCTTTTCCCAAAAAATTAATAGATAGCCCAACTAAATAATAGATTATATATTATTTAGTTTTATGGTTTTAAAATTAAAATTTTTGCATTTAATTAAATGATATGGGTCAATTAATTAAGGGGGGGGGTTGACACCATTAAAATAGGGGGTGGTGGCACCATTATGTTAAGGGAGGTCAAGAGACTCTCCCTCATTTATGAGGGAGTTGAGATGTTTTCCTCGATTAATTGGGGGGTTTTTGTCTTGGGTGGTCCCCACACCGTATCCTATCATGGGAGGCTAGGTTCGGGTGGCCCCCTCCACTATAACCTCTCATTAGAGGTTAATGTGTGGTGGTCCCCACCTCTATCTTCCACATGGGTTGTTATATTAGATAAAGTAAAATAAAACATGTGTTCATTTTAATTTATTATTTCCATGAAAACCCAAAATCTAACTTTCACCCTCCACAAACTGTCATTTAGGTGAAAGTCTTCTTAATTGAATACTGGCACTGTGAGTTCAACGGTGTCCTTAGATTTCAATTCCGAGCACCAGTTCAAAGGTTATAAATACCTGCTCGTACGTTTGCTGAATGTACCAGAACAAAACATCAGAAATTAATTCTGGGCACACCGGGACTCAGAATCACACGTCGTCAAATTTTGTGGACTTGTTAAATTCCCATATATTTAAAAACAATTACATAATATTTCATGTCTTTTCAATTTCCATGTTAAATCAACGTTTCGGGTAATAATATATTTCTTTATCATACATTTTTTGACATTTTATTTTGGATTGTATTACTTAGACCATAATTTAATGAATTAAAGAATGTAAAACATGATTTATATATTATATATATTCTGTATAAATATATATATATATATATAATAGAACACAATGTTCCTAGAGATAGTAGGTTGTACGTACACTTCGACGTTGTTTCCATTTTCTTATTGTATTGAAGGGAAGTAAGTGAATGAAATATATGTGTATATATATATATATCATACTAGAAGAATTATTATGTCATTTATTTCATTATTTTAATAATATTTATTCTTACAATCATTCATGGATGGTGAACGTTGATCATGGGTCGGATCGTGTCATGGAGATGGTAAGACATACGTACGCATGAGGGACGATATCATTTCCTTAATTGTTAAATGGGATGGAATTGGATGGAATATTAATTTTAAATAAAAACTATCATGTTATATTAATTATTTACATCCATTTTATTAATTTTTTTAACCATATAAATAAATCATACATGAAAAACAATTTACACCACAGCGTGGAGACGGTAGTTCGTACGTATGCAGGCATAGTGATATTGTTTTTCGTAGGATAGGTAAAAAGAGGAATATGGTTTTCCCATAATTATAATAAAATCTTAGAAAATTTAATATACTGGATTTAATTTTTTTAGTATGGGAAAATACAGAAATATGATGTGGAAGAAGAAAATAACCTTGAAATGGGTGATAAAACAATTACCTCTTTTCGGGTGTCTCCTTTTAATTTTCACAAAAGGACTACATAGGATGGATTTATGCACAAATTGTAGCCTATAATATGATATGAGGGATTTTGTGGGATTAAATATTTAGGTTTGGATGATCAAAATGAGTTTCGAGGTGTGAATTAAAGAGAAGGAGAAGTGTCCTTTTATAAGTGGGGTGACAGACACTTTTGGAATATCATAAAATATTAAATTATTTAAAAATTATTTTCAGTTTCTAATAGCTCCAATTTTAATTATTTAGAGAATAAGATATTTATGGGTAAAAATACTCTCAACCAATAGTTTTTAGTCATGTTTAGGTCACAAATTCCACCATATATTTAATATTTAACCCTTAGATAAATAGTATAACTCTTATCATGTCTTCTTGTATTTTTACACTACAAGGTTAATATAGTAATTATAAAATCCCAAGAAAACCCCAATTGGAAAATTTATGTAATTTTAATCACTATAAAAGTTATTTCTCTGAAAATTATATTTTTAGGATTTTTATATCATTTATTAAAATAGTATTTATTTTACAATCTCAATTATGTCAATTTTGACACTATTTATTTCTAGATTTTTTGTTCAAGTCATAACAATGAGATTCATTAGAACCAAATATATTAAATAAAATATAACACTACATAGCCATCTCTAAAATTGGTTTATTACATAAAATATTTCAAATTAAATTTATTTTAATATTCATAATATCATTTATTTTGAATATTTCATAAATAAGGTTATCATTGCATCATCATTGCATCATAAATAAATTTATTTATTTTATGTATAAAAATAAAAAATAAATTAACATTAAGTAGGAATTATTTTTATCATTATAATGACTATTTATTGTCTAGGTGATTACATATAGAACCCTATATTAAAATTTTTTTAGTAATAAGAGTCATGTTTATGATATTTTTACCTTTAATTAAAATTAAATGTTTTAAATTTGTTAATCACACCCAAGGGATATTAAAAGGAAAAATATGTGACCCAAGGGTCATCTTATTCTAACATTACTCATCCAATAAGTTTAGGACAAATGGTAATGTAGTTTTATATTATTATAATAATATTTTTACCATTAATTACACTATTTACTTTTAATTATGGTAAATAAAATTCAAACGTTACTATTAACCCCTAATTACTTTGACCCAATTCGACCACATTTTTCATCTTGATTAAAACCATTTATGTCATATTATAAAATTTCAATTCACAAAAGTTGTGAAATAACGTTTAATAATAATCTCTTAATGTGGCTAGAAGGCAGGTAAAAAGACAATTTAATTGTTCATTGAATTTTTATATCAAATTATACTATAAAAATGATTTCAATTAAATAAATTGGACTAATATATTTATTATCTATATATATCGACATTAAAATAAATTTAAATTAAAACAATTAATTTAATGAAAAGGGTAGTTTTTATCCACAGTGTTGTGTTTTTCACTAACCATCAAAAATTAATTGTTTTCAAAAAAATACCAAAAATTCACCCAAATGTAATTTTGATATTACGAATTCTGAAATTAAGTCTATATTGAAAAAAAATATATAAAATTTCAATAAGTGGTAAATTATTTTCCTAACAGCTTCTTAAATGGCTAGTTTGAGAGGTTTTGGGATGCTCGACTTAGCAATGCATACATCGCACAATATTGAATTATTTAAAAGGAAGTGTATAGTAAAAGCATGAGGTGTTACAATGAAAATACAGTTAGTGGGAATTCCAAAACCTGATGCATAGAGGATTATAACTTGATACTTGTTGGAGTACCTGAACACCATGTATACTCCACAAATTTCACTTGATCCTTATCATCACCTTGGTTTGAAATAAGACCCTTAAATTATCCTAACCACTACTGGAATAGACTCTTATGACATAACAGATCACACTATTTCATGTAATGCAAAATAGAAACACAAAATAATCTAGTCGTAGATCCAAAGTGGTCATCTAAAAATAAATAATTAATAATACTATAAATTTCCTATTATAAGGTGTTTCTTTGAAGGATAGACAATATAGTTTTCACTTTGGTTGGTTTTGTCAAGTACATCCATCACCCAATCCATGTGAAGTGAATATACATGGTATGTTTGGTTGGGTATACTATATAGTAGACCTCACTTTTTGTATATGATATCTCTATAAAATAAATGGCTTGTAATACCACATGGTATTTTGGTATGTGCTTCCTATACAAATCATGGTGCTTTATCCATCAATACAAGATGTGTGACCTAAAGTCACATTTCCTGTGATATTTAATTAAATGGGAAACAATATCATCATCATGCATGAGTGTCACTAAAACATTTTAGGGTTAATATTTCATGTGGAATTATTAATAATGTTGAAAATATGGATGTTGAAGTACGCAGTGTGTGATCGAAGACTATATGCCATGTATTCTAGAAAATTCATTAGTCCACAAAACTGCATCATTGCATTATGAATGCCATTTTAATTTAAATAACCAATTATGAATCCATTTTCGGTAGAAAATAAAAACCTCAATGAATCTCACAAATAATTTTTTATTTATCCATTGTCAACTAGTGCATTTCCATCTAATTGTCCACAGAACCTAGCCTAAAACGCATCCAGTCATCACTCCAATGCACCAAAACTTATGATTCCTTAACTGTACCTCATTATAGAATATTAGAACCATATTAAATTAATAGATAATAAAATGGGGTAATATTTGAGAATTTTTTGGTTAGAGGAATACCTGACCACCCTAGGATGGGATCACTTATTCATTAATCACATAATGTGACTATGATTAGACAATAATCTTGGTATTTATGGTAGAAAATCTCCATACTCGATTAAAATATTCAAAAATTGTTTCAATTAATAAATTAAATATTTATCAATGATAAATAATATTAATAAAATTCAATTCCACGAACAATCTCTATTATGGAAATAACCCAAGATAATACATAAAATAAAATTCTCGATGAAGATAGGGGATTTATCCCTATGTTTAATCTTAGATAGAAATTAAATATTAAAATATTCAATATAGATTTATTAGGGAAGAAAATGATTTTTATTTATTGAAATATCTCATCACATGAAGGGGATTTTATTCAATAAAATTATTCCTTAATTTTTCTTAAATACTGTTCATTTTAATGATATAATAAATAATCAAATAATTAGAGTCAGGCAAGAAAACTTTTTGAAACAAGAAGTTAATATTCATTGTTCATAGTGTGAGATAAAATATTTATATATTCAAATATTATTCTTTTTTATGTATAATTATTCTCATATTTACTTATTTACCATGTTCATCATTGGTGAATCAGTTTTTTTTAGAAGTGAATCCTAGACAACAGATAATGGGGAAAGAACGATAATAAAAAGTTCTACCTTATTGAATAGTTGTATAATCATCAGTCCATCTATCTCCGTACATGTTAATTGTCACAAACACCATGAATAATGTTAAAAACCTGAATAATGTCACTTTTTCATCCAGAAAAGTTTAGGTGGAGAGTGATGGATTCCTCAATGTTTCCACATCCAATTGAAAAAAAGTGTTGTAGGGGAGTAGTCTTCTAAAGTTTCAATGTATGATGAATAATAAATTTAGTGGATAGATTGTTCCTCCCCGTAATTCCACATTAATTACCCCATATTAAATCCCATCCTAAAAATAATAAAACATCATAATAAAGATATAAAAAACCTTTCATAGCCCTTATAGAATTCTAGAAATATCTAATTCTAGATTACTCATTACCGCATCATCGACAATATAGCATTTTGATGCCTTGTCACCTTTTAATAAAATATTAATATTAATCAATTGAATATATCTTTGATTTAAATAAAAACTATTATTATCTAATCTTTAGGTTTATGGACTTTGAATGAAAATTATGCCACACCTAGGAAAACCCCTAATTTTGAACATAATTGAGTTGTAAACATTTAGATATGGGACTCTATTTTGGAGTTATTAAATGTCAACACAAGCAATGATATGAATTATATATTTTATTTAGTATATATTTTCAATGTACCTTCTATAAAATCAAACAAAACAAAATTATTCTCACCAATAAAAATTTTAGTTAATATTTTCAATGGTTTTTTTCACAGAAAATCTTAAAAGTAACAATTTATGATATGGGTGATTTTTTTTTATTTTTTTTATTTTTTAGTATAATTTAATTTTTGTTAATAGTGTTTTAGTAAATTTGATATTTTAATAAAAATATTTTTTTTCATAGTAATGATAAAATAAATACAATTTCATTATTCTTCTTTAATCACTCTGATTGTAAAAATAAACTAATGTTAAAGACAAATTAATTTATGAATGTTTTTTTTTCAAGGTGAAAAAACTATTTCATTAAATTATTACATAGATATATATATTTTTAAATTGTTTTTAGTTTGATAAATGTTGATAAAACATATATCTTAATACCAAGGATAATAACTAAGTATGTTATAGATTTAGAGGAGTTTTTGTATTTTTTAATTTATAATCTATTCATCGATGAGAGAATAAAATATTCAAAACATAAAATTAAATTAAAAATAATATTTATATTTCATTAATTGAATGAACACATAATATTTAATAAATTACATATTCAATATATGTATTATATTTTCAATACAAAATAGAATGTTCAAAAAAATTGAGTACTAATTCCAATTATCAGAATGAACATGCCACTTTCTAGATAATGGATAATGAAATTCAGAAATTAAAAATGATTAATTTGGAATTTCATTGAAACATCATAAAAGTAAACATTTATAGGTACAATTAGTAAATACAAATGAAAATATTATCTTATAACATGATATTTTTGAAAATCCAAGATAACCATATCAAGATTATAACAAATCATTGGATCCACCTCTTGATGTTGTAGTGACAAATGTATGGAAAAAAATTCTTAGTTTAGAAATTATTTTCACTAGTTAGTTTAATATGGAAATCAAGAGCTATGTAGATGATATTTAAAGTGTTCAAAACAATCATTTTTAATGAAATTGTTTCATATAATTTTCCTACACTAAATCAAAAATAAAATAATGTTCATGATTATATAATTTTGACATAGTGATATTTATAAAGCTATTGACTCTCAATATTTTTATTACAAAAAGAATTTGATTTAAATAATGGGATAAAGAATCTATATATATATATATATAGATAATTAATAAACTAAAAAACATGATTTAATTGTAACATCCAAAAATAGTCACAAAATCCAATGAGCTAAATGATTGATGTCTTATAAAATGGAAACATTAAACCACTTATGTAAAATAATATCAAAATTTTCCCATTATGTAAATCCACAAATAGACAATCCTTTTGAAATATTTCTCTATTAATCTTATGGAATAGAAAAAATTAGAATAGGTGATCTCAAAATCTTAGAAAGATATACCATAACAAAGTCCACAATTGTTATATCATAAATGAGAGGAAAATAATGAATAAAGAAAAACTATCTGATATAAAAGAACATAAATAAATAAGTGTTTACCATAATCATGAAATATGTACATAATTTCTTAAATAATTAATATTTTATCATGGAATGATAAAATAAAACATGAATCATATAACATGGTAAATTTTTATAGGAAATAATGTGGAGAAATCATAAAAATATTATTTCTTAACTTTTTAAACCTATCTACCCTCAAAACCATTCTGTAGTAAAATTGTGAGTAGAGCTCCAATCTGTTATAGTCACCCATTGTGTACCCAAGAAACTTGGTCACCTATTAATATAAAATTTCAATTTCATATGATATAATCTTTCATCAAATTCATAGTACAGTTATATTATAACAGCCCGTAGATTTCATAAATAGATATTACATCATAAAAAATTAATATATAATACATAACATATTGATTTGTGTTAAAATCATATTGGTCTAGCGAATTTCGATTATTGGATAAATAAAAAACTGTTTCATTGATAAATTACCTCAACTCCCATTAAAGTATTCATTTCTATCACCCTTCTTAGATATATCGTTCTATTTCCAATCCTATTATAATAAAATGGGTTTTTATTATCTTGAATCTTTGATCAAAGTGATCAATCATGAAAAATCATGTATAATATGAAAAATCAAAAAATAATAATTTAAATATATGAGACTATAGGCTCAACCTAGGTTATTTGTGATCATCATCTACTAAAATACTTCATGATGGATCATAAATATTTTTTGAATTTTCGATGCATATCCCCCAGGAGTATCAAATCTGGTGTTCAACAAATCCCATTATCCTGCATAATGTTACAATCGATTCTGGATCAATGCACCCTTTTTAGGGTTATTAACCCTAGTTAAAATGCATCTAGAGCTACATATAGTTATAATATACACATAGTGATTTTGTTCTAGGAAAACCACACTCTGTTCTATACCATACTATATGACGTTCTCTTATAATTTGGAATTTCCTAAGGGTTATCATAAAAGTTTTTACATCCTAGTTTCCAATGGTTAATTAAACCATTCTACAATTCCAACTATAATGAACCATACATTAAATACATAAAAATTACATTTTAATAGTTGAATATTTATTACATAACAAAATTATCCACTCAAAAATCATATAGTTATTATTCCTTTGGAAACATGGATACATAAAAAAAATGGTTCATGGATGAAATAACTCATCACACACAATGTTCTTAATAGCATAAACCCTTTTAATACATATCATACACAACACATTCCTTTAAAACATGGGGAAAAGAAGAAGAATAAAGGGTGATCTTAGATTCTCAATCATGGAAAAAAGGTTGATATCAATATAACATGACCGTACTGGGATGATAATAAAATAATAATATTTGAAAACTCTACTTTTCATATCGTAGATAGTAAAAATGATTCATGGAATAAATATTTCATGTTAGTAATACATTAATAATAATTTAATCAAATAACACAAGATATGTGTGAATAAAATTAGTATAAAACATTTATTTTTGGAATACATATAAAAATAGAAAATCATTTCCTTAGTATTCAAAGATTATTAGAATGGAAATCATAGTTTAATTGGTTCACTCTCCAAACATTTTTATTATTCATGGTTCACAACCAAGACTATCATAGTGTATAAATTCCTTTCTATAATTGGGTTCAATCCTCATTCTAATCATGTTTATCTCATGAAATATTAATCTTTACCCATTATATTGGAGGGAGATATGCGTCCCTCCCATAAAACAATTAAAATTATACATATATATTTCACATGATCATAAAACATTAATCATATCAAAACACATGAAAATAAATATGTTTCAGGAAAATTTCATTATACCATAACCCATGGAATAGAAATCTAACTTATAATCATCTCATCAATTCATTAAATAATAACTCATGTAAAAGGAATGGGTTTTGTTAACATCGCATCATCATAATCATAAACAATATGAATAAATCTTAATGATGGTACCCTTGGATCATATTCTCTATAATTATTACATAACATCAAAAGATGTCATCTTATGTAGAAAATGATTTTGAATGATCACTTGTATCATTTCATGAGGAAAATAACTTTTTCTACTAGAAAATTAACCTTTTTAAAATAAAAGTTCACTAAAAATGTGAAAATAATTTTCTTTGAAAGTAATATTTTAAACAATAAGGTATTATCTAAAATAATTATTTACCAAGATGGTGAAAAGAATTGTACATATCATAAATGTTAATATAGAGTCCTTACATATTTTAACTAAAATGTTGAAAAGTACACCTTTTGGAAAATAAAAACAATATTCCTTATTGAAATATAAAAATTGGTAGAAATGACTTTAATAATTTATTAGATATCAGTAAAAAAATATTTAAAACGTTTTTATAAAATATATACATGAAAGAAATAAGTATTTTTGAACAAAATTAGAAATTAGGTCAGTTTTTTCATAAAAATATTCTTTTAGAATCATGAGTACGTAAAGAGAAAAAATGAAAAGAAAAAAACTTATTTTTTTGTGAAATAACTAGAGGATAATAAAATTCAAATGTTTAATTAGTGTTGTATCACAATATCTCATCATTGGAATCATAATCATAAAAAATCCTGATATATAATGAGAATATAACATAACCTTTTCCACTTCAGTATATTTTGAATCATAATACCCATGAAAGAATAACATTAAATGAAAATTAATATATCATGATAATAAATTAATTCATGATATAAAATTTCAAATGTTTCTACATAATCCTCATAAAATAAGATACGTTTATAACATAACATATGTACCAAAGAATATAATTTGAGATAAATTTCCCCTACATTAAGGCTCAACTTATTTCTTACATAATATAACTTCAAATATAATAAATATAAGATGATTTTAAATATATATTTTATAACCATAATAATAATTATCATACCATATATGATTTTCTTATGAACTTTTATTACTCATTTATTAATTATTCATTGTTAATATCATCTTTTGGGTAATAATTACTTCATTTATATATATCTTTTTTGGTTTAGTATTTCTGTTGCATTTATTGATATCATAGTTCAATAATATCCATAATGTTAACCTTGATATAAATATAATATATGTTCATTATATATTAATTTATTTAAATCCTTTAATGTAAGACATAGAAAATAAATTACACTATTCATGGAGACGTTTGGGCCAATGTACACATGAGCATAGTTTCCATTTAATCAAAAGATGAAATTAAGAACAAATAAATATAATAACATTATTGAAGAAAATTTTTGTCATATATCACATTTTTTTATTTAAACTGATCTTTATTACCATTCATGTAAATTGTAAGTGAAGAATGAATCATAATTCTTTGTGAGGTGGTAGTTCATCGTACACACGAGCGATATTATCATATTCCCTTGAAATGGAATTTATAAAGTTATTTGGGATATTATAATTAAATAAGTGTTATTATTTCATAAATATAATATAAATATGTTAAATCCATAATTATATCTAACAGTGAGAGGTGACGATGAAAAACTAATTAAACCAGTTTGCGAGGTGGTATTCCTCCACTAACATGATTGATGATTTCGTTTCCCATATGATAGTAGAGGATATAGATACAGACCATGAAATTAAAATAATATAATACAATTATATTTTAGATATTTATATTTTTATATAATAATAGTTTCATTATATATTAAGTATTTAGTAGAATAAATAAAATGAAAATGAACGCCTAAAGACTATACCTCTTCTTTGGAGAACCCCTTTAGGTTTACAAGTAAAGCCTCATTAAGAGGGTTTATGCACACTAAGATATGGTAATGGAATTAAGGAAAGTATTTTGGTGGGTATTGGATGAATAATGTGTTTTGATGTGCGAATAGGAGATGAGAGAGGGTGTAATGCATCCCGCCTTTTTATAACATAACTTTCATTACATTACACAAAACTGAGGATCTTTAAGGTTTAGTGTCTTGGAAAACAGGAACATAATACATGAAAAAAACATAAAAAATTCTTCTTAAACACTTGAAATTATTCTCCTTAAGTGCATCATAGGTTCATTACTACATCTCATTACCTCGGGACATACATCAAAAGAAAGGGTGAGCAGAAGGCCCAATAAGGGAAACAAGAGAAACATTTTACATGTGAACATGAGATACTTCAATAAGGTCATGAAAAGAACTTTAAGGAATGAGAAACAAATCATGAGACATATCATAATAAAAATAAATTTTTACATAACATGAAGATTTGGCTAAAAAATTTAACAATGACAATCATTTCTGTTTCACCAAGGCCCATCCCCATGGTGTCAATAAAAATTACCAAGGTTATTCACCAAGGTATCAGTCAAAATGGTCATCTCTAGAGATAAAGTCTTTACCCAATACATTGGAGCGCTATCAGGGCACACCCTTAAATTTGTCTTTATGATCATGTGATCCATATATAACATCATCAATCATATCACAAACAACCCATGTAGCATAAAATAAATGGATTTCATTTCATAATCATAACATTTTAAAAACTGCTTTAAAGACATAATCTTTATGTCACTTTAAACCCACGGAAAGGGTAAGCGAGTCTCATGTATGTAAATCCCAGAATTTAAAATAGAAAAACTTGATATATATGTGAATACCCCTATATAAGAGAGAGCTTTTAGTATTCACTAAATAAAATAAAAGAACTTTAGAAAAAGAGAGAGACATTTTGAGATGGAAATTCTGCAGCATAACGGCTATGTTACGAGGTTTTAGAAAACATTTAAAAGAGAGGGGACATGGGTCACCCACTCATAAATGATCCATAAAATAGTAGGGGAACAGAAAATAAATGATTTAAGAACACGGTAATGAAATTTTAAGGACATATAATTTGAGATGAAAAACATGGATGGAAGACAAAAATTAGATTTCTCTTATGAAAATTCGACAGCCTAACAGTGTCACTTAAACATCAACCAAAATGAATTGACAAGATCAAAAAGAGTCTCTCATCATATGAACATAAAAGTTAAGTATGATAGATATAGATATCATACCCCAAAATAATAAAAAGGAACTTGAAAGACTTGACATGAAAGTAGGACATTGAAAAATGAGAAGGGTGATGGAATCCCTTAGAAATTTGGCAGCCTAACGGCGCCACTTAAACATTCTTAAAATGAATTTATGAGAGAAAGAGGGGGTCTCTCATCATATGAAAATTAAAATGGAAGTAATATTAATATAGAAGAACATCCTCCAATATAAGAACATGGAGCTTAAAAGAAATGACATAAAAGAGATTACATGAAAAGAAAGAGATAGGTTGGATCCCTTACCTTAAAATGTATCTCTTAAAACTCAACGGTTGGGATCTTGAGGGCCTGGGGGCACCATGAGAAGACTCATTGTGAGGTAATGAGACCATAGATTAGTTAGGGGAGAGTTGGGAGTAAAAACTAAAGGAGGAAAGGGTGGGTATTTATAGGGAATGTAAGGGGACAAGGCATTAATGGCCAAGGGACACCTCACAAGTGGTTTTCTCAAAACCATGGGCTCTACCTTGGTATTTCCCATGGAGTTAGGCCACATGGGTCCCCCATACAATAATTCATCACCTTTGGTCGGCCAACCTGTAAAATATATCATTACATCATCATGACATAGTTATGATGTCATTACACATACGGAAACCCTAAAACTGTATTTTTACTATTCACTGAAAATTCAACTTTCTCAGAAAAATCCCAAAATTTCATCTTAACCAAATATCAATGCTCTGATTTCAAAAATTAACTCCATTTTATAAAAATAATTTTCTAAATTGTTTTAATTTAATTTTTAAATAAATACACTATTAACCGAAAATTCATTTTTTTCAGAAAAATCCCCAAAAATTTCCTTGAAATAATACCGATGCTCTGAGTTCAAAAATGAAATCCATTTTATAAAAATAATTTTCTAAATATTTTTATTTTTATTTTTAATTAAAAAACACTATTCACACGAAAAAAACTAATACTTGACTAATAATTAATGAAACAGTTATTTACCTATTTTATTGAGTCACATTACTTAATCATGGTCCCTAAATTATATTAATACTTTTTTTAAGTGAGATTACTAATCCATTTTATCACATTACTAATCCTAAGCATAAAATCACTATTCATAATTTACTATTCATCAAAAATTAAGTTGACCTTATTCGACTCAAAATTTCGTACTATACATAATTGTAGAAGACCATTTTTTGAAAATCATTACACATTTTTAATTATTTTAGGTTTACATAAACATTTTAAAAATATCCATTTTCTAAAATTCATCAAAAATATGCATACTATATTTATCTGGACAGTTAAAAATTTACAAACTTCACCATAAGAAGAAATCAAAATTTTATTTAAAACAAAGGATTACACAAGGAAATTACGGTCTCCTTACATATCCCCTTATCATACCAGCATAGGACCTAAGTGTAAGGTGTGCTAAGGTGAGAGAATCCGAGTGAGGATCGGCCAACATCGCACGAGTAGTAATTTCTATTATATGGGCTTCGATCGGTCCAAGACTACTGGGTGAGGCCATCAAATCATCTTTCTATATTAATTAACCATGATCACTTGTATTTATAGACAGTAATCGAAACGTTTAGTTTCCAGCCGTTATGTTGACCAACGATCACATAACAGTCAAAACCCAATGGTATCATTTTAATTATACTCCTGTTATCAAATGAAACAGTTTTTTTAAGTATAAAAATAACATAATAGACAAAATTAGGAAAAAAGATTTATTCAAAATTTCGGGTCATTAAAATCTTCCCCCCTTAAGAAATTGCGTCCATGCAATTTTTAAAATTGGGTTTTGAAATTTCATAGAAAGTCCCACACCGTAAAAGGAGTCAGTAAAATTATTACTTTAAAAGAAAGAAAGGGAAGTACAAAGGTCACCCGAGTTAACCCATACTAGGATTCCATTTAGGAAAACATGGACATGGAGGAGAAAACAAAGGGTCACGTTCTGAGGGATAGTGATAGAAAACATGATTAGGAGAAAGTTAATAACAAGAAAATCAAAAACATATGATGGGTTAAACGGTATTTGATTTCCTAGTAGGAAATTTTAACAGACAATGTTTTTGTTTTACATTCCTTTTCAAAGTTTTGAGAAATTCATTTACTACATAGAATAAAACACAGGTAAATATACCTACCTTCAAGTAGAGTTTCATCCTTTAATAAGTTTCTACCGAAACTAAACCTTTCTCCAAATGATGAGCATTCGAAACTACTTGGTCTCATCAAAGCACAAGAATCATCTTCTAGAGAATCACATAATCCACTAAATATTAACTATCTATTTCTTCTATTATACCAAAAATAGAAAGGGTAAGATAAAACAACTCTTCAAAAAGAAAGAATCCCATAGGAAGGGAAACTTCTTTAAATCTTCAAAATTCCACGGTACAACCCAAAGTTCATCATAGACCATTCTGTAAATAACTGTCCTTAAAATTCCTCAAAATAAACCAAAATAAGATTGAAACCCAAATACAAGAAAGATTTGATAACATAGTCTTCTAAGATAAACTTTATCGTTCATCTCCAAACAAAATCAACCACTCCTAACATCTTTTAACAAAAGTAACTAACCTAAACATATTTACCCCAAGATAGGTCAATAATTTCCATAAGTAACCTATAATACCATAAGTTCACCTTAAATTCATCGATTCATCAAAATATAATTCAAACTTTACTCCTCAAAGAAAAAACTATAGTAATCTATTTACCTCGATCAAATAGGGTTCCCAAAATAGTGAACGTCTTCCAAAATAATAATCATCTTTTAATCCCCCATCTCTGTCATATTAATACAGAAATTGTCAAATTTCCTATCACATTGGTTATTGGGAAATGTTCTTCCATTTCCCGCCATTAACTAAGGAAGGAAAGTACAATTAGGGGCTTAAATACATATCCAATAATCATTAAAAGGAAACCTAAAGAATAGAAGGATAAACTTATAGAAGAAAATTATACCCTAACTTGTGATCCCCTCGGTCCCAATCTAGGTTATCCATGATAATATATTCTTATGTGAATCTTTATTTTATTTTATCTGTGTTCCTTTAATAATGGTTCATACTAAGCTTATGAATTTACCAAAGCATATCCCCCGGGAGTGTCGTAACCAAGAGTGCAGCAAGGCCCGTTGTCGTGTACCAGTTCCTGTTCGAGTCTAGCTCAAAGCGGTGTTTTCGGGTTTTACCCCAATGTACATCTGTGCCAGAGCCACCTCTACCTGCTCGTATCCAGACAAGGATGTATTTGCTTGGAAACCCCTTACTCAATACTCACCAAAATACCAGGAATATTTCCTATATTTAAACTTTTCTATTAGGTTCTTCCTAAATTTTTCATATCCAAATTTCCAAAGATAACTAAACCATCCTTTGATACCAACTATGGAATCCCGCCTTTTTATAACATAACTTTCATTACATTACACAAAACTAAGGATCTTTAAGTTTTAGTGTCTTGGAAACCAGGAACATAATACATGAAAACAACATAAAAAATTATTCTTAAACACTTGAAAGGATTCTCCTTAAGTTCATACTAGGTTCATTATTGCATCTCATAACCTAGGGAAATACATCAAAAGAAAGAGTAAGCATAAGGCCCTACAAGGGAAACAAGAGAAACATTTTACATGTGAACATAAGATACTTCAATAAGGTCATGAAAAGAACTTTAAGTCATGAGAAAGAAATCATGAGTCATATCATAATAAAAATAACATTTTTCATAACATGAAGATGTGGCTAAAAAATTTAACAAAGGAAATCATTTCCGTTTAACCAAGGTCCATTCCCAAGCTGTCAATAAAAATTACCAAGGTTATTCACAAAGGTATCAGTCAAAATGGTCATCTCTAGAGATTAAGTCTTTACCCATTGCATTGGAGCACTATCAGGGTACACCATTAAATGTGTCTTTATAGTCATGTGAGCCACATATATCATCATCAATAATTTCACAAACAACCCATATAGCATAAAATAAATGGGTTTCATTTCATAATCATAACGTTTCAAAAACTGCTTTTAAGACATGATCTTTATGTCACTTTAAACCCACGGAAATGGAAAGCGGGTATCATGTATGTAAATCCACAAATTTAAAATAGAAATACATGGTATATATGTGAATACCCCTATATAAGATATTGCTTTGAGTATTCACTTAATAAAATAAAATAACATTATAAAAAGAGAGAGACATTTTGAGACGGAAATTCTGCAGCATAACGGCTATGTGACGAGGTTTTTGAAAACATTGAAAAGAGAGGGGACAAGGGTCACCCACTCATAAATGATCCATAAAACAGTAGGGGAATATAATATAAAATATTTAAGAACATGGTAATGAAATTTTATGGACATACCATTTGAGATGAAAAACATGGAAGGAAGACAAAAATTAGATTTCTCTTATGAAAATTCGGCAGCCTAACGGTGTCACTTAAACATCAACAAAAATTAATTGACGAGATCAAATAGGGTATCTAATCATTTGAACATAAAAGTTCAGTATGATAGATATAGATATCATAATACAATATAATAAAAAGTAACTTGAACGACTTGACATGACAGTATAACATTGAAAAATGAGAAGGGTGAAAGAATCCCTTAAAAAATTGGCAGCCTAACGGCGTCACATAAACAATCTTAAAATGAATTGATGAGAGAAAGAGGGGGTATCTCATCATATGAACATTAAAGGGGCAGTAAGATGAATATATATGAACATCCTCCAACATAAGAACATGGATCATAAAATAAATGACATAAAAGATATTACTTGAAAAGAAAGAGAGAGGTCGGATCCCTTACCTTAAAACGTATCTCTTAAAACTCAAAGGTTGGGACCTTGAGGGCTTGGGGGCACCTTGATAGGAATCCTTGGGAGGTAATGAGACCAGAGATTCTTTGGGGGAGAGTTGGTAGAGAATACTAAAGGAGTAAAGGGTGGGTATTTATAGGGAATGTGAGGGGACAAGGCATTAATGGCCAAGGGACACCTCACAAGTGGTTTTCTCAAAACCATGGGCTCCCCCATGGTATTTCCCATGGAGTTAGGCCACATGGTGACCCCCATACATTAATTCATCACCTTTGGTTAGCTAAACCTTAAAATATCTCATGACATCATCATGACATAGTTATGATGTCATTAAACATACTGAAATCCTAAAACTGTATTTTTACTATTCACTGAAAAATAAACTTTCTCAAAAAAATCCCAAAATTTCACCTTAACCAAATATCAATTCTATGATTTAAAAAATGAACTCCATTTTATAAAAATATTTTTCTAAATATTTTTCATTTAATTTTTAAATAAATACAATATTCACCAAAAATTCATTTTTTCAGAAAAATCCACAAAAATTACCTTAACATAATACCGATGCTCTGAGTTCAAAAATGAAATCCATTTTATAAAAATAATTTTCTAAATATTTTTAATTTATTTTTAAATTAAAAAACTCTATGCACCCGAAAAAAACTAATACTTGACTAATAATTAATGAAATAGTTATTTACCTAGTTTATTGAATTACATTACATAATCAAGGTGCCTAGATTATATTAGTACTTTATTTAAGTGAGATTACTAATCCATTTGGTCACATTACTAATCCTAAGCATAAAATCACTATTCATAATTTACTATTCATCAAAAATTAAGTTGATCTTATTAGACTCTAAATTGCGTACTGAACATAATTGTAGACGACCATTTTTTGAAAATCATTACACATTTTTAATTATTTAAGGTTTAAATAAACATTTTAAAAATATCATTTTTCTAAAATTTATCAAAAATATGCATACTATATTTATCCAGACATTTGAAAATTCACAAACATCACCTTAAAAAGAAATCAGAATTTTTGTTTAAAACAAAGGATTACACAAGGAAGTTACGGTCTCCTTACATAGCCCCTTATCACAACATCATAAGACCTACGTGTAAGGTGAACTAAGGTGAGAGAATCCGAGTGAGGCTTGGCCAACATCGCATGAGTTGTAATTTCTATCAGTTTGAACTTCTCACGAAGGCGATTCCATTCTAGCTTCACATGATGAAGTTCGGCTTGTGTTTGGTCCAGAGTAAAGCCCAGTGGTGCTACCTCCTTCCCAAGTTCTGTTAGATGGGCTTCGATCGGTCCAAGACTACTGGGTGAGGCCATCAAATCGTCTTTCTATATTAATTAACCAAGATCACTTGTATTTAGAGACAGTAATCGAAACGTTTAGTTTCCAGCTGTCATACTGACCAACGATCATATAACAGTCAAAACCCAACGGTCTCATTTTAATTATACTCATGTTATCAAGTGAAATAGTTTTGTTGAGTATAAAAATAAAATAACACACAAAATTAGGAAACAAGATATATTCCAAATTTCGGGTCATTACAGGGTTGCCTTTCATAAGTGGGGGAGAGGGCACACTAGGATTATTTTAAATGATAAATGTGTACCCATGCTTTGAGCATTTAATGAGGATAAAAACATAATTAATTATAGAATAATGGATGATATAATTTTTTCATATGGAAACATAATAATGTTTTTTAAATTTTTAAGACATTTTTTCTCTTTTAATTTTAGTTTGTCCCTCAGATAAACCAATTTTACCTTTAACCTTAGTCATTAATTATTTATTTCTTTTAAAACTCATATTGAAACAAAATTATGTAAGATATAATATATAATATTAATTATGATGATCAAAATTAGGAATTAAAATTTTCCATAATCCATTAATAGAAGATAAAATTTTTAATTTAAAATTAATCCTATAGAAGCAACGAAAATACAGTTTTCCAAAGACAGCATTTTCACTAGTATAAAGAGATTAAATATACAAATTCAGTATTAAATCAATTACAATGTATAAAATTGAAATAATAAATATATATTTGAACTAATTTTACTTTTAAAACCATATTAAATAAAATTATAGCTTATAAATGCTATAATTTAAAAGGAAATTTTTAATATAAATCAATATATTCTACTATTCATTAAAAATTTATACGTTTCATAAAATTATCAAGAAATTAACTCAATGATAATTTTTAATTGATGAGTTTTAAAATTAAGTTTATTTTTTAAAAAAGTTTATACTTTAGAAAAAATAGTTTTAATTTTTTAAAAAAAATGAATTAAAAACATTTTTAAAAGAAATATATTTTTGATGTATATAAAGGCTTTACTAAATATAATAAACCCTTTTACTAAAACATTTAATTTATATAAAAACATTATACATAATTTTCTAAATTGTTTATTTTTATTTATAATATTAATTTTAGTGGCTAGATTATATTGGTCACGTTTAAAAAATAATTTACATAATATATTTTGGTTTAATAAAACTCCATGTTTCTTGTAATGTACGATATAGAAGAAGATATATTGATTTTAAAACTTTTTTTAAAAAATCATGGGGTATTACAGATATAGGTCCCACCCTATTAGAACTCAGTTTTTCAATCCGGTTTGGATCCTTTAATTTTTAGTCTGATATTTACTTTGGACCTAAAATGAATTAATAAGCTGTTAGAAAAGGTCTCAGTGTTGTCTGGGGCATGTTCGGAACCCGAAACCAATCTTTTTGGGAAGAAACAGGCATACCGAATGGTTTAGAGTAAACTGTGCAAAAATTATGCATGGTTTGGAATACCGTGCAGATTTGTTTTTCTAGACAGAGCAACCTCACACAATTGGTGCCCGGCCATGCATCCTCATCATGGAACATCCCCTTCTCCCCAAGTAATCATGCACGATTTTCACACGATTTGTCAAACCATGTAGACAAACCCTATACATGATATTTTAAGGGTAAATTTCCATTTTTCCATTAATGATTTTATTATGACACCTACATCTTCCTTAATATGAGATTATGCAGGATTAACATATTTCTCTCTCAGTTTGGTGATTTTTGAAGATTTATCATTGGAATCAAGAGATCTCTTTCATCCTGAAATTGATCGAGCTTCCATTCATCATGGTAGATGTGAAACTATAAGTATTCGAGTCTTCTTGAGACATTCCCCTTCACTTTAAATATCAACCAATATATCAAGGTAGGAGTTTTTTTCACTTTTTCGTAGATCTACTATGATCCGAGCCAAATAATGTGCCCATACAGGATGAGGAGTGTTGTGAAAGCCTATGGTTGGCGGTCTATAACTCATCCCGAATGTTTTTTGATTTTGTATTTTTTTTGTGGGTCCCAACAATTTCATTGGGTTCTATTTATTGAATTTATATTCCATGATTATAATCATTAGAACCATATGGATATTCTATCTCAATATATGTGACTAATGTTTTGTGGTTATGACCACAAATCCATCTCTTCCATGTCAAAGGTTATGTGATAATTATGTTCTTAGTGTTTTGACATGTTTGAGTCACCGTTCCAGTGTGAAATGTCTTGATCACTCTAAGGGTAAGCTTTAATTTATTAAATGACATTACTATATTGTGAATTTTATAATGTAAAATACCATGTATTCTTACCACATGACCAAACTAAGGTATGTTATTTAATTGATAATTAAATATGGAATGGAAATTTAAAATTATATTGAGTATATGACTTAGACATATTGAATGTAAATGAATAGTATGTTTCACATACATAGAACCCCTTACCACATTAATGGAAGGTAGCGAGATGAAACTTGAATATCGAATATCCCTTAAATGGATTAAATGGTTGCAAGCTACTTGGCCTTGTCACACTATTGAATTGAAATTCTTGAACAAAATGACTTGATTAAAAGGTTGCATTCTACATGATCTTATCACACTATTTAAATTCAATGCATTAACCAAAAGAAACAATACGTGACTTCAAAATTAAATAGAAATGGCCAGACTTGAGCTCATCTTGGATTCAGATCATAGAATTCCATGATCACTTGGGAACCCCATTTTGATTCAAGGATACAACTTGTAACGGTTGATACCCATGTAGATCTCAATACTTGTCTATTATTAGATGCCTTGTATGACATCATATAATCCCTTCATATTATCAAAGGATTCCTTGGATACACTCCATGGATCCGACATTGACATGTAGGGTTTATGGTTAAAGCCCATCGGGCCCTTTCTCTACCAAGACCTATTTTTCCTTGGTCTATGACCTTGGAATTCATAGGCACCTAATTGTAGAATGCCTCATATTTCAATCCTTAAATTATACTCTTACCCCATACAATGCTATAACAATTACAATGTTGGTGACCATTGGGGTCTATGTTGCCTCAGTTATTACATTGGGACTTTATTATTAAATTTCATAAATCGTGGTTTCCTTGTTACATCTTGGAACCATCACTATTTATACTGTCATGAGGTGGTGTCTATTTTGGTTATGTCTCATGAGACCTAAAAATATAAAATTGGTAATTACTTAATTAAATGAACTGGTTATATGTTTAGAAACCATCTGAGGGAGGAATGAACTACATGAGAATTTAGTAATGTTGTACTACTTTAAAATATATATTCATGCATGCACATTTTTACACTTCCATTACACATGAATAATATTATAGACACTATTAGTGGTGGCCCACTGATATTTATATCACACCCTCTCCGGGCATCGTTTCACACCTAGGGAAGATTATATGGTTTCAAGTGTTGACAAAGGGAAGCATACAGCTTTAAACGCTTGATTTCTCTCTTTTTTGTATGGAGCATAATATCAGATGACCTATCCAGAGCTTTATATGCTTGGGATAATATTTTGAT
This sequence comes from Viscum album, assembly GCA_963277665.1. Classification (NCBI taxonomy): domain Eukaryota; kingdom Viridiplantae; phylum Streptophyta; class Magnoliopsida; order Santalales; family Viscaceae; genus Viscum; species Viscum album. Next base: position 467,313,081 of record OY728123.1, on the reverse strand, counting down.
TCCTTTAAACTTTTGTGGAACAAGTTATTCATTATGTTTTTTATATTGGATTTCAATTTTTCTAGTGACATGACATACCATCAGTTGTTGAAACATATTCCAATTGTTTCAATTATTGTTATTGTTTTCTTTATTTACTATTGTTCCATAAATTTACTTATATTTATTCCACTATTTACCAATATTTACTCTCATCTACTATGATACACATTAGTTATGAGGTAATAGTCTACCCACAGACACAGTTTAGGACCTCACTATTAGTCTTCAGCCTCTAGAATTCTGAGAAATGCGCTAGGGGCCATGTGGCCCATCGGGCTTACGGAACTCATTGAGAGGCATCTGGGATTCGTAGATCAGAAAGTGGTATCAGAGGTGGTTCTTTTCCATTATTAATTTAATATTTGAGAACATTAATCATTATATTAAGAAATCATGGGACTTGGTCATACGTCGTTATTGGGCATTGTGAACCCATGTGTGGTGTAAAAACCATGTTTCCTAAATTATAATTTTTGTTCTTATTTTTCCTTTTAAGGTTGATATTATTTCACCATTGGGTGATGAACATGTTTTGTGAAGATTTATAGTATTTCTATAATGGAGTATTTTCTTTCATCCTTGTCCTGATGATATGAGGGCAAGGAGAATTGTAACATGCATCATTATAGACACCTAGAATTCATATGTCATTCATATTACCATGCCATATTGGTGAATTTCACTACTTTTAACTTCTTGATATTCTTGTGATTATTGATTGATGTTTTGATATTTTACTTACGATTTCATTAATATTGGCTACAATTGAGTGATTTTCTATCTCAATTCATGAGGTGAATGGGCCCTCATTGGTTAGGATGAGTAATTTTCCGAGTTGATCCATTATGTAATAAATAAATGTGTGTCATTTCTAGTGATAGGTGTATGGGAACTAATTTACCATAAATGATTATCCATTATAAAGTGAATCATGAAATCTAAAAGGAAATTGTTGTATATCCTTGTCTTTCATTGTCATTATTTTTGAATGTTATAAGAGTGATCTAGGAAATTAAATGTAAAACTAAATGAAACATAAACTTCAGAACTTACTACTACCTGGAAATCTATGCAGTTAGTTTGGGTAGTATACCATGGTTAGTGACTTTTATTATGTTCATCTACCTCTACTGATTCTATATTTCAACTAAATCTTGTTTTGAGTAATGTTATTAGCATTTTTAGACCAGTTCTACCCTGACATCCTCATATAATACTCCAGGAAGGTGGAAACAACCATTCTCTAGACATGGTGGGACCTGAGATGCCAGTCTTACCTCCAAGAGTGCCACTTGAGGCACCGCCTATTGTACCAGATTTGGGAATTGATTCCCATGTTCATGATAATTTATTATGTCTAATTAAGTCTATGTATGGTTCTCCATGGGTTGCACTTATGATGGATGATCTAACTTGTGAGTTCTGACAACAACATCTTCCTACATTTTTAGGGGATGGAGGTCGGCATGCTATTGAGTCTGATCATGAAGCTACCCTATCAATTTTTGATAATCTGTATATGCCTCCAAAGTATAGTGTCAAGCATGCCACATACATTCTCTGGGATTTGGTCAAGCATTGGTGGGATGTGGTTACCCAGGCTGGTTGTCATCAGGGCATGTTATAGGGTTGATTTCCAGACTTCCTTCTATAAATAGTTCATTCCATAGATACTAAGAGCTAATAGATCTAGAGAGATCATGAATTTAGGGAAGGGTTTCATATCAGTTATGGAATATTCAATGTGTTTCATGGAGTTACAACACTATGAACTACTTCTAGCTAGTGATGTGATTTTACGTGCTAGATGCTTTCTGGATGGGCTCTACTATGCCATATGTATGTTGGTAAATGTCATTCACCTGAATAATATTTCTGAAATAATTGATTCTTCTCTTATCACTAATCACAACATGAGGTACTGTTATAGTACCGAGCATAGAGGACAAGAGTCCCGTCTGGCCAGTATTACTTTCAGTGGCAGGAATCTTTCTCTTGATGTTTCTCGTTAATGTACTAACCAATAGAGTATCTATTTCAATATCTCTCAAGTTTTCATCAGTATGGATGATGGGGGAATTCAACATTTCAATGTGATGGGGACCCACAAGAGTGTCGGGCTTGCACCCGTATGAGGCATCTCTAGAATTTCTATAGGACCTTTCCACCAGCTTCGACTGGAAAATTATATGCACCAGCTCCACCTTCATTAGAGAGTTCATTTACTCCACATCAAATGGGGAGTTTGAATAGAATTGGTTGGTTCAGTTGAGGAGGAGGTCGTGGTCATGGTAGTGATACCCCTGATCACCAGAAGCACCAACATAGCAGTTATAATTATGGTATTCCATCTGTTCCACATGGGCCATGAATTATGTTAGTTGCATGAACTATAACCAATAGCCTCATGATCAGGCTATGGTACCTTCTACAGAATGAGGTACTATTCTATTAGCTTCTAATACAGTATCTACTTTATTCAATATAGATGCTTTGAAGTATTTTATCTATGTATTCATTGTGGAATGTCTCAGACTATAAATATAGTATCACTATAGATTAATGAATCTATATACATCGCTAGCAGTATTAATAGAGGGAATACGCTAGTTTAGGGATCTTCCGCTTAAGGTAGTTAGTTAACCTTTCTTATAGAACCTCCTAGTTCTCGAGAATATAGGATATGATGTCATTCTGAGAATGGACTAGTTGGTTCACAATCAAGATTTTGTAGACTGAAGTTTCCCTAGATTATCTTTTACATCAACATAACACAAAAATTATCTATATTAGGGTGAGTGGGATTTCGACGCAGGGAGATATAGATCAAAGAATCGTGGTATAGGAGGGGTGACTTCCCAGATTCCCAATCTCTTCATGGATGATCTGGGTTTCTTTCAAATTTATTTCCCTCCATTTAGTGGACCATTTTAGGGATTTCTTCCCCAATGATTTTTCTAGATTACATCCTAAAAGAGTAGTAGAGCTTATCATCAATATTTTTCTAAGAGCATCTCTAGTGTATTTAACACCATATAGGATGGCATATATTGAGATTCAGGAGCTCAAGTGGTAGTTAAAGGATTTAGAGGCCAATGGTTTTATATGGCCTCGTACATCCTCTTGGAGTGACCCTATGATTTTTTTCCATAAAGGTGGATGGAACTTTATGTCTATTAGTGGATTACACAAGGTGGAACCAACATATTTTCAAGAAATGGTATCCACTACCTCAAATAAATAGTCTCTTCAACCAGATCAGAGGAGCAAAGGTCTTCTCCAAGATCAACATGAGATCGGGTTATCATCATGTATGAGTCAAACCACCAGACATACCTCGTATAGGATTCCATAGTTGGTTAGGTATGTATGAGTATATTTTTATTTCTTTTAGTCTTATGAATTCTCCCTCCATTTTCATGGATTTAATGAATATTTTTTTCCACCACTATTTGTAATATTCTATCATAGTCTTTGTGGAGGACATCTAGGTGTATTATCACAGTTGTAGCTGCCATGCCAAACATCTTGAGATCGTTATGAGTACACTAAGAAGGGATCATATTTATGCCAATATTTCTAGGTTCCACTTTTGGATTTAAAAACATCACTTCTCAAGTTGTATTATATTAGAATCAGGCATATCAATTGACCCAACAAAGGTTAGTGTTGTAGTTTCTTGGGAGCATCCTAAGAACTTGTTTGATATTTTTAGTTTCTTCGTTTTGGATAGATATTACCATTATTCAATACAATACTTATCACACCAATATTCCCCTCATACTGGTCTTATAATGAATGGTGTCAGTTTTTTGTGGTCATAAGCATACGAGAAAGCTTTTCAATAGATGAAAAGGTACGCTTGTCTATGTACCCATTATGATTCTTCCCAAGATGGGTATAGGTTACACAATCATCTATGATGTAATAGTAATTTTACTATAAGTAGTGCTGATGTAGGAGTACAATGTTTTTGTGTTTGGATCTCTATAGTTTAGGCCTCGTGATTAAAGCTACTGGATGAAGGACATTGAGCTAGGAACAATTATCCATGCCTTACACTGCTGGAGACATTACCTGATGGGTGATCACATTGTGGTGTATATGGACCAAAAGAGCCTCAAATAAATATTTTCACAATGTCACATGATCCTCATATAGTGAATATGGGTTGTATCTCTTTAGTCCATCGATTTGGATCTTTCCTGTATGCCTGGAATGGACAATGTAGTTGATAATTCGATGAGTCGTAAAGCTATGACACTAGATGTATGGTAACCCTGTGATGAATGGATATTAATGGCACTATTTTCTAAATTGAATCTAGAGTTTCATGATAGTCATGATAATTCTTACCTCTTAGCCTTGACAGTTACTTCTTCCATCCTTGAGATAGTTAAGATAAAATAGTTTTCAGATACTGAATTCTTGGTTCTTCGTGAGTGTATATCAAGAGATAACCCACCTCTGGATTGGTCTGTGGATAGAGACAACTTCTTGTGTTTACGTGGATGTATCTGGTTTACTATAGAAATTAGATAAGAGTTTATGAAAGAGTACCATGGCTCTTGTGGGTAGTTCATCCAAGCATCTCAAATATCTATCAATAATTGTGACGTCAGTATTGGTTGTTAGGGATGAAACGTTAGATATCAAGCCTAATAACTCGTTGTTCTAGCTATAAGTAGGTTAAGGGAGAGAACCAAAGACATGTAGTCTTCTTACAGCCACTTCCATTCCCAAAATGTAAGTGGTAAGATGTTTCCATGAATTTTCAGGGTCAGAAAACCTAGGTCATCGAGGGGTAGTGATTCTACCTAGGTAGTCATTAACCAACTAAAAAATCATCCCATTTCATTCCAATATGGGATACTTTCTCAGTTTATGATCTAGAATGATTGTTTTTCTGTGAGATCATATGAATACATTGGATCCATCATACTATCATTTCAAATAGGGATGATCGTTTCACATAACAGTTCTGGAAGGGTTTGGAGAAGGCTATGGGAACTCAGGTGCTTCTAATCACAGATTTTCAACTTAAACCGATGGATAATGGGAACAGGTGATACAAGTTATTGGGGATGTGATTCGAGAATTTGTCCTTGATTATAATATTTTATCAGGGAATCATATCCCTCTTATTGATTTCTCTTATAATAACAGCTTTCTAAACATAATTCAGATGGTTTTATTTGAGGCCTTATATGGTGGTCCATGCCATTCACCCCTATGTTGGTTTGAGGTAGGTGGGGCATCCCTAATAGGTCCTCATCTCATTTAGGAGACTTTAGAGAAAGATTATCTCATCAGAAATCATAGGAATAATACATTGTCTAGACATAAATCTTATCCTAAAGAACATCAATGACCTATAGAGTTCAAGGTTGGGGAAAATATTTTCCTTCAGGTATCGCACAAGCTACGACATAAATGGTTACGAGAGTAGGGAAAGTTGTTGCACTGTTTTATAGGGATTTTTAGAATTCAATAGATAGCTAGGTCGATATCCTATCAGTTGGTTTTACCTCAGAGGTATTGTTCCATGCATAACACATTTCATGTTTCACAGCTTTCCCAATATCATGATGACCCATCTCATACTGTTAATACTGTGGAATTTGAGTTAGATGATGATTCTACCTTTGTGGAGTATCTAGTACGCATCATCGACTGGGGAAAAAGGATCTCTAAAGCTAGTTTGTCACTCTATTATGGGTGCAATGGAGGTATGGTCTTGTATAGGATGAGACTTGGGAGAGGGAAGATGATGTACGTGCCCAATGGACAAATGTTTTCTCAAACAATGTTTCTCCAACCTTGGAAGTTGAACTTGGGAATGGGCTCTTTTACGGGGGGAGATTGTAAGAACCCAAATTTTCATTCAGGTATGGATCCTTTAATTTTCAGTTTAATCATTAATTTGGACCTAATATGGATTCTTATGGGGTTAAAAAATTTCTCAGGGGCGTCTGGGGCATGTTCAGAGCCCAGAACACATATTTTTCGGAAAAAAAGGCCAGGCGCATGGGTTAGAGTAAACTATACCAGAATTCTACATGGTTTGAAAAAATCATATGAATTTTTTTTCGAACAGATCAACTTTTCACAATTGGAACATGGTTATGCGGAATAACCTTGTATGTGCTCCGTCAACCCAAGAAACCAAACATGGTTTGCGGACGGTTTTTCAAACTGTGGGGAAAAACAATGCACAAGCTATTTTAAGGGTAAATTTTCCTTTTTTACCTTAATGATATTATTAAGCCACCTTCATCTTCCATAATCTAGGATTAAGAGAGATTAACCTATTTCTCTCTCAATTTGGGGCTTTTTTAAGATCTAACCTTGTAATCAATAGATCTCCTTAATCTAGAATCTGGTTGAGATTTCGTTCATCATGTTGGATGAGAAACTATAAGTACTCAGGTCTTCTTAATCCATTCTCCTTCTCCTTGGCTCTCGGCCAAGATAATGGGGTACGAAATTTTGATCCTTTTTCAATGATCTACTATGATTTGATCCAAATCGGGGTCCAATACCCGAGGAGTATAGTCATACAATCTAAATGTGGGCGGTCTATAACTCATCCTTATAGTTCATTGATTTTGTATTTGTCGAGTGGGGATAACCGATTTCATCAACTACCGTTTACTGAATTTATATGACATTATTATAAACATTATAACCATATAGATATTCTCTATTAATATATGTGATGAATTTATAGTGTTTATGACCACAACTCCATCACATCAATGTCAGAGGTTATGCCATTATTGGGTTTTTAGTTTTTTTCCATGTTTCATCCACATTTCGTGTTTTCCTTGGCTCAACCACTCTAGTGGTAAACTTTTTTATATTAAATAGCATGTTTATATTTTTAATTGCCCAATGCAATGTACTATGTACTCTAACCACTTCCCCTACCAATTTTAAGTGTTTCAATTGATAATTAAATGTGAAACAAAAATTGGAAAGTATATTGAGTATATTACTTAATCGTATTGAATGTGAATGAATAGTAGGTTTCATATCTGTAGCACCCCTTACCAAATTAATTCATGGTAGAGGAATGAGCTTTAATATGGAATATGCCAAAAATTGGTTATATGGTTGAACGTTACTTGTCTTTGTCACACTAATGAAATGCATGACTTGAACCCACTGACTGGATTAAAATGTTGCATGCTACATGACCTTCTCATCCTAATGAAAGGTAAGTCTTGAAATGAATGAAGTATTACCCAACTTCATAATTAAATAGAAATGGCCTAACTTGATCTCACCTTGGATTTTGATCACGGAATTCCATGATCACTCGAGAACCCCATTTTGATTCATGGATACGGCTTTCATAGGTTGATACCCACCAATATCATGATCCTCGTATATTCATGGATTCTCTGTATGACACCATAGGATCCCTTTATAATATCACAAGATTCCTTGGATACAATCCTTAGATCCAACATTGATATGTAGGTTCCATGGTTAATGACCATCAAGAACTATCTCTGGTTAGACTTAATTTAACTTGTTCGATCAGCTATGACTTGGTAGGCACCTCATTGCGGAATGCCTTGGATTACACTCTTACCACATACCTGGATACAGTTATTACTAATCTGGTGACCCTTGAGGTCCACATCACCTTGGTTGATACCTTTGGACTTCATTATTAAATATTATTAATTATGGCTGCCTTCTTACATCTTGGAACCTTCACTATTTATACTATCATGTGTTAATGTTAGTGTTGGTTATGCCTCATGATACCAATCTACATAAAATCAGTAATTAATTAATTAAAAGCACTTGATATATGTTCAGACTCCAGCCTAGGGCTGAAGAAGGTACTTGGTTATTTAGTTACATTTTACTTCTTTACTTTATATACACATCCTTCACACTATTATATTTCCTTTACACAGGCCGGATGTTATAGACACCATTGGTGGCTGCCCACGGAGATTTATCTCACACCCTTTCCATGTGTTGTTTGGTACCCGGGGCTGATTACTGGTTTTTTGGTGGTGAAAAAGGGAAGTATATAGCTTCAATGACTTGATTTCTTTCTGGTTAGTACGTAGCATGATTGTAGATGACTGAGCCAAAGCTCAGGATGATCAGGATAGTCTTTTTATTCCATTATACTTTTTTTGGAACATGTTACACCTTTTGTTTTGTATCCATGCTTTCTAGTTTTCTAGTGACATGACATACCATCAGTTGTTGAATGTTATCCAAGTTGTTTTGGTTATTGTTACTATTGTCTCTATTATTCATTTCGCCTTCTGTTTAATTATATTTCTTCCTTTGTTTACTTATGTTTACTCTTATCTGATGCATTGAACTTTGGTAATGAGGTGGTAGTCTCCCTATAGATACACCTTAGGTCCTCACTACTAGTCGACATCCTTTGGAGTTCAGGGAGATAAGCTTGAGGCCATGTGGCCCACCGGGCATGGGGAACCCATTGAGTGTCATTCATCTCCACGAATTCACACACCCATATGATAATACATTTATTTATATGCCTCATGAAAACCATCGTAAAATATTAAAATTACCCATATAATGAAAATGGGTTTCATGATTTATAAAAATTATCACATAAATAACCCATAGAAATAAAATGAGTTTCATAGAATATCTAAATTAAAATCAATATATTTTCAGAAAGAACCCATGGAATTATATTGGATTCATAAAACATAAAAATGGAATCCAAAATTAAATTGCATGAATCAAAAAACTTGATCACCCAAAATAATAACATAATAATTGAATAATTTAGGGTGAATAATGAAACAGAACTCCATTAGAGATAAATCGTTTTAATATAATGAATACAAATCATAAAAATACCATTTTGAAAACAATTTTTTCACCATTGTAATATAAATGATTTTGAGAATCTATTCAAAATGTCTCATTTGTTTTCAAGAATAACTAAAATAAAAACATTCATGGACAGAGAATTTGTCAAAATATTTTTTTTCAATAATTAAAATGATAACATCATTTAAAAAGGTAATTTCACATAAAATATATGTTTAGATTAGAAATTTTATATCTAAATGAAAATAGATTGAGTTATCATGTCCCTAACCATTACCCTAGACTACCATGAATGTGATTTAACCTTATCTACCAAATATATTAAAATATTAATTACCTATTTCAGAACCTTAATCAGACACAATTCAATTAATACCTTTCATCAATGAATTTTTTTTCATGCTTTAGATTTTTGTAATCTCTTTTAAGCATCTGGTGTTAATAATCTTAATCATTTTAAACTAGTTTTATAAATGCAGTGTCGGTTTAATTTTTTTTATCCCAAATATCATCATTTAAAAACCATTAATGGTTATTTAATTTATTTTTAATAATTAATTATAATATTATTAGACCATTACATGGGAGTTTTTTAACTTGTGAAGAAAACAATAATGGTAATTAATTAGTTTTTGTTTATTTACTTATATCCATGGATAGATTTATAACGAACATTAATTGGAACTATACACATTATAATTAAATATTTAATAATTATATATATCATATATACTCATAAATTCTAAACTAAAACCAACCATTATTTGAATGGGAGTAAATAAAAAACAATTTTATTTGTGGAGGTGGTAGTCCGCACCACACAAGATTACTGTTTAAATTACTCAATGAATGAGAGGTGTGAAGGAGGATAGTATATGAAATTTTCAGAATAAAAAATATATTATAAAAATAATTGTTATTCATCAGTAATATCATTAATACCTTCCATGAGTGGTGGGGATGAAAAACTGAATGTTTTGATTTGTGGATGCGGCAATCGGTGCACACACACTATTGAAAATTCATTTTTTTTCTTAGTAGATGGGTGAGAATAAATAATTTTTTGAGATTATAATAATAATATATCCACACAATAATTATGATGATGTTATTATTATAATATTTTTATGGTTTTTTTGAATATAAATAAACTTAATGAAATATTAAAAAAGATATGATACCAATGTTGAGCCCTTGAACTTCCACTTAGTAAAGGACTAATATTTGAGTGACTAAAGAGAATTTGATTGGACTATTGAAATAATTATGTTTAAAGGAATTTGTGTGGAATATATTTGGTCAGTTTTTCATGGAAATATCTAATGGTAGGTTGTGATTAAAATGTTATAAGACAAGGAAAGTGCACTTTTGAAAAAACAAACCTTTATATTTTAATAAGTACATTACAGTACTCCATGATTAATGGATAAATATTTCAAATTTTTTAATTTTTTGGTGACTTTATGCCCTGAAATGTACAAAAATGTATTTATGGACTTTTTTAACTCATGTTATAGAGGTTTATCATTAATTTCATACATTTTTTTCTTTTACTTTTAAAGTAGGAAATTGGTTTTTAACTATAAGATATTATGTTTTATTAAAAATATAAAATAACACATATTACTATTTTTGGGTGTTATGGAACTAAATTAGACATCTATTTAATCTAATTAAGTTATTAAAAAATATAAATTAACTTTTGAATTAAAACAAAAAAAATTAAAAACTATTTAGTATAATAATGACATTTTTACCATTATGATACCTGAATGGCCCGAAGGCCTTCATTTTTATTGATTTTTGATAACCCCCTTTCAAGATGATGATGCGAACCCTTACAAGGCCCGTAGGCTTAGAGATTACATGGCTTGTAGGCTTAGCAGATTACATGACCCGAAGGTCTTAGGGAATTCAACTATACTATCTACAAGGAACTGCCCCTCCCAAGCATCTGCATCTTGATAGTATATCTCCACCTTTGCATGACCATCTGGCTAGGCTTACCATGCATGCATAGGCTAGTACCAATGGCATAGCCATACCCTCTCATTCTGACAATCCATTTGGCTCTAATCTGGTGAGTGCACCTACTCTGAATCCTCATCTCGGGCTGCTCCTTTTTTTAGTGTGTCTGGGGCCTGCATTCATGTGGCCAGAAGGCCTTGGGGTAGCCCGAAGGCCTTAAGGTGTCCCAAAGTCCTTTAGAATCAACTGGTATTAATAAAATTATTGTTTTTATTTTTCACCTAAAAATTAATTATTTATGAAAAATCTAAAAAAATATCTTTGGATATTATGACTATGTTAAATAAGAAAATGATGTTAATTTTTTCAAATTAACATAAAAAAATTTAACATTAACATAAAATCATAAAAAATCATGAATAAAATATTTTTATACAGTATAATTTTCTCAAAAATTAGTTATTCTTTTAAAATCAGTGTTAATCATAAATATATAAACCTTGAAACCCAACTATTGTGTAAATTTTAATCATATATAAATAATTTATTTTTTACTAAATACTACTAATTTATACAACATATATTTTTAAATTTATATATTTTATAATTTTGTTAAATTTATTTAATTTTCCATATTTTATTGCTACTATATAATGATTTTTTTCCCTTTTTTGTAAAGTTAAATGTGGAAAAATCAATCAAAATATGATTAATTAAGGAGGAAAAACTCATAACATTACTGTGATACCCATTAAAATAATTTTATCCTCTAAATTTCATTACAAGGAAGAAAAAAATAGGGGTTACATTTTTTTCATCCATTTATTGGGTTCCACCATAGCCACAATAAAATATAATTTCACCATAAAACATTATGTACATGGGTGGTCATGTTCGATAGAACCTTGTGTTTTAGATCCAAAACTCCAAAAAGTAATTCCTTATATAAGAGATCATGTTACAGTTTCATAGTTCCCATGATTAGTATATGTGAAGTGTTAGGTATGAACTTTCACAAAAATGACAAATGTTGGATCTTAATGTAAATTAATATAGAAAACTACATGAGTGTGTGAATTTTATGTTTAAAAACTATTTCTTTTAAACACAAAATGATTTAGTTTAAAAGAATATAAACTGAAGGAATTAACAAAACCTCTTATAAAGAAAAATAGGCTGGCCCTTTGGACTAATTGAAAAGAAATCATTATCAGATTTATTCTGATATGTATTTCATAGGTCATATTAAGAAACAAATCGTATTCATAGTAAACATGGTAAGTATCATAGTCAAAGTTGTTATGATCATTAGAGTGCAACAAAATAATTATTCTATCATAAATCATATATAATCGTGTTAGGTAAAAAATTTAATCATAATCACAAAAGTCAAAATCGAAATGATCATAATCATAATGTATTAATAAATTATTGTAATCAGAAAAATTACAATAATATGTTTTCAAAATAGAAAAATGAATATATAAAAAAATTAAATTTATATTACAATAGAAAAAAATAAAAAACAAATAAATTAATAGAATTATTTTAACTCAAAGATATGTGTATTAAATAACCTAGGATAAAGGTACATTGATTTATAATTTCAAGAAATTATATCTTACCCACACCAGAGTATGCCTTCGATATGATTATTAGCTTTTTTCTGTCTATATTTATCTGATATCCCTTGATCAAGAAGGTGATCAACACATTTATCATCCAAGTCTTCAAAGCCCTTGATCCAAAAAGGATCTGAACAAAATTATTCTTATCCACGTAATCGATCTATCATAATCCCAAAAATTGGAATTTCACAAAAAAAACAAAACTCTTGAGATTTATAAGTATATAGAACAAAAATTTCATGTCTTGTAAACTCTAGAGTTTTCACACATAGAGAATCTTTTTAGATATCTTGTATATTATCTCGAATTAATCATAATGTTATAAGCTCATTAAAATAATTTGGTATTTATATGCCTTCATCCCAATGGTCTTCTTGATCTCCAATGGTCATATTTTCTCCTAAAATATCCAACGGACATAGACACCTATCACTCTAATGGTAATATAGAAACCAAAATATTGACATCATTTTTATTATCATATATTATACAACATCATTTTGATTTAAAAGAAAAACATTCAATATTATTATATTTTTGGTTTATGATAATAACGAATCTTCTTATTTATGTTACAAGAGATACTAATATATAAATCATTATGAAAATATTGTTAGTACAAATGACTGGACAATATGTACAATATGAATCGTATGTGGTGTGTATGATATGAATTGTATTTAGTTTGTACTATAAAATTCGTATATTCTATTTACCCTTATCTTTCTAATTATTTAAGAGGTCTAATATAAAATTCCCCATCTTCTTCAATTCCCTTCTATTATCCTTCAGTTTTTCAAGAGACTCCTGCTGAGTTTACATATTCCCTTCCTGTTCTGAAAACAATTGATCATGGATATAATTCAATTACTTCTGAGACTGTAAATACTCTTCCATAGTATGAAGCATATCTTCATAGGACGTAATTTTATCTTTTTAAGGATAAATTATTTCTTCCAAAGACTTATTGATATGCTCTCGAACATCAATTATATCATTTAGAAAAACATTTTCTTTTTTCAAAACATCAATATCATAATTTTAAAACACAAACATTGAAACATATAATTATATGACATTTGACTTCTTATTTATTTCCTTGACTTCATAGGACTGGGTTACATCTAGGATTCTGAATTTTTTTTGAGCAATATCACTTTCCATTTTGTTGAAAGAAACAATTTCCTCATTTACCAAACAAATTATATCATCAATTTAATATTAATTTAAGTTTATAAATTAATCATTATTATGATACTATCAAGATTAAGAGCATCTTGAGATTGAACTTTTTGAGCAAGGGTTTTAGAAGGGTTATGACCAAACTATGGGTCTCCTTCTTTTTGTTCTATACTTATTTTCACCATTTAAAAAAAACTTCATCCCTATAAACATTTTTATTCATTTTTTTAATGAATATTCCGACTTATATTTCATTTTCTTCAAAAACAATTGGTAATATATCTTTTAGAACACCCTGAAATCTTCCAAAAACTTCTTTTGAAATTTCAACTTCAAAATTTTTGAAAAATTGTTTTGATTCTGAATCAAAATAAAATTTTCTTCTTTTTATCATATCATCATTTATTAGTGTGACTTTTATATTCATTGGTACTAATTTTATTATGAGATTACAACACATATAACCATTAGACTGGAAACATAGTCAACTAATAATTAATTTCACTAGAATTTCTATAGTTGATGGTAACAAAAATATAACTCATCAAAATTAGATTTATAAAATTAACTTGGTAATATTGAATAAAAATATATAATACTTTTAATATTTCCCTATCATATTTTCATACTATTAAGAATCCTTGAATCCATAGATCAAGAAGAATATTTTTCTATGAAAGATGAGTAATTTTCCTTTTATCCACATGAATCTCAAAAAGAGATTCCTCATCTCTTTTCATGTTGATGGTAACTTTTTATTTCAATAGCATATAAGTAATGAAAAATGCATCACCCTCTTATGGTATAACAAATAAATTTGCGGTTTGATTTACTAATAAGATAATATGTCTATTGTACATGTGAAAGGATACTTTTAAATTGTTATCAATATTCACATTACTATAAAAATGTCTAAATTCATCAATGAGAATAAGATCTAAATTGGTGTTTAGTTTTTCTAACAAAAACGATTCCCATTCTTGAAACTTGATAATCATTATCAAATAAGATTCATACTTATCATAAAAAGATCTACTAACTGGCAATTCTGTGAAGAACATGATGGATTAGAAATATTTTGGGGCCACTTTCATAGGGGATGATAGTGTTAATTCTTAAATTAGTATGATAAAAACACTAAGGAAGAAACATTTCAAGCATGGATATATGAAATACAGTTGGGGATTGGTGTAAATATGATATAAATTGATGTGGGATCGGGTAGGGGTCCCTATATATTGATTAATAAATGTGACCCTTAAGACTGTATAGCACAGATTTGATTAAAAAGATTTGACGATTAACAAAATTGAACCCTTATGGTTTTATTTGTTAAAAAAATTATCGTATTCATCATGAATCCTATAAATTTTTAATAGAAAATGAAATAAAAACAAACAGAATTGAATTGAAAATGTTTAAGGTAAGAAGTCATACCTTTCAGGGTTTCAAGACACATCTATTTGTTTCAATATTTTGTTCTTTGAAAAAATTTGAATTAAAATTTTGAATATGAAAACAAATTGATAACAATAATTATGAGGATGAAAAATTTATGAGTTTTAAAAAAATTTATTAAGAAAAATTTATCAGTATTAAAAATTTATTAGTATTAAAAAGTTTGATTATGGAAAATTTTTGAGTATGAAAAAACTATGTATGAATATTTTCATATTATGAAACAACTTGAGTATAAAAAAAGTTTGTGTTTGAAAAATTCTTGAGTATGAAATATTTAAATACAAAAAAATTCTAAGTATGAAAAATTCTTATTTAAAAAATATTTTTATGAGTATTTTGGGTATAAAAACCATTTTAGCCCAAAAAAATTGATTTTAAATTTTTTTTGAGAACCACAAAATTCCAGTATGAAAAATGTTTTAGGAAGAAAAAATTTTGTTTATGAAATATATAAGTACGAAAAATTTATGACTACAAATAAATTCTGAGTATCACAAATTTTTGAGTAAAAAATATGAGTACAAAAATTTAAGCATATGAAATAACTTTGTGTAAAAAAATATGATTACTATAATATTTATAAATATTTTCTTAAAAAAAATTCAGATTTCAAAATATATATTAAATAAAAATATATTTTTAAAAAATAAATTATCAGACATATGTACTCACCCTTTGAAATAGAGTAACATAATATAAGGAGACGTTTACACAACATTTAAATATGAATGATTACTTAACATTGATCATTCCGGGATTCTGTTTAATGTATAAAAATCTATCAAATGGAAATGGTGTTGTAGATAAATCAAAAAAAAATTCTTGTGTTCTAATAAACTGTAAAATGATATCTCATTTATGTGTGTGATACCGAATAAAGTGATGCCTAATATCTATGTGTTTTTCTTAAGTGTTATATGTAGGGTTGTTTCATAAATATTTGGTACTAATGTTATCACATGATATTTGAGTTTTAGTAAAACTCATTCCATAATCAATTAGGGTGTGTTGCATCCACAAAACATGAGCACAACAACTTCCTATTGCCACATATCTGACTTTAGCAGTGGAAAGTGCTACTGAGTGTTGTTTCATAAAAGGTTATGAAATGAATGAATCTCCTAAAAAATGACCAGTTCTGAATGTATTTTTTCTATCCATTCTACAACCACCAAATTCTGTATCTGAAAAACATTTCAAAAAAAATCATTTCCAGAAGAATATAATAGTCATAAGTTCATTTTTCCCTTTCAAAAACAAAAAAAAATATTTTTAAACTTTTAAATGATATTCTTTTTAATTTTTTTGATTTATTCCATATAATATTACTAAAAACATTAGGTACTTATTAATAGAAATTAAGTATAGTATAATTTCTATCATTACTATAATTTTTTTGATCAGCTAGTTTGCAAGTTTCATCATGATCCAGTGTTTTTGAGGTACCAATTGGAGTAATAATAATCTTAGTTTTTCCATATCCATACTTTCTAAGATGGTATTTAATATACTTATTTTGGGATATATAATTACCTTCTAGTTTTTGAGAAATTTGAAAACCATGTATGAATGTTAACTCACCCATCATATTCATTTGAATCGTAGACATCAAAATATTTGGAAAATAATTTCTTAAAGATTGTTGAGTTAATCTGAAAATAATACCCTCAACACAAACTTAAACAATCTAAACATTTTATTATTTTTTATAAAAGGTTTTGGATCAATGGTTCCCTTAACATAACTATTTTTTAATAAAAATATTATTAATTTATCATACCAGAATCTAGGGGCTTGTTTTAGTCTATATAATGATTTTTTAATATTTAAAACATATTTAGGATGTTTAGTATCTTCAAATCCAGAATATTTTCAACAAAAATATTCTCTTGAACATATCTATTAAGTAATTTACACATCATATCTATTTGAAAAAATATGAATTAATGAACACCGCACAATCTAATTAAATTTAGATACATTCAAGTCTCGCTACTGAAGCATAGTTTTTTTAATAATATATTCACCTTTGTTGCTTACATACATTGGTAACTAGTCATTCTTTATTTCTAAAAATGATTCTATTTTCACCCAATTTGTTTCTAAAAATCCATTTTACTCCAATTATAGAGGTTTCTTTATGTTTTTCAACCATGGTCCATACATTGTTCCTTCAGAATTAATTTAGTATAACTTTCATTTCTAGGATCCAATATTCACCTCCTAATGCCTCATCAGGATGTTTTGGTTCGAATTGATAATGTAATAATAGGTTTTCTACTTCATTTCTCAAATAACATCTACTCCTTTTATGTTGACTTATGTTACCAATGGTACTATCACTAGGATGATTCTTAAGAAATAATTGACTTAGGTTTTATAAAACATGTTTATCTATGTAAGGTAAAAAGTCTTTCAGAGTGAATACTTCAGAAAAAATTCCTAATAATCCCAATTATTATAAGAGTATATATCTTCCACTGATAGTCAGTTTTTTTAAACACATCAAAATATATAGGTTGTGATTGTTAAAAAACAAAACGATCAGTTTCATAAAATTTAACATATACTACTATTTCATCAAAAGTACAATAATTTTTATTAAAAACTTCATAACCCATAGAGGTAGTAGAATAGACTAAAGATATTCCTTCATTGGATTTGGGTGTGATTTTATATAAATGTTCTTTTTTATTCTAAATTATTACTTTTCATCTAAAAACTATGAAGTATGAATCATTTGGTTTTTAGCTTGTCTATAACTCATAAAGAGTTTTATTATTAAATGGTAGAATTAAAACTCTATTTATAGTATAGAAAGAAGTACTAAAAGCATCATCCAAAAAGTGTTTAGTAATTTAGTATTCACACAACATGGTTCTTGTTATTTTTATGGAATTAAATTTCTTCTTTCAAAAACACCATTTTTCTGAGTTCTGTGAGCTAAAATGTTTTCTGTAATGCCTTTCTCACCAAAAAAGCTTTCAAAATTAGAATTTTCATATTCTCCACCATGACCATGACAAATAGTTATAAGAAGAAGTTTTTTTCTCATTTTTAAATTTTGATATTAATTTTTTGAATTAACAATAGGATTCATAATTCCATGATTGAATATATACCCATGTATATCTTGTGTAATCATAAACTAAAACAAATACATTGTACTTTTCCCTTATACATCTAGTTTTTATTAGACCAAAAATATCCATGTTCACTAATTGTAAAGCATAAGTCATGGAAACTTCCCTAATAGATTTAAATTATGACTTATGTTTTTTCCATATTAAAAAGGGTCTCAAACTTTTAAAAAATAAAACTTATGTTATGGTATATCCTTAAAAAGACTTTTAATAGTTAATTTACAATGATTCCCAAGGTTATAGTGTCCTTACCGTCTATTCCATATCAACAATTTATCTTTCATTACACTAAGAAAATGTATGTCTTGACATCTAAGGTAACCAAGTTATATGTATACAAATTCTCGTGTCGATGGGAAGAAAGAATGAAGTCATCCTTGGAATTGTGTACTAAACATTAATCAATCCTAAAATTCACAAGGCAACCTTCATCACATAATTGACTTTTGCTGATAAGGTTGTTCTTAATGCATTTGACAAATAAAAAATTAGAAAATAGATATTTTCCAAGAATAACAATGTAACCAATTTAAAAAAACCATTATGTAAGAATTATTTCTAAAGGTAACTCTTCCACATTTCATTTTAATAATATTTTCAATGAAGTCATTGTTACTAGTAATATTTCAGGAATAACCACTATCCATTTCCCATATATTCATATTGTGGGTACTTAATTTGTTTTCTTAAAAGTAAAACATTTAGGCTTTTAGAACCCATACATTCTTGGGTCCAGAAATGTCAGTAAACAAGATTTCAGGAATCAAAACTTGTTTTAAAAATTGTGATTTATGGAACCCTAGGATAGAATTTTATTTATAGAAAATTATTTATTTCTATGAACTCTACTATGGAATTTAGTACAAATGGGTCATTTTTAGGAAAAAAAAATTCTTACTAAAAATGATTTTTAATGGGTATATTCTATTCTTGAACAATTACCTTATGGATAGATTTTCCTGTACATTTTATCAAATCCAACCTTACCAATGGTAATTTTTTTGAAAATATTATTTTAAGAAAAAATTTCAAACATTAGTTTTATATCAAAATTTTAATCTGTTTTAGTATTATTTTCATAAGTGGGTCTTGTTTCAAAATCATTTATCTCATAAATAACATTTTCAAAATCTTTAGATGTCTTATCTTTCTTAGAATTAGATTTTTCATGTTTTTTTGAAATATAATCCATTTCAGAAAAATATTATCAAGGTCTTATGAGGTCTCTGATACTTCTTTGCTAGAAAATTTATTCTAGAATTTTCTCTCCCAAGTTTCTTACTTATTTTACAAATCTCTTTTTCAAGAAATATATAAAATCGGGTGACTAGTTCATATGAAAGTAAATAATTATCTACTACTGAAGGATTTTCTTTATCTTATGAAATATAACATTTCTCATCAGGATAGTTTTAATTTAAATACATATTTTTTAAATAACCATAGGTGTGTACAACATACATTAGACATTGATTTCCTAAATTTATTCTGGTATAGAGACCAATATATTTCTATCTATAACTTTCATTGTCTGAAGAATCATCAGAATAATCTACTCCACTACAAATTAATGATTCCTTAGATTTCATGAATTTATTTCCTTTTGACCGATAATACATTTTCTAATATTTATCATAATGCCTTTCCTTTATATCCATTCTTTTTATTTTTTTTACAAATGGTTCTTATGCATCCAAATCTGTTACATTCATAACCAGTAACATCAGAATATTTCTTATTATTCTTACTTTTCTAATTTTTATACGAAAAATATATAGTTCAAACAATCTTTTCCATCCTTCGATAATGATTTGATAACTCATTTTCATAATGATTTGAATCACATGAGTCTAATTTAACAACCACATTCATTCTCTTTTACTACATCACTATCTTTTCAATAGATTGAGATTTTATATGATTTTAAGTGTAAGTAAATTCAACTCCATCATTCATTTTTATTACTTTATCAGCAACTCTTTTCAATCTATTCTCATATAGAAAATGAGTTCAAAAAATATCATCAAGGGTAATATTAGTAATCCTTTTTGATTCATCATCTTCTATTATCTTTGATTCCGATTCATTTGGTTTTCTGTCTATAATCATTTCTACAATAATATTATCATATAATCCTTTTTCACCCATATCTTGTAAATAATTCATGATTTTCATGAAATTTTGTTGAACATTTACAATAGAATATTTATAAAGGAATTCTATTTCCGGATAATCAACTCTTAGCCTGAATGTCCATATTTCAATAACTTTAGAATTATTGAAATGAGTAATATATAGCTTGTTCAAAATACTATTGTCTCTTTAACTAGAGGGAATCGAGATATATATATTTCTAGTCATAGAATTTTTTTTTGTATTTCATACCTTATAATTCAATTTATTTTCATTTTTCTGTTGATTGATAATGGCTCTAACTTCTTTTACATGAATTTTATAGCCTCCAGTCAGCATAACAATTTTATCAACTCCAATGTTGACTACAAAGGTCTTCATTTTATATCTCTAGTATTCATAATCATTACTATAAAAAATTTTGGGTCTTTGGAATTTAGATTTTCAATATAACCGATATTTATTCCTTCAATCATTAATATAATACAAAAAATATTTTTCCACAACACATGATAGGGTACCAAATATTTATAAAAAAATATTATAATAAGATATAATCCAAACATGAAAAGATAAAATAATTAGAAATTATATGATAAGTGGAAACCTAAACTTATAAACAAAACTGAGTTTCAGTATTATAGAGACTTGGCTTTGATACTAATTGTTGTATCATAATGTATATCAAGTTAGTGAAATACAAAAGGGGGTGAATTGAATGTTTAAAAAAATTCATTGTTAACCTTAAAAGGATTTTTTTAAATGAATTTAAACTAAAATAATTCAAAAAACCTATAATAAAGAAAAATGGACTAGCCCTTGGTCTGATAAGAAATATATCTTAATGTGACTAATTCGGATATGTATTCTACAGGTCGAATTAAGAGATAAATCATATTCCCAGTAAGTGTGGTAAGTATCACAACCATAGTCGTTATGATGAACAAAGTAAAAGAAAATAATGATTCTATCATAAAGAATATAGAATAGTAATTGTTATATAGTTTAATGGTAATCACAAAAAATTATAATCATAGTATATTAGAAAATTATCATAATAAGATCAATTATGATAACTAAAATGTAGAATAAAAAAATGAATCTATAAAAAAATTCACTTTCTATTACAATATTATAGGAAATAAAATAAAAGTAAATGAATACAACTATTTTAACCCAAAAGGAACAGTATTCAATAACCTAATACAAGGGTCCGTTTATTTATAATTTCAAGAATGTATGTCTTACCTACACTAAGATAATCCCTCAATACAATTATCGGATTTGGTCTATCTTTCTATCCCCAACACCCTAGATTAAGAAGGTGATCGTCAAATCGGTCTTCTTATCCATGGATGATCTAAAACCACGCAGTATCTACATAGATGTATTCATATCAAAATAATCCCTCAATCATAATAACATATATCAGTGTTACACAAGGAAAAAAATCAATATAGTTTCAAGTATATGGAATAAGTAGTTCACAACATGCAAACATCTGAGTTTTCACACATTGAGAATTTTTTTAGACCTCTCTAATTGTGTATTTAATTCATCTTCAAGTTATTATCTCATTTAAATGTCCTTGTATTTATATGCATTAATCCCAATGATCATCATGATCTCCAGTGGTCATATTTTCTCTTGAAATCATGGAGTTACTTGGACAACTGTCAATCTAATGGTCATGCTGAAACTAAAAGCACAACATTATTTTGATTAGAATATATTACATGATATTTTTTTGATTTAAATGAAAACATTTCATTAGGGTACTATTTTTGGGTGCATTAATAATGATTATTTTTATTTCTATTATGAGAGTTAGTACAATTTATATCATTATGAAAATATTGTTAGTATGAAATACTGGATAGTGTGTATGATATGAATTGTATTTGGTATTTAAAATATCAATTGTATTTTTTATCATTATGATGATCATAGAATGAATTATTACTTCAATTATTTTGTGTATGATTTTTATCATAACCACTGATGAAAATTCTAATGATAAAATATCAATTCATTTTCATAAAATAATGTATGATATAATTTATTTGCACATTATAGAATTTGTATTTGAGTATTTAAGTAAGATTTTGTGATTTAAAAAAAAGGAATAGAAAAGTAAAAAAATATACTTTTGACTTAATAATAAATTAAACGCTTCATATATTTGGGTGAGGTGTTGATGGAGGTTAGGAGATAGGCTGGAACCCAACATGATATATAACCAAGAAGAGACTAATAGACCGAGGGATTAGCTTTTATTTTTTTTCCAAATATCATAACCCATTTTCAAGGTGATATTAGGAGAAATTATTTATCACCAAAATTAAATTATAGATCTCTAAAACCATTTCCATGGTAGCTATTTTTTTCTAACTTGTGATATTATTATATTTCGTTGAATGTTTTGGAACTTATCCATCAATTCATATAAATTTTAAGTCCCTACTATCTATTATTCCTAGAATTCATCCCACCATGTAATATTTTTCCAGCCCTTTCTATAGAGAGCCACATAAGGTGTCATTTAGATGCAAGAATGGAAAATTTTGTTACATGGAAACTCCAAAAGTGAACGATATTAATTTCAATAGTTTTGGAAATCCATTGAACTAGATCTAATGATATCATCAATATTGTTAATGGCCTTCTTAGGCATACCATTCCTTTGAGTATGAAATGTAATGTTAATGCTTACCTCTATCACCAAATTCTTCTAAGTACTTTTCAAGGACCTCGAGGTAAAACCTACCGATTAGATAAAATTGAGAGGTATAATATATGAATTTAAACCACCTCTTTTCTTCTTCTTGTATGTATTATTTATAAATATATTACATTTTACGGTAAAATATTTCCCTAAATTTGTAAAGTGATCGACTACATCCCATATTTCATGGTGACCTTTACATGTTCTGGGGAATCTTATGAGGCAATCCATGTAAAGTTTTTTCCATTTATGTACAGGTAAGAGTAATTTTTGAATAATACATTTAGGTTTATATATATATAACATAACTTTCTAAAATACCAATTATCAAGATATGTACTCGAAGATTTCCCTCCTCATGTTATCCCACTAGATGTTTTTCATTAGATAATTATACATCTTTGTGTATATGGGATGGATAGAAAATAATGGGTTGTGTGCTTCATCAAAAAACTCATTCTTCATTTCTATTATAGATGTGACACATATCTAGGTTACAAATATTATAACACCCTATATATGAAAGTTGATCTTTGAAATATTCTATACCTTATTTTATAGCATTGAATTATCCTATTAGGTTCCTTGGATCCTTTCATGAATATTATGTTTTGGGAAAGGTTTTATTTCTTACTTTCCCATAACACATCATGATTCATCCATTTTAGATCTATGAGTATTGGGTATTTTTCTATCCTTAGCAGGGAAATGTTTTCATCCTATTTTCTACATAGTGAATTAGCCAAATTATTTTCCGTTCCTTGGTGGTAATGTATAAAGAGGTCTTAATCTTTTATTTCATAAACCACCTCATTTAGTAGATATTTAAATCCTTATATGTGGAGATATAAATAATGAACACGGTATTAGTGTATATGTCACACTTCCCACCAAAAATGTAATGCGTCCATATTGTTAATTAATATACTACAACATCTAACTCTAAATTATTTTATGATGTAATGTTTATCATGATATTTTATTTTGTGTGAGGCATAAATAATTGCCATTTAATTTTCCATGTGGATGCATCCCATGAATTTCAATTATAGATCACTACAAATTAAAAACCCTTCACCACAATTGGGTAGTATGATCATAGGTTCTATTATAACATTTCATAATGCTCCTTGGTGCTTTCCTAGAATTATTGTATCTATTGGAACATGACTCGTTTCCATGATAACATGATTAATGGATCTGAAAGCTATGATGAATTTCTCACAAAGGATACATAATATCTATTTTAAAAAAGAAAACTATAAATTTCATTCATAATGGTTGTTTGGATACCTTCCTAAATAGCCTTACCCATTTATGGATCTATTGATATACCCTCACCTATGATGAAATAGCCATGGAACAATGCATTTTTTATCCATAATTCATATTTTATGATACTTTTTAAAAATCTATCCTTCTATATACCCTTTAACATATTCCTTAGGTGATGTTCACTCTCTTCCATACTCTGTAAATATATAAGAATATCATCCATAAAAAATACCACAATTATATCTAGGTAACCTCTAAAGACTCTATTCATAAGATCAATGAAGATGTAGGGGCATTGGTTTGTCCATATTACATCACAATAAACACATAGTGTCCAAGATTTGAATAAATTTTTTTTCTTTGGGATATCCTACCATTTTAACCTCATATGATGATATCCAGATCATAGGTTAATCATTTAGAAAAATTGAACCCTATAGGTTGATTAAATAGTTCCTCAATACATGGAAATTGATACATTATTATTATTATTATTATTATTATTATTATTATTATTTTAGATCATGATAATCAATAAAAGGCACTTTGATGCATCATTGTTTTTTATAAATAAGATGGGTTCAACCCAAGATGAATCATTAGGGTTTATAAAACCCTTAACAATATTCCTTTTCAATTTCTTATTTAATTCACCTTATTGAACAGGATCCATTCTATAGGTAGTTTTTGATATTGGAAATGATCCATGGATGAGTTCGATTGAGAATTCAACCACATGTTCTTGGGGATGACTAGTCAATTCAATGGGAAATACATTAGAATATTCTAACTTAATAGTCATGTTCTAAATGTTGTATTCCTCACTAATAATATAATCAATGAATCCATTTTTTCTATGTATTAAGACCTCTATAATAGAATTTTATTACGAAACAAATTCAAGGACCACCCTTGCTGTGAAACATGATAATCAGAACATTGTGGATTTGAAATGATATTTCCCTTTCAGGATAACTTATATGAGCCTTATAAAAGAAAACACATTCCATATCTATAATTATTTCAAATTAAACTATCGGAAGAAGAACCATATTTTCTACCAATATCTCTGTATAAATCACAATTGGATATGATTTGTATAGCTTTGTTACATTTAGCATGCCAATAGGTTTTTTCAATGATCACCCAATATTCAAGGATTTAGTTGTTGAATCCATATTTTTATAACACATATAAAATAAAAAATAATGTAAAGAATTATATATCAAATTTGTCAATCTTGGTTCTATAGTGGAAATAAAGTTCACCTTTAGCCTCTTCGTTATTATGGTCTATCTCTGATGTACATATTGTGTATGACCTCATTTTATCTCTTGGTTGAGAAGGATATTTCTACCTCTTCCCCATACTAGGTCTAGGGATAGGTCATTTACATTCATAATCCCATACTCTTAGAATTTGAAGTATTGAGGAGTGGGTAGATCGTTAACTAGTTCCTTATCCCCCCTCATTGATATTATTTTATCTATATCCATTATTTCATCAATCATGATGTAGGTTTCCCATCTTACCACAGTTATAATAGCTCCAAACCAATTTATTGAAATTACCTTGGTACTTACTCAAAAAAAATTACATGTAAATAGTTCGTCATTCTTACCCCATGAGACTATTCGTTAGGGCTTTCACGATACTTCATCTTTTATTTCCATTCTACATAATAATGTGGGTCTCAATATTCTATTAATAATTTAAATATGGATTGAAAAAAAAATTATTTCTCAAAATGAATTACATCTAATGTTTTTGGATTGCTAGGTTTAAATCCACCAAAAAAGAGATCAATCTTGTTTTTCTGTCAGGGGATAGACTCTGAGTTGTACCTTGAGAGTCTCAGGAAATTTTCCTCATAAGACCCATTAGACTCACCTTCCTTTTTATCAATTCAAGGAATTAAGATTATATTATAGTGAGAATATTTAGAGGTGATTATATAGTAAATAATATTCCATTAAAATCCACCCACATTAAAGAATCAAATTCATCCATTTTTTTCTTAAAATTATTACACCATTAGAGATACTCACCAAACATATGCTAGATATCCAAAAAAACATTCTCATTATACTAACATTTAAGGGTAGAAAATATTTTTCACATCATATTAATCCATTTCTTATCTATCAATGGGTTTATATGCCCATTAAAGGATGGTGGAGATTGATGCATAAAATATTTAATAGCAATATTCTCCCTTATTAGTGCATTTGGGTACTATATATTATTCAAGAAATTATTCATAAAATTAGAGATTTGAGTGATAATTTCCATGAAAAATTGGACTACTTATCGCATCTCATTTTCATAATCATGACATTGTCCATTTCATACATCAATAGATTAGTTTCTTCTAATTCCTGAAATATTTTTTATAAAGGAATGTTCATGGTGTGGATTCTTAAATTAGTAAATGTATATCGAAGAAAAAAATGAACATAGAAGAAATAACTATGAAATAATAATTATATTCTTCCATAATAACTCCTTATATTTATTATAAGATATCCATTATTATTTCCATTTTATATTTTCTTTAACCATTATATTAACTTGACAAACAAATACATCATAATGGTTTATAATTAAAATTTGAATTATCCTATGTATATAACCTTAGAGTGTCATAACAGGTTACAAGTAATGGACCACTCATCGGGCACCAATATGATGGTTAGGATATTCTTGACCAAATATTTTCAAGGTTATTACCCCTAGATTCATCTATAATAAAACCATGTAAATTTTTTATAACAACACTTATCTTTATTACACTCAAAAACATGATTTATTACATAAACTTTAACTTAAGATAACTCTAAGGATATAGAGGTCCAATTTCTTGAGGAAATTAGGAACATTACACAACAACTTAGAACATAAAACACAACATCTTTATTGAAAACATCTTTTAAATGACCACAACATTCATTCGTACTTAGTATTACATGGGATAACCTGAGGACACATATATGAAAAGGGTGATCTATAAATCCCAATAAGGTAGAAAACAAGTAATAAACTGAAGAATATAGTATATGATATAAAACAGTCATATCAATGGAGCATAAGAGAAACATGAACATAAAGGCATGATATAGGATAACTATCATAACATGGGAATGTGGAAACAACATTTAACATGATATTAGCATGATACAAGATCATTAAACATATAGAATGAGTAAACCCTAGTTTCACATGAATTATCATGTGTAAACACACATTTCACTTGATGTATCATGATAATAATATTTACCCAATGCATTGAAACTCTATCAGGGCACACCATTGTTAATCATTTCATTTGATGCATGTTTGTGCCACACTGATCATACAACATAGATTCGTTAAACATCAAAATTTATTCCACAAATAATAAATGTGGAATACATAAATTTAAGTCCTCGTTCAAAAAGTGTAGGTTCATAATGTTGAATACCCTTGATAGGGAAATGGGAAGGATATTCACTTACATGATGATTTTGGCATGGAAATTATAGTGTAACTACGGCAGTATAACGACATCAAATAGAAATCGTAAAATGGGTTGATGAGAAAAAAAGGATTATTTCATCATTTATACCTTAAATGGTTAGTAAGGTGGTCATGGAACATAATATCCCAAAAAATGTAACTGAATTTAGATTCATATTATAAAATAATTTCTTGAAAGTATATGAGAAGAGAGAAATTTCTTTTGAAATTTTGGCTTGGTAACGGGTGTACATGGGAGGCAATAATGAGAGAGAAATAGGTCTATCATCATTCAAACATAAGGAGGTTAGTAAGTGGGATGTACTTAATCATACCCCAAATTGTTTAATTGAAAATAAATGGGTATAACAAACTAATGAAATTTGGACAAAAATGAGTAATGAAAAAATCCCTTACTTGGAAGTCTGATCCCAAAAGTTTGGGAGAGGGTTCAGAAAGGATTTGTGAGAGCTTTGGGTGCCTTAGGAGTATTATAGAGAGAGTAGGTAAGTGGTTGGTCGATCTCCAAATGGTTTTAGTGAAGAGGAATTTGATATTGAGTTGGTTAATGTAGGAAAGGGGCGGGAATTCTTTATTATTTAGTTTTTGGACACCACACATTAAACTATTCTAACCCACAATCCAAACCATGGTTTATGCCCATGGTTTTTTCCAAATTTGAGTGGAAAAATTATTTTATATGGAAAATTTCCTAACAGATTAAAATAGTTGGATTTCTTATGTGGAGTTGAGTCACACTCTATATGAAATCATTTTAAAATTAAAAATGTTTTATATGATTTAGAGGGTCCACTAAGGCACTATAAAATTAATCAAACAAATATGAAATCACATTATTTTAGTGTTAAAACATATATTGTCAAAAAAATTATAGTATTTTATTACAACATTATTGGGTCTTTATTATGTCATAAAAGACATTATATATTTATATAGTATTTAATTTTTACCTAAAAATTTGATTAACTCACACTAGTAGAATACTAACCTATACCAACGGTTTGGAACCGTTGGTATAGGCCTCCAAACCGTTGGTATAGCCTATACCAACGGTTTGGAGAACCGTTGCGAAGTAAGCCGTTGGGATAGGTCTATACCAACGGTTTTCCCAAAACCGTTGGTATAGACCTATCCCAACGGTTTACAAAACCGTTGGTATAATTAATATGAAAATCTATTCCAACGGATATAAAACCGTTGGTAAATGTATTTCAAAAAAAAACATGTGCTGGGATTTGATCCCACGACCCCTTCTTTATAATCGAACGACTTAACCACTAAGCTAACATCACTTTTGTAAACATAATTTCATAAATATATATATGTATTATCATAATTATTTAAAATATAGATTTATATAATGTTCTTGGGTAGCAGACCTGGAAGAAATGAAAGAATCTATCCCAACGGTTCTCAAAACCGTTGGGATAGACCTATCCTGAGTTTTCCCAACGGTTCTCTCAAACCGTTGGGAAAGGGGGGGTCTTTCCCAACGGTTTGGGAGAACCGTTGGGAAAGGGGCCTCAAACCCCCCTTTCCCAACGGTTCTCCCAAACCGTTGGGAAAGGGGGGGTCTTTCCCAACGGTTTGGGAGAACCGTTGGGAAAGGGGCCTCAAAACACCCCTTTCCCAACGGTTCTCCCAAACCATTGGGAAAGGGGGGGTCTTTCCCAATGGTTCTCCCAAACCGTTGGGAAAGGGGGGTCTTTCCCAACAGTTTGGGAGAACCGTTGGGAAAGGGGGGTTTTGAGGCCCCTTTCCCAACGGTTCTCCCAAACCGTTGGGAAAGACCCCCCCTTTCCCAACGGTTTGGGAGAACCGTTGGGAAAGGGTGTATATAAGTGTTGGGAAAGATCCGATTTCCAGTAGTGTCATAAAATTATTAAAATTTTACCATTGGATAATTTCAACATAATGATTACAAAAATAATATTAATTTTAGCTAAATAATTTTCAAAATATGTGAATTTTTAATTTTAGAATCAAAACTGCCATGTATTGAAAATTCATGGATTTTGGTAAATATTGATTTCAACCTGTAATAAATATTACAGTTGTATTCATAAAAAATTTGATGTTCAATTATGTTTAATAAAAATTATTTTAGTTATAATATTTTATTAAAATATTATTTAATTCAAAAATCCATTAATTCGCCAAAATAGATTTCTTAATTGAATATTAACTAAAAATACTATTTGTGTTTTAATACTATTTAGAAAATAAAAATAATAAAATGAATGTATGTTCTCTATACAAAAAATAATTCATCATAATCATAGTGATAGGGTCTTGTTACATAACCCCTTATAACACCATCATAAGAGCTATGGGTAAGGTGTGCAATGGTGACAGACTATTGGGGTGGATTGGATAACATGCCTTGAGTGGTAATCTCTATTTACTTACTCTTCTCCTGTAGGTGCTTATGTTGAAGCTCAACATGTTTAATCTCATCTTATGCTTGGTCAAGAGCGATTCCCAGTGACGCCACCTCAATTCTATGATCCGACAAATGGGCTTCGTATGGAGCAATTCTACTGGATGAGGCCATCGATTTCCTTATATATGTAAATTTTATTTCTTAAAACCCCATATTAGTACTAATCATATTATCACTATTCAATGCCTATATTAGTAATGGTAACAATTCGTAATGATATTTTAATATAAAAAAACATAAAACAAAAGAAGTTTATATGTTTTATATAACCATTTTCATAATAATATATTTAATTAGATCAAGAGGAATTTTTATTAATAAATGTTTTGGTCATTATACCTACAAGAATGTATTACTAGAAAAACTGTATAATCTATACTTTACCAAAATATTATGATATTATCCTTAACTAAACTTTAGGGTTTTTTCTAAAAAAAATCAAACTAATAACTAAAAATACTAATCCCTCTATTAGTTCCAACTAAATACCATCAATATATATATAATTAATTAAACCATCGAAATAATTATTTATGTTTTATATCCATAAAAAATCACACAACCCATTGACTAAAAGATTTATTATCATAGAACCTAGAAACATAGAAACACTTATTTCACATGTTATAAACATTTATCTATAATTTATATCCACTATTATATATTCATTTTGACATGGTCCTCTTCAAAAAGAAGGGAAGTGAAATCTTAATTAGGGGTGGTATGAAACATTGACCAAGCGATAAGATAACAAAGTTCATAATGGTTTGATCATAAACTTGTTGAAAATATTGAATAATGAAAATTATCAGATTAAAAATAACATAAATCAATACATGTTATTGAAAATAATGAAATATGGTGATTACATATTTAATGATAACACTTTTACCATGTAATGAAATAATAAAACATGAATCATGTAACATGATCCAAGAATGTATAAAAGAGAGTGGCATGATTATAAACATTGTATTTCATAAGTTTGTGTTCCTAACTACACACCAAACCATTCACTCGTTAAATTTTGAGTATAGGTAAAACTATCACACTCACCATTTTTAGATGTATATAATTTCTAATCTGTTAACATAAAATTTCTATATATTGGGATATATTCCTTTACACAGTTAATTGGAGAGATATATCAGTCTCACCAACCTTATAATTGATATATTTATGTTCCAAATAAAAAAATCATAACATTATAAAATAAAACATAATAATAAAATGGGTTTTATGAAATTTAAAATGCATAATATAATGTATCATTTGAAATAAAATGTGTTTCACCAAATATATATCATTCCTTTTTATAAACAATCCATGGAATAAAATGGTATCATAAAACATCCAAATAACGCCCTAAATTTAATTTCGAAAAACTGAAATCTTAATCATCCAAAATAATTGCAGAATAATAGAAAAATATAGGTTTAATCATGAAATATAAATACATTATATATATCATTTTAATATAATGAAATAAAATAATAAAATGATAATTTTTACACATTTTGTATTCACCATTGTATAAGACATGTTATGACAGTCATTTCAAAATGCTTCTTTCATTTTAAATAAAATTGATCAACAAATATTCCATGGAAATTAAAATATTAAGGAAATATTTTCTCAATAATTAAAAAAATGTAAAATAATTTAAAAATGAAAATTCATTGGAAACAAAGTTCAAATAAGAAATTGTACAACTCAAATAATGGATATTGTGTTACTGAGTCCCTTACCATTGCCATTTACTACTAAAGATTCTCTTTAAAAACATATATGATAAGGATACAAATATTAATTACATATCTCATTTCCTTAATCATATATATTCTCAATTATACTCTAAATTAATTACATTTATCTCCAGGTATTATATTTTTTAATCTCTTTTCAACATCGGATTTTAATCTTTTCCATTTTGAACTATGTTCATAAAACCATTCAATTTTTTTAATTAAAAATGTCATCATTTAGAAACAATTAAAAGTAATATAATTAATTTCATATATATAATTATATTATTATAACACCATTAACTTGGAATTTTAGTCGCATTTTAGGAAAACAAAAATGATAATAAACATGTTTTGTGTTATTTACCGATATTGATGGATAAACGCATAACTATTATTACATTAAAAAAATAATATCTAATAAAATATATTTATTAGTTTTATATATAATATATACACATAAATTTTAAACAAATACCATCCATTTTTATAATGAAAGGGAAAAAGAAACACATTTATTCATGGAGGTAGTAGTTTTCACAACACATGATTAGTGTTTCTATTACTCAAAAAAATGAGTGGGGAGATGGTGGATAATAAATTTTATTTTAATAATAATAAATAAATCATAGAAATAAAATTTTTCATCAATAACATCATTAATACTATCCATGACTAGTAGTGGTGACATAACAAAAAGTGTCACTTCCTTTAGGAGGTAATCTGCACACATGCATTAATGACGATTCTTGTTTTTCTTAGAAGATGGAAGAGATTAAATAATTAATATTCCATTATCATAATAACATCTCAACACAATATTTATTATTATTATTTTATTATACTATGACTATGGTTTTTTTATAAAAGTAAGAAGAAAAATGAAATGTTATGAAAGATATGATACTTGTGTTAAGACCTTAAACATCCCCTTAGAGAAGGGATTAGATTTGAGGGACTTAGGCTAATTTTTTATGAATATGCGAATACGTAAATTTAAAGGATATCAAGGGGATGAAATTTTTGTAAGGTTGAAAGTAAACTTCAATATGGCGGTGTGTGTTTTAAGAGGAATAAGTGACCACCTTTTAGAAGAGAGTAAAATGGTACTTTTTGGAAACACCATTTACATTATAACAATGTTATTTCATGCTCTTTTAAACATATAACATTACTCGTATAACCATATTTAGATGTAATGGAACTAAATTAAAAAATGTATTCAATATAGTTCAATTTTTCAATATTATAATATTAACTTTTAATTTAAAATAGATAATGTGTATAAAAACAGTTTTCGTATAAAAAACCATTTTAACCATTGTGTTTTAAAAATATTATTTATTATTAATTAAAAATTAAATATGTGTATATATATTTATTTATTAGTTCATATAAAATATTATATCCATCATATAAATTTTTTTTATTTATTTTAGTTGATATAAAATAATTTATATTAATTAAACAAAGATTTAAAAAAATCATTTCACGACTATTGTGGGAATTTTCAATAATCATAACAATATAAATTTTATAAACAAAAAAATAAATTGGAAATGTTAAATAATATGATTAATATTTTTTCAAATTAAATAATAATTTTATCAAATTGTCAATATATTTTTATGGAATTTAATCTTAATTTTAGCACATGAAACAAGTAAGAACAGGCTTTTTGAAAAAGATTTATTTTCGGAAAATATATTATTGATTAGGATAAAATTATAAATTAAATTTATTTAAAATAATATAAAATAACTGGTAAATTATATCAATAAAATTAATATGTAAAATTTATTTCATCATGAGATAATTATTTAAAAAAATATTTGAAAATAGTTTTCATCAAATCACTATGTAAATATACAAAATGTTCAGCATAGGTTTATAAAATAAATGTAGAATTATAAAATTATTTACTACACCATGTAATTTATATTTTTTATTAGAAAATATTTCAAAATCACTCATTTTATTCATATAAATTCATAAAAGTGATGACAGTAAAAAAATTAAGATTTTCTATATTCACCAAAAAATTAAGTATTTATGAACATTCCAAAAAAATCATCATAAGCTAATTTGAATTTTAAATATCCCAAAATGTTATATTTTTTTGGAATATTCAAATACTAGAATTTAATATTAAAATAAAATCATAAAATATCATGAAATGTAGATTTTTATATGAATCTATTTTTTATTTATTAATTATTCTTTTAAGATCAGTGTTAATAATAAATATATCAATCATAATAATATCCATTTTATAAATATAAATATTAAAGATTTATTTTTCTATTTCCCTAGATTTAATAATTGAGCCAATATTTATTTATTTATATATTTTTTATTTTATTTTCTAGTCATTATACCATATAATTTTATGTCTACCTTATAATGGTTTATATTTTTTTTTTCATGTTGCATGTGGTGAAGTCCATAAAACACAATACATAAACAATGGAAAAATATGTGGGTTGTTTCATGGTCATGATTATACAAAAATACAAGAATGTACTATTGATTATATGCGATATTATGGAGGGGCTTAAAGTAAACAATAGTAGAAAAGATATTAATCTTCAAGGAGGAAGTCAATGAGAATATTTTATTATTTGAATCAGTATACTAATATAAAAAAATAAAAATAATACTCCTACAAAGGTATTCCTTTATTCACGTTAAAACATGAATTTCAAAAAAAAAAATCATATAAAACCAATGGAGTTTATAATGTTTCATTTTATAAAAAATAACAATTATGGGTTATTGTTACATCCAAGAGATTCAAAATCCTGGAGAAAATTTTATTCATTACTTACAAATATTGCATATGATCATAGGAATATGGTATTGGGATTGGTTTTTGATTAATCCAACCCACTCGAGACAACAAGAACCAATTACATCATTTGGACAGTAAATCTAATCCCTTATAATATACCTCATTGCATGTGTATGTAGTATATTTATTTCATTATTTAAATCATTATTTCTAAAAAAATTCTTATAAATTACCTTTTTTTTACTTTTATCCTCTAATTGAATAATTGTGAGATTTTTGGAGCAATTTTCATAAAGAATATGATGCATCATCTTCAAATAGGATTAAAATTCATTTTCCACTAATATTTACAACAAGTGACTACCCTATAATTTGGAATTGATGGGTTTTATAGGATTATCAAATGAGCATGTAAGTCTATAAACCCATATGTAACACCCCAAGATTTCATAGTGTGTTATTTCTTCAAAATAATTCAATAACTTGCACTA
Source organism: Viscum album (assembly GCA_963277665.1). Lineage (NCBI taxonomy): Eukaryota > Viridiplantae > Streptophyta > Magnoliopsida > Santalales > Viscaceae > Viscum > Viscum album. The sequence continues at coordinate 467,277,694 of OY728123.1, read as the reverse complement.
CACGCAACACCAAGTTCAAGCGCACCATGACTTACCAAACAAGATGTTCAAAAGAGGTTATGAATAGTATTAACTAAATTTTAAACTTTATATAATCCTTATAATTTTAGAATCCATATTATGAGTTTCTTAGACAAAATGTAAGAACAAATTCATTTTCAGTATTTCACTTTTACCAACTTTTAATAGTGAACCCTTTTTAAATCCAATATTTTAAACTTTTATATATTCAATTTGACTAAATATATTTACTTTTTAGAATGGGGACATAAAAAATTTACAATGAAACATCCCAAGATTCCATGGTATGCTTTCCTTTGAATAATACAGTAGGGTGTGTTGTATGCAACTTCGAGTTCTAACACACACCACAACCAATCAAACAAGCCGTTATGAATAGTAATACCTAATTTTTGAAATTTTATAAATTTTATCTCTCAAAATGGACATTATTTTTGTATTCTGAGTATCAAATATAGCCTAAGGTGATATTTTGGAACTTTTTGGATAACATTTATATTTTTATGAATAGTGAAAATTACTAAATTTTAATTAAAAAAACTTTTTTTAATCCAAATAATTTTTATTGATAAATTATGACTTTGAGTGGTTTTAAAGTATATTTAGAATATATTTTTACCATTTAATAAAATTTTGGTCATTGTAAATAATTTCACAATTAAATCGGACATAAACAAGTGTCAATCTTTTAATAGTTATTATCTCTTAAAAACACGCTATTTGTTTTGACGACGGGAAATAATTTTTAAATTAATTAATTCAACTGATATTTTTTGAATTTGGTAAAATAGGAATCATTTTTTAATTCATAATATCAAATATATCTTAGGCCTAATTTTTGGTATTTTTCGGGAATCTTTCATTTTTTGATGAATAGTGAAACCACTAAGTGGTAGTTAAAAAAACTGAATTTTTCATAAAACATAATTTTACGGCTTCTGTGAGTGGAATTTTGAAATTCTGAGAGACACGGTTAATACCAAGGATTAAAATGTGGTTCAATGAGATAAAAATAAGTATTGGTGAATAATAACTTTTTACTTTTATTTACCACGGTTAAAAGTAAATAGGGTAAGTAATGGTAAAATGATATTAATATTACCCTAACACATGTCCTAATTCTATTGGAAAAATGTATCTTGACCAAAAACAACCTTAGGAATAAAATATTATCATTTAGGTCCACTTGGATTCGATTAGGACATTTATTATTATTTAATTCAAAGAAGTGTTAAAAGAGTTAAAATCAATGTTTATTTACTAAGAAATTTTTAATATAGGGTTAAATATAAGATAAATTCGATTATAAATATTCCTAAGAAAGATAAAATGATTTCCTACATAATGATATTTTATTTATAAATTTTAGACATTATATAATATAATTTATTTATGACACAATGATGTTGCAGTAATTACCATAACAGTGAAAAATTAAAATAATTGATATTATAAATACCCAAATAAATATAATTTAGACTTTTTAGGAATTAAACTAATATTTTAGGTTAATATGACATGTTATTAATGATTTAATTTACTTTGTTCTAAGTAATCATTCTGTTATGATTTTAACAAAAATCAAGTTTCCAAATAGTGTCAAAATTGACATAAAAGAGTTTTTAAAACAAATATTATATTATTAATTGATATTAAATTCCTAAAATTCTATGGTTCGGCCAAGAGACTTATATCATGATAGGTGTATAGTTAATGGACTACTTGGGTGTATCTTGAAGGTATATAGTAAGTTTATTAACTATATAATATAAAAATACAAAGTGACATGGTAAGTGTCAAACTAATTAACTAAGAGTTAAAACTAAAAGATAAGGTTAATATAATGACCCAAACCTGTCTAAATTCTATTGGATGAGTGTTTTTCGACCCATACCCACATTAAATGTTAAATAATACACTTTGGATACATTATAAACCGAATATGAATTTATTATAAAATAATATATCTAGCTTTTCCAAAGGTGCCCCTCACCCCTCTTATAAAAGGGCACTCCCCCTTCTCATTAATTCACACCTTAAAAGCCATTTGGCTCTGCCAAAATCTGCCCAAATACTCTATCAAATTCCCTCACTACAACTTAGAGGTCTTATTTTGATCATAAATCCAACCTAAGGATCCCTTTTGATCAAATCAAAATGAAGAACCCGAAGAAGAGTTAATGTTTTCACCACCCTTTTTCATGTTCCTTTCTTCTTCCACTTCTTCGTTCTTTGTTATTACCATCCTAAAATAATGATTCCAGTATCTCCTATATAATGTAATATTATTATAAATATGGTACAACCATATTCAGTATTCTATCCATCCTTTGAATGACATGTCACCAAACGTGTGTACGTACGGCTTACCGTCTCCACGTCATGGTGTAATTGTTATTCAATATATTATTATTTGGTTGGGTATAATAATGATTTTTAATTCATGTAAATAATAAATATAACATGATAATGATTCTTTATATATGATATACCATCCAATTATATATTATTTTAATATCAAATGAATGATATTGTCGCTCGTGCGTACGTACGGACTACCTTTCCACGAACGCGATGAGATTCATTCTCCATCGTATCCATTCATGTGTAATTATCATTTGATGATTTAAAAATAATGTTTAAGGACTTGATATAATTCTGTATATGAATAAGATACAACCTATCCATGAAAAACACGGCCTATGTAACAAAACTTATAAAAGAAAACGAGTAAGTCAATACCCGAAACAATGATAATACTATGATATTGTTAACAAATCAATATTAAAAGATCATATATGATATCATATTAATGTATATGATTCTTGTATAATTTAATAAAAATTATTTCACCATTATACAGGAGGTTAAACTACCCTCAACCAAGGAAAAGTATAGGGTATGGGTTATTTCACAATCTCTTCATTATCTGAGGTTGTTTATACGTAATTATCTACTCGTACCTCTTTATCATCCACATCCATGTTTCTTGAAAGTGTATTTCAAAACATTCTTACTATATTACAGAATATGGGTTAAATTCATTTATACCCCTGTTTTACTTTTTATAAGAAGTTTATAAAGGAATATTTCCGCCGTTTTCTAAACAAGGTCATTTTTAACCTTTTCGATACAATTAAGGTAAGAATTTTTTTTTAACTTATTCGGCGGGTGAGGCTATTTTCCACCGTTATAACATTTTTGAAGCTTCCCATACAAGAATATAAGGATATTTTCAAAGAAAATGTTTTATTTTTTAATTATGTGACTTTTAAATGATTTCAAAATGAATATTTTAATAATTTCTGAATGGTCTCTTTATGAAAATCAGAATTTTAAATGTTTCAAAGATTTATCTATATAAATCTTTTTAATTAATTTCCATGATTTCAAAATGATGTTAAGGATTTATTTTTATGTAAATGAATTTTTTGAAATGATATTTCTTTTCAAAAGTTTCAAAGTGGTATGGGATACTTTGATTCAAAAATCTCTTTTAAATTACTTCCTTAATAAATGTGTGACTTTTAAATGATTCCAAAAAAAGAGATATTTCTCTCAAATAGTTTTGATTTCATCTATGTCAACATCCTTTGATGGATTTCAAGTTTATTTGAATTTGATTTATTATGATACAAAACTTCCATATTGTTTTGATGTTTTTGTGATGTGTTTGACTGTGGATGTGTTATTCTTATACCATTCATGGTTTATGGATGAAGTATTTACATTTTGTATGCCAGTTTTAATATGAATGTTCATGTTATGTTTGAACCTTTTCATATGGGAATGCATTGGACTTAATAAGTGACGGGTGGATCCCGCTATAGCTCCTCGATGCATCGGTAGGTCTCATGAGACAAACTAGTGTCTTGGCACAAGGCCTTGACAAAATCTTATTTGTAGTCTTGGCACGAGGCCTTGGATTTGTGGTTATGATAGTCTAACATTATACATTCCATAATTATGAAAGTGGTTATTGATACTGCATGTGATTATTCGATTAGTAGAATATCCATGTGAATAAGTAAATGGAATTGTTTCATTTTATTTTTTCCATACTATGTTGAAGCTCAAGTTTAAAAGTATTTTTTTTATTATACATTTCCTTAAATGTTTATTCTTATTTATGAAAGTTTTCTCTATATTTTTATCCTTACTGGGCATTAGAGCTCACACCTTTTTCTATGTTTTATTTTTTCCAGGATGTGAATACGTATTTTATGAATGACCTAATGGGATAATATGAGGGGATATGAAGACAATATATTGTTGTAGTTTTTCACTTATTGATGTAATGTAATCTTTATGAATATATCTAGTGTTTCCAAGGATACTAAACTAATCGGTCATTCGAGACTTGATCTTTCTTGTGATCAAGCCAATGCTATGTAATAATGCACCGACTATGGGTATCTAGGGTCGGGGCGTTACAGTTGGTATCAGAGGAATTTTAGTACAAACCTTGGAAGCTAGATTTAGATAAACTCTGATTAGAGCACATAGATCTATGATGGACTTTGAGGATTAGTATAGAAGAACTTCCTAGAATTTGCGTATTGTAGAAATTTTGTGAGTTTTTTGAGCAATACATCCCTGTCTGGATACGAGCAGGTAGAGGCGGCTCTGGCATAAATGTACCAAGAGGTAAAACCCGAAAACACTGCTTTGAGCTAGACTTGAATAGGAACTGGTGCCTGAAAATGGGTCTTACTGCACTCTTGGTTACAACACTCCCGGGGGATATGCTTAGGATAATTCTCATTTTCTTTACAAACCATTATGAAGGGTTTATGAGTATATGCTTCCTCAAAGGAGACATTTTTATGATTATGGATTATATAGATAAGCTATTTAATTTATGTTATGTGTTTTACAATTTTAGGATTATGTATTGTTATTCAAAAACTAATCTAGTGTATTCCATTGTTTAGAAATGGCGCCCAGTAGAAGGAATGAGAACTCCAGCAATGCACATGATCCAAAGTGAAGGAAGGATCATATCTTTCATGGTCTTAATCCGGAATTTATAAGAGAAATATTCTCCCATGTATTATCATCATATGAAGAAATAATATCATGTGTTGATAAGATAAGTAAAGAGTTTACTGAGTTTTATGGCTTTGAAGGGAAGCAAGAGAAGAAAAGTATGGAAGAGAGAAAGATGGATAAAGGGAAGAGGGAAAAGAAGAATTTTCCCATATGTGATAACTGTGGGAAGAAACACCTTGAAATTTTCCTGAAAGGAATGGGAGTTTGTTATAAATGTGGAGAAAATGGGCACAAAGTACGTGACTGTAGGGGTAAGAAAATGGTTTCAAATGTACAATGCTTCATTTTCAAGGAGTTTGGACACTACGCGAACCTATGTCCCAGTCATCTGACTATGCCGCAAATGATTATATTGGATAATAATCAAGTAATGATACTACCATAGATGAAGAGGAATGATTAGAGTTCTTATGTTGATTAAGTAATTTGAGTGTTGTATCAACAATGTACTTGTTATAATAATTATGGAGTATATAAGGATTGTACTGCAGTACCATTTCATTAAGGAATTGAGATTGTGTGGAACAAAGAAAATTTACTCAATGGCAGGTTAAATTTTTGGAAAATATATGGTTGAGAGAAAGATAAACCATAATATGGTTCTGATACCGAGGTAGTTATTTTAGAATAATACATGATTGATTTGGATAAATTATATTGGATATTCTTGACCACCTTGAAACTGATTAATGATTTGTATATTCCATCATTGTTGGGGTTTAAAACATTTTTTGGATTGAATGAGTATATCTATTATTCTTTAAGAAATAAGGGATCATGAATGTAATCAATAAGGTTTTATGGTAATTCAGGATGTTGTAGTGTTTTAAAAGAATACATGATGAAGGTGTTCACATGTTATTATGCGGAAAAAAGGATCTTCATTGTGTTTACCTTCCTTATAAATTTTGGACTTAAGTATTTTGGATAGTTCTAGTTTGGATTATTTTGGATTTCCATAAAAAGGACAACCCGGAGGTTGGGCAGCAACCCATCGCGTCCGGCAAGGCCGCGAGACATGAACCCAAAACTGAAGGGTGGCAGAGGTGTATCACCTACCACTGACCCACGTGATTTCCTGGATTGAATAATGTCGTTTTTAATGGTTCTGCTAGATGAATTATAAATTCATTCTTTTTAACCCTATACGAATAGGATAAATAGAATATTATTTTTAAGTTCTATTATCTTTTAGAGTGAAAGATGAGTTTGTGGTAGAACTTAGTTAAAGGATGAGACTCTACTTTTCAAGTATATATTTTTATTCTTCTCTTATTCAATGAAGAAATTAATTCTAATAATTTAGTGAAGGGATCTTAAAACAAAAAAAATGTGTTATCTGAATACCATATGTTTTGCTGAACCGATGGTATTTTAAATCATCATAGATTGATGAATTTAAGGCCCCCAATTTTACACTTGTTTGTGATTGATGACCTCAATCACTACCTATAAATATTTACGTTTTAACTCCATTTATATGTCTCTAATTTCCACCAATGTTCTCCAAATAGATATCATAATTTGGTGGTGACCCCTTCATTTCTCTTTTCCTCTTATTAAGACTAAATTTTATTAACCCAATTTCTGATGTGGGTTTTCCCACAATGATATTTTCTATATTCAACCTTTTATTTTATAAGAACAATTTCAAATTGTGAGGACACAATTTATTGAAGGAGGGGAGAATGTAACACCCCAAGATTTCATAGTAAATTATTTCTTCAAATTAATTCAATAACTTGCACTACACGCAACACCGAGTTCAAGCGCACCCTGACCTACCAAACAAGACGTTCAAAAGAGGTTATGAATAGTATTAACTAAATTTTAAACTTCATATGATCCTTATAATTTTAGAATCCATATTATGAGTTTCTTAGACATAATGTAAGAACAAATTCATTTTCAGTATTGCACTTTTACAAACTTTTAATAGTGAACCCTTTCTAAATCCAATATTTTAAACTTTTATATATTCAATTTGACTAAATAAATTTACTTTTTAGAATGGGTACATCACAAATTTACAATTAAATATCCCAAGTTTCCACAGTACGCTTTCATTTGAATAATACAGTAGCGTGTGTTGTACGCAACTTCGAGTTCTTACACACACCACAACCAATCAAACTAGCCGTTATGAATAGTAATGCATAATTTTTGAAATTTTATAAATTTTATCTCTCTAAATGGACTTCATTTTTGTATTCGGAGTATCAAATTTAGCCTAAGGTGAAATTTTGGAACTTTTCGGATAACATTTATATTTTGATGAATAGTGAAAATTACTAAATTTTAATTAAAAACAACTTTTTTTAATCAAAATAATTTATATTTATAAATTATGAATTTGAGTGGTTTTAAAGTATATTTAGAATATATTTTTACCATTTAATACAATTTTGGTCATTGTACATAATTTCACAATTAAACCGGTCAAAAACAAGTGTCAATCTTTTGATAGTTAATATCTCTTAAAAACACGCTATTTGTTTTGACGATGGAAATTAATTTTTAAATTAATTATTGAAACTGATGTTTTTTTGAATTTGGTAAAATAGAAATCGTTTTTTAATTCATAGTATCAAATATATCTTAGGCCTAATTTTTGGTATTTTTCTGGAAACTTTCATTTTTTGATAAATAGTGAAACCACTAAGTGGTAGTTAAAAAAACTGAATTTTTCATAAAACATAATTTTACCGCTTCTGTGAGTGGAATTTCGAAAATCCAAAATTCATGGTTAATATCATGGAGTAAAATTTGGTTCAATGAGATAAAAATAATTTTTGGTGAATAGTAACTTTTTACTTTTATTTACCACGGTTAAAAGTAAATAGGGTAATTAAGGGTAAAAATGATATTAATATTACCCTAAAACATGTCCTAATTTTATTGGACAAGTCTATCTCGACCAAGAACAACCTTAGGAATAAAATTTTATCATTTAGGTTCACTTGGATTAGATTAGGACATTTATTATTATTTAATTCAAAGAAGAGTTAAAAGGGTAAAAATCAAGGATTATTTATTAAAACTTTTTTAATATAGAGTAAAACATAAGATAAATTAGATTATAAATATTCATAAGATCTCTAAAGATATTTCATACATAATTATATTTTATTTATAATTTTTAGACATTAAATAATTTAATTTATTTATGACACAATGATGATGTAGTAATTACCATAATAGTGAAAAATTAAAATAATTGATATTATAAATACCCAAATAAATATAATTTGAGACTTTTTCGGAATTACACTAATTTTATAGGTTAATATGAAATGTTTTTAATGATTTAATTAACTTTTTTATAAGTAATCATTCTGTTATGATTTTCAAAAAAATCAACTTTCCAAATAGTGTCAAAATTGAAATAAAAGAGTTTTTAGAACAAATATTATATTATTAATTGATATTAAATTCCTAAAAATCTAAGGTTAGGCCAAGAGACTTATATAATGATAGGTGTATCAGTAATGGACCACTTTGGGGTCTCTTGTAGGTATATAGTATGTTTATTAACTATATAATATAAAAATACAATGTGACATCGTAAGTGTCAAACTAAATAACTAAGAGTTAAAACTAAAAGATAAGGTTAATATAATGACCCAAAACTGTCTAAATTTTATTGGTTGAGTGGTTTTCTACCCATACCCACATTAACCTTTAAAGAATCCACTTTTTAGCCATTAGAAACCGAATATGAGTTTATTATAAAATAATATTTCTCGCTTTTCCAAAGGTGCCCCTCACCCCTCTTATAAAAGGGCACTCCCCCTTCTCAATAATTCACACCTTCAAATCCATTTTTCTCGGCCAAAATCTGCCCAAATACACTATAAAATTACCTCAATACATCCTATAGGCCTTAGTTTGATCCAAAAACCAACCTAAAGAGCCCTTTTGATCCAATAAAAAGGAAGAACTCGAAGAAGAGTCAATGTTTTCACCACCCTTTTTCATGTTCCTTTCTTATTCTTCTTCTTTGTTTGTTACTACCATCCTAAAATAATGAATCCAGTATCTGATATATACTCTAATATTATTATAAATATGGTACAACCATATTCAATATTCTATCTATCCTTTTAATGACATGTCACCATATGTGCGTACGTACGGCTTACCGTCTCCACGTCGTGGTGTAATTGTTATTCAATATATTATTATTTGGATGGGTATAATAATGATTTGTAATTCATGTAAATAATAAATATAAAATGGTAATTATTATTTATATATGATATACCATCCAATTATATATTATTTTAATATAAAAAATTGATATTGTCGCTCGTGCGTACGTACGGACTACCGTCTCCACGAACGCGATGAGATTCATTCTCCATCGTATCCATTCAAGTATAATTATCATTTGATGATTTAAAAATAATGTTTAAGGACTTGATATAATTTTGGATATGAATAATATACAACCTATCCATGACAAACACGGCTTACGTAACAAAACATAAAAAAGAAAATGAATAAGTTAACACCTGAAACAATGATAACACTAAGATATTATTAACAAATCAATGTTAAAAGATCATATATGATATCATATTATTGTATATTATTATTTTATAATTTAATAACAATTATTTCACCATTATACAGGAGGTTAACCTACCCTCAACCAAGGAAAAGTACAGGGTAAGGGTTATTTCACAATCTCTACATTATCTGAGGTTGTTTATACGTAATTATCTACTGGGACCTCTTTATCATCCACATTCATGTTTCTTGAAAGTGTATTTCAAAAAATTCTTACTATTTTACAGAATATGGGTTAAATTCATTTATACCGTTGTTTGACTTTTTATAAGAAGTTTATAATGGAATATTTCCATCGTTTTCCAAACAAGGTCCTTTAAACCATTTCGACAGAATTAAGGTAAGAATGTTTTTTTAACTTATACGGCGGGTGCGGCTATGTTCAGCCATTATAAAATTTTCAAAGCTTCCCTTACAATATTATAAGGATATTTTCAAAGTAAATGTTTTCTTATATAATTATGTGACTTTTAAATTATTTCAAAATGAATATTTTAATAATTTCTGAAAGGTACTCTTTATCAAAATCCAAATTTTAAATGTTTCAAATATTTATCTTTCTAAATCTTTTTAATTAATGTCCATGTTGTCAAAATGATTTTAATGATTTATTTATATGGACATGAATGTTTTGAAATGATATTTCTTTTCAAAAGTTTCTAAGTGGTATGGGACACTTTGATTCAAAAATCTCTTTTAAATTACTTCCTTAATAAATGTGTGACTTTTAAATGATTCCAAAAAAAGAGATATTTCTCTCAAATAGTTTTGATTTCATCTATGTCAACATCCTTTGATGGATTTTAAGTTTATTTTATGTTGATTTATTATGATACAAAACTTCCATATTGTTTTGATGTTTTTGTGATGTGTTTGACTGTGGATGTGTTATTCTTATACCATTCATGGTTTATGGATGAAGTATTTACATTTCGTATTCTAGTTTTAATATGAATGTTTACGTTATGTTTGGACCTTTTCATATGGGAATGAATTAGACTTAATAAGTGACGGGTGGAGCCCGCTATAGCTCCTCGATGCATCGGTAGGTGTCATGAGACAAACTAGTGTCTTGGCACAAGGCCTTGACAAAATCTTATTTGTAGTTTTGGAACGAGGCATTGGCTATGTGGTTATGATAGTCTGACGTTATGCATTCCATCATTATGAAAGTGGTTATTGATATTGCATGTGATTATTCGATTAGTAGAATATCCATGTGAATACATAAATGGCATTATTTCATTTTATTTTTTCCGTATTATGTTAAACCTCAAGTTTAAAAGGATTTTTTTATTATACACTGCCTTAAATGTTTATTCTTATTTATGAACGTTTCCGCTATATCGTTATCCTTACTGGGCATTTGAGCTCACCCCTTTTTCTATGTTTTATTTTTCCCATGATGTGAAGAAGTATTTTATGAATGACCTGCAGGGATAGTATGAGGGTATATGAAGACAACATATTGTTGTAGTTTTTCACTTATTGATGTAATGTAAATTTTATGAATATATCTAGTGTTTCCAAGTCTACTAAGCTAATAGGTCTTTCAAGGCTTGATCATTCTTGTGATCATGTCAATGTTATGTAATAATGCACCGACTCTGGGTATCTAGGGTCGGGGCATTACACCATAAATATAATTGATCAATCCTCAATGAAATAACGAATTGTGAAGGACACAAATCAGAAACAACATGAAGTGAAAATAGGATATTATCATCTTAATATTTAAATATTTTTCATGATCGTAAAGACTAAGTGAAAGATAATGGACTCTGAAATGCATAAAAAATTCACTAGCCTCTATAATTCTTATTGGTAATTGGAGGACCCTATAACCTCATATTATATTCTAGAAGCCTCTCTTAAAATATAATAGGAGAATTAGGAATATGACTGTATTGGTTTTATATTATGAGTGTCACAAAATCCAAGTAGGGGACTCCCATACCATTATATAGGCTATCTTCATTTATTGAAGAGTGTCAAATAGTAGTTTCTTTTGTATTTAAACCAACATGTGTTATTATTCTACACATACTTTTGGTGATTCATAATTTCTTGAATGTTTCAAATGATTATTATATATTGGGGTATCCATCAATGAATCTACTTAATGAATCATAACAGAATGATATAGTGTGGTAGAAATGGAAGTTCCCAGGAAATCAATGTCCATATAATAATCCTATAATCGTCTTTGATAGAGTCATACCATGTCATATAATATATAATGATATTATAATCTATTATATACATCACATGTTTATCATAGGTTATAACTCAAGGTATATCATTCAACCTAATTTCCACATTTCACTTTATTTTTATAAACATCCCAATTCTAGTAAAATCACATAATGATTATATCTGAATACTTAAAAAATTATTGTGCATCTATCCAAAATATTTTGGATATATATCATCAAACTCTCTACATTTTGGAATGAAAATATTATCCAAAAATTAATTTGTATTCTAAGACCTAATTTATGTACCTATGAAATCATAATTTCCAATATGTAAGTAAATAGTGGCCTCTAGTAAAATATTAGTGCCTCACAAGTTATGAAGGGGATTAGTGTGATCTTAATCAAACTTACTCGTATCTCCACATGAATATGTCTACCATAAGATGTATCGTATACATCATATGTATACCTATAACATCACTTTTCCCATGAAATATAGTGACCATAAGGTATAGAATATTTTAATTCTATATAGGTTATATCATGTGTCGTGATTTTCTAAAATAGACTTACTAAGTAAATGGATACATCACAGGTCATTCATTTAACATATGAAAACATCACATATACCTTATCTATGTATTTTTTCCCATCACATGGAACTCAAATAAGCATGGTCATGCATTTCCTTAGTCTAATTAAATCAAGGTTCTAAATGTATTTTCTTTTCATACAAGTTTAAAAATACTATTTTCATTGTGCTCCAACACACATCATGACAAACAACATACCCAACCACACCTGATTATATAAGCCTCAAGGCTTTCATAAGAATGGTATCAAATATTTAATGTTCTCATTATATTTTTCTTGAAAACTTTAGTTAACAGGGATTCATAATAATCATACACCCTTAAGTATGTTAATGACCTTATAAAATTCCATGTGATATACTTTGGTGGGTTGGTCCAGACAGAATGTCTCAAATTTCTACCTCATGAGTCTATTCTTTGTATATAAAATAAAACTATTGTATCAATTATAATATTTTAGTCATGGTATTCTTAAAATATCCTCACAAGTCATAATACTCCATTATTATCACCAATTAAGGACATCTCAATGGAATACTTTGAGTGAATATTATAATATTTTTGTTCATGTAATTTAAATTTTTGAATAATCTATTGAATGAAAATTATAATTTTCCCATTATTTTGAAATTAAGATAAATTTTATAAACATTTCACATAATATATCATGTATCGTATACCAAGGGTTTCAACATGAGACTTATGTGTCTTCTACATTAATTGGTTTTTCAATGTATCCACATCATTCACCTCTATATCCACCCAATATATCACTATATTTCCCCTATCAATTATATATCAAATGAGATGTAACTTTATAATTATATGATTAGTCCTTTGGTTAGACTACGATTTATTAACATAAGTGAATAACAGCATTGGTGTCTTAGTAAATCTTGATTTCTCCCATAATTATTTGAACCACACAATGATCAATGATTAGATTGTTCATCCAAATTATTTCCTTTATGGTTTATGATGAATCAATGCACTCTTTTTATATCATTGAGTCTACAATGGTGGAATGTTTTAAACTCAAGCAACTGATATCTCCACTATATTGGGAAAACAATAAACCCGATTGTGGTATCATCTGATAATTTTTCATTTTATAAAGTAGAATAAGGTTGTATGAATTACACATCGTCGACAAAATTTCCACTAAGGAAATTAGTTTTTATATACGTTTGATGTATCTCATAATCATAATGATTTGTTATGGAAACCAATATTTGAATGGATATTATCATAAAAAAGGGTGAAAAGCTCTCATCTGAAACAATACCATGAATTTGTTTGTAACCTTTTCCACTATAAATTATTTATAGGAAGAAACTATAACTTTTAAGTTAGTTTTCATATAGAAAACTAACTTCCACCTTCTCAAACTGCCTATAAAACACCCATTGGGATTTCTCCTTTTTGTCTAGTTTTTGGTAAAACATTTCATTTACCAGTTGAAATCCAACATAAGTCTTTTTGGGCTGTGAAAACCATTAATTTTGATTGTGATAAATTTGGTGAAGAAAGACTGTTGCAATTGGCTGAACTAGAGGATCTTCGACTTGAATCCTATGAGAATTCCAATCTATACAAAGAAAAGGCTAAGGCAATACATGAAAAACACATCCTAAGAAAATTATTCCATGAAGGTGAAAAGGTATTTCTTTTCCACTCCTGATTTGGGATTCACCCAGGTAAGCTTAATTCCGGTTGGGAAGGTCCTTTTATTTTTTCTCTTGTTTAACCATTTGGGGCAGTGAAAGTCCAAGACCCCTCTTACAAAAGGACATTCATGGTTAATGGACATCAATTAAAGAATCACTATGAGATTAAACACAATCCTAGAACCACATATACTTCCATCGAATCCCCAACTTCTGCAGTCGACCCACCACTGGATAGAGATTCCAACCCACAAAATTCAAACCAGGGGGCACCTCTTTCCCATTAACTACTCTTATCTCTCTCTCTCTCTCTGTCTCTCTTTTCTTCCTCCCTCTTTCTCATTTTTTTACCACATTCCTCAACACATTTTTATTTACTCTTTTTCTATTGTGTGGGTGTATAATTTAAAAACACAAAAAAATTTAAAATTTTAAAAAAGTGAACAAAAAAGAGTCATACATACTCACCTTACAATTTTTTAATTTTGTCCAACCATTTTTGGGAGTCAAAAGACATGGTTTCCTCTCAAAAAATTTGTGGTTTCTTCATAAATTTGGATAAAGAATATTGTGTCAAAACCAACAAATTTTGAATGCCCACTTTTTGATTTGGAAACTGATTTTCACCAACCATGTGGAACAAAATTAGCATTCATGCCAAGGCCACTTATGGAAATCTTTTAAAAATGAGTGTTTTCTTCACCCCCATTTAGGAATATTGAGTTTTCGGACTTTCGAGATGCATTTTTTACTTTAGTGTACATTAAAATGATATAGGCATTTTGTGAACCACATGAGAATCACAGTAGCCATATATCCTCCCATTTCCCCAACATTAATCATCCTTTTGAAAGCCCCTTCAGGCCTATGAAAACATTTTTTTATAGCCACATTACAAGCCCAATACCTTATCTCACCCATTATCAACATTGTTTTTTTTGCATAATTTTTTGAAATTTATTTATGGGGGTAATTGATTTCATTGTGTGGGTTCCCTTTTATTGATTTTCAAAGATTTATCATCTACTTGAGGGAAATCATCCATTTTAGTGTGGGGGAGAGGTTTTCCTTCAGTGGGGTTTGTGAATTTATATATGATTATTACATATTAATCAAATTTAAATGAAAAGTTTTCAAAAAATAACTAATTTAAAAAAATGAAAAAAACTCTAAAAATCCAAAAACAAAATTGGTTTGTGTCTTTGGAAGGTAAAAAATCACTATTTCTCAGCCTTTGATCTTGTTATAACTATTATAATTAGTGCTGTGAGAAGATCAATTATGTGTTGGGATATGACTGTGAGATCTGCTTCAGGTACAAATTTCAAAAAAAAGAGAAAAAAAGAAAAAAAAAGAACACTTGCATTATATTCTTATGTCATTGGGAGAAATTTTGTGTTTTTTACATATTAAATATTCTATTTCCCTTCATATTTATAGAAAGTTTTGTGCCTTATTTCACATTTTCATTCCCTTGAAAATATGTGTTTCCGTTTCCTTTCATGTCTCATTTCAAAAAAAATGTGCATTGATTTTTCCTAGTTGGTGTTTTACCCCTCTTCTTCTCTTACTTGGAAATTATATTCCTACCGTCCCATAGCCACAAAAAACCCCTTAAAAATACCTCTTGATTATTTTTCAATTTGGATAGGGAGTGGAAGCTGAGAGATCTTTGAAACTCTAAGAGTTTCACATTTGGTTGGTGAATGAGTGAAGCTCCATAAATTAATTTTATCATCTTGAGAGGTGTATGTTTTGTGTGCCACCATTTTAAATTTATCAATTTGATCATGAAAAAAATGATTTTTTTTTGGGAAAATGTTTCTGTAACAACTTGTGGTGGAATTCAATATGGATGAGTGATATTGTCTAAACCTCCCTGACTGGGGAAACAAAAGTTTAATATTTGACAGTGAGTGAAAATGGTTATTGTCACGTTTTTATATTTGTTACACATTAGCACGTGAAAAAGACTAAGTGTGGGGGAGTTTATGTTATTAATAGTTTCATGACTTATTATATACTCCCATTACAAATTTTATATGAAATGTGCATAATTTGTGTGAAATATTAATGTTTTAATACTAAGTATAATTTTTGAGCATTTTTAGAAGTAGTCTGATTGGGTCAGTTTACTATTTTATTTATAACTCTCACCCTACTAATCTATATTTTGTGGTTATTATTTTTTAGGATTCTTTATTCAATTTCACACATATCATTAGAAGGAATCATTGTCCCATTCTACCATTCGAATAGTAATATGGACCACACAAGAAGACCCACGGAATATGTGATGAAACTAGCCCATCCATGAAGATTTAATTTCTAGGCTCTATCAGGATGTCCAAATTACATTATTCTCCTCCAAAGTTCTGGGGACAATGTAAGGAGTCTTGGATAAAATTTTAAGGGCCCAAATACAAAGACAAAGGGCCCAAATTATTCATTTAAACTCAGCCCACCATTCTTTCTGAGAAATAAAATCATTACAGTATTCATGACATATCACATGATGTAATCATCCAATAAAGTTGAGCTTTTTCACTATGAAAGAGTATATATAAGAGGCTTCCTTTTCTGAATAAATTTTTTGGATTTGATGGAATCCTCCAATTGATAAACCAATTCACATTTCCAATTTCTAAAAAGTATGGATTGAAATGGACAGTTTAACGTTGTTCAATCAAACGACCATTACATTGTCTCCATAAGTCCAAATGCCTCCATATTTTGGGATTAGTCACCCAAAATTAGTTTCTACATCTTGGAAGAATGATATATCTTGATATTAGGCTCTATTTATGTCCAAATCATCGATCCAAGTGGAGGGACAGATTGGGAATGTAAATAGTCCACTTCTTTGGGCTATAAATACATCCCCCTCCTCTCCTGCAAAGTGGTTGGCTTTTTAGATGTGAGGGGAACATATTGGAATGACAAATTACATTACAAGGGCTTCGGAGGATCTACCATACTCTTGTTTTAACTTGAGATACCCTTCCTCCTCTCTTTGTTTCCTTTTACTTTTGTGTTGTTCTTCCTTTGTAATCTTGTAAGTCTTGGTTTTTGTAATTCAATTTTAATGCATTCTTATTCTTCTTTATTTATTATTCTCATCCACATTCTGTTAAATAATATTAGTGGTCTTAAAATAGTGTAAATATGGTTTAATTCCCTTCCCTTATTAAGCTTTCTCATTCAATCTAATGTTTGTATTTAATTTCATTCACTATCTGTGTGTGTGTGTTCAATGCACAACTCTTTTCTTATCCAATTATTTTTCTTCTATTTATAATTCAAAATCATAAACTTTAAAACCAGATTATTAACCAAAATAATGGTTGAGTAAATCTACCATTGGGGTGAGTTATAATTTGGGAATGTTAAGTGATTGAGAGCATTTTCTCGATGGATATTTTTTAAATTAACATTATGGATGTTAAACTTACAATGTTGTGGATTAAGGACATAATTTGTTTAATCTGTGGTTTCCATGGATTATTGGAACCATAAATACACTACTATAAACAAGCTCTAATTTATATTAGAAGTCTAAGTTATGTTAAGTCTTGGATTAAATCCTTGACACTTAGGAATCCCAATCAATGATATCTTGTGAAGTGGGTGTTATTTTTAATGAAATATAAAGAAAATCTTAAGGATATCACAATGTTAACTCCCTAATAATGTACTCACCCCAATCATTAAAAAAATTTCAAATTAAAAACCAATCATTAATCACATCATTTAAGCTCTCTAAAGAAACCCTCCAATCAAAATACAATAAACTAAAAACATTTGACTATTAAAAGGGTATCATCGTCAAGGATTCAACCTGAGTGATGTTATACACATTTGCATATCATTTGAACATTGAATGGTCATTAGGTGACAATTGGAAGAACTTTCGTCCATCACTAAAGTGTATGGTATCAATTCACAACATTAATCTGTTCCCATGCACTAAAAATGTTAATCCCGGAGAGATTAATCTATGTGACATTGGAAACAGTTCTGAACTTGAATTGTTCCAACTTGTATTTTTCAATATATACAATGTCACTATATGTATGATTGAATAGGTACAAGAATCCTATGGATCTACCTCAATAGATCCTATTCCTAAGAACATAGGTTTCTACATTAAGTCAATCATTGGATAATTTCTTTTATTCTAACCTTATTTAACTGTAAGATCAAGATTTGTTTCCATATATTGTGGAACATATTTCTCTAAGAAAACATTGGAGCTCCCACTACCATTTGGTAAAATAAAGGTAATGCTTAATTTGAAATGAATTCTCTAATATCTTGTTTCTTACTTTAATCCATAACTGGATTTTAGTAACTTGCAACCTGCATTATCATTCAATGGTGTCATCATCCCTTTCTAGTTGCTTCATATAGACACCTTCAATGAAATATGATCTTGACATACAATGACCAATATAATGATCATATAAATTAACTATGAAAAGTAAAATTCTGATGGATTTAGGTGTACTGAATTGGTATAACAAATAGGACCTTATTGATACCAAACATGTACCATACATGTATCTCCTCATTTGAATACCCACCATAGTATTCGATTTATAATCCCCATTGCAATTTGATATAGGGAATCCAATATTGAATTTTAATTAATCTATTCAATCATAGCTTATTACTATATAATGCTTACTTGTAGGATTTATAATTCTTAATGAATAAATTTTCACCGAATGTGGTGAATATAAAACCATCAACATAGTTTCATTCTTCCTACGTAGTATGTGTCACTAGAACATTCCTATTCCATATGTACTTGTGTAACTTGTACCTATGTCAACCATTTGCGCAGCTAATGCATTGACTATGTCAAAGTCAATTTAGCTCCCACTATCTCTAATAGAGATGATCACCCTTTTATAGAAATGTAGTCTAATACCTGACTACACTTTTTCTATGTTATGGATTTAGGTAATATCCTAAGAAATCGTTAGGATATTTACCTTAGATGCATCATGTATTCAGCTTGATGCATGTTTATTTATATCTTAACAAAATCTTTGCATCCTAACACATGATCTATTACATAATGAATTTTCATGATACTATGACTCATATTATATTCATTTTTCATTTTAGTTGGCATATTATTAATGGGTTTACACCGTTATTTGCATAGAAAATCTTGAAATATAATGGATTTTTCTGCAAATTGCAACATTTATACAACTTAAATCATAACATTGATGTATAAAATGTGTGTTTAAGAATTTATCCACACTAAATTTTTCTGATCAATGTTAAGATGTAAACCTCATCATCGATCCTCCTTATAAACATCAATTTCGTGATGTAGATAAGGTAACATGGGTTTGAAATTACTCCATGCTACATTATCAAGATCGATGAATGTTTTGTCAAGATACTCTTCAACATACCGATTCGAAGCAACACATAACTTCTGAATAAACATATACTTCATTATTACATATCTTAATAACATAAAGGAATATTATGAAGCATCTTTACCTCTTTCTTTCTTTTGAATAGTTCATACTCGTTTGATGAACTAACCTTGGAAGATTTTTGGCATACATTTATCTCTAAAGGTTTCTTTGTCTTAACTAAGGAAATAAATAATACCATAGGTATTTATCTATGGAAGGCCTAAATACCATATTGCGTATATTCCTAATTTCCACTTATAGTTTTACTTGAAAAATAACTATATTTCCACAACTGTGTAGGTCTTAAATTTTATATTCATCAAGTATTTTGTTTGATTCAAGTACCAGGGAACTATTTGTAGAGTATATTACCACTAAAAACATTCATTAAAAAAACATCAAATAATATATCATCAGGTCCAAAAGGGAACTTGAGATAAATGATTTGGGTATAATCAACAAAATATTTATTTTTAATCAATCACATGGAAGTTAGATGTTATATGTTTCTCACCACGGACATAGGAATCACCCTTTCTAAGTTGCTTCGAAAAGACACCTTACTCCAAGTAATGATTCTCAAATTACTTGGTTACTATATTTCAATACATATATGTGAAATGAATATTGTATTCTAAAACCTATGTAGTATGTGAGAAAACAATACTTTTATTTTATGAATATTAACTATATGATAAGCGAGTACTTACTTCTAGTATTTCAGTCTATTGCATTTTTAAACTTCGATAAAATTATTTCATTATATGCGAGGTAAAAAAGCTCATGTTAAATAACCAAACCCTTTTATTTGAAGGACATGATGAATTTTCCTTTAGTGTAACTTTCCATAGGCCTTTTTTCCTTGTCTTTCAATATATTCTCTATAAGAATAAAAGGTTGTACGACATTTAATATTCTTATTACTTGGTGAATTTTACCATAAAGGTAGAGAATCACTTATTCTATACAATTCATTTGTATCTTTAAATGAAACTAGATTAATTGGTGTAAAAGGTATAATAATGGGATGACATTAATGATTGTGAACTATCTTTCACTTTACACAATCCTAGTGGAATCATCACATTTAAATATTGCTTCAATTTTTCCTTGGAAGCTTCTTGGAGATGAGACAACATGTAAAATCATCCATGTCATAATGTAGTGTCCATAACTAACATCATATGTTGATGATAGGATTATGAAAGAACCATCATATTCTTGATTCATGGGTCTCCTATAAGCAGTTTTACAGCCTCTCTTGTTGAGATGGCTTAACAGGTTGGGACACAAGCACCTTGAATTTCTGTTATTGTAGTAGTGTGCGCAAGCACCTATACAACACTTGGAATTTCAATCTTGTTTAGACTTTAACTTAGTCCAATAATTATCGCAGATTAATTCTAGTGTTACTTTCCATTCTATAAAAATGAACTTTAGAAGATGATTACATTTATGCTAATTACTGAATGTGACATTAGTGATTTATTTAATCATTAAATGTCTCATACTAATTTTTTGAATTCCTGGAACCCTCTGTACTAGAATCAGAATACTCTTGAGTATTCTAGTGGAATGGATCCTTGAAACTCCCTTATAGTGTACAAGCTATGGAAACATCACTACTCAGAGTGTCTAATGTAGGCTTTCAGCATGCCAAATGCATTAACTCACGGTTCCTTGATCTGTTCAGTGATGTCCCAGCTTTTAAAATCCAAATTTGATTTACTTAAATTTTGCCTCTAAAATTACAACAAGTTATCTATGGAAATTTCATTTCTGAAATTTTAGTTCAGTCAACCCACCACCCTAACAAGAACTCCCTAGTAGTGAGGGGCACCCTCAGGTATGGCATGACCGACAACTCTTACATCCAGTTCTATTCAAAATTGAATGATAGAAGGATGTTGTGGGTTAATATTTTATTTGATGGTTTTATTGGTTTATCTTGATGAATTTAATCCATTCATATTAAACTTGTTCATCTATATCTCCTCACTCACAACTGAACTTTATTCAAAAAACATACGCCAATTCTTTATCCATTTTATTATCTAATATTTTATGTATTCTCCCACTAAAATGCATAAAATAATAAATAAATGCATAAAGACAAACTACTACCCAACTGGTCTTGAGCATCTGAATGACCAAAGAGCATCGTACCTGAGTTGATACTTGACTCTGGATTCTGCTTTCCCTCATCTTTTATGTTCTCTTCACATCTTAAGTATCACCTCATCTTGGCGGGGTCCATGTCACATCTTGAAGTACCACCTCATCTTCGCAGAATCCTCATGTCGTCTTGCAACATCTTCATCAATGTTCATCCCCTCATCCTGGTGGGATCCATGTTGTTCTCTGTCTTCATCAAAAGTGCAATAATACTCATGATTAGTTGAGGGGGACTCGGGGTATAAATGTATATCAGGTAAATTGGGCGCGCATTCCCTTATACATTTTAACCGAAAAAGACAATACACATGCTGTCATTTAAATAATTAAAAGAATCACAGGCAATTAAGATAATTAATTAAATAAAAGTAAACATACACGGCTCAATGCTCACTAACAGAAGGTGGGTAAATAATGCGCGATAAAATTATAATGCATTAAATAAGTGTGTGGGTTATTTAAATTCAAATAAATGAATTTAATAAATTCAAATAATTTAATTAATCATCAGTCCGCTAGTTAATTTAATTTTAATGTCAAAACTAAATTAATTTAACTTCATTCAATTTAACAATAAAATTGAATTTATTTTCCTTTGGGTATTAAAATAATTAAATAATATTAATTTTAATTAATGGGATTTAGAAACTAAAATTAAATTCTTTAATTTAATTAATTTTGATTAATTTAAATTGGTCTGTCCCTGAGAGGTCACTATAGGGCATGTGTGGGTCAGGCCAAACATGCGCAGGGCCCTAGCAGGTCGTGCAAGGGCCAAACTGGGCCAGACTGATCTGTTCAAACATGTTCTGTGTTGGGCAGGTCTGCTAGTGTAAGAACCTAGGTCTTATTCTTGAGGTATGAGTTTCTCCTTTTCCTT
This sequence comes from Viscum album, assembly GCA_963277665.1. Classification (NCBI taxonomy): domain Eukaryota; kingdom Viridiplantae; phylum Streptophyta; class Magnoliopsida; order Santalales; family Viscaceae; genus Viscum; species Viscum album. Next base: position 467,255,095 of record OY728123.1, on the reverse strand, counting down.
TTTCCTTAACTTTTTGAGAAAATAAGGAAAATGGAGGAATATCTGAAAACTTTGTGGGTACACATTGTGTACTTTTCCACATGTTGTGTACTTTGGCCGTGTGGGGTGAGTATACAGGGCGTGTAGGCCTTTCGGCAATGAAGGGTGTAAAAATTGGTTACACACCGTGTACATAGTATATACATGACGTGTAATCAGTCAGCAGGTGAATAGTAAGGTGGTGGGAGTAGACGCCAACAGAATGATGGTACATGCTATATACTTATAAATACGCATCCTGTAACCAAGTCGGTGGATGAATAGTGAGGTGGTGGAAAGTGGCCGCCAGAGGAACAGTTAAAAAATGGAAAGTGCAGGCCGTGTAGTTATGTTTTTTTCTTATAATAGGAAGTAGCCTCCTCTTTAGATAGACTAAGCTTAGAACTCCCGAGCGACACTGGATAGAAGTTCGTATCTTGGAAGAGCTCCTGACCCCATACCAGGACTTTGATTCCTTCATTGACAATTTTGTTTGAATCGCACGGGTGAGTTCTTCTCTCTTCTAGAACCTCTCCTTCAAATTCATTCCCTAAGGGGAGTTATTTGGGTTTTAATGCATATATGTTTATCCCAGATCTACATCGTACTCAGTTGATTCAGGAGGTGTCATTTATTTATATCAATCAAAGGAGATCGAGGTAGGTTTTCTGGTGTTTATATCCAACTATTGAGTTGATTTTGTGTATTGTTATGCTACGCACCCATGTTCAGGGTGTCGTAGGGTTGAGGACTTAGCTATTATGATATCTAGAATTCCATAGATTATCTAATGATAAATATTTACTACTGTTTGGGATCATTGCTTTGATCCAGGGCCACCCTGTGGGTGCGTTTCCCTTGTTGAGCTGTTTGGCCAGGATACCCGTGGGTATGCCGTAATGACAGCATGTTTTCAGTTTTCCTGTGAGAAAACATATTTATTACTTTTTTATGCATTGTTCATGGCCAAGAAACATTCTTAGCCTGAGGGAAGTTTTTTGTTTAGCATGAGGTCAAGGTATTGATTCTCCTGAGGGAAACATTCATATGCCTTAGGGCAGTAGCTTATGTGCCTGAGGGCAATATCTCGTATGCCTGAGGGCAATGTTCGTTATGCCTAAGTGTAGTAACCTGAGGGTTTCGTTTCTTTTTATCCTATGGGAAAGGATCTGATTATCCTAAGGTAAAGGTACTATTTAGCATGAGGGAAATGCCCACTTGAATATTCACAATGGTGTTTTCTTATGTTATACCTGCCAAGCTAAAGAAGACGCATCATATTGTTATACCTTCTATTTGTTAGATAGACTATTGTAGTTTTGCTATGGCACAGTACAGGAGATTGTTGGGTGAGGTCGGGTCTCAGGAACTTATAATTCAATTATATTGAATTATTAAATAACAATTAAATGGTAATGGAACTGGTAGGAGAAGATACTTTTGAGTACTTCCTAGCTTACTACTTTTCTTTATTGAATATAGATATTGAACATTTCCACTGACAGTTGGGCACAGGCCTTTGGTGGTTTCCAATGGGGATTTATTTCTCACACCCTGTTTGGGTAATGTATTGGGCCCAAATAGATTATATTGTTGCAAGTGTTGATAAGGTAAGGAGTCCCTATAAAGCTACATGATTTTTGTAGAGGAGTAGGAGAGAATATAACCGAGCTTAGGCTTGCGATGCTTCTGAGTTCCTGCTACACTGTTTTTTTCTTTGCTATAGTTATTACTTTTTACTGTATTGTATTTTATTGCAGGGTATCCTATTTTGACAGCTTTCTTAGAAATAGGAAATATTGCATCATCATATATATATGACTATTGGTTATCCATTTCTTCAGTACTGTTTTCCATTAATCTTTGTATTGGTGACTGCTTCCACTATTGGTATGTATTTTCTACACAGCACTACACTTTGAAAAATTAGGGCATAGTTTTCCCACTAGCATACCTAGGCCCTCACTACTAGTTGGAAGCCTCTGGCGTTTTGGGAAATGAGCTCGAGGTCATGTGACCAACCGGGTTCGGGGAACCCGTGGTGTGGCACTTGGATCCGGGACGTTACAAAGTTGTATCAAAGGATTTTTCCTTTCTCTGAGTTATTTTATTATTTGGTGATGATAGAAAAAGATAGATTGCTACATGATTTGGTAATAACTGTGCCTAGGATTAGTTACCCCGTCTACTGGTAATGGCTGGGTTGCCTCGAATGAAATTGTGATTTTCTGTTTATGATCATTACAGTTGATTTGATTGTCACCGCTAGGTGATGAACTTGTGGTGTGAAATTTATATTTTCATACCTGGGTTCTATTTAGTTGTAACCCGATGAGATGATTTTATGCCATCTCATGCATCATTTAGGCACATGTTAGAATCATATTCCACACATATTTTCCATGACATGTAGGTTAATTATAAATTTCATGTTGTTGTGATAGATGTTTTGCTAGAAAATTCATACTATTGTGATAGATGCCTTGATAAAATACCTGTTATTTGATAGGGTATTGTTAGGCAAGGTTTTGTGAATGAACTCCAAACATTGGTTCTTGAGGAGTATGGGCCCTCATTAATCAGAATTTGGTGGATCATCGACTTGTTTACCTAGTTATAACACATATAAGATGCCAAACATTGGTTCGCGGGGAGTATGGGCCCTCACAGATTGGAATTTTGCACTTTGGTGTTTGTTCAGTGTTTTTTTGGACTCCGAATTAGTTTCTGAGGCTTACTGTCCAGAAAAAACCCAAAATACATGTCATGTAATTTTTATTACATGTCGTTTACTCTTCTATTTGAGATGAAATGAAAAAAAAAATTAAGTACATGCTGTGTACCGTATATAAAAGCCATGTAGCTTCAACCCGTGTCATAGGCCATGTGTGCCGAAACACAGGATAGTTAAACTTTTCAGGGCACATGCCGTGTACTGGTTGTACACGCCGTGTCATCTTGACCCTATGTCTGCCATGTGACTAACAACACGGACATAGAAATATTCTCTTATACATGTCGTGTTAGTGCTGAACACACCATGTAGTGTACCCTGGGAACCCAGACATGTAACCAACAACACGGGTCGGTGTTACCTCGTCTAGTACACGCCATGTCCATCTGGAACATGTCGTGTAGTGGGAGACGTGTATTTGGTCGTGTCACTATCAAAATGGGTTAGAGAAGCTCATCTAGTACATGGTGTGTACCTGTGGGACATTTTGTGTAGTCTCTACCAGTGAGAGGCCGTGTAGACTTGGCCATGTGGCTAGGGAGATGGAGTGGTGTACACGCCATGTGCGGGTGTAAAATGTAGTGTACCTAGGGTTGAGAAATGCCCAGGCCACCAATAGAACCGGACCATGTAAGGGCTTAAGGGTACAGGCTGTGTAGAAGCTATACACGCCGTGTAGTCTCGTTCAAGGGAGAGTCAAGTGTCTTATCTATATATAAGGACTCAGGCAGGGGAAGAAAATTTAAGTACACACCATGGGGGTGGACATCCTTCCATGTGTTTGGGGTGTTATACGACCAGTTCTGGCAGAAAGTAAACACCCATCTGAAAGACTTACGGGAACACACTGTGTAGTTATTATACACGCCTTGTAGTCTTGTTTTGTTACACTTGAATGTTTTCATTCTCATTCTAACTTCTTACATTTCCAGTTCTTAGTCTTTAATGATCATAATCTAAGGCATGTGTTTGAAATTTTAGAGTCATGCTACTGAGACGACCACGAGTTGTTCTCCAAGAGAGCGGCAATGATTATAATCCATGGATATTAGGTCATGGGATACCGATGGATCCTCCAGCACTGCCAGATACAGCGCCAACCATTATATTGGATGCAAGCACGGATGTGCAGTTCCATGAAGGCTTCATGCGGTACACGCAGACCATTTAGGGAGCACCGTCGGCTACCACATCTATGGCAGAGCTGACGCATATATTCCAGCAATAGAATCCGGCTACATTTTTAGGGGATGGAGGACCATAGGCTGTAGATTCATGGCTTGGTTTTATGCAGACTATCTTCGAGCATCTGGATATGCCTCCTGGGAGGAGGGTCAAGCTCGCTAAATACATGATGCGTGATTTCACCAAGAGATGGTGGGATGTTACCACCCAAACCGAGCATCACAGAGACCTGGAATGGGAAGATTTTCATGTAGCCTTCTATGAATTTTTCTTTCCAGAGATGCTAAGGGTAGATCGAGCCCTAGAATTCATGAATCTTCAGCAGGTTTCCATGTTAGTGGTGGAATATTCTGCCCGTTTCACTGAGCTACAACATTTTTCACCTGTTCTAGTGGGTGTTGAGATGTTGAGGGCTAGATGCTTTGAAGATGGTCTTAGATATGAAATCTGATAACTAGTGAATTTTTTCAGGTATCCTATAGCGCATGTTAATGTTAACCATGCACTGATTATCAAGTGGAACTTGCGGGAAGCTAGTGGTGCGGACTAGGACAATTCGACAGCAGTTTCTAGTACAATTTCTTCCGGTAAGAGGAAGAGGCATATGGATTTCTCTCATGGTGGTAGTACTATCCAGAATAATTCTACAGGTGGCCCGGTAATATGCAACCAGTGTGGTAAAGAGAGGTACAAGAGATGTTAGTGTCCACATGACCCAGTGGAGTGCTGAGCTTGCGGCAAGGTGGGCCATCTCCAGTGTATTTGCAGAGAATTTCCACTAGTGACTAGTGAGTGGGGTTTTGTGCAGACTCCGCGTGCAGGAGCAGGGCCATTGGATTCTTACCAGTCAAGGAATTAGAATACGTCAGCACGTTCAGGTCGAGGAAGTCGTCGTGGTCGTGGTATCCAGACATCCGGATCTCAATGAACGCAGGGCAGGTCGGCTCAGGGTAGCCAAGCTGTGTCGCAGGATCGTGGAATTGGACAGGAATATATAGTGCAATAGACCCAATCGGAGTAGGATCCTGAACCTTCCACTATCACAGGTACTATTCTAGTTTCTTCTATTTTATCTTCAGAACTTTCCGATACTGGTGCTACGCATAGCTTTATATTTATGCCAATTGTGGAGAGCCTTCGGATATTTGTTTGTTTTTCTTCTGATATAATGAAGCTAGAAACTCCATTGGGATTACAATGGAAGGTGTGTGCCAGTGCAAGGTCAACCCCATAGAGGTTGGCGGGTGTCACTTTCTATGGGACCTCGATGTCATGGAGATGACGAGCTATGATGTCATTCTCAAGATGGACTTGTTGGTACCGTTCCAAGCCTTTGTAGACTTCTATCATCATAGGGTGAGTTTTATGTCACCAGAGGGCTGGGAGATTCTATACCAAGCTGAATGGGATGTCCTGGCAAGCCGAGCTGGACCCGAGTGTCGTGGGAGTGGTGGAGTGACGGTCGAGATTGCGAGTTTATATCTGTATGACCAGGGAACTTGTCTGAAGGATTTCCCTCCAGTGGTAAATCATTTCCGGGATGTCTTCCCGAAAAACTTTTCTGGTCTACCTCCCAAGTGATAGGTGGATTTCTCTATTGAGCTTGTGCCAAGTGTGGCACCAGTGTCCATTCCTCCAAATAGGATGACCACACCAGAATTAAAGGAGCTCAAGAAGTAGTCAGAGGAGTTACAAGCCAAGGGTTTCATCCGACCCAGTACTTCTACTTGGGGTTCGATTGTCCTGTTTGCGAAGAAGGTGGACGGTACCCTCAGACTTTGTGTGGATTATCGGAAGTTGAACCAGTTGATCATCAAGAACTGATATCCCATGCCAAGGATTTATGATATTTTTGATCAACTTCGGGTAGCGTGAGTGTTATCGAAGATTGACTAGAGATCCGGATATCATCAGTTCTGTTTTAGACTATCAAACATACCACTTACAGACATTCGGGGCAGATATGGTCTATGCGAGTACTTGGTCGTGCTGTTCGGTCTCACGAACACGCCAGTAGTTTTCATGGATCTGATTAATCATGTGTTCCACCCATATATGGTTTCTTTTGTGGTAGTCTTCATGGATGATATCTTGGTGTACACTCACACTCGACACGATCATGCTACCCATCTTTAGATCGTACTAAGTATACTAGGAGAGAATCAGTTATATTCTCAACTAAAAAATTTCCACTTTTGGATGGACCAGATACGCATCCTGGATCTTATCATCTCAGAGGCAAGAGTTTCAGTGCTCCCAGAGAAAGTGAGAGCAATAGTTTCCTAGGAGCAGACTAAGAACGTGCTTGAAATACGGAGTTTCTTGGGGTAGGATGGTTACTACATGCACTTTATATAGGACTTCTTCGTCTTAGTAGTACTGTTGATGGGTTTGACTAAGAAGGGTGTGAAGTTCGTTTGGTCAGAATCTTGTGAGACATTCTTTTAGGAGAAGAAGGGAAGGTTGACATCAGCACCAGTTCTAATACTTCTAGAGCAAGGGAAGAGCTATACAGGTTATGGTGATGCATCAGGTATTGGTCTAGGAGCAGTGTTGATGCAGGGCAATCGAGAAGTTGCATACGGGTCTCGGTAGCTGAGGCCACATGAAAGGATTTACCCGATGCATGATCTTGAGTTAGTTGTGGTTGTTCATGCGTTATGTTGTTAGAGACATAATCTCTTGGGAGAACATTTTGTAGTGATTATAGATGAAAAAAGTCTCAAGAATATCTTTACCCAGCATGATCTGAATTTGAGACATCAAAGGTGGGTTGAATACCTTCAGTAATTCGACATTGAGCTTGCCTATACACCTTTGTAATGGTAATGCAATTTTTGATGCACTGAGTAGGAGGAATCAAATACAGGCAGTGCAGGAGGCCAGTGTTGCGTGGTGGCTTATGTATTTGCTCTCTGAGATGCATTTGGGGATTCACGGTAGTTAAGGGAAAACCAATCATTTATCCGTAGTTATGAATTCTATCCTCCTGGATAGAGTGGGGATGAGATAGCTATCCGATTTAGAAGGCCTAGTTCTACGGGAGTCGGTGGCATGTGAGGACCCTTCTCCTATTTGGACAGTAGGCGATGATGAGGTATTGTGTATCCATGGACATGTGTGGGTTCCATGCGATATACGTGAGGAGTTGATATGGGAGTTTCATGGGTCATCTTGGGTGGTGCATCCTGGAGTTACCAAAATGTACCATGACTTGAGGCGTCAGTATTGGTGGTTGGGTATAAAGAGAGAGATAGCTAGTTTTGTTAAGAGATGTTCCACTAGTCAGTAGGTGAAGGCAGAGCATTAGAGGCTAGCTAGACTGTTATAGCAGTTACCCATTCCAGACTGGAAATGGGATGATGTCACGATGGACTTATTAATGGGGTTGTTGAGGTCACCTAGAGGAAATAATGAAGTCTGGGTTGTTGTAGATTGACTTACGAAGGTAGATCACTTTTTGTCGATCAAGGAGACCTTCGGTGTTGACGAGCTCAGGAAGCTCTATATCTGAGATGTAGTACGTCTTAATGGGGTCCGTCTTTCTATCATTTCTGATATTTCCCCCCATTTTACGTCTCTTTTCTGGTAGAGTTTTCAGAGGGCACTGGATACACAGGTGCTTTTGAGCACAGCTTACCACCCTCAGACCAATGGCCAGTCAGAGAGTACAATACAAGTGCTTGATGACATGTTGTGTGCATGCGTCCTAGACAGTGGGGTATCATGGGAGAAGCACATACCCCTGGTCATGTTTTCCTACAATAATAGTTTTCATGCAACTATTGAGATGGAACCTTATGAGGATTTATATGGTAGGTCATTCCGATCACCCCTATGCTGGTTGGAGGTAGGTGAGGCAGCTTTACTGGGACCACGTCTCGTACAGGAGACTTTAGAGTAGGTCTAGTTGATATAGAAGTGGATGTCTACTGAAAAGCCTCATCAGAAATCTTATTTTGATCGCTGCAGATGACCCTTGGAGTTCATGGTCGGGGATCAGGTTTTCTTGTGGGTTTCACTGAGGATGGGACACAGGTGGATCAGGAGATAGGGTAAACTTTCACTGAGGTATGTGGGGTCGTTTGAGATTCTAGAGAGAGTCTGGTCAGTTGCGTATGGGTTGTAGTTACCACAGAGGTACCAGGCCATGCACGACCTCTTCCACGTATCTTAGTTGCACCATTATCACTCAGACCCGTCTCATGTTTTTCAGTACGATGAGGATGAACTACAGGCCGATGCATCCTTCGAGGACCATCTGATTCATATTGTTGATAGGAGCACAAAGGTTCTTCATGGCTGGTCAGTTCCTCTCATACAGGTGCTATGGTTTCATGGACGAGTGTAGGATGAGACCTGGGAGCGGGAGACTGACATATGTGCTCTGTGCCCAAAGTTGTTCTCAGCTTTATCTTCACCACCCATGGATGGGCATTTCGGGGATGAATTGCTTCAAGGGGGATTTTGTATGAACACAGTTCTTATTCTTGAGGTATGGGTTACTTAATTTTATTTTTCCTTAAGTTTTCGAGAAAATATGGAAAATGGGGGAAAATACCAAAATTTGTGGGTACACGCCATGTACTTTTCCACACGCCATGTACTTTGGCCATGTGGGATGAGATTACAGGACATGTTGGTCTGTTGACGATGAAGGGTGTAAAAATTGACTACATGTTGTGTATTCAGTCGCTAGGTGAACAGTAAGGTGATGGGTGTAGTCGCCAACAGAACAATAGTACACGTCGTGTACATAGAAATACACGTCGTTTAACCATGTCAGGTGATGAATAGTGAGGTAGTGAAAGGTGTTTGCAAGAGTAACAGTTAAAAAATGGAAAGTACACGCCGCGTACTTGAGAATAGATGCCGTGTAGTTATGGTTTTTCATTTAAAATAGGTTTTAGCCTCCCCTTTCAACAGAGGATGGTTAGAATGCCTAAGAACCGTGAGAGAGAAGGTCGGATCTTGGAAGATCACCTGAATGCACACTAGGACTCCAATTCCATCGTTGATGATCTCTTTTGAACCACGTGGGTGATTTCTTCACTCTTCTTGAACCTATCCATCCAATTCTTTCCCTAAGGGGATTTATTTCGGTTTGAATGCGTAAATTTTTATCCTAGATCTACGTCATTATCGGTTGATTTGGGAGGCATCGTTCACGTATATCAATTATAGGAGATCGAGGTAGGGGTATGGTGTTTATTTCCAACTATTGAGTTGATTTTGTGTACAGTTGTGCTATGCACCCATGTTCGGATGTCATACGGCTGAGTCCTTAGCAGTTATGATATCTAGAATTTCATAGTTAATCTAATGATAAATATACACTTTTATTTGGGATCATTATTTTGATCCAAGGCCCCCCTGTGGGTGTGTTTCCCTTGTTTAGCCGTTTGGCTAGGATACCTGTGGGTATTCCATAATGATAGCATGTTTTGAGTTTTCATGAGAGGAAAAATATTTATTACTTGCTTATGCATTGGGATCGGCCCAGTTACTTTCTTAGCCTGAGGGAAATGTTTTGTTTAGCCTGAGGGCAATGTATTGATTCACCTGAGGGAAACATTCTTATGCTTGATGGCAGTAGCTTCTGTGCATGTGGAAAATATTTCATATGCCTGAGGGCAATGTTCGTTATTCCTGAGGGAAGTTACTTGAGGGTTTCATTTCTATTTAGCTTGAGGGAATGGTTCTAATTAGCCCAAGGGCAAGGTATTGTTTAGCCTGAGGGAAATGTCTACTTGAATATTCACTATGGTGTTTTCTTGTGTTATACTTGCCAAGATAAAGCACATGCTTGGTATTGTTATACCTTTTATTTGATAGATAGACTGTTGTAGTATTTCTATGGAACTATATAGGAGATTTTTGGTTGAGGCCAAGTCTCGGGAACATAAAATTAAATTATATAGAATTGTTAAAAAAAACAATTAAATGGTAATGGAACTCGTAGGAGTAACTTCTTTTGAGTACTTCCTAGCTTACTGCTTTTCTTTATTGCATTCTGTTGCACATTTTCACTGACAGTTGGACACGGGCCTTCGGTGGTTGCCTACTGGGATATATTTCTCACACCCAGTTTTGGTCTTGTATTTGGACCAAATAGATTATATTTCTAGAGGTGTTGATAAGGGTAAGAGTCCCTATACATGTACATGATTGTTGCAGAGGAGTAGGAGAGCATGGGACCGAGCATAGACTTGTGATGCTGCTGAGTTCCTGCTATACTGTTTTGTTTTGCTTTTCTCTACTTGGTACTGTATTGTATTTGATTGCAGTGTATCCTGTTTTGACTGCTTTCTTAGAAATATGACCTATTACATCATCATATATATATGACTGTTGTTTATCCTTTTCTACAGTACCGTTTCCATTTATCTTTTTATTGTTTACTGCTTCCACTTTTGTTATGTTTGTATTTTCTTTGCTGCGCTACACTTTGAAAAATGATGGAATAGTTTCTCCACAATGAGACCTAGGAAATATCTCATAATCGGAAGCCTCTGGAATTTGTGGAAATGTGTTTGAGGCGATGTGACCAATCAGGTTTGGGGAACCTATTGTGTGGAACCCAAATCCGGGACATTACAGCCCGAACTGCTTTAGAGAAAAAATTACTCGGCCCAAAAAATTGGCAGAAAAAAGGGTAGCTCCAGGTGGCTGACCTCTAGGGGTCGAACCCTGTGGCGGAAATCTCGCCAAAGCACAACAATTTTCTGCAGGGTTCAGGAGGTTTTCCGGTTAGCAGCAGCGGTGACCGGGATCTAGCCTACAGAGCGGCGGGCCAGCAAGCAAGGCCACAACAGGGCACCGTCGAATTGAGAGGATGCCAGCTCAGCCGACAGTGGAATGGGAGGAGACGACGGGGAGGCCCGCTCCTACTGTAGGCACACAATGGCTGGGAAATGCTAGGACCGGGATTTCTGCGCATAGGTGGGAGGGGCGGTGCAGCCATCCACGGTAGCAGGGTGGCACTACAAGGGAAGGTGGTTGGTGGGGAGCCCCTGCTGGGTCTGCATGCGGAGTGCCTCGATGAGGCCAAGGACTGGTAGCATAGATCTAGGATACGGTTTCCTAACGGGAGGTCAGGTTTTCACACTGGATGAGGGGCCGGCGGTGACTAAGCTGCCTGTAAATGAAGCCACACAGGGGTCCTCAGACTAGGTTAGGGGGCATGGTTTGCTGGTGGGGAGGGGCGACATGGGAGACCTTCTTGGTTGACTGGGAGGGCAGGAGCAAGGTGGGAACGCCGGATGGCGGCTCCGGTGATGTGTCCTGGGTCGACGCGAGTGGCTACAAGGAGCCTCGGGTGGCTTGGGCGGCACCTAACATGGGGAGCTGTGGACGAGGCCGAATAGAGAGAGCCCAAGCGTGGGGTAGGAGGTGGAGGCTGGCTCTGAGAAATCTGGGGTGTGGAGGGTGGCAGCGGCCTACCCTAGTTTGCAGCCTGGTTTCACGGTGTCCCTTAGAAGAATACCAGGGGTCCGTAGACTCCATGTTTTTTTTGGATTTTTCTTTTTATCCCTCCTCCCCTTTGGCCTTTTTTTTATTGAAGTCTCCCATCCCTTTTTAAAATAAATTCCACACCCATTTTAAATTAAATTTATGAATTATTTAGAATTCATTTCCTCTCCATAATTTCCCAATGCAACAGAGCCTTTTAATTTAATAATTATAAAATTATTATAATAAAATAATAATTTTTTATTATTTCATTATTATAATAATATACCTATTATTATAATAATAAAATTATTATGCAAATTTCTAAATTATAAAATTTTTAATTTTTCACAATTAATTTTATTTCCAATGAATCCCTCACAACATGATCAGTTCAGTAGGATGAAATAAAAATCTAGAAACCAAAATTAAAACCCATATTTAATCCAATCCGGTAAATTAAAATAGTCATAACTTGGCAGTTCGAGATCGGATCGATGTACGGTTTGAACCGATGGGACCAGTTTTGAACCCTCAACTTATTTTTAATGAAATTTAATTTTATAGGCTTAGAAAATAAATACTATCCCTCTGATACCACTGATAGGTTTTGGGGCCCGCAACGGAAGCTGGGAGCTGAGGGAGTTTAAAATTTTTTTAGTCAGTTCGACAATACTTGTCGATGCTGACGATCCGAGTCCCAGAGAGGTCCTAGGATCTCACATAAATTATTAAGAGAACAAAACATAAATAGAATACATTCCATTCCAAATCTGAAGGCGCACTTGACTCCAACATGTCGCTGGCAATCACTGCATGAAGAATCTGTAGTAGGATCCCCCTTGATCGTCCACACGTGCTTCAAAATCCGATGGATGTTCAATCGTAATACTCTAGGTGCTAGAGAAGTGATCTGACGATGATTTCAACGTCCTGATGATCAACACATCAAGATGCCTTAGATACCTGAAGAAGATCATGATCTGAACACTTGGATCAATAGATTCTCTCTCTAGGAAGTGGGAAGAGAGAGAGGTTCTCAATTTTAATTCCATGAATGAATGAATCGTAGAATGGCCACACAAGAGAGAGATCCCACTCTTGTATTTATAGTGACATTGAGAAATACCCGGTTGGGTTTCTCGGCCTCCGTTTATTTCAACGTCCACTAAATAATTAATTTCGACGAAATAAACTGCGACAATATTATTTATTATTTTATCACGTGATTTAAATATATATAAAATATATTACGTGAAAAAAAACTGAGCGATTTAACTGGACTATTTTTCCCACTTAATATTTAATGAACCTTGAATATTAATATAATATTTGTTCAATTAATATTTTATCATATTTACCGAACTCGTAAATACATTAAAAAAATTCAATCCCAAATATTCATAACATGAATATTAATTAATTTATTTAATTCTTTTAGTGATGGACAACTCGGCCAATACTGGGACCATGTAGAGGGGCCCACCATGTACATATACCTATTCAACTGAATAGGGTGGATTCTTTAATACGCTATTGTGTGTGACACTCAAGGCCCTTATGTGGATAGTTGTGAATAAATCCACAGACTAAGTGTGGATTCTTGCAACCCATCATGGTCCCAAAAGAGATAAGGATAGTCATAAAAACAACTACCATCCTTTGAACACTGTCTATGTATTATAATCTCTTTGTCATTAAATATCTCATAAATCTGGATGCACACTTGTGTCATCATACTTTTCTAACTTTATTATATGTTGATCTAACTGGATGCATTTTCCCTTGTACTTCTCTGGCCAAAGAATTATGAAGGAAGCACCATCATGATTAACCAGGCCTGAGATATACAACTTCATGAACATGGAAGTGACAAATCCTTTCTTGACCATTCAACAAATGTCATACCACCAACGACACACCCAACACAAGCAACCTCACCACGATTTCAATACCATGGTTTTCACCTTGATTCAAAGTATGTAATCAAATGATATACATTGGTAATGGTCTCATGTCAGGAGACAAATACACATTTTTGTAGATTGGAGCGACCAATGACACCCAAAACATGTGGTGTTCCTATTGGCATGTATGCCCTCATGATCTCACTAATAGAGATCACCAAGTGCAAACTTCATGAGAAGAAGTCTCAATGCTTATAAACCCCTAGCACCTAATAGTCAGAAATCTATTGTGTCTAGTAAGTAAGATGTATCTAGACCATAGAGCATATATTTAAGATTAATTTCATAGTATCTCAAGGTTCTCATTATGTCTTGGTATCTTCTATAACCTCTCGATACTAGAATTAATCTTTGGACATTACCATTATAATAGTGGACCGAGAAAAATATACACTATAATAGAAAGATGACACCATGTATAACCAATTGTATACATGATATGGTAATAAAAAGTACTGCATAGTTGTGTCTAGGGAATCCACTATTTCCACAGGGAGCACCATAGGACAGCTCGATGTTATCTTAGGAAAATCATCATCCACACTTGGTATTGTCCCTCCTTGTGTGCCGTTAAATCTCTCACAACATTAATCTATAAATCAGTCCTATACAAACACATAAGGATAAAAAATAGTTATACAGAAGCATGAAAGATGAAAAAAAGTCACCTAACACATCATGAATGCTATGACAGTTATATTTCCACCACATCCATTAGAAGATGACACTATTTTTAATACATGTATGGAATCAATTCACTCTTTATAAAATACCTTAGTGATGTCAATGTGTTTCCTTATAGAAATGGAGTTGATGGTACTAGTGCTGGTTGTGGTAGTGGCAGCAACGGTGGTGGTGGTGATGATGATAATAAGGATGATGAATATTGTGGTTATCAGAGAGTTGATGATAGTGATGATTTTGATTGAATTTGTGGGTATTTGGGGGATATTTATCCCCTCTATTTTAGAGATAAGGTAGATATATGTGTGGATGACTAAAATTAATTGATGATGTGGATTGAATATGTATGTTAAAATATTTTCAATGGTTTGAAAACTGTTTACAATTTGATGGTCTATGATAAATATATAATAAGTATACTCCATCAAATGTGTACCATGTTTTGTAATTTATTTGAATATTCTATGAGAGGTGTTATATGGTGTTGATGTTGTCTGATTGTGGTTTGTCTCTATACCAATGGTTCACAAAACCATGGGTATACATGATTATTGGACAACCACATATACCAACGGGTCATGAAATCATGGTTATAGTCTATACACATGGTTTCAACTGAACCATGGTTATTAAGAAATGTGCATAGACTATAGCCACATTTTCTATAGAAACTATGGGTATATGCTTATCTTGAACGCTTAAGAAACAATGGTTCATAGAATCGTGGTTATATCCTATACCCATAGTTTTTTGGGCTACACCCAAAGTTCTAAACCACAGGTATAGGATAAGATTAGAGTATTTTTTGAATGAGTTTCACAATTATATTTCTGAAGTGATAGTGTCGAAGTTATGTGGGAAAACTATTAAACCTCACAATCTTATTTTGAATACCATAGATAGGACTATCCATATCCAAATGTATAAATAGTTGGCCATATTTCTTCTTTCATAATTTTTTTTATATATTTTTATATATAATATCTAATGTTCACAATGATGAATTAAAAATACCTCTTGTCCAAACAAGATATAGAAATAAAATTTTTATTGGTGGTGGTAATATAATAACAATTTTCTAGTTCCAAAATTAATCCACTAGGTAGAATAAGATCTAAGGCATTTACCTCCCATAAAGAAATTATTTCTATATTTCCAATATATAGATCAACTTTACCATTTTTCCTATAATAAAATATATAATAATTCTTTATCATCATATATTTTTGAGGCACACTCAGTAAATAATACCCATGGGTCAAATTTTAAGAAATCGATTTCAAGAACATTCAAATTCAAATACATAGAATTTTTCCCTTTCAGAACACTTATCAACCTTACATATCAATCAAGAGTAATATTATAGGTCATACTTATAAGTGATCTAGAAATGGTAAAGATGATGCATAATATAATATAAAACAAAGACACAACATTTGGTGAGTATCATCATTTATATATTTTCATCAATGAATATTAATAAAATTGCTCCCACTAAAAATTATGACCCCATGAATTATATATAATTAGTGATTTAAGATCCATATTTCACTAAGTAATTAGTGAGATTTTTTATTTCCCTTATCAATTAGTTATTTTTTTAGTGTTTCATCTCAATCATATGATATATTAATCTTTGATTTTGGGAAGAAATATATTTTTCCAAATCCATAATACGAATAAAATAAACTCTATTCATGTGATAACCCAATCATACTAGGGCCTCTGAGCTACATGAATCCCAATGTAAATTCAATGAATGGGAATATAATTTCATTAAGGTCGCGTATTACATACGTTCCTTATATATGATAATCTAGGGGAATCTAGTTTTAGCATGACATATTCTACTGGATGATCGATATCATAACAAATTCCACTTTATAAGTAATCTAACATATTAATTTTAAGGATTTCCCTTTCAAAGTGTCACAAATATATTATACATCACATGCATATTAAATCCATACTTGATTCATCATATGAATTACTCATTATCTCATGTTTCATTCATTTATGTATGAATGTTTATATATATTTAGTTTCAGAAAACCTACTCAATCCACCAATAAATATGTTTAATCAATATTAATTTGTAACTATTTCCACAACACATAGTTTTTTTACTCACCAAAAAATAGAAGTTAAAAAAAATCACACATATCTAATTGCATCATATACATACGGTAAATTAAATTTTCATATAATGGTTTTGAATTATATAAAATTGATAATATCCACTACAGTGATCCTGGGAAAATGAATTTCCAACCCCCACTTTTATATAACATGGAATAAACCTCTAGGCTAGTGGGAAATATTACCCAAATTCCTTATACCTTGGGATAATTTACTAAAGGGTATTCCAGTTTATCATAACTCTAGTAGCTAGTATATAAAAACCATATTTAAAAACTAAATTCAAGATAATAACTTTAATTATAAACTGAGGTAATGGTATGGGTAACTAAATCTTATGTTGTTATACAAAGAATATAATTCATGGAATGAAAATTTATATGAAGTAATTTTCCACATAAATGAAGAATACATAATATTCATATTTCAAGAACAATTTAAAAATATGAATATTAATTGGAATGTATAGATTAATAATCATTTTATTAATATTCTTAACATTATAAATTAATATGAATATTTATTACATTATTTTTTAATGAAAAAATCATATTTAAAACTCCCAACACATATTTTTATAAAAAAATTATAAAATATACAAATTTTAATCCAAAATAATAATTTTCATTATATTTGGATTATATCATAATTTATGATAGATAGTAGGCATTATATATTATAGTATGTAATAAGAATTTATGAGAACCCATATGTTTTATTTTTACTAAAAAGTAAAAAACCTTATGTGTAGAGTATCCCATATGTTGTACCATCATTGAAACCCCTTATGTTACATTATTTTACATCTCTGGTAAATAAAAAATCTTAAGTATAAGGAATCCTATAAATAACTGTATCTCCCATATAAATGCAGATAATATTATTTTGGGAAAAAATAATACATAAGAGTTTCTTACACATAATTGAAACAATTTCATTTGGAATATTTCTTATGTATGGGCATATCATCATTATTTTTATAGCCTTGGATATCACATGTCATAACTTATGGAATAGAACAAAACCTTGGATTTTATATGTATCATTCTTTATGATATACACCAATCAAACCCAACATCTAGTAAAAAAATAATCATATATCATAAAGACAAATAATCCAATTGTCACGAACCGGATCTGGTCGCCACCATTAATGGCACCAAACCCGGCCCATGGCAAGACCCGAAGGGCATTCCCTATCCCCACGGGCTGGCACAAGTGCCCGGGTATAAAACAATATGATTTGGGAATGATTTACCCGAGTATGAAAGCATAAAACAAATAAAACAATCAATAATAAGAATCTGAAATTTCCATGCTAAACCATTCTTAACAAAACCAGATCTGAATACATATGTTTAAAGACACTACAAGTGGTCCACATAAAAATAATGACAACATCAAGACATCTCCAATCACTTCACACAACAAGGGTGTCATCACCCGCAAGCCTTCTCCACAACTCTGCCCCAACGATGGGGACTAACACCCTGAAGCGCCATCACCCTTAGCCTTCCCTTTACCTGAGTCAAGCATAAGAAGTTCTACTTACACCCAAGGGGTGTAAGTAGGGTGTGAGCCTAAGCCCAATAGGATACCACCAGAAGATTCCAAAGAGGATGCAATACAATGGGAACAAAACTAGCAATTTTAACACACAAGGTGAAACAATGTTAAAAATTTCAAGAAAAGCAACTTTCAAATGAAAACAGTTTTCAATCCAAGAATTTCAGAATGATAACACATTAAATAAACATGTGAGCTACTGTAAAGTACTGCCAAAAGATCCCACAACAAGGGTAAATACTACAATTCTAATGAGCACAAAAATTGGGAACACCCCTAGGCAACTAGATATTCTCGGGCCCTATGTACCTCGTACCTCGGTGTAAAGTATCCAAGTCCCAATCCTTTCCCGTGCACGAGCCACTAGTAGGGAACAAACCCATAACCTAGTGGTCCCCAAATAACATCCACATAGTTCAGTTAGTGTTGTCGTTATCCATTTGCTCAGTGAAACAGGGACACAACCCATCCGGTCCACTAGCCGTACTAGTACATATCCGCCCACCTAAGTACCCGGGATTCCCCCTTTTGTGCTCAAACAATTTCAGCAAACAACACACATACTTTTTCATGTAAAGTATCTCTACTGGTCACAAACAAATAGTATAGTAGCTACACACATTTTATATCATTTGAAACAGTCAATAAAATATTTTGATCTTCAATAAAACAACCTCTCAAAACATCACATTGTTTTGCACCCAAAACTCTTTAAAATATCCACTTTTCACAGTATGTGAACACTTGTAAGTCATAAAAACAAAATTTCAGTTCAACACAATTTAATAAAACCAAAAATTCAGTTATGGGGCAGCCCAATGTGAACCAAGAAATTATATATTTTAAAAACCACCATTTTCACACCAACATGGCACTTAATGCCCATTTGCTTCTCAAACACAATTTGAACAAACTTTTGCAGCCACAACCAAAAATAATAAATATTTAAAACATTATTTTAATTCCTAATACAGTTCAATAAAATCAACTATGTAATTAGAGTTCATCCCAAAATGAACCAATAAAAGACTTGCATGAAAAACCCTCAATTTCAACAAAAATTGTAACATAAAATTCATTTGCATTGTAAATGAAACTAAAACAAATTTTTACAGAAACATTAAAATTCAATAAGCATTAATTCACCCTCAACACAGCAAGCAAATTCCCAAAAAATTGCACACACAATGGAATCACCTACCAAAAGATTCAAGAACCGCAAATCCTAGTGCGGAACTTCAACCGCACAACCACCGCGCCACAAGGAAGTGATATCAAACCTAAAACCAGAGGATTGAACCATGAAACCCAAAATGAAACCCTAGGTACGAAGCCCTAGCTTCTGGACATTTGGGGATTCAAGAAAAAAAAAAGATAAATCTCAAGGAAAAGGAGAGAACTAGAAGGATAGTCACTTACTTGAGAAAACTGGACGTTTTTAGAAACCAGAGAAGTTAGGCCCTAATTCACGACAGATGCGATCTCCAAAGAGGGGGAAACGAAGCTGGGGGTGCGGCCAGGTACAGTGGGAGAAGGTGAGAGGTGGAATCACCGAAAAAGAATAAAAATTGAATATTTTATGAAATAATTACACAAAAAATTTAAAACTGGAAATGGGCTTTCGGGTTGGCCCAATACCCAACTTGATCACCCAAATCCAAGATTCAAATGAATTTTTAAGGGGGCCAAAATTCATTGGTGGTTTTAATAGTTAAATTAAGGTCATTTTGGAAGTTGAATGAGTTAAAAATGTTGAAAAACGAGGGAGTTATTAAACAAACAAAATTTATTGTCAAAACTGGAAATGGGCTCTCGAGTTGACCCAAATTATTGAAACCCACCATTTCCTTCAAAAATGCATTGAAAACCCCCAAAAAAGCAATAATGTAAATTAAATACCAAAATACCTTTAAAATATGTCATGTATGTGACAATTCTCCCCACCATGAAGGACTTTCCGCCCCGGAAAGTCAACATGATTCTTGGTTGGTAAACAAGAATGGGTACTCTTCCTCGACCCGTGACTTTCGCTCCCAAGTCTGATGTGTATCATTCCCATGCTGCCATAAAACCCGGACTAAAGGAATAGACTTTCCTCGAAGTATCTTCTCCTGGGAGTCCACTATTTTCACCGGCCTCTCAACGATAGACAAGTCAGGCTCTATCTCTAGTTCTTCCCAATTCAACACATGGGACGGATCCGGGTTGTATTTCTTCAATTGAGAGACGTGGAAGACATCATGGATGGACGTCAGCTGAGAAGGTAAGGCCAACCTGTATGCCACCTTTCCAATACGCTCGGTGATCTCAAAGGGCCCGACATACCGTGGCATTAACTTACCTTGCTTCCCCAATCGACGATGGCCCAAACGAGGGGCCACTTTTAAGAATACCCTATCACCCACAGTAAACTCTAGGTCTCGACGCCTCCGATCAGCATAAGATTTATGACGACTCTGAGCTGTCAATAAGCGCTTCCTGATCAATTTGACCTTCTCAGAAGTCTCCTGCACATGGCTCGGCCCCAATAGTGAAGTCTCTCCTACCTCAGCCCAACATAGGGGGGACCGACATGGCCGACCATAGAGCGCCTCAAAAGGGGCCATTCGAATTGAGGATTGGTAACTATTATTATAAGCAAACTCAACCAATCCCAAATGGCTATCCCAAGAACCTCCAAAGTCCAAGACACATGCACGAAGCATGTCCTCCAAAATCTGATTCGCCCGCTCTGTCTGACCATCCGTCTGTGGGTGGTATGCCGTGCTCATCTTAATCTGAGAGCCCAAGGCCTTTTGAAGGCCTTCCCAAAAACGAGAAGTGAAGCGGGGGTCTCTATCCGAGACAATAGCTGATGGTACACCATGGAGTCTCACCACCTCCTGAAGATACAAATGGCCCAACTCATCTACTTTAGTTGTATCTTTAATCGGAATGAAGTGGGCTGATTTGGTCAGACGATCAATCACCACCCAAATAGCATTCTTACCCCGAGGTGTACGAGGTAATCCAACAATGAAGTCCATGGCAACCTCGTCCCACTTCCAGGTAGGAATGGGTAATGGCTGGAGCAAACCGGAGGGCCTTTGGTGCTCTGCTTTCACCTGCTGGCATGTGTAGCATCTCGAAACAAAGTCTGCTATGTCTCGTCTCATACCAGGCCACCAAAAATGCCGACGGACATCATAATACATCTTAGTGGCACCTGGATGGACAGCCCACTGAGACTGGTGGCTATCATGCATCACTGCCTTCCGTAGAGATAACGGTACTACTGAACGGCCCTTGAAGCACAAGATGCCCTCGGGAGACGACGACCAATCAGAGGATGTCTCCCCACCATGAAGAAACTGCCTAGATCGCTGACAAAGCTCATCACTAGGTTGTTCCCGCTGAATCAACTCCAACAGAGAAGGAGTCAACTGGACACTCGCCAAGAATGCCCCTCCACTGTGTTCCCTATCCTCCACATGCATTTGAGAAAAGAGCCCCATCAATGCCCACTCATCACTAGACTTCCTCAAAGCCTGCACTGGAACTCTTCGGCTCAAAGCGTCGGCCACTACATTACCCTTGCCTGGGGTATAGACAATGTCAAAGTCGAACCCCTGCAAGTACTCGATCCAGCGACGTTGCCTCAAGTTGAGGTCCTTCTGCGTGAAGATATAAGCCAAGCTTTTGTGATCAGAGTAGACCACAAACTTCTCGCCAAAGAGGTAGTGACGCCATGTCTTCAAAGCATGCATCACCGCTGCCAACTCCAAGTCATGGGTAGGGTAGTTCTTTTCATGTGGTCGGAGTTGGCGAGAGCCATAAGCCACCACGTGATCATCCTGCATAAGCAC
The DNA here is from genome assembly GCA_963277665.1 of Viscum album. NCBI lineage: Eukaryota > Viridiplantae > Streptophyta > Magnoliopsida > Santalales > Viscaceae > Viscum > Viscum album. The sequence continues at coordinate 467,233,505 of OY728123.1, read as the reverse complement.
GCACCCAAGACCCATACCTGAAGCATCACAATAAACCACATAACCCTTCCCGGCCTCAGGCAAAATCAGCACAGGGGCAGTAGTCAACCGTCTCTTCAGCTCCTCGAATGATGCTTGACATTCTGGACCCCATACAAACTTCACCCCTTTCCGGGTGAGCGCAGTCATTGGTGAAGCAAGCCGAGAGAAATCCTGAACGAATCGCCTGTAGTAACCAGCCAGGCCAAGGAAACTCCTGATCTCGAACACATTCTTCGGCTGCTCCCATGACATAACCGCACTAATTTTCTCAGGGTCCACTGAAACTCCGTGCTCTGAGATCACATGCCCTAGAAATCTCACCTCTCTGATCCAGAAGGTGCACTTTGACAACTTTGCATAGAGGCGGTGATCCCGTAATGTACCTAAAACGATCCTCAAGTGATGTTCGTGTTCCTCCTCAGAGCTAGAGTATACCAGAATATCATCCACGAACGCCACAAAAAAGGAATCGAGATACTGATGGAACACCCTATTCATTAGTGCCATAAATACCGCTGGAGCATTGGTCAATCCGAAGGGCATGACCAAATACTCAAAGTGGCCATACCTGCTTCGGAAGGCTGTCTTGGGGATATCTGACTCCTTCACCCTGAGTTGATGATACCCTGAACGCAGGTCTATCTTTGAGAACCACTTTGCCCCCTTCAACTGATCAAACAAATCATCTATTCTGGGCAAAGGGTATTTGTTTTTAATTGTTACCTTATTCAGCTTCCGGTAGTCAACGCACAACCGGAGGGATCCATCAGCCTTTTTTGCAAACAACACAGGAGCGGCCCAAGGAGAGACGCTCGGGCGAATGAATCCTTTGGATTCTAAGTCGTCCAGCTGTATCTTTAATTCCCTCAACTCGGTGGGGGCCATGCGATAGGAGGGAAGAGATATCGGCTGTGTTCCCGGCGCCAGATCAATCGAAAACTCCACATCCCGCTCTGGGGGCAAACCAGAAAAATCATCAGGGAATACCTCGGGAAACTCATTCACTACATGAGGTAGTGCACCTTCAGGGGAAAGACCATCCTCTAGCACAATCGAAGATAACTGGAAGATAACACTTCCCAACTCTGGGAGTGGAGGCCCTGCGCGACTTGATCGTGGATCCCATTCTCCATGAAAAACCTGACGACTCCCATCAAGTGCCGTGAAACTCACACGCCTTCTGTAGCAGTCGATGTGTGCCTGGAAGTGAACTAGCCAATCCATCCCGAGTATGACATCAAAAAGGTCCATATCTAAGACCATAAGGTCCCACTCCATCTCGACCCCTGATACAGAAAGTGCACATGAGGGGCACCTAAGGCCCTGCTCCTTCTTCTTTCCCAGCGGTGTCACCAACTCCATCGCGAAAGACATCAACTCAGTTGGAAAATTCAGAATGTCCACAAAATGGGCAGAAATGAATGAAATAGAGGCACCAGTATCAAAAAGAGCAGTAGCAATAGAAGATGCAATCAGAACGGTACCTCGAACTGTCGACGGTCCCGCCTCTGATCCTACTGGTGACTGATCCACTGCATGGAGATGTCCAGTATCTGCCTGAGGACGACCGCTAGTATGTGGTTGTGCCCTGAACTGGCTCTGCCCAGAAGATGATCCAGCCCTACCACCACGACCACCAAATCGAGATCCCCCAGTCCTCGACGGCTCGGACTGTGCTGGCACTCCTTTTGAAGCCACTGAACCAACCCCACTCGGAAGTGGACGTGCCACACCACAAAAACGCTGCAAATGCCCCATACCTCCACACTGGAAACAAGGCTTCGGAGGAAGTGGACATGCTGGTCGGATATGCCCAGGCCTCCCACATTGGTGGCACACGACCGATCTTGCATCAGAAGCAGCAGAAGAAAACTGCCTGGAAGAGTGGCCTGAACTGCCCCCTCCTTTCTTCACATGATCCTCCCGCTTCCTTTTCTTCTCTGAGGAGCTTCCACTTCCCACTGCTGATACAGAACCATAGAAACCAGCCCTGCCTTTTCTATCAATCTCCACCATGCACGCCCGATCAACGACCTCAGCATAGGTCCTCAGCTTAAACAAGAACACCTGGGAGTATATCTCTGGTCGCAAGCCTTTCTCAAACCTTTGGGCCTTCGCTTGCTCATTAGAGACAATTTCTGGAGCATACCGAACCAATTCAGCGAAACGGTTGGAATACTCCATCACAGATAGATTCCCCTGAACAAGTTCCATGAACTCTCTAGACCTGGCATAAGCCAACACCTCAGGGCAATACTGTTCATTGAAGACAGCCTTGAAATCTCTCCAGCGCATCTGCTCATTCTTCCCAGATTGAAGCACTGACTCCCACCATTTACGGCTGGGACCCTCCAACAGAAAGGAGGCACACTTCACCCTGAGCTCCTCGGGTGTTTCCAGGAACTCAAACATACGCTCGATCTTCTCGAGCCATTCTTCTGCTTCCTGGGGTTCTGAGCTTCCTCGGAAGGTTGGAGGCTTATTTTTCAGGAACTCCTGGGCCTTGTCCTTTCTAGGACCAGTATAATCCTCTCTAACAGGAGTTGGAGCTGGAGCTGGTCCATATCCTAGAGCCTGGACAGCCCGGACCACGGCCTCGACTAGCCTCTGATCAATCGGCGTGGGAGAACTCTCTCCAGCTTCCTCCTGTGGGTGCGTGGGAGCTTTCCGGGGAGGCATGTTGCTACAAAATGCAACAGTCACAAAAGAAATAGTCAATACCACAATTCTGAAAATTTTAATCAAATACATCAAATATAAACAAACTAAACACATTCTTGTAATAAAAGAAACAACTACTCCACATCTGCCTGATGTCCACATGTGGTCTGCAGCCCACACGTATCACCTGGAAGTGAAGTAAATCAGTAAATTCCAACATCCTCTGGTGACTCAAGGTCTGCCATGAGAGGTGCGGGCCAGGCACCCTACTCACAACCAATACCCCGAGCCCCGACAGTCCTAGCTCCTGTCTATCCCGACTCATCTCAAAATAACAATATAACCCAAAAACATTAACCCCCTCTGATACCATTTTGTCACGAACCGGATCTGGTCGCCACCATTAATGGCACCAAACCCGGCCCATGGCAAGACCCGAAGGGCATTCCCTATCCCCACGGGCTGGCACAAGTGCCCGGGTATAAAACAATATGATTTGGGAATGATTTACCCGAGTATGAAAGCATAAAACAAATAAAACAATCAATAATAAGAATCTGAAATTTCCATGCTAAACCATTCTTAACAAAACCAGATCTGAATACATATGTTTAAAGACACTACAAGTGGTCCACATAAAAATAATGACAACATCAAGACATCTCCAATCACTTCACACAACAAGGGTGTCATCACCCGCAAGCCTTCTCCACAACTCTGCCCCAACGATGGGGACTAACACCCTGAAGCGCCATCACCCTTAGCCTTCCCTTTACCTGAGTCAAGCATAAGAAGTTCTACTTACACCCAAGGGGTGTAAGTAGGGTGTGAGCCTAAGCCCAATAGGATACCACCAGAAGATTCCAAAGAGGATGCAATACAATGGGAACAAAACTAGCAATTTTAACACACAAGGTGAAACAATGTTAAAAATTTCAAGAAAAGCAACTTTCAAATGAAAACAGTTTTCAATCCAAGAATTTCAGAATGATAACACATTAAATAAACATGTGAGCTACTGTAAAGTACTGCCAAAAGATCCCACAACAAGGGTAAATACTACAATTCTAATGAGCACAAAAATTGGGAACACCCCTAGGCAACTAGATATTCTCGGGCCCTATGTACCTCGTACCTCGGTGTAAAGTATCCAAGTCCCAATCCTTTCCCGTGCACGAGCCACTAGTAGGGAACAAACCCATAACCTAGTGGTCCCCAAATAACATCCACATAGTTCAGTTAGTGTTGTCGTTATCCATTTGCTCAGTGAAACAGGGACACAACCCATCCGGTCCACTAGCCGTACTAGTACATATCCGCCCACCTAAGTACCCGGGATTCCCCCTTTTGTGCTCAAACAATTTCAGCAAACAACACACATACTTTTTCATGTAAAGTATCTATACTGGTCACAAACAAATAGTATAGTAGCTACACACATTTTATATCATTTGAAACAGTCAATAAAATATTTTGATCTTCAATAAAACAACCTCTCAAAACATCACATTGTTTTGCACCCAAAACTCTTTAAAATATCCACTTTTCACAGTATGTGAACACTTGTAAGTCATAAAAACAAAATTTCAGTTCAACACAATTTAATAAAACCAAAAATTCAGTTATGGGGCAGCCCAATGTGAACCAAGAAATTATATATTTTAAAAACCACCATTTTCACACCAACATGGCACTTAATGCCCATTTGCTTCTCAAACACAATTTGAACAAACTTTTGCAGCCACAACCAAAAATAATAAATATTTAAAACATTATTTTAATTCCTAATACAGTTCAATAAAATCAACTATGTAATTAGAGTTCATCCCAAAATGAACCAATAAAAGACTTGCATGAAAAACCCTCAATTTCAACAAAAATTGTAACATAAAATTCATTTGCATTGTAAATGAAACTAAAACAAATTTTTACAGAAACATTAAAATTCAATAAGCATTAATTCACCCTCAACACAGCAAGCAAATTCCCAAAAAATTGCACACACAATGGAATCACCTACCAAAAGATTCAAAAACCGCAAATCCTAGTGCGGAACTTCAACCGCACAACCACCGCGCCACAAGGAAGTGATATCAAACCTAAAACCAGAGGATTGAACCATGAAACCCAAAATGAAACCCTAGGTACGAAGCCCTAGCTTCTGGACATTTGGGGATTCAAGAAAAAAAAAGATAAATCTCAAGGAAAAGGAGAGAACTAGAAGGATAGTCACTTACTTGAGAAAACTGGACGTTTTTAGAAACCAGAGAAGTTAGGCCCTAATTCACGACAGATGCGATCTCCAAAGAGGGGGAAACGAAGCTGGGGGTGCGTCCAGGTACAGTGGGAGAAGGTGAGAGGTGGAATCACCGAAAAAGAATAAAAATTGAATATTTTATGAAATAATTACACAAAAAATTTAAAACTGGAAATGGGCTTTCGGGTTGGCCCAATACCCAACTTGATCACCCAAATCCAAGATTCAAATGAATTTTTAAGGGGGCCAAAATTCATTGGTGGTTTTAATAGTTAAATTAAGGTCATTTTGGAAGTTGAATGAGTTAAAAATGTTGAAAAACGAGGGAGTTATTAAACAAACAAAATTTATTGTCAAAACTGGAAATGAGCTCTCGAGTTGACCCAAATTATTGAAACCCACCATTTCCTTCAAAAATGCATTGAAAACCCCCAAAAAAGCAATAATGTAAATTAAATACCAAAATACCTTTAAAATATGTCATGTATGTGACACCAATAGATGATATTCATCCATGAAATATTGTACACTCTAATATATCCTCAAGTTGATTATGAAACACATTTTTGTTATAAAAAATATCAAAATACCATTTTTAATTATTAATGAATGTGTCTCTAATACCACTAATGGGTTTTTAAATATCATCAAAGAATCATGAAAGAGGAAGAATACAAAACAAGTTCAAATTTAAACATCAATGAAACAACATGAAGTAACGAACAAAAATTATAAATAAGAATACCTAAAAATTAAAAATATAAATATATATAAAACTTGATGGATTTTTTTAATATAATAAACTAGATATAGCCAATGAAATCTATAATATATATTGATTCCATTGGAAACTAGAATCCTCATTTCTAATAGAGGACCTAGTGATCTCCTATATTGATCTAGCACCTTCTCTATAATGGAAAAATGAGAACCAATAAGAAGATTATATTTTTATCATCCTTAGTTTCATGTAATTGATCCCTTTTTTGTATTTTAAGTAAATATAATTTATGTGCTACGTTTCAGGAGGTTCTGGTGGGGTTTTTCTGGTTTTTGAGGCTTTTATGAAGGTAAACAGTTTGACCGTGGTTAGTTGAAATTGTGCAACACCTCTAAAAAACATTGCAACTAAGAAAGTGGGCACTAGGTAGGAAAACATTTTGGCCAAACCAAGTGGCTACCCCAGAGAAACTGTGCAGTGATAAATATAGGGGAATAAAACTATTGGTGTGTCACACCCTGACCAATGCATTATTTTAACTTAATTATTTTGGGTCTCGTTTTTGAATTTGTGTTTTGAAACGATTTTAAATTAAAAGAAAATCTCGTTTTTATACGAACGCGCGAGCGTATGCGCGCCCTGCACAACCCCTAATTTTTGTTAAGGGATTGTTTGTTATTGAATGTGTTGTTTTTGAGACACGCAACCATGCGCGCGACCCCGCGCGTGAGACCGTGCACGGTGTCCGATCTCAGGTGATAATTTTATTATTATTAATTTAGTTAATATTTTAATTAGGGATTTGTTGTTCTTTCAGATTTTATTTATTTATTTTATTTCATTTTATTCACTCTATTTATTTATTTTTATTTCATTTTATTTATTTATTTCATTTCATTTTATTCATTTTATTTATTTATTTTCATTTCTATTTCATTTTACTTATTTATTTTTATTCCCTTTTCCTTTTCTTTTCTTTTTTTTTCTCTCCTTTTCTTTCCTCCCTCACTCTCTCTCGCGCGGGACTCTTTCCCTTTCCCCCCGTCGCGCTACCCTATTCCCCCAGCACCGAACCCCTTCTTCCCCACTGCCCTCGCCGCGCCTCCTTCCGCTCCGGCCGCCGCCGTCCCGTCCTCCCGCTCCGGCCACGCCGCACCTCCGGCCAGCCGTTCCGCCTCCGCGCTCGCCGAGACCTGCCCCCCCCCCTGCCGTCTCCGGTCCTCTGCCGCCTCCCGCAACCACCGCCTCCTCTCCCTCTCCCTCCGGTGAACAGGCTCCTTCCGGCCAAACCCTCCCTCTATGAGTCCCCCTTTGGTAAGTACCCCCCCTCTTAGTTAGGGTTTTGGGTTCTTTTTCATTTGGGGTGTATTTTTTTCCATTTGTTTTGTTGTTGTTTTTGTTTGATTTCTTGATTTAGGGTTCGTCCTCGTTCCATCTTGGTGCGAATATGGCAGAATTGAATTTTCGCATCGGAATTTGGAAGTTTCAACACCGAAGGTTGGTGTTCCCGCGTATAAGTGTTGTTTGACGAATTGATTCTCTTGTATAGTTAATTTGGCATACTCATTTATATGTTTACTTGGTGCGGATTTGGTTTTAGTAAAGGTTCACTATGATTTTGGTTTTAAAAATAGTTTTCTCACTTGAAATTGGGTGGTTTCACATGCAAATAATTTTTTCTTGTTGTGTTTATATTGTTTAATTAATTTGACATCTTCGTTTACTTTTATGTGAGGTGCGATGTTAGTATTTGATAAAAATCAAACAGGTTTTTAATTATAAAGTGTCTTATATGTGGTAATTTGGGTATGGTCCATGTGTTAATCCTTGGTGTGCATCTTGGAAATATTTTATAAATTATGCAATCGACTTATTTCATTGTGCAAGTGATGCGAAAATAGTTTTTGGAAAGAATTATATATGCATGGGGTCGGAATGAGTTTCTTAATTTGAATTTGTTTATACTTTTTGGTGTGAAACCATGTTATGCCTCTTGCAGGTGTTTTATAAATTGTGCAAATGGCTTACTTAGTTTATTAAATGATGCAAGGGCTGCGTTTTATTTTGTTGGAGTCTGTTTCGGTGTTCTTTTGACCTTCGAAGAGGTTTTCGGGTGTGTTGTTGTTTTATGTTGTGTTATGTCTTTTTAAAATGTTTTATAAGTGGTGCAGATGGCTTATTTAATTTGTACAAATTATGCACTTCATGTTTTACTATGATTTTGACGTGCGAGTGTTTTTGAAGTGGCGCTATGATGTAGTTTGGGTGCGTTTCGTTTGTGTAAATTTTGTGGTACTAATTTTGATGTATTGCATAATTTTTTCTTTTAATTTATTACATGTTTTGTGGAGTGCGCAGGACCCCGCTACGATGGTTTTGGGCCGCGGGTGTCGAGGTACCCCGTATGCACATGCATAAAGTAAATCATATGTATATATATGTGCAATGAACCTATGGGTGTGTGTATATATATATATATAAATGCATGTGTGTGTGTGCGCCAAGTGTCAATTCGAGTGGTCGTCGACAATAATGACATGATTGAGGTAGGTCCCCTATGCCCTAATCTTTAATTAGAATTTCCATTTTTTGCTTGGGGTTCTTTAAATGCATATTCTGCTTTTATATGAAATGCACATGCTATATATATGTGTGTATATACACAAATGGTCATGGTTCTTTAAAAGTGGTTTCCTTAATGATTTTAGTGTGTAATAAGTATTTCCAATGGTTTTTTTTCTTTAGATTTAAACATGTTTTCTAGCTTGCTTTTAAAGATATAGTACCTTGGCTGTTTAGTTGAACTTCTAAATGGTTTTGGAAACATAAGCGTTGGGTGATTTTGTGTTCAAAAATGAAATGTGTTTATTGTAATTAATTGAGCTCGTCGGGCACTTTGAGAATGGTTTGCGAAAGTAAAACAAAACCCATCTTAAGGCATACCCCGTTGTTGTAGAAACATGTTGTGTGTGTTGAGTGTGTGATTTGTGATATGTGCCTAATAAAGAGGCTTGTGCGAGGTTATGTGACATAAAAAGGGGGATGCGCTTAAGGAGGGAAAACGGTGGTGAGTGGTGAAATGGACTTTGGGTAAGAAAGTGTTATGTTCTTTATATGTTTTTGTTAAAACCTCACCACCCTTTGAAATAGAGCACATGGGAAACCCTGGGTACCTAGGTGGGCGACCAGGACTAGTACGTTAGATGACACGGCAGGGGTTCATCCCGGGTTGTCTAGCAGGATTGACGCAACAACACTAACTAAACATATGAATTTCTGAGGGTCGTGGCCATCTAAGCCACGTTTTCTGAGGGTCGTGGCCATCTAAGCCATGTTTTCTGAGGGTCGTGGCCTTCTAAGCCACGTTTCACCGAGGTACGAGGTCTCTAGGTTCCCACCCTTTCTAGATACCTATAGGGGCTACCCATGACGCTCCTTTGTGACATGTTTCTAGTGATGTAACTTTCTTTTCAGTTGTTTCATACATACTGTCTCATTGTGAAAAAAACCCTGTTTCAAACTAAACTGTTTTTCTTACAATTTCGAAAGGTGAATGCACTCTTGGAATCGATTTTTGAAAATATTGTGGAATAGAAATGATTTTCATAAAAATGTCAACTTGGGATTTGGATTCGAAAAGAAAAAAAAACATTATTTTATTATTTCTTATTTTCAAACTAGCATAATTGGATTTCTTTTTAAAGGTAAGGGCATAGGGCGTGGTTATTCCTTGGCTTTCCTACTGAGCATCTCGGTGCTCACACCTACTTTAATTTTCAGTTTCAGGTTATAGACATGGATCGCTCTTCGAGCATGCGTGGTTATAAGTTTGGTGGTGACCCATGGGGTCACTTGGAGGTATGCCTAGTTGCCTGTCTTTATTTCTTTTTCCGCCGTTAGTGTTTAATTGTTTTGTTCTGTTTATTTTTGTTTTTATGGCTTTTATTTTCTGGGCTAAATCGTTCCCAACTGCATGTTTTGATGCCCGACACTAGTTGCCAGCCCGTGGGGATCGGGGACGCCCTTCGGGCCATGTCGCGGACCGGGTCGGGCGCCGGGTCGGATGACGCACCGGCCTGGTTCGTGACAAAATGGTATCAGAGGTGCCCTTGTTATTTGGGGTGTCAAGTAGCTTGGTGATTAAGTGTGTCGGGACTCGAGATGTAGGTGCGGGAAGGACGTCATGAACCCTTGATCGTCCCGAGACTCGAGTTTCCAGGGGTAGTCCAGGATTTGAATTTTCTTCTTTGGATTGGTATGTGTAGATGAGGGATGACCAAGGAAGTGAGCCAGTGTTACGCGGCGGACTTGCATGGAGTAGCGACCCATGTACGACCCGAGTGCCCGGTTCAAGATGCTTCCTGTGGTGGATGCCTGCTCGGAGCATGGTCTGCTAAGCCATGTTACCGGGTTGGTATCGCCACTAGTCCCTAATTTTTGGATGTTTTGATGTGAGTTATGTTTGACCTTAATTTTGGTTGATGTGAGTAGATCTCAAAAATGAAAATGGATTTTTGTGAAGGTGGTTTGAATTGGGAATGTGGTGTTAGAGTGGAAAAGTGGTTTTGAAATGGAAATTGTTTTCTTTTAGCAAATGTGTGGTTTCAAAAGGGAAAATGAGAGGTGTTTTGGAAGTTGTTTTGAAATCTCAGTAACACTTTTTGGAATGTGAATTGGAAATGTTTTTGGAAATTGGAAATGTATTGCCTTAATGATAAGTTACTTTTTCAAATTGGTTGGGAATTTGTGATGTGTGCTTAATGGTCTGACTTGGAGATGAGAAGTGTCTTGAATTTACCGTTGGTATTCCTATGAGTGATCACATACATTGAGGTACGCATGTGGAAAGTGGGGAATTGGTGATGTGAGTGGATGGGTGCTTGAGCTAGCACTGGATATGTATGTGTGAGACTTCATGGGGTATCAATGGTGGATATTTAAGTTGTTTTGTTTGCTGAAAAATGGTTTTCAAAAAGTGGGGTTTTCAAATATTTAGAAGAGTGAGTGAGAAATTGTTTAGAGTTCTCTTTTCGTGTTGGGTATTCTTTTTCATGAGTCCTTGGTTTTGACGTATTGAATTGTGGTTGGAATAGTGATTTGAGTTTGAGATTTCGTTTGTGATTGAGGTGTGGAATTTTGATTTATGATGAGTTTTGATTCGGATTTGTGCCCCTTGTTTTTGAGTATGCCACCCAGAAAAGTCCCAAAAGGTTCTAGTGAGTCACTTCTAGTTGTTGGTTCTACCTAGACTCTTAGCAGAGTGGTGGAATTGAATTATTTTCGGTTGATGTCCATCTTTTATAGTGATCGTGATCTATTGTAGGTAACAAACCAGCATGGTGAAATCATTGGTGTTTTCAGGTTATTGGGAACTCCTAAAGCTAAGAGAGTCTGTGTTGGTTCAGGTACATTTGAAGGTGCAACTTGGGATTGGTGGGGGAGATAACCCTAGTGTCATTGCATGATGGTATGACTTGGAAGGTGTTTAGGACCACTCTCATTAGTTGGTTTATATTTGTGGAAGCGAAGGTGATGGAAGCGACAAGGCTCGTGAGTGTCCAGCAATGCCAACAAATAGTGAAGGCCTACGTTGGGCATCTCAAGAAGTTGGTTCCCTTTTCTCCAAAGATAATGTCGCAGAATCAGTTAAAGTTTCTCTTGTGTGGGGTTTTCGTCCAGGGTTCCAGGACCGTTTCTTTTCGGTGCTCGGGAAGGTTCCCCATCTGGTGACGAGAGAGAATCGGAGGAACCCATCTCAGACAAGTTTTCTTTAAAATTCCATCTTCTATTAGTCGGGCCACTCTCTTGTTTGCTTCTTGTGTGGCCGGTTTGGGTACTTTAAGCTGCCTTGCCATCATCCTCCGAAGGCCTGCCGTTAGTGTGGCCATTTGCGGAAACATAGAGAAGTTCCGCTAGCGGCTTTATCAGGAGGAGTCTCGACAGGAGATTGTCAGCTCCTAACTGCGGGGTAGTAGATGCTTCAAGACATCAGAGCTCCAGCCACAGGTCTCGGAGTGAAGCCTTTCACGCAGTCAGGAATCGTTGGGTGTGGGTCACATTGGTCTAATTTTTGTCTCCAATGATTAAATGGGGACGGTCTGAATTTCCCTGTTTCATCTCTCCCATCTTTGAAGGTTCTATTTTGCTGTAAAAGGCGTAAAGGTCTCTTTTCCTCATTGTAGTCTTTGTTCTTTGGATACCCCACCTTGGTTGTAATAAGGCGCGATGATCTCTTTTTCTTGTAACTCTAGTGGTTGTGCCTCCTCAAATAAGAGTTTTGAAGTTTTGTCTCTCTCATGTGGCTGGCCCCATTGGTAACCCGTTCTTGTTTTGGGATGCGCTCGTTTTCGAGACATATGCGTCTTGGGAGATAATGAATAGGGGTTTGGTCCGCTACTCGGTTTGGGGTCTTTCGTCGATGACCCCATGTGATGGGGGTCTAATTTATGCAGAGAGTTCATGGGTCGGTTTGTGCTAGGTTTCTCGTATTATTCTGTGCTAATTGGCTTCAGCTGGTCAGTTCTTAAATGGTGGGGAGACCCACCATGAATCTTGAAGTTCCTTTTTCGAGGTTTGGTATATGTGGCGGTTCCCACTTGGATCAAGTTAGCAGTTCCAGAGTTATTTCATGTTAAGAGCCTCAATGTCAGTTGTGCTAGTCGGGTTCTTGTGGTGGGGAGAACCCTCCTCTTTTCCTGATGGTCCTTCTCTTCTCAGTTTCCCTCAGAGATGGTCGGGTGTGACTAATGGAGTGAAAGGTCATACCAAGTTCGTGATTTTGTTGGCCTCGTTTAGTTTCGAACTCAACTTTGTTTCCTCGTTTGGCTTGGTGACTTTCTGGGGGCAGAAAGTTTTTGTGGTGGGGAGAATTGTCACACCCTGACCAATGCATTATTTTAACTTAATTATTTTGGGTCTCGTTTTTGAATTTGTGTTTTGAAACGGATTTAAATTAAAAGAAAATCTCGTTTTTATACGAATGCGCGAGCGTATGTGCGCCCTGCACAACCCCTAATTTTTGTTAAGGTATTGTTTGTTATTGAATGTGTTGTTTTTGAGACACACAACCATGCGCGCGACCCCGCGCGTGAGACCGTGCACGGTGTCCGCTCTCAGGTGATAATTTTATTATTATTAATTTAGTTAATATTTTAATTAGGGATTTGTTGTTCTTTCAGATTTTATTTATTTATTTTATTTCATTTTATTCACTCTATTTATTTATTTTTATTTCATTTTATTTATTTATTTCATTTCATTTTATTCATTTTATTTATTTATTTTTATTTCTATTTCATTTTACTTATTTATTTTTATTCCCTTTTCCTTTTCTTTTCTTTTTTTTTTCTCTCCTTTTCTTTCCTCCCTCACTCTCTCTCGCGCGGGACTCTTTCCCTTTCCCCCCGTCGCGCTACCCTATTCCCCCAACGCCGAACCCCTTCTTCCCCACTTCCCTCGCCACGCCTCCTTCCGCTCCGGCCGCCGCCCTCGCCGCCGTCCCGTCCTCCCGCTCCGGCCACGCCGCACCTCCGGCCAGCCGTTCCGCCTCCGCGCTCGCCGAGACCTGCCCCCCCTGCCGTCTCCGGTCCTCTGCCGCCTCCCGCAACCACCGCCTCCTCTCCCTCTCCCTCCGGTGAACAGGCTCCTTCCGGCCAAACCCTCCCTCTATGAGTCCCCCTTTGGTAAGTACCCCCCCTCTTAGTTAGGGTTTTGGGTTCTTTTTCATTTGGGGTGTATTTTTTTCCATTTGTTTTGTTGTTGTTTTTGTTTGATTTCTTGATTTAGGGTTCGTCCTCGTTCCATCTTGGTGCAAATATGGCGGAATTGAATTTTCGCATCGGAATTTGGAAGTTTCAACCCCGAAGGTTGGTGTTCCCGCGTATAAGTGTTGTTTGACGAATTGATTCTCTTGTATAGTTAATTTGGCATACTCATTTATATGTTTACTTGGTGCGGATTTGGTTTTAGTAAAGGTTCACTATGATTTTGGTTTTAAAAATAGTTTTCTCACTTGAAATTGGGTGGTTTCACATGCAAATAATTTTTTCTTCTTGTGTTTATATTGTTTAATTAATTTGACATCTTTGTTTACTTTTACGTGAGGTGCGAAGTTAGTATTTGATAAAAATCAAACAGGTTTTTAATTATAAAGTGTCTTATATGTGGGAATTTGGGTATGGTCCATGTGTTAATCCTTGGTGTGCATCTTGGAAATATTTTATAAATTATGCAATCGACTTATTTCATTGTGCAAGTGATGCGAAAATAGTTTCTGGAAAGAATTATATATGCATGGGGTCGGAATGAGTTTCTTAATTTGAATTTGCGTATACTTTTTGGTGTGAAACCATGTTATGCCTCTTGAAGGTGTTTTATAAATTGTGCAAATGGCTTACTTAGTTTATTAAATGATGCAAGGGCTGCGTTTTATTTTGTTGGAGTCTGTTTCGGTGTGCTTTTGACCTTCAAAGAGGTTTTCGGGTGTGTTGTAGTTTTATGTTGTGTTATGTCTTTTTAAAATGTTTTATAAGTGGTGCAGATAGCTTATTTAATTTGTACAAATTATGCACTTCATGTTTTACTATGATTTTGACGTGCGAGTGTTTTTGAAGTGGCGCTATGATGTAGTTTGGGTGCGTTTCATTTGTGTAAATTTTGTGGTACTAATTTTGATGTATTGCATAATTTGTTCTTTTAATTTATTACATGTTTTGTGGAGTGCGCAGGACCCCGCTACGATGGTTTTGGGCCGCAGGTGTCGAGGTACCCCGTATGCACATGCATAAAGTAAAGCATATGTATATATATGTGCAATGCACCTATGGGTGTGTGTATATATATATATATAAATGCATGTGTGTGTGTGCGCCAAGTGTCAATTCGAGTGGTCGTCGGCAATAATGACATGATTGAGGTAGGTCCCCTATGCCCTAATCTTTAATTAGAATTTCCATTTTTGCTTGGGGTTCTTTAAATGCATATTCTGCTTTTATATGAAATGCACATGCTATATATTTGTGTGTATATCCACAAATGGTCATGGTTCTTTAAAAGTGGTTTCCTTAATGATTTTAGTGTGTAATAAGTATTTCCAATGGTTTTTTTTCTTTAGATTTAAACATGTTTTCTAGATTGCTTTTAAAGATATAGTACCTTGGTTGTTTAGTTGAACTTCTAAATGGTTTTGGAAACATAAGCGTTGGGTGATTTTGTGTTCAAAAATGAAATGTGTTTATTGTAATTAATTGAGCTCGTCGGGCACTTTGAGAATGGTTTGCGAAAGTAAAACAAAACCCCTATTAAGGCATACCCCGTTGTTGTAGAAACATGTTGTGTGTGTTGAGTGTGTGATTTGTGATATGTGCCTAATAAAGAGGCTTGTGCGAGGTTATGTGACATAAAAAGGGGGATGCGCTTAAGGAGGGAAAACGGTGGTGAGTGGTGAAATGGACTTTGGGTAAGAAAGTGTTATGTTCTTTATATGTTTTTGTTAAAACCTCACCACCCTTTGAAATAGAGCACATGGGAAACCCTGGGTACCTAGGTGGGTGACCAGGACTAGTACGTTAGATGACACGGCAGGGGTTCATCCCGGGTTGTCTAGCAGGATTGACGCAACAACACTAACTAAACATATGAATTTCTGAGGGTCGTGGCCATCTAAGCCACGTTTTCTGAGGGTCGTGGCCATCTAAGCCACGTTTTCTGAGGGTCGTGGCCATCTAAGCCACGTTTTCTGAGGGTCGTGGCCTTCTAAGCCACGTTTCACCGAGGTACGAGGTCTCTAGGTTCCCACCCTTTCTAGCTACCTATAGGGGCTACCCATGATGCTCTTTTGTGACATGTTTCTAGTGATGTAACTTTCTTTTCAGTTGTTTCATACATACTGTCTCATTGTGAAAAAAACCCTGTTTCAAACTAAACTGTTTTTCTTACAATTTCGAAAGGTGAATGCACTCTTGGAATCGATTTTTGAAAATATTGTGGAATAGAAATGATTTTCATAAAAATGTCAACTTGGGATTTGGATTCGAAAAGAAAAAAAAAACATTATTTTATTATTTCTTATTTTCAAACTAGCATAATTGGATTTCTTTTTAAAGGTAAGGGCATAGGGCGTGGTTATTCCTTGGCTTTCCTACTGAGCATCTCGGTGCTCACGCCTACTTTAATTTTCAGTTTCAGGTTATAGACATGGATCGCTCTTCGAGCATGCGTGGTTATAAGTTTGGTGGTGACCCATGGGGTCACTTGGAGGTATGCCTAGTTGCCTATCTTTATTTCTTTTTCCGCCGTTAGTGTTTAATTGTTTTGTTCTGTTTATTTTTGTTTTTATGGATTTTATTTTCTGGGCTAAATCATTCCCAACTGCATGTTTTGATGCCCGGCACTAGTTGTCAGCCCGTGGGGATCGGGGACGCCCTTCGGGCGATGTCGCGGACCGGGTCGGGCGCCGGGTCGGATGATGCACCGGCCTGGTTCGTGACATGGTGAGTGGATTTTCTAGCCATGTGAGCTAACCGTGAGAGGTTTTGTTTGAGGTAGTAGATCATTTACAGTCAATGCATGGTTTTTCTAACTATTCTCCCTAACCATGCACCATGAAAATTGAGATCTTAAAATCGTTTATCTAATCTGATTTACCTCTAAAACCACTCATTTTCCCCTAATAAATCGATAACATGAATTTTTATTCATCCCAAGGCTTGGAGACAATTCCTTCTATTCCATGAGATATTACTAGGTGAATATAATTACATTGGTGGGCTAGGTTCATCTCTATGTGTTCGTTCTTCTTCATTTTTTGTAGACATATTATTATAGTTTACATTCGTAGAATCATAGTTTTAGTCTGTTGGTGGTAGATCCATGCTCTATGATTCCAATTTTTATGCGATGATATTTTTTTATTGAAGGGAACAATATTTAGGGGTGTCTTTAGGAGTTTCAATATTGATTTTTTAGTATTTTGTGAAACACTGCTATGATTTTATGGAAACCACTTTTCTTATGTTTTCTTGGAAATTTTGGAAATTGGTATCTTTTTCTGTAAAGTCCTTCAGGTAATTGATTTTAAAATTATGATTTTAAATTTTATGGTTTTATTTTGATGCATGGAAAATGGTTTTTTAATTATTATAAATAAACAATTTTTTTATTGAAATTTATTATAATGTGTTTTATCATATATGGTAGGTGTTAGTTCATTTTCATTAATGTTACACTATAGAAGGGGTGTGTTCTATTGGGGATCCTAGTATTTGGTTACATTGTGATGAATTGGTAGATAAATGAGATAATAATCCAGACTATGAAACTTTCACCTGGTTATTCATGAGTGGATGTGTGGAATGGGTTTTCCAAATGAAATAAAAAATTTCTTAAAGGCTGGTTTCATTTCATTCTATGGAAAACTATTTTGTATTTGGAAACTATTTTGGATTTGATATAAAATGATTTAAATTTTTTAAAACGATTTTATGTAAATGTTATAAAAAATTATCCTAGTGGAATGAGTTAGGAATTCATTGTGTAAATCCTAATGATCTCAGAACCACCCATTTCTTGGGTATTGTTGTGTGTTTGGAGATTTCATTCATCGAGACACTAGTAATGAAATTTTATCTCTATTATATAGTGATTCATCATGATTCCATATGAATGGTTGTTGATTTGGATTTTGGAGAAGGTTGGGAGTTTCTGAGTGGATGGATTTGTTTTCTTAAAGTTTTTTGGATTTTTGATTCCTCTTTATTCTTGGATATTGTTTTTTGTTTGTTTTTGGTTGAGTTATATTTTTTACTCACACATAAAATAATGGATTTGTTTGGTTTTTCATCTATTTTTTATATTTATAATTAAATGAAAATCCATACCCTATTTTTTTATGAAGCCCTTATAAATTAATTCTGACATTTCATGTCTTTGGGTTGTCACCAAAGGATGGTAACACCTTCACCTCTTCTCATGAAAGTGGGTGAGGGTGGGATATTAAAAACGGTACTATTTTATTCAATCCTTTATAGGAGATTAGTGATGATATTTCTCTTGGGATTGAAAGAGAGATTATGATCCTTAGAATTTGAAATGTATAGAATAAATACTTGTAGCTAAACTATTTATGATGTACATCAAGTAACTAGGGATTTTAGATACATGAGTGTTTTGAGACACTTCGAGGATTTGTATCCTAATCATAATGGGTTTATATGATGAGAAGATAATAACATTAAGTGATAATAATGAATTACCACTAAGGGTGAATAATTAATTTTGAGTAATTGTTTATGATTTATTAAAAAAGTGTTGACTTTTTAAAATAGTAAAAATTGTTTGATTTTCAAAATTCATGGTGGAATTTTCAAAAATGGATTGAAAGAATAAATTGTTGAATGTTGAAAATCCCAATTCTAATATGTGTGATGTGGTAAATTTTATATTTATATGAATTAATTTTCTATAGAGTGAGATTAAAATTATTTTTCTTATAGTTATAGTGAATGACACTGTGTAGGCACCGTAAAAACCAACCAGAGGAGGCTACTATGAATCTGGTTACACCAGAGCTAGAGGTGAACAAAAAATATATCTAGAGAATAACTCCACAAAATTACATCTGGAGGTGGTTTAAACTACCCCATATGGTTTTGTGATAGTTTCCAAAAATATCCTCTAAATTTGGAGTCAGAATCCAACTCACATCAGTTCTATCCACTTAACAGTGGTCTTTCGAAACCTGTGTAAATGGTTTTTTTATTTTCATTTTCTAGACATCTGAACTGTTCATATTTATCTTCATACTAATTGTTTCTTCTTATTTTATTAAAAAATAGTTCTTATTATAAAAAAATTAAAATAACTATATTCACATTGAAATTTTTATATATTACTTCACCCTCTAATATCATCGGGAAGAAATAAGAGTGATGACCTGCTCCTTTGAGGCTAAAACTATTTAATGGGGACGCACTGTCTTAGATGCAAAGAGTCTACTGGAATCACTAAAATTATTCCTCCTTAAAATTCCATTCATTTAATCAAATTAAATTTACTTCAGAACTTATATTTCAAAAAAATAATGCATAATAAAAATTATAAATTATAATGGATGCACAGTACTGAAAGAAAAAATATGCATAGATATGATACTGAATTATTTTGCACATAACATATCTGGTTGCTAAATTAATGAATGACTGCACATACATTATTATTTGAAATTAATCATTCCATTTTCATGATCCATCATTTATTCATCTACTTTATCCTCCCTTACAATAATAATATTTGAAATATCATGATTGACAAATATTTTTTTTTTCTTTATGTTGATGGGATTAAATATCAGAGGTCTAATATTCAACTTCATCACCCATATCATAAAACTCTCTTAATTTTATAAGAGAAAATAAAATTCACTATTCATCCATGATATATTCCACATAATATACCTATTTCATTTGTGATGATAATACATAATGATCATGTAATTCATTGTCAACGACATCCATCAAGAGATATAATCTCACATAAGTAAATTTAAAGGAATGTATTTTAATATCCCTAGTAATATTGAACAACATTAATTTGAAAAAAATAACTAAAAAATGGCGGTGTTAGTTTAATTCGATAATATCAGATAGATTTCCATAGTTTCCCAATTCAGAAACCAAAAATATAACACTATTATATGTTTTGAAACCATCTTCCTAGTCGACTGTACAAAATTTAAATCCATTCATATTGTAAGCGTCGAAATTTATAACATATTTTAGAGGACCTTGACCCAAAAACTTCAAATATTCTAAAAATTTAGCCTGAGTGTCCATATTTAGGATCTACAAAAGTTAATATACATTGTTATATTCAAAAAATAAATGTCCCAACCTATTTCGTATTGATTTCAATATTTATGAACATACCCAATGTGAAATCCATTCTATAAGCTCTTTATTTAGATATTTTTCCATATATTTATCATTTTAGGTTTAGACTATCATTCATTTATTTATTTGTATCCTGATACCTTCAATAAATGGATCTATAATTTAACATTTCATCAACACAAATCTATGTTCCTGTAATAATTATAATTTTATCAGTATACCATTTGAGCTCCTCCCAACTGATCATCCAATATCGGGAATGATTTTTGATTTCCCGTGTAGTTGATATTGAGTTGATGGTTTGTCAGTACATCCAAATCAATTGAATATTGTCTAAATATCAACCAAGTATATAGGAAAATTTCAATACACTTCTCTTCCAAATTACCTTTAAAATTAGATCCTTTTAGTTGAAATTTATTTTTCACATACGAATTCAAATGACCAATATATCTCAAAAAATAAATAAATAAATCATAATTATGTATTTAATTAAATATTATAATTGTTTTGTTAAGAATAAAAACATATAAATAAAGAAACTCTCAATTTGATACATGCATCAATAATGTGTAGGGCCTCCTAATTTAGCTTCCTCCACTAAATGCACAGTTAAATTCCTCATAAGAGTAAAAATGATTGGGGGGGTGATCATATCCATTTCAAAAACATTTAATAAAAATATCTCCTGAAGGTTTTTTTGATCATATGTTTTTAATGTTTACTCAAATATTTTAGGTAATAATTTGAACATTTAGAGTACAACAGTAGTAACCTTTTTAGGTAATAATGTACTCAATGTCACTGGTAGTAATTTTTTTAACAAAATATGTGAATCATGACTTTTCAATAATGTAACATATGATTTTTAAGTCAACACACCTAGGTATGTTATATTAATAACCATAAAAACATTTACATGATTTAATATTTTAATTAATTTATATTTATCCTTATTTTTTTTTGCAAAAATTAGCAGAGAAAACATTCCATTCTCATTTGGCCATAGATCACAATTTATGTTCATTGGTTGTATGGCTACCTGATAATTAAGATGTCCTTAGTTTTTCCCTACTCATTAACTAATTTGAACATCAAATTTTCACAAAATTTATCGCCCTGTGAGCATTAGTAATTTTTCGTACAAGATCCTTGCCTCAGTTTTTAACAACAAAATTAGAGCCTATCTTCTTCTATGGGTCTCCTGGGAGTATCATGGATTTGTTAAACATAGGTCCATTCAGGGTGCGATTTTTCTAGCCCATGAGACCATCTAAATCTTAAACATGCGTGTATATGGAGAAAATATGGTGGTCAAACTGGACATGGATAAGGCCTATGACAGAGTGCAGTGGGAGTTCAACATTATGGTTTTGGCAGGAATGGGCCTATCTACATGGGCAATGGATTTTCTCTTTTTCTGATTTAGTTCTTCATGGATGTTTGTATATTTAATGGGACGAAACTATGGTTTCTTTCAGGAATTATGTGGTATAAGGTAGGGGATACTCTCTTTCGGACCGTTTTTTTCTTTCACAGGACATCCTTAGTCATCTTGTCCACAAGGCTATCTCACAGGGATCCATCAGGCTCTATCGGTGTAGTCTCAATCCACGGATTATCTCCCATCAGATGTTTGTGGATGATTCTATCATTTTTATGAATATAGTTACGTGGTCTATTTGGGGGTTTAAAAAGATCATTGAAGACTATTGTCGATGGAGTGCGTAGTTTTTCAATCACACAAACAGCACATTTTATGTCCCAAAGAGTTTCTTGGACAATAGGGTGGATTCCATGATCACGTGGCTTGGAATGAGGTGGGGCACTAATCCATGGAGTATCTTGGTGCCCCGGTATCCCCTAGCAAGATGCATATCCTCCACTTAGATAAAATTGTTGGGAGGTTGGCCAGCATGATTCTAAACTTGAAGAACCGCTTCCTGACTTTTGGAGGTAGGATCACTCTAGAAAACAATTTTTATCATCTATTACATTCCATTCACTCGCGACCTCCATGGTACCAAAGGAGGTGATAAATAATATTGATTCCATTCTCTCCTCTTTCAATTGGGATGCTCTCGTGGAGTGGAGGAAACACTGGGAGACATGGGATAGGCTAGATATGCCAATGTAGGAGGGGGAATTGGGGTCAAGAGCATCTTTGATATGTTGCATGGCATGCAGGTGAAGCTGGAATGTAAGGAAGTTTAGGGGTGCACACTCTGGGGTATGTTCATGGCTGCCCAGCTCAATGGTGGGGGGGGGGGACAGGCCAAATTATCGCATGTCATCGCATTGTATTGATGTTATCTCCCATGTGAAGGCCATAAAACCCTTTCCCAGATGGATTGAAAGGGTGGGGGACATCTCCTTCTATCACCACAACTAGCATGGATCTATTCTTGGGTTCCTAGGATGTCCTGGAATCCAAATCACATTCAAGGAGGTGATATGGTACCCGAAGTTCATCGGTGCAGTGTAAGACAGCTCACAGCACCATGTCTTTGATCTGATTGGCCCCTCGAATGATCCAGATCATTGGGAATTCACTAAATCAACTTCGGTTATGTTATCCTCAAAGGATTAAAGGAGAACGCATTCCATTTTGAACCAGCATGACCCTTGGGGATCAACTGTTTGGGTTAAATATGTCCCTACAAAATGAAATTTTCTTCTCTAGCGCATCAGGAACAAGGAACTAGCTACATATGAGAATCTAAAGTGATTGGACATCATCCTGGAATCTCATTGTCTATGTTTCAAGGTTCCCAGGATGTAAAAATCTGCCCACCTCTTCTTTAGTAGTGATTGGGCATTCTAGGTGTGGCGGGATTTTGGTGACTTCCCGGGATTTTCAGTACCGGTGCCGAGGGACCTCCCCTTTCTCAATTGTCAAATCCATGGTGTTGGGGGAGGTGGCCCAGAGAGTAATTCTCACACCATGATACTCATCTCGAGATGCTGGTGTATTTGGTTGGCTCATAACCAAGCTAGGTATGAGGGGTTTCAGTGCTCCGGTAGGACTCTAGTGTCTAGGACCACTTTTCTACTCTATAATGTTCACTCGTGCAACAAGTGTCGTGGGGCTCCCTTTATTCACTTTATTCAGTAAGGCCTGCCTAAGTGGAGCCCTCCCAAGGCCGGTAAATGGGTCAAATGGTATCCCCACCCCCTCTGACTAAAGCTCAACATTTATTTCTCTTTCTCCTCAGATGACATGAATGGTAGAAGTGTGGTTCGGGACCCCAGAGAGAATGTCATCCTTGCCTTCAATGCTCATTTTGGTTGGGACCATTCCCTCCTAGAAGAGGAAATGTCCATGCACATGGGTCTATAGCTCTGCAGGCATTGGGGTATCACCCTTGGTGCGATTGAGACCAATTATCTCATCCTCCATGACTCCATGCATTGTAAGTGCAGAACCCCCTGGTCAGTTACCTGTATTCTGAGGAGATGTACGAAAATCATCAATAGTGACACTATCCTTTTGAACATGTTGGGGGACTGAAACAAGGTTGTGGATTATCTAACCAAGATGTAAGTGCAAGGTCTCAATGTATTTTATCCTATAGAGGTGATTTATTTTCCTCTTGAAGGGAGGAACCTGATCAGAGGGGATGCCCCAGAACTTCATTATTTTAGACCCCTTAACTACTTCCTCGATTTTGGGCTCTTCTTTGGACCCTTTTTTCCTATACCTTTCATTCCCTTATAAGGAAATTATGACGATGATGATGATTACCCTTCACCAAATTAAATTCACAATACAAAATTTTGATGAATAAATTTTTTTCATCCATTTTTGAATTATTTTTTCACTTGATGATGCACTTCAAACTTGTTTCCCAATATCATTCAAATTATGCACCTTCCCAAATTATTTTTCAATATTTACATGTTGTGAAGATATTTATGAACATATGAAAAACTATAGAGGTGGTTTATGATCAATATATCCATTGAATTTTGACTTGTTCAACTGAAGTCAATGAGATGCATCGAGAAATATTTTATGACACAAGAAGAACCATTTAATACTATAAGGTTGTTGTTTGGTATCAAAATCAATATTATAGACTAGAAAATACAACCCCTTGAATGTGATCTATCTAGATAAATTACCATGAGTAGGGTTATCACCAATGATACGCATTAGTGAAGTATGCATTTTGAACATTTTCTAGAAGATTCATAATTTGTCTCAACATCATTACTTCATAAATCATGTAATTCTTCAATTAGAGGCAGCATATATACACTAATATCATTTCTAGCCATTTTTTAAGAATAATCATTGAATTGAAAAAATATTTTTTTCCATACACATCCCTGGAGGTAGATTATGAGGGTTCAAAACAACCATTCAAATGTAGTAATTGGTGCTCAAATCCCCAAATGTGTTGAATCCATCAGCATCCAATACCAATTTCAAATTCCAAGAATCTGATGAGAAATATAGATTTAATGAATAAATTTTCTTCCAGGATTATGAATCTATTAGATGTATCATTAACCCATTATAGTTATTTTCTGTATAATTCCACTTTATTTCCTCATCAATTTTCGATGAAACGAATAATATTTACAATATTGGATTTAAAGGGAGGTAATAAAAACCATTTTGGGTTTGTTCTTTTTCCTCTTATTTATAGTTCTATATTGATTCAGACTTCCAACATCACCCATTTAATTCTACTAGGGGAATAATATTTTCTCAATATCGTCTAGATGAATCATCTCCCCAATAAGGCAAAAAATCATTAGGAAAGCCATATATTTTCATGG
Organism: Viscum album; assembly: GCA_963277665.1. Taxonomy (NCBI): domain Eukaryota; kingdom Viridiplantae; phylum Streptophyta; class Magnoliopsida; order Santalales; family Viscaceae; genus Viscum; species Viscum album. The sequence goes on along the minus strand of OY728123.1, from coordinate 467,209,171 downwards.
GATTTAGGCCATGATTTTTAACAACGTTTTCATATCCTAAAAAGTCTCAGGGATCTTCGCTTCAATAATTGAATCCCATAACAATTCCAATATCATGGACATATTCATATTTGTAAATCTATATTTTCATTTGATATGATAAAATTTTAGTAGAAAAGAATGTTTTGCATATTTCAAACACCCACCATACAGCTCTGGATTACCACCATCAAAAAAATCATGAAACACATTTTTCTACTCATTGAAGTGATATCATACACCATTCTCTACAGAATCTATAGGTGGATCCAATGATTTGATACAATCTTGATCTAGTTTTCCTATAGTACCAACAATAATGATTGTTACTATTTGTAAAACCCTCAACTAGTTGTTCTGATCAGTTTTGATGTGGCTATTGTTTTCTTGAAATTCTAAAAGCATCATTTATAAGTTTTTTTCATTTCATTTTACATTGTTGATGAATATTTGAGATAATTCTGTTGATTGACATCAGTGCTCCAATTTTATGCAATATTCGATTATCCACACCAAATCCAACAAAAATATTAATCAGGTAATTGCCTCAATATCAATTATTCATAAATATAATCTCACTTCAATAATCTTATACATTTACATTTTGGGCATATACATCTTATTTTCACATCAATAAATGAATTTGAAATTGGAAAATCTAAAAATTCTCCCAAATTCATAGCATATAGAGATTTTTTTTCTCAGTAAAGTGATCCAACTATTATCCATATATATCAAAATGTGCCTATAATATACAAGGTGAAACAAATCAATTAGTGAATAAAAAATGGCCATTAAAAATTAATGAATAATATGTATGAACAAATAAATAATAAAATATCAACACTATATATATAAAAATGAATTGATCCATTATTCATCATGAAAATACAATATCACATCACTCAAAAATTCTTCCATCAAAAAACATTTACTACAAAGAATTATACTCAAATAAACAATAAATATATTATTCACTTAAAATCCAATCATTATTATCAATATGAATTCCCAAGAAAAATAAAAAGGAAATAAAAATATTAATACATCAATAATCATAAAGGGGACAAAATCTAACCATTACACTTACCTGTTAGCGAGAAACATATCCTCTAAACCATGTAGCTAATATCATGAATGAGACACCTCATAACTTGTCCAGAATTAAGATATATTAATAGAAAAATAAATTTTAAATTAAAACACAAATTGTGGATAACTATTGGGATTCATTATCAATATTAAAATGGAAGAACCATTGAAAATTCACTAGAAGGACCATTCACAATTACAAATAATTATACATAAACCATCCTCAATTAGCCTTATGTGGTCCCATTTTAGAACAACCATGAATACTCACTTCCACCAATAATCCTTTGACATGATACCAATATAATCATAACATCCTCTCTATCATCTTACAATTCATGTCACCACATTCCTTTCATAACATCATTGTGTACTATAACATCCCCTAATAATCAAACATCAATCCCATCATTATTATCACATATAATCATAAATAAAACTCATTAGCCTTGCACTAAAGAGCATCTAATATATATTTTCTCTATTAAAAATAGATAAAAATCAATGCCTTTTCTAATTGGGAACAATCCCATATAAAAAGTGATAAGAGTAAGGAGAGATATATTTTTGGCACATCATCAAGATGATTATACATGAACCTAAAGAAATTTAGCACTAAGTGTGTAGGATCCCATGTAATTCTTGATAATGTTCTAGTTATAGAATATGGCACATCACTAGGGATGATTTAGCATATTATCATATTGTTTTATCATACCACCATGAACCCCAGTCAATTTATCAATGTCAAAATATTTGAAAATATTAAATATTTGAGTAGAAAAAATAAAATTTTTACAACATAACTAATAAATTCAGTAACAATATTATTTGGAATGAATTTAAAAATTTACTTATAATCATCAACCATTTAATTTAATAAAATTATACAATACTAATTCTAGTAAATACAATATAATCAATTTCAAAAATTGTGAATTTAAGAAAACATTTAATTTTATTAATAATTGGTTCCCAATTAGAAACATATTATAATATTTATATCATATATTTTATTTTAGTTATAACATCATTAAAATACATCATTTCATTAATTGACACCCTTATATGGAATGAATTAATTAGATGAAAAAATAATCTGGATGCTGAATTATATTCCTGAAATTATAAAATTACTAAAATACTTATATATAATTTATATTTTAATATAATAAAATATTCAAAGAAATATAACATGTTTTATATATTACTACCTTAAACCAAAATTATTAGTTTAAATAAATTAAATATTTACAATTTTAAAAATAAAATAATAACGTAAGTAAAAAAATTATTAAAGAAAATTTATTATGGAAATAAACCAAAATTTTCATTATACCCTTAATTGTTTTAACAAAGTATGAAACTTGAATTTATATGTGTCTCTCTTACGCACACATTTAAATCATTTCATCCTCAAAAATTTGACACCATATGTTAATGTAGATAGAGTTTAATGAGGGAAATCATTTTTGAAAAATAAGATATGGATTTATAAAACCATCAAGAATTTTCGTTCTATAAGAGTAAACATTAAAATGATGTAAGAATGTGATAATGATAATGGAAACAATAAATTATGGAAAAGTCATATGGAAATACCCAGAAAAACATAGTTTGAAGAAAAAAATCCAACTAGCACTTCAACTTGCTGTAATACTCCAAATGTATAGTGGTAAAAATAGAAAAATTTACATTGAATAGTAGAAGACCTACAGTCGGTGACGGTGAGATCAAGGGTGAAGGGGGCTATGGGGAAGCCATATACCATTGAAAGGGCGGGGTTCAATGAGGCATAAGAATTGATGAGGGTGAGGGTTCTAGAGGATTGAGTGCTGGTGGGGGTGTGGTTCTCAAGCACTAGAGGTAGCGTAGGTCTCAAGCACTGGTGAGGGTCAGGGCCAGCGAGGCTCGAGCACTCATGGTGGGGGATTAGGGGAAACAAGAGTGTCAACAAGGGGGAAACCACATGAGCATCGAAGAGGGGGGGGGGGTTCTAGTTGAATGGTCTCATATTAGGGTTGATTAGGGTATAATGGGTTGATTAGGGGTGAATTGGGGGTCTTGGGGTTGAAAGATTTGTTTTCATAATAAATGCATCATATTTAGAGGTGTTTTTAAAAACAACACCTAAATTCAGGAAATTGTTTTTTGGATTTTTATTGATCCTTGGTTAAATACCTGTTACAAAAATATGGGTTTTGGTGTTGTGTAGTTGATAATTCCTTTAGTATTTGGATAGAAGGAATATAATTTCTTAACCAAGGATATTGGATCATTCGGTTTAGTTATGAAATCCAAATCCTCCCATCTCTTTAGGTGATATGGAGCTGGAAAAATAAGAAGTGTGGATAAATTAGATGAATTAAATAATTAATTTCCTTGGAACACCAGCTAAGATGAATGTGATGTTGCCAACCTATATTTTAGTGGATTTATCATCCCAATTGGGATATTTACCAACTCTTGATAAATTAAACCAAGGAATTGTATGGGAGGATTTTGAATAATTATTAAACAAAAAATTATAGCCTTACAGATTCAAAATTTATTGAAAAATAGAATTATTCATATTGAAGTAAGAGAATATAAAAGTAATAGATTATTTTCTAAAATTTATAATTAAGTTCACTTTACACCGGATGTTATTACAAGTGAGTCCTTGAAGGAACACATTTTTTAATAGGGGTTGAAACCATAAATTCTATCAATGATTGTGGTGTTTTTTATAATGTATTATATAGATATTTTCAATAGAATGATGATGTGACAAAGTGATATCTTATAAAATATAGTCAGAAGATGCGTGTTTACTCATATGGGAACTACTGAGATCTCTTATATTGGGGATATGAGGAAGAGAGATACAAATTATAAAGGGGTGGTATATCTCAGAATCAGATTATGGGATTAGTTAATATACCACCTAGAACAAAGTGTCAGTCATGATGTTTTTAGTGTTTTTAAATTGAGCATATGAAGAGATATTGTACAGAGCCACCTAGAGCATGTCTCAATTGAAAACATATGTGTCATCTTCTATTTTATTGTCATTGTGCTCCATGTTTTTTTCTAGGCACACAACTCATGCTTCCCAATAATTGTATGATTCAACATCATGAGGCATAAGAATCTACCCCATTAGAAGAACCGAGAAAGCCATGGATATTCCAAGAATACCATGACTCCTCAACCAATACAATCACAATTGGGAATTAAAAGGAAATTCATAGTGAGTAAGAAATTTTATGGATCTGACAAAGTGATCATGGATGATCAATAAAGACCTTTGATGATGAGACTTATGATTCTTTTTAATTTTAAAATTATGAAAGATTTGATTTATATGGGTATTTCCAATATATTTATTACTTCTCATATTTTTTATCTGATTGGTTTATATGTTGAAATGATGTCTTTTATTTTTAAACTATAAACACCTTTAAAAACAATGTTGAGACTTGAAATGTGTAGCATGTTTTATAACAATAAATTTTATATAATTGGAACGGTATATATCTATGAATGACATGGATGTATATTACTTCATTATATGAATGTATTTTTTGAAGAACTTTTAGGCCCATATCAATTTCTATGCATGGAAGGTGAGTTTAAAATATTTTAATGTTGTTAGATATATCTATAATGGAAATTGGGTAGTTGATGAAATTAGAATGGTACCCTTGTTACCTATGGTTAGAGATTTATCTATCTAGTTAATATCACTTTAATAGGCATTAGTAGATTAGATCATGAATTGATATTTTCTAACCATATTGGACCAGTTTCATGAAGTGTTTCCTAATTATTTATCTAGATTTAGACCCAAAGGTTGTGTGGTGTTTACGATGGATCTCCCACTAGGTAATAATCCTAATTAACTTATGTATTATTGGATGAAACCAATATTCTTGAAGTAATTTTAGGATAAGTTAAATGAGTTGTAATGTAAAGGGTTCTTCTGACCGAGAACCTCTCTATGGGTAATACTAGTTATTTTTGTGATAAAATCCACATAAAACTCATAGGATTTGGGTATATTATCATAATCTTAAAAAAGTGATGATAAATAATTTGTATCATATTATATTAATTAATGGCATATTTGAACAATTTATGGGATCCTAGTGGTTCTATAAAAATGAATTACATTTAGGGGGTCAACAACTGTTGGTTCAGAAGGAGGATTTTATGATGAGAGCTTTAAAATGTAGATATAACCCTTGTGAGTTATTTTTATGCCTTTTTTTTATTAAAAATTAACCATCTTACTTTATTGAATTGATGAATTGTATTTTTTAAGGTATCTGGATTCATTTTGTGAAGTGTTTATAGATGATATATTGGTGTATTCATTGAAAAAAGTGAATCATGAGAAACACTTGGTTGTAGTTTTGGGAATATTATGAGAGAATTGTCTGTATTCAAAGATAAAAGAGTGTGATTTTGGGTTACAATTGGAATGATTCATTGGACATGTAATTTATAAAAAAAAATATTTTCGTCGATCTAGAAAATATAGAGGAGGTGATCTCTTGGAAAAAACCAAAAATTGTCTTTGAGATATAAGGTTTCCTTATCCTAGATAGTTATTACTAATGTTTTTTCCATTCCATTTCATGACTGGATTCCCCAATAAAGTCTTCAAAAAGGAAATTTCCCTATTAAAATTGAATTATTAGGGTCATAAGTCTTTTAAGTATTTTAAAATTAACCTCGCATTAGAATAAATATTTATATTTCAAGAATTATGACAAGGTTATCTAGTGTATTGTGATTCTTCATGATTTTGGTTAGGGGGAATTCTCCTCAATAGAGATCATGTTGTTTCCTATGGATCACGTTAGCTATGGTTTCATGAGAATAAATACCCAAAACAAGATTTTAAATTATTTTTTAGTACATGCTTCGAAAAATTAGTGTCATTACCACATTGGTGATGAATTTATGGTGTTTACAGATCATAAGATACTGAATCTTGTTTCATCAAAGAGTGATTTGAACCTAAGGAAGGGAAGATAGATTTAATACCTTCGAATTTTGGACTTTGACTTTATATATAAATTAGGTCATGAAAATTCCATTGTGTATGAATGAATAAGGAACTCTTATAATTATTTTTCTAACGAATCATCAGATTAATTATAGATGATTTCATATAGAGTGGATATTCATATAGATTGAATCGAGCTGACTGATGTTGTAGTTTTCTTCCAATTAAGGATTTTTCCTAACATGGTTCATCAATTGAATTTATATCAGATGTTTGATGATGTATTTGTTTCTATGATGTCAAAACTCAAGGGTGGGGAGACTATTGAGGGGTGGAAGCTATATCAGAGTTTCGTTTTGTGGTTTATATATTGGATAGTGGTACCATTATCTCGTCTGTAAAAAATTCTTCATGATTACCACGATTAGATATGGAATGTTCATCTTGGGGTAAAAAATATCTATAAGGAACTGAATGAACAATTTTGGTGGTATGGTAATAAATGATAATAGGATGAGTTTATTTCAAGATTCCTCACTTTTTAGCAACTTTTGGAGAATCACTAGCACCCAGTGAGAATGTTTTAGTCTTTACCAATTACAATATTGAAATGAGAGTAAATAGCCATGAATTTTGTAGAAACTTTACCAAGGAAGACTATGAGACATGATTTTTTATGGGTAATTTAGGATCATCTCATGAATTTTTCTCATTTTAACACATTTTTTGAATCCCATAGGGTGAGGATTTTTCAAAATCTATATTGAAGAAGTTTTTAAGATTCATGGAGTTCTAGTATTGATTTTATTTGATAGAGATATGAGGTTTATAAATCATTTTTTTAATTATGTACAAAAATCACTTCATACTTAGTTTATTATGAGCATGGTGTATCATCCTCAAATGGATAGATAATCTGAAATAATGATACCAATGTCAGAAGAAATGCTTAGGGTCGGTCACAAGGATTTTTGTGGCGCATGGGTCTAGTAATTACTGTTTATATATTTATTTTACATCAATATTTATCATTCCTTGATACATATGGCTCTTTTTGAAGCATTGTATTGGAGTCTATTTCGTTCTCCACTTTTTTGGATGCAATTAAGTGAGACTTCACTAGTTAGACTAAGCATTATTTAAAATATAGTAAAGAAAATTAGTTTGATTAGGATGTGAATAGAGAGAGATCAGATTTATCAAAAATCATATGGTTATCATCGTTGAGTACCATTTTCATTTGTGGTGAGTGATCAATTATTCTTATGAATGTCACCAAGGCTTGGTCATCATCATTTTTTGAATATTGGAATGTTATCACCTTGGAACATAGGCCCATTTGAGATACATGTCTGGGTTAGTGAGGTTGAATAGTAGTTATTTTTTCCACCAAGGTTTATCATAGTTCATAATGTGTTTCATGTATCTCAGTTGAATATGTATCATCATGTTCCTAACAATGTGATTTGATGGGATCACTTAGAATTAGAACTATATGCTACATTGGTTCATGTGACTATACAAATTATGGATAGGAATGATAATTTCTTTAATGGGAAAATAATAATTCTAGTGGGGGTTTTAAGGAAACATGGTCATAATTGGGGAGAAATTTTGGAGGGTTCAAAGGAAATAAAAGATCAATGGCTTGAACTCATTTAGGAAAATGGTGTATTTCTACTTTCTAGGGACGGAAAGGCCAATAGTTTAGACAATTTTTCACACTAGGTTCTGGTATGTGACCCCTTATTTTTTAATTTTAATTATATATATTATATGGAATAACTTTTAGGTGGTTCTGTTAGTTTTATCATTTACATGAGGCTTTTTTAGAAGTGATCAACTTTATCACAGTTAGTAGAAACTATGTAAATCATCCAGGAAACTATGAAACTAAAATAGTGCTAACTGGGTAGGCACATGGTTTGGCTAGATAGTGCAGCTTCCCAGGAGAAACCATGAAATACTGAACATAATTTAATGACAAGGTTGGTATATAGGTTTTCTTATAGTTAAATAGAACCATGCTTGGAGTGGGTTGAGTTAATTTCTCATGCATGGTTAGCACAGTCTTGTCATAACTGTGCTCCCTAATTTTGAATTGTGAAAAATTATATCCAAAAATCATGGAACAATTTCCAATTTACCTCCTAAACAACTAATTTTTTCTTAATTAGGGCATTACATGATATCCACTTCCTCCCAAGGCCATGGATAGAATTCCATCCCATCCATGAAATATTACTAGGTTAATCAAAGTGCATTTGTGGCATGGATTCTTCTGTAACTACTCATTCTTCATCATATTACTTAGATATCTTCTTCATATTCTCTCATATAATCATGGATCTATACTTCTAGGGATAGATCAATGTTCTATGAGGAAAATATTTATTTTATATTATTTTTATGATTGAAGTTAATGATGTATATGGATGTTTTTAGGAGTTTCAAGATGGGGTTTTGAAGTTTTTGTGTCCTTATTCATCTTCACCTAAGATTGAGAGGTATATGGGTTATCTATCAACAACTCTTGATTATAACTTGAAGTATTAATTTCAAATTGATTGAATTTATAAAAATTGTTGGGAATCCCTTGTGTGATTTTAAGGAAACCTCTTTAGTGATGTATTCAAGGAAATTATGGAAATATGATTCTTTAAAATAAAGTTCTATTAGTTCTAGATTTTCAAATGATGATTTTAAAAATTATGGTTTGTTTTAGGTGCATGTAATAAAAATTATAATTTTTTTAGGTAAAATAAATATTTTATTAAAAGGGATTGTTTTGGGTTTTGGAATGCATGGTTGGTGTGAGTTCGTTTGAATTTAAGGGACCCTATAGATGGGTGTGTTCCATTGGGGAAACTTTTATTTGGTTATCATTTTATGAATTGGTAGATCTATTAGAGACCACTCATGAGAAATGAACTATCACCTGGGAATGCATGTGTGGCTATTTTTATGTGTGTAATGGGTATTCCAAATGAAACAAGAAATTTATACAATTATGGTCTCATTTCATTGCATGAAAAATTGTTTTTCCTTGGAAAAATGTTTTGGATTGTATATAAACTTCATTAAAATTATTTTAAAATATTTTACATAAATTCAATAATAAGTATCATCTTGGAGGTATGAGTTGGGATTTCACTGGGAAAGTCATACTATCTTTAGATTGACCCCCTTCCTGGGCACTATTGTGCGTATACAGATTTTATTCGTGTAGATAGAGGTAAAGGAAAGGTATCTCAGTTATTTAGTGTTGTATCATGATAACATGGTCATGGATTTTTGAGTTTTATTTTATATAAGTTTGGGAGTGTCTTTGTAGATTTCTTAGTTGTCTTCGATTTTTATTGATTTTGGTTTCCGCTTTGTAATCTGATATAGTTTTTAGTTTTTTAGATGAGTTGTATTTTGTACACATGCATAATATGGTGGATTTTTTTGTTTTTTTTTCTTGTGGTTTGGATGATTATATTTAAAGGTAAAATCATCCCCCATTTTTTATAAAGGCCTTGGAAATTATTTCCATACTTTGGGGTCTTGTGGATGTCACCTAAGGCTACTGACACATTCAACTATTCCCAAGCCAATATGGGAGGTGAAGGACGCTACATTATTGGTTATGGATTATGAGTGTCATATAATCCCAATAGGGTTATCCCATACATTTCAATATGCTCTATTAATTTAATTAATAGATTAAAGGGGAATCTCTAAATTAGGATATTTACCAATTAAATCAAGGAAGAAATCTAATCCTTGAAAAGACTACACTTATATGCCTAATCCAATTACCACTATATCATTAGGGAGAAAACTATAATCCCAGACTCATGAAGGCTCTCCTCATAAGGAAAAGGGATATAGGAGGTGAACTAGTCAACTATACGTAAAACTCAAGACCATATTGAAGAACATGTATTTTCTCTAATGCAATGACATTAGGTACCTCACAAAAAACAGAGATTGAATGTCTAGATCCTGATCTTATTGTTATTAATGTTCCACTAGACCCAACATCCAATGTATCCATGGTGGAAGTGGTTAAATAGGACATTATGTCCCTTGAAATATTGGATCTCACCCATTTCTCTTTCCTCATAAATTTTTTGAAGAAAATGAAGAATGATCTTATATCCATTAATATTTACAAATATCAACAAGAGATATTGGTCTATAGACCAGATTTTTATCTATGTTGATTGATTTTTATTTAGGTGTTGGATTTTAAATCTATGTATATGAAGAATGTGTTCTTTGACTTTAGAATATCGTGTAGGTATCCATACTAAAATTGTAAGATATACTGGTCTATCATATATCTACGATGTTTTTTGATCTATTTGAAATTTTTATTTATTGTTTGGTTACCACTCCACCACAAAGAGGATTTATTGAAAATTTAAAAAAATAGCAATTGATTAAAATATCACTAACTATTTTATAACATATGGAATGTGTTATGATAATCCATAGCATGTTGGTTCCTCATAATCATTTAAAAAATTAAAATGATTATTACATGGATGTGTATCTATAAATGAATTATTGTGTTGATTAATGGTTGAAGGAAACCATGTGTTAGATGTGGTAGTGGCCAATCACTTGGTACACATATCATAATATTATCATAATCTATAATAGAGGCATCACCTAAATTATTATATATATGTATATCATAACCTATGATACACATCACATACATATCATAGGTTATGAAACATAGGATATTTTACCATATGATATCCATATTTCATTACATTTCTATTAATAACATTTATAGTTGAAAAACATATATTGGATTATTTTTCATGTTTGAAACCTTGATTTTACTCATGTTTAATTACATTATATTAAAAATAGTTCTTCTTATGACCACATTGATTTCTTGTTATATTTCATATTATTTAGTTAAAAATTTAAAAATTAGTAGGATAATTGATTCCAGGAAAAAAATACTAATATGATCAAAAATACTAGAACAAAAATTAAATCCTAAAGTTGACACTGGAAAGGTCTTTTATTTGAATGATTGTGTGATAGAATTTCTTTGGACATTATAAAATAAAATTATAACATGATATTGGATAAAATTATTTATTAAAACATTAATATTGGGAATTTAATTTTCTATTTAATAATCATGATGCTATATATAATATGAAAAATGTATTTGAAAACTCAATTTTCACATAATATAATCAGCATGGTAATTTAAAGAACTGTACTAACACTTAAAAGGACAAAAAAGAATTGAATATAAATCTTGTTTTACGTCTAGATAAGAATGGAAAGTTTGTTAATTTTTTTAATAAAAAATATAGAGTAATATATATTCCATAAAATATTCTGGAATAAATAATTATATGATGGTATGTAAGTAACAATTTAGGTTTTGTTAATTTAAATCAATATTGGTTACATGGATTGAAAATTCATGATTCAAATATTTTTATAGAGAATTTAATACCATTGAAAATTTATTTTTTTTATATGAAAATGTAAATATAGTAATGTTAGAGTTTTTAACATTATGTTGAAATTTTTTGGAGAAAATCATATAACAAATTGAGCATGAAAGCCCGAGGAAAGAATTTAATGATACTTTTTCCTAAGGAGATGATATATATCCCTTCATTTTTTTTCTTCCATGATAAATTTAAATATTCTTTTGGATGAGGAATGTAAATTATGAATTCTAAAACATTATTTATGGATATATCCAATTGAGTGTCAATTTATTTATATGTCTCCCTTTTTAAGTAAACAATTTATTCAAAACAATTTAATTAATAGTTAATTTTGTTTCATTAATTTTGGCTTTAAATTATGTAATTTTTTTGAAATAAAATGTGAAAAATAAATCCCAATATACGGTTCTATTTCTTATGTTTACTAGGTAGATGAGTTTCTATTTTTTTCTAGGTACTTGGATGATATTGAAATAAAAATTAATCTATTTAGTCATCTTGACTATTTTAAAACTCAATCTCAACCCAATGGGAACTATAAAATATTTTTAATTACTAGTCATCCAATTAAGAGGGCCTAAAATATTATACTAAAATAATCATAATTATTTTAATCATATAAATATATGATACTAAATAATGAAATTATATATCCATTTATTTAGTAAATGGTATTAAAAATGAATTTACACATGAGAAGTCAAACACAAATTGGGACATACATAAGAATGGTTGTTAATAAATTAATAGTAGAATGTTTTATATATCATTTAAATTACCAAATACTATAAATCATATATATAATATGTTGAAACATATATTTTATAGTTATAAAAATTTATATTAATTTTTATAGATCATTAATATCAATATTTGAATGAAAGTGTTGGTTGATTTAATGTTTTTAGCTTAGGGTCCTCTATAGAAAGTAATGAAATTCTTTGGTTACAATTTCAATGGATTAAAATTTCATACAATTGAATCAGAAGATGGATTAAAAACATGGAATAATTATATACTTGTAGTTATCAAAGTGGAATATTATTGTAAGTTGACTAATATTATCAAATTTAAATACCACTATAATTTTATAGTAGTTTTAATAAAATGAACATGGGTAAATATTTCCTGTGGTGTTGAAAGATATAACATTAAATTTACTTCTATGAATTTTCATTTCATGATAAATATTATAATCTTTGAATAATATTTTATTTATTTCCTTACATCACAATAAATAATGTTATGTTATGGGGAAGATACATTATTTGAATGATGGATTGTAGTTCTACATATAAAACCCTTTTATATATACGATATGGGTGATTTAGTGGATGAATTAACTTGTGACATTGGGTTACATTAGTATAAATTCACTAATTGTTTTCCTTTGATGAAATTGGAAATGTTGTTCTTATAAGGGTGGATAGAGTATGTAACATGGAATAACTGAAAATGGAGTGTGATTAATAAATAACCATTAATAGGGAAAAAATTTTATGTATATTCATTCATTAACTTATCAAAAAACCTTATTGATTTTATTTTTTTATTTTTATTATTTTGGATCTTTTATCAAATTTAACATTATTTTTATGTATTAAATATTAAATTTTGATAATTTAAATTTTTTACATATTCTTAAAATATATTTTATTATAATGTTTTTAACTTCTTTAATGATAGTAATATAAATAATAAAACATTATACAAACAAAAATTGATCAATTAATGATGGTCATACCACAATCCAAACATAATTAAATTTTACAACTAATTCATCACATACTTTAAATATACATAATGATACTACCTCAACTGTTTGATAGTGTCATATGGTAAATTTCATAATTCCATATTAATTTATAACAAAAAAATTATTTCTTTAGGTTTATATATTTTTCAAATGCATAGAAAGTAAGGATTTTATATTTCAAAACATCCCTATGTCATAAGCAGTGATATGACCATATGTATTCCTTAGTTCTAGCCTATGATAGGTTTCCATTATATTATATAATGGGCATAAAATTTTTGATATCACATAAATGAATTCTTTTATGTCTTCATAATCATTTATCATCAGTTATGAATCAATGAGACATATTCATTTTTGGTTATAAATTCATATTATAATTATTGAAGTGTTGAATGGTTATTCCACTCAAATAGTATTTTTGATATTGTAATTCATGTCTAATTGCATTATATGGCATTAGACGCTCAACTATTTTCATTTCAAGAATAGATTCTAAATAAGGATATGATATCTCCTAATTTGTTGAACATGTGATATTCACAAGACATAGTTGATGCTCTATTCTTACCTATTTAATCATTCAAATTTTTTTATGAAGGTTCTATAACAAATTTATTATGTAGGGTTCCTCTCATTATGAATGAACATTCAAGGATGGTTGTTTCTGACGCTTTCGCCAGGGTGCGCGCATCTGTCTATCCGCGGAGGAGGACACGCTGCGCTTGTTGCCCCACATTCCCGCTTTCCAAAGGCGGGCGTCATTCCCTCCTTATTTAGGGATGTCTACTCCTTGATATAAATGGGATGATGGGATGTTGGTTATTCCTTCTGTGGATTCCTCCTCAGAACTCATCACCTAGTCCGGGTCTCCCTCAAAGATTTAATACGTAGTCCGTGAAGCTCTTCCCAGTTCCATGTTTCCATGGACGCCGGTTAATTACACTACTTCTGTTGGGACATTCCAAAGGGTTCAGTCAGGGCAGCAACCTTCAGTCGGGGGAGTAGTCACGTTGAGGCATCAGTAGCGTGTCTGGATGCTGGGGAACCTGACATGTCTATCTATTATCCCTGGTCACATGGCTTCTTGAGGGCGTGGAAGCCCGAGGCATCCCACATTGAGCGCGGGGAATTATATGTCATAGACGCATATCTGAGGTTTTCCTCAGCTTCCCGTGTTTAACACAGGGTACGCCGCGGATTTAACGTCCAGCTGAGACGAATCAACCCGATCAGAGCATTAGCTAGAACAGATTGGGTTGAGGGACTTCTCTTGAAAGGATTCTGATACCGGGGCCAGCCCATGGGAGGCTGTGAAGAGGAGCGTACCGACATGGTCTCACCGGGATATGACGGTCCGGGTGAGGATCGGGGTGGATGGTGGATGGATTAATGAAGTGGAGGGTGGAATGGCAAGGAACCATTGCAAGGGAAACGGTGAAGTTGGGCTTGAGCCTTAATGGGGCTTCCTACGTATCCTCGTGGCAGGGAATCAAAGTCCGTGTAGTTCGGGATGGTGCCGGTGGACCGGCACGAGGGTGGACCTTTGTCTGATGGGCATCATCAGTGAGCTGACGTGAATGGGGAGGACCAGGAGGGTCCTAGTGGTGGTGGGCTTGGACCTCGTGGAGGCTTCCTACGTACCATGCCTTGACATGGATCAAAGTCCTCGTAGTTCAAAGGGTTTCATCGGTGAACCGACGTGAAAGTAGACCCGTGGGTCCACTAGTGGTGGGCTTGAACCTTGGGAAGGTTTCCTACATACCATGCCTTGACATGGATCAAAGTCCTCATAGTTCGGGTTGGTCGCAACGGCTTGCCGTCGGACTGGAATGCAGTTTAAGGTCATGCTGGACGAGGGCATGAAGTTTATCGTCATGCGGGACGGAATACAGTTTATCGTCATGCGGGACGCGATACAGTTTAACGTCATGCAGGATGCGATATAGTTTAACGTCATGCGGGATGGAATACAGTTTAACGTCATGCGGGACGGAATACAGTTTAACGTCATGCGGGACACGATACAGTTTAACTTAATGCGGGACAGGATATAGTTTAACGTCATGCGGGACGACATACAGTTTAACGTCATGCGGGACAGAATACAGTTTAACGTCATGCGGGACATGATACAGTTTAACGTCATGCGGGACGAGATACATTTTAACGTCATGCGGGACAGAATACAGTTTAACGTCATGCGGGACGGAATACAGTTTAACGTCATGCGGGACGCGATGCAGTTTAACGTCATGCGGGACTGGATACAGTTTAACGTCATGCAGGATGGAATACAGTTTAACGTCATGCGGGAAGGAATACAGTTTAACGTCATACGAGACGCGATATAGTTTAACGTCATGCGGGATGGGATACAGTTTAATGTCATGCGGGATGGGGTCGAAACTCAACGTGAATGAACGACAGAGTAATGTGGCTTGAACCTCATGGAGGCTTCCTATGTACCATGCCTTGACATGGATCAAAGTCCTCGTAGTTCAAAGGGTGGGGGTCAGGGTCGGTGCTCACTCTAAGCCCACGTGATTCATGCTCGGTGTGAGAAACAAGCGGTTGCAAGGACCTGACGATCACGTCGCGAAGGATGCGTCCGTGAGAAGCAAAGAGGGGCTTACGCATTAGGCGGCCCACGATGCTGGGACTTACTCCAGGATGGAGGCCCGAATGGGGGGTGCCTCGTTCCCTATCACGCCCTCCACTGACCTTGGTAGTGGGGAAGTACGGAGATGCAGGGGTGCAGCCATCCATTGGGGAACTAGGGTCTCCCTTCTCCTGAGAACATACGCCACTCCAATAAGGAGGATATCATCCCTTGTGGATGGGTGATTCCACTCCTGTGGAGACGAGTGACGTAAAAAATGTTCGAGCAGGGGGGACCCTTCATGAGAGGCATGAGGTCGGGTCACAGTTTAACATCATGTGTTGAGGACGTGATGCTTGGAAGTTTAACGTCCTGCAGCTCGGACGAGGTGGGTTCACTCCGCACCCCTAGGACTTACATAACTGGTACCCTCTGGTCCTTGGGGAAGGGAAGGTACCCGTAAGGTCGTGGTCAAGGGGGGTGTGGAGCGAACCATCGAGGGGTCCACGTTAGCGTGGCTATGCGAAAAAGTAATAGCCGTTAGCGTGTCTATACGAAGAAGCATTAGGCGAAGCAACGCTACGAGTGGTATTGTCCATGGGACTTTGAAATCAGATCGTGCAAACCTGGAGGGTCGCACGGGAAGAGGAATTTCCAAGAAAAGGAGTGTGCTTCGTGAAGCAGAGTCCCTTGGCCTTATCACGGGGCATAGGTGTGAGTGGAGGGTGCTTTGCGAAGTGGAATAGTATTCGCGGAGCACTGCCTCGCGAAGAAGGGGTGCCTCGCAAAGCAGGGTGCTGCGAAGCAGTGTGCTTCACGATGTGTAGAGATCCTGCCTTAGGATAGGGATCACTAGTATGGGTTGGGTGTTTCGCGAAGCATAAATGCTCCGTGGCTGCCCGAGATCCCTTGGGAATCCCCTTCCTTCGCGAATGCCCTTGAGCTTCGCGAAGGGAATCCCTCTCGGAAGAGGGGGTCAAAACGAGACCAAGCAAAGGTGTCTCGCAAAGTAGAAGTACCTCGCGGAGCTCCTGATTTCCGGGGGCAATGGGTGCTTCGCGATTCGGGAGAGGAGAATCTGAAAGGTCGTATTTTCCATCTCGGGACTCAGGGGGAGTCCAGTATTTATAGGCAAGGGGTGCTGCGAAGCAGAACTCGTGCGCCACCTCAGGAGGTTCGCGGCGCGCTCGCGAACGTCAAATGTGTTCGCGGAGAGTTACCGCCTCTGGAGCTTCGCGGCGGGCTCGCGAACGTCAAATGCGTTCGTGGAGAGTTACCGCCTCTAGAGCTTCGCGGCAGGCTCGCGAACTTCAAATGCGTTGGCGGGGAGTTACCGCCTCTGGAGCTTCACGAGACCGCGATGCTCGGGGTGCTTCGCGACGATACTTCGCGTTGGTGCTTCGCGACGGTGCTTCATGAGGCAGCGTGCCCGCCTTCTTTTTCGTCCCTTCCCTTCGTGCAATATTTTGGCACCAACAAATGCCCCCCCTCATACATGGAGCCATGGATGTCGAAGGGTCGAAGTCTGAGGGAAAATCGCCAAAATTTTTGGCGGTTCGCGGTGCGGCTTCACGAAGGGGGCCCGCGGTGCTGACCGGGGCCACGGATCCGGACGCGCCGCGATGTTCCTCGTGGGTGAGGCACGCCGCGATGCTCCGGGGTCGCCTACTATAAATAGGGGGGTCAACCTCCTTTGTCTTCACGCGACTTTATTGTCTTTTGTGCTCTCGACTTCACGAAGCTCCGCATACTCCATGACGGCCCTCCGCGAATCGAGCTTCGCGGCGAACCGCGGGTCTCTGACTCCGCCTCCGCGCCAAGCGAACTTCTGCTTGTCGGCCTGGGATGAACTTCGCGGCTTGGTCTCGTGACCGACCTTCGCGATCGGGCTTCGCGATCCATCTTTGTGATCTGTTCTGAAAAAATTCTTTTCTGAGGGCCGGAATCGAAATGGCCCATCAAGAGGCTTTATTGGGGGTGCTTGCAGATGTTGCCCGTCGGGATGAGATGGCCAACCATCCAGGCCTTGGGGAGATGGTATGAAGCCATTCGGACCACGCTTCTTTGATAGATCTGCTATCGGAGGGTCAAAAGGATTATCCGCAGTGCAAGAAGCTTCCATTGTATGGCTTCGGGTTGAGGGATGACGTCTTCATCCCTGAGGCGAGTAGGGACGAACCAGCCTGCTGGTTCAGGAGAACACCATGCCAGCACCAATGGTTCAGGGTGGCTGATGGTCACCCACATGAGAACTTCACACCTTTCACCGCTGACTATCTATAAAACCATGTGAACGATATTGACGGGAGGCCACTGCAACCGGAGACGTCCCCTCCTCTCTACCATACCATGCTGAAGGAGGCTTTGCAGGATTCAAAGAAGGGATGGTCCGATGAGTGGGACCTGCGCCAGGGCAGCAACTTCACTGATGACTAGGCCTGGGCCTACTGGGTAGGTGCCTCATGCGAGGAGTTTGGGGATGAGCTGAGGAGAGTGGGGTTGTATGAGGCGGCATGAGCCTCTCAAATCCACATTTACCAACCGAAGCAACTGATGCCAGAATTGCTGAGGAGATGGTCGTCTAGGACCAATACCTTTCACCTGCATCATGGGGAGGTGGGAATCAGCCTGTGGGATGTCCACCAGATTTCTGGGGTTCTGATCTTGGGGGCCATGTATTATGAGTTCCTCCCCGTCATCAGCGCGTGGGAGGATGCAGAGCAAATGTCGCGACTGGCGTCAGCGCTGATGGCACTCGTCCCTGGAGAGGACAAGGAGGCAGTGAGGGATGTCCACTTTAGGAGATGGTTCAAATGCTTCCTGAATTTCCCAGAGAATCGAGAGTTCCCTCCGAGGCCTCGAACTTGCCCGAGGGCGGCCCAACAGGGCAAGGGGCACTCGTATTGGCGGGTCGTGGAGGACAGCCAATGGAAGACTTGGGGTTTCAGTGTCAGCACTGAACAATAGACGATAGTTAGGCTGGCAGCGTTCATCGCGATTCTCATCTGCGGTTGGATCCTACCGGTGAGGGATACAAGCATGGGGGTGCGGCCCATCTCGTTTATTATGGCATCCATGTTGGCCATGTGGAAGCGGATCAATCTGGGGATTCCAATGCTCGCCAAACTGTACAGAATGCTGCGGCACATTAGCGAGGGCAAGAAGCCGCCAAGGATACGTGGGCCCTTCCACCTCCTGTATGGGTGGATCACAGCGCACATCAGGGGGATTTATGAGTATCCAAACCCCATTTCGCCGCCGGGATCGAACTTCCGCCCCTCCATCCTGAACGCAGTCGGGAGCTTCCCATTCAAACTAGCCGTGACTATGGTGCTGAATTGGGTGTGGAGGGCGGATGAGTTTAATTTCCATCCCTTCCCATTGACAACGGGGATACTTACTAATGACGGGTGGGGAACAGAAGAACATCGAGCTTACCTCCTAGCCTTTCAAGGTGGAGTTTTGGTGGCACGGATAGATCATGAGCCACTCTGCGAACCGTACACCCCGCATCGGTTTGTGAGGCAGTTCTGGTGCCTCCAGCGGCTGACCCTGCAGGTCTACTGGGAGGTGAGTCACGAGGAGCACCCGTGTGTGATGAGGCAGATGTGGCTCATGTTCACATGGGAAGATGGGAAGATGCGGGTTGCATTGCCTCCATCCACCGCCGCTTTCAGATTGCTGAGGGAGTATGCCATTAGTTGGGAGGCTGCTTACCCAGGGAAGATTCTGAAGCAACCAACTATTCGGGTCGCTGACAGTGGGCCTCCCCTATCCCAAGGTCGGGTTCAGAGGGCAGCTAGGGCCGCTCACAGTAGCAGGGCTTCCATGGCGGAGAGACCCGCACCGGCCGAGGGTATGGAAGCAGCGGTGGATCCGGTGATTCCAGAAGAGCAAGGCCATCCGGAGGGGCAGCCACTGAGGGGATTTCGTAGGATATCCACTCAGACTTCGGGGAAGCGGCTGCGTCATATCGAAATGGAAGAGGATGTTGTCTTCCCGGAATCCTGGGACATTTGGGATGTCAACCAGCAATTCCTTAGCCCACCCGAGATATGGGCCCTCCTGAATCGCCTCGGGATGGAATTACCGGGCATAGGCCCAGTCCGGGATGGATTCATGGTGTCTCCGGCGGAGGCAGAGCAATACCAGGACGAGCTAGAGGATTACGTTCACTCCAGTGGTGTCCCTCGCCCAATGACAAACCAGGTGAGGGTACTGCAGAATCGAACGGTCCCCCCACAGTTATCGACTGCCGATCTGAGGGAGCACTTCCCCCTGCCAGAAGAATCAGAGGACTCCTCTCGGGAGGATGAGGCTGGAGGAGGGAGCCCATTGGAGGAGGGTGAGGTCGGAGATCAGGGCTCAGATTCTGACAATTTCGCGGAGGCTCTCGAGGTAGCATTCCGAACTTCTTACCTTACGATCCGTTCTTGGGTCACTATGGACTCCTCATCGATGTTTGAGCCATGCAGGAGGAACTTGTTCGCAGGCCTCATTCTCAACCCTTGGCGGGTGATGATGCGGGACCTTCAGAACCTGCGCTTGTGGCTGCGTCCAGTTTTGCGTCTGGTGGGACCAGAGCACCCAAGGTGGCTCCTCCAGAATCTCCAGACCTTTCGACAGTATACGGAGGGCCTCGCCTCGGGGTTCCGTCAGTACCGGCTCAAGAGCAGCGCCAGGAGGTCAATCTCCGTAAGTCTCCTCTACCGGTTTCTCTGTCGTCATATGTAGACTATGCCTGCCAACTAACGTTTATGTCCCTCTCTGTCGTACAATTCTCCGACTGGTTGGGCTGCTATAGAAAGAATGGTCGGGATGTCTGGTGGCGTCCCTCCTAGGGGAATGCCGGTGATGGTGGCGATAGTCCCCCCATCTCCTCAAGCTGCGACGCACGTCATCACTGGCTGGACCACCAGCAGGGTCATACCCGAAGTCATTGAAGTGGACTCTGAGGAAGATGATCAACCAGTCGGTCCCAGTCTTGTCACGCCCGCTTCAGCGCCAGGTGTCGTACTGGATTCAACACCAGATTTTGATCCTGCCGAGGATTTCCTGCGGGTGTATCCCGCGTACGAGCCTGCCAATCACGTAGACTGGGACGAAACAGCCTCCGATGAGGAAGACAGCAGCATATTCCGCCGCCGGTCATGGAAGTTGATCATGTGCTTCATCAAGGACACCCCCAAGCGCAATGGCTGGCTGAAATGGATAGACTCCACTCGCGGTTGCGCGAACTGTGCGCTGGGGGAGTGGATTCCCAACGTCCTCACGCACTCATGCGAGATCTTATGGATGAGAAGATCCGGGAGCATGATCGTGGGATCAGCATGGGATGGTAGCGGAGGAAGGAGACCAACATCAAGAAGCTCCAGGAGGATGATGGCGAGGTCCAACAGATGCAGACCCGGGCAGATGAGCATTCATCCTCTCTTAATGCACAATCTGAGCTGGTCTCACGGTTGAAGGCCCAACTGGCAGAGGCAGAAGAGCATATGAGGCAGGCCTCTGGAAATATGGCTACCATTCAAGGTGGCGTAGAGAGGGCCAAAGCCAAGAATGACGAACTGCGCCCTGCCGCTGCTGAGGAGGAGTGGGTGCTGAGTCAGCGGTAGCAAGCCTTGGACGCCACAAGCCAACGGGTGGCAGAGCTACAACGCTCTTTTGACGGGGTCAACCCATCCATGGGGGGAGTCGACCCCCGGGTATTGTAACAAACCAAAAACCTTTTATTGGTACTTTCATGCTTCAATTTTCCTTTCTTTGTTTTGAATGTCGTAGCGTGCACAATTTCCTCTTTTTGAATTGCCTTGTTACATCTCTACAATGTTTGCGGGACGTTCAGCGGCAATTCCACAAGCCCACGTGGGTCGAGCCCGATGTGAGAAACAAGAGATAATTGCCTTCTTGTCCCACCTAACATAGGAGTGGAGACCATGCTCCAGGCATCCAGGATTCGGATTACCAGTCCAGATTTCGAAAGATGGGAGAGGCTTGACCGGAGAAGGAACTTTCAGGACAGCTGAATTACCATTTCTTCAGCGTGCTCTTATGCACGAACGGTGCAACGCCAGGGGCGCTAAAATCGGTCCAAAAAGATGAAAATGGGAAGTGTGAATCACGATACCCAAGATTCGTAACACTGTGGGGATGACGTGACAATAAAGGACAACCGTTAACCATGGAGGATAAACGTTATCCTTACTGCGTTAGCCTGTAATGGGGACAACAAATGAGGGTTGACCGTTGACCATGTTCGAAACACAGGACCATGTCACAAATGTTGTTGATCAATCCTTCGGGACGTTGGCCCAGGACAGTTGGCAGACCATAGGTCAAACATCCATACTGGTAGGGGGTCCTTCCAAACATGACCAGTCTTCCGGAACGTTGGCCCAGGACGGTAGGTGAGCCGATGCGGCATGGGACCAGGCCGTTAGGGGGTCCCTTTAGACATGAAAGGGGATGAAGGTCCAAATAAGGGGCACGCAAAGCATGGAATATGGAGGGATGGTTTGTCCGAACAGAATCCAGCACTTAGGTAGTTACACCACAGTGGTGGGAGTACGCCAGATGGGCGCGTTGGCTTAGCCATGGATCCTTCCTTCTTTGGGACAGGGCCTCTCTGGCGAGGGGTCTGACCAGGGGGCTGGAAAGGGGAAGGATTGGATTAATGATTTTTATGGGATGGACCCTAGGCAGTATACCAGGGTGTCCCTACGTATCCCATGAGGATGGGAATCCAGCTATACGTAGTTCTGGAAGCGCAGTGCAGTCATAGACCAACACTGACAGGTGAAATCCTCTCTGGTAGAGCATGATTAACACGGGGCATCCTGAACTTGTTTAGGGTAGAACCGCAGTTTAGTGTCATGCGTTGAGGACACATGGACTCATGTAGTTTAACGTCATATGATAGGACGTGGAATAAAAGGGAAGATCCCAGGGAACGTGTGGTGCGGTAGATATGAAACCGACGTGAATGAGGACTTGGAGTCCAAATCACACCACGTACTCCCGGAGGAAACTCTTCAGGTCGAGGGACCAAGAGTGAGGATTAGTCTAGGCCCGGAGCGAAGTGGTCGAGCATTCCTACGTACCCCATGATGATGGGAATCAAGCCATACGTAGTTCTAGAAGCGCAGTTTAACGTCATGCAGGACGAGGAGCAGCCTGACCGTGTTGGTACACATCCCGCCAAAACTACTAAGCCCACGTGAGTCATGCTCGGTGTGGGAAACAAGCAGTAGTGGTGGGAATTTCCCGACACAAAAAGG
Source organism: Viscum album (assembly GCA_963277665.1). Lineage (NCBI taxonomy): Eukaryota > Viridiplantae > Streptophyta > Magnoliopsida > Santalales > Viscaceae > Viscum > Viscum album. The sequence continues at coordinate 467,185,950 of OY728123.1, read as the reverse complement.
GGTAGGTTAGAGTAAAGGGATGCTCGGTGAATACCGACCCAATGTAACTAACACGATCATTTAGCGCACCTAGATGCGCGAAGAGAAAAGAGCCGAGTATGATGGAATTCCACTTGAACATAAGGAAGTGGAAATGTGTGAATCATGGTGCCTGAGATTTAGATCACGATGATGGCGGCGTGACGATGGAGGATAAATGTTGATCATGGTGGAAAACCAGCATCCATATCACGTTAGCCTAGAATGGGGACAGACAAATGAGGGTCGACCGTTGACCATGATCGAAACACGAGACCATGTCAAAAATGTTGTCAGATACCCATAGGGACATTGGCCCGAAACGATTGAGGGCCCTTAGGTCCATCATTCATGGAGAGCACTTAAGCCTAGTATCCATGTCGTCGGAGGGTCCTTTTGGATGTGGAAGAGGATGAGGATCCAAATAGCGAGCTCACGAAGCTTGGTCGTGGGATGAAAGGAATGTCCGTATGAAAGTCCCACACTTCGTGCTCTTTGTCAAAACACATCTAAATACGACAACGAGATGTTTTAGAGAGAGGGAGCATATTCCTTTCCCATATGGAGATCTTAGTTTAGGGTCATAGAATTCGGTCCGTGGATGGGAGGAGACATAAGAGGCACATGGTTGAGTAACTTAAACACCTGGCATGAATGGGAATATGGGGTGTGTACGGTGCGATGAACAACCTGACGTGAATGAGGACGCAATCCCATATCACGCCGCCCGACCCCCTTAGGAGAGGTTTTTGGTCAAGGGACCGAAAGAGAAAGTCAGGCTGGGCCTGGGGAGAAGTGCTCGGGCGCTCCTACATATCTCATAAGGATGAGAATAAAGCCTTACGTAGTTCTTGAGATGGACCTTAGACCATAAATGGGTAAAGGGAGCAGGGGACACATGGAAACAAAACCCAACGTAAAGGAGGGACTAAGCTCTACTTACCATGCGTTCTCTGGGGAAATGCTCGAGTCGAGGGACTGAACACAAAGGTTAGGCTGGGCCCACGGGGAAGTGCCCGGGCGCTCCTACGTATCTCATAAGGATGAGAATCAAGCCATACGTAGTTATGAAAGGTGGCACGGTAAGGTACCAGTGCCAGGGGAAAATGGGAGTGCGGTCGTGGCCCTTGCACTAAAAGAAGTGAAATTCGATAAGTCTTGTTTGTTCTTTAAGGTGAATGGTTTTGTGTTGTGAAGCGACATGCCTAGAATAGTAGGTCATGATGTCGCCACAAGGATCAAGCTGTGATGGGAGTTGACCAATGGCATGGCACATGACCAATACCCAACGTGGTGTCCTCTACAAAGAGGTCACCACAATGCAGTGCCGTTTTTCATCGTGCAGCCAAGACGATAATGTCACAGTTTAGGGTCGTATGATAGGACCAAGCATGCATTTTATCATCATGCAGCACAGACGTAGCAGAGATGATACTAGGCAGGGAACGTGCGTAGTGTTATAAAACACAATTGATGGAGACATAATCCCGCATCACATTGTACGCCATTCAGAGAGGGAGACCTTAGGCCGAGGGTACTATATAGGGGTAAGAGGTGAAACAGGGGGAGAGACTGGCTCCCTAAATGGGCTGTACCCGAAGACAGGGCGTCCAGGCGGTCCTACATATCCCATGAGGATGGGAATCAAGCCACACGTAGTTCTGAAGGGTGCCTTTTAATGTCATGCTGGAAAAGTAATAGGAGGACTAACCCTCAGAATGGGGGTGTGCATGGTGTAGCTATTGAAAACCCGATGTGAATGAGGACATAATCCCGCACTACGCCACGCGGTCCCGTGGTCGTGGTCCTGATGGAAGGACCAGAGAGGTGAATTTGCTGAACTCAATCTGGTCCCAAAGACAAGGGGTCTGGGCATTCCTACGTATCCCATTAAGATGGTAATCAAGCTGAACATAGTTCCGGATGATAATCTTAGTTTATTGTCTTAGATATCAGATCGTGGATGGTGACAACTTCCCGAGTAATCACAGATGTCAACCCGATCCCTAAGCCCACGTGAGTTAAACTCGGTGTGGGAAATAAGGGGGGGGGGAATCCTTATCGCAATACTAGGGGCATCCATCAAAGGGGAGTTGGTAGAGAGAACCTAAGGACACCTTTAACGTGGATTTTTTCCCCAACGTGCAGATGTGCATGGAGGAAAAGTACCAAGAGTTCCGAAACACTACTTGGACACGATGAAGTGATGAAGGGTGTGAATTTTGTACCCGACATTTTGGGCGTAATGGATTGGCGTGGAGATAGAGGAAAAATGTTAACCATGGTGGAAACGCAGCGTCCGTATCGTGTTAGCCTGAGGTGGGAACAACAAACGAGCATCAACCGCTGACCATATTCGCAACGCGGGATTTTATCGATTTGTTGTCCGAAACCCTCGGGGGCGTTGGCCCGTAACGGTAGGAGAGCCCTTGGGCGTAGTATCCAGGCCATTCTTGGGGGTCCCTCCGGGTGTGAAAGATGATGGAAGCCCTGATGCAGGGATACAAAAATCCTGGAAAGCGGGTGCGGACGTGTCCGAGTAAAGCTTGGCATTTCAGGTAATAAACCAGAGTACTCTTAGGCACATTGATGATCCGCTGAAAAGGGATCGACGAAACAGCATAGTAGGGAGAGGTACATGGCGTGGTCATTACGAGACCGACGTGAACGAGGAAATAATCCCACACCACGCCATATAATCCTCTCATGGAGGAAGGGTAGGCCAAGGGGCCAAGAAGGGATGAAGATTCCCAAGAGATGAGGCTGGACCCGAATCCTAGACATTCAGGTGGTCCTACGTATCCCATGAGGATGGGAATCAAGAACATCACACCATACACTCCTATAAGAGAGGACCTGGGCCGGGGCCCGGAAAGGCCAAAGGGCCTAATGGATAGGCATTGGTCAGGAAGGCCTGACCTGCTTGGAGTTTATCGTCTTGCAGTGAGGACGAGGGTCGGGGACCCGAGGAGGCCAAGGGGCCTGAGGCTAGGCCTTGTATGGGGAGGCGTACGACGTGGTACATTATCCTGACGTGAATGAGGGCATAGTCCCACACCACACCGTACACCCCTTTGGGGAATCGGGGTCGTGGGCCCGATCGCTAGCACCACCTGGGAAGAAGTTTTTCACCTCGGGATGGGGTAGAATGAATCACTGCACTCAATGTCTGGGATATCTTGGGGTGGACCTGAAGATCTAGGACAATGTTGACCATGTTCAAAACACAGCGTCCCCATGGTGACCCGATATGGGAGCAACAAATGAGCATCGACCACTGACCAAATTCGCAACGCGGGACTTGTATCGGCCTGTTGCTTGAAAACCCTTGGGGGCGTTGGCCCGTATCGGTAGGAGAGCCCTTGGGCGTAGTATCCATGCCGTTCTTGGGGGTCCCTCTAGGTGGGAAAAATGATGGAATCCCAGTCAAGGAGTGGGGGAAGCAAAGCTGTATCCATCCACGAAAGAGCCAAACATCTCCAGGGGGAATGTGCAGCCGGGTCGAGGCTTGCTCGATGTGAGTTGGGGAAAAAGTGCGCACCCTTCCATATCTTGACCCAAGGGGGAGATTTTGGCTTTTGGGCTGGGCCAACGGACGAAATGTCTAGGTTTTCCTACATATCCCATTAGGATGGGGATCAAGCCATTCGTAATTCTTGTAGGCCATGTAGTTTAGCATCGTGCGGTGAGGACGTGGGAGGATAGAAGAACGGGAGTGGGCACATGGTGCGACCCTTACAATCCTTGTGTAATCTGGGTTGTATGAGCGGGGATAAGGAAGCCTACCCCCCGCTACCCAAAGATCCTCTATGGAAACTATTCCTAGGGGGGATAGTGGAAGAGAAAAGCTTGGGGCTGGGATCAAGACGAGGTGTCTGAAAGTTCCTACGTATCCCATTGAGATGGGAATCAAGCCACACGTAGTTCTTGAGATGCAGTTTAACGTCATGCGGGACGAGGATACATCTCATTTGGGGATATGTAAGGTATGGCAAGTAATCCGACATGAATGAGGAAATAAACTCACCCCATACCGTACAATCCCGTAAGAGGGTAAGTTGGGGAAAACCAAGGGGCCTGAGGCCGGACCGCGGTCAGGGAGACCTGACCAGCTTGTGGTTTAATGTCTCGCGATGAAGACAGGGGCCGGGGCCCAAGGAGGCCAAGGGGCCTGAGGCTGAGCCTCGGTCAGGAAGGCCAGACTGGCTTGTAGTTTAACGTCTTGCAGTAAGGACGGGGGGAGATCTTAGATTAAAGTCATAGAGCTCAGACCGTTTTGCAGTTTATCGTCTTGAAGGATGAAGATGCAGTTTAAGGTCATGCAGGACCTTACAGTTTAAGGTCATGTTAGACCATAACATGCAGTTTAATGTCATGCGGGACCATTTTGCAGTTTATCGTCTTGCAGGACGAAGATGCATTTTAAGGTCGTGCAGGACCATAACGTGCAGTTTAAAATCATGTGGGACCATAACATGCAGTTTAAAGTCATGTGGGACCATTTTGCAGTTTAGGGTCGTGCAGGACCCTTTTGCCCTAGGCAAAGTATCGCTTGAGGAATTTGTCATTGGTGGGAGGGGTTATACGCTCTCCATCCGTGGTCACCAAGGAGTATGCTCCATTGTGGTAAACCTTATGGATGATATAAGGCCCTTCCCATTTGGGTTATAATTTGGGCGGTTTCCTATCGGGAATCATTGGCGCTCGAAGGGCCAGTACTCGGTCGCCCTGTAGAAAAGAGAGGAGATGAACCTTCTTGTCGAAGGCCATCGCTATATTTTCGTAATTCCCTTCCAGATTGTGCAGGGCATGAAGCCGGTTCTCATCCAGTGCTTCTAATTCAGCTAGACGGATTTAGGCTACCTCTTCTGGTGTCTTGTGATCATAAACTGCAGTACGTAATGATGGTAGCTGGATCTCAATGGGTAGGACGACCTCAGCTCCATACACCAGGGAATATGGGGTCACCTAGGTAGAGTTGCAAGTCGTCGTCCGATAAGCCCAGAGGTCATTGGGGAGCTTGTCCGGCCAACTTTTCTTGTTCTGACCAACCATCTTCTGCAGAATGCTAGAGAGGGTTTTGTTGAACGCCTCGATCTGTCCGTTCGCCTATGCGTGGTAGTGGGAGGTATGGTTCGAACGGATGTCGTACTTGGCATACAATTTCTTCAGTTCAGCCGCTCGGAAGTTGGTGCCGTTATCGGTGAGTATGGCGTGAGGGACTCCAAACTGGTGGATAATATTGGAGCTCACAAAGTCAACGATGGAACAGGCCTTGACCTCTTTGAGCGGAACTACTTCTGCCCACTTGGAGAAGAAGTCTGTAGTAGTCAGGATGAACCTATACTGGCGGGCTGTTCCCGGTGGATACGGTCCCACTACATCAAGTCCCCATACCGCAAATGGCCAAGAGTACTTGGTGGGGTAGAGGGGCTCTGGCGGCCGATGTAGGAAGTTGGCGTGAACTTGGCATGTGTGGCATCTCTTGGAATACCCAATACAATCGTGGATCATAGAGGGCCAAAAGTACCCCAACCTCCGGATTTGATGGGACAGCTTCGGCCCAGCTTGATGGGCACCACATGAACCGGCGTGAACCACTTGCATAACTTGAGGTATCTCTACTCCTTGGATGCAACGGAGGAGGATACCATCAAAACTCTGCTTATAAAGGATCTGTTCTAGACTGGGGCCGCTCAGGAGGGTAAATTGCAGCGTGCGGTGTCGAATTCGCTCGCGCTCGGCTCGGTCGTCCGGGAGGCGACCATTTTGGAGATACTCGACAAAAGGTGCCCTCCAGTCGGGAGTGGCTTCAACCACTGTGTCTGACGAACCCGGGACCTCTGACGTGGAGGGTCCAGCGGTGAGATGACTCACCCGCAGGCCATCATTGTCCTCTTGGGTGACGGGGGCAATGACTCTCCGGTGTGCCACATGTATGATCAAATCATCTTGCTCGGGTTCTTCGAGCGACAAGGCTAAGATAGCCATGAATCTTTTTGACCATTCTGTGACCATGGGACATGGGTAACCTCTGGTTGAGAAGAGAACTGGGCCATTAGGCGGAGGGTGTACTCTAGCAACGGTACAATCTCCAGCTTCCTGACGACATAGTTTCCATTAACCTGTTTGATTACCAGCTCGGAATCTCCTTTCACATGTAGATGGGGCACATGGATCTCAAGGACCAACTCGAGGCCAGTGATGTAACACCCCAAGATTTCATAGAGTGTTATTTCTTCAAAATAATTCAATAACTTGCACTACACGCAACACCGAGTTCAATCACACCATGACTTACAAAAAAAAGCCATTAAAAAGAGGTTATGAATAGTATTATCTAAATTTTAAACTTTATATAATCCTTATAATTTTAGAATCCATATTATGAGTTTCTTAGATATAATGCAAGAACAAATTCATTTTCAGTATTGCACTTTTATCAACTTTTAATAGTGAACCCTTTTTAAATACAATATTTTAAGCTTTTTGACTAAATGGGGACATAAAAAAATTTAAAATGAAACATCTCAAGCTTCCACGGTACGCTTTCCTTTGAATAAAACAGTAGCGTGTGTTGTACGCAACTTCGAGTTTTAACACACACCACAACCGATCAAACTAGCCGTTATGAATAGTAATACCTAATTTTTGAAATTATATATATTTTATACTTCAAAATAGACTTCATTTTTGGATTTGGAATATCGAATTTAGCCTAAGGTGAAATTTTGGTACTTTTCAGATAACTTTAATATTTTGATGAATAGTGAAAATTACTAAATTTTAATTAAAAACAACTTTTTTAATCAAAATAATTAATAGTGATAAATTATGAATTTGAGTAGTTTTAAAGTATATTTAGAATATATTTTTACCATTTAATATAATGTTGGTCATTGGACATAATTTTACAATTAAACCGAACATAAACAAGTGTCAATCTTTTGATAGTTATTATCTCTTAAAAACACGCTTTTTGTTTTGACAACGGGAATTAATTTTAAATTAATTTCTGCCACTTCTGTGTTTTGAATTTAGAAAAATGGATTCCATATTTGGAATCAGGATGTACAAATTGTGTAAATAGGTAACTTTTATTTTTAGACATTTTGAATAATTACTGTGGTAAATATTTTATTTACCATGGTTAAGGGTAAATCCGGTAAATAAGGGTTAAACAATAATATTATAATAATACAAAATTACCCTAAAACGTGTCCTAACCTTATTTGTGGACACATACCCGACCATGGACATCCTTGGGTCGATTTGGGGACCCCTTGGAGCCACTTGTATGTGGTAGGGACACATTATATTAATAAAGTTAAAATAAAAATAAAAATGGCATAAGCTTACATCGTTTAGAAGAACAATTTTTACATAGGGTTATACATGTTGGATTTTCGATTATAAATATTCATTAGAAAGCTAAAAAGATTTCCTACATAATGATATTTTATTTATAATTTTTAGACATCAAATAATTTAAATTATTAATGACACAATAATGATGCAATGTTTACCTCATTAATAAATCATTTAAATAAATAAGATTATAATGATTAAAATATTATCTAAAACCTGTCCAATTCTTATTGGTTGATGTTATTTAGAATATGAGTCATCGTATCTTCGACCTCAATGATTTTTGGACCATTATAAACCGAATTTAATTATATTATAAAGTAATACTTTCACTCTTTCCTAAAGAGCCCCTCCTCTCCCTTATAAAAGGAGACCACTTCTACTCATTCCTCACACCTCTCAAGCCACTTGGCTCATCCAAACCCTGCCCAAATAAGCTCCCCACATCCCTCACTACAACCTAGATGCCTTAGTTTGATCATAAAGCCAACCTAAGGATCCCTTTTGATTAAATCAAAAGGAAGAACCCGAAGAAGAGGTAATGTTTTCACCACCCCTTTTCAAGTTCCTTTCTTCTTCCACTTCTTCTTTCTTTGTTCTTACCATTCTAAAATAATAAATCCAGTATCCCACATATACTGTGATGTTATTATAAATATGGTACAACAATATTCATTATTCTATCCACCCTTTGAATAACATGTCACCATACGTGCGTACGTACGGCTTACCGTCTCCACGTCGTGGTGTAATTGTTATTCAATATATTATTATTTTGGATGGGTATAATAATGATATGTAACTCATGTAAATAATAAATATAACATGTTAATGATTCTGTATATATGATATACCATCCATTTATATATTATTTTAATATCAAAAGAATGATATTATCGCTCGTGCGTACGTACGGACTACCGTCTCCACGAACGTGATGAGATTCATTCTCCATCGTATCCATTCAAGTATAATTATCATTTGATGATTTAAAAATGATGTTAAGGACTTGATATCATTCTGGATACGAATAATATACAACCTATCCTTTAAAAACATGTCTTACGTAACAAAACATACAAAATAAAACAAGTAAGTTCACACCCGAAACAACGATAATACTAAGATATTATTATCAAATCAATATTAAAAGATCATATATGATATCATATTAATGTATATGATTCTTGTATAATTTAGTAAAAATTATTTCACCATTATACAGGATGTTAACCTACCCCAACCAAGGAAAAGTACAAGGTAAGGGATTTTCTTATCTCACTTTCAATTCCGTGAGATTTCCATTGTTCGCCACTAAATTATTGAAAGTGGTGTATTGTGTACTGCCATTTGATATATATTATCATGATTCTCTTTATATTCATTTTATTCTGGAAATATTTTGGTGGTTATTAACTTTTGGCCATACGACTCAGTTGATTAACGTGGTAAGGGGTTTTCATCTCACTCCTTATTCCCGTGAGATTCATGCCATATTGTCACCATCACCTTTTGTGTGGTGTATGTACTGCCCATAATTATATTCATTGTGTAATACACTCTAATTTATGTGTATTTACATATTCATTGTATGATACCTCTTTCATGGGTTGTATGGTTCATAAGTTACCAAATTGGTAAGGGTTATTTCGCAATCTCTTCATTATCCGAGGTTGTTTATACGTAATAATCTACTGGGATCTCTTTATCATCCACATCCATGTTTCTTAAAAGTGAATTTCAAAACATTTTTACTATTTACTAGAATATGGGTTAAAGTCATTTATACCCTTGTTTTACTTTTTATAAGAGGTTTATAAAGGAATCTTTCTGTCGTTTTCCAAACAAGGTTCTTTTTAACCTTTTCGATAAAATTAAGGTAAGAAAGTTTTTTTTAACTTATACGGCGGGTGTGGCTATTTTCCGCCGTTATAAAATCGTCGAAGCTTCCCTTACAAGATTATAATAATATTTTCAAATTGAATGTATTATTTTATAATTATGTTACTTTTAAAATGATTTAAAAAAAGGATATTTCTCTAAAATAGTTTTGATTTCATCTATGTCAACATCCTTTGTGATGGATTTTAAGCTTATTTGAAGTTGACTTATTATGATATAAAACATACATATTTTATTGAAGGTTTTGTGATATTTTTACTGTGGATAAGTTATTCTTATGTCACTCATGGTTTTTGTTTAGAGTATTGACATTTCATAAGTTATTTGTAATCCCAATGTTTATGTTATATTTCAACATTTCATTCAGATGAATGAGTTAGACAAGTATGTTCCGGGTTGGGGACCGGTAAAAGTAAGCCCTCCGGTTTGGTCTCCGGTTATTAGAGGAACTCCGGTTTGGTCTCCGGTTATTAGAGGAACTCCGGGTCGGTGTCCGGTTATTAGAGGAACTCCGGGTTGGTGTTCGGTTATTAGAGGCACTCCGGGTTGGGTTCCGGTTACAGTTAGCCCCAAGGTCTTGGGACGAGGCCTTGACAAAGAAATTAAAGTTCAACATTATGCATTCCAACATTATGAAAGTGGTTATTGATATTGCATGTGATTATTCGATTAGTAGAATATCCATGTGAACAAGTAAATGGCATTATTTCATTTTACTTTTGCCATACTATGTTGAAGTTCAAGTTTAAAAGGCTTTTGTTTTAGTAATTCATTGCCTTAAATGTTTATGCTTATTTTTGAATGTTCCGCTATATGGTTATCCTTACTGGGAATTTGAGCTCACCCCTTTTCTATGTTTTATTTTTCCCAGGAAGTGAAGATGTAAGTTATGAATGACCTGCAGGGATATTATGAGGGGATAATAGTGTGGACTGTGGAGACATTATGTTGTTGTAGTAGTTTTTTATTTTATGATGTAATATAAAACTTATGAATATATCTAGTGTTTCCAAGGCTACTAAAACAATCGGTCTTTAGAGATTTGATCTTTCTTATGATCATGCCAATGTTATGTAATAATGCACCGACTCTGGGTAACTAGGGTCGGGGCGTTACAGTTGGTATAAGAGGAAGTTTAGTACAAACCTTGGAAGCTAGATTTAGATAAACTCTGATTAGAGCACGTAGACCTAAGATGAAATTTGAGGATTAGTATAGAAGAACTTCCTAGAATTTTGGTATTGTAGAGATTTTGTGAGTTTTCCGAGCAATACATCCCTGTCTGGATACGAGCAGGTAGAGGCGGCTCTGGCACAGATGTACCTAGGGGTAAAACCCGAAAACACCGCTTTGAGCTAGACTCGAACGGGAACTAGTGCACGACAACGGGCCTTGCTGCACTCTTGGTTACGACACTCCCGGGGGATATGCTTAGGATAATTCTCATTTTCTTTACAAACCATTATGAAGGGTTTATGAGTATATACATCCTCAAATGAGACATTTTTATGATTATGGATTATATCCATAAATAGTTAAATTTATGTTAAGTGTTTTATAAGTATGGGATTATGTATTTTGATTCATAAACTGATCTAGTGTATTCCATTGTTTAGAAATGGCGCCCAGTAGAAGGAATGAGAACTCCAGAAATGCACATGATCCAAAGAGAAGGAAGGATCATATCTTTCATGTTCTTAAGCTAGAATTTATAAGAGAAATAGTCTCCCATGTATTATCATCATATGAAGAAATAATATCATGTGTTGATAAGATAAGTAAAGAGTTTACTGAGTCCTATGGCTTTGAAGGGAAGCAAGAGAAGAAAAGTATAGAAGAGAGAATGATGGATAAAGGGAAGAGGGAAAAGAAGAATTTTACCATATGTGGTAACTGTGGAAAGAAACACCCTGGAACTTGCCTGAAAGGAATGGGAGTTTTTTATAAGTGTGGAGGAAAAGGGCACAAAGTATGTGACTGCAAGGGTAAGAAAATGGTTTCAAATGTACAATGCTTCATTTGCAAGGAGTTTGGACACTATGCGAACCTATGTCCCAGTCATCAGACTATGCCGAAAATGATGCTATTGGATAATAATCAAGTTATGATACTACCACAGATGAAGAGGAATGATTAGAGTTCTTATGTTGATTATGTCAATTGAGTGTTGTATCAATAATGTACTTGTTATAATAATTATGGAGTATATAAGGATTGTACTGCAGTACTATTTCATTAAGGACTTGAGATTGTGTGGAACAAAGAAAAGTGACTCAATATCAGGATAAATTTTTGGAAAATATATGGTTGAGAGAAAGATAAACCATAATATGGTTCTGATACCGAGTTAGTGATTTTAGAATAATACATGATTGATTTGGATAAATTATATTGGATATTCTTGACTACCTTGAAACTGATTAATGATTTGTATATTCCATCATTTTTTTTGGGTTTTAAAACATTTTTGGATTGATGAAGTATATCCAGCATTCTATATGGAATAGGGGAGCATGAATGTAATCAATAAGGAATATGGTAATTCAGGATGTTTCAGTGTATTAAAAGAATACAAGATGAAGGTATTCATATGCTACTACGGGGTAAAAAGGATCTATATTATGTTTACCTTCCTTATAAATGTTGTACTGTGAGTTTGGACAGAAGTATTTTGGATAGTTCTAGTTTGGATTATTTTGGATTACCATAAAAGGACAACCCGGAGGTCGGGCGGCAACCCGTCGCGTCCGGCAAGGCTGCGAGACTTGAACCCGCAACCGAAGGGAGACAAGGGTGTAACACCTACCACTGGCCCACGAGATGTCCTGGATTAAATAATGTAGTTTTTATTAAAAGATCTTGTAGATGAATTATAAATTCGTTTATTTTGGAACCCTATACGAATAGTGTAAATAGAATTTTTTACATTCTATTAACTTTTAGAGTGAAAGATGAGTTTGTGGTAGAAATTTATTAATGGATAAAACTCTAATTATAAAGTATGTATATCTCATTATGATCTTAGCCAATCTCATAAATAAATTCCTCAACATTAATAAAAGGAACTTAGAACAAAAATGTTTTCCTAGATGGTACCTTAAATCATCACTAATTTATGGCTTTGGGATTGTTGGCCTTTTCATAGCCATGTTCTCTACCACTCTCCATCAGATAATTGATGGTTATATTTCTCTTCCATATCCATATTTTCCTACATGGAACCCTATTATGTGTTATTTTCGGTAATCTTCATACTTTCCACTCTTTGTTTTAAATAGAGGCCTCATAAATTCATTTTTCGATGTGGGATTTCAACTAAGATATTTTGAAACGTCAAAAATGTGTTATCCCAATACCCTATGTGTTGTTGAACCGATGGTATTTCAAATCATCATAGATTGATGAGTTTAAGGACCTCAATTTTATACTTGTTTGTGATTGATGACCTCAATCACTACCTATAAATATTTACGTTTTTCCTCCAATTATATGTCTCTAATTTCCACCAATGTTCTTCTAATCGAGATCATAATTTGGTGGTGACCCTTTCATTTCTCTTTTCCTCATATTAAGACTAAATTTTAGTAACCCAATTTCCGATGTGGGTTTTACCACAAATATATTTTCTATTTTCAACCTTTTATTTTCGAAGAACAATTTCAAATTGCGAGGACGCAATTTATTGAAGGAGGGGAGAATGTAACACCCCAAGATTTCATAGAGTGTTATTTCTTCAAAATAATTCAATAACTTGCACTACACGCAACACAGAGTTCAATCACACCATGACTTACAAAAAAAAGCCATTAAAAAGAGGTTATGAATAGTATTATCTAAATTTTAAACTTTATATAATCCTTATAATTTTAGAATCCATATTATGAGTTTCTTAGATATAATGCAAGAACAAATTCATTTTCAGTATTGCACTTTTATCAACTTTTAATAGTGAACCCTTTTTAAATTCCAATATTTTAAGCTTTTTGACTAAATGGGGACATCAAAAAATTTAAAATGAAACAACTCAAGCTTCCACGGTACGCTTTCCTTTGAATAAAACAGTAGCGTGTGTTGTACACAACATCGAGTTTTAACACACACCACAACCGATCAAACTAGCCGTTATGAATAGTAATACCTAATTTTTGAAATTATATATATTTTATACTTCAAAATGGACTTCATTTTTGGATTTGGAATATCGAATTTAGCCTAAGGTGAAATTTTGGTACTTTTCAGATAACTTTAATATTTTGATGAATAGTGAAAATTACTAAATTTTAATTAAAAACAACTTTTTTAATCAAAATAATTAATAGTGATAAATTATGAATTTGAGTACTTTTAAAGTATATTTAGAATATATTTTTACCATTTAATATAATGTTGGTCATTGGACATAATTTTACAATTAAACCGAACATAAACAAGTGTCAATCTTTTGATAGTTATTATCTCTTAAAAACACGCTTTTTGTTTTGACAGCAGGAATTAATTTTAAATTAATTTCTTCCACTTCTGTGTTTTGAATTTAGAAAAATGGATTCCATATTTGGAATCAGGATGTCCAAATTGTGTAAATAGGTAACTTTTATTTTTAGACATTTTGAATAATTACTGTGGTAAATATTTTATTTACCATGGTTAAGGGTAAATCCGGTAAATAAGGGTTAACAAAATAATATTATAATAATACAAAATTACCCTAAAACGTGTCCTAACCTTATTGGTGGACACATACCCGACCATGGGCATCCTTGGGTCGATTTTGGGACCCCTTGGAGCCACTTGTATGTGGTAGGGACACATTATATTAATAAAGTTAAAATAAAAATAAAAATGGCATAAGCTTACATCTTTTAGAAGAACAATTTTTACATAGGGTTATACATGTTGGAGTTTCGATTATAAATATTCATTAGAAAGCTAAAAAGATTTCCTACATAATGATATTTTATTTATAATTTTTAGACATCAAATAATTTAAATTATTAATGACACAATAATGATGCAATGTTTACCTCATTAATAAATCATTTAAATAAATAAGATTATAATGATTAAAATATTATCTAAAACCTGTCCAATTCTTATTGGTTGATGTTATTTAAAATATGATTCATCTTATCTTCGACCTCAATGATTTTTGGACTATTATAAACCGAATTTAATTATATTATAAAGTAATACTTTCACTCTTTCTTAAAGAGCCCCTCCTCTCCCTTATAAAAGGAGACCACTTCTACTCATTCCTCACACCTCTCAAGCCACTTGGCTCATCCAAAACCTGCCCAAATACGCTCCCCACATCCCTCACTACAACCTATTGGCCTTATTTTGATCAGAAAGCCAACCTAAGGAGCCTTTTTGATCAAATCAAAAGGAAGAACCTGAAGAAGAGGTAATGTTTTCACCACCCCTTTTCAAGTTCCTTTCTTCTTCCACTTCTTCTTTCTTTGTTCTTACCATTCTAAAATAATAACTCCAGTATCTCACATATACTGTGATGTTATTATAAATATGGTACAACCATATTCAGTATTCTATCCACCCTTTGAATAACATGTCACCATACGTGCGTACGTACGGCTTACCGTCTCCACGTCGTGGTGTAATTGTTATTCAATATATTATTATTTTGGATGGGTATAATAATGATATGTAACTCATGTAAATAATAAATATAACATGTTAATGATTCTGTATATATGATATACCATCAATTTATATATTATTTTAATATCAAAATAATGATATTATCGCTCGTGCGTACGTACGGACTACCGTCTCCACGAACGCGATGAGATTCATTCTCCATCGTATCCATTCAAGTATAATTATCATTTGATGATTTAAAAATGATGTTTAAGGACTTGATATCATTATGGATATGAATAATATACAACCTATCCTTTACAAAAATGTCTTACGTAACAAAACATACAAAAGAAAACAAGTAAGTTCACACCCGAAACAATGATAATACTAAGATATTATTATCAAATAAATATTAAAAGATCATATATGATATCATATTAATGTATATGATTCTTGTATAATTTAGTAACAATTATTTCACCATTATACAATATGTTAACCTACCCCAACCAAGGAAAAGTACAAGGTAAGGGATTTTCTTATCTCACTTTCAATTCCGTGAGATTTCCATTGTTCGCCACTAAATTATTGAAAGTGGTGTATTGTGTACTTCCATTTGATATATATTATCATGATTCTCTTTATATTCATTTTATTCTGGAAATCATTTGGTGGTTATTAACTTTTGGTCATACGACTCAGTTGATTAACGTGGTAAGGGGTTTTCATCTCACTCTTTATTCCCGTGAGATTCATGCCATATTGTCACCATCACCTTTTGTGTGGTGTATGTACTGCCCATAATTATATTCTTTGTGTAATACACTATAATTTAGTGTATTTACATATTCATTGTATGATACCTCTTTCATGGGTTGTATGGTTCATAAGTTACCAAATTGGTAAGGGTTATTTCGCAATCTCTTCATTATCCGAGGTTGTTTATACGTAATAATCTACTGGGATCTCTTTATCATCCACATCCATGTTTCTTAAAAGTTAATTTCAAAACATTTTTACTATTTACTAGAATATGGGTTAAAGTCATTTATACCCTTGTTTTAATTTTTATAAGAGGTTTATAAAGGAATCTTTCTGTCGTTTTCCAAACAAGGTTCTTTTTAACCTTTTCGATAAAATTAAGGTAAGAAAGTTTTTTTTAACTTATACGGCGGGTGTGGCTATTTTCCGCCGTTATAAAATTGTCAAAGCTTCCCTTACAAGATTATAAGAATATTTTAAAATTGAATGTATTATTTTATAATTATGTTACTTTTAAAATGATTTAAAAAAAAGGATATTTCTCTAAAATAGTTTTGATTTCATCTATGTCAACATCCTTTGTGATGGATTTTAAGCTTATTTGAAGTTGACTTATTATGATACAAAACATACATATTTTATTGAAGGTTTTGTGATATTTTTACTGTGGATAAGTTATTCTTATGTCACTCCTGGTTTTTGTTTAGAGTATTGACATTTCATAAGTTATTTGTAATCCCAATGTTTATGTTATATTTCAACATTTCATTCAGATGAATGAGTTAGACAAGTATGTTCCGGGTTGGGGACCGGTAAAAGTAAGCCCTCCGGTTTGGTCTCCGGTTATTAGAGGAACTCCGGTTTGGTCTCCGATTATTAGAGGAACTCCGGGTCGGTGTCCGGTTATTAGAGGCACTCCGGGTTGGTGTCCGGTTATTAGAGGCACTCCGGGTTGGGTTCCGGTTACAGTTAGCCCCAAGGTCTTGGGACGAGGCCTTGACAAAGAAATTAAAGTTCAGCATTATGCATTCCAACATTTTGAAAGTGGTTATTGATATTGCATGTGATTATTCGATTAGTAGAATATCCATGTGAACAAGTAAATGGCATTATTTCATTTTACTTTTGCCATACTATGTTGAAGTTCAAGTTTAAAAGGCTTTTGTTTTAGTAATTCATTGCCTTAAATGTTTATGCTTATTTTTGAATGTTCCGCTATATGGTTATCCTTACTGGGAATTTGAGCTCACCCCTTTTCTATGTTTTATTTTTCCCAGGAAGTGAAGAAGTAAGTTATGAATGACCTGCAGGGATATTATGAGGGGATAATAGTGTGGACTGTGGAGACATTATGTTGTTGTAGTAGTTTTTCATTTTATGATGTAATATAAAACTTATGAATATATCTAGTGTTTCCAAGGCTACTAAACCAATCGGTCTATCGAGATTTGATCTTTCTTATGATCATGCCAATGTTATGTAATAATGCACCGACTCTGGGTAACTAGGGTCGGGGCGTTACAAGTGATGAGAGCCTGGTACTCTACCTCATTGTTCGTACAGCCTTCTGACAACAGGAACGAGTACGGCAGGACGGCTTGCGCCGGGGTAATGAAGACAATACCCAGGCCCACTCTGTTGAGCATGGGATCGTTGAGCCGCCTACCGGTGGGGCTCCGGGAGGCGCCCTCAAAATGCATTTTCCAACAGGGGACGGCATGGTCGACTGAGAGGATCGTCTCATCAGGAAAATCTAGGTCTAGGGATTGATCCGTGGAGGTGGATGGGCAGCTAAAAAGTCTGCCAACGCCTGTCCCTTAATGGCCTTCTGAGGTACGAACCTAATATTAAACGGCTGGAGAATCACCGCTCACCATGCTAGTCGGCCAGTCGGCATGGGGCGGTTCAGGATTTACTTCAGTGGGTCTACCCGATAGACCAATTGCACCTCATGGTGCTGCAGGTAATGTTCCAACTTCTGTATGGAGAATACGAGCGCAATGCATCTCTTTTCGACAGGGGAGTATCTGACCTCCATATCGAGAAGCATGCGACTGAGATAGTAGATACTTTTCTCAGTACCCTCATTATTCTTCTGGGCGAGCAGTGCACCAAGGGATCTTTCCAGGGCAGTCACGTAAAGGACCAGTGGCTTTCCGGAGACGGGTGGCATCAAAACAAGAGGTTGGAGCAGATACTGCTTGATTTCCTCGAAGGCGGTCCGACACACCTCATCCCATTCGTAGGTAGCACCCTTCTTCATGGGCCTGGAAAAGGTCTTACACTTGCCGGACAGATTCGAGATGAATTGGCGTATATAGGATATGTGGCCTTGGAGGCCTCGAAGCTCCCGAATATTGCTCGGGGGAGGCATTTGGCTGATGGTCTTGATCTTCTCCGGGTCGATCTCGATACCTTTGCATCTAACAACAAAGCCCAAAAACTTCCCAGAGGTGATCCCGAAGGCACACTTCAATGGGTTCATCTTTAGGTGACGGGAACGGAGGAAACCGAACACTTTCTCAAGGTCTTTAAGATGATCCTGGCGCTGAAATGATTTGACTACGAGGTCATACACCTAGCATTCCACCAATGTCCCGAGAATCGGCTTGAATATGCGATGCATGGCCCTCTAATAAGTGGCACCTGCATTTTTCAAATCGAATGGCATAACCTGGTAGAAAAAGGTACCTTGGGGAGCCATGAAGGAAGTGGACTCCTCGTCTTCGGGGGCCATCTGGATCTGGTTGTACCCGGAATACCCGTCCATGAATGAGAGAGCTTGGAACCCGGTCGTGGCGTCAATAAATAACTCCGTCACCGGGAGTGGGAAGTCATCCTTTGGGCAGTTGCGATTAAGATCGCGGAAGTCGATGCAGACTCTGATCTACCCATTCGTCTTCCTGACTGGCACAATGTTGGCAAGCCACTTGGGGTACTGGACTTCCTTAACGAAGTTGGATTTGATAAGCTTGTCAACTTCGGCCTCAACCCTAGCCCCATGATAAGGGTTCATCTTCCTGGGAGGCTACTTAAACCCACGATGTTTTGTCGGGAGGCCCAGACGGTGAACGGCTACCTGGGGATCTAGTCCTGGCATCTCGTTGTAACTCCAAGAAAACACATCACGATGTTTTTTGAGGTAGTCTACGTACTGCTGCCGCTCCTCGGGGAACATGGCTGCACTGATCAATGTCGGTTTCGGATCTGCCTCGCTACCAAGGTTCACCTGTACCAGTTCATCGACAGTGGTAGAGACGCCTTCTTCAAAGGTGGGGGGGGGGAGCATCCTCCAGGTCTTCCTCTCCACCCGTGGGGGGATTTACCGCGACAGGAGGTACTTATGGGCTATCAAAGACTAAGGGGCAGTTGGTGCCGGCTTGGGCAGCAGTGGTCATCATATCAGGAGAATCACTTGCCATTGAGACCATAGCAATGAAGGCAGTCGACCCAATCCCATCTGGCATTCAGCATAAGGGGCCACGTTTGATGATATCAAAGCAGTGGTGACGTGTCGGCCTGAGTCGGTTAATTCCATCCCAGCGGAAGAGACACGCATGGGGCACCGCCGTTGTCATAATCTTGACGTCCCGGTACCATATAGGGGCAGGAGGTTCCGGGATCACCTGAGCCTGGTTGATGTAGGAGTACGAGGTGATTTTCCCCCATCGCTTGGACACGGGAACATGCCTTCCTTGTGTACCCGAAACAACAAAACATTGCCCCATGTCGGGGGTCTTGGCCTCTAATCGGTGGATCGGGAGGATGTAGGCGTCATCCATGCTTGCCTAGGGATCACTTGCGACCGGGGCGGGTTCATCCTCACTTATTAGGATTTTCTTATCCTTACATTTGTAATAACCCGCATCCAGATAGCGGGCCTCCCAGGAAGCGAAAGGGGACACATCTCCTTGGAGCACGCCTACTCGGTCGTTGAGCTAGTATTTGAGGCACTGGTGATACAACGAAGGGACTGCTGCATGCAGATGGAGACATGGCCTACCCATCAACGCGTTGTAGGCGGTGTCCTGAGAGACAACCATGAAATCGGTGCTGGAAATTAAGCCATCGAACTGAGTCTTCAGGAGGATCTTGCCGACTAGGGTTTGCTCGGTCCTGTCGTACCCCTAGATTTTGAGGTCAGAGGGAGTTAAATCACATTCAGACAGAACTAGATTTCGTAACGTCCGAGTCGTAATTAGATTGATTTCGGAACCCGTGTCAAAGAGACAGCGGCGGACTTCCACGCCATTGAAGTGGCCAGTGATGTACAGCGGGTGAATGAGCCCCTATAGAGGAGGGTCCTCATCTTCACCGGAGAATGAGATAACCACCTGACATTCGGCGTTTTCAATCGTCTCGGTATGGAAGGATTCTGCAGCTGCTACCTCCGTCTCAAACTGGAGGGGGCTCCTTAGGGCCTCGGCAAGTGCCTCGCGCATTTCGGATGACAGACGAAGGGCCTCAAGGATATAAAGCCTTGTCGTAATGCCGACCAGGTGATTCAGAACATCATACTTTCGTGCCAAACACGAAGCTCTGCCTACAGGAGGTCGTTCGACATTTGGAGGCATAGAGGATCCTGCTGGTTAACCGGCGATCGGCCAGTACTGGGTACATCTTGCTGCCTACTAGTAGAATCCTGGAGAGTAGTCGCCTGACTAAGGTCAGACAGCGGAGGCTGGCCTGTAGCTGGGTAGGACTAACTCTGATACGAACGGGGCAGCTCTCCCTGATCTAGTAGCACAAATGGCGGTGGAGGGAGAGCTGAGGGCTTTAGACGGGGTTGCGCATGCTGAGCTCTGCCCTGAGCCTGCTGTCTGGTCTCAGTAGCATGCACGGCTTGGCTGGAAGTGCTTGCTGACGTACCTCAATGACCGGCGCGGTTGCGATTCCGCTGACGTTGACGTCGGCTGGAAACGTTGGGGAGGTTCGCCTGGTGCTCCCCCTCGTTGGGAGTCATATAGGGATTTACCAGCTCCACGGTGTTAACGGAAGCGTACCCCTAGCTGTCGATCGAGGAGTCATCCAGTACCGGGAAGATTCTGGGAGGAATCCCCATTTTAGGGGGCATAAAGTCACTGAGAATGCGGGATGACGGCGGCAACGGTGGTGCGCGTTGCTTCTTCTTGCGTCGCTGCTGCGTGCCCTTTTGGGAAGAGGTCGACTGTGAAGACGATGCTGAGGTACCGGCTACATCTTCTGAAGGTTCCGGCTACTTCAGGCGCGCCCAGATGATACCATGGGCACGGAAGACAGTTTTTCGAGCCATCCAGTCATCGTATTTCCGGGATCCATGGTAGGGAACCTGCTGCCACTTTCCTTCGCTGTCGCTACCGATCTCTGACCCTGCAAAGAAACCCGCCACTTGCGCTGGTGCTGAGCCCAACTTGACTATGTTGTTGTTGACCTGGTCTTGAATCCAGTCTTTAAACACATAGAATTTCTTGAGGTTGTGCCCCAGAAACCGATGATAGGGGTAGTAGTTGGGGAGATCGGTGAGATTCGCCTCTGCCGGCCTTCTACACTCAGGCAGACGCACAGTCCCTTGCTCTAGAGCACTTCAGAAGTAGCCAGGGACCTGATTTTCGTTAAATGAAGAAGTCTGGTGCCTTATTTCCAAATAGGGGGCCCTAGGGGCCTGGCCCTAACGAGGGTCCGGAGGGGCCTGCCGAGGAGGCGTCGCCTGATTGTCTCGCCTAGGTGGCGGTGGCGCATTGCGCGGGGGAACCTGCCGGTTCTGAGGCGGTCGCTGCTGGGCAGGAGCCTGTGCTTGAGGTGGAGGACCTCTGCGGGGTTGCGGGGATGGTTCTGCTGGCAGTAATTCCAGCTGCCTAGGGGCTTCTATTTGGGCCACCACGGCGGGTTCAGCCCTGGCGGTCCTCCTGGCCGGGATCATAGGGGGAAACAAACGTGCCTGACTAGCCTGTTGCAGGGCTTCCTCAAGGCGCTGAGCCTTATCTGAGAAATCTCTGAACCCTCCAGGGTAGTTATGGGTAATTAGGGAGGGTACCAACTCTTTCTTGACGTTCCCCACACACATCGTTAGTAATTGATCCTGAGTCAGTGGCATATCGAGGGAATACGTAAGTCCCTTCCACCGGGTGATGAAATCTGCGGCTCGCTCATCAGGCCTCTGCTTGCACTTGAAGAGGTCCGCAATGCTGGTCTTCCGCGTGGTGGAGCTGAACTGGTACAAGAACTGCCGGCAGAGATCCTCCCAACTGGTCACCGACCCGATAGGGAGCTGGCTATACCAGACGAATGTCGGACCTTCTAATGTTTGTACGAAACATCGGAGCTTGGCGGCTTCTTGCTGAGCCGGGGTCCCCAGCATGGGGCCACACCTGGAAGAAAATTGAGCCAAGTGTTGCGGTGGGTCCCCTGTCCCGTTGAAGGGCGAGAAAGTGGGGTTCCCAAAACCCGGACGTGCGGGCATATCATCCACCCACGCGGGATACGGCTTACCATCCGGTGGGACCGCCACCTGCCGTGTTTCCAACGCTTCTAGGTGGGCTGTGAGCGCCGCTATAAGATCATCCGGGTGGGGGTCCCTATCATGACGGGGATCCCTAACCACAAGTGCGTTTTCAGGTTCCTCAACATGATAGATGGCTTCGGCAGCTCGCAGATCAACTGGCGGAACAACCTACGGGGCGACTGGGGGAACCCGGCCTGGATTCTTCAGATTGCCCCATCGCTCGGGTGGGTTTGGCGAGACGTATCGCGCCCTCTTGCCGTAAGTTCCAGCTTCTGCCCTGTCTGTGGAAGTAGCATGATCAGGGTTGCCCGTAGGCAACTCACCTGGGGAAATTGTTCCTGCCCCTGCTGCCCCAGCCTGGGATTACCATAGTCAGGTCGTCGCTCTACAGCGCGCTCAGCCAAGAGTTTGTCAACCAGCCTCTTCTGCTCAGCAAGATGTTGGCGTAACGTGGCCTTCTCAGGATCTTCGTCTGTTTTCTGCACAGAGGAAGACGGGTCGGAGTGCTTGACAATTCCGACGTGCTCCTTCCCCTTGCCGGTATTTCGACCGAGTACCAGCGACTCGGTGGGTACGGGGAGGCCTCGCAGGTTCCTCTGCTGACGGGTAACCCTCCCTGATGGGTCCAGCAGTGGTGGTACGCCCTTGGGGGGTAAGTCTCCATCAAGAAATTCAAGCTCGTCTTCCTTGTCCACGACGTCAGCCATGTGGACTACGACCCCTCTCGAGGGCATGTCCTCGATGTCACATAATGAATCGGGCTGCCTCCGAATAGGGTCGAAGAGGAGAGCGGCATAGTGTCCCCAACCACAGACTTGCACATGGGGGGTAGCTTCCCTGACAATTCTACGGAGTACTTTGAAACTCTGGATGCATTTCCGTTGAAGGGTGCTCTGGCGGCATGGTGACTAAGGGTGCTGGGCCACAAGGAGTGCAGCCAAATCGATCAGGCGGCATTGCTCGCCGATTTCTTCGAAGTGTTCTCGACTTCTAGGGTACACCACCCGTTCATAACGAAGGTGGAAGTGTCTCGCCCACAGGGTTCGACAAAAGCACCCCACTTCTTCAGGGGCAAGAGACTCTGGTACGCGAAAATTCAGCGCCGCCGTCGGCCAGAACTTCTCTGGGAAGTAATCCACTCCCAGAATACTCCAGAAGCTCTTGGGCTCGGACTCAGGGTCTGGTCCTCTATTTCCCCACTCGCCAACCGGAGGCAGCTGAGGGACCGGTAGCGGTACCGAGGCGGACCTCTGGGATAGCAAACTCGGCAGTGGAGAATACGACGAATGAGCTAACTGGCCGCCGAATTCCGGGCCATCCTCTGAAGAGTAAGGTGACCTGGGCACGATGTCACGATACGACAGGATGATGGCCACAGCTTCCGGTATAGGAGTCACGGCTACCGGCGACAGGCCGTGTCGACTCTCTACCGCCATTGGCCCCCAAAATAGCTCCCCGTGATCTCTGGTAGATGTAGAGGGCGCTTCTGGTGACGATGGCGGTGATTGCGCAGTCGAGACCTGCAGAATTCCCAAGACTTCTTCCTCCTGGATGTACCTTCAGAGAGAGATGGGAATCTGGTGGACCTCATATTCCGGGAGAATGAGGCTAATGCGTCTGGTTCCTGCCCCAGTCCTTGATACGGAGGAGTGGGGATAAGGTTCCATTATTGAGTCGCATTCAGCTTCCGAGTCGGAGAAGCGGGCAGGTTTGATCTCCACCTGGGCCTTCACAGGACTCTTCTTGTGGCAGCGATGACCCACTTTCCTGCCCCGGGGTGGCTCTTTGGGACACGGTTGATTTTCATCATGTAGCCTCGGGGCGGCGCCGACACCGTGGCGGAGAGGACCCCCACTCGAGATGGCCGAGGTGCGAAGGGCGCCGAGGCAAATGTCAAAGGGTACATGGGGAGGACCCCTATGAATAGCACCCATGTGGGCGGAGCCTCCGTTGGAACCAACATGAGCATGGGGAGGACCTCCATGGTCGATGCGGGTGGGGCGAGGCTGGACTTCACTCCTCATGTTTCTAGGGTGAGGAGGACCGTCGCCCATTGCAGAGAGGACGTAGGGAGGGCCCCCACGTTGGAGAAGGACTGGATGGACAGTGCCTTCAGATTGGCAGTCGGGGGCAGGAGGATGGAATCCATACCCTGTACAGTGGGTGCGGGAAAGGTTTCTGCGCTTAGCGTCACTGCCGCAGGGCAGGTCTTCCTTCGGGATGGGGGTAGCACGAGGCATACCTCCATGACGAGCTTCAGAGTGGGGAAGGCCCACAATCTATGGAGTAGTGGTACGGGGAGGGCCTCTGTAAGGGGTGACATCACCGCAGGTTAGTTCGCGGCGATCAGCACTCAGACCTGCCACCCGGAGAGTCAAACCAGCCTGCCCACGAGGTGGTTGGGGTCTCGATCCTGGTTGGGCGAAGGAGTGACCCTACTTAGCGTATGCAGAGGACCCATGATGCACGTCGGCAGTGGCTCGAGCCACTGTAGCTGTTGACGTTGACTCACCTGGGCGGGCGTTCTCTGTCTGGGCCCGGCGTTGACGTCGGGTCAGACGAGCTGGTGCAGGTGGTGCAGGGGCATAGCCTGCCTGCTCTTCCTGTGGAGTCGGACGGCGGCGCTGACGTGGCCAGGCGGGAGCTCTTGCCTAGAGCCCTTGGGTCGGGACCCTGGGCGGGCTGAGCAGGACGACACCCGCCTCATCAGCGTAAGGCAAGGAGTCGTCAAGGCGTTCCGGGGACAAGCTCCCGAAACGGTTGAACGTTGGGGTGGGGAGTATGGGATCCCTGCGCGGCCTGTTAGGGCAGCGTTGACAGCGGGGCCTGGAGGCCTCCAGGTCCAAGTGGGCCATATCCCTAGTTGGGACGACCCCTTCCTCCTTGTACCTGCGCATGAAGTTGTTGATCACCCTTCGCTGGATGACCTCTGATGGGGAAAGGGGACGTGGGCATCCCATATTCCGCAATTTGGCGGCCGTCGTGACGGTAGCGGCGCCAGGCGGGGTGGCTGTGGCGGAGTTGCCCCTGC
This sequence comes from Viscum album, assembly GCA_963277665.1. NCBI lineage: Eukaryota > Viridiplantae > Streptophyta > Magnoliopsida > Santalales > Viscaceae > Viscum > Viscum album. Next base: position 467,160,790 of record OY728123.1, on the reverse strand, counting down.
CCCTGCGTAGGCGGGTGGGCGGTGATCGTGTCTCTGTAACAGCAACCTGGTTCCTAAGAACGAAGGGATCAACTCATCAGCACTAGGAGGAATAGAATCGACAACCAATGCCCCAAATTCCTTCCATTATCCACGTCTGTAAGAAGGATCCACGCCAACACGCTGCAGAACGGAATGCCCCACGTTCTACTGCCCCGACTTCCGGTGAGTTTCACGACAGGCCCGCCATTATCTTGGCGGGACCAGGCGCCGGATATCTGGATCCGGTGACACGTCAATCTACTGGTTCCTCGAACACTACTAATCTCCACATTAAGGTGAAGAATTTCATGTCGGGTTGACCATTTCTGTTTCTGACGCTTTTGCCGGGGCGCGCACATCCGTCCATCCGCGAAGGAGGACGTGTTGTGCTTGTTGCCCCGCATTCCCACTTTCCAAAGTCGGGCGGAATTCGCTCCTTATTCAGGGACGTCTGCTCCTTGATCGAAACGGGATGATGGGATGTCGGTTCTTCCTTCTGTGGATTCCTCCTCAGAACTCATCACCTAGTCTGGGCCTCCCTCATAGATTTAATACGTAGTTCGTGAAACTCTTCCCAATGCCATGTTTCCATGGACGCCGGTTAATTACACTGCTTCTATCGGGACATTCCAAAGGGTCCAGTCAGGGAAACAACCTTCAGTCGGGGGAGTAGTCACGTTGAGGAATCTGTAGCGTGTCTGGATGCTGGGGAACCTGGCATGTCTGTCTATTATCCCTGGTCACCGGGCTTCTCAAGGGAGTGGAAGCCCGAGGAATCCCACATCAAGCACGGGGAATTATATGCCATAGACGCATATCTGAGGTTTTCCTCAGCTTCCCGTGTTTAACACAGGGTACGCCGCGGGTTTAACATCCAGCGGAGACAGATCAACCCGATCAGAGCATTAGCTAGAACAGATTGGGTTGAGGGACTTCTCTTGAAGGGATGCCGATACCGGGGCCAACCCATGGGCGTCTGTGAAGAGAAGCGTACCGACATGGTCTCACCGGTATATGACGGTCTGGGCGAGGATCGGTGTAGATGGTGGATGGATGAATGATTTGGAGGGTGGAATGGAAAGGAACCATCGCAAGGGCAATGGTGAAGTTGGGCTTGAGCCTTAAGGGGGCTTCCTACGTATCCCCGTGGCAGGGAATCAAAGTCCGCGTAGTTTGGGATGGTGTCGGTGGACCGGCACGAGGGTGGACCTGGGTCCGATGGGCATCATCAGCGAGCTAACATGAATGGGGAGGACCAGGAGGGTCCTAGTGGTGGTTGGCTTGGACCTCGTGGAGGCTTCCTACATACCATGCCGTGACATGGATCAAATACCTCGTAGTTCAAAGGGTTTTATCGGTGAACTGACATGAAATTAGACCCGTGGGTCCACTAGTGGTGGGCTTGAACCTTGGGAAGGTTTACTACGTACCATTCCTTGACATGGATCAAAGTCCTCGTAGTTCGGGTTGGTCGCAACGACTTGCCGTCAGACTGAAATGCAGTTTAAGGTCATGCTGGACGAGGGCGTGCAATTTATCGTCATGCGGGATGGAATACAGATTATCGTCATGTGGGACGCGATACAGTTTATCGTCATGCGGGACGCGATAAAGTTTAACGTCATGCAGGACGGAATACAGTTTAACGTCATGCGGGACAGAATATAGTTTAACATCATGTGGGATGCGATACAGTTTAATGTCATGTGGGACGGGATACAGTTTAATGTCATGCGGGACGGAATACAGTTTAACGTCATGAAGGGAAGAATACAGTTTAATGTCATGCGGGACGCGATACAGTTTAACGTCATGCGGGACGGGATACAGCTTAACGTCATGCGGGACGGAATACAATTTAACGTCATGCGGGACAGAATACAGTTTAATGTCATGCGAGACGCGATATAGTTTAACGTCATGTGGGACGGGATACAGTTTAACGTCATGCGGGGCAGAATACAGTTTAACGTCATGCGGGATGGAATACAGTTTAACGTCATGTGGGACGTGATACAGTTTAACGTCATGCGGGACGGGATACAGTTTAACGTCATGCAGGACGGGGGCGAACCTCGACGTGAATGAACGACCGAGTAATGTGGCTTGAACTTCATGGAGGCGTCCTACGTACCATGCCTTGACATGGATCAAAGTCCTCGTAGTTCAAAGGGTGGGGGTCAGGGTCGATTCTCACTCTAAGCCCACGTGAGTCATGCTCGGTGTGAGAAACAAGAGGTTTCAAGGACCTGACGATCACGTCGCGAAGGATGCGTCCGTGGGAAGCGAAGAGGTGCTTACGCATTAGGTGGCCCACAATGTTGGGATTACTCCAGGATGGAGGCTCGAATGGGTGGTGCCTTGTTCCCTATCACGCCCTCCACTGACCTTGGTAGTGGGGAAGTACGAAGATGCAGGGTGCAGCCATCCGTTGTGGAACTAGGGTCGCCCTTCTCCTGAGAACATACGCCACTCCAATAAGGAGGATATCATCCCTTGTGGATGGGTGATTCCACTCCTGTGGAGACGAGTGGCGTAAAAAATGTTCGAGCTGGGGGGACCCTTCGTGAGAGGCACGAGGTCAAGTCACAGTTTAACGTCATGTGTTGAGGACGTTATGCTTGGCAGTTTAACATCTTGTAGCTCGGACGAGGTGGGTTCACTCAGCACCCCTAGGACTTACATAACCAGTACCCTCTGGTCCTTGGGGAAGGGAAGGTACCATTAAGGCCGTGGTCAAGGGGGGGTGTAGAGAAAACCATCGTGGGGTCCACGTTACTGTGGCTATGCGAAGAAGTAATAGCCGTTAGCGTGCTTATGCGAAGAAGCATTAGGCGAAGCAACGCTACAAGTGGTATTGTCCATGGGACTTTGAAATCACATCGTGCAAACCTGGAGGGTCGCACGGGAAGAGGAATTGCCAAGAAAAAAAGTGTGCTTCGCGAAGCAGAGTTCCTTGGCCTTAGCATAGGGCATAGGTGTGAGTGGAGGTTGCTTCGCGAAGTGGAACAATATTCGCGGAGCACTGCCTCGCGAAGAAGGGGTGCCTCGCGAAGCAGGGTGCTGCGAAGCAGTGTGCTTCGCGATGTGTAGAGATCCTGCCTTAGCATAGGGATCACTAGTATGGGTTGGGTGTTTCACGAAGCATAAACACTCCGCGGCTACCCGGGTTCCCTTGGGAATCCCCTTCCTTCGCGAATACCCTTGAGCTTCGTGAAGGGAATCCCTCTCGGAAGAGGGGGTCAAAACGAGACCATGCAAAGGCGTCTCACGAAGTAGAAGTACCTCGCGGAGCTCATGATTCCTGGGGGGAAAAGGGTGCTTCGCGATTCGGGAGAGGAGAAGCCGAAAGGTCGGATTGTCCGTCTCAGGACTCAGGGGAAGTCCAGTATTTATAGGCAAGGGGCACCGCGAAGCAGAACTCGCGCGCCGCCTCAGGAGCTTCGTGGAGTGCTCGCGAACTTCAAATGCGTTCGCGGAGAGTTATCTCCTCTGGAGCTTCACGGCGGGCTCGCGAACATCAAATGAATTCGCGGAGAGTTACCGCCTCTGGAGCTTCGCGGCGGGCTCGCGAACGTCAAATGCGTTCGTGGAGAGTTACCGCCTCTGGAGCTTTGTGAGACCGTGATGCTCCGGGTGCTTTGCAGTGGCACTTCGTGTCGGTGCTTCGCGACGGTGCTTCGCGAGGCAGCGTGCCCGCCTTCTTTTTCGTCCCTCACCTTCGTGCAATATTTTGGCACCAACAATGGTGTAATTCCATTAGAGGGAAGTTTAACTTAGTTTTTTTTAAGAGATCCATATCAAGAATACTCTCTTAATGATTAAAACATGAATGATATTATATTTTATGTACCATAGTATGTTTATGTTATTAATTTTAACACAATGATTCTGTCGATTATAGATCAATAATTTTTTTGGTTTTATTCCAGTTAAAAGTTCATTTGATTTTAAGACATCTGAATCAAAAAATCCAAATTATTTTCAATTTATTTCACAACGAACATGTATAACCTAAGGTGAATTAGGCCATATCATAGTTTATGATATGAATGAGTACACATTTTTTCTTAGTCAGAGTATAATACTACATTATATCATAAGGTATGATGTATAGAAATCTTTCAGATTTAAACTATTCCATGGAATATGATATATGACATCAGATGTTACAAATAAATCCTATTTTTTTTTTAAAAAATAGATCATTATGTTATATTAGTGATATAGGGTATATCGCCAAATATGACTAGAACCATATAACAACAACAATCCTTAGAAAAAAATCAATCATGAAATACAGTATAGTCTTAAATAGTTAAAAAATCAATATTTTCATGAATTTATTATAGTTTATAAAAAATGATAATTATTAGGCATTACAAATAAGAGTTTTCATTGAAAAAAGTAAATATGAAATTTTCATCTTTGTGTATCATGTTTTTGAAGTAAATAATTATTTTATTTATTTGTTTATTACTCTTAAAAATTAATATTAACAAAGGGTATATGGAATTTCAATATGATATTTGTTTTAATTTGAATGATAAATATATTCTTATAAAATTTAAATATAGGAATTACATGATAGGTACTACAATAAATGTTTTATTTTTCATCTACCATGAACTCGATTTTTAAATAAAGTTATTATATTTAATTTAGTTGTTTTATATTTTCTATACATAATGGGTTTTATTAGTTATTATGATTGGATTATATATTGATTAATGTATCCCTTGGTAGAGGGACTTTAGGTTAGACTTCCAATTATCCTATAGGCCTTTACCATGTTCTAAAAAGGTTGGGGTTGGTTATCTAGGACTCTAGACTTACTCAGGTGAATATTATCAATCATATATAATTATAAACCATTAAATATAAATTTTATATACCTTATTTTTGAAATCATCAATAAATTAAAATTATACGTAAATAATGGAATGAAACATAATATAATAAATATTTCATGTGATGTAAGAGTTATAGATTTAGTATTCATATGATATATATTTTATTGGTGTGACATAAAAAAGAAAACCCCTCAAATACTAAGTTTGAAATTCCTTTAGAAGAGAAACTCTTTCAAGACCTTGATCATCCAACTGATTAGGTTTTTTAAATTTAGGGTTACCATGGATTATATTGTGTAAGGAAGAGTGTAAAGGACTAAACCTAGGAGTTCTGTAACCAAATCCTATTTTTTTGGGTGACCTTTTTCTGGATAACCCTTATCGTTAAGACAATTTAGTAATATATTCATGTTTATCCATATGAAAGATTTATACAATTAGTTTTCTATTCCACTATATAAGAATCATATATGATATAATTAGGATGATTCATAGCCTAAATACCAATTTTTTGAGAGTAATGCTAAAATTGAAACACTAAATAGTAAAATATGTATCTTGGTGAACTTAATGATTCTGATGTGTGAGTGTAACACCCCAAGCTTCCATGGTACGCTTCTCTTTGAATAATAGAGCAGCGTGTGTTGTACACAACCTCGAGTTCTAACACACTACGACCAATAAAAGTAGCAGTTATGAATAGTAATACCCACTTTTTGAAATTATATAAATTTTATACTTCAAAATGGACTTCATTTTTGGATTCGAAATATCAAAATTAGCCTATGTTGAATTTTTGGTATTTTTCTGAGAACTTCCAATTTTGATGAATAGTGAAAAAATACTTAAAAACAACTTTTTTGATAAAAATAATTTATAGTGATAAATTATACAATTGATTGGTTCTAAAGTGTAATTAGAATATATTTTTACCATTTTATTCAATGTGGTCATTAGAATTAATTTCACTATGAAATTGGACATAAACAATTGTCAATCTTTTGATTGATATTCTTTCTTAAAAACACGCTATTTGTTGTGACAGCAGGAATTAATTATTAAATTAATTAATTCAACTTATATTTTTTGAATTTTGTAAAACAGACATCATTTTTGAATTAGGAATATCAAATATAGCTCATGGTTAATTTTTGGTGTTGTTCTGAAAAACTTCGATTTTTGATGAATAGTGAAACCACTAAGTGGTAGTTAAAAAACAGATTTTTCTTTTAAATGAAATTTTACCACCTCTGTGATTTGAATTTACAAAATCTGACATACATCATTTTCATTAGGAAGTAAAATGTGGTTCAATGGGATTAAAATAATTTTTGCTGAATAGTAAATTTTAAGTTCTATTAATCGCGATTAAAGGTAATCAATGTAACTTAAGGTAAATATAATGTTATAATAATATGAAATTACCATTACACATATCCTACCCTTACTGGGTGAGTCATGGACGACTAAGAAAATCCATGGGTCAACTTGGGGACCCCATGGAGCCACTTGGGTAAGAAAATGACATTAATAACTTTTTATTTAAAGTAAAAATAAAATTGCCAAAAACATGTGTTGTTTTACTAAAACAATTATTAGATGGGGTTATCTAAGTTAACATTTCTTCTATAAATATTCATTGGAAAGATATAAAGATTTCCTACATCATGGTTATTGTTTTATGATTTTTAGCAATTAAATAAATAAATTTATTTATCACACCATGTTGATGCAGTGATTACCTCAATAATGAACCTTTTAAATAAAGTTAAAAGATAATGTAAACTCTAAGACTTACAATTTTCAAAGACCTATTGGATGGGAATATTTAGAACCCTTATCACCATATCCTCGAAATATATAATTTTGGGACCTCTAAAATCCGAAAATCATTTCATAATAATGTAATATTTCATGACTTTCCAAGACTGCCCCTCTCCTCCTCTTATAAAAGTCCCCCACCACTACCACCTTATTCATAGCTCCAAGACATTTTTCTCATCCAGACTCTGCCCAAATACTCTCTCAACTTCCCTCTCTTACTCTTAGAAGCCACACTTTGGGCAGAAGTCTTCCCAAGGAAGCCTTTGGCTAAAATCAAAAAGAGTTACCCGATTTTAAAGAAATGTATTCTATTGTGTTCTTCTGTTTTATTTTGTTTCTCCAACCCCCTAAAATATTTTTATTAATTTATTTTGTAAAAAAATATTATCCTAAATATACTTGTATGTTTTTATGAGAAGGATTTTATTTCCACTTACACACACCTTCGTCTAATGGTTAAAGAACATACTGTTTCTGTGGGTGGGGAATTACTGCCTCACGAAACAATGATTGTTCAATCTTATTTTAACACCTCTCATGGTGGCCATTTTGATGAAACTATTTTCATATATGATATATATGTTATGTTTATGTTTTCCTTATTCTTATTTATTTCTCATTTATGTCATACCTTTATTATTTCCATTATTGGTAAACGCGATAATTTAATTTTAGGAAGTGCGGACTACCGCCCCCTCAGAGTGATTTCAATTGTTAATGCCATATATGGGATGTATAAAGGATGGAGTAAATGATATTATATATGATATTATACTTTAATTATAATATACCATTATATCATTATGATTTCATTCCATTAAATATGAAATAGAAAAGAAAGTAGTGTTCATGCATACGTACGGCTTACCGTCTCCATGAACGGTGCATTTCATTTCTTACCTCTAAATGTTACGTAATATTATGAATGAATTTATATACTGGATATATATGATATATATTATATCTACATCATGGATATAATTATAGAGATAATGGATATTTTTCCACATATACAACTTGTAATTATAAGAAGTTTATTATTGACTCAAGTACCAAAGATCGACAAAACGACCGTTATTAACTTAAATGACTACAAAATTTTCGTAACATTGTAATAAGTGATATAAAAGGGATAATGAACATGAAAAAGGTTCTTAATAAAGTAGAGATTAACTCTATTTTATTATTCCGGAGGTTAATGAATGGTCGAGTGAAGCCAAACATGAGGTAAGGGAACTTCTTAACCCAATTTCCGTTCTTTGGGTTAATCTCCTACTTTCAAATTATGTCATGATATTATTATGTCCTATGTTTTATTTTTACTTTATTTATGTGTACTTATAGTGAATACACATAAGAGATCTATTTTATTTAAAAAATGATCTTTGTAAGGGACTTCGTCTCAATCTCCTTTCATTGATGCATATTTTGTTTTATACACAACTTTCTTTTATACGGTGTATAAACCCATTTGACTTTTACGTTTATTCAAAAGGAATCTTTTTTATAAGAAGAATTTTACTAAATAACAAAAGGGAATGTTATTTTTGTCGTACGTATGTGGCGACAACAACTTCGCCGCCGCCGTGACCATTATTTGAGTTTCGACTTCCTCTACAAGCCATAACTTTTTTTTAAATGAAAAATAAATACCAAGTTTTAATTTTCTTTTATTTTATTATTTAAAAAGTTTTTGAAAGTGATTTTATTATATCAATGTGTTGTATTGATATCTTGTGATTAAAATGTGGAAATTTTATGTTTCATTTATACATGTTTTATGTGATACGATTATGTTATGGTTTATGATATGTTTAAACCTATTAATATGAGGAATGAATTGGACTTAATAAGTGACGGGTGGAGCTCGCTATAGATCCTCGATGCATCGGTAGGTCTCATGAGACAAACTAGTGTCTTGTCACGAGGCCTTGACAAAATATTATTTGTAGTATTGGCACGAGGCCTTGGCTACGTGGTTATGATAGTCCGACATTATGCATTCCATCATTATGAAAGTGGTTATTCATATTTCATGTGATTATTCGACTAGTAGAATATCCATGTGAATAAGTAAATGGAATTATTTCATTTTAATTTTTCCATATTATGCTGAAGTTCAATTTTAAAAGGTTTTTGTTTTAGTTATACATTGACTAAAATGTTTATTTTTATTTAAGAAAGCTTCCGCTATATTATTATCCTTACTGAGCATCTAAGCTCACCCCTTCCAATGTTTTAATTTTTCCATGATGTGAAGAAGTATATTATGAATGACCTGTAGGGATAGTATGAGGGGATATGAAGACAAGATGTTGTTGTAGTTTTGTCTTACTTTATGATGTAATGTAAGACTTATGAATGTATCTAGTGTTTCCAAGGTTACTAAACTAATCAGTCTTTCGAGACTTGATCTTTTGTGATCATGCCAATGTTACACAATAATGCACCGACTCTGGGTAACTGGGGTCCGGGCGTTACAGTTGGTATCAGAGGCAGTTTAGTACTAACCTTGGAAGCAAAATTTAGAAAAACTCTGATTTGAGCACATAGACCTAAGATAAAATTTGAGGATTAGTATAGAAGAACCGCCTAGAATTTTGGTATTATAGAGATTTTGTGAGTTTTCCGAGCAATACATCCCTGTCTGGATACGAGCAGGTAGAGGCAGCTCTGGCACAGATATACCTAGGGTTAAAACCTAAAAACACCACTTTGAGCTAGACTCGAACGGGAACTGGTGCACGACAACGGGCCTTGCTGCATTCTCGGTTACGACACTCCTAGGGGATATGCTTAGGATAATTCTCATTTTCTTTACAAACCACTATGAAGGGTTATGAGTATATAATTCCTCAAAGATTTTTTTTTTATGATTATGGATTATATCCATAAATAGTTCAATTTATGTTAAGTGTTTTACAAGTATGGAATTATGTATTTTGATTCATAAGCTAATCTAGTTTATTCCATTGTTTAGAAATGGTGCCTAGTAGAAGGAATGGAAACCGTATCAATGCATGCACTCCATGTAGGGATTTCCCTCCTGCTCAAGATAATTATAATGGAGCTGGTGATACAACTGGTGCTGATCAACTTATCACCATACTGGGACAACTAACTCAGGTTATGAATAATAACCTTACTCGTATGGAGCACCATGATCCGGAACGTGTAGGATCAATGTTAGACCGCTTCATGAGGCAACAACTGCCAACATTTAATGGGGGTACAAATCCAATAGTAGCTGAGCAATGGATAAACTCCTTAGAGAAAATATTCTATGCCTTGGGGAGTAGCGAAAGGGAGAAGGTTGTCATGGAAGATTACCGCCTCACTCAAGATGTTGATCAATGGTGGTCGCTGATTCAAAACACAAAGGAAGATGAAGAAGTATCAAGTATGGAATGGAGGGAGTTTATGGAAATTTTCTTAGAAAAATACATTCCACAAGACCATCGAGCAGATATGGAAAGAAAATTTCTGAGTCTAAGACAAAAGGAGGATGAGAATGTCGCAATGTATGAGGCCAACTTTACAAGGTTATCAAGACATGCTGCAGATTATATATGTAACCCAAGAAGTATGATTGATTGTTTATTTGATGGGTTAAAACCAGTTCATCTTTGAGCTTTTGTATCACAATTTCTCTCAACATACGAAGATATAGTCTCATGTGATATCAAGACAGAAAAGGAATTCTCTATGTATTATGAAAACAAAGTAAAGCAAGAGAATAAGGGAACGGTGGAACAAGAGACAGATAAAGGGAAAAAGGGAAAGAAGGATTTTCCATTATGCGATAATTGTGGGAAGAATAACCGTGGTACTTTCCTAAAAGGAATGGGAGTTTGTTATAAATGTGGAGAAAAAGGTCACCAGGCTCGTGATTGAAAGGTAAAGAAAGAGGCTATCAATGTTGAATTCTACAATCGTTGGGAAATGGGGCATTATGCAAATGAATGTCCTAAGCTTCAGAGAAACTTACCTCAGAAAAGGCCAATGGATCAAGGACAATCTTATGTTGTTACTACAGTTGAAGTGGAATAATTAATGTATTGGTGCTTTTGGACTCAAGGATTATATTCTGGTTATAAGAATAATGTGATATATATAAGGATTGTACTGTAGTACATGTTGTTTTCATTAAGGTTTTAATATGATAAAGGTAATCATATTTTTAGTATGTGACTATAAGAGAAACTTTACTTCGTTTGGGGAATCTAATATTAGAATTGATTTTGGAATTTAAAGGCCTTTTAGAGAAAGTCTGGATAGAGGTATTTTGGATAATTATAAAGGTTGGAATGTATTAAGTTTAACTTTAGATAGTATTGTTTTAAGGTTAAAACATTTTTGATGATTAGTTTTGGAATATTATTAGGAAAAGGACAACCTGTAGGTCGGGGGATAACCCGTCACGTCGGAAAAATCTATTGGAATCTAACCCACAACCATAGTGCGACAGACCTTTATTACCTACCACTAGCCTACAGGAAGTCACTAGTTATTACAAAATAGTTTTCCTAATCTAAATGGTATGTGGTAATATTTGGAACCTCATAAGATTAGGATAAATATAATATTTTTGAGTTCTATTATCTTTTTGAGTGAAAAATGGATTTGTGGTGAAAATTTATTAAATAATTAAAGTCTACATGACAAGTATGTATAATTTCTTACGTTCTTAGTAAATATCCTAAATAAATTCATCAACTTTATGAAAGGTAACTTAAAAAAAATGTTGTCGGTGAAGTTTTCCTACTGGGGAATCAATGATCGTTTAACCAATCACAAGTTTGTGATTTTCTTGTAGTTAAAATTTTTCCAAATCCTGTTTTATATAACTCTCCATCAGACCTTGATGGTTTGTTTTTCCTCTATATTCATGTTTTCATATAATCCTAATATTGGCTATCTCGGGTGACCGTTGTACTTCTCTTTCTTTCGTTTAAAGTTATATTTTTATTAACCTTATTTCCGATTTGGGTTTTACACAAAGGTATTTTCTATTTTAAACCATTTATTTTCAAAGAAAAATTTTAAATTTTGAGGACACAATTTATTGAAGGAGGGGAGAATGTAACACCCCAAGGTTCCATGGTACGCTTCTCTTTGAATAATAGAGCAACGTGTGTTGTACGCAACCTCGAGTTCTAACACACCGCGACCAATGAATGTAGCAGTTATGAATAGTAATTACAAATTTTTGAAATTATATAAATTTTACATTTCAAAATGGACTTCATTTTTGGATTCAGAATATCGAAATTATCCTATGTTGAATTTTTATTATTTTTCTGAGAACTTCCAATTTTGATGAATAGTGAGAAAATACTTAAAAACAGCTTTTTTAATCAAAATAATTTATAGTGATAAATTATACAATTGAGTGGTTCTAAAGTGTAATTAAAATATATTTTTACCATTTTATCCAATATGGTCATTAGAATTAATTTCACTTTGAAATTGGACATAAACAATTGTCAATATTTTGATTGATATTCTTTCTTAAAAACGTGCTATTTGTTGTGATAGAGGGAATTAATTATTAAATTAATTAATTCAACTTATATGTTTTGAATTTTTTAAAATAGACATAATTTTTGAACTAGGAATATCAAATATAGCGTAGGGTTAATTTTTGGCGTTGTTCGGAAAAACTTCAATTTTTGATGAATAGTGAAACCACTAAGTGGTAGTTAAAAAAATGATTTTTCGTTTAGATGAAATTTTACCACCACTGTGATTTGAATTTCCAAAATCTGACATACATCATTGTCATTAGGAAGTAAAATTTGGTTTAATGGGATTAAAATAATTTTTTTTGAATAGTAACTTTTACGTTATATTAATCGCGATTAAAGGTAATTAATGTAACTTAAGGTAAATATAATGTTATAATAATATGAAATTACCTTTAAACTTATCCTACCCGTATTGGGTGAGTCATGGACGACCAATACAATCCATGGGTCAACTTGGGGAACCCATGGAGCCACTTGGGTAAGAAAATGACATTAATAGCTTTTATTTAAAGTAAAAATAAAATTGTCACAAACATGTGTTGTTTTACTAAAAAAATTATTACATTGGGTTATGTAATTAAAATTTATACTATAAATATTCATTGGAAATATAAAAATATTTCCTACATCATGGTAATTTTTTTATAATTTTTGAGAATTAAATAAATAAATTTATTTATCACACCATGATGATGCAACGATTTCCTCATTGATGAACATTTTAAATAAAATGAAAAGATAATGTAAAATCTAAGAATTACACTTGTCAAAGACCTATTGGATGGGTATATTTAGAACCCTTATCACCTTATCCTCTAAATATATAATTTTTGAACTTCTAAAATCCGAAAATAATTTTATAATAATGTAATATTTCATGACTTTCCAAGAGTGCCCCTCTTCTCCTCTTATAAAAGGCCCCCACCACTACCACCTTATTCACACCTCCAACCCATTTTTCTCGGACAAAATCTACCCAAATACTCTCTCAACTTCCCTCTCTTACTCCTAGAAGCCTCACTTTGGGCATAAGTCTTCCCAATGAAGCCTTTGGCTCAAATCAAAAAGAGTTACCCAATTTTAAGGTAATGTCTTCTATTGTGTTCTTCTGTTTTATTTTGTATCTCCAACCCCCTAAAATATTTTTATTCATTTATTTTGTAACAAAAAAAGTATCCTCAATATAATTGGATGTTTTTATGAGAATGATTTTATTTACACTTACACACACCTTCGTCTAATGGTTAAAGAACATACTGTTTCTGTGGGTGGTGAATTACTGCCTCACGAAACGATGATTGTTCAATATTCTTTTAACACCTCTCATGGGGGCCATTTTGAGGAAAATATTTTCATATATGATATATATATTATGTTTATTTTTTCTTTATTCTTATATATTTATCATTTATGGCATACCTTTATGATTTCCATTGTGGGTAAACGTGATAATTTCATTTTAGGAAGTGCGGACTACCACCCCCTCAAAGTGATTTGAATCGTTAATTCCAAATGTGGGATGTATAAAGGATGGAGTAAATGATATTATATATGATATTATACTGTAATTATAATATAACTTTATATAATTATGATTTCATTCCATTAAATGTGAAATATAAAATAATGTAGCGTTCTTGCCTACGTACGGCTTACCGTCTCCATGAACGGTGCATTTCATTTCTTACCTCTAAATGTTATGTAATATTATGAATGAATTTATATACTGGATATATATGATATATATGATATCTAAATCATGTATATAATTCTGGAGATAATTGATATTCTACCACATAAACAACTTGTAATTATAAGAATTTTATTATTGACTCAAGTACCAAAGATCGAAAAAACGACAGTTATTAACTTAAATGACTACATAATTTTCGTAACATTGTAATAAGTGATATAAAAGGGATAATGAACTTGAAAAAGGTTCTTAAGAAATTAGTTATTAACTCTATTTTATTATTCAGGAGGTTAAAGAATGGTCGAGTGAAGTCGGACACGAGGTAATGGAACTTCTTAACCCAATTTCCGTTCTTTGGGTTAATCTCCTACTTTCAAATTATGTCATGATATTATTATGTACTATATTTTATTTTTACTTTATTTATGTGCAATTATAATGAAAACACCATAATAGATCTATTTTATTTAAAAAATGATCTTTGTAAGGTACTTCGTCTCAATCTCCTTTCATTGAGGCATATTTTGTATTATACACAACTTTCTTTTATACGGTGTATAAACCCCTTTGACTTTTACATTTATTGAAAAGGAATATTTTTTATATGAAGCATTTTACTAAATGACAAAGGGAATGTTTTTTTTTCGTACGTTTGCGGTGACAACGACTTCTCTACCACCGTGACCATTATTTGAGTTTCGGCTTCCTCTACAAGCCATAAATTTTTTTAAATGAAAAATAAATAAAAAGTTATAATTTTCTTTTATTTTAGTATTGAAAATGGTTCTGAAAGTGTTTTTATTATATCAATGTGTTGTATTGATATCTTGTTATTGAAATGTGGAAATGTTATGTTTCCTTTATGCATGTTTTATGTGATACGATTTTGTTATGGTTTATGATATGTTTAAAAATATTCATATGAGGAATGCATTGGACTTAATAAGTGATGGGTGGAGCCCTCTATAGCTCCTAGATGCATCGGTAGGTCTCATGAGGCAAACTAGTGTCTTGGCATGATGCTTTGACAAAATCTTATTTGTAGTCTTGGCACAAGGCCTTGTATACATGGTTATGATAGTCTGGCATTATGCATTCCATCATTATGAAAGTGGTTATTGATATTGCATGTCATTATTCGACTAGTAGAATATCCATGTGAATAAGTAAATGGAATTATTTAATTTTTATTTTGCCATATTATGCTGAAGTTCAAATTTAAAAGGTTTTTGTTTTAGTTATACATTGGCTAAAATGTTTATGTTTATTTATGAAAGCTTCCACTATATTGTTATCCTTACTAAGCATCTGAGATCACCCCTTCCAATGTTTTAATTTTTCCAGGATGTGAAGAAGTATATTATGAATGACCTGCAGGGATAGTATGAGAGGATATGATGACAAGATGTTGTTGTAGTTTTTTCTTACTTTATGATGTAATGTAAGACTTATGAATGTATCTAGTGTTTCCAAGGCCACTAAACTAATCGGTCTTTCGAGACTTGATCCTTTGTGATCATGCCAATGTTACACAATAATGCACCGACTCTGGGTAACTGGGGTCAGGGCGTAATAGTGAGGTTGTCATTTTAGTGGGGATAATTTAATTAAATTTCTTTAATTAGCACAAATAAATCATGATAAACACCCTTTGATATGTCTTTATTGTAGATTATTCCCTATATTATTGTTATAATTTTGAGATTTCTTATATGTATGGACACTAAAACTATTCTAGATTGGTACATAAGGCTCAGAAGTGTTATAAAAGAGAGAAATTATGAGAATATGAATGTGAATAATATAGAGATGGATTTCTCCAACTAAAACTCAAAGGTATTAGAAACCTAGTGCACATCACAGATATGGGCTTATAGACATGGACTTAGTGATATGAGGTAATTGAAGAAGGGTTAAGTGGTTCTTCATTCTGATAATACAGTATGAATTTTTGAATTGGATGTTTTCACTTATGATATAATCCTACCTAGTGGATTTGTTTTTGAATCAAATAATGGATATAATGTTCTTACTATAAACATATTTTCTCTATATCATGTTTGGAAAAGAATTAATTTTCAGTCATTATTATGAACAATAGTTGTTCTATATATATTAATGAAATGTTTCATAGAATTCGGAATATGGTAAGTGGTTTATATAATATATATATGGATAATAATATATATATAATTCATAATAAAAAGATCATGGTTGATTATGATCAAACTACCTTTATAATTTTTTCCAATAGACCTAGAAATGAGAAAAATATCCAATGACTATATTGAGATGAATTATTGGATTTATTCAATTAGTAATCATTACATAATTGATAAAAAAAGTTTGAAAAAAAAATTATTCTTTGTTATAAAATGTTAAATGGATTGTTGACTACTAGATATAATACATAGTGATGTGTGTGTTTTAATTTTTACTCTTGAAAGTGGTGGTTTTAGGTACTTTGTTACTTTTACCATTGATTTTAATCATCATGGTAATGTGTTTCAGAGGAAACACATGTAAAAAACCTACAAAAACATTAGATCTTAACAAAGAAGTATTGAATAAATAGGGAAAAAGTAAAAATATTCTTAAATTAGATCAAGACGGTGAATTATTGAGCCATGAATTCATAGGTCATCTAATAGATTGTGGATTTTTTTAAAACCTACTTTTACTAGAACACCATAGTGGAATAGTGTGATTGTGAGGTGGAATCATACCCTTTTTAACATAGTTAAAATGAATGATGACTTAGTGTGACCATCCTATTTAATTTTGGGTATATACTCTAGAAATGTTTACATTTTTACCTAACCATGTACCATTTAAAGTAGTTATAAATATTCCATATGAGATATGCTATTGGAAAATACTTGTTTTCTATTTATGATAATTTTGGTTCGAAAAGATTTCATATAATGATTGTATTCGGATAAAAATGACCACAGGTCTTCTAAGTACTTATTTTTTTGTTATCCCAAGGAAGTTATGGGATATATTTTTTATAATACTTTTGAGAACAATGTTTTTGTTGGATAATTTTCTACATTACATGATAAAGAGTATACTAATAGAGGAGTAAGTTGGAAGAAAATTAAACATGGATAAATTTAAAAATAATAATTTTCAATTGTTCCTGCGATGAAATTAGATCCAACTCCATAAATATTTGTGGAAGAAGAACTGATTTATGTTAGATAATAACCTCAAAGTTCAGATAATATTATTCTATAACTCAATATAGATTTAATTCTTGTGAAAAATGATGTTGAAGTAATGATTTTAGCTGATGATACTATAACATAGCATAATTCCATTAAGAGTTTTTATTCCATAAATGGTTGAAATTCATGGAATATGAAACAGACTCCATGTACACTAACCATGTTTGTCACTTGATGGACTGAATTAAAGGGAATTCATGTTATTGAATATAAAGATAAATCTTCACTTATTTAAATGATAAATTCTATAAGTTATTTATTTCCATGGAATCTCATTATGATTATGAGATTTATTTAAAGTATTTAAAAACAACTTTCTTAAAAAGTAATTTATTTGAGGAAATTCATATGATATAGCCTAGAGTTTTTTTAGTTCCAAATAACTCTAATGGGGATTTCAAGTTGAAACATTCCATATCCTGATTCAATAAAAGTACAAGGAGTTGGAATATATGGTTTGATGATGAAATCATCGAGTTTATTTCATCAATAATGCATTTGATTCTTGTGTATAAATTTGGGTTAATGGGAGTGTCTTAGTAATTATGATATTTTCTATAGGCAGCCTAATTATTATTGGAAATAATGTGGTAACATTAAATTATATAATTATTTGTTTGGGAAAATAAATCTTGATGGAATAAATGGGTGAAAAAAATTATATATAGGGTATATAGATCTATTGATATATATCTAAGATGCTTCTTCGATAGAGTCAAAACATATATACTATTAAGGTGATAAAAAGGTATAGCATAGAGAATTCTAAAAAGGAGTATTTTCCAAGGTTACACTGTGTGGATCTGAAGAAGATTCTAGATTATTATAAAGAGTTAGAAAAGAAGGATATAATTCCATATATATATTCTATAGAATCTATCATCCATTCCATGATGTGTATTTTACCCAATGTCAATTATGCTTCGATCATAATCAGTGCATATAAATATAATCGCAATGATAGTCACAATAATTTGTTAAGAACATCCTATTGTACTTGAAAATAAATAATGATATGTTTTTAGTCTTTGGAAGAAATCATTATCTCTATGTAAAGGGTTACATTGATGATAGTTTCCAATCTAAAAGTGATTCCATATAATCTCAATCTAGTTTTTAGTTTTTTCAGAATAGTGGGGATATCAACTGGAAAGGTTCAAAATAGTACACTATAAAAGACTCAATAATAGAGGTAGAATACTTAATTGTATTAGATTATTTGAATGAAGTAATTTAGATTAAGAAGTTAATTTTTGAACTTTTGGTGGAACCTAGAATCTTGGGAGAAATAGAGATTTATTATGAAAAAAATGGATTCATTGTCTAGGATAAGGAACCATAATATCACTGATTGTCCTAACATATCATTTTCAAATACCATATGATTTGGGAGATCATTGGGAGGGGTGATGTAAATATTTATTGGGTGTATGTATAGGAGAATTTAGAGGATTCTCATACAATAACATTACATGAGAACAATCATGAGGATCAAATTGAATCTATTATTATAAGATATATGAGTGATTATAATGTCTAATGACCAATTAAGTACTTCTGAGATATGAGTAAATTAGTGGTAAATTTATTTTATGAATTTCTTCCCATTTTAAAGGCAACCTCTTTAGCTGGTAAAAGTTCTCAATCCACTCAATATTATCTCTTAATATCAACTCATATGCAGTTTTAATATAATAAAGATCAACACACATTATTTTTAAGGTTAGGCTGAAAGGTCACATGCTTTCCTTGTTGGTTATACAACCCAAAATGGATTCTTCACAATCACAAAAGTGAATGCAAATTTAACAATAACGAATTTTCTATTCCCTCTCTACTACAACATAGAATCCATTATGACCACTCTACTCAAGAATCCATTATAGAATTTAGATTACAGAGTACACTTATAATTTATTCACATATTCAAGTGATGATCCACACCTAGAAATAAATTATTCTTCATATTTTCATCCCCATTAATAAATTTTTATTCCCCTTCCTTGTGTATGATCCTCCAAGGTCTTCAACAGTTTCCTTAACTAATATGGGTTTCCTCAAAAATCCATTCATATCTTGAGTGATCTAAATTATCTTATTTAAAATTTTAGGTAAATGTGATGACATTATTTAAGAATTACCTATATTTGAAAACATATCTCTCCAATAAAAATATTTATCAAGATATACAAATAATCTTGAAAATTTTATGAATAACACTCAATTTTTCTCAACATTCTTCATAATTTTCATTAAGACATTTAACCAAAAAAATAATATTTTATAGGTGATATCTCAATTATTACATGATTTTAATGTGTTTATAAATAACACATCTTTTTCAATAAGTTATTTAAACACAAAAAACTCTTAGTTTTTATATTTCTTCATTTAAATACCCGCCAATTTCGTGGTATTATATTTCATAGGGCGTGCCAACTCATTGAAAATAACAGAGGGTTTTGAATTACCTTCAATTCTTCACATGACATGAAACACAATATTCACATAGATAAATTCCATAAATATTATATCATATTAATGTAGTATATAAATTATGAAATTGATCCTCATTTAAAAAACCTATAAAAGATTGGCCAAGTTGTATCATTACATGACATCTTCATTAAAGAATACCTAAATGATTGATGACTTTTTTATTTTTTTCACAACCATGGCTCACATTAGTCTTCATATTCTCCATTTAATTTATATTAATGAAAATGAAAATACTTGAATATATTATCTTGATCATACCTATTCATTGTCAATAATTTAAATCATCTGAATAGTCATCTTAATCAAACAACCTCATGGTGTAGGGATATTGTAGGGCCTTGAGATTTTATGGGATAAATTATTTTTTATTTTCATTGATGTCTTCTGTTTTACACTACACCAATATTATATTTCTCTATACGCAACAAAGAATTTGATATCATTATATGCAAAACTATTTTTTATTGTGTTACACACAAGATCAACCTTCCTCGATAGCTTGCATTGTACACCATACTGAGTATCACTAAACAATCATATATTATTAAAATATTATTAACTAATGAGATAAAAACTAGACGGTATGGATAGTATTAAGAAATTTTTTAATTTTATATAAAATTTGAATTCATTTAATTTGTTTTCTAGGCATTATATAAGAACAAGTTTATTTTTTTGGATAAAAGAAATATTTTAAAAAAAATGTTGTTTTGCTGCCTTTTGATGGCACGCCCGTTTTAAATCTTTTTTTTAACACTTTTACATATTATTTATGACAAAATAAACTTATTATTTAGAATTGGGACATAAAAATTAACTTATGTTGAACTTTTTATATTTTTCTGATAAAATTCATATTTTAATGAATTGTGAAAAATACTACATTTTAATTCAATAAAATATTTTTATCTAATTGTTTTATATAGTTAGATTATCTTTTTAATTAAATTTAAATTTTAATTGGGTTATTTTTTTATTGTTTAATCCTATTTTGGTCATTTTAAGTATCTTCCCATCAAAATTGGATATAAGCACATGTCAATCGTTGAATAGTTATTACTTCTTAAAACCCCGACTTTTGGATTTGATAATGAGAATTAATTTTAAATTAATTACAATAACATCTATGTTTTGAATTTGGAAAAATGGATTCCGTATTTGGAATCATATGGTTTGAATTGTGTAAATAATTATCTTTTAATTTTAGACATTGTTAATAGTAACTTTAGTAATTATTTTTCTTACCATGGTTAAAAGGTAAATCGAGGAAATAAGTGTTAAAAACAAAATCATAATAGTATTAAGCTACCGTAACACATGTACTAATCCTATTGGATGATATACTTTCGACCATTGGCATCCTTGTGTTGATTTTGGGACCCCATAGAACCACATGGATGTGTAAATGACATTTTATAAGAATTAATTTAAAGTAAAGAGAAATATGGAATAAACTTGTATCTTCTTAATAAAATAATTTTAATATGGGGTTATACATAAGATAAATTCGACTATAAATATTAATTAGAATGATAAAATGATTTCCTACATCATTTTATTTTATTTATAATTTTTAGATACCAAATAAATAAATTTATTCATGTCACAATGATGAAGTAGTGATTTTTTATTAATGAATGATTTAAATAAATGAGATTATAAATGTTAAAATAAATTTATTTTGAATCTTAATAATCCATAAAAAAAATTTAAAGATTATTATTACTAGTTATATTAACATTAACAATTTTTTTTTTAAATAACCATTCTTTTATTTATTTTTTTTAAAAGTCATGATATGAATAGAGTAAAAATTGACATAAATGCATTTAAAAAAAAATACTATTTAATTAAATGATATAATAGTCCTAAAAATATAAGATTAGAATATATGAATTACATAATGTTTGTAATGTAATTAATGAACCAATAGAAGTACTATTGTAGTTTTATAGTAAATATATTAACCATATAGTGTGAATATACATGATGATATGGTAAGAGTTAAATTAGTTAACAAGGGGTTAAAGCTAAAAGATAATGTTAAATTTGAGACATAAACGTGTCTGAAACCTATTTTTTGAGATTATTTTGAACATTAAACATATTATATTCTAATTAAATGAGTTTTGGACCTTTTTAAACCTAAAATAATTTTATAATAAAATAAAATTTCAATAACATCCCAAAGTGCCCCTCCTCCTCTCTTATAAAAAGACATCTCCTCTCCCATTTCCTCACACCACCTTGAGCCTTATAGATCAACAAACCACTGCTCAATTCTCCCATAAACATTCTTAGTTTACTTATAGGGGTCTTGGTTTACCAAAAAGTCCATCCCTAGTTTCCCCAACACGAAGTCCAAAGGAAGCCCAATGAAGAAGAGGTAATTGCTTTACCAATTAAATTCCATTTCTTTTCTTCTTCTACTTCTTATTTATATACTGATTACATACTAAATTAATGAATAAATTTTATTATATAAGCTGATATGTTATTATAATTATGGTAAAATTTTATATCTCCATTTATCCATCCTATGAATAATAATATCTCCATGTGTGCGTATGTAATGCTTACCATCTCCGCGTTGTGGTGTAAATTGTTATTCAAAAAAATAATTTATTATGAATGGTATAATGATGATTATAATGGGTTTAAATAATTAATATAAAATTATTATTATTCTTTATAAATAATATACTTTCAAAATACATACCATTTAACCGTCAAGATGATGATATTATCGCTTGTGTGTACATACGTCATATCGTCTCCATGATGCGGTGAGATTTTTTCTCCATGTTAAAGATTCAAGAATGATTATAAAATTTGATTGATGACTGAAAATAATAAATTTTAACTTATTTTAATAAATAAAATACATCTTATTTATAACAAACAATACTTACATGGAAAAAAAAGAAAGGGAAAAGGAAGCAGTTAACAACCGAAATAAATGTAATATTGAAATACTATTAACAAAATCATATAATATTATCATATATGATATAATAAATATGGATATGTTCCAAGTATAATTTAATATCATGGTTTAACCATTATAAAGGAGGTTACCACACCCTCAACTAATGAAAAGTATAAGGTAAGAGATTATTTTATCTCACTTTTATTTTTATGGGGAATGCGCCTAATACATCATCTAATTATTTTTGGTGAGGCAACCTTGAATTTTTTTATTATTACAATTATGGTTATTATATTTATATATTCCTATGATTTTCCTTTTTTATGAGGCATATTATTTGACTAATTATAAATTGGTAAGGGAAAACTTTTCTAATCTCGTTTTATCCATGTTTGTTTATTTGTAAGTATTTAGGGAGGATATATTTTCTAAAAATATTCTCATAAAGTGTTTATTATTCCTCTACATCTGTTTAATGACATTTTTATCCATTTTTACTTTTAATACATTGTTTTGAAGGAATATTACTTTTTTTCCAAACAAGGTACTTTTTAAATTTTCTGTCAAAATTAGGAGGAGAATGTTTTTTAAACTTATACAGCATGCATGGATTTTTAAATATTCATAACTCTTTATTTACCTGAAGCTTAATCTACCCATTTTCAAGTTTATTTTTTATTAAATTCTTTTCTTCTAAAATTTCACGGCATTATGAGAAAATTAAATGATTTTGAAGAAGAAAGGATATTTTCCTTATGGAGTAAGTTCAAGTTTTTTATCAAAATTATTTTCCATATAAGACGACATAGGGTTATTTTTCTATCCCTATTATTACATTGATTTGATTGAGTTTATGAGGGAATTATTTTTATTAAGTCCATTTATATTATATGGAGTATGTTATGATAAAATTATGTATAAGAAACCAATTTTATTTCCTAGTTTATTTGATGATGAATGATTTGTATTTTTATAGAACACATATGAATGGTTTCATTATAATATGGGTGGGACCAATATCTCCCTCCAATTCATTTGGTAAAGATTTATATCTCATGAGATAAACCTGGCTAGAATGGCAAGACAATTTGGTTTAGTAATACAGGGTTGGAATGAAAATTAAACTTGGTTTGATAAAGGAAATTGTCCACAATGATGGTCTTGGAAGTAATGAATTGGGTACTATGGAAATCGCATTATGAGATTATATGTTTTCCATAATTACATGTTTTATTACAATTTTATTCTATCATGGTTAATGTTCATTTATGATCTATGCCTTATGTACTTCCAAGATTTATTTCATGACTCATGATTTTGATGTTCAAACTTTATCTTCATGTTTTTACATTCAAATTTTTATGGTTTGTTTTATGCTCTCCATGTCAACCCTTATAGAGAATTTTAGCTAACCCTTTTTATGTTTTCATTTCCCAAATATTTAAAGAAAGGTTTTAGGTAGGAAAATAAAATGGGACTATCTATATGGTAGATGTTGAAGATTTATCACCATTTTAGAGGATTACGTTCCAAGAATTGAAACAAACTGAAATAATGTTGTATTTTGGCATATATTTGGGTAATGTATTAAGTATTCCACAAAATAAATTTAATTTCCATGTATGTCAAGCTTGTTTCGTTATATTTGGTATCATAGAAAAGTTTTAGTTAACCTTTGGAAACTAGGATGCAAAAAACATTAGTGCGGTCTATAGAGATATTTCAAAGTTATGCTAAGGGATTTCCCTCTAGTTAAGTATAACTATAGATTAGAGTACTAGAGTTATGGTATCGGCCAAGAATAACTGAGAATTGAACTTAGGATCTTAGAGATAGAAATCACTCCCCTTTATTATGTTGTTTTCCTAGTATGATTCTTCCCTCTCACACTATCCTTTTTATGTTTTATATGATGGATAGAACCTGAAGGAACTATTCCAATGGTCAATGCACTGGGAAATGCAATGGTTGTCCTCCTGAACAACCAAATATTGTTATTGATGGATCGAAAAATCTTATTTCTCTACTTAAACAAGTTAAGAATCATTCGGGAATTCAAAATAAGCAGAGAATGGAACAATATTTTGTTGATTCCTTAATGAGGAAACATAACCCTTATTTATGTGGGTCTTATGATCCACTTTTGTTTGAATAATGGTTCTTTTCCATTGAATATATTTTTTCCATCCTTCGTTGTTCATAACATGAAAAATTTATTCTGGATGTCTATCATTTAGAAGGTGAGGCAGACCAGTTGTGGACTGTAATTAAGAATACAAGGAAACAAGATAAAATTGAATCCATGGAATGGGATGGGTTGATGAAATTATTTTTCAATAAGTACATCCCTCATATAATTCAAAAAAATATGGAAAAGGAGTTCCCCAAGCTTAATCAGTGGGATGATGAATTTGTTGGTATATACGAGTTAAATTTTACCAGACTTACAAGGTATGCTTATGGATTTTTCATCTAACATGAATGTAAATTTTATCAATTCTTTAGTGGAATAAACCCAAATATTCGAAGGGAATTATCTATAAGAGACTTCAATAAATATAAATATATTTTTCATTGTTCTATCAAGGTATAATGAGAAGTTGGTGTTTAATTTCCATCACATGGTTTTGACAACAAACGAAATATGGAGTTCAATGGAAAATCTCAAAACAGTGTTGAAAAGAAGATGAATGTTTCCTTATGCTCAAAGTGTAGAGAGAAGCGTGGTAGAGATTGTCTTAAAGGGACTAGAAATTTTTTTAAGTGTGTAAAAAAAGGTCATCAAGCATTTTATTACCGAATAAATGTGAAAATGGTTTCTAATGTTGTGAATATAGAAAAGACTATAGATAATGCACAACCCATACATCAATGCTATGAGTGAAAGGAAATAGGGCATTATACTAACCAATTCCCTAATCCAAGGGTTAATAATGATCAATGTTAGCAACCTCTTAAGGAAAAGACCAAGGTAAGTCACATGAGATCACTATTGGAGATGTGGAGTATGAAAATGTAGTGGTGGAAGGATTAGGTTTTTATGTAATTGGATTCCAACATAGTGTTGTCGAATCACATTTATAGTATCATTGAATATTGGACTATCTATGTATGGGATTATTATGGTTTTCCATAATTATATGGTATCATTAACCATTAAGAGTGATTAAAATAATTTATAAAAGCACGTGATATGCGCATAATGATGGGATAAGGATATCATGAGATGTTTGATAGTATTAATGGGATCATGACTGATATAATGAAAAAGTGATATCGTGTTATAAGTATATAAATTGTTTGGTATTTTTGGTTTGTGGAAAGAGTAAATTTTGATAAAATACATGTTTTCACCATGGTGATACAATAATACTTTTTATTATCATGTTTCAATAGAATACATGATTATGGTATTCACATATTTGGAATGTGACAACCAAGAACTGCCAAATGAGATATGGGAGACAAATGTTAAGTTGATTTAGTTCACATCCTTATAAAGTTTTATATTTTCAGTTTTGTAAGGATTGTAATATTCTCAATTTATGGATAGTATAATTTATTTTCTGATTGATGTTTGTTAGATTAATGTATTATCTCATGGTAGGTGGACTTATACATATTTGATAACTTGTTCTATCCATTTTTTGGACAGATGGAATGACCAATCATTCTATCTCACGATTTGATAACACATTAATAATGACCAATTAAACTTGATTTATTTAAATAATAGATGAAGTGGAGATTATTTAAGGAATGACCAATGGGGATATTGTAATAAATCTTGTAATTATTTCTCCTCGTGAAAAAATTAATCAACTTTCGGAAAAGGATCTTGAAACCAAAAATGTTATCCTTGAACCTTCTTATCGGATAAATCATATGGTCTCTTAAATCATAAAAAATTTATGGAATTCTGGTAGTTAACTTTCTCCAAAATTTATTCTCTATCACTATCCTTCAGAACATGATTGTAAAATTTCTCTTCCAAATCCATGTTTTCATTTCCCACATATGTTCTCCTATGTGGAAACCCAGTGATGAGTTACTTTGGGTAACCATTATGTATCTAACTTTGGTTTTTAAAATCAAATGTTAGTATTCCTTTTTATGATGTGTGTTTCCATGAAATAAACATTCAATTAGTAAACCATTTATATCCCCAACAAATTTCAAGGGAAAATTCATTTAAATGGGGGTAAAATGTAACCCCCCGAGATTTTATGGGATATATTCTGTTTATTGTCTTTGATGTCTTCGGTTGTACACTATACCAATATTAACTTGCACTATATGCTGCACCAATATAGATTTTAGTATACACAACTCTATTTTTATCCTGCATTACATGTAAGAGCATCATTTCTTGATAGCTTGCATTGTATGTCATACAGTGTTTCACTAAAGAATGATATATTATTAAAATATTATTATTTAATAAGATATAAACTAGACTTTATGAATATTATTAACCAAATTTTGAATTTTATATAACATTAACATTCATATTATTTATTTTCTAGACATGATATAAAAACAAGTTCATTTTTTCAGATAAAAGAAGTATTTTAAAAGAATATAGGTTTTCCGCCTTTTGATGGCACACCCATTTTAAATATAGTTTTAACACTTTTATATATTCTATTTGAAAAAATAAATTTCTTCTATGGAATATGGAAATTAAAATTTAATTATTTTTAATTTTTGGTATTTTTCGGATTATATTTATATTTTAATGAATAGTGAAAAATACTACATTTTAATTCAAAACTTCCTTTTTATATAATATATTTATATATATATATTATATTTTTAATTGTATATAAAGTGTAATTAGATTATATTTTTATCATTTAATCCATTTTTGGCTATGGGAAGTAATTTCCCTTGGAAATTGGACATAAACACATGTCTGTCTTTTGAAAGTTATTACTTTTTAAAAAAAACCCGCTTTTTGGTTTTGAAAACAGGAATTAATTTTAAATTAATTAATGAAAATTATGTGTATTGAATTTGGAAAAATGGATTCAATATTTGGAATCATAAGGTTCAAATTTTTTAATGGTTACCTTTTATTTTTGGACATTTGTTTCGTTGTTCTTTGAAACGTGTATTCTAGTTTTAAGAATCACTACTTCCAGGAAGTTTCCATGGGATTTATTTATGGAACCAAAAACATCCAAAAATTCTTTATCCCAAGGGGAGATACTTTCCAAAGGAAATTGTTCGTTGTGTTTGAACTTCACGATACTTAAGAACATGTGTTGGTCGAGAGGATGGGAGGTCGGACTCATCACACCATTTTGGGGGGAATTGTTGTCTACTCCAGGACTCTCTATATAATTTTAGATATTTTCGTAAATCCTTATTAATTCACCAACTATTTCACAAGTATACCTTGGAATTTTAAATCACTTATTTAGCATGGGAAAATTTTAAAATCAGCCATATGTATTCGAGGTTCTTTATTGATGGAGATATCTATATATATTAGAGGTTCCCCATCAATGGTATCCTCTCATATACTACATAGAGATTATTTTAATCATTGATATGATGATACTGTTTTTTAATCCACTTAGTGTGGAACTCTGGAATTTATTGTCATCTAGGGAGTTGAAGGTTTGGTTTGATCTTGGGATTGTGCCCTTAAAATAGGCTACCTACGTATCCTTGTAAAAGGAATCAGAATACTCGTAGTTTGGTGCCATTGAATGGGACACATCATACCTTTTAAGGTCCTGTGATAATGAACTAGCTGTAGAGTTTAATGTCATGTGGTATGGACACCTAAGTCGAAGGTTCTTTGTCAAAACATAGTGTAGGACTTATGATGAAGCAGTCCAAGGAACTTGGAAAAGATATGGTTTTCCATGTAGGATCTGACTATGCTAGGAATACGGCCCAAAAAGAATAGGGTTGATTTAAAGTATTGTATTTTAACCTCAAGGAGGCTTCCTACATATCCCATATATATGGTAACCAAATCCCATGTAGTTATATATGTCTCATAGGAGAGTATATTCCTTTTAGATAAATGATTTTGAGCTTACATCCTAAAACGGATTCCTTGTAGATATGAGGATTTAATTTGGGGCTTATTCCTATGGAGGGTTCCCAAATTATGAGAATTAGGGTTGTATTCCTAAAGAGGACGTCCAGTGATCTTGGCCATTGAGAAGTAATCCTATGTATCCCGGTTATGGTGGGAATCAGAGTTCTCATAGTTCATTCTATCATCAGTGTTTGTTCACATGTTGTAATCATCACAAATCTCTAATCCCACATGAGTCATGCTCAGTGTAAGAAATAAGAGGATGTGAAATATTTAACAATGACACATGCACTTTTCCTCCTATGCTGGTGGAGGAGGGTGCACCTATGGTGGTGAGGGTGGATGAAGAATAAGTTGACCCGAGAAGAGGGTGGGGCGACAAGCCATCCCTATGTTCACATTACATTGGACTAGGGTCCAATGGAAGGAGGAAGGGACGATGGTTATGTGCATACACCAGGATGGATACCCTAAAATTGATCTTAGTAGGGGAGGGAGACATCTCCTTTGAACAAAAAAAGGATGAAAAGTAGGAGTGAACCATACCTTTCCTACCAGAAATTTGAGGTTCCAGCTCTTTGAGAAGGGTGAGGTCAAGACCCAAACTCTTATTCTCAGAACCTAGAACTTCCAAGCATTGTTCCTTGGAGAAAGGTCCATGTGATTGGGGATATACAAACCCATAGAAATTCCATGTATCCTAACTCTTTAAAAAAAGTGGGAAACCTTTCACTGTGGAAATACAAATCCAAATAAGAGACACACTGATGTACCTTTCCCAAAGGTTTGACAAGTCATGAGGTTTTAGTGGAGGTCTCAATAGAATCCCTTTCATACAAGGGAGACAATGAAGAAGAAGCCTTGACATGAGTGGCTTTGAGTAAGGCTTGATGGCTTGTAGACTGAAGAGAGTAAGTGATTCAATGAGGGGCGCCTAAGTAGAGAAGGGCATGCAAGTATTGGCACACAATTAGGCATGGTCGACCTGATGTTCACTTAACAGATGAACAACATGTATGCTAATACTTGTGTGAGACCTTTATCAAGTCACCAAGAGTATTCACTGTGTATCCTTGAAGTAGGGTGCTCAAGTTTCTATGAATGGAATAGGTGGCGTGCAAGTATTTCGTATTTGGGGAGGTTGGGCTCATTAGGTGTGAAAGTGTTATAGTTTTCAAACACTAAAAGGACTTAAGTCCAATGATCCTCTCTTAAATCCTCTGCTCAAGGTGTCAAAGTTATACCTTGAAAGTTTTGTAGATTGGGGTGAAGTACTAGGACAACCAAAGAAGCAATTGGGATTCATGGAAATTCCTCCGTACAAATAAAGACCCTAGAGATCTATTTATAGGAAAAAATGGGACCTTGGGTGAAAAGAGTATGGTCGCCCAAGTAGGATGCACGACATTTTGTGGTGCACAAGTTGATGTGAGTTGGATGGGTGGCTCCCATGTATACTTGTAGACCTCTAGTGATTTGGATAGATTAGGTTGTCATCCTCTGGGCTTAGACTAAATTTTTACTTTAATCAGCTTTATCATGGGGGTGCACAAGTATTTTGTGTAAAGGGACCTTTGGCGCCACATTAGGGACATAGCCAAATAATTTCTCCATATCGTGGGGGTCTACCCCCCCCTACACCCCTACTTTGGATCAGTGTCGGGATGTAGTCTCAGCCCTTTGGGTTGGTGCCTTCGCTACAGTCACTGAATCCCATGAGAAAATAATAGTCACACCGCGAGCTTTTCGAGCCTAGTTGAGGTCATTTTGAGTCGCAGAAAATGGAAATACATCTTCATTTGGAGGGAACTACAAGAAACACATTTCATGGTGTATAAAAAATACCCCCTTAGAATTTGATTCATTCAGAATGAAATTAATCTTGTTTTATGGTAAAATTATGGCACTTTGACTCATTCCAACTTCATTTGGATAGAGTTTGGAACTACACGAAGTTTGGAAGAATGATCTTATTTTTCCCAATTTCATGGGGCATTGCAAATATTATTTTCTTATTACTAGGTTTATATAGAAAACCTCACAAAAATCATATATTTTGACTTTTTACTGACCAATATTTCATAAAACATACAAAATTTATGTTTAGTGAGCTGCGACTCAACTTTTTTCACATATTTCCCTTTGCAGGTTCTCAATTTTGTGAGTACCACATCTCTAGTTGTTGGATGTTTAGAGTCATTTATGATGGACTATAAAGGTCTATTATTTAAGGTTTAATAGCTTTGACCATAAATTTTGAAATTAGATCCCAACAAAAACATTGTGGCAATGAATTGATTTAATATTCAATAAATATTTCCAAGGGGAATCTTGAGTCATGATTTTTAAGGTCACCAAATCTAAAACATGTATCAACATAAGGGGTGTCCCCTTCCAAAACTAAGTATGGGGTTGTATTATGCAGGGCCAATAGGGGAATATGCTTCGTAGCCAAATAGGGGCATCTTCTAACTAACAGTCATGTTCTGTAGGCAACATATACAAGGCCACCTAAGGGAATGTACTGTATAGTCAAGAAAAATAGCGCTTTAGGAATTTATCATTTTCTGCTGATAGATAGGGGAAAATAATATGTGGGTGACTCAAGACCATAGTGGGTGTCTTTTCCAAGGAAAATAATTTTATGAATGAAAGGGATATTTTATACAGACATATGTGATGAATAGAAAAACCATTTCTATACAATTTGGTGTATGATGAATGGTTAAGATTTATCAAAAAGGGGAATTTATGATATCATATTGTGCAGTTTTAATTAATGCAGTGTGGACATTGGTACTATACAGTTTTAATTCATGTAATGAGTACATTGGTACTATGCAGTTTAAAGTAATGCCTTGAGGACATTGGTACAATGCGGTTTTAATTAATGCTGTTAGGACATTGGTACTGTGTAGTTTTAAGTCATGCAGTGGGGACATTGTGTGGCTTTATTTTATGGTCTTTATTTCTGACCAATGGTATGAGACTCTCCCAATTTCATGATAATTTTTTTAGAAATATACTACCATATCCAGGTATGGAATAGAAAATAATAAATTGTGATTTAAGAATTTTGGAATCCAAAGAATGATATGAAAAAATAGCTAAAAGAATTAGAGGAAGTCTTTTTTTTCCTATAAAGAAGTTACATTTTTTTTAAAAACACATTATGCGGGTTGTATTATACAGGTCAACTGGGGAATATACTGTATATCCATATAGTATCATATTTTTTCTGACAGACCAATTATGTCGGTAACTTATGCAAGGCCACCTAAGGGCACTTGCTACATAGTTAGGAAAAGGAAAGTTTGGTTTATGGAGATAGTTACCTAAATATGGATAGGTTATTCCCAACCAAGTATTCCAAGGAATTGGAGGAATGTTACTACTACAAATGTATGACCCAAATGTAGGAGGTGTGGGGTCTGTAGTTTTAGGTCATACAACTAGGATCAGAAATGGAAACAATATGTGATATGTGGCCAATTGATTCCAAGGTTATTTCATATTTCATTTAACACATGGAGAGAAAAATGTGTAAACCATAGTCTTGAAGACTTTCATATCGATAGAAATATAATTTGAAAAATATACCTAAATTACTATTTTAAAACATATTACTACATATTTCCATCAAAGTTTGAATAGGAAAAAGACACTATAACCAAGAATGAAATTACCATTATTTTTCAAACCTCTTATGGGGGTTGTATTATGTATGGCCAACTGGGGCATATGTTCCATAGCCAAACTGTGACATCTTCTAACTGACAGGACCGTTATGTAGGAAACTTATGAGAGGCCACCTAAGAGAACGTGCGACATAGTCATGCAAAAGAGTTCTCATGTATTTGAAACTATGTCACCATAAACCGTAAGAAATGTTATGAATATCTAGAAATATTAATTATTAAGAGTGTGAGATATAGATGGGAGTTATACTTAATGCGCATAATAATTATTTGAACCAATATTGGATATGAGTTTGATATCAATTACATAGATCTTACTCATATGTTAAATGGATACTTTCATTGTTACCTATGAATTATTACTTTGATGTGTAGTTTAAATTCATGCAATGAGGATATTTTCAGCCCCATAATGATTTTTAAACACCTTGTTTATATAAATAATCCTTTTACCCAATTCTTAATCCCACTTGAGTTATGCTCGGTGTGAGAAACAAGGAGTGGTAAGGGTTTCTTCAAAGATACAAAGGTGACGTAGGTGAAGAATGGGGGTGTTAAATTTCTATGTAGTTTTAACGTCATGCAGTAAGGAGGAAGATGAACCAATGTGAAATAGAAAGACTTATTGTAACTAGACTAAGGATAAGACCTATGTGTGAATATTCTTCTTACTGAAGGAAATAATCAAGTCATACATAGTTCTTACAACATTACCTATACAGGTTTGATTCATATACAAGGAATAAAGGGGTTTTTATCATGTTTGGTCCCAAGATTGGAGATATAGGTGTCTCTATGTATCTCAAATAGATTAGAATCACGCCGTACATAGTTATTTAAACAATCATTCCTCATGCCAATATATTTTGACATGAACATTGGGGGATTTTTCCACATTCTAAGATAACAGTAAATCTGAAGACAAAAATGGTATAAGGACCAAATCATATATCTTAAGGAAATTATCTATATAGATTTCATTCATATACAGGAGGAGAAAAGAAAATAATAGGATTTTGTGATTGCAGCTGCACCCAAAATTGGATATTAAGGTATCTTTATGTATCTCATTGAAAATGAGAATCAATTCATACGTAATTCATGAAATAAGGTCTCTATGCAGATCTAAATCAGGCATAAGAAAGAGAGGGACTCATGTGATACTAAGTAGTAGAGATGATGTCAATGATGGTTTCTTATGGAAGATTATAATGTCAAATAGAGAAAATGTTAGTCGTACAATTTAATGTCATGCAATTAGGAAAAATGATGTCAAGAATTATAACATCATGCGACAAGGACAAAGATGCTATGAATTTTAACGTCATACAACATGGACGCTTATAGTTATTATGCAGTTTAATGTCTTGAAACTAGGACATTATACTGTATAGTTTTCATTCATGTAGTGAGGACATGGGGGTTGTGCATTTTTTTAGTCTTCCTGCAAGGACATTTGGATTGTGCAGTTTTTAGTCTTACAGTAAGGACATGGGGGTTCTATAGTTTTTAGTCTTGTAGAAAGGACTTGGAGGCTGTGCAGTTTTTAGTCCTGCAGTTAGGACATGGTACTGTGAAGTTTTAAGTCATACACTAGGGACGATATGTACAACTACACAAAGTATTTATTTAAGAATATTGCATTGGTATGAGGTGTAATAATCTCCCATTCCAATGAGATTAAGTCAATAGATCCATTTGAATAGACCATATGATGGAATAAGGTCATTCCCACTTTGGATCATTCTTTGGTTGTATCTTCACCGGTATCATTGGAGTCCTAAGGACCAATACCAATTCTCTTTGAAGAAATTAACAGAGGCAAACTTTCTTGTTAAAAAATCGCGCTATTCTATTCTGATAGACTTCTAAATGATGAAAAGTATGAAATCTATTCTCATATAATCATTCCAACTCATTGAACTATTTCTAAGACCTCTCATATATAGACAACAGATCATGGATTGAAACTCTGAGTGAATTCAATTTCATTTCAGTTGGGAAAAC
Organism: Viscum album; assembly: GCA_963277665.1. Classification (NCBI taxonomy): domain Eukaryota; kingdom Viridiplantae; phylum Streptophyta; class Magnoliopsida; order Santalales; family Viscaceae; genus Viscum; species Viscum album. The sequence continues at coordinate 467,126,450 of OY728123.1, read as the reverse complement.
TGCTTCAGTTATATATTCCAATGAATACGGAGTTTCTTGGGTGGTAGTACGAGTAGTTGTATGACAATCCCATAAATCATTCAAAATTTTATCAGGCCATGATTTCTTATCTTTACCCACCATCTTGTGGTGTATATTTGAGAGGGTCTTGTTGAAGGCCTCTATATATCCATTGGCCACCGCATGATAGCAAGTTGAATGGTTGGATTTTATATTATGGTCCTGATAAAACTTATTTACCTCAATCGAACAAAAATTGTTTCCATTGTTTATCAATATAGTATGAGGGATTCCAAATCTAGTGATGATGTTAGTTTTGAAAAAACAAACAATGCTTTTGGCTCTGAAATTTTTGAGAGGTATTTCCTCGTCCCATTTAGAAAAAAATTCAGTAGCAGAAATAATATAATTGAACTACTTAGCTCTGGCTGAAGGATAAGGCCCTACTACATCCATTCCCCATGTAGAAAATGGACAAGAGTATTTATCTATATATAGCAACTCCTGGGGTTGGTGAATGAAGTTGGAATGCACTTGGTAGGGATGACATTTCTTAGTGAAATCTGTGAATTTATGTATCATTGAAGGCCAAAAGTATCCAAGCCTTTAGATCTGATCAGAGAATATATTCCAAGACTTGTGGGAACCACAAGATCCAGAATGTACATATTTCATTACAGCTGCAGTATCTTCTCCACTGAAAAGGATTCCATCAAAGCCTCACATGTAGAGGACATTTCGGTGGTCTAGACTATCATAAAGAGTAAGATTGGCTTCTCATCGCCGAATCTATTCTTTCATAGCCCTGTTCAGTGGAAGTACTCAATTTTGAAAATATTCCTTGATGGATGTTCTCCATCCCGTGGTATTACTATATGGCTCAGAAATAGGGCCAATTTCATTAATTTACTCCATAATAGTTTGATAAAAAGGGGAGAACACATGACGATGGGCTATGCTAATGACTGTCTCATCCCGATTTCGATCTACCAAGGCCATAGCTGCATTAGCCAGTGCATCTGCTAGGGCATTTTGTGATCACAGGACAAAAGAAAATGTCGTCTCTGAGGAAAATTCAGCCATAAAACCTCTAAGGTAATCACACAAAGGGATTAACACTTCTTTTTAGATATAATATTCTCCATTGATTTTCTTGATTACCAATTCTGAATCACTTTTTACATTCAAGTGATTCATTTTCACCTAAAGTCAAAATTCCAAACCTACAATGACAGCTTGATACTCTGCCTCATTTTTTGGTTCTGCCTTCAGATAATAGGAAGTAATAAGGAAATATTGACTTTTCTGGAATGATAAGGACAATTACTAACCCAACTTTATTAAGTTTAATGTTTCCCCTTCTCCTCCCTATGATAATTCTAGAAGAACCATCAAATTATATTTCCCATGTTTGGGAATTATCTTGAACAGAGAAGAGTTCTTTATCAGGAAGTTCAGTATTTAATGATGTATCTTCTGCAGATGGATGCTCAGAAAAAAAGTCGGCCAGTGCTTGGCCTTTTATTGCATTTTGAGGAACAAAATGAATATAAAACTATTGTAAAATAACTACCCACCATGCCAGACTCCCTGTAAGAATGGGATGACTGAGGATAAATTTTATTTGGTTATTGCGAGAAACCAATTGGACCCCATGATGTTGCAGGTAGTACCTCAATTTCGGAACAAAAAATTTTAATGCTAGGAAGCACTTTTCAATACTTGAATATTGATTTTTGGCATAAATCCTAGTTCGACAGAGATAGTAAAGGTTTTTTTCATTTCCAGCATCATTCTTTTGAGAAAGGAAAGAACCCAGTGATCGCTCTAAATGTGTCACATAAAGAATAAGAATCTTTCCTTCAACTGGTGGTATTAATACTGGTGGAATCAAGATAAATTTATTGAGGGTATCAAATTCTTATTGAAAATATTCAATCCATTTACAAGTGACTCCCTTCTTTATTAATCTGGTGAAGGGTAAAACATTGCCTACAAAATTGGCAATAAAGAACTGAATATAGGCCATGTGTCTTTGGAGTCCTCTTATTTCATTCAAATTTTGAGGAGGTGACATACCAAGGATTGATTTTTTTTTTCTGGATCAACTTTGATACTAAAATTTAATACAACGAATCAAAGAAACATTCCCGAGTTTACCTTGAAAGCACATTTAAAGGGGTTCATCATTAAATTGTGTTGCCAAAATTTTTCAAATATGGTCTCTAAATCATCCATGTGATTGGAATGTTGTCTATATTTGACCACCAAATCATCCACATAACATTCAAAAAAATTTCCAATGAAGGGTTTGAATATATGGTGCATGGAACGTTGGTATGTTGTGCCTGCATTCTTTAAACCAAAGGGAATTACTCGGTTGAAAAACACACCTTTAGGGGCTCTAAAATCTATAAATTATTCATCCTTTGGGGCCTTATGGATTTGATTATACCCAAATTATCCACCCATGAAGGAAAGATCATCATATTTATCTGTTGCATCAATTGAATGATTTGTAATTGGAACTAGAAAATCATCTTTAGGACAATGCCGATTAAGATCTCTAAAATCAATGAAAAATCTAATTTTCCCATTCATCTTTTTCACTGGGAAAATTTTTTCCAGACATTTAGGATATTGAAATTCCATGAAAATGTTATACTTTATATACTTATCAACCTCAACTTCAATTTTAGAGGCATGAGTTGGGTGTGTTATTCATGCTGCCTGCTTGAATCCACGATGTTGTTTTGGAAAAACCAAATAATAGGTTGCTTCATTAAGATTAAGTCTTGGAATTTCTATAAAATTCCAAGAAAATATATCTCGATGATGCTTTAGAAATGATGTGTACACCTCTTTCTCTTCAAAGGTCATGGCCACACTAATTAGAGTGGGGGCGTGGATCATCGTTTGTATCCAGATTTACTTCTCTGAGCTCATCCACGGTGATAAAGACGCCTTACTCAAATGCTTGAAGAGGATCCCCAAGATCATACTATTATTTTTCATTACGTGTTACTTCTTCTGTTTCCAATTTCATAGTATAAGATGAGGCCAAACTCCCAGATTTAGAGGGGGAGTCATTATTTGAATATCATGAAGAAGTGGCCCCCATATCTAACCCAACTGATGGTGAATGGTCTTCCTATGGTAATAAAGAGGAGACGATGGATTGAGAATCATCATCTTTTCCTTCCTCTTGAATTTCTAGAATTTCTTCTACTCTGATTGAAGAAGTAGAGGCTTGTTGTAGTTCTGAATATGAAATGATAACATCTCCATTTAACATTCCATCATTGCTAGGTGGATCAATAGTTTCTCCCTTGTCGTCAGGCTCGATTATCATAATTGACATTATGAAAGTCACGGGACGAGTTCTTGGATTTGGTTTTACCTTTCCAATTTAATTAATTGGTATCACATAATCTATAATCAAATGTATGAATGGATTTGCTGAAATCCATTTCAATCTATTTGGATCACTAACTCTGGTTATTTCCTTTTTCATGGACTTCATTCCTTTTGTGAGATAAAACTCCTCCTTAATGTATTGATATTCACATGTTCTGAATGAAGCCTTGTCACCAAACAATGTCCTTATTGGACCATTGAAACAGTACATAATACATTGGTGGTATGATGATGGTATGGTTGCATGTTGATGTAGCCAAGGCCTTCCAAGTATAATATTGAAGGCTGTGTCTTGATAAATAACCATGAAATCTGAATTAGATACAAGATCTCCAAACTGAGTTCGGAGTGTAATCTTTCACATAGGTTCTTGTTCATTCTTGTCATATCTTTGCAACATTAATTTAGAAGGAGATAATTCATATTCAGTTATGCCTTATCAATGAAGTGTATGAACAGTAATGAGGTTGACTCCAGAACCATTATCAATGAAGGTTCATCAGATATCTACATCATTGAATTTTCCAGACAAATATGATGGTCTAATATGTCCATATAAAACATCATCTTAATCTTCATCTGTAAAAGATATAAATGCATGACATTCTGTAGGATCATTCTCTATACGGTAAACCTCAGCAGTACCAACATCAGTTTCAAACTCTTGATTACTTGAAAAGTCCTCAATGAGTGCTTCTAATATATATTTTGACAGATTCACAGAATCCATAAATGATTACTTGGCCGGTACTTGGGAAAATTGTATCATGACATCATACTTTTAGTCCAAAGGTCTGCATTTTACAGCATGAATATGTGGTTTTTTTGGTGTTTTGGAAGTTGATGATTCTAATGTAGACGTATCTTGTATCAGAGTAGAAGTGGGAAATACTCTTGGATATGGTAGATTACAGTGACTAGGGCTATTTACATGCTAAGAGGAAGACTGTGTGACTTCTAATCGGTCCTCCAAAATAATTGTTTCAGAACCAAAATTGTCTTGCACTGAAGAAAATCCTTCTTCTTGTTGATCCCATAGAAGGGCTCTTCCATGCGTTTTTACTGCATATATGGTTCAAGATGGTGTAGAGTTAAAATGGTGGTTTCTATAATTCCAATTTCTTCCCATGTATCCTCGACCCTAGACTCTTCCTCTGGCTCCCCAATTACGTATAAGCAATTCCAACTCATTATAATTAGAATCACCATTGGTATAAGGATCATTTAAATGTATAACATTGACAGAACCAAAGATCATTTCTTCATCTGATATAGAATCATCTTTAAAAGTTAATTCGGATTGTATCGTTTGGCGAGGTGGTGCCCGTGGTTTTGAAACATATGGAATGAAATATTCCAAGTTCGAGGAAAAAATTAGCCATAACATGATCTCATCTTATTCTGATTGCACCTTTTCCTTATGATCACGTCTCTTTTTTGAGGAATGACCTTTTGATGAAGGTGATTTTTCTGTAGTAGGAGTGGTAGAAGACACAATCTGTTGTTTCAATTGTGTTCTTAAAATGGCATGAGTATGGTTAGTCATTTTCTTGATCATCCAATCATCATATTTCATCACATTTTTACTTTTGACTACCTACCATTCACCTTCTTCCTCTGGATCAGTAGCAGTAACACATGCTACTTGAGATGATGAACTTTTACGTTTCACTTTTCCTGAAACTACCATCTTTTGGAAGAGGTCCAAGGAAAAAACATTCTTGTATGAGATTCCCTAACATCTTGTGAAATGGAAAATAATTCAGAAGATCTTTATCTCTTTATTTATTTTCTTTCTTCAGCATTGGAAACTGAACCAAATTGTTTTCCAGAGATGAGATGATGTAATGAGGATCTTGTTCATTCCTAAAAGAATAAACTTTTTTTCATTAATTCCTCAAAATATATCCGCCTTTTATCTCTTTGATCATCTTTATGAGGTGTTCGTTTTTGTTGATGCTCAGGATATGGATCACTTTGGTATAATGAAGTTCTTATAGTATAAGCAGGTACATGAGCATACTTGAGTGTAACTATAGTATCTTCTACCTTTCCTATACTCCTACTTAGAGCAGATGAAATTTCAAAAGTTTTAGCATTAGTTTCTATAATTGATTCTTCTATCTGTTGAGCGTTTGAAGTATGGTCTCGAAAACATCTTGTGTATCTCATAGGGATCAATGGACAGTGTAACTCATCACATAGATTTTCCACAAAAATTAGTAGTGATTCATCATGAGGGAGTACTAGACTTAAGGAATATGTTAATACCTTTCATTTCACAATTAAATCTAAAACTCTCTCATTATAACTTGGTTTAAAATAGATAAGATAAAAAATTGTCGTGTTTGGTAGCATTGAGCTAAATTGAATAATTATTTTCTAACAGAGATCATTCCATCCAGTAATTGATCGAGATTTTAAACATGTATACCATACAAAATATGGTCCTTGTAATGACTGCACAAAACACCTATGCTTTACTGCTTCTTGTTATTGAGGAGTTCCCATCATGGGATCACAATGAGAAACAAAATGTTTAAAATGTTGTTCCAGGTTTCTCGAACCATTAATGACTAGGAATTTGGAATTCAAAAAAATTTCCGGGGGATGTATTTCACCCACTCATACAAGGAATGTTCTCTTTTCTAACTGAAATGAAGAATTTCATTCCTCCATAGCTTCCAATCAAGTCATTGATGCCTCAATTGTGTTCATAAGAATTTGGGGAATATTTGAACGAGTTGGAACCTGTGCCGGTATAGCAATTGGATCTTGAGCTGATGAAACGACTGGTAAAACCACTGATGGTGGTGCTAATATTTTCCATGGGTAACCCATAGGAACATTCCTATTAGGATGTGTCAAATCTTGCATCGATTGTGTACCCAGGGGATGTAATTCATTAATCGCATCTTTATTTTCTACAAATTCTCTTTTCTAAGGAGCTCCTATAATATTTTCCTGTTGAGTACCTACCTGGGGTGTACGTCTAGAATAAATGATTCTTCTATGTAACTATGTATTAAGTCTTTTCAAATCCTTCATTTCCTCTTCTTGCTGTGAAAATCTTCTGTTATGCGAAAAAAATTGACCTTATCCCGGGAAAAAGTGAGATGCTATTTATCTTTTTTCCTTTCCCCTTGTTAGATTCTTTTCGAATGGGTGGGAGTTAGTTACTTGAAGGCATACCAAGATTCTGGGTAAGCCTCTGATTTTGGGTAGACACACCTTCTTCATTTTACTTAGTGTGTACCATATTATGGACCAGAATTTCATCTTCTAATTCCCGTGAACTGGACTCATTTTCTAGAGGGTCTTCTGTAGTACTGTTAATGACATTCACTGAAACATAATGCATCAAAGGCATTATATTATTATTAATTTTATATTTTCTCCCTCTATATCTTACATGAGACTTTGTTATCTCATATGACGAATTCTTAGGAACTATTTGGAAGATAGTAACCTGAAGGGAATCCTTAGATAGTTCAGTTGTATGCTCTCCTTGTGGCTTCTTCCCTAATCGGGAGAAAACTTACTTCTATTGAGGAGGGGATTGCGGATGTTAAAAACCCCCAACCCTGCAGGCTGGGGCTATTATTGTTCTTGTTCTTCAAATCCAGGAACATTGTTTAAATAATTTGAAGGTTTTATTAAATGATCTGCTTTCCTTGTAGGTTGGGGAGATTATTTAACTACTATGGATGAAATTTGTGCAACCGCTCTTCGGTTTTTGGAAATTTTGGTTCAGACATTAGTTTTGTGCATTATATGAAACCCACTCAAATCACCAGTTTTGGAATATTTCTTTGATATTTCAGACATTTTCATTCTTGGATGGCTGACATCCTTTAAGCGGGATGCTTGCTCAAGATTTTCATATGCTTGATATAAAAGTAGCTCAACAACTTCTTTTCATTGGGCATGACTCTGATTAGAGATAGTTGGGGAATGTTCATAAGTGTACATTCAATTAATTAAAAAATCTATTGATTGTGGCCGACTATCGGAAATAACATTGCATGAGTCCACTTTTGGAGGACTTTGATAATTTTGGAGTGTAGTGAAATGCAATGATCCATGTGTAACCCATTCTATGATAAAAACACTTGATGGGGAATCTGAAATTAACTGGTGTAGGATCTTTAGATCAATGAGGCATGCACTCTGAAGGATTGTATACAGTTTTAAAAACTTTGGATGTTGGGAAACTGAGAGAGAAGCCAAGTAGATTTTTTGTTTCAACACTTCTATTACCTTTACATGATTTTGATAATCATAATATAGTAATACTTTGGTATTCAAATGAAGAAGTGTATTCCATAGTTTGAGGTGAATATCATGAATAAAATATTCTACAATCAATTATGGAATGTTATTCTGAGAATTTTTCAAAGGCCAAAACATGACTAGTGCTTCTCCATTAGCCAATTTTTTCCTCATGTTTAACACATATTCATCATCTTTCACTATAGGTTTATCCACTTGTTCTGTCCAATGTGGATTTTGTCTATTATAAGACAAAATACCCAAGGGAGGTTCAGAGAATGATTGTTCCCTTAAGAGGTATTCTGGTTGAGAATGTGTTTCGCTTATCAATGAAGAGGAATCAGACAAAACTGGCCTTGTGTTTTCAGTGCCTCGATATTGGAGGGCTTTCACGTCGCTACATTTTTAATAATAGAATAGTCTTGACAATGTGAAATACTACTGCAGATAGGAATTTCACAGTGAATTCCTTCATGGGGAGAATCACCATGGTGGATTACAAAAATGTATAAATCTTCTTGCTTCTTGTTCTTATAGCCACACAGAGGGTTACTATGGACCTCATCCAGAGATAGGCACAGTGGATTGACCAAATTTTCATGAAGCAATCCTTCATAATGAAATGTCTGAAGAGTAAATTCAGAATTTCTACTACCACTCCAATAATTTGGTAATGAGAGGATATAATCTTTACCTGTAATAGATAAATTTCTGAGGGCGTCAAGAAATCCAAAATTAAGAGGATCCAAATCGCTGCTTGACTCTTGATTTTCCAAAAACTGAGACTTATTTTTGGATGTTCTCTTGTACATAGTTCAGGAAAATTTCTAGGAAAAGTGGTTATCATGGGTAAGTGTAAGTGCCTGCCTTGGATTGGTTATTGCAATGAACCGATTAACTTCAATTGGAAAGGGTGTATATTCTTAATCTTGTTGTCTGTATGATATTGAGGAGTATGCCCTATGACCCTCATGGGCATGACAAACTGTTTGTATATATTCTGAGATAGCATGTCAATGTGGCATCCCATGTATGGGGACAGATTTATGTGTCTGTTTCCCCAGTACTACTTATCCTATAATTCTTCTAGAATATAGGTAGGGATTTTTGTTTTCCCATTCACCATTGATAAGATGTTTTTGGTGACTTCAGCGAACAGAATGGGAATATACGTCCATTCTGTATCAAGAGTAGGTGTATGTGTCTGCTCCTGTCCTCCTTTTTCTATCAATGGGTATTGACCGGACTCATTTATGGGGAAGAGATTTGGGTCTTCCCCAAATTTTTCATCAGAGCTTTCTGATTGACTTCTTCGGGTGCAACCAAATGATACTGTTGGTAGACTTGATGAACATTGTTAGGGGTATGTGCCTATTGGTTTTTTCCCATAAAGTATGGTTGGCAGACATCCTTCAATACTGGTAGAAGTGACTACTAGCAGAATTGGTGATTATAAACAGATGTATGATAATATTTACCAGTTTCCACCACATTATATTGGTGGGATTCATTAAATGCAGTCAGACGAGCCTGCTGACTGTCTGATAACTTTTAAGCAGGTGTATGTGCCTATTCAGAGTACTCCACCAGATTTATTTGGTGGGATTGGTGGGTTTCTACCAGGAAAGTCTACTAGATAGAAAAATTAGGATGAACGGGTGTGTGTGCTAGTTCGTTGTTTTCATCAAGTTATGTTGATGGGATTCTACGGATGGGGTAGAGGTAATAACTTTCTCCCAATTGACTGTACGTTGTCTCCGGTGGTTCGTCTTGCATGCCCGGGTCTGAGAGACCTGGGCCGAACGTCTAGAGGAAAAACTCACATCATGTTAGGGGTTCACTACCACATGATTATGCTGGCAGCGATTGATGGTGGGAGTCCTCAGGAAGGACTCCCGCTTTCTTGAATTGAGGCCTTGAATAGACTATTGATCCACCTGCCTTTAGTAGAAGAGGGATTTATTGTATTGTTCTAAGGATAATAACCCAAAATTATTGAATACAGTGGTTGGAACCGTCTTTTTCTTGATCACTGTTCGTCATAGGTCGGGTGATCGAAGATTTTTACTGACCTGGAGGGCCTGCCGAGCAGCCCCCAAAGTCAGGATTTTACAATGCCAGTGATATTACATTACCAATACATTAGAGACCTAGAATTAAAGATTTTGGGTGGTTGATTACTTGCTTCCTGTGGATAGAGATCCAGCTTTAGCAACGACCAGGATGTTAACAAATGTTGTCTTCAAGAAATCCATTTTGCAGTGAAGGGAATTTTGAGAAAAACGTGAAACAACAACAGACTCCATTAAAGTAACATCTTTTTAGATGGATTCATGCATGATTTATTACTTTTTATGGCCCTACATTATCGATAGATAGGGTCGTAACATGTGTGTAACATTATTAACATGGTTAAAGATTCATGTCGGGTTCACAATTTTGTTTCATTATTCCTTGAAACCAATATTCTAGTTTTAATAATCACTACTTCTAGTCGGTTTCCATTGGATTTATTTATGGAACCAAAAAACTCCAAAATTCTTTATAAAGGGTACCTTCTATCCAAAGGTAGGCATTCATTGAGTTTGAACATCACGATAATTAAGAACATGCATTGGTCAAGAGAAAGGGAGGAAGGACTTATCACACCATTTTGGGAGGAATTAATGTCTACTCTAGGACTCTATTTATAATTTAAGATATATATTTGATTCCTTATTAATTCACCAAGTATATCGTAATTAACCCTTGGAATTTTCAATCACTTATTTAGCATGTGAAATGATTAAAATCATCTGTATGTATTTGAGCTTCTTCATAAATGGAGTTATCTATATGGATTCAAGGTTCTCCATCAATGGTATCCTATCATATACTACTTATAGATTTGTTTAATCATCGTTATGATGATATTAGTTTTTATCCAACATAGTGGGGCACTCTAGAATTTATTGTCATCTAGGGAGACGATGGTTTGGTTTGATCTTGGGATCGTGCCCATAAAATGAGCTACCTAGCCCGAATGGCCCGAAGGCCTTAATTTTTATTTAATAATCGATAATCCCCCTTTTAAGGGTTTAAGTAGAACCCATAAATGACTCATAGGCCCAAGGTACAAGGACCAACATGACCTGCAATATAGTACCCGATGGCCCAGAAGCATACCATGCCCAATACATGACCCGTCGACCCAACCAACTTTAACTGCCCCTCCCCAGCTTCTATATCACTGATTTCCATGCTCCTCACCTAGCATTTCATGTAGGAAAGCATTGACCTATACAAAGCTACATGGTGCCTAGTCCTGATGGTGGTTGTCATACCCTCTCATTCATTCAATTTGGTTAGCTCTGCTTCTAGTGACTACTCTTGTTGCTATGATCCTCTTCTAGGGCCTACTCCATGTGAATTGGGCCACTCCTTGGCCTCTTTGACCTGAAGGATATGTGGCTCAAATGCCTTTGATGGCCCAAAGTCCCTTGAGACCCATAGGCCCAAACCGGTATCCCAAATTCCCAAGTCGGGTGAATAGTTCTGGCAGCTACAGTACCGAATAGTACCTGCTACATTACTGCTACAGTAACCTAAAAATTCACCTCCACCTGGTTTTGAACCTAGGACTCTTAGATTCCAAGAAAGATCCCCTACCACTAGGGTACGAGATAACTACGTATCTTTGTAAAAGGAATCATAACCCTCATAGTTCAGTGCCACTTAATGGAACACATCATACTGCTTAAGATCATGTGATAAGGACCTAGTCGTACAGTTTAATTTCATGTGGTATGGACATCTATGTGGAAGGTGAATAGTCAAAACATAGAATTGTACTTATGCTGAAGTAGCCCAAGGAACATGTAAAGGATATGGGTTTCAAAGTAGGATCTGACCCTGTTGGGAATATGGCCCAATGAGAACAGAGTTGATTTAAGGTATTAGGTATGAACCTCAAAGAGGCTTCGTACATATCCCTTATAGATGGGAATCAACTCCCACGTAGTTTGATAAGTATCATAGGAGAGTATAGTCCTTTGAGAGAAATGATTTTGGGCTTACTTCCTAAAAAGCATTCCATGGGGATTTGAGGATTTAATTTGGGGATTATTCCTAAGAAGGATTCCTAAATTAGTGGAATTAGGGTTGTATTACTGAAGTGGAAATCCATTGATCTCGGGCCCTGACAAGGCTTCCTCAAAATCTTGATTATGGTGGGAATCATAGTTCTCTTAGTAAATTTAGTCATCATCGTTTGTGCACATGTTGTAATAATCACGAATTTCTAAGCCCACGTGAGTCATTCACAGTGTGAGAAACAAGATGATGTGAAATATCCAACAATGACACATGCACTTTTCCTCCTACACTTGTAGAAGAGGGTGCACCTATGGCGGTGAGGGTAGATGAAGCCTGAGTTGACCCGAGAAGAGGGTGGGGCGACGAGCCTTCCCTCTATTCACTTAACATTGGACAAGGGCCTAATGAAAGGGTTAAATGATGTAGGATGGGGGATTACATCAGGATGGATGCCCTAAAGTTTATCCTGTAAGGGGAGGGAGACTTCTCCTTTTTTCAAAAAAACGATAAAAAAGAAGGTGTGAATCATACCATCCCTACCAAAAATTTGAGGTTCCCACTCTTTGAGAAGGGCAAGTTCAAGACTCAAACCCTTATTCTCAGAACTGGGAACTTATAATCATTGTTCATTGTAGAAATGTACATGTGACTGTGGATATACAAACTCAAAGACATTCCATTTACCCTATCTCCCTTATAAAAAAAATATGGGAAACCTCTGATTGTGGAAATACAAATCCAAATAGGATACATGCTGATGTGCCTTTTCTAAAGGATTAATAAGTCAGGAAGTTTTGGTGGAGGTCTCAATAGAATCCCTTTCAGACAAGGGATCCAATGAAGAATAATCCCATCCATGAGTGGCTTTGAGGAAGGTTTGATGGCTTGTAGATTGAAAAGATTAATTGAATCAAAGAGGCGCGCCCAAGTAGAGAAGGGCGTGCAAGTATAGTCGCACAAGTAGGCTTGGGAGACCTGATGTTCACTTAAGTGATGAAAAAACTATATGGTAATACTTGGGTGATACCTTGATCAATCCTTCAAGAGTATTCACGGGAGATCCTAGAATTAGGGTGCTCAAGTTCCTATGAAAGGAATAGGCATGCACGAGAGTATTTTTGATTTGCGGAGGTTGGGCGCTTTAGGCGCACAAGTGTTATGGTTTTCAAACACAAAAATGACTTCAGTCGAATGATCCTCACTTAAATCATCTGCTCAAGTTTATAATGAACTACCTTGAATGTTTTGTAAGACTGGGTCAAAGTACTAGGGTGACCAGAGGAGAAATTGGGATTCATGGAAATTCGTCCATACAAATGAAGACCCTAAATGTCTATTTATAGGAAAAAATAGGTCCTTTGGAGAAAGGATTTTTATCATGCAGTAAGCTGCGCAAAAGTTTGTGGTGCACAATTGGATGCACGCTGGATGGGTGGTGCCTTGGTATACTTTCACTTCGTCGATGATTTGGCTAGACAAGGGTGACACCTTCCGGACGTAGGAAAATTTATTACATCAATCAACTCCATCATGGTGGTGCGCGTGTATTTTGTGGGAAAGGACCTTGGGTGACACTTTAGGGACATATCCAAATAATTTCTCCACACCACGGGGGATACTCCCCTGCACACCTACTTCAGATCAATGTTGTGATGTTGTCCCAGCCCTTCGGGCTGGTGCCTTCTCTACCGTCACTAACCCCCATGAAAAATACAGAGTCGCCCCGTGATCATTTAGAGCCTACATGAGTTCATTTTGAGTTGCGACACAAGTAAATACATCTTCAATTGAGAATAAGTGCCTACAACACATTTCATGGTGTCTACAACATTATAAATAGTAACTTCAGAAATTATTTTATTTACCCTGGTTAAAAGGTAAATCTAGTAAATAAGGATAATTTTTTTATTATAATGATATTAAACTACCATAACAGACTCCAAATCCTATGTTATGAGATATTTCTAACCATGCGAATCCTTGGGTCAATTTTGGGACCCATGGAACCGGTTGGATGTGAAAATGACATTTTAAAATTATTAATTTAAAGTAAAGAGAAATATGACATAAACTTGATTCTTCTTAATAAAATAAATTTAATATGGGTTATACATGAGATAAATTCGACAATAAATAGTAATTGGAAAGAAAAACCATTCCTATATAATGGTACTTTATTTATAATTTTTAGACAACAAATAAATAAACTTACTTATGACACAATGATGATGTAGTGATTGCCTTATTTTTGAATGATTTAAATAAATGACACTATAAATATTAAAATAAATTTATTTTGAAACATTTTATTCCATCCATGAATTTTATGGATGATTGTGACTTGTTATATTTAAAATAAGAAAGTTTTCTAGAATGAATCAAGTTGTTATGAAAATTTAAGAATGTAATGATATGAATAGTATAAAAATTGACTTAAAAGTGTTTTAAAAAGAATACTATTTTATTAAATTATATAATAGTCCTAAAAATCTATGATTCGGAAAAATGACTTAGATAATGTTGAAATTTTCATTAACGAACCACTTTAGGTTCAATTGGAATTTTATAGTAACTATATTAACCATATAGTATGAATATACAAGAATACATGGTAAGAGTTAAATTAGATAACAAAGGGTTAAAGAAAAAAGATAAGGTTAAATTTGAGACCTACAGATGTATGAAACCTATTTATTGAGAAGATTTCAAAAAATATTAATCTTAAATTCTAATTAAATTATTTTTTAACTTTTTAAAACCTAAAATCAATTCATAATAAAATTATATTTCAATACCTTCCAAAAGTGCCCCACCTCCTCTCTTGTAAAGAGGAATCTTCTCCCACATTTCCTCACAACACATAAAGCCTTCTAGCTCAACCAAACTATTCCCAAATCTTCTATACGCATTATTAGTTAACTTATGGAGTTCATGTTTTTTCAAAAATTCCATCCCTAGTGTCCCTAATAATATATCCAATGGAAGTCCAACGCAGAAGAGGTAATTTCTTTACCAATTCAATTCAATTTCTTTTCTTCTTATAAATTCTATGTATATGTTGATTCCATACTAAAGTAATAAATATAGTATATTATACAATATGAGATGTTATTATAATTAAGGGACAAACTTATAACTCCTTTTATCCATCCTTAGAGTTACAATAACACCATGTGTGCGTACGTACGACTTGCCATCTCCATGATGTGGTGTAATTTGTTATTAAAAAAATAAATTATTATGATGGGTATAATGATGAGTATAATGGGTTTAAATAATAAATATAACATGAAATTGGTTCTTTATAATTAATATACCATCCTATTAAAAAACATTTAACCATCAATAAATATCGTCTCTCATGCGTATTTACGACCTACAGTCTCCACGATGCGGTGAGATTAGTTCTCCACGTTAAAAATTCAAAAATGATTATAAAATATATGTGATGAGTTAAAATAATAAATATTAACATAATGGAATGAATAAAATACATCCTATTCATAACAAAAACGACTTAAATGGAAAAACAATAAAGAGAAAATGAAGTAGTTAACACACAAAATAATGGTAATATTGAAATACTATTAACAAAATGATATAATAAGATCATATATTATATCATAAATATGGATATGGTCTTGGTATAATTTAATGACATTATTTAACCATTATACTAGAGGTAACCACACCCTACACTAATGTAGTGTATAAGGTATGGGATTATTGTGTGTAACTTTTATTTCTATGGGACCTATTCCTTATACACCATCTAATTATTTTGATTTATGTTTAGGTTACCCATGGATGTTTTAATTAGTCTTATTATTAAGGTTGTGATATTTATATAAGAATATAATTTTTCTTATTTTATGAGGCATATGATTTGACTGATCATAAATAGGTAAGGGATAACATTTCCAATCTCTTTTTATCCAATATTGTTTATTTGTAAGTATTTATTGGGGATATATTTTCTAAAAATATTATTATAAAATGTTTAATATTCTCCTATGTATGTTTAAAGTCATTTTTAACCATTTTTAATTTTAATACATCATTTGGATTGATTATTTATTTTTTTACTAAACGAGGTACTTTTTTACTTTTCTATCAAAAGTACAAGGAAAATGTTTTTTTATATTATACGACATGAATAGATTTATACATCATCATAACGCCTTATTTACATGAAGCTTCTTCCCCACATTTTCAGGTGTATTTTTGATCAAATTCTTTTCTTCTAAAATTTCATGCCATTTTGAGAAAAGAAAATGTTTTTGAATAATAAATGACATTTTACTCATGAATTAAGTTCAAGTGTTTTATCAAAATTATTTTCCATCTATGATGACATAGGTTTATGTCTTTTTCCCTATTATTACATTGATTTTTTGAGTTTATGATGGAATTATTTTTATGAAATCCATTTATCTTATATAAATTTTGTTATTATAAAATGATGTTTAAGAATCCCATTTTATTTCATGGGTTATGCTATGATGACTGATTTATGTTTTTTTGGAACATGTAATAATTGTTTAATTATGAGATGGGTGGGACCTATATCACCATCCAATGAATTGGGTAAGGATTTACATATCAGTAGATTAAAGTTGCTGGAATTGGAAGAAAATATGGTTCAATGATACATGGTTGGAATGGAAATTATACCCAATCCACTAAAGGACATTTTCCACTATAATGGTCTTGGAATCAATTCCTTAGCTAATATAGAAATCATATTATGTTCTTATTAGTTTTCAAAAATTACATGTTTTATTCAAATGATATTATTTCATAGATAATGTTCCTTTATCATCTATGACTTACGTACTACCAAGATTTATTTCTTGACTCAATATTTTGATATTTAAACTTTATGTTCATGTTTTTACATTCAAATATTTATGATTTGTTTTATGTTATCTATATTGACCCTTACTGAGCATTTGGTCTCACACTTTTTTTGTTTTCTTTTCCCCAGGATTTAAATAAAGTTTTTGGTAGGAAAACAAAAGGGTAAGATCTTAATGAGAGATATTGAATATCTATCACCAAGTTAGAAGATTGTGTTTTAGGTTTCTAAAGAAACTAAACTAATACGAACTTTGGGTATATATTTTTTAATTCATTAAGTATTCCTAAAAATAAATTTAATTTCCATGTACGTCAAGATTTGGTCATTAGAGTTATTCTATTCATGCATGTTCAAAAATGACTATTTGATTAAATGTGTATTTTAAACATGCTAGGATCTCAATAGATCCACAGTAATTTATTAAATTTGGATGAGATTTTATTTTATGCTTGGTTTATGTTGACTACATAAATCTCAGGCACTGAAGCACTAAAGGATGAACAATAGATTCAATGAAGAAGATGAAGATCCATTATGTATTCAGATGGTTCTTATAAAAATATTGAATGTCATACATTCTTTAGGTGTGTTTTTTAATTGGGTGAAAATAATAGTTCTTCTATTATCCAACATTGTTGTTTTATTTAGTTTAGCGTTCCTTAATAAGATATTATGTACCAATAATTTCTCAAGTAGACATCAAGGTTATGCACCCAAAACACATTTTCACCCATTCTCTCGTGTTTTTATTCCACCTTAAATGGTGGTTATGTCACCTCTATACACATTCAACTACATGTTCCTTTGATCCAATATCTATACACCTGATTTTCAATAAAGGTGCTCTCAACCATACCTCAATGGGACCGCTCAATGAACTTCACTACCCTGTGGTTGACCCATCGTCCCACATACGGTTGATTTGGTTCCTCATTGGTCTTGTGGAAGGCCATATTTTTTATTATAAAAATCCATAAAAATAGTTGTTCTAATTTGAATATAATTTTTATCCCACTAAAAATTATTCTTCACATTTTCATCATGAAAAATATCAATGCATTTATCATGACCTTATACACTTTCTCTTCTTAATCATAAATGCATCATAATGGAAAATATTGTTTTACATGGTTTTTATATTCCTTATTCATTTTTATTAATAATGTGATCACACCACACTTCTTTAGAACATGTTCTAGACTTTAATATCTGTTAAAAATCATCATGTCATTATAATTATATTTTTTAAACCATGAAATTCAATTCCATAAAATGAATGCCTAATAATTATCGTAGCATAAATTCATCACATATTGACCCCTTGAAAAAATATTCAACACTAATGCTAAAATATATCTTGGTTTTTATTTTTTTATAAATATCACTTCACATCATAAAATTCAATATGTTTTTCAAACTTCTTTTGTCACCATTATTGGAAATAAAATTCAGAGGATATATAGGGGTCTTCAAATCCCATAAGTTTAACAATACATGTTCTCCTCCCATGTATGATTATTTATTGAATACTTATTCAAGAGGGATAATATCACATGATTCTCTTAGAAAGGAGTCATTAGTCAATAAAATCTATGTCTACATGGGTAAATATGCTATAAAAAACATGATATATATAACCATGTTAACATAATATCTTTATAAATTACCTTTAATTATGAATTCATGCTAAAAAATACTATATTCACATGATATGGGATGTCAGATAATAATATTTATAAATAAAATTCACAATCCTTAACACACTTCAAAAATAAAATCATAAAGTTTAGGTCCATAATAATAACTCCCCCTTTGTCTCATCTTTTCATCCACCAACCACACCCCCATATGGAATACAATTAATAAATATGGCTACAAGTGTGATTTGAATACCTCATTTCTAATATATTCCACAATCAAGAAATTAAATCATTTAACATAATAGAAACTGATACATTCTATGGTGATTTGCAGTTATCATTCAATTACTAACATTTTAGATCGTAACACATATAAATTTAGGGAATAATGAAGAAAATATTATTTATTTATAGGAAACATTATAAGTTAGAAATTTACCTCATCGATTATTTCTTCTTCATCACAAGCCTGGTACAGGGTGTTCATTCATTATTATTGATTGGCTTTACTCATTATGCACATATTTTTTCCCATGAATTTTCTTTTTATGGAATAAATTTTTCCGCATTTTTCATAACTGGAAGAACATCTTATTTTCTTCTATATTACTATTTCCCTCCAATATAGTTATTTAAATTTATCATATTTTGGTTCTTGATATACCCTTTATTGAGGTTCATTTTCATCCTATAAGAAATTGATCTTATTATCCAACTTAATAAGCCATTTTCAGGATAAGAAATTTCCTTATAAGTTATTGGAGTGGATTACCTTTGTATAGATTCTTCACACTTACATTAATTCCACAAATTACATACCTTTATATATTCTTCCTAGTGTAATACCTTTACATATGACTAAGGGTACAACAAAGGAAACAATTCCATAATTTTTCATACCCCATTTAGTCTCTCTATTATTGATATTTCATCACAGCTTGAGTTATTTTAACATCCTTATTCTTGTTGGATTTAAAAAATATACTCATGATGTGGCAATTTATTATATAATAAAATCATCTTTGTTATTTCAATTTTCTGTAACCATAATTCGATATTTTCCATAGGAAGACACTCTACTTTTAGATTTCAGATCTGGAATCCACTTTATTATTGCACGACATGAGATTGCTTTTGTAGGGATCATTATATTTTAATTAAAGGTGTCCATACTCTTCTATATGTCTTCTATTTTTATATTTTTTATATTAAAACGTTTAGTCATTACTTTCACATTTGAAGCATAATCCATAAGTGATTATATTCTTCCATTATATTGGGTTTTGAAAGATTTGATACTAGCCATAAACAACTTATTCATGGCCACATTCATTAAAATACCAAGGGAAATATCTTAAATAATATAATTTTTCTACTCCATCTTAGTTCCCATTTTATTTGTTTTGGGTTTCATGTCCACTGATTATCTTTCCAATAATTTATTTTATTTAAAAAAATATTTCACCATTGAATAAAAAACTACTTGTATGATAATTAGTTGATTATATTTTACATTGCATTAGAATTACATGGAATAACAAATTGGTTTTGTTGCCTCTTTATCAACAGGATCACATTATATTTTTATCACTAAGGGAGAGTCTAAAATTTCACATTCTTTCTCAACATAATAGTTATAATTGGTGAAAACATTAGGATTATATTTTACCTCGATAGGAGAACACAAATTCTAGTATGGATTCTTATTATTCTTTTTATTATTATAGAAATATATGAATTGTGATGAGAAGGATGAATCCAAAATATTCTTCAATTTACTTTTATTCTTAACTTTATCCTCTTTGAATTATCCTATAATAAAGGATGTGATCTCATTGAAGTCCCTATAAAATTCAATATTCAAAACTTCTTGGATGTTTAGACGTAACTTTCTAGGATACCAATTATATTTTTCAAGGAATGGTTAGGTTCTACTGAGAGGGGGTGAATAAATTTTAGAGTACATTAATGAAATTTTCTCTTTTTAAATTAAACCTCTTAAACTAGTTAATGTTTATAATAAACTCATTATTACCTGTTAATTTAACATCATGTGTAGTTTTAATATAATATAGGGAATCAAAATGTATGTATAAGGTATGGCTGATTGTCCTGCTCCTTTCCATGTTGGTTACCCCCCCCCACATAGACTGTTAAAAATTTAGATAAGTGATGACAACTTTAACAACATATAATCCATTTTTCCCTCTCTACTACAACACAAAATCCATTATACCCCCTCTACTCTAGAATCTGTTATGTCTTCCACTTACATAATCCATTAGAATATCTCTTCATTTAATCAAGTGATGACCCAAGTATAGAAAGAAAATATTAATCAAATAGTATTCCTCCATAAGAAACTCAGTTGCATATTCCTTCTATACAATCCTTCAGAGTATTTTGTAGTTGTCTTGAATAATCTTATTAACCACCAAATTCCTTTCAGTTATTAAATGATCTGAATTATCTTATTCAAATTCTCATGTACATGTGATGACCTCATTCAAGTATTAATCAGATTTTACTCCTTCTCTATTTTATACAAATGTGTATCTGGATCTCAAAATACTATTGTACTATGGATGAAAGATCAAGCATTTTTTCCTACTTTCTTCATCACATGAACCCACACATTTTTCAAAAAAATAATTATTTTGAATGTGGTACATAAGTTATTACAATATTTAAATGTTTTTAATAATAAAAAATTTGTTTTTCTCAATAAAATGTGAATACCATAAACCTACTTGGTATTATCATTCAACCTTTTTCTACCTGACAAATCAATGGATTTTATATTTCACATGTCATTCAAACTCATTAAATATAACTAAGGGTTTTGAGTTCCCTTCATTTTTTCACATGTAATGTAGTAAAATATTCACATATAGAAATACTATAACTTATACCTTTAGTTAAAGAAGTTTAAAATATTTCTATTTGACCCATAATTAAAAGTCCTAAAAGACTTCATCCATGTTGTATCTTTATACAACATCTTCATTACAGAATAATTGATGGATCGTGGAAATCATTATTTGTTCACAAACATTGATCACCCCATTCTTCATTTTCATATTTAAATTTATATTCATGAATATGGAAATACATGAATATATTATTTCAATCATACTTATGCATTTATCAATATTTTATTTCACCAAATAAATTTGATTCATTATAAAACATCATGACTCTGGGTTCTTCTCCTCGTGCTTGGTCATTTCATGACTGCCAAAATCAACTTATATTTTGGACTCCCCTAGATCTTAAGAGTTTGAAATGGCCCTCTCAAAACATGATAATACATTGGTTTTAAACTAGTAGAGGAAGACTGTATAAATCATGTATACAAAACTTAGGATGATCGAGTGAAAGATCCAGTGAGGAATATGATGATCCAAAGTGTGATCGGATGTTCCACATAAAATTGATCAAATGACACATTATCATAAAATAAGTTTTTTTGGGTGAAAAGTACAGTCTGTGGGTTATCCCTCAACAAAGGTTACTTTGGTTGAGTTCTCCTTAATAAGAGATTTTGTTTTGTAAAATTTTCAAGGTGAAAATTGGGTTTAACACTGATAAAACCATTTTAACAACCCCTCACACCATCATGCTACCTCACATGGTGTCTCTTGGACATCTATGAATTCTTACCTATTCATTCTTTTATACCTATATGAGAACACTTTCACGCATATGCAGTATCTATAACCCCTTCTTCCATAGGACTACTCATTCGACCATCCTCCCATATAGTTGAATCCCAGTCCAACATATTTTTTAGGTTGGTCCTTTGTGGAATTAGGGATAGACATATTGTTTTGGTAAACATAAATATATAAATATTTATCTAAAAATTAATATAATTCTCAACCCCCTTAAAATTATTCATCAAATTTTCTTCATGAATGATATAAATATTTTCTCAGGGAATTATCTACTTTCAATTCTCAATATTTAGTTCATAATCATGAGAAAATAACAGTTTACATGGTATTTATATTCATTCTTCTTCTTTGTAAAATATTTTCTCACACAAACCTCCTTTATAACATCTTATGGGATTTAAGATCAGTTCAACAATCATCACATCTTATCATGGATAATTATTCAACTATGACATCCAATTTTATAAAATGAATCCCTAAAAATTCTTAAAGAATCTTCACTTCACATATTTACCCGTTGAAAATAAATGAAATAGTTTGGATTAACAAATATTGGTTGTAATAGATGTATAAAATATCATGATTCTATTATAATTGAAATCTTCATTTAGTATTCATTCATTTTTTCTGAAAAATATTTTATAGGAATGGTTGAATGATAATATCCATTAATGGTATGAATTGTAATTATCCCTAATCGATGATCGTCATGAAATATTATGGATTATAATTATATTTTAAGTTTATCATGCCTAGAATACTATAATATATAAAAAACATTCATATATGATACACATGGAATGTACTCATGTGATAATAAGCATATTCTTATTATTTAGACTAGCCATTTCAAGTATAAACCATATAATTTCATACAGTCATCGATATACATAGCAGTGTATGAATATTATGAATTGGTTTTACCAAAGGATTAGAGATACCTAGAATGAGAAACTTCATAATTTAATACATGCTTCAAATAATCCCTTATAATTACATAATCAGGGGTGGTTGGGTATGTTGGTGATTATTTCATTAGTTGGAGTTCATCCAAGATTGTATTTTTTCACTCATATAATCAGATAATACATGCGATCCCTTGATAAAACAGTATTTGTGAAATGAATTTCCATGATTTCTTGAGTCACATGTGTTGTTATTAGATACATGGATGAGGGATATGTGACTTGATCATCATATAGATAAATGACATGTGATGTATTCATTGACCTAGTCATTTTATTTTGTAAAATCATTATATGATGACATGTTTTATACAAGATTGGAAAGTTTGATGTCTGGTGGTCACTTGATATCAGAAAAAGAAGTTATTATATAGGTATAAATATAAATAATATGATATATATCAAATTGTACTGGTTCATATGGATATATGATTTTTTTTACCAATATCACACTAAACCCTTTTATAGATTAAGCAGAACTAATTATTTTCTAGTGTCCTTCCTTTCTTTACATCGATGAAATCAAGATTTCATATTTGGTTTTAATTTTGATATGGCATCCAGGGTCATTTATCTAGGAATTAGTACAAGGATTATGTTTTGAAAAATATATTTTTTCCAAAATAAACATAGTTTATTAACCAAATCCAGAAAAAGGATGGATTCGAAGATTTATGATGTTTTTCATAATTTTTTTTATGGAATTTTAGTAAAAGTGGGAGTTATTGGAAATTACTTAAATGTATAGATATCATATTTTACTATATCCCTATGTCACATATATTTACATGTGCATATGTATTACCCAATCATGGAATGTTATTTTTTCCATAATATTGTACAATGGGTATGCAATATGCAGTTATTCCAAATGGAGACACAACACTAGCATACAGATGCCTCTATCATGTTTTTTATTGTAACAAGGATTGAGTATATTTATTTGGTCATTTTCCTTATAAAATAGAATTGACCAAGGATTTATTTATGAAAATTAAGACCTACTTTCCAATGGTAGGAAGTCACTCGGTCTCTATTTATGATTGTATGGGCATGCATCAATCGATAGGATGGGAGGTCTTGATCAACTCACCCTGTTGGATGTAATTTTTAATTAAGTTGATAATAT
Source organism: Viscum album (assembly GCA_963277665.1). NCBI lineage: Eukaryota > Viridiplantae > Streptophyta > Magnoliopsida > Santalales > Viscaceae > Viscum > Viscum album. The sequence goes on along the minus strand of OY728123.1, from coordinate 467,102,415 downwards.
ATTATATATTTAATATATGTTCATAAATATTTTCTAAATCCTAGTTTGGGGCTAGTTACGACCACAATAATGATCTAACTGAAACAATGTATTAATGTGAACATATATATATATATATCAAGGTTCTTCATCATCATTTTACAAGTTAGTGATGTTTTGGTTAAAATCCATATAGTTGGGAACTATGTAGTTTATATTTTTATATAGAAGCTATAAGTGTTGTGTAGTTAGGATTTATCCCAAGGAAGTGGTTTCCTATATATCCCTATGAATGGAAAAGGAACCCGGGTAGTTTGGTGCAACTTAATAAAATATTTCATATATTTTTTGGTTATATAGGAGTGACCATTTTTGTTCTTTTTAATTTTTTATAGCCATTAAAACTTCTACATAATTTAATTTCATGTATATTAGTCTACCATGAACAAAATTCCATGCAACTATTGTTGTGGTATTTATGCATGAGTGGCCCTTTATAGTTTATCCTATTTGTTTGTAACCATATAGAAGTAGGTGTAGTGGGTGATTAAGTGAATTCAGACCAAATGTGAATTTATTATATGGTTCATATAGAAGTATAGTTCAATTAAGGAGTGTAAAGTTTCTCCCAAGGAAAATTCCCTAGTGAAAATATGTTTTTTGGATACTGGGTTCGGACCTTAGAGATGTGTCTTACATATCCTAGTTAACAAGAATTAAAGTCTATATAATTTGAAATACATTTTTATGTTCATGTGATATATATGTTTTTTATAGTTTAACATCATGTGATAAAGAAATTAGTTACATAAAATGGTCTTTGACAAATGATTGATTTGGGCTTAGGTATATCCATCTCATATGTGTATGTATCCATCAATCATCTGATGACTAGAAACAAGAGATCTAGAATCACAAGTAATGTATCATAATGAATAAGGATGCCTCATATGGGATATATACCTTTGATAAAGACATCTTATAGAGAATATATCCATTTCATAAAGATTTATCATAGGTAAGATGGCCATTAATGAATGATGTGTCATAGGGAATATTTCCCTTTAAGAATTTTTTTAATTTGGGATATATACTTGTTAAGAAGAGTTAGGGATTCATGTGGGAAAACGAAATATATATGGGTCACTAACATATATTATTGAATAGATCATTAATAAGAGAATATTCTATGATCACACTTATAAAAGAGTCGTTGGACTTTTCAGGAATATGAAGGATACATGGGGGGATTACAAATCGTCTTCCATTTTTTGAATTTACATAATTCTAATTAAGGATTTGGACTAGGAAAGATAATTGGATGCATAGGGTATATGTACCCATTGGAAATAGTTTTGGGATTATGCATTGTTCTCCCCAATATGCATGCCCGTAACTCAATGAAAATTCATAGTGATGAAATCATCCACAAGAACATGGTTTGGGATTATACCAAGGAAGTAAGCCCTATAATACAAGGATCACTAAGTTGACTATGGAGGCCAAATTGAAAATTAGGTAACCAAGATGAGAATAATGAATGTAAGACCCTTGGTTTGAAGTAATCCTCTCATTTATATTGTGTTTTGATGTTATATAATGGTTAGGATTAGTTCCAATTATTTCTAGATTTATTTGGTTTGTTTTTAAATCATTTTTGGGGGGTGTATGATCTGAAGATGGATAGAGGAAAATATGCATCTTCTTCAGATAACTGTGCAATAGAATAAATATTTTCTAAGCAAAAACACATTTAGAACACATATTTGAAAAAAATTCAAGTAACTATAAAAAATAAAAATTTTGGGATAGTACCATCACATAGTTAATGAACTATTTTCAAACCATAAAATATAACTATTCATCCCCTAGGTTATTGTCCAGTAGAAATAGCATGGGTGGTGCATATATTATTAAACTATTTGGCCTAACTAAGTATATTGACATATTGATATCTAAAAATTATATTTTAATTTAATTTTGTGCCCAAAAACTCCCATTCTTCTCTCATTCACCTAGGATCTTGAACCAAATAACTCATATAGGAAATTTGGGAGGTTCCCTTTGATCATAAATCCCATTTAAACTTATATAAGTGCTTTGGGTCTCTAGAATAAAAATGAAGTCTTTGTTTTATTCCATTAACATTAAATCTCTTTGTCTCCTCCCACATAGAATGTTAGGTATGATTAATTATTGATAGATATATGATATATGATGTTTTTTTATAAGATCATTATTTTATCTATGGAATGAAGTAATTTTCCATCCTATATCTAGAGGTGTAATTATATCATTTTTTGAGTTTATCGCATGTTGTGAGGTAGGTGGCCTCTCTCTTATCTACACTTATTATAGAACATGATGTATTTGATATCAATATAAATTTAGTTTAATTTAAAATTATGTTCATGTTGATTTATCATTAGAAACCCCTTTTACTTTAATATTTTTAAATTTGGGATTTGAATATTTTTTTTAAAAATATATTATGTTCCATGTTTTAACTTATGAATTTGAGATGTTGCAGGATGGTCATTTAATTAAATGATTTAAAAATAATTATTTATTTAATAGATTAATTGGTGTGATAACATGGAAGATCTGGATAGTGTGTATTCATATTTTCATTGGACGTGACCAATCAATTATGCACTTGTTGAAAGGTGTCAGTCTTGAGGAACCTATAGAATGATAACCTAGTGATGACTTGGTGGATTGATGAGTAACCACTCATGAGAATGGGTCTATCACCTGGAATGCATGTGTGTTTCAGTAAGAGGATATAGTCTTGGTATTCCATGTAAATTTAAGAAATTATTTCATTTATTTAATTTTATTGAAAAAAATGTTTTTAATGATTATTTTGATCTAATTTAAAATGTTAAATAGATTTTAATCTTTCTCTATTTAGTTTTATTTATATTTTTAACTATGACCTAACATGTTATTTTCATAATGGTGTGAGTAGGGAATTATATTTGGGAAATCCTACTCGGTATGATTTCTCACTCACTTTATATATACTATGGTACATATTCAAACGTTTTTCTTCGTTAAACAGATGAAGGAAAGATCTCCAATTTTTCAAGTGGAGGATTATGATACTGCATTCTTAGGATTGTAGTTAGAGTTTGGAGATTGATAATACACTATTTTTATGAATATTTTATTGATAATAAATGACATAATTTCCTCACATTGTGCTAAATATGTTCATTTATGAAATATTTGGGATTAGATCATTCATTTGAAAATTTGATTATAATTCCAATTTTACCTTTTTAGAATGAACTCTAGTATTTCAGACATATATGTTTTAATATAAACTATTTGAACTTAAATTTTTGTAACAATGTTCCTCAGTTAAGTTTCTATAACTTTTATTTAGGACACTAGAGTTAAAGATTGCATTTGGTTGGTGCAAGTGGGCCATCAAGTCAAAGTTGGGCTGGACTCTCCAGATTGGACATAGGTTTTGTATTTAGGACATAAAATCTTCATCCATGCTTGTATTATGTCCAAATTTTTAGAGGATCTTGGGAATTAATTGTTTCACAAATCATAGTTATGGAAGGAGAGCTGGTTCACGTGTTTTGGATGTCAAATAGGCGGTGCAATTTGTATTAAAATATTTTTCCGAGATTCCCCATTCACACTTGTAACCTCTTTAAACCTAGCCTCCCCTACACTCTATAAATTAGTGTTTTTCTCATTTTGAGGGGTTGGGGACGTGCATTTGGATATTGGAGGTAGTGTATAATTTGTTTCACCTAAATTATCCAACCATTGTAAGAGGGGTAGCTCTTGAAGAAAGGATCCCCTCATCGAAGCCTCCTTCTCTTCTTCATGTTGTAATATCTTCATTTGTGTATTAAAACTCATTGTTATTATTTTATTTCTTCTATTTTCATATGTATTATTCAAATTTCATCTTATCTTAATCTTCCTATTTGTTCTGGAATTCTTGAGTAGAAGAGTGATTGGGTTATACCCATTATAAACTGTTGCAAATAAAATTCGCTTCTATGATGATTACGCCTCCCAGAGAAGTGTAGTCTTTTTAGTAATCGATCTATCTCTTACCTTCTTCATTAATTTATTTTGAATAAATGAGATACTTTAATTCACATAATATGATCTATTAATTTATTTTTCAATTTAAATTAAACTAATAAAGAAATTGAATAATAAAAACAAATCATGCGAGGTCGAGAATTGTGTGACTTTTGAGAGCGCGAACTTAATTGGTAATTCAAAACCACACGGGATCAATTTTTAGTGTTAAAATATAATACCTAAACTCAATTAATTATAATTTACAGAGAAGATATGTGCCTTAATTTACCACTGACCATAAGCTAACCTTATAAAATCAATCAAAGAAGGGTGTTGCGATTGAATGTTCCGAAGTTAGACTAGGGTTAAATTCACTTAATCATTGTGATAAAGTTAATTCTCATAGGGTTAGGGATTTTAAAAATTAAGGGATCATAATTAAGTTGATATTAATTTAAATGATAGTGATTAATAAATGATTTAAGATATAGATTTAGATCGAATAAACTTTCTAAAAACAGTTTTCGAAAAACACATCTTCTCGTTGTGCTTTGTTAATAAACATACATTTCAAAAATAGAAACAAAAAAATATGCAATCTTCTTCCAAAAAACTTCTTATATTTCTATAAATGATAAACAACACCCATCCATTCAATTATTTTTCTTAATTGCTTTTATTTTATTTTCAAAATACTTTTAATAAGTTGTTAAATTTACTTCCTCCGTTGAGAGACGACCTTGGACAGCCACTCTAGGGAACCTATATAACCCAAAATCCACTAATCATTTGAGGGAAACTACAACAGCACTCTTTAAAATTGGTGTCATTTTGGGGAGGCAAGTAATTATTTCAAACAATTATAGGTATTTAGTTTATTTAACATTTTAATCTCTTCCTTTTTTCTTTCTTCCTTCTTTACCAAATCTGATTTTTTTTCTTCTTCTTCATTTATTTTCTTCTACTTCTTTCTGGACCATCAACTCAAAAATATAATTTTTATTTTACTTTGGTCCACTTTCTTTATTTTCATTTTTATTTGATTTATGACACGAACTAATCCCAAAGATCTCTTAGATCTTGAAACTGAGATTGAATGTAGCCTTAGGGAATGAATCAAACATTCTCAGTCTATGAGAATTTTCAATATTCAACCAATTGGAGAATTCCTCCACTTTCAGAACGTTGAAATTGAATGAAATTCAAATTAAACCATAAAAAAGAACCAATGGCTGACAATAATGGAAATTAACTTAATATAACCATTCAAGAATTAGCAGCACCTGATATTAACTATCAACCAAATTGTATTGTATACCCAAATCTTGAATCAAACATTGAATTGAAATATGGATTAATTAATCTTCTTCCAAAATTTCATAGCCTCAAAAGTGAGGATCCCAATAAACACCTTAAATAATTTAATGTGGTTTTCTCAACCTTGAAACCAAGAAATGTTTCTGAAGACCAAATCAAATTAAGAGCATTCCCATTCTCAATTGATGGAGCTGTGAACGATTGGATGTATTATTTACAACCCGAAGATGTAACTTGTTGTAATGATTTAAAACATCTTTTCTTGAAGAGATTTTTTCTAGCATCAAGGACCACTTCATTTGAAAATATACCTATGGGATCAATGAAGCACAAGGGGAGTCAATGTATGAGTATTTGGAGCGATTCAAGAAGTTGTGTGCAAGCTTCCCACATCACCAAATCAGTGCATAACTACTCATACAGTACATCAATGAAGGACTCACACCTATGGAAAGAAGAATGGTTGATTCTGCAGCTGGAGGACCATTGGTAGACCAGAAACCTGTAGTGGCACGTGCGTTGATCGACAAAATGGCCCAAACCACCCAAAAATTTGGTGGTCGAGGTACACCACATGTCAGGGGAGTACATCATGTTAGTCCATCTTCTCTTGAAGGTAATTTGATTGATACCAAGTTGGATGAATTGAAAACTATGGTGAGACAGACCGATTTGGCTCAAAAGGCATCTCAACCCCCTCCTTCAAGGCCTTGTGGAATTTTCACTAAGAGAAGACACACAACTGAATGTTTCCCCACAACTACAGGAAACATAATATTGTGAAGCAGTGTTTCTTGGGAGACCTTATCAGCAGCAACAACCATATCCCCAAAATAATCCTAATTCCCTTGAACCAACATAAAACCAAGGGTGGAAGGATCAATCAGACATGAGGTATGGCTCTGGAAAACAACAAAGGCCACCCTTTCAACAAAACTTTTAGCATCCTCCGCCTTACAAGCAGGGATTCCAACAACCCCAAAGAAGATTCGAAGCCCAAACATTGAAAAACAAGAAACAAGGTAATCCCCCACCAAAGGTAGATTCTAATAATGATGATATTTCGAAACAAATTGTTCTTAATCAACATAATGAGATGAAGAGTGATGGTTCAGAGATGAGGGAGGTGAAGACTCAAATGAGCTAGATTTCCACCACCATCCATGAACTTGTAAGTAAAAACTACAAAAATATACCATCCCAACCCACTCCAAATCCAAAGGGGGAATGTTAGTGCAATCACATTGAGAAGTGGGAAGCAAACAACTAATGCTTCTCCACCTACCATTCCACTTGGATTCAACTCAGCTCCAAAAAAATCCCAATTACACATCAATTGATGAGAAACCCATGGATAAAGATAAAGGTAAGGAAAATATTAATGATGTTCCTCCTAAACCCCTTCCTTTTCCAAACAGGGTTTTTAAAACCAAGAATATGGCTGAATAAGCAATGCAAAATGAGGTTTTGGACACATTCAAGCACGTGGAGATCAAAATTCCTCTACTTGAAGCCATTAATAAAATTCAAAGGTATGTAAAATTTTTAAAAGAACTCTGTACCGATCGAAGAGGAATCAAGGGAAATTTAAGGATCAATCTTGGAAGGAATGTGTCAGCACTCATTACACCAACTCTAGCAATGCTGACAAAGTGAAAGGATCCAGGGACATTCAACATCCCAAGCAACATAGGGGAGTTGCCCTTTTCTGATGCACTTTGTGATTTGGGAGCTTCCATAAATGTGATACCTCACTCTGTATTCTCTTATTTTCATGTTGGTGAGTTATAACCAACGAGAGTAGTGGTGCAGTTGGTGAATAGAGCTACGACATATCCAGCGGGAGTCCTTGAGGATGTACTTATACGGGTATGAGACATGATCTTTCCAGCAAATTTCTATGTGCTTGATAAGGAGGATGATCACGTAAGTTATCATGCTCCCATAATATTAGGTAGAACCTTCCTCAAAACTGAAATAACTATCATAAATTGCAATGAGGGTACGCTTTCCATGGAGTTTGTAGATGAAGATTTTATATTTAATGTTTGGGATTCCATGAAGTACCCCTTTGAGGACCATTCTGCTTTTTTTTATCTCCCATTTGAACCACAAAGTAAAAACCCCATGGAATTTGATTTTCCTATGCCTAGGGAAATTATGATTATTGGTTCTAGTTTTATTTCTAAGAGTACATAGAAACCTATTTTTAATGCAAAAGACTCTCTTCGATTTGATTTTGAAATGGAATCATATTCTGATTTTGATCATGTGAACTCTAATTATGACATGGATATTGAGTATGCTGATGGATTTGATGCTTTATTATTTGATTTTGATGATATAAATTCTGATAATGATTCTCTTTGGGAACATATTTTAGTTCATTCTATGTATCCATCGATACACCACCCCTCGTACACTGGAACTCAATCCATTTCAACCAAATATCAAATACTCATACTTATTAAGTGGTGAGAAATTACATGTTATCATTTCTAACAATATCTCTTTTGAACATGAAGAAAAACATTTGAATCTTTTGAGGGAGAACATCAGGGAAATTGGGTAGACCTTGGCTGACATATCAGGTATTATCCCCTCCATTTTCATTCATAGGATTCTTTTGGCGGATGGGGATAAACAGGTTAGGCATTCACAAAGGAGACTCAATCCAACCCTTTTGGAGGTTGTTAAAAAAGAGTTTGAAAATTTCTTGAGGAAGATATAATCTATCCCATTTCATATTATCAGTGGGTAAGTCTTATTCTGGTTGTGCCTAAGAAAAGTGGTGTTATAGTTGTTAAAAATGAGAAAGATGAGTTAGTCCCAATAAGTGTGAAAAATAGTTGGTCTTTGTGTATTGATTATAGGAAACAAAATCAATCTACTCACAAGGACCATTTCTCCCTCCCATTTATTGATTAGATGCTTGAGAGACTTTCTATGAAAAGACATTATTGTTTCCTGTATGTATTTTCTAGATATTTTCACATTCCTATTGCTCTGGAGGATTAGGAGAAGACAACATTCACTTATCCTTTTGGTGTGTTTGCATACCGAAGGATGCCATTTGGACTTTGCAACGCCCTAGGTACCTTCCAAAGATGCATGGTGAGTATTTTTTCTGATTTTATTGAGACCTACATGGAGGTATTCATGGATTATTTTACAGTTTATGGGTCTTCATTTGATGAATTTCTAAATAGTTTGGGAAAGGTGTCGAATCATTGTATTGAGAATAATCTAGTCCTGAACTTTGAAAAGTTTCATTTCATGGTAGCGCATGGCATTGTCCTAGGGAATGTGGGGTCAAACATGGGATAGAGGTTGATAGATCTAAGATAGAAATTATTCCATCCTTACCTCATCCTTCTTATGTTTGTGATGTTAGATCATTCCTAGGGAAAGCAAGATTTTATCGGTGCTTCATTAATGATTTTAGTAACATTTCTCTTCCTATGTTACGATTACTTCAAAAGGATTCTGATTCTTTGTTTGATGATTCTTGTAGGAATTCCTTTTATGAGATAAAATAATGTCTTACCACTCCACCTATCATATAGCCCCCACAGGGGGATCTTCCTTTTGAGCTTATGTGTGATGCATCCAACTTCGCGATTGGATATTTCTTATCTCATAGGGTGGAGGTACGTCCACATGTAATCGCATATGCTTCGAGAACATTAGATTCAGCCCAATAAAATTACACAACCATAGAAAACGAGTTTCTTACTATCATATTTTCTTTAGACATATTCCGTTCATATTTATTGGGCTCTGAAGTAGTTGTTATTTCTGACCATGCACCTCTGATGTACCTTTTGATGAATCCAGATGCAAAGCCCTGACTGATCCGATGGATGCCCCTTCATCAAGAATTTGATATTGAGATAAAAGAAAAAAAGGGGTCAGAAATCTTGGTGTCGAGCCATATGAGTTTGCTTACTCACACACTAGAAGATGACACCATGGACCAGGTACCACTTCGAGACACTTTCCCCAATGAGAATCTTTATTCCTTCTCAGGTATGCATCCTTGGTATGAAAATTTATTTAACTACCTTGTTGCCTCTAAAATACCTGCAAATTTAAAGAAACATCTAGTCCAAAAATTAAAAAGTGAGTCTCGGTATTATATTTGGAATGATCCATACCTATGTCGCATGTGTTGTGATCACGTTATTAGGATGTGTGTTCCTAATCATGAGTTGGAGTCTGTTTTACATTTCGGTCATACACTGGCTTATGGTGGACACTTTGGCCCCCAACTGACAGGTAGGAATTTTTTGGACTCTGGATTATATTGGGCTGGCTTATTCCATGATGCCCATGTGTTTTTTAAGTCGTGCTCTCATTTCCAACACACTGGGAACATTTCTAGGAGACATGAGATGCCCCAAAAACCCATACAATTCTATGATATTTTAATGTATGGGGCATTGCTTTTATGGTTACTTTTCAAAGTTCACTTGGATTTTATTGTATTTTGGTTGTTGTTGATTATGTGAGTAAATGGGTGAAGGCTAAGGCCCCCAGGACTGATGATTCTCATGTTGTTGTGGACTTTGTCAAATCATAGATTTATTGAAGGTTTGGAGTACCGAAGGATATCATCAGTGACCAAGGGACACACTTCTGAAATTGGAATTTTTCTTCCTTTCTTCCGAAGTATTGTGTGACACACAGAACATCAACACCATACCACCCTCTAACAAATGGCTAGGATGAGTATTCAAATATTGAATTGAAACAAATTTTGGAGAAAACTGTGCAATCAAATAGGAAAGATTGGAGAGATCTCTTGGATGATGCATCATGGGCTTATAGGATAGCATACAGGACATGCATTTTTATGTCCCCATTTCGGATTATTTTTTGGAAAGCATGTCATCTCCTAGTGGAGGTTGATCATCGGGATTATTTGGATATAAATAAATGAAACATGGTTTTGGACCAAGCTAGAATGCAAAGGAAGCTGTAAATTCAAGGGCTTAAGGAGATTCGATTGTCTTCATATGATAACTCAAGGCTATATAAGGAAATATCAAAAGAAACTCATGATAGAATGATCCAACAAAAGGGGTTTCATGTTGGAGAGAAATCCCTTCTCTACAGTTCATGACTGAAGCTACTACTTGGTAAGTTTCATTTTAGGTGGTTAGGTCCTTATGTTGTGACTAATGTTTTTGCTTGTGGTGCAGTGGTGATCCCACAAGAGGACATATGAATGAGATTTACAGTCAATGGGAAACGTTTGAAGAGATACATTGAGGGAATTCCTACTGAGACATTAGAAGTTCGAGGTTCATGATGATCATCCCATGGTCTTGCTGTTAAGCACTGATGACAATATGATAGAACAGACTTTATTGCTAAATGAAACTGAGGAGGAGGCAGCTAAAATGATGGGGATTCCTCTTGAGGTGTCTCACAATGAGGAGAAATATACATGGATAGACAAATATGATTCAATTTTGGTTGGTGGATTCAATCATGGAAAGATCGGTGTAGAGGAGTACATTCAGTCTTGAGACCAACAAGTTTTTTAGTTTGAGAAGCGAATATCAGAAGGATATAACTTACAGTTGGCATCCTTGGTGTGGAATCTATTTTGGGAAATTGACTCGGGTAACATCATGTTTATCTTTAAAATCTCTTCTTAAGTTATTTGCCTCAGGTGGATGACTTGAGGGTAATGTTTTTGTGAGCTTTGCATTTCTGGGATCCCTTGTTGTTTGGACTGGTTGTGAGTTTGTTATTGTTCCCTAAATTTGGCATGGACTAGCTTTAGATGAGGATCAGAGCAAGAATTATTCATCGAGATAGACCTTTGGATTGGGATGTTGAGAGGGTATGGTGATTCCATCAGTTCTGTGCCCGTGCATCTGCACGGGACTGTCTGTTGAGGGTTCTGCATCACCGGAGTCTTCTCATCATGACACATTTTCTAGGGTGGGGAAAGACTGGTTGATTTATATGGGTGTTTATGTCTGTTCTATTAACTTTTGTGGTTTCTCACTTTCTCTTAAAAAGTGTTTTATTTATAATAAAAAAGTAATTTTCAGTCACTTGATCACATCACGCTATTCCCAACCCTTTAATTTTTTTCTTCTTTATCCTATTTAAAATTATACATTTCATGTGCATATATCATCTCATGGGTTCACATTGAGTACAATGAAATATTTTAATTTTTGAGGAGGGAACCTTTTAGTTTAGTAATTTCAGTTGTTTTCCTGTTTTAAAAAACAAAACAAAAAAATTGTGTGTTTTTCAAATTTTGTGAGTTTATTTTTCAATTTTTTGTTTGTTTTTGAATATTTTGACCTGAAATGATTATCATAATCATTTTTAAAATTCATATTAATAAGTGAAAAAATTTATCCCTTGAATCTTAGATTAAATAAATGCTGAAATTACTTGGTTTCAAGTAAAAATATTTAGTAATTTCATGAAAAGAACACTGAATTTTGAATCCCATGCCACATCTCACTGTCTTTATATTTGAAATAACTTTCCCGTGAGGCTTATGAAACATTATTTTCATAATCTTTACATTCAATTCACTTCATGATAGATCCAAAAAATGCTTGATTTAACCATAATTTGATTTAATCCTGTCAAAACATGAGGTTTTGAGGTGCTTATGTTTAAATGATTAAGGCATTTGTTTGGTATTAAAGCCCCTATTTCAAAGAATTTTTTTTCATAATGTCCAACCTCAAAAATTTAATCCTTATATCCCGTAGAATCCATGAACATCCTATTAGGTTAGCCACATTTCAAGCCAATTTTCCCTATCTAACCAACTCTTGAAGTGAAATTTCTTAATATTGTTGAACTTAATTGTGGGGGAAGTTGTCTTGTGTTGTGCTACCACATTCTGTGATACAATGGGTGGAAAATTAAATTCTTAGTAATGTGTTTGATGCTGAATAAAATCATTATATAGAAATCTGTGCCTTCTCTAGAGCTTTCATGATATGTGAAGTTGTGCCTTTCCTAGAGCTTCTAATAGAGGTAGAAAGTTGTACATATCTAGAGACTTCAAGAAAATCATGTTTGAGAATATTGAAATTTATGTTGCTGAATTATGAATGGTGTAAAGTTTCCTTGAATTTTCATGATGATGGGGATAAATTGATACTATGAGGATTTAGGAAGAGATCATATTTAAGTGAAAATTAGATTAATGTAATTTTGCTTCAAAAAGAGTCAAGACCTTCTTATTCAGCCTCAGAGTTTTTCACTTCTAAATCCTACCAACCGAACGCCACATAACAACCCTGAAAAGTACTCATGATAAACATTTTTCATTGACTCACATATGGTGGTGATATAAAAATTTATCAATCCTATGGTGGCCTTTGTATGAGTTCAGATGAGAAAGACATTGCAAAACAAATTTGACATCTGTATGATAAGAGAATATTCAAGTGAGGTATGTGTTTTGTGCATGTGAGGATAAATGAAGTGGAAATATATGGAATGATATAAGTATAGAACTTTAAATAATGGTTTTTATGAGGCATGATATGTTCTGTTTCTTGGTGTATAATTTTCGGATCTCATGGATATGTGTTTTAAAATTATTTTGATTTAATATTGATCATTACTTGATATGAGGTTTCTCCCAGGAGTGAAAAAGGTTAAGTGTGGGGGAGTTGATAAAACACTATTTTTTTGAATATTTTATTGATTATAAAGGATGTAACTTCCTCGCATTGTTTTAAATTTGTTCATTTATGAAATATTTGGGATTAGATCATTCATTTGAAAATTTGATTAAAATTCCAGTTTTACCTTTTTAAAATAAAGTGTAGTATTTTGCACATAAATATTTTAATATGAATTATTTGAATTTAAATGTTTGTAATAGTGTTCCTCACTTAATATTATACAACTTTTATTCAGGACACTAGAGCTAAAGAGTGGATTTGGTTGGTGTAAATGGGCCATGAAATCAAAGTTGGGCTAGAATCGCCAGAATGGACATATGTTCTATATTTGGGCCATAAATTCTCCATCCGTTCTTGGATTATGTCCAAATATTTATAGGAGCTCTGGGATTCATTTTTTCACAAATCATACTTATGTAAGGACAGCTAGTTCACGCATTTTATAGGTCAAATGGGCGGTGCAAGTTGTATTAAAATATTTGGACGAGATTCCCCATTCAAACATGAATCCTCTTTAAACCTAGCCTCCCCTCCACTCTATAAATTAGTGTTCTCATTTTGAGTGGTTGGGGATGTGCATTAGGAGATTTAAGGAAGAGGAGAATTGGTTTCACCCAAATTCTCAAACCATTTTAATAGGGGTAGCTCTTGAAGCAAGGATCCCCTCATCGAAGCCTCCTTCTCTTCTTCATGTTGTAATATTTTCATTTGTGTATTAAACTTCATTGTTCTTATTTTATTTTTTCTCTTTTCTTATGTTTTATTCAAATTTATTCTTATCTTAATCTTCCTATTAGGTTTTTGATTCTTGAGTAGAAGTTTGATTGTGTTATACCCATTATAAACCGTTGCAAATGCAATTCGCTTCTACGATGATTACACCACCCATAGAAGAGTAGTGTTTTTAGTAATCGATCTATCTCTTACCTTCTTCATTAATTTATATTGAATCAATGAGATACTATAATTCATTTAATATGATCTATTAATTTATTTTTCAATTTAAATGAAACTATGCAAGCAATTGAACAATAAACACAAATCACTCGATGTCAAGAATTGTGTGAATTATGAGAGCGCGAACATAATTGGTAATTCAAAACCACAAGGGATAAATTTTTAGTGTAAAATATAATCCCTAATGAAATTAATTATAATTTACAGAGTGTTTATGTGACTTAATTTACAGCTGACCATAAGCTAACCTTAGAACATCAATCAATGCAGGGTGTTGCGATTGCATGTTCCGTAGTTAGCCTAGGGTTAAATTCACTTCATATTTGTGGTAAAGTTAATTCTCGTGGGGTTCGGGATTTTACAAATTAAGGGATCATAATTAAGTGGATATTAATTTAAATGATAATGATTAATAAATTTTTTAAGACATAGAGTTAGATCGATTACACTTTCTAAAAATAATTTTCTAAAAAAACATCTTCTTGTTGTGCTTTGTTAATAAACTTTTATTCCAAAATTAAAAACAAAAAAATATGTAATATTCTTCCAGAAAACTTCTTATTGTTCTATAAATGATAAACAACACCCATAATTTCAAGTATTTTTATTAATTCCTTTTATTTTATTTTCAAAATACCTTTAATAAGTTGTTAAATTTACTTCCTCCATTGAGATATGACCCTGTTCAGCCACTCTGTTGCACCTAAGTAACCCAAAAACCACTAATCATTTGAGGGTGCCCATGATAGTGCTCTTTTAGAGTTCTCCAGTTGGGTTTTTTAGAGTGATTATTCATCGTTTTTAATGTGTCATGATGTCCGTTATTTTTCTTGTATCACCATATTTTACCTTTCATTAACCACTCTAATTTTGTTGTTTTGTTGGTATTTTATTTTTGTTGTGTTGTTTAAACAGCATGCATCAACTAGTTTGGTTTGGTTGTTTTTTATTGTTCTTTATATTCTGTTGTTTTTTAAAATGAAAATCCCCCATAATGTTTTAGTAATCCCTTGGAATTTGTTTCTAGACTTTGGTGTCTTGGTGATGCCACCTAATGTTAGTGTCACCTTAGCTCTTTCCAATACAATGGCTAGGGTCGGGATGTCAAAAATGGTATAAATATATATATTATGTCATTTTATGAAGTCAAAAAGGAGATATGAAATGTAAAAAGTTAAAACTTGTGCCATAAAAAGATATAGATTTCCAATCAATGTTGAACATTAAGTTACCAAGGTGGAATGGGTACAAAAGTTGTTTTTGACAGCTATAGAAGTGTTGACATGTCATTGTTGTGTATTTAGTTTGTGAGTATATCATATTATGAAATTATAATGAGATATCCCACAAGGACTAAATTTCTCATATTATATTTTATTATGATTTAAAATTGGATTTAATGATTATTTGTTTTGGGATTTTGAATATTTTAATCCATGAATTTACTAGTGATTAAATGATATGTGGTTAATTAACTAACAAAAAATAACCTAGAAAACATAAACATGGATTTTTATTTACATGGACTAAGGGGAATTACCGATCCCCAGAGACTGGATATTATAACCTAAGAATCAAATATAATCAATAGAAAATGATTTCATTATAATAAAAACACACTAAGATAATGCAATGGATATGAATAAATAAATAGTTTATTTTCCAAACACCCCAATGAGAAATTTACCATATATAGAGATTTAAAAGTCCCAAAAATGGAATATAAGCTAAATTCATCCCATAAAACAATAAATACATCAACATAATATCTCCTCATAATAAGTGGAATGCATACTAACCTAGTCACTACCAATTCCTAGGGTCCTATTAATCAAGAATAAGCACCACATCCAAGAGGTGATTTCCCTTTTCCTAGACCTAGAATAAGAAAATACACAAACATATAAAGTAAAAGGTTGGGTTTTAAAAACAATATCCCAATAGGATCTCACCAAGTATTCTATAAGCAATCCATATCAAATAAACCTAATATGTACATTTTTAAGTAAAACATGGAATGGTATTCTTTTCATATTTCATATCAAATAATATTTATTTAAATAGATCATTGGATATTATAAAACATTTAAAAAAGTTTATTTTTATTAAAATGGTCCTATACAGGCATATTTTTCAAATCAGGCATGAATAATTATTTCTATCAAATTAGGGGTGAATATTCATTTCTATCAAACATCGGCATGTATAAATCAATTAGAATCATAGAACCATGACTAAGAGTCATATGTTTAGGTTAGTATATGGATTATAACACATCTTAGTGAAATAACGATCTAGTTGTGCACACTCACTTAGATCGAAAGACTAGGTAGAGTTGGAGAACAACCCAAAGAATTAAATCACTAGAATCAATATATATAGTCATCGTTTTCATCATTAATCAATTACTATGTTTACCTAATACATTAAATTCTTGTGTTCATCCCACCTAAAAACCTAGGATCCTATTTTCTTCCAGGAAATCAATCACACAAGGGGATATCATTCATTTCTAACAATATCAAATCATTTCAATCAATTAATTTAATCAAACCCATATTCAAGTTTTGAATAAAAACATTACATTTCAATACCCAACATCACATGGTTTTCATCAATAACCCATTCCTATAAAATAAATTCATTTCATTTAAGAAAACTTATTATGCCATTTTTTCTCAGAAGTTAGCATCTAAATCATTCTTTAAATCATTCATTCCATTTCAAGACTATTTATTGGAATTTAGAACATTATTTTAGAATCCAATTTCAAGGATATTTAATCACACATCCTTGCATTCCAAAATTAATTATCAAAATACTCAAATCAATCATTGAAAATAAATTATAAATCCATTTAAAAATAACAAAGAATAAATTATTTCATAATATAGAAATTTCATTACGAAAATGCATTCCTCTATCATGGTATAATCAGGCACCAACATAGGATACCAAATCAGAGAGTCAAAATGGATAGAACAAATCAAGGAAGTTTCCAAGTTTCATAATTCATCAAATAAATATATTTATCCATTAAAAAATGAGAACCCACCATTCTAGAAGAAGGAGAGAGTGGAGGAATTGGGAACTCATGATCCAATTGAGATTACACTCACAAGAATAGAATCAGTGCATCACTCAGCACCTCAATACCTGTAGAATCAATGTTGTACATACCAAAACACCTATAGAGAGTCTCTAAGGTTGATGAAATCTAATTTGGTATGATATTGGTGATTTTATTAATAATAGTTTAGATTAAGATAAAATAAATATGATACCTCACTTCAAAATCTCTCCAAAATCGATGTCAATGGCTAGTTGGTGGTTCTTAGAAGAATGCCCAATCTTTTGGTAGTCTGACAGACTGTACGGTGGGCTTCAAATAATATTCCAATGGTATTAGGATTGAAACCCACTCCTAAAATTTTCCGACCAGTAGGATTGTGGGATTCCTATAGGAAACCCCTACCACCATTCATTTACCAGTTGAATAGTGGCCCTCAATAGTGTTCTGGTAGACACCCTATAGAAAGTTTTGGCTTAAATCCCCCAACCTCACTCATACTAAAACACTTGGACAACTCCCAACCACTCAATAAATAATAAAAACTCACTCATGACCCCTAGAAAATCAAAAAAGGTATAACTATGAAACAATTTTTATTACTAATTGTCAAAAACAAAAACAAAGAGAGTTAAAATAAACCATCGATTTTACCTAAAAGATGGTGTCAGGATGATACAATTCACCCCACCATTAATGATTTCTTCCCCCGGGATTTTTATCAAGAAGAAAACATATAAAATAGGTATGGACACTATTCTCTCACCAATGTCTCACACTCTTACATATTATGATAATCAGAACCATGATTATAAAGAAAAAATAACAATGGTATGGAATTCACATTAATAACTTTATTTTGGGAATTGATAATTCGAATTGGTTACTCAGTCATGGTCATATCAGGTTCCAAATCAAGGTCCTACCAACTCAAAACATGTGATGGGTCTAAAAGATACATCTTATGTTATAAAACATAAAAAATTTCATGGATGAATTTAATATCTGGTGGATAAGAAAATATGTATTCCACCCTTTTAATATCCTCAAAAACCTAAAATGGTATCATGTATCTATGTAATAACATCCCTTATTTCCAACTCCTTTGTTTCACCAACCTAGTTGAGAATCTAAAAAACACCTGGTCACTGACAAATAACCCCAATGGACATCAAAAAAAGCCACATAATACTTATACTAACTATGTTCCATTACTATTATTTGATGAATAATCTTGATCTTATCCATAATCTCTTAGACCAAGCTATATCCCAAAAGGGAAGCTTCACCAACATTTGACCACTGATGTGGAGACTTACAAGGCCAATAATACAAGTCCCCAAAGGGTTCCACATTAAAGGAAGAAGGGTAACTATTCTTTTAGTAAAACTCATCCATCCTCAAGTTGAAATCCTAATATCCTCCAATTTCAAAGACCCAAGCATGATGCACATCCTCCATAATCTATATATCACATTTTTTTACTCTATATATTTAATTATGGTACATCATGCTCTACGTTACATATGATTCAATAACCTCCTCTAGCCACTTTAAAAACAAGATATGAACTAGGGATCATTATCAGAACCAATGCAAGATGAAACTATGTGCAATCTAATAAAACATTTAACAGACTAATTTTCCAATTCCACAACATTTATGATAACATGAATGGGAATAAAGTTGATTCATTTGGATATCTAATTTATCACCACTCAAATTAAATTATTTCAATGAGGGTTATATGGAAACATGATAACAAATTTAATCAATATCTCATCCCACTTCTTAAACATCAATGGAAGTGGTTGAAGTAGTCCATAATTCTCCTAATCTTTGAACATAATTTGATAAAAAAGTGTATAAATTAGAACTAAACTCTGAAATATATCATTTCAAAACTGGATAGGTAAAATGAATCCTCAAATCAATAAATATTTTTTGTTATTCTTGGGTGTACTTATCAGTCTGAATTTTGAACCCCCCTTCACATCCTTTATTGTAACTGAAGGAATGATATATAGGTTCCTAAATAAAAGGTAACCCCATAAGGTATATACCATAAACTAATGGTCTCCCGAGCATATAAAAAATTAATATTTCTTAAAAACTCATCATTAATTTGATTTTCCTAGAGAATAAACTCATGAATAAAGGATTTAAACTGAACACTAACTAAAACATCCTCATTACAAAACTATATTACTCCAAAATGAAAATAATAAAATAGATCCATATTGTTCCACTCCTTATAATATTTTTTCATGACTTAGGATGCATTTTTCCTACTCAAATAAATAGTATCAACATTTCCATTTCCTATGGTGTAGGAAATATTAATGTTAAAATATTTCAGATACTCCCCCAATAACATTTTGTGGAGATTCTAATTTTTTTATAATAAATAACTTAAGATTTTTTGATTAAATTATATGGTAAACCACACCTAATAAAGTTGGTGCCTATAATTCTAAAGAGTATGCATAACCATTGTCTCTTCATGGTCATGTGTGGGATAATTCTTCTCATGGGGATGAAGATGATGAGAAACATGAGGCATAACATGATTACCTAACGTGAGAAAAAATACCAATGATAACCATGATTCATCAAAAAAGAAATAATAGCTTTTCCAACCCTCTAGAAGAATCAACGCTATAGTTTTAGTCAAATAGTGATTCAACTCATCAAAGGAATACTGAAATTTCAAATACAAAAATAAACATCACTTGTTTATAAGTGGCAGTGGTTGATGGAGATTCCAACATAGATAAATATTGTATGAATATGTGAGAATTACCTAAAAACAATGTGTCTATAAATCTTAATAATGTTCTATGGATCTTCCAAGTAAAAACCATCTTTCATAATTTCAGAATCAACTGGACTATGATGTTCCTAAATCATTTACCCCAAGAAATACAATTATTGAATATATAAATGGAACTTTTATAGCATGTCATATTTTTAGTAATTTCTCAATATGTTTAAAAGAAATCAAAAATGATGGACATGATCCTCCTCTGTTATATAGTAGACCAAGATGTCATCCAAAAATACCACCATAAAAAATGTGGTACTAGTGGAAAATCATATTACCCAAAACCATAAAAACATAGATAACAATGCTCAGACCAAATGGAATAACAAGATACCCATAATAGTCATACCTAATCCTAAAAGTATTCATATGGATATCTGACTACTAGATCCTAAGTTGTTGATAACCACACTGAAGATCAATCTTGGATAACCACTTCCCCCTATTCCATTGTCAAACAAATCATAAATATATGTAAAAATATACTTATTCTTGATTGTGATTAGATTTTAATTTTGGTAATCAGTAAAAAAGTTATGTTTTTCATCAAAAATCTTGGAGAACAGCATTGGTGATTCCTAAGGTGACACACCGTGTTAAATAAAGACTTTGGAAATAAAGTCCTTTAAATGGGTCTTTTATTTCATTAATTTACCTGGTTTTATTTGGTAATCTCTAATAGATATGGGTTTTTACCTAGAAAAAATTAGTATCAATCTATACCAACTTCACTAGAGAAAAACTATGAAATTTCAAAGAAAAAACATCTAAAAATTTCACCGTATACAGGAGGAAAATCACCACATGATGATTGTCGCTCAAATTTGAATAAAAATAGATATCATCCTTCCCAAATCCAAAATAGAAGGTCTATATTGGATAACCATATTGACTTATTCTCTTGGAAAAATATCTTACTCCCCATTAGGGGTAATAAAATAGACTCACCGAAGATAAAAGATAAATCGGGATGTATGAGCCACAAAAAAATAATTTTGGTAATGTCATCTAGAGATTTCATATCCATAACCAGAAATTCCAAAATGATCATTATTTATGATAAATAAAAAGTAAAATATTGGATTTGTAGACCTTTATATCTCTTCATCCTAAGAGGCATTACAATTTCCATCAAATATGGTATGTGATCTATTGGATGATTCAATTTTTCCAAAATGTGGGTTGATATGAAGGAATGAGAGGCACCGATATCAAATAAAGAAGTCACTAAAGATGAGAAATATTAATGGTACCTCTCTCAATTATAAGACCAATATTAGTTCCCACAAGACACTTGTCCACTATAGGGAAAAATATTTTTTCCTAATGAATGTGGTTCAACCACTTTATTCTAGAAGAGTTTGACTTTATCAGAGATCCTTATTGAACTATTCATCTGGCTCTAATACAAAGAGTATTAAAAATAAGGAAACCCTCTATAATTGACATGATCCAAAATAAGAGTTATATATATATATTCTTCCTTTGTATATGAATGCTTTGAGTTCTCAATTTTTTCTACACCTGAAACAAGTACCTGGGAATTTACTAGATACTAAAGAATAATTTGTGGAAGACTTTTGTTGAGGACCACCACACCTATTTCCACCACAAGACTCATTCTACTTCATCTTCCATTAAAGTAACCATTAAATATACCACTCAGTGAAAGAGTAACTCTCATAAACCCTAACATACTCCCCAATTCATGTTCTTCAATAAGTGAAAATTTTACCCTATCCTTTAGCACATGTTGTTAATTTATATTAAGAATAATTAAACATCAAATTTTTGCTGAGGATTGTGAATCCTAGTGTCTTGAATATTAAGTACATAATTAAACATCATGAAATAAGAATATTTTTTATTTAATCTTAACGGGGAGCTCCTAACTCCCTTGATATATTATATCGTCATAGGATAATGTAGGTAATATATGAACAAAATGGATGAGATAAATAACTCCATAAGTAAATAATCATAAGAATAAAACATAGCACATGGTTTAGAAAGAATAACATGACGACATAAAAGGCATTAAAAATAAGTAAAAATAATGAATAATGACATTTATAACATGGTAACATATAATTATATTGTTGTTTGAATGTGGAAACAACATATTTTGTAACAAAAACATGATTCATGGTTAACTTCAAAGACTATATAACATGATGGAAAAAGTTCTATAAAAGAATCAGGTTCACTCTCTATCCCAACATAGAATATCATTAGACTAAAAATAACCCAATGCATTGGAGTCATATTTGGGAACACCCATCATAACATGTTCAATAATTTGTTTTCCACATGAAGAATAAACATAATGGTTACCTATGATAAGAATTGGGTCTCATAATATTTTCAAAAAGTCATAACAGAAGGGAATGTCACAATAGTTTCAATGATAGAAGGTATTTAAGTCATGAATGGATATTAGTTAAGGTAAATAGGTTTACACCATGATAATATATGTCAATATTAAGTTTATGGACATTAAAATTAAATTTAAGAACATTACAAATAAAACATTTTAGTGCAGTTTAAGGAAAATATTAAAGGGGGTTTATGTGGAAAAGAAAAAAAGATTTTATATAAAACCAGAAGTGAACAATGAAATTTTTCATAATAAAATAAGTGATTTTATAAAAATAATGGTGTTATAATATATATTATGTATCACACTTGAAAATGGGTACGAATTTGGGATGTTCCCTTAAATTGGGCTTCTTTATCAAGAAGACATCAGTAGGGAACCTTATATCCCTGAAAAAGAAGGATGAATAAATCTTAATGCAGGATATGGAAACATATACACAAAATTAATAATATTTACATAACAATATAGTATATTTTTATTTGTGTAAAAATAGGGAAATAATTACTCGAATGAATAATGGGGGATTGGGAAGATTCCCTTACGTTATGTACAAAAAGATTTAGCACCTGATCCTAATGTAATGAATAAAAAAAGTAGATCCATTAATTAATAATTTCATAACCATTAATACATTTATTTTATTTATCATACATTTATTAGGTTCATTTATGTCCCTTTTGATGTGTTATGAGATTCAATTTCATCTTTCGGGGGCATTAGTTTCTTTGGTTTTTATGATCGATTTACTTGATATGTGTAAAAGAAATCATATAGAATGAGGATAGTTGTATAGTAATTAAATAATATGTTATTAATGACCTTATATAATACTAAAATACTATTTTAGTTCCATAATTGAAGATGATACATTAGATAAATCAATAATTATAATCGTTAATATTAATTTAGCATTTTTTGATCATCACAAACTAGTTTTGTTATATTTTTAAACATAATGTATATAAACTATTTATAGAAAATTAATTAGGTTTTAATACATATAATATAATATGGATTAAATATAAAAATGGTTTCACTACCATTCTTGATGGTGTAACAGAAAGATGAAAGAACTTCATCCACAAAGGTCGTAAATCGGCACCTCACGGAAGATGTTTTCATTCTTAAATTAAAAGTGATAGGAGAAGAGCATTGATAAAGAATTTTTCCATAAACATGATAAAATGACATTATATGTTAGATAATAGTGTTTTCAATCCATTTTTACAAAGTTATGTGTGGATAATATAGAAAAAAATAAAAAAATGTGAAAAGAAATTGAAAGAAACTGGAAGAGGATTTTACCAATGGATTCCTTCCTATTGAGATGCTCCTTATAGGGATTGGTTTTGGACTTTTGTTACGAAACCAACCGCATGGAAATTAGGGAGGGTATTGATAAGGCATTTTAGTAGAATTTGTACTTGTATTAAGGCTTTAGATGTGCAAGGAGAAAAGGTGGTGTGGGGTGGTATTTATAATGGAGGAGTGGGCTGTTTTCTCATTATTTAATTCATTTGATTTTTGTTTTTCTTAGGACACAAAAAGCATTTATTCATGAGACAAAATACAATAATTAGATAATTTGAGTTTGAAAAAACAATTCTAATGTCATCCATGGCTCAAATAATAGTGTATTTAACATATAACCTATATATACCATAAATTAATGTATTTTACTATTCACTAAAAAATCAAGTATTTCATAAAAATTCAAAATACTCACCCAAACTATTTTCTAGGTTTATAATTAAAACATTAACTCAATTTTATGGAAATAATTTTAAAAAAATGAGAATTTTAATTTTTAATAAAATTCCCCATTTACTTAGAAAATACAAATTTTAAAATTAAAATTGATTTTCTAACACTTTTAAAACATAATTTAAGTCTCATAAGATTATATAATACTCATAAGATAATAGAATATTAATTTATGAATAAATTTTATGAAAATTAATTTTCTTTTATTTTATTAAATTAATCATAAAATTATAAATAAAAATTTTTGACATAAAAAATACAAACACTTAATTAATAATTTTGAAAATATTTATTTACTTATATTATGATATAATTATATCATATTATAATTTATAAGATAGAATAATTTTATTCATACTTTCATGGGTGAGGTAACTATTCGATTTTCTGGTTTACTATTCAGAAGTTTCATAATACTATTCCAAATGTCAAGTTACTATTTCCCTAGTATACTTTCCTTAACTTCTAGAAAAACTTTCTATTTAATTAATTCATTATTTATAAGGTTTTTATTATGTTCTAAAAGTGGTTTTATGTGGTTTATAGTGTGTGAAATATATATAATTATGGAATTTTCAATTGATAAATGTTTGGGTCGTTAAATTTTTCCCCCATTATTAAATTTCTTCCTCGAAATTTTGTTTTACATTTTATGTTGAAAATAGGTATGGGTACTTCTCCTTTATTTCTTCCTCAGGATCCCATTTTTCCTCTTCATACTTATAATTTTACAATAGTACATTGACCAGGGGAGTATTCTTGTTGCATATAACTTTCTCTCTATGATCCAAGATCTTCACTAGCTACTCCTTGTATGAGAGATCATTTTCCAACCATATCACCTATGAATTCAGTACATGTGAAGGATTCGATATGTACTACCTCAAGAGAGAAATGTGGAATACATCTTGTACTTGTGACATTATTTGGGAATGTACTACTCGATAGGCCATGGATACAACATAAAAAAGGATCTCAAAGGGGTCAATGTACCTGGGACATATCTTTCCTTTAATCCCAAATATCATGATCCTCTTACATAGAGATATGCAGAGGAACACCATGTATCCAACCTTAAACTCAAGGTCTCATCGAAAACTGTCTTCCTAGATATTTTTTTACTTTGGGATGCCTTGATGTGCTGATGAATGGTTTTCACTTTATTCACCATTTCTTCAACAATTTCTGGTCCAAGCTATAACAACCCTTTCTTTACAAAACATAAAAATTACAGATAATTTTCAGAATACTTAATCAATATACAAACATATGCCCAAAGACCATAGTTTGTGTAATGCCTTTGAAAACAAGGAAACATAAATACTTGTACATAAGTGAGATACATAATCTCTCGCAAGGATGTTTGTGTCTAGCACCCTTCTTAAACCTATAAAAAATAATACATATCATCATAACCTGGGGAAGGAAACCAAAGAAGGGGTGAACTCACATGCTAATTAAGGGTTAATAAGGGAGACATGTTTTCATAAACCTGAGCATAAGGGTACAAGAACATGATGAAGAAAATAGAAGATCAATCCATGCATATCAAAGATCATATACATGAATCATGGAATAAAATTGGATGTTCATAAGACAGGAATCAAAATGATGAAATGGAAATCATTCATGAAAGCATAATATAGGAGTAAGACATGGAATTTTGGGAACACATATGCATTTACTGATTTCCATATTAGGAAAGGCATCACTTCCAAGACCATCTTAGTGGATAAAGTCTATTACTAAACCCTGTAACCCCCGTTCCAGCCTAGTATTACTAAACTAAGTTACCCTAGTTTCATCCCTATAATATTAAACTATGTATCCCTCATACTAGAATTATATTAATGAACCATGAAACCCTCGTTCCAACCCAATTTTATCTAATGAGATATAAATATTTACCCAATGCATTGGAGGTAGATATAGGTCCCAACCGTCACATAAAGAAATCATACATACATGTGCCACAATATCATAAATAAATATATCATAACCAATGATATGAAATGGGTATCATAAACATATAAACATGTCATAACTTGTGGAAAGAGATGAGTTTCATAATCATTTCATCAGAAACCTAACCTGTGAAAAGAAGCGTGTTTCAAAAGCATATAACCCATTAAATTAAAATGGTTTTCATAACATCATTCCCTCAAAAAATTATCCATTCAAATAAAGAATATAAATTGAAAAAATTTAATAATTTCCCCATTAAGTCATGAGCAACACCAATTTATTTTATCTAAGATGGAAAATAATTTGGAAAATTCTTTTAAAAACATTTCTTGAAGAAAATATCTTCTATTCTCAGAAAATTGATTTTTATTACCTAAAACATTTTGAAAAAATATTACTTTTAAAATATATATCAAAAAAATAAAGGAAACGTCTTAAAAAATAAAACATTTTTTAAATCCATTTTTACTTCAGAATTATTTTAAATGGTGTTTTGAAAACATTTTTAAAAACATGGTTTTTGGATACAATGGATTCCCAAATGATGGGAGTGATGGTCTGATTTAATTAAAAATTATCTTAAGTACCAAAGGGTGGGAAAATAGTACTAAAAATGAAAATATATTGAATAAATAAAGGATAAGGAAACTCATGTATATTCTTTAGAGATTTCATCAAAGGTATCATAAACTTAAACAACTTCAAAAAATGATAAAATTGTTTCTATAAAGTTTTATAACTTGGTTTCATGATATCATCCTCTACGTGTAAGAAATGGAAATTAAATGAAGTTTAATATATCATAAAATTAATTATATTCATGATATAACATTTAAAATGTAAGTATAAACACCTTAAAGAATACTTTTGGTGCATAACAAAATAGGACTCTCAACGATGGAAAATTGAGACAAAACTGGTTTACTAATTAGCCAATAAAAATACATATTTTAATTACATTTTAATGGTATTAAATGTTCATTTTTGATCTAATGGTCCTGAGTTAGTGGATTTTAATTTTGAACATCCATTCTTATCATTTGTGCACATCATGCCTAATGTACACCAATTTAGTCCCAATGATTTATCTGATTTTAAGGATTGTAATTATCCATATTTTAATTTGATATTTTGGGAACTGTATTTAAACTTAAATATGAACATTTATAATTCAGGGATCAATTGAGGATTCATAAAGGATGACAGAGATATTTGGCGATGAAAGGAAAGAATTCTGGAGAATGCATATCAGACACCAGCACACTGATGAGAATGTGGGACCCACAATAGAAACCAAATGAAACCCAAATTTCGTGGGATGATAGAATACATATATAGAAACAAATAATTATTTATGATCCAGTGCTAATTCGGCCTCCATAATGGCAATTATGGCATCCCAAATATAATATCTAAATTTGGGCCCGAATCTATAGCACAAAATATTATCCCACTAAATCGGACATAACTCCCTATTAACAACTCCAAATGGGCCCAAATTTTATAGTATGTTAGGATACATACTAAGATCCATTCTCTTATTCTATGTCCGACTCTAATTTGGCCATTTATATGATCCTTTCGACTCGTCTGTGCGGTGGTTGCAAGATGGTTGCCTCCTCGGGTCAAGAGTTGAAAAGTCCAAGTTCTACAAGCATTCCACCACCATAGGCCTACCATAATCAAGTGGGATGATTTGTACTGCTGGAGGTTCAATCCAAGGCTCACAAAAATTCCTATTTAAGGAAATGGTGTTGGAGGAGTTTATCATCTTTGATCTTTGTTTCATCTTAATGTCATGCTTCCAATTTGATGTTGTAATCGCATTCCCTCAATTGTAAGTTCCTTGAATTACCATAGCTTCTTTATAAAAGTTCTTCATCTTCTCTTTTTCTATTCTTCTTTTTATCACTTTGATACTCTTGCCCCATGTTTTGAAATTTTTCATACCAAACCTTGTGAGATTATCAAACAATGGTGGAGTGATTGTTATATCATTGTTTATTTACTTCTCCAATTCCTCCCTCATGAGTCTACTTTCCACTTCCATTGAATCCATAGGATCAATGGAGGTCTAACCCAATTATGTTTGGATCCAAAGGAGTATAAAGGGGATGGATTGGATGTTATTTGTCACTACCTTAATCTCTAATCACTTAATTAAAATGAGATTTTTATTTGAGGATTTTAAAACTTCATCATACTTATTGAATTTTAGGGCCACACACTTCAAGTGCTAATACGAACCTTTACCTTGGAGTGCTCGATGCTTTGATCCATCAAGTGTATAGGTGATTAGTATTAGGGTGTGTAGGAATTAAACCAGTGAGTGATGAATTTGTTTGATATTCTTAAATGAACTCTTCTCAAATATAAGTAATTGCAATAGTTGAAAAGGGAATGCATCCAATCCACCCTATGTGCTAACCAAGGATCAACTCATACTTTATTGTTGAATTAACCTCAGTGTCTTAGAGTTCACTTAAACCCATATAAAATTATCCCAATTTGGCCACTTCATATCAAAAAACTGTCCATATAATGTATGTTTCTATAGTATTTTTCTTAGTTCTTTGAGGATTCGACAACCCAATAAAAACTACAAGGACCGTTCTACCTTTATCTCTTGGGTAAATTTGATCATGAATCAAATTTTGGTGCCATTGCTACGGACCCAAGTAATTCATATCAAAACCAATTCTATTCTCTCCCATTTCTTCTATTCTCACCCAAGAAATCTTATCCTGTCCCTTTCTCATTTTTTTTATTTTGGCGCATGTCCGCCTACACCCGTGATAAATCAAACCATCTAGTTAGGGTGGAAAGTCCTTGGTTTGGGGAGTCATGTGAACCTAGGGGATTGTTTTCATTAGATCATAATCTTCCCAATACTCTAGAGTAAAAAATTGAGCCAATTCTAATGGAAGTTCTTCAAGGAACCCAACTCAAAAACCAGGATGGGAACCAAAATGGAAACCCAAATGAGGAATCCCCAAACATGGGGAATACAGTTGATCAAACCATGAATGACTACCTCACACCTTCCTGGACCAATTCCCCCTCATGCATTAGACACAATTCCCCAGGATATTCTAACTACATATTTAAACCCCATGTCCTAAACCACATTCCCACATTCTGTGGAATGGAGTCCGAGATGCCCTACCTTCATGTTAAGGAGTTCAATGATATTGTTGAAACAATGTGTCCCCCACATCAACTACAATCAGGTATGTTGAGGACATTTCATTTTTATTTAAAGGATCAAGATAAAAAATTTCTAAAAATTTTGAGACCATCATCCATCAACTCTTGGGACCAACTACAAAGATAATTCTACAAAAAATACTTTCCCCACCACAAAAGAATTTCACTTAAAAAGACTATCCAACATTTTTTTGAAAAAGAGGGAGATTCATTCTATGAAACTTAGGATAGGTTCAAAGAAACTCTAAACATGGTTCCACACCATGGTTTATCTATTCATAAAAAATTGAGAATTTTCTATGAAGGGTTGGGTCCGGGGAATAAACAATTCAATAATATGATGTTTAATAGAACATTTAAAAACAAAGCCCCAAATGATGCTTACGAGTATGTTGAAATCCTTGCAAGTACAAAACCAAACATGGGGAACTTCATTTTATTCTGAAAATCCACAATGAACTACTGAAATTTATAAACATAGAGAAGGGGAAACCCTTATGACTAAACTCACAGCACTCTCTAGGAAGGTTGAAGAGATATACCTTAGGAAAGTCCATGAAATCCAAACTATTGACCGTGTTTGTACAACTTGTGACAAACATGACCATAAAACAGACAACTGCCCAACCATTCCATCCATAAAGGATGCTATTTTATGAGGACCCCAATAGGACGTAAATGATTTGAACTTTCAAAGGCCTCAATACCAAAACAACTTCAACCCAATGTATAATGACCACCCAGGATTCCGCTAGAAAGATAACCAGCAACCTAGCCAACCACAGAGACAAAATTCTTACCCCAATTAGAACTACTAAACCCATAACTAGTTCCAAACCCAACCTATCCAATACCAAAAACCACCGGTCCATTTTCAACAAACCATCCCACCTTCAAAATATCCACCTGGGATAAACCAGTCTTCTCAAGAACAAACCCAATCATTCCACAAATCCTACTAGAACAACTATGAAGAAAATGGAATGGATGAACTCGAAAGTCTCTTCCCTAAAAAAACAACTTCAAACCATGAAAACTGGAAAGGCACTCATTCCTACTCAGGCGGTACCATCCTCAAATTCAAGGGGAGAGTTAAGTTGTAATCAAAAAAATCATTAAAAACTAAATGTTGTGACTGTTTTAAAAAGTGGGAAATCAATTGAGAAACCTGAACAACTAATTCTGAACCCATATGATGATTCAAAATTGGATGAAAATTCAAGTGAACCAAATGATCAAACTAAAAAACACAATAACATTGTCAAAGAAAAACTCTTCAAAAAACAACCCCACAACCTACACCATTTCCTCAATTCCCAAGGGTGAAAAGCAAGCCTGAATTGGGTGAAACATTGAGGGAAATCTTCTCAAAATTCAAGTTCAACATTCCTCTTCTGGATGCAATCCAAACCATACCTTCCTACTCAAAGTACTGTAAGGACCTATCCACTTTTAAAAGAAAATTTTCACATAAAAAACAAGTCGTTTTGGCTACTAATGTGAGTGCCACTATTCAAGGGACCATTCCTCCTATATTGAAAGACACGGGTTTTGCTTACATAAATGTTGAACTAGGAGAGACCAAAGTTTTCAAGACCTTGTGTGACCTAGGTGCTAGCGTCAATCTCATCCCCTATGCTGTGTACTACCAGTTATACCTAGAAGAGCTCCAACCCACATCTTTCACAATTCAACATGTTGATCATAGCATTAGGGTTCCAAAGGGGATTATAAAGGACATTCTGGTAAAGGTTGAAAACATCATCTACCCTGCTGACTTCATTGTCCTTGACAACCATCCAAAAATAGGAAATAAGGAACAAACCCTAATCATCCTTAGTCTTCCATTCCTTGCAACAATCAACTCTGTTATCCGAGTTCGAAATGGGAACATGACCATCACCTTTGGAAACATGAGTCTAGACTTGAACATCTATAATGAAAGCTCACAAATAGGGGACGACAAGGACATTCATGAAGTAAACATGATAGGAAGAATTGAAAATGAATCCATATAACCTAAAAGAATATTTTATGGATGTTTAAGTTTGGATGAGATTGACTTCCTTTGTTCACATGAAGGAATTTTATCTCCTTGGCTTGAATCATTTTCAAATTTCTCTTCTAATTAAGTCTTAGGTCTAACAGTCAGTGAAACCTTTCAGGAAACCACTTTCTTAGAGACCACTCCAACTTCCTTCCCTAAATCTAATCAAGACAATCTAGTAGCTGAAACTTCTACATGTGGGGATTCAATCCTATCTAAAACTCTTGGAAATAAAATTGATCTTGATCCAATGTCCCAATATTCTATTGAAATTTTGAACCAACCTGATATTTAATTGAAGGAACTTCCTGCTTCACTCAAGTATCCCTTCCTAGGGGACAATCAAACACATCCTATTGTCCTTTATTCTTCTCTTGAATCCAATCATGAGAGAATTCTTCTAGATGTCCTTAAGAAACATAAAAAATCCATTGGTTGGACCTAGTCTGATATTCCTAGGATTGTCCCACTTTTTGGGACACATAGGATTGTTCTAGAATCTGATTCAAATCCATGTCGTCAACCTCAACAGCGACTCAATCCGAATCTCATAGAAGTGGTGAGAAGAGAAATTCTGAAATTGTTAAAAGCTGGTATCATATATCATATAGTTGAGAGTGAGTGGGTCATCCCAGTACAAGTGGTTCTCAATAAGGCAGGAATCACAATGATAACCAATAAGGATGGAGAGATTCTTCCAACTAGGGTGAGTAGTTGATGGAGGGTCTGTATTGACTATAGGAAGCTAAAATCATTCACCAAGAAGGACCATTTCCCCTTACCATTCATTGACCAAGTCCCAGAGAGAGTGGAAGGTCATGCCTTCTACTGTTTCATAGATGTGTACTCGGGGTATAATCAAATTGAGGTCTACCTATAGGATCAATGGAAAACTACATTCACATGTCTGTTCGGAAAATTTTATTTCAAATGCATTCCCTTCATTTTATGCAATTCCCCTGGAACCTTCTAGTGGTGCATGATGGGAATATTCTCAAACACGGTAGGGGACTTTATTATGGTCTTAATAGATGACATATCTATGTTTTGGGATACATTTGAGGGGTGTATTTGAAATGTGGAGAGAGTTTTGTCCAGATGTGAAGAAAAAAATCTGGTCCAGAACTGGGAAAAATGTCATTTCATGGTTAACCAGGGATTAGTCCATGGACATATAGTCTCAGGTAGGGGGATTGAAGTTGATAAAGAAAAGGTTGTCATCATTCACACCTTTCATCACCTAGAAATGTTAAGGAAGTGAGGTATATCTTAGGACATGCGAATTTCTATAGGAGATTCATCAAGGACTTTAGTTCAATCTCCCATCCCCTTTGTGCTCTCCTAGTAAAGGATTCTCCATTTGTTTGGATAGAAAGATATGAGGGTTCATTATGAAGCCTCAAATCCTATCTCACCTCTCCTCCCATTATGAAATCTCCAAATTGGAACCTAACTTTAGATCTTATAGGTGATGCAAGTGACTTTGCTGTAGGAGCTGTGTTAGGACAACATTGTGATAAAACTACTTATGTCATTGTTTTAGCAAGAAAATCGTTAAGTGATTCTCAAATCAACTACACCACTGAAAAAGAGTTACTTGATATTTTGTTTGACTTAGAGAAGTTTAGGTCCTACCTCTTAGGATCCCCCATCACTGTGTTCACTGACCAATCTGCGCTAAAATAACTCTACTAAAAACAAGATACCAAGGCTAGACTAATAAGGTGGGTCCTTCTCTTACAAGAATTTTACCTCACAATCAAGGATAAAAAGGGTGTTGAAAATATTGTAGCTGATCACCTCTCTAGGATGGAATTCCAAGACAACTCAAATCACCTTTTTATGTCTGATTCATTTCTTGATGAACACCTATGCTCTGTGAGTGACTGCCCTTAGTATGCCGACATAGACAATTTCTTAGTTACAGGAGTCATTCCAAAATTCTTAGGGACTCATGATCGAAGGAAATTTCTTTCTTATTTTAGACACTATGTGTTTGACGATCCATACCTCTATATGTTCTTCCCTGGCAAAGTCATTAGGAGGTGTTTCCCAGAATCTGAAAAAGAGTCCATCATTAAATTTTGTCATAGTGAGGCATGTGGAGGCCACTTTTCCTCTAATAAAACATTTGCTAAGATTATATAGTGTGGTCTCTTATAGCTCCCCTCTCAAGGGACTCCTACAAATTTGGTCAAATATGTCCTAAGTGTCAACAAGTAGGGTCAATCACAAAAACAAATCAAATTCCACTCTCTTACATCTTATTGAGTGAAATCTTTTACTTTGGCGTATTGATTTCATGGGTCTTTCACAAACTCTAGGGGTTACCTCTACATCCTCTTAGCTGTGGATTATGTATCAAAATGGGTTGAAGCCATTCCATCCATGTCTAATTACCATCATGTTGTGATCCGATTTCTGAAAGAGCACATATTTTCTTGATTTGGAATTCCTAGGGCTATAATCAGTGATCGAGGAACCCATTTCTGCAACTATCCATTCTTTTCACTCATGTATAAGTATGGGATTTCTCATAAAGTTTCCACTGCATACCATCCTCAATCCAATGGTCAAGTTGAGTTAGAAAATTGGGAGATTAAGAATATTTTTGAAATAAATATCAATCCTTCTAGGAAAGATTGGTCTGGGAAACACTTGGATGCTCTTTGGGCCTATCGAACCGCATATAAAACCATTTTAGGAATGTCCCCATATAGGTTGGTTTATGGTAAAGCATTCCATTTTCCAGTGGATATTGAACATAATGCCTTTTGGGAAACTAATAAAATGAATTATGACCTCTCATTGGCCAAAATAGAAAGGAAATTAAATCTCAATGAACGTAAAGAACTTAGGATGGAGGCTTATGAAAATTCAAGGATCAATAAAGCTAAAGTACAAGCATAAAAATCTCGAAATATTAAAACCAAACACATTATACCAGGTAAAACTATTCTTTTGTATAGTTCTAAACTTCATTTACACCTGGTAAATTTGAGGTCTATATGGTCAGGTCCATACATAGTGCATAAGATATACCCCCATGGGTCTGTAGAAATTCAAGATCCCACCAATGGTCAAAACATTAATGTTAATAGTCATAGAGTCAAACCACTCATTGTACCATTCAAAAAGAAATTAAGATGATGAAAAAAATGTGTGAACCAACCTTATATGTGGAAAATACATAAATAATTAAGGGTCTAAGTTGAGCTAGCGACATTAAACCAAAGTGTTGCAGTGGAGGCAACTCGTGGTTTTTTCATGTTTCCAATATTTCAGGAATCATCTTTATTTTTCAAATAGGATTAATTAATCATTTTGATATTTAAAAATTAATAAAAATAGATTGTTTACTTGTTCTTCTATTATCAGTATGGATGGGTATTAAAGGGGAGCACCATATTCATATGTGTAATGTGGTGTGATCCTTGAGTAATACCTTACCCATAATTTAAAAATAAGACAATGTATCATCAGTTAGTTTTATTTGTATGTGTTTTTAGGTTAAAATAAAAAGAAATATATATATATATATATATATATATATTAATAAAAAGGGACATGTCATAGGTTATGGGTCAAACCCTGTCTCAGCGAGTGAAGTTGTGGGGAATCAAACCCGGGACCGAAGGGATACTGGGGCACATGCATACCACTTACTTAAGGATTTTTGTGCTTCCTTACTCTATAATTTTTATATATATACTTATATTTTACTTTCTGTTGGAACCATGGTCTTCTATGCATGATTTGGAGTGTGGTTTGTCTTTTTTGTTAATCCTCAATGGAAGCTCGGCTCGTGTACCAGCAAAGAGATCATACCTTTCAAGCAGACAACAGTATTGAAGGTGGCGTCGTTTCCCAGTGTTTGCCAAATTTTTGGGGTCCAAAATCTGGAAATTGGTGAGCATCACGAAAATAGGATTTCCATGAAGATCATGTTTTATATTGCAAAGGCATGAATTTCGCGAAGAAAGGATGCATGGTTTGGAAATCGCGAAGACCAGAAGAATGGAGGCGGTGAGTCTTCGCGATTACGTCAAAGCTTCGCGAACGACAAAGTTGAAGAGCTTCGCGGCGAAGGCGCGAAGGAATGTTGGGCTTCCTGAAGGGAGCTTCGCGGTGCTGTCGCGAAGGTATGTTGACGGTGATTCTTCGCGACTACGTCAAACTCCGCGAACAGAAGATTGGCGTGGAGCTTCTCGATTTGGACAGTTTTTCTGGAAGAAACTTTGGAGCTTCGCGATTTGAGATGACGTGGTGTTGACTTCACGTGGAAGGGACGAGGGTCGGTGGAATCGCCTATAAATAGAGGCTGACCCCCTCAAGAGAAGAGGAGATAATTTTAGAGAAAGTCCTTTTCTCTCGGTTCGCAAAGGTGTCTCGCGAAGGCAGCGTGCTTCGCGAAAGAGGAGCTTCGCGGCGGCTATTCTGGCTCCGCGAAAGACGTGCGCCCCATGTTGGCTCAGTGAGCATCGCGAAGAGGCAGGAGATTCGCGATAGCCAAGCACTGCGAAGGCTGGAGCATCGCGAGAGTGCTTCGTGATTGAGCTTCGCGATTGAGCTTCGCGAAATGGAAGGGGCTTTGTGAAGTCTTGTTTGAGCTTTTCAAAATTGGGAGCCTCGTGAAGTAGGGTACTTTGCGAAGGCCTTTTTCCAAAGGTTGTTTGCCCTACGAACAAGGGAAAAGGGGGTTTTTCCTTAGTGGTTGGAATTTGGATCTTAACAGAGTATTAAACTTAGGTCACTGATGCAAGCAAAGTCTCATGCTGAATAGGAGACAATTTACTTCATGACTTTCAATTGAAGAGACCATCACGTCAATAAACTAAGTGGAACTTCACCAATGGCAGTGAGCCAGGGGGAGTCAATGGGAGTGACCCGAGGGACGCAGTGAGCTATCCCTGAACAATTGTAAAGGCAGTGAGCCTAGGACAGAGTGTCTGTATCCGAACTTGTGTAATCTACAGCTAGTGAAGCATAGTGGTTTTTGGTACGACCGACAACCTTTCGGCGTATGCTCCTTGGATGTATCCCTTAGTGGTGAACCAAGTAAAAAGGTCTGTGTCTTCTCTGTGCATGTGAATGTTTGCTTTCTTATCATTATCTTCATACAGGTTCAACAAGTTCCTACCTACGTGGGAACAAGATCCATCACTTTAAGAAGAAAAAGTGGTCACCCTGATTCACCCCTCCCCTCTCAGGGTGTCCCGGGGTCCTTCAAGTGGTATCAGAGGGTTAAGGTTGCTGGTGTTGAATCAGACCTTTGTTTTCGTTATGGAAAATGCGGTCAATGTTAGGGGAGTCCCTCCCTTCGATGGAAGCAATTTCCAGATCTGGAAGAACAGAATGAGATCTCATCTGAGATCTCTTGGAATGGAAGTTCTCTTTTCTACTGTGCAAGGAATACAAGTCACTGATCCAAAAGGCCTTGCTATGACTGAAATAGACAGGAAACTTCTTGATGCAGATGCTAAAGCACAGAATGCACTCACT
The DNA here is from genome assembly GCA_963277665.1 of Viscum album. NCBI lineage: Eukaryota > Viridiplantae > Streptophyta > Magnoliopsida > Santalales > Viscaceae > Viscum > Viscum album. The sequence continues at coordinate 467,065,662 of OY728123.1, read as the reverse complement.
GCAGCCCTTTCTGATCAGATCTACCGAAAGGTGATGAACTGCACCTCAGCAAAATCCATGTGGGATAAACTTGAGAATATTTATGAAGGTGATAGCAAAGTGAAGGAGGCGAAACTACAAGTGCTGCACAATAGGTTTGATGATCTGAAGATGCATCCAGATGAGAATGCAGACTCTTTCTTCAATCGAATTACTGAAGTGGTTGGAGCTATTTTGGGTCTAGGTGAAGAAATCAAAGACATTGATATTGTAATGAAAATACTGAGAAGACTTCCACCTCTTTATAATGCGAAGGTGTCAGCCCTTGAGGAAAGAGATCTTTCCAAACTTTCTCTAGATGATCTACTCAGCAGTTTGGTGGAATATCAAATGAGAGTCAAACCTGAAGATGCTACGACTCGAGTGAGCAAGGAAATGGCATTCAAGGCCATGGATAAACTGAAAATCTCAAAGGATTGTAGCGGTGAATATGACGAAGAAAAAGAAATTATTTCTCTCATTGCAAAGCAGTTCTAGAAGGGGAAAGGGAAATTCAAAGGGAAGTTACCTCTCGCGTGTTTCCGTTGTGGAAAAGTTGGGCACATTGCCTCTCAGTGTTTAAAAATGATCAATGATGAAGATAGTGAGGATGAAAACTTCAAGAAGCCTCAGAGAAGGTTCTACAAAAAGGGGGACTTCAAGTCTGGTAAGAAAATGCAAAGGAAGAGTTTTGTCTGTGAAGAGGAAGAAGATGATAATGAATTCTGCGATGAAGAAGAACCAGAATTCAAAATTGGGAACCATGCTTCTATGATGGCCACTGTTGAAAATCCAGAAGATACTGAAGGAGAAAAACAACTGCGAACTTGTGTAGATCCTGAGATGCAACTTAAGGATGCGGTTAGTAAGCTCAATATTAAATGTAAGAGCTGCAATAAGTGGAAATCAATTGTAGAAGAATCAACTGAATATGTTGATCAACTTGAAGCTGAAATTGAACGACTGGAAGAATTTATGAAGGTACAATCTAAAATAATTGAAAGTAATGATGATGTAGTAGATCTGAAGCTGAGAATTGAAGATCAGGCTAAGGTCATCAATCACCTCACCTCCAGACTGGATGAAAAATCCAAGACTACTGATGGTCTTGAGGAGGAAGTAGTTACTCTAAGGAGTAAACTGGAGACTGAATCAGTTCCAAAAGAATCGAGGATGAAAATGCAGTTTGGAAGATTCTTAGATGCAGAATTACTAGCAAGAGCCAAGTGTGGTTCAGACGGGGTTGAAAAAATCTTGAGTAATCAAAGACCCGCTTGCATGGGAAAGAGTGGAATTGGCTGTGAGGCTGAGACATCAACTGCTAGATGCGAAAAGACCCAAAAGAAAGATAAGATGAAAGTTGACCATGCTGAAACGTTGCCTAGAATTCCGAAAAAGGATCCCTCATTCCAAACTAAAAGGGGACCCACAAATTATCCTCAAACATTCAGAAATGACAGACAGTCTTATTATTCTCCCAAGGAAGAAGGTATGAGGAGAAATTCAAGTGAGAATACATTTCCTCTCATGAAGTGTCAGTTCTGTGGCTATCTGGGCCATACCATGTCATATTGTGAAGAGGCAAGAAGCTATCTGAATGGAGAAGATATAGAAGCTCAACAAAAGAGAACAATTTCATATCCTAATTATTATAGAAGAAATAATTTCTATGGATATTGTTTTTGTTGTTCTAATTTTGGCCATAAGGCCGCTAATTGCAGGCAGAGAAGGGACATGGACACCTCATACTGAAGGTCAAGACAAGTCATGTCTCTTCAGCAAGATAGTGTTGCTCTCACAAACAGGTTTTCGCCTCTCAAAGAAGACTTTGACTATGAAGAACCTGGGTATACAGAAGAGATAATTGAAAGACCATCAGTTCTTTATACTCGGTCTAATGTCTCATGGAAGGAAAGGAAGAAGATTGAGAAATCCAACCTTGCAGAGGTGGCCCACAAAGCTACAAAGAAAAAAAGTACCTGGATTCTGGATAGCGGTTGTTCATCTCATATGACAGGTAATGCCGGCCTACTAACGAATATCATAAGGAATGTCGATGGTACAGTAATATTTGGTAATGATGGGGCTCTGAAAATCAAAGGGAGTGGAAGTACCGAATTAGCTAATGGAGAGCTAAAGAAGACTGAAGTCCTTTACGTAGATGGCCTACGTCATAATCTCCTCAGCGTGAGTCAACTCTGTGACTCAGGACTTATAGTCATGTTTAATCAGAAAGGCTGCACTATCAAGGGAAAGACTGGCAATTCTCTTATGAAGGGATGCAGAATAGAAGGCAACTTGTATCAAGTTGATAGTGAAGAAAATGTATGTTACATGACTATTGAAGAAGAAAACAATTTGTGGCATCGGAGACTGGGACACATCAATCAAAAAGACTTGGAGAAAATATCAAAATTGATAATTGTCATGGACATTCCCAACCTGAAGCGTGAGCGTGAAAAATCTTGTGATTCTTGTATGCGTGGGAAGCTGGTCTGCAGTTCATATCGACCAAAGAAGAAAAGAGCGTCTCACCTTCTTGATCTGATTCATACAGATGTTTGTGGGCCAATAAATGTTGCCAGAACTCATGGAGAAAGGTACTTTGTCCTTTTCATAGATTATTACAGTAGAATGGCATGTGTGATGGTCATTCACAGGAAACAAAAAGTCCTTGACTGCATGAAAACATATCGGCGAATCGCCGAGAATGATACTGGACGAACAATCAAAGTGTTGCGATCTGACAATGGAGGAGAATACACGTCCATTGAATTTAAGAATTATCTGGAGAAGCATGGGATACATCATGAGGTAGCTGCTGTGAGAACTCCACAACAAAATGGAGTTGTAGAACGTAGGAATCGACAGGTGAACAACATGGCACGAACAATGCTGATTGAGAGTCGTATTCCATGACATTACTGGAAAGAGGCTGTTCAAGCTGCAGTGTACATTCAGAATCGAATAGGACTTTATATGGGTGAGATGAATACACCATATGAATTGTGGCATGGATGGAAGCCTTCTCTAAAATACTTTTGTGTCTTTGGAAGTAAATGCTTCATCAGGAACAAAGAAGGAAATCAAGGGAAGTACGGAGACAATGCAGATGAAGGAATTTTCCTCGGTTACTCAATGAACAGCAAAGCCTACAAATGTTTCAACAAGCGCTTGGGAAGGATTGTGGAAAGTAGTGATGTTAAGATAATTGAAGAGAAAACCACAAATGCTTTAAGGATTCCATATGCTGATGTGATAGAAAGTCAGGAAGAATGTGAACGTGAAGAAAATACAAATGCATAAATAGAGGAAGCTGTTCAAAACACTCAGCAGTCACATCAAGATGTTGACTCAGAGGAAGAATCTGAAGAAGAAACAATGGCTGAAGAGAATACTACTGAACCTTACAGGAGAAATCGAAGAGCTAAGATTGATCCATCCAACATAATTGGGGACAAGAGTGCACCCACTCAAACAAGAAGGATGAGGAATACCACGCAATCTGCATTTCTATCAGTTGTAGAGCCATCCTCATTCGAAGAAGCTGCAAAAGATAAGTCTTGGGTGAAAGCCATGAATGATGAACTAGATCAGATTGAAAAGAATCAGACATGGGATCTTGTCCAGAGACCCGAAGGTCACAATGTTATTGGTACCAAATGGATATTCAAAAATAAGTTTGATGAGCATGGAAGTGTCATCAGAAACAAGGCACGACTGGTATGTAAAGGATACTCCCAGATTGAAGGCATTGATGTTGAAGAAACCTTTGCTCCAGTGGCTAGACTGGAGTCAATCAGGATTTTCCTTGCCATGGAACTTCAAAGAGGATATAAAGTATATCAAATGGATGTCAAGACAGCATTCTTGAATGATGTACTCGAAGAAGAAGTCTACATTGAACAACTAGTGGGCTTTGTTTTGGGTCTTGATGAAACAAAGGTCTGTAAACTGAAGAAAGCCCTATATGGTTTGAAGCAGGCACCACGGGCATGGTACTCACGGCTGAACTCATATCTCAAGAAGTTGGAATTCAAAAGAGGAGGAGTTGATCACAATCTCTATGTGAATAATTCTCCAAAAGATCAATTCATGGTTCTTTTCTACGTTGATGATATCATATTTGGTGGCAGCATGCAGAAATCAGTGGATGAATTTGCCAACCACATGAAATCAGAATTTGAAATGTCTATGATTGGGGAGCTCACATATTTCTTGGGGCTGCAAGTGATTCAAAAGAAGGAATACAGATTCCTTTCTCAGGAAAAATATGCAAGAGAGTTGCTGAAGAAGTTCAATATGCAAGACTCCAAACCAATGTCAACTCTGATTGTAGTTGGAACTAAACTTGGAAAGCATGAGGATAGGAACTCTGTTGATCCCACCATATACAAGAGGATCATTGGAAGCCAGCTGTACCTGACAGCGACAAGGCCAGATATTGTCTTTGCAACATGCCTTGCGGCCCGCTTTCAGAGTAATCCAAAGGAGGAACATCTGGCAGCAGTAAAAAGAATCATGAGGTACATTCAAGGTACACATAACTTCGGGTTATTTTTTGCTGCAGGCAGGGACAGTGAATTATCAGCGTTTTCTGATACTGACTGGGCTGGTGATGTAGTAGACAGGAAGTCCACTAGTGGTGGAGCTTTCTATATTGGGCATAAATGTGTTGGCTGGTTGAGCAAGAAACAAGAAAGTACGTCTCTTAGTACTGCTGAAGCCGAGTATATCTCTGCCACAAAGGCATGCACTCAACTGCTATGGATGAAGCAGCAATTAACTGACATTGGCGATGAGGTGACGCAACCAATGGTGATTTACTGTGACAATAAGAGCGCAATTGATCTTACGAAGAATCCTGTTCAACATTCTCGTACAAAACACATTGAAATTAGGTATCACTTTATCAAAGAGAAAGTTGAGCAAAGCGTGATTAGATTGGATCATGTGGGAACAGATGAACAAGTGGCTGATATCCTGACAATGCCACTGTCAGCGGCTGTGTTTGAGAAGCATCGGTTGAACCTCGGTGTTCGACCACCTCCCAGTGCATAAGGAGGATACAGAGTACCCCTCTCCCCATTTGTTATAAATGTTTTAATCTGTTTATGGATATGATGCAGGGTTATGGGGGAGATACTATCCAGGGGGAGTATGGTTAGAGCTTCACGTGCAAAATTTTACTGGTCTTTGGATTTATTGTCCATGGGGGAGAAAGGAGAAGAAAACATTCAGGCAAACTTCTGTGATGAGAAGAATGAGAAGGAAAAACAGTGGAACCCAATTCAAGCATCCTCTCTTGTTTTCTACACTGAGCATTGCTCACGTAGACTTAGAGTGTTGGCTGGGTTGATTCCTGTGGTTTTTGGTTTTCACATTAATGGAGATCTATGGAATTTTCTTCTGATTTCCAACAAACCCAAAGGGGGAGATTGTTGGAACCATGGTCTTCTATTCATGATTTGGAGTGTGGTTTGTCTTTGTTGTCAATCCTCAATGGAAGCTCGGCTCGTGTACCAGAAAAGAGATCATACCTTTCAAGCAGACAACAGTATTGAAGGTGGTGTCGTTTCCCAGTGTTTGCCAAATTTTTGGGGTTCAAAATCTGGAAATTGGTGAGCATCGCGAAAATAGGATTTCCATGAAGATCATGTTTTTATACGGCAAAGGCATGAATTTCGCGAAGAAAGGATGCATGGTTTGGAAATCACGAAGACCAGAAGAATGGAGGCGGTGAGTTTTCGCGATTACGTCAAAGCTTCGCGAACGGGAGAGTTGAAGAGCTTCGCGGCGAAGGTGCGAAGGAATGTTGGGCTTCGTGAAGGGTGCTTCGCGGCGCTGTCGCGAAGGTATGTTGACGATGATTCTTCGCGACTACGTCAAACTCCGCGAACGGATGATTTGCATGGAGCTTCGCGATTTGGACAGTTTTTCTGGCAGAAACTTTGGAGCTTCGCGATTTGAGATGACGTGGTGTTGAATTCGCGTGGAAGGGATGAGGGTTAGTGGAATCGCCTATAAATAGAGGCCGACCCCCTCAAGAGAAGAGGAGATAATTTCAGAGAAAGTCCTTTGCTCTCGGTTCGCAAAGGTCTCTCGCGAAGGCAGCGTGCTTTGCGAAAGAGGAGCTTCGCGGCGGCTATTCTGGCTCCGCGAAAGACATGCGCCCCACGTTGGCTCAGTGAGCATCGCGAAGAGGCAGGAGATTCGCGATAGCCAAGCACTGCGAAGGCTGGAGCATCGCGAGAGTGCTTCGCGATTGAGCTTCGCGAAATGGCAGGGGCTTTGTGAAGTCTTGTTTGAGCTTTTCAAAATTGGGAGCCTCACTAAGTAGGGTACTTTGCGAAGGCCTTTTTCCAAAGGTTGTTTGCCCTGTGAACAAGGGAAAAAGGGGTTTTTCCTTAGTGGTTGGAATTTGGATCTTAACAGAGCATTAAACTCAGGTCACTGATGCAAGCAAAGTCTCATGCTGAATAGGAGACAATTTACTTCATGACTTTCAATTGAAGAGACCATCACGTCTATAAACTAAGTGGAACTTCACCAACGGCAGTGAGCCATGGGGAGTTAACGGGAGTGACCCGAGGGACGCAGTGAGCTATCCCTGAACAATTGTAAAGGCAGTGATCCTGGGACAGAGTGTCTGTACCCGAACTTGTGTAATCTACAGCTAGTGAAGCATAGTGGTTTTTGGTACGACCGACAACCTGTCGGCGTATGCTCCTTGGATGTAGCCCTTAGTGGTGAACCAAGTAAAAAGGGCTGTGTCTTCTCTGTGCATGTGAATGTTTACTTTCTTATCATTATCTTCATACAGGTTCAACAAGTTCCTACCTACATGGGAACAAGATCCATCACTTTAAGAAGAAAAAGTGGTCACCCTGATTCACCCCTCCCCTCTCAGGGTGTCCCAGGGTCCTTCACTTTCTTTATTATATAAATATAAATATATATTGTTTTTTTCTTTTTTCTCACTAGGGAATTCTCAGAGTGACATCGAGATCAATGGATTAAAAGGGAGAAACAAGAATTTCAACTTCAACCACCAGGTGACTTAGTTCCATTATCCTTGTTTTCAATTTCCTTTTTGAACTCTCAATCTCTACCTATAACCCCTACTAAACTTTGTTTTCTTTAAAAATTTGGAATAGTGTTATTTTATGTTGGGGGGAGATAAAATAAAAAAAATTGTGTCAAAAAATGATGAATGATTTGAAAAACAAATTCTACAAATGGAATGAAAAATGCATTTAACTTTGAACATGGTAATACACATTGCACACTTTGAAACTGAATATGAAATAATTTATCATGCCTCGATTCTGATTTAATCCTTGTATAATTTCATGAGCATTGATTTTGGAAAGTGTGTCTATCCAATGTGATATTTCATCATTTATATTTTTATCTAAATAAAAAAAGATCAAAATGTGCGTCCTTTGGATAGTAGGGTATTAGTTTTAGTTCATGGGGCCCCCATATAAATAGAATAAATTTGTTAATCATTTTAGTTTTAATATGAGTATTCAATAAAAAAATTAAAAAACAATAAATTTGTGCGTAGAGCAATGAAATGACATAATGTGTGGCTTTCGGCACTTGGGGATCATAACTCCATAGTTGTCTGGCCCAGAGTTAGTAATTTTTTCTCTATTTTTGATATCTTGATTTTGTTTATGATTGTGTTAACTCAAGATGATGTCCAAGTATGTGGGATTCACTTGTTGCCCTAAGGTCTTTGAAACTGGGAGTCATCGGCAAAGTATCGCTATAGGGGTTGACTCTTTTGAGTGCAATTTCAATTATCATGGAAAAATTTAAAAAACAAAAAAAATACAATAATTTTATTTTTCAATACTCAACTTAATATATAAATGTGATTCAACCTAGCGCTTCCATCATTTCCCTCTTGAATAAAGATGAATCCCCATGTCTAATGTGATGCACAACACATCTTCATTCCTAATTGATATTGGATAAAATATGGTGATGAATTTGAACAAAGGAATTGGCATGGGATTGGGATCTGCTTATGAAACTATCTTGTATTAAAATATTTTTATGGGTTTCAAGATTGTTTGGTATAAGGGTTTTTGGTGATCATTGTGTACTAAAATGTTTTTGGAAAAGGCAATTCAAATTTCAAATTGTTGAGATATATTTTTGCTCGAGACTAGATAATATCTAGTTAGGGGTGTGATTAGCCAATAAAAATACATATTTGAATCACATTTTAATGGGATTAAATGTATATTTTTTATCTTATGGTCCTGAGTTAGTGGATTTTAATTCTGAACATCCATTCTTAACATTTGTGCACTTCATGCCTAATGTACACCAATTTATGCCCAAAGATTCATCTAATTTTAAGGATTGTAATTTCCATATTTCACTTTAATATTTTGGGAAATATATCTACACTTAAATACGAACATTTTTCATTCAGTGGTTAATGGAGGATTCATAAAGGATGATGGAGATATTTGGCGATGAAAGGAAAGAATTTTGGAGAAGGCAGATTGGACACCCGCCCATTGATGAGAATGTGGGACCCACGATACAAATCCAATGAAGCCAAAATTTTATAGGATGCTATCAGAAATATATTGTAACAAATAATTATTATGTATGCAGTGCTAATTTGGCCTCCATGATGGCAATTAAGGCGGCCCAAATAGAATATCAAAATCTGGGCCAAAATTTGTAGCCCAGAATATTATCCCACTAAATCGGACATAACTCATGATTCACAACTCCAAATGGGCCTAGACCTTACAGCCGGTTAGGAGACATCCATAGCTCCATTTTACAATTCTATGTCTCACTCTAATTCTTCCATATTGAAGGTACTTTCAATGTGTCTGTCTGGTGGTTGCAAGTTGGCATCCACCTCGGGTCAAGAGTGGAAAAGTCCATGTTCCACAAGCTTTCCACCACACTAGGCCTACCACATTCAACTGGAATGATTTTTACTCTTGGAGGATCGAACCAAGGCTCCCAAATTGCCTATTTAAGGTAGTGTTGGGGGAGGATTTTATCATCTTTGAGCATTGTTTCATCTTAATGTTATGCTGTCAATTTAATGTTGTAATCGCTTTCCCTCAACATTATGTTCCTTGAATTACCATAAATTCTTTATAAAAAATTTTCATCTTCTCTTTTTCTATTCCTCTTATTATCACTTTGATACCGTTTCCTCAAGGTTGAAACTTGTTCATACCAAACTTTCTGAGATTATCACACAATGGTTGAGTGATTATTATTTCATTGTTTTTTTACTTCTCCAATTCCTCCCTCATGAGTCCACTTTACACTTCCATTGAAACCATAGGATCAATCGAGGGTGTTTCTGATGCTTTCTCCAGGGTACACACATCTGTCACATTTGGGGGGCATCGGCGTTGTTCTGTTTCCCCACATTCCTGCTTTCCAAAGGCGGGCGACATTCGATCCTTATTCAGGGATGACTGCTCCTTGATCGAAATGGGACAATGGGATATTGGTTCTTCCTTCCATGGATTCCTCCTCAAAATTCATCACCTAATCCTGGTCTCCCTTATAGATTAAGATGTATTTCATGAAACTCTTCCCAGTGCCATGTTTCCATGAAAGTCGGTTAATTACATTGCTTACGTCAGGACATTCCAAGGGGTCTGGTCAGGGCAGTAACCTTCAGTTGGGGGAGTAGTCACGTTGAGGCATCACTGGCATGTTTGGATGTTGGGGAATTGGTGTTTCTTTCTTTTTCCCCTTATTATAGGGCTTCTAGAGGGTGCAGAATCCCGAGGAATCCCACATCGAGCGCAGGGAATCATATGCCATAGGCATGTATATGAGGTTTTCCTTAGCTTCCCATGTTTAGCACAGGGTATGCCGCAAGTTTAACATCCAGCAGAGACATATCGGGCTGATCAGAACACTATCTAGAGTGGATTAGAATGAAGCACCCCCTGGAGGGAACACCGATATTGGGGACATCACGTGGGTGGATTACCGAATGTTACGGAGGGTAATGGGATGGCAAGATCTCACCAGGATGTGGCGGCCTGGGTAAGAATAAGGATGGAAGATGGTTTTTTGGGCTGGAGTCTCGAGGAGACTTCCTACGTACCATGCCTTGACATGGATCAAAATTCTCATAGTTTGGGTGTATAGTTTAACATCATGTATTATGGGGTTATGTGTCAGAAAACAGATGTGGAGATGGACCGGGGGTCCGATGGATTATGGGATTGAACCTCGTGGAGGATTACTACGTGCCATGCCTAGAAATAGATCAATGTCCTCATAGTTTGGGATGGATGTGTTGGGATTACACTTTAGGCTACCCAAGGTGGCAGGTGGACCGATGTGAAGATGAGGTCGGAATGACATGGTGGTGGGCCTGAACCTCATGAGGCTTCCTACGTACCATGCCTTGACATGGATCAAATTCCCTGTAGTTTGGGTGGTGGAAGGGTCAGAGAACTGACGTGAATGAGGAACTTGGTCCGATGGGTGATGCGATTGAACCTCGGGGAGACTTCTTACGTACGATGCATTGACATGGATTAAAGTACTCTTTGATTGGATGGTGGGAATGCCGGTGAACTGACATGAAGAAGGACTTTAGTCTGATGGGTGATGGGCTTGAACCTCAGAGAGGATTCCTACGTACCGTTCCTTGACATGGATCAATGTTCACATAGTTCGGGATGGAGAAGGGGCTGTTGAATCGACATGAAGGGGTGTTGGAACAACTGGATGGTGGGATTTAACCTTATGAGGATTCCTACATACCATGCCTCAACTTGGATCAAAGTCCACGTTGTTCAGGGGTACAGTTTAATGTCATGCAGGACGGGGATTCTTGGCAGTTTAACATCCTGCAGCTTGGACGTGGGGTTTGGGGCTTACACTCTAAGGAGGCCCATGGTTTGTCATGGGTGGCTCTCACTCTAAGCTCACGGGAGTCATTCTCAGTGTGAGAAACAAGAGGCAACAGAGACCTGACGATCACGTTGTGAAGGGTGCATCTGTGGGAAGCGAGAAGGGGATTACATGTTGAGTGGCCCATGGTGTCAAGACTCACTCTAGGATGGAGTCCCTTGAGTGAAAAAGTGTAGAAGGAGAGGGAATTGGGACAGAAGAAAGGAGAATCCTCGTTTTCTATCATAACCTCTTCCAGCCTTGGCACCGAGGAAGTGAGGAGGGGCAGGGGTGGTGCCTCCTGCAAGAAAAGTTAGTGGCTTACACCAAGGTGGCTTCCCTTCCCCCACGGACAAATTCCACTCCTAGAAGGAGGACATCATCCCCTGTGGAGACCAGGGGGTGTAGATAATTTCCAAGGTGGGGGAACCCCTTGTGAGAGGAACGGGGAGATGTCACAGTTTAACATCGTGTGTTAAGGACGAGGCTGCTTGGTAGTTTAACATCCTGCAGCTCAGATGAGGTGGGTCTTCTCTACACCCCTAGGACATACATTACCGGTACCCTCTGCTCCTTATGGGAGGGAAGGTACCGGCAATGCCGTGGTGTGGGGGTGTCGCGGAGCAAAACACCGAGGGGTCCACATTAGCATGGCTATGTGAATAATCAATATCCATTAGCGTGCCTATGCAATGAATCATTAGGCGAAGCAACGCTATGTGCGGTATTGTCCAGTGGACTTTGATGTCACATCATGCAAACCTGGAGGGTCGCACAGGAAAATAAATTTCCCATCAGAGGAGTCCATAGGTAGGGGATTTGTGGAGCTCGGTTGCTCTGTGTGGTGGAGGTAACTTGCGAAGTTGTGTGCTTCATGAAGTGGGGTGCCTTAGCCTTAGCATGGGAGAAGGTGAAAAGGGGAGCATCTTCATGATGTGTAAGGGTGTTCGTGGAGCACAGATTCGCAGAGCCGAGGTGCCTTACAGAGAATGGTGTCGGGAAGCAATGTTCTTCGCGAAGTACAATGATCCTGCCTTAGAAAATGGATCAAGTGTACATGAAGGGTGATTCTCGAAGCATAAATGCTCCGTGATGACCTGGGTCCCCTTGGGGATACCCTTCCTTCGTGAAATATCTTAGGCTTCGTGAAAGGCATCCCTCTTGGAAGAGGGGATCAAGATGAGACAATGGGGAGGCACTTCGTGAAGCAAAAGTACCTCGTGTAGCTCATGACTCGCAAAGAAAAGGGTGCTTCACGATTTGGGATCTAGGAATTTGAAAGGTGAGATTGTGCATCCTTTGGGATCAGGGGGAGCCTAGTATTTATAGGCAAGAGGTTCCGTGAAGCAGAGCTTACGCGGTGCGAAGAGGGCTCGGGTTGCTTTGCGGTGAGTCACAAACGTCAGGGGCATTTGCAGAGGGGTACCGTCTCCTTTGCTTCGTGTCGGGCTTGCGAACGGCAGTGGAATTCGTGGATCATCCCGCCTCCTTTGCTTCGCAGCGGCTGCATTACATGGGGGGGACTCTGCGAAGTGGATTCATGAGGCCGATTGCGGGGCCTCTTTCTAATCATTCTTTTCTTCCAGCATTATGGCGCCAGAAAATTCCCCCCCTTAGACATGGAGCCGTAGAGAAATCAAGGGTTGAAGTCTGAGGGTCAATCGCCAAAATCTTCGGCCGTTTGTGGATATGGACTACGAATATGGCTCATGAGGTGGAAAACCGATGCACAAGCCGAGCGCGCCGTGGAGCTCGACACGATCCAGACGCACAGCGAAGCGCAGAAGGTCGCCGCCTATAAATAGGGGAGGCTGAAATATCCTTTGTCCTTTCCCTTTGTGGAGAGTCACGAATGTCAGGGGAGATCACAGAGGGTACCATCTCCTTTGCTTTGTGTCGGGCTTGCGAACATCAGTGGCGTTCACAAATCATCCAGCCTCCTTTGCTTCACAGCGGCCGCATTACTTGGGGGGACTCTGCGAAGTTTCTTCACGAGGCCGATCGTGGGGCCTCTTTCTCTTCTTTATTTTCTTCCAGCATTATGGCGCCAACAAATTCCCCCCCTTAGACATGGTGCCACAGAGAAATCAAGGGTCGAAGTTTGATGGTCAATTGCCAAAATCTTCAGCCATTTGCGGAGATGGACCGCGAAGAGGGCTCACGAGGTGGAAAACCAACGTGCAGGTCAAGCGTGTCGCGGAGCTCCGCACAATTTGGATGCACCGTGAAGTGTCGAAGGTCACCGCATATAAATAGGGGAGGTTGAACTCTCCTTTGTCCTTTCCATTCTCCTTGAATTTTTCCTTTTGTGCTCTTGATTCGCGAAGCTTTGCATACTCCGCGACTGCTCTCTACAAATCAGGCTTCATGGCGAACCGCGAGTCTTTGACTTTGCGACAGCACCACGCGAACGTGCGCTTATAGGACGAGGCCATGCTCTGCGATTTGTCATTGAAAATGAGCTCCACGAATAGGCTTCGCGACCTGAGATGAAAATTTTCTGAGTCTATAAACCAAATGGCCCATCAAGAAGCTACCTAGGGGGTGCTTGCTGACTCCGCCCGAAGGGATGAGATGGAAAATATTCTTGGCATAGGAGAATTGGTCGGTAGCCACTTAGACCATATTTCGTTGATGGAGTTGCTATCAGAGATCCAGAAGAACTATCCGTTGTGTAGGTGGCTACCCTTGTATGGATTCAGTTTGAGGGATGACGTCGTCATTCCTGCGGCAAGTAGGGATGATCCAGCTTGCTGGTTCAGGAGCACGTTGTTCCAGTGCCAATGGTTTAGGGAGGCTGATGGTCATGCGTAGGAGGACTTCACACCCATTGTTGTTGACTGCCTGTACAAACACCTGACCAACACTGATGGGCAGGAATTTCATATGGAGAAGTCTCCTCATCTTTACCACACAATACTAAAGGCATCCTTGAGGGATTCGATGAAGGCGTGGTCCGAGGAGTGGGACATGCAACAGGTTGGAAACTTCACAGATGATTAGGTATGGGCCTACTGGGTAGGTGCATCATGTGGGGAGTTTGGAGTCGAGCTTAGGAGAGTGGGCTTGTATGAGGCAGCATGGGCCTCCCAATTACACATATATCAACTGAAGCATCTGATGCCAAAGCTGTTGAGCAGATGGTCGTCTAGGACCAACACTTTTCACCTGCACCACAGGGAGGTCAGCATCAGTCGGTGGGATGTCCATCAGATCATAGGGGTCCAGATCTTGGAGTATATGTATGATTAGTTCCTCCCAGTCATGAGTGTGTGGGAGGATCCGGATTATATGTCGCGGCTGGCAATGGCACTGATGGGGTTGGTCCCCAGGGAAGACAAAGAAGAAGTGAGAGACGTCTAAATTAGGTGGTGGTTTAAGCAATTCCTAAACATCTCAGTGGATCGAGAGTTTCCCGCGAGGCCTCAGACTTTCCCGAAGGGGGCTCAACGGGGCATGGAGCACTCGTATTGGTGGATCTTGGAGGACATCCATTGGAAGACATGGGGTTTTAGTGTCAATACTGAACAACAGCTGATAGTCAGGATGGCGGCCTTTATCGCGGCCCTTATCTGTGGTTGGATCATGCCAGTGAGGGATACCAACATGGGGGGTGGGACCTAGCACATTTATCATGGCATCTATACTGGCCACAGGAGGGCGGGTCAATCTGGGGATTTCGAGGCTCGCCAGATTGTACAAGATTCTATGGCATGTTAGTGAGGGCAAAAGGACGTAGAGGATATGCGGGCCCTTCCATATTCTATATGGGTGGATCACGATGCACATCAGGGGGGTTTAAGAATATATGAACCCCATCTCGCTTCCAGGGTCAAACTTCCGCCAATCCATTTTGAATGCTTCCAGGAGCTTTCTAGCCAAGTTAATCGTACCATTGGTACTAAATCGGGTGTGGAAGGTGGAATAGTTTAATTTTCCCCTGTTTCCATTGTCTACAGGGGTACTCACCAAATACGGTCGGGGGATGGAGGAGCACCAGGCCTATCTCATGGCTTTTCATGGTGGAGTCTTGGTAGAAAGGGTGGACCGCGAGCCTCTCAATGAGCTGTACACCCCAAACAGTTTAGCAAAGAAATTACGGTGCATGCAGCAACTGACTCTATGAGTCTATTGGGAGGTGAGCCATGAGAGGCACCCGTGTGTGATGAGGCAATTGTGGATCTTGTTCACATGGGAAGACGGGAAAATGCGGAATGCATTGCCTCTGCCTACTGCTGCCTTCGGACTGGTGAAGGAGTACGCCATAATATTGGAGGCAGCTTATCCAGGGTAAATGCTAAAGCAGCCATCTATTCGTGCTGGTGATGGAGGGCCTTCCTTATCTTGAGGCTGGGTCCGGAAGGCGGCAAGGGCCTCCCGTAGTGGTAGGGCTGTCGTGGTGGTGAGACCTGCACCAGCTGAGGGTGAGGCAACAGCGGCGGATCCAACAGAGGCAGTGGATCTGGTGGTCCTAGGAGAGCAGAGCCATCCTAAGGGACGACCACCGATGGGATTATGCATGATATCCACTTAGGCTCTGGGGAAACAGCTGCACCATATCGACATGCTAGAGAATGCTGTTTTCCCGGAGGAATGGGACATCTGGGATGTCAACCAGAAAATCCTTGGCCTACCCGAGATGTGGCAACACCTGAACCATCTCAGGATGGACCTACTGGGTATAGGCCCTATCCGTCATGGTTTCGTAGTTCCTCTGGATAAAGTGGAGCAATATTTGGATGAGATGAAGGACAATGTACATTCCAGGGGTTCCCTGCATCCAATGATAGACCGGGTGAGGGTACTTTTGGATCAGACAGTTTCCCCACAGCTATCGGCCATTGAGTTGAGAGAGCGCTTGCCCCTACCAGAAGAATCAGACGAATCCTCTTGGGGGGAAGAGGCTGGTGGAGGGAGCCCGTTGGAAGAAGATGAAGTCAGCGATAAAGACTCGGGTCTCGACGATTTTGTGGAGGCTCTCGAGGTAACAATCCATGTTTCTTTCCCCGGGGTATGCTCTCAGTTCATCATGTATTTCTTACCAACATCTGAACCGTGTAGGATGACCTTGTGCATAGACCTCGTTCTCACCCCTCGGTGGGTGCTGATGCAGGACCCTCAGAACCCGCACCTGTGGTCACATCCATTTCTATGTCTGGCGGGGCTGGGACACCCGAGGTGGCTCTTCCAGAATCTCCGAACCTTCCGAAAATATACGGAGGGCCACAATTCTGGGTCCCGTCTACATCAACTTAGGAGAAGCACTATGATTTCGATCTCTATAAGTCCTCTCTACTGAATTCATTACTACCACACATTGATCGCACAAAATAACATGCATTCCATTCTCTGTTACATACAGTTCTTCATCTGGCATGGGCCGTTGTGGCGAGGTTGGTCAGGATTTCTAGCGACGCCCCTCCTTGGGGAATGCTAGTAATTGTGGAGATAGTTACCCACCCCACTCGAGATAAAATGCTCCCTATCATTGGCAGGACCACCTGCGAGGTCGTGTCCGAGGTCATTGAGGTGGGGTCCAACGACGAGGATCAACCGGTCAACCCAAGTCCCGCCATGCATGATCCGGCATCAGATGTCGCACTTGATCCAATGCGAGACACAAATCCCGCTGATGATTTCTTTAGGGCGTACCCCGTATATGAGCCTGCCAACCACATGGACTAGGATGAGACAGCCTATGACGAAGAGGACAACAATATAGTTCACCGCCGATCATAGAAGTTGATCGTGTGATTTATCTAAAATACCCCCTAGGAATTATGTCTAGAAGAGATGGATAGACTTCGCATGCAGTTGCGTGAACTGTGTGTTGGGGGATTAGATGCCCAACACCCTCACCTGCTTATCTGAGATCTTATGGTTGAGAAGATCCGAGAGTTTGATCGCAGCCTCAGCGTGGGCTGGCATCGAAGGAAGGTGAAGAAATTCAAGAAGCTCCAAGAGGCTGAAAATGAGATCAAACGGCTATAGATATGGGAAGATGAGCACTCGGACTCGCTTAATGCATGATCGAAGCTGATCTTATGATTGAAGGCCCAGCTGGCAGAGGCAAAAGAGTGTATGAGCCAGGATTCTGAAGAAATGGTCGTCATTCAGGCTGACGTTGAGTGAGACCAAACTGAGGCTGATTAATTGCGCCCCATCGCTACTAAGGAGGAGCGGGAGTTGAGCCAGCGGCAGCAACTCCTGGACGCCACAAGCCAGAGGGTAGCGGAACTTCAAATTTCTTTTGACGGGGTCAACCCGTCCATGGGAGGGATAAAACCCCGAGTGTTGTAAGGATCACAAACTCTCAAATGTACTTTCATGTTTTGATTTATTTGATGTCATAGAATTAATGAGTTTCGTTATCGAGGTTGGCTTCATACGCATATCTTATATTCGTGAAATGTCCAGTGGTCAGTCCCTAAGCTTACGCGGGTCGATCCCAATGTGATAAACAAGTGGTGATCACCATGTTATTCCATCTGAACATAATGCGTCGACCAATATTTGGGTATCCGGGGTTTAAGTAACCAATCCGAATCTTATGAAAAGACATGGGAGAGTCCTGATTGGAGGATTAGGACCTCATAATAATCGACGAGTCGTTCTTCCGATGTGCTCTGGTGCACGAGTGGGGTAACGCTAGGGGCGCTAGGATTAGTCCGAACATAGGGAAGTGGAAGGTGGGAATCACGATACCTAAAATCTGGAATGCTATGGGGGTGGCATGATAGTAAAGGATAACTATCGACCATGTTTGAAACACAATATCCTTATTGCATCAGCCTGCAATGGGGATAACAAATGAGGTCTGACCATTGACCAAGTTCAAAACACGGGGCCGGAATCAAAATGATTTCCATTAGACATTCAGAACGTTGGCCCAGAAAAATAGGTGGGCCATAGGCCGAGCATCCATATTATAAGGGGGTTCCTCCAAAAGTGAAAGAGGATGACGGTTCAAGTAAAGGTCATTCAAAGCATGAAGGGTGGAGTGATGGTTTGTTTAAACAGAATCCAATACTCTTGAAATTACGCCATCGTGGAGGAATCACACTAGACGGCGCATCGGTCTGATCAAAGATCATTCCTTCTTTTAGACAGGACCTCTCTAGTGAGGGAGTCGTCACTTCCCAATGTCATCTTGGGGTATCCTGAACTTGTTCAAGGAAGAGTTACGGTTGTATGGTTCCCTACGAGGGTCCGGCCAGGGGGCTGGAAAGGGGGAAGAACAGGATTTATGATTCCTGGGGTGGGGCCCTAGGTGAGATATCGGGGTGTCTCTACGTATCCCATGAGTATGGGAATCAAGCCGTACGTAGTTCTTGAAGCATAGTTTAACGTCATGCGAGACGTGGAGAAGCTTGGTTGTGATGGTACATATCCCACTAAAACTGCTACGCCCAGGTGAGTCATCCTCGATGTGGGAAACAAGAAGTAATGGGAAAATTTCCCGACACAGGAAGGAATATGGTAGGGCGAAGGGACGCTCAGTGAATACCAGCCCAATGATGCTAACATGACTATGTAGAACAACTAGAAACGTGAAGATATAAAGTCGAATATGTCGGAATTCCACTTGATCCTGAGGTAGTGGAAATGTGTGAATCATGATTCTCGCAATCTGGATCACAATGATGGAAGCATGGCGATGGAGGATAACTATTGACCGTGGTAGAAACACAACATACATATCGTGTTAGCCTCGAATGGGGATAGAAAAATGAGGGTCGACTGTTGACCATGTTCGAAACATGGGACCAGTCGCAAATGTCATCCAAGATCCTTAGGGACGTTATCCTGAAGCGATAACAGAGCACTTAGGCCCATCATCCATGGAGAGCCCTTAAGCATAGTATCCATGTAATCCGAGGGTCCTTTTGGATGTGGAATAGGATGAGGATCCAAAGAGCGGGCTCACGAATCTTGGTCATGGAAAGAGGGGAATGTCCCCTTGAAAATTCAACACTTTGGTCTCTTTGTCAAACATATCTAAATACGTTAACAAGACGTATTTGATAGAGGGAGTCAATTCCCTTCTCATAGTAGATCATAGTTTAGGGTCGTAGAACTCGGACCATAGATGGTAGGAAACATAGAATAAACATGGTGGGGTAACTACAAATACCTGATGCAAATGCGAACCGATGGACTGAAAACGAGAGTAGATCTGGGCCTTAGGAAAAGTGCCCAGGAGTTCCTACGTACCCCATGAGGATGGGGATCATGTTTCACGTAGTTCTTGAGGTGGCATGGTAAGGTACCAGTGCCAGGGAAAGAGGGACATGTGAGCATGACCCTCTCACCAAGAGGGGTGGTATTTGATAAATCTTGTTTGTCCATTAAGGTGGGTGGTGTTTTTTTGTGAAGAGACAGGCCTAGGCTAACAGGTCCTGGCTTCGCCACAAGAATCAAGCTGTGGTAGGTGTTGATAAATGACATGGCGTATGACCAATACCCAACGTGATGTCCCTTAAAATGAGGTCATCACAATGAATTTCCCTTTTTCATCATGTGGCCTGGACAATAATGTCACAGTTTAGGGTCATGTGATCAGACCAATCATGAATTTTAATGTCATGCAGCACAGACGTAGTAGAGACGATGCTAGGCGGGGAATGTGTACGATGAAATAACGAATTCTCATTGTGAATGGGGACATGGTCCTGTATCACACTGTATGAAATTATGAGAGGGGGACCTCAGGGAAAGGGTCCTACATAGAGGTAAGAGTGAAAGGGGCCAGATAAACTAGCTCCCAGGTGAGCTGGACCCGAAAACGAGATGTCCGGGTGGTCCAACGTATCCCATAAGGATGGGAATCAAGCTATACGTAGTTCTAAAGGGTGAATTTTAATGTCGTGCAGGACATGATGGTGATAATTCATATAATGGGGTGAGCTTGGTGTGGCTATTGAAAAACCTGACGTGAATGAGGACATAATCCCATACCATACCACGCGGTCCCGTAGTCAAAATCTCGATGGTGGGACAGAAAAGAAAAATTAGAAAAACTCAAGCTGGACCCATAGAAAAGAGGTCTGATCATTATTATGTATCCCATTTGGATGGGAATCAATCCGTACATAGTTCTGGGGAGATTTTTTTATGGTATTGGAGATCGGACCTTGGAGGGATGACAACTTTCCAAGTAAGTGCAGACCTCGACCCGATCCTTAAGCCCACGTGAGTCAAAATCGGTGTTGAAAATAAGGGGGGAAGATGTCTTTTGCAATGCTCAGAACGCATGTCAGAGGGGAATCAGTGTATATCCCCGAATGGAATCCCTATCACGGCTTTGGTCCTCCTAATGTGCGGATGCGAACTGAGGAATAGTACCAAGAATTTTGAAGATCTACTTGGACATGAGAAGGTGGGGAAAGATTTGAATCATGCAACCAACATTTTGGGCTTAATGGAGTTGGCGTGGTGATGGAGGATAACTGTTAACCATAGAGGAAACGCAGTATCCATATCACGTTAGCATGAAATGGGAACAACAAATGAGCATCGACCACTGACAATATTCGCAAAGCGGGATTTGTATCAATTTGTTGTTAGAAACCCTTGGGGGTGTTGGCTTGTAATGGTAGGAGAGCCCTTAGGCATAGTATCCTGGAATTTTTGGGGGATCCCTTCAGGTGTGAGTGATGGAATCCCTAATGAAGGGGAATATGAAGCCTGGGAAACAGGTGAAATCTTGTCCGAGTAGAACCCAACAGTCTTGGTACTAAACAAGAGTACCCTTAGGCACATTGATGAACCACCAAAGAGGGTCGACGCGGATTCTCAGGAGGGAGAGGTGCATGGTGTGGTCATTAAAATCCCGACGTGAATGAGGACATAATCCCATTCCACTCCATAAACTCTGTTCTCCGTGGAAGGGTAGCCCAAGGGGCCAAGGTAAAATGGAGATATCCGGGAGATGGGGCTGGACCTGAAGTCTAGACATTCGGGTGGTCCTATGTATCCCTTAAGGATGCGAATAAAGCCACATGTAGTTCTTGAAGACACCCAAGGGGAAGATACCCCAACGAGGGGGGTGTATGGAACGTGAATAAACAAATAATCCCATACCACACCATACACTCCCATAAGAGAACCTGAAACAGGGCCTGAAAGGCCAAGGGGCCTGAGGCTAGGCCTCGTTCAGGGAGGCCTGACCTACTTGCAGTTTAACGTCATGCAGTGAGGATGAAGAGGGGATAAGGTGTCTCATCAGGGGATTTGTAAGGCGTAGTGAACAACCCTATGTGGATGAGGGCATAATCCCACATCAGACCGCATAATCCCATAAGGGAAAACTTGGGTCGGGGCCCAAGAAGGGAAAGGGGCCTGACAGTTGGCACCACCCCGAGGGAGTTCATTTCTTTGGGATACAACGGGGAAGAATGAACCACTACACTCGATGTTTGGGATATCTCGGGGTGGCCCTAACGATCCAGGACAACGGTTGACCATGTTCGAAACATAGCATTCCAATAGTGGCCTAAATTGGGAGAAACAAATGAGCATCGACCGCTGAACACATTCGAAGCGCGTGACTTGTATTGGATTATTTCTCGACACCCTTTAAGGCGTTGGACCAATGTGGTAATAGAGCCCTTAGTCCTAGCATCCATAACATTCAGGGTCCCTTCTGGATGGGGAAGGTGATGGGATCCTAGTCAAGGAGTTGGTGAATCCTAGCTGCACCCGCCTCTAAAAGAGGCGAATATCTCCAGGGAGTGGGACGTATGGCTGGATCGAGATTATCTCGACGTGAATTGGGGAAAAATTGCACCCTTTCCATACATCCTGACCTAGGGGAAAGGTTCTGACGTTTGGGTTGGGCCAACGTACGAAATGTCCGGGCATTCCTATGTATCCCATGTGGATGGGAATCAAGCCATACGTAGTTCTTGAAATCCATGTAGTTTAATGTCATGTTGTGTAGACTTGGGAGATAGAAGAATGGGATTGGGCACATGGTGTGACCATTATAACCCTTGTATGAGTGGGGCTGAGGGATCCCATATCATGCAAGTATCCTCCGAGAGGACTATACCCAGGGGGTAGTCGAAAGAGAAGAGTTTGGGGTTGTGCTCAAAACAAAGCGTCTGAGCGTTCTTATGTATCCCATAAATATGGGAATCACTCCAGACATAGTTATAAAGATGCAGTTTAAAGTCATGCAGGGCGATGCATAGTTCAAAGTCATGCAAGACTGTCGGGCATTTTAGGGTCATGCAAGACCATCCAGTTTAAGGTCATGCAGGACCGTCATGTTTAAGGTCATGCAGGACCATAGGGCACAGGCAAAGTATTGCTTGAGAAATTTGGAATTGGTGGGAGGCGTTATGTGCTCACAATCCATGGTCACCAAGGAGTATGCTCCATTGGGGTAAACCCTATGGACTATGTATGGTCCTCCCCATTTGGGCTCCAACATGGGGGGTTTCCTGTCGAGGATTATTGACGCTCGGAGGTCCAATACCAAGTCTCCTTGAAGAAAATAGAGGAGTTGAACCTTCTTGTTGAAGGATCTAGCCATCCTTTTCTAGTGCCTTTCCAGATTGTGTAGGGCAGGGAGCCTATTCTCGGAAAGTGCTTCCAATTCAGCTAGATGGATTTCGACTACCTTATCTGGTGCCTTCCGGTCATAGACCACAATGCGTAACGATGGAAGCTTGATCTCGATGGGTAGGATGGTCCCATCACTATGCACCAGGGAATATGGATTCACCTGGGTGGGATTGCGAGTCATCGTCCGATAAACCCAGAGGGCATTGGGGAGCTTCTCTGGCCAACTCTTCTTGTTCATGCCAACCATTTTATGAAAAAGGTTAGAGAGGGTTTTGTTGAATGCCTCGATCTTCCTGTTTACCTGCGTGTGATAGCAGGAGGTATGGTTTGAACAGATACTGTAGTTGGCGTACAGTTTCTTCAGCTCAGCTTCTCTAAAGTTGGTTCTGTTATCAGTGAGCACGACGGGAGGGAATCCAAATCGGTAGATGATGTTGGAGCTCACAAAATCGACACTGGATCAAGCCCTGACTTCCTTGAGTGGGATTTCCTCGGCCCATTTGGAGAAGAAATCCATAGCAGTCAGGATGAACCTACCCTGGCGAGCTGTCGTCGATGGGTACAACGCCAAGACATCAAGCCCCCACAACGCGAAAGGCCAAGAGTACTTGTTGGAGTGGAGAGGTTCTGGTGGACGATGCAGGAAATTAGAATGAACTTGGCGCGCATGACATCTCTTGGAGAAATCGATACAATCATGGATCATCGCGGGCCAGAACTAGCATAGTCTCCGAATCTGATGGGACAACTTCGGACCAACCTAGTGGACACCGGAGGAACCGACATGAACCTCTTGCATGACCTAAGAAATATCGACTCCTTAATGCAACGAAGTAGAAGACCATCAAAAACATTCTTATAGAGGATCTTCTCAAGACTGGGACCACTCTGGAAGGTAAACTGCAGTGCACGGCATCAGATTCACTCGTGCTCGGCCCGATCATCGGAGAGGCAACCATTTTGGAGATAATCGACAAAAGGGGCTCTCCAATCGGGATTTTTCTCAACCACTGCATCCAAAGAACCTTGGGCTCCTGACATAGAGGATTTGACGATAAGATGGCTTACTCATAGGTAGTCGTCATCTTATAGGGTGACGGGGGAAATGAATCACCAGTGTGCCACATGTATAATAAGATCATCCTACTCGGGTTCTGTAAGTGACACAGCTAAGCCGGACAAAGCCTTCGCTCGACCATTTTGTGAAAGAGGGACATGAGTAACCTCTAGTCGAGATGGGAACTGGTCCATTAGATGGAGGGTGCACTCCAACAATGGCACGAGCTCTGGCTTCCTAACAACATAGTCGCCATTGACTTTCTTGAGGACTAGTTCGGAATCCCCTTTCACGTGAAAATGGGGCACATCGATCTCAAGGGCTAGCTTGAGGCTAGTGATGAGAGCCTAATACTCTGTCTGGTTGTTGGTGCAGCCTTCTGAAAACAGGAATGAGTATGGCAGAATGGCTTGCACCGGGGTGATGAAAACGATACCTAGGGCCACTATATTGAGCATCCTACCTGTAAGATTCTAGGAGGCACCATCAAAATTCATCTGCCAACATGGAAAGACTTGATCTACCGAGAGGATCGCCTCATTAGGAAAATACAGGTCCAGTGACTGGTTTGCAGAGGTTGGATGGGTGGATAGAAAGTCTGCCAATGTCTGCCCCTTGATAGCCTTCTGAGGCATGAACCTGATGTTAAACTTCTAGATGATCACCGCCCACCGCGCTAGTCGGCCAATTAACATGGGGCAGTTTTGAATGTACTTAAGTGGGTCTACCCGAGAGACCAACTGTACCTCGTGGTGTTGTAGGTAAAGCCACAATTTCTGTATAGAAAATGCAAGCGCAAGGAAGCTATTCTCGTTGGGGGAGTATCTAGTCTCCGTATCGAGGAGTATGAGGCTGAGGTAATAGATGTTGTTCTCTGTCCCCTCATTGTTCTTCTAGGAAAGCAGGGCACCGAGAGATCAATCCAGGGCAGTGACATAGAGGATCAGTGGCTTTCCAGAGATGGGTGGCATCAAGACAGGAGGCTGCAGCAGATACCACTTGACTTCCTTGAATGTGGTCTGACATTCTTCATCTCATTCATAGGCGGTGCCCTTCTTCATGATCCGTGAAAAGGGATTACACTTTCCATCCAGATTCGCAATGAATTGGCGTATGTAGGCTAATTGGACTTCAAATCCTCAAAGATCCTGAATATTTCTCTAGGGGGCATCTGGATGATGGCCTTGATCTTCTCTGGGTCGATCTCGATGCCCCGATATCTAACAACGAAGCTGAGAAACTTTTCAGAGGTGACCCCAAAGGCACATTTAAGCGGGTTTATCTTCATATGGTGAGAACGAAGGAAACCTAACACTTTCTCAAGGTCCTTGATATGGTCCTGTCGCTGGCGATATTTGACCACCAGATCATCCACATAGCACTGCACCAATGTTCTGAGAATTGGCTTGAATATGTGGTGCATGGCCTGCTGATAGGTGGTACCTTAATTTTTCAGGTCGAAGGGAATAACCTGGTAACAGAATGCTCCTTGGGGGTCCCTGAATGTGGTGGACTCCTCATCTTTGGGGTTCTTCTAGATCAGGTTGTACCCAGAATACCCATCCATGAAGGAGAGGTCTTGGAACCCGGTCGTAGAATCAATCAAAAAATCTGTCACTGGAAAGGGAAATTCATCCTTCGGATAGTGGCAGTTGAGATCGCGGAAGTCGATATAGACTCTGATATTCCCGTTCTTCTTCCTGACCGGCACAATGTTGGCCATCCACTTGGGGTACTGGACCTTCTTGAAAAACTTTTATCTAAGGAACTTGTCAACCTCGTCCTCGACAATGGCACAGTGAGAACGGAGCATCTTTATGGGAGGCTACTTGAACACATGATGGTTTGTCAGGAGACCAAGGCGGTGGATGACTACCTAGATATCTAGTCCTAGCATCTCGCCGTAACTCTAGGAGAACACATCATAATGTAGCTTAAGGAAGTTCACATACCACTACTTCTCCTCGAGGGACATGGCGACACTGATCAATGTGGGTCTTGGATATTCCTATCTACCAAGGTTCTCCTGTACCAGTTCATCGACCATGGTAGAGACACCTTCTTCAAAGGCAGGGGTAGAATCCTCTAGATCCTCTTCTCCACTTATGGAGGGATCTTCTGCAGGGGGAGTTTCTTCTGATCCACCTGACTCCAATGGGAGGCTAGTGCCGGCTTGATCAGCAGTGGCCAGCATACCGTGAGATTCACGTGTTGGTGAGACCATGGTGATGAAGGTAGTTGATCTGATCCCATATGGTCTTCGGCCCATGGGGCCATTATTAATAACATCGAAACTGTAGTGGCGCGTCGCCTTGAGCAGGTTTATTCCAGCTCGGCGAAACAGACACATATGACGTACCGCCATTGCCATGAGCCTGATGTCCCGATACCATACGGGGGTAGGAGGTTCCGGGATCACCTGAGCCTAGTTTTTGTAGGAGTACGAGGTGATTTTTTGTCATCACGTGGACCTGGGAATATGCCTTCATCTCATACATGAAACGACAAATAATTTCCCCATGTCGGGGTTCATGACCTCCAACCCATGGATCGGGAAGATGTAGGCATCATCCAGACCTACCCAGGGATCACTTGTGACCATGGTGGGCTAAATCTCACTTGACAGAATCATCTTATCCTTTCTCTTGTAATAGTCAGTGTCCTAATAGAAGGCTTCACAAGAGGAAAAAGGATATGCATCTCCTTGCAGTACGCCTACTCAACCATTAAGGGAGTACTTGAGGCACTGGTGATACGATGAGGGGACCACCGTGTGCAGATGGAGCCATGGCATACCCATTAATGCATTGTACACGGTGTCCAGGGAGACAACCATGAATTTGTTACTAGAAACTAGGCCACCGAACTGGGTCTTCAAACCGATCATGCCGATCGGGGTCTGCTCGGTCCCGTCGTATTCCTGGATTCTTAGGTCAGAGGGATTTAAATCATCCTCAAACAACCCCATCTTCCATAGTGTCTGATTTTGGATTAAGTTAATCCCAGAGGCCGTGTCAACAAGATAGCAGCAGGATTTCATGCCATTGAAATGACCAGTGATGTACAATGGAAGAATGTGCCACTGTATGGGAGGGTATTTGTCTTCACCAGAAAACAAGATAACTTCCTGGCATTCATCATTCTCATTTGCCTCACCGTGGAAGGCTTCTTCAGCTACTACCTACGTATCATACTGGAGGGGGCTCCTTAGAACCTCAGCGAGCACCTCACGCATGTCTGACGACAGTCAAAGATCCTCAAGGATAGAAAGCCTTGTTGGGATTCTGGAAAGGTGCTTGATGACATCAGACTCTTGCACTAAGCATGAAATTCTTCTTGCAGGAGTCTGCTCCACAATTGAAGGCATGGCGGGCCCTGCCGGCTGGACCGGTGGTTGGCTAGTGCAAGGTATGTCCCGTTGCTCACTAGACGAGGCCTAAAGAGTAGATGCCTGATGAGAACCAGAAAAATAATATTGTCATGTAGCAGGGCGAGACTGGCAGTGGTACGGACGAGGTAGCTCTGCCGGATCTACTTGCACAAATAGTGGTGGAGGTAGATCTGAGGACACCAGATTAGGATGTTGTGCGTGCTGAGCTTTGCGCTGGGACTACTGTCTGGTCTCAGTGGCATACACGGCATGGCTGAAGGCGCCAACTCAAATTCCTTGATGACCCATATGGTCTTGGTTTTACTGACATTGGTGTCGGCTGGGGACATTGGGGAGGTTTTCCTGGCGCTCCCCCTCGTTGGGAGTCATATAGGGATTTACCATCTCCACAGTATTAACCGAAGCGTACCCCTGACTATCACTTGATGAATCATCCTCCACTAGGTGGATTCTTGGAGGGATCCTTATCTCAGGGGGCATGAAGTCACCAAGAGTGCAAGATGACGATGACATTGGTGGAGCGCGTTGCTTCTTCTTGCACGACTGATGCTTTCTCTTCTGGGAAGAGGCTGACTAAGATAATGATGCAGAGGCACTGGCCACAGCTTTTGAAGGCTCCGGCTGATTCAGGCGCACCCGAATAATTCCATGGGCATGAGCGACTATTTTACGAGCCATCCAGTTTTTTTACTTCTGGGATTCGCGGATGGGAACCTACTGCCACTCACCTTTGTCGTCACTACTGCTTTCTGACATCACAATGACACCTTCCACTTGTGCCGGATTCAGGCCCAGCATGACTATGTTGTTATAAGCCTAGTCTTGGAGACAATATTTAAACACATAGAACTGCTTATGGGTATGCCCCAGAATCCGATGATAGGGTATGTAGGTGGGGAGATCAGTAAGATTCTCCTCTACCGGCCTTCTGCACTCAGGTAAGCATACAATCCCCTACTCTAGGGAACTGCGGAAGTAACTGGGGACTTGATCCTCACTGAACAAGTAAGTCTGGTGTCTTTTTCCTGGATAGGGGGCTCTGGGAGCCTGGCCCTAACAAGGGTCCAGAGGAGCCTCCCGAGTAGGCGGAGCCTGATTATCCTGCCTAGGTGGCGGTGGCACGTTGCGCGGGGGAACCTGACGATTCTGAGGCGGTCGCTACTGGGTAGGAGGCTACGTCTGTGGTGGCGGGCCTCTGCGAGGTTGCGGGGCTAGTGATGCTGGCATCAATTCTAGCTGCTCGGGGGCTTCTATTTGGTCCACCACGGCAGGTTCAGCTATGGAAGCCCTCCTTGATGGGATCACAGGGGGCAGTAGACGCGCCTGACTAGACTGTTGAAGAGCTTCCTCGAGGCGCTAGGCCTTATCTGAGAAGTCTTGGAACCCTCCGGGATTGTTCTGAGTGATCAGGGAAGGAACCCGTTCTGTTTTTACATTCCCTACACACATTATCAGTAATTTCCCTTGATTTAGTGGCTTGTCGAGGGAGTTTGTGAGCCCCTTCCACCAGGCAATGAAGTCCGCGACCCACTCATCGGGCCTTTGATTGCACCTGAAGAGGTCGACGATACTGGTCTTCCGCGTGGTGGAGATGAAATGGTATAGGTATTGCCGGAGAAGATCCTCCTAGCCGGTCACCGATCCAATGGGGAGCTGGTTGTACCCAAAAAACACAGGTCCTTCCAATGTATTCACAAAACAATGGAGTTTGGCGGCATCCTGCTGTGCTGGAGTCCCCAACATGGGGCCACACCTTGAGGAAAAGTGGGCTAGGTGTGGCGGCGGGTCCCCTGTCTCGTTAAAGGGAGAGAAAGTGGGATTTCCAAAACCCTAGGTTGCAGGAATATCATCCACCCACGCTGGATATGGATTTCCATCTGGTGGGAATGCCACCTGCCATGTTTCCAATGCCTCGAGGAATGCGATGAGTGCCCCCATTGGATCATCTGGGCGGGGGTCCCTGTATTGATGGGGATCCCCAACCACGAGTGCATTGATGGGATCTTCGACACGGTAGATGGCCTCAGCGTCTC
Source organism: Viscum album (assembly GCA_963277665.1). Taxonomy (NCBI): domain Eukaryota; kingdom Viridiplantae; phylum Streptophyta; class Magnoliopsida; order Santalales; family Viscaceae; genus Viscum; species Viscum album. The sequence continues at coordinate 467,036,678 of OY728123.1, read as the reverse complement.
ATGGAGCGGCTGGCGGAGCTGCTTGCAGGGCGGGTGGGGGAACCCGGTCCAGATTCCTTGGATTTCCGCGCCGTTCGGGAGAGTTTGGTGAGACATATCGCGCCCTCTTTCCAGGAGTTCTAGCTTCAACCCTGTCCGCCATAGCGGTATGATCAGGGTTTCCTGGAGGCATCTCACCGGGGTGAGTTGTTCCCGCCCCTGCTTCCCTGAACTAGGATAACCATAGTCAGGTCATCGCTCTATAGCACGCTTGGCCAGGAGTTCTTCGACAAGCCTCTTCTGATTAGAAAGTTGTTGGCGCAATGTGGCCTTATCAGGGTCCTCCTCCATCTTCTACACTAAGGCGGATGGGTCGGAGTGCATGACAGCTCCGACATGCTCTTTAACCTTACCGGCATTCCGACTGAGTACCAACGACTCGGTGGCCTCAGAGAGACCTAGGAGGTTCCACGGCGGACAAGTAATCCTCCCTGATGGGTCCAACAATGGTGGAACACCCTCATGGGGTAATTCTCCATCATGAAATTCCATCTCCTCCTCACTGTCCATGACATCGGCCATATAGACCATGACCCTTACCAAGGGCATGTCATAAATATCGCATATCGAGTTAGGCTGTCATTGAATAGGGATGAAGAGGAGGGCAACATACTTCCCCCATCCTTGGACTTGCATGTGGGGGGTAGCTTCTCTGATGATTTTGCGGAGTACCCTGAAACTCTGAACGCATCTTTGTTGGAGGGTCCTTTGGAAACCTGTTGACTCAGGGCACTGGGCCACGGGGAGTGCGACCAAATCGACCAGACGACAATGATCACCGATTTCCTCAAATTTCACATGGCTCATGGGGTACACCACCTGATGATAACAAAGATGGAAGTGCATCACCCATAGGGTTTGACGGAAGCACTCAACTTCCTCTCGTGTGAGGGATTTCGGTGCACAGAATTTCAACACTTCTGTCGGACAGAACTTATCCGGGAAGTGATCCACCGCAAGAATATTCCTTAAGTTCTTGGGATCGGATTCAGGGTCTGCCCCTGTATTTCCCCACTCATCAACCGGAGGGGGCTGAGGAACTGTTAGCGGTACTGAAGCGGACCGGTGAGATAGTATACTGGGCGGCGGAGAATACGACTAACAAGCCGACTGTCTGCTGAATTCCAGGCCATCCTCCAAGGAGTGCGGTGACCATACCACAATGTCACGGTATGACAGGATGGCGTCCACCGCTTCTGTTGTAGGGATCATGGTTCCCAGCGATGGGTCACACTGTCGCTCAACCACCATCAGTCCCCAATATAGCTCCTCATGATCTCTGGTCGAGGTATAGGGCGCTTCTAGTGATGATGGTGGTGATATCACGGTCGAAACATGTGGGATTCCCAAAATTTCCTCCTCTTGGATGTACTTGTGAAGAGAGGCAGGAATCTGGTGGACTTCACACTCCAGAAGGATGAGGTTGATATGCCATTTTCGTGCCCCAGTCCTTGATACAGGGGACCGAGGGGAGGGTTCCACCACTGAGCCGTACTCGGCTTTAGAATCCGAGAAACAAACTCGTTCGATCTTAGTCTAAAGATTTTCGGCGTTCTTCTTACGGAAATGAAGACCATCCTTCCTTCCCCGGAATGGATCTTCGGGGAAGGAAATATTCCCGGTACGAGGATCTCCCTTGGCCGTACTGGTGTTGAGGCAGGGAGCACTTCCGCCTGAGTAGGCCAGGGTGCGAGGGGCACCAGGGTAGATGTCAAAGGGACATGGGGAGGACCTCCGTGCTGGGTGCTAGTGTGGGTAGGACCCATGCTGGAACAAACTGGACCATGGGTAGGACCTCCAGGCCTAGTTCCCTTGTTGACATCAGTGTGAGGAAGGTCCCTATAATGATTAGACCGAACAGGGGTAGGACCTCCGTGCTGGGTGCTGGGGAAGTGAAGTTGATTTCCACCCCACTAGTTACTAGGATGAGGAGGACCTTCATCGGACGCTACGAGGATGTGAGGGAGGTCCTCACATCGTAGAGTGACTGGAGGTGCAACGTCCCACCCCAACGGTTCATGGCAGAAGGGACAACTATGTATCTAGTGTAATGATTGTGGGAGAGGCTCCCCGATGGGGTGTTGATACCGGGAGGAAGACCCTCATTGTAACGACCAGAAATTTTGAATAAATCTTGTTTCATAATTTTGTGTGTTATATTATTTTTCATACTCAACAAAACTGTTTCATTTGATAACATGAGTATAAATAAAATGAGACTGTTGGGTTTGACTATTATATAACATTTAGTCAGTATGACCATTGGAAACTGAATGTTGCAACTATTGTCTCTAAATACAAGTGATCGTGGTTATTTAATATAGAAAGAATATTTTATGGCCTTATCCAGTAGTCTTGGACCAATCGAAGCCCATCTAATAGAAATTGGGAAGGAGGTAGCACCACTGGGCTTTACTATGGACCAAACCCAAGCCGAACGTCATCATGTGAATCTAGAACGGAATTGCCTTCGTGAGAAGTTCAAACTTATAGAAATTACTTCTCGTGCGATGTTGGCTGAGCCTCCCTCAGATTCTCTCACCTTAGACACCTTACACTTAGGTCCTATGCTGGTGTGATAAGGGGATATGTAATGAGACCATATCTACTTTGTGTAATACTTTGTTATAAATAAAATTGTGTTTTCTTCTTATGGTGAAGTTTGTGAGTTTACAAATGTTCAAATGAATATAAGATGTATTTTGTTGATGAATTTTTAAAAAAAGGATATTTTAAAATATTTATGTAAACCTTAGATAATTAATGATGTGTAATGATTTTCAAAAAAATGGTCTTCTACAAATGTCTTCATTAAGAAATTTAGAGTCTAATAAGTTAAACTTAATTTTTGATGAATAGTAAATTATGAATGGTGATTTTATTCTTAGGATTAGTTATGTGACCAAATGGATTAGTAATTTCACTTAAAGAAAATATTAATATAATTTAGGCACCTTGATTAAGTAGTGTGATTCAATAAAACAGGTAAATAACTATTTCATTAATTATTAGTCAAGTATTAGTTTTTAAAGGTGAATAGTGTTTTTTATTTAAAAATTTAATTCAAAATATTTAGAAAATTATTTTTATAAAATGGAATTCATTTTTGAACTCAGAGCATCGATATTATGTTATGGTAATTTTTTGGGGTTTTTTCTGGAAAAAACGAATTTTTAGTGAATAATGTTTTTATTTAAAAATTATATTAAAAATATTTAGAAAATTATTTTTATAAAATGGAGTTTATTTTTGAATTCCAAGCATTAATATTATCTTAAGATAAATTTTTGGAAGTTTTCTGAAAAAGTTGAATTTTCAGTGAATGATAAAAATACAGTTTTAGGGTTTCGGTATGTTTAATGACATCATAACTGCATCATGATGATGTGATGAGATATTTTAAGGGATGGTAGACTTGTGAATAGTGAGATAAGGTGTGAGGTGTACCAAGTGGCAAATTCCATGAGTAAATACCACTTGTTTTTCCAAAACCACCAATGAGGTGTCCCTTGGCCATGAATGCCTTATCCCCTCACTTTCCCTATAAATACCAAGACATCCTCTCATCTATTCAACTCCAAAATCATCCTCAATGATGTTATGGTATCTTTACCTCCTAGGGAGTCCTCCCAATTTTCCCCCAAGCCCTCAAGGTCCCAACCTTTGAGTTTTAAGAGTTACGTTTAAGGTAAGGGATCATACCTCTCTCTTTCTTCTCAAGTAATCTCTTTTATGTCATTTCTTTTATGCTCCATGATATTATGTTGGAAAATGTTCTTTTATATTCCTCTTACTTCCCTTTTAATGTCCATATGATTAGAGACCCCCTTTTTCTCTCATCAATTCATTTTAATAAAGTTTAAGTGACGCCGTTAGGCTGCCAAATTTTTAAAAGATTCATTCGCTTTTCACCATTTTCAATGTTCTACTTTCATGTCAAGTCTTTCAAGTTCCTTTTTATTATGTTGGGGTGCGATCCCTATATCTATAATAATGATCTTTTATGTTAATATTATGAGATACCCTATTTTATCTCTTCAATTATTTTATGTTTACGTTTAAGTGATGCTGTTAGGCTGCCAAATTTTTAAGTGATTCTTTCACATTTCTCATTTTTTCAATGTTCTACTTTCATGTCAAATCTTTCAAGTTCCTTTTTATTATGATAGGGTATGATATCTATATATATCATACTTATATTTTATGTTCATATTATTAGATACCCTATTTGATCTCGTCAATACATTTTTGTTGAAGTTTAAGTGACGTCGTTAGGCTGCCGAATTTTCAAAAGAGAAATCTTATTTTTGTCTTCCTTCCCTTTTTTTAATTTCATATGGTATATCTTTAAAATTTCATTACCATTTTCTTATACCCATTATATTCTATCCCTATACTATTTTATGGAAAATTTATGAGTGGGTGACTCATGTCCCCTCTCTTTTCAATATTTTCTAAAACCCCAAAACATAGCTGTTATGCTGCAAAATTTCCATCTCAAAATGTCTCTCTATTATCCTCAAATTCAATTTATTAAGTGAATACTCAAAGATATTTCTTCTAAAGGGGTATTCACATATATACCAAAATTATCTATTTTAAAGTCTGGGATTTACATAAATGAGACCCATTTTCCCTTTCCGTGGGTTTAAAGTGACGTAAAGATCATGTCTTTAAAACAGTTTTTAAAATGTTATGATTATGAAATGAAAAAAATTTCTTTTATGCTATATGGGTTGTTTATGAAATTATTTATGATGATATATGTGGATCACATGATAATAAATACAAATTAAGGGTTCACCCTGATTTCTCTCCAATGCATTGGGTAAAGACTTAATCTCTAGAGATGGCTATTTTCAACGACGCCTTGGTGAATAACCTTAGTAATTTTTAATGAAAACTTGGGGAAGGACCTTGGTGAAACGGAAATGATTTTCTTTGTTAAATGTTTTAGCCACATCTTCATGTTATGAAATAAGTTTTTTTATGATATTCCTCATGATTTCTTTCTCATGCCTTAAAGTTCTTTTTCATGACTTTATTGATGTATCTCAAGTTCACATGTTAAATGTTTCCCTTGTTTCCCTTACTGGGCCTTCTTCTCACCCTTTATTTTTATGTATTCCCCATGTTACGAGATGCAGTAATGAACCTAGGATGAACATAAGTAGAAGCCTTTCAAGTGTTTAAGAAGAATGTTTTATGTTTTCATGTTTTGAGTTCCTGGTTTCCAAGACACTAAACATTAATGATCCTCAGTTTTTTATAATGAAATGAAAGTTTATGTTACAAAAAGGTGGGATGCCATAGTTGGTATCAATGGATGGTTTAGATATTTGTGGAAATTAGGATATGAAAACTCTAGGAAGAACCATATAGAAAATTTTAAATATAGGAAATCTTCTTGGTATTTTGGTGAGTATTGAGTAAGGGGTTTCCAAGCAAATACATCCCTATCTGGATACGAGCAGGTAGAGGTGGCTCTGGCACAGATGTACATAGGGGTAAAACTCGAAAACACCTCTTTGAGAGAGACTCAAACGGGAACTGGTACATGACAACAAGTCGTTCTTCCCTCTTGGTTACTACACTCCTGGGGGATATGCTTTTTCAAATTCATAAGCTTATAATGAACCATTATTAAAGGGACAAAGATAAAATAAAATAAATACTCACATAAGAATATATGATCATGGATAACCTAGCTTGGAACCTAGGGGATCACAAGTTAGGATATAATTTTCTTCTAAAATTTTATCCTTCTATTCTTAAAGTTTTCTTTTTCATGATTATTGGTTAAGCATTTAAGCCCCATAATTATACGTTCTTTTCTTAGTTAATGGAGGGAAATGGAAGAGCATGTCCCAACAACCAATGTGATAGGAAATGTGATGATTTCCCTATTAATGTGACAGAGATGACGAAAGATCATGTTGAACATATTGTGATTATTCCAAACCAGCTATCAAAAATCACAATTAATAATTGGTACCTAGTTGAATGCCAAAATTCATCAAGGAATAAGAAGAAAAATTCTCAAGGATGTTCATCTGATAAAGTTTATAAGGGAAAGAAGACCCAATTTCTTTTTTGAATAAAGTGTGGGAAGAGGCACCATGGATAATGTCACAGAGGAACTGGGAGATGTTTTATGTTTGGGAAGATAGGGCATAAAGTAGCCAATAGCTTTAAAAAATAGATAATGTGATGAATGGAGATAAGGTTCGATCTAATGTACCTTATACATTTCGATGTTGTAAATGTGGGGAAGTTAGACATTATCCAAGGCAATTCTCTCTTGGAATCGATGGGAGGCATGATGAGCATCAACAATCTTTGAGGACAATGGAAAAATGCACGTCCTATGGTGAGATGGATCGTGATGACTGAAGTACATGTAACTTCTTCACAATAATTTTCTATGTCATGATTTATTTTAGTTTGTGCTCTATGGGCATATCTTTTATGTTTTCTAAGATCATCGAGTCACTACCTAAGATGATTTTATATCATTAAGGAAAACATCTATTGTTATGTACCACATGTTGATGTAGTGAAGCTGTTCTTCTTAAAAATAGGGTGATTATGGGATTAAAAGATGATTATTATTTTGGAAGACGTTCACTATTTTGGGAACCCTATATGATCTAGGTAAATAGATTACTATAGTATTTTCTTTGAGGAGTAAAGTTTGACTTATATTTTGAAGAATCGTTGAATTTAAGGTGAACTTATGGTAATTTAGGTTACTTATGGAAATGATTAACCTATCTTGGGGAAAATGTGATTAGGTTTGTTACTTTTGTTGTAAGAAGTTAAGAGTGGTTGATGTTGTTTGGAGATGAATGACAAAGTTTATCTTGGAAGACTATGTTATCAAATCCTTCTTGTATTTGGGTTTCAATATTAGTTTGGTTTATTTTGAAGAATTTTGAGGATAGTTATTTATGGAATGGTATATGATGAAATTTGGGTATTACCATGGAATTTTGAAGATTTAAAAGTAGTTCACATCCTATAGGGTTCTTTCTTTTGGAAGAGTTGTTTTATCTTACCCTTTCTGTTTTTGGGATAATTTTAAAGATGGAAGAAATAGATAGTTAATCTTTTGCAGATTATGTGATTATCTACAATATGATTCTTGTGATTTGATGAGACCAAGTGTTTTTGAATGATCATCATTGGGAGAAAAGATTAGTTTTGGTAGAAAATTATTAAAGGGTGAAACTGTACATGAAGGTAAATATATTTCCTTGTGTTTTTATTCTATATAGTAAATGAATAACTCAAAACAATGAAAAGGAATGTAAATTTTTTTTTGTCTATTAACGTTTCCTACTGGGAAATCAAATACCATTTTACCATTCATAATTTTGTGATTTTCTTGTTGTTAACTTTCTCCTAATCAAGTTTTATATCACTCTCCATCAGAACATGACCCTTTGTTTTCTCTTCCATGTTCATGTTTTCTGACATGGAATCCTAGTATGGGTTAACTCGGGTGGCCTTTGTACTTCCCTTTCTTTGTTTTAAAGTAATAGTGTTACTGACTCTTCTTCCGATGTGGGAATTTCAATGAAATTTCCAAGACCAATTTTAAAAATTGCGAGGATGCAATTTCTTAAGGGGGGAAGATTGTAATGACCCGAAATTTTGAATAAATCTTATTTCCTAATTTTTTGTGTTATATTATTTTTCATACTCAACAAAACTATTTCATTTGATAACATGAGTATAAATAAAATGAGACTGTTGGGTTTGACTATTATATGACCCTTAGTCAGTATGATCGTTGGAAACTGAATGTTGCGACTATTGTCTCTAAATACAAGTGATCTTGGTTAATTAATATAGAAAGAAGGTTTTATGACCTCGTCCAGTAGTCTTGGACCGATCAAATCCCATCTAACAGAACTTGGGAAGGAGGTAGCACCATTGGGCTTTGCTCTGGACCAAACCCAAGCCGAACTTCATCATGTGAAGCTAGAATGGAATCACCTTCGCAAGAAGTTCAAACTGGTAGAAATTACTACTCGTGCGATGTTGGTCGAGCCTCCCTCGGATTCTCTCACCTTAGCACACCTTACACTTAGGTCCTATGCTAGTGTGATAAGGGGATACGTAATGAGACCATAGCTACTTTTTGTAATACTTTGTTATAAATAAAATTGTGTTTTCTTCTTATGGTGAAGTTTGTGAGTTTACAAATGTTCAAATGAATATAAGATGTATTTTGTTGATGAATTTTGAAAAAAAGGATATTTTAAAATATTTATGTAATCCATAAATAATTAATGATGTGTAATGATTTTCAAAAAATGGTCTTCTGCAAATGTTTTCAGTAAGAAATTTAGAGTCTAATAAGATCAACTTAATTTTTGATGAATAGTAAATTATGAAAAGTGATTTTATGCTTAGGATTAGAAATGTGACCAAATGGATTAGTAATTTCACTTAAAGAATGTATTAATATAATTTAGGCACCTTGATTATGTAGTGTGATTCAATAAAACAAGTAAATAACTGTTTCATTAATTATTACTCAAGTATTAGTTTTTTCAGGTGAATAGTGTTTTTTATTTAAAAATTTAATTAAAAATATTTAGAAAAATATTTTTATAAAATGGGCTTTATTTTTGAACTTAGAGCATCGATATTATGTTATGGTAATTTTTTGGGGTTTTTTTCTGAAAAAAATTGAATTTTCAGTGAATAGTGTTTTTATTTAAAAATTAAATTAAAAATATTTAGAAAATTATTTTTATAAAATAGAGTTTATTTTTGAATTCAGAGCATTAATATTATGTTAAGATAAATTTTTGGGAGTTTTCTGAAAAAGTAGAATTTTCAGTTAATCGTAAAAATACAGTTTTAGGGTTTAGGTATGTTTAATGACAACATAACTGCATCATGATGATGTGATGAGATATTTTAAGGGATTGTCGACTTTTTAATATTGATATAACGTGTGAGGTGTCCCAAGTGTCCAATACCATGAGGAAATACCACTTGTTTTGCCAAAACCACTAATGAGGTGTCCTTTGGCCATGAGTGCCTTGTCCCCTCACTTTCCATATAAATACCAAGCCATCCTCTCATCCATTCGACTCCAAAACCATCCTCAACGAAGTTATGGTCTCTTTACCTCCCAAAGAGTCCTCCCAAGGTTCCCCCAAGCCCTCAAAGTCCCAACCATTGAGTTTTAAGAGTTACTTTTAAGGTAAGGGATCCTACCTCTTTCTTTTCAAGTAATCTCTTTTTTGTAATTTCTTTTATGCTCCATGATCTTATGTTAGAGGATGTTCTTTTATATTCGTCTTACTTCACTTTTCATTTTCATATGATGAGAGACCCCCTCTTTCTCTCATCAATTCTTTTTAAGGGAGTTTAAGTGACGCCGTTAGGCTGCCGAATTGTTAAGAGATTCTTTCACCATTCACCTTTTTAAAAGTTCTACATTCATGTCAAGTCTTTCCAGTTCTTTTTTATTATCTTGGGATATGATCTCTATATCTAACATACTGATATTTTATGTTCATATGTTGAGAGACCCTATTTCATCTTGTCAATTCTTTTTTGCTGAAGTTTAAGTGACGCCGTTAAGCTACCGAATTTTTAAGGGATTCTTTCACATTTCTCATTTTTTCAATGTTCTACTTTCATGTCAAGTCTTTTAAGTTCCTTTTTATTCGGTTGGGGTATGATATATATATCTATCATACTTATCTTTTATGTTCATATGATTATAGACCCTATTCGATCTCATCAATACATTTTTTTTGAAGTTTAATTGACACCGTTAGGCTGCCGAATTTTCATAAGAGAAATCTTATTTTTGTCTTCCTTCCATGTTTTTAATTTCATATGTTATATCATTAAAATTTCATTTCCATTTTCTTATACCCTTTATATTCTGTCCCTCTACTGTTTTATGGATCATTTATGAGTGGGTGACTCATGTCCCCTCTCTTTTCAATGTTTTCTAAAACCCCGAAACATAGTCGTTATGCTTCAAAATTTCCGTCTCAAAATTTCTCTCTCTTATCCTCAAATTAATTTTATTAAGTGAATACTCAAAGATCTTTCTTCTAAAGGGTTATTCACATATATACCAAAATTTTCTATTTTAAAGTCTGGTATTTACATACATGAGACCCGCTTTCCCTTTTCGTGGGTTTAAAGTGACATAAAGATCATGTCTTTAAAGCAGTTTTTAAAACGTTTTGATTATGAAATGAAACCAATTTCTTTTATTCTGTATGGGTTGTTTATGAAATGATTGATGATTATATACGTGTATCACATGATAATAAAGGAAAATTAAGGGTGCTCCCTAATAGCGCTCCAATGCATTCGGTAAAGACTTAATCTCTAGAGATGACCACTTTTAATGACGCCTTGGTGAATCACATTAGTAATTTTTAATAACACCTTTGGGATGGACCTTGGTGAAACAGAAATGATTGTCTATGTTGAATTTTGTATCCACATATTCAAGTTATGAAATACTTTATTGTTATTATGATATTCCACATGATTTCTTTCTCATGCCTTAAAGTTATTTTTCATAACTTTATTGATGTATCTCAAGTTCACATGTTTAATGCTTCCCTTGATTCCCTTACTGGGCCTTCTGCTCACCCTTTCTTTTGATGTATGTCCCTAGGTTATGAAATGCAGTAATGAACCTAGGATTAACATAAGGAGAAGCCTTTAAAGTGTTTAAGAAGAATGTTTTATGTTTTCATGTTTTGAGTTCCTGGTTTCCAAGACACTAAACCTTAAAGATCCTCGGTTTTGTATAATGTAATGAATGTTTATGTTACAAAAAGGCAGAATTCCATACTCCTTCGGGTTGAAGCTGGAACGGGGAATACCTACGAGTCGATCCTAGAAGTGGGAAGGGCCCGCATCATCCTTGGTACTTTCAAGGGGAGGGTCTCTGTACCGGGTGGCATTGTTGCGGGTTAGTCCGTGGTGGACACCGCCAGTGCCTTCGACCATGAGAGTCGACCCAGCCTACCCGTGGGGTGGTTGGGGCCTCAAGCTGGGTTGGACATATATCTACCCCTTATCGGCATATGTAGGGGGTTGATGACGCACGTCGGCAGTGGCTCGGGCCATAATAGCAGTTGACGTTGATGCCCCTTGATGGGCGCTCCCCTCGGCCAATGCCCGAAACTGGAATTGGGTCAGTCGGGCTAGTAACGGTGGTGCAGGTAGGTAGTCTACCTGCTCTACAGCTCGGGGAACCAGGTGGTGGCACTGGAGAGGCCTGGTGGGGGCCCTCGCTGGGAACCCCTGGGACGAATCTCTAGTCGGGCTGCCCCGAACATCCCCTGCCTCATCGACATAGGGCATGGAGTCGTCCAGGAGTTCTGGGGATAGGATCCTAAAATGATTGAAGGTTGGAGGGGGGAGCAGCGGATCCCTGTGCGGCCCTTGAGAGCAGCGTTGAAGGTGAGGCGCATACACCTCTAAATCCAAGCGGGCCATGTCCCTCGTAGGGATGACCCCCCCCCCCCCCCCTCGTACCTACATACAAGGTCATTGATTACCCTCCATTGGATAACTTCCAATGGGGAGAGGGGGCGTGGGCTCCCACTAACCATGACAGTCGAGGCAATCATAGAAGAGGCAAAACCACGTGGGGTAGCCGCGTTGAGATTGCCCCTTCCCCAACATCAGTGGGTAGGAGGTGATCAGGTTCTAGATGCAAAAACTGGGTTCATGAAGGAAGGGAGATCAACTCATTAGTACTGACAGAAAAAGAAATATACACCCAGTGCCCCAACGCCATTCTGTCTTCCACGACCGGTGAGAGGGATCCATGCTGACAACATCGCAGACTGGGATTCCCAAGATTTTGACTTCCCCAACATCGGGTGAGTTTCACACTAGGACCACTATTTTTTTGGTGGGACCAGGAATCAGATATCTGGATCAGGTGACATGTCACTCTACTGATATCTCAAGTTCTATGAATCTCCATTTTGAGGATAATAATTTCACTTTGGTTTCACCATTTTTGTTTCTGATTCATTCGTCGAGGCATGCGCGTCCGTCACATTCGGGGGACGTCGGTGTTGTTCTGTTGCCCCGCATTCCCACTTTCCAAAGGCGGGCATCATTCACTCTTTATTCAAGGACATCTTCTACTTGATCGAAATGGGATGATGGGATGTTTTTTCTTCCTTCTGTGGATTCCTCCTCGAAATTTGTCACCAAATCCTGGTCTCCCTTATAGAATAAGATGTAGTTCGAGAAACTCTTCCCAGTGCCATGTTTCCATGAATGCCGGCTAATTGCACTGCTTCTTTTAGTACATTCCAAGGGGTCTAGTCAGGGAAGCAACCTTCAGTTGGGGGATTTGTCATGTTGAGGCATCACTAGCGTGTCTGGATGCTGGGGAATTGGTATTTCTATCTTTTGTCCCTTATTATAGGGCTTCTCTAGGGCGCGGAAGCCTGAGGCATCCCACATCGAGCGTGGGGAATCATATTCCATAGGCATGTATCTGAGGTTTCCATATTCATCACGTGTTTAACAAAGGGTATTCCGCAAGTTTAACGTCCAGCAGAGATGGATCGGGCTGAACAGAACACTAGCTAGAGTGGATCAGATTGAAGAACCCCCTGGAGGGAACACCGATATTGGGTCCAGCACGTGGGTGGATTTCCGAATGATATAAAGGGGAATGGGGTGGAATGATATCACCAAGATGTGGCTTCCCAGGTATGAATCAGGATGGAAGATGGTTTTTTGGGCTTGAGTATCGAGGAGACTTCTTACGTACCATGCCTTGACATGGATCAAAATCCTCGTAGTTCTGGTGTACAGTTTAACTTCATGTGGGAATGTGGTATGTGTAGGAAAACCGACGTGGAGATGGACCGGGGGGTCCAATGGATGATGGTCTTGAACCTCATGGAGGCTTCGTACGTACCATGCATTGACATGGATCAATTTCCTCATAGTTCGGGATGTATGTTTGGGGATTACACATTATTCTACCCCAAGGCGGCGGGTGGACTGATGTGAAGATGAGGTCGGAATGACCGGGTGGTGGGCTTGAACCTCATGAGGCTTCCAAAGTACCATGCCTTGACATGGATAAAAGTCCTCGTATTTCGGGTGGTGGAAGGGTCGGATAACTGACATGAATGAGGACCTTGGTCCAACGGGTTATGAGATTGAACCTCGGGGAGGCTTCCTACGTACCATGCCTTGACATGGATCAAAGTCCTCGTAGTTCAGATGGTGGGCATGCTAGTGCACCGACGTGAAGAAGGACATTTCTCCTATGGGTGATGGGCTTGAACCACGGGGATGCTTCCTATGTACCATTCCTTGACTTGGATCAATTTCCATGTAGTTTGGGATGGATAAGGGGTTGTTGTACCGACATTAAGGGGTGTCGGAACAACTGGATGGTGGGATTGAACCTCGTGAGGCTTCCTACATACATGCCTTAACATGGATCAAAGTCCATGTAGTTCAGGGGTATAGTTTAACATCATTAGGGATAAGGATGCTTGATAGTTTATCATCCTATAGCTCGGATGAGGGGTTTAGGGATTACAATCTAAGGCGGCCCACGGTGTGTCTTGGTCGACGCTCACTCTATGCTCACGAGAGTCATGCTCAATGTGATAAACAAGAGGTAGTAGAGTCCTGACGATCATGTCGCGAAGGGTGAATCCATGGGAAGAGAGAAGGGGCTTACGTGTTGAGCGGCCCACGGTGTCGGGACTTACTCCAGGATAGAGGCCCGTGAGTGACAAAGCACTACGGGAGAGGGACTTGGGACCGAAGAAAGGAGAATCCTTGTTCCCTATCACACCCTCCAACAGCCTTGGCACCGAGGAAGTTAGGAGGGGTACGGGTGGTGCCTCCTGCAAGAAAATATAGGGGCTTTCACCAAGGTGGATTCCCTTCCCCCGTGAAAAAACACCACTCCGAGAAGGAGGATATCATCCCTTGTAGAGACCAGGGGGCATAGAGAATGTCCAAGGTGGGGGTACCCCGCGTGAGAGTCACGGGGCGATGTCAGAGTTTAATGTCATGTGTCGAGGATGAGGGTTCTTGTTAGTTTAATGTCCTATAGCTTGGAAGAGGTGGGTTTTCTCCACACCCCTAGGACTTACATAACCAATACCCTCTGCTCCTTGTGGGAGGGAAGGTACTGACAATTCCGTGGTGAGGGGGTGCGCGGAGCGAACCACCGAGGGGTCCCCGTTAGTGTGGTTATGCGAAGAAGAAATAGCCATTAGTGTGCCTATGAAAAGAAGCATTAAACTAAGCAACTCTATGGGAGGTATTTTCCAGGGGACTTTGAAGTCACATCGTGCAAACCAGGAGGGTCACACGGGGAAAGGAATTGCCAAGTAGAGGAGTCCGTAGGCAGGGGCCTTGTGGAGCTCGGTTGCTCTACGTGGTGGAGGGAACTTGCGAAGGGGTATGCTTTACGAAGTTGGGTGCCTTAGCCTTAGCATGGGGAAGAGGTGAAATGGGGATGTGCTTCGTGAAGTGGAAGGGAGTTCCCGGAGCACAGCCTCGCGAAGCAAAGGTGCCTTGTGGAGAAAGTTGTCGGGAAGCAATGTGCTTCGCGAAGTACATTGATCCTACCTTAGAAAATGGATCAAGTGTACATGAAGGGTGCTTCTCGAAGCATAAATGATCCGTGATGACCTTGGTCCCCTTGGGGATCCCCTTCCTTCGCGAAATCCCTTAGGCTTCTCAAAAGGCATCCCTCTCAGAACAGGGGATCTGAAAGAGACAATGGGGAGGAACTTCATGAAGCAAAAGTACCTCATAGAGCTCATGACTCGAAGATCAAAGGGTGCTTCACAATTTGGGATCTTTGAAGTTGAAAGGTCAGATTTTCCATCCTTTGGGATCGGGCGTATCCCTGTATTTATAGGAAAGAGGCCCCACAAAGCAGATCTTACACGGTGTGAAGAGGGATCAGGATGCTTCGTGGCGAGTCATGAACGTTAGGGGCGTTCGTGGAGGGTACCAGCTCCTTTGCTTCACGGAGGGATCACAAACATTAGCAGCATTATTGGAGCACCCCACCTCATTTTATTCAAGGCGGGATCGCGAAAATTAGTGGAGTTCATAGATCGTCCCGCCTCCTTGGCTTTGTGGCGGCCATGTTGCTTGGGGGGACTCCACGAAGTGGCCTCACAAGGCCGATTGTGGGGCCTCTTTCTTTTATTTCTTTTCTTCCAACATTTTGGCGCAAATAGAGGGATAACCCACTTATGGGTTGATCCAAGAGAGTAGAAAGGGGCCATATTTGATGTTATTTATCACTACCTTAATCACTAATCAATTATTTAAAATGATATTTTTATTTGATGATTTTAAAACTTCTTCATCTTTATTGAATTTTGAGGCCACACACTTCAAGTACTATTACGGACCATTACCATGAAGTGCTCGATGCTTTGATCCTTCATGTGTATAGGTGATTGGTATTAGGGTGTGTAGGAATTAAACCATTGAGTGACAATTTTTTTATCTTTTTAAATGAACTCATCTCAAATATAAGAAATTGAAATAGTTGAAAAGGGAATGCATCCAATCCACCACAAGTGGTAACCTAGGATCAACTCATACTTTTAATTTAAAATAACATCAGTGTCTTAGAGTTCACTTAAACGCATATAAAATCATCCAAATTTCTCCACTTCATAGCCAAAAATAGTCCATAGAATGTACGTGTCTATAGGTTTCCTCTTAGGTCTCTCAGGATTCAACAACCCAAGATAAACTACAAGGACCATTCTACCTTCATCTCTTGGGTAAATTTGAGCGTGGATCATTTACCGATTTGGATACTTTTGAATGTTAAATCCTGTGAAATAAGGATTGTAGAATGAATTTGTGAATACCCATAAATTTAATTACATGATACATAAAATAAATTAATGGTTAGTACATACATAACATAAAACGAAATGTTAGTGAACATAGCCTATATCTCATAGAAATTAATAGTAGGATGAAAATCCCCTTACCCTATGTCTTGAATCTCCCCTCACTTGTAAAATATTGTTATATAATAAATATAGGTTTATTAGAAATATGTTACAGAATCATATCCTTATAAATAATATCATATATGGTTTTATTATGACCTTCATATTACCCACTTGTTAAGGATCCTATGTTACATTTTCACTTTGAGTAATATTCGCTTTGTTCATCACATGTGTCTTAATTGGTTATATCATTGGTCCTTATAATTATATTAGGATCCAAGAATATAAACCATGATCTAAATATCAGTTATATCTAGTATATGAATATTATAACAA
Organism: Viscum album; assembly: GCA_963277665.1. Lineage (NCBI taxonomy): Eukaryota > Viridiplantae > Streptophyta > Magnoliopsida > Santalales > Viscaceae > Viscum > Viscum album. Next base: position 467,020,311 of record OY728123.1, on the reverse strand, counting down.
TTTATATCATATAGATGTATGAAATGGAATACACCATTCATTGAGATGGTAAGTTGTATGTAAGAATAAACGTTGTTTCCATTTTTAACTGTCGTATTAAATGGAAAAAAGAAAATGACATATATATATATATATACATATATATATATATATAGATATATAATTGTTAAATTAGCATCACTATAACATATATATCATATATTTTTATTACACTCATCCTTAATACAACTCATGTGGTGTGTGAATGAATCAAATCGCTTTGAGAGGGCGGTAGTCCACATTTCCTCAAACGAGATTATCGTATTTACACCAAATGGAAGGTAAAAATATGTGAGTTGTAAAAGGAATAAATAAGAAAAATGAAATATTATATATTATATATTACATAAATAAATAAAATTTTCATCATAATGGCCACCATGATCGGTGGTATAAGAGAAATGAACAATCATCGTTTCTTGAGGAAGTAGTTTGTCGTACAAAGATAAAAATTTGTTTAACATCCATTAGATGGAGGTGTGTGTAAGTGTAGGTAAAAACCATTACATAAAAATCCTAAGATACATAATATTTGGGTTTTTTCACATAATAAGTGAATAATGAGAGTGGTGGGGTGAATATGGAAAATAATTCAAAGGAGAATGAGAGAAGACGTTACCTCTAAATCAGTTAACTCCTTTTCGTTTGTGCCAAAAGGATTCCTTGAAAGGGTTTCTTACAAAAGGGAGGCTTCAATGTAGATGGTAGGATTTTTGAGATGCTACATGGATTGATATTTGATTAACTAAAATGTTTTGATAGATGTGAGGAACGGGTAGAGGTGGTGGCCTTTTATAGTGAAGGAAATGGACTCACATGGAATTTTTAGAGACCAATTAGGTGTGCACATTTTATTACTGAAGAAATGTATTAAAAAACAAACCCAAATATATAAATTAAAGTGTATGGCCGATATATGTATATAAAATGGGTGTTGGAAAATTGTCTAGGTCGTTCGGGCCCTTAATTTTAAGGTTTAGTCCCTACTTAAGCTTAATTTGGCATTAACTATTGTGATTTATTTTAATCACTTCTACTAATCATTTTGGTCAAAAATAAACATGAACTCATTAGAGTGTAAATATTATAAAGAATAAAATATTTTATGTTATATTTTTGAAACTCACATCACAGAAATAGAAAAATTAAGACTAGTGCTAATATCGTAGACGAGACGAAATAATGGGGTTATAAAGTAGGAAAAAGTTCAAACATTTGTTAAAATTTATATTCAGTATCAAAGTGGAGTTGATTATAATGACATTAATTGTATTATTATATGTAATATTTGTCTAATGTGAACTGAAAAATAATTTATAATATCATTTATAATTAATAATTAATTAGACCAAAAGGTAGTTTTTAACTAAAAAGCAGTATTTTTCACAATTCATCAAAAAATGGAAGTATCTCAGAAAAATACAAAAAATTCACCCTAGACTAATTTAGACATTCTAAAATTATAAATTAATTTAATTTATCAAATTAAATTTATAAATGTGTCTATAAATAGTTTTATTAATAAAAGAAAATCATTAATTAAAACAAAATTTTTAACAAAAAAGGACTTTACAAAAAATATGATATTTCATTATCAATATGTTTTATTTATATAAAAAAATTTGAAAATAATTTATTACTAATTTTAAAGGATAGGTTATAATTAACTTATTCAAATAATTAAATCAATAAAAAATAGATGTTTCGTAGAAACTCAATTTTACATGCACCATATGGCAAGTCGATGTTGCTAGTTGTGCAAGCCATGTTGGTATTGCGTGTAGCACAAGACTAGAAGGTATTCTGTGTGAAGGGAATGTTTAAATTAGTTTTTTAATATATATATATATATATATATATATATTTATAGTGTCATGTGAAATGAAAAATATTGTAATGTTAAATAAATTTGAAAAATTTAATTCCCAAAATCTTAAGGCATTACATTCTACCCCACTTAAAATGATTTTTCCCTTGAAATTTTTATGGTTAATAAAATGATAAATACTATATGGTTTCATTCATACAATCCCACATCATAAAATTTGATAAAAAGATCCCTTAAAAATTGAAATTTTGAATCATAATGGTTACCCAAATTAAAATATAACTGGGTTTCCACATAAGAGAACTTAGGTTGTGACTAAATATTGGACCTAGAGGGAAAGAATAAATATTTATAGGTAGTGATTGAGGTCATTAATCACAATAAAGTGATTTATCTAATAAAATTAGAGGACATAAAATTCATAAATATTTGATGATTCCATAATCCATTAGGTCAACAAAATTTAAGGTATTAGGAGAACATTTTTTGTATCGCTTTCAGAATGTTGATTAATTCCTGATAAATTTCAATAAAATATTTAATTCATGGTATTCTCTTTGAAAAATTTCTAATACATCCATTACCTCATGAAATGAATGTATAAATATTAACATTGATGATTGAAGTACTAAAATATGATTTTAACATATCATAAGGCATATAAAAGAATAAAATATCTAACTAGTTGTATCTTAAGAAAATAAACATGCCCTGAAAATTAAGTGTAACACTACTACATCATTATAAATATTTATTAATAAAAAATATATACATTTAATCGGATTTCGTGTAAGCCAGTGATAAGCTTGAAACACTTATCGTTCTTCGGTTATAAAAGAATAAAATGTCTAACTAGTTGTATCTTAAGAAAATAAACATGCCCTTAAAATTAAGGGTAACACTACTAGTTCATCAAAAATATTTATTAATAAAAAAAATATATACATTTAATCAGATGTCGTGTATGCCAGTGATAAGCTTGAAACACTTATCGTTCTTCAGTTATGGGTTAAAGACCCACGGTCTTCCCAGAATTAATTGGTTGTCACCCAATATACATGATGTCCTTTTCAAAAAATTATAAAATATTTACATCCATTAAATTAGTTTATTAACTAATTATCCTTTTAACTATGGTTTTAAACAAAAACTCTGTGTAAAAAAACATCTTCTGAATCTTAAATTAAACATTTCATAAACTTTTGTCCTTGTAACCCTTATCAAAGGTGAAAATAAAAAAAAATTAAAATAAAAGAGTCATGAAATAAGCTTAACATTGATTCCCAGGTATATCACAAAGTATCTCTTGGTTTTCACATTAAAAACATATTAATAACCACATCATATATTCTCTTGAAACATGGTAATAAACTAAAGTACCATAAATCCTTTTGGAAAACATGAATACTTCTTTATTCTAATGATTACTTGAAACATCCCTTAAATCCAAGAATATTTAAACTACATCCTTGATAACATAGAAATTTTTTTAAATAATAATCTCTAGATAAAATTTTACCATCCAATTTACTTATTCATATCTAGTATATCTCGATCCAAACATAATTATCTTGGCATCAGGAATTAATTAATGATTACCTTCCCTTAATCAAGATTTCACCTTTCCCTGAAATCACTTTTCTAGACCATCATGACCATTAAACATATTCTTATAAATCATTAGAAAAAAAATTAACTAAAAAATACATACATAATTCACCATTCATAATTCTAGAATCCAAATACAAAAATACTTTAATCCTTCAACTTGAATGTTTGGAATAGAAGTGGTCCGTACATGGATTAGAAGTAAATCCTTAGATCAGGGCATTGTAATGTGTAATGACCTTGTTCTCCACATATAATACATTGGTCTATGTGACTACTTTTCACACTATGACCATTTTTCTCGCACAAATAACATATTCCTTTCCATTTGAGGTATTCCTCAAGGTTCTTCATCCCTTCTTCTTGACATGATGGAATCTGATTCTTCTTTTATTTTATATTATGTACCTTGAAAGTATTTCTTTCTCTTATTTTACCTATTATAAATATCCCCAAATCTAACATTGTTAATCATATACCACGATAGATGATTTGGTATAATTGCAATATAATTTTCCCCACTGATCATCCCATTTGACTACTCACCAAAAAATCTCCAATCACAATCAACATTAATACAGTTCCTTCTAGTTCTCACCATTGGCTAAAACTAGAAGCATATTTTGAGAATTTCTTATCATATCATAAATAGACATAGTCATGAAAAAATTACCTATAGTATATCTATATCATTACACCTTCCATAACATATGACACCAAGGGTTTATAATAGGTTATTAATAACTAACTTATATCTAAATCCTTTATGATGTTTTGTGAAGACTTTGTCCATTCCAAAATCATATCCCCTAGGAGTGTCAAAACAGGTGTTCGGCAAGGCCCATTGTCATGTACCAGATTACCCTAAGTCATGCCTGTAACATCTCATTAGAGTTTTTACCCCTAGCTACATCTATTTTAGAGCCACATCAACTTGTAGTGTCAAGACATAGATTTATTTCATGGAAAACACTCACTCGACCCTTTACCAAAATCCTAGAACATTTCTTGAAGCATTAACTCATCTTTATAATTATCCTTGAATACATCCATAGATATAAACATAGAAATATACCTAGGGATATCACTACAGTTTTATCATCCGTGTTTTCAAAGGTTAAGTATACCATTTATTTTATCCCTACTATAGCAATCCTCGCTTTACAAAATATAAACATTACATAAAATTTGTAGAATACTTAAACAATATTCAAATAGACACCCAATGATCGTAGATGGTATAGTTCATTTGGAAACATAGAAACATAAACACTAGAACATAAGTGAGTGGCATTACCTCCCACTATGTTCTTTGTGACTTTCACCCTTCTGAGACACATCAAACATAATACATATCTTCATAACCTAGGGAAGGAAACATAAAAAGTGGTGAGCTCAAATTCTAAGTAAGGATTAATATGGGATACTTGTAATCATAAACATGAGAAAAAGGGTACGAGTACATGGTCATGAAAATAGAAGATCGTACACTATATATTAAATATCATATACATGAATCAAGGCATAATGTGTGGTTGTTCATAAGACATGAATCAAAAGGATGTAAATGAAATAATACATGAAAATATAACATAGGAGTAAGACATGGAATTTTAGGAAAACATAAGCATATACTAACTGATATAGTATCCAAGGAATCACTTCCAATACCATATTTGTGGACAAAGTCTTTTATTGAACGAAGCAACACCTGTTCTAGCCCTGTATTACTGAACCGAATGATGCTAATTCCAGCCCTCTATTACTAAATAGAGTAACCCTCATTATAGACCTATATTTATAAACCAAGTAACCCTCGTTCGCACCCTATTTTATCTCATGAGATATAAATCTTTACCCAATGTATTGGAGAGAGATATAGGTCCCACCTGTCATATAATGAAATCATACATACATGTGCCATGCGATTATAAATAAACATATCATAACCCATGAAATGAAATGGGTATCAAAAACATATAAACATATCTTAATCTATGCAAAAAAATTTGTTTCATAATCATTTGATCATAATCATAACCCATGATAAGAAGTGGGTTTTAAGATATTATAGCATGTGAAAGAGAAATGGGTATCATAACATTATTCCATAAAAAAATAATCCTTTCAAAGAAATAATGTTGATGAAAACATTAAATAATTTACACATAATATCCTGAGAAACACCAATGTATGTTATCTTAGATGGGAAATAACTTTATAAGATCTTTTAAAAACACTTCATAGGGAAAATATACTTTCTTCTTCATAAAATGATTTTTATTACCAAAAACCTTTTGAAAACTTTTTTATTTTAAAATAGATTTGAAAACATATAAAGTAAACTTTTAAAATAATAAAATATTTTTGAAATCCATTTTTCCTTCCAAATTATCTTCAAGGGTCTTTTGAAAACATTTTTTAAAACATTTTTGAAAACGTGGTTTTTGAATACAATGGATTTCCGACCGAAGGGATAGATGGTCTGATTTTATTAAAAACATTATCTTAAGTACCAAGGAGTGGAAACAATTGTACAAAAAATGAGGATACATTGAATAAATAGGGGAGAAGGAAACTCAAGATTATTATCGAGATATTTCATCAAAATAAGTATAAACATAAACATTGAAAAAAATGACAAAGTTGTCTTAATAAAGTCTTATAACATGGTTACATAATATCACACTCTCAATATAAGAAAATGAAATTAAATTAAGATTAATATATCATGAAAATAAATATATTCATGATATAACATATAAAATGGAAGTATATACACCTCAAAAAAGATTTTTGGTGCAAAAAAAAATAATAGTCTCCAAGAAGGAAAATTGAGACAATTCTATTTTACCGATTTGGTAACTTTTGAAAGTTAAACACCATGAAAGAAGGCTAATATAATGGATATGTGAATACCCATAATTTTAATTACATGATACATAGAATAAAATCTTGGTCAGTACATTCACTACACAAAATTAAATAGTGTCGAACATAGATTGTCTCTCATAGAAATTTATAGTGAGATGAAAATCTCATTAACTTGTGTCGTGACTCTCTCCATACTCATACAATATTCATGTTTAATAAATATAAGTTTATTAAAAATAATTTAAAGAAGAATATACTTATAAATAATACCATATATGGGTTTATTAAGGCTTTATATTACCATCTTGTTAACGATCATATGTTATGTTTTCACTTTGGCTAATATTCTCTTTGTTCTTCATATCTGTCATAATTTGTTAAATAGTTGGTTCTTATACTTATATAAAGATTATTGAATGTATATCATGATAAAAATATCGTGAATATGAATTATATGCATATTATAATAATTTATATCATATATAAGAATGAAACAGAATACACCATTCATGGAGACGGTATGTTGTATGTTCACATGAACACAATTTCTGTTTTTAATTATCATATTGAAAGAACAGAAGAAAATGATATATATATATATATATATAAATATATCTGTGTGTGTGTGTGTTTTTTTGTATCTATATATATAATTATTAAATTATAATTACTATATCATATATATAATATATTTTTATTCAAATCATCATTAATATATCCTATGTGGTGTGTAAATGAATCACATCACATTGTGGGGGAGGTAGTCCACACTTCCTCAAATGAGATTATCGTATTAACACCAAATGGAAGGTAAAAAGATGTGTGTTGTAGAAGGAATAAAAAATCATAAAGAAAAAATAATTATAATACATTAAATATATTAATATTTTTTTAACATAATGGCCATGATGGTTGGTGGTAGAGGATAAATGAGGAATTATCATTTCGTGAGGCAGCAGTTCACCGTACAAAGAAACAGTATGGTCAACAACCATTAGATGGAGGTGTATGTAAGTGTAGGGAAGAACAATTTCATAAAATATCCTATTATATGTAATGTAACACCCCGAGATTTTATGAAAAATATTCTTTTTAATTTCATTAATGTCTTGTGTTATACGCTACACCAAAAGGAGCTTTGACAACACACATCTCTGACCTGGCTTGAATTACACGCAATCGCGACCTTCCACGATAGCGTGTGTTGTACGCAACACCAAGTTTCACTAAACAACGATATACTATTAAAATATTATTAAAACTAGACGTTATGAATAGTAATAACCACTTTTTGAAATTTTGTAAATTCTATTTTTCAAAATGGACTTCATTTTTGGATTCAGAATATCGAAATTAGCTTAGGGTGAAATTTGGGTGATTTTCGGATAACTTTCATATTTTGATGAATAGTGAAAATTACTAAATTTTAATTAAAAACAACTTTTTCAATCGAAATAATTAATAGTGATAAATTATTAATTTGAGTGGTTTTAAAATATATTTAAAATATATTTTTACAATTTAATACAATGTTGGTCATTGGATGTAATTTCACATTTAAACCAGTTATAAACAAGTGTCAATCTTTTGATAGTTATTATCTCTTAAAAACACGCCTTTTGTTTTGACGACGGGAATTAATTTTTAAATTAATTAATGCAACTGATATGTTTTAAATTTGGTAAAATAGAAATCACTTTTGAGTTCATAATATCAAATATATCTTAGGCCTAATTTTTGGTATTTTTCTGAAAACTTTCAATTTTTGATGAATAGTGAAACCACTAAGTGGTAGTTAAAAAAACTGAATTTTTCATAAAACTTAATTTTACCACTTCTGTGAGTGGAATTTCAAAAATCCGAGAGACACGGTTGATGTCAGTATGTAAAATGTGGTTCAATGAGATGAAAATAATTTTTGGTGAATAGTAACTTTTTACTTTTATTTACCACGGTTAAAAGTAAATTGGGTAATTAAAGGTAAAAATGATATTATTATTACCCTAACACATATCCAAATTCTATTGGATAAGTGTAATTCAACCAAAAACAAGCTTAGGAATAAAATATGACCATTTAGGCCCACTTGGATTAGATTAGGACATTTATTATTATTTAATTCAAAGAAGAGTTAAAAGAGTTAAAATCAAAGTTTATTTACTAAAATATTTTTACTATAGGGTTATACATAAGATAAATTCGATTGTAAATATTCATTACAAAGATAAAAAGATTTCCCTACATAATGGTATTTTATTTGTAATTTTTAGACATCAAATAATTTAATTTATTTATGACACAAAGATGATGCAGTAATTATCTTATTAATGAAATATTAACATAATTGATGTTATAAATACCAAAATAAATGTAATTTAAGACTTTTTATGAATTACACTAATTTTATAGGTTAATATGACATGTTATTATTGATTTAATTATCTTTTTTCGAACGTATCATTCTGTTATGATTTTCACAAAAATCAATTACTAAATAGTGTCAAAATTGACATAAAATAGTTTTTAAAACAAATATTATATTATTAATTTTTATATTATTCCTAAAAATCTAATGTTCGTCCAAATGACTTAGATAAGGTTATATATATTAATAATAAACAATTTGGGGTTCGTTTGGCTTCTTATAGTAAGTTTATTAACCTTATAGTGTAAGAACACAAGAAGACACGGTAAAAGTAAAATTATTTAACTTAATGTTAAATCTAAATGATAATGTTACAATAGGAACCTAAACTTGTCTAAATTCTATTGGATGAGAGGATTTAGACCCATCACCACCTTATCTTCGAAATAAATCAATTTGGAGCTATTTAAAACCGAACATGACTTTATAATAAAATAATATTTTTAGTTTTTCCAAAGGAGCCCCTCTCCTCCCTTATAAGAGGGCACCTCCTCCCTCTATTCCTCACACAACATTGAGCCTTCAAGATCGGCCAAACCCTGACAAATCCTCTTCTCCACTTCCCTAGAAACATCCTAGAGGTTCTGTTCTTCCTCAAAGATCAATTTTATTGCCCTAAGAGGAGGTCTCAAAGAGGCGCTTCAAAGAAGAGGTAATTTCCGTTACCGATTCTTTCACCTTTATTTCTTCTTCCACTTCTTATTCTTAGGTTGTTTCATTATGAAGTAATATAATCAGTATCACTAATATACTGATATGTTATTATAAGTATGAAACAATCCTATTTCACCATCTATCCATCCTACGGAAAACGAAATCACCGCGCGTGCGTACGTACGGAATACCGTCTCCACGCCGTGGTGAAATCTATTTTCCACCACCACCTTACTTGGATGGGTATAATGGTGTAAATAATAACTATATAATATTATTTTAAAGTGATATTGATTCTGAAATAGTATACATACACTCCAATACAGTCCCACGATCATGAGAACAATATCATCGCTCGTGCGTACGTACGGACTATCGTCTCCACGACGCGATGAGATTCATTATCCACTTTAACCATTCATGAATGATTATAAAGTATATATAATAAGTAATCATGAAATATATGACATAATAATGATACTGGATTTATGTGTATATATATGAATGTCATCTACTTAATTCTGTTCAACTCAATAAGGAAACGAAAACAGCGTTTATGCGTACGTACGGCCTACCGTCTCCATGAACGGTGTATTTCTTTCCATTTACTGATTTATTAAATATATGTATATTCTGAATATATATATAGATAAATCATGTTTTATATTCTGGAATTAAATAATCATGATCTAAGTAATCATATGAATAATTACAACTCAAAACACGGACGACAAATGAAACAATTTTACCCAAAACGCTCTTTAACATGGAATTTTCAAAAGAACAGGTAATATAAAGTCATAAGTGAACCATATATGATATCATAACAATGAATATGATTCTTTAATAAGTCAATGACATTATTTAAATCATTATACAGGAGGTTTGGACACTTACGAAGAAAATAAGACCTAAGGTAAGGGAAATATCACAATCTCATTTTTATCCGAGATTGTTTATACTTTGGAATTTACTGGGGTGAATTTTATCATCCACATCCATGTTTCCTCAATATGTAATATTTATATCCTTATACAATAGTTTATATCCAATTTTAATCTTAGATGAGTTTTTAGTAAAAGATATGAAAGGAATCTTTTGTCGTTTTTTGTATGAGGTACTTTTTGACATTTCCGACAAAAGTACGAAGAATGTTTTTTTAACTTATACGGCATGAATGGATTTTTAAAACATTATTTCCAAGAATCTTCCTTTACAAGTTTTCAAGTTTATTTTTAATCAACTTCTTTTAGTTTAGAATTGTATGACATTTTAAGAAAGGAAAAGTATTTTTGAAGTAGAAAGGATATTTTCCTCAAGAATGGAGTTCAACTGTTTTATCAAAATTATTTTCCATCTAAAATAATAAAGGGTTCTATTTCTATCCCTATTATTACATGGATTTGATTATGTTGTGATGGAAATATTTTTATTAATTCATTTATCCTATATGAATTGTTTTATGATTTCATGATGTTTGATATCCCCATTTTTATTACATGGGTTATACAATGATGTATGATTTATGATTTTGTGGAACACATAAGAATGGTATCATTATGATATGGGTGGGAACTATATCTACCTCCAATGCATTGGGTAAAGATTTTATATCTCATGAGATAGACATGGCTGGAATGGTAGGTTATGCCGGTTCAGTGAAACAGGACTGAAACGAGGGTGACTCGGTTCAGAAATGGACTTTGTCCACTAAGATAGTCTTGGAAATGAGTCTTGACTAATAAGAAATGATTCTCTATGATTATGTGTGTATGCCACAAAGTTTCATGTTTTAAGTTATGATTATTGGGATTTCATTTCACTATTATGATTTATCCCATGTTTTGAAATTATGCTTTCTTTTGCAGGTTAAGATTTCCAAAATGTTATGTTCTTATGAATATGATGTGATTGATATTTCTTTTGTTTACCCTTACTGAGCATTTGAGCTCACCCTTTTATGTTTTCTTTTCTCCAGGATATAAATAAAGGTTTTATGTAAAAAAAGGAAGATCTTTATGGGATATTTTGAAGATCTTTCACCACAATTAGAAGATTATATTCCGAGTTTCCAAAGACACTAAACTATTACGGTCCTTGTGTGTGTGTTTTTGTTATGTACTAAGTATTCCGCAAAAGTAATGTAATGTTTATGTACGTCAAGCTTCGGGTCTCTACAGTTGGTATCAGAGGAAAGGTTTAGTCAACCTTTGGAAACTAGGATGCGAAAGCGTTAGTGAGATCCCTAGAGATATTTCTAAGGTATGTCTAGGGATGTCCCTAAGGATAAGTATACGTATAGGATATAGTCCTAGAACTACGGTAACAATATTAGATTAAACCAAAGATGTTAGATATTGAAGTTACTCCCCCTTTATTATGATTTTTGCCTCTCACACTATTCTTTTTGGGTTTTAGACGATGGTTGGAACCCGAAGGAACCGTGTTGATCAATGCAATGGACAATGCAATGATTTTCCTCCTGAACAAACAAATGTTATGGGAGATGGAGTGAAAAATCTTATTGCTATACTTACACAAGCTATGAATCATTCTAGAATTCCGAATGAGCAGAGAATGGAACAATATTCTATTGAGTCCTTCATGAGGAAACGTCCACCTTCTTTCAGTGGGACTTCCGATCCACCTGTTGCTGAACAATGGATCAGTACCACTGAAAAGATATTTTCAGTTCTTCAATGTTCTGAACATGATAATGTCATCTTAGCAGTATATCGTTTGGAAGGTGAAGCTGATCAATGGTGGAATCTTATCAAGAATATGAGGCCAAGAGATGAAATTGAGTCCATGGAATGGGACGAGTTCAAGAATTTATTTTTCAATAAGTACTTCCCTCGTATTCTTCAAACAAAGATGGAGAAGGAGTTTCTTGAACTAAAGCAAAAGGATGATGAATCCGTTGGTATATACGAAGAAAATTTTACAAGACTTGCAAGGTATGCATCTGGCATTATCATCCAACCTAAAAGTAAAGTTGATCGATTTTTCAGTGGCTTAAAACCAAGTCTTCGAAGGGAATTAGCTATAAGAGACTTCAGTAGCTATGAAGAAATTGTGCGTTGTGCTATCAAGGTAGAAATAGAAGTTGGTGTTACATATCCATCTCATGGTTTTGACAAGAAACGAAAGATGGAGTTCAAGGAGATATCTCAGAATAATGGTGAAAAGAAGATGAATGTTTCCTTATGCACAAAGTGTGGAAAGAAGCATGGTGGAGATTGTCTTAAAGGGAATAGAAAATGTTTTAAGTGTGGAAAAAAAGGTCATCGAGCAGCTGAGTGTCGAAGTAATGGAAAAAGGGTTTTTAATGATGTGAATAAAGCAAACACTGTAGAGAACGCACCACCAACACTTCAATGCTTCAAGTGCATGGAGATGGGAAATTATGCCAATAAATTCCCTAATCCAAGGGTTAGTGATGATCGACATGAGCAACCACTTATGGAAAAGGACAAAGGGAAGTCACATGCGATCACTATTGGCGATGTTGAATATGACAACGATGTGGTGGAATGATTAAGTGTTTATGTAATGGGATTCCAAAATAATGTTGTATCATGGAGTATTAGAATATTTATTTATTGGTCTAATGTGGTATTCAAAGTGATTTAGTTATTTTTGGAAATAAGATGATATGCGCATAATGAAGGGAAAACGAGAAAATGAAATGTTTAACAGTATTCATGAGCTCATGATTGATATAAGGACTAAGTGATATCATGGTTTGAGTATATAGAATTTTGAGGATTTTGGTATGTGGAAAGTGTTAACTTTTAACTACATTCATGTTTTCACTAAGGTTCAATGGGTATTCATTCTTCAAGAGAATACATGATTAAGGTATTCACATGTTTGTAATTTGACCAACAAGATATATCTTATGATATATGGGGGATAAATGATGGCATTCACGTGATTGTTCTGTGACATTTCAAGTAATCATTTTCTTTATACTTGAGCATGGACCGAAGTATTTTAGATAAGCCTAAATATTAGAATGGATTATGTTGGACATAAGTTAGGATAAAACGTTTTTCGATATTATTGATGGGATGTTATAGTAATATAGCTTTAGAAAAAGGACAACCTACAGGACATGCGACATCCCATCGCGTCTGACAAGGCTGTGGGAATCGAACCCACAACCGAAGTGCGACTGACCTTTATCGCCTACCACTGGCCTACAGGAAGTCCCTGGTTAGTAGAAACTAGTTTTATTATATTAAGAAGTATGATATATGAAGTATACGTCCATTTTAGGAACCATATATGATTAATCTCACTATAGAATGACTTATGTATATTTAATAACTTTTTCTAACCTTTTGTTTGAGACAGATGGAATGACCCGTCATTCTATCACATGATCTGCTAACACTTCACAAATAACAAATTCAACTTCATTTATTTAAGAGATGAAGTGGAAATTGTTCAAGGCACAAACAACAGTGAGATTGTACCAAAATAAAGTAAGTATTTATTCTAATTCAAATTCTTCAACTTTAGGGAAACGATCTTGAAAACCAAAAATGTTGTCCTAGTGCTCTTATATCTGATTAATCAGATGGTACCTTAGATCGTCACAAATTTTGGATTTGTGATTGTTGGCTTTTCCATATCCATGTTCTCTACCACTCTCCATCAGAACATGATGGTTAGATTTTTCTTCCATATCCATATTTTCACCTATGTGGAAACCCAGTGATTAGTTGATTTGGGTAACCGTTACGTTTCATACTTTTGTTTTTAAAGATTGGATTTGGTATTCCTTTTTACGATGTGGGTTTCTATTAAAGAAACTTTCGAGTAGTAAACCATTTATAACCCCGACGAATTTCGAGGGCGAAATTCATTGTAAGGGGGGTAGAATATAACACCCTGAGATTTTATGAAAAATATTCTTTTTAATTTCATTAATGTCTTGTGTTATACGCTACACCAAAAGGAGCTTTGACAACACACATCTCTGACCTAGCTTGAATTACACGCAATCGCGACCTTCCACGATAGCGTGTGTTGTACGCAACACCAAGTTTCGCTAAACAACGATATGATATTAAAATATTATTAAAAATAGACGTTATGAATAGTAATAAACACTTTTTGAAATTTTGTAAATTCTATTTTTCAAAATGGACTTCATTTTTGGATTCATAATATCGAAATTATCTTAGGGTGAAATTTTGGTGATTTTCAGATAACTTTCATATTTTGATGAATAGTGAAAATTACTAAATTTTAATTAAAAACAACTTTTTCAATCGAAATAATTAATAGTGTTAAATTATTAATTTGAGTGGTTTTAAAGTATATTTAGAATATATTTTTACAATTTAATACAATGTTGGTCATTGGATGTAATTTCACATTTAAACCAGTTATAAAGAAGTGTCAATCTTTTGATAGTTATTATCTCTTAAACACACGCCTTTTGTTTTGACGACGGGAATTAATTTTTAAATTAATTAATGAAACTGATATGTTTTGAATTTGGTAAAATAGAAGTCATTTTTGAGTTCATAATATCAAATATATCTTAGGCCTAATTTTTGGTATTCTTCTGAAAACTTTCAATTTTTGATGAATTGTGAAACCACTAAGTGGTAGTTAAAAAAATGAATTTTTCATAAAACTTAATTTTACCGCTTCTGTGAGTGGAATTTCAAAAATCCGAGAGACAAGGTTGATTTCAGTAAGTGAAATGTGGTTCAATGAGATGAAAATAATTTTTGGTGAATAGTAACTTTTTACTTTTATTTACCACGGTTAAAAGTAAATAGGGTAATTAATGGTAAAAATGGTATTATTATTACCATAACACATGTCCAAATTCTATTGGATAAGTGTAATTCGACCAAAAACAACCTTAGGAATAAAATATGACCATTTAGGCCCACTTGGATTAGATTAGGACATTTATTATTATTTAATTCAAAGAAGAGTTAAAAGAGTTAAAATCAAAGTTTATTTACTAAAACATTTTTAATATAGGGTTATACATAAGATAAATTCGATTGTAAATATTAATTAGAAAGATAAAACTATTTACCTACATAATGGTATTTTATTTTTAATTTTTAGACGTTAAATAATTTAATTTATTTATGACACAAAGATGATGAAGTAATTATCTTCTTAATGAAATATTGACATAATTGATGTTATAAATACCAAAATAAATGTAATTTAAGACTTTTTATGAATTAAACTAATTTTCTAGGTTAATATGACATGTTAGTATTGATTTAATTAACTTTTTTAGAATGTATCATTCTGTTATGATTTTCACAAAAATCAATTACTAAATAGTGTCAAAATTGACATAAAATAGTTTTTAAAACAAATATTATATTATTAATTTTAATTTTATTCCTAAAAATCTAAGGTTCGTCCAAATGACTTAGATAAGGTTATATATATTAATAATAAACATTTTGGGGTTCGTTTGGCTTCATATAGTAAGTTTATTAACCTTATTGTGTAAGAACACAAGAAGACACGGTAAAAGTAAAATTATTTAACTTAATGTTAAATCTAAATGATAAGGTTACAATAGGAACCTAAACTTGTCTAAATTCTATTGGATGAGAGGATTTAGACTCATCCCCACCTTAGCCTCGAAATAAATCAATTTGGAGCTATTTAAAACCGAACTTGACTTTATAATAAAATAATATGTTTAGTTTTTCCAAAGGAGCCCCTCTCCTCCCTTTTAAAAGGGCACCTCCTCCCTCTCTTCCTCACACAACTTTGAGCATTCAAGCTCGGCCAACCCCTGCCAAATTCTCTTCTCCACTTCCCTAGAAACATCATAGAGGTTCGGGTCTTCCTAAAAGACCAATTTTAGTGCCCTAAGAGGAGGTCTCAAAGAGGCGCTTCAAAGAAGAGGTAATTTCCATTACCGATTCTTTCACCTTTATTTCTTCTTCCACTTCTTCTTCTTAGGTTGTTTCATTATGAAGTAATATAATCAGTATCACTCATATAATTATATGTTATTATAAGTATGAAACAATCCTATTTCACCATCTATCCATCCTATGGAAAATGAAATCACCGCGCGTGCGTACGTACGGAATACCGTCTCCACGCCATGGTGAAATCTATTTTCCACCACCACCTTACTTGGATGGGTATAATGGTGTAAATAATAACTATATATTATTATTTTAAATTGATATTGATTCTGGAATAGTATACATACACTCCAATACAGTCCCACAATCATGAGAATGATATCATCGCTCGTGCGTACGTACGGACTACCGTCTCCACGACGCGATGAGATTCATTCTCCACTTTAACCATTCATGAATGATTATAAAGTATATATAATAATTAATCATGAAATATATGTCATAATAATGATACTGGATTTATGTGTATATATATGAATGTCATCTACTTAATTCCATTCAACTCAATAAGGAAACGAAAACAGCGTTCATGCGTACGTACGACCTACCGTCTCCATGAACGGTGTATTTCTTTCCATTTACTGATTTATTATATATATGTATATTCTGAATATATATATATATATAAATCATGTTTTATATTTTGGAATTAAGTAATCATGATCTAAGTAATCATATGAATAATTACAAGTCAAAACACGAACGACAAATGAAACAATTTTACCCAAAACGCTCTTTAACATGGAATTTTCAAAAGGATAGGTAATATAAAGTCATAAGTGAACCATATATGATATAATAACAATGAATATGATTCTTTAATAAGTCAATTACATTATTTAAATCATTATACAGGAGGTTTGGACACTTACGAAGCAAATCGGACCTAATGTAAGGGAAATGTCACAATCTCATTTTTATCCGTGATTGTTTATACTTTGGAATTTACTGGGGGTGAATTTTATCATCCACATCCATGTTTCCTCAATATATAATATTTATATCCTTATAAAATAGTTTATATACAATTTTACACTTATATGAGTTTTTAGTAAAAGATATGAAAGGAATCTTTTGTCGTTTTTCATACGAGGTACTTTTTGACATTTTCGACAAAAGTACGAAGAATGTTTTTTTAACTTATACGGCATGAATGGATTTTTAAAACATTATTTCCAAGAATCTTCCTTTAAAAGTTTTCAAGTTTATTTTTAATCAACTTCTTTTAGTTTAGAATTGTCTGTCATTTTAAGAAAGGAAAAGTATTTTTGAAGTAAAAAGGATATTTTCCTGAAGAATGGAGTTCAAGTGTTTTATCAAAATTATTTTCCATCTAAGATAATAAAGGGTTCTGTTTCTATCCCTATTATTACTTGGATTTGATTATGTTGTGATGGAAATATTTTTATGAATTCCTTTATCCTATATGAATTGTTTTATGATGTCATGATGTTTGAGATCCCTGTTTTTATTACATGGGTTATGCAATGATGTATGATTTATGATTTTGTGGCACACATAAGAATGGTATCATTATGAGATGGGTGGGACCTATATCTCCCTCCAATGAATTGGGTAAAGATTTTATATCTCATGAGATAGACATGGCTGGAATGGTAGGTTATACCGGTTCAGTGAAACAGGACTGAAACGAGGGTGACTCGGTTCAGAAATGGACTTTGTCCACTAAGATAGTCTTGGCAATGAGTCTTGACTAATAAGAAATGATTCTCTATGATTATGTGTGTATTCCACAAAGTTTCATGTTTTAAGTTATGATTATTGGGATTTCATTTCACTACTATGATTTATCCCATTTTTGAAATTATGCCCTCTTTTGCAGGTTAAGATTTCCAAAATGTTATGTTCTTATGAATATGATGTGATTGATATTTCTTTTGTTTAAACTTACTGAGAATTTGATCTCACCTTTTATGCTTTCTTTTCCCCAGGATATAAAGAAAGGTTTTAGGTAAAAAAAGGAAGATCTTTATGGGAGATTTTGAAGATCTTTCACCACGATTAGAAGATTATATTCCGAGTTTCCAAAGACACTAAACTATTACGGTCCTTGTGTGTGTGTTTTTGTTATGTACTAAGTATTCCGCAAAAGTAATGTAATGTTTATGTACGTCAATATTCGGGTCTATACATGGAAGATATTGGTTTTTTCACATAAGAGGATAATAGAGAGAGTGGATGTGTGAAGAAAGAAAATAAATGGAAGGATTTTGAGAGAAGACATTACCTGATTTGGGGTAACTCGTTTTGGTTTGTGACGAAATGCATCCTTGAATGTGTTTCTTCACAAAGGAAGGATTAAAGGAAAATAGGGAATATTTTTGGGAGGCTAAATGGTAAGTTCATGGTGGAACATAAAAGTTTTGAGAGGATTGAAGAATGGGTAGAGGTGGTGGCCTCTTATAGGGAAGGAAAAGGACTCGCATAGAATTTATAGAAACAAATTTGGTGTGAACATGTTATTACCTAAAAAAAGTTTTGAAAAACAAACCAAACTATATAATGGATGGTTTATCACCAACCTATGGATAGTAAATGGGTTTTGTACATGTTTCTAGGTCGTTTTGGTCCTTAATCTTTAGGTTTATCCCCTAATTAAGCTTAATTTGGCCTTATCTACTGTGATTAATTTTAATCACATTTACTAATTATTTTGATAAAAAATTAACATGGTCTCATTAGAATATAAATATTATTTTATATAAAATGATCTATGTTGTATTTTTGAAATTTAGTTCAAAAAATCAGAAAAATTAAGATTACAGGTAATCCCATAGAGGAGATGAAATAACAAGGTTTTTAAGTAGGATAAAGTTCCCACATTTGTTAATATTTTATATTCAGTATTAGAATGGAATTAATTATAATGAATTTAATTGTATTATTAGATTTAATATTTCTCTAATTTTACCCTAAAACTAATTTATAATATCATTTTTCAATAATAATTAATTATACAAAAAGGCATTTTTTAACTAAAAAGCAGTATTTTTCACTATTCATTAGAAAATAAAGTTTCTCATAATATTCCAAAAAATTCACCCATCAATAAGTTGGATGTTATAACTTCTAAAATGAAGTTTATTTTATCCAATTAAATTTATTTATGTGTCAAAAATTACTTTTATTTTTAAAATCGACCCATTCAAGTAAACAAAATTTTTTTACATAAATTTACTTTCCAAAAAATATTATCTTTCATTACCAATAAGTTTTATTTATATAAAACATTAATACGTGAAAATTATTTATTAGTATTTTTAATGTATAGGTTATAATTATATTATTTAAATATTTAAAACAATATTAATAGATTTTTTGTATAAACTCAATGTTGCATGCATCATACACCAAGTCGGTGTTTCTTGTAGCAAAAGCCAAGTTGGTATTGCGTGTAGTGCAAGCCAGGTTTGTATTTCTTGTGAAAGTAATTTTTCACTTAGTGTTTTAATATATATATATATATATAACTATTTATAGTGTCTTGTGAAATGAAAAATATTGAAATTTTAAATTAATTCGAAAAAAAACTATTCTCAAAATCTCAGGGAATTGCACTAGAAGATTACGTTCATCTAATTCATTGTAGAATTTCAATGTTCTACTAATTTAATCATAAAGGGATTATTATAGATCCATTTGTATGCTTCAGTGGACAAAGTTGTTGGGGGAGAATTAGACCAGTGGTAGATATTGGTCACATCTTCCATTAATGTCTAAAAAATACATTCTCAATTTTTCATCCATTTTCAAAATAGTTTTCTCAGATTGACCATCAGTTTGAGGAAGATAAGTCGTAATGATGTTCAACTCATAGTTAGATAATGTTTGAGTATTTTCCCAAATTTTTAGTTGAATATAAGATCTAGATCAGATATAATCAAATGTGCTACTTCATGGATCCTTACTACTTTTCTAGTATATATTTGTGAAAAGTGATCTAGTGATAAGTCCTCTTGAATTGAGATAAAGAGAGTTGTCTTTATAAGATGATCCATAATGACCCATATATTATTGTTTCCACTATATGTCAATGGAAGTCCATTGAAAATTTTATTTGTAATTTTCTCCCACTTTTATGTCGGTATGAGTAGTGGTTTCATCATCCCCTTATATTTTTTTTCTTTTAGCCTTCACTTACATACATAGTAATCAGTTTTACGTATATTCAGTGATCTCTTTTTTCATATTTTCCCACTAATAAGTCTCTGAGAGATATTGATACATCATTGTGTCCCCTGAGTGAATAGAAAAGGTTGAGATATTTTCATCATTTAGAATATCCTTCTTTATCTATGGAATTGATGGCACACATAGTCATGACCCAAATCTCACGACTCCTTCCTTATCCATTTTCAATATTGAGGATTTTCCTTTTCTCATGGAATCCACCTTCTTCTAAATTTCCACATAATTTAATTAAGAATACTTTATTTTCTCCATGAGTGTTTGTTGAGAAATCATTTGATATGGGATTGATGATGTTCCCCTCTTAATGATTATCATTTCCATCCTTTTCATGTATAATAAGATTGGATCCTTATCAATTCTCACAATTTATAATGATGTAGGATACTTTCTACATAGAGTATCTGGTACCGTGTCTTATTTACCAAGATAATATTGGATTGTATAGTCATAATCATTAATTATCTATAACCATATTTGTTATTTCTTATTATTCTCTTTCTCTGGGAATATATATTTGATACTGTTTTGATTAGTATATATATCATACTTCTCCCCATAATGATAATGCATCCAAATTTTTTATGCAATGATCACACCTACCAACTATAAATATTTTCTGGGATTGTTTTCTCATGAATTTTCCAAAACATTGAGACATATTAAATCACATTATAATTTTTCATTAGTACATAGCATAATCCCTTTATTGAAGAATCTTGGTACACCATAAAAAATTCCGCACCTGTTGGTAGTGTAAGCATTGGTTAAGTGATAAGACTCATTTTGAACTCCTTGAGGTAGTCTTTACATTAACTGGTCTTGAGAAACCAGTTTCCCTTCCAATTAATCTTGGTTAATGGGTTCGATAATCACTTGGATTTCTTCACAAATCATTGGTAATACCAAGATAGACCAATGAAACTATGGAAATCTATTAAAAATTTTGTCATGTGCCACTATTCAATTGCCATTATCTTGGAAGGGTCCACATATATCCCTTTAATTGGTGATAACATTCCCCAATATTGATACATCCATCATCCAAAACTCACATTTACATTACACAGCTTATTGTTTGTCCCTTTACAATGCCTTCACATTAATATTCAAATGCTCCTCGTGTTCCAACTTAATCTTCAAATATATCATAATATCATCAATAATGATTATCATAAGTTGTTCAATGTAATCTCTAAAGACTCTATTCATTGATTACATGAAAATTTCTGGAGAATTACTGTGTATTAAGGGAAACACTATGAACACATAGTGACCATACCTCATTCAAAATGCAGTCTTAGGAATATCTACCTTCCTCACCTTTAATTGGTGATATCCAGACTCAAGGTCAGACTTAGGGAAGTAACTAGCCCCACATAGCTAATCGAAAAAATAATCTACCTATGTAATGGGATAATTTTTCTTTATCTTGATTTAATTTACCTCACTATAATCAATGATGATGCTCATTGATTGATACATCTTCTTTACAAAGAGGACAAGCACTCTCCTTGGTGAATCACTCGAGTATATGAAACCCTTATACATATTTTTTTTGTAATTCCTTATTTAGTTCATCTAGATCAATTGTGGTCATTCTATAATGTGTCTTTGAAATATGTAGAGATCTAGGATTCTATTTAATATGGAATAAAACCTCTCAATTAAGAGGTAGACCGTGAAACTATTCATGGAGTACATTAGTGTAATCCCTCTCGATGGGCATGTCTTTGAGAATGATTTTATCCTTTGTCTCAATCATTTTACCTGTATATTCTTGTTTATAAGGTCACAATATCCACACATAAGATGATAACTCTAAAGAAAATTTATCCTTCTCCTTACATATTTATAGAATTGGAGAATTATTTCAGATCTGAATAGTGATCTCCCATTCTTGATCGTAAATGTAGGATTTTTATAAATTTAGTAAACCCATGCCCAATATAGCATCAATCTATAATAAAGTGAGTATGGGAAGATTTTCACGGAGGTTTATTCCAAAAAAATTTACTAGCGAGGAGTTATAAACTTTGGATTAAATAATTTCTCCATTCTTTGTTATCAAAAATAACTAAACCTCGATATTTTGAGGTGGTTATTGAATAGTTTTACTAAAATTGTGATATATGAAAGGATGTGTTTTACCCGATTCAAAAAGTAAGTTTTCTATTCTTGAATGAATAACCCATGTACATGTCATCTTTTCATTTTTATGATCCTTCTTAATTGTATTGATAGAATATTCCCTTCCTTCTTCCATAGAGGTAGTTGTTGATTTCCTCCATAAAACCCTGGGCTTAGGGAATTGTTTTAAAAAAATTCCAATGTTCCTTATAGTTGAAACATTACAGTACTGGATGAGCATTGAGATAAACCTTCCTTTTTTCTTCCACATTTTTTTATTCTTCATGTCCCTTCGGAAATTATTATCCTTATTCCCTTGTCTTCTTCATTTTAATAATCTATTGGATCCCATTAAATAGTTTCATGGATGCTTCTACCCTCACTTTTGAATCAAGGAATGTTGGGAATTATTTCCATATTAGGATTTATTACCCATATAAACACTATCTTATTGTTTTTTCATTAAGATCATGATACCACTGAGAGTATCTGATATACATTTAAAATTTTAAGGGAACAATGGAAAATCTCCTCATAGTTGTGAAAGTCTTCAATCTCAAATTCTTTTTTTAGACTCAACTTTCATCCACTAAAAAAGCGATTCACCTAGCTTTCTATGTTCATGACAATGCCAGAGGCATATCATGCAATCCTGGTGAATTATTCTTCATACACCTTGATAGAATTATCTTCTATCAACATTAGTCTGAAGGAATTCCCTTTACATCTTGATATTGAGGGTTTAGGGAAAATGTTAATTTAAAAATATTTTCTTGAAATCATCTCATTCCATGAAATCCAATTCTTCCTTGGACTTTGTGTTCTTGATCAGGGTCCACCACTAATCAGCATCCCCATCAAAGTGATAAACTTCTAGTACAACTTTCTCATATTTTTTAAGCTGAATGAAATATAATATCTTCTTAGTGGAGTTAACACATTGTTCAACAAGGATGATATCATAAGATCCACTAAACACGGGAGGCCTTTTCCGCATGATGTATTCAATGGAAACATGATATTTCTTTGGAGAAGGTGGGTGTTCCACATTATTCAAGTTATTATTCATAACTTGAGAATGTTACACAAGAATGTTAATGATTTTTTAGCTCTATTTCCCATCATATTTGGCATTTCATTAGGGAAATTATCACATTTCCTATCAAATTGATTGTCGAAACATGTTGTTCTATTTCCCTCCATTACTATGAAAAATAAAGAACAATTAGGGGGCTTGAATAATTAGATAATATTAATAAAAAACATTAATGAAATATATAAACTAATAAAGGATAAGTATATTCAAACTTTTGATTCCCTAGGTTTAACTCTAGGTTATTCATGGTCTGTTCCCTAACATATATTCTTATGGGAATTTTATTTATTTCCTAAATAATTGTTCATAATGAGATTATGAATTTAACAAATCATATACCCTAGTAATGTCAAACCATGTGTTCAGTAGGGCTAATCTTCTTATACTAGGTTACCATAAGTCTGTCCTGGAACACCTTGGCATAGTTGTTACTCCTAGGTACCTATGTACCAGAACCACATCCACATGTATTATCTAGAAACAAATAGATTTTCCTAACATTTACTATATACTAACAAAAATTTATGGATGTTTTCTTAAACATTGTTTTATCCCTGGGGATATAAATAATGTGATTTATTCCTAATCTCCAAAAAAACTACACCTTGACTCTGATACCAAATAAAGTTACCCTAGACTTTTGCACATATTGTTTCATGATTTTAATAATAATTAAACATCAAATTAAAATCCAAGGATCACGAGTCTTAGTGTCATGGAGATTAGGTACATAATTAAACATCATGAAATAAGAACATATTTTATTTAATACTCATAATGAGTTCATAACTTCTTTTTATCCCTTATATCTGCATATTATAACCTACAGAATACATGAACAAAAGGGATGAGCAAAAAAGCCCTAGAAAGAAAATAAGTCTAGGAATAAACCATAGCATATGAGTTAGAAACAATAACATGATGACATAAAAGTCTTGGAACATGGATAAACATAAAGAAGAATGATATTTATAACATGAGAATATATAATCATGGAATCATGGGAATTTGGAAACAACATATAACATGACATAAACATGATTCAAGGTGAATAACCAAGATTATATAACATGGGGGGACAGTAACCCAAAAACGAATATGGTTCAACCCATCTACAAACATGACATCTCAATAGACTAAACATTACCCAATGCATTAGAGGCATATCTTATAACACCCATCATAAGATGTTCTGGAATATGTGTTCCACATAAATAATAAATATAAGGGTTACCCATTGTAAGAATTGGGTATCATAATCTTTTTAAAAAAGGTATAACATAATAGAATATCACAATGGTATTGATGAAGGAATGAATTTAAAAAGAACATGGACATTAATAAGGGTAAATAGGAATAGATCATGATAAGTGATATCAAATGGATTTGAGTACATGTAAAAATGGCGTTTAACAGACTTTAGAAAAATAACATTTTAGTGCGGTGTAAGGAAAATATTAAAGATCATTTTAAGTAGAATATGGCATAATATTTTCTAAAAAAGTATAAGTGAACCAGAGAATTTATCATAATAAAATGATTTATTTTAGAAAAATAATGGTGGATTAAAATATATAATTGAGCATACATAAAAATGGGTAATAATTCGAGAAATTAACTTAAATCAGACGTTCTTATCAGGAATAATTCATTAGTGATCCTTTTAAAAACATGTATGTACACAAAAACGAAGGGTGAATGTATCTTGATAAATGAATACGGAACATATAAATAGAATTTATAAAATTTATAAAAAAATGATAATTTCATTTTGGTAAAAATGGATAAAGAATGACCAGAAGGAATAATGGAGATTCAGGTAGAATTTGTTACCTTTTGTCTGAAATGATTCCGAACTTGATATTAATAACATGAATAATCAAATTATATTAATTAATACAATAAATAATAAACTCTAATAAATGTTTTGGATTTAGTATAATTTTTTATGTTCATTTATGTCCCTTTTTATCGATTATGATATTCCATTTCACCCTTCGAGAACATTAGTTTCATGGGTTTTCATGATTGGATCACTTGTATATGTGTATGGAAAATCATGGATAATGAAGGTAGTTTTACCAAAATGAACATATATTTTTTTAATGAACTTATATAATGTTAAAATAAACCCTTTTTCCATAATTTTGGATGATTTATATGATAACTCATTAATGATAATCGTTTAGATTAATTTAGCATTTTTTTGATAATGAGAAACTGGTTTGGTTATAATATTATATATCATTTATATATAATGGTTAAAGAACATTAATTTGGTTGTAATAAAAATAATATAATCTGGTTTAACCATAAAAATTGAATTATTACCTTCCTAGAAGGTGTAATTGAAATATGAAAGCATTTCATCCACGAATGTGGTAAATCAGCTCCCCATAGATGATTTTTCATTCTTAAAATAAAAGTGAGTGGAGAAGAGAATTTATGATGATTTATTCCATAAACATGATAAAATAATAGTATATGTATGATAATCATTTTTTAATTCCACTGGGACACGTTAATGGGAGTATAATATAAGAAAAGAAAAAAACTTGAAAATGAAATTGAAATAAAACAAAAGAGGGTTTTACCTCTTGATCCCTTTTTCTTGAAAACCTCCTTATAGGGATTTGTTTTGGTATATTGTTATAAAAAAATATCATTGATGTTGGAAAGGGGACTGGGATGATATATAAGTAGAATTTGGAAATGTTTCATGTCTTTAGAGGTCTGAGGAGAAGATGTGGTATTTATAGTGGATGATAGGGGTGTTTTCTACTTATTTAATTAATCAATTTATTGTTTTTCTCAAGACATGAAATAATGTTGATTCATGAGAATAAATAAATTAATTATATCATTTTAGTTTTACCAATGGTTCTTACATCATCAATGACTCTTGTAATAGTGCATTTAACTTAATATGTATATATACCATAAATTTTCATATATTACTATTAACAAAAATACTTGTATTTTAGAAATAGCCCAAAAATTAACCTTATTTATTTTTTTACATGTAGAATTAAAAAATGAACACCATTTTATAAAATTAATTTCCAGAACATGAGAAATTTATTTTTTAATTAAAATCATCATTTACTTAGAAAATACAAATATTAAAATTAAAACTTCTTTTCTAACACATTGAAAACATAATTAAGGTCTCATAAAATTAACTTATAATCATAATATAATAAGATATTAATTTGTGAATAAATTTTTGGAATAATAATTTTCTTTTAATTTGTTAAATTAATTACTAAATTATTATTAAATATTTATGACTTATAAAAATACAAAAAATTAATTAATAATGTTTTAAAATATTTATTTACATACAATATGATATAATTATTAAATATTATCACTTATAAGACAACTAAGTATTAATTATAATTTCATGGGTGAGGTCACTATAATATTTTTCAGATTATTATTCGTAAGGGTCAAAATACTATTCCAAAGGTCAAGTTATTGTTTCATCGGTATAGGTTCCTTAAATTCTAAAAATAATTCTTATTTCATTCATTCTACATTTATAATGTTTTTATTATGTTATCAAAATTATTTTTATGAGGTATATATTCTGTGACATATATATAATAAGGAATGTTCAATAGATAAATGTTTGGTTCATTACAATAGCATTTTTAATAACATCATCATATGAGGTAATATTCAACAAGAAGACCTAAGATTGGATATCTTATCGAAGGCCCATCTCAAACATTTGGGACTTTAGATTCTCATGTGATGTCACCTTAGGTGAAAAAATGGAAATTCCAGTGAAATAAATTCATGAAATGTCATTATCCACTCACCTTGTTGAAGTTTGAGAAACTCAATTGACTTATCAAATGCAATCCATTATAGAAATAATTACGCCCTCAAAAGGGTTCTGAAGTCTTTAAACAGCTATCCCTCATTCTTATCATCCATAAATATATCATCCCACCATATCATAATTATATCTACAAGATTTTATATGATATATTTCACCTTAATGGAATCATGAATCTCTAAAAACAAAAATAGTTTCTTAATATTTCTCAACAAAGACTCTACCTCTTGGCGATCATTCATTCCCTAGAAATATTTTTGTTTATCGTATAGAAACTTTTTGGAATGATCTCTATTATCCTCCCTCTGAGGTGAAACCTATATAGTCTAATTGATAATAGTTTAAACTACACACTATAGAGCTTATACCACACACACAAAACTCACCACATGGATATAATCTACTAGAGGTTTCACTTATAATAGTTCTTTACAATCCCCCTATTATATTGTTTTCTAATATCATCTTGGCGGATAATATTAAAAAACAAAAAAAATAACAGTTATAAAACAATAAATATAAACATTATCAATTACTTTATCAATCAAAAATTGATTAAGGAAAATAAATATTAGATCAAAGATTGGGTAAATTTTAAAACAAGATAAAATAAATCCTTCAAGTCACTTTTTCCCAAAAACCCATTAGAATTTTTGGTATTAAAAAAATGATAGTTAGCCAAACATTCACTCATAACCTACCCAATAAGTTCTAATAATCTTATATACTATCTAACAAAAATAATAATTTCCCTACCAACATATAATAATTGACAGAACAACCTTTGATAGAAATATGTCACATAATAATCTAGATAAATAGGTAAATAGAAACCCTAATCAGTTCTTAAAAGGCCACTTGGGTGGTGAAAAAATAGGTTTGGGTTTCAATTTATGAGTTTATCCATGTCCACTCCTGATAAATATGAATGCATGAAGAGGAAACAAAGAATGGGGTTTCACTTCAACCACATGTCAACCACTATATTATTTAGGAAATTATTTGATCCTTTCAAGATATTGATAAGGGGAATAGAAATGAAGAACCATCACATACAAATAATTCTTAATAATTTCAGAACCATTATCCACCAATATTTCTTGTGGATAAAGAACATAAAAAACATAGGCATGGATTATTAGAATAAATCAAATAATTTATTTCCTTGGAACCCTAGTTTTTATAAAGTCCGGGTTTTTAATTTACATGTTAGATTATCTTTCCCACCAATGGTGGTATTTATTTTTTCCAAGATAAATTCCACCAAGTTCTTATATGGGTATGATTTGAAAAAAAATTGATAAAAAATCTACTTGCAGACCGTCATGACATCCAAAACTAAATATTAGTTTATTATTAAGTAATAAAATATTTTAGTGACAAAATATGAAAATAAATTTGTGATCACATTTTTTTATCAATATGTGGTTACTAGTGCATCCACGAAGGCTCATATACTAAATTATTAAATACAAACATAAATTCATTATAATATATTTTATATCTGTATTAATAATTATATGGATATGGTTAATAAAGGGATGGTGGAGGGAAGGGATATTGATTGGAATCGTATTGTAGTATGTATGATAGTCAACATGGGTAAGGGTGGGAACTATAATGTAGGAAAAAAAAAGACTGGAACCAACTTCTAAAGTGGAAGAGAATCATAGAAAGAAAACTATAGATCTGTAACCTTACATCCATGCCCAAATAACATGACTGGATGTTCCCAATGTGGTTAATTAGAGAGTATTAAAATTTATTTCATAAGACCACCCAAACCAAGTCACAAATCTAATCATATGGGACATCTATATAGTTATTTTATTCACAATACAAAGTTATTAGCAATAAATACATCTCATATGTCTCTGAAATCATAAACTTTGACTGGATGATCATATCAAAATCGTTCTCATCCTCAGAACTAAGTGAGCCAAGGTTACTTCAAGAATACTCCAAATCCTCAGGGAATGGAACTATAGTAAGGACACAAGGAATAAGGGGGAACAATTAAAAAGTTATATGGTTTTTTTAGATTCCCATGGGGGATCAATCAATTATTTGGATTGTATGAGGTACTATTATTCTTGACTCAATTCTTATAAATTTTCTATTTGATACCAGTGTATCCCACTATTTTATTTCTTCATGTTTCATTAATCAAATAGAGTGAAATATCTAGATCATTATATATGTGATGAGTATCCAAACACCTCTTGGATAGCAAGAGTGTTAGGGATTTAAATGTGCATCTTGTTCCATTACAATCTATAGAGATTGTTTTTTTCTATAATTTAATATTTTTGAAATGTAGATCATTGAATTAATCATGGAAGTGGATTGGTTAGTTTATTTCAAGGTTCATATCGATTGATATACATCATTAGTAATGTTAATATCCCCTAATGGGATAATATATATCATTAATAGAGATTCGGATGTGAATGTTGAAAAATAAAGACTTAACCACCAATGGTTGGAATTTTTTTATTATTAATTAGTAGTGGTTACTTTTGGTAATAATGAAATAATTAATATTAGAGATTTTCCTACCATTGTGGTTCAGTTTGTCGATGTTTTTCCAAAAAAAATTCAATATTGTTTCACATAAAACTAGATATTAATTATCAATTGATCTTATTTTAGGATCCAATAACTTTTCATATCCATTTAACAGAATTGAACTGATTGAATTAATTGAATTAAAGGTCTAGCTAGATGAAAAAGAAATTAGGTGTTTCATAAGACCAATTATGACACCATGGGCTACTCCAACTCTTTATTTAAATAAGGAATATGGTTCATTGTGACTATGTATTTATTATCAAAAACAGAATCAGGATAAGATATTGAATATATATCCTCTTCCTTGAATTGATGATATTTTTAATCAATTTAAATCATATTAAGGTTTTTCTAAAATTTATCTATAGTTAATGTGTCACCAACTCTAGGTTAAGAAGGAGGATATTCTGAAAACATCTTTTAGGAGTCTCTATGGTCATTAGGAATATCTAGTCTTTCCCATCAATCGTACTAATAAAACAATATTTTTCATGGAATTTATGTATCATTTCATTCAATGGTACCAATAATATTTCATTGTGATTTTTTGTCTATGAAATTATGGTGTATTCTCAATCTAAAAATGGCCATGAATAATATTTAGGGATTGTGTTATAAAATTTTGGATAACATCAACTACATAAAAAATTATATAGATACTATTTATGGACCGAAGAATTTAGTATATAGGGATACGTCATTTTTATATAGGTGTATCAATAGATACAAAAAATGTATAAGTTTTTGTTTCACAGAAACTTCTGAACAATTAATTTCAAATACACATCATTCTCGGATTTTCATGTTGCAATTTTTATAAAGACCAAGAATTTTTAATTGAATTTTTGTTCCCAAAATTGTTGTTTATATTATTTTATACACAATAAAACAATAAATATTTAATAATGATGTGACTATAATTTTAAATGTGACTATCAGTCTTCGACCATTATATG
Organism: Viscum album; assembly: GCA_963277665.1. NCBI lineage: Eukaryota > Viridiplantae > Streptophyta > Magnoliopsida > Santalales > Viscaceae > Viscum > Viscum album. Next base: position 466,989,136 of record OY728123.1, on the reverse strand, counting down.
ACTATTGGTTAATTATGACCATTGTTCATATAAAAATTGGAAACTATACGATTGGTGAAAAAAATTGACGTTATAAGTTTAAATGAAAAAAGATAATTAATGAATAAAAGAAAATTGATGGCCACAACTAGTAAGGCCATGCCATATGAGGCCCTTTTTTCTGACATTGTGAGGGTGGTAGCATCACTGGGATTCACTCTTAACCAAACCCAATCTGAGATTCATCATGTTAATCTTGAACAAAATCACCTACGGTAGAAAATCAAGTTAGTGGAAATTACCACTTAGGAGATGTTAGTCGAGCTACCCTATGAGTTTATCACCATCGCACAACTAAGCCTTAGGTCATATGCATGTGTGATAATGGGTTAAGTGTCTAGCCCATAGTAACTTAATATATAATACCATTGTATAAAAAAATTGTTGTTCCGCGAATTCCCTTTTAAATTTTTTTTTCTTAATAAAATTGAAAGATAATTTTTAAATTGATGTTTTAGACAAAAAATTTACTTTGCATAAAAGATATAAATATTTATAATAAACTAAAATATTATTAAGAACGCTTATTTTAATGAAATAGTTTTATAAAAACATGTCTTCTTCAAATATAATTGATAAAATAATTTTAATATAAATTTTCAAGTGTCAAAAATATCACTAAGTATTTTTTATTTGTAATTACTTTTAACAAAAAAGGAATTTATAAATAAATGTTAAAATGATCATATTTATAGAATTAATATGATAAAATTAATAAATTTTTTGAAATTATAACATTACAATTAATTTAGGGTGAATTTTTAAGAAATTTCTAAAATACTGTATTTTTTTATGAATAATAAAAATGCGGTTTGTGTTTTTCAGTATGTTTAATAACATTGTAATGATTTCTGTTTCCGACACATTCTACAAGGCGCACACATCCATCTATCAAGGATGTGCAGCTGTTGATCCACATTCCTACTTTCCAAATGTGGGCGGAATCCATCAGTTATTTAGGGATGATTGTTGCTTGATCGAAATAGGATAATGGGACGTTAGTTCGTCCTTCCATGGATTCTTCTTTGGAACTCATTGCCTAGTCCGGGACTTCCTTTTAGATTTGAGTCATGGTTCATGAATATCATTCCCGGTGACATGTATTTTTGGTTTCATGTTAATTACACTACTTCCATCAGGACATTCCAATGGGTCTTGACATGGTACCAACCTTTGGTCGGAGTAGATGAAAACATCAGGAAAGTCAGGACATTTATGGATGCGTGGACATTGGGGAACCTGTATTATTTCTCATAAAAGTGAATCTCAAGAGAGCAGAACCTAGGGAATCCCATGTTAGTCATGGGATATCTTATGTTAGAGGCATGTCTCTGAGGGTTTCATCAGCATCCCATGCTTAACACATGATATGTCGTGAGTTAAACGTCTTGTGGAGATGGTTATGCCAAAGGCTTGTCTTCCGAGGTTTTCCTTAAGCATCTCATGTTTAACACAAGGTTGGCTGTGAGTTTAACATCTTTCGGAGACAGTATGAGGGTGATCCGAACAACCAATAAAGAAAGGTCAGATTGGTACATCCCTAAGAGGGATCTCTAGGAGTGTTTAGCAGTTATATGGATGCAAACACTCAATAAGAGAAGTCCTAGGATGTTGTGTCCCATAAAGGGAAGATGTCACACCATGAAGGCAGATTTGGACACCCCTGAGGGCAGATCAGGGAGTGTGCACCCCATAATGGGGGAACAAGATGGTTTACCTTTGGAAGGGATTGAGCCTCAGGGAGGTTTCCTATGTACCCTATGTTGATGACAGGGATCAAAACCCACGTAGTTTGAAGGGGTGATGAATCAGGGTGTACACAAAGGACAACAACCCAGATTCATGATTGGGCTTACGCAAGAAAAGCAGCCCATCACAAGAGGGATACTCTAGGTTTGATGGATATGGAATGTGTGGGGATTATGCATGGTTAGCTTCCCAGGTACTTCTAGGAGCAGTGAGGAGGTGGATGGCAAGATCCCACTAGGATGTGGCAGCCTGGGTAAGAATCATGGTGCATGATGGAGATTTGAATGAGGTGGAGGGATAATGAGATGGAACTGACGTTTGGATGATGGTGATGTTGGGATTGATCCTCGAAGATACTTCCTATGTATCCTCATGGCAAGGAATCAAGGTCTGTGTAGTTATGTGGGATAATGGTACACCTGAGGAGGCATCCCTTGAGAAAGGATGCATGGATGAGAACCAAAGGAAGTGGAACCTCTGTGTTGGGGCATGATCTTCCCGGAACCCATGGGATTGACGGATAGATCAGGATGGGACATGATTGATGGGTTTGAACCCCATAGAGGATTCCTACATATCCCAGTGTTAGGGAATCAATGTCCATGTAGTTCATCTGACAATGGCATAACATCGATTGGGGACTTCAATGACTTACCATTTATTGAGGGACTTTAACAGCATACCGCTGAATGGGGGTGACAACAACTTACCACTGAATGGGGTTGAAAACAGCTTACCATTGAAAGGGGTTGAACCTCAGGGAGGCCTCCTATGTACCCGTTCTAGGAGAATGGGATTAATGCCCATGTATTTTGAATGGGAATAGTTTATCATTATGCAGGATAGAATGTGGGGATATAGTTAAATGTCCTGCAAGATGGGGGTGGCCCGATGTGAATTGGTCGGTACCGATGGGTGTTGGGATTGAACATCGGAGAGGCTTCCTACATACCTAGACTTGGTAAGGATCAAAGACCGCACAATTTAGAAAGAGTGGGAACAGACATGAAGGGTGGTCGGAACCAGTTGGCGGTGGGCTTGAACCTAAGGGAGTCTTCCTACGTACCTTGCCTTCGCAAGGATTAATGAACACATTGTTCAGGATGGCTGTTGTGACATACAATCTAGGGTAGCCCAGGTTAGATGCCACAGTCAATTCTTACTAATATAAGCCCACATGATTCATGGTCGGTGTTAGAAACAAGAGGTATAAAGGAACAGATGATCACGACGCAAAGGTGCATCCATAAAGGTTGGTGAATGGGGCTTACGCAAGGAAACAACCTGGTGCTGCTATAGATTAGAAATGGTGAATGGGGCTTACACAAGGAATCTGCCCAGGTGTCTCCCTCGTGTTTGGTATGAGGGCATCTCAACTCACTGGTGGGTCAAGCCATATAATTGAGGTCTACATTTATGCACTACTGCACATGTGGGATAACACCTAGGGCATTCGAATCAGTCTGAACAAAGGGAGATGAAAAGCATCAATCACATGCCCGACATTCGAAATGTGCTGAGGGTTGCGTGACAATGGAGGTTAAATATTTACCATGTTCTAAACATAAAATCCATATCACATTTTCCTGAAATGGGGAAAAACAAATTAGGGTTGACTGTAGATTGTGTTCGAAACACTGGACTTGACTCAAAGTGTTGTCTGATGTCTTCTGAGGTGTTGGCCTAGAATGGTATGTCAACCGATGCAGCATGGGTCCAGAGTGTTTGGGGGACCATTCAGATATGAAAGAGGATGAAGATCCAAATTAAGGACACAAAAATCATGTGGTGGAGTGATTTGATATTTAAATGGATTCCAACTCTCTTGAAATTAAGCCACTATAATCATAGAATAAGGTATCTTATGATTTTCACATAAGGCATCTCTTATTTGGAACAAGAGGCATCCTATTATTGAATGATAGGTCATAATACAGTCTAAAGTAATATAGAGAGGACTATTGTCATCATATTCTTTGAGCATAAGGTATCTCTTTATTGGAGCAAGAGGCATCCTATATTTGGCACATAGGGTATACTAATGTTTATAGTCATGTAGAGAGGACTGTTGGCATCTTATTATTGGTGCATTAGTCATCTCATGTTTAAATCAAGAGGCATCATATGTTTGGAACATAGGGTGCACAATAGTTTACAGTCATGTGGAGAGGACAGGTGGAAACTTATGCTATGCAGAAAAGGAATATCTTGTTTGGAACAAGAGGCATACTTTACTTGTCATATAGTGAATGCTACAGTTTATAGTCATATAGAGAGGACTGTTGGCATCTTATGGTTGGCACATAAGGCATCTCTTGTGTGGGTAAAGATGCATCCTTTACTTACCTTATAGATAATGCTACAGTTTCTAGTCATGTAGAGAGGACTGTTAGGCATAAGGCACCTAGAAATGGTTGGTGGTGGGAATTACACATGGGAGACCCTTTCTGGTTCAACTTGGTATAGAATCTAGGTGATGGGGTGTGGATGAGTTACTTGAGAAATGGTTCAACTGAAGGTTATTGGGGGGATTGATGACAAGAATCTCAACTCATGACATGGGAAACAGACCAAGAGAAATATGTTGACTCAAGGTGTTTCATGGTGTACAGAGGAGTATCTGAAATCATGGTATCCCATAGGTGGAAGGAATCTGTGCATAATGGCACAATGGAAATTGTCGACGTCCCGGCCCAAAAAGTTCACATTGTGACTCTCCATTTTTCATGGGGGTGAGTGACTGTAGCGAAGGGACCAGCCCGGAGGGACGGGACCAGAGCCCAGTAGTGACCCTGAGCAGGGGTGCGGGGTGCCACCACTGTGTTATGGACCATTGGGCACAGGTGTAACACCCCTAACTTCCACGGTACACTTCTCTTTGAATAATATAGTAGCGTGTGTTGTAAGCAACTTCAAGATCTAAAACACACCATGGCCAATCAAAGTAGCCGTTATGAATAGCAATACCTACTTTTTAAAATTTTAGAAATTTTATCTCTAAAAATGGACTTCATTTTTGGATTCAGAGAATCTAATTTATCCTAAGGTGAAATTTTGGTACTTTTTGGATAACATTAATATTTTGATGAATAGTGAAAATTACTAAATTTTAATTAAAAACAACTTTTTTAATAAAAAAAATTATTAGTGATAAATTATGAATTTGGGTGGGTTTAAAGTATATTTAGAATATATTTTTACTATTTAATACAATGTTGGTCATTGTACATAATTTTACAATTAAACCGGACATAAACAAGTGTCAATCTTTTGATAGTTATTATCTATTAAAAACACGCTTTTTGTTTTAACAACGAGAATTAATTTTAAATTAATTTCTTCCACTTCTGTGTTTTGAATTTTGAAAAATGGATTCCATATTTGGAATCAGGATGTTCAAATTGTGTAAATAGGTAACTTTTATTTTTAGACATTTTGAATAATTATTTCGGTAAATATTTTATTTACCATGGTTAAAGGGTAAATCCAGTAAATAAGGGTTACAAAATAATATTATAATAATACTAAATTATCGTAAAACATGTCCTAACCTTATTGGTTTATACATGTCCGACCATGGGAATATTTGGGTCGATTTTTGGACCCCATAGAGCCACTTGTAAGTGATAATGACACTTTATATTAATTAAGTTAAAATAAATAAAAAAATGACATAAGCATATATCTTTTAGAAAAACAAGCCTTACATAGGGATATATATGTTTTATTTTCAACTATGAATATTCATTAGAAATATAAAAATATTTCCTACATAATGATTTTTTATTTATAATTTTTAAAATTAAATAATTTAATTTAAGTCTGACACAATGATGATGGAGTAATAACCATAATAGTGACAAATTAAAATAATTGATATTATAAATACCCAAATAAATATAATTTTAGACATTTACTGAATCAAACTAATTTTATAGGATAATAAGACATATTAGGATTGATTTAATTAATGTTTTTCGAAGTAATAAATCTTTTATTATTTTTACAAAAGTCAATTATTGAATAGTGTCAAAATTGACATAAAAGAGTTCTTAAAACAAATATTATATTATTAATTGATATTAAATTCTTAAAAATCTAAGGTTCATCCAAGAGACTTATATCGTGATAGTAGAATCATTAATGGACCACTTGGGGGTCGCTTGGATATATATAGTAAGTTTATTAACTTTATAATATAAAATACAAAGTGACATGGTAAGTGTCAACTAATTAACTAAGAGTTAAAACTAAAAGATAAGGTTAATATAATGACCCAAACCTGTCTAAATTCTATTGGTTGAGTATTTCTAGACCCATTTCAACCTTAAAATTGAAATAATCCACTTTTTAGCCATTATAAACCGAATATGAATTTATTATAAAATAATATTTCAAGCTTTTCCAAAGGTGCCCCTCACCCCTCTTTTAAAAGGACACTCACCCTTCTCATTAATTAACACCTTCAAAGCCTTTTGGTTCAGCCAACACCTGACCCAATACTCTCTCAACTTCCCTCACTTCATCCTAGAGGCCTTCCTTTAGTCAGAAATCCATCCTATGGAGCCCTTTTGTTCAAATAAAAAGGAAGAACCCGAAGAAGAGGTAATGATTTCACCACCCATTTTCAAGTACCTTCCTTATTCCACTTATTCTTTCATTGTTATTACCATTATAAAATAATGAATCCAGTATCTTTTATATAATATAATATTATTATAAATATGGTACAACCATATTCAGTATTCTATCCATCCTTTGAATGACATGTCACCATACGTGCGTACGTACGGCTTACTATCTCCACACCTTGGTGTAATTGTTATTCAACATATTATTATTTGGATGGGTATAATAATGATTTTTAATTCATGTAAATAATAAATATGACATGATAATGATTCTGTATATATGTTATACCATCCAATTATATATTATTTTAATATTAAAAGAATGATATTTTCGCTCGTGCGTACGTACGGATTACCGTCTCCACGATGTGATGAGATTCATTTCCAAGTTCACCATTCATCAACGATTATAAAAATATACATTACTAATAAGTATGTAATATATGACATAATAATGATACTGGAGATATATATATATATATAAGGATTTATGTACTTACATATATCTTATTCACTTACTTTTGTTCAATACTATATGAAAATAGAGACAACGTTTACACGTACGTACGGACTACAATCTCCATAAACGATGTTTTCCATTTCATATATATGTCTATTATACATATTTATATTCTAAATATATATGATATATTTAACATATTTTACATTCTGGAAGTATTTAAATCATGATCTAAGTGATGCAACCAAGAGTGACAAGTTAAAACACGTACGATAAAGAAAGTGATTATTACCCGAAATGTTAACTTAACATGGAAATTATTATTAAATGGCTAATATAAAGTCATAAATGAATCATTTATGATATCATAAATATTAATATGGTTTTTTTATAATTTAACAACATACTACGATCTTCATACAGGAGTTTAAACATACCCTCGACTAAAGGAATGTGCAAGGTAAGGGGTTTTCATCTCACTCCTTATTCCCGTGAGATTCATGCCATATTGACACTATTACATTTTATGTGGTGTATGTACTTCCCATAATTGTATTATTTGTGTAATAAACTTTAATTTATGTGTATTTACATATTCCTTGTATGATACATCTTTCATGGGTTGTATGTTTCGTAAGTTACCAAATTGGTAAGGGTTAATTCCTCAATCTCATCATTATCTGAGATTGTTTATGTGTAAGTATTTACTGGGAAATTTTTATCATCCATGTCCATTTTTCGTAAAAATGATTTCAAAATGAAGATTTTAAGGATTTTGAAAGTTACTCTTTATCATGATCAAAATTTCAAATGTATTAAAGATTTATCTTTCTAAATATTTTCAATTAATGTCCATGTTTTCAAAATGTTTTTAAGGATTTATTTATATGGACATGAATGTTTTGAAATGATAATTCTTTTCAAAAGATTCAAAGTGGTATGGGAAACTTTGATTCAAAAATATCTTTTAAAATTACTTCCTTTATAAATGTGTGACTTTTAAATGATTTTACGAAAAGGATATTTCTCTCAAAAAATTTTACTCATCATTTGATGGATTTTAAGCTCATTTGAAGTTCATTTGTTATAAAAAACTTATATTGAAGGTTTTGTGATATGTTTGACTATGGATGTGTTATTTTTATACCATTAATGGTTTATAGAGAAAGTATTGACATTTCGTAGGCTAGTTTTAATACGAATGTTTATGTTATGTTTAAACCTTTTCATATGGAAATGCATTGGACTTAATATGTGACAGGTGGAGCCTGCTATACCTTCTCGATGCATCGGTAGGTCTCATGAGACAAAATACTATCTTGGCACAAGGCTTTGACAAAATCTTATTTGTAGTCTTGGCACAAGGCCTTATCTATGTGGTTATGATAGTCTGGCATTATGCATTCTATCATTATGAAAGTGGTTATTGATATTGCATGTGATTATTAGACTAGTAGAATATCCATGTAAATAAGAAAAAGGAATTATTTCATTTTATCTTTTCCTTATTATGCTGAAGTTCATGTTTTCAAGGCTTTTGTTTTAGTTATACATTGCCTCAAATGTTTATGCTTATTTCTGAAAGTTTCCATTGTATTGCTTACCCTTTCTGAGCGTTTGAGCTCACCCCTTTCTATGTTTTTTATACCAGGATTCCAAGAAGTGTATTTTGATTGATATGCATGGTTAAGACAAGGGAATAATGGCTTTCATAAAGGATTATTTATGTTGTTTTGTATTTTATGAAGTGTAATGTAACATTCATGTACGTAATCTATTTTCCAAGACTGCTAAACTGATCGGTTCTTTGAGACTTGATTCCTTGTAATCATGCCAATGTATTAAAATAATGCACAGACTCTGGGTAACTGGGGTCGGGGTGTTACAATTGGTATCAGAGGATGTTTAGAAATAACCTTGGTAACTAGATTTAGATAAACTCTGATTAGAGCACATAGCCCTAAGATAGACTTTGAGGATTAGTATAGAAGAACTTCCTAGAATTTTGGTTTTGTAGAGATTTTGTGAGTTTTCGGAGAAATAAATCCCTGTCTAGATACGACCAGGTAGAGGCGGCTCTGGCATAGATGTACCTAGGGGTAAAACCCAAAAACACTGCTTTGAGCTAGACTCAAACGGGAACTGGTGCATGACAATGGGCCTTTCTGCACTCTTGGTTATGACACTCTTGGGGGATATGCTTAGGATAAATCTCATTTTCTTTAAAAACCATTATTAAGGTCTTATGAGTATATATTTACTCAAAGAAAACATTTTTATGATTATGGACTATATCCATAAACTGTTCAATTTTTGTTAGGTATTTTACAAATTTGGTAATTATTCATTGCAATTCAAAAACTGAACTAGTTTATGCTATTTTATAGAAATGGAACCCAGTAGAAGGAATGTGAACTCCCGTAATACATATGATCCAAAGAGTAAGAAGGATCATATCTTTCGTGGTCCTAAGCATGAATTTATAAGGGAAATATTTTCCCATGTATTATAATCATATGAAGAAATAATATCATATGTTGATAAGATGAGTAAAGAATTATCGGAGTCCTATGGATTTGAAGGGAAGCAAGAGAAGAAAAGGATGGAAGAGAGAAATATGGATAAAGGGAAGAGGGAAAAGAATAATTTTCCCATATGTGATAACTGTGGGAAGAAACACCCTGGAACTTTCCTGAAAGGAATAGGGGTTTGTTATAAGTGTGGAGGAAAAGGGCACAAAGTACGTGACTGCAAGGGTAAGAAAATGGTTTCAAATGTACAATGTTTCATTTGCAAGGAGTTTGGACACTACGCGAACCAATGTCCCAATCATCAGACTATGCCTCAAATGATTCTATTGGATAATAATAAAGTTATGATACTACGACAGATGAAGAGGAATGACTAGTGTTCTTATGTTGTTATTTTAGAATTATTTCATTTAAGTGTTGTATCAATGATGTTCTGGAAATAAATAAGGATTGTACTGTAGTACTATTTAATTAAGGATTTGATATTATATGGTACTAAGAAAAGTGACTCTACAACGAGTTGAAATTTTTTATAAATTACATGGTTTAAGGAATGATAAACCTTAATATGGTCCTAATATTGAGGTAGTGATTTTGGAATAAGAGATGGTTGATTTTGGTAATTCTGGATGTTGCGGTGTTGTAATAGAATATATGGGGAAGGCGTTCACATGTTATTACCTGGAAAAAAGGATCCTCATTATGTTTAACTTCCTTGTAAATTTTGGACTGTGAGTTTGGATAACAGTATTTCGGATAAGTCTAATGGTTGGAATGGATTATGTTTGAAAGGTTATTTTTTTGGATTTTTATAAAAGGACAACACGCAGACCGTGTGACGACCCGTCGTGTCAGAAAAAGCTGTGGGAATCGAACCCACAACCATAGTGCAACTGGTATTTATAGCCTACCATTGTGCTACATGAAGTTCATGGATGGTATAATGTAGTTTCTTTACATAAAGGGTCTGATATGTGAATTATAAATTCATTATATTTGTAACCCGATACGATTAGGATAAATAGAGTATTTTTGAGTTGTATTATGTTTTGGGGTGAAATATGAGTTTGTGGTAGAGATTTATTATTGGATAAAACTCTAATTATAAAGTAATTATATCTCCTTATGATCTTAGCCAATCCCATAAATAAATTCCTCAACATTAAGAAAAGAAACTTAGAAAAAAAATGTTGTCCTAGATGGTAACTTAGATCATCACTAATTTATGGCTTTAGGATTGTTGGACTTTTCATATCCATGTTCTCTACCACTCTCCATCAGATAATTGAAGGTTAGATTTCTCTTCCATATCCATATTTTCCTACATGGAACCCTAGTATGCGTTATTTTCGGTAATCTTCATACTTTCCACTATTTATTTTAAACAGAGGCCTCATTAATTCATTTTTCGACGTGGGATTTCAACTAAGATATTTTGAAACATCAAAAATGTGTTATCCTAATACCTTATGTTTTGTTGAACCAATGGTATTTTAAATCATCATAGATTGATGAATTTAAGGACCTCAATTTTAAACTTGTTTGTGATTGATGACCTCGATCACTATCTATAAATATTTACATTTTTCCTCCAATTATATGTCTATAATTTCCACCAATTTCCTCCTAATCGAGATCATAATTTTGTGGTGACCCTTTCATATCTCTTTCATCTTTTTAAGACTAAATTTTATTAACCAAATTTCCGATGTGGGTTTTTCTACAAAGATATTTTCTATTTACAACCTTTATTTTTAAAAAACAATATCAAATTGTGAGGATGAAATTTATTGAATTAGGGTAGAATGTAACACCCCGAGATTCCATGGTATGCTTCTCTTTGAATAATACAGTAGCGTGTGTTGTACGCAACTTCGAGTTCTAACACACACCACGACCAATCAATGTAGCCGTTATGAATAATAATACCTATTTTTTAAAATTTTAGATAATTTATCTCTCAAAATGGACTTCATTTTTGGATTCGGAGTATCGAATTTAGCCTAAGGTGAAATTTTGGTACTTTTCAGATAACTTTAATATTTTGATGAATAGTGAAAATTACTAAATTTTAATTAAAAACAACTTTTTTAATAAAAATAATTATTAGTGATAAATTATGATTTTGAGTGGTTTTAAATTATATTTATAATATATTTTTACCATTTAATACAATTTTGGTCATTTTACATAATTTTACAATTAAACCGAACATAAACAAGTGTCAATCTTTTGATAGTTATTATCTCTTAAAAACACGCTTTTGTTTTAACAACGAGAATTAATTTTAAATTAATTTCTTCCACTTCTGTGTTTGGAATTTGGAAAAATTTATTCTATATTTGGAATCAGGATGTTCAAATTGTGTAAATAGGTAACTTTTATTTTAAGACATTTTGAATAATTACTTCTGTAATTATTTTATTTTCAATGGTTAAAGGGTAACTCCGGTAAATAAGGGTTAAAAAATAATATTATAGTAATAGTAAATTACTCTAAAACGTGTCCTAACATTATTGGTTGATACATGTCCGACAGTGGGCATCTTTGGGTTGATTTTGGGACCCCATGGAGCCACTTGTAAGTGATAATGACACTTTATATTAATTAAGTTAAAATAAATAAAAAAATGACAAAAGCATATATCTTTTAGGAAAACAATTTTTACATAGGGTTACATATGTTGGCTTTTCTACTATGAATATTAATCAGAAAGATAAAAAGCTTTCGTATATAATGATATTTTATTTATAATTTTTAGACAATAAATAATTTAATTTATCTATGACACAATGATGATGCAGTAATTATCATAATAGTGAAAAATTAAAATAATTGATATTATAAATACCCAAATAAATATAATTTGAGACATTTAATGAATTAAACTAATTTTCTAGGATACTATGACATATTAGGATTGATTTAATTAACTTTTTTCGAAGTAATCATTCTGTTATGATTTTTACAAAAGTCAATTTTTGAATAGTGTCAAAATTGACATAAAAGTGTTTTTAAAACAAATATTATATTATTAATTGATATTAAATTCTTAAAAATCTGAGGTTCGTCCAAGAGACTTATATCAGGATATTTGTATCATTAATGGACCATTTGGGGGTCTCTTGGATGTATATAATATGTTTATTAACTATATAATATAAAAATACAAAGTGACATGGTAAGTGTCAACTAATTAACTAAGAGTTAAAACTAAAAGATAAGGTTAATATAATGACCAAAACCTGTCTAAATTCTATTTTTTGAGTTGTTTGAGACCCATACCCACCTTAAACTTTAAATAATACACTTTTGAGCCAGTAGAAACCGAATATTATTTTATTATAAAATAATATTTCTAGCTTTTCCAAAGGTGCCCCTCACCCCTCTTATAAAAGGACACTCACCCTTCTCATTAATTCACACCTTCAAAGACTTTTGGTTGGGCCAAAACCTTCCCCAATACTCTCTAAACATCCCTCAAATAATCCTAGAGTACTTCCTTTAGTCCTAAAGTCATCCTAAGGATCCCTTTTGATCAAATCAAAAGGAAGAACCCGAAGAAGAGGTAATGATTTCACCACCCATTTTCAAGTTCCTTTCTTCTTCCACTTCTTCTTTCATTGTTATTACCATTCTAAAAAAATGAATCCAGTATCTCCTATATACTATAATATTATTATAAATACTGTACAACAATATTCAGTATTCTATCCATCCTTTGAATGACATGTCACCATACGTGCGTACGTACGGCTTACTGTCTCCAGGTTGTGGTGTAATTGTTATTCAATATATTATTATTTGGATGGGTATAATAATGATTTTTAATTCATGTAAATAAAAAATATAACATGATAATGATTCTTTATATATGATATACCATCCAATTATATATTATTTTAATATCAAAAGAATAATATTTTCGCTCGTGCGTACGTACGGATTACCGTCTCCACGACGCGATGAGATTCATTTCCAAGTTCCCCATTCATCGACGATTATAAAAATATATATCACTAATAAGTATGTAATATATGACATAATAATGCTACTGGAGAGAGATATATATATATATATATATATATATATAAGGATTTATGTACTTATATATATCTTAATCACTTACTTCCGTTCAATACTGTAAGAAAACAGAAACAACATTTATGCGTACGTACGGACTACCGTCTCCATAAACGGTGTTTTCCATTTCATATATATGTCTATTATACATATTTATATTCTAAATATATATGATATATTTATCATATTTTATATTCTTGAATTATTTAAATCATGATCTAAGTGATACAACCAAGAGTGACAAGTTAAAACATGTACGATAAAGAAAGTGATTATTACCCAAAATGTTAACTTAACATGGAAATTATTATTATATGGGTAATATAATGTCATAAATGAATCATGTATGATATCATAAATATTAATAAAGTTCTGGAATAATTTAATAACATACTACGATCTTCGTACAGGAGGTTAAACATACCCTCGACTAAAGGAAAGTGCAAGGTAAGGGGTTTTAATCTCACTCCTTATTCTCGTGAGATTCATGACATATTGCCACTATTACCTTTTATGTGGTGTATGTACTGACCATAATTGTATTATTTGTGTAATAAACTTTAATTTATGTGTATTTACATATTCATTGTATGATACCTCTTTCATGGGTTGTGTGTTTCGTAAGTTACCAAATCGGTAAGGGTTAATTCCACAATCTCATCATTATCTGAGATTGTTTATGTGTAAGTATTTACTGGGACATTTTTATCATCCATGCCCTTTTTTCATAAAAATGATTTCAAAATGATGATTTTAAGGATTTTGAAAGTTACTCTTTATCATGATCAAAATTTCAAATGTATTAAAGATTTATCTTTCTAAATCTTTTCAATTAATGTCCATGTTCTCAAAATGTTTTTAAGGATTTATTTATATGGACTTGAATGTTTTGAAATGATAATTCATTTCAAAAGATTCAAAGTGGTATGGGACACTTTGATTCAAAAATCTCTTTTTAAATTACTTCCTTTATAAATTTGTGACTTTTAAATGATTTTACAAAAAGGATATTTCTCTCAAAAAAATTTAGTCATCATTTGATGGATTTTAAGCTCATTTTATGTTGATTTATTAAACAAAACTTCTATTGAAGGTTTTGTGATAGGTTTAACTGTGGATGTGTTATTTTTATACCATTCAAGGTTTATCGAGAATGTATTGACATTTCTTATGCTAGTTTTAATACGAATGTTTATGTTATGTTTAAACCTTTTCATATGGGAATGCATTGGACTTAATATGTGACGGGTGGAGCCCGCTATACCTCCTCGATGCATCGGTAGGTCTCATGAGACAAACTAGTGTCTTGGCACAAGGCTTTGACAAAATCTTATTTTTATTCTTGTCACGAGGCCTTGGCTATGTGGTTATGATAGTCTGGCATTATGCATTCCATCATTATGAAAGTGGTTATTGATATTGCATGTGATTATTCGACTAGTAGAATATCCATGTGAATAAGAAAAAGGAATTATTTCATTTTATCTTTTCCATATTATGTTGAAGTTCAAGTTTTAAAGGATTCTGTTTTAGTTATACATTTACTCAAATGTTTATGCTTATTTTTGAAAGTTTCTGCTATATTGCTTACCCTTACTGAGCGTTTGAGCTCACCCCTTTCTGTGTTTTATTTTTCTCAGGATTCCAAGAAGTGTATTGTGATTGATATGCAGGGTTAAGACAAGGGAATAATGGAATTAATAAATGATTATTTATGTTGTTTTGTATGTTATGAAGTGTAATGTAACATTCATGTATGTAATCTATTTTCCAAGACTGCTAAACTGATCGGTTCTTCGGGACATGATTCCTTGTAATCATGCTAATGCATTAAAATAAGGCACTGACTCTGGGTAACTGGGGTCGGGGCGTTACAACAGGCCTGGGAACTATTTTGAATAAGACGTCATATACACAGGATGTGTTTCGCACAAGATTGGAATGTACGTCATAGGTGCACGCAAGATTCCGCACCTTGGAACAGTTGCATGCAAGATTGAGTCTTGCATGCAAGATTGGAGGGTTTTTGTGCAAGCATGGAATCTTGTACACACATTAAATAGGAAGAAAATATGTCAAGAGAGGATCAAACCACTGTGGACTCACGTGAAAGCGGACCCATATGTGACCTGTTGCAAAAGATCTCACATTCAGGGTTCCATTATTCCGCGCGGGTGTGGAAGAGGTGATTTTAAGCGCTGTAAAGCGGCGACCTACCTCTAGAGACCTCTCTCAAGGGGTGGATGATTCACTTGTATTTATAGGAAAACCCAGGAGTGCTTGGGCATAAGATTCTAGGCACAGAAGTGTTCTTATGTGCACCCTGTGGAGGGTACATGCACAACGGGGAGTTTGACGTAGCATTCGGTGCGGTAGAATCTTACACGCAGATGCTAATCTTGCACGCACCTCTCAAAACAAGTGTGCACCTTCCTTATATGTTTTTTGGGTGGAATGGATAGAATATGACATCTTATTGGATGTTTAAAATGTTTTCACAATATGTTTCACATAATATTTTACTATTTCACGCAAGATTCTATTCTTGCATGAACAAAATCCACTCTCGCACGCAAGATTTCAATTCTTATGCGCAAATCCATACATTTCCCCCAAATCTTTCTGGATGTCCATTTCCACCAGCCTAACTTCAAATGGCCAAAACATCTAATCCATAACTCTATTTGGGCTCCACGACCAGTCAAATCGAATATTGTGGAACGGGCTACGCTCCGGGATCATGAATGGAAGCATTCATAAAATTACATGGATGAGTTTTTTGGTGATAACAAATTCTTCCCTAAGAATGGGGTCCAATGAGGATGAGGCGGGTGAGGTGGACAACGTTCTGAGGAAACATCAATGGAAAATGCATGCCTTTGGGTCCATTGTATCTAGATAGCATTGAGGAAATATCCAACTAAATCCTTAACCTTATGTGAACCATGATATATGTGGGAAACAATAGATAATAGGAGTTCATTCACCCGTACGAGAGTTATAAAGAATGTAAGGCTTGAGGGGTTTAGAATGGTACATTGATCACCATTGGGTGCATCCTAAAAGATAAATTGCAGCTGGAGAATGGGTCTCTTTGAACAGTCGTATTACCATTTTCCCAGTGTGTACTTGTGCATGAGCGGGGTAATGCTAGGGGGGTTGTAATAAATATGAACAAAGGGGAATATAAGGTGTGAATGATGATAACCAACATTTGAAACACTATGGGGGTGGCATGATAGTTAAGGATAACTGTTGACCGCATTCAAAACATAGAATCCTTATTGTGTTAGCCGAAACTGGAGATAACAAAAGAGGGTCGACCAATGACCATGTTCGAAACATCGGGTTTGACTCAAAATGCTACCCATCAGTTTTCTAGAACATTGGCCCAGGATAGTAGTCAAGCCATAGACTGAGCATTCATACTATTAGGGGGTTCATTTAGATGTGAAAGAGGATGAGGTTCTGAATAAAGGGCATTCAAATCATGACTGTGGAGTGATGGGTTGTTCGAATGGAGTCCAACACTCTTGAAATTACACCACCGTGGTGATGAAACATTAGGTGGGTGCATTGGTCTGATCAGCGATCAAGCATACTTCCGAACATGACCTCTATGGTAAGGACCTAGAATGCTATTTAGTTTTACTTCATAACAATAAGGATGATAGACATGTAGTCTAAATATCATACAGTGAGGATGGTACACATAGTTTAAAGGTCACACTGCATGGACCAAGGTTAACAGTTTAAAGACTTGTTACATGGACTGTTGGATCCTAGTTTAAGTTCATATATATTTTACTGTGATCGGGATAGATGGTTCGAAAGGTTTAATGACTATAACACCCCAAGACTTCATAGTAAGTTGTTTTCTTTAAATTCAATAGCTTGCACTACACACAACACCGAGTTTGAGTGCACCACGACTTACCAAACTAGTTGTTCAAAAGAGTTTGTGAATAGTATTAACTAGATTTTGAATTTTATATACTCCATATAATTTTAAATTATGTATTATATGTTTCTTAGACATATTATAAGGAAAATTCAATTTTTTAGATAAAAAATCTATTTTTCAAAAAAAAAAACAATTTTACCACCTTTTAATGGAGAACCATTTTAAAATCCAATATTTGACCGTTTTTCATATTTATTTAGAAAAAATAAATTTCTTCATTAGAATCGGGACATCAAAATTTACTTTGGATGAAATTTTGGTGTTTTTCAAATAATATTTATTTTTTTATGAATAGTGAGAAATACTGTATTTAAATTCAAAACTACCTTTTAATATAATTTATTTATATGGTTAGATTATATTTTAAATTGGTTTTGAAGTTTAATTAGATTATATTTTTACCCTTTAATCCTATTTTGGTCATTGGAATTAATTTTAAATTGAAATTATACATAAACAAGTGTCAATCTTTTGATAATTATTATTTCATAAAAACACGCTATTTGTTTTGACAACGAGAATTAATTTTAAATTAATTAATCCAAATTATATTCTTTCAATTTGGTAAAATAGACATAATTTTTGAATTCTTAATATAAAATATAGCTTAGACTGAATTTTTGTAATTTTTCTGAAAAACTTCAATTTTTGATGAATAGTGAAACCACTAAGTAGTAATTAAAAATTTGATCTTTTCATTTAAATGAAATTTTACTGCATCTGTGAATTGAATTTTGAAAAACTGAGATACATATTTATTATTAGTAAGTAAAATGTAGTTCAACAAGTTTAAAATAATTTTTGGTGAATAGTAACTTTTGACTTTTATTTATAGCTGTTAAAGGTAAATAGGGTGATTCAAGGTAAAAAGAATATTATAATAATAAAAAATTACCTTCAAACTTGTCCTATCCTTATTTAATGAGTAATGTATGACCATGGTAATCCTTGGGTCGATTTTGGTACCCCATGTATCCACTTAAGAATGATAATGACACTTTATTTTAATTAACATAATGTAATGAAAAAAATGACATTAACAAATATATTTTAGTATATAAATTATTACATGGAACTATATAAGTCATAATTTATTCAATAAATTATAATTGGAAGGATAAAAGTATTTCCTACATTATGGTAATATTTTTTATAATTGTTAGACTGCAAATGAATTAAATTATTGATGACACCATAGTGATGTAGTATTTACCTCTTTAATAGATGATTTAAATAAATAAAATTATTAATATTAAAACAATATCCAAAACCTGTCAAATTATTATTGGATGATTTTATTTCGACCATGAGTGATCTTATATTCAACTTTAATTAGTTTTGGACCTTTATAAACTGAATATCACTATATAATAAAATAATATTTTCACACTTTCCTAAAGAACCCCTCCTCCCCTTATAAATGGACACCACTTCTAACCCATTCCACACACCTCTAAATCCCCTTAACTTGTCCAACCCCTACCAAAATAATCTCTCAAGATCCCCCTATTCCTACTAGAAGCCTTACCTTAGGCAGATGGCACTTCAATAGGTCCTTTTGGTTCAAGACAATGGAAGTTACCGAAATTAAAGGTAACGCTTTCTCTTAAATTCTTTTGTTTTATTTTGTTTTATTTTACTTCCCCAACCCCTAAACTCATTTTATTTCTTTATTTTATAACAATACAAGTATCCTAAATATACTAGTATGTTTTTATGAGAAGGATTCGAACTAAGCTGACACACAGCTCCATCTAATGGGGGAAAAACATATTGTTTATGTGGATTGAAAACTAACGCCTCACGAAACGATGATTGTTTGATTATCTTGTACCACCTATCATGGTGGACATTAAGATGGAACCATATTTATATATGATATATATATTATTTTTAATTTTTCTTTATGGTTTTTTATTTTCCATTTATATAATTATTTTATGGTTTCCATTATGGGTAAAACCTGATAATTTCATTTGAGGAAGTGCGGACAACCGCCCCCTGAAAATGATATGACCCATTAATTCCTTATGTGGGGAATATAAAATAAGTATTTAATAATATTATATATGATATTATACGTGAATTATAATATAACTCTATATCATTATGTTTTAATTCCATTAAAATACAAAATTGAAATGAAAGTAGCGTTCATGCGTACGTACAGCTTTCCGTCTCCATTAACGGTACATTTCATTTCTTATCTCCAAATCTTTTGTACTATTCTAAATACATATATATACTGGATATATAATAAATATATGATATCTAAATCATTTATATTATTCTGGGGATAATTTAATTTTTACCACATGGAAAAATTGTAATGATAACAAGTTCATCTTTGACTCAAGTTCTGAACCTTGATAAAATATCGAATATGAACTAAATTAATTAACTAATTGTTATAGCAAAGTAATAAGTGATATAAAAGTAATAATAAACTTGAAAAATTTTCTTAATCATGTAGAAATTAACTTAATCTTGTTACTTAGGAATAACAAGGAACATACAAGACAAGTCAGACTTGAGGTAAGGGGTTTCTTATCTCACTTTTAATTTCGTGAGATTTCCATTGTTTGCCACTTATTTATTGCATGTGGTGCATTTTGTACTTCCATTTGATATATATTATCAAGATTATATTTATATTTATGGTATTATGTGATTCATTTGGTGGTTATTAACATTTTTTCATATGACTTGATTGATTACAACGAAGTACGGTTTTTTCATCTCACTTTTATTCCCGTGAGATTCATGCTATATTGGCAAGTATTTCATTTTGTGTGTAGTACGTACTACCCCTGATTGCATTATTTTTGTAATATAATTTAATGTATGGGTATTTACATATTCTCTGTGTGATACTTCTTTCATAGGGTGTATGTTTCATAAGTTTTCAAATCTGTAAGGGAATTTAAAATTTCAATTTCCACTCATTAGGTTTTAGGCATACTTCATTGATCATTTCACGCCATGATTATGTGTGGAATCACTATTTATTATTTGTGTAGTAATTTCCATTCCCTTTTATATGGATAAACTTTTGATACATATAATCCGTCCACTGATATATTCTCACGTCATCGATATGAACTTGGTTAGAGTAATTTTAACTCAATCTCCATTTATTGAGTTAATCATTCAATTCATTTGGGTTGTTTTTACTAGAATATGTGTGAATGTACTCTGATTTATTTACACTAAATATCCAATAATATTGAGTGTATATATATTTTTCACACATAATTAGGTCTTTGATTTATACTTAACCTAAGGATACGGTCTTTATAAGAGATTTCATCTCAATTTACATTCCATTGAGACTTCTTTGTTGTTATACACCAATTAACTTTTATAAGGTGTATACAATGTACTTTGACATAGAATATCATGAATACCTTTATTCTCATGATATTATAATTTTTTTATTACCCGACTTATTTGTATTCAAGTGTCTCTCTTTGGGTTAGGAACTCTAACTAAAATATCATTTTAAATATTTTAATGATTTATTCTTCTAAATCTTTCTCATTAATGTCCATGTTTTAGAAATGGTTTTAAGGATTTATTTATATGGAAGTTAATGTTTTAAAATTAAAATTCTTCTTTAAATGTTTCATAGTGTTATGGAACACTTTGATTCAAAAATCAATTTTAAATGACTTCTTGATAAATAGTGAGACTTTTAAATGTTTTCAAGAAAAAGGGGGATATTTCACTCAAATATTTCTGAGGATATTTTTCATCTATGCCAATATCATTCATTATTCTCGATTGAGGTTAATAAATTATAATAAAATCATCCGTATTGTATTGAATTAGTTATGTTTGACTCCGGTTGGACCACTTTTGTACCTTTCATGGTTTATGGATAAATTATTGACATTTCGTATTCTTGTTTTAATACGAATGTTTATGTTATGTTTAATCCTTTTCATATGAGGAATGCATTGGACATAGTATGTGATAGTTGGAGCCCGCTATAGATCCTCAATGTATCGATAGGTCTCATGAGATAAACTAGTGTCTTGGCACAAGGCCTTGAAAAAATCTTATTAGTATTCTTGGCACGAGGCCTTGACTATGTGGTTATGATGTATGAAATTATGTATTCCATCATTATGAGATTATCTAATGATTTTTCATGTGGTTATTAGACTAGTAGAATACCCATGACTATGTTTTATTATGGAAATATTTACTCATATCATATTCCTACCATAATGTGTTCACGTTTATTATTTTTAAAGGCATGTGTTTTCAATTATTCATCATGCCTAATGTGTGTGTTATATTCCACTATATTTCTTACTCTTATTGAGAATTTGAGCTCACCCCTTTATCATGTTTCATTTTCCCAGGATACGAAGAAGTTAGTTATGAGTGACATGCATGAATAATCTTGGAAGAATAGATGTTTTTAATGGAATAAATTAGTGTTGTTTTTCTTTTCAAGTTGTAATATTGTACTTATGTACATATCTTGTTTCCAAGACTACTTAACGGATCGGTCCTTCAGGACATTATTCCTTGTAATCATGCCAATGTATTCAAATAATGCACCGACTATTAGATTTTGGGTTCGGGGTGTTACAATTGGTATAAGAAGAAGTTTAGTAGAAACTAGAATTAGATAAACTCTGATTAGATCATATTACCCTAAGATAGAATTTGAGGATTAGTATCGAAGAAATTTCTAGAATCATGGTAATGTAGATATTTTGTGTATTTTTCAAGTAGTACATCCCTATCTAGATATGATCAGGTAGAGGAGGCTCTGGAACAGATGTACCTTGGATTGAAAACTCCGACAAGGTGTTTCGGGCTAGACCCAGTGTATCCTGGTAGACGACAATGGGTCTTCCTTCCCTCTTGGTTATGACACTCCCGGGGGATATACTTAGGATAATTTTCATTTTCTTTAAAAACTGATTTGAAGGATTTTAATATAAGATGCGAATAAATGAACTTGGTTAATCATAAGGTGTTTTAAATTGAAAATAAGGTATCATGATATTCTCAAAATAATTTTATGACTATTATTACTCACACAATGATTTCTGGTTTTAATTAATCTCTAGATTCCAAGAAAGTCATAGTAACTTTGAGCATGATGTACATGGTTTTAATGGTGGTAGAAAAGAGAAACAAAATGGAATGTTGGTAGGAATATAATATATCATGTTCGTGCCGAATCTGTTTTCCAAAAATATGATAAAATATATATATTAACCAACTCCTGGACTCAACAAAGAAGAGAAAAATGGTGAATAATAAGATCTCCAGTAGTGAAGACCATGGAGAAAATAAAGCTCATTTTCCATCATGCATGAAATGTGGATGGAGAAACCATGGAATGTGTCTTAATGGAACAAGTAAATGCTTTATGTGTGGTAATGAAGGACATAAAGTAATGAATTGCCGAGGAAAATTGAAGGGTACTATGGAATAAAATAAAAATGGTCCCAAGAATCCATTTACAGTCATTTTTCGTAAATGTAGGGGACCTGGCCATTACCATAGTGAATGACTTATTTTATAGGATATACTCTTGGTCAAGGAAGAATCTATGTGGAAATAAATGGATGGAATAATGGTTAAAAAGTATTAGTGCTATTTGTTGATATGATTATATTAGAGGAATTTTCTGTTTTAATTTTAACCCTACAGTTTGTCATGTGAAAATGATATTTGAGGAAGAATTTTCTTTTCTCTTGTGGATATAGTTGTAAATAAAAATTTGGTTTTATATGATCATTGATTTTGATTCAACTAGATGTTATTATATTTTGGAATGAAAATGTGAGGTATGAGATAACATTTGTGATGAAATTATGTTATAGTTATTTTGATGAATCTATCTCATTTTTTGGAATATTATAAAATTATATAGTTTTTGAAAAGGGGAAAAATGAAGACTATGTGACAACCCATCGCGTCGGACAAAGCTGCGAGAATCAAACCCACAACCATTGTGTGATTGGGATTTATCGCTTACGACTGGACTACATGAAGTCCCTAGTTAGTGTGACTAATTATTTATATTTAAATTATTTTATGGATCAATAATAACTTGATTTGGGATCTTATGTCTTATCAAATAGATATCCTTAGTATAGGAAAATGATTTGGTGATTAAGTGATAAAAGTTATTTTGGAAGACGTTCACTCTATTGGGAATACTATACGACTAAGGAAAATACAATACAATGGGATTTCATTTGAAGAGTAATGATTGGTTTTTTACCTATGCTTTTATTTTTGATTTATAGTGATTTGGGTTATTTATGGAAATGATTATCCTATCATAGGTAATATGTGATTAGGATTAATTACTTTTAAGTATGTGAATTTAAGAGTAGTCAATATTATTTGGGGATACAATTTAACATGGAAGAAAACAAAAGAAAATTCTTCTGAGTTTTGGGTTTCAATATTATTTTGGATTATATTGAAAGATTTTATGGACAATTGTTTATTGAATGGTATTTATTGAACTTTGCGTATTGTTGGTGTAATTTTAGAAATTAATACTAGTATTTCTTTCTCTAAAGTATTATCCTTTTTGGGGATCATCTGATCTTTTACTAACAATTTTTTTGGTTAATCTCTAAAGAAAAGGGAAATATATAGTTCATCCATTGGGGATTATTTGATTATCTATATGTTTATTCTAGCGCTTCAGGTGTGACCAAGTCATCTTTAATACTCATCATTTTGAGTAAAAGGTGAGTTTGTGGTAAGAATTAGATGAAGGATGAAACTCTACTTGTCAAGTATATTTTTGTTTTCTGGTTCTATGAATAAATTAATTATTAATCTTCTAGAAAGTGGTTTTAAAACCAAAAATATGTAATCGTAATGCTTTATGTATTTTTGTACCGATGATATTTTAAATCGTCCTAGATTGTTGGCTTTGAGGCCATGAATTTTACACTTGTTTGTGATTGATGACCTCAATCACTCCCTATATTTATATATTTATGTTTTCCCTCCAATTATGTGTCTGTAATTTCAACCAATGTTCTCTTAATAGAGATAATAATTTGGTGGTGACCTTTTCATCTTATTTTCCCTCTTCTTAAGACTAAATTTTATTAACCCAATTTCCAATGTGGATTTTCCACAAAGGTATTTTTCTATTTTTAACTTTTTATTTTCAAAGAACAATTTCAAATTTTGAGGTTATAATTTATTAATGGAGGGGATAATGTAACACCCCAAGATTTCATAGTAAGTTATTTTCTTTAAATTCAATAGCTTGTACTACATGGAACACCGAGTTCGAGCGCACCACGACTTACCAAACTAGCCATTCAAAAGCGATTATGAATAGTATTAACTGGATTTTGAATTTTATATACTCCATATAATTTTAAATTATGTTTTATGTGTTTCTTACACATATTATAAGAACAGATTCAGTTTTTCAGATAAAAAATGTATTTTTCAAAAAAAATCAATTTTACGACATTTTAATGGAGAACCCTTTTTAAATCCAATATTTTACCCTTTTTCACATTTTTTTGACAAAATAAAATTCTTCCTTATAATACGGAAATCAAAATTTACTTTGGATAAAATTTTAGTATTTTTCAAATAATATTCATTTATTTATGAATAGTGAGAAATACTGTATTTTAATTCAAAAATGACTTTTAATCTAATTTATTTATATGGTTATATTATAATTTAAATTGGGTTTTAAGTGTAATTAGACTATATTTTTACCCTTTAATCCAATTTTTGTCATTGTAATTAATTTCTCTTTGAGATTTTACATAAACAAGTTTCAATCTTTTGATAGTTATTGTTTCTTAAAAAATGCTATTTGTTTTGACAACGAGAATTAATTTTAAAATAATTAATCCAACATTTATGTTTTTAATTTGGTAAAATAGACATCATTTTTTAATTTTTAATATCAAATATATCTTAGGCTTTTTTTGGAATTTTTCTAAAAAACATCAATTTCTGATGAATAGTGTAACCACTAAGAAGTAGTTAAAAATCGGACTTTTTCATTTAAACGAAATTTTACTATGTCTCTGAATTGAATTTTGAAAATCTGTGATACATGGTTTTTATTATTAAGTAATATGTGCTTCAATGAGATGAAAATATGTTTTGGGGAATAGTAAATTTTGACTTTTATTTACCACGGTTAAAGGAAAATCGGGTAATTCAAGGTAAAAAGAATATTATAATAATAAAAAATTACCATAAACCTTATCCTAACCATATTGGATGAGTATTTTCCGACCATTGTCTACCTTGGGTCGATTTTGGGACCCCATGGAGCTGCTTAAAAATGAAAATGACACTTTATTTTAATTAACTTAATCTAAAGACAAAAATGACATTAACAAATATCATTTAGTACATCAATTTTACATGGGGTTTTATAAGTCATCTTTTCTACTATAAATAATCATTGGAAATATAAAATGATTTCCTACATTATGGTTATTTTTTTATAATTTTTAGACACAAAATAAATAAAATTATTTATGACACCATAGTGATGTAGTATTTACCTCATTAATAAATGATTTAAATAAATAAGATTATTAATATCAAAACAATATCCAAAAACTATCCAATTATTATTGGATGATTTTATTTCAACCATTATTCATCTTATCATCAACATTAATTATTTTTGGACATTTAGGGACCGAATATCACTAAATACTAAAATAATATTTTCACACTTTTCTAAAGAACCCCTCCTCCCCCATATAAAAGGACACCACTTCTAACCCATTCCACACACCTCTCAAGCCACTTGGCTCATCCAAACCCTGCCCAAATAATCTCTCAAGATCCCCCTATTCCTCATATAATCATTACCTTAGGAAGAAGGCACTTCAATAAGTCATTTTGGTTCAATCCAAAGGAAGTTACCTAAATTAATGGTAACGCTTTCTCTTAAATTCTTTTGTTTTATTTTGTTTTATTTTGTTTTATTTTCTTTTATTTTACTGCTCCAACCCCCTAAAATCTTTTTATTATTGTATTTTATAGCCACACCAGTATCCTCAATATACTATGATGTTGTTATGAGATGAATTGTAACTACACTTACACACACCGTAATCTAATGGGTGAAGAACATATTGTTTCTATGGATGGAAAACTAACGCCTCACGAAACAATGATTATTCGATTATCTCATAAAAACTCTCATGGTGGCCCTTAATATGGAACTGTAATTATATATGATATGTATATTATGTTTATTGTTTCTTTATTCTTCTTTATTTTCCATTTATTTCATTATTTTATGGTTTCCATTATGGGTAAAACGTGATAATTTCATTTGAGAAAGGGCGGACTACCGCCCCTGAAAATGATATGACTCGTTAATACCTTATGTGGGATGTATAAAAGATTGATTTAATGATATTATATTTGATATTATACTGAAATTATAATATACCTATGTATCATTATGCTTTAATTCCATTAAAATAGAAAATAGAAATGAAAGTAGCGTTCATGCATACGTACGTCTTACCGTCTCCATGAAAGGTACATTTCATTTATTATCTCCAAATTTTATGTACTATTATAAATACATATATATACTGGATATATAATACATATATGATATCTAAATTATGTATATCATTCTGGATATAATGTAACTTTGACCTCGTGGAAAAATTTTAATTATTACAAGATCATCATTGACTGAAGTTCAGAACATTGATAAAATACCCAATATGAACTCAAATGATTAAATAATTGTTATACCAAGGTAATAAGTGATATAAAAGGAATAATAAAATTGAATTTTTTTTAATCATGTATAAATTAACTTATGTTTATTATTCAGTAAGAATAAGGAACATACAAGACAAGTCGGACATGAGGTAAGGGGTTTCTTATCTCGCTTTTAATTTCGCGATCTTTCTATTGTTCACCACTTATTTCATGAATGTGGTGTATTTTGTACTAAAATTTGATATATATTATCATGATTATAATTATATTCATGGTATCCAGTTATTCATTTTTTTTTCTTATTAACTTTTTTTCATACGACTTGATTGATTACAACAAAGTAAGGCTTTTTTTTCTCACGTTTATTCCCGTTAGATTCATGCTATATTGGCCACTATTTCATTTTGTGTAGAGTATGTACTACCCATGATTGTATTATTTTTTAATATAATTTAATTTATGGGTTTTTAAATATTCATTTTATGATACTTCTTTCATGGGGTGTGTGTTTCATAAGTTACCAAATCGGTAAGGGAATTTAAATTTTCAATTTCCACTCATTAGGCTTTATGCATACTTCATTGATTATTTTACTCCATGATTATGTGTGGAATAACTATTTATTATTTTTTTAGTAATTTCCACTCTCCTTTCTATGGATATACTTCTGATACATATAATCTCTCTATTGATAAATTCTCAAATCATCGATATGAACCTGATAAGAGTACTTATAACTCAATCTCCATTTATTGAGTTAAACATCCAATTCATTGGTGTTGTTTTTACAAGAATATGTGTGAATTACCTATGATTTATTTACACTGAATATCAAATCATATTGAGTGTATTTATATTTTTCACACATAATTATGTCGTTGATTTATCCTTAACCTAAGGATACAGTCTTTATAAGAGATTTCATCTCAGTTGACATTCCATTCAGACTTCTTTGTTGTTATACACCAATTCAATTTTATATGGTGTATATAATGTACTGTGACATAGTATATAATGAATCCCTTTATTGTCATGATATTATAATTTTTTGATTACATCAATTATTTGAATTCAACTGTCCCTCTTTTGGTTAGTAACTCTAACTAAAATACCATTTTAAATGTTTTAAAGATATATTCTTCTAAATATTTCTCATTAATGTCCATGTTTTAAAAATTGTTTTAAGGATTTATTTATATGGGCAATAATGTTTTCAAATTAAAATTACTTTTAAAAGTTTCAAAGTGGTATGGAAAACTTTGACTCAAAAATCTATTTTAAATGACTTCTTGAAAAATAGTGAGACTTTCAAATGTTTTCAAGAAAAAGGTGGATATTTCTCTCAAATAGTTTTGATGATTTTTTAATCTATGTTAATATCCTTCATTATTCTTGATTGAGGTTAATATATTATAATACAATCATCCATATTGTATTGAATGAGTAATGTTTGACTGTGGATGTGCTATTTTTATACCATTCATGGTTTATCGATAAATTATTGACATTTCGTATGCTAGTTTTAATACGAATGCTTATGTCATGTTTATAACTTTTCAAATGTGGAATGAATTGGACTTTGTAAGTGATGGGTGGAGCCCAATATAGCTCCTCGATGTATCAGTTGGTCTCATGAGACAAACTAGTGTCTTGGCACAAGGCCTTGACAAAATCTTATTAGTTGTCTTGGCACGAGGCCTTGACTATGTGGTTATGATTTCTACCATTATTCATTCCATCATTATGAGATTATCTATTGGTATTTCATGTAGTTGTTCAACTAGTAGAATACCCATGACTATGTTTTATTGTGGCATTATTTACTTAGATCATATTCCTACTATAAAGTGTTCTTGTTCATTATTTGTAAAGGCATGTGTTTTCAATTATTCACCATGCCTAATGGTTATTTTATCTTCCGCTATATTTCTCACTCTTACATAGCGTTTGAGCTCACCCATTTCTCATGTTTCATTTTCCCAGGATATGAAAAAGTTAGTTATGAGTGACTTGAAGGAATAATCATGGAAGATTGGATGTTTTTAATGGTATAAATTAGTGTTTTATTTTTTTCACCTTGTAATGTTGAAGTTGTGTATGTATCATGCTTCCATGACTAATAAATGGATCGGTCCTTCGGGACTTGATTCCTTGTAATCATTCCAATGTATTAAAATAATGCACCGAATCCTGGATTCTGGGGTCAGGGTGTTACAATGACCCTTAGGCTGGGCCCAAGAAAAAATTCATGGGTGTCACTACGTATCCTATAAGGATAAGAATCAAGAAAAATGTAGTTCCAGAAGCACGACATGGTTAAAGACTGACACTAGTAGGGAGAATCCTCTCTAGAGAGGAAACTGATGCATCCCATGATTAACATAGGGCATCCTGAACTTATTAGGGAAAAACTGCATTTTAATGACATGCATTGAGGACATGGATACATAGTAAGGAAATTTATGGTGTGGTACGTACCCCAACGTGAATGAGAACCATAAGAGTCCATGCCACACCACACGCTCTTGAGATAATCCCTAGGTTGAGGGACTGAATGTGAAAACTGGGATGGGCCCAAGACGGGTTTTCTGAGCATTCCTACATATTCCATAAAGATGGGAATCAAGCCATACGTAGTTCTGGGAGTGAAGTTTAATGTAATGAAGGATGATAAAAGGCATTTTTGGGATCGATGTGCCGGTACACGTCCTACCAAAATTACTAAGACCACATGAGTCATGCTCGATGTGGGAAATAAGGAGTATTGATGGGAATCTCCAAGCACAAGAAGGCACATATTAGGTACAGTGGGATGCTATGTGAGTGACGTCCCCATATTATTGACCCGCCTACTTAACACACCTAGATACGCGAAGGGATAAAGCCAAGTATGTTGGAATTCCACTTGAACATAAGGAAGTGTAAATATGTGAACATGATTCTTGAGATATGGACCACAACGATGGTGGCATGATGATAGGGAATAACCATTGACCATGTTCAAAACAAAGTATCTATTTCACATTAGCCTAGAATAGGGAAAAACAAATGAGGGTCAACCACTGAGCATGTTCAAAACATGGGGCTTGTCACAAATGTCGTTTGAGGTCCTCAGGGACGTTGGCCCAAGATGGTATTTAAGCCAATGTGGCTTGAGACCATAGTGTAAAGGGGGTCCATTTAAGATGTGGAAGAGGATGAGGATCAATATAATGTGTTCAAGAAGCTTAGTCATGGAACGAGGGGAATGTCCCCGTGAAAATTACACACTTCGGTCTCTTTGTCCCGACGCATCTGAGTACAAAAAAAGGCATATCAGATAGAGGGAGTCGGATCCCTTTCTAAGGACAAGGGTCCTTGGATTGAATGCTTCCAACTTCATGGTTTTTGGATGGTCCATAAAGTGGGACTTGATTTAATGGACTGTGCGCAGGGCGGCTAAGTAGCCAAATCTGATGCCAAGTTCCTATGGGGGGTCTTAGTTTAGGGTTATAGAACATGGACCAGGTTGGGAAAATACATGGGAGGAACATGGTGTGACTATTGAAAAATATGATGTGAATGATAACCCATGAGTTACATCCCACACACCATAATCCTAAAAAGGTTTAGGCCTAAGGGACGAAAAAGAGGGGATAGGATTTTAGATTCAAGGGGCTGTACCCATAGATAGAATTTTTGGGCATTCCTACGTATCCCATGAGGATGGGAATAAAGCCATACATATTTCTCAAAGATGTTGTGTAGTTTAACCTCTTGAGGAAAGGATGTGTAGTGGTCTTAGTTTACGGTCATAGAGCTTGGACCATAGGTGGAGTGACTCTTCCAAATGAGCACAGACCTCAAACGAATCCCTAAGCCCACATGAGCTACTCATGATGTGGGAAACTAGGGAGGATATGGTCATTGCAACACATGGAATACATGTAGAGGGGGAATTGGTGTTGGTCCCCGAATGACGCCTCACCATGGATTTTCCTCCAAACATTAAAATACTCACTAAGGGATAGTACCAAGAGTATCAAAATTCCACTTAGACACAACGGATTCGAAAATGATGTGAATCACGCAACCAATATTTAAGGATTGATGGTGTTGGTGTGACGATGGAGGATAACTATTTACTATGTTCGAAACATAGCATCCATATCGTGTGACCTAAAATCGTAACAACAAATGAGTGTCGGCCGCTGGCCATATTCTCAATAAGGGACTTGTATCAATTTTCTATTCAAGATCCTTGAAGAAGTTGGCCCAAAATGATAGGAGAGCCACTAGGCTGAGTATCTATATCATTTGGGGGCCCTTTTGGATGTGAAAGATGATGGAAACCTAAATAAAGGGGAGCATGAAGCCTGAGGATGGGTGATAACATGTCCATGCAGGATTCGACAATATAGGTGTTGAAATAGAGTTCTTATGGGAACATTGGTGAACTTCCAAAAAGGGGGAGGTACATGGAATGGCTGTTACAATACCAACATGAATGAGGATGTAAGCCCATACCACACCACATGCCCTTCCTCCAGGAGGACTCAATCTAAGGGGCCAGAGAGATGAGGTTTCTAAGAAGCAAGGATGGACACGAATAAAAAATTATCGAGCATTCCTACATATCCCATGGGGATGGGAATCAAGACATACGTTTTTCTGGGGGTGCTGTGTAGTTTAATGTCATGCGGTAAGGATGAAGATAGGGGAAATGTATCTCAATAAGGGATGTGAACGGCACATTGGGTGACCCTATAAGGACCCAGTGTTTCATTAGTTGAAATCCCTCTTGATCTAATTAAATGCCTCTTTATGTTTATATAAAATGTCAAATTCGTTGGTTTATGATTGTAATAAAATCAGGGTTGTCATAGTTGGTATTAGAGGATAGTTTTAGTTATTTTTGGGATTAGGAAACCCTAGTAAAGCCTTAGATACAAGACTATGTATAATAAAAACATCCCTATGTTTTGGTAAGTACTATGTAAGTGGTTTATCAAAAAAATACATCTCTGTCTGGATACAAGTAGGTAGAGGCGGCTCTGGCACAAATGTATCCTAGGGGTAAAACCCAAAAACACCGCTTTGAGCTAGACTCGAACGGGAACTGGTGCACAACAACGAGCCTAGCTGCACTCTTGGTTATGACACTCCCGGGGGATATGTTTTGATAAATTCAAAAGCATAGTATTAACCCTTACTAAGGGAATTAAAAAATGCCTCTAAGAATATATGTTAGAAAGCAGATCATGAAAAGCCTAGATTAAAGCCTATAGACTCATGAGTAAGGAAATAAAAGTTTATTTATAAGTCATCAACTTTTGTCTTTGGATTACCCTTTATGTGTTACCACTAACTTTTCTTTTATTCCAGCCAATGGCCGGTAATAGGAGGACTCGGGCTAACAACCGTTGTGAAGATCAGTGTGATGACTGTACTAATGAGATGCCAAATCCAATGGGAGTGGGAATCGATAACATTGTCACACTTCTCTCTTAGATAACTCAAGTTTTGAATAGAAACACGGGTCAAGAGGAATGTTCAACCCCCCCTAAGAAAGAACAGGTTGCTATCGAGAGCTTCATGAGACAAAGGCCTCCTACTTTTAGTGGATCATCCGATCCCACAATCGCTGAACAGTGGATCAACTCCATTGAAAAGATCTTCTACATCCTTCAATGTTTGGAACAAGAGAAGGTTCTCCTGGCTGCTTATTGTATGGAGGGTGAAGCTTATCAATAGTGGATGTTGATCAAAAATACGAAGCCAGAGGAGGAGATCGAGGCGTTGGAATGGAAGGATTTCTGGAAGATGTTTTTCGATAAATATTTTCCGTGCACCCTCCGGATTAAGATGGAAAGGGACATAATTTACCTCAAACAAAAAGATGAAGAACCTATTAGAGCGTATGAGGAAAACTTTACAAAGGCTTGCACGATACACTTTCATCTTTTTCATTACCCCCGAATGAAAGGTTGACCGCTCCTTTGGTGGGCTGAAGCCTAGCTTGCAGAAAGCATTAGCGATCCGTGACTTCGACAGCTGTGAGGACATTGTCCGATGTGCCCTCAAGGTCGAAATGGGGATCGAGGAATCAAAGGGGTATCATGGGGACAAGAAGCGTAAGGTGGAATTAAATGCTGGCAGTACGATGGATAAAACCAATGGTTCTAAGAAGATCAAGCACCCCAGTTGTTAAAAGTTCGGAAAGAAGCACCCCGAAAATTTTCTTAAGGGGACGAGGAAATGCTTCAGCTGTGGAAGGGAAGGGCACCTAGCTGTTAATTGTCGGCAATAAAGACCCATGGCTCCGACAGAGGATAGAAACACTCCGTTCAAACCTCAACGCATTGTTCAATGTTACAAATTCAATGAACTGGGTCATTTTTCAAATCAGTTCCCTAATCCAAGGGTTTTTGGAGACAACCAACAACCACCAAGGCAGCAAGGAAGAGATTTTTCCATCACTTCTGCAGAAGTGAACCCCGACAACGAAGTGGTGATAGGTTCGCTAGTTATTCATTCAAGAATGGCGAATGTACATTTTTATTTAGGTTCTACGCATTCTTTTATATCTCTAATGTTTAGTAGAACAATCCCAGCACCACCAAAAATCATGGAAGTGAAGATGTCGGTGAGTATGGAAAATGGGAAAATCATTACATCCCATGAATATAAGTCCTCCCCTATTATAGTATGTGGATTGAATTTCTCGGTGAACCTCGTCATACTTCCTCTGGTGAAATTTGATGCAATTCATGGCATGGACTGACTTTCCTTATATAGAGCCAATATAAATTGTCGGGAGAGGGAAATCACACTCCATATGGAGAATCGACCCCCGATTCTTTACAATTGTCAGGAGGAAGATGAATCTACTTTAGCTCCATCATCTCAAGCATGGATATTACTTCCCTATGAGAATGCGTATCTAGCTCAGATGATTGATTCCAAGGAATAAACCATCCTTGATGAAATCCCTATTGTGAGGGAATTCGCGGAATTGTTTCCCGAGGAATTGTATGTTCTTCCTCCTAGAAGAGATGTTGAGTTCTTAATTGAACTTATAACTGGGGCGCTACCAATATCCAAGACTCTATATAGAATGGATGTTGTTGAGATTGAAGAGATGAAGAAACAACTACAGAAGAATCTGGATAAAGGGTTTATACACCCAAGTGCTTCACCATGAGGTGCATCGGTCCTCTTCGTCAAGAAGAAGTATGGGTCAGTGCGGCTTTTCATCAATTATCGTGAACTTAACAAAATCACGATAAAGAACAGTTATCCTCTCCCAAGAATCGATGAATTGTTTGATCAGCTGTGTGGATCACAATACTTGTCCATGTTGGATTTGCGGTCGGGATATTATGAAGTAGGGGTGAAGAAGAAATATGTCCCCAAGACTGCTTTTTGAACAAGATATGAGCACTATGAATTCATTGTAATGCCATTCGGACTCGCTAATGCTCCAGAAATCTTCATGGACTTAATGAATAGAGTCTTTAGAGATTACCTTGACAAATTTGTGGTAGTCTTTATAGATGATATTCTAATATACTCTAAAACCATGGAGGATCATGAGGAGCATTTAAAAACTGTACTATAGACTTTGCGCAAGGAGGAGATCTATGAAAAGTACAGCATGTGTGACTTCTGGTTGAAGGAGGTCTCATTCTTGGGCCATATCATCACAAGCAATGGGATATCTGTGGACCCCTCCAAAATAGATGCAATTGAGGGATGGCTGAGGCCAATATCAGTAACAGATATCTGTATCTTCTTGGGGTTAGCTGGATATTATCGCCGATTTGTGAGAAATTTCTCATGATTGTCCAACCCTCTTACCAAGCTAACTTGAAAGGGAGTAAAGTTTTCTTTGAGTGATGAATGCGAAGAAAGCTTCAAGGAGTTGAAAAGGAGGCATATCACTGCGCCCGTGATCACTTTACCCAAAAGTGGGGAACTTTTTGTTGTTTTCAGTGATTCTTCAAAGAAGGTCCTAGGCTCTGTGCTGATGCAGAATGATAATGTTATATCCTCTGCCTCAAGGCAGTTGAAAATCCACGAGCAAAACTATCCAACGCATGATCTGGAGTTGGCGGCGGTGATCTTTACCTTGAAAATATTACGACACTATCTCTATGGAGAGATGTGTGAGATATATACTGGCCACCAGAGTCATAAATATATATTCACACAGAAAGAGCATAATATGTGCCAGAGAATATGGATAGAGCTCATCAAGGATTATGACTTTTCAACACATTACCACCTTAGGAAAGCGAACAAGGTGGTAGACGCCCTAAGTAGAAAGAACCCAGCAATTCTATCAATGATGAGAATTGAAAAGGATCCAATATTCTTAGACTTGATGAAGATGTACATGGGAATCATAGAGAAGGGAACATCATCAATCCTTTCACAAATTATTGCTCAACCGTCTCTTTTGGAAAGGTTAAAGAATGCTCAAAAGGATGATGTGGTAATTCAAGAAAAAGTGGATGCTATCAAAAAGGGGAAATCCTTGGAGATTAATGTTAATGAAGAAGGAATTGTGCGGTTTGGGAAAATACTATGTGTTCCATCAAGTCCAGAGCTGAAGAAGGATATTTTGGATGATGCACATAGTTCAAATTTCTCTATTCACCCAGGGAGCACAAAGATGTATCGAGATCTCCGAGAAAAATTTTGGTGGGATAATATGAAGAAGGAGATCGCTGAATATACATCAAAGTGCCTGGTGTGTTAGCAAGTGAAGGCAGAGAGGCATAAGTCTAAGGGGATTATACAACCATTTCCCATACCAGAATGGAAATGGGAGAACATCACCATGGACATTGTCACCATACTTCTGAGGACATCCAAAGGCAACATTGCAATCTGTGTTGTTGTGGATCGTCTTACAAGGACTGCACACTTCATTTATATTCGGGAGGATTTCTCATTGGATCAACTGGCACTGATATATATCAGGGAAGTGGTAAGGCTGCATGGAGTACCACTATCTATTGTGTCTGACCAAGATCCAAGATTCACCTCTACATTTTGGAAGATTCTTCAACATGATCTGAATACTGAACTGAACTTCAGTACGGCCTATCATTCTCAAACTGATGGCCAATCCAAGCGGACTATCCAAACACTTGGGGATATGTTGAGATCATGCTCAATGTACTTTAAAGGAGGATGGGATCAACATCTTCATATGGTTGAGTTCTCTTATTACAATAGTTTCTACTCGAGCATCCAAATGGCACCATATGATGCCCTGTATGGGAAAAGGTGCACAACACTAGCATGTTGGGATGAGGTCGGTGAACGTAAGGTTCTTGGACCAGAAATGGTCAAGGAAATGGTGGAGAATATGAAAACCATTCAGCAGTATATCAAGGAATCCCAGAGTCGACAGAAGAGTTTTGCAGATAATTGTCGACGAGACCTTGAGTTTAAGGTGGGAGACATGGTTTTTCTAGGCATATCTCCATGGAAGAAGGTCATGATTATTGGAGAGAAAGGGAAGTTAAGTCCAAGGTACATTGGCCCCTTCAAGATTCTTGATCGTGTCAGGGTTGTGACCTATCGACTAGCAATTCCACCTACTATGGCCAAAGTACATGATGTCTTTCGTAGAGAAAAAGTTCTACGAAATAATACAATTCCCCTCGTCAAGGTGTTGTGGAGAAACCACAAGTTTGAAGAAGCGACTTGGGAATCAGAGGAAATGATGAAGCTAAGTTACCCACATTTGTTTTAGTGTAGGAAAAGGAAAATTTCGAGGGTTAAATTTCAAAAGGGGGGAATATTGTAACGACCCAAAGTTTCATTAATGGAAATCCCTCTTGATGTAATTAAATGTCTCTTTATGTTTATATAAAATGTCAACTTTTTTGGTTTATGTTTGTAATAAAAGCAGGGTTGTCATAGACCAGACATGAATGAGGACAAAAGACCTTACCGCACCATACGATCCTAAGTGAGAATTTGAGCCAGGGGCCCGATAAGGTCGTTGGACCTGAGGCTTGGATACGAACAAAAATTCACATCCTGTTTGCAGGTTAATGTCTTTTAGTGAGGATTCTAGTGATATTAGTTTAAGGTCATAGAACACGGACCGTAGATGCCCAGATTAATGTCATGTGCATCGGAAAGATGGGTAGAAAGGTTGAATTGTCATTCCTATTATGTGGGGGACCACATGA
This sequence comes from Viscum album, assembly GCA_963277665.1. Lineage (NCBI taxonomy): Eukaryota > Viridiplantae > Streptophyta > Magnoliopsida > Santalales > Viscaceae > Viscum > Viscum album. The sequence goes on along the minus strand of OY728123.1, from coordinate 466,951,748 downwards.
TGACAACAATGATTGAGGAGAACTACGGACCATGTTCAAAAAACAGTATATAAATTGTGGGACCAGAGATGGGGGAAAACAATTAAGCGTCAACTATTGACCATATTTGCAACACGGGATTTGTATCAATTTGTCGTCGGATATCCTTGAGGGTGTTGGGCTAAAATTGGAAGAAAGCCCTTAGGCCAAATATCCATGCTATTCGGGGGTCCTTTTGGATGTGAATGATGGTGGAAACCCAAATGACAGGAGAAGCGAAGAATGGTGGGACCTATGCAATTTTAACATCTTGTGGAAAGGACGAAAATAGGGGGTCTCGAGGGGATATATATGGCGTATCCATCATAACATGACATTAATGAGGACACAGAGTCCACACCACACCACACATTCGTAGGTGAGTACTTAGGCCAGGGGGTAGAAAGGTCAAGGGACCTAAGGATGGGCCTCGAACAGAAAGCCCCAGCCATTTTACAGTTTATTACCATGTGGGACGAAAAAGTAGTTTAACTCCATGCGGGATGGGTTCTAGGTGGTTTTACATCATTTATCTTGGAAATATCATGAAATATAACATTGTTCGGTGAAGACAGAATTGTTTAAAGTCACGAGAGACTGTATACAGTTTAACGTCATGGGGGACAAGATATAATTTAATGTCTTGTGGGATGACATAATGTTGAATGTCATGCAGGATGAAGATGAGTAGTTTAAAGTCATGCAGGATGATAATGAAAAGTTTAACGTCATGATGGACAAAGATGAGCAGTATAATGTCATTAAAGACGATAATGAGAAGTTTAACATCATGATGGACGATAATGTAGTTTAACATCATGTTGGATGTGTATGAGCAGTTTAATGTCTTGCAGGACAATAATGTAGTTTAACATCATGCTAGACGAAGATGAATAGTTTAAAGTCATGCAAAATGATAATGAGCAGTTTAACGTCATAACATATGAAGATGAACAGTTTAACTTCTTACATGATGATAATGTAGTTTAACATCATGCAGGATGAAGATGAATAGTTTAACATCATGTAGGATGATGAGAATCATTTTAAAATCATGACAGACGAAGATGAGTATTTTAATGTCATGTAGGATGATAACAAGCAGTTTAACATCAAGATGGACTATAATAATTAGTTTAGAGAAATGATTGATGATAATGGGTAGTTTAACATCATGAAGGATGAAGATGAACAGTTTATCTTCATGTTGGACGATAATGCAGTTTAACGTCATGCAGGACAAAGATGAATAGTTTAACATCATGCAGGATGATAATGACCAGTTTAACGTCATGATGGATGCAAATTGGCAGTTTATTGTCATGTAGGATGATAATGAGTAGTTTAACGCCATGATGGATGAAGATGATAAGTTTAATATCATGCAGGATGATAATGAGAATTTTAACGTCCTGACGGACAATAATACATTTTATCGCCCTGAAGGATGAAGATGAGCAGTTTAAAATCATTCCAGATGATAATTCAGTTTAACATCATGCGGGATGAAGATGTTTGTGTTGCACCACCATATCAGTACACATCCTACCAAAACTACTATGTCCACATGAGTCATGATCAATGCAGGAAATAAGAAGTAATGATAGGATTTTCCTGACCCATGTAATCACACAGAAAGTGGAAATGAGATATCACTTTGGGGATATCCTAGTGACACTATCCAACTTATTCAATGTGAAAATATTCATAGAAGGGTAACGCCAAGGGTGTTGGAGTTCCACATAAACATAGAGATGTGAAAAAAGGGGCGAATCATTGCATTCTATATCTGGATCACAATGATGGTGGTGTAATGATGATGGATTTCTATTGACTGTGTTTGAAACACAACATCCATATCGTGTTACCTGGGATGAGGATAGACAAATGACGGTCAACCACTGACCATGTTCGAAACATGGGACCTATCGCAAAATGGCATCCAATATTTTCCAGAGTGTTGGCCCAGGACAGTAGGCGAGTTATAGGCCGAGCATATGAACTATTAGGGGGTCCCTTTAAATAAGAAATAAGCCGTGGATCCAAAAAATGGGACTCTACGAAGAATGGAGAAGTATTGGTATTATGTTCATTTGGAGTCCAACACTATAGGTTCTACACCACAGCGCATCAAAGAAGGTTAGTGGGAAGACGTAGCTAGACTTAGAGTAGTAGGCACAAGTGTTGCAAATAGTTTAAGATCTTATTTAATGGACCAATAGATCATAGTTTGAGGTCATAGATTTCAGACCCAGTTCATATTTTATCATCGTGTAGCTAGGACGAGTGATGGTTCGCGTTTAGGGTCACATAGCTGTGACCCTGGTTGCTGCAGTTTTATGTCATGTAGCTTTGAGAAAAATGTTTTACAGTTTCACATCATGTGACCAGGATGTTGTCCCATAGTTTAACTTCATGCGACCAAGAAAATGGTTGTTATGTAGTTTAACGTCATGAAACTAGGACCTTAAACCACATATATTGTGCCGGTAGAGGGATAGTCATCAATACGCCATTATGGTTGTTTGATATGAGTAGTGAATCTATATGATGATGTTTCCTTAAAATTAACCAAGCATAAGCATGGATGTTCTTCATCCGTGAGTTTGGCTACCACATAGTGGACATTCCACAGGCTGGGGCCAAGGGCACAGAGAGGATCTCTTTGGTTGAAGCAATGTGGTATTTTGGATGACATAGATTGTCACAAAGGTGGTAGGGATGAAACAATTCCCACAGTTCAGAGGGGCGATGAAGCTAGGATCATTTGCTAGGATGGGGTGATGGAGCCCAAAAGTCCTGCAATCCTAGAACGCTAGTATGATGCTGCGATGGATCCTGGAAGGCATGGAATCCTGGATGTAGGAATGATGGGGGCGATGAAACTCAAAAGGCGGGGAAGCCTGGATCATCAGTACGATGGGGGTGATGGATCTCGGAAGGCGTCGAAGCCTGGTACATCGGTATGATGGGGGTGATGGAGCCCAGAAGGCATGGAATCTTGGAGCGTTGGTATGGTAGGGGCGATGGAGCCCAGAAGGTGTGGAAGATTGTATCATCGGTACGATGGGGGCCATAGATCCTAGATGTTCTGGAATCCTGGAGCATCAGTACGACTAGGGCAATGGAGCTTGGAAGGCGTTGAATCCTAGAGCATCGGTACGATGGGGCAATGGAACCTAGAAGGTCTGAAAGCCTAGACATCACTACGACGGGGGAGATGGAGCCCAGAAGGCATGGAAGCCTAGATCATCGGTATGAAGGGAACGATGGAGCACCGAAGGCATTGAAACATGGACGTCGATACAATGGGGGTGATGGAGCCCAAATGGCGTGGAAGTCTATACATCGGTATGATGGGGCTGATAGAGCCCAGAAGGTGTTGAAGCCTAGATGTCAGTACGAGGGTCGATGGAGCCCATAAGGCGTTGAAGCCTGGACATCAGTACGACATGGGCGAAGGATCCCGGAAGGTGTGGAAGCCTGGAGCATCAGTACGATGGGGGTGATGGAAACCAGAAGGCGTGGAAGCCTAGAGTGTCGGTATGATGGGGGCGATGGAGCCTGGAAGGTGTGTAATCCTACAGTGTCGGTACGATGGGGAAATGGAGCCTAGAAGGTGTGCAAGCCTACACATCGGTACAATAGGGGCGATGGATCCTGGAAGGAATGGATGCCTGGAGAATTGGTACGACATGGGAAATGGTGCCTGAAAGGCGTCGAAGCCTGGAATCCGGTACAATGGGGTGATGTAACCCAGAAGGTGTGGAAGCCTGGACTTCGGTACGATGGGGGAGATGGAGCCCACATGGCATTGATGCCTGGACGTCGGTACATGGGGTGATAGAGCCCAAAAGGCATTGAAGCCTGGACATTGGTACGATGGGGGAGATGGAGCCAGGAAGGCGTGGAAGCTTGGAGCATTGATACAATGGGGTAATGGAGCCCGGAAGACCTAGAATCCTGGATGCTAGTACGATAGGGGTGATGGTGCCTGGAAGGCGCTGAAGCCTGGACGTCGGTACGATAGGGGCAATAGACCCTCGAAGGCGTGGAAGCATGGAGCATTATTATGATAGGGGCGATGGATCCCGAAAGGCATGGAAACTTGGATGTTGGTACGATGGGGGAGATGGAGCCTGGAAGGTGTGGTAGCTTGGAGCGTCTGTAGGATGCGGCGATGGAGCCTGGAAGGACAGGAAGCCCGTAGCATCGACGCGATGGGGGTGATGGAGTCCAGAAGGCGTCAAATCTTGGACCATCAGTATGATAGGGGCGATGGAGCCCGAAAGGCATCGAATCCTAGATGTTGGTATGATGGGGGTGATGGAGCCTGAAAGGCATGGAAGCCTGGAGCATCGGTATGACGATGTGATGGAGCCTAGAAGGTGTTGAAGCCTAGACGTCAGTATGATGGGGGAGATGGAGCCCGAAAGGCATGGAAGCCTGGGCGTCGGTACGAAGGGGGCGAGGGATCTTGGAAGACATGGAAGCCTTGATTATTGGTACGATGGGGGAGATGGGGCTCAGAAGGCGTGGAAGCCTGGAGAATCGGTAATATGGGGGCAATGGATATTGGAGGGCATGGAAGCCTAGAGCATCGGTACGACGGGGGCGATGGAGATCTAAAGGCATGAAATCCTAGATAGTTGGTTTGATGGTGGCGCTGGATCTTAGATGGCATGGAAGCCTAGAGAGTCGGTATGACATGGGCAATGGAACCCGAAAGGCGTGGAAGCCAGGAGTGTCAGTACGGTGGGGCGATGGAGCCCGAAGGCGTGGAAGCCTGGACATCGATACGATGTAGGCGATGGAGCTCAGAAGGCATGGAAGCCTGGAGCGTCGGTATGATGGCGGTGACGGAACCCAGAATGCGTTGAATCCTGGACATCGGTACGATGGGGACAATAGGGCCCAGAAGGTGTGGAATCCTAGACATCGGTATGACGAGGAAGAGGGAGCCCAGAAGGTGTGGAAGCCTGGACGTCCGTATGAAGGGGGAGATAGAACTTGGAAGGCATTGAAGCCTAGTGCATCGGTACAATAGGGGTGATGGATCCCTAAAGGCATGGATGCCTGAATGTCGATACTACATGGATGATGGTGCCCAGAAGGATTTGAAGCCTGGAGCATCAGTACGACGGGGGTGATGGAGCTAGGAAGGCATGAAAGCCTGTAGCGTCAGTACGATGGGGGCGATGGACCTTGAAAGGCGTTGAAGCCTGGACTATTGGTATGATAGGGGAAATTGAGCTAAGAAGGTTTTGAAGCCTGGACGTCGGTACGATGGGGGCGATAGAGCTCGGAAGGCATGAAAGCCTAATGCATCGGTACGATGGGGTCGATAGAGCCCAGAAGTCATGGAAGCCTGGCCTTCGGTATGCCATGGGTGATGGGGCCCGATAAGCGTTGAAGCCTAGATGTCGGTATTAGGGGGTTGATGGAGTGCAGAAGGCATTGAAGCCTGGTCGTCGATACGATGGGGGTGATGGAGCCCGTAAGGCGTTGAAACCTAGATGTCGGAATGATGGGGGTGAGGGATCTGGGAATGTGTTGAAGCCTGGACGTCGGTATGACAAAGGCAATTGATCCCTAAAGTTGTTGAAGCCTTGATGTCGGTATGACGGTGGCGATGGAACCCGGAAGGCGTTGAAGCCTCGACATCGGTACGATGGGGACGATGGATCTTGGAAGACTTGGAAGCCTGGATGTTGGTACGAAGGGAGAGAGGGAGCCTCGAAGGCATGGGATCCTTGAGCATCAGTATGACGTGGTGACAGAGCTCGAAAGGTGTTGAAGCCTAGCGAGTCGGTATGATGGGGCGATGGAGCCCGGAAGGTGTGGAAGCCTAGACGTTGGTATGATGGGGGCCATGTATCCTGGAAGGAGTGGAATCTTAGAGAATCATCCCATAAGGTAGAGAAATTTGTTGATTCTTAGGGAGGACCTCCATGATGGTTGATGTCAAGGACTGGGAGAACCTCCATGCTGAATGGTAGCTGTGTGGGGAGCACCTCTATAGCGGTTGTTGGTTCTATTAGAGATGTGCCATTAGATTGTCGGTGGTTTCACATTGTGTAGCTCATGAGGGCAGTATAGTCAACGAGGCGTCGATGGAGTCGGGGGGATGCCCCCTGTGCAACCTCTTTAGGCGGAAAAGATGGCATGGATCCAATGGAGTCAATGGGAGGACTCCCCATACATGGCCTCTTAAAGAGACTGTGTCTATGAGTAGCTGATGGAGTTGGGGGTGGATGCCCTCTACACAACCTCTTAAGGTGATAGGGTCAGCAAGGAGCTGATGGAGTCAGCAGCAGATGCCCCCATATGCGGCCTCTTAAGGTTGTGATGTTGGAGAGGAGAATATGGAGTTGGGTGGGGGGAGGAATCACCCTTCACAGCCTCATAAGGAGGTGTCGTCGGTGGGGAGCAGATGGAGTTGGGGGCGGATAACCCCTATACGGCCTCATGAGGTAGTGGGGTCGGTGAGGAGTCGATGGATTTAGGTGCGGATGCCCCCCTTCATAGCCTCTTAAGTTGGCAGTGTCGATAAGAAGTCGATGGAGTCGGGAGTGGAATTCCGATTCGCGGCCTCTTAAGGAGGTGGCGTTGGTGAGGAGCTGATGGAGTCGGGGGGGCGAATGCCCCCTGCACGCCCTCTTGAGGGGGCGGGGTCAGTGAGGAGCTGATGGAGTCAGGGGCGGATGCCACCTCCATGTCCTCTTGAGGCGGCGGGGTCAACTAGGAGCCGATGGAGTCAGGGGCGGATGCAACATGCACGACCTCTTAATGTGGAGGGGTTGGCGAGGAGCCGATGGAGTCAGGGGGTGGATGCCCCCTGCGCGGCCTCTTCAGGTGGCGTCCTCAGTGAGTATTCTATGGAGTCGGGGGGGGGGGGGGGACTCCCCATGTGCAGCCTCTTAAGGAGGAAGTGTCGTCGATGAGCTGATGGAGTCGGGGGAGGATTCCCCCTACGTGGCCTCTTAAGGCGGCGAGGTAAGGGAGGAGCCGATGGAGTGGGGGAAGGACACCCCCTGTGTGGCCTCTTAAGGAGGCAGCGTTAGTGAGGAGCCAATGGAGTTGGGGGGGGGGGGGTGGATGCCCCCTGCACAGCCTCTTGTGGTGGCAGGGTCGGTGAGTAGCCAATGGAGTTGGGTGGCGGATTCCACCTGCCCGACCTCTTGAGGCAGCATGGTCGGTAAGGTGCCAATGGGGTTGGGGGCGGATGCCCCCTGTGCGGCCTCTTAAGGAGGCGGGGTAGGCGAGGAACTGATGGAGTTAAGTGGTGAATGCCACCTACGTGGCATCTTTAGGTGGCACATTCAGTGAGGAGAGGATGGAGTCGGGTGGCAGATTCCACCCATGCAGCCTCTTGAGGGGGTGGGGTCGGAGAGGAGCTGATGGAGTCGGGGGCAAATTCCCCCTGCGTGGCCTCTTGAGGTAGTGGGTTCGACGAGAAGCCAATGGAGTTTGGTAGTGGATGCCACCTGCGTGGCCTCTTGAGGTGGCAGGGATGACGAGGAGCCGATGGAGTCAGGTGGCGGATGCCACCTGCACAGCCTCTTGAGGCGGTGGGTTTGGCGAGGATCTGATGGAGTCGGGGATGGATTCCCCCTACACGGCCTCTTAAGGCAGAGAGGTCGGCAAGAAGCCGATGTACCATAGTTTTCACACAATCGATGGTACTCATCCTCTCACATATGAAGGGTAGGGGATTCACATAGGCGATGCCTCAATTTTCTAGACATATTAGGTCTACTCTCTATTGAAGGAGAAGAGATTCATGTCAGGTTCACCATTTCTATTTCTAACGCTTTTTCCGTGGAGCGAGCATCCGTTTGCTGAGGACGCGTAGCTGTTTCCCCGCATTCTCTCTTTCCAATATTGGGCAGCATCCGTCACTTATTCTGGGACATTTGATCCATGATTGAAAAGAGATAATGGTATGTCGGTTCCTCCTTTCGTGAGTTCCTCCTCGGAACTCGTTACCTAGTCTGGGTCTCCCGTATAGATTTGAGTCGTTTTTTGTGAATCTCGTTCTAGGTGCCATATCATTGTGGATTCCATCTCATTACACTACTTCCGTCTGGACATTCCAAGGGGTCTTGACATGGTAGAAACCTTTGGTCAGAGTAGATGAAAATGTCAGGCAAGTCCGGGCATCTCTGGATGTGTGGACATTAGGGAACCTGTATTCTTCTTCATAATAGGTCTTATCAAGGGAGAAAAACCCGAGGCATCCCATGTTAGTCACGGGGTATCTTATGCTAGAGGCATGTATATGAGGTTTTCCTCAACATCTGATGCTTAACATGGGGTATCACATGAGTTTAACATATTGCAGATATGGTTACACCAAAGGTGTGTATTCCGAGGATTTCCCCATGCATCTCATGATTAACACGAGGTAGGCCATGAGTTTAACATATTTTGGAGATGGTATGAGGGTGATCAGAACATCCCATAGAGTCGTATAAAATTTTTACATCCCTAGGAGGGAGCTCCAGGATTTTTTACTAGGTACATGGATCAGAACACTCAATAAGAGCAAACCCAGGATGGTGTCTCCCATAAAGGGAAGATGTCACACCGTGAAGGCTGATCTAGAAACCACTAAGGGTAGATCAGGGAGTGTGCACCCCAAAATGGGGGAAAACCAAGGTTTACCTTAGCTGGGATTGAGCATCAAGGAGGTTTCATACATACCCTATATAGAATACAGTGATCAAAACCCAAGTATTTCGAAGGGATGATTAATCAGGGTTTACACAAAGGACAAAAACCTGGATACATGATGGGGCTTATGCATGAAATGTATCCCATCACTAGAGGGGTAATCCTGGTTTGATGGATATGGATTTTCCGGGGCTTATGCATTGTTAGATGCCCAGTTACTGCTTGGAGTTGTGAGGAGGTGGATGACATGATCCCATGGGAATGTGGTGGCCTGAGTAAGAATTAGGATAGATGATGGAGATTTCAAAGAAGTGGAGTGAGAATGATATGGAACTGATGTGATGATAACGGTGATGTTGGGCTAGATCCATGAAGTGACTTCCTACAAATCCCCTTTGCAGGGAATGAAAGTATGCATAGTTCGGTGGGATGATGGGACACCTGAGGAGGTGGCCCATGAAAATGGATGCGTGGATGAGACCATGGGGAAGTGGAACCTCTGAGTTGGGACATGATCTTCTGGTAACACATGGGATCGAGGGATAGATCAGTATGTGACATGAGTGATGGGATTGAACCTCATGGAGGATTCCTACGTATCCTCGTGGTTGGGAATCAAAGTCCATGTAGTTCATCTGATGACTCCTTATCGTTGATTAGGGACATCAACGACTTACCATTGATTGGGGGACTTCAACGGCTTACTGTTGAATGGGGTTGACAACAGCTTACCACTGAATGGGGTTGACAATGGATTACCACTAAATAGGGCTGAACCTCAGGGAGGCCTCCTGTGTACCCTATCTAGGAGAAAGGGTTCAAAGCCCCGGTAGTTCTAATGGGTACAATTTAGTGTCATGCGGGATAGAAAGTGGGGATACAGTTGAATGTCCTTCAGGATGGGTGTGGATCGACGTGAAGTGGTCAGGAGCGATGGTTGTTGGGCTTGAACCTCCGGGATTCTTCCTATATACATATCCTTGGAAAGGATCAAAGACTATTGGCATCTTATGATTTGCGCATAAGGAATATCTTGTTTGGAACAAGAAGCATACTATACTTTTCATATAGGGAATGCTACAGTTTATAGTCATGTAGAGAGGACTGCTGGAATCTTATACTTAGCATGTAAGGCATCACTTATATGGGGAAAGAGGCATCATATACTTTTCTTATAGGAAAATCTATAGTTTCTAGTCATGTAGAGAGTACTGTTAGGCATAAGGCACCTAAAAATGGTTGGTGTTGGGACTTACACAAGGGAAACCCTTTCTAGTACAACCTGTTATAGAAGCTATGTGATGGGGTGCAGATGAGTTACATAAGATATAGTTCAACTCAAGGTACTCGGTGGGATTGATGATGATAATCTCAACTCACGACATGAGAAACAGACCAAGATAAATATGATGACTCAAGGTGTTTCATGGTGTGAGAATTATATCAAATCATGGTATCCCATAGGTGGTAGCCAGATATGTATAAGGGCACAATGGAAATTGCTGACATCCCAGCGGGAAAAGTTCACTGTGCAACTCTCCATTTTTCATGGGGGTCAATGACGGTAGTGAAGGGACAAGCCCAGAGGGCTGGGACTAGAGCCCAACACTGACCCCAAGTGGGGGTGCAGGGGGCTTCCCCTACGGTATGGACCAGCACACACAAACCTGGGAAATTTTTCATGTAAGATGGCCTATGCACAAGATGGGTTGCCCACAAGATTGGAATGTGCAGTATCGGTGTGTGAAAGATTCCGCACCTTGGTACTGTTGTGTACAAGATTGAAGTCTTGCACACAAGATTGGAAGGTTTGCATGTAAGCAAGGAATCTTACGCGCACATGACTTAGGAAGAAAATATGTCAGGTGAGGATCAAACCACTATGGCCCCATGTGAAAGAGGACCCATATGGGACCTCTCAGGAAAGATCTCACATGGAGGGTTCCATTCTTCCGCGCGAGAGTGGAAGAGGTGGCCTTACGCGCTGCAGAGTGGCATCCGACCTCTGAAGACCTCTCCCGAGGGGTGGGGGCTACACTTTTATTTATAGGCGAACTCGAGAGAACTTTGGCGTAAGATTCTGGGCATGAAATTGATCATAGACACACCATGTGGTGGGAGCACATGACGTCAACTTGGGCATGGTAGAATCTTCCGTGCAAATGCTAATCTTGCGCACACCTCTCAAAACATGTGTGCACCTTCCTTAGACATTTTTGGGGTGGCCTAGATAGAAGATGACATCTCATTGGACGTGTAAAAGGTTTGCGTGATATGTGGCACACAATATTTTACTATTACATGCAATATTCTATTCTTTCATGGAAAACATCCATTCTTGCACACAATATTTCAATTCTTACGCACAATGTCATACTTTTCCCCTAAATTTTTCTGGATGTCCATTTTCAGTGGCCTGAATTCGAACAACCATATCTTCTAATCCATAATTCTATTTGGGCTCCATGACCAGTCAAATAGAAGCTGGTGGAATGAGCTAATCTCTGGTATCATGTATAGAAGCATTCAATGAATTACATGGATGCATTTTCTGGTGCCAAAAAATGTCCACCAATGAATGGGGTCCAAAAAGAAATAAGAGGGTGAGTTGGACCACATTTTGATGAAACATGAGAGGAAAATGCATGCCTTTGGGTCTATTGTATCTTTATCATATTGGGTAAATAGAATACTAAATCTCTAACCCAGTGAGAGCCATATTCTATGTGGGAAACAAGAGATAATAGGAGTTCATTCACCTATACGAGAGTTCTAATCAACCGAAGGTGTGAGGGGTTCAAAATGGTACATCGATAGCCATTGGGAGCATCCTAAAAGAGGAATTGCAACTGGAGAATGGGGCTCTCTGAACAGCTGTATTACCATTTTCCCAGTGTGCTCTTGTGCATGAGTGGGCTAATTCTAGGGGCATTTGAATAAATCCGAATATATGGGAATGGAAGGTGTGAATCACGATACCCAAGATTCAGAATACTGTAGGGTTGGCGTGATAACGAAAGATAACTGTTGACCATTATCGAAACACAATATTCTTATTGTGTTATCCTAAAATTGAGATAACAAAATAAGGTTGACCATTGACATTGTTCGAAACATGGGGCCTGACTCAAAATTCAACCCATTAGTCTTCCAAAACATTGTCCCATGATCGTAGGTGATCCATGGACTGATAATTCATACTATTAGGGGGTTATTTTAGACGTAAAAGGGGAAGAAGTTCCGAATAATGTGAATAGAAATTGAGGATTGTGAAGTGATGGGTTTTTCGAATGGAGTCTAACAGTCTTGAAATTACACCACCGTGGTGAAGTCACATTAGGTGGGTGCATCGGTCTGATCATGGACTAGGCATAATTATGAACATAACCTCTCTGGTAAGGACCTGTAATTCCTAGGTAGTTTTACATCATAACAATAAGTATGATAGACATGTTGTTTAAACATCATACAGTGAGGATTGTGCACATATTTTAAAGGTCATACTGCATGGACCAAGGTTAACAGTTTAAAGTCATGTTACATGGATTCTAGGCTCCTAGTTTAAGGTCATAGACAATGGACCATGATCAGGGTCAAGGGACCGGAAGGGTTAATGACCCTTAGGCTGGGCCAGAGGCGGAATGCCTGGGTGTCGCTGTGTATCCCATAAGGATTAGAATCAATACAGACATAGTTCTTGAAGCACGACATGGTCAGAGACTAATGCTCGTAGGGATAATCCGCTTTGGAGAGGAAAGATACACATCCCATGATTAACATAGGGCATCCAGAACTTGTTATGGAAGAACCTCAGTTTAATGTGATGCATTGAGGACATGGCTACCCAGGAAGGAAATTTGTGGTGCAGTATACACCCTGACGTGAATGAGAACCATAAGAGTCCATGCCACACCACAGCCTCTTGGGATAATCCCTAGGTTGAGGGACTGAATTTGAAAACTAGGACAGTCCCAAGATGGGTTGTCTGGGAGTTCTTACGTATCCCATGAGGATGGGAATAATTCCATACATAGTTTTGACAGTGTAGTTTAACATCATGAAGGATGATGAAAGGAAAGTGTGGCATCGCTGCGCTAGTACACGTCCTACCAAAACTATTAATCCCATAAGATTCATGATCGATGTGGGAAACAAGGAGTAGTGAAGGGACTCTCCTAGAACAGGAAGTCACACATTAAGGGAAGTGGGATGCTAGGTGAGTGACATTCCCATAATGATGACCCGCCCACTTAATGCACCTAGATGTGTGAAGGGGTAAATCCGAGTATTTTGGAATTCCAGTTGAACATATGGAAATGAAAATATGTGAATCACGATGCTCGATATCGTGACCACAATGATGGTGGCATGATGATAGGGAATAAATGTTGAACATGTTCGAAACACAGTATCTATTTTTCATTACCCTAGAATGAGGATAGACAAATGAGGGTCGACTACTAACCATGTTCGAAACACGGGGCTTGTCACAAATGTCGTTCGAGGTCCTCAGCGACATTGGCCCAAGACAGTAGGTAAGCCAATGTGGCATGGGACCATACTATAAAGGGGGTCCATTTCAGCCATGGAAGAGGATGAATATCTAAATAAGGGGTTTATAAATCTTGGAAATGGAATGAGGGGAATGTCCACATGAAAATTCCCCACTTTGAGATCTTTTTCTCGATGCATCTGAGTACGACAGAAAAATGTGTATTGGATAGAGGGAGTCGGGTCCCTTTCCAACGAAAAGGGTCATGGGGTTGCATGCTTCCAACATAATGTTTATTGGATGGTCCATAAAGTGGGACCTGATTTAATGGACTGTTCTCAGGGTGGCGAAGTAGCCAAATCGAACACGTAGTTCATATAGGGGCATCTTAGTTTACAGTCATAGAACTCAAACCAGGTTGGGAAAAGATAGGGGAGTCACATGGTAAGTCTATTACAAAACCCAACATGAATGAGAACCCATGAGGTACTCGCCACACCACATGTTCCCAAAAGGGTTTGAGCCTAGGGGACGAAAAAGAGGGGATATAATTTTAGATTCCTAGGGTTGGACCCATTGATAAAATGTATGGGCATTCCTACATATCCCATGAGGATGGGAATCAATCCATACATATTTATAGAAGATGATGTATAGTTTAATTTCTTGCGGAAAGGATGTGTAGTGGTTTTAGTTTATGGTCATAGTTCTCAGACCATAGTTGGTGAGACTCATCCAAATAAGCACAAACCTCGACCGAATCCCTAATCCCATGAGAGCTACGCCTGATGTGGGAAACAAGGGTGGAGAAGTTTTTTGGAACACATGAAATACACATAGAGAGGAAATTGGTGTTGGGCCCCGAATGATGCCTCACAATGGCTTGTCATCCTAACGAGAAAATACGCACTGAGGGATAGTACCAAGAGTATCACAATTCCACTTTGACATAATGGATTGGAAAATGATGTGAATCATGAAACTAATATTTAAGACTTAATGGGGTTGGCGTGATGATGGAGGATAACAATTGACCATGTTTGAAACACAACATCTATATCATGTTACTTAAAATGGGAACAAAAAATGAGTGTCGGCCGCTGACCAATGTGGGGAGGGACTTCTGTATCATTCTACACCCCGAGATGGCACTGATATCAGCATCATTATATCGAAGTAATTTTGTAGTTCCTCGCAATCAGGGGGTGTAGTAGGAGGAGTTTCAGAGGAAGGGCTTACTAAGACCTTGGGTTTGAGGTTATGTGTGGACTACTTACAACTTAACCAAGTGGTTGTGGAGATTGATTACCAACTATGGAAGGGTAAATGGGCACATTAATAAGTTAAAGGGGGTAGCATTTCGCATGGATAGAAACGTTCCTTTTGGATTTTCAAAAGTTGAGACAACGGTGATGATTGGAGTTCCTCCAAGACTATGAATGTGGTATAGTACATACTTCTAGGAAGGTAGATGTGGTGCAAGGCGTGATAAGTAAGTGATCTGGTTTACATTTGCTAAGTGAGGTGATAGAGCAGCTATCCACAATGCCAATATCCTTTGTGGATAAGGATAGAGCAGCTTACCTCTAGTCTATGACTGTCACTCCACCACTCCTTCAGTAATTTAGGTAGGCACAAATTTTGAATGTTGACTATGAGGCCTGACGTGCTCCGATATCCTTAGGACATGATCCTGATTGATTTTTGATAGGTGTAGAGCACATCATCTTTTTCAGAGGACGCATCATGGTACTAGTGATGTTATGGCAGGTGTTATTGTGGGAATTCCATACATCCTATTTTTGCGGTAAATCTTGGTATGGTGAAGATGTACTAGAACCTCTGAAATCAGTACTGGTGGCCAGGGATAAAGAAAGCAGTGGCATAGTTCATTTCATGATGCCTAATTTTTCAGTAAGGGAAATATAAGCATCATGTTCTAGCATGCTTGAGAACATCTTTTACACCCAGACAGCTGGTCAGATGGAGAAGACGATAAAGACCATGGATGACATGCTTCGTGCTTGTGTCCTGCATTTTGGTCACAGTTGGGAGGACCGCCCACCACTGGAAGAGTTTTCATACAAAAATCTCTATCACTCCACTATTGTCATGGAACTATTTTAGGCCTTGTATGGGTGGCTGTGCAGATCAAATATATGTTGGACAGACCCACGTGAGTCATCACTCATGCGTCCAGAGTTGGTATAAGCTACCACTGAGAAGGTGCAGATCATCCAAGAGCATATGAGGACTGCACGTAGTTGAGATAAGTCTTATTCCAACTAGAGATAATGACCCTTGGAGTTCAAGGAGGGAGAACATGTTTCCTTTCGGGTCCTACCCCAATGGGGATTGTAGAGATTTGGATGGGGTGAAAGTATACTTTGAGGTTCATCGGACCTTTTTCAGATCCTCATTAGAGTTGGTGAGGTGGCATACCGCCTAGCTATTCCACCATGGATGCACTAGATGCATGATGTTTTTCACGTGTCACAGCTGAGGAGGTATGTACAAGATCAGTCACATGTTATCGACTAGGGATATCTGGACATTGATGACAGGGTGACATTTGCGGAGTTCCCGGTGGAGATAGAGGATCAACAGGAGAGGATCCTTCATGTATGGTCGATTTCTCTAGTGCATATTTGGTGGCAGCATGAGAATCACTAGGAGAGCACAAGGGACTGGCAAGCTCAGATTCATGCTCAGAAACACCACTTGTTTGATTTTCCTTTGTTTTGACTTTTGGGGACGTAAAACACTACGATGGGAATAATTTAATGTCCTATAATTTCTATATATATTTTATAATTATATAGAATTATTTCAAGACTGAAAAAAGTAATGGCACCTGATTATGTGGCCCTAAGTGCCCTGAATGATCCGTCAAAATATGTTAAGCTTTAAATAGTGTGCGTGAGAATTTTTCTTGAAAATGTGGAATAACTCCTAAATGGATATCCAAATAAAAACTCCGATGGCACCGTTGTATTCATGGTGGTGGGTTTACCCTAGGCACGAATTAAGTTTAGTCCGCACAATCCTCCAGTGAGAAAACCCAAAATTGGAATACCAGTAAATAAAATATTTAAATGAAATACTTTTATTTTTTAAATGCTTATAGCTCTGTAATAGTGACTCAGATTAAAAATTTGATACCACCACTGAGCTCGTGAGGGTATGATTTCATTAGGTAGATCCTAACATTGGCCATCCCATGCTAACATTGGATGTTAGTTTTTGGCCGTAATAAAATAATTAAAAATTATTTTATTGTCAAATCCTTATAACTAATAAAAGGTAACTCAAATTAGAAATCTGAGAGTATCGTTGAGCTCGTGAAGACGTGTTCCACTAAGGTGGATCATAACCTTTACCGAAAATGGTCGAGGGTGACTATTAATTTTTTATAACATTTTTAAGGTATATTCAGTAAACGTGCTAGTGAGATTTTCTATCTTTTGAACCGATGCTCAGATTGAAAATCTAAGGGCACCGTTGAATTTACAGTACCGATATTCTCTTAGGTGAAGCATAACATTGACCGAAAAGGGTCATATGAAAAAGATAATATTTAGACATTTTATAAAAATAATATAATAACTCAATGAGTTATTTTATCTTTTTTTTCAACATTTATGCTATAGTTTGCGGGACTATAGTGTAATAAAGGACATTAAATAAGAGAAATTTAGTGACACATACCTTTGGATTTGTAACCACAACATTTGTGGATAAAAAGGTCATTAATTGTAGTTCATTAATTAACCATATAAATGAACTCATAGTGGTGCAGTTTATTTTATTTAATCAGACCTTTTTCATGGGAATTGATAACCCATGTGAGGAACCTATGACAAAACACCGAAAAATTTCCTATCCAACGATGAATGGGGGATGAATGATGGCCATTGGGGGAATCTATTTGGGGATAAACGAATGAATTCGAACATGGATTCCTTCTATCATCCACAATGGATTCCACTGAATCAATGTAGGGGTTTTCATTTTATTCTAAGAGATTAATGAATCATATTCTTTTGTTCATGTCAAAATATGTTGAACGTGGACCAACTGACTAATGGGTTGATCTGCAGTTCCATCTTTTTCTTCTTGTGGTGGTTGGTGCGGGGTTGAAATTTTGGTTAAAACATTATCTTGATATGGTTTAAATTGTTCCCATGAAAAAATAATAATTTGGAGGGCATGTGCCAATCTGAACAAGTACCATACCCTCCATCAACTTTTTTTTGTTGCGTTCTTCATGGGAGACTGAGCAACATGGTGGCAAGGTGAAACATAGGGCCACATAGTGAGGACGACATCCCGAGAGGCCTGTAGGCGCTAACGGGACAGAAATCAGACCACTGGAGCTTCACTAGCGGTCCACGGAAGTACTTCTCGTGTAGTACATTTGGATTAGCGGTGCCAGTGACTGGTGGTCATGAGGAAGAAGCGGTGCAACAGGCACCGCGGTGGATTGGGACGTCGCCGGTGGTGCGCTGCGGAGGAGGTGTTGCATCTCCGACCGTGGGGGTGGCATCATAGCTCCAGTCGTGGAAGAGGAATCATGACTCTAGTTGTTGTGGTGGAATCATGGCTCTGGCTGCATTGGTGGCAGACCGCATCTGATAGTCCCGCCCTAGACTTGTCCACCGAATCGGTCAAATGGGGGGCGGCGCCAGCCTAGCACCCCTTGTTGAATACCTGAACGGACTCAGTCGGTTCATGGGGGGGGGGGGGGGAACAGACCCTACCTAGCTAGCAGGCCATGCCCAGCCAGGTGGGCTATGCTGGGCCCAGCTGGTTCAGACCTGGGATGGGTCGGGTTGGCCCAGAATGGGTCGGTTCGGACCGGAACCAGACCCAATTTGACCTAGTTTCTCTTGAAGGGCCATAACTTCTAAACTAAACGTCTATTTGACGAACCATATATGAAACTGGAACCCTTATGAAGAGGCGGTCCTATTGAGATACACCACTTGGATTTTGGAGAATGTTGAAGTACAGATAGGATAGATCAAACTCGAATCCAACTAGGCCCTTAGTACTAAAATGCCTATAACATACAGACCAGACATCTGATTGATGCACTGTCAATTGCATTGGAACCCTTAGGACATGGTGGTTATTTGGGATACTTCTTAATGGGACTTCATTGAATTTTATTTATGAATGATGGATTGAGGAGCATAATCTAAGAAACTCAAGTGCACCATGTTCGGGAATCCAATGGCTGGATATCTAGTGAAGAGTGAATCTTTGTGAATCAGCATCAGAGTGACCTAGTATAGATCACCATTAGTGTGACCCAAAGAGGACCATCCTTAGACAGTCTTGTCGTGGATCAATGAATTAAGATTCTATGTGGATTGATGGCTTACGACCCTGTGAGGTTCGACGACTTAAGACCCTATGTAGATCGATGAAATGCGTACCTGTGTGGATCAAAAACATATAACCATGCGTGGATTGATGACTTAAAACCCTATGTGGATTGAATAATTGTGACCCTTTGTGGATCGGGGACATATGACCCTATGTGGATTAGCAATAGAACAACTTCATAATGGTTTAGTAGTGGAACTTCTCATCAAAATAAGATGATTTATCTTTATGACTAATCATCATTATTATTATTTTTTGTTGTATACCTACTATGTTCTTTCTTTTACATAGGATTTTTGATTAATATCATGATTTTTGGTTTTTACTTTTGGAATTATGAGATACCTTTAGGGGTCTCGGGGTCCATACTGAGTATTGTTGTACTCACCCCCACATGGGCTTCGCCCGCACCTTGTTGTGTCTTGTGCAGATCACGAGTAGCTTGATTGAGAATTTGGAGAGACATGGATAGATGGTATACATAGGTGACTGATTGACGTGGTGGGCCGTAATGATGAGTTGGACCTACCATTCAAGTATGATCATTGTAAAATGATCTCTAGAACTTGTTTTTTCCATTTTTTTGTACTTTCCTTTCAGTTGGACTTGTATACTGGACACTTTTACTTTCAGTACATACTTTTACTCTTTGTTGTGGTTATTATTAGTGGTTGTACCTTTCCTTTTCCATTGTGTTTACCTATGTGTAGTGTGCCCAATTTATGTGTGTACAGGTTTAAAGGAAATTCCTTCCCTTTTTTGGTTTTTCCTTTCTCGTGTTAGTCACCAGCCCTGGGCCTATGGAAGGCGGGCTTGGGGTAGTCATGACACGAGCTCCAGGGGATGGGTCATTATAGTTAAATTCAAACCAAAAATATTTAATACACTCCTAACATGTCATACCCATGTAGAAAAGTCATGGAACAGATTAATTTTTTCATATTATTTTCATTTTAATATTTTAATACTATATATTTGATATTTCTATTATAAAAATAATTTCATCATCACTATTATGTCATCTTTAATGATATTTATTTAATCCTTAAAATTATAAAAAAAATTAATGAGGTAATAATTTTAATTATCTTTCTAGAGAATATTTATTTTTGAAGTTTTATCTGGTTTATCACTACATTAAAATTATTATACTTTTAAGATATATGAGAGTGACATGTTTTCAACTTCTTTTGTTTTAATTATAATTAAATCAATTTCATGAAAGGAATTTAATTAAATAATTCAATTCTGACTCTTAGGTGATATTGGACATATTTAATTCATCCAATATGATTTTGGTAGGTTTTAGGGTATTTTAACTATCTTTGTCATATTTTTTGTTACCCTAATTTACCAAATTTACCTTTAACTGTGGTAAATCAAAATTATCATATTTACTATTCATAATATCCAAAAATAATAATATGATTTTTAATGTTATATAAAATTCAAAACGTGGTTAATACTTTTCATAACAGTCAGTTAGTATCCCATTAAATAATAATATTTTAATATTATATTGTTATTTACTGAAACTCTGTATTACGTACAATGCAATCTATCGAGGAAGGTCTCTATTGCTTGTAATACAAGCCATGTTAGTGTTGAATTTAGGGAAATATTAATTTTGGGTTTCTTATAACATTATCCAAACATAGTTCTTTTATACATTGAAAAAATTCTATACTTAGTGTTGCATGAAATCTATTCTATCAAAAGAACATGAAATTGTGTGTCACACCATTCAAGTATAGTGTTGCATATACTGAAATCCAATACAATGTTGGGTACAGAACAAGATAATTATGGTGTAGCATACAACAGAAGACATCAAAGAAATTAAAAAGAGTTTTTCTCATAAAATCTCAGGGTGTTACATTATACCCCCATTAAATTGGATTTCACCCTAAAAATTTGTCGTGGTTATAAATGGTTTACTACATGAAAGTTTTTTTTATAGAAACCCACATCATAAAAAAGGGATACTAAAACGACATTTAAAAAAGTCATTTTAGAAACATAATGGTTACCCAAAGTAACTCGTCACTGGCTTTCCACATAAGAGAACATAGGTTGGAAGTGAAAACATAGATATGAAAGAAAAATGTAACTGTCATGTTCTGATGGATAGCGATAGAGAGAAAGTTTTGGAGAAAATTAACAACCAAAAAACCATAAATCATTGATTATTTAAGGGACCATCAGATTCATCGGATAAGAAGGTACTAAGATAACATTTTTTTTCAGGATCCATTCCCTAAAGATGAAGGGGTTTTCATGAGAATAAATACTTATATGATTTTGGTACAATCTCACTATTTTTCGTTCCTTGAACAATTTACACTTCATCCCTTGTTTAAATAAATGAATTTGATTTTGTCATTCTTGAAGTGTTATCATATAATGAGAAAAAATGATAGTTCATTCCATATGTACTAATCATAAAAAGGTTATCACAAGTTATCAAATATATATAAGTCCATATATGGTGAGATTAATCGTATATAGTTTCAATAATGGACTTATACATCATCTATCATACAACTTAAATAAAATAAAACTAATATTTTCTAACCAGGGACATCATATAGTCATGTGGTATATGATAAAGGCCTATCACACTTCAGTTGTGGGTTCGATACTTGCTTCCTTGTCTGACGTGATGAGTTGTCGCCCATCCTGTGGGTTGTCCATTTTCTAAAACTATACTATTATAAAATTCTAGAAATAATATTAAAAAGTGTTATCCTTAAAAAATAATATCTGATGTCCAACTTAATCAATTCCACCCTTTAATCTTATCCAAAGTACTTCTGTCCAAATGCACAGTACAAAAATACAATTACAATAAAGGTCATGTAACAAGCATGTGAATACAATCATTTTCCCCCATATATCATAATATATATCTTGTTTTCCACATTCCAAACATTGGAATGACTTCATCATGTATTCTATTGAGTCATGGTAATAACCTAAATTACCATATATTCTTATTGAAAACATGCATGTTTCCTTATTCCAAATTTTATTAGATATATTTCTTAAGTCCAAAATTTGTTTAGACTTTATCCTTGATAACATAACCGAGTTATAAATAACTCTATAATTATTTCACAAGAAACTAGAATCATCCAATTTACTTATTCAAATACAACATATCATTATCCAAACATCATTATCTGAACATAAGGGAAATACTAAGGTTCATATTTCCCTTAATCATGTGTTCTTCAAGTATATTACATTTCCCTTAAATCATCGTTTGGCTCCTTAGATCTATTGAACATATCCTTTCCAATCCTTAATGAAAAATATACACTAAAAATAAAAATATATTTCATGATTCATATAACATAACATTGAATTCATTAACATATAAACCTCTATAATCCATCTTTATTATAAAACCATTAATCGAGATCAATCATCAATGTCTTTCCTAAAATATAAATAATGTCTTAAGGTTTATCAATCACAATATTATTGGGTTTAATATAAAAAATACTATAATAACATCACATAACTTTCACATTTCATTTATAATCTCTTTATCCACCGTAGTATGACCAAAACTCATACCATCGTCATGATTATATTCATGATATTTCCAGTTAGGAAATCAATCTATTTTATTCCAATAATATCCACATCTGAAACATTCAATGGTAAACTATGTTATAGGTAGTTTTATCTATCAACTAATTATTGAATAAAATGTGTGAAAAATACATATCAGAGATTATAAACATATAACTTAGGTAAATTACTTATAATATTTCAATCTATGATATATTCGGTTTCACTCTAGGTTAGTCATTACTGTCACAAAAACCCAATACAGTGACACATTATTTACATAAATTGATATCACTTCAGAATTAAACTATATTCATTATAACATATAAAAAACCCATAAAAGATTTTGTAGTTATAGTGTCTTTAGAAACTGGGAAACATTAACAACTGGTTTATAAAACAACTACATTGTCTCTCATTTATTTCATCATAACTGGACACCTTTTTGGAATATCATACTTAATACAATTCTCCATTCCCTGGTGAAAATAAACATATAAAAGGGTGAGATAAAATTCTTTTAAATGGTAAAAAATTGTAATAACAATCATATCATATTCATAAGAACATAACATTTGAAAATATTATCCTGCATATAAATGATCACAATATCATGTCAAGTGATAAATCATAAAATTTCTATGTAATCCCAATAGTTATAAAATAAGACTTGAAATTTTGTGTCATATACACATAATCATAGAAAATCCTTTCATATTATTCATGGCTCATTAATAATACCATTATATTAGACATAGTCTATTACTGAACCGAGTTCCCTCCTTATTACATCCCTATATCACGGAACTGAATTATCTTTCCCTTCCATCAATGTCTATATCATGAGATATAAATCTTTAACTAATGCATTTTAGGGAGATACATGTCCCACCCATTTCATAATGAAACCATTTTTATGTCTGCACCAAAAACATAGAAACATTCACCATGGAATAACCCATAAAATCAAATGGGTTTCTTAAAAATTGTTCCATCATAATTGATATAAATAAATGGACTTCATAAATAAAATTACATTGTAAAGACAATCAAATAATAGTAATAGCAGGGATATAAACAAAAACCTATGTAATCTTAGATGGAAAATAATTATGATAAAACACTTGAGCTTCATTCCTAAGGAAAATATCCATTCTTATTTAAAAATGTTTTCTTTTCTCAAAATTTCAAGGAAATTTAAAAGAAAAAAATTGAGTTGAAAATACCCTTGTAAACATGTATAGGAAGAATAATTTAAATAAGGCTTTATGAAGATGTAAAAACAAGTTCATTCTGTTTAAATTAAAAACATTCTATTCGTACTTTTCCCAAAAAAGTCAAAGAGTACCTTGTATGGTAAACAAAAGAAATATTCCTTCCAAACCGTGTTGTAAAAGTATATATGGGTCAAAATAACTTTAAAAATACATAAAATAATAGTATAAACTTTATAATAATATTTTTAGAAAATATAGACATGGATGATAAATATATCACCAATTGATACTTATGAATAAACAATCTCGGATAAAACGAGATTGGAAAAGTTATCCCTTACCATACAAATGATATGCTTTGTATATATCCAAAACTCGTAAATAATGATTTAAATAATGATTTAAATAATGATACTGATATATTATTGAATCATAATCATTTTATTGATAACATTTATTATATTATTTTCATCTATTTGTTAGTAACATTTCATTGTTACTTGTTATTCGGGTATTAAATGATTTATGTTCTTATTTATGTTTTGTCAGATAAGTTCCTATTACAATTTTTAGGCTATAATTATATCATTTAAAACATGGTATTAGTATAATATATATCATATTTATTCATTCAATTTATTTATATAATCACGGTTTAATAATGATTTTGTAGAATGAATCTCATCGCACCGTGGAGACGGTAAGTCGTACGTACGAACGAGTGATGATATCATTCCAATAATTACCGAATGGTAATGAAGTGGATGGTGTATAGTATCTCAGAATTAGTATAATTTTATAATAATCATATATTGTTATTATTTACACCATTATACCCGTCAATGTAAGGTGGTGGTAAAAAACATATTAGACCACAACGTGGAGATGGTAAGCCTTACCTACAGACATGTGATGATTTCATTTTTCGTAGGATGAATAGATGGTGAAACTGGTTTGTTTTATATTTATAATAACATATCAGTATATTAGTGATACTTATGTTGTTACTCTATAATGAAACAACAAAATAAGATTAATTATAAGAAGAAATAAATTTGAAAGAATAGGTAGAAGATATTACCTCTTCCTTGATGTTCCTCCTTTATATTTCCTCTCAAGGCACAAGAATTGTTCTTTTGAGAAAAACAACACCTATATAATGTATCAATGGACGTTTACAATGGAAAAGGGTTAGTTTTTTTTATATATTTATGGCTCAATTATGGAGTAAAGAGGATAGGGAATAGGTGGCCTTTTATAAGAGTGGAGAGAGGCACTTTATGATACTCTCAAAGTATTAATTTATTATAAATTCTTTTTTGGCTAAAAAATTTCCAAAACATATTTAATTAAAATATAAGATGATTTGTGTTCGAATAATCATCATATAATAATTTTTAGACATGTTTTGAATATTTTTTATTCTTATCTTTTTTGTTTAACCCTTATATTACCCTTCTTAATCTTTCTGTGATATCATGTTATTTACGACTTGTTGGTTAGTGTAATTATCATCTCATGTCAAAAAACCCAAAAATGATATTTATGAAATAATTGGACTTATATTAACCATTTGGATAACACTTAGAGTTTTAGGAATTTAATACCTTTCAAGTAACTATTTTATGTTTTAAGTTATGAATTATGTCAATTTTTGACACTATTCATACTTGACTTTTTTAAGAATTCATGACAACCTGATTCCATCAAAATTAAGGAATTAAATCTATGATAATAAGTCAATATCATCTGAAAAATTTGTGGATTACATAAAAATAAACATATTACATTTTTTAATATATATAAATTTATTTATTGGAATCATTCATTAATGAGGTAATCATTACATCATAATTATTTCATAAATAAATATATTTATATAATGTATAAAAATTATAAATAAAATACCATGATGTATTAAATATTTTTATATTTATAATTAATATTTATATACATATATATCCATTATATATCCCTTTATAAAAATCGATTTATTAAAAGATATGTGTTTAGGTTGTAATTATCTTTACATTAAATTAATTATTGTAACTGTCATTCTCACATCTGAGTGAATCTATGGGGTCACAAAATTGACCCAAGGATTCTCATGTTCGTAAATATATCATAATATATGATTAGGACACGTTTAGTGTAGTTTTATATTATTAAATTATTATTTTATTACGCTTATTTACAAAATATACCCTTTAACCATGGAAAATAAAATGATTACTGATGTTATTATTCATAATGTCCAAAAATAAAAGGTACCTATACACACAATTTGGACCTTTTTATTACAAATATGGAATATATTTTTCCAAATTCAAAACACAAAAGTTTCGATAATTAATTTTAAATTATTCCCCTCGTTGAAATGAGAAAACGTGTTTTAAATGTTAAATAATTACAAATGATTGAAATGTTTTTACCTATGAATTCAATGTAAAATTGAGTATAATTACATAAATTATATTAAAGGTTAAAAATATATTCTTTTTATACTTTCAAAACAATCAATATTATAATTTATCAATATAAATTATCTTGATGAAAAAAAAATTTAATTAAAATTTAGCCTATTTTTACTATTAATCAAAACGTGGATGTTATCAGAAAAATATCATAAATTTATCAAAATTTGATTTTTATATCCCTCTTCAAAATATAAAGTTTATTTTTTCATATAGAAATTATTAATTTTCCAAAATATTACTTTAAAATGGGTTTACCATTCAATAGTGTAAAATTAACATTTAAAAAATAGGTTATTATACATTAAATAGGGTTTTATTCAAACCCTATGATTAAAATATACCTTATATGAATATAATAAATATTTTGTTAAGTATATAACAGATATATATCATTAATTTCATTACCAAATTAAATTCAATCAAATATAAAAATATATAATTGACTTATATTTTTCATAAATAATTAATAGCCCATGAATTCATAATGCATTTTCAAAAGTTAGTAATAATTATTCCTGATAACCTAACAACTAGACTATAATATTAATTTAACATTAAGGGCATCTTTTGGGTTGTTTAAACATTTGATTGTATGAAAAGAAAGCTACTAAAGAATAAAAATTATTTAAATAAAATATTTCACAAAAACATATGGGTGTTACAATATACCCCCCCTTAAACTGAATTTCACACTCAAAATTATTCACTTGCAAATAAAAAGATGATGATACCTCTCCCACATCATATCCTCAAGTTCCCATGCAGCTTATTATAATTTTTTGTTCCACCATAAACCTTTAACCGAGAGAGTGGTTTTGTTTCATAGAAACTTTTTACTACGATACAGAATCTCTATCAGTTGTTCTTCATAAAAAAGATCTTGCTCCTGCTGTATTAATTCTTATCTTAGTACATGTGATGGATCAGGTATTTACATTATCCAAAGAGATACAAGGAACACATCTTGAACTTGAGAGAGATTTGGTGGAAGCGTCAATCAGTAAGCTACCTTCCCAACATGATCTAGTATTTCAAAAGGATTGATATACCTAGGGTTTAGCTTTCCCTTCTTTCCAAACCTCATTAATATCTTCCATGGGGATATCTATAAAAATGACTTATCACCCACTTAAAACTCTAGGTCTTCTATTTGGTTGTTAGTGTAACTTTTTTGTCGACTCTTAGCTTATCTTATGTGATGTTGAATTGATCAGACCTTTTCTCCCATTTCATCAACAAGATCAGGTCCTCATAGCTTTCTTTCCTCAACTTCATCCCAAAAAGTTAGAGTTATACACTTCTTTCCATAGAGGGCTTCATAATGATCCATCTGAATACAGAAGTGAAAGTAATTATTGTAAGAAACTACCACTAATGGTGTGTTTTGATCCCAACAACCTTCAAAATACATAGAACAAGCTCTCAATATGTCATAATGAGATTGAATTGTCCTCCCATAATAACCATATGTCTAAGGATGATAAGCAGTAATGAAACTAAACTCTGTATCTAGAGCATGCTTAAGTATTCTCCATAACATCAAGGTAAACCTCGAATCCATATCAGATATAATGGAAAGTGGTACCCCATGCAATCTTACCACTTCTGTTACATATATCCTAAAATTCTGATCAAGAGAGAAATACAATCTAATAGCAATGAAGTGTGTCGTCTTTGTAAGATGATCAACTATAACCCAGATACTATTATTGCCTTTGGATGTTTTTGGAAGTCCGATGACAATGTCCATAGTGATGTTTTCCCATTTCTATTTTGGTATGGTTAATGGTTTTAATATCCCCTTAGACTTATATCTCTCATCCATAACTTGATAAAAACGAAAGAATTGACAGACCTATTGGTGACAACTCTATTCATACCATCCATCCCAATGTACTCTTTTAGGTCCCTGTACTTCTTTGAGATTCCAAGGTGAATAGAGAATGAAGAACTATGAGACACATCCAATATATCCTTATTTAATTCTGGTATAGGAGGAACACAAACCCAGTTCTTGAACCTTATTATTTCATCATAATCAATATTGAATTCAAGAATGTTTCACACCTTCTTTTGTAACTTTACATCTACCTTTTGTGCCTCTTTAATCTTCACTTGTATAGATGGTTTAAAATTAATTTGAGAAAGATGATATTTCTACCCATCTATTAAAATTTCAATACAATCCTTTGTAAATCCATAAATATTGGATCTTTTGTGATCCTCATCATAGATAAGCTAGCATGCTATTTTTGACTCAAAGCATCTGCCACCTTGTTCTCTTTCCCAGGGTGGTAATATATTGAACAGTCATATTCATTAATCACCTCCAACCATCTTATTTGGTGCATATTCATCTCCTTTTGTGTGAAAATATACATTAAACATTTCTAATCTGTATAAATATCACACCTTTCACCATAAATATAACTCCTATATACTTTTAATGCAAAGATTTCCACAGCTAAATCCAAATAATGAGTTGGGTAATTTTTCTCATGGATTTTCAACTATCATGAGGCATAAGCTATCACCATATAATTTTTCATGAGAACACACCCCATACCCTTTTTGGATGCATCACTATAGATCACAACACTTTCTCCACTACAAGGCAGTGTGAGCATAGGTGCAGTGGTTAACCTTCTTTTTTGATATTTGAAATTCTATTCACATTCCTATGTCCAAATGAACTTAAATCATTTTTGAGTCAACTTGGTGAGTGGATTAGATAATCATGAAAAATATTTCACAAAACATCTATAATATCTAACCAAACTAAGAAAACATTGGATCTCAATTACTATTGTTGATCTCAACCATCTTTCAATAACCTATGTTTTTGCAGGATTGACAGATATCCCCTCTATTGAGATTATGTGACCCAAAAATGAATATTTTTGAAGCCAAAATTCACACTTGGTAAATTTGTCATAAAGCTTCTCCTTTATCAAGGTCTTCACTAAAATTCTCAAGTTATATTATTGTTCTTCCTTTCTCTTTGAATAGATAAGAATATAATCTATAAAGACTACCACAAACTGGTCAAGATAGTCTCTAAAGAAATTTTTCATGAGATTCATGAATATAGTAGGGAAATTAGTAAGACCAAAAGTCATAACTATAAATTCATAGTGTCCATACCTTGTACCGAATGTCGTCTTTGGTATACCATTCTTTTTTACCCTTAATTGATGGTACCCTGAACAAAGATCAATCTTGGAAAATTATTGAGCTCTGCGTAGTTGGTCAAATAAGTCATCAATGCACAGGAGAGGATATTTTTTCTTTATAGGGATATTTTTAAGTTCTCAATAATCAATGTAGAGTCTCAATTATCCATCATTATTCTTATCAAATAGAACATGTGATCCCCAAGGTGACATACTAGGGAATATGAATCCCTAATCATGATTCTCTTGGAGTTTCTTCTTCAATTCCTATAAATCAATTTGGGCCATTATATAATGTTTCTTTGAAATAGTCATGGCACTCGTTATGAGTTCTATTGAAAACTCAACTTCATTATTTGGTGGAAGACCATGAAATTCCTCCGAAAAGACATCTTAAAACTCATATACAATGGGAATATTCTAAATTGTGATTTCCTCCCCAACCATTTTAGATAAATAAACTTAACTTATTGTAATCAAGAACCATAAGATGGAAGAAATTTCTACTGGAAGGTTTTATTCATCCTTGCATCGATAGATGATCAAATATTGTTCAAGAGTATGAAATGTGACTTCCATTATTTGAAAATTGATATGAACTCTATATAATTAAAGCCAATACATGCTAAGAATCATATCAAATTCCATTATAGGAAGGATCACAATATTTTTAGGATGTACTTTACCACAAACATCAATTTGAGAAGAATTGTAAACATTTGGTGTGACCGTTGTTCCATTATGAGTTGTCACACCATAGTCAACAACTAATTGTTGAGGTAATATGGAGATACCCTTAAAAAATTCGTTAGAAATAAAAGTGTGTATGGATCCAGAATCAAATAAAATATTTTATAATTTAGAGTGGATGATAAGTGTACCTTTCACCCCTTCATTATCATACTCCATGTATCCAATAGTAATTTCATGGGAATTTCCTTTGTCTTTAGCAATAAGAGTTTGCTGACTTCAGTCCTCATCAATAACTGTTGGATTAAGGCATTGATTGGAATAATTCCTCATTTCCTTTTACATGTAACATTGAAGTGTAGGAGGTGAATTCTGTGTATCCTTTTCTTTGTTCTCATCATTAGACAACTATTTCCCATCACTTCAGCATTCAATTTCCTGATGACCTTATTTCCCACACTTAGAACTTTTAAAAATCTCTTGAAGACAATTCCCTCCTTGTTTCTTTCCACTCATTGATCATAAGGGAAAAGTAATATTATTTTCAGTGTGGTCTTTAGTTTTTCCTTTGAATTCCATTTTTCTCTTCCTATAAAACCTATATGACTGATAGGTTACTCTAATCACCATCTTAACCTTGAGAGAACATCGAACAATTCCCTCATATCTATTGATGTCACTTTTGGAAAATTCCCTATAGAGACTTGGATTTAAGCCACTAAAGAATATATCAATATTACTCTCAGGTTGGATAATAATTTTAGAAACATACCTTAAAAGTATTGTAAAATTTGATTCGTTGGTACCAACAGATTCATCATCCTTTTGGTTATGTTTAGGGAACTCCTTCTCTGTCTTTTTTCAAATTATACGAGAAAAGTACTTATTGAAAAATAAGTTCTTGAACTCATCCCATTCCATGGACTCAATTTCATCTCTTTACCTAGTATTCTAGATTAGATTCCATTATTGATCAGATTCACCTATTAAATGATATACATTTAAGATTATTTTATCATGTTCATAACATTTTAGTACAAAAAATATATTTTCAGTGGTACTGATCCATTGTTCATCCTCTAATGGATCAGATGACCTACTGAATGATAGTGAACGATGCCTCATGAACGATTCAATAGAATGTTACTCCCTCCTTTGTTCATTTGGAATCCTGGCATGATACATAGCTTAATAAAGTTGTGTGATCATGGTTACTATATTTTTCATTCCAACTCCCATAACACTTGGTTGCTCAAGGGGAAAATCATTTCATTTTCCGTCGCATTTAGCATTAACGTGTTTCCTTCAAGTTCCAGCCATTGACTAAAACCAAGAAGAAAAGTGTAATCAAAGATAATCATAACAATAAATCCACATAATAAAGAATAAAATTTAAATTTAGGTCAATTTAGGTTTTATCGTAGGATATTAATGGTCATTTCAAATACACTAAAATTATATCTTATATTTAGACATATCCTTAAGGCTTTCTCATCCTATTTTCCAAAGGTTTACTATATCCTTCCTCTAATACCAACAATAGTGACCTGTTCTTTACATACATTGATATCACATCAGAATTGAACTATATTTATTACAACATATAAAAAACCAAGATAGGATTGTATAGGTATAGTGTCTTTAGAAACTGGGAAACCTAAAAAACTTGTTCATAAATCATCTACATTGTCTCCCGTTTATTTCATCATAACTAGACTCCTTTTTGGCATATCATACATATTACTCTTATTCGTGTCCTAGGTAAAAGAAACATATAAAAGGGTGATATCAAATTCCTAATAAGGGTAACCCAATGAAATAAAACTCATATCATAATCATAAGAACATAACATTTGAAAATATTATCCTAAATGTAAAAGATCACAATATCATGTCATGGGATAAATCATAAAATTGAAATGTAATCCCAATATTCATATCATAAGGGATGAAATTTTGTGTCATACACAAAAAAAAATACAAAATCATTTCATATTAGTCAAGGCTCATTTCCAATACCATCATAGCAGACAAATCCCATTATTGAACTGAGTTTTCTCCTCATTCCATCCTTGTATCACTGAACTGAATTAACTTATCATTCCAGCCATGTCTATCTCATGAGATACAAATATTTTACCAATGCATTGGAGGGAGATATAAGTCCCAACCATCTCATAATGAAACCATTCTTATGTGTGCCACAAAAACATAGAAACATTAACCATTGCATAACCCATGAAATCAAATGGGGTTCTTAAACATCGTTATGTAATAATTGATATAAAACAAATGGATTTATAAAATAACATTCAATCATAAACAAAATAAAATCATAAAAATAACACGGATAGAAAAATAAAATTATGTAATCTTATATGGAAAATAATTTTGATAAAACACATGAGATTCATTTTTTAGGAAAATATCCTTTCTTCCTTAAAAACGTTTTCTTTTCACCAAATGATAGGAAATTTTATAAGGAAATTGAGTTGAAAATACACTTTTAAACTTGTGGAGTAATATTCATGTAAATAAGGAATTATAAATATATAAAAACATGTTCATTCCATATAATATAAAAAAACATTCTCATTGTATGTTTGCTAGAAAAGTCAAAAAGTACCTCATATGGTAAACAAAACAAAGATTCTTTCCAAACCATGTAGTAAAAGTAAAAATGGGTAAAATTGACTTTACACATTAATAGAAGAATAATACACATTTTATGAGAATAGTTTTATAAAATATGGACATGGATGATAAATATAACCCCAAAAGAGACTTACGAATAAACAATATCAGATAAAATGAGTTTGGAAAAGCTTTCCCTTAAGTTAGGTCTGATATGATTTGTATTTATCTGAACCTCGTGAATAATGGATTAGATAATATTACTGATTTTTTGTAGAATAAAATTAATTTTTAGGATGACATTTATGTTCATATATTTATCTGTTTGATAATTAAATTTCATTGTTACTCGTTATTCGAGTATTATCTACTTTATCTTCTTATGTGTGTTTTTTCAAATAAGTTCTTATTACTCATTTTAGGATATAGTAATATCATTTATATAAAGGTATTATTATAATAAATATCACATATATTAATTAAAATTGTTTATATAATCATGTTTTAATGAAGATTATGTAGAACTAATCCCATCTCACCGTGGAGACAGTAAGTCGTACGTATACATGAGCGACAATATCATTCCCATAATTGGTGAATGGTATTAAATTGGTTGGTGTATAGTATATCAGAATTAGTATCACGTTATAATAATCCTATATTATTATTATTTACACCATTATACCTATCCATGTAATGTGGTGGTGAAAAATAGATGATACAACAACAAGGGAAGGTAATTCGTATGTACGCACGTGCAGTGATTTCGTGTTTCATTGGACAGATAGAAGGTGAAATAAGGTTTTTTCATATATATAATAACATATTTTTATATTATTGATACTTAGGTTATTAATTTATAATGAAACAACTAAAGAATACGAAGTAGAAGACGAAATAAATTTGAAAGAATCGGTAGAAGAGATTACCTCTTCCTCGACGTGCCTCCTTTAAATTTCTTCTTAGGGAACAATGGTTGGTCTTTTGAGAAGAACAAAACCTCTATAATTTAACAAGAGAAGTTGATAATGGAAATTAGCAGAGGTTTTGTAGGCTTTAAGGATAAAAATGGAGTGAAGAGGAGGGGGATGATCTGCCCTTTTATAAGAGAGGAGAGGGGCACTTTAGGAAACTCTCAAAATATTTATTTATTATAAATTAAATTTTGATTAAAATGGTCCAAAACTTATTTAATTATATGATATGATAATTTTTGTTTGAATGGACATCATCCAATAATTTTTAGACATGTTTTGAATATTTTTTTTGTCCTTATCTTTTTGGATTGTCCCTTGTTTTACCTTTTCTAATCTTACTGTGATATCATGTTATTTACACATTGTTAGTAAGTGTAATTACCATATCATGTCAAACGACCCAAAAACATATTTATGACATATTTAGAATTTTATTAACCATTTTTCTGAATCATAGATTTTTATAAATTTAAAATAATTTAATAAACTATTTTATGTTTTATGTAATGAATTATGTTAATTTTGGACACTCTTCATACATGATTTTTTTAGAAATTCATAACAACTTGATTCTTTTGAAAATAATGAATTAACTCAAATATAAAATGTAAATTTCATCCAAAAAATTCATTTATGACATCAAAATAACCAAATTACATTTTTTTAAAATTTATAAATTCATTTATTTGAATCTTTCATTAATGAGGTAATCACAACTACATAATTGTGTCATAAATAAATATATTAATGTAATATCTAAAAATTATAACTAAAATACCATGATGTCCAAAATCTATTTATATTTCTAATGAATATTTATATACATGTATATTAGTTATATAACACTATATTAAAATTTATTTATTAAAAGATATGTGTTTAGGTTATAATTATCTTTACATTAAACTAATTCTGATAAAAGTTCATTTTCATATCCAAGTGAATCCATGGGGTCCCAAAATTGACCCATGGATTTAAATAGATGGACATATCTCATCTAATAGTATTAGGACACATTTTAGGATAGTTTTATATTATTAAATTTTTATTTTTTACCTTTATTTATAAGATTTACCCTTTAACCATGCTGAATAAAATAATTATTGAAGTTACTATTCATAATATCCAAAAATAAAAGGTAACTATTCACAAAATTTGAAAATTATGTTTCTAAATATGGAATATACTTCTCCAAATTCAAAACATATAATTTTTGGTAATTAATTTAAAATTATTCTAGTTGTTGTAATAAAAATATAAGTTTTAAAAGCTAAAACATTGCAAAATATTGAAATGCTTTTACTTATGAATTAAATATAAAATTAGGGATAATTAAATACATTATATTAATTTGTAAAAATATATTCTATTTATACTTTAAAACCATAAAATATTATAATCTAACAATATAAATTATCTCAATGAAAAAAGTTGTTTTTGATTAAAATTTGTTCTATTTTTACTGTTCATAAAAAAATTAAAGTTATCAGAATAATATCAGAAATTTTTAAAAAGTATATTTTTATATCCCTATTCAAAATAACATGTTTATTTTCTCATATAGAAATTATTAATTTGACACAATCTAAATTTAAAATGTGTTGTCTATTCAATGGTTTACAATTAACCTTAAAAAAATAGGTTCTTATACATAAAATAGGGTTTTATTCATTCCCTAGGACTAAAATATCAATGTGATGATTATAAAAAAATAATTAATTATATAACACATATATCTCATTAATTTCATTACCAAATGTAATTAAATCTAAAATTCAAATATCTTATTGATTTATATTTTTCATAAATAATTAATAGCCAATGAATTCATAATGGATTTCGATAAGTTAGTTATAATTATTCTTTCTAACCTAACGTCTATGCTGTAATGGTAATTTTACATTAAGGGCATCTCACGGTTCATTTAAACTCACGATTTCATGCAAAGAAAGATACTGAAGAATAATAATTATTTAAAAAAAATATTTCATAAAAATATCGGGTTGTTACACCCAAGGATTGTAACATATACATAGAAATGTCCTTAGGACATCCATAGAACTATCTATAGAAATATATCTTGGGATCTCACTAAGGATTTCACATCTTATTTTTTAAAGGTTAACTAAACCTATTCTATGATACCAACTCTAACAACCAAAGATTGACGTAAATGGACATTACATTTCTTTTGCAGAATACTTAATAAATTACCCAAATTTACTCCCATAGACCATATTAGTTTAGTGTATTTGGAAACAAGTAACATAATCTTCTATATTTGTGAAATGTATTCAATATCTCTCATAAAGATCTTCCCATTTTGTATTCCAACCTAAAATATTTCTCTATATCCTGGGGAAAATAAAATATAAAAAGTGGGATCTCAAGTGCTCAGTAAGGGTAAACATTGAGAACATAAAACAAAACATAAAAATATGAATTTAAAAACATGTACATAATGTTTATAAATCCAAATCCAATGCCATGAAATAAATATTGGCAGTACGAAAGGCATAGATCATAAAGGAACATTAACCATGACAAAATAACATTAGAATAATACATGTAAATGTGGAAAACAAATAACCACATAAAATTATTTCTATATTAGCCTAGTCATTGTTTCCAAGACCATCATAGTGTACAAAGTCCATTACTGAACTCTATTTTGTTGTCATTCCAACTGTGTATTACTGAACTGGAATTACTTGTCGTTCCAGCCTTATATTACTGAATTGGATTTACTTTTGGTTCCATTCAGGTCAATATCATGAGATATAAATATTTACCTAATCCATTGGAGGGAGATATAGGTCCCACACATATCATAATGAAATCATTCTTACATGTTCCACAAAAGAACATAAATCATTCATCATTTCATAACCGAAGAAATAAAATGGGTTCCTTAAACATCATATTGTCAAAACATAATCCATTTAAAAATTTCATTACATCATTAACACAGTTAAATCTTATTAATAATAGTGATATTAATGTAACTCTATTTAAAAATCATCATCTTAGATGGAAAATATTTTTGACAAAACAATTGAACTTACTTATTGAGGAAAATATCCTTTCTTCTTGAAAAATATTTTCTATTCTCAAATAGTAGTTAAATTTTAAAAGAAAAGGATTTAGCTGAAAATAAAAATTTAATATATTTTAGGAATATTCATGGAAATAAGGTTTCATGAAATTGTGAAAATCCATTCATTTTTTTAAGTTAAAAAACATTCTCCTCATACTTTTACTAGAAAAGTCAAAAAGTACCTCAAATCGAATAACGACAAAAGATTCCTTTCATTTTGTTTAATAAACATTTACCAAAGTGTGATATTAACATTAAACAATTGTATAATAATATAAATAATATTACTTAATTATGAATCATGGATGTGGATGATAAATATACCCTAGTGAATACTTTCTTATAAACAATCTCGGATAAAAATTAGATTGTAAAATTATACCCTACCTTATGTCTGATTTATTTTTTATGGGTCTGAAAATCCTATATTGTGGGTTTAAAAATATTATTAACTTGTAAAATAACTATAATAAATTTTTTTATTTCATATATGATTCCCTTATTACTTCATATTAGCTATTTATTTATCAATTCCATGTTAAAGAAACATTTTGGGTAATAGTAATTTAATTTATAGTACATGTTTTGAATTTTTATTCTTAATATTATTAATTTTATAATGATTTACGTACTTATAAAATTTAAACCATGATTTATATATCATATATATTCATTATATAAATATATCTCGTTGACAGATTTGTAAAATGGAATACACCGTTCATGGAGATGGTAGGCCGTATGTTTTCAAGAACACTTTTTCTGTTTCCTTATTGAATTGAATGGAAGAAAGTAAATGACATATATTTATATCCAGTAGTATTATTATGTCATATATTTCATTATTATTTATTATATATACTTTATAATCATTCTTCAATGGATAACATGGAGAATTAATCTCATCGTGTCGTAGAGACGGTAAGCCATACGTAAGCACGCATGGTGATTTTGTTATTCGTATGAATGATAAATGGAGGTATAAGGTTGTCCCACAATTATAATAATATCTCATATGGAAGAAGATACTGGATTTATTACTTTATTAAGGTAACAACATAATAATAGGAAGTAGAAGAAGAAATTTTTGTTAAAGAGTTGATAAAATAATTACCTCTTTTTCGAGCATCTCCTTTTGATTTTCACAAAAGATCTCTATATGATTGATATTTTTTCAGAGCGTGGCCTCTTTGAGGAAGGTAGGGATTTTTTGATCTTATTTAAGTAGTGTTAGTATGATAAATAGGTCTTTAAAGGTGTTAGAAGCTTAGTATATGTGGTGGCCTTTTAGAAGAGAGAGGAGGGGCACTTTAGGAAAGTCTAGAAAAATAAAATTTTGATAAATTTATTTTTGTTTTATAATGGACCCAAAATCATTTATTTATAAGATAAGATGAGTATGGGTCGAAATTATCTTATTCAATGAAATTTATACATTTTATAATTCTATTTTAAAACTTATCATCTTGATTTTTCTTTATTTAATTTATTTAATTTTATTTGTGGTAATAATATTCTAAATATTAAATGGTTATAACTGTTTAATTATGCTATTTAAATTATCTATAATTGGAAAATTTATGACGTTTTAAACTTTAAAATTTTCATTTTGGTACTTTTAAAATATTGTTGATATTTTTAATTAATTTAATAATATGTTATTTTTAAAAAATATCAATAGAGTCAATTTTTACACTATTTATTTATTTGACTATAAATAAAATCCACATGGGAGATAAATTCGAACCAAGATTTTTAATACAATACTAGCATGCCATATTCACCTATAAAATTCATTTGAAACATTAATTAGTTCATATTATTTTTATTTTAATATTTTAAAACCATTTATTTGATATTTCTATTAAGAAATAGTTTCTACATCACTATTGTATCATCACTAATGGTAATAATTTAATCTCAAAAAATTCTAAATAATTTCAAATGATGTAACTAATTTTATTATATTTCTAGAAACTATTTATTTTTTAATTTTTATCTTGTTTATCAATACATTAAAATTATTATACTTATAAGATATATGAGAGTGACATGTTATCTCATTATTTTGTTTTAATCATAATTACATCACTTTGATTGAAAATAGTAAATTAAATTAATCAATTTTTACCCTTATCTGATATTGGTCTAATTTAATTCATCAAATAGGATTTTTTAAGGATTTTGGGTATTTTTATTATGTTTATCATATTTTTTGTTACCCTAATTTACCTGATTTACCTTTAATCGTGGTAAATAAATATTACCATAGTTACTATTTATTGTATCCAAAAAAAAGGTCAGCCATTAACATAATTTGGACCCACTGATACCAAATATGGAATAAATTTTCAAAATTAAAACACAAAAGTTTCA
Source organism: Viscum album (assembly GCA_963277665.1). NCBI lineage: Eukaryota > Viridiplantae > Streptophyta > Magnoliopsida > Santalales > Viscaceae > Viscum > Viscum album. The sequence continues at coordinate 466,912,951 of OY728123.1, read as the reverse complement.
GTAATTAATTTAAAATTAATTCTCACTGTCAAAATTAGAAAGTAGGTTTTTTAGATGTAAATCTTTCAAATGATTGACATGTGTTTATGTCCACTTTAAATGTGAAATTACATAGAATGAAAAACATTATATTAAATGATAAAAAATTAATCCAATTAATCTTTAAAACCAATTGAAATATAATCTATCTATATAAATAAGTTATAAGAAAAGGTAGTTTTGAATTAAAAAGTAATATTTGTTATTATTCATTGAATATTAATTTTATCAAAAAAATACCAAAAATTCAACCAAATTAAATTTTGATATCCCTATTAAAAATAAGAAGTTTATGTTGCAAAATATAATATTTAAAATTATTAAAAAATAGATTTAAAATTGTTGCACCATTAATTGGTGGAAAATCTGCATTCTTTGAAAAAAATTTCTTTTATTCATAAAATTGAATTCGTTCTTATATCATGTCTAGAAAATACATAATATTATTGTTAATATTTTATAAAATTAAAACCGTGGTTAATTCTATTCATAATATCTTGTTTATATCCCATTAAATAATAGTGTTTTAATAATATTTCACTATTTAGTGAGACTCGGTATTGTGTACAAAACAAGCTATAGAGTAAGGTCTCTCTTGCGTGTAATACAAGACATGTTAGTGTTTTGTTTAGTACAATCTTCCTTTGGTGTTTCATATAACATAATCTATACTTATTTTTTTATGCATTGAACAAATTATATACACAATGTTGTGCGAAATTATTTCTATCAAAAGAACATAAAATTTTGTGTAACACAAACCAAGTATAGTGTTGTGAATACTGCAAGCTAATACAGTGTTGCATACAGTGCAAAATAATCATAGTGTAGTGTAAAACACAATATATCAAATAAATTAAAAAGAATTTATCTCATAAAATCTCGGGGTGTTACATTATACCCCCTAAAAAATGAATGTCACCCTCAAAATTAGTTGGGGTAATAAAAGGTTTAATACAAGAAAGTTTCTTTTATATAATCCCACATCATAAAAAGGAATACTAAAAATTCAATTTATAAATGAATGTTATAAAAATAATGGTTACCCAAATTAACCTATCAATGGGATTCCACATAGGAGAACATAAGTGTGATGTGAAAACATGGATGTAGAAGAAAAATATAACTATCATGTTCTAACGTGTAGTGATTGAGATCAAGTTTTCGAAAAAAATAACAACTATAAATCCATAAATCTTCGATGATTTGAGGGACCATTTGATTCATCAGAAAAAAGGTACTAAGATAATTATTTTGATTTTCCTGATCCTTTACTTAAATTTGAATAGTTTTTCAAGAGAAAAAGCACTTACTTGATTTTGGTACGATCTCATCATTGTTCATGCCTTGAATAATTTACACTTCATATCTTATTTAAAGAAATGAAGATGAATTTTTCTTTCTTTAAGTTTTAGAAAATCATGTGATAGAATGATAGGTCATTCTATCTATATTTATCACAAAAAAGGTTAGCATAAGTTATGAAATATACATAAGTCCATATATGGTTATATTAATCGTATATGGTCCAAAAATGTACTTATACATCATTTATAATTCAACTTAAATAAAATAAAATTTATGTATACTAACCAGCGACTTCTCGTAGGCTAGTGGTAGGCGATACAGGCTCGTCACACTTTGGTTGTGGGTTTGATTCTCACAGCCTTGTCCGACATGACGGGTTGTCATCTATCTTGAAGGTTTCCCTTTTTATAAAACAATACTATTATAACAATCCATAAATTATATTTAAAAAAATTTCATTAAAAAATACTAACTGATGTCCAACATAATCAATTCCACCTTTTAGACTTATCCAATATACTTCTCTCTAAACTCAAAGAACAAAAAAACAATTACAAGAAATTTTATATACCAAGTATGTAAATACTGTAATGTTTCTACCAAATATAATATTATATATTTTGTTGGTCACATTCCAAACATTCAGATGAATTCATCATGAATTCTATTGAGTTCAGGTAATAACCTAAATTACTATATATCCTTATTTAAACATGAATGTTTCCTTATTCCAAAATTTATTTGATATATTTATTATGTCCAAAAATTTGTATACTTTATCCATGATAGCATAAATCAGTTGTTAATAACTTTATTATTAGTTCCCAATAAACTATAATCATCCCATTTACATAATAAAATCCAATATATCTTTATCCAAACATCATTATCTGAACATAAGGGACATATTAAGTGTTATATTACCCTTAATCATGTGTTCCCCAGGTATATCACCTTACCCTTAAATCACATTTTTGATTCCTTAAAACTATTAAATAGATCCTTTCCAATCCTTAATGAAAAACTTACACTAAAAACACTTATATATTTCATGATTCATAAAACATAATATTTGAATTATTTAACATATACACCTTATTAATCCAACTTGATTCTTAAACCATTACTCAAGATCAATCAACTTTGTCTTTCCTAAAATATGAATCATGTCTTAAGGTTTCTTAAAATCATGCTTCCTAGGTTTAATATAAACAATACTAGTAGAACACCACATACCTTTGAAATTTCATTTAAAATCTTTTTATCCTCAATCTAATGACCAACACTCATTCCATCATCATGGTTCTCTATATGATATTTCCACTTGGGAAATTGATATTTATAATTCCCATAATTTACAAATTTGATAAAATCAATGGTTAACTATGTTCTATATTGTTTTGTATATATACTCAGACCAGAATGAAAAATGTGAGAAATATATATAACAGATTAGAAACAAATAAGTATGGTTAATTAAGTAAAGTATTTCAATCTATGATATATTTACTTTAACTCTAGGTTAGTCATTATTATCACAACAACCTAAGGATTGTAACCTATACATATACTTTTCCGTAAGAAATCCCTAGAACTATCCTCAGAAATATCTCCAGGGATCTCACAAATTATTTCACATCCTAGTTTCCAAAGGTTAACAAAACCTTTTCTTTGATAAAAACTCAGAAGACCCAAGATTGACGTACATGGACATTACATTTATTTTATGGAATACTTCATAAATTAGACAAATATACTTCCATAGACCATATTATTTTATTTTCTTTTGAAACATGGAACATAATATTTTATCTTTGTGAAAGATCTTCAACATCTCCCATAATGATCTTCCCATTTTGTTTTCTTACATAAAACTCTTCTTTATATTTGTGGGAAAATAAAACATAAAAAAGGGTTATATCAAATGCTTAGTAAGGGTAAAAATTGAGAACATAATACAAACCATAAACATAACAATTTTATAAAATGAACATAAAGTTGAAATATCAAAATCCTATGCCATGAAATAAATCTTGGCAGTACGTATGGCTTAGTTCATAATAAGACATTAACCATAATAAAAAGGAATTGGAAAAAAATATGTAATTGTGGAAAAAAAATTAAGCACCTAAAATTATTTCCATAGTATCCATGTAATTGTTGACAATACCATCATAGTAGAAAAATTCCATTACTAAAACTGGTTTACTTGTCGATCTAGCCATGTATTACTGAACATGATTTACTTGTCATTATAGTCCTGTATTACTTAACCGGATTTACTCTCTGTTCTAATAATTTCAATCTCATGAGATAAAAATATTTACCCAATGTATTTGAGGGAGATATAGGTTCCACCAATCTCATAATGAAATCATTCTTATATGTTCCACAAAAAAACATAAATCATTCATCATAGCATAACCCAAGAAAGTAAATGGGTTTCTTAAACATCATTCCATCATAATATAATCCACATAAATATCATTACATAATTAAAAAAATAAAATTATTGTAATAATAGGGATATAAACATAAATCTACTTAAATAGAATTATCTTAGATGGAAAATAATACTGAAAAAACACTTGAACATAATTCTTGAGGAAAATATCCTTTTTTCTTCCAAAATGTTCTCTATTCTCAAAATGCCATTTAATTTAAAATGAAAATCCTTTACATGAAAATATACATGAAATTTTATATAGTAATATTCATAGAAAAATGGTTTCCTGAAAAAATAAAAATCCATTCATGCTGTATAAGTTAAAAAACATTTTTCTTGTACTTTTACTAGAAAAGTCATAAAGTACATCGAATCGAATAACGACAAAAGATTCCTTTCATACCGTTTAATAAAAATTCACCAAGGGGTAAAATTAAAATTTAAAATTGTTATATTAATAGTTATAATATTACATAATTATGAAACATCGATGTGGATGATAAATCTACCCCAGTAAATAGTTACGTATAAACTATTTCAGATAAAAATAAGATTGAAAAATTATCCCCTACATTCTGTCTGATCTCTTTTTTATGGGTCATAAACTCATGTATAGTGGATTTAAACATATTATTAACTTCAAATAGAACCATAATAATATTTATTATGTCATATATTATTCACTTATGATTTTATATTACCCATTTATTTATCAATTCAATGTTAATGCAACGTTTTGGGCAATAATAATTTTATTTATTGTACATGATTTGACTTGTTATTCTTGATCTTATTACATATATATTGATTTATTTACTTTTTGAATGTAAAAAATGATTTATATATAATATATATTCAGTAAATATATAATAGACAGATAAATGAAATGGAATACATCATTCATGGAGACAGTAGGTCGTACGTACACATGAATGTTGTTTCTGTTTCCTTATTGAATTGAATTGAATCATGTAAATTATATATATATATATATAATAGTAATACTATTTAACATATTTAATTATTATTTATTATATATACTTTATAATAATTATTGAATGGTTAATGTTGATAATTAATCACATCACGTCATAGAGACGGTAAGCCATACGTACGAACGTATGGTGATATTGTTATTTGTAGAATGGATAAAAGGAGGTATAAGGTATTCCCATAATTATAATACTATATAATCATGTAAATAAACTGGATTTATTAATTTATTTTGGGAAAAAAATAAGAATATGAAGTATAAGAAGAAAATATTTTTTAAAGAGGTGACAAAACAATTACATCTTTTTCGAGTATCTCTTTTTGATTTGCCCAAAAGAACTCTCTAGGATAGGTTTTTTCCCAGAGTGTGGCCTCTAGGATCAAGGGAGGGATTTTTGGATCTTATTTAAGTATGTTTTTAATGATAAAAATGTATTTAAAGCTATGATTAAGTGAGTATAGGTGGTGGCCTTTTATAAGAGGGAGGAGGGGGACTTTAGGAATGTCTTGAAAAATGAATTTTGGATAAATTTATTTTCACTTTATAATGGTCCCAAACTCATTTATTTATAATAAAATATGATTATGGGTCGAAATACTCTCAAAAAATTAAATTTAGACACGTTCTGATTTTATTTTAAACACTATCATTTTGATTTATCCTTATTTAATCTATTTATTTTTATTTGTGGAAATAATATTCTAAATATTAAATGGTTATAAATATTTACTTATGTGTTTAAAATTTTCCATAATTGGATACATAATGACATCTTTTACCTTATAATTTTAATTTTTTAATTTTTAATTATTTTGGATATTTTTAAATAATTCAATAATATGTTATTTTTATAAAATCTCAATAGTGTCAATTTTGATACTATTCATTTATTTGACTATAAATAAAATCCATATAGGATATAAATTCGAAACAATATATTTAATACACTCCTAACATGTCATAGTCACCTATAAAATTTGTGGAGCACATTAATTAGTTCATATTATTTTTATTTTAATATTCTAAATCCATTTATTTTATATTAAAATTAAAAAATAATTTCTACATCACTATTATGTCATCATTAATGGTAATTATTTAATCTATAGAAATTATAAATAAATTCATATGATGAAATTAATTTAATTATATTTCTGGAGACTATTTATTTTTTAGGTTTTATCAATTTTAACACTATATTGAAATTATTATACTTATAATATATATGAGAGTTACATGCGGTCAACTTCCTTTTTTTTAATTATAATTACATCACTTTCTTGGAAAAAAGTCAATTAAAAAAATAAATTATGACTCTTAGGTGATATTGGTCGAATTTAATTCATATAATATGATTTTGGAATGTTTTAGTGTAAGTTTATTATCTTTATCATATTGTTTGTTACCCTAATTTTCCTGATTTACCTTTAACCGTGGTAAATAACAATTACCATAGTTACCATTCATAAAATCCAAAAAATAAAATTAACATATTAAGATAATTTTGACCCACTGAATCCAAATATGGAATCCATTTTTGAAAATTGAAAATAAACAAGTTATAGTAATTAATTAAAAATTAATTCATGTTGTCAAGACCAGAAAATGGGGTTTTAAGAAGTAAAAACAATTAAAAGATTGACTTATGTTTATGTCCAATTTGAATGTAAAATTAAATACAATAACCAAAATTAGATCAAATTATATAAAATTAATCAAATTAAACATTAAAAATAACTAAAAAGAAAATCTATTTATATAAATAAATTAGGTGAAAAGGTAGTTTTGAATTAAAATGCATTATTTGTCATTATTCATTAAAATATGAATTTTATCCAAAAAAATCCAAAAATTCATCCAAAGTAAATTTTGATGTCCCTACTCCAAAGGAGACATTTTTTTTTCAAATAAAATATATAAAATTGTTAAAAACTATATTTAAAATAGGTGTGCAACTAAAAAGCAGCAAAACATTATTTTTTGAAAAATATTTCTTTTATCCAAAAAATTGAATTCGTTCTTATATCATATCTATAAAATATATAAGATGATTCTTAATGTTATATAAAATAAAAATTTTGGTTAATATTATGCATAAATACTAGTTTACATCCCATTAAATAATAATGTTTTAATAATATATCATTGTTTAGTTAAACTCAATATTGTATACAACAAAAGAAATCAAGGAAGGTCACTCATGCATGTAATGAATTCCATGTCAGTGTTGAATTTAGTGAAATATTCTTTTGGTGTTTTTTATAACATAATCCAAACATAGTTATTTTATGCATTCAACAAATTCTATACTCGATGTTGTGGGAAATGAATTCTATCAAAGGAATTTGAAATTTCGTGTAACACAAGCCATGTATAGTGTTTTATATACTGCAAGATAATAAATTATTGTTTACAGTGCAAGATAATCATGGTGTAGTATAAAACACAATACATTAAAGAAATTAAAAATATATTATCTCATAAAATCTTGGGGGGTTACAATAAATATATAAATAATACCTTCAATTGGATTACAAAAAAGTTTTATTTTTTCATGTATTATGTTCCTTATTTATAAGAAACTAAACATTAAAATATATTATATTTTAAAAATGTAATGAAATGATATATTAGAAAATTGTGGGATGTCCTAGAAGGTATCAAATGGCGGTTTAGTTGTTTTTGAAAATTATGATATGAAAATATTAGGAAGAACCCTAGGGACATTTTTAAATATTAGAAAAAATAAAGGGATTCTGGTCAAGTATTAAGTAAGTGGTTAGGGTGAAGATAAATCTTTTTTTTGTATATGAACAAGCTGATGTGGTTCTGGCACAGATGTACCTAGGTGTAACATCTTCAACAAGGTGTATTGAGCCTGGCTCAGGGTAACCTGGAACTCGACAATCATCCTTACAAAACTCCTGGTTTAACAGTCCCATTGGATATATTTGGTTAATGCCAATATTTTTATGAACCATTATGAAGGGTTTATAGATAATGTAATTTTTATTAAATAATAAAATTTTTAAGCATTATTATTTAAGGAATAAAATTCATTTAGAGTTATAATATTATTGAAATAAACTTTTTTCTCACTAACATTTTCTAATTTGAGAAAATGGAATAATGTAGAAGAACACTTGTAAATGGTGAGTGTAATAGACCTTTTATTGAACACCTTCTAATGGAATCCATAATTGAAAACTTCATGAGAACGATGAATCAACTGACTTGTGCTTTGAACGAAAACTTGAATCAATTTGAGAGACCAGATTCACATCGAAGGGAAAAAAATTTCATTAGTACCATTTTGCATCAACTACCACATTATTTTAGTGGATATACTAACCTATTGATTCAGGGAAAATGGATGAGCACTATGTAAAATATCTTCTCTATACTCCATTTTTCAGAATTATATAATGCCACTCTATCTATGTACCTATTAGATAGGGAAGCTGATCTGTGGTGGAAATTGATTAAAAACACAAATCCATGAAGGGATGTTGAATCTATGGAGTTGCATAAGTTTAGGGGAACCTTTTCCAAAAAATATTTCCCTCATTCGATGAAAATAAAAATATAGAAGGAATTCATAGAGCTAAATCAGAAGGAAAATGAATCTATGTGAAGATATGAGATGAACATTACAATATTGTCCCATTAAACCTCTAGCATATTCGTGGATCATATTGGAAAGGTGGATAGATTCTACAATGGATGAAGACCCCATCAATGGAGGAATCTATCCAATCGATATTATGAAAACTATGATGAGATAGTGTGAAGTGATATGAAGGTTGAACTAGAGTTCAGAGAGAGGATGTGCTCTAATAGTTCGAATAAAAAGTAGAGATAAATGGATCCAAGCATATGGAGTAAAATTGATCATTGAAGAGGAGGAAATAATTTGAAAAATTACATATGAAACAAATGTAGTAAGTATCCTTTAAATAACTACTTTCTCAGGAGTGGAAAATGATACAAGTGTAGAAGTGATATCCATATTTATTGGAACTATCATACTGAGTTAAAGCCTCTAATTCTCAACATTATTGATAATGGGATGGTGGGTCTGGCCCAACCTAAAGTATAATGGTTAAAGTGTGGACTGCATAGACACTTATCTATTCACTATCAAAATAAAAATTTAATAGAGGTGAATCCACATCAACCTTATCATAGGCAAAGAGATAAAGGTATGTATTTTTATATCACAACAACTGAAGTTGAAGCTTCAAATGATAGGTTGGTGGGTACTCTTGGTGTTCTCTAAAAGATAGCAAGTAAGTTGTTTGATTCTTATAAAAAAATTCCATTATTTCCTCTATGTTTGAAAATAATATAGATCCAATCACTTAATTACTAGAGGTATAGTTAAAATTCAAGTATCTTATATGGATTCTCCTAGAATTAACAGTGTAAAAAATCTATTATTCACTTTGGAGAGCCCAGTCTCATCAAAAATGTAGTAGTCATTCCAACGCTGGAATTTTACATTATATTGGGGATGGAATGGCTCTCAAAGTGTAATGCTAAGATCAAATTCAGAAGTAATGAAATCATAGTAGTGTTGAATAGAGAGCCTAATTTTTTTAATATATATATATATATATATATATATATATCTAGACCTGAGTTTTTCTTAAAAGAAAGTCCCATAGCATTATTTATGGAAATGATCAGTGAAGATGATAAAGGAAATTAAAATATATGAATAGAAAATTTCCCCATTGTCCAGGAATACATTGACATATTTTCAAAAGAGTTACCTAGGCCTCCCCCATAAAGTGAGGTAGAGTTATCCATTAAAATAATTCTTGGATCCATGTCGATATCAAGAACCCTGTATATAATAGAAAATGTGGAGCTAGAGGAATTAAAGAAACAACTCCAATATCATTTGGAGATGGTGTTTATTAAATAAAGTGTTTCTCATTTGGGAGAACCTGTTCTATTTTAAAATAAAAAGGAGAGACAAATGTGGCCATGAATTGATTATAGACAACTCAACGAGATCGTAGTGAATAAAACAAACCCACTTCCACATATTTATGATTTATTTGACCAACTTAATGGGAATGAAATTTTCTATATGTTTGATCTTATATCTTCTTATCATCAATTGAGGGAAAATAAAGAAGATATTATAAATTATTTATTATGATCAAGATATAGGAATGATGAGATTTTTGTTATTCCCTTCGTATTGACTAATTCCCCTTCGATATTTGTGGATTTGATGAATAGAGTCATTAAGGACTACCTTGATATTTTTTGGTAGTTTTTTATGATATTTTGATATATTACAAAATTAACAAGTGGAATGAAGATTATCTAAGGGTTATATTGAAAACATTGAGGACGGAGAGGCTATTTGGAAATTTCAAAAAATGTGAATTATGTTCACAAGAATTATCTTTCTTGGGGAACATTAAAACCAATAAATGAATCTCAATTGAACCTGCCAAAACAAATGTTGTAGAGGTGTGGGATCATCCAAAAACAGTAACTCAGATTCATAGATTCCTTGGTTTAGTAGGATATTATAGGAGCTTTGAGAATAAAATCATGAATTTCTAATCAACTAGACAAGTTAACTCGAAATGGGTAAATTCCATCTGGACAAAGGAGTGTGAATAATGTTTACAAGATATGAATAAGAGATTTATTAATTCACCTTTTTTAACTCTAACCTCTATCAAAAAAAGATTCATTATTTTTAGAAATTCATATCTGAAAGCTCTTTGGTGCATCCTCATTAAAAAGGAAAAGATAATTTTTTATACATCTCGACATTTGAAGCCTCATGAGAAATATTATCCCACACATGATCAAGAGCTAGTTGCGGATGTTTTTACTCTGAAAATATAGAACCAGTATCTTTATGGGGAGACATGTGATATATACACAGACCATCAATGATTAAAATATATTTTCTCACAAAATAATTTAACATGAGATAGATGAGATGTTCGAAACTTTTTCAATACTGTGATTGTTTTATTCATTATCTCCCTAGAATAGAAAAAAAAATTCATTCATGCATTAATTAGGAAATACCCTATTATGCTGGCAATGATAAGGATTCAAGGAGATCCTCTGATCAAATACATAGTAAAACTAGACATGGGAATTGTAAGGGTAGGTAAATCATCAACCCTTACTGAAATTATTTATCAATCATCATTACTACATAAGATCAATAAATCTCAAATAGAAGATCATTTTTTATAGAAGAATATATAAGATGTGAAGAATGAGAAGTTTTCTCTAATCAATATTGACTAAGAAGGTGTATAGAAATTTCTTACAGGTCTATGTGTTCTATCTAATCCATAAATTAAGAAGGCGTTGATGGATGAAGCTCATAATTCTGTATTTTATATACATTGAGGAAGCACTAAAATGTATTGGGACCTATATGATCATTATTGGTGGGATAACATGAAATGAGAGATTACTGACAACACTATAAGGTGTTTGGTGTGTCAAAAAGTGAAGGAAGAGTGAAATATTTATAAATTGGTATTATAACCAGTAATCATACCAATATGAAAGTGTGAAAATATCACTGTGGACTTATTCACTAGTCAACTATGAACTTCCAAAGGAAATAGTTTGATACGAGCTATACAGGACTGTCTCAAAAAGACTGCATGTTTCATTATTATTCATGAACAATTCTCTCTTGAACAACATGCCATGATTTATGTAAAGGAATTGGTAAGGTTGAATGAGGTACCACTCTCTATCATATCTAATCATGATCCAAGGTTTACATCAAAATTATTGATAAGTATTCAACATGGTCTTGGTAACAAATTTAATTTCAGTATGGCCTATGACCCCCAAACTAATGGCCAATTTGAAAAGAATATCCAGACACATGAGGATATACTGAGGAAATACTTAATGGAATTTAAAGGTGTATGGGATCAACATCTCCAATTAGTTGAGTTTGCATACAAATACAGTTCAATTTGAGTATTAAAATGTTACCATATGAAGATATATATGGGAAGTGATGTATAACTCTAAATTATAGGGATGAAGCAGGTGAGAGAAATATTCTTGGGCATGATCTTGTGCAAGATATGTTAGAAATGGTTCATTCCATCCTTCAATACATAACGGTTTCTTAGAGACAGTAGAACAACTATTTATATAGCTATCGAAGGGACTTGGATTTTGGTATTTGAAATAAAATATTCCTTCAAATATAACCTTTTAAGAGAGTCATGCAGTTTGGGAAGAAAGGGAACATTATCCCCAGGTGCATTGGCCCCTATGAAATCCATGATCTCATAAGAGAACTGCACTACCAGCTTGCACTCCCTCTAAATCTAGGTCAAGTTCATGATGTATTCCATGTATACCTCTTGAAAAAGTACATACATGGCCCCTTAAATTTACTAAATATAAAGGTGATACAACTGAAACATGACCTCTCATATGAGTAGTAGCCGGTGGAGATCTTCGACCATAGAGACAAGGTTCTACACAAAAAGACTACCCATCTCAGCAAAATGTTGCATATGAATCATACATTTGAATAATTGTTATGGGAACCAGAGGAAAAAATGCCACATAAGTACCCACACCTTTTCTCTACTAAGAGAATGAGTTGAAAATTCAAGGATGAAATTTCTTAAGGGGGGAATAATGTAATGAACCATACTTCTTAAATTAATTTTATTTCTTGAAATTGAGTTTTAAATAATTTTATTCACAAAAAAACTATATCTCATTAATATTTAGGTGAGTATAAATTGAAATGTGACCATAATTTTTTGACCATTATATGACCATTACTCAATTATAACCATTGGTATATATGACCATTTGACAATATGACTACTGGAAACTATACTCTTGTTAAAAAAATTAACATTATAAGTAGAAATGACAAACAATAATTATTGCAGAGAGGAGAAATGATTGCCTCAAATAGTAGGTCCTTTCATATGAAGCCCATTTTTCAAAGATTGGGAGGTCGGAAGAGTCACTAGTATTATCTCTTGACCAATCCCAAGACAAGCTTCAACATATTAATCTTGAACAAAATCTTCTACGAGAGAAGTTCAAGTTACTTGAAATTACCACTCGGGCGATGTTAGCTGAGCCACCCCATGAATAAATCACCATTGCACACCTTAAATTTAGGTCATATAAAGGTGTTATAGGCTGTTATGTGTCAACTACATAGTTACATAATTTATATTCGCATTGTATAAATAAAATTATTATTCCATCAGTTCCATTTTAATAATACTTTTTACTAATAAAATTGAGATTGAATTTTGTCAATTGATTTTTTGGATATAAATTTTACTTTTCATAAAGTATATAAATTTTTATAATATAATAATATATTATTAATAGTGTTTATTTTAATGAAATAGTATAATAAAAACACTCTTCATTAAATATAAATGATAAAAAAATTCTAGTGTCAAAAATTTCACTAAGTATTTTCTATCCGCTATTATTTTTAATAAATTAGGATTTTAATAATGAAAAGGTCAAATTATATTATTTAGATAATTAATATGATAAAATAAATATAAATTTTTAAATCAGTATATTTAAATTAGGTTATGGTTCTTTTGTAGTAATTTTCTAAAAAACATTATTTTTTTGTGAATTGCAAAAATACAGTTTGAGTTTTTTGGTATGTTTAATGACATAATGATGATGTTATAATGATTTAATAGGTAATATAAATTTATGGTCGACTATTTTGGATTAAAATATAATAATATGTGTCCCATGTTTCCAATAACATGGTCAAATACCATGGGAAATCCCATGGTTTTGTATTTACCACTACGCACATGTCCACAGAAATTAATAAACAAATCCACCTTTCTTATATAAACACTCACCCATTTCTCAATTTAATTTAACATAAAATTAATCCTCTATTAATTTCTTATAATTTTACCTCCCAAGTTGTCCTTAAGACCCCAAGGTCTCTATTTTAAAGTATTGGGTGTCACTCTTCACGGAAAGGGAAATCACAACTTCACTTTGCCTTTCAAGTTCCCATTTATGTGGTATGTAATTCAAATTTAAAAACTATGTTATTAAATCCATTTTATTCTATCCAATTAATTTATTTGGAATCATTAATTAATGGTATAACCTTTTCCCCTCTATTTAGAATGTTTTCTAAAACCATGATTCATAAACCTTTATGATACCAGATTTTCTTTTCAAAATTCCTCTCTTTTTCTCAAGAGTCTCCCATATTTTATTTTGTGAATTCCCAAACCTCTTTATTTTATATGGTTATTCACATATATGTAAAATATTATATTCTATTATAGGATTAAAATACATGAAACCCTCCTTCATTTTTTGGGTCAATAATGACATAAAGATCTTATCTTTAAGAACTTTTTTATACAAAATGTCATGATTTTCATATGAAATCCAATTCTTTTATTCTCCATGGGTTACTTATGAAATTTTTTATTATGATATATGTGGGTAAAATTAATTATGATTTATAAATTTTGGGTCCTTAAATATCTCTAATTCATTGGTTAATGAATTTAATCTCTAGAGTTTACTTGTGTTTACAATACCTTGGTGAATAACTATAGTAATTTTTATAACACCTCAGTGAAAAAACCATGGTGATATGCTTATGAATATCTCATTTAAATGTTGTATCCATATTTAAAAGTTATTATTAATGTTAATATTATTATTATATTCCTATTTTCCATACCATTATTATATTCCTTAAGTTCTTATCGATAATTCTCATGATCATTAGTAAATTGTTTCCCTTGCTTTCATTTACTAGGCCTTTTTCTCACCCTCTCTTTGATGTATAGCCCTAAGTTTTGAGATGTGGTAAATGTACATAAGATAAACCTATTAATAATACATTAAAGTTAATTAAAATAATATTTTACATTTTCATGTATTATATACCATATTTCTAAGAAAATAAACATTACAAGATCAACTCTTTTGTATAATGAAATATAAAGTTATGTAATAAAAAGGTATAATGTCATAATCAACACATTATTCTAGAATTATTACATATTTCATCATATATTATGGTAAAATTGATAAATATAAATTCATTCCATTATAATAATTATTATTTTCAATTCTTTTTTTAACTTAATTTATGGTTCATTTTGGAACTAATACTTGTCTTATAACGCCCGAGACTTTTATGAGAAATATTTTGTTTTTATGTTATATAAATCATCAAAGGAATATTTCACTACACAGAACACTATCTTGGCTTGCTTTACACACAACCGCGACCTTTCTCGATAGCTTTTGTCGTACGCAATACCGAGTTTCACTAAACAACGATATGCTATTAAAATATTATTAAAACTAGCTGTTATGAATATTAATAACCACTTTTTGAAATTTTTGAAATTTTATTTTTCAAAATGGACTTCATTTTTGGATTCAGAATATTGAAATTAGCATAGGGTGAAATTTTTGTACTTTTCGGATAACTTTCATATTCTGCTGAATAGTGAAAATTATTAAATTTTAATTAAAAACAACTTTTTTAATTGAAATAATTATTAATGATAATTTATTAATTTGAGTGGTTTTAAAGTACATTTAGAATATAGTTTTACAATTTAATACAATGTTGTTTATTGGATGTAATTTCACATTTAAACCAGACATAAACAAGTGTCAATCTCTTGATAGTTAGTATCTCTTAAAAACACGTTATTTGTCTTGACGATGGGAATTAATTTTTAAATTAGTTAATGTAACTGATATGTTTTGAATTTGGTAAAATAAACATCATTTTTGAATTCACAATATGAAATATATCTTAGGCCTAATTTTTGGTATTTTTCTGGAAACTTTCTTTTTTTGATGAATAGTGATACCACTAAGTGGTAGTTAAAAAAAATAATTTTTTTCATAAAACTTAATTTTACCTCTTCTGTGAGTGGAATTTCGAAACTCCAAGAGACACGGTTAATATCGAGGACTAAAATGTGGTTCAATGAGATGAAAATAATTTTTTGTGAATAGAAACTTTTTACTTTTTTTTACCAGGGTTTAAAGTAAATAGGGTAGTTAAGGGTAAAAATGATATTATTATTACCCTAACACATGTCCTAATTCTATTGGATAAGTTTAATTCGACCTAAAACAACCTTAGGAATAAAATATGTCCATTTAGGCCCACTTGGATTAGATTAGGACATTTATTATCAATTTATTTAAAGAAGGGTTAAAATAGTTAAAATCAAAGTTTAATAACTAATGAATTTTTAATATAGGGTTATACATAAGATAAATTAGACTTTAAATATTAATTAGAAATATGAAAATATTTCCTACATAATGGGGTTTTATTTGTAATTTTTAGACTTAAAATATTTTAATTTATTTATGATACAATGATGATGTCGTAATTATCTTATTAATGAAATATTGACATAATTGATGTTATAAATACCCAAATAAATGTAATTTGAGACTTTTTATGAATTCAAATAATTTTATATGTTAATATGACATGTTATTATTGATTTAATTAGATAGTTTCTAACTAATAATTCTTTAATGATTTTCACAAAAATCAGTTACCAAATAGTGTCAAAATTGACCTAAAATAGTTTTTAAAACAAATACTATATTATTAATTGTTATTTTATTCCTAAAAATATAAGGTTTAGCCAAATGACTTATATAAGGTTATATATATTAATAATAAACAACTTTGAGTTCGTTTGGCTTGATATAGTAAGTTTATTAACCTTATAGTGTAAGGAAACAAGAAGACACAGTAAAAGTTAAATTATCTAACTTAAAGTTAAATCTAAATAATAAGGTTAAAATTGATACCTAAACATGTCTAAATTCAATTGGATGAGAGGATTTCGACCCATCCCCACCTTATCTTATAAATATATAAATTTGGTGCTATTAAAAACCGAATTTGACTTTATAATAAAATAATATTTTTAGTTATTCCAAAGGTGCCCCTCTCCACCCTTATAAAAGGGCACCTCCTCCATCTCTTCCTCACACCACTTTGAGCCTTCATGCTCGGCCAACCCCTGCCCATATCTCCTATCCACTTCCCTAGAAACATCCTAGAGGTCCTCGTCTTCTTCCAAGACCAATTTTAGTGCCCTAAGAGGAGGTCTCAAAGAGGCGCTTCAAAGAAGATATAATGCCCATTACCGATTTTTTCATCTTTATTTCTTCTTCCACTTCTTATTATTTAGTTGTTTCATTATGAAGTAATGACATCAGTATCAATCATATACGGATATGTTATTATACATATGAAACAAACCTATTTCACCATCTATCCATCCTACGGAAAACGAAATCACCACGCGTGCGTACGTACGGAATACCATCTCCACGCCATGGTGTAATCTATTTTCCACAACCACCTTACCCGGATGGGTATAATGGTGTAAATAATAACTGTATATGATTACTTTAAAGTGATATTGATTCTTAAATATTATATATACACTCCAATACAATTACACGATCATGGGAACGATATCATCGCTCGTGCGTACGTACGGAATATCGTCTCCACGATGTGATGCGACTCGTTATACATGATCTTCATTGCATAATGATTATATAAATGAATTAAGTGAATGAATATGATATATATTGCACTAATACAATTCTGGAAATGAGGTTTCTATAACCTAAATAGAAAAATAAGAATTTATTCGACAAAACACGCATAAGAAAAAAAAGTAATAAACACATGAATAACAAGTAGTAATGAAATATTACTAATAAGAAGATAAGAATATGACCATATATGATATCATAAAAATAAGTATGATTCTGGAATAAGTCAGTAACATTATTTAAATCATTATACAGGAGGTTCGGACACTTAGAAAGCAAATCGGACCTAAGGTAAGGGAAACTATCACAATCTCATTTTATCTGAGATTGTTTATACTTTGATATTTACTAGGGTGTATTTTATCATCCACATCCATGTTTCCTCAATATGTAATATTGTTTCCATCCACCTACAATTTTTTAAATCCAATTTTACCATTATGTGAGTTTTTAGTAAAATATATAAGAGGAATCTTTTGTCGTTTTTCGTACGAGGTACTTTTTGACTTTTCTGAAAAAAGTACGAAAAGAATTTTTTTAACTTATACGGAATGAATGGATTTTTAAAACATTATTTCCAAGAAGCTTGCTTTACAAGTTTTCAAGTTTATTTTTAATCAACTTCTTTTAGTTTAAAATTGTATGACATGTTAAGAAAGGAAAGTGTTTTTGAAGTAGAAAGGATATTTTCCTCAAGAATGGAGTTCAATTGTTTTATCAAAATTATTTTCCATCTAAGATAATATAGGATTCTGTTTCTATCCCAATTATTACATTGATTTGATTATGTTGTTATGGAATTATTTTTATGAATTCCATTATCTTATATGAATTGTTTTATGATGTCATGTTGTTTAAGAATCCCATTTTTGTTACATGGGTTATGCAATGATGTATGATTTATGATTTTGTGGCACACATAAGAATGGTATCATTATGAGATGGGTGGGACCTATATCTCCCTCCAATGTATTGGGTAAAGATTTTATATCTCATGAGATTGACATGGCTGGAACGGCAGGTTAAACTGGTTCAGTGAAACAGGACTGAAACGAGGAGTGAACTCGGTTCAGAAATGGACTTTTTCTACTAAGATAGTATTGGCAATGAGTCTTGACTAATAAGAAATGATTCTCTATGATTATGTGTGTATTCCACAATGTTTTAGGTTTTATGTTAGGATTATTGGGATTTCATTTCACTACTATGATTTATCCCATGTTATGAAATTATGCTCTCTTTTGCAGGTTAAGATTTCCAAAATGTTATGTTCTTATGAATATGATGTGATTGATATTTCTTTTGTTTACCCTTACTGAGCATTTGAGCTCAACCTTTTGTATGTTTTCTTTCCCCACGTCAGGAAGAAGGTTATTAAGTAAGATATTCCAAAAGGGACTATAGATATGATGAAAAAAATGGGAGATAGTGTAGATGCTTTATGAACCAGTAGTTTATGTTTCGCAGTTTCCAAAGACACTATACCTATATGGTCCTTTCATGGTTTTGTTATATGTTGTCATAAGTATGCTTCAATTTTGAAGCAATAACAATGTATGTAAAGTATGCGTCGTTATATATCTTTCCAGAACATGGGAAAGGTTATGTGGTTTTTTTGATGCATCTTGTAACGCCCCGACCCCAGCTACCCAGAGCCGGTGCATTACTTCGTAACATTGGCATGATCACAAAAGATCAAGTCTCGAAAGACCGATTAGTTTAGTAGCCTTGGAAACACTAGATACATTCATAAGTCTTTCATTACATCAAAAAGTGAAAAACTACAATAACAAAGTCTCCATAGTCCACACTCATATCCTCTTCCGACTATCCCTGCAGGTCATTCATAAAATACTTCTTCACATCCTGGAAAATATTAAAACATTGAAAGGGGTGAGCTCAAATGCTCAGTAAGGATAACAATAATGCGGAAGCTTTCATAAATAAACATTAACATTTAAGGCAATGTATAACTAAAACAAAAGCCTTTTAAACATGAACTTCAACATAATATGGCAAAAGTAAAATGAGATTATGCCATTTACTTCTTCACATGGATATTCTACTGGTCGAATATTCACATGCAATATCAATAACCACTTTCATAATGATGGAATGCATAATGCCAGACTATCATAACCACGTAGTCAAGGCCTCGTGCCAAGACCACAAATAAGATTTTGTCAAGGCCTTGTGCCAAGACACTAGTTTGTCTCATGAGACCTGCCGATGCATCGAGGAGCTATAGCGGGCTCCACCCGTCACTTATTAAGTCCAATGCATTCCTCATATGAATAGGTTTAAACATATCATAAACCATAACATAATCGTATCACATAAAACATGCATAAAGGAAACATAACATTTCCACATTTCAATCACAAGATATCAATACAACACTTTGATATAATAAAAATGCTTTCAAAACCATTTTCAATACCAAAATAAAAGAAAGTTAAAACTTTGTATTTATTTTTCATTAAAAAAAAATGATGGCTTGTAGAGGAAGCCGAAACTCAAATAATGGTCACGGCGGCGGAGAAGTCATTGTCGCCGCATAAGTACGAAAAAAAACATTCCCTTTTTGTCGTTTAGTAAAACGCTTCGTATAAAAAAGATTCCTTTTGAATAAACGTAAAAGTCAAAGGGGTTTATACACTGTATAAAAGAAATTTGTGTATAAAACAAAATATGCCTCAATGAATGGAGATTGAGACGAAGTACCTTAAAAGATCATTTTTAAATAAAATATATCTATTATGTGTATTCACTATATGTACACATAAAGAAAGTATAAATACAATATACAACATAATAATATCATGACATAATTTGAAAGTAGGAGATTAACCCAAAGAATGGAAGTTGGGTTATGAAATTCCCTTACCTCGTGTCTGACTTGACTCAACCGTTCTTTAACCTCCTGAATAATAAACTAGAGTTAATATATACCTTATTAAGAACCATTTTTAATTTCATTATCCTTATTATATCACTTATTACAATGATATGAACATTATTTAATTATTTAAGTTAATAACGGTCGTTTTGTCGATCTTTGGTACTTGAGTCAACAATAAGCTTCTTATAATTACAAGTTGTTTATGTGGTGAAATATCCATTATATCCAGAATTATATTCATGATTTAGATGTCATATATATCTTATATATCCAGTATATACATTCATTTATAATATTTCGTAACATTTAGAGGTAAGAAATGAAATGCACCGTTCATGGAGACGGTAAGCCGTACGTACGCATGAACGCTACTTTCATTTCAATTTCAATGTTAAATTAATTCTAATGACCACCATTGGATAAAATGGTAAAAATATATTCTAATTATACATTAAATCCACTCAATAGTGTAACTTATCACTATAAATTATTTTGATTAAAAAAGTTGTTTTAAGTATTTTTCACTATTCATAAAAAATTAGAAGTTCTCAGAAAAATACCAAAAATTCAACATAGGCTAATTTCGATATTACGAATACAAAAATGAAGTCCATTTTGAAATATAAAATTTCTATAATTTTAAAAAGTGGTTATTACTATTCATAACGGCTAGTTTGATTTGTCGCGATGTTTTAGAACTCGAAGTTGCGTACAATGCAAGCTATTGTATTATTGAATGAGAAGCGTATCGTGGAAGCTCGGGGTGTTACATTCTCCCCTCCTTCAATAAATTGCGTCCTCGCAATTTGAAATTTTTCTTGGAAAATAAAAGGTTGAAAAGGGAAAATACCTTTGTGGAAAACCCACATCGGAAATAAGGCAAATAAAATTTAGCCTTAATAAGAGGGAAATGGAAATAAGAAAGTCACCACCAAATCATGATCTCGATAAGGAGAACATTGGTGGCAATTAGAGACATATAATTTGAGGAAAAACGTAAATATTTGTAGGGAGTGATTGAGGTCATCAATAACAATCAACTGTCAAATTGAGGGCCTCAAAGCCTTCAATCTATATTGATTTAAAATATCATCAGTTCAACAAGACATAAGGTATTAGGATAACACATTTTTTTGTTTTAATATCCCTTTACTAAAGTTTAAGAATTAATTTATTCATTGAATAAGAGATAGGTATATATATATTTATGCTTGACAATTAGAGTTTCAACCTTCAACTCATCTTTCACTCAAAAAGATAATAGAACTCAAAAATATCATACTTATCCTAATTGTATAAGGTTCAAAATGTTAAAACATACCATTTAGATTAGTAAAATTATTTTGTAATAACCAGGGACTTCCTGTAGGCTAGTGGTAGGAAATAAAGGCTTGTCGCACTTTGATTGTGGGTTCGATTCCTACAGCTTTGTCCGACGCGACGGTTTATGCCCCACCCTGCAGGTTGTCCTTTTCCTAAAACTATAGTATTATAATACTCCAAAAACAATCTTCATTAATTTTTTAACCTTAAACCATACTATCCAAAGATCAACTTAATCCACTCCAAAATAACTCTGTCCAGACTTTCTCTAAAATGTCTCTTAATTCCAAAATCAATTGTAGCATCAGATTCCCCAAACAAAGAAAAGTTTCTCTTATTGTCACATACTAAAAATATGATTACCTTAATCATATTAAAACCTTACTGAAATCAAAAAGTACTGCAGTACAATCCTTATATAGATCACATTATTCTAATAACCAGAATATAATCCATGAGTCCAAAAGCACCAATACATTAGTTATTCTGTTTCAACTGTAGTAATAGCATAAGATTGTCCTTGATCCCTTGGCCTTTTCTGAGGTAAGTTTCCTTGACGCTTAGGACATTCATTTGCATAATGACCCATTTCTCTACAATTGTAGCATTCAACATTGACAGCCTCTTTCTTTCCCTTGCAATCACGAGCCTGGTGACCCTTTTCTCCACATTTATAACAAACTCCCATTCCTTTTAGGCAAGTACCAGGGTGATTCTTCCCACAATTATCACATACTGGAAAATCCTTCTTTCCCTTTTTCCCTTTATCTGTCTCTTGTTCCACCGTTCTCTTCTTCTCTTGCTTTACTTTGTTGTCATAAGACTTAGAGAATTCCTTTTCTGTCTTGATAGCACACGAGACAATATCTTCGTATGATGAGAAGGATTGTGATACCAAAGCTCGACGGAGAAATGGTTTTAACCCATCAAAGAAACGATCAATCTTACTCCTTGGGTTATGTATGTAATCTGCATCATACCTTGCTAACCTTGTAAAGTTAGCCTCATACTTTGCGACATTCTCATCCTCCTTCTGCCTCAGACTCAGAAATTGCCTTTCCATATCTGCTCGATGGTCACGAGGAAAGTATTTTTCTAAGAAAAGCTCTTTGAACTCCCTCCATTCCATATTCGATATGTCATCATCTTCCTTTGTGTTTTGAATCAGTGACCACCACTGATCGGCATCTCCAGTGAGGCGGTAAACTGCCATGACAACCTTCTCCCTTTCACTACTCCCCAAGGCATGGAATATTTTCTATAAGGAATTTATCCATTGCTCAGCTACTATAGGATTTGTACTCCCATTGAAGGTTGGCGGTTGTTGCCTCATGAAACGGTCTAGCATTGATCCTCCACGTTGCGAATCAGGGTGCTCCATACGAGTAAGGTTGTTATTCATAACCTGCGTGAGTTGTCCCAGTATGGTAATAAGTTGATCAGCACCAGTTGTATCTCCAGGTCCACAATAATTATCTTGAGCAGGAGGGAAATCCCTACACGGAGTTCGTGCATTGATACAGTTTCCATTCCTTCTACTAGGCGCCATTTCTAAACAATGGCATAATCCAGATTAGTTTATGAATCAAAATACATAATTCCATACTTGTATAATACTTAACATAAATTGAACTATTTATGGATATAATCCATAATCATAAAAAGAAATGTTTCCTTTGAGGAAGTATGTACTCATAAACCTTACATAATGGTTTGTAAAGAAAATGAGAATTATCCTAAGCATATCCCCCAGGAGTGTCATAACCAAGAGTGCAGCAAGGCCCGTTGTCGTGCACCAGTTCCCGTTCGAGTCTAGCTCAAAGCGGTGTTTTCGGGTTTTACCCCTAGGTACATCTGTGCCAGAGCCGCCTCTACCTGCTCGTATCCAGACAGGGATGTATTGCTCGGAAAACTCATAACATCTCTATAATACCAAAATTCTAGGAAGTTCTTCTATACTAATCCTCAAAGTCTATCTTCGGGCTATGTGCTCTAATCAGAGTTTATCTAAATCTAGCTTCCAAGGTTAGTACTAAACTGCCTCTGATACCAACTGTAACGCCCCGACCCCAGCTACCCAGAGCCGGTGCATTACTTCGTAACATTGGCATGATCACAAAAGATCAAGTCTCGAAAGACCGATTAGTTTAGTAGCCTTGGAAACACTAGATACATTCATAAGTCTTTCATTACATCAAAAAGTGAAAAACTACAATAACAAAGTCTCCATAGTCCACACTCATATCCTCTTCCGACTATCCCTGCAGGTCATTCATAAAATACTTCTTCACATCCTGGAAAATATTAAAACATTGAAAGGGGTGAGCTCAAATGCTCAGTAAGGATAACAATAATGCGGAAGCTTTCATAAATAAACATTAACATTTAAGGCAATGTATAACTAAAACAAAAGCCTTTTAAACATGAACTTCAACATAATATGGCAAAAGTAAAATGAGATTATGCCATTTACTTCTTCACATGGATATTCTACTGGTCGAATATTCACATGCAATATCAATAACCACTTTCATAATGATGGAATGCATAATGCCAGACTATCATAACCACGTAGTCAAGGCCTCGTGCCAAGACCACAAATAAGATTTTGTCAAGGCCTTATGCCAAGACACTAGTTTGTCTCATGAGACCTGCCGATGCATCGAGGAGCTATAGCGGGCTCCACCCGTCACTTATTAAGTCCAATGCATTCCTCATATGAATAGGTTTAAACATATCATAAACCATAACATAATCGTATCACATAAAACATGCATAAAGGAAACATAACATTTCCACATTTCAATCACAAGATATCAATACAACACTTTGATATAATAAAAATGCTTTCAAAACCATTTTCAATACCAAAATAAAAGAAAGTTAAAACTTTGTATTTATTTTTCATTAAAAAAAATGATGGCTTGTAGAGGAAGCCGAAACTCAAATAATGGTCACGGCGGCGGAGAAGTCATTGTCGCCGCATAAGTACGAAAAAAAAACATTCCCTTTTTGTCGTTTAGTAAAACGCTTCGTATAAAAAAGATTCCTTTTGAATAAACGTAAAAGTCAAAGGGGTTTATACACTGTATAAAAGAAATTTGTGTATAAAACAAAATATGCCTCAATGAATGGAGATTGAGACGAAGTACCTTAAAAGATCATTTTTAAATAAAATATATCTATTATGTGTATTCACTATATGTACACATAAAGAAAGTATAAATACAATATACAACATAATAATATCATGACATAATTTGAAAGTAGGAGATTAACCCAAAGAATGGAAGTTGGGTTATGAAATTCCCTTACCTCGTGTCTGACTTGACTCAACCGTTCTTTAACCTCCTGAATAATAAACTAGAGTTAATATATACCTTATTAAGAACCATTTTTAATTTCATTATCCTTATTATATCACTTATTACAATGATATGAACATTATTTAATTATTTAAGTTAATAACGGTCGTTTTGTCGATCTTTGGTACTTGAGTCAACAATAAGCTTCTTATAATTACAAGTTGTTTATGTGGTGAAATATCCATTATATCCAGAATTATATTCATGATTTAGATGTCATATATATCTTATATATCCAGTATATACATTCATTTATAATATTTCGTAACATTTAGAGGTAAGAAATGAAATGCACCGTTCATGGAGACGGTAAGCCGTACGTACGCATGAACGCTACTTTCATTTCAATTTCAATGTTAAATTAATTCTAATGACCACCATTGGATAAAATGGTAAAAATATATTCTAATTATACATTAAATCCACTCAATAGTATAACTTATCACTATAAATTATTTTGATTAAAAAAGTTGTTTTAAGTATTTTTCACTATTCATAAAAAATTAGAAGTTCTCAGAAAAATACCAAAAATTCAACATAGGCTAATTTCGATATTACGAATACAAAAATGAAGTCCATTTTGAAATATAAAATTTCTATAATTTTAAAAAGTGGTTATTACTATTCATAACGGCTAGTTTGATTTGTCGCGATGTTTTAGAACTCGAAGTTGCGTACAATGCAAGCTATTGTATTATTGAATGAGAAGCGTATCGTGGAAGCTCGGGGTGTTACACATCTGGATCTAGACATAGATATTTTCCTATGCAAGGAGATATTGTCAAATCATATTCATCATGATATTTTTGAATTTATGAAATTAATTATCCCAATAAAAATTGGAATTGTTTGTGGTGGTTTATTCTTTAAAAATATGGCACCATTATGTCTTTGGAAAGAAGTTAACTATGTTTATAGAGCATAAAATATTTAAACACATATTTTCTAAATGGTATTTAGAAAAATTAATAATAAAATTGATAAAATATATCCATTTTTTCTACCTTGTATTTATTTCGACACTAGGAAAAATAAATTTTTTGCCTAATCTTATAAGACAAAATTCATATAATCAACTACCCATAGAATCTCATGATCAATGGAAATTTATGAGTATCATTATAGATAGGAATTTGGAATTAACTGAGTATAGTAAATTCATAATATTATTTATAGTGAAACCAATACCTAAATTTTGTTGATATATTTATGGATTTTAAAGGATTAGATATATATTTCATTAACATTACATAAAATATTATTATTGGGGACACCATTTATGGATTGAAGCATGATGGAAAATATTTGTTTCATTTTTTAGATCAGATATTTATCCCATCATCATTTTAAAATAAATTCTATATATTTTTTACTATTTTTACTAGGAAATTAATCTATTTATTTAAAATATCTACAAGCCTCTAAGGATCCATTTTTGGAGGTCAAATATGTAATAAAAAGTGGTTTTTTATGTTTTCAAATGACTAACCCATAAACAGGTTAAGAATGATCTTTAAGAACAAATTGTAATGTTGTAATCATTAACAATAACTATCTATAAATGGGAATATATAGTTATGCGAATTTTCATGGGTTTACCAAGAAAAATTCAGTATAATGTTTAAATCCAGGTGATTATAGACCAACTCCCAAATTCATCTTACTTGACTCAGATTTCAGAATCCAATATGATAGATGACCTGGAAAATATATGTATTCTATAAGTGGTAAAATATCATAGAATACCTATTTTTATAATATTTGGATCATATCCTCTATTTAAATCATTAATTTTTTGATATTTTCTATATATTGTTTATACCCAATTTACCATGACCATAGTGTGTCATCCTTAAATAGATTGGAAGTCAGAATAAACCATTCAGACACTATAGTAAATTCTTTAAATATTTTTTAATGGATTATAATACCTCATGGGAGGATAATTTTCCCTTAGTGGAGATTTCTTATAAAAAAAGTTATCATACCACAATACAAATGGTTTTGTTTGAGGCATTTTATAACCATCCATTTTGATATCCACTTGGTTGGGCAGTGACTAGAGACACTACACTATTGGGACAAAGCCTTTTCATGAAATTAATGAGCATATTCAAATGATCAGGAAATGTTTTTTTATGAAAATTTTATCATAAATATTATGAATACAATATAAATTTCCCTTTATCCTTGGTCATGGGAGACAATGTTTCCTTGAAAGTGTCTCAAAAATAAGGGCATTGTCGATTGTGTAAGAAAGGAAAGATTCCTCCTTAGTGTGTTATACCTTTTGTGATAATTCAATGAATTATTATCCTTTATTATCACTTTTATTTACAACAGAAATTGAGTGTGGTTCATAATGTATTTTATGTGTCTCATTTATGTAAATACCAACCATATTATATCCTTTCGATTTGATGGGATTATATTGATATTTAACCATATGAAATATTTATTCATGCACTGATTCACATCTAGGATATACAAGATAAGGTATTTCATGAAAAATATATTCCATTATTTTAATTATAATGGAAACATTATGAAATTGAAGAGAATAACTGTTAATCTAAGAAAAAGATATTGTAACAAATGGATATAAATTGTTCAAAGCATCAATAATCTCTATCTTTCTAGGGAGGGAATGAATTATGGGTGAGATAATCTAAAACCCCTAGTTTAAGGTTATTAACCCTTTTATTATGTATTTTTAGGTTATATATTGTTTATGTTGGCTTCTATGAGTTTTTAAATGGTTATGGAGTGTTTTATAATATTTTATGGGGGTGTATAGTTTGAGAATGATTTGGGGATTCTAATTAAAAACTCTAGGAAACCATATAAGTGAATTACTAAGTTACTCTAAATAGAGATGATTAGAATACAGTTTGTCCAATATTTTGTACTGTCTATTTTTAAGAAGTAGCATCGAACGGTTAGTGAATGGTTTGTCAAACTATGCAGTACAACCATGTGGGGCCTTAGTTATATTCCAGTAGCACTCATATGCTTGGTCCCTATTTTGTTAAATCATGTGGACTAACTTTGTGGTGTGAAATAATTACATCTTAAAATGGTATTTTAGTATAATTTTTTCCCGAAAACTCTCATTCTTCCCCTTTTCAACTAGTCTCTCGAACTGATGAACACCTCTAGGAATGTTTCACAATTCCTTTTGATATAGAAGACTATTTTGATGGATATATGTATATTGGATCTCTAAAATCAATGGTATGTCAATGTTTTATTTCTCTTTAGATCTCCTCATCTCCTACCACATGAATCATTAAAAAAGATCTTTTTTAGAAATATCTATGACCAATGATGTTTTTTACGAGATTGTGGTTGGATCAATTTAAGGAAAGAAATTTTGAGCCTAGATATGGAGGTTTTGATTTATCTTTCATCGGTTTCATCAACCATTTTGAGGTATGTGACCGCTATATTTTATCCACATATTTTAGAACATAATATTTTGGAAAAATAAATTAATTTCTTTCAATTTTAAAGGAAACATGTGTTAATTTTTCATTGGATACCACTTTTGGTTGAGGATTTTTAAATTTTATATTTGAATGGTATTTGGAAAATCTCTTTTGTTCCATGTAAAAAATTATGAATTTTAGATGACATGGGAATGGTTATTGATTAGTTAATATAAAATAAAATATCAATTTAAGAAATTACTTGGTGTGATAACGTGGAATACATGGGTGGTGTGTGTTCATCATTATATTGATCATTGTATTTATATTGTGAATATAGTGTGAGGTTCTAGACTGAAAGAACCTGGTGAATGGTCACATGATGATGACTAGGTGTATCGATGAGAAACCACTTATGTGTATAGGACCGTCACTTTTTTGGAATGTTTTCATGAGTAAGAGGGTGTTATTTTGGTATTCCAAGTGAATTGATTAAATTTTTTCAATTTTTTATTTTATTGATAAAACCGTTCTTACTAATTTTTTTGATTTAATTCAAAGTTTTAAACTACTTAATATGTTTATCACTTTTATTTTAAATATGTTTTTAACTATGAGATTATATCTTCTTGTCCTAGTCATGTGATTTGGGGAGTATCTTGGAGAAATAATATTTTTTATGAATACTAAACCCTACATACATACTTTGGTGCATATGAATACATTGTTCTTCATGAAACAAATATATTAAAGGTATCTTATTTCTCAAGAGAAGCATCATGTTACTACATTATTAGGATGGGGATCAGATCGTAGAGTTCTCTTATGGAGTGATTGGAGGGAAGCCGCATTGATTTTCTTACATTTAAATATTCTTATGATTTATTGGGTCTCCCTGTTAACCATTTTTTTTGGTTTCCTTATTATTCTTTTTGTTGGTATTTCATTTTAGTTGTGTTGTTTTTAATCAATGAATAATATATTTAAGTATGGTTGTTTTTATTTTGTCTTGAAATATTGTGGTTTCATAATTGTATAATCATACCCCACCAATATAATAAGGCCTTGGTGTTTATTTATAGTCTATTGTGTCCTGGGGATATCACCAAAGGTTAGTGTAACCATTGATTTTTCTAATACAATGTATATGGTTGGGATGTTACATTAATCTATGTGATATTTCATCAATATCCTCACAGTAGGGACCCTTGTTACCAAGGGAATACATGGTCATTATTACTATGAGGTTTCTAACAATATTATAGGAAAAAATGATAGAGGCATTTTGTTAAGAGAATACATAATCATCAGGGTGAACACTAGTGTTCATTCCTCAGTCATGTAATTTAGGAATCTATAGAGGAGGCCCCAAGGTATGCCACCTAGTAGGGGTGGACAAGGTATAATGAGTATATGCAAGGTATTTGTTCTAGTTGGTAAATGTATGAAAATGAGGTTCTTAAGAGTATTTCAAATAGGTTTTTTACAATACACTAAGAAAATGATTCACTAGTAGGTATTCTTGGGTGAATTGGTCTTCCAAGTGTAGACTTCGAAATATTGGTCATCCAGACTATGAAATAGGAAGAAATATCTCTATAGTAGAGAACAAGGGTGAATATTGTTCCCTAATGGATGAATGTATTGAATTTTCACCAAAGTGGGTGGCTATGGTGAATTAGTTTCCCTAGTGAAAGAATAGGGTGAAGTGTTTCCCAAGTGGAAGGATTTGGTCAAGTTTCTCCTATCTTGAAGTATGGGATAAATATTCACCTATGTGGAAGGTTAAGGAAAATCGGATCCTATATTTAAATCATGGGTAATGTTTCACCCATATGGAAGTCTACAGTGAAGTGTATCCATATAGGGGGATGGGATAAGTTTTGACCTTAGTGTTATGCTCCTAGAGTTATTTTTTCAGGCATCTCTTTAGTATGAATTTCCCATGGGGTTTCATCACCCATGTTTGGAGGAATAGGGAGGAAGTGGTATTATATGAATGTTTCAGTATTTAAAATGATCTGGTAACTCAATTTCTCCATTTTATTGTCATATACCTTAGTTTTTGGATTAATAATATGCTTTAAGGGGAAAGGATGTCTGGGGTGTGATGATATTAAGCATCTATTCTTCTTCCCAATAGTTATAACTTATCCAAAATGAGGACCATGGGGGCCTATTTGTAGAAAAATATCAAGACCATGCCACATTAAGGTTGGGACTCAATGGTAGTTCAAGAAAGTGTATAGGAACGTGATACTGGTATAAAAAACTCACATTTATGTAGGTTTCCTAAAGTGGTTGGGGACACTAGTTAATTCACACATATTTATTAGGCCATTTTTTATATTTTAGAAATTCTGACTTAGGAGTTGTACCTAGTTTTACTATAAGAGTTTGATTAACATTATTTGAGAAAACAGACATGGGCACATGGACTTGGGCACATTGGAAGTACTAGGTGATACATCATAATCATGGTACCAGGGTACACTATAGGAATTAATAAAACATGACCTAGGTGCCATCATGGGCTTAACAAGAATTCACGATATAATTCCACCATCGAAAGACCATAAATGTTTTCCCAAATCCCCTCTTTCTCCATTACATATCAAATTAGATCATGGGAGTCATGTTACACCCTTAATAGTGATATCCCTTAAAGAAGATGTTTTTAGGGAAAAAAGCTCCTAGAAGGCCCTAAAAATGGGTTTTATGATCCCAAAACACTTTTTGTCATCATTGGATGAAACACATGTCCCACTCCCACTAGTAGGTTCTCACCACCCCAACACCGAACATATAAATGTTTTTCAGGAGTTTGCATCCTTCGTGTGTAATAAACAATGGGGTACATGGAGAATCCATTTCCTTCTTATTAATTTATGGATGGACTATTCCACATGTACTCAAATTGTGTTTTATAAATGGTTATTGTATAATTTTTTATTAAATAAAGTTCATGGAGCACACTTGTGGAATAAAAAATACAGCTTGAATTAGATTCATTGGAATAATGAAATATGATTTGAATTTAACATAGGTCTCTTTTCTACCTTACTTGAGAATCTAGGTATCTTTTATGAATTATGTGAGCATGTTGTGGGATAATAGATCTTATTCACTACGATAAATATGCCTTTTATCAGCTCTAAAAATGGCCTTTAACAGCGCTAGAAAATCTATGTTAAAGCCAGCGTAGATAAAGGGGGGTCCCCTTTATCAGTGCTCCAAAAAGCGCTGATAAAGACCCCTTTTATCAACGCTCAAAAAAAGCACTGATAAAAGGGGTATTTTATCAGTGCTAAAACAAAGCGCAGATAAAAGGGCCATTTATCAGTGCTTTGTTTTAGCGCTGATAAAAGACCCCTTTTTGAGCGCCTCCTTTAACCGCGCTTTTGTTTTAGCGCTGATAAAGGACCCATTTTATCAACACTTTTTTAAAAGCGCTGATAAATGGTAAATAAATTTAAATATTAAAAAAATAAAAAAATATAAAAAACTAAAAAAAATTAAAAAATACTGTCAATCGGGCGGCTTTTATAGCGCTTGATCCCCCCCCCCCTTACAGCACTTTTCCGCCCCCCTACAGCACCCCACACACCCCCTCCACCGTTTATCAGCGCTTGCTCCCATATTCCCCCATGCGTGTGCGCCCCTACCTCCACCAGGATTTGAACTCAAGACCTCCCCATGTGCGCCTAAGCCCTTACCACTCCACTATTTTGATTTATTTTCCATTTCATGATATCTCTATATATAATTATTTATATATTTAGTTATATTTATTCATATAGTAAAATATATTTATATTAATATATATAGTTATATTATAATATATATATAGTTATATTAATATATATCTCTATTTATATATATATTTAGTTATATTTATTCGTATAGTAATATATAGTTATATTAATATATATATATAGTTATATTAATATATATATATAGTCATATTAATATATATATATATATAGTTATATTAATGTATATCTCTATTTATATATATATATAGTTATATTTATTCGGATAGTAATATATATATATATATTAATATACATATATATATTTATATTCATATATATATATATAGTTATATTGATAAATATATTTATAGTGATATTGATATATATATTTATAGTGATATTAATATATATATTTATAGTAATATTAATATATATATATATAGTTATATTAATATATATATATATAGTTAGATTAATATATATATATATATATAGTTAGATTAATATATTGGTATATAAATATTCATATATTAGTATTTTAAATAAAATGGATATTAGATATTATTTAGATAAATCTAATATATTTTATATGTAAATATATTTTATTATTAATATTTATAATTAAATTTATATGTGTAAATATATAAAACATATGTATATATTGTTATATATTTGACTATAAATAGAAGTACATTATAAAAAACGATGAAATTTCAAATACATAATATCAATATGAATGTAATACCTTGGAAAAAATTTAGTCTCCACCAAAAAAAACCAATAACACCACCATAAATGAGGCTGAAAATCCACAAAATTTTAAAAAATCGGGGTACCCCGACTAAAAACTCAGTTTTGGAGTCCATATGGGCCTTTTTTGGCCTCAAAAATACCTTGACCGTGTTGTACCCCTCTCTCTTGGATTTTAATGATCACAATCAATCTCATCGTGTTCTAACTTGTTTTCAAGTTTGTTTGATGATAGGAAAAAGGTTGCCAAAGAGTTGGCCCAAGAAGACTGAAAAAAGGACTCTTTGAGTCCACCGGCCAACAGGTGGATTACCACCGGCCAGCCGGTGGTCTCTGGCAGAAGCAAAGCTCTCTGCCAGGTGCCACCGGTCAGCCGGTGGAACCAGACAGAGAGCTTGCTCTCTGTCTCGACCACCAGCCAACCGGTGTCTGGACCACCCGTCAGCCGGTGGAACCAGACAGAGAGCTTGCTCTCTGTCTAAGACCACTGGCCAGCCGGTGGCCCAGCACCGGCCAGCCGGTGGTGCCCAGACAGAAAGCTCTGCCTTCTGTCTGGAGCACCGGCCCGCCGGTGGACAAGCACCGGTCAGCCGGTAAGCAAAGTCAAACTAGCTGTTGGGGCTTGACCAGAATTGTCCACTTGACCCCCAACGGCTCCGAAAGCCCTCCAACGGCCATATTGAAGTATTTGGGGGTATTTCTCCTATAAATAGACGAGGATGGATTCCGGGAACACTACCAATACATTGGAATGATATTTTGATCCCTTAAAGCTCTAACGACAAATCTCCAAGGCTACTTGTGATCCACCTCCATCCTTGAAGACTTGGGCTGCCTCTACATCAACTACTCTCACACTCTTGGCGCTCAAGGCTTCCTCAAGTTTGTTGTAATTTATTTATTTCAATTGTTTAGTTACTCATTGGGTTTGTATCAAAACAAACCACCATTTTCTTCCTCACTTTCATTTTGGGTTTCTTGCTACAACCATCATAAAAAAGCAAGCTGTATGAAGGTGATCTAGCCTACCTTAAAACGGCTAGTGGGTTTCTTGCTACAACCATTAAAAAGCAAGCTGAAGTAAATCTCTCAACGGTTGAGTTGGGAGCGGAGATGTAGGCTTTGGTTTAAGCCGAACTCCGTTATCAAATTGTGTCTTGCCCATTTTTATTTTCGCTGCATTCATAAATTGTTTTTAAATTGTTAATAAATTTTTAAAAGGCAATTCACCCCCCCTCTTGCCATCACTCTCCGACCAACAATTGGTATCAGAGGGAGAGTTTGTGTAATACCTTAACCGGTTACAAACTCAAAATCCATAGTGATGGCTTCTTCCTCACAAGCACCCGAAGGGTATTCCATGACTCGGGCTCCATTCTTTGATGGAACCGACTACAATTATTGGAAAACTCGCATGATTACATTTCTTAGAAGTATTGGCTATCCTATATATAGAATTGTTTTGCAAGGCTATACTCTCTCTAGCAAAGATGAGTCTAAATGGACCCCCGAAGACATTGCTAATTTTGAGCTTGATGGCAAATCCATGAATGCACTTCATTGTGGGTTAGACCGTAATGAATTTAATCGTATTTCTACTTGCACCACTTCTCATGAAATTTGGAAGCTTTTGGAAGTGACCCATGAGGGCACTAACAAAGTCAAAGACACTAGATTAGATATGTATCGTCAAGACTTTGAAAGTTTCACCATGCACCCACACGAATCTATTACGGAAATGTTTACTCGCTTCACTGATGTGTGTAATGGGAGAAAGTCTCTTGGAGATGATGTTTCTGCAGAGACGATGGTCAAGAAGATTCTTTGGGTCCTTCCAAGCTCATGGGCTCCAAAGGTGACGGCAATCCAAGAAGCGAAAGATGTCAAGAAAATGCCGGTTGAAGAACTCATTGGATCACTTATGACCTATGAGATTACCATGAAGAGGCAAGCCGATAAAGAAGGTAACATCTTCATGGAGAAAAAGAACATAGCATTCAAAGCAAAGCAAGAAAGCTCCTCCGATGATAGCGGATCCGAGATTGCTCAACTTGCAAGAAAAATGAGCAAGTTCATGAAGAAAAAGAAGAATTTTCAAAGGGCACGAAAGGAAGAGCCAAAAGGAGAAAAAGAAGTTACATGCTTTGAATGTGGAAAGAAAGGCCACATCAAACCGGAGTTCTCTCTTTTCAAGAAAAGGTTAAAGGAAAAGAAAAACAAGAAGGCCTTCAAAGCGTCAACATGGAGTGCAAGCGATGACTCCATGTCCTCAAGCAACTCAAGCGATGAAGGTGGAAAATGCCTAATGGCACTTGATGAGGTATCTTCTTCCGACTCCTCTTCCTCATCTTCTTCTTTTAATAATGACATGTCTTATGAAGATCTCAAAAATGCGAGAGATCAATTAGAGGAAGGTTTTCACGAACTTACCTCTAAATTTTTGTCCTTAGAAAAGAAACAAAAAATTCTAATTTCTGAAAAAGATAAACTTCTCAAAAAGAATGAGGAACTTGCCCTTAAGGTCCAAGATATTCCAAATGTTGATTCTTTGAATTCAACTATTAAAGATTTAAGGGAATCTCTTTCCATGTTCACCCAAGGTGAACAAAATTTGACCAAATTGCTAGGTTCTCAACGTTCGGATAGAACCACACATGGACTTGGCTTTAACAAGCAAGCCACCTCTTCTAGAGCACCCACTACTTTTGTAAGGGGGATCTCTCAAAATAAATTCTGTAATTATTGTAGAAAAACTGGACATATGATTTATGAATGCGATTGTAAAAATGCTAGATATGGCCACCCCAAAATCATTACCTACTCGGATGAATATCTTAGGATGTATCCCTCTAGACAAGTATGGGTTCAAAAGACTCTTTTAGCTAATCTTTCCGGACCCAAACTTTTATGGGTACCGAAATCTATTCTCTCTTGATTTTGTAGGATAAACACCAAAGAAGTAGGACTTCGAAAGGCTCGTGGTACCTCGACAGCGGATGCTCGAGGCACATGTGTGGCGATCCCTCCGAGTTCAACTCCCTTGAAGAATTCGATGGAGGATACGTCACCTTCGGTGACAATTCAAAAAGCAAGATCGTCGGAATAGGTACCATTGGTTTTGGTAGCACCTCTTTAATTAAAGATGTTTTATTTGTCAAAGGTTTAAAGCATAATTTAATTAGCATTAGTCAACTTTGTGATAGTGGTTTTTCGGTGAATTTTCAAAATGATTTATGCAATGTGTTTGATTTTCAAAACAAATTGATATTTTCTGCTTCCCGTTTTCAAAATGTTTACATTATTGATTTAAAGTCTTTAGCTAGCCAAAATGTTAAATGTTTAAGTGCTCTTGACAATGAGTCTTGGCTTTGGCATAGAAGGTTGGGTCATTGTAGCTCTCATTCACTTCTAAAGCTTAATAAGAACAAGCTCATCTGTGACCTTCCTAAACTTAAGTTTAAGAAAGATTTGATTTGTGAACCATGCCAACTTGGCAAGCAACACAAATCTTCTTTCAAATATAAGAAGGAAGTGTCCACTTCAAAATATCTTGAGCTCCTTCATCTTGATCTTTTTGGTCCTACCCCTGTAGTAAGTCTAGGTGGAAAATCCTATACCTTTGTCCTAGTAGATGACTTTTCTCGTTTCACTTGGGTTTTCTTTTTAGCTCATAAAAATGATGCTTGTAGAACCTTTTTGAAATTATCTAGGAAAGTAGAAAACAAAAAAGGATATAAAATTATATCACTCCATAGTGACCATGGAGGTGAATTCGAGAACAAAGAATTCGATGAATTGTGTTCCTCTCAAGGATACAATCACACCTTCTCTGCCCCTAGGACTCCACAACAAAATGGAGTGGTTGAAAGGAGAAACCGAACTCTCCAAGAAATTGCTCGAACCCTCCTTAGTGAATTCAACCTCCCTCAATATTTTTGGGCCGAGGCGGTAAACACTGCTTGTTATACTATCAATAGAGTCCTTGTAAGACCCCTTCTTAAGAAAACCCCCTATGAACTTTGGGAAGGCAAATTTCCCAAAGTAGGTTATTTTAAAGTGTTTGGTTG
Organism: Viscum album; assembly: GCA_963277665.1. NCBI lineage: Eukaryota > Viridiplantae > Streptophyta > Magnoliopsida > Santalales > Viscaceae > Viscum > Viscum album. The sequence continues at coordinate 466,875,950 of OY728123.1, read as the reverse complement.
TAAATGCTTCATCCTTAACACAAAAGATAACCTAGGGAAATTTGATGCCAAATCCGATGAAGGTATTTTTCTTGGGTACTCCAACTCAAGCAAAGCCTATAGTGTCTTCAATAAACGTTCAAAAACCATCGAAGAATCATCTCATGTCAAATTTGATGAAACTCTTCCAAAACCTCACCCGGTCATTGAAGATGTTGAAGATAAGCTTGATAAGCTTCATTTGAATGATTCCTCTTCTCCTCCCAAGGAGGATGACCATCAAGAACCCTCTTCACCTTCTTCGCCTTCCACCTTGCCTAAGGTTTGGAATCCTTCTAGAGACCATCCTTTAGAAAATGTTATAGGTGATCTTCAAGCCGGTACTCGTACTAGAAGATCAATCTTCAACGAGGTTGAACATCAAGCCTTTCTTTCTCAACTACAGCCTCAAACCATTAATGATGCCATTAATGATGAGAATTGGGTTCTTGCAATGCAAGAGGAACTAAATCAATTCTCTAGAAATGATGTTTGGACTCTTGTTGAAAGACCCAATGATCATCCAATTATTGGGACTAAATGGGTTTTAGGAACAAACTTGATGATCAAGGAAATATAACCCGGAACAAGGCTCGCCTAGTAGCTAAGGGCTATAATCAAGAAGAAGGAATTGATTATGGTGAAACCTTTGCGCCCGTCGCTAGATTGGAATCCATTAGGATCTTGTTGGCATTCGCCGCTCACTTAAATTTCAAACTTTTTCAAATGGATGTTAAAAGTGCTTTTTTAAATGGTTTTATTTCAGAAAAAATCTTTGTTGAACAACCCCCCGGTTTTGAAGATCCAAAATTTCGAAATCATGTTTTTAAGTTAACCAAGGCTCTATATGGCTTAAAACAAGCCCCTCAGGCTTGGTATGAGCGGTTAACAAAATTTCTTTTAGAAAATGATTTTAAAATGAGTCAAGATGATTGTACCCTATTTTTAAAACACACTTCCAAAGACCTTTTAATTGTCCAAATTTACGTTGATGACGTTATCTTTGGTTCAACCAAAGAATCTCTTTGTACTGATTTTTCAGATTTAATGAGAAAAGAATTTGAAATGAGCTTTATGGGGGAATTAAAATTTTTTCTTGGTTTTCAAATCTCTCAAAATTCAAATGGTATTTTTCTAAACCAAGGCAAATACACAAACGAACTTTTAAGTTGTTTTGGTATGGATCAAGTAAAGGAAATTAGTACCCCCATGAGTACTTCTTGTAAACTTACGTTAGATGAAGCTGGGAAACCGGTGGATAACAAGCTTTATAGGAGTATGATCGGGAGTCTACTTTACCTAACTGCGACCCGTCCTGACATCGTGTTCAGTGTTTGTCTTTGTGGTCGTTTTCAAGCCAATCCCAAAGAATCTCATTTTAAATCGGTAAGAAGAATTTTTATGTATTTAAAAGGATCCAAAAACATTGGTTTGTTTTATCCCTCTAATACTTCTTTCGAACTTTCTTCATATTCGGATGCTGATTTTGGCGGATGTCAATTAGATCGTAAGAGTACTAGTGGAACCTGTCATCTGCTAGGCAAGTCCCTTGTTTCATGGAGTAGAAAAAAGCAAAACTGTGTTGCTCTTTCTACTGCCGAGGCCGAGTACGTAGCAGCTGGTAATTTTTGTGCCCAAATTATTTGGATGCAGCACACTCTCTTGGATTATGGCCTTTCCTATGATCATGTCCCTATATGGTGTGACAACACTAGTGCCATTAGTATCTCTAAGAATCCTATACAACATTCTTGGACTAAGCATATAGATTTAAGGCATCATTTCCTTCGTGACCATTTTCAAAAAGGGGATATCACTTTGGACTTCATTTCTACTGATTTCCAATTAGCTGATATTTTTACCAAACCGCTCCCGGTTGAACGTTTTGATTTTATTAAGGGGGAGTTAGGAATGATTCGTCAATGAGCACTATTAAATATTTGACTCTTTTGGCTTGCTTATATTTCTTTTTAAGTTATTCAAACTTTTTTTATTTTATTTTATTTTAATTTTTTATGAATTTTCATACCACCGGTCAACCGGTGGTACATCACCGGTTAACCGGTGGTGTCGGGTTTTATTTTGTTGGGCCGGCCGGGGAAAGGGTTAAAACTTAAATTAAACCCTTCCCCTCCCATTTCTTTCTCTCCCTCTCATGCGGCACCTCCAGACCAGCCTCTCCCTCCTTGCCCTAGCCTCCTTTCTCCCTCCTTGCTCTCTCCAACTCTTTCTTCTCTCAATCTCTCTCTTTTTTTCTTCCTTTTGCCATCATGGGTCCTAGATCTTCACGCAAGGGAAAGGGCATCGCTCAAGAGGCACCTCCTCCTCCTTCAATCCCTCAACTTCCGGACATTTGGCATGACAAAGTCATTCTGCCGGGTAGGGTAATTGATTATTCTTGGCTTTCTTCTGCTCGACTCGAGATTTTCTCAATCATTGAATATCAACACTGGCATTCGTTTTTTGAACCTCCTGAGAAGGATGTCATTTATCCCCTTCTTGTCAAAGAATTTTATGCTCACCTGACGTGGTCGGTTTCTGACGACGTCGATACCATTACCACCACTGCTCTTGGGCAACCCATCACTATCACTTCTTTGGAGATTTCCAGGATGCTCGGGGTTCCTCATGTTGGACCTCATGCATTTGCTCAGGGGGAGTTTCCTCGGGACCCTGAATTTGATCCTGCTGTCGCTCTTGAGCATCTCACAGGGCAGCCCACCGATCCCATTGTCAAGCTCTCCCAGCTCACCCCAAACCATCGCATCATTGAGCGCCTCATTCAGACCACCCTTGCACCCCGTATCGGTGATCACGATACGGTGAAATTTATTGATATCTATCTTCTTTCTTATATCACCAGAGGCGTTCACTTCAATTTGGTCCGGTTCCTGTTCCGGGCCATGTCCTATGTGGCTGAGCACCCGCGCCGGTCCAAAACTCTACCACACGGGCGCTTGTTGACCAAAATCTTTACCTTTCTTGATATCCCTCTCCGTGCTACCTCCTTCGAGCAGCCAAAGAAGGATAGCATCATCAATTTTATGATGGTGCAACGGATGAACATTCGTTGGAATCCTTGGCGTCAGGAGTGGATTACTGACAAGGAGGGCCTTCTCAAGGCTTACTCCCCTCAGACACATTCACACCCTCCTACCCATGCCATGCCTCCTGCCATTGCTGCTGCCTATCCTCTTTCAGATAGTGAGGACAGTGGTGATGATGAAGAGGAAGGGAGCGGAGACGACGAAGGTGAGGCTGCTGCTGCTGCTGATGAGGGAGATGGAGCGGGTGATGATGCACCGGAGCCTGCTGAGGCTGTGCCCCCTCCCGATGCTACTGGTAGCTTGTCGGTGACGTCTGATCAGTTCCTTCGCTTCCAGGATCAGATTGAGACCCGGCTCGACTTACAGTTTTCTTACATCAGCTCTCAGTTTGATCAGCTCCACTCTCGGATTGAATCTCTAGATCTTCGCTTTGAGGCGGTCCAGGCTCCTCCGGCTCCTCCGACCTTCCGGCGTCGCCGTCACTCTCGGCCCTCTAGGAGTGAATAGAGCTCTTTTTTTTTTTGTATTGTCTTTGTATTTGTATTTTGAACTTTCTATGTAACGTTTAAACTTTTATAAAATTCATGTTGTCTTATCTATCCATTCTTATTGTCATTGCTTACCTCTCTATTATTGTTTTTCTAACTTTCTTTCATACTTTTCCTCCTATTTTGATAATCCCAAAGGGGGAGAAAAACTCTCTATTACTTAGTTACTTATTTCATTTAGTCAAGTGCTCTTTTTAAAAGTTCAATTTTAATTTATTACTTTCATCAAAATCTGTTTTTAAATGGTTAAGTTTTTGATTTCATTTGTTTCTTTTAAATGACATATGATTACAATTTCAAAATGAACCATTCTCTTTATTTCAATCCTTTCAAGATTAATATCATTTTCAATACATAATACATCCATGAAAGTCTTGTATTAAAATGATCTCTAAAATTTTCCATGTCCAAGTTTCTTATTTCTTTTTACTTGGCATATCCTTTTTAAAAGCTTTCTCATTTGTGATTGTGATCATCAAAATAGGGGGAGATTGTTGTCCCCCTCTCTCTTGGATTTTAATGATCACAATCACTCTCATCGTGTTCTAACTTGTTTTCAAGTTTGTTTGATGATAGGAAAAAGGTTGCCAAAGAGTTGGCCCAAGAAGACTGGAAAAAGGACTCTTTGAGTCCACCGGCCAACCGGTGGATTACCACCGGCCAGCCGGTGGTCTCTGGCAGAAGCAAATCTCTCTGCCAGGTGCCACCGGTCAGCCGGTGCCTGACCACCGGCCAGCCGGTGGAACCAGACAGTAGGCTTTGCCTACTTCCAGGTGCCACCGGCCAACCGGTGTCTGGACCACCGGCCAGCCGGTGGAACCAAACAGAGAGCTTGCTCTCTGTCTCGACCACCGGCCAACCGGTGTCTGGACCACCGGTCAGCCGGTGGAACCAGACAGAGAGCTTGCTCTCTATCTAAGACCACCGGCAAGCCGGTGGACAAGCACCGGTCAGCCGGTAAGCAAAGTCAAACTAGTCATTGGGGCTTGACCAGACTTGTCCACTTGACCCCCAACGGCTCCGAAAGCCCTCCAACGGCCATATTGAAGTATTTGGGGGTATTTCTCCTATAAATAGACGAGTATGGATGCCGGGAACACTACCAATACATTGGAATGATATTTTGATCCCTTAAAGCTCTAACGACAAATCTCCAAGGCTACTTGTGATCCACCTCCATCCTTGAAGACTTGGGCTGCCTCTACATCAACTACTCTCACACTCTTGGCGCTCAAGGCTTCCTCAAGTTTGTTGTAATTTATTTATTTCAATTGTTTAGTTACTCATTGGGTTTGTATCAAAACAAACCACCCTTTTCTTCCTCACTTTCATTTTGGGTTTCTTGCTACAACCATCATAAAAAATCAAGCTGTACGAAGGTGATCTAGCTTACCTTAAAACGGCTAGTGGGTTTCTTGCTACAACCATTAAAAAGCAAGCTGAAGTAAATCTCTCAACGGTTGAGTTGGGTGCGGAGACGTAGGCTTTGGTTTAAGCCGAACTCCGTTATCAAATTGTGTCTTGCCCCTTTTTATTTTCGCTGCATTCATAAATTGTTTTTAAATTGTTAATTAATTTTTAAAAGGCAATTCACCCCCCTCTTGCCATCACTCTCCGACCAACAGACCGGGGTACTCCCCAATTATATTGACGTAGATCTCATCGCAGGTTTCGATTTGATTTGTGGTAGAACTGAAACGGACACCCGGATCAAAAGTTTTGGCCATTTGAATTTCGAGTAGCGTTTTCAACATATTTATGATATTTTTTTAATATTTTTTATTTTTTAATCTTAAAATTTTTATTAAATGACTATTACTCCATAATAAATAGAAAATTATTAATTAAAGATATTTTTTTAATTTTTTATAATCCATTTTCACGAAATATCTTATATATTAGGTATATTAAGTGTAAATGTATATTTATACTAATATAAAATATATTTAAAAATTATATATTATATTTATATCAATATAAATATATTTATATATTTATATATTAATATATTATTTTTGATTAATTTTTTTTTAAATTTGTGCCTTTATCAGCGCTAACGAAAAAGCGCTGATTAAGGGGGTCCCTTTATCTACGCTAAAAAAGAGCTAATATAGGGGTTCTTTTATTAGCCGTTTTTAGAACTGATAAAGGGACCCTTAATCAGTGATTTTTTAGTGCTGATAAAGGCACCCTCCTTTATCAGCACTTTTTCGTTAGCGCTGATAATGGTTGGCACTGGGAAAAACTGTTTTGTGGTAGTGATTCAAAAGTGATATGATGTTAACCAATAGTATGTTCACGTTTTAATGTTTTTTTGACTCAATATATAAATTCATGAAAAATTATGAACTTGTGAAGAGTTTTTTTGAGAATTATATAATCCACAATAAAATTTCTTGGAAATGGATTAAGTAAATCATGGTCTCCAAACTACTTGAGTCATTGATGAAATATAGAGTAATACATCGATATTCAAACATGTTCCTTTATATTATTATTGTTTATTCAGAATTAGTAACATATATAGAATCACTATACACCATGATGAGTCTTAAGAGATTAAGGGATTGTGTGATTTGGTATCCTCTTGAGCGTGTGCACATAGATGGATATAGACATGTAGGATGTGCTGGCATACACACCACCACTATAAAACATGGTTAGCTAACTCATACATGAGATGTGGTTTCTTCCTGGATGTGTTCAAATAGACGGGTATAGGAATGATAGATATAGATATGTATTTATCATAACAATTCCATAGAGTTAGTCTACCTGGATATAGGGGGCAATTTTATCTTGTATATTTCTCAAAAACGGGTGTAGGATATCTAGGTATAGATTTGTATATACAATCACCATAAATTATATTTGGTTTATTTAGATATAGGGGTTCAATTACTCACCATGATCACAAACAGAAAGGGGAATTTCTTTTAAAATTGTGATTCCAATGTTCACTAGGTATAATTTGTCTTGAATATATATGTTCATGAATTTCACTTGGACCATCTGAACTGATGTATGAATGAGTAAGAATATGATGCTCTAATTTTTTCCCTAGGTTAACGGACCTATAAATAAGGGACTAAATTTTAATAGGATCATATGGTGGACCTCGTAAGATGCGAGTTTCATTTTTCTGACCCTAATTTTTTCTATAAATTTGATAGGGTATACATACTGATTTGGGACTAATCTTTGTCCCAAGTATCCCATTATGGGTTTTACACCTAAAATGTTATGAGAAATTTTTCTTCTTTTTTTAGGCTCACTTTTTCATAATTTATTAATTGTGAATTCCAAATTAGTTGACACTCAACTCTATCCCAAGACTCCCATTGTGGATTTTCAACCTAGAGAGGGATATGTAATTTTCGTTATGAATTTTATGTTCACGCAAGACAGAGAAATGTATCTTATGTTTTAGTTGAGGAATATTTAAAAAAAATGAGGTAGTAAACATAGAAACACTAGATAAGTAAACCCGACATTAATGGGTAGCACAATGTAGTGAATACAAAAAACCTTGGGGAATGGTTCATATAGTTTCATAGTGCTTTGAAAAAAGGTGAAGTGTTTTATATAATGGAAAGGGTGATATAAACAAAATATAAATAAGGAAACTCAATTCTACTAATGTATACCTCCTCAATTGAAAGTGAATGAATTTTAGGGTCCTGGTGCTTAGAACAAATATGGATGATATTTAAGTTCAGAAAACATTTTCCAAATGATGAGACAACATATACAGTAAGGGAATGGTGATAAAAACACATGAATGGGTGTTCAATACTATTATAGGTAATCCTATAGATATGGGGAGTGTTTTAAGGTCATATATCTTGTAATACAATGTCAAGAGGTTTAGGTTCATGTGACATGTATTGGAAATGGTTCTTGTGGAAACCAAAGAAAAACATACATAAATATTGCATCATTTTAGATTAATATTCAATTCATATCATAAAAGTTTACTCCAATGGACCATAAAGGATTAGTTCATTTAGAGACTAGATATATAATGAACCTATTTCATAAAATATATTTGACATATTCAATAATTTTATTCTCTCATTATACCCTTTTTTGGAATTTCATACTTAAATGAGTTCATTATAACTTATGGATAATTGAAACAATGTAAAGGGTGAGCTCATTTCTCAATATTAATAAATGTGGGAGATATAAATTTATGATTAAAGAGATCCTGAATATATATTCCTTTATTTTACTAGATTTACATGAGGTAAATATTACATCTCACAAATAATCACACAATGCTCAAAATGGAATGTATAGTTTCTTTGAGGATTTTCTACATAAGAAACTTGAATTACAACCTGTGGGAACATTTCTTTAAAATTGCACCACACTAAACACCATCATATACTTCCTATATTTTATATTTATCTTCATAATCATGGTATATGGAAACATAATAAAGGTTTGAGATTAGATACTCATAATGGTTAAACATAAGATATGTCAATCAAATATCATAACTAAACAAGAGAGGAACATAGGGTATAATCAAGACACATATGCAAATTCACAATCAGAAAAATCAAAGATTATAAATCATGTCATATTACATGGAATAACATAATAAATGAATCAAAAGTGTTGGAAACTTGATTAAATATTCATGATCCATGATAACATAACAAATTCATGCAAATGAGGACAAAACTATTAAACATATTTCATCTTTGGGATAAGCATTTGTATATGGAAAATTAAATTCACTGGCCACAACATTAGTGACCATGATTATAAGAATCTGAAATTTACATGATAATACTTTATCTATTGAAATATGAGCACTAAAACAAATAATTGGAGGGCGATATAGGACCCCTACCATCGCTAATCATAGTTATGACTTCCACATGAAATAAATTACTTATTGACTCATAATGACCCAATGGGAATAAAACAGGATTGTTAAAAAGATAAAATCTAACTGATGGAAGTAAAATAGATTTAATATGGATTCATATAAGGAAATCATTAATATTTCCATCAATAATATCAACTTGATAAAAACATCGAAAATTAATGTGTATTTAATGATATTAGGTAACTTTCCTGGTGAATGTCCTTCAATCGAGATAATAAAGTATATTTTATTTATACCATATACATAAGTAGTATTTTTTATGTAAATAATTTCACCAAATCAATTGATGTATTGAATCTAGTTGAATATCCTTCAATCAAATGAAAAAAAGGGTATTCACAAAGTAAATACAATGGGTGAAAAGTTAGGATCCTACATAGCGGATGATTTGGAAAGGTAAAGGAATTGATGGATAATTCTTAAAAAGGTAAAGGAAATTACATAGGCCATCCAAAGATAAAAGGTGGATCATTACATTTTAATAATATCCTTTATCATGTATAATGTATGTCAAAAGATGAAAATTATGATAAAACCCATTTTTAGGAGCATTGGAGAAAAATCTGGATATATAAAGCTTATATGATCTTTGTAAAAAATTCTAAATTGAATTTTTTTATAAATAAAGGAGAATAAAATTTTCATTCATAGAACCATTAAATATTATAAATTATCATAGAAAATTAAAAATATTTCAGAAATAGGTGTTTATAAAAAAATATTAAAAAATATTATTTTTAAATATTGATGAAAATATATCATATTGAAAATGCTAAAATTTATTTAATTTATTTTAAGAAGATGATGTTTCTGAAATTGAACTTAGTGAATTATTGAGGAAAATATAAGGAAATTTTTTAAGGCAACCAATGAAATGGGTCTTTGAAAAAGGTGGTTACCGACCTAAAATAAGAGAAGTGGTTGGTTCCACTTATAAGAAACCCTTCAGGTAAAATATGAAACATTGTGAAAAGAAATTTCATGGGTACATATGAAACACCAATAATAAACCATGTAAATCATGATTGGTTTTATAAATATTAAACATTACGTAGATTTATTATCTTTCAAAAAACTTTTTATTTGAAAATATGATTGGAAAAAACACTAACAATTATCTGTACCTTTTTGAGAAAAATCACTTTCATATTGGGTATCATTCAGATCAATGTCCATTTAAATAATGTTCATAATATGGATCGTAAAACATAATGAATATTTTAAAATCAATTCTTTATGTGTTAACCACACCATATTAAATATATCTAGGTGCACATAAAGAAATAATTATAGATAAATTAAATTTTAGAAAAATAACCCAATAGGACTTAATGGAAAATTCAAATCAAACCCCCTTGAATGAGAGAAAGAATAAATTTAATGTAAAAATACCATGAATAAATATAATTAATGATAATAAATATAAAATTGGTAGTATATACATGGTTTTTATTAAATTATGTGTATAAATGAAAATGTGTCTCAAAGAAGGATATTTTTAGATGAAACTCTTACCTTGTTCCAGATTCAATATTGTCATGTGCCAAACTTCCAAAATAATAAAATTTGTATTATAATATATATTCTTTTGAAACTTATTATTCTATATTTAATTTAATATTAAATTTTTATTATTATATTCTATTTATTTATCTTTTAATTTTTCTTTAGTTTTTGTAAATATTTAATTGAGGTCACCTTTTTTTGGTAGTTCTATTAATTGATGATTATATTTTAAAAATAATTTCAACACAAACCCATTTTATAACTAAATAAAAATAAGTTATTGATTTTTAACTTTTAATAATATTATCTAACTACTCAAAGTCATCCATGAGTGAGTTTTATACCATTTTTCAAGTAGGAAACCCAAACATGAACATGTTATACCTTGAATGGTATGAAATATAATTATAACAAAAGGATGATGAAATTTTTTGTATGTTTTTAAGTTTTTTAATAATATTTCAATTCTTTTATATAAATAATGGAAGCCTTTATGGAATAGTGAAATACATTACTTCATGGAGGTGGTAGACCACACAATGTTCGGTTAACGTTTTCATTTTTATAATAATGAGACGAAATTATGTTATATGACAATTTGAAATCTCCTAGTCTGTTTTATATTATAAATATCATATTTATTCATCGTAAAAATTATTTTAACCAGCCACTAGGAGTGGTATGAAAAATTTAATACGTCGCTTTATGGATGTAGTGGTCCACAAAACACATTAATGATGTTTTGTTTGCATTCTTAGTAGATGGAGAGGAATAAAAAATGGTAATTACATTAATATAATTATATATTATTATAATAATGATACTAATTTCATTATATCTTTATGGATATATGATATTTAAAAGTGGAAAAAAATAAGCAATGATTATGAAGAAAGTAAAACTTACATTTGTGACTTGATCTTATGTTAGATATTCCTTTATAAGTGAAGGCCTTTAGATAACTTATAGAGATAATGAACGTAAGAATGATAAAATGAATTGTTATAGAGTATTTTTTTAAATTTTAAATGTAAATTCTAATGGGATGTTTATCCATTTGCAGGAAAAAGTGGTCCATTTTTATAAGTGAAGAAAATCTCACTTTTGGTAGTACCCTTTTCACTTCTATGATATCATTACACTATTCCTTGTTAAATGAATCCAAAATTTTAAAATCATGGACTTTGGAGTGGGAATGGGTCTATAAATAATCATTCAATACTTTTCACACATTTTTTAAACATGTTTAAAGTCTTTTAACATTTGTTTTTACATTTTTACATTTTTATTTTTACATTGCGATGTAGTTTTTATGTTAGTTGTATTTTTTAGAAAAATTTAAGGTTATGTATGTTAATTTTTTTTATAATTTTAGAGATATAATTAATCTTAATTTAGTGTATATAAATTTCTAAATACTATTAAATTATATTTTAAATTAAAATATATAATATAGAAATTATTTTTGTAGGAAAAGTTCTTTTAACCATTATGTGTTCTTTATTCATATTTATTATTGATTAAAAATGGAATGAGTGATAATATAATTAGATATTGGTCAAAGAATCATATTAAATTCATTATTTAAATTAAATAAATATAATTTATTAGAAAAAAATTATAAAATATTAATAAAAATATTAGTTAAAAAAATGTTTCACCATTATCGTGATAATTAACATTAATCACACTAATATTGTCATTACGCATAAAAATGATATTTAAATAGTTAACTAATATTTTAATGATGAACTCAAATAGGAAATAAATTTGGTTATATTTAATTCCTAAAGTGATAAAGTATGCCTTTTAATATATGCGCATAAAAAAATTCATGTGAAATATTACTTGAGTTTCAAAAATGTAAAACATGTGTCTTATAAATTAAACCTTATATTTTTTAATTATTTATATTGATTATTAAAAATAAATTCCTATATAAAAATGGTTTCTTAAACATTTAATTCATTCTTTTTTTATAAAATGTATAGTTTTTTGTAAAAGACGTATGTTTACTATTCACCTAAAAATCGATTATATTCGAAAAAATTCAAAAAATTATATGAGGATAATATTTATATAATGAAATAAAAATGATTTTTAGATTTTAAAATTCAAATTATAAAATTTATATATTTATAATCTAAATGGAAAATATAAATTATAAATAAAACTTCATTTATTGAGAAATTGAGTTTCGAAACATTTTCTGTTCTTAATAATATTTATTATCAATTTATAATTTAAGTGATATTAATATATTATTTCACATATAAAAATATATTAAAATTTTCAATTTTATTTATTTTGTTTAAATATTAAATACATAATAAAATATTTATTTGAAAATAAATATAACTTTTATACTAAATTCACATAAACAAAAAACATTAACTAATTATATATATATAATAAAATTTAATTTTTCTACAACATTGATATTGAAATATTTATTTTAATTTTTAATATAAATTGAATAATATTTTAATAATAATATAATAGTAATATTTATATATAACATGTAAATATATATATATATATATATTATAATATTTTAAAGTCATATTTTAATATACTTGTGAGTTATATTTTTTGACCAACAAATTTCGTTCACCTATTTGATATATGATCAATGAACCTATCAATAATTATCTTATGTTCAATGAAAATATTTTAAATGGTCATATTTATAATTACCATATTTATAAGGACTAGATGTCATTCCTCAATATAGACTTACTAAATCATTCATTTATTCCACTCTCACTTCACAAGTCATGATTCTTATTTAATATTATATATTTTTTCAATTCTTTCCCATTTCATGATTATCATGCTTATGGTATGTTTTTTATCTATTAGAGATCCTCAAGGATGAAGATGATCCATGAAATTTCCTAGAAAATAAGATTTTATTATTTTATATCTATTATCCCCTATTGATTTATGAACAATCAATTTATGTACATAATATATGATGAGTAATAATCCATGATGTGTAGTATTTAATTTTATGTAATTTTTTTATGATATCCCCCTAATGAATGAATAAATTTTATTTATTTTTATTGATATATTATATAAAACATTTTCTAATCATGTTTTAATCATTTTGATAGAATATAGAAACAATATTTAAAATTATAAACATAACTAGCAATAATAATAATGGATCTTAAAACCTTAGGGGGATGCATTACGCTCTTAAATAAATTACAAGATCAAATTTTTAAATACTCCTAACTAAAGAAATTAGGTGCGGGTATTCATAACATTTTCATGATTTGAGATATAAAATATAACATGACATCTACCTCACTCACTTAGAAAATACCAAGTAACTTATATTTCCTTAAACAACATTGATTATTATTGTAGTCATGTACCCTATATTGTGTATAGACTAATCATATATTTTACATAATTTACATCTCATGGAACAATTTTTAATATCCAAGACTTTAAAAACATATTTGATTAAATATTCCTAACAAAATTAACTATATTTTTAACCCTCAAATTTAGTACTAACTAGTTTATAAGGTCACAAACTAGTAAATAAATATCATAATCCCAAAATGAAGATAACCACAACCAAAAATATCATTGATTAGTATTTTATAAAATCAACAATCAATTCACATACTATCTAAAAAAATTCTCTTGATTAATCCACCCTTTTTTACCACCACATCATGGTTATATTTATATAGGGAGTTACCCATACCTCAATAATATGTTCATTAATAGTTATCCCAAAAATATAAACTTTTTATAAAATAAATTTCAAGGTTATTGATTCTATTTAATACATGATTCAAAAAATTAAAAACATAACTACTAAATAAAAATCTCTAGATGTATCACATAACCCTCATAAATTTTATAATATACCATAATATCATAGATAAATATCACTCATGAATGAAAATATCTTGATTATAAAAAATTAATTTCTATTATGGAATCAACCTCACTACCATAGGAATGACTAAGAAAGAAACCTTTTATATCATAGTAAGAATATACTAAAATTACCAACCATTTAAGTATTCTATATTATTTAGTTTTATGAAATTGTAGTTTTTTATATATATATATACCTTTCTCAGCTTCCACTTCATGATCCAATTTCAAAAAAATAATAAAACCAACATTATTATCATATCATCCAAATAACCCTGGTTATATGAATATGAAATATAAATCATAAGGTGTCATCTCCAATGAAACCTTCATTTCAAACTATGATACATTCATTTCAACTCTGTCATACTAGGATAATCATATAAATATCTTGGTTATACCAAGGTTAATTTATGTTGTGTTCCATAATACTTCTTAACCCAACCGCTCAATGAAACTAGAAAATCAATCAATCACAGTAGTTTGTAAAGATATTTTGATAATTCGAAGAATATACCCTGGTGGTTCCTATCATAGTGTTTAGTTGGCATTATTTTTTATAGGCCAATTTAGGAATGAGTTAATTCCCAACATTCCCTTATTTGGGAATATTACCCCTAGGAACAACTATTCAAGATCCTTTATCCATATTTTAGTATCTATAAAATTATTTTCTCATAATAAAACCTTGTACTGAAATCCTTTCCCAATTTTTTTGAAACAATCCTATACATAGACACACTTCTAGACTTTTCACTGAGGTTATTTCATCCTAAAACCTAAAATAACTAATATAATAACAAAAACTTTTTATAATTACAATTATAGTTACTCCAAAAAAATATGGCTTTGTTTTACAAAATCTCCACAATGTAAACCTAATATCACATAAATAATCAAAAAATTCCATGAATCAAAGCTTTATTTCCTTTGAGTACTATCTCTATAAAAAACATATTTTATAGCCCCTGTGAAAATATATCAATAATTGAGCCACACTAGACTCCACCCTATACATTTTATTCATTATATTCATCTTCATAACATAGGTAAATGGAATCATAATAAATAGGTGAGTTCATATTCTTAATAAGGGTAAAAACAAGTGACAATAAAATATCATTACTAAATATGTGGTAATAATATGACTATAATCAATATACCAAAGAATATTCATACCCAAAAACGCTTACACTAGTGGAAACAAAGTCTTTAACAATGTTTTTATAAACTGTGCTGGATAAAGCCATTAGTATAGAGCTATACTAACAATTTTCAATTGAAATTGTGAGTATAGCCTAGAATATTTTATCATTTCCACAGTTTTGGTTAAACTGTGTGTATATATCTATACCAATGTTTTAGATATCCTTAGGTATATAATTTCCCAGAGGAAAACATATACACATGTTTAATTGAAATGTGGGAATAGATACATATCCTCATTTGGAAACGTCCGTTCTATAACATCATGAACTTGTAAATAAAATACAAATCACAGTTACATTAAATGTAATTTGTATATTGTTTATTTTTCATTCAACCAATTGCTTCTAATAATTTTCAAACTGTTTACAATACTATAACATACATGTATATCCATACAACCAAACAATTCAAGTCATTAAACCACATCCACATGTCTCTTTATAGCTAATTCAAAAATAGAGGGGATCAATATCTCCCCCATCACCAACATCTTCAACCTCATCCTTTCCACCATCAGCAACATCCTCATCACCAACAACATCATCTGTAGCACCTACTTCATCATCATCATCATAATTATAATAATTCAAACCAACATCTCTCCCACCACCCATGGTTGGACCTCCATTAGGAATCACATTGAAATCACTTGGGGAATCATATAAAGAGTGCTTTGATATTGTACATGAATCAAAATTAGTAGCATATTCTGATGGAAGTGGTGTACTTATAACTAACATAAATTTTAGGAAGTACTCAGTGATCGGTTTACTTCTTTCACACTACTTTAAAGAAATTTATTCGTCCATAGCTTCTTGTGCATAAGAATTTTTCAACATGTTGTTCAAAGTGTTTTGATAGAATCCCTATGAGGACCAATACCTCTTAGGGGCCTTGTTTTTCGCATGCTGACATCGAACTCTCCCCCTATGTTACTAATATAATACCTGGTTGAAATGATCATTTTACCTGAATTTTTCATCTTCTTTATGATCAAGGGAATCTTGGGAAAACTATATAAAATATAAACAAAATATTTAATTATGAATTAATTTTAAATATTAGAAACCTAGAATAAAAACCTATATTTTTTCTTCTGTTTGTAGATTTATTGCACTTCCATCCCTTTTCTTCCTACTCGCTAAAAATAAATTTTCTTGGGGAACACTACCTCTGATGCCCAATGTTACTTGTTGTAAATAGAATTAATTATTATAATTATAAATTATTGAATAATATGAAACTGATAAACCTATAATGAATTAAAACTTTTTATGTTTAAGAAATAAATAAAATAAAGAAGTATAAAAATATATATTAAATTAGAAATTTAATTCTAGTTTCATTGTAACGCCCCAACCCTAGTTACCTAGAGTCGGTGAATTATTATATATCATTAGCATGATCACAAGGAAATCATGTCCTGAAAGACCGATCAGTTTAGTATTATTGGAAACAAGATTCATACAAAAGTTCAACTTCACAACTTGAAAATAAATACAAAAGTAATTTATTCCATTAGAAACATCCAAGCCTCCTAGATTATGCCTGAAAGTCACTAATAACTAACTTCTGAATATCCTCGGAAAATGAAACATAAGAAAGGGTTGAGCTCAAATTCTTAATAAGGGTAAGCAGTACAGTGGAAGATAGCATAAATATTAGGGATGTTGAATAATTGAAAATACATTCCTTTACAAATAATAAAAATGAACACTTTTATGGAAAAAATATGAGCTGAGTAAATAATGCCATAATAAAACATAGTCATGGGTTTTATACTAGTCTAATAACCACATGATCCAACAATATTATTTTCAAAATGAGGGAATGTAAAATTTTAGACATTCTGAAACATCTTGTAAAGGCCTCAGCCAAGAGGTCTCAAAATGATTGAGGTCTCAGCCAAAATCATATATCAAATTCGGAAATCCCTCATCCAATTCCACATCTAGTTGTCTCATGAGACCTATCGATGCATCGAGGAGCTATAGCGGGCTCCACCCATCACATACAAAGTCCAATAAATTCCACATATGAAAAGGTTGAAACATAACATAAACATTAGTATAAAAACTAGCCTACAAAATGTCAATAATTTACCCATAAACCATGAATGGTATAAAATTAACACATCCAAAATCAAATATATCACAAAACCTTCAATACAATATGTAAGATTTGTATCATAATAAATCATCCTCGATCAAGAATAATATCCCGTAAAGGATGTTGGCATAGTTGAAAATGGTCAGTAAAAATCTTTGAGGAAAATATCCCTTTTTCCTGAAATCATTTAAAAGTCACATAATTTATAAAGGAAGTCATTTATGATACAATTTTTAATCAAGGTTTCCCATAAAATTTTGAAACTTTTTAAGAGAATTATTATTTCAAAATATATATGTCCATATAAATAAATCCTTAAAACCATTTTGAAAACATGGAAAATAATGATAAAGGTTTAGAAGAGTTAATATTTAAAACATATAAAATGATGTTTTAGTAAGATCCCCTTAAAAAGAATATCTTTGAAAACACTTTTATGAAACATTGACATGGATAATAATTATGTCCCAGTAGATACTCACGTAAAAACAACCTCAGATAATAAAGAGATTGTGAAATGAACCCCTACCATGTTCTTTTCCATGGTCGAGAGTAGGTTAAACTCCTGTATAATGGTGAAATTATTGTTATTAAATTATTCAATAACCATGTACATTAATATGATATCATATACAATCTTCTAATATTTCTTTGTTAATAATATTTTAACATTATCGTCGTTTCGGGTGTTAACTGATTCATTTTCCTTTATATTCGTGGTTACGTAAGCCATGTTTGTTACGAATAGGATGTATTTGATTTAGATACAGAATGATATTATGTATTTAAAAATTATTTTTAACCATAAAATCAAAATTAGTCTTGAATGTTTATGATGGGGAAATGAATGTCATCGTGTTCGTGGAGACTGTAATCCGTACGTACGCACGAGCGACAATATCATTATTTTGATTTAAAAACGTATGTAAATAGATGGTATATCATATATAAAGAATAATTAATATGTTATATTTATTATTTAAATCAATTATACATCATTATTATACCCATCCAAATAAAAATGTATTTGAATAACAACTATACCACGACGTGGAGACGGTAAGCCGTACTTTCACACGTATGGTGACATGTCATTCATAGAATGGATCGAATAATGAATATGGTTGTACCATATTTATAATAATAACATAGTATATATAATATATTGGAGTTATTATTTTATAATGGAAACAACAAAGAAAGAGGAAGTGGAAGAAGAAAAAAACTTGAAAGAGGGTGGTGAAATTATCAGCTCTTCTTCGGGTTATTTCTTTTGATTTGATAAAACGGGATCCATAGGTTGGATTTATCACTAAAATAAGGCCTCTATAATGAATTCAGGGATGTTGGGAGGATATTTATGAAGGGTTTGTATGAGTCAAAATCTGGAGAAATTTGAGAAATGGCATGAATGTGAGGGATTTTTATAAGGGAGAAGAGGGGCTCTTTAGGAAAGTTTGAAACAATTATTTTATTATGACCTCATCTTCAGTTTCAAAAGTTAAACTATTCATTAATTACTATTTTAAGATTAATAATGGTCTAAATAAAATAATCCATTAATAATTGGATAGGTTTTTGATAATTTTTTATATTTATAATCTTATTTATTTAAATCTTTTATTAATGAGGTAAATATTTCATCATTATTGTGTCAAAAATAATTTAATATATTTGATGTCAAAAAATTATTAAAAAATACCATGATAAAAGAAATATTTTTATCTTTCCAAATAATATTTATAGTTGAAAAGATAACTTATATAACCCCATGAAAAAATTTATGTACTTAAAGATATATGTTTCAGACATTTGTTATTTACTTTAAATTAATTAATATAAAATGTCATTATCACTCCCATGTGGCTCCATGGGGCCCCAAATTCAACCCAAGGATTCCCAGGGTCGGCTATGTATCATCCAATAGGATAATGACACATGTTAGGGTAATTTAATATTATTATAATATAATATTTTACCCTTATTTATTATATTTACCCTTTAATCATGGTAAATAAAAAATTTACAAAAGTAAATTTTTAAAATGTATAAAAATATAAGTTACCTATTTACACAATTTGGACCTACTAATTACAAATATGCAATCCATTTTATCAAATTCAAAACACATAAGTAGCAGAAATTAATTTAATATTAATTCCTGCTATCAAAACAAAAAGTGTGTTTTTATGAAATAATAACTATCAAAAGATTAACACTTGTTTATGTACAGTTAAATGTGAAATTACATCCAATGACCAAAATTAGATTAAATGATAAAAATACCATCTAATTATACTTTAAAACCACCCAATATTATAATTTATCACTATAAATTGTTTTATTAAAAAAGTTGTTTTTAATTAAAATTGGGTATTTCTCACTATTCATAAAAATATGAAAGTTATCAGAAAAATTCCAAAAATTTATCCAGACTATATTTTTATGTCTTGATTATAAAGAAGATATTAATTTAATTAAATTGAATATATAAAGGGGTCAAATATTGGTTTTATAAAGGGTTCTCCAATAAAAGGCGGTAAAATTTCATTTTTTTGAAAAATACCTCTTTTATCTAACCAAAATGAATTTGTTCTTATATTATGTCTAAGAAACACATAATATGGATTCTAAAATTTTATATATTATATAAAATTCAAAATTCAGTAAATTTTATTCATAACCTCTTTTTGAATGGCGAGTTTAGTAAGTCGTGTTACGCTCGAACTTAGTGTTGCGTGTAGCGCAAGTTGTTGAATTACATTGAAGAGATAATGTACTATGAAATCGTGAGGTGTTACATTCATAACCTAAAAAATACATACTAATTACCAATCTAAATATGGGTATGAAATTAATTCCTCTTGTATGTTCATTTATGTTCAATCCAATATGTATTATGTTATTTGGTTATTCAGTCACTTGGTAATTTTGATTATTTGGTTATTTAGATCATTTTTTGGTTAGGTTGTTTAGTAAATTAGCCAATTGGAAAATTTTCCATTTTTCTATTTCACCATTTGTCCAATTGTCCTATTAGGTCATTTATACCAATTCGAATAATTCAGATAATTAGTCTAATTATGCCATATATGCCGATCAATCCAATTAGGTCAATTGGGCCATTTAGGCCATTTAGGCCAATTAATACATTTATAAAAATTAAAATATTTAGTTCATTTATTCCATCTATTTAACACCCTATTATTTCATAGTAAGTTATTTTCTTCAAAGTAATTCAATAGCTTGTGCAATATGCAACACCGAGTTCGAGCACACAATGACTTACCAAACTAGGCATTCAATAAAATGGTTATGAATAGTATTAACTGCATTTTTAATTTTATATACCTCATATAATTTTAGCATCCAAATTAAGTGTTTCTTAAACATAATATATGAACATATTAAAATTTTCAGATAAATAAAGTATTTTTCAAAAAATGCAATTTTACCTCCTTTTAATGGAGAAACCATTTAAAATTAAATATTTGACACTTTTATATATTCAATTTGACAAAATAAAATTATTCTTTATAATAGGGACATAAAAATTTAGTTTGGATAAATTTTCGATGCTTTTCTAATAACTTTCATATTTTGATGAATAGTGAAAATTAGTAAATTTTAATTGAAAACAAACTTTTTAATCAAAACAATGTGTAGTGTTAAATTATAAATTTGAATGGTTTTGAAGTATAATTAGGTTATATTTTTATCATTTAATCTAGTTTGGGTCATTGGATGTAATTTTTATTTTAAATTGTACATAAACACATATCAATCTTTTGACAGTTTTTACTTCTCAAAAACCCGTTTTCTAGTTTTGACAATGGAAATATTTTCTAAAATTAATTAATAAAACATATATGTTGCGAATTTGGTAAAATAGACATTATTTTTGAATTTTGAATATCAAAATTATCTTTGGATTATTTTTTGGTATTTTTCTGAAAACATTCAATTTTTGATGAATAGTGAAAAACTCGGCGTTATTGTTTAAAGATGAATTTTTATTTAAAAAATAATTTTTAATTTAAATTTATTTGAAATTAAAAATTGATACATTATAACTATATTAGTATAATTTAATTCATTGAATTAACATTACAATAATATTATTTATATAAAATGTTTTTGAACTTTTTACTGTCTTTTACTCACCTTCTCGGCACATTTGCAAAGTTGCCTAAAATATAATTTTACCACTTTTGTGAATTGAATTTTAAAAATCTGAGATACACGGTTGACCTCAATAAGAAAAATTTGGTTCAATAGTATGAAAATAATTTTTGGTGAATAATAACTTTTTTATTTTATTTACCTCGGTTAAAAGTTAATAGAGTAATTAAAGGTAAAATGATATTATAATTACCTTGACCCATGTTTTCATTATATTGGATAAGTTTATTTCAACCAAAACAATACTTAGGAATAAAACATGATCCTTTTATCTAATTTAATTAGATTAGAACATTTATTATTATTTTATTTAAAGATGAGCTAAAAGTGTTAAATTCAATGTTTAATAAAGAATCCTTTTTTAATATAGGGTTATACAAAAGATCAATTTGACTATAAATATTCATTAGAAATCTAAAAATAATTAATAAATCATGTTATTTTATTTATATGTTTTTGACATTAAATATTTAAATTTACTTTTGACACAATGATGATGCAGTAATTACCATATTAATGAAATATTAAAATAATTGATATAATAAATATCAAAATAATTGTGAATAGGGACTTGATGAATTCCACAAATTGTCTATCTTACTATGAAATGTTAAGGTTGGTTTAATTTAATTTTTCCAATGTAATCAAGTTTTTCGGACTTTCACAAAAACCAAATTCTAAATAGTTTCAAAATTGACATAAATGAGTACCTAAAATAAATAATATATTATTAAATGATATAATATTCCTAAAAATATATGGTTTGGCCAAAGCACTTATATAATGATAGATATGTCATTAATTAACCACTTCATGTTCTCTTGGAATTTTATAGTACGTTTATTAACCATGTAATATAAAAACACAAGAAGACATGGTAAAAGTTAAACTATTTAACTAAGAATTAAATCTAAAAGATTAGGTTCATATGGTGACCTAAACTTGTCTAAAACCTAATTTTGATAGTATTTGTACGCATCCCCAACTTATCCTTAAAATAAATCTATTTGGATCCATTATAAACCTAAAATTATTTTATAATAAAAAAATAATTCAAACTTTTCCTAAAGCAACCCTCCCCTCTCTTATAAAACGGGTGCTTCCCCTTATCTCAAAATCACACCTCAAAATACATTTTTATTGGCCAAACCCTTCTCAAATATCCTCCAAACTACCCTCACATTAACCTAGAGCTGTTAATTTTATCATAAAAACAACCTATATAGACCTTTTGATCAAATCAAAAGGAAGCACCCGGAGAAGAGGTAATAATTTCATCACCTCTTTCAAAGTTCTTTTTTTCTTCCACTTCCTTTTCCATTGTTGTTTCCATAAAAAATTAATAACTATAGTAACTTCTACATAATTTTATATTATTATAAATATGTTACAACTATATTCATTATTCTATCCATCCTACAATTGAAAAAGTCACCATACGTGCGTACGTACGACTTACCGTCTTCACGGCATGGTGTAGTTTGTTATTCAACATGTCATTATTTGGATGGGTATAATAATGTGTATAACTAATTTAAATAATAAATATAACATGTTAATTATTTTTTATATATAATATATCATCCAATTACATACAATTTCACCACTAGTACAATGATATTGTCGCTTGTGCGTACGTATGGCTTACCATGTCCACGACGCGATGAGATTTCATTCCCCATCGTAACCATTCAAGAATAATTTTCATTTGATTATTCAAAATAATGTTTAAGAACATGATATAATTATATTTATTAATCAAATAAATCCTATCTATAACAAACATGACTTACATAACAAAACATATAAAGGAAAATGAATCAGTTAATACCCAAAACAATTATACTACTGAAATATCATTAAAAATAAATATTAGAAGATCATATGTGATATCAGATTTTAGTTTTTGGTTCTTTTATAATTTATTAACAATTATTTCACAATTATACAAGAGTTTAACCTACCCTCTTCTAAGGAAAAGAACAAGGTAAGGAGTTTTCATCTCAATTTTTATTCCCATGAGATTCATGCTATATTTGCCACTATTTCCTTTTGTTTGGCTTATGTGCTGCCCATGATAATATTATTTGTGTAATATACATTAATTTATAGGTATTTACATATTCAATGTATGATCCTTATTTCATATAGTGTATGCTTCATAAGTTACAAATCGGTAGAGTAACTTCTAATTTCAATTTCAACTCTTTGGGTTTTACGCACGCTTCATTGATTATTTTACTCTAAGGTTATGTTTGAAATCACTATTTATTTATTTATTCAGTAATTTACACTACCATTTGTGTGGATATAATTTTTATACACACAATCACTCCATTTATAAATTCCCATGTCATTTATTTGAACTTTATAAGGGTAATCTTAATTCAATTTTTGTTCATTGATTTAAACATAAAATTCATTGGTTTTTGTTTTTACAAGAATATGTGTGAATGTATTCTGATTTATTTACAATTAATGTTAAATAATATTTAGTTTATTTTTATTTTTCACACATAATTATGTCATTTATTTATCCTTAATTTAAATATACAGTCTTTATAATGGATTTTTTCTCAATTCACATTCCATTTAGACTTATTTGTTGTTATGTGCCAATTCACTTTCAAATGGTGTATTTACTATCCTTTGAAATATTATATCATGAATCACTTTATTCTGATGATATTATGAAGTTTTTATAAATTTTATTACTCAATTATTTTTATTCAAGTGTCTTTCATTTCGATATGAACTCTTTAACTAAAATATTATTTTAAATGTTTTAAAGATTTATTATTCAAAATATCTCTCATTAATGTAAATGTTTTAAAAATTATTTTAAGGATTTATTTATATGTACCTGAATGTTTTTAAATTAAAATTCCTTTTAATAGTTTCAAATTGGTATGGGACACTTGGATTCAAAAATCTATTTTTAACAACTTCTTGATAAATAGTGAGACATTTAAATGATTTCCAGAAAAAGGGGATATTTCTCTTAAATAGTTTTACTAATTATTTTCATATATGTCAATATCCTTCATTATTCTTGATTGAGGTTGATTTATTATAATAAAATCTTCCATATTGTATTTTATGAGTTATTTTTTTCTATGGATGTTGTATTTTTATACCATTCTTGGTTTGTGGTTAAAATATTGACATTTAGTATGCTAGATTTAATAAGAATGTTTAGATTATATTTCAAAATTTTCATATGAGGAATTCATTGGACTTAGTAAGTGATGGGAGGGGCCTTCTATATCCCCTCAATTCATCGGTAGGTCTTATGAGACAAACTAATGTCTTGGCACAAGGCCTTTACAAAATCTTATTTGTAGTCTTTGCATGTGGCCTTGACAATGTGGTTATGATGTTCAGTATTATGCATTACATCATTATAAAATTATATATTGATAGTACATGAGATTATTATACTATTAGAATATCCATTTGAATAATTAAATGGTTCTATTTGATTTATCTTTTCCATATTATTCTAAATTTTAAGTTTAAAAGGCTTTTGTTTTAGTCTTATACATTTCCTTAAATGTTTATGATTATTTATGATAGTTTACACTATATTGTTATCCATACTAAGCATCTTATCCCGCCTATTTCTTATGTTTTCTTTTTCCTATGAAATGAAGAAGTTTATTATGATTAACCTACAAGGATAAGCCAAAGGATATGAGTGTGGTCAAATGGGACACCATGTTGTTTTTCTTTATTTCATAATAAAATGTAAAACCTATGTATGTATATAGTACTTCCAAGTCTACTAAACTAATTGGTATTTTCAGACATGATATCTTGTGATCAGACAAATGTTATCTTTAATGCACCTACTCTTGGTAACTAGGGTCAGGGTGTTATAGTTGGTATCAGAGGAAGTTTAGTACGAACATTGGAAGATTGATTTAGAATAACTCTGATTAGAAAACACTTCCCTAAGATAGACTTTGAGCATTAGTACAAAAAAACATCCACAATTTTTGGTAATGTAAATATTATATAGGTTTTCTAAGAAATACCTCCATGTCTGGATACGATCAGGTAGAGGCAGCTCTGGCATAGATGTACCTAGTGGTAAAACCTAAAAACACAGCTTTAATC
Organism: Viscum album; assembly: GCA_963277665.1. NCBI lineage: Eukaryota > Viridiplantae > Streptophyta > Magnoliopsida > Santalales > Viscaceae > Viscum > Viscum album. The sequence goes on along the minus strand of OY728123.1, from coordinate 466,850,403 downwards.
TAGACTCGAATGGGAACTGGTGCACGACAACATGCCTTACTGAACTCTTGGTTATGAAACTCTTAGGGGATATGCTTAAGATAATTCACATTTTATTTACAAACTAATTTGAAATATTTTAATATAAGATAATAATAAATAAACTTGGTTAATACTACGGTGTTTTAGATTGAAAATAAGGTGTCATGATATTCTCTAAATTATTTTAGGACTATTGTTACTCATATTATGATTTCTAGTTTTAGTAAATGGATGGATTCCAAGAAAGTCATAGTAACATTGATCATGATGTGAAAGGTGGAAACAATGGTGGGAATGAGAAACTAAATGGAATGTTGATGGGCGTAAAAGATATCATGTTCATGTCAAAATAGGTTTCCAAAAATATGATCAACAATATATAGATTAACCAACTCCCAAACTCAAAAAAGAAGAGAAAAGTGGAGAATGATAAGAGCTCCAGCAGTGGAGACCGTGGAGAAAAGAAAGCTCAATTTGCATCATGCCAGAAATGTGTAAGGAGACACCCGTGAAAGTGTCTCAATGGAACAAATAAATTCTTTACGTCTGGGAAAGAATAACATAATGTAAATAATTTTGGAGGACAAATGAATATTACTATATAAGAAAATAAAAATGATCCTAATAATCCATTTACATTCATTTTCTATAAAAATAGGGGACCTGGTCATTACCCATGTCATGTCCATATTTTATAGGACAACCACTTGGTTAAGGAAGAACCAATGTGTAAATAAATGGATAGGGAAAATTTTAAAAGTATTAATGATTTTTGTTGATGTGATTAATTAGGGTGACTTTTCTCTTTTATGTATAACCCTATAGTTTGTTATGTGAAAATTATATTTGAGGTAGAATTATCATTTATTTTGTGGATATAGTTATAAAGAACCATTTGGGTTTATATGATCCTTTGAATTTTAGGTAATTAGAGGTTATTAATTTTAGGGATGAAAATTTTAGGTATGAGATAACATTTGTGGTTAAATAATTTTATGGTTATTTTGAGTAATTTATCACATTTTGGAAAGGTTATAAAATATTCTTTTTAAAAAAGGACAACATGCAGGCCATGTGACAACCTATCACATCAGACAATGTTGTGGGAATCGAACCCACATCCAAAGTGAAACTATGATTTATCACCTACCATTAGACTATGTGAATTCCCTAGTTAGTGTGACAAATTATTTTTAGTTAAATTATTTTATTGAACAATAATAAGTTGATTTGGAATATTATGTTTTATCAAATTGAGATCCTTAGTGTTGGAAAATGATTCTGTGATTAAGTGATAAATGATATTTTGGAACATGTTCCCTCTGTTTAGAACCCTATATGCCTAAGAAAAATATAATACAATGGGATTTCATTTGAGGAGTAATGGTGGATTTTTTTATTTTGTAAGAATCTAGGTTTTCTATACAAATTAAGGTCATTAATTTAAAGGATTAACCTATCATAGAATATGTGATTTGGTTAATTACACTTTTGTAAGATACTTTAAGATTAGTTGCTATTATTTAGAGATAAATGTTAATATTTACTATGAAAGACTATGTGATTAAATTCTTATGAGTTTTGGGTTTCAATATTAGTGTGGATTATATTGAAGGATTTTAATGACAACTTTTTATTGAATGGTCATTATTGAACTTTGGGTATTGTTTGTTCAATTTTGGAAATTAATATTAGTATTTCTTTCTATAAAGGATTTTCCATTTTGGGGATCATTTGATCTTATACTAACCATTTGGTTTTGGTTAATATCTAAAGATAAGGGAAATATATTTTTCATCCTTTGTGGATTATATCATTCTCTAGAAGTTGATTCTATCACATCAGGTGTGACCAAGTCATCTTGAATACTCAATGTTTGGAGAAACATTGAGTCTGTGGTTGAAATTTATTAAATAATGAAACTCTAATTAAAAAGTAAGTATATAACTTTATGTTCTTAGTCAATCTTATAAATAAATTACTCAACATTATGAAATGGAACAAAAAACAAAAAACATTGTCCATTTACTTTTCCTTCTAGGAAACTAATGACCACTTAATCTATCAAAAGTTTGTGATTTTCTTATTGTTAACTTTATCCTAGTCATTTTTTTATAACTCTCTATCGAAAAATGACACTTATTTTATCTCCCATATACGTGTTTTCCTACAAGGAATCCTATTTGGGGTTATCTCGGGTGACCTTGGTACTTCTCTTTCTTTCTATTAAAGTGATAGTTTTATTGACTCTCTTTCTGATGTGGGAATTTCAATGAAGTTCCCAAGCCCAATTTTAAAATTGTGAGGATGCAATTTCCAAAATGGGGGAAGAATGTAACACCCCAAGATTTCATAGTAAGTCATTTTCTTTAATGTAATTCAATAGCTTGTGTAACATGAAACACCGAGTTCGATCACACCACGACTTACCAAACTAGAAGTAAAAAAAACTCATATCAATAGTATTAACTTAATTTTGAACTTTATATATACCATATAATTTTAACATCTATATTATGTGTTTATTAAATATAATCTAAGAACAAATTCAATTTTTCAGATAAAAGAATTAATTTCTAAAAAAATTGCAATTTTACCACTTTTTAATGGAGAACCCTGCACATGAGCCTTAGCCTAGTTGGTGAGGACTGGGAAAGTACATCCAAGAGACCCAGGTTCAAAACCAGGCGGAGACATATTTTTGAGTTACTGTATTATTGTTTTAGTAGACTATATCAGGAACGGTTTGTTACTGTAGAAGACACTGTAGCAGACACTATTTGGTAATGTAGTAGACAGAACTATTCATCCATTTGGGTTTTCAAGCCACCAGTTTGGGCCTCAGGTCCTTTAAGGCATTAGGTCCACCCATGTCCATTGGTGTAGAAAGGATTTCTGGCCGCTTTAAGGCCTCCGGGCCACCTTAAGTCCTTCGGGCCACCTCAAGGCCTTCGGGCCATCTCATGGCTTTAGGGCCACTAAAAACTGTGCATAAATAATCAGAGAGACTCTATAAGGGGCAGACTCAAAATGAAGATTCAGAGCAGGTGCATTCACCTGAGCATAATCTTAGAGTATTTTTTTAGAAAGAGATATTATGACATTACCTTCGGGACCGGCATGTGCTTGCACGGGAAGCCTAGTCGAACAGTCATGCGAAGGTCGAGAGATGATATCACGATAAAGAATATGGGAGGATGAGTTCCATGTATAGTCTTTATATTTCCTAAAACCTATGGTTTATGTAATCTATAAGCCTCTGGGACTTGTAAGGGTTCCCCCTAATCCTTTAAAAGAGGGGTTATCAGAAATCCATAAAAAGAAGGACTTCGGGCCATTCAAGATAATTGAGAACCCTTTTTAAATTCAATATTTGATACTTTTATATATTAAATTTGATAAAATAAAAGTAATTTTGAGAATCAGGACACAAAAATTTAGTTTGGATAAATTTTCTGTTCCTTTCTGATAACTTTCATGTTTTGATGTATAGTGAAAATAATATATTTTAATTGAAAACAACTTTTTTAATCAAAATAATTTATATTGTTAAATTATACATTTGAATGGTTTATAACTATAATTAGATTATATTTTTATCATTTAATCCAATTTTGGTCATTAGAAGTAATTTCACATTTAAATTGGACATAAACACATATCAATCTTTTGATAGTTTTTACTTCTCAAAAGCCCACTTTCGGGTTTTGAAAATGGGAATATTTTTTATATTAATTAATAAAACTTATTTGTTTTGAATATAGTAAAATAGACATCATTTTTGAATTTTTAATATCAGAATTATCTTTCAGTGAATTTTTGGTATTTTTCAAAAATCATTCAATTTTTGATAAATAGTGAAAAACACTGTGTTATTGTTTAAAGCCGAAATTTTATTTAAATAATTTTTTTTAATTTAAATTTATTTTAAATTAAAAATATATAAATATTTCCTATATTATTTAAATGTAATTCATTGATGTCTTTTTATAATAATAATATATATATATAATCTTGTTGAACTTGTTACCATCTTTTACTCACCTTCTATGCACATAGGAAAATGTGCATAAAATATAATTATACCGCTTCTGTGAATTGAATTTCAAAAATTATAGAGACACTATTGACATCAATAAGTAAAATGTGGTTCTAAATGATGAAAATAATTTGAGGTCAATAGTAACTTTTGAATTTTATTTACCACTGTTAAATATAAATTGGGTAATTAAAGGTAAAAATGATATTATAATTACCCTAACAGATTTATTAATTCTATTGGATAAGTTTATTTCGACCAAAATCAAACTTCTAAATAATATATGATCCTTTTAATCCAATTGGATTAGATTAGGACAGTTATTATTATTTTATTTAAAGAAGAGTTAAAAGTGTTAAATTCAATGTTTTATAACTAATCCATTTTTAATGAAGGGTTATACATAATATAAATTCGACAATAAAAATTAATTATAAGGATAAAAATATTCCTATAATATGGTATTTTATTTATAATTTTTAAACTTTAAATAATTAAATTTATTTATGACACAATGATGATGCAACAATTACCTTATTAATGATTGATTAAAATAATTGATATTATAAATATTAAAATAAATGTAAATTTAGACTTTTGATGCATTCCACACATTTTATAGGTTAATAGGACATGTTAGGGTTTATTTAAATTTTTTTTGTTGAAGTAATAAAGTTTTTTTTAGTTTCACAAAAACCAAATACTAAATAGTGTCAAAATAGACATAAATGAGTATTTAAAACAAATACTATATTATTAAATGATATAATATTCCTAAAAATAAAATAATTGGACAAAGGAGTTATATAATGATATATATATATAATTAATTAACAACTTGAGGTTTGTTTTTCATTTTATAGTATGTTTACTGACCATGTAATATAAAAATACAAGAAGACATGGTAAAAGTTAAACTATTTAACTAAGAATTAAATCTAAAAGATAAGGTTAATATGGTGACCAAAACATGTCTAAACCCTATTGTTTGAGAGAATTTATACCCATCCCCACCTTATCCTTGAAATAAATCCATTTTGATCCATTATAAACTGAAAATTATTTTATAATAAAATAATATTTCATGCTTTTCCTAAAGTGACCCTCACCTCTCTTATAAAAGGGAACTTCCCCTTCTCTCAAAATCACACTTCCAATGCCATTTGGATCAGACAAACACTGATCAAATATCCTCCTAACTACCCTAAATTGTACTTAGAGTCCTTAATTTGATCATAAATCCAACCTATAGATCCCTTCTGATCAAATTAAAAGGATGAACCTGAATAATATATAATAATTTCATCACCTCTTTCAAAGTTCTTTTCTTCTTCCACTTCCACTTTCATTGTTGTTTCCATAAACAAATTATTACATGATTACCTTAAACATACTATGAAATTAATATAAATATGGTACAACCATATTCATTATTATATCCATCCTATGAATGAAAATTTACCATATGTGCGTACGTACAACTTACCGTCTCCACGTTGTGGTGTAGATTGTTATTTTACACTTCATTATTTGTATGAGTATTATAATGAGAATAAATGATGTAATAATAACAAATATAACATGATAATGATAATTTATATATAATATACCATCTAATTAATTAAAATATAACATAAATTTCTGCATGAAAATCTATATAAGTAACAATATAAATATCGATATTATTTCTATTCAAATTAAAATACCTCAAGATTCTCCTGCCCAGGCATTGTAGTGCACCCCAAAGTGTGAAAAATACATTATTTCATCTTTGTAATTTTTTTCCATTCAGATGCATCCTAAAAACAAAAAATCAATACAAGTAATAAGAATTCAATTTTCTATTAAAAGCATTAGAGATCAGGAATACCTTAAACTGATCATTATTCTGATACACAATCATTTCTTGATATTGTTTTGTTGGACATCGACTAAATCAAAATTGACTGTACTCTTCCAACCAATATATAATTTGTGCTTATAGGATATCTATAACTCTCATCATTGATCAACCTTCCAACATTAGTATCTTTATCATCAGGAAATTTAAACTAACACTGCAATAAACATGTTAATTTATATGAATACAACAATAATATAGATATAAATTTAACATATTTTATTACCCATATATATGATCATACATTATTCTTTATGTCATTACTGATATTCCTCCACGAGACTGTTTGAATCAGAATGATATCATTTTACATGGATAAAGTTTTGATGAAACTTCTGCACTGCCTGGTATTTTCACCTATCATATAATTGTCTTCATTATAATCCATCATTTTTTTGTGTTTGTAGATTCCCAGATTCACACATACAGGTGTTCCCTGATCTCCTCCTAGAATATTCCACTAAAAATATCAAAGGGAAAAAATAATTAACTCATAGTTAAATAGCGAAAAATTATGTGATATAATTTGACACACTTATAATAAAAAAACTGATGTTGACTACTCATTAGGCTTAGATGGATCTGTCAACTATACTAAGTATGTTGCGTCTGAAGGATGTGTTTGTTCCAATGTATGGTTTGGGTGTTATGTATGAATTAATATGAATGTTATAGGAACAAAACCATCATATCATGGATGGATATCATAAAATAGAGGTCGAATAGATATTTAAAGATAAATTATATGGATATATTAAAGGTTGGAACATCCCTAGAGGAGGTGCTTACATGGTATGCGAAGTAGAGGCTAAGTTATATGATTATGGAGGCATGGTTGGAATTATACCTAGAGGAAAATATGAGGGATGGAAAGGTGTGGTATATGGGGTTTCTACTGGTGGGTTAAGGTGAGAATGGGTACGATGGGTGCTCTGTCTAAGTATACAAGAACCCCCACTCGGACCCAGGATAGTAGACTGAGAAAGAGTCAAATCCTGTTCAACTAAATGTACTTGACCAAATTTGATGAATAATAATAACATGACATTGTATTTAATGAAGAAAAAACATTACAATTATTATACTCAATAAGGTAAGAAGAGGGGTCAACCCACACTCTTGCTTCTATCAATCAGAATCAAATAATATCTTCTTTTTAACATATTAAATATTTTTCATAATATTCAGAAGAATGAAATATACACTTTAAAAAAAAGTTTTCAAAAAATAAGATAAAAAATTATAAGTAAAATATTTTAAAATAATGTCATAACATGTTTTCGAAACAATATTTTTAAACAAGTTATATATTATTTTTAAAAAAAATTAAACATAGTTTTCTAAATTAAAATAAATTGAATTAAATGAAATGAAACAAAATAATAAAAAAACAAACATATCATTCCAAACTAAAACTAAATTAACCTAATTATAGTAAAACCAACCTGATAAACCCACATCAAGGTAAATTGAATGAATATTGAACATATATAGTTGCTTCTACATATTTCCCACACCTACATTAGGATAAACATAAACTCTCTCAATGGAATAATTTGAGTCATCAAATGAAATTTTTTGATCAACACCAATGGGGTGTCAATTAAGTAAATTTATTCCCAACAATCATGAAAAATATTTCTTGGAATTAAAGCATTAATGAAACTGTAATTATGTCTTAGATGGCGTTTCACATAAAAAACATGGTTTACATCGATACCAAAATATATTGTTCTTTAATATCTTGGAATCAATATGTGGAAATAAATTTTAATCCAAAATCACCAATAAATGTACTATGTCACAACATTGAATCAACGAATTTACATTTCATCATAGTTACTTGACCATGATGTAGCAATCCGACAACAAAAGTTTACCTACAAGTCCATAATAAGACAAATTTTCATATTGGTATTGACTATCAGATTCACTACCATGATAGTTTGTTAAATCCATTAACATAATTCTATCATGATGTGTTCTCATTTTCACTATTCAATCAGTTGTAACAAATGTAAACCCATTGATTAATAAATATTTTCATTCATGAACCAATGAATTGGGACCATGAGCCAATTCACTTAATTCATGAGAACTAGAGTCAACATGAAAACTCAATAAATAAAATATATATTAATAATATAATTAAATTAATATCTATATTTTAATTTAATTAATTTAGTGGTCATACCTTTCATTTCAACCAAACTGGAAACTCATTGTTATGAAAACTTATCTCCTTCTCAAAGAAACATATTAATGAACTCTACCAACAATTTGTTAATGTTCCCCATATAAAATGATAATAAATGTTTAATGTATATATGAAATAGTATATTATGATATAAAATATAAATATTCAAACTACTTACTTGATATATCCATTGAACAAACCCTGATTCAACAAGACAGTGTAACGTGAAATATTTTGATCTTCATGGATCAATGTAGCTAATGTATATATCTCAGTAATTATACCAATTTTGTGAATAGATGGAAATGAGGGATCAATATTCCGGGTGATTCTTGTTTCCAAAATATGATTTCTTTGTGAATATATTTCTTTCAATAGGATACATCAACCAAAATATAATGGGTCCCCATATAAGTGTTTTAGTTGGAAGAGGAGATATTAAATGCATCATAAAAATCAAAAATGTTAAAGGAAATTATTTTCCAACTCGCACAAAATTAATGGTGCATATTTATAAATTTTTATCAAGAATGAATTGGATGACCTTTTAGTACAAATTTCTTTGAATAATTCTATGTATGAATCATCTTCACCATTACATTATTGTATTGAAAATGTCAGATTGTTATTGGAATCTTTTCATAATGAAGGATGTGATAACCAAGAGTTTTTAGGGATTTTAGTTTCAAATCCCTTTGTTCCTATAATCACCATCAGGAACCTTGATATTCTCTAATACATCCAAAATTTTATTTTTCTCTAAAGTTTTCATAACATAATAAGCATAATTAAAATTCCATTTGTTTTCACTGATACACAGAGGATGCAGTTCTGGGTGAATACCCTAGTCTAAAAAGTCTCGATGAGATCAAAATTAATATTCGGTCTTCCTATTAATGTTTAAATGTATTAAAATAACCATTTAACATATATGTTTCTCAATTTTCATTACATCTGAAAAATGGCTTTAAACTTTTGTATACCAATATGTTAAATCAGAAAATATACTTCTATTTTTTCAGTTGTAAGTGGAATCCGTGTCAACATTATACTTCATATTATATTTCATCTAACTTTCTCTAATGAAAATTGATATCTTTAAATTCCTTATTCATGTTAGTTCCTAACATAAATTTAGGTGGTTGTTCAGTCTTAATTTTATTATCAAACCTCATGTGATTCTTCTCATATTGAAGAAAAATTAAAATAATTGTTAATTCCCCCATCAAATTGAAACTATGGTGATATTTAACCTTTATAGATCCTATATTCTTTATAAAAATAGGAAATGATAGTTTTACCTTCATGCACCGACAATAAACCATTGTATATAGAGGGAAATATTTTATTGTCCATAGAAAGTCTGCACACATCTAAAATATATTTTTTGAAGAATCATTGAATATGTGCACACCCATATCCCAATTTTTCCTCAACTACATTACTAATGTGTTTAAGTAGACATCTATATCATTTACAGGATCATAATATCCTAATATTAGTATATTCAAGAAAATTAAAGGATTTTTCATACACATACATTAAGGATGATTATAAATGTGAATAAAAACTACCCACGTGTGGTGATCAGTTAGAATTTGGCCAAACAGATTAAACTCGTCACAGGATAGACTCAACCTAACATTACACACCATAGTGGTAAAAATAGGGATGTTTCGCCTAAAATTATAGTCATGATAATCTATCTTCTGGATGAACCAAATCATTATTACCTTTAATTATATCAACATTATGACATCACATAATTACTGAGATTTTTATAGACATGAATAGATTTTGATGTCTATGAATCAATGGAAAATTAAAAATGAATTTATGTGGAACAAAAGATGGTGTCCCATATATATTTTCCCACCATGAAGTGGTACCAAATTATTTAGAGTCATTAAAATAAATTTTTTCCACTGAAAATAAACTGAAATCATTCAGACAAGCATGAATTTTATTTATAGAAAATCTAAGCTGTTTAATTAACATCCATGCCTTATTATGATTTGTGGTAATGTCTACACCATCAGAAAGTATTTCATTCAAGAAGGTAATAATATAATCAATTATTGTATTAGAAATTCCATACATGGATTTTCTATAATAAAACCACATTAAAAATTAGGAATTTTTCATTTTAGTAAATTACTGATATACCAGAGTTTTGGCCTCATCCATTAATTTTTTCACTCTCTCAACATTATCATCTTTTGTATTTCCATTTTTTGGACTGATATCTTCGCCTTATTGCACTAACATGCTATATGTATTCTGATGATATACAAATGGAAATCTATCAAATACCACATTCTCCATACCACTTTATTCATTCTGTTCATGAATATTATATGATTGTCCCATCTATCAATTGTGATTCCAAACATAATAGTTTTTAGGAAACAAAGGATTAATTATATGATTGATAATTTCTTCCCAAAATAGCCATGGTCTTCCAACAAAATTATAATGTGGACACTATATATGACCTACATCTAAATCGTTATTAAATGAAAAATCTAAAATTTCATCCAAATTCTTTTCAAACACAGTTAAACTTTGATCGGTGTGATATATCTAGCTTCAATCCATTATATTACATGGAAAAAAAATTATTTATCAATCAATATTGTAAACCATAATTAAAAAATCCAGTACAACCAATTTCAATATGAAAGTCTCTAAAGAAACTAATATTTTTAAACTAAAAAATATATATATCCCAAATGTAATAAAGGAGAGGGAATCCTAAAGTTTTATAATATATAAAATGAAATACAAAAATTTTTAGACAAAATTACTCATATCTAATTAGAAATGATCATTTATAATTCCTAATGTAATTATTATCTTAACGAGATATCATGAGAGGAATAAATTCTATAACCATATTATATGAGTAATGAAAATATTTTGTTCCATGAAATTAAAAATATATTATTTTATGTTTTTTGATTCAACAAGGAAAATAAACAATTTAAATACATTATCTGAATATTCATAAATAACCATTAGCGAAATTATTTAACAATAGGCAACGATCACAAAACTAAATTACAGTGACTAAGAAAAATAATGAAAAAAATTTAAAAACCTTTTATTTCAAAATACTATACCATTAAAAATGTTTTCATTAATATATTAAAATAACTATAAAATTTCAATATTCATGTTTTCAAATATAATCATTAAACTATTTATCACATATTAAAAATCAAGTGTAGTCACATCAAAGGAATATTCTGAAAAATGACATGTATGGTAGATACTAACTATCAATACAACCTATCAATTATCTCCTCAATATTTACTAATAATAAATCAACATCCTATAATGAATAAATCAATTTCTATAAACAATTGATTCCAAATGAGTCATCTCCCGAAACTAATAATAAAAAAACACACAAATAAAAACCACGAAAATAACTTCTAATAACCCCTATAAATAAAATTTAAAAAAACAATATTTTTCCCTACCTAATAAGTTATTATTTCAACCCATATAAAATAACACCCTATAATAATTTTGAAAAGAGATTGCCTCTAAAAAACAATGATGAATTTTTTTAAAATGATCCGCCTGAAACTCCATTTTCTAGAGAATTTGTAAACATCATCACCTCAACTACATTTCACATTTCCTTTATAAAATTCAACCAGAATATCCAGACCAAAAGGTGGTATATGTACTTGATAATATCAACATACAAAGTAGGAAATCCCCAAAAGGTAAAATACCGATTTGACCACCCTATATTCATAATAATGAAAAAAATAAATTCATAGTAATTATTCATGAAATTAAATAAAAATTAAACCAATTGTTTTGAATATACTAGTACTCCCATCATAGATATAAAATGGAAAAATTAAACATTACCCAAAAATATAAAACAACCAAATACTAAATTCTCATCCAAATTATAATTATTAAACCAGAATCCCAAAAATAAATCATCACCGACAAAAAACAATATTTCAAATAATCCAGAAGAATAATGTCCTAATTATATCTTAGTTAGGATTTCATAAATATATTGAACATAAAAAATTGTCATTTGAGTAGATTAAGAATTTGGAATTCAATATCAAAAAAGATATGAATTTATACATCAATTAATTAGATGATAATGTTATAGGGGGAGAGGAATCGGTCCTCACTCAAGTGAGGGGAGCATGGATAGGCCTTGGGGAGACATGCATAGATGGTTGAAGGGGGAGGTTCGGAGGGGGAAATGAGTGATTCCATCCAAAATGTTTTAAAAATATTATGATAGATTAGATATACCCACATTTTACATATACTGTTGGTATAGAAATACTCCATGAAATCTATACTCATAGTTGCGATAAATAGTGGGTATAGATCTATGGGGATATCCCCTATTTCTAGTAATCATTGGTCATAAATCATAGAATATGACTTGGAATAACAAAATATATGAATAAGAAGTGGTTTGAAACATGAGCTAATAAACTTGAACTACAAGTGCTTGACACAATCAATAGAATAATACTAAAATTATGAAACATATCTCAACTTTTACTCAAACATTGGTATAAAGAAATTTAATTTCATGAGCGACACCATTATTGAGCACCATTATGAGATAATAAAATGTTCTCTTAAATAGTTTATCTTATATGATATAAACATTAGACAAATGCATTAGAGGGTGATATAGGATCCCACATGTCATCATCTATAGTTATGAATGCCAATTGAAATCAATCATGTATCACATCATAAAGATATCATGAATGTAAAATGTTCTTTATATAGATTCACAAAAAGAAATCATTACTAATTACATCAAAAATCCCAATATATTTAACCCGTGGAATTTTAATGGGTATCAAATGAAATCAAGTAACTTTATAGTTAAATACCATTCAATCAATTTAATAAAGCATATGTTATTTACATTGTAAAGATAAAGGGTATATTTTTTAGTTAATAATTTCCCCAAATAAACTGATATATGGAATCTAGTTGAACACCCTTGAATCAAATGAATCAAATGTAAGATATTCACAAAGGAACAACTTTGGATGAACAGTTTGGATCATACATAGTGGATTATTGGGAGTGAAAACAGAAGCTGTGGATCATTACTACAAAGGAGAAGTAAATTACATGGGTCATAAAAAAAGATTTATGGTTTTATTAAACTAATATCATTGATCGAGTAAATTTTTAGGTTAAGATTATTGAGAAATGATTATGAATAATAAAAAACATACAATAGAGACATGATATTCCCTTAGATATCTCCTTTGAAGTGAAGGACTTAAGATAACTTCTATATATCATGATCTTAATGATGCAAAAACTTTTTATAGGATAGTAATTTTTTGTATTTTTTCAATAGAAAGTGCACTGTAAACTATAACCATAGATGGGTGGGAGTGATCCCATTTTATAAGGTAAAGAAAGGGTACTTTTGGGAATACTCTTTACACTTCCATGATATCATTACAAAATTCCTTCTAAAAAGAGTCAAAAATTTCGTAATAATGGAGTGTTGGGTGAAATTGTTTCAACAAATCATCATCTAATACTTTCCACACATTTTTTAAACATGTTTCATGGATTTTCCCTAGGTTTTTACATTTTAATGATTTTATTTTTACCATGGAAACTGGTTTTTATCTAACTTACATTTTATTTCAAAATATAAGATAACCAATATTAAAAAGAAAATTATTCTTTGATCTTAACTTTAATTACATTTTAGGCGAAATTATTTTTAAAATATGATAAAATAAAGCTTTAAATTAAAATATATAATATTAAAAAAGGCTTTTGTAAGAAAAGAATTTTAACCATTATGTGTTCTTTATACTTATTTTTTAATTATTACCAATTGAATCAATATTATTATAATTATATATATGTTTAAAATAATATTATATTCATAATTTAAATTACACCAATTTAGTTGAATTTAGAAAATGTACAAAATTTTAATATAACAATTCTATTAAAAAAATCACCACCATCGCAGTAATTAACATTAATTGTACTAATATTATAATTATGAATAAAGGTTATGTTTAATATGTTAAATAATAAGGATATATAGAACTCAAATATGAGAAAAATTTGGTTACATTAAATTTATAAAAGTGATAAAGTCTAATTTTTAATATATTCCTGAAAAATTGTTTTGAGGGTGAAATATTTCTTGAGTTTAAAAATTGTTTAACATGTTCATTATAAACACAATATTGTAATTTTTTTAAAATAATTTATATTAATTATTAGGTTTATATTTTTATATAATATGGTTTATTAAAAAAATTTCAATTCTTGTTTTATAAAAGTAATAGTTTTTAGAAAAAACAATATTTTTTCTATTCACCTAAAATCTATTGTTTCAAAAAAAAATAATTTCATACTTAGGTAATTTTGATATAATTAATTTGAAAATGAATTTTATTTTATAAAATTAAATTTATAAAATTTATATATTCATATTTTAAATGAAAAATATAAATTATAAATGATCCTAATTGTATTGACAATTTATGTTTTTAAAGATTTTGTTTCATAATATTATTTCATATCAATTTATAAATTAAGTTATATTTATATATTAGTTCATATATTATAATATTTAAAATCATTTAATTTAATTTATTCATAAAAAATATACAATATTTAATAAACTAGTTTTTTTAAAATAAATAATACTTTTATAATAAATACGCTTTAACAAATATAGTTAACTAATTTTTTATTTTCTAATATTTAACATAAATACACCATCAAAATTTAAATTTTTTTATTAATTATATATGTCATAACATATTTTAAAAATAAATATAATTATAATATTTATTCGTAACACATAAATATATATTTTGTTAATATTTTAATATAAATTTTTAATTTCATTGGGAGTTATATTTTTTTAACATAAAAATTTAGTACACCTATTTAATATATGATTAGAGACCACATTTTCGATTTCCATATTTGAAATTACCATATTTTAAAAGAACATATTTATAATTTGCAAATATCATTCCCATGTATAGACTTACTAAATCATCAATTCTTTCCACTTGCACATCACAAGGCATGATTTTTATTTCATATTATAGATTTTGTATAATGCTTCCCTTTATTAGTGATCTTCCTCATTAAAGGTTTTGTTTTGATATCGATGATCCTTAAGGTTGAATAATATCCATAATTGTTTTGAATTTTCAGGATTTTTTTCTATTCTATCTAGTTTCCCCTATTGATTTATATACATTTAATAGATTCACTTCACCCATGGTGTCAATTATTTTGTTTTATGTTCTTTTAATTTATTTTTTTTCTTATGAATGAATATTGTGTCATCAACTTGGTTCATATCTTGTAGGGAATATTCTCTAATAATGTTTTGGTAATGGCCCAAACTTTTATTAATAAAAATTCTGCATGATCTAAGTAAATGTATTATTATGGTTATATAACATATGAAATTATTTGGTTTTATGAATTTGGATTTAAAATTATCATTAAAAATTGTAACCATTTCTAATATAGCCATTGAACAGTGATCAATTGATTAGTATAAATATAGGGATTTAACAAGTCCAATTTACTCCGATAAAGGAAGCAATGGCCTCATCTAGTATAATTTCACTATACGAATCCCATTTGTTAGATCTCAGAAAAGAGGTGTTTTCACTGGTCTTATCTATTGACCAAGCCCAAGCTGATCTTCAACATGTTAAGCTTGAACAGAAATTCCAACAGGAGAAGTGGAAGTTGATAGATATTACCACTCAGCGATGTTATTTGAGCCACCCCCATAGTCTGTCACCATCACACACCTTACCCTAAGGTCATACACTGGTGTTTTAAGGGGTAATGTAACAAGAACCTAGAACTATAATTATGTACATTGTTTTTGTATAGAGAATATACATTCATTTTATTATTCTTTCATTGTAAATAGTTTTTAACGCACAAATAGTATTTTTAGTTAATATTCAATTAAGAAATCTATTTTGATGAATTAATGGATTTTTTACTTAAATAATATTTTAATAAAATATTATTAATAAATTTGTTTTTATAAAATATAAATTATTATATAATTTTTATGAATACAATTGAAATTTTTATTAAGGTTTGAAAACTGTTTTTGTCAAAACCCATGAATTTTCAATAAATGGTAGGTTTTAAATAAAAATTATAAATTAACATTTTTAGAATTTTTTTGATAAAATGAATATTATTTTTTGATTCAGGATGTAAAAATTATATAATGATGAATTTTTTGTAATTTTATGAGACAATCGAATTGTTGGGTCAAAATTAAATACAGTTTAAATATATAATGTCTTATATGTCATCATAATGACCCAATAGTGATTTAGTAAAATAATATAAATGGGGTTTTTCAGAAAATATATGTTTAAAAATTAAAATAATGTGATTTTAGGTTTTTTTACAAAGCTTTAGTGGGCCCTCCGTGACTTATAAAACATTCTGTCATTTGAAAATGATTTTCTTGAGTGTGTGACTCACCACCACATAAACAAGTCTAATATTTTAAGAAGATATGACACTGGCTTTATAAAATAGGGGTTTTCACTCCCCTTTATAAAAACCATGGTAAAAACCCATGGTTTGTTTTGTGTTTTTGATTATGTTAATGTGTGGTGGCCTAAACCTAAATAATAAAGAATTCCCCCTCTTTTCCTATATAAACCCACCCAAGATCTAATTTCCTCTTCACCCAATGCCCTTGGTTCTCGACCGACCTCTTAAATCCTCTCTCTATAATCCTTCCAAGGGACCCCAAGCTCCCAAGAAGCCTCTATCAAGCCTCTCACAAGCCTTTGGGATCACACTTCCAAGTAAGGGATTTCTTCCATTCTCATTTTTTTTCAAAATTTATTTATATTGTCACACCCTGTTATTTTCAATTAAAAATGTTGGGGTATGATTTAAAACCTCCCCCATACCTACCTTATTATGTTTTAATGATGATAGGCATCTTTCTCCCTCATTATTTTCTCCCATATACACTCGTTACTATGCTGATATTCCATAAGGGATTTCTCTCTTCTCATTTACATTCAAGAAATTATTTTGTATTATTAATCTAAATTCCATTAAAAAAGTTGGAAAATGTATCTATATGACCCCCTCCCCCCATTACTATACATTTAAAGTACATATGATGATTCAACCCTTTATCTTTCATCAACCATTTTTAGGAATTCTTATGTCATGCCATTTTTTTGCTAAAATTGCACCACGATTTTCCAATCCGAATTCATTGTGTAGTGAATACCATGCCCATTTCTCTATCAAGGGTATTCAAAATTATGCCTATTTACTTACTTATTATAGAGATTCATGTATTTATTCCGCATTCCTTTATCATGTAATAAATTGTGATGTTTAATGAGTCCATGTTAAATGATTAATACGGCACACATATGCATGAAATGAAACGATTAATAAGGGGTCGCCCTGATAGCGCTCCAATGCATTGGGTAAAGATTAGAATCATGATACTTAAAGTAAAATGAGGTTTTACTCATGCTAATTCAAGTGAAATGAGGGTTTACTCCTAATCCATGTATAATTATCCTTGGCTCATGCTAGTACCATGTTAAGTGTTGTTGCCACACTTCCATGATATGATAATCATGCTATATCACGCCTTTATGTTCATGTTTCTATTGAACCCCATTGATATTCATATTTCCTTACTTATACTATATTTTTCATTCTATGAATTTCTTAATCCCTTACTATTCTTTATATCTCACCTTTTTCATATGTATGTCCTTAGGTTATCCCATGCAATGCTAGGTACGAGGGAATGCTATGGTCATGTAATAGAAGTTTTCAATAAAGCTATAGTATTTTTTGTCATAAGTAGACATGTAATGTCCCTAATTTCACAAGACATTATACCTCTCAGTCCTCAGAGCTGTCTTAAGTTCAATTTTCTGTAATAAATCATGTTTAAGTGTGTAAAAAAGAGCATGGTTGTTATAGTTGGTATTAGAGGATAGGGTTAGTTATTTGTGTGATTAGGATTAGAAAACCCTTATGAAATACTTAGGGATAAGACTAAGACTAATAAAAAACATCGCTAAATATTTGTGTGTATTAATTAAGTGGTTTATCAAGAAAATACATCATTGTCTGGATACGAGCAGGTAGAGGTAGTTCTGGCACATATGTATCTAGGGGTAAACCCAAAAACACCACTTTGAGCTAGACTCGAACGGGAATGGGAACATGACAACAGACCTTACTGCACTCTTGGTTATGACACACCTACAGGATAAGATTTGGTAAATTCACAATCTTATTATGAACCATTATTATGAGAATTAAAAAAATCCCCCTATGAATATATGATGGGAAGTAGATCATGGATAACCTAGATTGAAGCCTATAAATTCATAAGTTGAGGAAATAAAAGTAATTTAAAATTCATATGTTTTTTCCTTTGTATTTCCCTTTATGTGTTACCCAAAACTTTACTTTTATTCTAGCCAATGGCTGGTAATAGGAGGACTCAGTCTAACAATTGATGTAAAGATCAATGTGATAATTGTTCTAATGAGATTCCCAATCCAATAGGAGTAGGAATCATGATCTTTTTCATGATAATCTCTCAGTTAAATCATGTTTTGAATAGAAACATGGGTCATGGGGAACATTCAACCCCACATAAGAAATAACATGTCAAAATTGAGAGCTTCGTGAGAAAAATGCATCCTACTTTTGGTGGATCATCTGATCCCTCAATCATCGAACAGTGAATCAACTACATTTAGAAGTTCTTCTCCATCCTATAATGTCGTGAATAAGAGAAGGTACTTCTATTTGCTTATCGTATGGAGGGTGAAGCTGGTCAATGGGGGACATTGATAAAAAATACAAAGCCCAAGGAGGAGATCAAGGCAATGTAATGGATGGATTTCCAAAAAATGTTATTTGAAAAATATTTTCCTCACACCCTATGAATTAATATGGAAAGGGGCTTCCAATACCTCAAGAAAAAAGGCAACGAATCAATAAAAGAATCTGAGGAAAACATAACAAGGATTTCCCGATAATCCTCCATCTTTTTCATGACCCATGAATGTAAGGTTGACCGCTTCTTTTGTGGTATAAAACCTAGCATACGAAAACCCCTTGCGATCTATGACTTCAAGAGATATATGTAAATGGTCTGATGTGACTTCAAAGTAGAAATAGAGATTGGTGAATCTCAGGGGTATCATGGGGATAAGAAACATAATATAAACTTCAATTCTGGTGTCACAATGGTTAAATCCAATGATGCTAAGAAAATATAACACCCCACTTTCCAAAGGTGAGGAAAGAAGCACCCTAGAAATTTCATGAAGGGGACGTGGAAATGATTTTGGAGTGGAAGAGAAGGTAACCTAGCAATTAACTACTGACAAGAGAAATCCATGGATGGGATGGAGGAGAGGAACACTCCATTCGACAGTCAATGCGTTGTTCGTTGCTTTAATTACAAAGATTCAGGGAACTTTTCAAAATAGTTCCTAGATCCAAGGGTTTTCGGAGGCAACCAAAAACCTCCACGGAAGAAAGGGTGAGCTTTCTCCATCACTACTATTGAAGTGAACCCTGAAAACTAAGTGGTGACAAGTATTCTAGTTATTCATTCATGAATAGAAAATTTATCTTTTTATTCTAGTTCTACTCATTATTTTGTATCCTGAAATTTTAATTGAACAATCTCAACACCACCAAAAATCATGGAAGTAAATATTTTGGTGAGAAAAGAAAATGGGGAAATCATTGCATCCCATGAATATAACTCCTATCCTGTCATAATTTGTGTATTTAACATCTCATTGAACCTATTCATACTCCCTTTAGTGGGATTTTATGTAATTCTTGGAATGGATTGGACTTCCTTATGTAGAGTCAATATAAATTTCCATGAGAGGAACATCACTCTCTATATGGAGAATTTACCCCCGATTTAGTATAAGTGGAAGGAGGGTGATGAATCTTACTTAGCATCATCATCTCAATCATGGATATTAACACCCTATATACATGTGTATCTGGCTCAGATGATTGATTATAAGGAAGAAAGCATCCTTTAATACATTCCTATTGTGAGGGAATTTGCTGAAGTTTTTCCTGAGTAATTGTTTGGTCTTCCTCCTACAATATATGTTGAATTATCAATTGATATTATACCTAGAATGTTTCCAATATACAATAATCTGTATAAAATGGCTGTTGTGGATCTTGAGGAATTGAAGAAACAACTACCGGAGAATTTGGATAAAGGGCTTATACACCCAAGTGCTTCACCATGGGGTGAACTAGTCCTCTTCGTCATGAATAAGGATGGGTTAATGGGCCTTTTCATTGATTATCGTGAGCTAAAAAATCACGATAAAGAAAAAGTATCCTCTTCCCTGAATTGATGACTTGTTTGATCAGATACATGGATAACAATACAAATCCAAGGTGGATTTGCGGTTAGGATATTAACAAGGGTGAAGAAGCAGGATATCCCCAAGACTGCTTCTCATACATGATACAGGCACTATCAATTCATCACAACACCTTTCAGAATCACTAATTCTCCAGAAATATTAATGGACATGATGAATAGAGTCTTTATAGATTACCTCAACAAATTTTTGGAATTATTTATATATGATATTCTAATATACTCCAAAACCGAGGAGGATCATGAGAATAATCTAAACATTGTACTAGAGACCTTGCAAAAATAGAATCTCTATGAAAATAACAGCAAGTGTGATTGTTGGTTGAAGGAGGTCTCATTCATGGGTCATATAATCAGAAATAGGTGGATATCTATGGATCCCTCCAAGAAAAATGCAATTGGGGGATGGATAAGGCCAATGACAGTAACGGATTTCCAAAGTTCTCTGGGGTTAGCTGGATATTATCCCCGATTTGTGAAAAAAAATCTCAAGATTTTCAAACCCTCTTACCAAGATAACATGGAAGGGAGTTGTGTTTTCATGGAGTGATGAATGCAAAAAGATCTTCAAGGAGTTGAAAATGAGGAATATCACTACACCCATTCTCACATTACCAACAAGTGGAGAACTTTTTGTGGTATTTAGTGATGGTTGGAAGGGCATGGGTTGTGTGTCTATGTATAATGAAAAAGTCATAGCCTGTCCTTTAAGGCAATTGAATGTTCATGAGAAAAACTATCCAACACATGATCTGGATTTGGCTGCAATAATATCAGCTTTGAATATTTTACAACATTACCTCTTTGCGTAGAAGTTTGAAATATACCGGGATTAAAAATCCTCAAGTACATATTCACATAGATAGATTTGAATATTTGCCAATGAATATGGTTAGAGCTGATCAAATACTATAACTTCTCAATCCATTACCACCCTAGGAAAGCGATCAAGGATGTGGATGATCTATGTAGAAAGGACCCAACAATAATATCATTGATGATAATTGAAAATGATTCAATATTCTTAGATTTGTTGAAGATGAATATGGGAATCATAAAGAAGGTAAAATCATCAATCCTTTCACAAATGATTTCTAAACTGTCTCTTTTAGAAAGGTTAAAGGATTCCCTATAGGATGATGTGAGAATTCAAAAAAAAAGTGGAAACTATCATAAAAGGGTAATCCTCAGAGTTCAATGTTAATGAAGAAGGAACTGTGAGATTTGGGTCAAGACTATGTGTTCTATCCAATCCGATGTTAAAGAAAGAACTTTTGGATAATGCACATAGATAGAATTTACCCATTCACCCAAGAAACACAAAGATGTATAGAAATATCCAAGAGAATTATTGGTGGGATAATATGAAGTATGAGATCGTTGAGTATACATCAAAGTGTTGGGTATGTTAGCGAGTGAAGGTTGAGAGGGAGAAGTATAAGGGGATGATACAACCTTTACCCATACCAGCATGGAAGTGGGAGAACATCACCCAGGACATCGTAACCAGACTTTCATATATTTTTGAATAAAACAATGCTATCAGGGTTATTGGAGATCTTCTTACAAAGACTATACAAATCATTGAAATTCGAGAGGATTTCCCATTGGATCAATAGGAACAGATATACATCAAAGATGTGGTAAGGATTCATGGAGTAACACTATCTATTGTATCTGATCGAGATCCAGCATTAACCTCTATGTTTTAGAAGAGTCTTCAACATGTTATGAATACAGAGCTGAACATCAGTACATCTTATCATCCTCAAATTGATGTCTAATCAGACCAGACTATCCAAACACTTGAGGACATGTTTAGATCATGATCAATGGACATCAAAGGAGGATGGGATCAACATATTCCTCTGGTTGAGATCTCTTACATAAAAAGTTTCCACTCAATCATCTAAATGGATCCTTATATAGCCCTTTATGGGAAGAGGTGCAGAACACTGACATGTTGGGATGAAGTTAGGGAGAGAAAACTCCTAGGTCTAAAAATGGTTGAAGAAATGGTTGACAAGGTCAAGACCATCCAATATCAAATTAAATCTTCTCAGAGTCAACCAAATAGAAATGCCAATAATCTTCTATGGGACCTATATTTTGATGTTGGGGACATGGAATTCCTCCGCATATCACCGTGGAAGAGGGTTATGATATTTGGGAAGAAGGGAAATCTTATTCCAAGGTACATTGGCCCATTTGAGATCCTTGATTGCATTGGAGCAGTGGATTATCGAATAGAACACTCACCAAACCTATTTCAAGTACATGTTCTATTCCATGTATCACTATTGAGGAAGTAAATACCTAACCCATTGCATGTACTCAATCTTGAGGTAGTGCCATTATATAATGACCTATCCTATGAAGAGAATCTAGTGAAGATCATAGATCATAGAGAAAAAGTTCTATGAAATAAGACAATTCCCCTCGTCAAAGTGTGGTGGAGAAATCGCAAGTTTGAAGATGAAATGTGGGAATTTAAAGAAGTGATGAAGCTGAGTTACCATAATCTATTTTAGTGTGGGAAAAGGAAATTTTGATGGTGAAATTTCTTAAGGGGGAAGATTATAATGGCCAAAATTTTTATTAATGAAAATCCCTATTTATCTAATTAATTGTCTTATTATGGTTATATAACAAATGAACTTTTGGGTTTTATGAATTTGGATTTCATAATACCATTAAGAATTGTTATCTTTTCTCATATAGCTATTGAATAGTGATTAATTGATTAATATAAATATAGGGCTTTAACAAATCCAATTTACTCACACAAATGAGGCGATGGCCTCATCCAGTAGAATGCTCCATATGAAGCCCATTTGTTGGAGCTCAAAAAGGAGGTTTCATCACTGGGATTCTCTCTTAACCAACCCCACGATGAGCTTCAACATGTTAATATCGAACGGAACCTCCTGCGGGAGAAGTGGAAGTTGGTAGAGATTACCACACGAGTGATGTTATCCAAGACACCCCAAGAGTCTTTCACCATCCCACACATTACCCTTATGCCATATGAGAGTTTTTTAAGGGGTTACGTAGTAATACCTTATCACTATGATTATCTGCATTATTCTTGTATAGATAAGATATAATCATTTTATTATTGTTAATTTGTAAATCTTTTTTAGATCACAAATATTATTTTTAGTTAATATTCAATTAAGAAATCTATTTTTATGAATTAATGGATTTTTTAATTAAATATTATTTAAATAAAATATTGTTAATAAATTAATTTTTATTAAATATAAATGAACGTATAATTTTTATGAATACAATTGAAATTTTTATTATGGTTTGAAAACTGTTTTTATCAAAACCCATGAATTTTACACAAATGGTGGATTTTATTTTAAAATTGGAAATTACTTTATTTAGAAAAATATTTAGATAAAATTAATATTATTTTTGTATTAATAATGTTGAAATTATCTAACTGTGAATGTTTCATAATTTTCTGAGATAGTCGAATTTTTGGGTAAAAATTAAATATCGTTTAAATATATAATGTGTTTTAAGACATCATGATGACCCAATAATGAAGTAATTAAATTCTATAAATGGATTATTATGAAAATATATGTTTTACCATTAAAATAATTTGATTTTAGGTTTGTTTGACTAATCTTTAATTGACCCTCTAAGACTTATAAAACATTTTCTCATTTTAAAATGATTTCCTTGAGAGTGTGGCTCACCACAACATAAGAAAGCCTAATATTTTATCAGTTTTGGCCATTGGAATTAGAAAATAGTATTTTACACTCCCCTTTTGAAAAAAACATTGCCAAAAACCATGGGTTGGTTTGGGATTTTTATTAGTTTAATGTGTGGTGGTCAAAACCTAAATAATACAGAATTCCACCTCTTTTCCTATATAACCCCACACAAGATCCCACTTCCTCTTTACTGAAATCCCTTATAGGTCGACCAGACTTTGCCCTCCTCTTTCTATAATCCTCCCAAGTTTCTTCAAGCTCCTAATAAGCCTCTCTCAACCCTCTCCCAATCCATTGGGATCACACTTCCAAGTAATGGATTTCTTACTTTCTCATTTTTGTCCAAATTTAATTGTACTACTATACCATTTGGTTTTAAATTAAAAATTTTGGGGAATGATTTATAACCTCCCCCATACTACCATCCTTATGTTTGAATTGGGAGATACCTTTTTCCCTCTCATTAATTTCTCCCATTTACACTCATTACTATGATGAAATTTGGTAAGGGATTTCTCTCTTCTCATTTACATTCAGGCCATTATTTTGTATTAAGATTCTAAATTCCATTAAATATGTTGTGACATGAATCTATTTCACCCCCTAACTTTAAATTTCTTGTATATATGATGATACACCCATTTTTCTCTCATCAAACATTTTTAGGAATTCTTATGTCACGCTTTTATGCTGCCGAAATTGCACCATGATTTTCCAAGCGAAAGTCAATGTGTAGTGAATACCTTGCCCATTTATCTATAAAGGGTATTAACCATTATGAACATTTTCTTATTGATTATATAGTTTCATGTATTAATTCCACATTACTTTTTCTTGGAATAAATGATTATTTTTAATGAATCTATTTTATATGTTCTATGTTCCACACTTATTCATGAAATGAAATTATTAAGAAGGATGTGCCCTGATAGCACTCCAATGCATTGGGTAAACATTAGTATCATGATACGTCAAGTTAAATGATGGTTTAATCATGATAAATCAAGTTTTATAAGGTTTTACTCATGATCCATGTGCAATGATCCTTCGCTCCTACTAATAGCATGTTAAGTGTTGTTTCCATATTTCCAAGTTATAGTAATTATGATATATCATGCCTTAATGTCCATGTTTTTCATACAATCCATTAAGAATACTGTTTATTAACATGTAATGTATTCTTTATTCTATGCCATACTTACTCACTTACTAGGCTTTATAGCTCACCCTTATTATATGTATGTCCTCAGGTTATCCCATGCAATTCTTGGTACAAGTGAATGATGTGTTCATATAAAGGATGTTTTCAATAAAGATGTTGTATTTTTATGTCTTATGTTGTCATGTAATGTCCTTAATTTCCAAAAAACCTATACCGCTCGATCCTCATAGTTGTCTTAAGTGCTTTTTTATGTAATAAATCAGGTTTAAGTGTGTAATAAAGAGCAGGGTTGTTATTGTTTCAATACTTTTGAAAGAATAGTGAAATGTTCTTTAAATATATAGACATAAATAATAATAATAATAATGGATCAAACCTGGGGTAGTAAAATGATCGTATGAAATCATAGGATATGCATAACAATATAATATTATTATTATAACCTACAATGTTCTTACCAGATCAGTCATAGATCATAAATCATGAGTGATGGTTTAAAACATTAGTGTTTAAAAAGACATGAAAAATGAGTGGGAGGAATCATCATTAATTAATCATGATCTATGAGAGCCTATCATAAGCATAAGAACCATTCATAGGAATTTTAGCACAATAATAAGAATTATAAATCCTTCCTTCTTAAATGTTCACTACCATGAATATCATAGTACACAAAGTACCATAGTAGATTAGGTTTACTCCAGATTCCATCATTTCTTTAGTCAACATTAACACCCAATACTATCATAGTGGATAATTCCCCTTAATAAATTGGGTTCACATCCCATTCTAGAACATATTATCTCTTGATATATCAATTATTACCTAATGCATTGGCGGGGTTTAAAATATATGCTCATCACATAATTAAAACCAATAATATATTTTCCACAATACTATAAAATGTTGGTGACATAAAAGGAAAGTACATTTAAAAGAGTATTTGGTAATTTCATTGAAAACAATGGAATATATCATTTTTATTTGGAATATTCAAAAAAGTAAGAAATTCAAGTATTGAGTAAAATATTTTATTTGATAAAAAATATATAATTTTAATGTAATACTCAATGGAAATAATTTTTATGGTGATGGGAAAATTTGTTAATGTGGTAGACATTTAAATAAGGATTCCTCTAACATTTTTTTAAAAAAATAATAAATAACCTATTTGAAAAAAATGGTAAAAAATATTTTTTAAAAAATTTTTAATTATGTAAAATATGGATGAAATTGACTTTAAATAATCATTTGATCATAGAAAATATTATTATTGAAAAACATTTAAAGAACATGTAAAGGGAAGAAAAGGTTTTTCTGTCAAAAATAAAATAAAGTTGAATTTCTTAAAAATATTTTCTCAAAAATTGTATATACCCAAGAGCGGTGAATGAAAATAAAACATGAAAACCACAAATATGATCATTGGAGAAGAAAATATATGGGTTTTAATTTATAAAGAACCTATAATTTCCCTTAATGTATATTTAATGTAGACAATATTGAAAAGAAATGAGATTGTAACATAAAATCATACCTTAAGTATTTTCTTAATTTTGAATCATTAGAAACATCTTTAAAATAAATATATGTAATGAAACAGACCTCTATGACCTATTACTTTGTGAAAATATGGTGTTTGAATTGTTCTGGGAGGTCAAGGTGACTTTTTTCAACACTTTGTGAAATTTCCCAGTATTCCATGTTTTCCAATGTTGTCTCACACTAGAAGTTGCTCACTGTTTATGAATCACTAGTGGTGACTCACTGGTGGTCACTCATCCAGAGGTGCCACACACATAGGAGACTCACTAAATGATGACTCACTGAACGGTGGCCCACCAAATGGTGACCCATGAACAGTTACTCATTGAATAGTGGCTCACAGAATTGTGACTTGTGAGTGGTGCCTCATCGAGCAGTGACTCACCTAATGGTTTATCATGAGTTGTGAATCAATGAGTAGTGACTCACTAGTGGTGCTTCTCTGAATGGTACCTCGTTTAATGGGGACTCGAAAAATAGTGCCATGTCCAATGGTGACTTGTAGAATGGTGCCTTTCCAGTGGTGAGCCATCAGTAGTGTTTCCAGCTTCCTATAGCTTCACCCATTTGATGTTTTCTTTGAAAAAATTACTTTGAAGCCTTTTTTGAAAGGATTTGAGACCAATTCAAATCCCATAAATTAAAACAAAAATTCCCTAAGAGTGAGGAGGATTTTATTTGGCCAAAATTTTTATCTTAACAAGATCTGTCTTTAATGGAAAATTAAAAACATATTTAAACCGCATCACTGTTTTGATCTTTTGGAAGCTGAGAAATATTCCTCCCTTATTATTACTTCTTATTTTGCCCTGGTACAAGATGACCTAAAACTCTCATCCCTGAGGATTCCTACGTTTGTTCCCTATAATTTGATCATGTTTTCCTATGATTCTTTTTCATACTGCATGTGCACACCCTTTTTCAGCATAATAAGAACGTGTTGATTTTCTCTTCTTCCAATTATATTTCACTCCACCCCTATATTGTTTGTGCATCATGTGTGGTGGGTGTATGAATTTTTTTTTGAGAATACAATTGAATTTGGATTAAAAAATATAATTACACTAGCTAAAATCAATATGTGGGGTCTGGGAAAAGTGATGTATGTTATTTATATGTTAGAATTTTAACCTATGGTTATTGTGATTTGTATGTGCTAATTGACCACTACAAATCATGGCCATTGGGGGTCCTTGATTTTCCATAAACTAATTTTAATACATGACTGTCTAGTTCCTGTGAAACAGATGCATGGAATCTGTTAACCATGTATATTTCACAAAAATAAATGGATGCCCATGATTAAGTGGTTTCTATGATGAAACCCTAAATTATGTGAAATTTAATGATTAATGACCTACTAAATCTAAAAGTATGTTTTCTTTAGTGATTACGTTTAACTTGGTTGTGGGCATGTTTGTTTTTTGTGGGTTGCCTACAGTGATGTGATAGATAGAATATGCTTTTGTTGTTCTATGTGGGGCTAGTGGAAGAGTTGTTTTATTCCATGGGGTTGTGTTGTTTGTTGTGATACAGAGGTGCATTGGGGCTTTGATGGTGGGTGTGATATGGTTATGTAGTGGGCCTGTAAAACTGGATGTGGCAGTAAATATATGTGGATGTGAAAATTTGATTGTGGTGTTGTTCTAATGAGTTATGGGTAGTTATTATTGATATGGTAATTGATAAGATGAGTTTGAAGAATTATGGTAGTGTTTTTATGTGTTCTTTTCCATTGATAACATGCATACTGCTTCATAAATCCCTAGAAAATCATGTGGGAGGTGTTCCTTTACTATGAAGTGGGTTAATTTATCATGTCTCTTCATCTCATGTTTGGATGTTACTGTGTTTCCTACTAGTGTTGTGCATATTAGTTTCTTGGGTAGTAATGGGATGAATAAATAAATTTATTAATAAAGTATGGACAAATTTGAGATGGTTTTTCTAGTGGAATGGAAATAATAAACATGAAAACATAAATGGGTGTTAAATGTGAGATAAATATGAAGAAATATTAGTTTATCAGGCTCCTCACCTTCTAAAATGGTTTATGTGTGTTGTAGTTCATTTTAGAGGCAGCAGCATGAAGGTGGTGGTTGTGAGTTGGTTTTTCTGTCATGAACCCTTGATATGATCTTTAGGGTTTGGTATCATATATTTATATAATTTTATTTTCCTTGTGATTTCTATATGTACCCCATCCTAGTTGATCACTATGTACCAAACACCACCATCTTCACAGGGGAGGGTTTTATTCCCAAACATCCTGATGGGAGGATGGATTTATGGCCACTCTCTCTTACATGATCCCTATTCCAGGTGGTGATAGCTTAAGATTCTTCAGGTAGGTTATGGGTTCTGAAGCCCAGGTGTGTGCAGATGAGTTGCGCTTCCCAGGTGTCTTTGGGATGAGATATTTTGTGCTTCCCATGTGTAGTCAGTATGATATTTGATGTGATTTCCCAATTGTCTTCGGGATAAGATGTGGTTTGTGGACTAGGTTTCTTCATGAGACATGAGGTGTGGTGTGTGGACCATGTGTTTGTGTGTGGGTTGTGATGTAGGTTGTTTCCCAGGTGTCTGTAGGTGGTAGGTGATGTGGTTTGTGGGCTAGGTGTCTCTGGGTAGGATGTGATGTGGCTCGGGGCCCAGGTGATGGGATGATATGTGGTTTGTGGGTCCCAGATTTGTGTAGGTGGGTTGTTCTATAGTTCTCTTAGAATAGGTGAGAGCGTGAGGATGTTTGAATTAGGAAAGATAGGATAAACCAATGGGAAGTGGTGTGGGAACCCAACTCATTGATTTTCTTACAATAATACTTTACTTGACATGAATTACATGCTGAGTGTACCTTGGTGAGGTAGTGATGGATAGTATACCTTGTTAGGTTCTATTTGGTTCTATTATTTTCTCAGGGGTCATTAGTATACTCCTTTTACATGGGAATGAGAGACTTTCGTTTTCCTACTGAGTATACTTTTTTTCTCGCCCTACATATATATAATTGTTTCTATGTTTCTATAAGGACTACATGGATCATGTTGTATTTTAATATCTCAGGCTTTAGGATGATTTTCATGTAGCTTTGTATCTTTACTTTTGGTATTTACATGGTGTTTTCAATGTATTGGTAAAATTTTCATTTTAAACATTAATGTGGGATGGATTTGGATTTATTTTTTTATATATCTTGGATTTTTTTAGGGTGAACCATTTTTTCTCTTGATCATATTTTGTTAAAATATGTGGTATGACTTGTATACCTTTGGTGTTGGTCGCAACCCCGAGGCCTACTGGAGGTGGTACTCGGGGGTCATTATCTCCCTTTTTTAACTTCCATCCATGGAGGGTTGTCATTAGAGGGAGGGGGTCAAGAATGTATGGTATCAAAGATGATGGTTGAGAGATAGGATTGATTTTGAAGTTATAAGTAATGAGGGTTTCATGGGTTGGTATGGAAACAATTTCAGGTGATCTTGGTTCATGAAATAGGATAGGGAAGACCAGCTAGGGCATGGTATTTTAAGACCCCCCATGATTTGATGTAAGGACTCTGATCCTACTAAACGACCAAGTGAGGATACACCACTTGCAGTGTAGAGACCCCTAGAAAGGTACATGTATCATTATGACCTGTGTCATTTTTTGAATTAGGTTGTTTTCAGAGGTTTGAAATTGATAATTAAGTAATTTAAATGAGATAAAATGAATCTTTATTAAAATTTCATACTACTCAAGCTTAGGAATGGCGTTTTTATCTTTCAACTATGGCACTTGGTTGTCATCTGTTTGTGGATCGGGTAGTTCTGTCCCAATTGGTTCATCCTGTTGATCGGCAGAGGGTTGATCCAGTGGAAGAGGATAACCAAGGGTAGAGAACATTATGTGTTATCTAGTGGCATGCCTTATGAATGTATGAGGGAAGTGTTTCAGACAGGGAGATGGAAAGCTAGATCAAGGAGATTTATACCACCTTCTGTTTGATCTGGGATCCGACAGATTACTTGTTTACTTAGGCATTGTCTTAGATGTGGGGTGCTACATGTCAGTGGTGGATATTGTACCTAGGGGAGAGGAAGGTGGTTGATGTTTTGTGGGTAGTCTTCAAGAAGGATTTCTGATCAGCATTCCTTTCATCGACCATGAAGGTTGAGAAGAGGCAGGAGCTACTCTCCCTCTAGCTAGGGAGTATGTCGATACAAGAGGTGGGGATCAAATTCATGGATCTTGTTTGTTATTCCACCAATCTTTTTCGGTATGAGGAGTTTTGTGTGATACATTTATAAGAAGAAATTCAACGTTCTATCCAGTACACAATTAATCCCTTTATGATGTCGACATACATAGAGGTTCAAAAGAAGGTAGATGTGATTGAGAGGATGCGCTCATGGGGAGGTCTTATGTGAGAGGGGATCTAACAGATTTATTCAAAGGGAAATGTTACCAATAGTAGGTCTCAAGTTTTAGGGACTTCTAGGTTTCGACTAATAGATAGATGACCTCTGCAACATAATTTCTGATCGTCCGATGCTAGTGGTTCCCATGACATTCCAATGAATTTGGGGTTGAGGTGTTTCATATGTTGATTACGTGGCCATCTTCAGAATCAATTTCCAATATCCATTCGAGATCATTATCGTAGATGTGGCAGGTTCAACACCAGCTTGAGTAGTAGTTTCTGACTATGATGTTTCAGTAAAAGGGACAACAGGCTCATGCTCCAATGAGGGGGTATAGAGTTATTAGAGGTTGAGCTCAGGATGTTCCTCAGGTACCTCAACCTAGGCATGGTCATGGAGGCCGTCATCAGTAGAGGGGAAGAGGATATGGGAATGGTTAGTTTCACATATCATAGGAAGCAGTTCTGATAGGGCATGATATTTTTAGAGGTGCGATCAACTTTATTAGTACACTTTATTGTGCTTTGTTTTCTTCAGCGGATTCTTACTCCATTGTTTCACCAACTCTGGCCCATGCTCTAGGAAAATAAAAAATATAGGATTCTTGTTCTCATGGGGATGAGTACACCAGTCAGAGGTCATATCATCTTGTTTGATGTGTACTGGGGATGTAGACTAATGATGGGACTGCATTAGTCTCATGGGTATCACTTCAAGTTATAGATGCTGAAAAATGATGACATCCTCATCATCAACTAGTCGTATTTCCTATATGTTGTTATCAACGACTTTTGTAGGAGAGTTGTGTTTTTGAATAAGTATGGTCAGTGTGTGGTTTTCATTGGTGGGCGGAGCTATCGGCTTGGCAGTCAGCGTATAGAGATTATTATTTCATTGTTATCTAATCTATTAGAGGAATATTAAAATTTTGAGATGGTGGGCATTCCAAAGTACATCTAGGAGTTCTTGTATGTTTTCCCTGAGGAGGTTGTGATGCTACACCCTTGACATGAGGTTGAGTTTGGGAAATACTTAAAGTCCAGTGTTTCTAAATTTTTTATGGCTCCTTATCAGATGTCACCTTCTGAGCTATAGAAGTTGCGAATTCATATTGATGATCTAATGAAGAAGAATTTTATCGGTCCCAGTGTGCACTATGGGGTGATGAGGTGTTTTTTTCTATAAATGTATATGGTATTATGAGGTTGTGTATAGACTACAATAGGTTTAATAAATTAATGGTCAAGAACGGTTACCCTATTCCAAGGATGGATGATTTTTTTGACCAGATGATAGGGGACAGTTAGTTTTCTAAGATAGATCTGTGGTCTGGATATCACAAGTTGAGGGTGAAGGAGTGTGATATCATGAAGAATGCCTTCAGGTGCAGGTATGGGCACATTGGGTTTGTATTCATGTCCTTCAGTGTTACAAATTCACTTGATGTCTTCATGGGTGTTATGAACTCTGTGTTCGATGAGTTCTTGGATTGATTTTTTATCATGTTTACTAATGTTATCTTGGTCTACTCAAAGTCTGTGGAGAATCAATCTATGAATTTCGGTACACTCTTATAGGTTCTTCAATTCCACCAACTCTATGTAAATTTTTCCATGTGTATGTTTTGTTCATAGGAGATACACATACTTGGACATGTAGTGTCTTGGAAGGGTGTGTTAGTGGACCCGTCAAGGTCTGAAGCATTTGTTTCATGGGAAGAACCCCAGAATGTGGTAGTTTTTCACAATTCTCTTGGACATTCAGGCTATTATCATAGGTTTGAACCTGAATTCTCTTAAGTTATAGGCCCATTAACAATTATAACTAGGAAGTACTAGGATTTTTTGTGGAGTGAGGAATGTCAGGAAGAGTTTATCTATCTAAATGGTAAATAGGTTAGTGCTTTGGTTGCTAGAGGAAGGAGTTATGTTTGAAGTGTTTTGGGATGCTCGTCATCTGGGACTAGGATGTTTCTTGATGCATCATCGGGTAGTTATCCCTTATGGGTCTTGGTATATACACCCCCATGAGTGTAACTATACCACCCATGATCTGGAGCTTCCAACGGTCATGTTTATGATGGTGTTGTGGAGACATTAGCTCATTGGGGAGTTCTTTGTGGTCTTCATAGATCACAAGAGCTTGGGGTATATCATTTACTAGTGAGATATAAACTTTTATTTGCCAATTGCTTGGGTATAAAATCAAAAAAGAAGTTTTTTAGGAATGTATGGATTTTTGGAAAGTTATGTTGGAGTTTTCATCATTGATCTTAAATGCAAGAATGGATGGAGATAGAGATTGTTTGTTTCATATGGTGGTGTAGTCTTCTATGATGCAGTAGGTGGAGGAGTCTAAGTGGGGAGATTCAGTGGCAGAGGGGTTTTGTGATTGTGTTGGCCATAGTGATGCTCTGAAGGGATTTTCTAAGGATGGTTCTAATCAAATGTTGTTCTTTGAGAAGTTGTTTGTTAAAATTGTAGTGCATGAGGAATTTATTCTTGAGTTTCATAAATCACTTTTACCGATACACCTAGGAATTTATAAGATATACTATGGATTGAGGATGCAGTTTAGGGGGCCAGGGATAAATCGGGTAGTGGTAGAGTTTGTGGTAAGATTCATGGTCTTCTAGTAGGTAAAGGCCAAGCACCCTGTTCCTAGTGGTTTATTAAAGCCCTTTGATTTCCCTGAGAAGAAGTGGGATAATATATTGATAGATTTCGTCATTGGGTTACCGAGACCTCATGGAGGATATGATTCAATCTAGGTTGTAGTGGATCAGATGATGAAATCTGTTCACTTTTTAGTGATCAAAGAGTTGGGCAGAGTAGATTCCTTGGAAAAGAGGTATGCAAAAGTGGTGGTGCAGTTTCATGGATTTATGACATATATTGTCTCAGATTGGGATACATGTTTTACCTCACGAGTCTTGAGGGGATTTAATATTTCTTTTGGAACCTGATTATGGCTCAGTCCTTCCACACTCAAATAAATGGGTAGACAGAACAGACTATCTAGATGGTGGAGGATGGGCTATAAGCATGCATCTTAGACTTTATCAGATCTTGGGTGTGACACTTTCCCTTGGTATAGTTTTCTTACAATAATATCTATCACTCATTAATTAGAATTTCTTCACTAGAATCCTTTTATAGAAGACCATTTTGTTCCCCTTTATTCTAGATAGAGTTTGTGTAGAGAGAAGTTCATGGTCTCGAGGTAGTGCAGATCATGATAGATAAGGTTTAGCTTATTTGTGAGAGGATGAAAGTGGTGCATGACTGAAAGAATTATTATTCTAATCATAAGAGTAGGCCTGTAGAGTTTAGGTTGGGTACCATGTGTTCTTGAAGGGTTTCCATCAATTTGGATAGTAGAGGTTTTCTAGAGGGAGAAATCTTTCTCCTAAGTTTGTTGGATCTTTTTAAGTGTTCAGGCGAGTTAGTGAAGTGGCATACCATTTGGAATTTTCACCATAGTTGGAGACGATCCAAGATATATTCCATACCTCTTAACTTCATTAGTATCTTCATAATGAATCCCATATCCTCAACTGTGGATAGTTGGATATCTAGGATGATGTGATATGCATGGAGAGGCCAGTAGAGGTTCAAGATCTTCCGGATAAGGTGTTTCATGGATGGACCATTCCTTTGATTTGTATATTGTGGATGCATGGTGGCCCGGAGGAGAGTACTTGGGAGGAATAAGCGTATATTCATACATAATACCCAAGGTTTTATTGAGGTTTTACCATTTTCCCTTTTTTCCTTGTGACATAATGTTTGAATATCATTTTACAAAATGAGCAATTCCCCCAGAGGTTGAGATGTGTGTGGTGAAATGTGTGATAATGAACTAACATGTGAAAAGGGGAAGACTAGATTCCTAATCAAGATGCATTAACTACGACGCGATTAAACTCATACGGGTTTGTCAATGCCTCCTAGATTAGATAGTATATTGACATGGAAGATGAAATTCCCAGATTTGAGTGTTCAGTATGGACATTTTTATATTGCATGCTTGGTTTGTTTTATGATAGTTTAGACTTGTGTTTTTAGCTAGTTGTAGTGTTTGAGAAGTGACGTGAGTCCCGAGAGGTATCTCATGGGGTAGTTGTTCAGGAACCTTCTTCCATTCAATGTTTGGTTTTGAATTATCGACGATGTGAATAGTTTTAGAGGTATATGATGTAATAGAACAGACCTCTATCATCCATTACTTTGTAAATTATAATGTTTTAGGTGTTCTAGGAGGTCAAGGTGACACATTTCAAAACATTGTGAAATATCCCTATTTTCCATGTTTTCTGATGGTAGCTAACCCTAGAGCTCGCTCACTGTGGCAGGTTCCCACTAGTGGGGACTCACTGGCAGTGACTGTCTGTAGGTCACTCATCCAGGAGTGCCTGATCGAACTATGACTCACCAAATCATGACTCGTTGAAGGGTGGCTCACTGAATAGTGACTCGTGAGTGGTGCCTTGTCGAGCAGCTCCTCACATAATGACGACACACAAGTGGTTCCTCATTGAGTGGTGCTTCACCTAACGGTGACACATGAGTGGTGCTTCAACGAGTGGTGCCTCGTCGAGTAATGCCTCGTCGAGTGGTGCAACATCCAATAGTGACACACAGAATGTTGCCTCATCCAATGGTGTCTCACAAAATGGTTCCTCATCCAACTATGAGTCATGAGCAATGTTTCTAGCTTCCTACACATTCTACCATTTGACATTTTATTTGACATAAAATTCCTTTCAATCCTTGTTGGATAGGATTTCAAACTGATTTGAATCCCATAAGTCATATCTAAAATTATCTAAGAGTGAGGAGGTTTTTATTTTTTCAAAACACATATCTTGACCATATCCTCATTTAATACTAAATAAAAACATATATAAACAACTACTGTGTTTAGATCATTCATAAGTCTATACATCTTATTCCCTTCTTATTTCTTATTGTTTTCCCCTAGTATGAGAGGATTCAACCCTTTCTTCCCTAAGGAGTCATGTGTTTGTGTTTTAGCTTTTGATTTCATTTTCCCTAGATTCTTTTTCCTGCTACATGTGCACTCCCTATTATGGTGAAATAAGAAAGTGTTGATAGTGTCTTCATTTAAGTAGGTCTCTATGAATCCCTCTCTTGTTTGTTCATGATGTGGGGTGGGTGTATGAATGTTTATTTTAAGAATATAGTTGAATTCGAATTAAAAAATATAATTAAACCAGATAAAATAAATCTATGTGATATGTGAAAAGTGAATTGTGTTCTTGTTGTGTTTCCAATTTTTCTTATTGATATGGTGATTTTTATGGACTAATTTCCGATTGAAAATAATTGTCATTGGGGGTCCTAGTTTTTTCACAAACATAATGGGATTCCTTATTTTTTGGTTCTCATGAATCAAATGCATAGAATCTGTTAACCATGTATATTCGACTAAAATAAATGGGTGCCCCAGGATTAAGCAGTTTTGGGGATGACACCCTAAATTAATTTAAATTGAATAAGGAATTCCATACTAAACTTGAATGTATATTTTATTATTTTATGTTTTGTATCTTGGTTGTGATCACGATTGTGTGTTTTGGTTTGGCTCTGGTGATGTGATGGATAGAATATGCTTGTGTTGTCTTATATGGGGGTAGTAGATGAGATGTTTTATTCGATGGGATTGTGATGTTTTTTTATACAGTGGTGTATTGGATCTATGATTGTTGATGTGATATTGATCTTCAGTGGGGATGTGAAAGTATATGTGATTATAAAGAGATGTGGACATGGAAATTTGGTTGTGGTTTTTTGCTTATGATTTTGGGGTAGCTTCTACTGATATGTGACTTGAGAAGATGATTTTGAAGAATTATGGTAGTGGTTGGTATGGGTGTTTTCCCATTGATGGCATGTAGAACGCTTCCCTTGTCCCTAGAAAATCATGGGGGATGTGTGAATTTACTGTGAAGTGGGTTAATTTTCCATGTCTCTTCATAATCTATTTGGATGTTAATGTGTTACCCCTAGTGTTTTTCATGTTGGATTCTCAGGTAGTAATGGAATGAAAAAAATGAGTTGTATAAAAAGTATAGAATGGTTTGGGATAGTTTGTCTAATGAAATAGAAATAGTAAACATAATAGCATGATTGGGTGTCAAACATGGGAGAAATGTGAAGCTACATTAGTTTAGCAGTATCTTCGGATTTTAAAATGGTTTCTCTATATTATTGTGCTTTTTAGAGGTATAAAAATGAAAATGGTAGCTGTGAGTTGGTTATTCTATTGTGAAACCATAATATGGGATTGAGTTTTTGGTATCATATTTTTATATACTTGTATTTTCCATATGATTTCTATACACACCCCACCCTAGTTGAGAACTATGTGCCAAAACCCCCCATCACCCTATGGGAGGGTTTATTTCGCAAGCGCCTTGGAGGGAGGGTGGATTAATAGCCACTCATTATTCCATACTCCCTCTTATAAGTGTTTATAGCCCACGATTCTTTTGGAAGGTTGTGGGTTGAGAGTCCCAGGTGTGTGGGGGCGAGTTATTCTTCCAAGGTGTCTTCAGGATGAGATGTGTTTTGACTTCCTGGTGTGTTTGGGATGAAATGTTTTGTGCTTTCCCCTAGTGTTTTTGGGATGAAGTTTGGTTTCTGTCCCATGTGTCTACGGGAGGGTTTTGATGTGGTTCTTGACCCAAGTGTCTATGGGAAATATGTGATGTCATTTATGGACCATGTTTTTATGATAAGGATTTGATTTGTCTTGTGGCCTAAGTGATAGGATGAGATGTAGTTTGTGGGGCCCTGGTGTGTGTGGTTGGGTTGTGACATGGTTCTTTTAGAAGAGGTTGGAACACGAGGATGTTTATCGTTATGTAAGATAGTCTGAAACATTGGGAAGTGGTTTGGGGGTACCAAAATCATCTATGTTCTTACTATAATACTTAACATGAATTACATGGTGAGAATTTGTTGTTGAGGTTGGGATGGATAGTGTGGCTTTTTAGGTGTTGTTTTGATCTATTGTTTTCTCATGGGGGTAATAATATGCTCCTTTCACATGTGCATGAGAGATATTGGTTTTCATACTGAGTATACGTTAATGCTAACCCAACGTAAATAATTTTTTTTTGGTTTCCAGGAGGAATACATAGACTGTGATAGACTTTTCTAGCTCAGGCTTTGGGACAATTGGTGTATCTCTTCTCATCTTTACTTTTGGTATTTAGTTAGGGTTTTCATTTAATTTGTTATAGTTTCATTTTAATCATGCATATAGGATGGATTTGGATTTCATTTATAAATATCATGAAGTTGATTTGGGATAAACCATATTATCACCTGATGTGGTTTCTTTAAAAAGTGAAATTCTTCCCATTTTGTGATACATTTATACCTTTGGTGCGGGTCTCCACCCCAGGGCCTACTAGAGGTGAGACTTAGGGGTCATTATCTCCCTTTCCTCATTGGAAGCCCAGGAGTGGTATCTTTGGAGGAAGGGTTGTGAAAATATAGATTTATCATAAATATATTCTATAACCGTATTCATACATAATATAACGTGAATCATTTCTATAAATTTTTTACTATTATTTTATTTAGAATTCTTCATTAAAATGAACATTCAAGGGAAAAGAGTTTTCTTTTATATACATGTTTTGGTTTGATATTTCAGGTAATTTCACCTAGGTCATGGTTTAATCATCCAAAAAATATTAATAATTTTATAACTATCATATTTATTCATTATATACACTTTTATGGCCATTCATATAAATCAGTGATGAAAAATTAATTTCATCACTTCATCGATATGATAGTCTGTATTTATGCCCAAGTGTTGTTTATAATTTCTGATAGATGAAAAAAAGAAGGTGAAATAACAACTATCCCATAAAAATAAATGTTATATCATAAATATCTAAAATAATCATTAAATATATCCTTATAAACATCTATGTAAAATGGTAATAAAAAACGAATCACATCGCTTCGTGGAGGAGATAGTCCACGTGTATGAATGAGCGATATTATCATTTTTAAAAATACGGAAAGGAGATAAAAAATGGATATAAATTTAAAATAGGAAAACTTAATTGTATTAAATGTACTTATTACACTATGATAATATGGTTATAAAACATTTTTTGTCTGTTTAATAATAAAGAAACATGAAAAATAATAGTAAGAATGTATACCTCTTCTTTAGATATCCTCATTTTAAAACAATCTTATGGATTGTTGGATTAGTATATTGGGAAGGATGGAACCTTAAAATACATGGAAAAGAATATTAGAAGATTATTTCTTCATATATTTTTTAATCTAAATGGATAAAGTGGTTTGGATAAGATTTGATATGTGGTTCTTTTTATAAGTGAGTAGAATGGTACAATTATAATTATTTAGAATATTAAAATTTAATAAAGTGACTCTCATTGTAAAGGGGATAAAAATTGGATAAAGATAAAATAATTATTGAAATAAATTCATAAAATAGTATTTAGTCAAGTTTTTAGGTTATTTTAACCCTTATATATTTAGTTTAACCCCTAGTTAACCCTTTTAACCATTACTATAGTAAATAATGTTTACCTCTATTATTATTCATAATAACAAAAAATGAATGTGGCCTAATTAAAAAATAGGGAAATGTTATTTAAAATTTAAAAAAATTTATCAAATTCAATTCCTATAATTGGATAAAAAATAATTTAAAAATAAGTGCACAAAATTCAACAAAAAACGTTTTTAGAAAAATGATTTTTAAGAATAAAATAAAATTTTTACTCATTCATTTCCTTTTAAAAACCATTAATATAAAATTAAAATATTTTAATCAATATGTTATCTATATTTTTGTTAAAATAATTAATTTATAGTGAATAATTTAATTTACTAATAAAAAATACATTTCATACATAAAAAAATATTTTCATAAATAATATCTCTTTTTTTACTTTCAAATGATTTTATTTTCATTTGTGACCAATTGATAACTGATGAATTAATTTTATACATGTATAAACTATAATTGTTCATAATTTAGTTTTTACACCAATCCAACATCTTCTATATACCTATAACATATAATAATAAAATTTCCATAGTATATTGTGGTTCATTTAAACTCATTATTCTATGTAAAGAAAGCTATTCAAAAACAATAAACATATTTAATGAGAAATATAATATAAAATATCAAGGATTTACATTCTTCCTCCCAATAATAATTTCACCATTGAAATATCATCCCTATGATACAAATAACTATGGATATTTCTGTCACATCACAACCTTGGGTTCTAATATAGCTTCCTTAAATTTATGGTTTGGTCACAAAACATTGACCTGGTGAGGGGTCCTATTTCAGAGCACTTTCTCTCTTGAGTACGAAATCACCACTGGTTGTTCCTTATAAAATAGATCATGAACTAGTGGTATAACCACAAAATTAAGTACATTTAAATTGTTATATATTTAATTCCACATGTGAGATACATGGAACACATCGTTTACATTAGAGATATTTGGTGGAAGCATCAACTGATAATCAATTTTCTCAATACGATAAATAATTTTTAAGGGAAAAATATATATGGGTCTCAAGTTACCCTTATTTCTAAATATCATAACCTTCATCCAAGGTTATATTCATAGGAATACCGTGAATACAATATCAAATTATAGATCTCACTTATTATTATCAGTATTAATGTTTTTTTACACTATAATTCCCTGATATACTACTAAATGGCTCTAACATTCTCTTACATTTCCTCATTTGTCTTTGGCCCTAATTGAATTGGTTATCCAACATTATCCTAGAATTTTTGAAATTTTCACTTCATTCCAAAGTTATAAATTTAACAATCCATCTAAATTATTATGTGAAATTTGTTTTTGTAAGAAAACACGAAAAGAGAAAGGTATTGATCCCAAACAACAATTAAAATCATAGAACATGCTATCCATATATAATCCTAGGTTTGAACGGTTATATAATACTAACCATTTATATAATGAATATTTTTTTGGTAATGTTCAACACCATATTCAAATATTATTTAATAAATCTCCATAGTATTGAGGAAAATCTCATATCCTGATCAAATACAATTGAATTTTGTACTCCAAACAACCTTAATACAATATTAATGTAGATCCTATTAAGTTGAACAAGTAAGGAATTATCTTTAATTGCTATAAAATATTTCTTACTTTATAAGTTGATCAAATACAATCCAAATAGCAATATGGTAGTTAGATATTTTGGGGAGTAAAATGATGAAATCCTTGGTGATGTTTTCCCACTTTCTTTCTTGAATGGGTAATTCATATAAAATTCTCTAATACTCCTATATCTTCACCTTAACATTACAATTTACTATGAATTGAGATATATACTATAAAATATCTGTTTTAATGTTTTCAACCATAAATACTCTTTCTTCTCTCTATACAACTTTGTTACTTCTATATGAATAGAGAAAGATTAACTACAAGATTCTTCCCACACCTCCTTCTTCAAATATAGTATATATGGTAAACACACTCAGTTCCTAAGCCTTATAATTCTATCATAATAATGGTGTATTGCATGAACATTCTTCTCCTTCTTTTTTACTTCTATAACTTCCTTTTAGTCCTACTTAAACCTCACATGGATGGATGGTTGAACATTAATATTATAAAGATAGGATCTTTCTCCCTCCCTTGTTATTTCATGGTTCATAGTTTATAAATTCATAAGTGTAGGATCTCATTAAATCATCATAATAGTCAAACTAGCCTAGTATTTCTAAATTAGGGGATCAGGTAACTATTTTTCTTTTAAAGGGTGGTAATGTATTAAGAATTAAAAATCATAAATCAAATCCAACAATCTCTTTTTGGATCAAATTTAACACTTTCTATGTGAATATATACTCCATGATTTTATGACTCGTACATATATCACATTTTTTACCATAAATATAATTCCTCGGTACATTTTATGAAAACAATTTCCACTTACAACTCTCTAGCATTACTAAGGTAATTTTCCAATTAATTTTATAATGTGGTGAGTCATAAGTAATAATCATATCATTATAAATGATAATGCATCCCAATTACTTATATGAGGAATCAATATATATCACAACCCATTTTCTACTAATGGATAGTGTGGGAACAGTTTCACTCACGAACCTCACTTCAATTATTTCAAATTTTCCTTAAATTCAACTATCCAAAGGTACATGGATCCCTTATAAGTAATCTTGGTTATGGGATTATATAATCTAGAAAACTCTCTCTCAAATAATCGATAATATCCAACTAACCCAAGAAAAATATGGATTTTTTTCACCATGGTTGGTTTGGTCCGTTGTTCAATAATAACATCAATTATTGAAGGATCCACTAATATATCATACCTTCTAATTAAGTTACCCAAGAATGAAATATTATTTAGATAAAATTAAAAAATTCTAAATTTTGGAATACATATTACATTTCCAAAGGGTATTCAGTAAAATCCTCATGGTGATCCTAGAAGGTCCAAATTCTCACATGCCAAAGGATTATTTGAGGTGATATGGTGGAATTCTAGGGTTGATTCCCCCATTTAGTCTCCATCATTGATAATGATCCCTCTAATATTGATCCTAATGAGATTTATATTTTTTAGGAGATTCATAACCTTAATGTAGAGAGTTCTTTAGGTCATGACTTATTCCTAGGTTCCTTCTATAGGACGTCATGGACCCTAATTAGGAGTATCTTGGTAGAGGCCATGCTGGAATTCTTCAGGGGTGGAAACCTCCCCCAGGATGATTGTACCAATATGCTAATTATCATCCCCAAAATCAAGGACCCCACTTATATTCATCATTATAGTCCAATAATTAAATGAAAATTTTCATATAAAGTGTTTTCCAATAATAATAATAGAAGGATATCTACTCACCTTCCTCGATGGATATCTGAGGAGCAACATGGATTTGTTAAGAGTTAGTCAATCAAAGGGTGATTTCATTATCTCAAGAAGTGGTTAGTGATATTAATATCAAGGTTCATGGATCCTTCTTTGATATCAAGCATGATGTGGACAAGTCCTTCAATGGATTTGAGTGGAACTTTATTATCAAGGTTCTCTCAAGCATAGTTTTAACATCTTGAGATACATGCCACATCTTTTGGTGTGTTATTTTATCATGGATATTGATTTATTTTATGGGGGAAGAATCATGGTTTCTTCAATTAAATTCATGGACTAAGATATGGTAACCCAATTTCTCCTTGTATCTTCATTATTACTCAAGATTTCCTCATCCACCGCATCAATAGGAGTATTATAATGGTTATGGTCCTTCATTTTAAATATAGAATGATCTCCTTTCAAATATATCATCTCATTTATGAATATGATACATTCATCATTATGAAATCTAGTAATAGATCGATCTATGGTATTAATAAATTCCTTGATGACTACATTACCCTAATCATACATGTGATTGTTCATGGGAAAATAAACTTCAATATGTCTATTAGGTGTTTAGGAATGTGGGTGAATTCTCTTAGTAGCTACTTGGACATGTACGGAGGTGGTTTCCCAATGTAGTACTAGGGTTCTCCTATTTCATCACAAAGGCTTAAAATTCATCATTTGTATGACATTTTTGGGAGGATCATAGGTACTGTTTTACACTAGAAAAACCAATAATTCTATTTTGGTGGACATATTGACTTGGTTAATAGCGGTATTTCTTCCATCCTGATCCATGACCTCCCATTAATAAATTAATAGAAATGGTTTATCACTAACATGAATATCATCATGTACATTTTAATCAATGATTCCCACTATTATCATAAAAATCATTGGGAATCATGGTGAAGGATGGATAGGCCTATCAAGGAGGGTGGAATCTATAGT
The DNA here is from genome assembly GCA_963277665.1 of Viscum album. Taxonomy (NCBI): domain Eukaryota; kingdom Viridiplantae; phylum Streptophyta; class Magnoliopsida; order Santalales; family Viscaceae; genus Viscum; species Viscum album. The sequence goes on along the minus strand of OY728123.1, from coordinate 466,805,969 downwards.
AGGAATATATTGTACCTACTAGAATACGTTCATTCAAATTTAGACAAGGAGGTTATTGTGGAATGTACCCTATGTGGAAGTTTTATGGAATCTAAAAATAAAGGAGATTTGGGTGTGGAAAGCAGTAACTACTACTCCATTTGGTCTATGATTCCCACTCACATTACGATTCCCCAAAATCAAACTCATAGGATTGTGGAGAGGGGATAAATTCAATTCTGGAACTACAATTGGGTGGGATCCATCTTCAGATTCCCCAAATCTCTATCCCATGACATTAATTTCATACATGACTTCTCATACATAATATTTATTAATTTTGTTATGGAATCCATCCAGTGTTATGTTTTTGATCTGATGGAACAGAATTCATAACTTGGTAAATGTGTTTTTACAATAATATCTTTAAGAATATTCTTACCTAAGGATTTTTTTATGGTTACTTCTACTTCATGAACATGGAAAAAATGGGAGGTTCTATAGTGCAAGGAGATCACAAATAAATTTAATTTTTTTGGTATATAGAATCATAAACCAAGATTTATCTTCTGATGAGAGAACCAAATGTTCTGGAATCTCGCTCGTCTCTAGATGTTCATGTTGTAGAAACCACCAGGAAGATACTATATACAACCTATTCTTTGAATGTGAATAGGCCCAATTATTCTAGTGGTCATTTTATCATTTTATCTGATTCCACTCTCCACTTTCATCATACATCACTTTCATTGAATGAAGGTTCTAGGGTGTGGGAATCACTGGTCCTTAGAGGAAATATTGATCCATGGTCATTTCCATTGGTTTTTGGTGTATCTGGAATGGATGGAACACTAATAAATTTGGATTCTCTTCCTAATAAATGTTTATTCTTGTGATTCATACTAGAAAAATTTCAGTTCAAATGATCAAGATCCTCAAATATTAGGAATGATATCCTACTCTCAAACCCCTCATAGTTAGAAACTACCACCATAGTTTGTATCTGGGAGTCCCTCAAGTCAATTGGGTTCGATGGAATCCTCATACCTTAGGAAGAAAACTCAGTATCAATGAATCATCCTGCATTGAAATCATTTTTGGAGGAGTTCTGGTTCATGATAACAAGCGCTCTATTATCTTGTATTATTCATCCTACTTCGGCTTTGGAAATTCCCTCTATGAAGAATATCTGTCTATACTTATTGTTATTAATGTTTTTAATTATATGAGGATTATACTATCTATAGTAGAAATCGACTCATCAACCCTTTATGACTATATTATAGGGCATGATAATACTCCCTAGACTATTTTCCATATTGTTAGAAAGTTCAGTGGATATATCTACAATCACATACAGGTCCTTCGTACCTGGCGTGAGGGTGGCAAGGTTGAAGACTATCTTTCTTCTATATGAACTCTATATGGATATCCAAAAATAAATATTAATCCTCAAAAAGTATTAGACACTGTGTAGTTGATCAAACATGTCAAAAATACTGGGTAGATGAAACTTTTTCCTAATTGTGATCTTGTTAAGTTCAAAATAATTAGTAAAAAGATAAATTGACCCATCATTCTTCTTAACAAAATGAATAGATAACCCCCATGACAATGAACTCTATAATATGAATCCCTCTTCTATATTCTCCTATATTTTCTTCTTGAAATCATTTAACTCAATCTGGGACATTCTTTATAGAGTATTTGAAATAGGTGTAGCTCTAGGTAGGAGTTCTATTAAATGCTCGACATTATGATTTGGGGGAAATATTGGAATATATTAAAAAAGTTAAAAATATTCAGAAAAAATATGTGTATCTTCAATTTAGAGTTTCTAACTATCCATTTGAGATAAATATTGATCATTAATAGATAGTAAGGCCCATATAATCGAATTAATTTCTATTATAATACGTATTCAGTCTCACATCGAATCATTATTATTGGTTGATTTGGAATGTTGAATGTGATGTATTTATTATAGAAAGTTTAATGGGATCTAGGTAGATAGTTCTTATTAGTGCTTAAAATTAAAAAAAATCCACTAAAGGATGATTGACAATATTATCATATGTCACATTCTTACAATAGTTTACATGACACAACCAACTATAGCATAGTGTATAAGTGTTCCTTATCTATCATGATCCATTTTAGTTATTTACATAGAATATTCCCTTCCTTGGTAAATGAGATATCCCATGGATTATGGGATTGACTAAGATAATGTCAAAGTTCTCCACACATAATAAATTGTATTATTAGTAGTACCTTAGGTTGAAGTTAATTTCCCTCCATTGAAATCATTCTTTATTCTCAATAATTATATATTTTGTGACCTTATTTTTCATACATAAAATATATTCGTGTACCATTAATAAATTTTCATAGATGATTATACCCTAATTCGAGACATGTAGGAATTATAATCTACTTCCCTTCTTTGTCCTTATCACTTGAACTTTCCTGAGATTTTATTTTTCTCTTTATCAGCACACTTATAAATTGACCAATATTTAGGCTGTTAATAATAAATTTAGATAGATTATTAGGTTTAATTACAAGGTGTCACATTTATCTCCTACTTAATTTAGTTTCACATGATGATTGTCAATAAATTGGCCATCAAATTCATTTTTCACGCACTTCCAACCGATTCCATCCATTGAATAAAACTAAAAAACATAGTGTGAGTATCAATCCTCATTAATAAGAGTAATAAATGATATGATTATGAAAATAATTCTTATGATGTACAAAATTATGAAACCTTATTTCAACCCCTAACATGTTAATTTAATCTCATATCACTATGGATTATCATTGGTTCCCATAGGTTCTATGCCCTCATTCATCATAATAGTTCATAAAGGGAATGTTAATTAACCAATTCATATCCCCTGAGAGTGTGCACTAACGACCCATGTTTTTCATTCGTAGATATTACATCTTATAAGATAAATATTCATTTCATAACATTATGATCCATGATAAAAAAATATAGTTTTAATGTATTTAGAATCCTAGATACATAAAAACCCTATTCATAAAATATCTACATTGTCTCCAAGGAATCTCTTCACAACTATCACCCTTCATAGACAAATCATACATAAAACGTTTCTTCATATCCTGGGGAATATAAAACACAATAAAGGGTGAGATAAATTTCTCATTGGGGGTAAATAAGAGATGTATTAATGATCATTGAACCATAAAATGAGTATAAAGGGTTACATAATCTGATCTTGATCATTAGAAATCATACCCAATTATTATTATATCATAACCATATTTCATGACATGATGTTTTGAAGTTCAGAAGACATTAATTATAAAATAATAAAAGAAAATGAGCCATGATGACCAAACATTTGAATAGTATACTGTCATATGTTTGTGGAATAAGTCTGGAATAATCTTAATCATATAAATATTAAGTCAATTATACCCACTAAGTCATTCCGAAAATGTTAGGATTTGGATAACTCCCCATGTAACTACTTCAGTTTTGGGATAACCTCCCATGTAACCTCTTTGAAGATTGGGATAACATTCAATCTATAGTCTTTTTCATGCTTGGTATAACCTCTTTTGTATCCTTTTAACTCATATAACATTATTCTTCACCCAATTAATAATAAGGAATTATAATTTTGGGCCCACCAATCACATAATCATTAATCTATTAATATGTATGACATAAGATCATAAAAACATTCATCATTACGTGAAAAATGGATTTGAAAACAGGTTTCATCAATATTTCATCTTCATAACCATAACCCATATAGTGGAAGAATAAATATGTTATAATCATATCACATCCCTCTAAAATTATAATTAACATCGAAGGATGTTATCAAATATTATTAATTCCTTTAAAAGTTTAATGGAATAATTCTTAAGGAAAATACCCTTTACATTTGTAAATAACTTATTAAAATATATAAATTCCCCAAATATTATGTAACACATTTTCTATTAAAAAAAATTAAACATGTAAAGTAGTATATAACTCATTGATTGGACATAATGGTAGGAAATTATACTCATTCCATGTTCTTTAAAACAAATACCCCTTTTAGATTTTTGGTAAAAAGTAAAAAGTACCTCTTTGTAAAATGATAAGAAGATTCCTTTTAAAAAAATTGTGAAAATTTAAAACAAAGGAAAATTTTCTTTAAAAATAATAAAATAATAGGAAAACAATTCTTGAATATTTTTAGAAAAAATGGAAATGGAAGAAAACAGATGTTCAATCAAAGAGAGAAATAAAGTCATTTTTCCATAATTTTTTTTTCTATCTCATGAGTACATAAAGTGAATAAAGTTAAAGTAAATAATGTATTATAATTAAATAAACATAGTATAATAAAATTAATGAGATTTTTGAGTGATACAACATGAAATTTCATCCTAAAAAACATAATCATAAACAAACATGATAAACTATGAGATCTTAAAATGAATCTCTTCCCTCAAGTTCAACATGCATTAAAATTTATTTAAAATCTGGTAAAATAAATTTCAATTTAATATAAATCAATAATATATTAGTTTTATTACTCATAATATCATATATTATATTCTTATAAACTTTCAATTCCCATTTATTAATAAATCCTAACTAAAATTATCATTTCCAGTTGTTAAATATTTTATTTTTCATGAGAATCTATGTCAGGTAGTTCCAGTCATTGTACTTTGATCATGGTTATGTAATATTAATAATTATATTTATGAAATACATATAACTTATATTCATTATATATATATTTATAATATTCTATTAAAGGTGTTGATATAAAAATGAATTGCACCATTCGTAGAGATGGTTTATCGTACGTATACATGAATGTAGTTTTCACTTCTCGAAGGATGGAAGAAATTAATGGTAAAAAATAATTAAACCTAATGAAATCATTAATAATTCAAAAATATAATATATATTTATTAAATATATCCTTATCACACTCAAGGTAAATCTAAAACTAAAAGAATAATCTCATCGCTTCATAGTGGTGGTAGTTTACTCGTACGAACATGTGACAATATCCTTTTATAATGGATAGGAAGGTAAGAATTTAGATATTATATTATAGTTAAAAATGAATAATTATGTCATAATTATCATATATAAACTTTAAAACCATATTAATAATTATCTATGACTGATGGTGATGGGAAATTAATTATATTTCTACGTGGAGGTGGTTGTCCACACGTACAAATGAGTGATAATTTCACATCACAATGGATGAAAAGTGAAACGTTAAATGGTAGTTTAAAAAATAATAATGAAATTTTAGAATATTTACGACACCGAAGTTATTATTTTATGATTATTAACCCTTATTTATATAATTTAGAGTAATGAATAAATTGAAAGTGGTCGAGTAAGAAGCCCACCCCTTCTTTGTTAGGCCTCATTTAGATTCCTTATTAAGGACCATTGAAATGATCTTTCAAAAAGAAGGTAATCACTATTTTGTTTATATAAGAGTTTATAAACTAACTGTATAGTTTTTTTTGAGATATATGGATGAATATTATGTAAATAAAAGGGATATGGGGTTTTTGATTATACGGGAGGGAAATGACACACTTGGAATTACAAAAAATATTTAAATATAATTAATTTATTTCTCTAGTATAATTACTCCAAATAATCCTGAATTAAAATAAAAAGATTATATGGTTAGAATATCAACATATAATGAAATTAGATATGTTTTTTTTCATTTTAAAACTTTTATTTTTCACTAATCCCTACATTAATAATTTTTAACTTTAACTGCGAAAACAACTATTTTAATCCTAAAGGGATATAATAATTATTATAAGGTTATGGTTGGATTATAAATGGTCTAGAGATGATATTTCAGACAATATATTATCCCAATTGTCCTATTTAAATATATTTAATATTATTAAATAATTTGAGGAATTATTTTTATAATAAAATTTTATAAATTCCATTTAATAAACTATTCACATAATTTTTAATTGAATACAAAAAGAAAGAATTTTAATTCAAATATAAACCTTTGACCCATATATAATATGTTATATTAATCAATAATATTCATTTTTTACTATGAATCATAAAAAAATAGTACTTTTTGAGTCAAAAAAAATAAACTTTTTTTCTACTTCTTACACCAGCACTATGTTGGAGTTGTGTTGGCATTTATGGTCATTAAATCATCACTAAAAACTAAAAAAAATAACATTATAAAAAATTATTATTTTTTCAAATTAAAATTTATAACTAAACTTATCATTTTTTAACATTATGTAAAAAAATAGTGTTATTAAATTCATGAGAGTGGCATTTTGGAAATTTGATTACATAAAATAAAAAAACTTATCAAGTAAAAATGTCACAAAAATAACATATTTTTAAATTTGTGGTGTGTATGTTATAATTTATTAAATACAATTAAATAAATTCATGTTTTTTGTTGATTTTGAGACTTTATCTTATGGTTTTAACCTAGATTTTCAAATTTTACCCTTACTTTGGTGAAACATATTTACCACGATTAGTATTCTTAATTAACAAAAAAAAGGGGTATTATTTAAAAAATTTGAATTTTCCAATTCAAACAAGAATCCATTTTTCAATATTTAATTTCTATAATTTGTATAAATTTGTTTTAATATAAGTGTAAAAAACAAGATGAAAACAGTTTAATTTGAAACAATTAATCCTAAAACTGGGTTTATTCTTCTCCCATGCCTAGAAAAAATATTACATGAATGTTAAAACATTTCAGTGAATATATAATATATATAATTTTTATTAAAATAATTCACCAAAATTCATTAATTTAATTTATTAACATGAAAATACAACATGCATAAAAAATAGTTTTTTCATTAAAAACATCTCTTTTACTTTTAAATGATTATTATTTTAATTTATAATCAATTGATAACCAATGAATTTATTGTATACATGGGTAAACATTAAATTTTTATTATTTTTTATGTGAAATTCATACCCAAAAATCTAACAACGAGGTGGTAACTCTCACATTAAATAATAATATTTAAAAATTACATCGTGGTTTTTAACTCAATATTGTGAGAAAAGAAAGATATCAATTAAATAAAATTTATTTAGTGATATAAATAATAAAATATTAGGGTGTAACATTTTTACCCCATAAAATTAATTTCTATATTTTAATTCCTTAAATCTTTTATACACAAATGATGATATCTTTATTTCATCACGAGCTCTAGTTTATAAGTAGCATCATCAAATTTTTGATTACTCCAATGAACTTTAACTAGGTGAGTAGTCTTTTTCTGTATCACATTATCTTTATGATCTATGATTTGTAGTGGTTTTTATTCATAAGAATCGTCATTATCCATTTTTCTGAACTCTGATTTTATTACATTTTAAGGATCAATTATAGAGTAGCGTAGGAGACATATATGGAGCACATCGTGAACGTGAGTGATGATCGCTAAAATAATTAAACAACAAGATATAATTCCTACCCATTTAAGAATATTGAAGGGTAAAATATACCTAGGGCTCATAATTTACTCCTTTCTGAATATAATAACATTCTTTTGTGGATAAATACATAGTAATACTTTCTCACAAACATTAAATACTAAATTTCGCTCATGTTTGTCAGTATTGCTTTTTTGTCAATTCTGAGTTTCCTTAATGTGTTTATAAATAAATCTAACATTATATTCCATTTCATTGTCTATCGTAGGTCCCAATAGATTTATTTCTATAACATCATCACCTGATTTTGGATTTCTAAACATCATCGCACTAAGGGATTCATAAGGGGCCATACAAATGATCGAGTATGGGTTATTATCATAAGAAATTGTAACTATAGGAATTTTTTGATCCCAAAAACCTTTAAAATCAATAGAAAAAGATCTCATAATATCCATTAGGGTTTAAATGGATTTATCATACTGACCATATGTCTGATAATATCACGATTTATAAGAATCACTTACCCAAAAACATCAAGTAGAGAATAATCATAAACCATAGAAGTTATCATCGTACCATTGGGAGTTTTCATGGATAATTCAACTTCTATTCGTCAAGGTGGTATTGTGATTCCCTTAGAAATTTTATTAAGATATAAATGAGTGGGTTGATGAATAATCAAATAATACATTAGTTATTATAGAGTGGAGGGTATGTATACCTTTCACCGCATCATTATCATACCACTCGTTAGTAATAGTATTCATATGATATTTTCCTTTGTCTCTGGGAATAAGAGTTTACTGACATCGATCATTATGACTAACCTTCGAGTTTTATAACTGGTAAACATAATTCCCATACACCTTTCATTAGAAAAACTATAGTTTTGGTGGTGTATTATGTGGATCTTTTCATTTATCAGTAGCTAACTTCATCACATCACTTCATTTAATTAATTCCCAATAAACTTCCTTTACATACATCATTAATTTAATAGTACCCTTAATACATTTTCTTCCATGTATCCTTCTACAATTCTAGCATAAGGGAAGGATCACATTTTTTCCCATGGTTTGTACTATTATAATTTCCTTTGAATTATATCTTTCTTTTATTATCAGAAGATATGAGATTGAGGGATAACACTAATCTCCATTTTTATCTTGGTAGAACATCAAACAATTTCATAATATATTTAAAAGTATCTTATGAATATCATCCTTCAAAAACGTTGTTTTATGCCCCTAAAGAATCAATCAATATTTTTTTCTAGTTCAATGATAATACTATAAGCATACCTTAAAATTCTTTAAAAATATTACTTATATACACTAATGGGTTTATCGTCCTTATTCTATAACTCAAGAAATTCCTTCCTCATTTTCAAAAAAAAAACAACATGAGTAATGTACTTGTGGAAAATTAACATTCTAAACTCATCCCACACCATGGATTAAATTTCTTCTCATTTCCCCTTATTCTTGATGAGATTCCACCATTGAACTGTTTCACCTTCTAAATGATATATAGCCAAAATTAAATATTCATGATTTTAACATTGGTGAATGAAAATATATTTTCAACGGTATTGATCCATTACTTAGAAACCAGTGGATCAAGAAATCAACTAAAAGAAGTTATGTATTTTCTTATAAAATACTCAAAAGATGTTTTTTACTCCTTTCATATTTTTGGAGCTCATCTTGATTCATGTCTTGATAATGTTACGTAATCATAGAAACATGATTTTTTATTCCATATAACAAAACATTTGTTTTCTTGAGAGTAAAATCATTTCATTTTCCATCACATTAAGCATTAACATGGTTCCATTAGGTTCCAAATGTTGAATAAAATCGAAAAAATAGTGTGAATAATAATAATCATGGTGGGAAACAATGTAATTAAGAATAATAATTTATTGGATATCTAAATCATGACACCTTCTATTATACCTTATGTTTAACCTAGGACATCCATGATCATCGTCTATTAAAATCCACCATGATGGATCATAATGAAAATGTGAATTAACCCAATCATATCCCTTTAGAGTGTTAAAATATGTGTAAAGAAAGGTCAAACTCACCACGAACATGAATTATGGTTTAGATATACTCGACCAACTATTTTCTATGAAACTATATGAATATCTGCCAAAACCATGTCCACTTGTAGTATCTATACAGGGATGTTTTTCTTAGAAATCCACACTTCTTTATTTATCATAACATAGTATGTTTTCCCATTCATAAAATTATCCTAAGGTTTCTCACTAAATTTTTCTCATCCTAGTATCCAAATGTAACTAAACCATGATCTAAAACCAACTATAGGGATAGATATTTTTCAAACATAATACAATATCTTGTTATGTCAATATTCATTTAATTACATTATGATCCAAGCCAAAACAATATTGGTTTGGTGTCTCTGAAAACATGGATACATAAAAAACCTATTTATAAGAGATCTAAAATTTCTCCCACATAGGTATTCACATATAGAACCCTTCAAATACATATTATACATAAAACTTTTCTTCATATCCTGGGGAAAAGAAAACCAAATTAATGTTGAGATTTAATGCTCAGTCTGGGTAAACAATGGAGATATCAATGATAATTTAAGCATAATTTCACTATAAAAGGTATTATAATGGGTTATTAACATTTAAAAATCATACCCAGAAATTCTTAGATCATAAATATTATCCATGTAATAAATATTGGTATTTTATAAAACATGAATCATAAAATAATCAAATAACATGAGCCATCTGAAGATAAAATAGGCTAAGATCAGGTAATTTGTTTATGACATAAGTTTTTTATATTCATAATCATATTAATATATTTTTAATTCCATCAACCAAGTCATTCGTTACATTTTATTCTTGAACTAACCTCCCATGTACTTACTTTGGGCTTCGGATAACCACTTGGGTACCCTCTTTCATGTAATGAATTATATTCTTTGTACTCAATATTTTTAGGCATGGGATAACCTCTTATGTGACAACTGATCTTATAGAACAATAATCATTACCAAATTCATTATAGATCAATATATTTATGGTACCACCCCTCACATAATAAATAATTCATTCATATGTATGCCACAAGATCATAAAAACATTCATCATAATGTATGTTATGGAAATGAAAACGAGATTCCATGATATTTCATCATCATTTCCATAAAAAATGTAGATGTAGAATAAAATTGGTAACATTGGATCATACCCTTTTGTCATTTGAAATTTGAAACTCGAATCTTCTTGTTTTCCTCATTCGGCGGTGATGTGGATATCACTGACTATCCAGGATCATGGTTTTTTTTTGAATTTGATGCCCTGTTCTATTTTGAAATTTGTAATATCTTGAAATCTATTAGGTTACCACTCATCCTAAAGTGGCTTTTGAAAATAAAAAAATGGATTTGGTTAAAATAAATATTCCTTTTACATTTTTGATAAAAAGTTAAAATTACCACTTTCAGAAAATAATAAGAAGATCCCCTTTAAAAAAAATTAAAATTTAAAAATGGGTGAAAATATCTAAAACAATCATAGGATAGTAGAGAAAAAAATATTAAAAACATTATTATAAAATATGGGCATGTAACAAATTTGATGTTTGACTAAACAGAGAAATAAAGTCATTTTTCCTTAAAACATTATTCCTGTTTCGTCAGTACATAAACTATGAAAAATGAAATAAAAATATGTATTATCAACAAATTACTAATGTTTAGTAAAAATAATCATATTAATGATATATATATATATATTAATATATTTCATCATCTAAAGCATAAAAATAAACAATTCTGATAAACAATTAAATTGTAACATAAATACCTCACCTCGCGTTTGACTTCCTTTCAAATCACTTTAACCACCTATGCAATAAATTTAAATTCATTAAAATTATATACCATATTTATTTATGTAATAATAATATCATATATTATACACTTATAACATTTGTATACCCATTTATTAATAATTAATTATTGAAATCATTGTTTTTTTGTGATAACTATTTCATTTTTCATGAGAATTTTTATTTCGTAGTTCTATTCATTTTTTTATCACGGTTCCATCATATTCCTAATTTAATTTTTTATAAAAATATTTCATATATTCATTATATACATATTTATAATCTTCCATAAATGGTAGAGATAGAAAAATTAATTACACTGTACATGGGGATGGTAGGTTGTACATACACATGAACGATACTTTCACTTTTCAATAGAGGGAATGGAATAATGGTAAATAATAATTAAACTTTATTGAATAATTATTATTTTTTAATTATCATATTTATTCATTAAATATGTCTCTATTAACATTTATGTAAATAAAAAATGAAACAAAATTACATCTCTTCTTAGAGGTGGTAGTCAACATGAATGCATAAGCGACGTTATCATTTTCCAAAAGATAAGAATTTAGGAAGCTAGATATGATATTATAATTACAAAATCATAATTATTTCAAAAACAAAATATATAAATTTTAAACCCATCATAATAACTATCTATAAAATATTTTGATGCAAAATGAATTGTATCGCTACGTGGATGTGGTAGTCTACACATATCCACGAACAATACTTTCACTTATTTTTTTATGGAAATGAGGGTGGATAATGGTAGTTTTGTAATAATAATAACATTAAAATACATTGAGTATAAATTTTTTTTATTTAATGATGAATACAATATATTTTAGTATGTTAGAAGGAGAAATAAATTGAAATATGTTCAGTAATAAGATTACCTTTTCTTCGATAAAGACCCTTAAGATCCCTTATTTGCTTCCCTTGAAATGGTCTTTCAAGAATAACATAAACTCTAATTCTTGGATAGTGAGGTTTATAACAGTATCGGTTAGGGTTAAGTGGATCTATATGGCTCAAATTGGTGTAATGAAAAGAGATAAGGGGTGTCCTTTTATAAGGGAGGGAAATGACACTTCGAATTACAAAAAATATTTAAATATAAATAATAAATTCTTCAAGTATATTGCTTCCAAATAGACACTAATTCATTGAAAAATATTCTAGGGTAAAAATATCATCAAAAAATTAAATTTAGATTTTATTTTTTTTCCATTTTAAACCATATCGTTTTTATTAATCCGTTTATTAACCATTTTAACCATAACAGTGGTAATAACTATTTCTATATTAAAGGGAAATAAATTTACCTATAAGGTAAAAAATGAATTATAAATAGAATAGTGGTGATATTTTAGACCATATACTATCCTTATTTTTTCCTGACAATATTTTTAATATTTTTAAATAATTTAATAAAACAATTATGAAAAAATATAATTAATTTCATTTAGAGAACTATTCACATAATTTGACATTGAAAACAAAATAATAGCAATGGAATCAAAACTTAATAATCTAACACATATCTAAAATGTAATAGTAATTTATAAAATTCATGGGGTATAATAAATTACATCGAAATAGTAATTTTGTTGTTTTTTAAAAAATATTTATATGAATTTCATTCTACTTATGCAAGGACTGTGTCAATGTTGTGTAAGAATTGAACATTATTATTTGATCTCAAAAATTTAAAAATAAATTACCATGGTAAGAAAAATTAATTTTAATTTAAAGTAAAACATTTAGAACAAAAATTATCCTCTTTTTACTCTAATGTAGCAAATTTATATATATCAAATTAAAGAGAGTGAAATTTTTGAATTTTATTTACATAAAATAATATAAATTTCATTATGAAGGTAAAATGACACAGAAATTTAAAATATTATACTTTTCAGTGTTTATGGAACAAAATGTACCATTTTAATAAATAAAGGTGGGTTCTTGGTTGACTTTGAGTCCTTATCTCTTAGTTTTAACCGTGTTTTATCCATTTTACCCTTACCTATGTGAGAAATATTTTGCACGACAACTAATCATAATGAAAAAAATAAAAGGGTTATATTTAAAAAATATATAATATTTTGATTTCAAATATATAATCCTTTTTTCAATGTTAATTTTATATAGGTGGTAGAAATTCATTTTAAAATAGGTGCGCAGAACGGGTTGAAACCCTTTTAAAAAAAATAAAATTTAAGCATAAAACTAAAACTTATTGTTATTACATGGATAGAAAAAATATATATTAGATGAATGTGAAAAAATTTTAATATATATCATATATATAATTCATTTAAACCATTATCTAATAGTGATTAATTGAATTTATTTTGGTAGAAACACAATACAATCATAAAGACATTTCTTTCATAAAAAATATCTCTTATTCTTTCACATGAATTTTATTTTAATTTATAATAAATTGAGGAAAAATGAATTAATTTTATATATTTTTAAGTCGTAAATTTTGTGTAATTTTGTTAGTAATATTCATACCCAGAAATCCAACAACTTGGAGATAATTATATCATTAAATAATAATGTTTCAATAGTATATTATGAGTCATTTGAACTTATTGTTGCGTCTAATGAAATATGTCAAAGAAATAAAATTTATTTAGTGATATATATCATAAAATAATATGTTGTAACATTCATATCTAGGTTTGAGTTTTTAGACTACTCATCATGCACTGAGTGAATATTGATTTGATACTAAGCTAACTTTTTTCAGGGTGTCTAACTCTAGGTACACTTGTGGCATAGATGTATTCTCTGTCTAGTATCTTGGAATTGATGTGATTTCAGGGAGACCACATGATATCTACTTTTACAAAACATTATGATATATTACTATACATAAACTTATTGTTTGGGTCTTCACCAGATTTATCTAATCCTAATTTCTAAAAATAACTAAATGATCCTCTAATACCAAATGAGTTGAACCGAGCATAATACACATAAATATTTCCTCATTTTAGATGAATATTAAATAAATTTCACAATAATTTACACGAGAGGAATATAAAGTCTTAGTGTGTCAGGAGACTAGATACATAATCCTATTATTTTATAGAATATCATTAACCTATCCCACAAATTTCTTCTCTCATAATACCATTCTTATAAGTTTCATACGTAAAACATTTCTTCATACCCTCGGGAAATGGAAACATAAGAAAGGGTGATCATACATGATAAATATGTGTAAACATGGGTGAAATTAATATATGATCATATGAAATAATAATATCTGAATAATGGTATTATATCATGATTATAACTTTAAACGTTCATACCCAATCCATCATAGGTCATAAATCATGAGTAATAGTATAAAACAATAGCATTCCAAATGACAGGAGTCATATGAGTTAGTTGTCTTCATTAATTAATCATGATTCATGATATAATACCATAAAAATATCAACATGTCATAGTAATTTTGTCACATTAATAATCATATAAACAATTTCCTTATTCAAGACTCAATGCCAATAATATTGTAGTGGGTAGAGTCCCATAGTGGATTGGGATTACTCCCCATTCAATCATTTTCTTATTCAAGGTTCACTCAAAATACTATCGTAGTGTTTATAATCCTTTGATAAACTAGGTTCACTCCCCATTATAATACATATTATCTTACTAGGTATCAATCATTACCCTATACATTTAAGTGATTTAACAAACACAACAATTTCATAATGAAAACCATACATACATGTGGAAAAAGATCAAAAAAATCATCATTTCATCAATGTATAACCCATGGAAAATAAATTAGTTTAAAAAAAATCATCATAAAATGAATATAGTGCATATATAGAAATAAAATCGATGGTATCATTATATCATATCCCTAGTGAATTATAATAAATATCAGATGATGTTTACATATATGAAAAATATTTTTAAAAGAACATTTCAAATTTTCTTTTAAAATAGGTAAAAATATCCTTTTTATTCATCTTATATAAAACTAAAAATTTATATAATATTTAGAGATATAATTTCCTTTAAAATATATTCTATACATTTAAATTTATATTCCATGTAATGAATGGTCAAAATAGTTGGAAAATATATTTGTGCAGTGAACATTTAAACAACGATTCAATTCACAATTATTATAAAAAGAATAAATAACATATTCAAAAAAAATTATAAAAATTCCATTTTAAGTCATTTAGAATAAATTAATGTATTATTAAAAATAAATTTAAATAAACAATTTATCAAATAAAAAATAATTCTTGAACACATTTTAACGAACATGGATGGACTAAAATGTATATCTACCCAAGAGGAAATAAAATAAAATTTTCTTAAAAAAATTTTATAAATTTTTTTTAATAAAAAAGTGATTACAAGGAAGTGAAAAAATAAAAACCCAAAAAATAAATAGATGAAAATGAAATATATGGGGTTTAAAGAATAATTATCATATAATTTCACTCAATGAAAACTTTTCTATTTTTTTTTGTGTTTCAGATTGATGGTTATGGTACTTACACTAGGGTAATGGTTATAATAATATCTATAATATAAATCATTTCAGGAGTATTATATTTTTTAATTATATAAAATTTTATAACAATTCATATGAATTAGTGATGAAAAATTAATTACATCACATCATGGAGATGGTAGATCGTATGTTTGCACGAGTGATGATTCCACTTTTTAATGGATGAAATAAAATAACAATAAATAACAATTAAACTTTATAAAATTATAATTTATCATAAATATTAATTAAATATGTCCTTATTCTCATCCATTTAAAAAGGAAATGAAAAAATTAATCGCATCGCTTCGTGGAGGTGGTATTCCAAATGCATACACGAGCAAAGTTATTATTTTATAATGGATAGAAAGGAGATATAAATTCAATATACCATTAACATAAAGAACCTAAGTATGGTAAAAATATTTATTCCATCATTTTTATATTTTTTTTGATCAATTTTATGATTTTTTAAAATAAATAAACATGAAAATATATGTAAGAATATACAAACCCTTTTTTAGAAATCCTCATCTAAAAACAACATTAAGGATTCTTGGATGGGTATTTTTAGAATAATAGAACATCAATGTCCTGGATAAGAATTTTAGGTGATTATTTTGGTAGATATAGTTTGAGATAAATTTCTCATGTTGTTGGTAGAAGAAATGATTGGTGGTTCCATTTTATAAGAGAGGAGAGTGGTTCACTTGTAATTATAAAGAATATTAAAATATAATAAATTCACTCTCAGGGGAAGGTGTCTCAAAAGTAGATAATGTTAAATGATATAATTATATAGGATCTAAATTAATTTATAAAACTACATTTAGTCATTTTTTAGGTCATTTTAACCCTTGTCACTTTAGTTTAACCCCTTGTAAACCCTTCTTACCTTTACCGTAGTAATGAGTTTTTCATTCATTTATTATTCAATATGGCCTAAAATTAAAGGGGCCTCATTAAAAATATATATTTATATTGAATCCAAATATGGAAACCATTCTATCAAATTCAATTCTTATAATTGCTATTAATTAATTTTAAAATAAGCATAAAAAATCAATGAAAAACGTTTTTAGAAAAAAAATTCATACGTATGAATAAAAATAAATTTATTCTCATACCTTTATTAGTAATAACCATTAAATAAATTTTAAATTTTTTTATTGAATATATAATCTCAAACATTTATTAAAATTATTCACAAATAGGGATTAATTCAATTTATTATTTTAAAAACACATTTCATTCTTAAAAAAATTTCAAAAAATACTACACTTTTTAAATTTAATATCTATATATTTTAATTTATAACCAATTTATAACCAATGAATTCATTTTCTACTTGTATAAATATTTTTCTTCTTAATTTAGTCATTCCACTAATCTAAGGGCTAGGTTATACATAGAACATATAATAATTACAGTTGAATTGTGTATCATGGTTTGTTTAACCTTGGTGATTCATATAAATAGTGCTATCAAATACATCAATAAGATTCAAGCTATAAATATAGTCATTACATAATTTCTTGGTTTATAGGAACTGTGGACCCTATCATCATTGAAATAAGGATTAAGATATATCCATGATTTCAAAATGTGGCCTTAAGCAGCCTATGGCCACTGCCCACATGGATCGGGGCTATAGGATACACACTATATGCCAACAAAACTATTTCCAATGTTTACTAAAATGTGGTTTAAAACATTTAAATTTTAAATAATACCATCATGTTTTGATCCAACGAACTCTTATAGAATCCTCATAATAATTTACCATTATGTTACACTCTAATTGATATATTTATATATAATTATAATTGTTAGTATTTAAAAAAAATAAAAAATTATATATGGATGAATGACTATTTCCATGGTTTTGTGGAACTTTGGTCATATGTGATTCATGGGCGGGATATTTACAGGGTTTTTTAAAACCGTGGTTGTAGGTGAATCTAGGAAGGCCTATTTCCATGGTTTTTTAAAACTTTGACCATATGAAATTCAAGGGAAGCCAATTTACATAGTTTTTTAATACCAATGAAGTAGAATATTTGAGGGAGGCCTCATAGAATGGTTTTTAAAAATTATGGCCCAAGGTACTTGTTTTAATCTCTACCAACATGTTTTTAGGAAAATCATGTCAATAGACCTTTTCCACAAATTTATTGCATAATTTTGGTGTTTCCACGTAATTTTAATAGTTCCCACATCCACTTATGACCAATATTTTACATAACTAGGGATTTAGGTTGGACACTATCCAAGGATTATGTATACCATGGCTATATGTTGGCCTAGGGAGAACTATGTCACTAGTTTACATTAACAGTGGTAGTAGGCTACGCTATAGATACAGTTATGAAAAATGTGGCTATAAAATTATGGTCGTAGACCCATTTTCATGTTGTGTATAATGAATGTTGTGGTAAGTGATTCCTTTTTAAAATGTTTTGAAAATAAGTTTTTGGGTTGATTTCAAATGTAAATATATATGGGACTATAATAACATGTTTTGGTCTGTTTTACATTTTGGGGTCGGCACCCAGTTTTCCAAATATTTTATGCTTCTTGACTATAGTTCCTTGATTTGTATGTCAGCACCTGATGATCCCCATGATAACATTATTTTTGTATCGAAGTGGTGGGTTGATTAAAATAGGGGTTAAGGACCCCTTATAGGGTATTGAAGGTTCTGAAGGACCCTTGTGAGTGTTAAGGGATGTTATGACTAGAATTAAAATCATTTGTGTAATGATGTAAAGTCAGTGACCTAAGTGGGCACCTCAGTGCTATGTTTACCCTATATAGGGTATATTCTATATGTGAGTATAATAGTTTTTGGGTTCTTTCATAAGGCCGGAACCTAATGGGTAATCAGGTTACAAATGAGACGAAGATAGGTCTTTCACATGATAGGTTGACCTTAATGATGATGGATGAGTTCAGGAAGATATCCAACCCCTCAGAATATGTTACATGGGATGATTTGGGAGGGACACACTACCCTCTAACATGTATATGAGATGCATGGGATTCCTTTTACTAGCAATTTATATTTTCCCATCATTCCAAATATTTGCTCGTATTTCCATGGATAATCTCCTTAGAATTGAGATTGGGAATGATACACCTTCATGTGTATTATGAACATATTTTTGAATGTATTGGATGAGTTACTTTTATTTTTATGGTTAATTTTTTTTATTTTCTTGGTTTAGTTCCTTGGAATCGGGATAGTGGATGAAGCCCTTCTATATTTCCTACGGGTTTGTTTTGTTTTTCCTAAGACACTCTCCTTGGAATCTAATGATGAGAATGTTATTATTAGATTGTCTATGGGAACGGTAGTTGGATCAAATGATCCCTACAACATGATTAGGGGCACTCCAGAACTAGATAAAGATGGTAGGATTTTATGTATGATTTTTAGGTTAGAACTTGGTCCCCCTGTGTTCTCACTTATGTACATTGCATCAAGCACTAGACAAATTAGGTATGGTTAGGGTCCAAGGTGGTCTGTCTAACACCTCACAACTAGAAGTTTATATTTATTATGCCTATATGTTATATTTTTTGGTGGGTTTTTTCATGGACAAAACTATACCTATTTATATGTTTCTAATGGAAATCCAATTGATCATCATATCACTCTGTATTGTTGAGTCATTAGGGATTTCTTACTAGGTTGTTTAACTCACACCCTACTTGGGTGCAAGACATGGGTTTCTATGTATGTGGGTATATATTCTGATTTTCTCATATCATTGTTGTATTTATTGTATCTAGATGCAGTTAATAGGTCTCAGGGGTTAGGGATCCCGAGTTCTTAATAAGGGGGATTATGTTAGTGTTCTAGTGATCCATTTAGTCATGAATTTTCTTTTAGTTATTGATTATAATTCTGTAAGAACCTGGACCTTCTTTTCAGGTATTTTTTCCTTTTCTGGTAATTTTTGATAAAAATAGAAAATTATGGAAATTTTCAAACTACACGCTGTGTACTCCGTTACCACAGGTAGCCGGGTCCTGGCCGTGTAGCAGCCATGCACTCGACCGTGTGGGGTGACCTGGAGGTCGCCTAAAGCGGAGTACAGAAACGGAAAGTACAAGTCATGTACTTAAAAATTACATGCCATATAATTTTTTTTCATTAAATGCACTGGGGTTGCGTCTAATCCCCAGAACGCTCTCCTTATAGGTCTCATTTGACTGATAGCTTCATACGGCCAGGGAACTTCGACGAACCCCTGAGTAATAATTCATCCTCTTAATTTAACACCATCCATTATATTGGAATCGCATCGGTGGGTTCTCTTTTCTCCTAGATCCCCATCTTCTAATTTCTCCTATCTCGTAAGATATGGTGGGTTGAACATTTTAGACTTTTTTGTATATATTTGGCGTTCCAAGGTGATTCAAGCCTCGAGGTTCAAATATAGTGATCTTCCAATGCCAAGGTAGGTGTTTTGTTCCATTCTGTTGAATTGTTTTGAGTATCATGTGTAATTTTGACCAATACCCTTGCGTGAGGTATTTCATGTTTACCATTTTACCCCTGTTTATTTCCTTTCATGATTTTATTCTTGTGTAGAGGTTAACTGGATATGAATAGGTTATTTTTGTATTCTTTGGATATGTTTCCCATGCATGTTTTGTTTACGACCATTGGTTTTGCTAAGCCTTTTGGCCGCCTTGCCTGTTTTCCATGCCTAGTGTTATAGAGTGGAGTGTTTGTATTCTGACATGATTGATATTTTGTAGAGTAATTATCCAAGTAGTTCTTGAGGTTCACCTTGTTTTTTTACCTTTCTATGCTTGTTTACCTACATAGGGCCGTGAGAACCTGGTGTAGTAGACTATAAGGGGAATTGACTGAGTGATCTTCCTCAGAGAGTCTTCGAGCACTTTAGACTATAAGTGGAATTGACCGAGTGAGATTCATCAGAGATTCTTTGAACCAATTGGGGATATAAGGGGAATTTACCGATTGAGCTTCCTCAAAGAGTACTTGACCTTGGGGAAATAATGGGAATTGATCGTGTGAGCTTCCTCAGAGAGTCCTTGACTTACCTAAGACTATAAGGGGAATTGACCATTTGAGCTTCCTCAGAGACTCTTGTTCTACCTTTGAATATAAGGGGAATTGACTACGAGTGCTTACTAAGAGAGTACTTATATATTCCTATAATTGAACTAGATGGGATAGGCTGTGTGCACTTCCTAGGGGGTTATTGTGCTTGATTAGTTGATTTTGATATGTGGAATTGTATTCTGCTGAGTACTTTCTTGTTTACTGCTTTTATACTTTTACCTCCCATATATTCACTGACTGTTAGGCACATATTTTTGGGTGGTTTCCTGTTGGGATTTACTATGACACCCTGTTTGGGCCATGTTTTTGGGCCCAAAAAGGTTATATTGATGCAGGTATAGACAAGGGAAAGCACCCTACAACTTCAACTACATGACTTGCTGTGGAGCTGGAGAACATGGGACCAAGATTAGGCTTGTGATGCTGAGGATTTGTTTATTTGTTTCTTTTGTACTTTGGTTTAGTACTATTTGTATTCTAGCATTGTGAATTTTTTGGATTATTTCCTAGACACATGAACCATGCATCATTTAAATATGTGCCTCAGTTGTTTGTTATTCCAATCTTCCACTATTACTGTTGTTGGTATATCTACTACTTCTGTTATTGTGTATTTGTTTCCCTTCCACTATGTTACTCTACAAATGAGGGAATAGTTTCCCCACTATCACACCCAAGGATCTCACTGCTTGTTGGAAGCCTCTAACATTTGGGGAAATGCGCTTGAGGCCATGGAACAATCGGGTATGGGGCGCCTTTGGGTGGCTTTTAGAACCGGGACAATACAAAGTGGTATCAAAGGATTCTTTTATTCTTGATTTACTGTTTGGATCCTTTATCCAGGGATAGGAAAGAATAGTTACTCGGTAATAAACTGTTCCCAGGAGTAGCTAACCCGTGTATTGGGAAAATCCACTCTACCTCGTTTATTGTAATTTTTCTGGTTTGTAATTTTACTATTGATTTGATTTCACAGTTGGGTGATTCAAATGGTTTGTCTGGTTACCATTGATGTTATTGAGGTTCTATTTCTATCAAAACCTGATGATATGAGGGTATGCCATCCCATGCATCATATAGGCACTTGGTAGAAATCAGATGTCATGCATTCTTGCCATGCCACCTAGGATGCATTAGCAATTGTATGTTGTTGTGATAGATGTTTTGTAGAATATGAATTTTTTTGTGATAGATTCCTTGATAAAAATACATGTTGTTTTATAGGGTATTGTTTGTGAAAGGTTTTTTTTGAATGAATTCCAAACATTTGTCCTTGAGGTGTTATGGGCCCTCATGGACTGGAATTTGGTGGATCATTGCCTTTTTTCATTGTTATAACATCTATAAGATTCCAAACCTTGATTTGCGGGGAGTATGGCCCCTGACGGATCGGAATTTGGAACTTTCAATGTTCATTTCAGTGTTTTTCTGGGTTCTAGAGAATTTTCTGAGGCTTAATGTCTAGAAAAACCAAGAATACACGCCATGTAGTTTTGACTACACGCCATGTGTTCTTTTGTTCAGGAAGAAATAATTTTTCTTAAGTACACACCGTGTACCCAATGTACATGTTGTGTAGTCTCTAACCATGTCATAGGTCGTGCGGGTAGAGACACAGAATGAGGAAATTCTGTTGGGAACACGCCATATACTAGTTGAACATGTCATGTAGTGTTGACCCTATGTCCGCCCGTGTAAAAAACAATACAGACAGATAAACCTTAAGCTATACAAGCCATGTCAGGATTGAACATGCCGTATAGTCTGACCCAGGTACCTGGCCATGTCACTAACCAGATGGGTTGGTTTTATCCTTTCATGTACATGTCATGTCCACTTTGGACACACCCTGTAGTGGGAGCCGTGTGTCATGTCGTGTCACAAACAACATAGTCCAGGTGAAGCTTGTCTAGTACACGTCGTGTCTACCGTGAACACGCCTTGTAGTCTTGCCTTAGGAGAACTATACGGCTTAACCATATAGAAATACTTAGGTAGGGAAAGGGGATTCAAGTACATGCCATGTGTTAAGACAACACATTTTGTATTTGGGGTGTTACATGAACAGTCTAGGTAGGAGACAAACCCATGTAAATTAATTAAGGGAACACGCCATGTAGAAATTATACACGCCATGTAGTCATATTTTGTAAAAAATGAGTTGTTTCTTTCTCATGTTCCCTTCTTACACTTCTTGTTTTCAGTACTTGAAAATATTTATATAAGTTGTGTGCTTGACCTTGCAGAGTCATGCCATCGATATGTCCTCTAGTTGTATGCCAGTTTCCTAGTGGCTATCACACACCGGACATGGCTGATCAGGGACTACCTGCAGATCCTCCTATCATGCTAGTCTTTTCCCCAGTCGTTATACCTGACATAGGTGCAGATGCACAGTTCATAGAGGGATTTTTGAGGATGATGCAGACCTTTTGGGGAGCACCGCCTCCTGCTCCGTGGATGGCAGAATTGATGCGGGTCTTTCAGGAGAAGCATATTCACACTTTCATAGGGTTGGATGAACCCAAGATGCAGAGTCATGACTAAAAGCCATGCTGATGATTTTAGAGCATCCGGAGATACCTCCAGAGAAGAGGGTGAAGCACGCTACTTAAATTCTTCAAGAATCTGCCAAGAGGTAGTGGGATATTATCTCACATGTTGGATTCTCGCAGAATATGTCTTGGGATGAGTTTCAATGCATCTTCTATGATTACATCTATCCAGATACCTTGAGGGCCGATCGAGATTGAGAGTTCATGAGTCTGGAGCAAGGTACTCTTACTGTTATGGAGTATTCCACTCGCTTCACAGAGCTGCAGCGTTTCACACCTATTCCAGGAGGTGATGAGTTGTTCCTTGCATAGAAGTTTGAGGGTGGTCTGAGGAAAAACATCTGATCTCAGGTGAACATCTTCAGGTTGACTTCAATATCCACTATCATCAACCAGGCACTGATCACAGATTTTAATCTGAGGGATTCTGGAGCTTTGAGCCCGGGTGGTTTGGCATCCATATTTAGTACTCCTCCTACTGATATCAGGAAGTGACACAAGAAGACTGCACGAGGAGATCACAGTAGGCGGGATGCATCTTCCGATAGCCAGGTGGTGTTCTACCAGTGCGGGAATAGAAGGCATACAAGGACACGTTGCCCGAGAGACCCAGTGGAGTGCCGATATTGCAGCAAGATGGTCCACCTTCAGCACTTCTATTAGATCTTCTCACCAGCAGCCGCTGATAGGCGTTCTTATATGACTCTGCATTCAAGAGCAGCACCACCAGTTTCTCACCAGTTAGGGAACTGGAGTTCTTCCAGCCATTTAGGCCGAGGTGGAGGTCATGGCTATGGTGTTCAGTCACCAGGCTTTCAGTGACATGAGGGTGGATCAGCTCAGAGTGGTCAGGTAGGGTCATAGGGCTGCGGTACATGCCAGACTTTTACAGTGGATCAGACCCAGTGGGAGCAGGATCACATAACCTCTACAGTTTGAGGTACAATCTTAGTATCCTCAGTTTTATCTTCTACTCTTTTCGATACAGGGGATTCTCATAGCTTTATATCTGTTTCTAGTGTGGAGATCATTGGTCTATGCATCTTTTCCTCTACCGATAACTCGACACTAGACACTCCATTGGGGACTAGAACGGCTAGTGTACGTCAGTGCAGGGAGTGACCTCTATTGGTTGGTGGGTGTCACTTCTTATGGGACCTCTATGTCCTAGAGATGACAAGCTATGATGTCATTCTCGAGATGGACTGGTTAGTTCCATTCTAGGAATTCATCAACTATTTTCGCCGTAGGGTGATTTTCACGTCACCAGAAGGTGAATCTTTTCTTCATAAGGGAAAATGGGATGTCCAAGCGAGCAGAGCAGGACTTGAGAATCATTGGTTGGGAGGAGTTACAGACCATATTGCTATTCTATATCAGGATGACTAGGGGACTTCACAGATATACTTTCCTCTAATGGTGGATCGTTTCAGAGATGTCTTTCCAGAGTAATTCTCAGGTTTTCCTCTGGAGCATGAGGTAAAATTTTCTATTGATCTTATGCTAGGAGTGCCACTGGTGTCCATTCCTCATTATAGGATGGATACACCTATGTTTCAGGAGATCAAGAAGTAGATGGAGGAGTTGCAATCAAAGGGTTTCTTCTAACTCAGTACTTCTCCTTGGGGTTTTCTTAGCCCATTTGCGAAAAAGGCAAACTGAACCCTCATGCATTTTGTGGACTATCGGAATTTGAACTAGTTGACGGTCAAGAACGATATCCCTTGCCTAGGATTTATGATCTCTTTGATCATCTTCAAGGATCATGGGTGTTCTCAGAGATTTATTTGAGGTCCGGTTACTATCATTTGTGCCTTATACCATCAGATATACCTCTTACAGCCTTCTGGAGTATGTATAGTCTATACGAGTATATGGTTATGCCATTCGGTCTCATGGACACTCCTGTAATTTTCATGGCACAGATGACCTGAGTGTTCCATCCATACTTGGATTCTTTCATGGTTGTCTTAGTGGATGATATCTTGGTGTACTCTCACACTTGAAATGACCATGGTACTCATCTTGAGATCATTTTGAGTAAACAGAGAGAGTATTAGTTATATGATAATCTCTCAAAATGAATCTTTTGGATGGATCAGATACACTTCTTGGGTAATGTAATCTCTGAGACATAAGTATCAATATAACTAGGGAATGTGAGGGTAGTAGTATCCCTGGAGAAGTTGAAGAAAATCTTCAAGGGGAGGATTTTTCTAAGGCTGTCTAGATACTAAAGATGTTTCATACAGAACTTTTCACACTTAGCAGCACCGCTGCTGGGTTTGATTAAGAAGGGTGAGAAGTTCTTATGGTCAGATTCTTGTGAGTCAGCCTTTCAAGAGCTAAAAGGGATGTTGACTTCAGCACCGATACTAGTCTTTCTAGAGTTGGGTAGGAGCTATACTATTTACTATGATGCATCAGGTATCAGGCTAGGAGTTGTGCTTATGCAGGGAGATAGAGTCATTACGTATGGGTTTTGGAAGTTGAGGCCACATGATCAGAATTACCCGATGCACGATCTAGATTTGGCAGCTGTTGTTCATGCCTTACACTGTTGGAGACATTATCTTCTGGGAGAGAATTTTTTAGTTTTTACTGACCACAGGAGTCTCAAGTACATCTTCACACATCGTGATCTGAATTTTATATAGAGAAGGTTGGTTGAGTACCTTCAGTACTTTGACATTGATCTTGCCTATATGCCTGGGAAAGGCAACATAGTGGAAGATGCGTTGACTAAGAGGACTCAGATAGAGGTAGTTCAGGAGGCCATCAGTGAGTGGCAGCTTATGGAACTGTTCTCTGAGATATAATTGGAGGTGCACGACAGTCAGGGGAAGAAGTTTCTTTCTTTTGTATTTGTTACCTCAACTCTTCTTGATTGATTGCGAATGAGGAAGCTATCAGATTCAGAAGTCCTAGTCCTACGGGATAGTGTGTCAGGAGAGGACCCTATTCCTGGATGGACCATAGGAGAGGATGTGATCTTGCATTTATAGGGGTGAGTATGTGTGACAAAAGATATATGGGAGGAGATGATGCGGGATTTTCATTCCTCAGTTTAGGCAGTTCATCCTAGTATCACCAAGATGTATCGTGATCTACACTGTCTGTATTGGTGGCCAGGTATGAAGAGGGATGTTGCTAGTATCATCATGAGGTGTTCCACTTATCATTAGGTGAAGTTGGAGTATCAGCAGCCAGCATGGATTTTACAGTAGTTACCCATTCCTGAGTGGAAGTGGAAGGACGTCGCGATGGATTTCGTAATAGGGTTGCCGAGGTCACCTCGAGGGAATGATGCAGTTTGGGTTGTCATTGACAGGATTACAAAGGTTTCTCACTTCTTTCTGATTAAGGATACCTTTAGTGTTGATGAGATGGTACAGTTGTACATCCGAGATATTGTATGACTTCATGGATTTCCACACTCCATTATTTCAGACAAGGATTATCATTTTACTTCTCGGGTCTGGCATGGGCTTCAGAAGGCTTTGGGTATATAGGTACTTTTGAGTACGACTTACCACCCCCTGACAGATTTCCAGTCCGAGTGTACGATTCAGGTGCTTTAGGACATGCTCTGAGCCTGCATCCTGAATCTTGGAAGTTCTTGGTAGAAGCATATAAATCTTGTGGATTTTTCCTCAAATAATAGTTTTTAAGAAACTATTCAAATGGAACCTTATGAGGCTTTTTACGGTAGGCCATATCGATCACCCTTAAGTTGGCTGGGCGCAGGAGAGGTAGCTTTGTTGGGACCTCGTCTTGTGTAGGAGACCACAGAGCAGTTAGAGTTGATTCAGAATAGGATGGCTACTACACAGTCTTGGAAGAATTCTTATTCCGGTCAGCGGAGACGACCTCTAGATTTCGAGTTCAGGTGTTATGTTTTCTTTCATGGCACACTGATTTTGGGACATAGGAGGATTAGGAGATAGGGTATACTTTCACCGAGGTATGTCGGTCCATTTGAGGTGTTGGAAATAGTTGGGTCAGTTTCCTATCAGTTGCATTTATCCTAGAGGTATCAGGACTTGCACGCCGTTTTTCATGTTTCTTAGCTCCAACGTTACTTTTCAGACTCATCTCATGCCTTTCAACCTGAAGAGGTTGATCTCGAAGTGGATTCATCTTTCGAGCGGCATCCTATCTGGATTGTTGACCGCAGTACAAAGGTTATCTATGGCTAGTCTGTTCCTCTGGTACGAGTGTTATGGCAGCACGGGTGGGTAAAGGATGAGACTTGGGAGAGAGAGGCCTATGTATGAGCACAGTGGTCAGAACTATTCGAGGTTTCTTCTTCTACACCGTGCTAGGGAAATTCAAGGACGAAGTTCTTTAAGGGGGGAAGTTTGTAAGAAACCGGACCATATTTTCAGGTATGATTTCCTTTTATGGTCGTTTTTGCAAAAAGGAGGAAATTATGGAAATTTTTTATGTACACGTTGTGTACATTATGAGTACACACTGTGTACTCAGTTACTGCAAGTAGCTGGGTGCTGGTCGTGTAGTGGCCATGCACACAGCCGTGTGGGGTGACCTGGAGGACGCCTAAA
Organism: Viscum album; assembly: GCA_963277665.1. Lineage (NCBI taxonomy): Eukaryota > Viridiplantae > Streptophyta > Magnoliopsida > Santalales > Viscaceae > Viscum > Viscum album. Next base: position 466,777,850 of record OY728123.1, on the reverse strand, counting down.
GTGGAGTATGGAAACGACGACTACACACTGTGTACTTGAAAAGTACACACCATGTACTTTATTTTTTCATTAAACACACTGGGGTCGCGTCTAATCACCAGAACGGACTCCTTCTAGGTCTCATTTGATCGAGATCTTCGTACGGCTGTGGATCTTTGATGAACCCCCGAGAGAACCTCCGTACTCTGAATCGAACGTCGTCAGTTGCGTTGGAATCACATTGGTGAGTTCTCTTTTCTCCAAGAGCCCCATCTTCTGGTTTCTCTTATCTCATGAGATATAATGGGTTGAACGTTTTAGACATTTTTGTAGATCTTCAGCATTCCACGGTGATTCAATCCTTGAGGTTCTCATATAGAAATCTTCCAACACCGAGGTAGGTGGTTTGTGCCTTTTTGTTGAAATTCTTTGATTATCATGTGCAATTTTGACCAATACCCTTGAGCGGGGTATTACGTGTTTACCGTTTTACCCCTGTTGATTTCCTTACATGCTTGTATTCCTGTGTAGAGTTTAATTTGATATGAATATGGTTTATTTCTATGCATTTTATGTGTTGACCATGCATGTTCTGTTTACGACCATTGGTTCTGGTTAGCCTTTTGGCCGCCTTGCATGTTTTCCATTCCTAGTGTTGTAGGGTGGAATGTTTGTATTCTGACATGGTTGATATGTTGTAGACTTATTAGCCAAGTAGTTCTTGAGGTTTACCATGGACGTTTTTACCTTGCTAAGCTCGATGACCTACACATATCCATGAGAACTTGGTGTAGTAGACTATAAGGGGAATTGACCAAGTGATCTTCTTCTGAGAGTCTTTGAGCACTTTAGAGTATAAGGGGAATTGGATGAGTGAGCTTACTTATAGATTATTTGAACCACTCGGGGATATAAGGGGAATTGACCGAGTAAGCTTCCTCAGAGAGTCCTTGACCTTGGGGATATATGGGTAATTGACCTTGTGAGCATCTTGAAAGAGTCTTGTTTTACCTTTGACTATAAGGGGAATTGACTATGAGCGCTTCCTATGAGAGTCCTTATATATTCATATAACTGAACAAGAGGGCATAGGCTGTGTACACTTCATAAAGGGTTACCATGCTTGATTAGTTTCTTTTGATATGTGTAATTGTTTTCTACTGAGTACCTTCTTGTGTACTGCTTCTGTACTTTTACCTGCCATATATTCATTGAATGTTAGGCACAGATATTTGGGTGGGTTCCTACTAGGATTTAGTCTCACAACCTATTAGGGACACACTTTTGGCCCAAACAGATTATATTTCTGCAGGTATATATAGGGTCAAGTTCCCTTCAACTTCAGGTACTTGACTTGGTGTGGAGTTGGAGAGCATGAGACCAAGCTTAGGCTTGCGATGTTGAGGAGATATTTAATTTTTTCTTTTGTACATTGGTTTAGTACTGTTTTTATTCCATCATTGTGATTTGTTTGGATGCTTTCCAAGACACATGTACCATGCGTCATTTATATATGTGCTTTAGTTGTTTGTTATTCAAGTCTTCCACTATTACTGTTATTGGTATATTTACTGCTTCTGCTATTGTGTATTTGTTTCCCTTCAGCTGTGTTACTCTACCAATGAGGGAATAGTTTCCCCACTATCACACCCAAGACTCTTGCTGATAGTTGAAAACCTTTGGCATTCGGGGAAATTCTCTTGAGGCCATGTGACCAACCAGGTATAGGGCGCCTTTGGGTGGCTTCTGGAACTGGGACCTTTCAAATTCATTGGGAAAGGAATATGGTTTATATTTTTCATGCATTTTTTATTCATTTATTTATTTTACTACTCTATTATGGTTGATGTATCATATAAAATTAGTCAATACTTTTCATTTTGGACAATGAGAAACTATGGTGACCCCTGTTTTATATCTACAAGTATTTTTGGAACATTATAATATGGACGGGTCTTGCTAAATCTTTTTGAGAATTAGGAATGACCCTTGGGCCATATATTAGAGTAAATAGTCTCCACATGAATATCTTAGTCCCTATTCACTTGTTAGAATGCTTCTATCATATATGGAGGCATGTTTGAGGTCAAGTAGGGACCCCCAAATCGAGTACCGTTCAGTTGGTCTAGGATGAGGAATTACAAAGTGTTATCATAACATGATTTGGAATGGAATAGTGTTAGTTTAAAATGGGTAAATATTTTCAGGATTGAGGTGGTAGGTTAGGAATATACCAATCTAGTATAACATCTATTGAAACCAATGTTGATTGGGGATATCTAATACATGACTAGGAACTCCTTGATGACTGAGGTACTGGGTTGGATATAGAATCATATGTGGTATGTATGAGACTTTGTGTGAGTCCTAGGAAACAATTGGGATCTAATGAGTTCTCCATGAATCAAGATAGTGGAAAATAGAGGGCATGATACACACTCTTATAGGAAGTGTTTCATCACATGACACCTCATTAGAATCCATACTAGTAGAAGAAATATATAATATAGAAAGTAATCAGATAAATTATATGGAATAACAATATTAATATAGATATGAGTTGCATTGTAGATAGATTTTGATTTTTATATGAATTATTTTCCACTATAGAGAAATGGTTTTAGAAATTTTTGAAAAATTTATGAAAGCATGGTTTTGAAATGAAAAATCTCATGTGGTGAAGTGATCCATGGGTGAAATTGTTTTATTAGTAGGTTTCACATGAAAATTATCTTGAAGGAGGTGTTTTATAAATGGTCTTGGGATTATATATTTGGATAATCAAAAGAAAATAGGTTTTTAAATAAGTATTTCATATGGGTTCGAAAATTTCATTCAAATTGGATTTTGGAAACAATATTATTTTTTGGGAAACTGATCAGCTAGGTCAGGTATTTTGGTAATTTTGGTCTCAATAAAACCCTTGGATGCTAAGGGAAATTTCAGAAACTAAGGGGGTTCTGATATTTTTAAAAATGTTCTAGAATGTTTTTTAAAGTAGGTGTTTGGTGCCTATTTAGACTAGTATACTTTATTTTTTTATGCTCAACTAAGGGAAACTGGTATGTGTGATATTCATTATACATGAATGGGGTAGAACAATGAGGTCATTAAAAAAATACATACATAAATATTAAATATTATTATATGAATATTCATTACATACAATTATAATATTTCCCATTACAATAATGTTTTAGTGACATTTGAAACATGAATACCTAAACAACTGGTACATAACAGATTTATATATCTCCCATTAAGTTCTTCACCACATGCACAATTTTTCGATATATCGTACTTAAAACCATTCATCACATCCTAGGTAAAAGGAAACATAATAATGGTTGGTCTCATATGATAAGTATGTCTAAACAGGGGATATATCAATAACTGGTCATTTTTAATCATAACATCCGAATAAGTTTAAGAGATCATGAACTTAACAACTTAAATTCATACCCAAAAATTTATGGATCATAATCATGAGTCATTTCTAAATTCGTTGAAGTTTATAGGACATGAATTTTATAGGAATCGGAAAAATATCCAATAGAGAATATAATAGGCATAAGATCATTCTTTAAAAGAGTGTCATAAAGTGTGGAATTATCATAATTTTAGAAATCTTATATCAAGAAACCCACTGATACACTTCACATGTTAGGCATGGAGAACCACATGTGTACCTAATTTGATCTAGGATAACCTCCCATGTTCCCTTGTTGGTCTTTGGATAACAACCCATGTACCCTCTTTTGGGTTTGTGATAACCTCTTATATACCCTTTGAGATCATAAAACATTAATCATTACCCAATGCATTGGATGGATATAACCAACCAACCAGTCACATAATTATAATCCATTCACATGTCTTCCACAAGATCATGAAAACATTTATAATTTCATTATAACTTATTCATTTCAATATAAAATGGGTTTATTCAGTATTTCATCATCATAATGAAAAAAATTTGGAAAAATAATAATGATTTATACATTAGATAATATTCCTATTAAATAATAATAAACATCAAAGAATGTTATTATGGATAAAAATTCCATTAAAAGATCATTGTAGCATTTTTTTGGAAAAATACCCTTTGAATTATAAAACCACATAATTAATATCTTAAAATTTAGAAAATATAAAGGAAATAATTTTCATTGAATTGGATACATGTAAATGAATCATTAAATAAAATATTATTTAGTGTGGAATTAAAATTTATTCATGTTTTGTATTTTTTAAAAAAATATTCCATTAACATAAAAATTAAAAAGATTCCCATTCAAGAAAATAATAAGAAGATTAATTTTATAGAAATTTATATAAAATAAAAAAATGGCTAAAATTGAATTTATAAAATCAATGGGTAATTTTCAAAAATTCAAGAAAACATTTTCAATAAAATATGGATATGAAAGAAAAATATTCCCAATCGAAGAGAGAAATAAAATTAGTTTTTGTTAGAAACATTCTTTTAATATCTTGAGTACTTAAATTGTTGAAAATGAAATTAAATCATGTAACGAATATAAATAACCAAAGTACAAGAATGTAGATAATATAGGAAATAGATAGAACATTAATTTTATTCATCATTAATATTAGGATAAATAATCCCAAAAAAGAGACATTATAATATAAAACTATTATCTCAGGTCCACATTACATCATGAGCACTCTAAACTAATTTATAATAAATTATAATTTATTTTAATTATTTAAATAAACCATATTCATATATATAATATCATATATTATCAACTTAAAAAATTAAAAATCCAATTGATTGTTAATTATTTATATAAATAACTGTTTCAAGGGTTAATTGTTTTATTTTTCATGAATGTTTCGATCCGGCTATTATGGTCCATGAATCTTTATTATGGTTCCATAATATCAATAATGTTAATAATGATATAAATATCATATATATATTCATTATATTCATATTCATTAACATTTATCAAATGTATATATATAACAATTAATTACATCATTCATGGAGAATGTAGTTCATATGTACACATGAATTTTGTCTCTATTTTCTAATGAAAATAAGGAAAGAATGATTACTAATATTTTATCATTAAATAATAATCACTATATAAATAATATTATATATTTTTATTAAATACTTACTTATAACAAACCGTGAAATATTTTGATATAAAATGATTCACATCACTATGTAGAGGTGGTAGTCCACACACAATCATGAGTGATACTTTCATTTCTCATTTGATGGAGAAGAGGTGGAAAATAGTTATGAAGTCCTCATAATCACATAATATATTATTTATGAATCTAAATTAATCATGTTTTTATAAATACAAAATTTTTATAGGAGATAAAATAAGAAAAAATTTAAAGAGATTGGTTACAATATATACCACTTTTTTGAAAGACCTCATTTAATTTACAACGCATGCCTTGAAATAATTGTCTTATAATAATTATAGGGGATTCGGGATAAAGGTAATTAATCTATGTATGTTTGTGTAGTTATTGGTTGATATATAATGATAAATTTTAGATAATAAGGGGGATAAAAGGTATCCTTTTATAAGTTAGGGGAGGGATGCACATGGAATTACATGAAATATTTCAAAAATAAAAGGTAACTTACATGTGAAAGTCATTAAAATTGGATAATAAATCAAATTTAGGATAATATGATGTTTAAATACCTTCAAATAATAATAATTCTTCAACTTTTATTTTCATTACTACCCTTAACCTTCTTTTAACCCCTGGTAAATGCATTTAACCTTAACTTTGGTAAAAAGATTTTAATATTTTCGTTATTCATTATAACCAAAAATAAAAAAAAACTATTAAATTATATTAATAATTATGATTATAAATATATAATACATTTTTTAATATTCATATTCTATATTTGGTATAATATAATTTGAAATAAGAGAGAAAAATTCAATGAAACCTCGTTTTATAATATTGTATTCTTCTGCAGAAAAACAAGTTTACTTTCATTACTTGACATGTAAAAAAAGGAAATAAACATTGAACAATTTTAACTAATTTATAATATATAAATTTCACTAAAAATACTAATAACTAGTTATTTAAATAATTTTTTAAGATAAAAATACATAGCACAAAAAAATAGTTTTTAGAAATATTTGTTTTTAAGCCCGAAAATGAATATATACTTAAACAAAGTATAATACTGAATTATATGTAATTAGTTAGAATATTTATAGATAAAGTATAATTATGTTACTTTATTATAATATTCAAAACATAATGGGACTTTATAATTACTTTATTTAAGGAAAATAATTGACCATTTTAAAAAATGGTATTTATCACTATTCCCTTAAAATATTTCTTTTAAGAAAAATAAAAAAAATCCCTCCAATCTAATACTGAAAAGATAATTTAAAAAATTATATTAATTATATCAAATAAAATTTCTAAAATTTTTAGAAATTAATTATATTTTCCACGCACAAAAACACAATACAAACCATTTATTAAGAAAACCTATTTTGAATGTATAAAATGAATTTACTAGAATTTATGTAATTATTTATTATAAATTAATCATCACATTTTAATTTTTATAAACATAAATGCATATTTTTTATAAATTATTAATTACTATTTAAAACTAAAAATTTAACAAGTAGGTTATGCCAATATGTTATATTAAGGTTTATTTAGAGTTAGGGTTGTGTGTAAGGTAAACTATTGAAAACATCAAGTTTATTTATAAGAAAATTAATGTAAAATATTATGGTTTTAAAAAACTGATGATTAATTATGTGTTTGGATGATATGTTGTGTTTTTTAAACAAATCCATGTTAGTTTTGGGTGTACAACCCAAACATTCATTAATGTAAATTCCTATTGATCTAATTAAATGTCTCTTTATGAAAAAATGTTTATATAAAATGTCAACTTCTTTGGTTTTATGTTTTTGGATTTTAAAATACTATTAAGAATTGTGACCATTTCTAATATAGTTGTTTAACTGTGATCACATGATTAGTATAAATATGGGGCTTTAACAAATCCAATATACTCAGACAAAGGAAGAAATTGCCTCATCTAGTAGACGAGCCCCATACGAAGCCCATTTGTCAGAGATCAGAAAGAATGTTACATCTTTGGGATTCTCTCTTGACCAATCCCAAGCCGATCAGGAATATGTTAATCTCAAGTGGGACCGCCTATGAGAGAAGTAGAAGTTGATAGAGATTACCACCCGAGCAATGTTATCCGAGCCACCCCAAGAGTCGTTCACCCTCGCACACCATACTCTTCAGTATTATGCGGGTGTTATAAGGATTTATGTAACAAGACCTTATAACTATTGTTATGTACATTATGTTTGTATATAATAATGAATATACTTTCATTTTATTATTGTTACCTTGTAAAAAAAATTTAAAATCACAAATAGTATTTTTTAGTTAAAGTTCAACTAAGAAATCTATTTTGATGAACTAATTTATTTTTCAATTAAATAATATTTGAATAAATTATTATTATTATTATTAAATTATGTTTTATTAAAAATAAATGATTGTATGATTTTTTGAATGCCATTGTAATTTTTATTTAGTTATGAAAGCCAGTTTTATCAAAACCCATGAATTTTCGATAAATGTCATTTTTTATTTTAAAAATAAAAATTAACATATTTAGAAAATTATTTAGATAAAATAAATAATATTTCCGGAATCAAAGTGTCGAAATTATCCCATAGTGAATTTTTCACAATTTTTTGAGATAGTCAAATTTTTTGTGTAAAAATTTAATACCGTTTTAATATATAATGTGTTTTATGACATCATAATGACCAAATGGTGATGTAATAAAATACTCTAAACATTATTTTTGGAAAATATATGTTTTACCATTAAAATAATGTGATTTTGGGTTTGTTTGATTTATTTTACAAAGCTTTAGTGGACCATTCAAGACTTATTAAACATTTTGTCTTTTTAAATTGTTTTCCTTGGGAGTGTGACTTACTTACAAATAAGAAACCGCATTATTTTAAGAATTTAGGAATTTGTCCTTATAAAATATTTTTTCCACTTACCTTTTCCAAAAACCATGGGCAAAAACCATGGGCTGAGTTGTGGTTTGGATTAGTTTAATATGAGGTTTCCCAAACCTAAATAATAAACAATTCCCTCACCTTTCCTATATAAACCCACCCATTATCCCACTTCCTCCTCACTCAAAGACTTTGGAGTACGTCAAACCTATGCCTTCATTTATCTAGAATCCTCCCATGGTGCCCCAATATCTCAAGAATCCTTTCTCAATCCTCTCTCAAGCCTTTGGAAGCACACTTCCAAGTAAGGGTTTTTCGTCCTTTCTCATTTTTGTCAAATATTTTTTAAATTCTTATGCCCTTTAAATTTATATTATAAATGTTGGGTTATGGTTTCACACCTCCCCCATACTTCCCTATTTATTTTTGAATGATGGGAGACCCCTTTATCTCTCATTAAATTCCACCCATGTACAATTGTTACTATGCGGAAATTTCGAAAGGAATTTCTCTCTCCTCATTTACATTCAAGAAATTTTTTTTGTATCATGAATCTAAATTTCATTACATTTGTTGGGACATGTATCTATATGAACTCCTTACTTTCCATGTCATGTAAATATTATTATACAACCCTTTCTCTCTAATCAACCATTTTTATGAGTTCTTATGTCACACCGTTATGCTGCCGAAATTACACCGTGCTTTTCCAAGCCAAAGTCATTGTGTAGTGAATACCATGCCCATTTCTCTATCAAGGGAATTGACCTTTATGCACATTTACATATTGTTTAATGATTTTCATGTATGTATTACACATTTTTTTATCATGGAATAAATTATTTTGTTGAATGATTCAATGTTTTATGATCCACGTGGCACACTTATGCATGAAATGAAATGTTTAAGAAGGGTGTTCCCTTATAGAACTTCAATGCATTGGGTAAGGTATAGTATCATGACATTTCATGTAAAATGGGTGTTTACTCATGCTAATTCAATTGCAATGAGGGTTTACTCATGCTTCATGTGCAATGAGGGTTTACTCATGCTCCATGTGCAATGAGCCTTGGCTCATGCTAATTCAATGTTAAGTGTTGTTGCCACATTTCCATGTTTTGATTATCATGATTTATCATGATTTATCATGACTTTATGTTTATGCTTCTCTTGTTCTCTATTGACAGACCTATTTTCTAACATTTATTTTATTCCTCATTTTATTCCATAATTATTCCCTTACTGGGCTTTATAGATCACTGATTTCTTATGCATGTCCTCAGGTTATCTCATGCAATGGTAAGTACGAGAGAATTTAGTGGTCATGTAAAATAATTTTTCAATAAAGATGTTGTATTTTATGTTTTAAGTTGTTATGTAATGATCCTAAGCCCAAAATACACTAGACCTCTCGATCTTCTATGTTGTATAATGTGAATGTTATGTAATAAATTATGTTTAATTGTGTAATAAGAAGAAAGGTTGTCATATTGGGTGTGTTTGGCATGATTTATGTAGCTCTTATAGAGCAGTTGAAGCCCATTTAGATCAAGTTTTTTTGTTATTTAGGATTGATCGGGAGTGACATGGGTGGTTGATTTTGGAATTGCAAAGGAATTTCATGATTATTTTTTTTTATTTTTTTAATAGTCACATGTGATATGATCATGGTATTTAAATTTTAATTTGGGATAAGTAGTTGACAGTGTGATTTTATGGTCTATTTTTAGGACCAATTGATTTTGAGTTTCAATAGATGGTAATATTATAGTGAACACCATTTTTTAAAATTTTTTATGGTTAATGGAGCATTATGGTGGGTAGAACAATAATCCTTGGGATCATTTTATTGTTTACAATTCATCATTTTATAATTGATGATCATGGTTGGGAACCATCTTGTGGTTTTTTGTGAAGACATTTTGGTTCATCAAGATGATAATAAGGATACACCATGGTGGGGAGAATCTTATCAGTCATTAGTGTGTGGCCCCCCAAGTCAGAAAGGTGAGGAGTGCTGTAAATTTGGTAGGTGGATATTTGAGATAGAATTCAGATTTCGATGACTAGGTAGTGTAACACCCCAGAATAGTAAAGGGTTAAATTAATAAATGATATAACTCATTTCAACAAGGCTCACATTTCTTTTAAGGATCCTAAATGATTATAACTCCACAGTTAAGCATTCTTTTCCAAGAGTAGGGATTAGGATGGGTGATCATTTAGAATGTTTCTATGGGTGTGTGCGAGTGAGGAAAAATCCAACTAGAAAGAACATGTACTGGCCTATGGGTTTAGTCATTAGTTTGATGAAATGTTTGGGGTAACACCCTGATATTTTATGAGAAGAATATTTTTTTATGTCTTATGTTATAGCCAACATCAAAGGAATCTTTCACTGCACACAACACTATCTTGGCTTGTGTTAAACACAATCACGACCTTCCTTGATAGCGTGTGTAGTACGCAATACTAAGTTTCACTAAACAACGATATATTATTATAATATTATAAACTAGCTGTTATGAATAGTATTAACTAAATTTTTAATTTTATAACATTATTATTCATCTTACATATTTTCAAAAACATCGTATGTGAACAAAAAACGTTCGGGTAAAATAAGTATTTTTAAAAAAATATAGTTTTGCCGCATTTTAATGGGGAACCCACATTAACTATGGTTTTTGACATTTTTATAAGTTGAATTTTACAAAATATAATTCTTATTTGGAATCAGGATATAAAAATTTACTTTGGATAAATTTTTCATATTATTCTGATAACTTTCATATTTTAATTAAAAACAACTTTTTTCATTGCAATAATTTATACGGTTAAATTATAATATGGAATGGATTGAAAGCATAAATAGAATATATTTTTACTATTTAATATAATTTATGTCATTAGCCTTAATTTTACATTGAATTTATAGGTAAAAACATTTCAATCTTTGGAAAGGTTTTAACTTTTAAAACCCATTTGCTTAACAATGGGATTAATTTTAAATTAATTACTGACACGTCTGTGTTTTGAATTTTGAAAAATGGATTTCATATTTGGATTCATTGGGCCCAAATTATTTTAATATGTTTCCTTTATTTTTTTGATATTATGAATAGTAACTACGGTAATTTTTATTTACTATAGTTAAAGGTAAATCTGGTAATTAATGGTAAAATAAGATTATAAAATTAACCTAAAACTTTCCAAAATCCTATTGGATGAATAAAAGTAGACCCATATCACCAAAGGGTCGTAATAGATTAATTTCATGTACTTTTGACCATGAAATCATATAATTATTATTAAAACCAAAGAAAGTGACAACATGTCACTCTCTTAAATCTTATAAGTGTAATAATTTTAATTTAGTGATAAACATTATAAAACTTAGTATATAAATAGTCCCTATAAATATAATAAAATTATCTACATCATATCAATTTATTTATAATTTTTAGGGATTAAATAATTATCATTAATAATCACACAATAGTGATGTTGAAATTATTTTATTGATAGAAATATCAAATAAGTGATTTTAAAAGTATTAAAATAAATACAATATGAAGTATTTAATGTTCTCCACTAATTTTCTAGAAAAATATGACATTTTATGAATCTATTAAAACTTTTATTTTGAACATTTATTCTTTTTATATTTTATTTAAATTCAAATAAATGAATAGTGTCATAATTAACACTATTGTTATTTTATAGAACATACATATTATAAAATCGTTTAAAAATCACAAAAATATTTAAAAATTATAAATTAAAATTTAAATGGTCTACAAAGTAATAAAGTATACAATTATTTACAATTAACAACATATAAGTAATTATTTATAATGATTTAAAATTTAGAATATTATTACCACAAATAAAATTAAATAGATTATATAAGGACAAATCATGTTGATAATGTTTAAAATAAATTACCAAATTGTCTAAATTTTATTGTATGATGAGATTACAACCCTATATCATCTAATATTAGGATTTGAGTCATTTTTTGATGTTTTTAAGTGGGTTTGGAATTTATTATAAATTAATATTTCTTATAATTCCAATGGTGCCCCTCCCCTCCCTTATAAAAGGGAACCTCCTCCCTCTCCTTCCTCACACCACTTTGAGCCTTGAATCTCGGCCAAACCCAACCAATTTATCCTCTACACTTCCCTAGAAACATCCTAGAGGTCATGGTCTTCTTCAAAGTCCAATTTTAGTTCCCTAAGAGGAGGTTTCAAAGAGGCGTGTCGAAGAAGAGGTAATATCCATTACCGATTCTTTCAAATTTATTTCTTCTTCTAATACTTCTTCTTTAGTTGTTTCATTATGAATTAATAACATAATTATAACTCATATTATGTTATGTTATTATAAATATGAAACAACTGTATTTCACCTTCTATCCGTCCTATGGAAAATGAAATCACCGCGCGTGGGTACGTACGGAAAACCATCTCCATGTCGTGGTGTAATCTGTTTTCCACCACCACCTTACATGGATGGATATAACTGTATAATGAATTACTATATATGATTATTGTAAATAGATATTGATTCTGAAATAGTATACATACAATTCAATGCAATTCCAGGATCATGGGAACGATATCATCGCTTGTGCGTACGTACGGCCTACAGTCTCCACGATATGATGGGACTCGTTCTACATGATCTTCATTGAATAATGATTATATAAATGAATTTAATGAGTAAATATGATATATATTACACTAATACCATTCTTTAAATGAGGTATATATAACCTAAAAACAATAATAAGAATTTATTCGACAAAACACGCATAAGAACATAAAGCAATAAACACATGAATAACAAGTAGCAATGAAATATTACAAATAAGAAGCTAAGAATATGACCATATATGATATAATAACAATGATTATGATTCTAGAATAAGTAAATGAAATTATTTAAATTATTATACAGGAGGTTCGGACACGTACAAAGCATATCAGACTTCAGGTAAGGGAAAATCTCGCAATCTCATTTTTATTCGAGATTGTTTATACTTCAGAATTTACTGGGGAATATTTATCATCCACATCCATGTTTCCTTAATATGTAATATTATTTCTGTCCTCCTACAATTGTTTTAATCCAATTTTAAATATTGGGGAATTTTTCGTAAAATATATGAAAGGAATATTTTGTCGTTTTCAGTACGATATACTTTTTGACTTTTCCGGCCAAAGTATGAGATGAATGTTTATTTTAACTTATACAACATGAATAGATTTTTGTGATTTCATAGAAAATTATTTACATGAAGATTCCTTTACAAGTTTTCAAGTTTATTTTTAATCAATTTCTTTTATTTTAAAATTGTATGACATGTTATGAAAGTAAAAATGTTTTTGAAGTAGAATGGATATTTTCCCCAAGAATGGAGTTCAAGTGTTTTATCAAAATTATTTTCCATCTAACATAATATAGGGTTTTGTTTCTATCCCTATTATTACATTGATTTGATTATTTTTTGATGGAATTATTGTTATGAAGTCCTTTATCTTATATGAATTGTTTTATGTTGTCACGATGTTTAAGAATACCATTTTAATTTCATGGGTTATGCTATGATGTATGAATTATGATTTTGTGGCACAGATAAGAATGGTTTCATTATGAGATGGGTGGGACCTATATCTCCCTCCAATGCATTGGGTAAAGATTTATATCTCATGAGATAGACATGGATGGAATGGAAAGTTAATCTAGTTCAGTGATACAGGACTGGAACGAGGAGTGAACTCGGTTCAGTAATGGACTTTTTCCTCTATGATGGTCTTGGAAATGAGCCTTAACTAATATGAAATGATTTCCTATGACTATGTGTGTATTCCACAAAGTTTCATTTTTAAGTTATGATTATTTGGGATTAAATTTCACCACTATGATTTATCCCATGTTATGATATTATGATCTCTTTTGGAGGTTAGGATATTCAAAATGTTATGTTCTTATGAATATGATATGATTGATATTTCTTTTGTTTGCCATTACTGAGCATTTGAGTACACCCTTTTGTATGTTTTCTTTTCCCCAGGTCTGTATAAAGGGTATTAAGTAGAATATTCCAAAAGGGACTCTAGATATGATGAAATAAATGGGAGACACTGTAGATGATTTATGAATCAGTTGTTTATGTTTCCCAGTTTCTAAAGACACAATACCTATATGGTCCTTTCATGGTTTTGTTATATGTTGTAATAAGTATGCTTCAATATTGAAGTAATAACAATTTATGTAGAGTATGGGTCGTTATATTTGGGCATGTGGGTGGGCCCCAATGATGGGACCATGTAATTGTGGGGAAACTGGTGGTACATGGTAGGCTAGAACCTAACTAACATGTTTAGGTAGGTTGTTTGTGCTATTAGTAAGTCCCAGTTGTTACATTGGTATAAAAGGAGGAACCTAACCTTATGTGTGGTGGTTCTACCTTGGTTGAGATATAATATCCATGTAGAGGAAGTTGTGCTCTAAATTGGGGTGAATGTAACTCCCCATAATAATAAATGGTTAAATTACTATATGATATGACTCATGTCAACATGGTGCACCTTTATTTTTGAGAGCCTACCTGATTAGAACACCAATGTTTGGCATACATGTCCTAGATTAGTGATCAATATGGGTGACCTATTGGGAAGTTTCCATGGGTGTGTGAGAGTGATGAAAAGGCACACTAGAAATAACATATGTTTACTTGTGGGGATATTCAATAGTCTGATGACCTCTTCAAGCATGTGGGTGGGTCCCAGAGAGGGGACCACATGTCTCTGTGGAGACTGGTGGTACCTGGTGGGCTTGGACCCGACGACAATGTTAACATGGGGTTTATATGCTATCAGTGGGTCCAAAATTTTATAGTCAATCCCATTTTGAGAATTTGGTTTTGATGTCACAAGAATTGTATGTGAGGAAAATGCACATAAGATATTGGTAGAACAATTTAATGGTGGGTTAGATCTATGGCGTGTCACTGCTCGTGAGTAGATAATGATAGTTGGATGGGTTGGTTGAGGATAAAAATCAGGGAATTGAAATTAAATTATGTTTTAGACAATGGTTTGATTTTTTATTGGTTCATTTATTCCTTAGAGTGTTAAGGAATCATGTTTTATTGTTGGGAAGGTGTGTTGGTGGTGCAACCCAATATTTTATGGAATGTTATCCAGCCATGGATTGATAGGTGCTTTGAAACAAATTTGTTATATTGAGTTTGAAATCACATTTTTAATGTTTATTAAGATATTTTTTAGTTTTTTTAGAATATAACATTTATTTTGAAGTAAATATAATGTGTGTGGGAATAGTGTTCAAAAATGTGCAGTGAAAGTGTGTTTTTCATTCATTATAGGAATACAGATGCATAGTTGTGAATTGATGAATTAGATTGGTCATAACCGATGATTGGATTTTTATCAAGGATTATAAATGATGAGATTTTTTATAATGGGGGGGGGGTTTAAAAACCTATATCATTCAAATGTTATTAATTTTATGAGAAATGTAAATTTTTTGCTTTATGGGGGGGTTGTTTTTTTAACTGAGATTTAGAATGATAATATGAGATTTGTAGTATCCAAAAGAGATTTTTTGTATATATTCTGAGTTTTTGGAGGTTCCTCAAGTTCTTGATATAGTATCAAGAGCTTTGGGTTTAATATTTGGAGTTTTTAGAGATTATTCTTAGTGTATCAGTTTTGCGCACAGTTTTAGAAAAACCACATGGAATTTTTTAGACCATGATAGTGTTGGTTTACATAGTTGGTATATGGTTGAGTAAATCATGTGGCAAAATAGTGTGGATAAAGTTTTCAGGGATAATGGATACTACACGGTTGAAATTGTATGGATTACTAAATTTGGAAAAAATATGATTCCACCCCCTGATTTTTAAACCCAAAACACACAATTTCTCCTCTATCTCATGTTTTATCCTAGCCGAACTCCTTCTATCCTTATCTTTTAAACCTATTTTATTATTGATGTTATTTTTTATGGTTATTCAACATTATAAGGTAAAATCTCATCCTCAACCTTCATTTCTTCCTCCCCCTTTCTTTATAGTTGATTTTGGTTGTCCCCAATTAAGGGTTTATGAGAAATCATAGTGAAACATAGAGGAAATTTTCTATCAATCTAGAGATTTCCTAGGAATTTCATAGAGGTTGTTTCAAGATAATTTTATTAAGTCACAATTCATTATTATAGAAAAGGAGTAATATTTTTATACAATAATACTTCATCTTTTTATATGAATATTCAATACATTATAGAAAAAAATATGTAAGGCTATAATATTTTAGTGTCTTTGGAGACTATATACACAATATTATAATTTGGTAAATGAGAATATGTGTCTCCCATAATTATCTTCTCATTTATTACACCAATTTAAAACCATTCTTCATAACTTGGTGAAATGAAACCTAAGAAAAGGTGACCTCATATGCTCAGTAAGAGTAAATAAGAGAGATATACAAGCATAATGTGAGCATACATGTATGAGAACATGAGTATATCATTTGGAAATCATACCTTGTAATATAAATATATTTATCTTGAGTAATGGAATAAATATTGGTATTTTATAAAGCATAAATCCCAAGTAAATCAAATTACATGAGCCATGAGAGAATAAAATTATTATAATACATAGAATTAGGTCATACACATAAGCATAAAAACTATTATGTCAATGATATCTACCAAGACATTGATAACATGTTAGGCTTTGGCTAATCACCCACACACCTGCTTAATGTTTTCCACAACCTCTCGTGTAGCATCTTGTTTCATGCTTTCTATATCCTCTTATGTGCCCTCATGTTTAGATCATGGAATAACCTCTCAGGTAACCTCTTGTTTCAGTCTTGTGAAAACATCCCATGTACCCTCTTGTTTCAGGCTTGGGATAACCTTTTATGTACACATTTGTTTCGGGCATGGGATAACCAACCATGAAACATTTTAGATCACATAACACTAATTATTACCCAATGATTTGGAGGGAGATAAAGTTCCCCCAAAAACATAATCAATACATTTAATTTCCATAATATCATAGAATTTTCATCATATCAAAACCCATGAAAATAAGTGGAATTTATAAAACATTTCATCATAGCATAACCCATGTAAAAGAAACTGGTTTCAAAGTCATTTCATAATTTCATCATAAAATAACCAATAGAAAACAAAATCTATTTCATAAGTATAATTTCATGGTACAATCCATGGAAGTGAAAATATATTCATAAGCATATATTCATCATAAACTATTCATTGAAATAATAAGTTTGGTATCTAAGGATCATATCCCTAGTAAAGAA
Source organism: Viscum album (assembly GCA_963277665.1). NCBI lineage: Eukaryota > Viridiplantae > Streptophyta > Magnoliopsida > Santalales > Viscaceae > Viscum > Viscum album. The sequence continues at coordinate 466,760,449 of OY728123.1, read as the reverse complement.
TATGTTACCAAAATGGTTTTTAATTTATATGGAAAATTATTTTTAATGATAAATCACATGGAATGTTTCTTGAGAAAGATATTTTTTATTTGAAAATCAATTTTTATAAAATAAAAAATTTTGGAAGACATTCTTTGGGAAAATAGACTAGAAAACTTATGAATGAATCTTTAAAAAACATTTATAATTTTTCTTGAGGGAAATATCATTTCCACATAAAAACACATTTTAAAAAATAAAACATTTATAAAATTATTTTCTTTGAAAATAACTTTGAAAACTTATAAAGGAATCTTCAAATATAATAATGTTCATGCTGGTGGGAAATTTTGTTCAAATTATACACAAAGATTCCTTTCACATGTTTAGTAAGATCCACACATGCATTGTTTTTTATGATGACATGAACATTACTTTTAATGCATTTTTAAAAAATGAAAACATGGTCGAATATTTATTCAATATATCATTTTTTTAAATGATTAAAAATGTTTTACAAATTTTTTAAGAAAACAAGCTTTTGGGAGAAAAATGATTTTCAATAGAAAATATGAAATTCATTAAAAATATTCATTTTTAACGCTTAAAAACATAAATTAAAAAATTAAATAAAATAAATTATTCACAAGACCCAAATATAGGAGAATAAAATTTTACAGTTTCTTGAGAGATGGATCATAATATTCTATCATCGGAAACATGATCATAAATAATCCCAATAAATTATGATATTGTAACATAAAATGTTTACCACAGTGCTAAATTAGAAACATAAGCCCCATGAAGGAATATCTTTAAAATAAACATAAAAATATAATGATCATAAATAAATTCTTGATATTACACTTAAAAGGGGTTATTGAGTCACTTCATATAAGAAGATAGGTGTATAACATAATCATATGTCTCAAAGAAGGAAAATTTAGACAAAAGTCCCTTACGAATCTTATAATGCTTGAGCCTTAAAACCCATGAAAGAGTGATGAAAAATGGATATTTAACTCCCAATACATATAAGTATAACAATTATAAAATACATTCATCAGTTAATTTATACTACATAAATGAAATAGTTGGTGAATATTCCATCTGTCTCATATAAGAAAAAATTGAGACAAAAATCCCTTATCGATTTAGTAATCACTGGAATCATAATCCCCAATAAATAATAAAATAAAATGAAACATTAGATTTATTGAAAATAAAGAAATTTTGGATATAAATTTTTAAAGTGGAAGTATATTCACTACAAAAAATAAATTTTTGGTGATTTTTCATATGTCTCCCATAAATAAAAGAGACACTACAAATCCCTTATCATAGGTCACAACTTTATTTTCATTCTTTAGAAACTCATGTATAACAAATATAAGTTCATTATACATATATTACAGAACCAAAATTACATATATCATACCATATATGATTTTTTTATTTCCATTTATTACCCATTTATAAACAATTCTTTGTTAATGTCACAATTAATGTAATAACCACTTTGTGTTTCTATATGTTTTGATTTTTTATTTTGTGTCCTATTACGTTGATCACAGTTAAATAATATATAGAATAAGGGTCATGAAATAATTATAATTTTTATACATCATTTATACTTTTATTAAAAATCATGAATAAAGGTTTTAATAAATTAAGTATGTTATGATCATAGAGGCGGTAGGTCATATGTACACATGAGTAACATTTCCATTATTCAACAATCATTATGAAAATAAGGTGTGTAATATATTATCTTTATATAATAATAATAATATCATAAATACTAAATTTTTATTTAAATATACTTATACTTATAATCTATTTGGTTTGGCGATGAAAATATACTCACATCGCTTCATGAAGGTTGTAGTCCACATGTACATAAAATACGTTATAATATTTCAGTGAGTTATAAGGTAAGAAAGAAAATTATATATTATCATTTAAGATTGATAAATATGTCATTAATATCATAATTATGAAATATATATCACATATATTAATTAAATTTATCCTTATTATCTTCCTTGTAAAATGTTAATCAAAATGAGTCACATCACTTCTTGAGAGAGAAATCTACTGAACGCACGAGCGACATTATCATACACCCCATGGAATAGAATGTAAAAGGGTATATATGATATAATGACTCTATACATATAATAATTTAATAAATATCATATATATATATGTTTATATCTATTATCATACCCAACCGTGAGAGTTGGAAATTGAAAAATGAATGACATTGGTCCGCATGACGGTAGTCTATTGTACACACGAACAATGGTTTTGTAACCCATTTGATAGAAGTATATTTTTTTGTAGGTAATTCACATAAAATAAAAATAAATAATCACATGGAAGATACTTAATTCATTATATCATAATACGTTAATAATAATTGATGTAGGTGTAAGAATAAATAAAATAAAAATTTTCATTGAAGAATGTTACCCCTTCTTGGGATATCCTCCATAGGCTTGCAAAAAAAGCCTTCCTATGTTGGATTTATTGCTAAAATAGTAATCTAGGATATGGATATGTATTTTTGGGTTTTATTTGAGTAGTTATTGTCCAAAAAAATTTTATTTATCATGTGAATAAGAGTGTAGAGGGAGTGGCCTTTATAGGTGAGGTGAGTGGAAGACATGTACATTTTTTGAAAATAAAAAAGGGTTAATCACATTTCTCACATTTAAAAAGGGTCAAAAATAGAGTATTATTTATCCTTAGACATTATAGGGTAGAAATATGGCCAAAAAATATATTTTATTCAAGTTTTTAGGTCATTTTAACCCTTATCATTTTAGACTGACCACCCGATAAACACATTTTTACCTTAACCGCATTAATTAATTTTTACCCTTCTCAATATTCATTTTTTTCAAAAAATAATTTAATATTATTAGATAATAATAATTTTTTTATTAAAAATATGGAATCCATTTTCCCCAATTCAATTCACATAAGTGGAAAAAAAATTAAATTTAATCACGTCGTCATGATGAGAAAGTTGGTATTTAAAGAGAAAATCGTCAAAAGTTTAAAATTTTTTCATATGATAATTAAATATAAAATTGATCCCAATTAAATTTATTGGATTAATAGATATATAATTTATCTTTATTTAATTTAAAATAAATTTTACAACGAATTTATCTTTATTAATCACTTAAACAAAAAGACAGATTTCAATTAAAATTCAGTATTTTTCACTATTCATTAAAATATTAATCATTTCTAGAAAATTATAAAGCATTAACAGTAATAGAATATTTATATGATTATTTAAATAATTAATAATATTTTTTCAAATAATTTTTTTAATTGTGTCAAAAATGTGTTTTAAAATAGATGCACAAAAAGCTAAAAAACTACTTTTTATAAAAATATAGTTTTTAAGTGTAAAATATGATTTATTCTTATCCCTTGTATGGAAAACACATAAGATGAATTTAAATATGTTTATTGACTATATAATATATTAATTTCATTAAAATAATTCACCAAAAGATTATTGTTAAATTTTAATGAGGTAAAACATGTTTTTTTATAAAAATAGTTTTTATTTAAAATAATTTCTTTATTTTTAAATAGATTTTATTTTTATTTTTAATTCATTGTACACTAAATAATTAATTATATATAGATTTTTAAACCATATATTTTCATAATTTAGTTAATCTTATTCATACCTGTGATTCCGACATCTAGGAGAAAACTATAATATTAAATAATATTATTTTAATAAATTTTCATGTTTCCATTATACTCAGTGTTTTGTGTAATGCAAGAAAATATTAGTGTTGTGTATCATGATATTGAAAAGAAAGATTTTTTATAATAAAAAATATAAAAAAGTTTAAATTTATTTCAAAAAATATATCACAAAATCTCAATGTATTACATTTTACCCCCTTTAAAATGAATTTCTCCCTATAAATTCATCGCTTTAGTATAAAAAATTCAGGATACTTATACCTTATTACATTCTCAGTTTCCCACGTAAATTTCTCAAGATGGTGGTTTCATAAAGAACATTGACATGGAAGTGTTCTTGTTTCATTGGACACTATCTATACAATCTGTAATATCCACTAGTTGTTCCACGTAAGAAGGATATTTCTCTAGTGGTATGACCACTGAGTTTTGTATATGTGAAGTGATAGATATATACTTACCTAGGAGAGATACATGGAACACATTGTGGACATGACAAAGTTTTACTGGAAGAACCAACAAATAGTCTATCATCCAGATATGATCAAGAATTTCAATGTTGTCAATATACCTATGGCTCAACTTTCCATTGTATCATAAGAATAATTTCATCCTTTCATTATTATTTAATAAATTTACACTTCATATCATACTCCATAAATGATGATGAATTTTTTAAAACCTAAAACACTAACAGGTCACAAGATCCATATTATAATGATAATTCATTCCTTTTTATCCCTAGTAGAAAAAGGTTATCACAGGTTATCCTATATGGATAAATACTCATTTGGTGAAGTTATACATTAATATCTAAAACATAATCCATATTTAAACTTAAATAATTCCATAAATGGTTAAACTTATAAACCTTCAAAAATTGAGAATTTATAAAGAATGTCATTAAATTTCTCAAAATCAACTAAATATTTATCCCTTATATATCATAAAGTAGCTCTTGATTATCACATATGAATCATGTGAATACCTTCATCATGTATTCCCCAAAAACATAGAAATAAAATAGATTACCAAAAAACATTATTGAAAAAAGGATTACATCCTCATTCCTTATATAAATAAAAAATTATTAGATATTATCCTTAAATAAAAAAATGTTGTAAATTCCATCAATGATAGAATAATTTTTTTTAACAAATCATTAATATGATCCAAGGTCATTAGTACTATCTAATTTACTTTCTCATATTCATAATCTCTTTATCCTTGAACCATTATCTCAACATATGGAATATATTAGGGTTTATATTCCTTTAATAAAAATATTACCTTACCAATAAATCACTTTTCAAGTCCATCAATACCATTTAACATATTTTTTAAAATCCTTAAATAAAAACATATACTAAACAATCAATATATATTTCATAATTCATTAATTCTAATATGTTAACACTTCAATCATTCTAGTTAATTCTTAAAACAGTAATTAGGCTTCATCATCATATTCCCTAAAACATCTTTCCTTTAATATGTAATTGGTAGTATCTTTATCATCAATAGAAAAACCATTACTCATACATACATGGTGGCTATCTTTATAATCTTTGCTCATAGGACATTGATTTTAAAAATCCACATACATTCCAGATTTAAATCATTCAATAGAATATAATACCTTAGGGATACCATTATTCTCATCCATTTTGTTAACTAAACATTTCATTTTTCCTTGGTAGATACTTGCTTTGTTTCCTTTTCCACACCACATACATATTGTTACCCCTATGATAGAATCCATTGAGTGATTCCTCCAACATTATTGACATATAAGAAACTGTATCTTCTTTCCACTATGGTCTCCCCTACCCAAACTCTCAGTGAAATCTATCCTTCTCTTCTTTGGTGAGTCGGATACTTTGTTAAGGGGAACATTGTTAATAATTTTCTATGAAAAATTATTAGGAATAATCAAAAAATCCTTTAATCTAGTCATCAACCCATTTGGATGCTTCTCAAAAAATTATTTGTCACATTCAATGTTAACCGAGTTCTTCTAGTTCTTTCCATTAACTAAACCAAAAAAATTATAGTGTGTGAAAAGGTAATCACAAGGGAAAATAAAATAATCCCAAAAATCACTTATAGGATGACTAAGAAATGAAGCCTTCTATTTAATAAATGACACAGTAGTTTTATCCTAGTTTATTCATATTCATAATATATTTAAATAATTCATGATTTTTCATAAAGTGTTTGTGAATTTCTAAAGCATAACCCCTATGAGTGTAAAACCAGGTGTGCAGTAAGGCCCATTTTCATTCACCAGGTGATGATCGAGTTGAACTCATTGTTCCATTCTCATATTTATTACCCCTCTGTACCTTTGTTCCAAATCCATGTCAAATTTTAGTATCCATAAGGGGATGTAATTTCATAGAAACCACTTAATTTATCATTTAACAAAATTCCAAGACATTTTCCCATACTTGGACTCATCCTTATACTTATCCTTAGTCATACCCCTCAACATATTTTTATAAATATCTCTTGGGATCTCACAAATTTTTTCTTATACAAGTTTCTAGAGGTCAAATAATCATTTATTCAGATACCAATAGTAACAACCCATGAATTTCACACATGTATATTACTTATTTTTAGATGTCTATTTAATAAATTAAAAAAATAAAAAAACATGAGGACTATAATAGTTTATTGTATTTAGATACATGGTAGGAAATATTCAAATTTGGTGAATGATATTTAATTTATCCCATAAATATCATCCCATTTAGTAATACTAATTAAAGACTTTCATCATAACCTATGTAAGGGAAACATAATAAATAGTGAGATCAGATTCTTTGTATGAATTAATATGGTATACACATAATCATAACACAGTCATAATGGTAAGAGAACATGAGTATAATTTTTGGAAACCAAACCCTACAAACCAAAGATAATAACATTGAGTCATGGCATAAATATTAGCATTTCATAATATATGAATCATAATAAAATCCAAGGAAATGGGATAAGAGAAAATAACATTACAATAATACATAGTATTGTGGTATACATATAATCATAAAAAATCATATGTCATGGAAATATACCAAGACATTCATAACATGTTAGGCTTTGGATAATCACCAATGTACCTTATTAAGGCTGGGGATAACCTCTCATGTACTCTCTTGTTTTAGGTTTTGGATATCCTCCCATGTACTCTCTTATTTCATGCTTGGAATAACCTCATGTGTACTAATGTTTTTTGGGACTGGGATAACCTCTCATTTACCCTCTTGTTTTAGGTCTAGGATAACATCTTGTGTACCCTTATGATTTGGTATTTGGATAAACTACCATGTAATCTTTGAGATCATATGACATCATTCATTACCCAATGCATTTGAGGGAAATATAGGTCCTAAGTGTCACATAATCCATTCATATATATTCCAAATGATCATATAAAATTCATCATATCAAAACTCCTCTCAGTTTGCACCAAATTAATTCTTTGGTTTGATTCATACCCAAATTGAAGTTTCTTTTATTATAGTAGGGATGTTTTTAGTTTATTTGGGAATGTTTGGGATGATCCAAAAGGATTTATAGTTGTAAATAAGTGATGGGTGAGTTCCCTTTTATAGTGGAGAGGGAGTGGAATTCTTGTAAATACCAAAAGGAAAACACTATTGGGAAGCATTAATTATATAATATTCCCTAAATAATGAACAAAATTACATAAAATAGTTCATACAGTTGAAATATTTCCAAAAATTGTTTTTTTGTTCATTTTTATAGGTAATTGTTTCCCTTTATATAAAATTTTAACTACTAAGTAAACTCATTTTTTCCTTAATCAATGTAATTAATTTTAAGTGCCTTCAATAATCTGTTATGTAAAAAAATAATTTGAGCATAATAGAATTATAAATTATTCTAATTATAATTATGGATTCTATTTTGCTAAATACTAATCATATAAGTGGTATAAATTAATTTAAAATTAATCTCACAGACGGGATGACATTGTGGGTTTTTATTGAGAAAAGATCAATAGATTGAAATTTTTTATATCGAATTTCAATGTAAAATGGATTCCAATTACCTAAATTGGATATATAGTTGTATAATTTTATTAATTATACTTTCCAAATCAATTTAAAATATTATTTAACTTGTTAAATAAATTAGATGAAAAAACAGTTTTCCATTAAAATTTACTATTATTCACTATTCATCCAAAAATGAAATTTCTGAGAAATAAATAAAAATTTCACCCAATGTAAATTTTGATATTACACTTTTAAAATGATTTTTTTATCAAAATTATAAAAATATAAAAAAATAGAACATGTGCAATATTATAAGGAGGAAGAAGACCTTTTAAAAAAATACAACTTTTTATTCTTAGAATTGGATTTATTTTTATCTTAATCCTATCAAACGGTGGGATGAATTTTAAAAAAATTATTGAATATATTAAATATATGTTTAATTAATAGATTTCAATAATAGTAATTAATTTAATTTATTAAGATAAAATACCATTCTTGTCATAGAAACACACCCTTTATATTAAATTACTTTTTATATTCATTTCTGATTAGTTGGTAACCAATGAATTCATTTTATAACCATGTGAAAACTATATTTTATTAATTTATTTAATCTAATTCATACCCTCCATTCAAACATAGAGGTAAAAAATATCATGATAAATAATAATATTAATAGTATATTGGTGTCTAGTAAGACTTTCCCTTTTCGGTAACCCATGTTATCGGAGAAACTTGATGTTGCATGCAATGCATGATAAACATGGTGTTACGAATAATTAAAGATAAAATGTGGATTTTGTGTGACATAAGATATTACAGAATTTAAATTAATTTGAACAAATATATTTCATAAAATCTAGGGATGTTGCATCATATCCCATAAGATTCATCATAGTTATCAAAAGATTAACATTTTTTGAATTCCTTTATTCACACCCAAATAATAAAATGGATTAATATAACATATTATTAAAATATTAAAATGAGAAATATAATGTTCACCAAAGTTACGCATAAGTAGGATTCCACATTGGTAGAACATAGGTTGGAATAGAGTAAAAGCATAAATAATTATAAGGAGTGATTGAGGTCACTGATCACAAATAGAAGAATGATCCATGGATAGTTAGGGGCCTTAAAATCATAAATATGAAATAGTCAAAAAATCCATAAGTTCATTCGAACTGAACTTACTAATATAATAATTTTTTATCAAGATCTTTTTCCTTGAGATAAAGAATTCTCTTACCATCTAAACCAAGAGGGTAAAAGGAAATATACTTAATTGACTATAGAATTTCATTATTTAATCAATTTCCCCAAAAATATCATATTTTTCTCTATACGGTGATTATTCAAGTTGAATTTTTATTTCCCAATGCACTAAAATCAACCTTTTAATGACCAAGTAACCAAAAAATGGATATTCAAGTTGTTCCACCTATCTTTAGACATTAAGCATAACCAAAATTGTTATCACATGGTAAAATAATTAAAAAAATGATTAATACGTAACGAGATATATTAATATTCAAAATAAATAACCAAAGTTGAAACTAAATTATTCCATAAATAATTATCCTTAAAATTCATCAAAAATTTCATCGCTAAGTTTGAATCCCAAATATCTGAAGGATTTGATCATATATTCTTACATGATAAGTAAATAAGTATTCAACAAATAAAATCCCATATTTTTTAAAAAATTTATTAATCTTTAACTGAGAAAATTTCATACTAATCATGACATCATGTAGGATAGTGGTAAGCACAAAACCCTTATCGTCCTTCGGTCTTGGGTTCAACCCACACCTCCTAGCCAGATGTGACAGCTTTTCACCGGGCATATGGGTTTTTACCCTTCTTATTCTTCAATAATAAATAATAATTCTCCATAAATACACTTCATTTTGATCCTAGTGATTACAAATACCTCATCCCAAAAAAATAAACACCAAAAATTTCATTAGTCACATTAATATCTCATCACATAAAACATCAATAGGGTGTATAATACATTCAAATTATGATCATCCTTAAGATTATAAACCAATGATGGTATCTCTAACTCTTAAGATAACAACAAATGAGACCATCCTAATCTCCAAATTTATTTAAACTGACCTATGATACCAACTATAATAGCCTAGGACCCACACTCCCGGATATTGAGCTGAAATCCATAACTTTACTTTTATTGAAATAATGCTAATAATTTTGACCCAATTTTTTCTATAATAATCTTATAGCATATAATGGAAAAATAGTATAACATCAATATGGATAACCTTTTAGATTTAATGTTTTAGAGAATTGGGACAAAATCCATTATAAATAATTTACATTATGCTAAATGAGAATTTCTCCCACTTAATGAAGATTTTATTTTCACATCAATACATCATCATCATCCATATGAAGTACCATCTAGAAATAACTCATTGAATACCATTCATTAAAGCCTAGGGAAAATGAAGCCTGAGAAGGGTGATCTTGGATACTCAGTGAGGTTAAACATAAGAATTAACAATTCAATGTCATCAATGATCACAAGAGTGCATAGGGGTATGGTGAAAAAACCATAATTCATGAGAGATCTATAAAGGTACTCATTCCCATCAAAACATGGATCATCAAATATGAGAACATTTTAAAGGAAAAATTCATTAGAAATTAATAATGATGATCTATGTGATATCAATATTGATCATTAGAAACATTATAAATCCATATCAATCTTAAAGAAATCTTGTATGTAATTGGGACATCAATTACACTTTAATCGTAAAATCACTCATACAAATGGAATAACCATATAGTTGACTTGCATACCCTAGTAATTAAAAGTCTATCATAGATCCAACCATCATTGGATTATCATGTAACCACCCATCATTTGTTTATCACAAAAAAACTCATCAATGGTTTTTTATGTAACCACCCGCTAAATGTTTATGTACTATTACAAAATAATAATACATAAAATATTTCATTTAATCATAAAATATTATGAATGATCATTATTCCTTTCATAACTTCAATAACACATGGAAAATAAATGGGTTCTATAAATATCTCTTTCAAACATGGTTAACCTAAAAAAATGGGTTCCATAACAATATCCTTGAAACATGATTAACCCATGGAAAAGAAATGGGTTCCCTGATAATCTATTTGAAATATGATTAACCCAAGGAAACCAAATTGGTTCCAGAACAATATCTTTGAAACATTATTAACCCATAGGAAATGAATGGGTTCCATGAAAATATCATTGAAACCTTTTTAACTCATTAAAAATAAATAAGTTCAATAACAAACTCTATGAAACATGATTAACCCATGTAAAATAAATGGGTTCCACAAAAATATCTTTGACACATGATTAACCCATGGAAAATAAATGGGTTACATAACAATCTTTTTGAAACAATATTAATTCATTCAAAATATAATTAGGATGGTATCAATACAATATATACCCAGTGGAGGATTAATAACAATTAGGTTTGTTTATGTTGATGAATGGAAATACCATTAAAAGTTCATTAAAAACATTCTGGAGGAAAATAATATATAAACATTTTTATGTATCACAAACAATTTTGAAACATTTGAATCATAAGACCATGATGGAGTAACATTAAATAAAACTTGTACTATCATCATAAAAATTAGATTCATGATATATCATGTTGAAGGAGAAGTGTATAAACCTCATAAAATAAGTTAGTTTTATAACATAACAAATGTTACAAAGAAGGAAAATTGTCACAAAAATCCATTACATCATGGGTAATTTTGAAACCGTAAACCTCTTAAAAGTGTGATAGTTAAAAAGAAATTTAATTCCCAAAAAAATAAAGTATAGTAATCATAAAATACATTCATGGGTAGTACATACACCACACACCAAAATAAGTGGTGAGTATGGTATAAGTCTCGTAGAAATAAAAGTGAGACTAAAAATCCCCTTATTACTTGAGTAACTTTTGAATCATGAGATCTATAAAAGACTAACATAAACTGAAACTTTTACTATATTGAAATAAATTAAATTATTGAAATAAAAATTCAAAGGGAATAATATACACCATATAAAATTAATTAGGTTCCTAATAACAAATAAGTCTTAGTAGAATGTAATTTGAGATTGAACCCCTTATATTTAGTGTGATTCATCATTCTTGTTATTTATCTTCCTGAATAATAATGATATGTAAATTACATACTTTCTTGTGAAACTTTTATGAGTTTATTATTAATTTTCTTTCACTAATAAACATTTTATATATAATTACATAATCAATTAATTTTAAGTCGGATCTATTGACCATATTCGGCCTGTGTGTTAAAAATGACTAACATTGGTAGACTATGGTATTGGATTTACTTATATAAACATCTCCAGAATTACAGTTATGAAATAATTATCATATTTATATGGAGGGCTTAGGAAAATGTGAATTCACATTGTTTAAAAAATTGAATTGAGGAAGATTCCATGGAAAAATGATTTATTTTCACGATTAATATTTTCATATTGGTTATGGTTTAATTTTGAGTTTTTTGGTCTAGAAGTTGGTTGTTATTTTGTTAAGGTGTTTATGAAAAATGGGACTATTGAGCTTGGATTATAAGGGAAGCAACACACCGCACTTAAGGGTGGCCAATCTTCTCCCCATATTCCACCCAACATATGAGGCCATAGAGAGCATGGGAAACCCAACTTTTCATATTGGTTATGGTTTAATTTTGAGTTTTCTGGTGTTGAAGTTGGTTGTTATTTTTTTAAGGTGTTTATGAAAAATGGGACGACTAAGCTAGGCTTATAAGGAAAGAAACACACCGCATTTAAGGGTGACAAATCTCCTCCCCATATTCCACCCAGTATGAGGCCATAGAGATCATGGGAAACCCTACTTTTCATTTTGGTTATGGTTTAATTTTGAGTTTTTTGGTCTAGAAGCTGATTGTTATTTTCTTAAGGTGTTTATGAGAAATGGGACTGCTAATCTAGGATTATAAAGGGAAGCAGTACACACCACACTTACGGTGCAGCCAATCTTCCCCCCATATTCCACCCCAGCATATGAGGCCATAGAGAGCATGGGAAACCCTACTTTTCATATTGTTTACTGTTTAATTTTTTGTTTTTTGGTCTAAAAGTTGGTTGTTATTTTTTTAAGGGGTTTAGGAAAAATGGAACTGTTAAGCTAGGCTTATGAGAGAATAAGTACACTGCACTTAAGGACGACCAATCTTCTCCCCATATTCCTCCTAGTATGAGGCCTTAGAGAGCATGGGAAACCCTAATTTTCATATTTTTTATGGTTTACTTTTGAGTTTTTTGGTCTAGAAGCTGGTAGTTATTTTTTTAAGGTGTGTATGAAAAACAAATCGCTAACCTTGGCTTATAAATGGATGCAGCACACACTGCACTTATGGTGTGGCCAATATTCCCCCCATATTCCACCCCATCATATGATAACATGGATGGAAAAAGAAAAAATCTCATGCGGTATTGTTGTGGCATGTTATGTAAAGGAATGGAAAAACTCAGGTAGATTCGATTTGGGATGAGCTTGAAAAAACTAGGACCATCCGATCACTTGATCTTTTTATCATGATGGTTGATCTATTCATCCTTTTTTAAAAGTATAGACAGAATTCTAGCCATCGAATTTGTTCAGTATTTCATCTGGGCTGTAGGATCTCCATGTAGCTGCATCGTCTTTATTCGCAAGAGTTTTTTATATATTTTTTAAAACAAAATATTACAGAAAATGGTTAGGGTGATTTTTTTTCAAAATGCGCCTTAAAGGCGGCATCGCGGATGCTGCCTTTTCATTTCGGGTGAATGGCAACATAGTGGATTCCGCCTTTGCACTGGGGATGAAACGCATCACCGGCGATGCCAACTTTCCCCTAACAAAAAAATGAATTTTTTTTTGTTTTGTTTTGTTTATATATTTATTTATATATATATAATTCATAAAAAATTATCAGGAGGATGCCGCCATTCACCTATAAAAATTATTTGTTTTTAAATTTATTTTTGTTCTGTTTATATTTTTATTTATATATATAATTCATAAAAATTGTAAAAATTATCATTTTTGAAATTTGTTTTGTTGTTTTTTGTTTATATATTTATTTACATATATAATTCATAAAAATGGTTCAGGAAAAATAATTTATAAGCTTTTAGAACTGCCTTTTTTGAAAGTTAAAAATGTTTCAAGTAAGTGACTTTGAAAGAATATAAAATATAAACCATAATACCAATATAAATGAAACTTTAAACATTAATTTAACACATAAGAAATTGTGGAAAACAAAAATCATTTCATAAAAATTGTTCATGAAAAATAATTTATAAGCTTTCAAAACCACCTACTTGAAACGTAAAAATGTTTCAAGTATGTGACTTTGAAAGACTATAAAATATAAAACATAAGACCATTATAAATGAAACATTAAACATTCATTAAAAATATAAGAAAATGTTGAAAACACAAATCATTTCATAAAAATTGTTCATGAAAAATAATTTATAAGATTTCAAAACAGCGTACATGAAACATAAAAATGTTTCAAGTACGTTACTTTGAAAAACTATAAAATATAAACCATAAGACCAATATAAATTAAACATTAAACATTCATTAAACATATAAGAAATTGTTGAAAACAAAAATCATTTCAAAAAAATGGTTCATGAAAAATAATTTATAAGATTTCAAAACCGCCTACTTGAAACATAAAAAGTTTCAAGTACGTGAATTTGAAAGACTATAAAATATAAACCATAAGGACAATATAATTAAAACATTAAACATTCATTAAACATATTGGATTCAACCAAACATCAATAGGATTCACGGTGTCTCTAGTATCACATACATCTATAATCTTTAATTCATGAAAACATGTTATATCTCCTTTCATGGGACAACAAAATCCATTCTTCCACATGCCATGTCCATATCCATATCAACATCCGGCCGCATAAGGGTATGGTGAAAGATATACCACATGAAATGCTCATAGGTTCTCATTCCTATAAATACCAACCCATTCAACACCACCATGCATCCAACCATTATAATTTGTTCCACAATTTTCACCCCATTTCCCCATGCCCAGTTGATCAGATGAAAACAGCAATGATTCCACATAGCCCATCGAACTCTTTGTCACCAAATATTTATCCTTTATCATCTTCAAAAGGCCACTATAGTAACTCCTTGATTTATCCATTCCAAACACTCACATACAAGTATAATATAAACATAAAAACTAACTAAACTACTAGGTACATCTGTGCCAGAGCCACATTCACTTTTTTATATCTAGACAAGGATTTGATTGCGTAGATAACATAGTCTTTATGCTACCAAAATTTCATTAAAATAATACTAAATTAATTTATACTAGTGATAACTATAATTCCTAAATATATATAACTAATTAAACAATCTAATAAACGAAAAAAATTAAAACTAACTAAATTACTAAATAATTAAAATATTTAACTATAAAAAATTCAACTAAACAGAAAACATTAAATTTAAAAAAATATTTTACTAAAAACAATTATAAAAATAAAAAAAAATTAAATTAAAAACCATACCTAAAAAAGCATTCAAAAAATTTCAAACCGCAACCTTCCCCACAAAAGACAGAAAATGAGAGTCAAATGAGTGTTTGGAATTGAGGAAAAGGGGAGGGGACGCTGCCCTTTTATAGGGCGCCAAGGAAAAGGCAACATCGTAGGTGCCGGCTTTCACAATGTCATCAAGTGAAAGGAGGCACCCACAGTGCCGCCATTCAGATGACGTTACCTAGAAAGGTGGCACCGCGTGTGCCACCTTTACCACGTCAGCGATCTGCACCGGCAGTGCAAAGGCGATGGCTTGAACTACTCAAGGATTATGATTTCACTATACAATACCACTCAGGGAAGGAAAATAAGGAGGAAGATACTTTCAGTAGAAAGGATCATGGAGTTCTTGATAAGATGAGAGTTGTAAGAGATCCTATGTTCAAGGATCTAGTAAAGATGGATATGATAATAATCATGGAAGGTAAAATATCAATACTTTTTCAAATGGTTGCCAAACCATATTAACTAGAAATGATAAAAAGTTCTCCTACTAATGATGAGGATTTTCAAAATAAATTTAAAGTTTTGGATGATGGGAGATTGATCAACTTCGTATATGAAGAAGAAATTTTGAAATTTGGGATGAGAACTTGTGTTCCTAATATACCTGATCTAAAACGGAAATTGTTGGATTATGCTCATAGATCCAATTTCTCTATACACCCTGGTAGCACTATGTTGTATAGATATTTGAAGAAACATTTTTGGTGGGACAACATGAAGAGGGAGATTTATAATTATGTGTCAATATGTATGGTTTTTCAATAGGTGAAATTTGGAGGATAACACCATGGAGGAGTCATGCAACCTCTTACCATACCTAAGTGTAAATGGGATGATATTTTGATGGAAATTGTCATGGGGAAACCAAAGACTCCTAGAAGGAATGATGCAATATGGGTCATTATTGATAATCTTACCAAGTAAGCACATTTTCTTACTATAAGAGAAGATTTAACACTTAATTGCTTAGCATGAATATATATTAATGATGTTTTAAGACTTCATGGTGTACCCCTATTGATTGTTTCTGATCATGATCCCCGTTTTACATCAAGATTCTTGAAAATTATTCAGAAATCCCTGGATACTGAACTTTGTTTGAGCACTTCCTACCACCCATAAATTGATGGACAATTAGAATAGACTATTCAAACCTTATAAGAAATTTTGGGATCTTTCTCACTCGACTTTAAAGTTATTTGGTATTAGTATTTACGTCTGGTAGAATTTTCCTATAAAAATAGCATCTATTCAAGTATTCAGATGGCACCATATAGAGCATTATATAGAAAGATATGTCGCACACCAACTTGTTAGGATGATGTTGGTGAAAGAAAAATCATAAGACCATAACTTATTAGGAAACAATGGAATATGTGAAGATTATCCAAACCCACAACATAATATCTCAATGCAGGAATGAGTGTTATGATGATAACTTATGGAAGGATTTGGAATTTCAATTTGGAGATCATGTTTCCATGAAGGCATCTCCCTGGATGGGGGTTATATGATTTGGTAAGAAAGGTAAATTAAGTCCTAGGTACATCATTCCTTTATAAATTTTGGAAAGAATTGGTGTTACAGCTTACCATATGGAAATGATGCCAAGTCTCTCTAAGGTCAATGATGTGTTCCATGTATCATTGTTGAGAAAATACAAGCCTGACCCAACGCATGTACACACCTAAGAAGAAATAGAATTGGAACCGGATCTATCTTATTGTGAGGAGCCTATTAGGATTATTGATACTAAAGAACAAGTGTTGTGAAACTGGACGACTCATCTGTTAATGTTTTTTGGAGAAACCATAAAATGGAAGAGGCAATGTGGGAACCTAAGGAACTTATGATGAAGAACCACCTGAATCATTTTATGCAGCAGAATTCTTGAAATTTTGAGGATGAAATTATTTGAAGTAGGAAAGAATGTAACACCCCAAGCTTCCACGATATGATTCCCTTTGAATAATACAATAGCTTGCATTGTACGCAACTTTGATATCTAGCACACCACGACCAATCAAAATAGCCATTTAAAATAAAGTAATGAATAGTAATACCCACTTTTTAAAATTTTATAAATTTTATTTTTTGAAATGGACTTCATTTTTTGAAATGGAATATCAAAATTAGCTTAGGGTGAATTTTTGGTATTTTTATGAAAAAATTTAATTTTTTTTAATAGGGAAAAACACTGTGTTATTGTTCAAAACCAACTATTTATTTAAATAATTATTTTTAATTTAAATTTATTTTATGTTCAAAATAGATACATAATACCTATATTAGTAAAATTTAATTCATTTAATTCATTTTATAATAATATTATATATATAAACTTTTATTGATCTTTTTACCATCTTTTACCCACCTTCTATGAACATTTTCAAATTTGTATAAAAAGTAATTTTATAGCTTCTCTGATTTGCATTCCAAAAATATGAGAGACACGGTTGAAATGAGTTAGTAATATATGGTTCAACAGGATGAAAATAATTTTTTTTGTGAACAGTAACTTTTGAAATTTATTTACCAGAGTTAAAAGTAAATAGATAAATTAAAGGTAAAAATGATATTATAATTACCCCAAAACATGTCTAAATTCTATTGGATAAGATTATTTTGATAAAAATAAAAATTATGAATAAAATATGATCCTTTTGATCTACATCGACTAGATTTGGAAATTTATTATATTTTATTTAAAGAAGAGTCCAAAGTATTAAATTCAAATTTTTGTAACTAAAACCTTTTTAATATATGGTTACACAAAAGATAAATTTGACTATAAATATTCATTAGAAAGATAAATATATTTACTACATCATGGTATTTTATTTATAATTTTTAAACATTAAATAATTAAATTTATTTAAGACACAATGATGAGGCAGTAATTACCTTATAAGTGAAAGACTAAAATAATTGATGTTATAAATATTAAAATATATATAAATTTAAAATTTTTATGTCATCCAATAATTTTATAGTTTAATATGACATGTAATGGTTGATTAAATGTCTTTTATAATGAATAATTTTGTTATTAATTTCACAAAAACCAAATACTAAATTGTGTCAAAATTGACATAAATGAGTTTTTAAAACAAATACTATATAATTAAAAGATATAATATTCCTAAAAATCAATGGTTTGGCCAAATTACTTAGATAAGGTTATATATTTCATTAATGAAGCACTTCAGGTTCTGTTGTCTTTTTATAGTAAGTTTACTAACCATGTAATATAAAAATACAAGAAGACATGGTAAGTGTTAAACTATTTAACCAAGATTTAAACCTAAACGATATGGTTAATATTCTGACCTAAACTTATTTAAAAACTATTGGTTGAACTCATTTTGACCCATCCACACCTTATGAATTAAATAAATTCATTTTGAGCTATTATAAACATAAAATTATTTTTTAATAATTTAATATTTCAAGCTTTTCCTAAAGTGCCCCTCACCTCACTTATAAAAAGGTACTTCCACGTCTCTCAAATTAACACCTCCAAATCCATTTGAATCAGCCATAACCATCTCAAATATCTTCCAAAATACCCTAAATTAATCCTAGAGGCCTTAAATCAATTATAAATCTAACCTAAGGATCCCTTTTGTTCAAATCAAATGGAAGAATCTGAAGAAGAAGTAATTATTTCATCACCTCTTTCAAAGTTATTTTCATAATCCACTTCCTCTTTATTTGTTGTTTTCATAAAAAAAATAACTCCAATAAATTATATATACTATGATGTTATTATAAATATGGTACAAACATATTCATTATTCTATCCAACCTATGAATGACAAAGTCATCATATGTGCGTACATATGGCTTACCATCTCCATGTCGTGGTGCAATTTATAATTCAACAATTAATTATTTGGATGGGTATAATAATGAGTATAGATGATGAAAATAATAAATATAACATGTTAATGATTTTATATATATAATATTCCATCCAACTACATATGATTTCACCATCAATAGAACAATATTGTCACTCGTGTGTACGTACGAATTACCATCTCCACAATGTGATGAGATTTCATTCCCCATTGTAACCATTCGAGAATAATTTTCATATGATGATTAAAAAAATGTTTAATAACTTAATATCATTTTGGATATAAATAAAATACATCCTATCAATAACAAACATGACTTATGTAACAAAAGATATAAAGGACAACGGATCAATTAACACCCAAAATAATGATACTACTTAAATATTATTAACAAAGAAATATTAAAAGATCATATATGATATCATAATTTTGTATTTTGTTCCTATATAATTTAATAAAAATTATACAACCATTATACATGAGGTTAATATACCCTGGACTAAGGAAAATTCCAAGGTAAAGGTTGATTTTAAAATCTCTTTAATATCTGAGGATGTTTATACCTACTGGGATCTCTTTATCATCCACATCCATGTTTCTTAAATATGTATTTCAAAACATTTTTTACTAGTTATTTGAATATCGGTTAAATTCATTTATACCATTATTTGAATTTTTATAAAACAATTAAAGGAATCTTTCTATTGTTTTCCAAACAAGACACTTTATGACCTTTTTGACAAAGTAAGGTAAGAATTTTTTTAACTTATATGGTGGGTGTAGCTATTTTCCACCATTATAACACTTTTGAAGCTACCCTTACAATAATATAATAATATTTTCAAAATATATTTTTTATTTACTATTAAATGATTTCAAAGTAGAAAGATATATTTCTCTCAAATAGTTTTTGGATTGATTTCTTCTATGTCAACATTCATTGTTGGATTTTACGCTTGTTTGAAGTTCCTTTATTATGATAAAATCATCCATCTTGTATCGAAGGTTTTGTGATATGTTTTACAATGGATGTGCTATTTTTATACCAATCATGGTTTATAGTTAATGTATTAACATTTTGTATGCTAGTTTTAATATGATGTTTTATTTATGTTTCAACCTTTTCATATGAGGAATGTATTAGACATAGTATGTGATGGGCGAGGCCCACTATATCCCCTCAATATGTCAGTAGCTCTCATGATGAAAACTAGTGTCTTGGCACAAGGCCTTGAAAAAATTATTATTATTAGTCTTGGCACAACTCTTTGACTATGTGTTTATTATGTTCGGTATTATAAATTCCATCATTATGAAATTTTTTATTGATATTCCATGTGATTATTCGACTAGTAGAATATCCATGTGAATAAGTAAATGGTATTATTTGATTTATCTTTTCCATATTTTGCTGAATTTTATGTTTAAAAGGCTTTTGTTTCAGTCTTATACATTTCATTAAATGTTTATGCTTATTTATGAATTTTTTGGCTCTATTGTTAGCCTTTCCCAGCATATGATCTCACCCCTTTCTTTTGTTTTATTTTTTCAAGGATGTGAAGAAGTATATTATGATTGAACTACAGGGACAAGCTAAGGGATATGAGTGTGTTCAAAGGATACAAAATATTGTTTATTTTTCATTTCATATTGTAATTTTAAACTTATGTATGTATCTAGTGCTTCCAAGGCTACTAAACAGATCGGTCTTTTAGGACATGATCTCTGGTGATCATGCCAATGTTTTGTAATAATGAAGTAACTCTGGGTAACTAGGGTTAGGGTGTTACGTCCCTCATCTTACATTTTGATTGACTTGTTAAGGGGAAAAACTGTTTTGTTTCATAAATCTTTTTCACAAAAGAGAGAGTTGTGGATAAGATATGAATTCAGTATTGTTTAGAGAGTGAAATATTCTAACTAATTCTTAGAGTAGTTTTAGCAAAAAAAATTGAATTATTTTCCAGAAATAATGAAGAAAAGAAAGTGGTGGTCGTGATCACTATTTTGGATATCATGGTTTTCCTATTGATGATTGTTGTTTACTACAATGATTTATCTCATGTTGGCTTATAATTGTTGTTATGTAATCAATTTCATTAGTTTACAAAGCTCAGTGATTTATGAAACTTGGAAGAAAACAAAATCCAAAGGGGGATATTGATGGGACCAAGATGATGATCAATGTGATGAAGGTTTCAGGTGTTGTATTTTGTTGTCAAGGTATATTTTGAAGAAAGAAAATCACTTCACTTTGTGTTATGGAAACAATTGTTTTGGTTTTGTTTGGAAAAGAATCAGACCCGTGTTAATTGTGATGATTCTTTTCTGATTTGTATTTCATATAAATCATATGTTAGATTGAGAACTTGTGATGCAAGATTGATGGAAGAAAGCGGGAGTGAAAGAGATGCTACCACTCAAAAAAGAATTGTATTCATTTTTAAAAAAAAAATCAGAAAAGAATTGTATTCACATTATTTTTCAAAACAATCAGAAGAGAATTAAATTCAAATTGTTTTTCAAACAATCAGAAAAGAATCATATTCAGATTTATCATATTTGGATGGCATAGAGAATGAAGTGGTGCCAACTGTTTTTCAAAACAATTAGAAAACAATCACATACAGATTGTATTGATTGTATTTCAAACCAATCATATATAGATTATATCAATTGTATTTCAAAACATTTGGATTCTACGTGAAAGTGAATTAAGTGATACCGATTTTGTTTCAAAACAATCGAAGTGGTATTGATAAAAATATGGTGCTAATTAAATGGGTGATACAGATGGAATGTGGTGCCGATCGAAGTGGTTTGGATGGAAGAGGTAATTCTAATAGAAGATGAGACAGTGATTGTAATTAAAAACCATCATATTCATGTAGAAGAAAAGGAAGGGGAGTTTGTTGATTGTCTCTCAAAATGACCGTATCTATGTAAAAGTGATTGAATGGATATGGTACCGATCAAAGATAATTGTTTTCAGATTTTATCGTTTTTGGGCAGATCACTATTTTTAGATTTTATTGGATCATATCCAGAATTATCATAACCAAAAATGATCATTCCTAGAAATAATAACTAAAATGATTGTATCCAACAATCACAACTAGTATGATCTTATCCTATATGATCGTAACTAGAATGATCATATCCATAAAAATCGTAATCAGAATGTTCATGTCCAGTATGATAGTAACTGGAATGATCATATCTAGAATGATTGTAACCAGAAAGATCATATACTAGATGATCGTAACCAGAATGATCGTAACCAAAATTACCATTACCAGATATGATCATATTCAAGATAATAGCATCCAGACCATTTGTATTCATAAAATATTGTGCTTGGGTTGAGATAAAAA
Organism: Viscum album; assembly: GCA_963277665.1. Classification (NCBI taxonomy): domain Eukaryota; kingdom Viridiplantae; phylum Streptophyta; class Magnoliopsida; order Santalales; family Viscaceae; genus Viscum; species Viscum album. Next base: position 466,737,783 of record OY728123.1, on the reverse strand, counting down.
ATAAAGAATCAGAAATGATTGGAATGTAAAAATACTTTCCAATTGAATTCAGATGATGATAAAGGTGATCCTCAAAGATTTCAACATATGAAGGTAGTCATGACACAAGAACATGATGGTGAATGAGGTGTTTTTTCTCATATGGGTAATGATAAAAGTAAAGACAAGTATACTGATGAATGAACTGTCAAATGCGGATCCTTTCTTTTAAAAGGGTGATTGTATCTCAAGTGGAGAAGTGTATTTGTTCAAACACATTCAATAGGTATGGTATCTATCATTTTTTTGATGAAATCAATATGAGAGAATAATATTCAGGCCCATGTATTTCTCATCAATTGTAATTGTATTGTCATTTAAAATTGGATTCTAGAAAAGAAGAGATGGAGATTGTAGAAGATTTGAGAAGAATAAAGAAGCGTTGAGGAAGTCATACTTTCTTTGAGATTTCATGATAAATTCAAATTTGGGTGAACTAAAGTGAGAGGCAATGTGTTTTGGGATTCCCACCTAAGAATGTTTTGGGTCACCTATAAAAGATATGATGTACATTGAACTTGTGTGATTTTCACTATTCACATCATAAGAGAGAGAAGTTTAAGATTTCTAGCGAGAAGAAGATTTCAATTCCATTCGAATTGACAGTTGTCTTAGGTGGTTCCAATTCATTCAGATTCTATTCACCATGACAATTGAATTCAGGAATTGAAGTCGTGTTGATTCTACTCTATTTTTTTCTATCTGAAAATCGAATTGGGAGATTTGTTTTGAAAGAATCCGTCCTGGAGCTTGGTTTTGAAAGAATCGAACTGGGATCTCAATTTTGAAAGAATCGTAATCAGAGGAATCAGAATCAGTGTTTAATAACAAAGTCTAGGGGGTTCAAAACATTATTCTATGTATGGAATTGATGAATTTTATTATAATTTGAATACATTTTTTGAATTGAAAAGATGTGCTAGTAACTTGAGTTTTTACAAAACAATTATCTTAATCTATTGTGCTAAAAGGGATCAAACACACTAGTGGTATTGTTTCAGAGTTCTACATGAGTGAAAGAGTACATCCTACTAATTTTAATCCTAGAATTGTTTTCTTAGTGTATTGTATGGTATTGGATCATTTCTAAACTATACCATGGATGTAACTATTCCTATTGAATAGTGAACCTTGGAAATATTTGTGTTCCTTGGGATGTATGTTGGTTTGTTTCTCAACAAGGAATTTAAATCCATAATAGGAGGTGAAGGTTGTCTCAATTCAAAAGAAACATAAAACAAAAAGAGTATAACTGATTCACCCCTCCCCCTTTTGGTGATACAATACTCCGATTGGGCACTTTCAACATGCTAGAGAACCATCATAGTTTAGTGACTTTGGAAACATAGAATATACAAATCTAGTATAATAAAATATCTTAAATGATTCCCACACAGTTCTTCCCCTTTATTAACCCCACTTAATAAATTTTTTTAAAATACTTTTGAATGGAATAATAATAATAGGGTGATCTAAAATTTATATAAATAGTGAACATAGAAGAAATCAATTTATGATCTTATGTAAAAATAAGATAATAATACTGTAATGTGATCATGATCATAAATTACAATGTTCATACTCAGCCTTTGATAGATTATAATCATGATTCATGGCCTAAAACATTAACATTTCAAAAGACATGAATCATAATAATGAAACTTCTTCATAAAATAATCATATAATATGAGTTTATATCATAACTGTGTGTGGAATCATCATAAGTTTAGAAAACCATTTCATATATGAAGGTTCACTACCATGACTATCATATTATGAATTATCACATATTTCACATAAAATATTAAAAATATTTACTTGTTTCAAATAAATAATCAATCTCATTAACTTTTTTCCCATAATTGATCAAGCACATTGACTTTTTTCCCATAACGGATCAATAACATTGACTTGTTTCTTATAAATAGTTCATGATATATAATTCATTACCTAATTATTTAGGGGAGGTATATTTCCCAACCATCAATTAATGAAAACTATGCATATTAGTGCCACAAGACCAAAAATAATTCACCATCTCAGAATCCATGTAGAGAAATATGTTTCATAAATAGTTCAAAATAACATAACTCATGGAAAAGAAATAGTTTTCTTAAATATCATTTCATCACAAACATAAACAATCCTATGAAAGAATAAGCATCTAGAGAAAGAATAGGAATGGTATTCCTGGGTAATATCCCATGAAAATCCTAATAAACATAAAAAATGTTGTCTTAGATAAAAAATGATTTTTTAATGATTGTGTGAAATAATTCTTGAGGGAAATATCATTTCCTTTATGAAATCATTTTTTAAGAGTCACTCCATTATAATGGAAACAATTTTATTTCAAAAGAACCATTTCTGATTGTATATCAATCTTAAAATAATTAAGGCATCAAGATTTCAGGAAACTCTATTCATGCCGTAAATGTTAAGAAAATTCCTTTGGTATTTTGTTAGAAAATCCATAAAAAGCGTTGTTTAAAAAATGAAAAAAATATTATTTTAAAATAATTTTGAAAAAATGTCAAACATTAGTAAAAATGATTTTAAACCTTTCATACGAGAATAATAAAAACCTTTTTCAAAACCTTTTTTAGAAAACATGGACATGTAAGAGAAATATTTCCCAATAGACACTTAAATTTAAAAATCTAGAAGAATGATGAGATTTTGAAATATACCATTACGACATTATAATCAGTTCAATAATATGCCCCATGAAAGAAATAAATATATATTATTATAAAAATAACATAATAATAGGTATAATACCTATAAAATAGTTTCATAGTCAATATATATACAACACAAAAGAAATAGGTAGTGTATAAGACAAGTGTCCCATAGAAATAAAAGTGAGATAGAAATCCATTACCTTAGGTCTTGATTTCCTTCTACACATAAAAACCTCCTATATAATAAATATAAGTTTATCATACATCTAATATAGAACAATATGCACATATATCATACCATATATGATTTAATAATGATTTTATGTTACTCGTTATTAACAATTCGATGTTAATGTTATGTTTGGGCTACTAAATACTTTGTTTTTCGTACATGTTTTGACATATTATTCTTGGACCTCTTTCATAGATCATTATTTCATCAAATACATAATTATAAACATTATTTAAATATCATATATATTCATTATATATTAATTTATTATGGTTGATAAAATTTAGTGGTAGAAAATAAAATACATTTTTCATAGAGATGGTAGGTTGTACGTAAGCATGAACGTTGTTCTTATTTTCTCATCGAATTAAAAGAAAGAAAATTATATAATATATTTTCATTAGAGAATAATTTTTATTTCATTTATATCCCATATTTTAATTAAAAACATTTTGAATGAATCGCATCACTTCGTGAGGCAGTAGTCCGCCATACACAGGATCGATGTTATCTTATTACCAAAAATGGAAATCATGAAGGTACGTGTGATATAAAACATAAAGAATCATAATAACCTGATAAAAATAATATATATAATCTATAATATATAAATCCATCATTATCACCATTCGTTAAAGTTGTAAATGCTAGAATGAACGACATCAGTTTGCGGGGAGGTAGTCTACTGTATATATGAATGATGATTGCGTATCACATTTGATGGAATTGTATGAAAATTTAGGTAATGAACTTAACATAAAAACACCTCATTATATTTAAAATAATGAGGTAATTTTATAAATATTAAATAAACTAATTTAATGTGTTTAAGGAAGAAATAAAACAAAAAGTTTGTTGATGAATGCTACCTTTTATTTAGGTATAACCTTTTGGTTGGAACAAAAGGACTTCCATGGTTATATTTATACCCATGTTAAGGATTCAAGGATTAAGGGAGATGATTTTTAACTTTATTTGGATTTATTTTGATGATTCAAATTGGTTTTTAAGTGTGAAGAAACAATTAGAAGAGGTTCCCATTAAAATTGAGGTGAGGGGCACTTTCAGAATTTCTCAAAAGATTGAATTAAAATAAATTTATTCTCAATATAAATACTTAAAAAAGGACATGTATTTGAATCTAAGATAATATAAGGTTTTAATATCATTGAAAAATATATTTTATAAAAGTTTTGGTGTTTATTTTAATCCTTTTAATTTTGATTAACCCTTAGTTAACCTATTTTAATATTAACAACGATAACGCCCTTTTCGATATTAAAAGGGTTTAATTTTTCATATATGGTGAAAATTATAAATAAATGGTATATTTATGATATTTTTGACCTTATAATAATAACTTATTGTTTTTTAAAATATTTTCAGGTTTTTTAAATAATTTAATAAAACATCATTAGTGTCAATTTTAACACAATTAATTACATTGAGTTTAAGAATATCAATACATAAAGATAAATTAAAAAACCATTTAATACACCACTAATATACACTATTCACTTATAAAATTTTTATATAACCATAATTAATTCAAATTATATTTCTTTTAATATTTATAATATCATTTAATTGATTTTTCTCATTAATTGAATAATTACGGTATCATCATTGTGTAATTATTGATGATAAATATTTATTCACTAAAAATAAAACTAATTTTCCATGATGTATATAAACATTTTATATTTTAGAATATTATTTATAGTCAATAATATCTTCTATTTAACCCAATATTAAAAATATTTTACTTATTAAAAGTAAGAGAATCATATGTTTTCGCTCTCGTCGATTTTAATAATATCTAATTAATTTTCAAGTAATAGTGTCCATTAAATACTTCCATTCCAATCCTTATATGTAAAGGGTCAAATTGAATTCATAAAATAACATTTTTCTAGTGTTATGGTATTTTTATTATATTTATAATATTATTTTTAACCATAATTACCCATTTTACCCTTAACCGTGGAAATAAAATGTGTAGGATTTCTATTCATGTTTTCCAAAAATAAAATGGTCCAAATTAGTAAAATTTTACCACAATATTAAAAATATATAGTCAATTTTTCAAAATTATAAATATATAATTTGGTATAATAAATTTAAAATTAACCTCATTGATGGGGTTAGAAAGGGGGGGGGGGTTTAAGTGAACACATTCAAATTTTCATTAAGTGTCTATATCTAAATAAAATAAAAAAATGATTCCAAATAACTAAATTGTAATAATGTATATATAAATGAACTATTTTGACTTTAAAACCAACTAATATATTTTAACATTATATATTATTTAGATGACAAGGCAGTTTTCAATTAAAATCTAGTATTTTTCTCTATTCATCAAAAAATGAATCTTCTTAGAAAAATAGCAACAACTCACCCTAATATATTTTCGAAAATCTGCCTTAAAAAATTATTTGTTCAAATAAAATTAGTAAAAGTTTCAATTTTTTTTAAAACAAGTGCTTCATTAAATTGCGATAAAACTGTTTTTTAGAAAAATACGGTTTTAATGAATAAAACTAGAATCATTTTTATATCATGCCTATAAAACACATAGGATTAATGTTAAAAGTTATATTTAATATTATATATATATATATATATATCATTAATATAATCAAAAAGAGAGTTATTTTCTTATTTTATTTCTATAAAACACACATGGGTTCATTTATGTAGTTTCTTAGAGAAAAGATTTCATTTTTAAAAAATGGAATTTACATGATTAAACCAGAATTTCATAATTCATTTAATCATATTAATACCTTCCATTGTGAAAGATTGTCTATAAATTTATTTTTTATATAATTTCAATTATAAAATTTGGTTTCATATAAACTCAGTGTTGTGTGTTACACAGTTTATGTCGATGTTGTGTGTAACACAATGTATCAAAGAAATAAAATTATTTTAAAAATATATATTTCATAAAAATATTGTTATGTTATATTATACCCATATTAAAATAAATTTCTCCATCTAAATTCATCGGGTTCATAAATGTTTTAATAAATTAATGTTACTTTCATAGAAACCCACATCATAAAAATGAATACTAAAAATTCCTTTAAAAAAGGAAAAGTTGGAAACATAATGGTTACCCAAAGTAACTCATAAATAGGTTTCCAAATAGGGGAACATATGTTTCAAGTGAAAATTTGGATATATAATACAAATATAACTATCAAGTTATACTCTCAAGTGATGTGGAAATATTCTAGATAAGGTTAATGACCACAAAACCATAGACCAAATAGGTCTCGAAAAGGTCATTGATGTCGTTAGAAATGATGATAATAGAATAACCTTTTATTTATAAATCCTATGCGAATATATACTTACTTTATTTAATCTCATAAGAACTATATCTCTCTATGGTTGTTCATTGATCAATTTCTTCTTCGTCTCTTACTCCAAGAAAAGATTATTTTGAAAATGCTTAAAGAACTAGTGTATCATAAGATCCATAAGGGTATGATAATTCATTCCTTTTGTCTCTTTTTATGATCACACAAAAATGGTTACCACATGTTATCAAATATGAATAAATCATTATATTATGGAACATTATCCTTTAAAACATCTCTAAAAGGTCGGTATAAAACATTTCATAAATGGTTAACAGTATAACCATTTCAACAATAGAAATTTTTAAAAAAAGTTTACTAAATTTCTCAAATATCAAATTAATATTAATCCATCAGAAAAATTAATTCATATCTTAAAATTATCATACCAAACATGTGAATTACATTATCATTTATAATCATGAAATACGGTAATGACCTGAATTACCAAAAGACCATAGTGATAACATGAATACTTTCAAAAATTAACTCTTTCCTCATATACCTTAAATCTATAATATATATATATAAACTTTATGCATTATATCATAAACCACCTATTAATTATATTACTAATCAATTAAAATATCATCAATACTATCTCATTAATTTTATCACAATCAAACATCTCTTTATCTCACTATTTCCCAACATTACACACATATTAATAGTTATGGTATCCTTTATCTTGTGTTCTCCAAAAATATCACCTTACCCCCTCAGAAACTTTTCATGGTCACCAATACAATTCATCATATTCTTTGAAATCCTTAAGTAAATACTAATTTGGTCCAATCCTTATATTTTTCATTATTCTATAATACCATAAAAGTACTTCTACAACATTATTCTAGAATTATAATATATAAAAACTCAATATTTTGACCGCTTTGTTGTTATAATCCACATTACCAATAGTTATCACATGATATTTCCCTTTTTAATCAGATTTTAGAGGTTTCTAATGTCAATCAGCATCGTTAACCCTTGGATTTGGGCACTGAATTGCATAATTCCCATTTTCCTTACAATTGAAGTATTGAATTGTGGGATGTTTGTTTGGTGTATCCTTCACTATATTCTCACCATTATTTAACTTATTCCCAGTACTTTGGAATTAATTTTCCAAATTACATACCATTCCACACATAAAAAATTGACTAGTCCCCTTAAGATAATTTTGACCATGCTTTTTCCCACACTTTGAATATAAATGAAAACTAATATTCCTTTCTCCATGGTTTAAATATTTCTTTATAAACTCTAAATTCATTTTATTTTTAAAACCATGAAATTTTTGTGTAACTGTATCCATTATTTACTTCTTGAAGTCACATTGGATGATTTATTCATGACTGGTTACTTAACTTATGGATAAAACCCTTCAGATACTTGGCATTAATCCACTAAACAATTATTTATCCTTAAATTTTGGTTGGATGACAATGCTACAAGAGTACCCCAAAAATATTGTTAAATATTCATTCTAGGTTCCAATAGAATCACCATCTTTTTCCTTTAAATTAGGTAATTCCTTCGCTATTTTTTACAAAGAATATGAAGAATGCAATTATTGAAAAATAAGTTCTTGAACTCATAAAATTCCATGGATTCAATTTCTATCATGTTCCCGTGTAATCTGGATAATATTCCACCATTGATCTGCTTGAGCATCCAAACAATAGATAAGAAAAATGAATTTCTAATATTATGAACATTGGAGAACCAAAAATATATTTTCAATGGTATTGATCCATTGCTCAGCCACTGGTGGAATAACCCACCCACAAGAATAATGTGGATTCTGCCTCATGAAGGACTCAACAAAATATTTTTCTCTCCTTTGATCATTTGTAAGTACATCATGCTTCATATCTTTAGAAATTTGTGTGAGTATAACAATAAGAATTTTCATTCCTACTCCGATAACATTTGGTTTCTAAGGAGAAAAATCATATTATTTTCCATTGCTTCATCATTAACGCAATTCCTTCTGGTTTTATCCATTGACTAAAACAAAAAATCCTAGTGTTAGAAACACTAATCATAGTGGTAAAACCACAAAATTAAGGGAAATTAATTTTAAAATTTCAATTGATAACTCATTATGTTTAATCATAGCTTAATCATGATCATTTTGAAAAATCTAGTATTATAACATATACCTGGACTTATCCTTTGTGATATTTCTAAGATTTTATCATCCTAGAATCCAATGGTCAACTAAACCTTTCCTCTAATACCAATTATAATAAACCAGTGTTTTCACACATGGAAATTAAATCTTTTTTAGATGAAAATTCATTACATTAAACAAACACATGACCAAAGAATGTAATAGTTTATTTTTTTGGAAACATATAAAACAAAATTATAGTATGGTGAAAGATCTTCAATGTTTCCGCAAAATATCTTCCCATTTAGTCCCCCGGCATAAAACCTTTCTTCATAAACTATGTAAAGGAAACATAAAAAAGGGTGATCTCATTTTCTCCAAAGGAGTAAACATAGATAATATCAATTTAAGTTCTTATGTAAGAATAATATAACAATATGGGTATGTGATCATGATAATAACAAAAAAATTTCATACCCCTCCTATCATAGATCATAATTATTAGTCATGAAATAAATCATTAACATTTCAAAACACATGAATCGTAAGAATGAAAATTCATCATGACTCAATCATTAAACATAATTTCATATCATAAATATGTGTGTCATCATAATAGGTGTTGAAAACCATTTTATATGTCAATTTTAACTTCCAAGACTCTCGGTTTGATACTTATCACATATTACTCATAATAGATCAAGAAAATAAACTTGTTTCCCGTAATTGATCAAGTATATTGACATGTTTCCCATAACAGATCAAATACATTAACTTGATTCCCATAATCGATCAAGAACATTTACTTGTTTCCCATAACTATATTATTATATATGCTTTATTACAAAATTAATTTGAGGGAAATATATGTCCCTTCCATAAAATATTTAAAACTATAAATTTTTATTCCATAGTACCATAAATCATTCACCATCTCTAATCCCATTTAAAGAAGTGAGTTTCAGAAACCCTTAACAATAACATAACTCATGAAAAAAGAAATATGACTCATAAATATCATCCCATCATAAACATAAACAATCCATAGAAATAATAAAAATGGTATTATTGGGCCATATCCCTATAAAAACATAAGTAACATAAAATAACGTTACTTATATGGGAAATTATTTTCCAAATATCACTTCAGATAATTCTCAAATAAAATATCCTTTATTTAATAGGACCTTTTTTAAGAGTCGTTCAATTAGAAAGGAAAATATTTTCATTAAAAGGAACCATGTAATATTTTAAAGGAAGACTCAAAGAATTAATTTTTCATGATAAAAAGAAAATTCCTTCATGTTGTATAAGTAAAAAATCATTCCTTCCTTATTTTTTTGGAAAATTCACATTGATAATTTTTTTATAAAATCATAAAAATATTCATTTCAAACAATTTTATTAAAAGGTAAATCATTGAAAAAAATGATTTTAAAAATTGTTAAGAAAATATTATTAAAATTTTTGAAAACATTTTTTTAGGAAACATGAAAAAAATATAGATATTCACCAGTGGGGACTTAAAGATAAACAATCCCAAATAATGATGAGTTTGTGAAATAAACCCTTACCACATTATAATCAGTCGAATTGTAATCCCCCTCAAAAAAATAAAATTATATGAATATTAAAAAACCATAATCTTTAGGATAAGACTCATTAAATACATTCATGGGTAGTACATACACCACACAAAAGATACAAGTAGTGTATAAGTCATGCATCCCATATAAATAAAAGTAAGACCATAACCTATTACCATAAGTCTTGATTTCATTTTTACATGTTCAAACCTCATTTATAATAAATAAAAATTTATTTAAAATCATCCAACGAAAAATAATTATATATATCATACCTTATATGATTTACTTATAACATTATATTACTCTTTTATTAACAATTTCATGTTATAGTTATTTTCAGGTAATAACTTCTTTTTTTCAAACATTTTTTCACATATTATTCTTGGTCCTACTACATATATAATGATTTAATAATACCTATAATTATAAAAATTAATTAAATATCATATAAATTTACTCTATATGTATTGATTATGATTAAAAAAAGTTATAATTATAAAATAAAATACACCATTCATGGAGATGGTCAGTCGTACGTAAACATAAATGTTTTTTCCATTTTTCTTATAGGATTAATAGAAATAAAATTATATGATATATTATTATTATATTCTAATTTTTATATCATATATATCACATATTTTTAGTAAAACCATTCTTAATACATTCCATATAATGTTTGAATGAATCTCATCGCTTCGTGAGGCAGTAGTCTGTCGCACACACGAACGACATTATCGTATTCCCACAAAATGGAAATCATGAAGGTATGTGCGATATAATAATTAAAGAAGAATAATAAAATCATATAAATTACAAAATAACTATATAAACTATGAATACATTATTATTCCCAGCCATTAATGTCGGTAATAAAAGATAAAATGATATCAGTTCGCAAAGCAGTAGCCCTCTATATACATGAATGATGATTACATTTCTCATTTGATGGATTTGTGTGAAGTTATAGTTTATAACCTTAACCAAAAAACATATATGTATATGTAACATATTTTATAAACATTAAATAAAAATATTTTTTGGGGTTCAAAGAAGAAATAAAATAAAAAAATTCGTTAATGAATATTACCTAATCTTTGGGTATATTCTTTTAGTTTTCACCACAATAGATTTTGTTTTCGATTTATTCAAAAAAAGGATTAAAATGAATTTAGGGAAGTTTTTATGGGATTTTTATATATTTATTCCATATCAAATAGTTTTTTATGTTTAAAAAAAGAGAAGAAGAGGTTCCCTTTTATAATTGAGTTAAGGGGTACTTTTGGGATTTCTCAAAAGATTAATTTATAATAAATTTAATATCTATCCAAATACCACAAAAATTATATATATTCAAATATAAGATAATATAAGGTTTAAATATCATCCAAAAATATATTTTATACATGTTTTTTACTTATTTAAAAACTTATCATTTTGTTTGAACCTTAGTTAACTTATTTTAATTTTAACTACTATAAAACTTTTTCAATATTAAAAGGTTATAATTTTTACATTTATGGTATGAATTATCCATAAATTGTCTAATAATGAAATTTAATACCTTATCATAATCAATTTTTATTTTTAAAATTTTTTTCAGGATTTTTAAATAATTTAATAATATATTATTTTTTTAAAATATCATTAGAGTCAATTTTGACACAATTCATTACATTGACTTTAAGAAAATAAATAAAGTATGATAACATCGAAACAAACATTTTATACACACCTAATATGTCATATTAATTTATAAAATTCATGTATCACCTTAATTAATTTAAAATATATTAATTTTAACATTTATAATATCATTTAATGGATTTTCTTCATTAAATAATTAATTATTTCATCATCATTGTGTAATTATTAATGAAACTTATTTCTTCACTAAAATTTAAAAATAAAATTTTATTATCTAGATAAACCGCTTATATTTCAAAATAATATTTATATTCAATATTATATTCAATTTATCCTCATATTAAAAATATTAAACTTATTAAATGTAAGATTTTGACATTTTGTCACTCTCTTTGATTTTAATAATATCAAATTCATTTTCGTGGAAGCATTTTCATTAAATAACTAAATTTATAAGATTATGAGTCAATAGTAAAATTAAATTTATCCAATACCATTTTTTATAGTGTTTGGTTTCTTTTATAATATTTATAATATTATTTTTACCCTTAATTACACGATTTACACTTAATTATTGTAATAAAATTACTATGTTTACTATTCATATTGTCCAAAAAATAAAAGGGACATATTTATTAAATATAGAATTTATGATTCCAAATATGGAATCCATTTTTTCAAATTATAAACACATAATTGGAATATATTAATTTTAAATTAATATTATAGACGGAGCGAGAAAGAAGGGTATTAATGTGAAAATGTTCAAAAGTTTACTACGTTTTTATATCTAAATTCAATATATAAATTATTAAAATGATCTAAATTTGATTAATGGATATATAATTGAACTATTGTGACTTTAAAACTAATTCAAACTATAATTTATCATTGTATATTAATTATATGAAAATGAAGTTCTCAATTAAAATCTAGTATATTTCACTATTCATCAAAGAAAGATTCCTTTTAGAAAAATAAAAAAAATTAACCATGAGATAATTTTGATATTATTATTTAAAAAAGGATGTTTATTTTTTTATATTGAATTTATAACTGGGTTAATTTTTTTTAAAATAAGTGTTCTATTAAAATGTGATAAAACTTCTTTTAAGAAAAATTTTATTTTTAAGCATAAAAGTTGATTTATTTTTGTATCACATACTGAAAAATAATGATGAATGTTAAACATTATATTTAATATTATATATATATCTTTAATTTAGTCCAAGAATATTTATTTTTTAGTTTATTTTCATAAAACACACGTGTTCACATTTAAATGGTTTTTCAGAAAAATAATTCCTTTTATTTTAAAAAGTGTTTTATATATGTAAACTATAGTTTTTTAATTCAGTTAATACTATTCATACCCTCCATTATAATGAATTGGTAAAATTTTTCATGTTTAAAAAATTAAAATAATAAATTTTGTATCATAGAAACTCGGTTTTGTGTGTAACGTAAGCTGAGTCGGTATTTCCTATAACTTAAGACATCAAACACATTAATTTTTTAAAAAAATCATAAAAATCTAGGTGTGTTACATCATGTACCTCCAATAATGAACCAAATTTGATAAAGATAGGTGGTATTGTCTAAATATGTCCAGACAATTGGTTTTGGAAAATTTTATAGTTCATTTAGTTCAATTATAGTGAAGTTTAACTACTAAATAAACTCATTTTTACCTTAATCGCTGTAATTAATTTTAATTTCTTTGACTAATAATTTTTTTTCGAAAATAAAGTTGACTATAAAATAAATTATAAATTTTTCTGATTCCAAATATGAAATTCATTTTTTCATATTCCAATCACAAAAGTAGCGGGAATTAATTTTAAATTAATGTCGTATACGGGATGTGACAACAAGATTTTATATAGAGAAGTTCAAAAAATTAAAATGTTTTTTATCCAATTCTAGTATGAAATTTATTCCATGGACCAACATTGTATTCATTGTTGTATAATTTGAATAATTTTTCTTTCAAACTAATTTAAAACATAATTTAACCATATAAATCAATTAGACGAAAAAGAGGTTTTCAACTAAAATTCAATACTTTTCACTTTTCATCCAAAAATGAAACTTCTCTAGAAAAATATAAATATTTCACCCAAAGTAAATTTTGATATTTAAATTTAAAAGATGAATTTAATTTTTTAATACAAAATTTATAAAATTAACTATAAAATTTTAAAACAAGTGTGCTATTAAAAGGTAGAAAACAACCTTTTAGAAAAATGATGTTTTTATGCTTAAAATTGGATTTATTATTATCTTAAGACTATAAAAGTTTTTGGATGAATTTAAAATAACATTATTGGATATATAATGTAAAAATATAATTAATACATTTCACTAATAGTGATTAATTTAATTTATTATGATAAAATTCCATTGTGATCGTAAAAAGGTTTTCATAAAAACACACCCTTTATATTCAATAGGGTTTTATATTCATTTATAATTAATTGGTAACCCGTGACTTTATTTTACAAACATTTATAAACTATTTTTTCATAATTTAGTTAATATCATTCGTTATCTCTATTACAATGGCTAAGTAAAAATGATCTTACTAAAAATAATATTACTAGTATATTGTTGTAAAGTAAGACTCAGCCTTGTTGGTAACACAAGTTATCCGAGAAGCTCGATGTTCTGTGAAATGCAATATAAACTTGTTTTTGTGTATAACACAAGGTAAAATGTGCATTTTTTGTAACAAAAGCTATCAAATAATTTAAATTATTTTGAAAGAATAAATTTCATTCAATCTGGGGATTTTACACCTATGATCGTAAGGTTTATTTAAATATTCCTAAGGTTTATATATGATTTTGTAAGGCTAATCTATGAGTGTCATAAGGTTTTTATATCTTCATGAGGATGATCAATATTATGTAAAAGGTGAAAATAGCTTCATAATGTTCAATACTTTTTAAAAAATGGAATTCATAAGGTTAAATAGAATCTTCAAAAGGTTTGTTGAGATTATTCATAAGTTTGAATGGAATTTAAAAGGTTTGGTGCCTTACGAAAAATGGACATTATAAGGTCAAAATAATTCTTCATAATTTCAATTAGGCTCTTCATAAGGTTCATCCTAAGCTTCAATTCAGATTTATGAGTATCATCAAGGAACCATGTATGGTTCATTAAGAGTTATTCATATGGTTGATTTGAGAACCTCATAAGGTTCATTAGTAAAGTTTGTATTTCTTGTGAATTTTTTAATTACAAGTAAAAAGGATGTAGCTCATGGGGGAATTCATATAGTACATTTATATCAGAACCTAAAGTTCATCGCTTACATGTCAACATGAATTTTAGAAAATCAGTGTTAAACATGTTATATCTATTGAATATTATCAATCATAATTTATAATTGATATTTCAGTCCGGAATAATTAGTTATTCAAGTTGTTATTGAGAAATTCAATCCAAATTTACAAGGTATATGTTCTAATATTTTATTAGAGGTATGAATATAAACATATTTTTGGTATTTGAATAAAATTCACTAGAAATATTTATGATGATTTAAATTATCAAGAATATTCAATAAAATTTACTATTGGATATTTTTTAAGAGTTCCATGTTGACCATATTAGATATGCATGTTTCTTATTATATAGGAAATGAAATTATGAAATTAAATAGAGAATATTGAATCTTATTTTATGAGGAAAAACTATTATGGAATTCATGGTAGTTTTCACGTCAAAATTAGAATGATATTTAAGGAATTTTTCTATGAAGAAGAAATGAATGGAATTACATTGAAATAATGTCAACCCAAGGAGGGGAGAACACAAGAAGTACTACTAAGTCCCTCCGAAGATATAGATTAAAGAAGAAGAAGAAGATAAAGAGAAAAATGAAAACACCCTTTTTCATGTTTTTATTTAAATTATTAAACACATTATAAGATACCTACAAGTTACATAATTTTCATTTCTTCGATTCTAGTAGTGTGTAAGATATAATTAAGTTGGAGTCTTATAGGTATTAGTAGTGAACCCTTCCTAAATCTTCGTAATAATTATAGTGGAGATTATTGCACCATCTTACATTAGCACTATATCTAATTAAAATCTTTTTAATATCCCTTAGTGGTGAACTATTTAAAATTTTTTCTAATTTCATTACTTATTTTCATTTGGATATTATATGATTTTATAAAAAAAATATAAGACTTGTACTATTATTTGTAAGATGAGATAAAGATCTAAAAAGTAAAAAATTGAATGACCTAGGAGGATTGTTCAATCACCTTGGGAGTGAGTTTGAATCAATGGTGACCAACTTTTTACCAATATTACTAAAATTAAATTATTTATTTCTAAAAGTTGATCAAACCTATGTTATCTATTATTATATGTGGATCTTCAAAAATTCTTTTTCATTATTTTAACCTTATGTTATGTAGATGATATAAGGAAAATGACACACATGTATTTTTCTAAGGTTTAGCCTCAGTGTGAGAATATAAATCTTCACTATGGTGACTCCAAGTGGTCCCTGGATTCCATTATTAATTATATTTTCATCAATTACAAGAGTGGTGTATTTATACTGCATCCCATAATTTATATATCTCCCAAAAATATCTACCTATCTCCCAATAGGTAATTTTACTCATTCCTATCAATAATAAACTTTTCTTATCATTTGAGACAACATAATATAAACACTCATGAATCTCACTAAAACATCATATGAAAATTTACCTATATATGCTCCATATGGTGTACTCCATCTGGTTAACCTATTCCTTCATTTTGTATGGTCCATATAATATTCATTTCCTACAATCAAAAAATATCCATCTAATGCACCTTTCATTCTATATAATGTTCATTTTCTACTGTGTTCCTCCACTAAGTGCTCTATCCGATAAAAAATTCCCTATTCCTATATTGCATACTCTATAAGATGAAATTCCTCTAAAAACATTGTACATACATTAGATCATAACTAGACTGACTCTTTTCTTCAACTAGACTATGTCACGATTATAAACTCTTACTCCTTTGATATCTTCACCACTTCACCTCTTTGTGTATATATAAATAGTGTTCTTGAACTTTTTATTCTAATACTATTTCACCCCCACCATATATAGGTGTGATTATATAGAAGAAAATAGTCTCTAAAATTTATTTTCCCACTCATCTAATCATTTCTAAATGCTTCTCCACACATTGTGAAAATTCAAGAAGCTTCTTACACACTATAGAATTTTTAGCATTCATTGTACTTTTTTAACCTCTATGTTAAGAAACTTCTTCCAAATTACTTATGACATATAGATAATAAACATTTATATATCTCCATCCAATGGAATGTTTTTTTGGTTTCATCTTTGGAAACTACTTCATCCATCATTATTTCTCTATCTGGTCAAAATGGTATTTCTCGGTATAGTCATTCACTACTCCATAATCTTTTTTAATGATTTATTGTTTATATAACTCCTCTGAAGAACCCAAATTTATTAAAATTAATATTTTTGTTCTAATAGTTTTCAATATAGTTTTTTGAAAAAAATTCAATGTGACATTAATTGAAGGTTTGTGTACTACCTTTTAATTGTTGTTGATAATCATTTGTGTCTTCGCAAGGTTGTTTTGATTTGAATAAATTTATTAAAAAAAGTAATGATAATGTTATTATTGAAGAGATGTTCTTATTGACCAAAAGAGGTTCCAATTTCATAAGGATAATTCACATTATTTACTAAATTTGTATAAGACCATATGTTACTAATTATCAATCAATAAATTGAGGAAATATAGAAAAGTGGAGATGGTTTTTCATGTTCTATTGTTTGATCATCAGATGGTTGAATATTTTAGGAGATAAAAGAAAGAGTGAATATTATGTTTATGAAAATTTCATGATGAATATTTTTTATTATAATATTGGATATTTTGGATTTCTTTCTTATGAATAGAATATTTTATTTATATATCAGGCTATGAAAAAATAGGATATGCTATCTAGCTATAGGGGGCCATATCCATTGCTTAGGTGGTGCAGCCAAGCCCCTAAGGACATATTATAGCCAAGATAAAAACATGGTTCCTATGGTAGGTTTATGAGTGGGTGGAGATCCACCATCATTTGGGGTGGCACGGAAATGAAGGAAGGTAGTGGCATGGGGAAATTCTTGGCAGTTGTGGAAGAACTCAGTATCCAATTTCTAAGTCACTCAACTAACTCCTTGTAATAAAAATGATCATGTGGAAAAGATTCTTTTCAATGTGGGATCATTTTTTAGCGTGTTACTATATCTTTGAAGGAATGGAAACCATGTGGTCTTCTGATCTGATGATCCAGGATGCTTGTTCTCTTCACCAATGTCTTCATATCTATTGAGCCCATGTGAGAGATGCATTATGTCGGGATTTCTCCATGTAGCATCATCCAATAATCTAACCCACAATTTTAATAAACTAAATCTGATCTAACTCATCTTATTGATCTGTTTCTTTTTTATATAATGAATTATCACTGAATTTCATCATCTTCTTCAAGCCTCTCTAGAGAGTTATTTTGGTCAGATGATCTCCATGAAGTGACATAGATGGTTGATCAGACCATTGCATCTGATAACTATTTTATTCTTATGATGATCTATAATTGATCAATATGAGATACAACTTTTTATAAATCTTTTCAAAAATAATAAAATGAAGAAATTCATCATGGAGTGAAAAATGAATTTTTGGTGATGTTTTTCATTCCATGTGGTGAAAAAAATGTGGTCTGTGTTGAATGAGGAGATGCTGGTGGCCTATAAATATTAGATACACTAAGGTTGAGGGTTGTGTTTTGAAGTGTGAAGGAATCTCATTTCTAGGGAAACAATAACATTGGAAATTTCCCTAGTTCATAAAATACAAAGGTTCTACACATTATAAGTTTGTATCAAGAAGAATAGAACACTTAATGAAGATGATATGTGCTTTCCAAACTCATTATATTTTGGGAAGATCTTATATCTTCCTGAAATTCAAGATAAATCTATAAAGAATCTCACTTTCTTTTGTGAATATAATTAATAACTTAAGAACTCCCATATTTTCATGAAGGTTTTAATAGTGATAGTGTGTTATTCTGTAAAGAATGATGAGTTTTTTATTATGCAGAGGGTTTTATTTAGACATTCGCAGGAAATGTGAATCTAATAGGTATTGTGAGGAAATAGATTCTGGCACACAAAATAATTACACATAGTGACATCGAGTCTTGTGTGAACATATAATGTGTATAAGGGTGTGTTTGACGAGTGAGTACATAATTTCATGAATGCAAGGATGAATAACCATTTGAGAATACATCCTTAAGCTCAATAATTTGAAAACATGTAAAACAGAGTATCAAATATAATAAAAAATTATGAATAAAATATTCAAGAAGGAATATTATGTGTAAATTCTGCATGAATGAGATGTTCACAAAATGGCAGTGTGTGTCTGGGTATGCATGCACGTAGTACGGACTATGAGTGTGTGCATACAAAGTGAATATGAGTTTCTGAAAGTGTTTAGTGTGTGAATGCGTCAAATAATAGTGAATATTAGGTATTTAGGGTAGTGAGAATATTGTGTATTAAATGTAGCAAGACATTTTACATTTATCCAATTGAGTTTATACACAATTTAGAATTTTAATCAGTGCTAAGAAATAAAATGTAACTGTGGAGAGACAATGTGTGATGTGTGTTCATGAAGATCGTGCATTGTATATTTTCTTATTTGGTATATAAATTTTTTATCAAGTGAATAATTAAATGAGTCTGTGCAATGTGCTGGAATTATTCAATTCATACATTCACATGAAATATACATTGGATTATAAGTGAGAACTATATTCAAAAGACCAATGATGAAGCATTTTATTATACGAAAACATGTATTTTATTGATAAATTGTAAATTGATCATTCTATTATTATAATGAGTTCAATTATGAGGGTTATATTCTATAATTTGTATGAGTATACTGATTCAAATTGTATACATTTTTGTTGATTATATATAGTAGTAGTCGAAGTGCTTCATTTGAATTGAGAAAGTACCTAATCAGTTTATTCCAGTGGATTCAAGAGGAAGACCGGTTTTGTGTTGAAGTGATAGCTTAATGTTCTTGTGATCATTATCATTATTTTAAGTGTTTCATTTTGAAAAAAAACTTGTGGAATGATAATATAAATAAAGAACACTAGGGGGATTTCATTATAATTTCTAAAAAGGTCCATACCTACCCACCATGATTCCAGGGTGATACCTGACTAACTCACTTGTAATTTTTGAATGATTTCTTAGTAGTGAATAAGTTTCTTGGATAATCCCGAACACATTAAGGATTTAGTAACCCACATCGAGGGTGAACCATGTAAAATATTATTTATTTTAAATCATTTACTTTCTGATTTGCATGTGGTATTTTTTTGTTTGAAAACATGGAAGATTCATTCACTCTAAAAAGTGTAGAGGTTAAAATTAAAAGGGGTAATAGAAAAAAAATTAAAACTAGTGACAACATGTGTAACATAAACCCATATTAGTGTAAATTCATGCTCCACTTGACACTTTGATGGGAATTAGAGCATAGGTTACCCCTCTGATTAGATCTATCATATTTTCCTATTTTTTGTATCAGACATATATGAAGTGTATATATGAATTTGTAGATCTAATAGAATTCTCTATAATTAAAATTTCATTTACTATCTATATCAATTAAAATAATGAGGATTCTATAAAAACCTTGAAGAACAGATAGATGGATGAGGCATGAAGGCTGAGAAATAATTCGAATAAGAAATAGGGATTATTAAAATTTGAATGTAGTAAAAGAGGTCTTCTAAATGTAGTATCTATTAAATCAATTGATAAATATTATTTTTATGTGCATGGTTCAGGTTGTGATGAAGAAGAATTTATTGAATCACTTAGTGACACTTGTTCAGAAATAAATGACTCTCTAAAGAATGTACCTATAAAAGTTGTCACTTGCATATTTTATTTTATCAAGGGACTATATGGTGAAATGTCATAGCTAGAAATGGAAGTTGAGGATATGGAGTAATCCTTGGAAAATAAGTTTCAATGATTTAAACCTCTTTTAAAAATTATTGATTCACAATAAAATACTATTTCACTTTGCAATGAACATTTCTCCTATATTGAGGAGGAATTGAAAAGAAATGTGTGTGAAAAATAATTAATTGAGAAGGCCCTTACTGAGATGATTTATACAGTTAAATAATCTCATAATGCTATCATGAATATTAAGGAATCTCTTTTTAAAATCAAATTCCAATATGATACATTCATCCCAACTGAAGAATCAAAAGAATATTTCATATTGAACTACAATGAACGATTCAATTTGATTGAAGATGAATTAAAAAGGACTATACGTGAGAAGGATGTTTTTGATAAAGTTTATATAGAAATAATTATTTAATTATAATAACTACATAGAACCTCAATAAATGTTAAATAATCCCAACTATAGGTTAATAAAAAGTGAATAAATAGATGAAAAATTATCTACTGGAAGAAAATAAAATACATGATGATCATGTTCTAATAATGGGGAGTCAATGGGAATAACAACACAAAATTGTTGAGGATGAGAAAAATTTCCTAGAAATTAAATGTATTGACATTGAATTCAATTTGAAAATTATAAAGGAAATACAATTATAGACCTCCCAAAGATAAGGTTGAAGAAATGATGAATTCACTTGAAGACTATAAGAACTCTCTAAATATAAAATATCTTGAGTTTGATGTCAATTTCAGAAATATTGAGAACATTCAAGATGAATCATCAAAACAAAATGAGATTAGAAAATATGCCAAGATTAATTCTAGAGATACTTTTACATCTTATAATACTTTTTCATGTTTTAAGAATGACTTGATATTATCTAAATATAAATCTTTTACAGGATTGTTGAAATTGGTAACCCTTTTTCCTGAATTTTTTATCTCTTCTAATACTATTTAATGAGAAGGTATAGGTTCAAAATGGAATTCTAGTCAAACATGGATGAAGAGTACTGGTAAAAAATACACTATATAAATAGTGTAGGATATGAATAAGAGTGTGAATTATTTTTCCCTAAAAATACCTCATATAAAGAATAATATTATCCAAAATCAATAGGATATCAAATTCAGTTAAGTGGTAACACAAAAGAAGAGTAAATAATTATTGGATATTGTTTTTATTGTCTGAAATTTTGGAATCGTGATATTAACTCTTGGTGTAACATATCTTTTCATGATAATTACAAAAGTCTATCATTAAGGGGGGAATATGTGATGTAAATAAAAATCTTGGAAACATGAAGCATTATTCATAGATGAAAAAGAATATATCTTTCCAAAAGAGATTTCATTGTTGTGAATTCTTCAATTATTATTGCAATGAAATTGGTCATAATTATAATGAGTGTTGTTATGTACCAACTATGGAATATGAAAATTCTAATTTGAATACAAACCCACAAAAATTGTAGAGGCAAAGAATAAAAGATGAAAATTCTTCCTTGGGGTGTGAGAACAATAAGATAGATAATAAAATTGTGGATCAAACTATACTCAAGAATAATGATGATAAGAATGTCACACCAATGTAAATATACTTCTAATATAGAATAAAATTCCATATAATGGAACTTTTCAAATAGTTCACAAACATCAATGCTAGTGGAGGCAGGCTAAAGAAAAAAATGAAATTAATCACAAAATCAAGTAAAATGGTTGATTTGGTTCCTAAAAATAATGATGAAAATTTTGAATTTCATGAAATATTTTCTAAAACGGATAACCCTATTATTGCTAGAGATTTTTTGGGGAAGGTGAAAAATTTCTATACGTATTGCTGATAAATTCATGACATTATTACTTGAACAAATATAAATAGTAATGAAAAAATAAATAACACTAGTGAATTATTATGTTAAAATGTTATTGTAAAGAATGAGTCTACACACCAGAAGAAGTCTAAGCATGTACCAAAATAGTGCTTAGTCATATGGCCTGGGTATCTATAATTGTCTAAAAATTAAGAATAGGGTAAGAAGAATGAAAGTTAACTACTTTTCAATGTGAATAAGTTTATTCCATCTAAATAAATGCTAAATAAATCAAGAATCCCTTTTTTACTTAAATGATAAAATTTGTAAATTTAATGAAAGATGAAGCATGATGAATTTTCATAAACCTAGAGCATAACTAAAAGAAGTTTTTGGGATAAGAATTATATCTCACCCCTATTTATATCACTAAAAAACATTGAATAACCACCTTATTCCGAGGTATATATTTTTTCATTATTTTCTATAATGAATTTAATGTGATGCATAAATTGAGGTTGAGTCTTAAATATTTGAGTTTCATTAGAATATTATACATCATCTAGGAGGTTATCTATCATGGGGTTATTTATTTCAATTTCTATTAAAATTATACATGGAATTAATCATTTAATAAATACAATATTTTTGAATATGTTGGATTAAGATCGTCCCTCTAGGGGTAGAAATACTATATACCTATAGGATTTGAGTATCTCAATTGGTATCAAATATATATTTTATGTTCTGGTAAGGTATTTATCTGATGGTTTCAAATGATTTTAATTAAATATTGTTATTAAAAATGTATGTTCTCTAATTTATATATGAATCACAATTCAAAATCAGAAGATGAGAAACTGATAATTTGATGAAAAAACTAAAATGTACTGATAAAGGGTAAGATATTTGTTATAGTTGAATGATTTTAGTCTATTTTTCAAGATTAATGTAGGATATTATATTAGTATCTTTTGAATAACACCTGAAATAATGTTTAAGTGTTCACATCACATTTTAATAAAATTGAA
Organism: Viscum album; assembly: GCA_963277665.1. Taxonomy (NCBI): domain Eukaryota; kingdom Viridiplantae; phylum Streptophyta; class Magnoliopsida; order Santalales; family Viscaceae; genus Viscum; species Viscum album. The sequence continues at coordinate 466,714,183 of OY728123.1, read as the reverse complement.
AAGGTTGATTTCTATATTGATCACTCCAATTTTCAACATAGGTTTATCCCACGTAGACATAGAGATGATTAATTGATGACTCATTACTTTAAGAAAGTTGATCCATTCCTTATCCCAATCAGATTAGTTATAATTTTTGATAAGTGGTGACTCTTATGAAATGAAAAGATTAAATTAGAGAAGATAAAAAATTCATTTGTTACTTAATGAGATGTGTTAGATTCTTTCCCATACTTATATCGTTGGTTTTATTATCAATTAAGGGGGAGAATAAAATATTTACATTGATCGTAAAATTGGCATTACTAATAAATCCAAAGGGGGAGATAGAAGAACAAAAATTTATTGAAAGTAATATTTGTGCTATGCTTTTTTCAATGTAGTTTTTTGATAAAAAAAACAATGAAAATTTAATTGAAGGCTGGTGTTCTACCTTAGAATTATTTTTTATAATCATTAATATTTTGTAATGTTTTTTTAATTTGAATAAGTTAATTTAAAAAAGTAACAATAATGTGATGATTCTAGATCTGTTATTATTGACCAAAAATTTTGCACTTACATTAGGATAATGCACATTGTTTGCCACAATTTTATAAAACTATATGATGCATATAATTAATCAATATATTGGGGAAAGGTACAAAAGTGGAGATGGTTTTTCATTTTCAGTTATTTGATCATCAGATGGTTGAATATTTGAGGATATAAAAGAAAGAAGAAATATTATCTTCATGCCAAATGCATGATGAATTTATTTTAGATGAATATTTGATATTTTAGACTATTTTCATAAGAAGATGATATTCTTTATATGTATCACCATATCAAAAAATAGGCCAAGACAGCTGGCCATAGGGGGCCGCATTGTAACAAAAAAAATTATGTATAAAATTATGATTTTTTATTTAATTAAATTTCTTATTTTATGAAATCCGATTTAAATGACCACTAAGTATCATTACCATTGATAATATATTCATTTAATAGTTAACACATGACTGGTATACATATAGGTTGTTTAAAAATCCAATTGTCAGAGAAAAACGAAGTGATTACCTCAACTGGTAGGATTATGCCCCAAAAATCCCATTTATCAGATCATCCATGGGAGATAGAATTTATGAACATTACCCTATACCACTCTCATGCAATCATCCAACAACATAAACATGAATGAAAATGTTTATGGGATAATATTAAACTCATTGAGATCATGGCCCAAAACAAGTCCAATGAAGGGATCCATGAATGCCCCACTATTTAACACCTTACTATTAGGGTGTATTTTGGTGTATTAAATTGATATTTATCAAGACACAAATAATATGAAAATTTACAATATTTTTTATATAATAATTAATATATTTTCATCCTATTATTATTACTGTGTAAATGTTTTTTATTTTGATACGATAAAGCACAAATTATTTTTTGTTAATATTTATATTCAATAAATGAATTTATGAATTAATGTATTTTGGAAATAAATAATTTTTTAATTGAATAATATTATTAAATAATATTTATCAAATATAAATGATCATATAATTTTTATGATGTAAAATGTAATTTTTATTAGGGTTCGAAAACTATTATCATTAAAAACTAAACATTATAAATAAATGTAAGTAATTTTTTCAAATGTTAAAATTCACATATTTAGAAATATATATGTATAAAATGAATTTTATTTTTTTAATCAGGATGTAAAAATTTCCCAAGTATGAATTTTTCAAAATTTTCTAAGACAACCGTATTTTCGAGAAAAATTTAAAAATCGTGTAAATATACATTATGTTTTATGACCACATAGTGAAATAATTGGGATGTAATAAGTAATATAAAGAGATCAAAGACCAATTATATTTTTTCCTATAAAATAATTTGGTTTTATTTCTCTTTTATTGCATTTTTAAATCCATTATTATTCCCCCAAAACTAATAATAACTTCTAGGATTTTCAAATCATTTCATTGGAGTGTGACTCACCATCACATCACCAAGGGGAATATTTTAATAAGTTATTCCATTTGATTTCTAAAATAATAAATAATACTATCCTATTCCATAAAATAAATGAAAAAACCATGGTATGGTTTGTGGTTTTGGATTTTTTATAATAAAGAATCCAAAACCAAAATAATAAAGCAAATTTCCCTCTTTTCCAATATAAACCAACCCAAGATCCAATTTATCTTCACTAAAACTCCATGGATCACATAAAAACTCTTAACTCCACTCCCTAGAGTCCTCCCAAGGTTCCTTGACGATTTAAAGAAGCTGATCTCAATACGTCGGAGTCACACAATCAAGTAAGACATACCCACCTTCATCTCCTACATTCATTTCAAACACATTATTTGGAAGATGTATCATTCATTTAAATTTCTTATATTCTAATTAATTTAAAATAATTCTCCTAATATAATTTATTTTTTAATTATATATCATTCTTCCACTCCCATTTTTAACATTACCTAAGTCGTTCCTATGTTGAAATTCTGTAAGGGGTCTTCCACTCTCCTCTTTTATCAAGCACTCCTTTTATGTATGTCTTTTAATTTCCATTTTATGATGTTGGGATATATTCTTTTATATCCCCCTTACTTTCTAATTTATTTATAAATGACCATATTTTCTTTAACTCTCATATATTCATCCTATGAACCCTTATGTACACTCATTACTATGTAGAAATTCCATAAAATATCTTCATCGTTATGAACTTAGGCATTCCATTTCCATTAACTAATGTTTAAACATGTCTTTACATGTCCCTATTACTTCAAATTTTATGTAAAAATTATGAGATAACCCTTTTTCTCTAATCTTCCATTTTTATCAATTTTTATGTGACATCATTATGCTACCAAACTTTCACCATGATATTACATGCCAAACAATTGTATAGTGAATATCACACCCATTTTTCTATCAAGGGTATTAAACTTTATAAACATATTCTTATTGATTATGGAATTTAATATATGTATTCTACATACCTCTATTGTGTAATAAATTATTATGATGAATGAATCCATGTTATAAGATCTATGTGGCACACTTAAGCATGGGAATGAAATTATTATGATGGGTGTACCGATATAGCCCTCCAATGCAATGGGTAATGTTTAGTATTATTAAATTTAATGTTGGGATATAGGTGTACATGATTCCTTTATTTTACTTCTTCCACCATGATGTCTTGGTGGATTTATCTTTCACCTAAGTTTGTGATTCAGTGTTTTAAGTTGTTCCCACATTCCCCATGCTATTATTATCATGCTATATAATGTCTTATTATTCATCTTCCTTGTATTTCCATTGATATTAATATTGTATAACATGTATAATCTTTTTCATGTTATGAATTTTTTATTCCCTTACTTGGATTTATAGCTTAACTCTTTCTTATGTTAATCCCCAAGATATCCCAATCATTTTTAAGTTTTTTGGAATATTATGTTCAAGTCAAGGAAGTGTTCAAACAATACTTTGGATCCCATGTTATAAGTTGTCATGAAATTTACCTAATTCCAAAAATAAACTATAATTATTGATCTTTTTGGTTGTATTATGATTTTTTTAATAAATCAATTATTAATATAAAATAAATAGAAGGTTTGTTATAGTTGGTATCATAGAAAGAGTTTATTTATTTTTGGTATTAAGATTATAAAACACTATAAAAAGACATAGGGATAGACAAAGTATAAGAAAACATCCCTAAATTGTGGTTATTTAAGACTAATGTGTTTATAAATAAAATAAATCCATATTTGGATACTACAAGTTGATGTGCTACTGGCATAGATATACCAAGGAGTAAAAACTCTGAAAATAAGTTTCAAGCCCGGCTCGGGGTAATCTATTACACAACAACATGCCTTACAACTCACCTGGTTTGACACTCGAGGGGGATATGATTTGATAAATTAATAATATCATTATGAACCATTATTAAGATATTAAAATGAAAAGTACCATAAGAATATATATTAGTAAATATATCATGGATAACGTAATTTGACACCTATAAATTATTAAGTTAAGGAAAAACTGTAATTTATAAGTTATCCCTATATTTAAATTTTATTCACCTTTATGTGTTTAATAGTTTAATATAACCATACCTAATTTTCCATTTATTATATCCAATGTTTTTAAATAGGAGTAATCAAGTTAACAACTGATGAAAAAGGAAATGTGATGAAACCCTCAACGAGATACCAAATTTAATGAGAGCAAGAATCGTAAACTTCATGACGACACTCTCTCAAATGAATCTGGTTTTGAATAGAAACCTAGATCAATATTAGAATAAAAAAACACTAATAGAGAAAATTCCCCAATATATAGATTCATGTGAAAAATGTATTCCTACATTCAATGCATCATCAGATCCCTTAATCATAGAACAAGGTATCAACTCCATTGAGAAGATCTCCTCCATCCTTCAATATTCCAAACAAGAGAAGGTTATTTGTGTTATTTATCGTGTTGACAGAGAATATAATTAGTAGTGTATATTGATCAACAATATTAATCCTATGTAATATATTGAAATAATGAGGTGGATTTAATTTTAGAAGAAAAATTTGATAAATATTTCACGCATACACTCTCTCTAAAATGGAAAGGTACTTCATTGAACTCAAGAAAAATAGATGAAAAATATGTTGTGGAATATGATTAAAACATCATAAGAATTTAATTATATACCTTTGGTTTTTTCATAACATCTAAATGCAAGTATGGAAACTTCTTTGGTGGGAAAAAACCTAGTCTATGAAAATCCCAGGCAATATGTGGCTTTGAGAAATAAGAGGAAATTTTCTGGTGTGCCCTCAAAGTCAAAATGGCAATTAGAGAGTCTTGAGGTTATTATGGGGATAATATATGGGAAGATTAGTTTATTTTTGGTGGTATGATAGAGAAATCTAACCATTCTAATAAATTTCAGTATCCTACTTATTAATGGTGCAGAAAGAAGCACCCCAGAAATTACCTAAGGGATGAAGAAATGATTTAGGTGTGGGAAGGAAGGACACCTAGAAAATAATTACTGATAGGAGAAACACATGAATATGAAAGAGGAAGAGAATTATCTAGTTAAACCTTAATTAATTGTCCATTTCTTCAACTACAATAAACAAGGGCACATTTCATACCAATTCCCTAAGCTAAGGGTTTTCATAGGTATCCAACAATCTCTAAGGAATAAAGGGTGAACATTTTCATCACCATCACTGAGGTGAATCCCGAAAATGAACTGATGACACATGAGCTAGTTATTCATTCAAGAATAGTGAATTTAATTTTTTGATTCCAGTTTTTTGCATTCCCTCATATCATGAATGTTTAATAGAACTATCCAAACACCACCAAAAATCACGGGAGTGGAGATGTCGGTGAAAATGGAAAATGGGAAAATTATTTCATTACAAGTAAATAACTCCTCCCAAATCAATTTTTTGGGGATAAAATTCATAAAAAACCTTTTCATAATACCTTTTGTGGAATTTGATGCAATCCTAGACATGGATTGCATTTCTCTATATAAGAGAAACACAAATTTTTGCAAGAATAAAATCACTCTCTATATGGAGAATCGACCCCTGATTCTATACAAGTGTAAGTAGGGAGATGATTATTCTTTTGAAACATCATATAAAATATGGATTTTACTACCCTATTAGTAAGAATATATTTCTCAAATGATTGAATCTAAGGAAATAACCTTCGTCAAAGACATTCCTATAGTGGGGGAATATGTTGATATTTTTCCTGCAGAATTGTCTTGTCTTCCTCCTAGACAATAGGTTCAATTTTCAATCGATCTTATATCTGGGGAATTTATAATATCTAATAATATAATTAGGACGGTTGTTGTCAAAACTTAATATATAAATAAAAAAATGGAGGTGAATATGGGAAAATGATTTATACGCCAAAGTGCTTCACGATGGGGTGCCCGAGTCCTCTTCATCATAAAGGATGGGTCAATACGCCCTTGCATCAATTATTGTGAGCTCAATAATATCCTGATAAATAAAAACTATATTATTACTCAGATTGATGACTTCTTCTATCAGCTATGTGGATCACAATACTTTTCCAAGGTGGATCTTTTGTCAGTATATTATCATGTAAGGGTGAAGAAAGACGATGTTCTCAAAACTTCTTTTCATATAAGGTATGTGCACTATGAATTCATAGTGATCCCATTAGGACTCACGAATGCTCCAGTAATCTTAATGGAATTGACTAATAGCATCTTTAGATATTACCTTGACAAATTTGTGGTAGAATTTATATATGATATTCTAATAGACTCCAAAACCAAGGAGGACCATGATGTGGGTCAGATCACAAATCTAGAGACCTTGAAAAGGTTTATATCTATGAAAAGTACATCAATTATGAGTTTTGGTTGAGGGACATGTTTTTATTTGGGAATATCATCATAAGTAATGGGATATTTTTAAATCCTTCAAAAATTAAATAAATTGAAGGATGTTCAAGGTCAACATCTATGATAGATATCCATAGCTTCCTTGGGTTAGCTGGATTTTATCTCCGATTTGTGAAACAATTATCATGATTTCAAACCCTCTTACAATGAAAACTCATAATGGATTCATGTTTTCTAATAATGACGGATGTGAAGAAATATTCATGGAGTTGAAAAGGAGGATTATCACTACCCCAATTCTCTCAGTACCCACAAGTGGGGAACTATTAATTATGTTCATCCATGCATTAAAGAAGGAATTGTGTTGTGTGTTAATGAAGAATGAAAAAGTCATTGCCTATACCTAAAGGTAGTTGAAAATTCATGAGAAAAAACTATCCCACCCATGAACTGGAGTTCACAGATGTGATCTTTGCACTGATAATATGGCAGAATTATCCTTATGGGTAGAGGTGTGAGATATATACCTATAACAAGAGCCTTAAATATATATACACATAGAAATAGATTAATATTTCTAGAAAATATGGTTAGATATTGTCAAGGATTATGACTTCTCAATACACTGCCATCCTGAAAAAACAAATAATTTGGTAGATGGTCAAAGTCGAAAGGACTGATAAATTCTATCATTGAAGATAATTGAAAAGGATCGAATCTTATTGGATTTAAAGAGGATGGTTATTAGAATCATTAAGAAAGGAACATCATCATTCCTTTCCTAAATTATTTCTCAACCATCTCTTTTGAAAAGGTTAAATATTCTCAATTAAATTATGTGGGAATTTAGAAGAGATTTGAAACTATAGGGAAAGTAAAATCCTTGAATTTCAATGTTAATGAAGAAGGAATTGTGATATTTGTGTCAAGACTACGTGTTCCATAAAATCCTAATTAAATGAAAGAACTATTGGGTGAGGAAAATAGCTATACTTTCTCCATTAACCCAGGAAACAAAAAGATGTATCAAGATCTCTAACAACATTATTAATGGGAAAACATGAAGAAAGATATCGTTGAATATACATCAAAGTGTTTTTTATGTTAGTAAGTAATGGTTTAAATAAGAATTATAAGGGGATGATGCAACCATTACCCATACCAACATGGAAATGAAAAAAAATCATCATGGACTTTGTCACTAGAGTTTCAAATACATCCAAATGAAACAACGTTATCTAGGTTTTTGTGGATCATCTTACAAATATTTCACACTCATTGCGATTCAAAAGGATTCCTCACTGGATCAACCGACATGTATATACATTAGATAAGTGGTATGGCTACATGGATTACCTCTATGGATTATATCAAATCAACATACTTGATTTACCTCTTTGTTCTATAAAATTCATCAGTAATCTCTAAACACTAAAATGAATTTCATTATGGCCTATCATCCTCAAATAGATTTATAATCTAAGATAAAAATTCCGAAATTGGATGACATGTTGCAAGCATGTTCTATGGAAATAAAATGATGATGGGACAAACATATTACTTTGTTTGATTTCTCTGACAACAACAATTTCCACATGAGAATCAAAATGGATCCCTAGGAATCCATTTATGGGAAGAGGTTCAAAACACCAACATATTAGTATGTTGTTGGGGAAAAAATATTCTTGGTCTGTAAATGGTTGAGGAAATGGTATAGAAGACTAAAACCATTCAGTTTCACATCAAGGATGATCAGAGTCCAAAGAAGATTTATACTAACAATATTCGATGAGACCTGGAGTTTTATGTTAGAGACATGGTATTCCTCTACATATCTCTTTGTAATAATTTGAGGATATTTGGGAAGAATGGAATGCTTATTCCAAGTTACATCAGACTTTTTGAGATCCTTGATCGCATCTAAGTAGTGTCATATCAACTAGCACTCTCATAAAACATATCTCAAGTACATGATGCATTCCATGTATCCCTCTTCAGAATGTATATAACAGACCCCTCACATATACTCAATCTAGAGGTGGTACCATTAGATAATGATCTTTCCTATGAAGCCCAGCATATGGAGATATTAGATTGTAAATAAAAAAATCTATGAAATAAGACAATGCACCTCATTAATTTTTTGTAGAGAAACCACTTGTTTGAAGAAGAAATATTAGAACTAAAGGATGGGATGAAGTATAGTTACCCTCAACTATTTTAGTGTAGAAAAATAAATGTTTAAGGGTGAAACTTCTAAAGGGTGAATATTTTAATGACCAGAACAGTTAGGAATAAAATTCCCCATTATGATTTAATTAAATATATTATTATATCCAATTGGATTTAAATTACCATTAATTATCAATACCTTTTATAATATTGTCTTTGAACAATGATCACATGAGTTTTTTAAATATAGGTTTTTAACTAATCTAACTGCCAATGACAAATGAAGTGATGGAATCAACCTGTATAATTTTACCCTATAAATCCCATTTACTTGAGATAAAGAGTGAGAATGAATTTATGGGATTTTACCTAGACCAATACACATACAATATCCAACAACTTAATCATGATCGAAACTGTTTATGGGAAAAGTTCAAGCTCATCGATATCACAGCCCCACCCATGTTCTCTGAATGGCCCCATAAAATCCCCACTATCTGGAACCTAACTCTTAGAATGTATGCTGGTGAATTAAATGGATATGTATCAAGAACCTAGAACCATGATTATGTACTTCTTTTAGTGTAGCGAATATATTTTCTTCCTATTATTGTTACATTGTAAATGATTTTTGTTTTGATTCAATAAAGAACAAATGGTATTTTTGGTTAATATTCAAATTTAATTAATGAATTTATGATTTAATGGATTTTTGAATTAAATAATATTTCAATGTAATATTATAATTAAATAATATATATCAAATATAAATAATCATATAATTTTTATGATGTCAAATATAATTTCTATTAGGGGTTGAAAACTATTATTGTTAAAAAAAACATTTAATTTCAATTAATATCAGTCAGTGTTTTAAAAGTGAAAATTTACTTATTTAGAAAATTATTTAAATAAAATTTATAATTTTTTAGAATCATAATGTTGAAATTATCCAATAGTGTATTTTTCATAATTTTCTATGACCGCCAAATTTTTCGGTAAAAATTAAATATCGTATAAATATACTTTTTATTTTATGAAATCGAAATAAATAAAATGTTTTATAATAAGTAATATAAATGTAAAGACCCAGAATTTCCATGTAATGTTTTTAAAATATATGGGAATTTTATGAGTCCGCGAAAATTGACGGCGCGTGATTCCGAGCCCCGGAGTGCCCGAAATGAATTTCCGAACTTTTTTTTGGGTATGTTCAGTAAACATGTGAGTGGGTTTTTTATGTTTTCAACCGGTTCTCAGAATTAAAATATGAGGGAACCGTTGAACTCGCAACACTGGTAGTTTCTTAAAGAGACATTCACCTTGACTGCAGTTGGTCAAGAGTGAAGGTTAGTTTTTGGATTTTTCGTGGAAATAATAAAATAAAATATATCATACTTCATTTTATTTTATTTATTATAACCACTCCATGTGGAAGTTGGTAGTGGGGACCAGAAAACCTTAACCTCCTATGAGAGGTTATGGTGGTGGTGACTACCTGAGAAAAACCTCCCAAGTTTGATTTAATAGGTGGGGACCACCCGGACCTCTTAATGAGGGAGAAACTTCTCAACTCCCTCATTAATGTGGAGGAGCCTCTTGAGCTTCCTACATATTAAATTGTGCCAAGGAACCACTTTATTATGCCAACGTAAATTAATTGTCTTGGCCCATTAAAAATATTAAGTAACAACATCGTTGAAAATTGAGAACGTTCCTAATAAATTAACCGTCATAAATTTCATTGTCCTTACATACCTCTCCCACTCTACTATACATATGGAGCTTGGGAAGAGGATTTGGGATGACATCACCAAGCGACGAAGTGCAGGTAATGTGTCGTGATTCCCAACACTTGGAGGATTCTGATGTCCAACAAAGAATGCTCCACTGATGAATAATGCCAACTTCGACTTCTTCCACAGGACACCCTTCAAGGAGGAATGTCTTCAACTACGACGAACTGATGCACGAGCTCGGGATTGGAGGTGTGTGGTGGACGCGACGAATGAAGAAAACTTCACCTTCTTCCCTCCTCATTGATGTCATCAATTGAACAAGGTAAGTGTTTAATGCTTATTGTTATCACTTTCTATGTACTCCCTTCTACTCTTGTCTGGAATTGTAAATGATTAGATTTCGGAATATCATGGTTGACATTCTTTGCTTCGTTCTCGTGAACCGTATGCTTCCACTCTAAACGCGGTGGGTGCGGGCCAAACTAACATGGCTCGGCCCCCCTCTATCGTTCTTATTTGCGGTGTTCTTCAGAATGAAGGAAGGTGAAAAGGCAACTACGCCGCCACCCATGACCACTGCGACCTGCGACGTCCCTGCTTGCTCTGGCCTCCTGGCCGAACCTGCCCCTCGCCCGTCAGCCAAACCCGTTCGGCCGCACTGCCCGACGGCTGCGACCCCTTCCGGCCGAGACACCTACCGGCCGCACCCTTTTCCATCCGAGCCACCCCACAGCTGCACCTCCCGACGGTCGCACCGCCAGCTCACCAAGCCCCCCACCCACCGCGCTGCCCGCCGGCTGCACCCCCCGGCTGTGCCACCCGCCGGCCTCACCACCCTGGCCACGCCATCCGCCGAAAGAGCCTCCCTGGCTCACTCCACCCACCGGGCTCCCTAAAGGGCCCGCGTCTCTTGTGGAACCTCAGAAAAATTGGTCCGCGCCCCTAGCGGTACCCCGGCTGAACCGGCCAATGCCCCGGACGAACCGACCCACACCCTGGCCGAACCGGCCCGCGCCCCTCCTGGGACCCAATAAAAAATCACCCCACCCCACGTGGCACCCCGAAAAAACCAGTCCGCACACCGGCTGAGCCATCCCATGCCCCTCGTGGAGCCCTGGCCAAACCGACCCCGCACCCTCATGGCACCCCCGCGGCCGAACGGCCTCACGGCAACCGCAGACTCCACGTCCCCTCGTGGCCCTCACGGTCTGCTGGACCTCCCAGCAGATCGGACCACATTACGGTCTACTCTTGACCCTTCAGGTCGGGCCTGGTTGTCCCAAACCGGGTCTACCCATGCCATGTCTGGTCAGGTTGGTCCAACTGGGTCCGATCGGACCCAGGCCCACTACAACCCGTACACATCTTTTGTCCATAACATTGGCACTGAATGTCCATTTGAAGAACCGTCATTGACATTTGGAACATTGGAGTGATACATTACCTTTGAGTGATACCACACTATGTTTTGGATTGAGATGGCCTATGATTAGATTGGGTTGAGCACGAATCCAACCGGGCCCCCGGGACTAATAGGCTAATAACTAATAGACCGAGTGTCCGATTGACGCGTCGTCTGTTACGTTGAGACCCATATGATGTGATGTACCTTTGTAATACTTCTTCGTGGGACTTCTTGATAGTTTTAGTATCAACCCGTAGCTCGTGGAGCGGATTCTCCCGGAGATGAGCGAGCTTAGTGCGGAGACCTAGTAGCTGGCTGAGACCTAACGACTGCTGACTGTTTTGACTCGGAGTGACTCTACTAGCCTAGTGGGGAGAACCTTGGTGTCGCGGCAGACCCATAGTGGGGATCACCTTGGTTTCGCGGCAGACCCATGGTACTCGACAAGAGAGTTCCTCAGCAGGCTATGAGGGGGAGCACGCTTGGTGATGTAGCAGACCCATGATGGGGAGCGCGCTTGGTGATGCAGACGATCCACGGTACTCGACAGGAGGAGTACCTCAGCAGTCCAAGGTTAGTGGGAAGCGCTCTTGGTGTCATGGTAGACCCACTGTACTAGATAGAGGAGGATTTCTCCAGTAGTAGAGGTTTCGATAATGTGATTGGGGATGTTACTTGATACAACCCCTAGAATAAAATCTTGATTGAGCTGAGTCAGTTTTTCTATGTTTTCCTCAATATTGAGATGGATCACTTTATAAATTAGGTATATGTATGGGCACATACATATGTAAGGTTATCTGTTGATTTCATACTTTGTGGTTTATCCTTTTTAGATTTTGGGAGACCTTGAGGGTCTCGGGGTCCCTAAAGTGTATTGTTATACCCACCCCTACACAGGCTATGCCCGCACCTTGTTGTGTTGGATGCAGATGACGGAAAACGTTGACTGGGGCTGAGAGTACCAGGACTGGACGGTACCTGGAGGTGGACCATATGGCTTGTTGGTACATGGAGGAGACAGACGTACCTGGAGTTCTGAGGAGGCTATCTATACCTACCCTTTAGGTAGGAACCTCTAAGGATGACCCATCAGCTAACATTCCCTTTTCTTCAGTTGTATTGTATCACATTTGTACTTTTACTTTCCAGTGGGGCTTTCATTCTGGCCCCTTTTACTTTCAGCACTCTTTTATTATACAGTTTACTGGGTGTTTTGTATCCAGCGGTGTGATTTCCTGTTTGTGTGTTTACAGGTTATAAAGGCAATGCCTTCCTAGTCTTAGGGAATTATTTCTTTGGTTCTAGTTTCCAACCCCTGGCCTATGGAAGGCGGGCTTGGGGTAGTCACGGAACGGGCCCCGGGGGACGGGTCATGACAAATTGGTATCAGAAGATTCGGTTCTACAGAAGAACTTAGGAATCTGATCTTTTTTGTGAAGAAATAGTGTTAACTATTTTGAGTGTGGTTTTTAGTTAAGGTATTCCAGTGTTGGTGAGATGGCCGACGTATCCATAAACCAAGACCCTGACTTTTTATTTCTAACTTAGTGCAGGAAAACACTGATTGGGTGTGTGTTTTCATGAGGCTTCTTTGTGAACTATTTGTGTCAGGTCACCAGGCCAGCTCACCAGGTATAACTTTTAACTGTAGCACACCTATTTCTTTTCAGGATGCCTCCATGTAGACAGCCACCCAGGCTTCCGAGAGTTGTACGCTCTGATTGCCCACCGAGCGATGAGGCCTCGGTGCAGGGCCCTTTTCCAGTAGAGGCACCAGCAGAGGCACCAGCGGTACCATTATCCGTTGGGCCACTGATGCCCCCTTCCCAGTAGTAGAGAGTGCATGTCACTTGAATGCATTGCATGAGTTCCAATTTCAGAGGCCACCTAGTTTTAGGGGAGAGAAGGACCCACATGCAGTTGAGGATTGGATGCAAGTCGTGGTGAGAGTTTTTTGACTAGTAGGGACACCAGCCGATCTCATGGTGATTCTTACTGCCAACCTTCTACAAGAAGTAGTAGGAAGATGGTGGAGCTTGATTATCTACATTCACGTCGAGGTGAAGCTTCTCTTGGTAGACTTCGAGAGCCTATTTCAAGCATATTTTGTACCAGCAACTCTTCACGCAGTGCGCATTCAGGAGCTACTTCATCTGTAGCAGGGCTACATGACTATAGCTCAGTACTCAGGGAGGTTCAGAGACCTATCATGCTACTCCACTGATATGTTGTGGGACCCATTCTTCAGGGCATAGACCTTCGAGCAAGCACTTAGGAAGGAGATCAGGGATTCAGTGATCTCACTCAACATCCCAACGCAGGAAGGGGTGTTAAAGAGAGCCCTCCTAGTAGAGAGTTTCCCTGATGAGCATTCTCCAGTAGCGAGATCCACCACTAGTCAACATGTAGAGGATTCTTATGCAGCTAGAAGCAGATAGATCTCATAGAGGTCTAAGATTACCAGACCTATAGGTGGATGAACGCATGAATCTGGATTGATTGTGCGGGGCACCCGAAGAGGAACTAGTCATGCCAGGAGTCGGCAGTGTTACGCATGCGGTGGGCAGGGTCACATGGCTCATGACTGTCTGACCCACCATACGAATGATTAGTAGATGGTCGAGGGACCACCCAAAAAGAGATAGAGATTTGATTGAGTCGGTCCGTAGGGGGTACACAGACATTGCAGAGGAGCTGGCTGTGTGGTTGGTGGTGGGCGATAATTTGACATTTTAACACCACCACCACCAGAAGGTCCACCCCGGACATAGGGAGTAGGTGGATAGGGGAGAGCTCAGCTCTATGTAGCTGAGGCTTACGATCATGTAACTATAGAGATGATTCGAGGTATGATCTGTTTCTACTCCACCATATCTATAGTTCTTATAGAAACATGCACCAATCATTTTTTTATTGCCACTTACCTCGTTTGGAGCTCAGAGATTCTGACTGAGACGTTGGTTCGATCCTTATGGCTAGATACTCTTAAGGGAGTAGATTCGACGATTATGTACTGGTTCCAGTAGTGTGAGCTTACTCTAGGAGGTGAGAGGTTCTGCTGGGATCTCCTAGTGGCGGCGTCGAGGCCTTACGATGTCATCTTGGGTATGAAATGTTTATCCACATTCCATGCTCAGATTAACTATATTAGGTGAAAAATGTCGTGTGTCAACATGGATGGGGCTAGTTTTACCTTCACCAGTGAGAAGGGAGACTTTGCATCACATGATGGACTTTCCCGGAGGAGGGTACAGCCGATCACTCATCAGTTAGATAGCCATACCCTCGGAGCTGTTGATGCAGAGAGTCTGAGCTATCCTATAGTGGTGGACCAGTACGTGGATGTCTTCCCTGATGATGTTCCGAGTATACCTCCTCACAGAGAGGTAGCATTTTACATTGACTTGTACCCCGGTATGGTACCGATATCTACATCAGCGTATCAGATGTCTCCCACAGAGCTTCGCGAGCTATGGGTACAGCTAGAGGAATTGCAAGGGAAGGGATTCATATGAACTAGTGTTTCACCTTGGGAAAACCCAATGTTTTTTTCCAAGAAGTCGGATGGGAGCTTGAGGATTTGTGTTAACTATCGGTCCCTGAACCAGGTGACTGTGAAGAACAAGTACCCACTCATGAGGATTGACAACCTCTTTGATTAGCTGAATGGAGCATGGTGGTTCTCGAAGATAGACCTCAGATCAGGATATCACCAGCTCATAGTACGAGACGAGGATGTGTAGAAGACGACTTTCAGATTTTGGTACAACCATTACAAGTTATTGGTTATTCTATTCGGTGTAACCAACGCTCCAGTAGTGTTCATGAGACTTATGAACAAGATATTTTATCCATACCTCGATCGCTTTGTCGTAGTCTTCTTCGGTGACATTTTGGTCTACTCGACTACTGAGGAGGAGCATGCCTATCATTTGTGGGTAGTACTAGACACACTCCTAGAGCACCATATTTATGGTAATCTTTGGAAGTGACAGTTATGGATCTAAGAGGTTCTCTTTCTTGGAAATGTCATCTCAGAGGCTAGAGTTGCAGTGTATCCAGCAAAGATTGAGGAGGTACTTTCTTGGGAGCCACCCAGGATTGTGACGGTGGTACGGAGTTTCTTGGGTTTGGCTGGATACTACTGGATATTTCTGCCAGATTTCTCTAGAGTTTTATCACCACTTTTAGCCTTGATGAAGAAGGGGCAACCCTTCGTGTGGTCGGAGAGATTCCAGTAGAGCTTTCAGGAGTTGAGGCATATGAAGACTAGTTCCCCCACCTTGAGGCTTCTAGAGGAAGGCGTAGGGTACGTATTTTAATACTTTTCATCAGGGACCGGGCTCAGATGTGTCATGCTGTAGGAGAGAGAAGCGATCGCATATGGTTCTCGGCAAATGAGACAGCATGAGCAAAACTATTCTACCCATGACATGGAGTTAGCAGCAGTGGTCTTTGGCTTGAAGATGAGGTGACACTGTCTGATGGGCGAGCGTTTTACCATGTACTATGATCACAAGAGCCTTAGGTATATCTTATCTCATAAGGAACTTAACCTGAGACAACGAAATTGGATTGAGTTCTTCCAGGACTATGACTTCGAGATAGTCTATACTCCCGGGAATGGGAATGTTGTTGGAGATGCACTCAGTAGAAGATCCGGTATACAGCTGCTAGGTGAGGTGACAGAGCAGCTGGCCACTTTGTAGATATCCTTTGTGGATAGAGACTGAGCAGCTTTTCTACAATCTCTTACAGTCACTCCCCCACTTCTTTATTTAGTTAGGGAGGTGCAACGTGGGGACATTGACTGTGAGACACGACGTGCTTAGATATCCATAGAACAGGTACCTGATGGATTTTGTGAAGGTGGGGAGCACGTCATCCTCTTTAGAGGATGTACCATAGTACCAGTGTCGCTTCAGGAGGAACTGTTGAGGGAGTTCCACGCATCCCCTCTAACGGTACATCTAGGAGTGTTGAAGATGTATTTGGACCTCCAATGACTGCACTGGTGGCTGGGAATAAAGAAAGTAGTTGCAGAGTTTTCTCTTGATGAATCACTTGTCAGCAAGTGAAGGCAGAGCATCAGGTACCAGTAGGCTTGGTTTAGCCTTTTGAGGTCCCATAGTGGAAGTGGGATGGGATATACATGGACTTCATGATGGGTCTTCGACGTACATCCAGGGGTCATGACTCGATTTGGGTGATCGTTGACCAACTCACAATATTGGCCCACTTCCTACCGATCAGAGAGAAGGGTTCAGTAGATAGATTGGGATTCCACTATGTGCAGGAGATTGTGCGGCTACATGGAGTACCCACAACGATTGTCGCTGATCGCGATACACATTTTACTTCCTACCTATAGAAAGGGTTGTAGGAGGCTTTCGAGATGTAGCTTCGTTTGACCACCGCCTTCCATCCTTAGACCGATGGTATGACTGAGTGGACCATTCAAAACCTCGAGGACATGTTGTGTGCTTGTTTCCTCAACTTCGATCGCAACTAGGAGGATCACTTGCCTTTGGTGGAGTTTTCATACAACAACATGTATCACTCCACCATTGGGATGGCACCTTTTGAGGCGTTATACGGGAAACCTTGTAGATCACCTTTATGCTGGACTGACCCGGGGGAGTAAGCACTAGTGGGACCAGAGATGGTATGGGCTACCACAGAGAAGGTGCAAATCATCTAGGAGTTGATGAATACTGCACAGAGCAGGCAGAAGTCATATGCTGACAAGAGATGGAGACCTTTGGATTTCAAGGATGGCGACCACGCCTTTCTACGGGTCTCACCCCGACAAGGTTTGCAGAAATTTGGACGAGGTGGAAAGTTATCTCCGAGATCCATAGTACCTTTTCAGGTCCTCATTAGAGTTGGAGAGGTATCTTACCGCTTATCTATTCTATCTCAGTTGCACCGGGTGCATGACGTCTTCCACATATCTCAGCTGAGGAGATACATGAACGACCCTTCTCTCATCATCAAACATGGAGAGCTAGATTTCAATGATGGGGTGACTTTTATAGAGGTTCCAGTATAGATTTATGATCGATAGGAGAGGGTCCTTCATGGATGGTCAATACCTCTGGTGTGCGTTCGCTGGCAGCACGGGAACTTCCAAGAGAGCACATGAGAGTATGAGGCTCAGATGTGTGCTATGTACCCCCACTTGTTTACCTAGTTGAGTTTTGGATTATGGGGGTGTAGAGCCATGATGTGGGTAGAATGTAAAGACCCAGAATTTCCATGTAATTTTTTTAAATATATGGGAATTTTACGAGTCCGCGAAAATTGACGGCGCGTGATTCCAAGGCCAAGAGGGCCATGAATGAATTTATAAACTTTTTTTGGGTAAATTCAGTAAACATGCGAGTGGGTTTTTCTAAATTTTGAACCATTTCTCAGAATTGAAATCTGAGGGCACCATTGAACTTTTAGTCCTGATATTCACTTAAAGAGACGTTCTCCTCGATGGTAGTAGGTCGAGAGTGAAAGATAGCATTTGGATTTTTCATGGAAATAATAAAATAAAATAAATAACACTTCCTTTTATTTTATTTGTTGTAACCACTCCAGGTGGAAGTTTGTAGTGGGGACCACCAAACCTTAACCTCCCATGAGAGGTTATGGTGGTAGGGAAAACTTGAGCAAAACCTCCCAAGTTTGATTTAATAGGTGGGGACCACCTGAACCTCTTAATGAGGGAGAAACTTCTCTACTCCCTCATTAATGTGGAGGAGCCTCTGGAGCTTCCCCCATATTAAATTGTGCCAACACACCACTTTATTTTGCCCACATAAATTAATTGTCTTGACCATTTTTAAATATTAAGTAATAGTGTCGTTGGAATTTAGGAAGGTTCCTAATAAATGAACCATCATAAATTACATGATCGTTACATACCTCTCCCCCTCTCCTCTATATATGGAGATTGGGAGGATGATTTGGGATGGATTCACGAATTGACGAAGTGTTGGTAAAGGGACGTGACGCCCAAAACATGGAGGATTACGCTCTCCAATGAAGAATTCTCCACCAAAGAAGAACGCCGACTGTGACTTCTTCCTCGGGAAACCCTTCAAGGAGGAAAGTCTTAAGATACGATGAACTGATGCACGAGCTCGGGATTGGAAGTGTGTGGCGGACGTGATGAAGGACGACAACTTCACCATCTTCCCTCTTCGTTGACGTCATCAAGAGAATGACGTAGGGGTTTAATTCTTTTTTTATCACTTTCAAGTTACTCCCTTATTCTCTTATGATGGATTGGAAATGATTAAATTATGGAAGATCATGGTTGACATTTTTCACTTCGTTGTTGTGAACTGTATGCTACCTCTCTAAATGTGGAGGGTGCGGGCCAAAATAACATGGCGTAACCCCCCTCAGTCATTCTTCTTTGTGGTGTTATTCGAAATAAAGGAAGGAGATGAAGGCGAAGAAGGCGACAAAGGCAACACCGCCACCACCCGTGGCCACCATGACCCGCGCCACCCCCGCGGCGCTCCGGCCTCCCAGATGAACCGGCGCCGCGCCCGCCTGCCGAGCCACCCCAGCCCCACCGCTCGTCGGCCATGCACCATGACGGTTTGGCCACCCGCCGGCCGCACCCCCTGTCAGCCGAGCCACCTGCCGGTCGTGCCCCCTGCCGACCGAGCCACCCGCCAGCTGCACCCCCTATCGGCCGCGCCCCCTACTGGCCAAGCCACACGCCGGCAGCACCACCCGCCGGTCGTGCCCCCCAGGCCGCGCCCCCCGCCGAAGGCACCACCCCGACCACGCCGTTCGTCGGCCGAGCTGCCCCGGAACATGCTGTCTGTCGGCCTCCTAAAATGGCTCGTGCCCCTGATGTGCCCCGGCCAAAACAGCTCGTGCCCCTTACGGCACACCGGATGAACCGACCCGCGCTCCTCATGGAGCCCTGGATGAGCTGGTCCATGCCCCTCGAGGCACCCTAGATAAACCGGCCCCTCTCCCTCACGGAACCCCCGCGGCCGAGACGCCCCGTGGCACCCACGGGCTCCGCGGCCCCTCGCGACCTTTTGGACCTCCCAGTAGACCGAGATTCATTACGGGTCAGGCCTGACCCTTCGGTTCCGACCAGTTTGACCCGAACCGGGTCTACCTATGTCAGGTCGGGTCGGGTCGGTCTGACTAGGTCGGACCAGACCTGGGCCCAATACTACCCATATACTTCTTTTGTCCATAACTTTGGCACCATACGTCCATTTGACGAACTGCCAGTGGAGTAGGGAACCTCGGAGAGAGAAGGTCCCTTTGAGTGATACCCCCACTGAGTTTTGGATTGAGATGGGGTATGGTCAGGTTGGGTAGAGCATGAATACAACCAGCCCCCGGGACTAAACGGCTAATAACTAACATATCGAGTGTTCTATTGACACATTTTCTATTATGTTGAGACACCTATGATGTGGTGGAAAATTGTGATACATCTTCACAGGACTTTGATATAGTTAGAGTATCCACCAGTAGCTCACAGAAGACCCATGTTACTCGACAGGAGGAGTATCTCAACAGGCTATCAGTGGGAGCGTGCTTTGTGATGCGGCAGACCCACGGTAGAGAGCTCACTTGGTGACGTGGTAGATCCACGGTACTCATCATGAGGAGTACCTCAGCTATCCATGGTTAGTGGGAAGCACGCTTGGTATCGTGACAGGCCCACTGTACTCGATAGAGGAAGAGTTCCATATTAGCTGAGGTTTCGACAATGTGATGAGGGATGTTACCTGATACTAACCCTAGAATAAAATCATGGTTGTGCTGAGTCTTTTTTTGTGTGTTTTCCTCATGATTGAGATAGATCACTTGATAACTTAGTTATATGTATGGGTATATACCTAACTAAGGTTATATGTTGATTTTATACTTTGTGGTTTATCCTTGTTGTATTTTGTGAGACCTTGAGGGTCTCGGGGTCCCTACTGATTATTGTTATACTCACCCCTGCATGGGATATGCCCGTACCTTGTTGTGTTGGATGCAGAAAACAAACATCATTGACTGAGGTTGAGAGTACCAGGACTGGATGGTACCCAGAGTTGGACCATATGGCTTGTCAGTACATGGAGGAGATAGACGGACGTGGAGTGTTGTGGAGGCGATTTGTACCTACCGTTCAAGTAGGAACCTCGAAGTATGACCCAGTAGTTGAATTTCCCTTTTCTTCAGTTGTATTGTATCACAATTGTACTTGTACTTTCCAGTTGGGCTTGTATTCTGGCCCCTTTTACTTTCAGCACTCTTTCATTATACAGTTTACTGGGTGTTTTGTATCCAGCTGTGTGCTTGCTTGTGTGTGTGTTTATAGGTTATAAAGGCAATGCCTTCCCAGTTTTATGGAATTACACCTTTGGTGCTAGTCTCAATCCCTTGGCCTATGGAAGGCGGGCTTGGGGTAGTCACGACACAGGCCCTGGGGGATGGGTCGTGAAAATAAATGGGATACATGACCAAATATATATTCCCCCAATAAATTAATTTTTTTATGTTTATTTTATATATTTTTTAAATCCATTATTAATCCCCCATGACTTATAATATATTTTAAGATTTTAAATTAATTTCTTTAAGAGTGTGAATCATCTCCACATCATGAGGGGTAATATTTTAATAATTTATACCCTTTTACTTCTTTAATAATAAAAATAACTCCCATTTTTTCATAAACCATGGGTTGGTTTTTGGTTTTGTGTATTTTATTATGTAGAATCCAAACCGAAAATAACAAAGAAATCTCTCACTTTTCCAATATAAACCCACCCAAAATCTCATTTATCTTTACTAAAACTATTTGGAACACATCTAAACTCTTCTCTCCAATCTATATAATCTTTTTAAGGAACCACCAAGCTTTCAAGATTCCCCTCTCAATCTATTGGAGTCACACACTCATGTAAGGGATCATCACCTTCCTCTCCTCCTTTCAATTCAAGAACATTCTTTGAAAGTAGTTCTTCATTTCAATTTTTTATATTTTCATTAATTTATAATAATTATAATTTTATAAAATTGATTTTATATTAATGGGAGAACTTTTATCCTCTCTCATTTTTTCCTTTTCATAATCCATTACTATACTGAAATTCAATAACGGATCTTTCTCTTTGATCTTTTATCAAGAACTCCTTTTAGGATATGTATTTTTAATTTTCATTTTATTATGTTGGGATATATTATTCTATATCCCCATTAATCTTCACTTTATTTATAAATTTTTATTTCCCATTTCACTATCATTTATCCTTCATATTAACCCTTCTGTACACCCGTTACTTTACTGAAATTCCTTAAGGGATCCTCACCGTCTCTTCTTTATTCAATATTCTTTATGAAATTATGAATTCAATTTACATTTTATGATGTTTTAAAATGAATTTCTATGTGCCTATTACATCCCATTTTATTTAAAAATTATGAGAGACACCATTTTTTATCAGCTGCCTTTTTTTATAATTTTTTATGTATCGTCATTATGATGCTAAAATATCATCGAAATGTTCCATGAAAAAACAGTTGTGTATTGAGTACCATACCATTTTTATCAAGGGTATTCAACTTTATGAACATATAATTATTGATTCGGTACATTCATGAATTTATTTCACATTCCTTGATTTTTGACTAAATTATAATGATGAATAAATCCCTATTGTATGATCTATGTGGAACACTTATGAATGAGACTAAAATGATTATGATTGGGGAACCCAGATATCGATCCAAGGCATTGGGTAATGTTTAGTATCACAATACATAATGTTGTGATAGGGGTGTACCAGATTACATTATGGTACTTTTTCCACCATGAGATCTTGGTAGATTTATCCTTGAACTAATTTTATAATTATGTTTTATAAGTTGTTTCCATATATCCCATGATATGATTATCATGCAACATCATTCCTTATTATTCATATTTTTTTATTCTCTATTGATATTCCCATTGTCTTATATTTATTTTCTTTTTTACGTTATGCCTTATTTATTCCCTTTCTGGGCTTTATAGCTCACCCCTTTCCTATATTTGTCCCCAAGATATCCCATGCAGTTTTACATTCATTGGAATATTATGTTAATTTCAAGGAAGTGTTTAATAATATTTCATATCCCATGTATTAAGTTGTTATGTAATGTACCTAATTCCGAATGACACTAGACATATCGTTATTTTGGGTTTTATTATTTGTAATTTTAGGTAATAACTCATGTATTGATGTGAAATAAAAATAAAGGTTGTTTTACATATCCACTACTTATGTTGTAATCCAAGTCCCTAAAGCCAGCCAGTAGTCGTGATATAAACATAGTGAATATGGGAGGTGCATGAGAAGGCGGAGAGCCAACACCATTTGGGGGAGGCATGGAAGTGGAGGCAGATAGTTTCTTGGGGTGGTTCTAGGAAAAGAGGGAGCACTTGGTAAATGATTTTTGAGCATCTCAACTCATGCCTTGTATTAAAATAGATCCCACAAGAAAGAGGTATTTCAATGTGGGATTAATTTTTAGTGTGTTACTGTAAAAATGAAGGAATGTACACTGTGTGATCTATTGATCTGAGGATCCAGGCTTTCCATTATCTTCATATATTCCTTTTTCTTCAACGATTGTATCTGAGAGATGAAGTATGCCAGGTTATCTCCATGAAGCATCGTCTGAGAATCAAACTAAGCCTTCTGATAATCCTAATTTGATCAAAACCACCTACATGATATGTTTCTTTCTGAGTTATTTCATTGGTGGTGAATGTTGTCTTCTTCATAAAGCCTCACCTAAGAGTTTTATTCGATGGAGGATTTATAAATTGTGACATCGATAGTTGATCGAACCATTTCTTATAAGCACTATTTTATTCTTCTGATGATCTGAAATTTATCTATATTAGATGAAAATTTGTTTATATCTTATAAAAAAAATTAATAAACGAAATGAAACATGGAGTGAGAAATGAATTTTTGGTGATGTTGTTATTTCTGTATTGTGAAACACAGGTGTTTTATATGGAATTAGGAAGTGCAGATTACCTATAAATAACATATTCACCAAGGCTAAGGGTTGTGTTGTCTAGTGTGAGAGAATCTCATTTCAAGAGAAATAGTAACACTACATATTTCTATGATTTATGAAGGAAAAAATTTCAGCACATTCTTAATTTGTGTGAAGAAGAAGACAACCCTCAAGGTAGATGACATGATCTTGAAACAATCATTTTGTTTTTGGATGATTTGAGATATGCAAGGGAAATGGGATAGTGTTGCAAATAATCTCCCATTATTCCACAAAGATCATCAAGAAATCACACACTCTTAAAATTGCATGAAGGTATTAATAGAGGTATTATGTTAAAGCACAAAGAATGGTTAGTATGTGGTTGTTGATATGGTTTTTTTGAGTTATGAATAGACACTGTGAATCCAAGAGGGAGTGTGACATTACTTGCATGAATATATAGATTCTAGTGCACTAAGGAAGAACACACAGTTACATTCTATCATGAACAAAATAATAATGTGAATAACAGTGTGTATGATTTAGTGAGTACATAATTTCATGCATGTGTAGATTAATAACCATTTGAGACTACATGATTAAGATTGTACAAGTGAAATCGTGTAAAACTAAGTATCAAATGCAGTGAAACAAGATTAATGAAATATGCATGCATGAAGATTATGTGTATATAATTCATGAATGAGGAGTCCACAAAAGGGTATTGTGTGTGTTTAGGTATTCATTACAGTAGTATGGATAGTGAGTGTTTACATACAATGTGAATGTGGGGTAGATCAAGTGTTTAGTGTGTGCATGAATCAAATCATATTGAAGAAGTTGTATTGAGGGTAGGGAACATCTTGTGTATTAAAGGCAATATGATAGTGTATATTAATCCGGTTAAGTGAATAATTATTGATAATTTCAATCAATGTTATGATACACGATAGAACAGTGAAAAGACAACATGTGATAAGTATACATGAAGACAGTGTGGTGTATATTTTCTTAGGCGGTATACAAATCATTTAGGCAGTGAAGATATAAGAGAGTTTATGCAATGTTCTTTCAATATTCAATTCATATATTCACATTCAATATACATTTCATGATAAGTGAGCACTATATTCTTGAGTCCAAAGTTGGGGCATTGTATTATAATTCAGCTTGTAGATTTTTTATAAATCTCTAGTTTCCCATTCTATTAATATAGTGAGTTGAATTGGGTGTGTTATCTTCTACAATTCCGGTTTGTATAATTATCCTACTTTCATACAGTGTTATTGATTATATTCAAGGGAAATAAAAGTTTTTTAGTTGAAGTGATAAAGTTCATAATCATTTTATTTTAGTGGCTTGAAGAGGAAGACTATTTTTTTGTTACAGTGAAAGATTTAAGTTATTGTGTTCTTTCTCATTGTGTTAAGTGTTTTATTTTGTAAAAACATTGGTTGAATTCTAGTATAAATAAAACTGGTGGGATGCCAGTATAATTTGGGAAAATGATCATACCTACCCACCATGGTTCTACGGTGATTCCTGAACAACCCACTATTAACTGATGATTGATTTCTCAGTGGAGAATCTATGTCTCAGATCATCCCAAACACAGTAAGGATGTAGGCACCTACATTGGGGGAGAACCATGTAAAATAATGTTTGTTTTAAATCATTTACTATGTTTTTTCATGTGGTATATTTTTTTTTAACAAGGAATATTCATTCACTCCAACAAGTGTGGAGGGTCAAATTATAATTTCGTACGATAAAAGAAAAGAAAATTGGTAAAAACTTATACACACTGATTCACTCCCCCCCCCCCCCGCCCGTACACAATTTACCTACATGATGAACTGGAGACATCATCTTCGATCTATTGGACTGATGTTCAAGAATCCATATTTTTCTATCTGGTGAGTTGGCATCTAATCATCTGGTTTCATTTCCTAAGATCAAGAAATTATATAGGATGTGATAAAAAACTCAACAAAATTCATCATCATAGCACTATCGATCTCATAATATTTAATTTCCCTATCCATTTTTCATCCATATTATGTATCTTTGACCAATAATCCTATTCAAAATAACTCATCCTTGGGTCAACATTGATAAACACCTTATTTGACTTTTATCTCCCAGTTCGGTAGTATGTTGTTACAATTGATAAAACATGAATTCAACTTAGGGTTTAATTAATTTATTCTAATATGAGAGACATTAAATTTTTCCAAAGTATACTTATCTAGATTGATTTTTTCATATCATCATTAATCAGTGTTTTCAAAATTATCTTTCTAGTACATCCTACCTCTGAACTAACATCATATGTGGGCTTGGATTTCGAAAATTATTTCTGTACAACATCTCTATTTTTTTTATTTGACAACATCATGAATTTATTCCCAATGTACATCCTCTTGATGTATGTTAATCCAATGGATCCTTGTCTAATGGATTGGATTTCTTGTCCCCCCTCCAGTAGTTCACTTGATGACTTTTTTACCTCAAGCTTTATATATCCTGTTATAATAAATTTGACATTTGAAAAATCTAAAAATTGTCTTTCCTAAAACTCCATCATCCACTTTCTAGTAATCTTGATCCATTTTAAACTATGTAACATTATTGAAACTTCTAAATACTTCTATAATGAAATACTTCCCCCTTTTTCTGCATCTGGTAACTTTGTGAAACATGTTTGTTTAATCAACTTTTCCTCATCAACTCTGTATAACTGCTCAAAAATAAATATCCTTATTCCATTTTACATTATCCCATATGAAATTCATATAATTTAACCAATTTTTTACAAAATTATTAACACCTTCTTCTTAAAAATCATTATCTAGTAATGTTAACTATTTTATATTTTGTATATCTATCTTTTTTTCTCCAATAGGACATTCGTTACTTTTATTAACTGGGTATAATAACTTTATATAGTGCTATTATTACCTATATTTAGGTAATGAAAATTGTGAGTTACCGTTAGGTAGCCTATAAAAATTATATAGTACCCTTATGCAACTGATGGAAGGTCTTTACACAACCTCTATCCATTAACCATATGTTTGGTATATCTGGTAATATGAGCATTGCCTGTTTAGTGATCTTCATCTAATGATATGCATCCAATGGAATGAATCTAGTGGAATTGTTATTATTTTCTATTAAATATTCATCTGATCACCTTTCATCAGGTGATTAGTGTCTGGTGGTTTTGATATCCCCCTTCGAACAAAATCAAAGATCATGATATTTTTAATAATGTTGGAAGCATTGACAAATATCTTAACATAGTCTAACATTTTAATTAAACATTTTATATGTATACAAGGAAAGATTCCGAAACATCATAAGAAAGTTTTCCCAAAATAATTAAGGAAACATCCTTAACCAATTTTCTCACTTTATATGGAATATTTCTTAACTATCATAAGGAAAGTTTCCTTAGCTTCTATAGTAACTTCATTTTGAATATTTTTTCCAATATCCTTCTATGTTGGTACTTACATATTCATCTCCAAATATCAAGGATAGTTTTTAGTATAATTATCCTAAAAAAATTACATAGGAACAATTAATTTCTATTTCCTTAATAACATTACAATAAACTATTTACAACATATACAATATATGTTGCATTTTCATCCCAAATGATCTTTAATCTCCCATTTGGATTTATTATCAATACAATATTATTTTTATTTTCAATGGTATATTTCTCTCCCTCATTGTTAATAAATTTAGAGGAACCTTTTTCCATTATCTTAATCTGAGAGGCATTTTTCTCTCCCCCATAATGATCTAAATTATTTTACCTCCCTTGTTAGAATTTTTTGGGTGTGGGAGGATCATTCTTCACATATTTTCTTATTCTCTTATCTTATTCTACATAACCATGTATAAGGTCTAAACTCATTTTGAGGAATAAAGAACCACTTCTATTAAATAAATAAACCTATAATCAGCCAACTATTTTTCTATGTGATCCATGCTCGGTGTAGAAAACATGAGTGTTTTAATAACACATAAAGCTGTCCATGATGTTTTTCAAAGTGACACAAACTTTTCAAAAAAATATTTTAGGGATAAATTAATTATGTTTTTCTATCATCTTACTTTCATGCATCAATCTTAAAAAAACATATCAAAAGAGTTTAAGGGAAAACATGATCATGTTTTCTTCCCTTTTGCAAGAAAACCTAATATTTTTCATCAAAAAATTATTTTTTTATTTTACATTGGTATCTCAATTTTTGTTATGAAAATGGGAGTATAAAAACATACCTCGAGAATGAAAAAATCAATAAATTTCATCATCATCTAGATTTTTTAGTATAACTTTTTAGAATACTTTGGTTGTTGCCAATAAATTTCTACATTATCTTGTAGAGATTCCAGAAAAAATCAGCATTATATTTTTTACTTTAGGACTCCCCTATATATAATCAACTTTAATTATATTTTTTAGGTAGTTTCCATAATTCGCATAAGAAAATAATGTGAAACTTTATCAGCTCCGAATATAGAGTTACAATGTTGAATAATTTCTCCCAACTCAAAATATTTCTTTTCTGTAACTTCAATTTTCTATATTCTCTAACCCTTGGTTATCCAAACATTGATCTGCATAGGTTTCTTGGGTTTCTTTAACTCAATTATTCTTCTAGAATTATGTGGTGAAGTCTTATTAACATTAGCTATCAAGGAAAAATAATTTTTTTTCTTTTACTTTTATCCTTCTTTATTCTTCTAATTTGTTTGGCCATAAAACCATGTAAAACATTGAAATATTTTTAATTTTTGTTTCTTGTTCTCGACATTTCTTACTATACAACTTCTTCTTTATGATTATTTTCATTCATGTTTACAATTTTATCCTATCCTGATAAAATTATAATGAAATATTGAGGATTTTTTACAACCATATTATATATTCCACACAGTATATTCTCTTTTTGTAAGATATCTTTAGAGGAAATTTCCAATTAATTGAACTTCATCATCATAGATATCATCCACCATTCCAATCTGATAATTTATTTAATGGATTACTTCACTTTTTTATTTATATTACATATGATGTTATTATTTTCATAAAAATTTTATAACTATCCATGAAGTATCATTTTCTTCCAAAAAAGGTAACACCATTTCTTGGGTTTAAAATCTTCAGAAACATTTTTCTTGGGTTTTATAATCTTATTTACCTCATTTTTCATTCACTCTATGATAAACCTGTTTT
The DNA here is from genome assembly GCA_963277665.1 of Viscum album. Classification (NCBI taxonomy): domain Eukaryota; kingdom Viridiplantae; phylum Streptophyta; class Magnoliopsida; order Santalales; family Viscaceae; genus Viscum; species Viscum album. The sequence continues at coordinate 466,685,171 of OY728123.1, read as the reverse complement.
CAATATTACTTACATTTTATTTCTTATTTTGTGTCCTGTTTTCATAAGTAATACATGTGTTGTTATTATAAAAATTAGACCATAACATTTCATCACCAAGGTTATTTCTTCCAAAAAATTTATCAAAAACTTTATGATATTCAAATATCTTGGTTGTCAGTAGATCATTCTTCTTTTTTGAGGATTAAGAAAACTAGACTAAGTTTCCTCTTCCTTTAATTTTTCTCCCCATTAATTTTGGATGTCACTATTCCTTATACTTTAAAAAAATCCAATAATCAACATCCATGTGTCAAAACATTCCCCAATATTAATAGTAAAAAATAAACCATGATTTCTTTCATTTTGATACATTTTGGATAGTGGATACTGTTTTATTTGGTACATCTATGGGTGTGACACTTTCCCTTTTATCTTCCAACCTCCTCTATATTTTAATAGGTTGGTTTCTCAAAATTCTTCTCCCACTTTTTTTGAAATTATAACCTACACTAATTTTATGAATGGTTGTGCTAACAAATTTATCAGAGTGTTGGGATACCTTTTTCATCATCCCATTAGAATAATACTCTTCTAAATATTTCAACTTCTTCTATCCATTGGATAAATACTTTCTTGTAGTAATAAGTTCCTTATAATGTTTTTAATATATTTTTATCTCATTAATATATAAAGATTCATCTTGATTATATTTCATGTTTATCAATATAAATTCTTTCTCAAGACAGTTTATTTTTAAAGTGTTCTTCTATTTTTCAATACTCCTTATATTATCTTTGAATACAAATTCTAACTTTTGAATCTTCTCTTCAGGAACCATACTCATCTCTTTCAAATAAATTTGATGTTCCTTTACACAATTTTCCAATATCTCTCGTTGAATATTCTTAACCACAATAATTTTCTTGTATGTATCTTCTAGTGCATTGATCTTTCCATTAAATTTTTTTTTATCACATCCTCATTACAGTAATTTCTTAGAAAATATTATTCTATATGGATGAACTATTATTTATAGAGGAATTGTGATTTTGTTTCTTAAGTTTATTGGATTTGATGAAGCTGATGCACATGTTTTTCTTCTAAAATCCTACTTCAAATAGTTTCCATCATTTTATAGTCATCTTTCAAGCTCTTATACTCTTCCATATTTAAATTCCAACTGGGAGTTCGTGTATTCAATAGAATTTTCTAAAGCATGGAATCTTTATTTAAGTACTTACTTAAAAAACCATTCTCACAAAAACATCAAGAAAATTTTACTCTATGACGTTTAACTTTCCTTATGACCATAACACAATTTATTCCCAATCTTCAATAAGATTATGGAGTGATGTATATTCTAAAATCTTATTTTCTAGTTCTTTCTCTATGTTATAGAGTTTTAATTTAAGATATGAGATTCCCTCTCATAGTCCCTTGATTTTTTAAAGTATATTATTAGTAACTTCATGAGGGGAATTTTCAGGTAATCTTTGAATTCGAAATAAAAAGGCATCAAAAATTAATTTGTAATCAAATTTTTTACCACTTGAGTATGATTCTTTTGAAGGGGTAAATTTCTCAGATTCATAAGATATCATATCACACACCAAAACATTGGGTGGTGGTGAATCATTTATATATTTTTTTTGATAGGTTAGATTCCTTTTCTTCTATGCAACTTTATTATTCTTATTTTAGCAACGTTTCAGATAAAACCTCTATGTTTATAAAATAGTAGGGTAATTCAATACACTTTATATTAGACTAAACTTTCATGACTTTTGGAGAAAAACATTAAACAATTCATAATGCTTCACCACATATATAATATGAAAATTAATCTAGGAACAAATAATATGGATCCAAATAGAGAGGAATTTTGGTATTAATACCTATTAAATTCCTAGGAGGATCATACGATCACTATGATAGGGGAGTGAATTAGTAGTGACCAATATTTTACCAATTTTATTAAACATAAATTCTTTCGTACTTTAAGATGAAAGAACCTTTGTTAAATTTTAGGATGTACCGATCTTCATAAATTTTTGCTCACTATTTTATCCTTATTATATAAAAATTGTATATATAAAATATAAAATAGGAATTTTTATAAGTATTGAAAATTACATGAAAACCTATAACCTTTCAATGGAAAATATCATTGGTCCATGGATTATTCCACTAATAATATTATCATAAATTAAAAATGAGGGGTATTTGAACTACATCCGACAGTTGAGATGTCTCCTAAAAGATCTACCTATATAACAATAGGTAATTATTATGACTCTTGTTTGTTACAAACAATTTTTATCCTTTGAGCCAACATAAGATAAACACGAATGAATCTCCTTAAAATATTTTTGGAAAATTTCAATCTGATAACTCAATATGGTGTACTCCACCCGATGTACCTACACATTTGTCCGGTACGGTCCATCCAATGTGCGTTCCTTACATTTTGAAACATCCAGCTAGTGAGATATTCCTACTCGGTTTCTCTAATGGGTTCTCTTTCCAATGAAAAAAACCCTTTAGGTCTGTATGGTACTCAATCCGATGGAACTGATCTAAAACCTATGTTTATTACCTCAAATTAGAAATTGGAGAAACACTTTTATTCAAATGGATTGTATCACACTTGTATACTCTTATTACTCTGAGTTCTTTACAACCTCTCATTTTTTCAAATATATGAATAGTGTTAATACTCTTACTATTCTTGTACTATTACACAATCTTTTATAAGTGTTCTTACTAAAAAATAATGCGAACTAAAATGTATTTTCTTTTTCATCTCAAATTTTATAGATACTTATCCACATATTTATAATATTCAATAATCTTTATAAAAACACTAGAATTTTTGTAATTTCATGGACTCAGATGCCACTAAAAAGTACCCCAAGCTTGGTTGGCGACATGGCTTCAAGCACATATCCCCAAATTCCAGAGGATGATGACTAGTTGTGAGGTTATACGGTGAGTCTATGGGGAGGATATTCCCAATTACTGGAGTGTAACACATCAGATTCAATAATATACAAGATGCTAGATTAGTATAACAACAAGAAAATAACTAAACAATGGAATAATGATATATGATAAATTCCAAAAACCACCTCATTTACAAAATTATGATACATGACATATGTCTCTAATAAAGTAGAAAAAACATGTATACTGAGAAGATATACAATACATGAAAAAAATCACAAAAGGACAAAATCTATCCAGTTAGTATTATGAACCTAAACTTAATCTCATGCTCCTTATCCCATGAAATCATTAAGAACTTGTAGTATGGATTTTTTCATCATCAATACCTACAATCAGATAGTCTGTTTGGGTACCCAAAGGTGGCCCAAATCGGGTGTCAGATATAATTCCAAAAGGCAACCACCCATGGTCAGGTTCCCATCAATTAGTGATTAAATATGTGCCACAATGTGGAGGATGTAATACAAAATTTAAATTAATTATACAAGTAAAATCCTATAAGGTTCATGTTCTAAGTTATAATAAATGCATTTAATCAATTCCACTTAAGCACTAAGTTTCATAATTGACAGTCAGTATTGTGACATTTATAACCATGCTCATTTTACTAGAAAATAATTTAATAAAAAATTATTGATACCTGGAATATATCCCTACATCCTCATAAAGTTCAAGAATCCAATGATTGCTAAACATACCATCCATAAAGTATAAGATAAAGAACGAATCCAAGATTGTGTTTTGTCATGAAAGATGCATCATATAGCTCATTCCATTTATTATTCAATTATGAACTTGAGCCTCCACTTGTAATTCCTATGTTGGAATCCAAGTATCACTCCATGTGTAATATAAACTAACACTATATAAGCATGTCCATGTAAATCCTCAAAACCCAAGTATCACTCTAGGTGTGGTATAATGACAATTATAATCAAGTTCATCCTTGGCGGTCCTCTAAGGGATCCCAATTATCACCCTTGGAATACTTGATCAAAAGACCTTGAGTTGGTCCTTTTCATTCCTAATTTGGAATCCAAGTATCACTCATCATATAACAGTCATGCCTCAATGAGTTCATCTATGGAATTCTTCATTTGAATCCATGTATCACTTAGGCATAAGAAAGGCACTAGGAAATTGAGTTCTTCCAAGTAGTTATTAGATGAATCCACGTGTCACCCAAGGAATAAAATAATTTAACCAATTCAATAAAAATTAAAAATAATCATTAAAACATTTCAAGGTCAAGACCAAGAACATCTCAAATTAAATCTCACATCAAAATGTGGCTAAAGTATTTTCTATACATAGAAGGATTTTTCATTAATTTTCACACATGGGAAAAAATAATTATACTATGAATCTCATGATTAAAAACTATTAAAATTAATATACTCATTTAACCTCAAATGGTAATATTAATACAAAGATAAATTCATGCTTACACAAACATTTACATATCATGGGCCAAGGGTCATAGTCATTTCATCCCATCCCTTTAATGAATTAAATTTCAATTGATATCATAATTCCATATAAATATTAAGTCACATTTCAAATCCATCAATTTGATCTATAACATTATTTATAATTCACAACCTATGGAAATGCGTAAATAGGAACACCTCAAAATCATCCAAAACATAAATCATCAAAATGGTTCATTTATTTAAAAAACAGAAAGGGTAAGTAACAATTTCAATATCCTCAACCTATAAAAATCATTTATGGTCTCATTAATTAAATAGTCCATTCCTAAAAAAATAAATTCATTGATTAAAATTAATTTAATGAATCACTAGGAAAATGGGTGTGTGACACAATGGTATATATAAAAACCTCATATTTTAAATAAAGGCCTGAGACAGACAACCTTAGGTCTATAATATATATATCATACAATATAAGCTTCAAATTTGGCTCATATTAGGATAACATTAAACAAAAAAACAAATAACCTATTAATAGGGAATATTATCTTGTGCCTAAATAGCACAGCTGATATACAAAAGAATGAAGAATAGCTAAAATGGAATTGAGAAGTAACTGATACGGATCCAATGAGTTGGTCGGTGCATGAATCAGAGATGAGCCAGAGGAGATACCTCAAATCCTAGAATATCCACCAAATGGAACTTCAAATCCTCAAGGATGTTGTGCAGGATATAGAATAGAAATTAGGTTGAAATAGATTTTTCAATAGGGAAAATGGTAAAATTACCCCAAACTATCCATTGCACAATTTAGGTGCATGGTTTACAAGTAGTGTTCCAACTGTGCTCAATTAGCTGTAGGAGAAGGGGTGACACTTGGTTTGACTAACCATGAGAAAACTATGCCAAAACCCATTGTCAAAACTGCAGTCCTAGGAACATGATCATGCTTCCCAACTTGCACAATTTTCACAAACTATGCTTCGTGTTGTTTCACCCCTAAACATGGGTTCTGGGATCCAAACTAGCCTCGGACACTCCCTGATACCTCTATAACCTCAAATGGAATTTATATTATGCCGTATTTAAACATTTAAATTCTGAATTGAAGAAAATTAAATTATTTTTACCTCAAAGAAGAATTGTGTTCTTAAAAACATCCCCCATTAAAGTAATTTGTCCCAAAATTTTCTTCTCAATGGTGGTCAAGCATGTCTATGAATAATACTGGGCACTGTGATCATATATCAGCCACCCGATCCCAGGTTTTGTCTTGTACATGTTTATGCTACCATAGAACTCGTACAAGAGGGACTGACTATCCTCAGAGAATATTTGTACTATGATCGACAATTCATATAGGATTATCCTCAAAGGACACAAGAACCTATAACTCTACCTACTATAGATGAAAGGCATGAGATTGTTCTGAATGATAACGTCATAGCTGTGAAACAAGGAAGACATCGTGCATGGCCCGGTACCTCTGATGTGATTTAAACTGATAAGATATCAGCTCGACGCCATCCAAAATCTCAAATGTCTTGAGGTATCTCAGTGAAATATTACACTTTCTCATTATCCTCCCATGTCCTAGCCTGGGTGAGACATGCAAGAAAACCCAGTCCCAAACCTCTAACTATAGAGTTCATATGTGGTGATCAACATACAATTTCTTACTAGACTACACTGTGGACATCTTCTTTGGAATCAACTACACTTTCTCTATGATATCTTGAAAAATAAAAGGTCCAAGTATAGTTGCCTCTCCTGCCTCTAACCAACATAGGGGTGATCAACATGGCCTACCGTACAAAGCCTCATAAGATTTCATCTTAATAGTATACTAAAATCTATTATTGTTGCTGAATTCAACCATGGGCATATGCCTCTCCCAACAAACCATGAAATCCAATACACATGCTCGTAGCATGTCCTAAAGCACCAGTATCATGTATTCTAACTAAACACTAGTCTTAGGGTGGTATTGTTTTCTCAAAATAACATATATACCATATTACCTATGCAAAATCATCTTGAAATTAGATGTAAAATTGTATTCCCCATCAGAAAAGATAGTGTGCATGACCCCATGGATTAATACTATCTTATGGATATAAAACCTCCCAATCTCATCCCCATTGAAGGTCTTCTTGATTAGTATCAAATTAGAAAATTTCATGAGCCTGTTAAAAAAACAGATAAAACATTTCTACTTAAAGGGGAACTCAGTAAAAGATTCATGAAATCCATCCAACATCATCCCATTTACACTCATAAATAGGTAACTGCTTGTCTGGTCACTAGCATTCCTCCTTCACCTACTGACCGGTGGAAAATCTCATAAAAATCTAGATACACCTTATTTCCTACCTGGACACCAATATTGGAAATCCTGTTTTGCTAAATACATGATCACATCATAATTTATTTAAACATCTAAGTGATGGTTGTCCACACAATGGATTTTACCACAAGAAGAGGTAAAATTTGAACCATGGTAACTCCACCATCAGAATGGAATTACATAGAACTTCACTAAGAATTATAGTGATTCTCTTAGTGTGACCTCTTTAACTGGTTGAACCCGACTACATCTGAGGTCTTATCAGGGATCACAACATAAAAAAATGTTCGAATATCAATTGACCAAACAGAAACTAGTCACACAAGATTTCCTAAAAGTGATTGCCAAAAATATTTCCACACCTACCTCAACATGGAGACATGTATAAACCGGTTCCTTAAAACTATAAACATCTAACTAGAATGATAAAAAATCCACCCACCCCAAGAAACTTTTCTTAAAACTCTCAACATAGATAGGAGGAACATTACAAACTGAATTACAACACCATACTCCAAGGAATCATACATTTATCAAGAACACATCCACCAAAGTCCATGACCAACTCCTAGTGATGTTACTTAGTAAAACCAACACCTGATTATTTGAAACTGTCATGCATCATCATCAACAAACGGGTATCCCAGATCCATCTCACTGGAATCTCCACCCTCTAAACATTACCTTTGAGCTTGATAACAAGTCTAGGATAAACTAATATTCAAAATCTAAATCCCAATGAACTATCACATGGTTACCCATATTCCATATTTACATGTTAGACTTTGGTAAAAAGTCAATATGTCCACATCACATCATTGACTGGGCCTAGAGTGGAATCCTTATAGAGGTAATGTTGGAGAAGAATGACTGGTGTTTAAGAGCCTATCTAATGAATTTCTACTCTGGATTCATGGTATTAGTCTTAAATAACAATGCCTCAAAGAAAAACATGCATCTATCAAAACAAATCTAAGAGAGATCACCCAAAAATCCCTATTGTTTTTTAAACATTAGTGTGACATAAGACCAATGATATCTTACTTCATAAAAGAAGATTTTATATTAGGTGACATGCTTGTCACAAAGAAGAATACACAAAGATGATTTGAATGGTTTCAATTCAACCGTACCAAAATACCAGAAAAAGAATAGTCAAACCACAACTAGTCAATTTCTTTTGAAAGAATCTCATAACCACCTATTGACACATCACCACAAACTAAACCATGGTTCCTTTTACCACTGAAGAGATCTCTTGATCATTCACGTTTAATCACCTAAGTCCACCCATGAGAAAAGACATTTGTAGAAGGTCACATACACATCCAACCCTATCCACATCATGCTAATGATCAAGAACTGACCCGATGGAAACACAGAAGCCTCAACATCATTCAAGTAATCTCGAAAATATAAAAATAGTACCCTTTGGTTGTGCTCATTCTACATGGAAGGAAACATTTACCCAAAACAAAGAAGAACTCTCCACCATAATGTTATCATATTCAATGAGAATAAAGATAGACTATCCATCCATAAGTGGACTAGATTAGATTCACCTTAAATGAAAACATGATACTCCTCTAAGTCACACTCATAAATTCCATGGCATTTAGCATGAAAACCTAACCCATACCGACCACCATTTCAAACACTCGATTCCCTAGAAACCCATCATGGTCATTAGTGTGAACTTGATTAATTTAACTTGGAGGTCAATCTATTGTGAAGATAACTTGAGAACATACTCAATAACTCAAATATCAATGATTACACTGAACTCAACCGGTTCATTACAACACTTAAAAAATTGATAAGCACTGCTTATATGAATTCAAATTACCACGAGGTTTAGGAATCAAGATGGAACATCCTAGATAATACCCATATTCTTGTCAGCCCTATGCCTCCAAGTATCAGGAGGTCTGTATATGGGATTTAATCTAGAGTAGTATTTCCCCATATGACCATTAACTTGGATGACAACATTCCTTGTTTTCCATAACTGAATAAGAAGAAGAAAGGGTAATGAGACCTACAAAGAGGCTGACCATGACCTGGGCATGTCCAACCTAATGAAACTGAGAATTACTAGATGTTCATGCCCACATCAAGGGTCAAGGATACAATGACCATACATTTAAACAAAGGGGGTCCTTTAGAAACCAAGGGCCCTATAAGCTAAAATGAAATGAAACATCAGAAATACCACAAAATTAGCAAGGAATTTAAATTCTAAGGGCGAAACATACCACGGTATTTCCCCTTATGAATGTACAAGTTTTGACCACATTGATAAGTAACGCCAAAAAAATACACTAGCCCCTAGTCCTGGAACTTAATCTATTGCTAAAAAATTTGAAGTTCTATGGGAAATGATGATATTTTTGTTCCAAGGAAACTCAAAGTAATGTATAAACTACACTTACATAAGGTTTTAAAAAAATTAAACCACTTCAGGTTCCATTTTTAATGTCATTACTTTGATTCACCCTTAATCATTAAAATTTCAAATATTTTGAATAGAACATCAAGAAGCAACTATAAAATAAAAGCATTTTGTACCAGATTTAATGAATGCATCAAGGAGAAATAAGAATGTAATATCCAAATTCCTTTATTAAGTGTTAACCGTTTCTTGAAATTCATTCATAACCAGGAAATTAATCAAAATAAAATCCTTCAAAATTATTTAGGATAAGGAGACCTAAGAGGGTCTTGTTAAACTAACCTTGGTCCTTAAAAAAGCAACCTAATAGCAGTGGTTTAGTTATCAAGGTTATAAAAACCCATAATGGTTCATCTTAAAAGAAACACAACCCAACTAACCTACCTGGTATAGTTGTGTATTTTTAAGCCAATCACACACCTTAGAAAAGAACAACATCATGTTTTATTATTGAAATCATAGTAAAAGTCAAACCCACCATAAACTACGTTGTACCACACAACCTACTCCTAAATACAAGACTGTATAAATAAATAGTTTAAAAAATCACTGGAGGCGCTATCACTTTCCCACTCAAGAGTCGGGTCTAGGTCAAGTCTCTATTTCCAAGTTCAGTTTTTCCATTTCGATTCATTTAATAATAATTTCCATAACTAATTTTTTTCAAAGGTTTTATTAATGGTTTTCCATGTTCCAATCGATGAGGTTCCATAACAACTCATGATCCAAAATTTTGTGCCCATAAAATCAATAGCATATCAAATTCACTTTAAAATATTTAATCAAAAGGTGAATCAATTTCTAGTCCATAAGGTTCCATAATCATTATGAAATAAAATATGGCATTAAATTCTCTATTCACTACACAAAATATATCAAAACCAAAAGTACATCTATCTTATAACCTATCAAAATAGCATGATAGCAGGCAATGCATCTTATATGGAATGGAACATGCATGGAAAGTGATTCCTATAAAGTTCCTAAAAAATGCATATGATTTCAAACCCTCGTCTCATCAAGTTGAAATAGAATAGAACCCAAAATCATGTCAATAATAATATCATAATTAAAGTGTGTTACCAAATGATGGAATCAAATCAACTATAATAGTCAACATGAAGTAATCAATAATTTAAGGAAAGGAAATTTAGTTTTTTCCTATACATTGGTTAGCTATGCCCAGGAATATCTTATTACCAAACTCCATTTCCTATTTCTTACAATATATTGTCTCTAAATAGTAAATAAAACTTAAAAAGAACCTAGATCCATTTCTAATTTGTAATATCCCAGAACTGAATGGCACTAAATGCTCCCCTGATCTCGGCTGGCCACATAGACTCAAGCGCATCTCCCCAAGCACCAGTGGCTTACAACTGGAAGTGAGGTCATAGGGTGAGTATGTGGGGAGATTATTCCCTCTTACCAGATTGTAACATAGAAGAATCAATAATTTACAAGTATCTGGAGTAGTATAATAACCATAAAATAAATAAATAGTGTAAGACTAATATATAAGCAATAATATAAACTGCCACATATAAAAAATGATGATACATGACATATTTCACTAATAAAGCATTCAAAACATGTATACATTATAGTTACACGATACATGTAACAAAATCAAAATATGGACAAAATCATTCTAGCTAGAACTATGAGCATCGACTCAACCCCATTCTCCTGCTACCAAGAAATAATAAAGAAACTCTAGTAGAGAGCTTTACCTTATAAATAACTTCAATCATATAGTGTTTTTGGGTCCCAAAGGTGGCCCAAACATGGTTTGAGATATAATCGCAACTGGAATCCTCCCAAGATCAGGTGCCAATAAGTTAGTGAATATATAATAATTACAATGTGTAGGAATTAATAAAAAATGTAAAGGAAGTATAGAAGTAAACATCTTATAAGTTCCAAGGTGTCATTTATAATAAATTCATTTAATCAAATTTATTTATGAAATAATTCTCTAAATTAACAGTTAGGTCTATGTTGTTTCTAACCATGATCTTTTAACTAAAAAATAATTTAATAAAAAAGTCTTAAGAAATATCATAAATACTAACATCCCTCATAATCACATGTATCCAATGATGCCTAAATAGACCATCCCTAGAGTATAAGACAAAGACCAAATCCAAGCTTGTGAATTGTCTTGGATGACACATTATATAGAACATTACATTTATTATTTAATTTAGAACCTAAGCATATCCTTGGTATTCTTACGTTGGAATCCAATTATCACTCCTAGATTAATATGAAGCAACACCCTAAAATCCCATTTGTAGTGATCCTCAAGAACCCAGTTATCACTCTAGGAGTGGTATAATGTCACTTCTAATTGCATGAATCATTGAAATTCCTCTAAGGAAGACCAAGTATCACCCACGGAATACATGACTAAATTCCCTTGAGTTAGACCTCTACATTATTAAGTTGGAATCCAAGTATAACTCAGTATATATAATTCATGCCTCAGTGAGTCCATCCATGGAATTCTTAATTTGATCCCTTGTATTACTCAGGCATAAGAAGGGAATGGTCCAACTGAGTGTGTCCATGTAATTATTATATGAATTCATGTGTCACCCAAGTAATATAAGAAGTTATCCAATTCAATAACATTTAATCAATTTTAATAAAACATGTCATGTTCAAAACCAAGAACATCTCAACAAAAATATAACCTCAAAAGGTGGCTAAATTTTTGGATAAACTAAGAAGGATAAGTCTTTAATTTACTCACATGGGAAAAGATAATTATAACAATAATATCTTTCTTAAAACTATTAAAATTCATATACTCCATTTAACTCACATGGGAATATCAATAAAAAGAGAAATTCAAGCTTACTCATGCATTTACATATCATGGCCCAAGGGTCGTGGTCATTTCATCGCTTCCCTTTGATAAATTCAATTTCAATTGATATTGAAATTTATTCTACATATCAATTAAAAATTAAAATACATCAATTTTATCTACAACACTATTTATAATTCACATCAAAAGTAAATGGGTCAATAGGAAACATCAAATGCATCCAAAAAAAACCATCAAAATGGTTCATTTACTTAAACAATGCACTCAAATTGGCGGTTCCAATTTTAAGGTCCTCAACCTCTAACAATCATTGATGGTATCTTTAATTGAATAGGTCATGCCTAAAAAATCAATTCAAGGATTAAAATTCATTTAAGTCATCACCCAAAAAGTTTTTGCAGCACAATGGAATATATAAACACCTCAACTTTTAATGAAAGGCATGAGACCACATCTCTTAGGTGTGTAGTTGATCACTCATCTAGTATCAGCTCCGGATTTGGTTCAGATTTAGATAAAAAAAATGATGTACAAGGATCCTATTAATAGGTCATATTAGCTTGCACCAAAATAGCATAGCTGATATCTAAAAGAATGAAGAATAGCTAAAAAGGAATTGATAACTAACTGATGCGGATTCAATGAGATGAGAGACACTTGAATCAGAGATTGATCAGAGGAGATAACTATAATACTAGAATAGAGACCATAGAGAGATTGAAATCCTCATGGTTTTTTTGTGGGATATATAATATAAATTTGGTTGAAATAGATTTTTAATTAGGGTGAAAATGATAAAATCACCCCAAAGTGGGCACCACACGGTTTAGGGGCACAGTTTACAAACTGTATCCTAACCATGCATGGTTAGATATAGGATAAGGGTATCCACATAGTTTTATTAACTATATGTAAACCATGTTCAAACCCACTATCATGACTATAAAATTTGGCACACAGACGTGCGACCTAACTTGCATGGCTTGTACTAACTATGCACCATGTCATTTCACCCCAAAAAACATGGGTTTTGGTCTTCAAACCATCCCCAGACACCCTTGATACCTCCATGACCTCAAAATGAATTCATATTAGTTCATATTTAAACATTTAATCAGATAATTTATATAAATTAATGGATACATACCTTAAAGAATAACTGGGTTCTTACAATCTTTAACCTTCCTAAAACTTCATTAACATTAGTGTTAAATAACATAGGTAAACTTCCACATCTCAAATAGATAAAAAATTTATATATATCTAACTAGTGGAATAATTTTATGATTTATTAATAAGTAACTACTCCAACTAGCCCTATTTCTCTATCTAGTAAAAATGGTATTTATCTATATGGTGATTTAACTCATAGTAGTCTTTTTTGACTAATTTCGGGTTCATGTGCCTCCTCTATCCTATGGATTCATGTCCATTCATCCAATTTTAAATCTGCTGACTTAGTATCCCATTATCTAGGATACATTACGCAACTCAAAACTTTATACATTACTTGATTCACAAAACTATGTCTGATTCATCATCTCAACATCTGATGTTTAATAACAATACATTTCTTAGTTCATTGTTCATCCATCTAATGCGTCTTCAACCTATCTTCGTATCTATCATAACTCAACTTTATATCTCCTTAAATATACACATTCTTCAACATATATCTCCTTGATTGGGAGGATGTTTTTAATTTTCCAATAATAAAATAGGACTTTATCTTATAGTTTATTTAAATTCTTATGATAGGACCACCATCACATCACTCCAAATTTTTCTTCACCCGATAGAATCTCTCTGATCTCTTTAAAATATGTGTTAAAAATTATCTATCTAGTAAATCCTATCTTCACACAAACGTCATACACTTTCTTTGATTGAAAAATCAGTTCATCTCAATATCTCTTATACTTCTATCTAATAAAATTATAATTTTTTTTCCAAAGTTCGTTTTTCTAATGAATGTTTGTCCAATGGATATTCATATAATAGACTAGATCTATTTCCCCTCCTTCATGAGTACACATAATGAATTTTCAAACTCAAAATTCATAAAACATTTAATAATAACTTTTCCATTTAAAAAATATAAAACTCTCTATCCAGAACTTCATTATCCACTCTCTGGTAATCTTAGGTTTGGTTATGTTGTATAACATTATTATAAATTCTATATAATTATTTCAAAAAATAATTTCCCCTTTTTTCTCTATCTACTGACTTTTTGCAATATTTTTTTCTGATAATCATTATCACTTAAACTCTATACATCATATCAAACATAAATATTCACATTCTGTTTTACATTCTCCCCCTATGTAATTCATAACTTTTTTCAAATGTAAACAAACTTGATAACACATAGTTCTTAAAAATAATTATCTAGTGACTTTAGATATCTTCCATCGAGTATCTATGTCTGGTTTCTTCATCTTCTGAACTTCAATTGCCTTTAGGCATTTGGAATACTACCCTTACGTAGCACCTATGCTACCTTTACATAGGTAATGTAAAATTATAGTTGCCTTTGGGAGGACTCCATAATTTTTCTAATACCAAAACATGGTTGAGGACTAATTTTTATGCAACCATGCTTTGATAACCATATTTTTGGTTCATATGGTACTATGATATTTGTCTTTCTAGTGATATTTATCTGGTGAATTGTATTTGGTGACATGTTTTAGGGTATTTTTTTATTTTTCCCATATCATTGTCCAATTGCCTTCTATCTGGTGATTTTTTTTCTAGTGGCTATGATCTCCCTATTTTAACAAATGATTGGATCCTTATATTTTCCATGATGTTGGAATCATTTTTGTATATCATATAATACTCAATATTTTTTAGAAAACATTTCATAACATCTACAAGGAAACTTTCCCAACCTTCATAAGGATTTTTTCCTAACCTAATTAATGAAAATTCATTAACCTCCATTTGCACTTGATATTGAAAATTTATTAACTTTTACAAGGAATTTTTCCTTTTCTTCACTAGAAAATTTCTTTAATAAAACTTTTTGAATCTTTTTCTCTTCTAGTACTAACTTATCCGTCTCAAAATATCATGGGTAGTTTTCGGTAGCACTATCCTATAAAATTTCTCAAGTAACCTTTACTTGAGGAACCTTTACCTTTTACTTCCTTATTGAATTTTCAAAAAGAAAAACTATTATAAATATATTCGATATACGTCGCAATGAAATCACAATGGATATTCAAGAAGAAATTCAAGAACTGATTCAACCCTCCCACTTTAGGTGTATTAGACTATGGTTATAATAAGGAATATCAAATACATAGGGTATAGTTAAATAATCTAACTTAAAAAATTTAGTTTTCATAGAGAATATTATTAATGAAAAATGATTTCCATTGTTTGATGGGATAAAATACCAAATTTTCAAGAACAAAACAAGATTGTAATTAAGATCTCTTAGAATTCATTTTTTCTATATAATAATTCATAGAGCACAAGTTCATGATTTTTTGGTGTTGTTTATGACTAATGGAGACGGAAAGTTATTCAATGTTCATAAAAAACCTGAAATGGTCTATAAAATGGATTATTAAATTTGATATACATGAACATGATGAGTTATTACCTTACAATGTATTTATGCGACAAGTTGGATAATATTTATGAAGGTGGAATCAAAATCATGGAAGAAAAATTTTTATGTTTTATGCAATAGGGTTGATAACATGAAGATGTATCCTGATGAAAATATTAATAGATTATTCTACCAAATTTTTAACATAGTTAGATCCAATTGATACCTTCTTGAAGGGATTCAATAATTTGATGTTACAAAATAGACCTTAAGGAGACTAATAACTCTCTACAATCAAGAAGTGTATTCTCTTGAAGAGATAAATATGGTTCAGTTATCAACGGATGACCTACATGATAGTTTGGCGGCATGTGAAATGTGAGTTATTCTTCAGGGAACAAACAATCAAAATTCAAGTTTATGGAATTCAAATCCATGGATAATCATGACACTAGTAAATAAGGTAGTGATGAGTATTATAAATAAGAATAGTTTCATTATTTTTTAGAAAGAAAATTTAAGAGGTGTTGATGTAGGTTTTAGGGAAGATACCCCAAGAATATTTCAGGTGTTAAATATTTTTACATATCACATAAATATGTCCAAAAAGTTGTATTAATGATGAATAATAAATTAAAACTATGCAAAATATAAAAAAAAATTCCCCCTTGGAAGAGAAATTATTTAATGATGGTACTCTATAAAGAAGTTTCAAAAGAAGAGACTTATAAGAAAGGAATAAGATAATGGTGAATATTACATAAAATAAGAACAAACCAAGTCTCATTTAGAAAAAAATAGATTATGTGAGAAAATATGGGACAAATTAATACCACAATAATTGAATGATTGAAAACCTGAGGGTTTGGTTGACCTCAAAGTTAAACATGATTCAACTCATAAAGAGATTTATACTCAAATAAAAATGGAAGTAAATATTGATTCTTTACTAAAAGAATCCTCAGAATATATGGATCATCATAAAGCTAAAATTGAAATATTATAGGAATTATTAGAAGATCAATAACCAAGTAACACAAGTGTGGGAGAATTAATTTACTACAGAATAAAAAATTAATAATATATTAATGACGTTGGTGATCTAAATGTTTGTCTAAAGGAAAGAGAAATAATAATTTAATCTTTATAAGAGGATGTTATTACATTAAAAGGTAAGTTCAAAATTGAATAAAATTAAATGAATCAATAAAAAATGTACATTGGGGGGTTCTCTGATGTATAATTATTTGAAGGATCCAAATGAGGCAAGGATGGTTCTGGGAGAATTTTTTATTAATAGAAACATGTGTACATGGTAAAGAGTGGTAGTGGTTGTCAGACTGAGACCTAAAAGGCTAATATAACATCTCTATCAAATAATGATTAAAAATTTGAGAAAAATACTAATTCCAAATAAAATTCTTCATACTTATAACTACACTAAAGAGAAATGTGGGAGAGTGTAAGTAGAAAAATATTCCCATTTATAAAATGTTGGTTTAGTGGATTTCTTAGCCACATGATGAACTAATTCTTAGAGAATGATTTCTATGTAAGAAGAGAATCCCTATGTAGAAATTAAAGAATAATTCCTCCATATCCATTATCATGAATAAGAAACTCCTTTTGTGGTTATTGTTTTAAATGTTCAAACTTTAGACATAGATCCATTGACTATAGTCAAGAAAGTGGTTGAAATGTCAACTATAGAAGGAAAAAAATTAATGGAATAAAAAACAATCCAACCCTATTATTTTATGGAATAAATTCTCTCAATTATAAGAATAATGTGGATGTAATATTATTGTCCATTCTAGATATCAAGAGGAAGGGAAATCTAAATTTCCAACCAAATCTAATCATCCTTATAAATAAATAACGATGAAAGAGAATGTGATTTAAGAAGGATTTTCACTTAAATAATCTAAAAATAAAATAACTTGGATCATCTATAGTGGTTTCTCATCCCACATGATTATAAATTAAAATAATATAAATAAAATAAAGGATAAAGTTGATATAAATTTTTTTAGTTTTTCAATGATGGGTCAATGAAAATAAAAGTAAGTAGAATAACATAGCTAGAAATATTACATATCTATTACACACAAGTACTCCAATTGAATGGCTTAATGCATAATCTTTGAATAGTATTTAAATAGTTTTATATGGATTTAGATGTTTCTTTCAATATATATGTCGATTTAATCAACTATTATGTTTGAAATTATCTTATGAGAGGATAAAACCCACCAGTAATTTATAAAAAGTTTATTGAAAAGAAAACATGTTCTTTATTAAGATGGAAGAATAAAAACCTATGTAATTTGAATGAAATAAATATTCATGAGAAAATCATGTAAAATCTATCAAATAATAATGACTAAGTGGAAATTCCCAACTTAATGTGAGTGAGAGAGAGAGAAAGAACATGTGATGGATGCATGTGGGGTATGACAGTACATAACTCATATTTATTAAAGAAGAATAAAGTGTTTAATATACTTTATTTTGTTCACACATATTTATATGTTCTAATGAATCTATTTTTAATATTGGGGTAAAGATAATTCATTCTCTTTGATTATGATCATAGTATTATTTTGGGTGTAAGGTTCATTCAAATAAAGATAGAGGTGATTGATTACATGAAGTTATATAGAAATAGAGTGAAAAAAACTAGACTTTTATTAAGAATATTTGATGTAAAAATAGAACTAAATATGCATCCATTTAATTTGAGAATTATCTATAGAAATATGGTATCAATCATGATGAATCCTCATTTATAATATAATAAAAATAATATAATGGCAAAGAATCAAAATAATATGGTTAATTAAATGTCTAAGACACTACTTATTAAAAGTTATACATAATGTTTTTACTAAAAAGTGGCTATTATGGTTGTTTTATACACTCAAACTAGGATTTTCTAATCATTGTAGAAGGTAAAACTCCTTATGAGATGTGGCATTAGAGGATTCCATCATTAAAATACATTTAGGTCATTGGTAGTAAGTCTTATATAAAAAATAAAGTATGTAACCAAGGTATATATAGTGATTTGGGAGAGGAAGGAGTTTTTGATGTTACTCAATGGAAATAAATGATTGTAAATGTATCAAAAAATGTTGGGAAAATCATCAAATGAAATGGTCGTAGGGTTATTGAAGTTAAATAAATAAATAAAATTATAATATCATTTATGGATGAAGTATGTAATGAAAATAATGAAGCTCATATAAATGTAGAATTTAAAAAAATAACCTCAAAAGATGAATACTCTAAAGAAAAATCTAGGGATGAAACTACTATTAAAGAGAGTGAGCCTACATATTAGATGAAAAAAAGGAAATATAGGTTGATTCATCAAATATAATTGTAGAATAAAATGATCCAATTTAGACATGAAGGATGAGTTTATGAGAGCACACTACTCTATTACCTACTATAGAGCCTGTGAAATTTAAAGAGTCTATGAAGGATGAATAATGGGTTGGATCCATGAATGAATAACTGAAGAATATTGATAAAAATACAACATGGTAAAATTTGTATAAACCCAAACTTCACAATATTATTATAACTAAGTGGGTATTATGAAATAAATTTTATGAAAATGGTACTTTGGTTTGAAATAAATCACGGTTAGTGTGAAAAAAGTATTCACAAATTTGAGAGTCAATATAGAGTAAACCATCACACTAATGGACTATATTGAGAAAATTAGGTTGTTATTATTGGATTCTATACAAAAATTATATAAAATATTTCATATGAATGATAAAATAATTTTCTTAATTGGGGTTGTTAAAAAGAATGTATACATAGGTAAGATTTTTGGTTTCTTGATTAGCAGTGTTGAGAATAAAGTGTACACAAGGAATAAGTTATTAATGTATTAAAAAAGAACCAAATCTATCAAAAACTTTAATTGACTCATACATAAAGAAGTTATAGTTTAAAATATGAGTTTCTGATCATAATATTTATGTGGATATTTTTTATGAATAAATGTTTATGGTTTTGGTGTATTTAGATGGAAATATATATTTGGAGGAACCCTGAAACAATCATTGGAAGAATTTTCTAAGCTAGTGATCTATGAATTTGAGATGTTAATGATTTCTGAACAGACATTCTATATTTTCTGGTGATGTAAAAAGTGAGATAGACATTTATCTCATAGGTAAATTAGGAACCTAATATTCTTAAAAAAATTATATATATGATTCAAAGGTTATTCCAACACCTATTTTTTTTGGAACCAATCATGGGAAGTATGAATATGGAATGAAAATGGATCTTACTCCTTATATAAGGATTATTTTATGTTTATTATACTTAAAATAATATCTATTAGACATAGCTTATGCAACTATTTGAAATATAGCAACAATTTAACCCTAAATAAGAGAATATAATAGTAGTGAAATTTCTTGTGAGATACATCTGAGGTACTCTTCCTTTTGGGAAAATATTTATGTTTGATAAGTAAAATGATTTTTTATCCTTCTCTGATTTTTATTAGGTAAGTCGTGTTGTGGATATAAAATATAAAAATGGGGGCACATTTTTCATTGGCACTATGTTTCTGGGTTGGTTGAGTAAGAAGTAAAAAAGTACACCACTAAGAAAACTGATTAAACATTTATGAAATAGTTTAACAATCTAAGTGATTAATTTTATCAAACCATGTTTATTTTCTATAACAAAACTAGTGTCATTTAACTCACTAAAAATCTATTACATCATACCTAAAATAACTACATTTAATATAAGTGACATTTTAATAAATAAAAAATGGGGGAATAAGTTATTAAGGATGATTTTATTTAGTATAATCAATAGGCCCTTGATATTATGACAAAACCATTTTCTATAACAGTTTTTTAGAAACTGATTTAAAATTTATGCACATCCATCTCCTTTAAACTAGGTAGATTTAGTAGGATCCTCTGTCCCATTTTTTATCTTTTTCTTAACATGTTTTTTTTTCAATTGTTAATGTAGTTGCTTCTATTATATGTATTTGAAAGAAAGGGGGAGATATTATCCATCAGTAATTTATTCATCTGAATAGAGGATTGATCTATATCTAGTAAAAGGATTTATTCCCATCATTATTTTAACATATTTTTTACATAGGTCATAGGCTCACATAGGCTTAGAGAAGATACTAATTAAGCCTCACTCAGTTTCCAAAGTAATTCAAATTGTGTAAGAACGCTTTTTTTGGAGAACACACCATCTTTGAATTTTTATTTCCATAGGGTAGAAAATAAGTAGCTTCCTAGGGGGGATACATAGTTCTACAGTTTTATAGTTTCAAAAAATTAATGGTGTATATATATTGGGGAAGATAATTGAGAAATACCTTAGGGATAAATCTTGAGAATTCACAAAAAAAAATACAATGGGGGTAAATGTTGAAACTATAGGTAAATTGTTTTGGATTTTTTATTAATCATGTTATTTTGGAGTTATATTCAGTGGTTTTTATATTGTAAAGGTTTTGTTAGAAATCTGGTAAATTTGATTTTTTGATGGTTTTCACGATTCATGTGACTGTAAGGTTCATTGAAATATTCATAAGATTGATTACAAATTAAGGCTGATTAATGGGAAAAGATTGGTTTTCTATCTTTATTATGTTGGTTATGATTCTTCATAAGGTTAAATAATTTTCAAAAAAATGGACTTCCTTTGATTTCACATAATATTAATATGGTTTATCATGATTCTTTGTAAGAATAAAATAACCTTGTAAGGTTTAGTCCTTTTTGAATGATAGACTTTGTAAGGTTAAATAGAATCTTAAAAATATTTATCAAGTTCTTTGTAAGGTTCATCATTATTATCCCAATTAATATGACAGAGAATGTCTATAGGGGTAATAGACCTTTCCAAATTAAAACTTATTATTAAATAAAAATAATCAACCAGAGATATTATATCATAAAATTACATTGTAATATAGTATAGTGTTCAAAAATTAAAATACAGTGGAAATAAAATGAGTAACATGTTATTTTTATAGAATTTTGGATTGATTTATACTATATATCATATTCACACTTATCTAATTAGTGAGAAGAATGATACTCACTAAGAATAAGACCTCGCTTTTCCAGGGAGGGACAACCTTTTATAGACTCCTTCCTTTTTTCTCATGGAGGTATATCACAGAAATATCTTACTTTATATGGATCAAGGAACAACCAAAAGAACCTGACTTTTTTTCAACAGTCATAACATAAGGATATACCTTTTGGTTCGTAGGTATAACCAAACAATACTTTCTTTAAAAGTGGGGACATAATGAACCAACTGATTATATTAAAATATAAAACATAATGAAAATATACAATGATTAAAACTAGTATGAAACTATAAAGAATAGAAGAGAAAATAAGACCGGAATATTGATGTGGATATTTGACCACTTGAGAAAAAGTATAAAAATTAAAGTTACTTCATGTCCACATAATAATTGAATGGTATTTGTAGGATAAAATCATAATAACATTAATGTTCTCTCCCTTGAATAATCATTAATTGTATTATATATTTGTAGGGTATTATTGTTGGATGATTTGTGTTGATCCTTTTAAAAAAGGTTCCAAAGTCACATTCCAATGATAAATTCCATCTTCATTAACTTCACAATATTCTTGAGAACATCAGTGTTTCTTGATAGAAAATCATAAGAATTAATGAGTTAAAAAAATTAATAACATGGAAATATCATTTACCTGTATGCGAAATTTTCTCATGCTTAATCCATTGGTTATCAATTCAAAAACACAATACATTTAATCGTTAGAATATATAACTATTTTACAAATCAATAAAATAGTCCTAAAAATCCAATAAACATGCAGTAAATCAAAATGACAAAATACAGAAAAATAGTGTATCAAAATGAAATTAAAAATAACAAATTAAATATCTTATTATTTTAATAATTCAAAATTATTTATATGATAAGACGTCGAAAATGATTGTATGATGTTGAAATTGGTTTTTTCTGACATTTATATTTTCATACAAATTTATAATTGATTTTATGACTTTTCTCTTTATAATTATTTTTTGTCTTGATTGTATAACTTTGATCATCACATGTCTTTATAAAAACAATTGTATGACATTGTTCATAATAAGTCTTTGCAAACATTGTAAGTCTTTATAAGCATCATAAGTCTTCAAGTCCATATCAAAAGTCTCTGAATCCATCATAAGTCTTGGAAAATAGATTTTATAGATTTAATGATAAGTGTAAGACTACAATATTTTTTATTACTTCAATGCGTAGCCTAGTTCCATATATATATAAAAGAAAATTACCATAGACACTATTATATAATGGTCAAAAAACACTAACCATTTTGAGGGACATAATATTAAATTTGATCCACCACAACCACTAAAGTTATAGGGATCTTTAAAACACATAATCCAACATTGAATTTTTTTTATAAGGGCTTCGAAACTAATTTTTTTTTACTCATGTCAATTCCATATTGTGTGTATAGGTAACAAGAAAACTAATTTAATGGTAATCAGATATCTTTAATATCTATAAAAATTTAAATTCATATTTCATAGGATGTGTAAAGATATTTTTCAATTTTTTTAGGCTATGTAAGGTTTATCATCAATTTTTATAATCTATATAAAGGTAAAATTGGGTTTTTCATTTTTATAGGAAGGTAAGTAAATGTTCATGTAATGGTAAGATATGATATTTCATGCTGTGTAAAGGTATCTCAAAATTTTTAAGGATGTGTAAGTTTATTATATAAATTATGTAAAGGATATCAAGTATAAAAAACTCATTTAAGTGTCATTAAATTTTCTATGTAATGGTAAAACAAGATTTAAAACAATATGTAAAGGTGAGATTCAAAATATAAGTTCTACATAAAGTTAAATTAGTATTCAAAAAACATGAGTAAGGGTAACATGAAACCTATATAAATGTAATGAAATGAACGTATAGATTGTGAAATGGTAAACAATATGCTCAGGTAAAGGTAACTTTGAAATTAAATGGGTTGTTAATGGGTAAGATATAGTCTATATTAATTCCATTTAATGTTGTTTAAGGTAATATAAAAGTAATGAAATTTACTAAAAACATTAAGAACATAATATTCATAGAATTTAATGTGATGTAAAGTAATTAAGAAACAAAA
This sequence comes from Viscum album, assembly GCA_963277665.1. Classification (NCBI taxonomy): domain Eukaryota; kingdom Viridiplantae; phylum Streptophyta; class Magnoliopsida; order Santalales; family Viscaceae; genus Viscum; species Viscum album. Next base: position 466,661,343 of record OY728123.1, on the reverse strand, counting down.
AAATAGACTATCAATTTGACCAAGTTTAAAATTTTACCAATTTTCAATTTCTAATAATCACCCCCTTTGGTAAATTAACAAACCAATCATTTAGAGATGATTAAAATATTTGGATTTTTTTCTAAATTCTCATTATAAATTTTTCTCCCTATTTTTAAAATTTATCAAAAATTCAACACTTTATTAACATGAAATTTTCATTTTATAAATAACTCTCCCAAGCATAATAAAATATAATTTAGCATGTTGGTAATTTAAAAAATGTAGAACCTATGGTCATGATTATAGATTTATGAAAACAAAAATACTTTAACTCCCCCTAAATTAATACATATGTGACATTAAAGTTCAGTAAATAATATACCAAATAAATTTGTGGTGAATAGTTAATTTATATAGAAATATTTATTAAAAAGAATAAATCATTGAGTAATAACAGTCAATGTCTATACAACAGATCTTTTATCACTTTTGAAATAGTAATAAGGAAAAAACAAACAATTTATGTTATATATCCATCTTTCCAAGTTAAAAATTTCTTTTTTCTTTGTTCATAGAATCTAATGATTTAGTAACTATATCAATAACATTAATTTCCTTTAAAAAATTCAAGAATAATTTATACTTTACTAACATGATCTCAAAGAAAATAAAATTTTACATATATGTTTTTTTCTATAAATTATATAATGGTATTTTAGATATTGATATAAAAACTGTATTATCATAATATATTGTTAGTTTATCAAAATGAAAAATAAAATAAAATAATTTATTTAGCAATATGATTTATGCACAAAAACTAGATGTATATATATACTCATCCTCAGAAATGGAAAATGAAACATAAAATTTCATTATATAACTCCATGAGATTATTTTTTTCTGATTAATTGACACATACCTATTGTTATTTCTCAATAAAATATTCACCCTTTGAAATCAATGTCATTATAACATAAAATGTCAAAAAATTATTTGACTAAAAAACAAGTTTTAACTCTTCCATTAACCTATCTAATTATATTTTTGACACCAATTAACTTGTTTTGCTTAGGATTAGATTGAAACTGTAAACACCTGTATGTTGATAAAATTATATCAGTTCTAGAAGATTTCAAACAAGGGAAACTACATATCATTACTCTATATCATTTAACATTAATACATTTTCTTGATTCATCTATGTTAAAAATAGAATTAATACTCATGGGTGTTTTAAAAATTGTATTAGAATCCAAACCAAACCATTTAAAAATATCTCTTGAAAAATTTTATTTATTGAAAAAAGATACCCATATTTGTTTGAAAAAATTTTATCTAAGAAAAACATTTAGTTTACCCATTAAACTCATTTCAAATTCTTTTGTCATAAAATTTATAAATTCATTACTAAGAAAATAATTTTCTGAACTAAAAACAATATCATTAACACATATTTTTATAATTAAAATTTCATTTTCAATATTCTTAATAAACAAATTTGGAACAATATTTCATTCATTCAAAACATTTTGTGACAAAAAAATTTATTCCCTCAAACTATGGACTTGGAGTTTTCTTTAGACCATACAATTCTTTAAAAACATTAAAAAATATTTGTAAATTTATTATTTTAAAATCCAAGTGTCTAATTAATAAAAACCTTTTTATAGATTAAACCATTAAAACATTTACATTTCACATAAATTTAAATCAATTTAAATTTTTTTTAAAAAAAAATTGATAGTATAATCAGAAGGGATTATATCCTTATAACTTCTGTAAAGTATTATTCAATATCATTAATTTCATATTTTGGGTATACTTTAGCAACTAATATATCCTTGTTTTTAATTATAATAATATTTTCATCATGCTTATTTCAAAAAATACACTTTGTTACTATATTATGTTTATCATTTGGTAGTCTAACTAGATTACAAGATTTATTTATTTCAAAATCATTGAGTTCACCATGAATAGAATTAATCCAATTTTAAATATCCAAATCATTATCAACAATAATAGACACAAAATCATCAAAAAAGAATAATTAAATCAATTATTTAAAACATATTTTTTGTTTCTAATTTCATATTCAACATTTCCAATTACTTTTTCAATATTATTATCTTTAAGAGTTTTCTAATTTCAAGTATTGTTTTGAGAAGACATGTTCTCTTCCTCAAATGATATATTATCATTTTATGGATTATCTTCACAAAGGCTTAACTCTTTGAATTATTCATCAATGTTTTATAAATCTGATTACTTTTTTAATTATTTTCAATACACTTTAAATACATATATATGATTTCTTTTTTTCATTATTTTCATCCATGTGTTGTGGTGATGAAAATGACAATCACTTCTCTTCCTAAAGGCGATAGTATATACATACACGAATAAAGTTATCATCATTCAGTTCATGATAAGGTAAGAAATAAAATGATATATTATCTTTTAATAAAGATAAATATGTCATTAATACAATACTAATTTCATTTATATCGTATATATTCATTGAAATTATCTTTAATATATTCCATGTAAAGAGATAGTGACAAACAAAGAACATCGCTTCTCGAAACAGTCGTCCGATGTAAACATGAGTGACATTATCGTATCGCCTATGGAATAGAAATTAAAAAGGTATAAATGATATAATTATTAAATAGGTATAATTATTTTATAAATATAATATATATATATATACTTCATAACCATTATCATACCCAACTGTGATAGGTGGTAATTGAAATATGAATGACATCTGTTTGTGAGGCTGTAGTCCTCCATACACACGAATCATTATTTCATAAGCCATTTGATGGAATTGGAGATGTTTTTTGGCTGTTAAGATTCATATAAAAACATATAATCATATTTCATATATTTATATTATTATATATTCACTTTTTAATAATAATTTAAAGAGGTGTTGGAAGAAATAAAATAAAAGCGCTCATTGAAGAACATTACCTCTTCGCCGGGAAGCCTCCTTAGAATTGAACGAAAAGTCTTACTTGGATGGATTTATAATGAAAATGGATTATAGGATTATATTAGGGATTTTTTTATGTTATTTTTTTCTGGTATTTACTGAACATAGTTTTTTTAATCTGGTAAGAGGACAGGAGAGGAGATGGCCTTTGTAAGTGAGGTGAGTTGTACACATGTATTGTTTTGAAAAGAAAATGGTGTACCCCCGTTTTTAACATGATAAAAGGGTCCAAAATGGATTATTATCTATACTTAGACATAATAGGGTTGAAGTATGTCTATAAAATAGATTTTAGACAAGTGTTTTGGTTATTTTACCTTTTATATTTTTAATTTAACCTCATAGTAAACCCATTTTTACCATAACTGTGATAAATAAATTTAACTATTTTTATGATTCAATATAGAAAAAAATTAATTTGACCTTGTCAGATAATATATATTTTTATTATTCCAAAAATATAGTATGTTTTTTTGAATTCCATTCATAAATTTAGAAAATTTTAATTTTAAAATTAATCTCACCAAGGTGATTAGAAAGCGAGTTTCCAAAGAGAAAATGTTCAAAAGTTTACAATGTTTTTATATAAAAGTTCAATATGAAAATTATTACAATGACATAGATCAGATAAATAGATATATAATTGAACTAATTTTAATTTAAACCCAATTTAAATTATGAACTAACTCTATATATAATTTAAATAAATGGTCATTTTTAATTAAAATTCATTATTTTTCATTATCAATCAAAAACAATATTTTTAAAATATCACACAAAATTTTCCCTATGATAATTTTGAAATATTGATTTCAAAATGAACATTTTTTTAAAAAATAAATTATCTAATAGTTTCAAAAACGTTTTTTAAAATAAGTGGGAAAAGGCATCAAAACTGCTTTTATAAAAAATACATTTTTAAGCATAAAATTGGATTTATTCTTATTTCTTATCTAGAAAACACATTAGAAGAATGTTAGAGAGTTAATTAAATATAATATATATATAATTCATTAAATTAATTCTAAAAACGTTTTTGAAAAAATTTATTAATGTAAAGATAGTTTTTTATAATAAGATTTCTTTATTTTTAAATTGCTTTTATTTTCCTTTTTAATTAATTGGTCACCAAAGAATTCATTTTATATACATGTGTAAACCATATATTTCATAATTTATTTAATATTATTCATAACCTTCATTCTAATGTATAGAATATGACTGTCATTTTAAATAATAAATATTTTAATTGTATGTCAGATTTTTTTACACTCCGTGTTATGGGTAAAGTAAGCTAAAATTAGTGTCATGTGTGATGAAAAATATTGAAAAGATTAAATTTATTTGAAAACAAATATTTCCCAAACACTCGAGGAATTATAGATGGTGATCCAAGGTAGATATTCTATCCCCTGGAAGACCATCAGCTAGCTGGTGGAAATAGAGCCCCTTGGTTTCATACCCTTGTCACCTCCCAAGCTTCTTGAGTGCTCCTGAGACCTCGCAAACCAACATAGAACTTTAAAACCAATTCTAAAAATGATATTTTTAGGTTTCCAATTATCATAATCCAAATATAAATGTCGGTAGAAAAATAAACCCCACCACAAAATGTATGTTCAGACATTCATCAAAAATCAAAGACCCAAACATACGTGGGGTTCTACACTTATCAATAGACAATAGATAAATTGCATGGGATTTCTACCAGGTGTAAGCCACATACATGTCTTCATTGATGATCTCATCCATATACATAATCAATGAGATATAAACACCATGGGCCTCCTACTTGGGTAATAATTTCCAATTAAATGAAGCAAAAATTCCCTTGAATGATTCAAATTTTCTTAACATTCACTTAGTTTTATAAGTCTTTCATCCCTCTTTTGAGAAATAAAAATGGATTATAGGGCCCCTTTTCTAATTAATGATTAATAATTAGTTAATAATTAATAATCACTAAATAAAAAAATAAAAATTTGATTTTTAAATAATTAATAACTAGTAATTATGAATAATTAATCATTAATGATCACTAATTAATTAAAATTTTAAATAATTAATCAATTTTCACGTTAGTTTTCATAAAATTCATCATTATAATTAACTAAAAATATAAAAAATACAGGTGGTTTTTATGAAAAGTTCCATGAATTACCAATGGTTTATTAAAACCATCCCTAAAAAATAAAATGAAATATATAATGATGGTTTTCAAAAGCATAGTAAATAAAATTCTATTAAATGAACTATTTCCAATATTTTTTATTCTATTCGTGTTGGGGATATCCCATCATCATTGGATTTTTTTTAACTATAGTAATTAATGATGGTTTTAACTAAATCCATATTTAATGGTAGTTCAAACAATACTATGTAAATTAATTAGAAATTAATCAAATAATCACTAAATAATGACTTTATTTGGAAGTGGTTAAAATCATCATTGTTTCTATGCTAAACTGTAAATTAAGAACAACAAAAAAATATGTAATAGCCACTATTGAGTATTTATTTTTTCAAATTTTCATGAAACTACGATATAATTATAATACCCATCATGAGATATCCCCGAACAATTCATCTCATTATGGTTTAAAGAAACCACTATGAAATGATTTAATAGTGGTTTAAACCATATCTAGTGAATCTTTTCTCTACATTATATCAACCCATATGGTGTTCACAATTTTATTTTATACCAAAAACTTTAGATATCTATTATAGATATATTCCAATATCCTTAAACCATATACCCATTTCTTAAAAAATCACAAGGTGAACTCTTACCAAATCCCCCACCAAACTTTCCTTAAACCAAACCACAATGCTTATGTGGATTTCCATGAAAACCCCCTTTCCTCACATCCAATTGTCAATATTTTTTTGAATTTATATTGTTCGTAACCCCTATAAAACCCATTCCCAATGGAACTCATAAGTGATCCCTCATCAAACCAAATCACTAGAGGTATTAACAATAATAAACCCATCCAAGTATCCCATGAGAATACATTATACGTAACCCACCATTTATCCCACACTCTAGGACATATTCATGGTCCCTCTCCTCATCCTAGCATGTACACCCATGGTTATTGAAAATCATAGAATCTTTCAACCCCCCCTACCCAATATGTAAATAAGGGATTAATTGAGTGGAAATGATGAATAGAAATTGAAACCACAAATCAAAGTGTGAATGTGGTTATTTTAACCCATATATGGCCATTGTCACAAACATTTCACTAATTGGAAAAGAAACTAACACCCATGAGGAAGGAAAAGGAGGGAAGAGTGGGGAATCATCCTCCCTGGGTTGTGAAATATAAAAAAAGTTACAGGATGGATTTATAAAATATTAAAATTTTAAAACTATAATCAAACTATTTAGTTTCCCATGTGTACATATTGGTCATTTAAAGGCAATACTCACTCAACTAGATAGACCCCTAAGTACCTAGTGTGATTCCCCTATATATTTTGAGGTATCTTTGGATTTCTATAATACCCCATGATAAATCACAAACTTAGTGCACATCCACCAATTATTTGGTAGTACATGTTGCACTATATAGTAGTACCACTTTTTCACCCTTTACCCAAACCTATATGTTTCCACCAAAACTCAAACCCCATATAACGTCAACCCCAAATCCACCCTCTATAGTCAAAACAAAAGTCTAAAAAACTAAAATTTTAAAACTCCCCTAGCTTCAAATCCTTTATATTATATTTACTCTCAATACCACTTACCTTTAATGATTTAGTTGATTAAAAAACCTAACCCACACTAATCATCACATGCCATTAAAACCTATAATATTCTATGAGGATCATTGATTAGGGATAAATTACAGTTATACTTTCTGACATTAATTATTATTTAAATCCATAAAATATATATATACATCATGAAAGAATAATAAAATGGATAATACATTTTTTATAACATGATAAATTTTTTATTATATTAAACATATTTAGAAATACTAACAAAAACATACATAAGAGAAAGTATTATCATATCCTATATGAAATACTACCAGAGTGACCTTATGTTTACTGTATTTAAAAATATTTTATTAAAATAATTATATCACTATATAATTCATACCACATCAACATGTGACCATAGGACAAATAATTATACTAAATTCATTTAATGGGGTAACATATATAAAGAAATCTTGTTTGAATAACGGTCAGGTTAGGATTTATAATTCCCATTTTCAACACTAAAATCCTAATATTAAAAAAATTATGTCACAACATTAAATATTAAGATGTTAATAGGTTTTGTTATCATAAATACTTAAGACTCTTTTAATGTTCATCGTCATCATCTTTCAAACATTTCTATTTAATCATTTCCCTACGATGATTTTGTAAAAGACTTAAATATAATTATTTACATTAAGATCATCATTTACAAAGATATCATAATCTCTTTTAGAATATAAAGTGAATTTAACTTTTAATCGAATGGAATAATCATTTATTGTCTTTATATTAAACTTTTATATGTTTAAAGATACTCCCACTAGACTATTAAAAATTATATTTTTATATTAAATATTTTCCTAACATGAATTTTTTTTTGTATTTAGAAATAACACTTATTCTCTTTTTGATAATATTTAACAAATAATGTATTAAAATATATATATTTATTATATTATATTATATGTTCTTGACATAATATTATGAAAAGAAGATTTTATTCTTTAGAATATATAATTGTTTCTTGGTGGGAACTTGTTCTCTAGTATTTTAACAAACATAATAATGCATAAACTCTTTTATTCTAGTTAAAACATTATTATCCTTATCTTATTATCAAACATGTTATAGAATATGATCAATAATAAAAAATATGTATAAAAAAATCACCTCATTTTATTTAAAAATTATTTTTTACACCCAATATAATTTCATATAATAGAAAAATAAGATACAATAAAAAAATCTATTATTGTTAAAAAAAAATTAAATAATTCATTGTATCCACATACATGATGTATTATGTCTTTTATATATCACTTGAATGAAAACTTCAAGATCTATCCATCAACTCTTCCCCAATTTTGAATTGTTGTAAATATTTACAATATTTATATATGGTGAAATTATTATCATATACCCTTCAAATTTAAAGAATTGTTTTCTATAATATTTTTTACAAATATGAAAACTCCATGATGTTTCTTTCACCCCTTCTGGTTTTTTTTATGGTTCAATCTCTAATTTATAGTTTTTTCATGCTATAATAATTTTCCTTAGTAATCCTCTATTTGTTTAAAAAGAAGTTCGGGTGGTCTTTATAAAATCTATAATCTTATCCTTATATATAAAACTTGTAGCCTTTCCTTTATATATTATAATCAGAAAATTGATCTTTGATCACCTAGGTATTGTTTAACAATCCTCAATATATTAAGATGATCAATAATTTTGTTAACTCCTTCATGTTACAATTCATAATAAACTATCTAAACCTTTTCTATAGTGATACCCGAATTAATACTATAACCTTATTAATCTTGAGTAGTGATCTAAGTCTCTCCAAATCATTTAAATACCCAATAATATTTACTATATAAGTTGAGACCAAAGTACCCTTGGTTTACTTTCACCAAAATAGCATTTTTGAAACATCATATCTATATTTTTCTTAATAAAGTCAATTTAAGTTATTTATCATCCCAAAAATTGTCTATATTCTCATGTTTCCCTTAAATATTGAGAACCAATGTAATAATAAATAACCTATATATTTCAAGACAATATTCAGCATTATTAATATAAGTATCATTGTCTTTTTTACTAGATTTATCATAAGGAGTTTTCTCATGAATTTTTTTATCGTAAAAAACTTTATATTTCATACTGAAGAACAATTATTATGTTTTTGTAGTGCACTAATAAGTTTCTTCTATTTTTATTATTCATTTAAAAAATTGTTCTCAAATTTATTTTTGATAATGATAATTTCATTTTATCTATAACATAATTTTTTATCATATGTGTATCATGTTTTACAATAATTTAATAAGAAAATTTATTCAATATGCTTCCACTGATATGATGGTTCATTTTAACATTACATTATATCTATTAGTGGGATAAGATCCATAATCCCATGAATATTTGAGTCTTATTATTTATTTCTCCACTCAGATAGATATTTAGGTAGCCCATCATGTAAGTCATATCATAAATAGAATTAAAATAGTAGAGAAAACAACTCCTTGACCAAATCTATCATATGGATTATCTCAAATTGATTTCTATGGTATGTTAACTTTTAGGGTTTCTCACTTGAGTGTAATAAAAATATCATAGTTGGATTTGGTTTCCTAAATTTTAGGTTTATCTATTTTTATAATGCCTTATATAATATAATCCATTGGAATCCAACATTGGTATAAAATTACATGTTTATATAATTGAGTTTTTGACTTGGGTTTTCCTTAGAGGGAATACAACAATTTTTATTTTTAAGGGGTGTTAAAATATAATCGCCATATCTCATGTATTACCATTATATACACATGATTCAAAAAATGTATTTTTGTATTACACAGTTTCAACCAAATTAATATGTTAAAAACATATTAATATATACAACCTTATATGAATAATGATTTATATTACATTCCTAAATATAAAAATTCAATTATATCCATAAATATAGAAATGAATCCCATGCATAATATACATGAAACTCTTTCATGTAAAAAATTATTATTATAGGAAACCAAATTCTACTCAAGGGAAACTATAGTGTGATAGGTAACTATCTAATAACTTTTCTAATATACCAAAGTCCCCAGACCAATGTAAATCAACCCAAAGTCCCACTATCCATAAATAAATTCCTAATAAAGGACTCAATTATACTATAATTTTAATAAATAATATGAATAAATCATAATCAACCATTACATTCATTATTTTAACACATACAAAAAATATATTCACAATTGAATGTAACTAAATATTATGTTATACATATAATGTTACTACTTATATGCATTATATGCCATTTTTAAAAGGTAAATTAAAAATTTTAAACTAAATAATTAATAATTTAATAATATAAAAATTTTATATCATTTAATTAAATAAATAATTAAATAAACCAATTAAATGAAAAAATCATAAATTTAGACATGTGATAAACATTTATGAACATTTCATGAATAATTACCAACATTTTATAATTTTATAAATAAACATGGACATTTCATATTTATATCAATAGAAAATATTTTATATATTCAACTTATATAGTATTTAATATCAAATCCTTTATATTATCAAATATAGTATACTTATGAAAAGTTTTATAATAATATAAACAATTCATACTTTATATAAACATTTTAAAAAACAAAATATCATATATTTCATTTTATTTAAACCCCTTGATAAAATCCACTAAAAAACTTTTTTGTTTATGTTTAAATAAATTTATAAATAATGCATTTTAATATGAAAATTTCATAAATTAAAATAAACTCTTATATTAGACTAATGTTTTAATCTATGAACACTTTATCAATTATTCCATATATATTTACGTTAAATCTATATTACATCCCCCAAAAATATTTTTAGCGTGGTTGAAAGCCCAGTTTCCAATTTCGTGTGATTTTAGATAAACCAAATAAACATTTTGAACAAATTTAAATTACTTACAAAGTAAAAACCATTTAATTTATCTTATCCATTTCAAACAGTACCTTTAAAAGAAACACTTTTTATCCATGAACATTTTTCATTAAAACAATGATGTGGAAATCATGTATATATGATAACCTATTTTTTGAAACATGGGATTTTGTTTCTTAAAAAAATAATAGTATGATGTTTTTTAACATAAACCAATATATGGTTTATAAAGCACAACAAAGTTTATTGAAATTTCACAAACCGTGACTGTTTTTCATATGACTATGTCATTATAATGAAAAACTTCAAGAACCATAACCATTTTTAATAAAACACGCAATATTTCTATAAAATACCATTTTCATATATTATTTATGTATTTAGACTTTAATAAAAATGAATTTTATGTGGATATGACACCACTAAAGGTTTTTTAGGACAACCTTTGTCTAAACACACTAAAAACAAACCAAAAAAAACTTTTTTTCCAAAATATCATCCCATAAATTTTTTTTCGACAAACTTTGTGTTGTGTTTTATTTTTATAGAATAATATTTGAAGGTCATAATATGGATATCAATATGTTTTACATAAATAACAGCTTTTAAGAAGACTATATTTCCCAGGAAAATTGATGCGAATTATGGAGTAACGAAGCAAGGTTCCATTATATATTGGATTCTGAATATTGCATGATGATTAAATAAATGAATTTAATATTGGAAATAGGTTTCATTAAATATTCATATGTTATAGGATATGTGAATTGATTTTCTACTATTAGATATACATTTAGTGATCTATTCCCAAGGAAATAAAGTTGGTTTAAAGTATGCTTCTTGATATTGTATATATATATACTTATTTTAAGAATATTTAAATAAATTTATGTGAGTTGAGTTACATGGATTGTGTAGATTGATATATATTTTATATATATGATGATATTTTGAAGTAAATATATGAAGTTACATACCTATGTTTAAAATTTTTGAAGAGAGATATTTCTTATGGAAACATACTTGGATGATGTTTGAGGAGATAAATCCAGTTGAGGTAGTGGATGTTATATTGGAATACTATTATTATTATTTATATACTTCATTATATTTGGAATTATTCTTATGTTGGTAAAATTTTATTTAAAGTTATTACGATATAATTTAATGTGTTTGGTGATTTTTAAGTTGAGTTGAATAATATAGAGATAAGTTTTGGAATTATATAAATGCGGGTTGTTTAAATATATACAAGTGTATGATGCATAATATATTTATCAATATTTAAAATTTAGAAAAGGCATAAATGAGATTCCCTAAAAGTATATTTTTTAGATCCCATTAAATTTGGTATATGGAAGAACCATCCTAGTTACATAATATATTTTCAAGATAAAGTATTTGAAAGATTACTCAAAATCATATAAAGTGTAAAATATTAAGAATGTTACATAAGTTTTTTATCTTCCTATAAAAGTCTAAATTTTAAAATACATAATATGTGTAATAAATTTATGAACACATAAGTTTTTCTTCTATGATTTAAAAAGGTTAATGTCGTTGAAAACTATGTGATGCCTTTGTTTTTGGTATTGTGTATGTTTTTTAGCAGAGGCTCAAGAATAAATATTCCATTGTAAAAAGACCTTATGTAATGCAATAGGTTTATATGATATTAATCATAAGTCACTGGCGAAAAATATTCAAATGAAAAAATTTACGTATTATTAAAGATTTTATAGTTTAAGAAAAATATGAGGTTTCAAAAATAAAATATTCTAAAGAAGTGATATAATTCAGACATTGTTTTTTTTATTCCTTAAAGATTAAATTCCATGATTTAAAGTTGTAATCACGATTCAAGAAAGGTAACATAGTAATTATGTTTGATGAAGATGAATAATAAATACTAATACTTCCACATCGTGGAGGGAAGTATCATGATGTGAAGTGGTGTGAAGATAAATAACATGATAAATTTTGTTATATGAATTTTATTTCAACCTTGTGATTAATTTGTAAACATTACATAGAGATTTTAAAATTGGTAAATGATGGATATGTTGTAGAAAGATTCATAGTTATTGTGGGTTTATGTATTTATACATGTTGTGATAGAAGTTACCATGATGAAAACTTGCATTGGTTGACTGTATTTTGTATCATGATGAGAATATTTACACCACAACTACTCATGCATTAATGCATGAAAATATAGAGAAAATTATGTGGGAATCATGGGGAGAGAAAGGTGATATATACTTGTATATAGTTTTGGGATTTAGAAAACATCAAGTATTTATAAGGATTAAAAGAAGAAGAATTATGATAGATTTAAATGATATTGAAGACTAAAACTGAAGGAGAATAAAACAGCTAATATTATGTAAATTATATTCAAACTATTTATAAATATATATTTTGAGAAGAACAAGAATAATAATAGAATAAGAATAATGTCACGACCCGCCCTCGGGGTCCGTGCCGTGACTACCCCAAGCCCGCCTTCCATAGGCCAGGGGCTGGTGACTAGCACCAAGGCGTAAATCCCGGTAAAAAGGGAAGGCATTACCTTTGAAAAGTAAACACACACCACAGAGTAAACAAGCGGAAAGTAAACACTAAACAAAGCAGAGTACGACTGAAAGTGCGGAAAGGTAAATGGGCCAGAATACAAACCCAAACTGAAAGTAAAGTACAACTCGAAAAGGGAAAAACAGCAACTGAAAAGTAAAAGCCGCTACTCCGAGCTGTCCACTGGAAATCCCACCTGAAGGGTGGGTACAGATAGCTCCTCTGCTCCATGGGTCCCGCCGTCCGCTCCGTGCACGTCCCGCCCAGTGGTCCACCTCTGGGTACCGTCCCGCTCTGCAAGCCTCAGCTAAGGTCAACGCTGTCCGTCGTCTGCAACCAACACAACGTAGTGCGGGCAAAGCCCGTGCAGGGGTGAGTATAAGCTACTCAGTAGGGACCCCGAGACCCCTGAAGGTCTCTCAAAATCCACAAAGGATAAACCACGAAGAAAAGTAACAATCACGAAGTAATAACCGACACTGCTTAGGTATATGCCCATACATATACCTAAGTCATCAATTCAAATACGCTCTAACCTCCGAGCCCAAGTACAACTCAGTCCACATAGGAAAGTAAACGTATTCCACACAGGAAAGAAAAACGTAATCCACACAGGATTGCACAACACAATCCACACAGGAAAGCAATAGGATTCAGCTCACACAGGTATACTTCTTCAAGGACGATAAAGATGATCACTGATCCATCTAAGTCGTCGGACCCACGAAGGATCGATAGGTAACTAACCCCCGCAAAGACCCACACAGGATCGGGCCCACACAGGACCTGTAGCACTGATCCACGTAGGATCGCTGAGTGCTGTAGTCGTCGTCGTCGAATCCACACAGGTTCTCTGTACTGTCATCGTCGAATCCACACAGGATCTCTGTACTGTCGTCGTCGCAGTCACAGTAGCAGTCGTAGCAGTAGTAGCAGTTGTAGCAGTCGCAGCCAGCACTAGGGTTCCCGCACACAGCTAGCTCGTTCGGAGGGTCCGCTCCACGAGCCGAGAGGCTGATACATCAACTGTCACAAAGACCAGAGTTGATGTATCCAAAAGTTCTGTATCGTCAATAGGAACTCAACGCAACAGACGGCGCGTCGATCGGACGCCCGGTCTGAGAGTTATTGGCATTTTCGTCTCCGGGACCCGGTTGGTTTTTAAGGCTAAACCAACCCGACTGTACTCCACCTGCGTCCAAACCTCGGGCGGAGTATGCCAAAAGATCCGTCTCACTAAGAGGAACACAACGCGACTGACGGCGCGTCAATCGGACGTTCGTAGCTCAAGATATGAGTGTTTCCGCTCCGAAGGCCCGGTTGGTTTCGTGAACGAACCAACCCGGCCGAACTCAAAGTAAACCGAAACCTTGAGTGCGATATACCGAAACGGCCGTCTCGATCCAAGTATCGCGTTGCCGCAGACGGTTCGTCATTCGGAGGTCCGAGGCTCAAGATATGGCCCAAAAACCGATTCTGGTTCGAAACGGGGGGGTCCGGGTCCGGGCCGACCCGGCCCGACCCCCCCCCCTGGGCGGCGCGGCGGCCGGCGGCGGCGCGGCGGCCTGGCGGCGCGGCGGCGCGGCGGCGCGGCGGGCCGCGGCGGCCTGGCGCTGCGAGGGGCCGCACGCGGGGTGGCTTGTCGCCGCAAGGAGGCCGCGCGGGGGATCAATTCCCCCGCTTTTCAAGTGGCGGCGCGGCCATGCCGCGCCGTTTTTTTTAAAATCACCCCCCCCCCCACGTGGGGGGCCTATTGGTGCGGAACCGGGGGGAGGCCGGCTGCCCCCCTCCCTTCAATGAACCGCCCCCCTCATAAAGAGGGGGGTTTTTTTTATGAGGTGGCCGGGGGATTATTTCCCCCGGTTTTAAGGGTATCCGGCCGGCCAGCTGGCCGGCCGGTTTTCTCTAACGGGACCGGAAATTCCGGTCCCCCCTTCGGCTTCCGACGCCGGCGGCCCGGCCGCCGGTCTTCTCTTCTGCCGCGGCCCGGAACCGGCCGCGGTCTCCTCGTCCCGCCGCGGCCCGGAACCGGCCGCGGTGTTCGTCGTCTGGCGCAGTGCGACGGCACCGCGCCCCTTTCGCCGTGCCTTGATTCCTTTCAACGCGGCGCGACGGCGTCGCGTTCTTGAAGATTCTACCTCGGTGTGGCGCGACGGCGCCGCGTAAAAATAAATGCACGGTAATCCGCGTGGTGCGACGGCACCACGCCACTTTGCTTCTACCCGCAAGATTAAACAAGAACGATGGAGGGGGGTTCGGCCGTGTTCGTGCAGTCCGGCCCCCCTCGCGTTAACAATAACACTTATATAAAATATTCAAAAGCCTCACGTAGACATGCGATCCACGAGCAAGAAATGGAATAATTAAAGAATAAAACAACAACCCCTACTTGGTATAAGGTTCGAAGATTCGTCTACGTTCCGCGGAAGACGGCGTCGCGGAGGTTGGGCGTCGCGGTAGCCGTTCGTCAAATCCGATGACGAAGGGATGCGTTCGAAGAGACACGTCGTTGGCGAAACTTGTACGCCGACGAAGGTTGTCCGAGGAAGAAGTGGCGTCCCCTTTCGTTGACACGGTAAACGAAGAATGGAGGTGCGGCGTTCTTCGTCGGAGCTTGAACGTTCTTCGTGAAGATGAACGTTCTTCGAGTTCCTCGTCAGAGTTGAAGGAGAAGAAGGAAAAGCTCTCCACCTCTCACGAAGACAAACAAAAAACCCCCAAAATAAAATAAGACAACATCTTATTTTATTATCACATAACACATAAGAATTTCAAAAGTTTGAAATTCAAAAGGTTTAACTCCCATAATTAAAAGTAACTCAAGTCATTTAATTAGGGGTTAAGCAAGTTGAGAGAATTTTAAAGGATTAGGGTTTCGTGTGGGCCCCACCACACTTAATCCTCCCAAGGGAGGTTAAGTGGGTGTGGGTCCCACTTCCAACCTCCTTTGATAGGTTTTAACAAGTTATAATAAAATTGTTCTACACAATTTTATTTAACTCAAACTAAAAACCCCAAAAATAAACTTTCAACCCGCAACAAACGCAATTCTCGAAAAGGTCTCTTTAAGCGAATATCGGCGCTGCGAGTTCATCGGTGCCCTCAGATTTCAATTCCAAGCACCGGAAAAAAAGTTAGGAATTCCCGCTCGTTCGTTCACTGAACGTACCCGAGCCAAACTTCGGAAATTAATTCCGGGCCTCGGAATCAGGTGCCGTCTGAAACCGCGTTCTTGTAAAATTCTAAAGAAAATTAAGAAAAAAATTTCCCTTGAATTTTACGGGTCTTTACATTACTCCCACCTCAGGGATTTACATCCCCGTAAAGATACATCAAAAACTAGGGAAACAAATGAGGGTACTGAGCACGCATCTGAGCCTCCCGCTCCCATGTGCTCTCCTGGAGAACCCCGTGCTGCCATCTGATGCGCACAAGAGGAATCGATCGCCCACGCAGGACCCGCTCCTGTCGATCCTCTATCTCCACCGGGACCTCCGTAAAAGTCGCCCCATCGTCAACGTCAAGCTCCCCATGGTCAATGATGTGCGTCGGGTCGTGCACGTATCTCCTCAGCTGAGATACGTGGAAGACGTCGTGCACCCGGTGCAACTGAGGTGGTAGAGCCAGGCGATAAGCCACCTCACCAATCCTGCTGAGAATTTGGAAAGGTCCGATGAAGCGCGGAGATAACTTGCCGCCTCGGCCAAATCTCCGAATACCACGTCGAGGTGAGACCCGCAAGAAGACGTGGTCGCCATCCTCGAACTCCAGTGGCCTCCGCCTCCTGTCAGCGTATGACTTCTGCCGGCTCTGAGCTGTCCTCATCCGCTCCTGGATGACCTAGACCTTCTATGTCGTGGCCTGGACCATCTCCGGTCCCACCAGTGCTGACTCCCCAGGGTCTGTCCAGCACAAAGGAGATCTACATGGTCGGCCGTACAACGCCTCGTACTGTGCCATCCCGATGGTGGAGTGGTAGCTGTTGTTGTATGCGAACTCCACCAAGGGTAGGTGGTCCTCCCAACTATGACCAAAGTCGAGGACACATGCGCGGAGCATGTCCTCGAGAGTCTGAATGGTCCTCTCCGTCTGACCATCCGTCTGAGGGTGAAAAGCTGTGCTAAGACGTAGCTGCGTACCGAACGCCTCCTGTAACCCCTTCCAAAGCCGGGAAGTAAAGCGGGCATGTCGATCGGAAACGATAGATGATGGCACGCCGTGGAGCCGCACAATCTCCTGAACGTAGAGACGTCCCAAGCTCTCCACTGAGCCCTGCTCTCTGATGGTTAAGAAGTGTGCCGACTTGGTGAGTCGGTCAACAATCACCCAGATGGAGTCGTGACCTCTGGAAGTGCGTGGAAGTCCAGTCACGAAGTCGGTAGATATGCCGTCCCACTTCCACTCCGGAACCTCCAAGGGCTGTACCAAGCCTGCTGGTACCTGATGCTCTGCCTTCACCTGCTGACAGGTGAGACATCGAGAAACGAACTCTGCTACAGCCTTCTTCATACCCGGCCACCAGTGCTGTCGTCTGAGGTCCTGGTACATCTTCGCCACTCCAGGATGTACCGCCAAAGGAGAAGTGTGAAACTCTCTTAGTACTTCCTCTCGCAAAGCGACAGGTACCATGGTACGTCCTCTGAAAAGGATGTCGTGCTCCGCTCCAAGGGAGAAACCATCAGGTGCCTGTCCCGAGGATATCTGTGCACGCCGTGTCTCACAGTCAGCGTCCCTGCGCTGTGCCTCCCTGACTCGCTGCAGTAGTGGAGGAGTGACTGTGAGAGACTGAAGAAAGGCTGCTCCATCTCTATCCACGAAGGATATCTGCAAAGAGGCTAGCTGCTCCGTCGCCTCCTCAAGTAGCTGAATGCCTGTCCTCCTGCTGAGGGCATCGGCTACTACGTTCCCCTTTCCAGGAGTATAGACTATCTCAAAGTCATAGTCCTGGAGGAACACGAGCCATCGTTGCTGTCTCAGGTTCAGGTCCTTCTGCGAGAAGATATACCTGAGACTCTGATGATCGGAAAAGACTGTAAAGCGCTCGCCCATCAGATAGTGTCGCCATGTCTTCAGAGCGAAGACCACTGCTTCTAACTCCAGGTCATGGGTAGCGTAGTTCTGCTCATGCGGCCTCAACTGACATGATCCATAGGCGATCACGGCCCGCTCCTGCATCAGAACACATCCGAGTCCGTTCCCTGATGCATCGCAGTAGACTACGTACCCTACTCCCTCATCAGGCAACCTCAAGATAGGTGCGCTAGTCAATCTCTGTCTCAGCTCCTGGAAGCTCTGCTGAAAACTGTCTGACCACACGAAGGGTTTCCCCTTCTTCGTCAAAGCTGTGAGTGATGCCGCAACTCTGGAGAAGTTCGGCACAAATCTCCGATAGTATCCAGCTAGTCCCAAGAAACTCCGAACCTCAGTCACGCTCCTGGGTGGCTCCCATGCTAACACAGCCTCAATCTTCGCGGGATCCACTGCAACTCCCGCCTCAGAGATAACGTGTCCCAAAAAGTGGACCTCACGTATCCAGAACTGGCACTTCGAGAGCTTACCATAAAGCTGGTGCTCTCGGAGTGTGTCAAGAACAACTCGCAAGTGATAGGCGTGCTCCTCCTCTGTCGTAGAGTAAATCAGAATGTCGTCGATGAAGACCACGACAAACCGATCGAGGTATGGCTGAAAGATCCTGTTTCATGAGAGCCATGAACACTGCTGGAGCATTGGTTACACCGAAAGGCATAACCAAGAACTCATAGTGGCCATACCGACATCTTGAAGGCCGTCTTCTGCACATCCTCGTCTCTGACTCTGAGCTGATGATAGCCTGACCTGAGGTCTATCTTCGAGAACCACCGTGCTCCCTTGAGCTGATCAAAGAGGTCATCAATCCTCGATAGCGGATACTTGTTCCTCACTGTCACCTGGTTCAGGCGACGATAGTCAACACAAAGTCGCAAGCTCCCGTCCGCCTTCTTGGCGAACAAAATCGGGGAAGCCCAGGGTGAAACACTGGGTCGGATGAACCCCTTGCCCTGCAAGTCCTCCAACTGTACCCGTAGCTCTCGAAGCTCGGCGGGGGTCATCCGATATGCTGGAGTGGATATCGGGGCTGTCCCGGGGTACAAGTCAATATAAAAGTCTACCTATCTGCGAGGAGGTATCCCTGGAACATCGTCGGGAAAAACATCCGCAAACTGATCCACCACTGCAGGAAAACCAGGACTCCGCACGTCAACTGCTCCAAGGATAAGGCTAGCCAACTGATGAGTGATGGGATGTCCTCTCCTCCGCGGAAGTCCATCCTATGCTGCTAAGGCTCCCTTCTCGCCGGTGAAGGTGAACCTGCTCCCGTCGGTGCGTACACATCGCACCTTGCGCCTAAAACAGTCAATCTGTGCATGGACCTTAGATAGCCAATCCATGCCCAAGATGACGTCGTAAGGCCTCGACGCTGCTACAAGAAGATCCCAGCCGAAGCTCTCGCCTCCTATAGTAAGCTCACACTGCCGGCACCAGTGCGTAATCGTCGAGTCTGCTCCCGTAGGAGTCTCTAGCCGTAAGGATCGAGCCAACGGCTCTGTCGGAATCTCCGAGCTCCGAACAAGGGCAGCAGCTATGAAAGAATGACTCGCTCCGGTGTCTATAAGAACTGCAGCAAGGGTGGAATAGACACAGATAGTACCTCGAATCATCTCGGGTGCGCCGTGGTCGTAGGCCTCTGCTGCCTGGAGCTGTGCATGTCGCTGCCCGCCAGCTCCCTGTGGTCGGGGTGGACCTCCTGGTGGTGGTGGTGGTAGAGCCTCAAAGCGTCAGCCACCATCGGCTGCTCGTCCAGCTCCTCTGCCTCGTCCGCCTCCTCCCTGCGGACCGCCACGGTCGACCCTCTGCCTCTGCCTCGGTGGTCCCTCAACCGTCTGTTGCTCCTCGGCACGGCGGGTCAGGCAGTCACGAGCCATGTGGCCCTGCCCGCCGCACGAGTAGCACTGTCTGCCTCTCGTAAGACTGGCTCCGCGCTGTGTGCCCCGCACTGCTGAGCCAGTGTCCTGAGGTCGTCTGCCCGAAAGTCTGGTCTGTCTGGACCCCTGAGTCATCCGTCGACTGCCTGCTGCAGATGACTCTGCCACGTGCCGCCCTGCGGTGGGTCTCTGTGCTGGTGTAGACTCAGCAAGGAAGCTCTCGATCAGAAGGGCCCGCTCCAGTACTCCTGTCTGAGTCGGTATGCTGAGGGAGATCAACGATGCCCTGATCTCGTGTCTCAAACCCTGCTCGAAGGTCCGGGCCCGGAAGAATGGGTCCCGTACCATGTCGGTCGAGTAGCGCGAGAGATCGGTAAATCTCACCGAGTACTGAGCGACCGTCATGCTGCCCTGCCGCAGCTGTAGAAGCTCCTGGATACGCACCGCACGAAGGGTGGCTGAGACGAACTCCGAGCGGAAGAGGCTCTCAAAGTCCGTCCAAAGTAGAGATGCCTCATCGTGCACCTGGAGCATCAAGCTCCACCATCGTCCTGCTGCTACGTGTAGTAGGCTCGCAGTGAGGATCACCATGAGGTCTGCTGGTGTCCTCACTAGCCTAAAACACTCGAACTACTGCCTCCAGCCAGTCCTCTGCTGCCTGGGGATCCGTCTCCCCGCGAAACCTGGGCGGTCGTTGGCGCTGAAACTCATGCAGTGCGCTGAGGCGACGTGCATCGTCAGCGGCTGCTTCTGGAAGCATCGGGGGCTCGGCGGGTAGAGCTACCGCCGGTGCCACTACTGGCAAAGGGCCCTGCACCGAGGCCTCGTCGCTCGGTGGGCTGTCGTCACACTCGACTCTCAGAACCCTAGCTGGCTGCCGTCGTGGGGCCATCCTGAAAAGGAAACAGGTGCGCCACGGTCAGAACAGTATACCTGGTGAGCTGATATAAGTAATCACAAAGAAAACTTTGAAACACACACGCAATCAATGTTTTCGTGCATTAAGTCGGAAATCAGAAGTCAGGGTCCTGGTGTACGGATACGTCGGCCGCCGCACCAACACTGGACTCCTTGGACTGATATCCACACTCAATACGCTAAACATTATTGCTTCACATAGAAAAGATCAGAGTTCACGGTAGAACCGAACTCCTCTGATACCAATTTGTCACGACCCGCCCTCGGGGTCCGTGCCGTGACTACCCCAAGCCCGCCTTCCATAGGCCAGGGGCTGGCGACTAGCACCAAGGCGTAAATCCTGGTAAAAAGGGAAGGCATTGCCTTTGAAAAGTAAACACACACCACAGAGTAAACAAGCGGAAAGTAAACACTAAACAAAGCAGAGTACGACTGAAAGTGCGGAAAGGTAAATGGGCCAGAATACAAACCCAAACTGAAAGTAAAGTACAACTCGAAAAGGGAAAAACAGCAACTGAAAAGTAAAAGCCGCTACTCCGAGCTGTCCACTGGAAATCCCACCTGAAGGGTGGGTACAGATAGCTCCTCTGCTCCACGGGTCCCGCCGTCCGCTCCGTGCACGTCCCGCCCAGTGGTCCACCTCTGGGTACCGTCCCGCTCTGCAAGCCTCAGCTAAGGTCAACGCTGTCCGTCGTCTGCAACCAACACAACGTAGTGCGGGCAAAGCCCGTGCAGAGGTGAGTATAAGCTACTCAGTAGGGACCCCGAGACCCCTGAAGGTCTCTCAAAATCCACAAAGGATAAACCACGAAGAAAAGTAACAATCACGAAGTAATAACCGACACTGCTTAGGTATATGCCCATACATATACCTAAGTCATCAATTCAAATACGCTCTAACCTCCGAGCCCAAGTACAACTCAGTCCACACAGGAAAGTAAACGTATTCCACACAGGAAAGCAAAACGTAATCCACACAGGATTGCACAACACAATCCACACAGGAAAGCAATAGGATTCAGCTCACACAGGTATACTTCTTCAAGGACGATAAAGATGATCACTGATCCATCTAAGTCGTCGGACCCACGAAGGATCGATAGGTAACTAACCCCCGCAAAGACCCACACAGGATCGGGCCCACACAGGACCTGTAGGCGCTGGCTCACACAGAACCGCTGAGCGCGGACCCACACAGGATCGGGCCCACACAGGACCTGTAGCACTGATCCACGTAGGATCGCTGAGTGCTGTAGTCGTCGTCGAATCCACAGAGGTTCTCTGTACTGTCGTCGTCGAATCCACACAGGATCTCTGTACTGTCGTCGTCGCAGTCACAGTAGCAGTCGTAGCAGTAGTAGCAGTTGTAGCAGTCGCAGCCAGCACTAGGGTTCCCGCACACAGCTAGCTCGTTCGGAGGGTCCGCTCCACAAGCCGAGAGGCTGATACATCAACTGTCACAAAGACCAGAGTTGATGTATCCAAAAGTTCCGTATCGTCAATAGGAACTCAACGCAACAGACGGCGCGTCGATCGGACGCCCGGTCTGAGAGTTATTGGCATTTTCGTCTCCGGGGCCCGGTTGGTTTTTAAGGCTAAACCAACCCGACCGTACTCCACCTGCGTCCAAACCTCGGGCGGAGTATGCCAAAAGATCCGTCTCACTAAGAGGAACACAACGCGACTGACGGCGCGTCAATCGGACGTTCGTAGCTCAAGATATGAGCGTTTCCGCTCCGAAGGCCCGGTTGGTTTCGTGAACAAACCAACCCGGCCGAACTCAAAGTAAACCGAAACCTTGAGTGCGATATACCGAAACGACCGTCTCGATCCAAGGATCGCGTTGCCGCAGACGGTTCGTCATTCGAAGGTCCGAGGCTCAAGATATGGCCCAAAAACCGATTCTGGTTCGAAACGGGGGGGGGGGGGGTCCGGGTCCGGGCCGACCCGGCCCGACCCCCCCCCCCTGGGCGGCGCGGCGGCGCGGAGGCGCGGCGGGCCGCGGCGGCCTGGCGCTGCGAGGGGCCGCACGCGGGGCGGCTTGTCGCCGCAAGGAGGCCGCGCGGGGGATCAATTCCCCCGCTTTTCAAGTGGCGGCGCGGCTATGCCGCGCCGTTTTTTTAAAAGCGCCCCCCCACGTGGGGGGCCTGTTGGTGCGGAACCGGGGGGAGGCCGGCTGCCCCCCTCCCTTCAATGAACCGCCCCCCTCATAAAGAGGGGGGTTTTTTTTATGAGGTGGCCGGGGGATTATTTCCCCCGGTTTTAATGGTATCCGGCCGGCCAGCTGGCCGGCCGGTTTTCTCTAACGGGACCGGAAATTCCGGTCCCCCCTTCGGCTTCCGACGCCGGCGGCCCGGCCGCCGGTCTTCTCTTCCGCCGCGGCCCGGAACCGGCCGCGGTCTCCTCGTCCCGCCGCGGCCCGGAACCGGCCGCGGTGCGACGGCACCGCGCCCCTTTCGCCGTGCCTTGATTCCTTTCAACGCGGCGCGACGGCGTCGCGTTCTTGAAGATTCTACCTCGGTGTGGCGCGACGGCGCCGCGTAAAAATAAATGCACGGTAATCCGCATGGTGCGACGGCACCACGCCACTTTGCTTCTACCCGCAAGATTAAACAAGAATGATGGAGGGGGGTTCGGCCGTGTTCGTGCAGTCCGGCCCCCCTCACGTTAACAATAACACTTATATAAAATATTCAAAAGCCTCACGTAGACATGCGATCCACGAGCAAGAAATGGAATAATTAAAGAATAAAACAACAACCCCTACTTGGTATAAGGTTCGAAGATTCGTCTACGTTCCGCGGAAGACGGCGTCGCGGAGGTCGGGCGTCGCGGTAGCCGTTCGTCAAATCCGATGACGAAGGGATGCGTTCGAAGAGACACGTCGTTGGCGAAACTTGTACGCCGACGAAGGTTGTCTGAGGAAGAAGTGGCGTCCCCTTTCGTTGACACGGTAAACGAAGAATGGAGGTGCGGCGTTCTTCGTCGGAGCTTGAACGTTCTTCGTCAAGATGAACGTTCTTCGAGTTCCTTGTCAGAGTTGAAGGAGAAGAAGGAAAAGCTCTCCACCTCTCAAGAAGACAAACAAAAAACCCCCAAAATAAAATAAGACAACATCTTATTTTATTATCACATAACACATAAGAATTTCAAAAGTTTGAAATTCAAAAGGTTTAACTCCCATAATTAAAAGTAACTCAAGTCATTTAATTAGGGGTTAAGCAAGTTGAGAGAATTTGAAAGGATTAGGGGTTCGTGTGGGCCCCACCACACTTAATCCTCCCAAGGGAGGTTAAGTGGGTGTGGGTCCCACTTCCAACCTCCTTTGATAGGTTTTAACAAGTTATAATAAAATTGTTCTACACAATTTTATTTAACTCAAACTAAAAACCCCAAAAATAAACTTTCAACCCGCAACAAACGCAATTCTCGAAAAGGTCTCTTGAAGCGAATATCGGCGCTGCGAGTTCATCGGTGCCCTCGGATTTCAATTCCGAGCACCGAAACAAAAGATAGGAATTCCCGCTCGTTCGTTCACTGAACGTACCCGAGCCAAACTTCGGAAATTAATTTCGGGCACTCCGGGCCTCGGAATCAGGTGCCGTCTGAAACCGCGTTCTTGTAAAATTCTAAAGAAAATTAAGAAAAAAATTTCCCTTGAATTTTACGGGTCTTTACAAATAACCTGACAACTAAGTCCCTCATAAAATTATGTATAAAAGGAATAATAAGAACTAACACTACTATCCTAAAAAGATGTTATATTTTTCAAATAAGAAATAAAGATCCATTTATTTTTAGATAGATATTATCCTTGTGTGTTGAATAAAAATAATAAGTTAAAAATGACATATTTATTATCATTATAGCTGAAGCAATGTGAGATTCTAGTTTATTAAATCCTTATATTGTAAGTCCTAAAGATATTCATGAAAACATTTTAAATATTGTTATTTGAGTAAGAAAGTCAAAAAAACATTGTCTAGGTTGGAAATGGAATTACACTACTTATCATTATTTGAGAGGTACTATAAAAATAAAATATTTTATATAGAAATAAATGGTAGGAACCAAGGCCAGAAGTATAAGTTGGTTTTCTTATTGTACCTTGTTAGTTCTAGAAATATGATTACCAGCATATTCTATTTTCTATGATTTCTATTGATAATAAAAGTGAATTTGTGAATTTATGGGATAACAGATACTACACACTGGGGATGTTTTCATCTACATTTTAGGTGAATCTCATTATCAAACCCTAGTGGTCTTGGTTTTTTTGATTTAATATCTATGTACATTTATGTATACTAAATGAGAAAAAAAGTTTGATCTGTTAAATGAATAAGTATCGAGGTAAATAATGTTAATGATTTTAATTGGTCAATAATTTATCAACATTTATTGAACCCCCCCCCCCCACAGTACAAGTTATAGTCTAATATATACTAACAAGTGTTATCAGAGAACATGGTTACACCTATGATTAGAATCTAAAAATTCTCATAATTTAAAGACATTGAAACTTTCAATTTCACTTTCTGAATTAATGATGTAATGTATAATTATATAATAATAATTTATTATAGATTATTAATTTTCTCTTTTGAGAGTCTAAAAAATAAAATGAATAAAGTGATGCAAAATAATAAGAATAATGTATCCCACATATGAAAAGAGGAAGAAGAATCAGTTTCCCCATGTTGTGATATTGATAAATATAGATCTATCCTGGAAGATGAAGAAATAATAGTTTAATATACTACTAAATAGATATATATCCATTCTAACTCAAAATAATATATAATTTCAGAAGGAAATGAGGTTAAGGACATTTCTTTCCAAAATTATCCTATAGAATAACCTCTCACTAGTACGAAAGACCACACCATAGATGAATTCATCAATAATGTATATAATATTTTGAGAAAGACCCTATAGGATATTCATAAATAAATTTTTATATATGTATATTGATCTTTCAAAATATTTCTATATAATATCATCCATATTAAAGGATAAATTGAGAACAAGTAGTAATCACTATCATAAAAGGTAATGATGATAATAGATCTCACTAAGTAATTTAATGAAAACAAGTTCTATAATCGAGTAGTTTGACTAAAAGTGATTTAAATTTGGAAATAATTATATTGATTCAATATTAAAGATATATAAAACCATATAAAGACGTGAATATAAGCTCCATGATCTATAATAAAAAATTATTTTATTTATGTCCATAATTATCAAGTTGAAATAAAATCTCATAAAGAAAAATATATTAAAATATATTATAGGAAAATATCAATATGCATGAGGATAATGTGAATAAATTTAGAGTTTAGATTTAGGATAAGGTTATATCATCTATTTATGAGAAACATATTCTCAACTTTAAGTTTCTAGAGTTTGAATTCAAATTTTTTAACATAGAGGTGAAACAAGTTGAGTATTTAATAGATGATGATAATATAATATCTATAATAATAGTTTATAAAGAAAATAACTATGTCAAAAGATCTATTACATATATAAAGAATTAATTCTAATATTTCTATGAAAAAACACATTATATTCTTAAAGAAAAAGTTACCATTTCTTCCAAAAATATTTTGTGTGCTAATGCTATTTTTATAAACAATGCAGAGTTGAAATCAAAATCTAGAAAAAATGTAGATGATGAATTTTTTTTAAAAAAAATCCACCATTATTTTTAATTTGTATATAATAAAGTGAAATATTATTTTACCCCAATAGGATCCCATAATAATATTCATATTTCACAAAACCCGTAATCTATAGATTCTAGAAATAATATGATTCAAAGAAGATGATATAGATTTTTTGTAATCTTATTATGTTGTAGAAGGTTTGTAAAAAAATATATTGAATATTTTAATAACATATAAACCCTTGGAGTTAAAATAAATAATAATTTAAGGGGGACAAAATTTATTTGAATCAAGGTACATAAACGAATGGTAAGAATATGTGTACCTCAAATAGATATGAATGTATTTTGAAATTACATGGAATTTGAAACCATGGTGGTCATAGTGTGGAGACATGGTTATCCAACTTAATTAATTATGTATATAAAAAATTGAAGAAATAAGTTTAAAATTTCATAATCTAAGGATAAATTGAGGTAATTATTCATTAGGTTATGTATAAAATAACCCTATTAAACAAGAAATTCCCAAGAAGTCCAAAAGTAATGTATCATCAAAAACGAAGAGTTTCTTATTTTATAGAAGAATATAACACACCATGTATTAGTGAAAGAAATAAATGAGTGTTCATGTTGTAAGAGGTGATTTATAAAAAACAAATAAGTGACCTATTTATGAAATAAATAAGGGAATTGGTTTGGCTAAAGACATTCCTGAAGATGTAGTTAAGTATCATAAAAATATTCCCAAATTTGGAAACATAAATACTCCTAATAATTCATGTGAATGTACCAAGAAATAATAGTTCATTATTCCAAAGTTAATTTGAAATTTTCATTTGGTGAGTGGTTTATTTTTTATAATCAAAACATAGATTCGGATTTTTATTTTTTAAAAAAAATTTAAAAAATGTTTCTTATATGCGATTTGAGGCTTAGTAAGTGTCTTAGGAGTTTGAGAGCACATCAGAGTAGTGGCCAGGGGGAGGGGAAACTAAAAAATTAAATTTTAGTCCATTAATGGAATGATAAGGTCATTCACCCCATGAATGACCATTTTTTGGGTTTTTTTAAAACAAATGGGGTAGCCAAGTAAAGAAATTCTTCCCCGGACAATCCATGTTATGAAAATGGGTTCACATCATGAAATCATTTGGACAAAATGATGGTTCCTTCTTTATGGGGATATTTACATCATGAAGTAAGGGGTCACGCCCTGAATTGTTTTTTGGAAACCTTTCTTTGAGGGGCCTTTCTTTATTTTTATCAAGGTTTTATTTCAGGAACCCCTTAGATTTCCATCAATTTTTTTAGACAATGGAGAGGGTAGAATACCTCTATGGCTCTCTCACATCCTCTATGGCTCTCTCTATTTTATTTCTATAGGGTTTTTAGATTATATAATATAGATATATCATTATTAATTTTTATTATATTTGACAATGATCTTGTGGATTTATTTTAATGGATATAGTCTCTCTACTATTATCTTATGCCTTTACTATTATTCAGTAGCCTATAACATATGGGGTGGAGTTCGTGAGGTCATGTAGAGACATCGATCGAGATTCACTCTAGATATCTACTGAAGGGAATTAAAAAATTTCACTAAAGCTATCTTTTGGGACAAGGTTGTGTATTTATAGGTGGATTTAGAATTTTAGGACTCTAGAGGTAGACCGGTCACATTCTTAGAGAACAAGACATCGGTTTAAAACCATGTTGTTAGGGGATGTCCTGTGTTATGATAACGTACATTAGGATAATTCAAGTGTTGTATTAAAAAGATAATCCCAAAATGCTATGGGTGAGATTCAATATGAGTTTTGGGTCTTAGCTTGCATCGAGTGGTTTGTTTATTCCTCATTATAGTCTCAGGATACGCAAGCCTATGGGTAGTGTTGTTTGACATGAAGCCTCATCAGAATATAGTATAAATTAAGGAAACATATAATATAATTGATGTTTTATTGATTTAAATATAATGATTTATTATAATAAGTTCAATATGGGGGGATTATTTTATTGATTTTCAGGAGTTTTTCAAGACACTATAGGGAAATGGTTTTTGGTATGTGAGATTTTTTGAGAAAAAACATGTTTTTAAAAGAAAACCAATGTGGTTTTGTAAAGTGTGCATGTGATAGTTCTATAAGTTGGTTTAAATTTAAATGGATCATGGAGCTAGTTATTTTTAAATGATTGTGTTTTTTAGGAAATTTAAATAAAATGGGTTTTCAAATTGAATTTTAATATAGTTTTGGAAAATGGGATCGCTTTTTTCAAAAGATAACGGTTATGCCATGAATGTTTTTTTATTTTTTTGGTGGGAAACCATGAATAATAAGTGGTCTTTTGAAAACTTTGTTGAATTCTAGTGTTTATGAAATTTTTTCAAATGGTTTTTAAATATTCTACTACCTGTGTGAACTGTGTTTCCAATATTTTTGTGTTCTAGATGAGATTAACCTAGAGAATTGAATTATGTTCTCATATTATGTGTCATGTGTGTTTGGAACTACCAGTTGAGGTTGGATTTTGTAGACCTAATTTTCATAGATTATGGAATGAAGAAACCAATGCATGTGTAGATTTGGTTTTCTTGGTTTTTGGTAGTGAACTAAGAGTAACCCGAGTGGTTGTGTGTTCAGCGATTATGGTCTGGATGTCTTGAGAGATCCACTTATTATGGGTTTTTTGTATGGAAATTTTATTTTTATGGGATCATGTAGATAGATGTGAATTAGTGTTTTTAATGATTAGATCCTTTTATGTGTATTTTGATGATTTCATGTGTTGAAAAAAATAGTGTGTTTTCTATAAGAAATTTATATGATAAATAGAATCATTATCAGGATTTGGTTATTAGTATAAGAGTCTTATAGTGGAGAGAACCATAATTCATGGGTGAATCAATTCTTAAATCTTTTGTGTTTTGAAATCGATCATTGTGTTTGGGAACGATCCTTCTACTTAGTGATCAGTATTTTGTGTTGGTGACTCAAATGTGAGAGGTATGGACATTTTCAATCACCACACATTGTAATGGGAGGGACATGGGTGGTAGAGATTTATTGTTTGGTTAAGTGGGTGAAGATGAATATAATACTATGATGGGGATCATAAAATTAGTTTTGGATGTATGACCCTCATGTTATAATGGTCTAAGGGTAGTGGAAATAGTCAGTTGGTGGTTGAGGTAGTAGTGGGATGTTGGTGAGTGGATGAATCTGATTTTTGGATTTGGATGTAATGTCAGATAGAGTCCAGGTGTTAGCAACAGACTTAGTATTGAGGTAGTTGTTGGAATGGAAGAACACATCAATTTAATTCACCGAATACTTCAAGACATAATCTCATAGAAAACCTCATTCCATAGGCTTTTATTTGACTGGTTGTGGATCTCGAACGGAGTAATGGATCAGAACGTATGGCTGTTTGAAGGCAGATTGTTGGAAATGGCCATCAAGGACGATTTTGGGGAAAAGTATGGATTTGCGTCCCAACAAAGAATCTTGCACGTAAAAATGGAATCATGAACATAAAAAATGAATCTTGTGCATAAAAATGGAATCTTGTGCGTAAAAATGGAATCTTGTGTGAAAAATGGATTTGCGCTGAAAATTGGAACGGATTTTTACGTGCATCGACATTCAATATTTCACCTATAAATACAAGTGCATCCCCTTCTTCCAGGAGGTCCCTCGGAGTTCGGACACCGCTCTAATGAACATAAGTCCCCATTTTTCACGCCTGTGCCCAAAACCCCCCATCTTGCGTGAAAAAAACATCACTTTTGTGCATAAATGGGACAATGGTTCCAATTTTGGACTCTAAATATCATTTTTCCATGCACCAGTGCTGCACATGTCCAATTACAAGCACACCTCCCATATTTTGTGCAATCCTTCCCTATTGCGTGCAAAAAATCCATATTACATGCAATACTTCCCTCTTACATAAACATACTCATGTATTGTGCCCACAACTCCCCTATTGTGCGCACATCTCCCATATTGTGTGCACGCCTTCACTATTACGCTCATGCCTTCCCTATTGAACGCAATCCTGTCTTCTTGCACGCAGGACTTCCCCATGAAAAATGGAGAGTCGCACCATGATGTTTTCAGGCCGGGATGTTGATATTTTCCATTGAGCCCTTATGCGCATCTACCTTCCACCTATGGAATAACATTATTTGAGATACTTCTCTGTACACTCTGAAACACCTTGAGTTGACATATACCTCTTGATTCATTTCCCATGTCGTGAGTTGATATTCTCATCACTAATTCCCTGAGTACCTTGATTTAAACCATTCTTCAATCAACTCAACTGAACTCTATCACATAACTCCTACATCAGGATCCACTAGAAAGGGTCTCCCTTGCGTAAGTCCCAACACCCCCATTTCTAGGCACCTTATGCCTAATAGTCCTATCTATATGACTTTAAACTGTAGTAAACCCTATATTCCAAATATAGGATTCCTATTTCTCCAAAAAAGATATGCCTTATGTTCCAAGCGTAAGAAGCCAATAGTTCTCCCTATATGAATATAAACTATAGCATGCCTATAATTCAATAATAGGTGCCTCTAGTTCCAAATAATAGATGTCTTATAAGCTAAGCATAAGATGCCTCATGAACTGATTACAGTGGTGTAATTTCATGAGCGTTGGAACCTGTTCAAACATTCCATCACTCCACATCATGATTCGTGTGTCCTACATTCGGATCTTATTCCTCTTTCATATCTAAAGGGACCCTTAACCGTTGGGTCCCAAGCTACCTCGGATCACCTACCGTCCTTGGCCAACACCCTGTAAAACTTTGGATGACCCTTTGAGTCAAGTCATGTGTTTCGAACACGGTAAATTGTCGAACCTCATTTGTTTGTCACCATTTCAGGCTAATGTGATATGGATGTTGTGTTTCGAACACATTCAACAGTTATCCTCCATCGTCATGCCACCCTCAATGCATTCCAAATGTTGGGCTTGTGATTCACACTTTTCATCCCCCTTTTTCAGACTGATTCCTACACCCTTGGCATTATCCCGATTATGTACTAGCACAAAGGTGTAGGCCTCAATCATTTTCTTAAACCCACTAGTGAGTTTGGATTCCCTCATGGATAGACATGAGGATGACATTATGGATAGCTTCCATGCGTAAGCCTCATTCACAATTTCCACTCCCTAGCGGCACCTTGGCAGCTTCATTGCATAATCCCCATTCACCATCACCACACTTTAATGGAACTAAGGCACGATAATGGCTATTGATTCTTTTCATAGCCACGCTAACATCAACCTCTCAATAGATCACTCCATAACACCCCTAACCAAGACGTTTTTGATGCCTTCCCTTCCCCAAGGGTGGGTGGGTATCAGTTATGTAGGTCCTATGGGAGCGGAGTGAACCCCCCTCGTCCGAGTTGCAGGATGTTAAACTACCAAGAACCACAATCCTCAGCACATGATGTTAAATTATGGCCTCTCCAGGTTCATTATATGCAGGTTTCCCTATCTTGAACATTCCCTAATCCCATTGGTCTCCATGGGAGTGAGATCATCCTCACATGAAACGATATCCCCTTTGCTTGAGAAGCATCTGCCCGTGGGGAAAGGTAAACCACCTTGGTGTAAGCCCCTAGATTTGTTTTTGGGAGGAAACATCCCTAATCTTCCTATCTTCTTCCTGGCCAAAGACCAGAGAGGGGGGGTGGGAACGAGATCCCTCGTTTCTTTGGTTCCAAATCCCTCTCCCATTGGGCTTTATCACCACTGGGCCTCCATCCTAGAGTAAGTCCAAATATCCATATCATTGGGATACTAACCATTCATAATCCCATATTTCCTCATTGTGATGTGGACCACGCGTAAGACCCTATTTCCATTTTGGGCCGCTAACCATGTGTAAGCCGCATTCCACTTCCACAGATGCACCTTTCGCGACGTGATCTTTGGGTCTTTGTTACCTCTAGTTTCTCACACCGAGCATGAATCACGTGGGCTTATAGAAA
The DNA here is from genome assembly GCA_963277665.1 of Viscum album. NCBI lineage: Eukaryota > Viridiplantae > Streptophyta > Magnoliopsida > Santalales > Viscaceae > Viscum > Viscum album. Next base: position 466,628,524 of record OY728123.1, on the reverse strand, counting down.
GCACCAACTATAGAATCCTCCTTCTTGCAGCACCCGAACTACGTGGACTTTGATCATTTCCAAGGCAAGGTACGTAAAAATCCTCCCTAAGGTTCAATCCCAACACCCATTGGTCTCGACCATCTTCACGTCAGCTCACCAACACCCCACCCAAACTACATGGACTTTGATCCTTGTGAAGGAAAAGTACGAAGGAAGCCTCCCTGAGGTTCAAGCCCAACATCCATTGGTCCCAACCATCTTGACATCGGCTCACCAACACCCCTCTAGAACACTGTGGACATTGATCCTTGCCAAGACAATGTATGTAAAAAGCCTCCCTAAGGTTCAATCCCAACAACCATTGGTTCCAACCCCCTTCACGTTGGTTCCCACCATCCCAAACTATGAGGAATTTTATCATTTCCAAGGCAAGGCACATAAGAAGCCTCCCTAAGGTTCAAGCCCAACAGCCATTGTTCTTGACCATCTCCACGTTGATTCACCATCGTCGGGCATGAAGTCTAACTATACGGACCTTTTGTCCTGCATGACAGTAAATTGTCCCCCATACAATGGTATGCATTTGTGCCCCCATCCAGTGGTAGGCCGTTGTAAACCCCATCCATCAGCAGGCCATTGTGATCCCTTACCCAGTGGTAAGCCATTGTGAACCTCACGCAGCGGTAAGTCAGTGTGATCCCCAATCCGCGGTAAGCCGTTTTCAACTCCAGTCAGGGGTAAGAAATTTTCAACCCCAATCGATGGTAATCCATCATGTTCCCCAATCATCGTTAAGCCTTTTTAGTCCTCATTTTTGGGACCCACATCTCTTATCATCCCTCGAGCATCAAACCAACCTCAGGATACTAACCATGCATAAGCCCTAGTATATCATCGGGTCACTATTCTCTGTGCACACCCCAATCCTATACCCCATTCTGAACTATGTGGACATTGATTCCCTACCACAGGGATACGTAGGAGGTCTCTTCATGGTTCAAGAACAACATCACTATCGATCTCAAGTCGACTTCATTTCATTCTCCATCCACTTAACTTAACCATTTATCATCCATCATGATTCTTACCCAGGCCGCCACATCCTAGTGATATCATGCCAATTCACCTCCTAGCATCAGTGTTTCCTCTAGGGGTTGTGGCCATCTGATCCACTCTAGTAAGTGTTTCGATCAGTCTGATCCATCTCTTCTAGACGTTAAACTCGCAGCATACCCTGTGTTAAAAATGGGAAGGTGATGAAAACCATAGAGACTTGCCTATGGAATATAATTCCCTGCATTCAATGTGGGATTCCCCGGGCTTCCGCACCCTTAAGAAGCCCTATAATAAAGGAAAAAAACCCCAGATTCGCTAGTGTTCCAGCTTCGAGACACACCAGTAATGTCCAACATGACTACTCCCCCAACCGAAGGTTGATTCCCTGGACAAACCCCATAAAATGCCCTTACAGAAGTGGTGTAATTTAACAGCATCCATGAAGATATGGCACTGGGAAGAGTTTCAAGAACAACGTATAAATCTATATGGGAGACTCGGACTAGGTGACACTTTCTGAGGAGGAATCCATGGAAGGAGGAACTGACATCCCATCATCTCGTTTCGATCAAGGAGAAAATTTCCCTGAATAAGCGATGGATTACACCCGGCTTTGGAAATCAGGTATACGAGGCAATAACCAACGCATCCTCATTGTCCCCAAACAGACGAATGCACGCACCCCAGAGAAATTTTCAGAAACAGTAGTGTAATCTGAAAGTGATTAGGGTCAATGATGTGTCATTACTCATGAGTAGGGTTTGGTAGTAGAGTGGCTCTATTCAGTATTAAACTATGGATTTTCATGGGGTATCTAGATCATATCTCATTTTAGTAATTTTGATGATTCAAGTATGCCTTTGAGTGTTAAGGCATAGTAACTAGGTGTTGTGGTGAAGGTCGGTGAGGATGACTTTTTTCAAGGGAAGATTGTCTATAAGAGATACCATCGGTGATAATGTGTGTAAATTGTTGTTTTGAGGTGTAAATTTCATTGGGGGAATCATTTATGATGCAGTTGGCATGATTCAAGGATTTAACCAGGGTGTTTGGAGAAAATTAAGTGTGTCTTGGATTTTTATGTTGAGTTGTGAATCATAAGTGTATGGGGAATTATGAGATGGAACATTGAAGGTTAATGATGAATTTATGATCAACATGGTTTAGTAGTCATAGTAAAAGGAATTTCATGGATTATCCAGTATGAAAATTATTATGATGTGGAGTTTGTAATAATCTTCTTGTTCTAATTTGTGAATTTCTTAGGGAATTCGATTTTTTTTATAAAGCATTTTTTTAGTTAGGACTTGGATAGGAATTTTGAGGGTTTTAACATCCTTAAAATATGTTTTTAAGAATGGTTTGATTCCTTTTAAGTGTCTCATGTCTTCAAGAGGACACTAGAGCTGTGGATTGGGGGTGGTAAACGGAAAAATGTAGTTGTAATACATTCACTATATTACAAGGCCATCCACAACATGAATGGCCTCTCATGGGGTGGTTTTAGACTGGGAATGAGGTATTTGGGTGAAGGGATTTAGCCTAGGTTCATTCATTGTCAGAATATAGCTTCATCATGTGAAATCATAAGGACAGGGGGAGAGTTCCATCTACCTTTGTATGTTTACTATGTGACCCAAGCGGTCATACCATGAACCAATTTTTGAAACCCTCTTTTTGATGGGTTTTTATTATTTTAACCAGATATCTATTTTAATAACCCATTGGGATTCTGTTATTATGTTCTATTAAAGAAGGTAAGGAATCCCTATTTGGATCTCCCACTCCCCCCTCTTATATCCCTTTTATCCAACCTGTTTCGATGAGTTCTATTGAATAAATTCTTGGTTATATATATTATTTTTCTCTAGTGTACTTCCTCCGTAATTTTCAACCAACTAGGTATTTGGGAGATGATTTCACCACAGCATGGTGAAATAATACCTCTTGGTTGGAATTTCATGTGTAAAATGTAAATTATTTCCCAATATGAGTAAATAATGTCATCATTCATCATTTTCATTCATGTATATTTCTCAGTGAGTTCAGTTAGGTTTTTTCGTGATTCTGGATGAAATTGTCCCATGATTCGTGTATTCAATTTTGGTATTTTGTGTGGAATAGATGTAATTGTGTTTCAAAAGTGAATTGTTCCCTATTTTTATTGGATTCGACATTATAAGGTCACCCTATGATTTTTTCATCAGTTATACCAATATGGGTTTTTGCTTTTAAATGGTTGATTTATTAAATTTATGGAACTTGTTGATGAGATAGTTGGTCAGGGATGCACTGGAGGTTGGTATGAGCTTTGGATGATTTATGATTCGTGATTGAGGTAGTTTAACTTTACATTATTGAGTATATTTTCCATTTGGAATGGGATCACATCGAAGTAATATTCAACATAGATGACATAGTTTGGTACATAGTTCAATGGTGTTTTTTTTTGATCAAATAAGTAATGGTGGCGCTCTTTATGGATCATTTGAACATGTGAATTTAATTTCAATGAGAAAATATATTACCCTTTTAAAAAAATTCTTCAAATTACTTTGAATTGAACTGTAAAATCATGTAAAACTGATGATTTGAAAAATAGGTCTTGAAATGATATTTCAAAATTTAAATGGGGTTTTATAAGAATTGTTTGACGGGATTTTGATTGGGGAAAAGCATTGTTAAGATGGAATGTGTTTCATGATGATTTACATTGTGTGGGTATAATATTGATAACTATTATTTTGTTATCTATGTGGTGGTTTTGTCTATATGGATACAATAAACCCCTTATAGGGTCGAGATGGTTGTTAGGACATGTTCGAGATGTGGTACTCTGTCATGAGTGACTAGTTCCCTAATGATGATTCGGTGAGTTTTTATATAGACTATATTCCCTATTTTATTCTTATTTCATGTTTCAACATTATGATTGTGATAGGTGATGGACCTAGTGGGGGATTGGATCCTATGGGTGTTCAGGCTTGGGTCATGGAATACCCTGGGTGAGATGATCGGGTTGTGATGTTATATGTTTTGTGGATTATGGACCTCCCTTTAGTGATTATTTATGGGTCAAGGCTTGGGGATGTTTGACCCATCCTTATTCCTTCAGGTAGTGGTTCACGTTTTGTATGTTACCTTACCCTAAATCTTGAAGTTTGGGGAAAAACATGATGGATACTTGACGTATGACAACCCTTAAGTGAGAAGGGATGGGTCAAGACATTATTATTCTATACATTTCATATTTATATAGTGGTAGGGATTTTATATCATTCCCTTCTCCACATAATAATATTTAAACATGCTCTGAAGAGATTTTATATCATGTAGAATTAGAGTGGAAAAATTTATGGCACATTTCTTTAAGTTAATTGACACTATACTCCCTAAAGTTATTTGAATTTATTTGAAATAATGTAATAAAAGAATAAAATAAATAATAAAATATTAACTTGTAATTAGTGTTGACAAAAAATAAAAAGGTGAGAGTATTGGACCCACTTTATCTAGGGTTTTTTTTCAGTGAAATTTTATGGTAATAAGAATGATTTCAATATGTGATAAAGAGAAAAAAACATATAAGGAGCATGAAGATCCCAATAATATTGTGGATAATGATAGTATTCCTAATAAAGGTGCCATTATATATTGGATTATGAATATTCCATTATGATTAAAGAAACACCTTGACTATTTAAAGTAGGTTTTTTTTTATTTTTATGGAAAATGTAATTTGAAGTGATTTTCTACCACTAGAGATACAATTAGAGATCTATTCACATAGAAATGAAGTTGTTTGAAATTATTCTACTTAATATTTTATGTATGTGTATAATTGGTTTAAGTATATTTGAATAAATTGAAGTGATTTGAGATCGATGGAGTGTGAAGATTAATAAATATTTTATCTATGTGATAAACTATTTAAAATAAGATATGATATTTCATCTCAATATTTATCAAGTTACAAGAGAATTATATCTTATAGAAACATACTTGGATGATAATTGTGGATTTAAATCCATTTGAGGTAGTGGAAGTTATATTGGGATACTTGAAGGAGTATTTATATGGTATATTAGATTTGGAATTATTATATAGTTGGTTAATGCTAATTTTAAGGTATAAAAAATATATTTGATGTATTTTAATATGTTTGAGTTGATTTGGGTAATATAAAGATAGATATGTGAATTATAAAATTATATTATCGACATTGGTCCAATTACATGGCGTGTAATATATTTTAAAATCTTTGAAATTTAGAAAATGCCAAGATGAGATTCCATATATACGTAAAGAGGAAAAGGTGGGTTTAATGGAATTTTACCACAGTTTCTTTCAATTCTGTAAAGAGTGTACACATCCCTCTAAAGTGTCTAAAGATATATTATGAATAGTATGGTGAGTATGAATTATCCCAAATGTAGAAAAATAATTTTCCCATGATAGGGAATTTAAAATTTTGGAATTAAAGTGGAAATATGTTTTAGAAGAAATTTTTTCTAAGTAAAGAAGAATAGGATACTAAAGTATATTCATTAGATGGAATTGAGAATGATTTTATCTCATATCTGGAAGATATTGTGGTATATTAGATAAATAAATAAAAATATAATGTTAAAGAATTTAATGATATATAGTATGGACTTACTGACCTCCTGGTTGAATTATAATGAGATATTGAGGAGATTGATTTGAAAATAAATAGTAATGGAAAATTGGATGTTTATTGAAGGATTATATAACTTATGTTGATTAAATTAAAGAAAAATTGGTTAATATTGAGAAACTTTTAGTAGAATGTGAGAACAATCATGTTAAATCTAATGAATTTGTGAATTATAGGTTGAATTTTGATGAACAATATAATATCACTATTTATATAACTTATCTATCAAAAAAATTGAAGAATATTGAAGATATTTAAGAATAATTTGTTTCATTAGGAATGTGGATTAAACTAGAAATAAAAATTTATGTCTCAAAAAATAAATTTTGATGTGTGATGTTTTTAGATGAATATATAAAAGAAAGGTAATGATGGGGAACAATAAATTTTAATGAAATTTTTAGTTCTCAAATATCAAATTTGATGGGTAAAACTAGGATTGTCTATGATGGTGAAACATAAAAGTAAAATTACTATAATTTTAAGAGAATTAATAATAAGTGGAAGGGATAATTTTCCCATCCATCAATAAATTATCAACAATCAAGGAAGTACTCAAATGTTTGATATGTATGTAGAAACAATAGTAACAGGATTTTTCCACTTAGGAAGTGTCAATTTTGTGTCTTATTAGGCCAAAAAATTCTTATTTTAAAGGAAATAAAAGTTACCTAATAATTGAAACTATTTTAATTCAACAAATGATACTCTTAGAATATTCATTATATATGTACCAAATTTACTTGGAAGCTATTTTAATTGTTCAAATTTTGGACATAAAGTTGTAAATTGAAGTAAAATATTAGGAATATCATTCAATATAAGACAAATAAATTTCAATGAAAATAAATATAATATAATTCCATTTAAGAACATGTGTTATCCTATTGAATAATAAGAATATAAAAGTATTTATTATGCTAAAAATAATGAGAAGTGACTATGAAATTATCAACTCACTAAAATATTTCTAGGAAGGAAATGAATAATATTGATAAGGAAAATTTCATTGAAATTTATTTAAAAGCATCCAAGAATAAAATTATTTGGATCATATACAATGGTGTTACATCTTATATCAAAAGTAGTAAGAATCAATTAAAAATGTAAATGAAAGAGTTAATGGAAGAGTGTAATTTGGAAATTAGAGACATTTTAATAAAAAATTAATTGGAAAGACATGGATCTATAAAGATGAATTGAATAATATGAATATTCATTATGTTGAAGGAAAAATTCATAATTTTTTAAAAGTAATTCAAATTTGTGACATACTTTTATAATTAATATTCTTTTAAAAAGATTATAGAATCAAAGGGGACTCTTCTAATTCTTTTATGAAAGTTTAGGGAACTAATGGAAATATATATCACATTGATAGTATGGAAAACATGTGTCTATTAAAAATAGAAGAAGAAAATAATTTTGGAACTGTAGGTTAATCGATTTCAATAAAAAAAATTATGGATAACTTTTCAAAATTTAGATATATAGTATATATTACTTATTTGAAGAAAGATCGTGAAATGATTTTTGAGGCTTGTAATTGAGTAAATATAGTTTAAAATACATATCCACTAAAGAAGAAAATGGAATCTGGTTTTTTGAATTTGGTTCAGACCAATATGTATGGTCTAATTGGTTAAATTTGAAACTATAGTGAGCGATATTTCATACTATTTGTGGATGATAACTCTAGGATAGGGTGTCCCATTTTCATATTTTTAAAAATAGAAGTGTTGGAATACATAAAAATGTTCAAAATAAGTGTATAAATTGAAACCAAGTAACTTTTAAGATTCTGATATCGTACAATGGAACAGTGCATACATCTTATGAAGTTAAACATACCCTTGAAAATGTGGTATAAAATATTAAGTGTATTCAGTAAGAACCTATCAACAAAGGGGTTGTGGAAAGAAAATATCACATATTTAATATTATGGAAAATAAATTTTTGATTAAATGTGGCATCGTATGCCACTACTAAAAAGAAGAAATTCTTGTGGATGTCTATACTTATAAAGGTGTATTAATTAGTCTAAGAGATGAGAAGAATCCATATGAAAGGTGAAATGGAAGGAAAACCTCTTTTATGTATCTCAGGTGTCATGAACCAGCTTGGGTACCCTAGTAACCTCATAACTAAGCCTGTTTTGACATAGCACAAAGGGAATTCCCGATCCCCATGAGTTGGCGACTACCACCTTGAATCATACTAAATTAAAGTGGGAATGAATTTTGCACAAACGTTTTGGTGGTAAGATAAACAAGTCAGCATTAATTTATAACAAAATAAAATGGATAATTATACCAGAAGTAATAAATGTATAAATAACCCAAATTAATACAGGAAAGTATGAGAAAAACATAATAGGTATCCAATGTCTTGGCGGAATCAACTCTCAACATCCAAATATCAATATCTAGAACCACCTCTAAGTGGTTGTTTTCCTCTGCTCAAACCTGGAAGGAGATAATCTATAAACCCCCAAAGGCACAAGTACGGTGTGAGCTAAAATCCCTGTAGGGTATCACCAAGGATTCCATAGGAGATACTGCATTTAATTAACCAAATAAGGATTTAAATTTTTAATAAAAACCTTTGTAATTTCAATAGAATAATTTATCGAATTTTTCATTAAATTTCAAATGATGGAAATAATTTTAAAAAATCTTCACATTTCCATTGATGTAATATTTCCAAAAAAATGACTAAATAAAAAATTTATATAAAACTATTTATATAAATTCACATGGAATGTAAAAACGTTTTCAATAATCAGTGGAATATATTTCAAATAAAAACAAGAAATTAATATGGTCATGTGTCAAAAGTTAGGATATTTCTAGGATGTGGGAAATCCCTCACTCTCAAAGTGACTCGACAATATGTGTATACACATGTCCCTTTGAAACTGGTTAAAATGACTTCATCACCATCCTATCTAGGATGTGGCATGTAGCATTTATGTTTTGAAACATTGTAAATCATAGAGTGTTATCCCAATAACTCACTAAAGACCTAAGTCTTTCATATGCTCTAGTACAAAAAAATATGGGAAATTTATCTTAAAACTGCTTAAAATAAAATTCATCCCATGATCCATTTCAAATATTCCAATTTCCATTTGGAAACAAACACATTAAATTTTAATCAAAACCATGGATTTTCCAAGATAAAACCAAACGGTTTTTATCAAACCCAATTTTTATCCATTTTCAACAAATAAAATTTGAAATAAATTTCATCAAATCAATTTCCACAATTAAATTCCACAATGTTGCATCAAAAAAATTTCAATATTTAAATTAAAAAATTAAAACATCACCAATTTCTATCAATTTCATAAACACACCCCAATTCAATGGAATTGGGGGTTCATCAAAATTTCATGCTAAAAATATAATTTCATGAATCAATGCCCCAATTCAATGGAAATGGGTTTTTAATCAAATAATTGAAATAAATTTCATGAAATTTTATTCAAATCAAATAATTGAAATCAAATCAATCAATTTATGGTTGATGAAATTGGAAAATCAAAACAGAACCACCTACCTAAGGATCACTGGATCTCAAAACTCCCAACCCTAATCAGGATTTTTCACGGAATTAAAACAACAATAAAAACTAGGAATCAAATGTATGTTTAATTTCTAATACAAATATTAAAATATATTCCAAAAACATGTAAATACAAATAACCCTTGGTAGTAAAAAATAGGGAGCACGATATTGATAACATGAAGAGGAAACTGACCAGGGGAAGATAGAACATCATTATCATAGCTCTGATCCACTTCTGGTAGGGTACCAATGGGCCAAAACTAATCTTGGGAGCACCTGGGGAAGAAGAAATCATATATGGGTCCTAGAGGTCCTCCAGGGGTCTAAAAAGAGGGTTTCAAGAATTTTGAAATTAATTTTTTATATTAAAAATTTTACATACACCGTCAACTAGGCAGAGCCACATGGTTTTGAAAAACAGTGTGACCTAGCCATGCACCCCTTTTAATGGGCTGCTCAATTTCTCCTAAGTTGGAGCATGGTTTGTGAAACTGTTCGTTATCCATGTAAAACACTTCTATTTAGGTTTGCACATTTTCAACGGAGATGGTACACAGTTTTTGAAAATTGTGCACCAACCGTGAACTAGCCCAGATATTAACAAAAAATTTAAAAATTCTCCCAAAACAACCCCAAACAAAACCCAACCACTACATGATTAGAATTGGGGTTTATGAATACCTGAAAACAGTAACAATATGTTACAACCTTGCTACCATATGAACTTTTTTCCATATAAAGCCTACTCATAAGATTGCCAAAAAGATTAGGCCACTTCTCTCTCATGAGTGCCTCCCTCTCCCACATATCATTATTATTAGAACCATGCTATCATAGCACTCAAACCAAAGGTATCTTCCTCCCGTGAAGTGCCTTGGTCTCATAATAAATTACCCTCATTGGATATTCAATCATTGATAAATCATGTTCAACCTCATGATCACTCCAACTCACAACATCAGATGAATTAGATGGAAAATTTCATAGCTAAAACACATGGAACATGTTATGTATCGATTTTAGATTTGTTGGAATTTCTAACTGATAAACCAATATGTCCACATTCTCCACAACCTTACAAGTTCCCACAAACTAAGGATGATTCTTACCATCACTCTCGATCTATCAATGACCCAACCAAGGTGAAGCATTCAAGAATACCTGGTCACCAACTAATAACTCCAATGGTCTATGATGACTATCATCATAAGACTTATACCTACTTTGTGTCGTCAACATCCTATGATAAATCAAATGAATTTTTGTTGTTGTCTCTTGAACAAATCTTGGTCCAACCAAGAAACTTCAACCAATCTCTGACCAACACAACAGAGATCTAAAAGGCCCCAAAACAATCCATTCTAATCATGGACTAGTAACTATTGTTATATGTAAATGAAACCAGCACCACGTGATCATCCCAAGCCCCACAAAAGTCGATAACACAAGTGCAGGGAAAATAATTAAGAATTTATATATCTTTTTCTTTCTATCCATCTAACTATGGATGGTATTTCATACTAAAATGGACCTAAGATATCGATGCCTCTTAAACACCTCTTTAAAAGCAATAAGTGAATCGATGATCCCAATCTAAAACTAGAGAATATAGAACTCTATGAAAATGATCAATCTCTTTCAAAAAGAGATTTCCCAACTCCTCAACCTTAGTTGTATCATGAATGGATTTAAAGTGAGCTGATTTTATCAGTCTATCGATCAAAAACCATATCACGTTATTATTTCTCTAGGTACATGGAAACCCTACCACAAAGTCCATTGAGATATCATGCCACTTCCACGTCGGAACTATAAGTGGCTAAAGAAAACCCAAAGGTTTATGGTGCTCTTCTTTTACCTGTTAGAAATTGTAACAATTAGAGACAAAATCAGAAAGGCCCTGTCTAATATGAGGCCACTAGAACTACCACTTCATGTCATCAAATATCTTTATTTTTTTTGTGTGGAAATCCTACTGGGAATTAGGTAAATCCACCATAACCTATTTTCTTACCATTAACAACACTAAAAAGTTATTCCAATATCATAGAATTCCCTTGGTGGATAATAACCCTTCAACCATGGTCTCCCCAATACAAAGAGAGTCTTTAATTTTATAGAACACATCATCAAGATGTTGATCCTAAATAATCATATCTAGATGAGTGTATTTCAACAGAACACTATCCAAGGAAACCTTGGATCCTGATTCTCGATCTCCAATATTCAACTGTGAAAACAGAGATATAAAGTTCCCCTATTCTGATGATTCTTTCACTACGTGGGTCCGAAGTTTCTTGCACCAATAATTTTCTATGTAATTTCATTTCCCATGGTTATAGGTGATGTCAAAGTCAAAATATTACAAGTATTCCACCCAATTCCTCTGACAGAGATTCAAATATTTTTAGAGAAGATATAACTCAATCTCTTGTGATCTGAAAAAATGGTAAACCTTTCTCCAAAAAGGTAATTACACAAACTCTTAAGTGTGTGTATCCCGACTTCAAGTTCAAGGTCATGGTTTCGGTAATTCTTCTCATGTGTCCTAAGATGATGAGAGTCGTAAGAAATGATGTGATCACCCTACACAAGGACATAGCCCAAACCTAATCTTGATGCATCACAGAAGATCACATAGCCAAGTATGGCCTTTGGAAGAGTTAACATCATATAATTAGTAAAAATATGTTTCAACTTAGAAAAATAACTTTGTTATTCCTCATAAAAATAAAACTACACTTCCTTCTATGTTAGAGCGGTCATCAGAGAAAGAAAAAATTGATAATTCTTTTACAGACTGAAAATATTAACTAGAAAATCTCAAGAATCTATGAATGTTAGTTTTTTGAAAATAGAATTATTGTATCCTCAATTGATGGTATCAAGACCAATTATAAATCTTCTATAACCACTTAACCCCTTTAAAATAATCAAACATATCATAAAACAATCGAAACAGATACTTTTTTTATCATAACTTGATAGATTTTTTGATAATCAACACAAAGGTGAAGTGAACCATAAGCCTTCTTAGAAAAGAGAACTGGTATTTCCCAATTTGACATAATCAGTCATATAATATCTTTCCTTATAAGATCATCAAACTCACTCTTAAACTCCCTCATTTTAGCTGGTACCATGTGTCAAGAGGGAATAGGCATGGGTTGACTACCATGATCTAATTCGATAGAAAACTCCTCCTCTATTACTAGTGGAAAACAAGAGAAGTTAGAATGTAACACATAGGGAAACTCAATAGAAACTAGGGGAGATAGCCACTCAAATATTCTTGCTCCATATCAAAATGAAACCCAAATATCATTTTCCCCAACTCTGGATAAGAATTTCCAACTCTGCTCAACCTCGGGTCCCATTCTCCAGGAAAAAATAGGAAAACCCCATTGGGTGTAGTAAATAAGACCCTTCAAAGACAACAATAAATCATTGATTAATTGGTAATTATCATATCTATTGTGAATATGATATCAATAGGTTTCATGTTGATAACTAGATAACTCAAAACAAGCCCATCGTCTAATAGAGAGAAAACACATGTGGGACTATAAAGACCCTTCTCTCTCTTCGTTCCACGGGGTATGGTAATATCCATCACATAAGAAATAATATTAATAGGAATATTTTGCATATTAACAATACTAACTGAAATAAACGAATTAGATGTGACAATATCAAATAAAGAAGTCGCAAATGATAAAGCTATAGTAACGGTACCTCTAACAATTGTTGGTACAATATCTACTTAATTTGGAGCCTCTTCCACCATGGGAAGAATCTTCATTCCAGATGCTTGTGGATAGAACCCCTTTATCTATGAAACATCTAGTCTCACCAAATTTTTAACAGGAACTGATGATCTCATGACACTATGTGGATAAAAAAATACTTGGAATAATATTTTCAAATTTCATGAGCATCTCAAGAGGCCACAAATCATAGGTGCCTTAGTGGAACCCCACTTATAATTTACATTCATTCCAAACAAGTAGAAAATAAAATCTCCTCTAGTAAGCATTGTAGTATGTCTAGAAGGACCCTTCTAAAGAGAACAACTAGGAAAATTATCACTCTTCCTCTTCCCCTTAGATGAATTCGCATTTCCACTAGGAGAAAAAGAAACTCTCATCAACCCTAACTTTTCAAACATGTCCATTTATAACATTAGTGCTCTATCCATAAAATTAGCATAAGAGGTAAGATTTACATAGAAAACATGGGAACATGTATCTATTATAATTCCCAAATCAATCCATAAAAACTTCATCTTCTCATTCGATACTATCTCCGGTTAAAACTGCACAAGCTCATGAAAATATTTTTCATATTCATTCACGGTTTTGTCATTCTGCTTGAGTTTGAAAAACATAGTTACCTAGGCCCACAAAATCGACTCTAGATAAAAATATTTAGTGAAATTAACCTTGAAGTATTTACACTCTAGTCCTTCATGCTTCTTCACCATCACCGTTGTTCCCACTATCTTCTACTAGGTCCTTCCAGCATGAAGGTGGTTCACTTCACCTTGATTTATTCAGGTATCTCCATGAACCTAAACCAACATTCCATCCAACTCAATTGTTTTTCATCATCTTGAGGACCATTTCATACATTGAACACTACTGGATTCGGGTGATGTAATTACTAACATTACTACAAAAATGGGCTTTATCAGCACTCAAAACGGGCTTTATCAGTGCTAAAAATCACTATAAAGCTCAGCATTGATAAAGGGGGGTCCCCTTTACCAGCACTTAATAAGAACTGATAAAGGGATACATTATCAGTGCTAAAAATGTGCTGATAAAGGATAACATTATCAGTTCTAAAAACATGATGATAAAGAGAGACTTTATCAGCACTAAAAAGGAACTGATAAAAGAATCATTTATCAGTGCTAAAAAAGCATTGATAAATATGCTTTTTATCAGCGCTCGTTTAGCACTGATAAACTGATACTTTATCAGAACTTTTTTAGAACTGATAAAGGTGTCTTTTATCAGTTATTTTTTAGATATGATAAAGGCTTCCTTTATCAGTGAAAAAAAAACACTGATAAATGCCATGTCTACTGCAACAAAAAATTCTGCAGCAAAACACCCAAACATCACCTCTAAAAAATTCAGCATCTTAACAAGTATACCCATAAAAAATTAACACATAATTTATAAGTTAATTACACAAAGTATACCCATAAAACAAGTATACCCAACATAATTCATAAGATAATTAAATACATAAAGAATTCAATTCAGAATTCAGGGGGTTTGGGGGCTGTTCAGGGGTTTGGGGTGGCTGTCCAAGGGGGGTAGGGGTGTCCAGGGGGATGGGTGTGTCTGGGGGGATAGGGTTGTCCAGGGGGTGGGGTGGTCCAGGAGGTTGGGGGTTGTTTAGGGGGGAGGGGTGGTTTATAGGGGTGGTGGGGGCTATCCATGAGGGTGGGGGTGTCCAGGGGGTGGGAGTGTCTAGGTGGGGGGGTGTTGTCTAGGAGGGGGGTGCCTAGGTGGGGGGCATCCAGGGGGTGGTGGTGTGTCTAGGGGGGGCTGTCCAGGGGGTTATCCATTGGGGTGTCTAGGGAGGGTGGGCTGGTGTCCATGGTGTTGGGGGGGGGGGGCTTTCAAGGGGTGGGGGTGTCCAGGGGGTGGGGGTGGTCCCGAGGATTGGTGGGGTTGTCCAAGGGGTGGGGTGGTGTCCAAGAGGGTGGGGGTGGTCGCCCATGGGTGGGGGTGTTTAGGGGGTGGGGGTGTCCAGGTGGTGGGGTGGTGTCTAGGAGGGGTGGGGTGCCATCCAGGGGTTTGGTGGGAGTCCAGGGGTGGGGGTGTCCGGGGGGGAGGGGGGGGGGCGGGTTGTCCATGGGTGCGTCCAAGGGGGTGGGGGTGTCTTGGGGGTTGGGGGTGTCAAGGGAGTTGGGTGGTGTCCAGGGGTGGGGGCGGTCCAGGGGGTTGGTGGGGCTGTCCAAGGGGGGTGGGTGTTGTCCAATGGGGTGGGGGTGGCTGTCCATGGTGGTGGGGGTGTCCAGGGGGTGGGGGAGGTCTCAAGGTGGTGGGGTGGTGTCTAGAGGTTGGGGGGAATCCAGGGGGTTGGGGGGCCTTCCATGGATCATTCTCCAAAAGGATCAACACAATTTTAATGCGTTTGGTCAGATTTGTGTACGTCAGTTGTGATTTTCACTTACAATTGTGTCCATTTTAAATGAAAGAGAGACCCTTTGAGTGATACCGGCCACACCGTGCCTCGGATTGATGTGGGGTTGAATCATATATGTCCAAAAACACACATGGATCATTATCCTAAAGTATTAGCATAATCCGAATGTGTTTGGTTGGATTTGCGTACGTCAATTGTTGTTTTCACTTAAATTTTAGTCCATTTTAAACGAAAGAGAGACCCTTTCAGTGATACCAGTCACACCGTTCCTCAGATTGAGGTGGGGTTAACTCCAAAATGTCCCAAATGACCCATGGATCTTTCTACTAAAGTATCAACACAATCTAAATGTGTTTGGTTGGATTTTCGAACATCAGTTGTTGTTTTAACTTAAAATTATGTCCATTTTAAACGAAAGAGAGACCATTTGAGTGATATTGGACACACCATGCCATGGATTGAGGCAGGGTTGACTCTTACACGTCACAAATGACTCATGTATCATTATCATAAAGGATCAACATAAGCTGAATGCTTTTGGCTGGATTTCCATACGTCAGTTGTTGTTTTCACTTAAAATTATGTCCATTTTAAACAAAAGAGAGACCCTTTGAATGATACTAGCCACACCGTGCATCAGTTTGAGGCAGGGTTGACTCTTACACATCACCAACTCACCCATGGATCGTTCTCATAAGGGATCAAAACAATCTAAATGTGTTTGGTCATATTTGTGTGCAAAAGTTTTTGTTTTCCCTTGAAATTTTTTCCATTTTAAACGAAAGAGATACCCTTTGAGCAATACCAGCCACATTGTGCCTCATATTGAGGTGGGGTTGACTCATAAACATCACAAATTACCCATGGATATTTATCCTAAAGTATCAACACAATCCGAATGTGTTTGGTTGGATTTGTGTACGTCAGTTGTTGTTTTCACTTAAAAATCTGTCCATTTTAAACGAAAGAGAGACCCTTTCAGTGATATCGGCCACACCATGGCTCAGATTGAGGCGGGGTTGAATAATACATGTAAACAATGACCCATGGATTTATCTCCTAAATGATCAACACAATAGGAATGTGTTTTTTCAGATTTCAATACGTCAGTTGGTTTCACTTAAAATTATGTCCATTTTAAACAAAAGAGAGACCCTTTGAGTGATACCGGCAACACCATGCATCAGATTGAGGCGGGGTTGACTTTTACATGTCAAAAATGGCCCATGGATCATTCTAATAAAATATAAATACAATCTGAATGATTTTGGTTGGATTTACGTATGTCGGTTGTTGTTTTTTACTTAACATTTTGTCCATTTTAAACAAAAGAGAGACCCTTTGAGTGATACCGACCACACCGTGCCTCAGATTGAGGTGAGGTTGAAACTTACATGTCCCCAACACACCCATGGATTGTTCTCCTAAAGTATCAACACAATCCAATTGAGTTTGGTCAGATTTGCGTATGTCATTTGTTGTTTTCACTTAAAATTTTGTCCATTTTAAACGAAAGAGATACCCTTTGAATGATATCGGCCACACCATGCCTTGGATTGAGGCGGGGTTGACTCTAACATGTCAAAAATGACCCATGGATCCTTCTCCTAAGGGATCAACACAATCTGAATGCCTTTGTTTAGATTTTCGTACGTCATTTGTTGTTTTCACTTAAAATTCTGTCCTTTTTAAACAAAAGAGAGACCCTTTGAGTGATACCGTCCACACCGTGCCTCAGATTGAGGTGGGTTGACTTTTACATGTCACAAACGCACCCATGGATCGTTTTTGTAAAGGATCAACACAATATGAATGATTTTGGTCAGATTTACGTACGTCGGTTTTTGTTTTCACCTAAAATTATGTCCATTTGAAACGAAAGAGATACCTTTGAGTGATACCAGCCACACCGTGCCTTTGATTGAGGTGGGGTTGACTTGTACATGTCAAAAATGACCCCTGCATCATTCTACTAAAGGATCAACAAAATCCGAATGCATTTGGTCAGATTTGCGAAATTTAGTTGTTGTTTTCACTTAAAATTATGTCCATTTTAAACCAAAGAGAGACCCTTTGAGTGATACTGGCCACATTGTGCCTTAGATTGAGGTGATGTTGACTCATACACATCAAAAATGAACCATGGATAGTTCTCCTAAAGGATCAACATAATGTGATTATGTTTCGTCAGATTTGCGTACATCAGTTGTTGTTTTCACTTAAAATTTTGTCCACTTTAAATGAAAGAGAGATCCTTTGAGTGATACCGGCCACACTGTGCCTCGGATTGAGGTGGGGTTGACTCGCACACTTCCAAAATGATCTATGTATCATATTAATAAAGTATAAACACAATCCGAAAGCATTTGGTCATATTTGCGTTTGTCAGTTGTTGTTTTCACTTAAAATTCTATCCATTTTAAACGAAAGAGAGTACCTTTGAGTGATACCAGCCACACCATGCCTTGTAATAATAAAATGTTGACTCTTAAACTTCACAAATGAACCATGGATCATTCTCCTAAAGGATAAACACAATACTAATGAGTTTGGTCGGATTTTCGTACGTCAGTTCTTGTGTTCACTTAAAATTTTGTCCATTTTAAATGAAAGAGAGACCGTTTGAGTGATACTGGCCACACCGTGCCTCAGATTGAGGCAGTGTTGACTTTTACACATCACCAATGCACCCATGGATTTTTCTCCTAAATTATCAACACAATAAAAAACCTTTGGTTGGATTTACGTTCGTCATTTGGTGTTTTCACTTAAAATTTTGTCCATTTTAAACAAAAGAGAGACCCTTTGAGTGATACCGGCCACACAGTTCCTTGGATTAAAAAAGGGTTGACTCTTACACATCAAAAATGACCCATGGATCGTTTTGTTAAAGGATAAACACAATATGAATGCATTTGGTCTGATTTCCGTACGTCAGATGTTGTTTTCACTTAAACTTTTGTCCATTTTAAACCAAAGAGATACCCTTTGAGTGATATCGGCCACACCGTACCTTGAAATGAGGTGGGGTTGACTCGAAAACATCAAAAATGACTCATGGATTGTTCTATAAAGGATCAAAACAATCTGAATGTGTTTTGTCATATTTGTGTACATTAGTTGTTGTTTTCACTTAAAATTCTGTCCATTTTAAATTAAAGAGATACTCTTTGAGTGATACCGGCCACATTGTGTCTCAGATTGAGGCAGGGTTGACTTTTACATGTCAAAAATGACCAATGTATCGTTCTTCTAAAGGATAAATACAATAACAATGATTTTGGTCAGATTTGCGTACGTCAGTTGTTGGTTTCACTTAAAACTCTATTCAATTTAAACGAAAGAGCAACCCTTTGAGTGATACCGGCCACACCATGTCTCAGTTTGAGGAGGGGTTGACACATACACGACACAAATGACCCATGTATCATTCTCCAAATGGATGAACACAATACGAATGCATTTGGTTGGATTTTTGTATGTCATTTGTTGTTTTCACTTAAAATTTTGTCCATTTTAAAACAAAATAGAGACACTTTTAGTCATACTTGCCACATCGTGCCTCAGATTGAGGTGAGTTTCACTCATACATGTCACCAATGCACCCATTTATTTTTCTCCTAAAGGATCAACACAATCCGAATGTGTCTGGTCAGATTTTCGTACGTCAGTTGTTGTTTTCACTTAAAATTATATCCATTTTAAACGAAAGAGAGAACCTTTGAGTGATACTGGCCACACTGTGCCTTTTGATTGAGATGGGGTTGACTCGTACACATCTCCAACACACCCATGGATCATTTTCCTAAAGTATCAACACATGGTTGGATTTACGTATGTCATTTGGTGTTTTCACTTAAAATTCTGTCCATTTTAAACAAAAGAGAGACCATTTGAGTTATACAAGCCACACCATGCCTCGGACTGAGGCAGGGTTGACTTGTACACATCACCAATGAACCCATGGATCATTATCCTAATGTATAAACACAATTCAATTGTTTTTTGTCGGATTTTTGTACGTCAGTTTTTGTTTTCACGTAAAATCATGTCCATTTTAAATGAAAGAGAGACCCTTTGAGTGATACCGGCCACACTGTGCCTCGGATTAAGGTGGGGTTGACTCATACATGTCACTAACGCACCCATGAATCTTTATCCTAAAGGATCAACACAATCTGAATGAATTTGTTCATATTTCCATACATCATTTGGTGTTTTCACTTAAAATTTTGTCCATTTTAATCAAAAGAGAGACCCTTTGAGTGATACCGGCCACACTATGCCTCAGATTGAGGCGGGGTTGACTCGTACATGTTACCAACTCTCCCATGGATTGTTATCTTAAAGTATAAATAGAATTAAAATGTTTTTGGTTGTATTTCCATACTTCATTTTGTATTTTCACTTAAAATTGTGTCCATTTTAAACGAAAGAGAGACCCTTTGTTTGATACCAGCCACACCGTGCCTCGGATTGAGGCAGTGTTGAGTCGTACATGTCACCAACGCTCCAATGGATTGTTCTCTTAAAGGATCAACACAATTAGAATGCTTTTGGTTACACTTCCGTATGTTAGTTGGTTTTTTCACTTAAAATTTTGTCCATTTTGAACAAAAGAGAGACCCTTTGAGTGGTTCACCATTCATGCATGTTGCTGGTACATTTCATCTATCAAAATGGGAAAATGTCTCATTAGAGAAAGGATGATTTATTTAATAACAATTAAAATTTTCCTACAAAAATTTACATATAATAATGCTTCATCTTTTTATCCCCTTAACCCCTCTCAAAAATAAACGCCAATTGTACACGTCCGCAAGTCAGATCTTCAATATATTTGTGTACAATATGACATCAGTTATGCTTCCCAAATCGTTTCTAAACAAATCTATATCGTCTTGTGAGTATGAGGCTTTTCATTAGTTAGAGTATTACTGAAAAATATAAAAATATTGAATTAATAAATAAATTAAATGAAATAGTTGTTGTTTTTGAAAATACCTCTTTAGGGATGCTAGTTTGTTGATGAAAAACAATCTCTTTTATAAATTTACAAACATAATAACTGCAATTATTATCGTTTGTTTGTTTTGTACACTGTAAAAAAATTATTATTAAGAGAATAAATAACTTGTGGTGATATGTGTTTGGATAGTGAAATTTTATTATATATAACCTGATATTTTTCTAGACGTAGTACTTTCTCACCTCCTTATGCTTAGTCACTGTCCTCATTCCTTTTTTAGAAGATAATGATACACCAACTGATCATTATGGAATCCTCAGTAAAAGATAATATAAATTATATTACTTGATTTTTAGACCTAAAACGTAGGATGTAGTGTCTTATAGATTCATAAACTCCATCATGTGTGGTCGGTTTGATGGATATCCTTGCTTTGAATCTAGAAAATAAATCTTTGGAGTATCCAAGTTCACTGTAATTAGCAGCCAATGTTGCCTAAAAACACAAAAAGGAATACGTAATAAAATAATTGAAAATATAATTGATATGATTTAATCTTAGAGTTTTACCCCTGTATGGTTGGTATTAGGAAGAGTCTGTCATCTATAATATTGCTTTCAAATGTTTTCAGCAAGTTGTTCACTATTTCATCCTTTTTTATGGCCCTAATTTTTTTAGATGTATAATTGTGGTATGAGGACTAACGAGTCTGAATTTTGGATCATGGGAAATTTTCTTCAACTGTTTTTCATATATATGTCTTTTAACAATAAAAAATGCATTTAGTCATAATTTTCACCTTAGATCATCTTTTATAAAATCAATTCATGAAAACATACCTCATATATATATTTACAATTGTGATGCCTAGCCAATAATTTTTAAAGATCTCATTTACATTTTCAGTAGCAACAAAATCTTGACTTTCCTCTCTATATATATTCCTTTTTGAAAACCACTATATGACTACCACCACCTCTTAGCTTCGTATCCACATGAGTCTTCAGTGATAGTAAATTTGGATAGATAACATGTGGTGTTATTGTGCTTTCAGTTCCTCTTTGGGATCGGTTGGTTGATCCTTTAGATGGTTTTGAGCCGATGTTTTTCACCCCCTTCCCTTTCTCCATCTATAATAACATTCATTGGTTCAGACCCTTTTTTCATTAATTGTTAAATGTTTAGCTTGAAAAAAAGGAAATAAATACTTCTTTGTCCACATGTACTCTTACAAGTTGTGACAGCCATGAAATGAATGTCTCAATAGCCTCTTCAATCTTATGGATATCATCATCATCAAGTGGAATTGGTAGCTCTGCATTTGGCTCATGAGCTACATTAATCGTCACTTTCAGATGATCTTTCAGAAGTGTTCTATTATGCATCTTGTCATCTAGGATGTTGAACACTGTAGCCCTTGCTAGAAGGTGATAAGTGGGTGTTGAAAGATATAAATCATAGTTATTATCACCCTGTATAAGATCGGTACATGAAAAGTATCAGTGTTTTTCTGATTCACATTTCATGGGAACAATTATTAGAATATTTATTACCATGGCTAAGACAGCTCATTGAGGGGAATGGCTCGCCATAAAGCTGGTGGGGGTGGGGGGGATCTTCATGCACTAGATGTTCCTGAGTTGTGTCTTATCCTTGCTTCCCACCCATAAAATTTTCTAGCAACTCTCCCTACCATTGCAATCGTTCTTCACAAGTTGGTAGTCTTTCGCCCATTTGTTTCAATTTTTCATCTCTATCATCTGTTTACTTTTTTATCAAAAATATACTCAGGGTGTCACCCCAAACCATGCACCTCTGACATAACCGTATTCTTCTGGCTACTTCAAAGCTATCGATAATAGGTCTGCATCCGGTACAGGAGTAGCAGATTCTTGTGACTATTGGATATAGGAAAATAACTAATTATTTTTATGTAATACCAAGTTAAAACAAATCTTTTTATCATCGTGTCATACTTACACATATTTCCCACACTTTTTGTGTGTTCTCATCAACTAGCTTCCCATACTTATTCACACGTGCTTCCTTTCATATCACATGACGTGGGATGGAAGTGTCTTTGGTTTTAGAATCATCAAACTACATATAAACATAGAAAGATAATTATGATGTTTTTTATAGGCACCTAACAATATTACTGTAAATTTAAAATGTGTACCATTTTCTTTTCTAGTGAAGCGTACCCCATCCTTACTTTACGATAGGGGTATGTTGGTTTTGATGCACGTTCCTTATTTTCAGTACAAATTTGATGTTTCATAAATGAAATATTGATAATAAAAGTGATGAATACATGTATCCTCAAAAAAATTACTACCACCCTTCACGGCGGCCAATAAATGCATCCCATGCATCTTGGGATATCAGGTGAGCATAGACAATTGGTGGATGCAGTTTTATTTTACCTTTGGAATCTTTCAGGTGACATTTTGTTAAAATAGTTCGAAAACCTTGATGAATCCTTCCTACAAGCCTTAGTTCATAATTCTTTTGTGAATCGTCTACTATAAATGTACTCTGCAAGAGATTGAGAAGTGTAAGAAACTATTTCATTATTTTATTTTCTAGTAAATTAAAGAAATAATATCATAATCTTACCGTAATTTCTTCCCAGATCAAAGCCTTTAGCCCAGACACAACATGGTGCCATGAATCTAGGTCAATCAGCACATGTTGTCGAGTGAAAAATACAATGTAACTACTACACATAGCCTTGTTGGGATTCACATGTTGTCCTTGTGCATTCTATCCGACATCAAATTTGATGCCTTTTCTTTTCACCTTAAGAACTTTGGCTAACACCGTCAAACTACGACGCAGTTCTGTTTTCTGCGACGTTGATCCTTCATCCCCGACCATTTCATCAATATAAACATCATCTATATGTTCATATGAAATGGTAGCAATGACATGTGCTGATGGTTGTTGCACCTCAACACTAGGAGCAACAATGGGTTTAGAAACTTATTGTTTCTCTGCACTATGAGCAGCTGTAGTAGGAGCAGCAACAGTAGCATGAGAGACTTATTCAGCCTCAAGGTTAAGATCACCAGAACATAAAGAAGTCATTATCTGCAAAATTGGTTGAATAGTTAATTTAGATTACATAAATTCAGTAAACATAAGATAATAACATGAGATAACAATATATATATTACAAACAAAATATAACATGTTTATTGAACTCTCTTTCTTTTTTTCAAAGGCTGAAGGGATTTGAAACCTCTATCTATTATCCAAATCCCTTCATTGTGGTCTCCTCTAACATAAAAAACATCATCTACATTGGGACCACTGCGAAATCATTGCGACGTACCACTGAAAGGATCTTCCTCAACAGAATTTTCATCGGACCCTTCAGTATTTTTGGACGATAACCGAATAATCGACAACTTTCAGTTTTCTGGATCTGGAACATAAAAAACTTTTACCTCTTGTGATGCCATTATAAACTGTTCGTCTTTGTACAATTCTTTACTAAAATAAACTTTCACAAATCCTCATTCATCTATTTTGACACCACTGTAGTTATAAACCCATATTCATTGAAAAATATGAAATTAGAATGTCATATAATCCAACTCCCATATTTTTTTGATAATGCGAAAGTATGACATATTTGAATAAATTAGATTTTTTTCCTTACTACCAGAAACATGCATCGCTTCAGCCACAGGTGTAACTCCACTATTTTGCATGGTACTATCTTCATCATGTTCATTTGTATAGAATGTATAACCATTAATTACATAACCATTGTAAGATAATACATACACACTTGGTCAGGTGGCTAGCCATCGTAGTCATTCTGAAATTAAATTCATATTTTCATCCAACTCCTTAACAATATGATCCTGAAACCATCCTATAAACTGTTGAGAGCTCATTATCTTCCGGGAGCATGTCTTTCAAGAGAGAAAGTAGTTCCATAAAACTGACATCACTCCATCTGTTGCCTACTTTCAATTTATACAAATTCAATATAGCTGACAATGCTGTATATTTAGTGCAACTAGCATAAAATGGTGTCTTCGCACAACTCTTTAACTTGTCAAACAATTTTGGGCAATCACGGAGTTCATATTCAATTGTATTTTTCATTTCCTCAATATGATATTCATCATCATTGACAACTGTAATCACATCCTCCATATGGTCCTCTCCATTACCTATATTTTTATTCATATCTGATGATCCATAAAATGCATTTTTATCCCATCCAGTAACTACATTCTCTTTTTCTCCATGTTTATTCCAACATTTATAACTCCAATCTATTCCATGACATATCAAATGTTCTTCCAACTCCTTTGAAGTAAGTAGTCTAGAATAAAAACAACATAAACACAGACAAAGGATTTGAGAAGGATCCTTTGTGTGATCCTTTGTAAACATGATGAACTCTTTCACTTCATTCTCATATTCTATTGTCAAACAATTAGCATCCATCCAATCTTTGTTCATCTCCACCCTATTAAAATATCCAATATTAGTATTTATGGTTCAAGTACACTAAACAAGGCTTCCAAATATAGTATAAGAGAACCACTTATAAAAATATAGATTAATAGAGCCTATCCATTTCCAATAAAGATTTGGAAATCAACAGACCCATGATAGACCCCCCACCAAAATCAACACAGTTTCCAAACATAAAGGGGTTCATGGGGATAATCACTTGTGTCATAGATGGTAAAACTCACACAGCATCATCCTCTATGGCTCATCCTCCTCTATCGGGTCAACCCTTCTATGCTCAACTAGGCCATCCTTTTATACCTCACCAAACTAAAATACATATTGATGAAAATCAGTAGCCTTCTCTATATGTAAATAAATGATTCTCATAATCTCTTCAATATCGAATTCAATAAATATAATTACATTAGATTCATTATAGTTTTCTCAAATCACCCCAATCCAAACACAAGAATAATCAAGAATGATACATCTACCACTCCTAGGTATCTTCCCTACATTCAATATCATCATGCCTAATATTTTTGGTAAGCTCAGGTTACTTCATTTAAATCATAGGGGGGATGATCACTTGTGTCATATATGGTATCCCATATTATTCCATATGAAAATTTTAACAAATATTATTGACCTATCATCCCATTAAATACTCATGAGTGTATAATTCCAAACTCCATCTTAAGTGTAATATCCAAAGAATATATATTAATAAATTATCCCACATCCACTTCCCCACTAATCTGGTCATTATCACACTCTAATGGAATATTTATTGTGCTTAAACCCATTATATATAATCTCATAACCATATATACACATATACACATGTCACAAACACATAAAAACTGTATCCACATCAAAAACACACATCACATCCTCATCACAGTATGATATCATGAACATGAAGGACGTAAACATCATACTCTCCTCCTACAATGCACAACCCCCACTATGTATCCACACCAAATACACATAATCATGTCAACAATAATATATATACACCAAACCCTAAAATAGTTATAGGTTGTATATATACACCCACTATGAGCCATTACAACTCATACTAAGTGTGTAGGGGGGCAAGGGAAGAGGGAGTGGTTCTATATTTGTTCTCGCTATAACCTAGATATTGAGAAAAACACTCAGAACCAAAGTACCCATATGGATTTAAATCAGGTTACTCGACTCAAGTGGTGGTGTGTAAGAAATAATAAGAAAATATAATAAGTATATAGTCACACATAAATCTTTCCTAACGGTTTACACCAAACTATCATTGCAAACACCCTCATCAACCATTGCCTTGTTACTACCACCCTCTTATAACCACTTCCATTATAATGCTACAAATAATTCCCATCAAATCACATAAGCATCCATATCAACATTACCAACTTCTCATTTCATTTAACATTATAATTTCTTGGAATTTTATTACCATATTCATTTCAATTGTTAACCATTTTAATATAAAACCAATAATTAAATCACTACCCACTATAATCCATTCATTAATCATTAATAACATTTATTATATATTTAACCATTTATTAAACATAATTATTCCTATCATTAGCATTAATCATTTAACAAACCATCATTTATCATTTCCAACCCATCACCCATTAATATTTTAATTTAGTCCAACCATATTCCATGCCAAAATGAAACTATAACACCACCCAATAACAACTAAATTTGTATGATATAAAATACAACTAAACACATTCTAAAATACATTAAACCACTTATTTTCTACCTAAATAGCCATATCATTGCTATCATAACCACAGAGTAATCCATCTATCAATACTATATTAATTACCACACCACATGCTCCCAACCAAATCAATCAACCATCACCCTTATAATCATAGTGATAAATACCCAATAGTAGCATCAAAGGGAAAACATATAAGAAATTCACACTAAAAACTACCCCTTAAACACTCTATCATATTAGAGTATAATTTATAGTTTAAATGTAACACTTTAATTACATATTTCCATACAAAAAATTCATTTCCTACCTTAGTGACTAGAAAATAATGAAAGGTGATTATAACATTTTATTAGTAGCAAGAAATTTCTTTCACAACATCAATAATAAATCACTTATCAACAACACCAATAAATCCCTAAATATATAAGAAATATTATGGAACATCATAAATCACATGCAAAACTCCCTCTTCACTTTAATTTCCTTTAGTGTAATTCATTATAGTATTTAGGTTAATCAGTATTATCCATCTAATGGAAACAAAATAACATCATAATTACACAATTTACACATAATAAAGAAGGAAAAATTTCATGTACCCAACCTCATCTAAATATTTAACAAATATTTCATAAGAATGAGAAGAATAGTAAAATAAAACATGACTTAACACATGAGGGTAATCTAAAAGTCCTATGTATGACCATTAACCATTAAAACCATAACAAAAAAACACAAAACCCGAATCATCATTATTGTCACATACTTCCTAAGAAGAAAGTTCAATAAGAGAATCAAGAAGAAGAGAAAATAAATTCACCTTAGAGGAGGAGAAGTATGGAGCCTTCTGCGCTATGTTGGGATGGTAAGGCACAACCGCCAGAGGGGGAGGTGCACGGGAGGAGCCACCAACCATTGAGAAATGGAGTAGGGTCGAGAGGAGAGGAAGATAAGTGGGGTTTTTGGGGAGGATGATCCGCCGAAGGGGTTCAAGGGGTTTAAGGGGTGGAAAATCTAGAACATGAAGACCGGGGTTCACAGGGAAAAGAGGAGAAGTAGGGTTTGGGGGATCCTCCAGAGGGGGAGGTGCACGCAAAAATATGGGGGTGGGGGAGGTACGACAATGTGAAGATTGGGGGCGGCGTTGGTTCGGCACGTGATGATCGGGGGTGGCGGAGGTCCAGAAACGCAAAGATCAGGGGGGAGGAGGAAGTTGTTGTAGGGGTACAGTACTACGAGAGCTTTAGGGAACAATAAACAGAGGACACTATGTGACTAATTTTATAAAATATATGACTATGGTTTTATCGGTGCTAAAAAGGGCTGATAAAGGCTACCTTTATTAGCGCTAAAATTTTAGCACGGATAAAGTAAGGCTTTATCAGCGCTTTTTTAGGGTGGATAAAGAGACCCTTTATCAGTGCTAAAATTTTTGTGTTGATAAAGGTAGACTTTATCAGTTCATTTTTAGCGCTGATAAAGGGACACTTTATCAGCTCTTTTTTAGAACTGATAAAGATTACCCTGTATCAGTGCTAAAATTTTAACGCTTATACAGGGCTTCTTTATCAGAATTTTTTTCTTAGCACTGATGAAAGGTGGCACTTCACTTGTCCATTTTTTGTAGTAGTGTAAGAATGATTTTGGAGATCATCCCTTTGAGGTTCCACAGCTAGAGAATGGACAGGAGATGGTTTTGATGCCTATCCTAGAGGTTGGAGAGTCTGCACAATAACCTCAACCAGACTCTGGTCTACAAGAGGATTCTCTCACTGAGGTACATCTACAGCTTCCACTTAGATCCGATTTCCACACCTTCTCTTAGGAATTAAGCTACACAACATCATTCGACAACATACAAGACATCATATTAACAAAAAATAGAGAAACATTGGAAATCAATCTCAATAGATTGAACAAACAATATTTGGATTTCAATCTGTCTAAATAAAAATTAGGGACAAAATTAGAACTAATCCTCAAGATTTCCAAACCACCCCTAGTGATATAAGTTTGGTTGTGGTGAGAGATTTTAAATAACTGAATTACAACTATCTTCTAAGCCCAGAAAAGAATATATAGCTACATACTGACATAAATACCA
Organism: Viscum album; assembly: GCA_963277665.1. Taxonomy (NCBI): domain Eukaryota; kingdom Viridiplantae; phylum Streptophyta; class Magnoliopsida; order Santalales; family Viscaceae; genus Viscum; species Viscum album. Next base: position 466,599,776 of record OY728123.1, on the reverse strand, counting down.
AATCTCAACTTGGATCTCTGATTCGACTTTGTCATAAACCATCCAGGGTACCCTAGTAACCTGATAACTGAGCTGGTCCTTACATAGCTCGAAGGGTGATCCTGATCCCCATGGGTTTGTTACTAGAACCTAGAATCATATGAAATAGAAGTGGGAGAGTATTTTACATGAACATAGTGGAAGTAAGATAAATAAGTCAATGTGCATACAAAAAAATCAGAGGGAGAATATTACCATAAGTCAAACAGGCATGAACAACCAAAAGTACTAGTACAAAGTACCAGAACAATTGGGCAGATAACCCCTGTCCCAGTGGAATAAACTCTCCAAGCCCAAATACTAACAGCTAGAACCACCTCTAAGTGGTGTTTTCCCTACTCTGACCTGTAAAGAGATAATCTACAAACACATAAAGGCACAGGTAGGGTGTGAGATAAAATCCCAATAAGGTCTCACCAAGTATTCCACAAGAGATTCCATATTTAATTAAATAAATAAATCCTTCAATTTTAAATAAAAAGGTTTTCCATTTATATATAATATTTAAACAAATCATGCTTTACATTCCAAGTGATGTAAATAATTTTAACAAATTCTAAACAATTAAATTCATGGAATATTTCTAAAAAAATGGATTAAAAAGGCATTTAATACAAAACAGTTCATATAAATTCACAAGGCATGTAAAATGGTTTTCAATAGTTAATGACATATATTTAAAATAAAAACAAATGATCAACATGTTCATGTTCCAAAAGGTAACATAGTTTTTTACTACGAGAAATCCTTCACACTCAATGTGACTTGTAAATATGTGTATACACATCTCCCTTTGAAATTGGTCAAAATGAATTAATCACCATCCTATTAGGGATATGATGTACAATATTTATGTTTTAGAAAACTATAAATCGTAGAGACTTATCCAAATAACTCACTATCTACCTAAGGCTTGCATGTGATCTCGTACAAATAAATGATGGTCAATTTATCTTAAGATTTATTGAAATAAAATTCTTCTCATTTTCTATTTCAAATATGAAAATTCCATTTAAAAACCATCACATGTGTTTTTAATAAAAAATATGAATTTTTCCTAGATATTACAAAACAATTTCTAACCAAACCATTTTTAATCAATTTTCATCAAATATAATTTGAAATCAATTTCATCAAATCAATTTACACAATTAAATTCCACAATTTTCTGTCAAAATAATTTCACAATTTAAATTCAATAATTTAAATTTCACCAATTTCCAAAAAAAATATAAACACGCCCCAATTCAATAGAATTGGGAATTTTTCCCAATTTCATGCCAAAAATCCAATTTCACAAATCAAAGCCCCCCCACCCCAATTCAATGGTAATGGGTTTTTAATCAATCAATTGAATAAAATTTCAATAAATTAAATACATGTCAATCAATTAAAATCAAATCAATCAATTTTGGGTTAATCAAATTGTCCAATAAAAATAGAACCACCTCCTATGGGATCATAGGATCTCAAAACTCCAAATCCTAATCAGGATTAGATGAGGAAGAACAATGACAACGTAAACCATGAATTAAACCTATGTTTAAGATCCAAAAAAAAGTTAATAAATTTTCCAAAAACATAGAAATACACAAAACCCTAGGGAGGAAAATAGAGAGAGAGAGTGTGTGTGTGTGTGTGTGTGGGATAATGATAATGAGAAGAGGACACTAATTGGGACAAGATCAAACAACATGCTCCTAGCTTCAATCTACATCTGGGAGGGTGCTAAGGGGAAAAAACTATTCTTGAGAGATCCAGGGTAAGAAGAAATTGTGTGTGGGTCATATAGGTCTGTCAGAGGTTTAAAAAGAGGGTTTCCTGAATTTTAAAATGATTGGTTTTTCATTAAAAATCTTGTATGCATGGTTAGATGAGAAGAGCGGCATGGTTTAGACAAACTATGTTCCCTAGATGTGGTCCTCTTTTAATGGGTTTCATGGTTTATCCTAAGTGGGAACACAGTTTGAAAAACTATGCTCTATCAGTGAAAACCCCCACTATCTATATTTTCATGGTTTACACTGGGAAGGCACATGGTTTGGGAAAACCATGTTCCAACCGTGTACTAGCCCAGATTTTAACAAAACATACAAAATTTCTCCCAAAATATTCCCAAAAAAACCCAACCAAAAAATTATTAAAAGAGGTGTTTGGGAATACCTGAAAACAATAACAAGTTGTTACATCATTCTATTTCAAAGAAATTTATTCATCTAAAATAGAGAACATAATCATGGAAAATAGGGTGATGAAATGGTTCAAATCATATTTCTAGGATACTCAACAAATATTAAGGCCTAAAAGTGTTTCAATAAGAGTATTAAAAATTGTTTTGAGGTCATTTATATATAATTATTTGATAATGAATATAAATTAAAATCATGAATTTTTGTTTCTATCGCGTTTTTTGAGGAATGTGAAGAAACAAAAATAAAATTTGAAGAATCCAAAAACTTCCAAGTTAGTGATGATTCTGAGATTGAATATGAAGAATAAAAAATGAATGGGTGAATAAAACTGCGAATCATTCAATAAGTAAATGGGATAATGTTGATACAGGAAATATCATTAGATGAAAATATTCCCTAACACAAATACATTCGATGAAGAGAATACTGAAAATTATTCTATAATTCAAGATTGAATCCACTTTATTTTAAAATTAATAAAAGGAGGAATCATGGGTGAATGTTATGAATGAAGAATTGGATCATATTAGAAAAAATTGTAATTGGGATCATGTGATTAGACTAGAAAATCATAATGTAATTGGTATAAACTGGTCCCTCATAAAGAATTTGGATTAAAATAGAAAATTTATGTAGAATATAGAAAGGTTTTCTATAAGGGATGTGTTTATCTTCAAATTGTTGAAGTTGAGGATAATTTCACACCAATGGTGAGAATAGAATCTGTTAAAATCTTCTTAGTCGTGGTTTTCTAAAAGAAGTTAGAAGTGATTCAAATAGATGGGAATAAGTATTTCTTAAATGGAATCTAAAATGAAAAACTATATATATAGAATCTGGTTGGATTTTTTTGGGAATGAAGTTACTAATGTTTTTAAGTTAATTAAGGCCTTGTATGACCTAAAACAAGTACCTAGTGTTTGGTATGCATGGATGGATTCATTCTTAAGGAAGATGGAGTTCAAGAGAGGTGGTATTGATTATGAAGTCTATATGAAAATTTCATAATAGGGTTATTTCATGATTTTTTTGTATATAAATGATATCATATTTTTTAGAAACAAGTATAATACTTTTGATAAATTTGAAAAATTGATTAAAACTAAGTTTTCAATTTCAATGATTAAAGAGTTATATTTTCTAGGGATGAAATATCATCAAGATTAAGAGATTAAATTTATCTCACAAGTGAATTATGCAAAATAATTTTTAAATAAATTCATAATAGAAGAGTTTAAGCCTCCTCTGAATCTAACTGTTGGAAATAAGTTAGGAAATCTTGAATATAGTGAGGTAGTAGACTCTAATTTGTATAGAAGAATCAATTGAAGTTTAATTTATCTTACTATAATAATGATAGATATTTTTTTATTCTGCATGTTAGTTTGCACATTTCCAATTATTTTTAAACAACTAACCTCTCTATGCTTTAATGAGAATAATGAGGTATATTCAGGGAACTCTGAATTGTGGTTTTTTATTCAAAAGATAATAAAACATGGATTTATTGGAATATTCGTATGTTTACAGGGATGGTGACATTATGGACCAAAAATATAAAATTTATATAGCCATTTTTATTGAAAAAAAATTGTTTATGTTGGCTATGTAATAAATGGACTTGTGTTTCTTTAAGCATAGTTTAGGTCGGGTATATCCTAGTAACCAAATCTTTCTCATATATTGTCTTGATGAAATAAAAATTGGAAGATATCAGTGAAGAGGTAGAACAACTAATATTGATTTCGTGTGACCATAAAGGTTCAATTAAACTAATAAATAATTTATTTCATCACTCTTACAGACTCATATAGATATTAAGAATCATTTCATAAAGCAAAATTTTAAGAAAAATATTTTAATGTTGGAATTAATTAGAATACAACTACAAGTCCATTATATTATCAAAAATACATTTTTGGATAATTTTTTAAAGGCATATTTTTAACCTTGAAGTTAAACAAATCTCCTAAAACTATGGTGATTCATCTTTACCTCCTCTCCCCATTGAACTTAATGTTATATTTGATTATTTTTTGTCTATGCATGTGTATATATTTTATTGGAAGCGAGAACATAGGGTTGATATTATGCATGGGGTTTTACTGAAAAGTGGAATTGATTAAAGTAAATAATGGAAAACGTTGATTTATTTAGTTATTTATCTTACTTCATATAGTAAGATCTAACTTGGATAGACTCAGATAGTAACTAAATGAACTTTTCTAAGATCTGTAATAATGAAAGCATCAAGGAAATTTGAAATAGTTTTATCTAATGATACATAACACATTGAATATTATTTTTGAAGGGGGAGAAAAGAATTAAGTAATAAAATACTAATAAAGGAGTAGGTTAAGGAAAGTATAGTTATAGGGGAAGCTTGTATGTCAAATTTAGGGGGGTTGGTAGAGTATGGTTGATATGGTGGTTTAAAAATTGGATGAGAACAAAATCCAAAGGGTGATATTAATAAAACTAAAGGTTATTTTGGTTGTATTTTTTTCAAGTTGAAGAATTATTGTATTTTTAATAATTTTGGATGTATTTGGATGTAACTTTAACATAATTAAATAGTGTAGAATATGAAAATAAATCTATTTTTTGAATTTGGGAAATTACAGAGGTTTCACTATGAATACTTATTTCAAAAAGTTAATAAGATTTCCAATCTAAAGAGTGGAACATTATTTCTTTGTAATAATACTTTGGAGGACTCCATAAGAGTGATACAAATAAGGATTTCCTTCAACATGTTGTAAAGGATATTCAATCGTTTTTTAGAAACTATATCCACTAAAGTATCATTCCATGAAGTTAGTGATGCATCATAAAGAAATATAGGTAATTTTAAATTAATATAGTGGGATTTTGGTATGCCATGACACATCATATCTCACAATGAAAGAATCTGAGTATATTTGAGTGTTTTTGGAGTTTAATTTAACACATGATGGAAGGTATATTGTGTCGTTCCATGTAAATTCTATGTCTCATGATAGCTGGTTGTGTAAATACTATTGGGCCATAAATTTTTATTCTTTAATATTATGCACCGTGATGAAATAGGTCAAACCTGAATGTATCTATAAATTGAGAGAAGTTATAGAGAGACTTTTATGTCACACTATAAAGAAGTATGTCGCACCATGAATGATATTTTATATAAAACATTAACTAAGGTGATTATGGGATAGTCATGTGATAGTTTAGTAGTTATTTAAATAGGTAGTAACTACCCATTTTAAATTAAATAGTAAATATCTTCTTGGATCTAATATGAATGTTGTTTTTTAATAATAGTTTAATTTAAAGTTTGAAATTTGAATTTCAAATTCAAATTCTGCTATAGATTGAAAACAGAGGTAACATAGGAAGTGTATTAGATATAACACATAAAAGAAGCAAGTGACTTGAATATATAGAGGAATAGAAGATCATAATTTCAAAATAATGATTATATTTTATTTCTAAATAATGTATCTGAGGTTGAATCACATTGAAAATCAGGACTAAAAATAGAGTGTATTGTGAATATCATTGAAGCTTAGAAAATTGAAGTGCGAAGCATCATGGAGAAAACCCTTTCTCTTTGATGTTGAACCTTTTATTGATATCTTGTAAGATCAACATGCGTGTCTATATTATCTTTGAATACCTTGTGGAATCAATATAGAGAAGATAGGAAGAGGCCATGAACCTTTGATAAGTGGGGAGATCTTTATAAAGTTAAAATCATATACTAGTGAAGTGGTGATATTTCTTCATATCAACACAATGTTGATACATTCTCCTTACATTTAACCCATTTTTGTTGAACTAAGTAAATTAATTTATTCATTATCTTTATTGTTGTGCATTCTGGTTGTGCTGAAAAAAATAAATTCATGGTATTTTTTCAAACTGAAATACAAGATCTAATTTGGTTTAAATAAAAATTAATTCTACTCAACTTAAGCCCCCCCCCTAGCGTGTTAAGTGGAACCGTAGGGTATAAAAAATTAAATGTCATGTAAAATGAAAAAACTATTACACTATGATATTTATACAAATATTAGTGAACAATAAGTTCAAAAAATAATCAATTTACAAAATTTAGAAAATCAATTGCATGAAGCATTCAAGGATTCAATATATTTTAATAAAATTACATGCATGTTGTAAATATACTAGTTAAAATAGATATTCCAAAAGTATAATTTATTAGTACAAACAAAAATGATTCTAATACATTCCTAAAGTGTTGTGGAAAAATTTGATCAAAAGATAAAAAACTCATCATAGAAAATAAAATAAATGCAAGCTAGCTGAAATTTTGAATAGCCTCAAGAAAAAAATGTACATGAAGTACATGATCAGGATCATGGTAAGATTTATATAAATTTTAATAAAACTAAAATATTGTGTAACTAACTGAAGACCATTTTTGTTGAAACACATTCATATATTATAAAACATGTCATCCTTAATGGGGATCATCAACCTGAATCAGTGGATGAATGTTGTGACAGACTATATTAGAATAAATGGAAATTTGTGATCTGATTTGAATTAAAATCACTTTCTAAATGTAAGATTTTTTGGTTGATGGTAAAAAACCCCAAAATTATTAAATTTATTAACTATATATAGTTACTTTTTGGGAATATAAATGCTTTGAATGAGGATGTTAGGTATAAAGTGAGACTACTTTCTCAAGGTTTCTCACAAATACCTAAGATTGAATATGATGAAGCATATTATCATGTGATGGATGTTATAATTTTTAATTATCTAATGAAATTTATTATGCATTAATATATTGACTTGTTTTTTATTCATATAATGATTTAATACATATATGGTAATATTGATGTTAATATTTATGTGAATATCCTTGAAGGGTTGAAAATGTTTTTATCATGTTTTTGGATCATGAAATCACTATGACATTAAATTGAATTAATCAATATATGAATCAATGTAGTTGGGGATTATGATTTATAACTATTTGAGTTAAAGGTAAAGGGTTTTGGATGGTTTTGTAACATCTTAAATGTTGCAAGAGAACTACTCTAATACACCATTAAGAATTTTTTTTATTAATTTGTTTAGAATGAAAATAAATTAATTAAAATTTGAATGGAATATATTAAAACTATCAATTTAACGTATTATATATTTTCACAACTTTTTGATCAAAACCAATGAAAATCGGCCAAAAGATATTATCATGACTAGACCAATTGGTGCCCACGTAGATGATAGTAAGTCAAATGTGACACCACAAGCACTCCTCCAATAGGTTAGGGGATGAAAATAATTTCTGAGTAGGTATATAACACATATGGGTGGCCTTATCCTCTGGTACCTGTACACACATACATCCCCAAATACCCAAATAATGCTAAAATTTAAAATAAAACTGATACCAAAATGCATGCATACAACAATATCCCGTAGTAGAGTGTGATAAGTGTATTGGAAAGCATAAAAATCCAAATAAAGGCCCACTAAAGCTATAAAAAGTTTCCAATCATCTAGGAAGGTGGGTATTTCTATCAAGGGAAACACCTTTTATGAACCGCAGCCTTTTTAGGTTAACTATTCTCCAACTACTCCTGGTCCACCTCAAACAACATCTAAAGGCATATAATCTATATAATACATTACATGTGTGGGAAGAGCCCGTGTTGGGATGAGTATAATATTACCCAATAGTACACCCCAAAATAAAAAAAAATCATCAAGTGAGTAGCCAACTCATAATCATAAATAAATTTCAATTAGAATATGATACATAACAATAATAAAACCCCACATATACTCAACTATCAATGTAAGGTCACAACCATACTTCCAATCTTGTATTATTCTCAAGATTTCAAGGTAACGCGTTTATGGGAGGACTCGATCCATGGGTCTTCTAACACTGATAGAATTCATCTAATATGTCATGATAATTGAATATTTCCATGAATAAGTATTCACTAGAACATATAGGATCTCAATAAATAGATACGGTATCTCACTCAAGTCGTGTGGAGTATACCTAACCCTATACAGAATAAACCACTATGTAGGGGATCGAATCCTCGTGTTTTTCGGTGATGTGATTCCCTACATAAACTAGAAAAGAGATAAATGATATAGGATCACACCCCAACCCACATATATGGATTTATTAACTCTATCTGAGATTAATCTCATAGAGGGGATCACATACTATGATCAAGAATTGATTCTTCACGGTACCCTCATAAGGATGGACCAAGGGAACACACCCTAGAGAAACTTGTCTACACTGAAGGGAAAGAGGGACTCAACCTACTATGGAAAAAATATACAATGTTTATAGGGTATATTCGGTGTGTCTTCACTTCACTAGTACTTTCAGTGTACCTCATCCTATGCCCATGTACATTAGGTCATGATTTTTTACACTGGTTTCGCCCATGTACCTAGTCGTGCCTGGCTACTTGGCCGTGTACAAGTATTGGGATATGCCCATGTGTTATGTTTTTGTGCCTATACCTAGCCATGTTAACTCCTTATACCAAATAGTGTTTTCCCCATATACCCCATGGGTATACAATGGGTTTCCAATCATGGGTCGCATAGAGTGTGGATGGTCCCACACAATGTGTGATAATTTATTTTTCCAAAACCCTAGTCATCATAACTATGGGATAACATAGTGTGTGTTCTTTGTGATACACATAATATATTTTAAGACTTTTCAAAATCATAAAAAAAATCTTGTATCTTCACCCCACACAACCACTACCTACGATCCTGCTATAAAACATAGTGTAGAACCCAGATCTTGGTTAACCAAACTCTAATCATCATTAGTGGATGGATTTATGCCATGCCTTTCTCTCAATGAAACTCCATCATCACGTCGTACTATTTTAATTCCTAAAATTGATAAATCCTAAAATCCCAATCCAATCCCAAACCTTAATCATATTCATGTACTAAACCTTTTTCATTGATTCTGAATCTTATCCTATGGTAATGATCTATTGGGCCAAATTATTATTTCATAATGATCATTCACCAGGTATTTTTCAAACCTCGAGATAAAGGGCATACCAATTATAAATGGTAAAATATTATGTGATACATACTCATAACACAAAAATAATGAATGAACCTCAACCATTATTCGGTTTTGCCTCAATCCATTTCCATAGGGGAATTATGAATGGGAATTATAATCAGGGATAAACAAATATCATCAACCATAATCCAATAATTGACCCATATATTAATTTTTTTGGGAATTATTTCATGTTTGACAAGGATAACACAAATACAATATTAATATATAAAAAATTTCTTATCTCTAGTTTGCATCGATCACTAAGGATGAATAATTCTCTATAATTTTCTTCGGTGATATCCGTGAACTCCTTTGATGAAGATGATTCCATGGAAAATAAATTTCCAATCCTCAATCCAATTTTCATCTTCTAGAATGTCCTTGATATCCCTCTTGAGAATGCTAGTTTTATACATCTAACACTAGGTTTTGGATATAATTGAGAATTTATAGAAGGGGATTAGGTCAACGTAATTGAATAAAAAATAAATTAATTTATTAATTTATTTTATAATTTGTTCCCATTACTAGACTTTGGAAAATCACATGATTTATACAATGATGAAGCCATTCCTAGCATAAAAATTTCATCCTTGGTTTAGTGGTGGTCTTATATTTCCCATATGAGACCCCACTTGGGAGTTATTCCATTATTTTAGAAAACATTTCATGTATTTGATATTTATATTTTTTATATTTTTTATATCAATACTGAGACTCCCCAAGCTCCAAAATCCTACATTGGCTCAATAGAAAGCCATGAAAATATTCTTTAAAATATTCCAATGTTTGAGAGAGAAAATATATAGTTGTTACATTCTCCCATCAATATGAATTTTTGTTGTGACAAGAAAAAACATACTAAAAAAAGTGGGGATACTGATCTCACATATGGTTCCACTTATCCTAGGATTTATCCTAAAGATTCTCAGGCATCCACCAGATACACACTAAGTGATTCACTCTCCCATTGAATACATTCTCCTATTAATCCTTGATCTCCAATCCATACTCAATGAAGGTAGCTTCATCTTTGATGTTTAGTTCACCCCATTTGATAACATGAAATGGTCCATGCACATACCTCCTCAGCTACGACACATAGAAGAAATCATATACCTAGTAAAAATATTGCATTAGGTCCTAGAAGTATGCCACTATTCTGACCATATGTAGTATCTAAAAAGGGTCAATGAATCTCAAGGATAACTTTCCATCTGAGACAAATATATACAATCCTCATTGAGGTGAAACCTTCATGAACAAATTTCCACCCACATAAAACTGTAACAACCTCTATCTTCATCCTGAATAAGAATTATGAAATATCTAGGGGTCCTTATCAAATAAAGGATTATTTTAAACATTTATGATTTCACTCACACCAACTCTACTTCCATAAGTGTAGACACCATAGATAATTCCAACATAGTGGTGACCTATATTGTCTCCCCTAAAAGGCCTAAAATGGTTCTATATTGATGCTTTATTGGTAAATATTATTATACTTTAACTCCACCAAGGTTATATGATCCTTCCATCTATGGATAATGTTCATCATTCATGCCCAAATAATGTCCTCCAAAACCTGAATGGTCTACTCTGTCTGACCATCTGTTTGGGGATGAAACATAATGATCAACTGCAAAAGAGTCAAAAATGTCTCTTAAAATCCTCTCTATAATCATGATGTGAATTTATAATCTTAGTGTAAAATTATTTTTGAGATAACTATGTGAATATGGAATATCTCCTATGCATAAATGTTTCTCAAGATCTCTACTGAACTTTTCTCTGGAATGGCTAGGAAGTGGGTTAGCTTGGTGAATCGATCTACGATCACCCATATATCATCGTGTACTCTAGATAATAATGGAATACCTTCCCTTAAGGTACCTCAAGTTTTTGAATGAAAATTATTGGAACCTAATTCTCATTATTCACCTACAGATAGGTGAGACATTGAGAAACGAACTCAGCTACACACTTATTTATTCGTGGACTCTTGAACATTCATCGATAGTATTGCTACATATTTTACACACCAAGATGTACCTCTAAGAGGATATATGTCACTACCATAAAACACCCTCCTATATAACCACAAATACAATTTTCTATCCTAAAAAAATAATGATGTGCTCACCACCTTCAGAAAATCCATTAGGAGCATGTCCAATGGATATCTAAACATGAAAGATCTCATAGTATGTTTCTATAATCTAAAAATCCTTGATACATTGTATAAGTGGTGGGGTGAAAACCATGTATTTAAGGTAAGTTTCATCATCCTTCCCCATTAATTACAACTAAAACAAGTCCAACTACCTTGACACCTCACTTAACAAGTGTGAACAAGATATCCTACTGGGAGAATCTACCACCAAGTTTCCATTTTTGGGAGTATATACTATCGAAAATTCATGATACTAGAGTAACTCTAGCCATATATTCTATAATAATTTATGATATTTCTATGAAACGATATACCTAATACTCTTGTGGCCATAATAGAAGATAAATTTGTCACCTATAATGTTATGCCACCACATCTAAAAGATGAAAACAAATACTTCCTACTCAAGATCAGGGGTTGTGTAGTTCTACACATGGGGTCTCAAATAATGGTTCCCATGTGAAATCAATTCATACCCTACATCATAACACGTCTAATACTATATCTGGAGGCATCATAGAACATTATGTACTCAACACCCTAATATTATAGTCTCAAGATAGGGGTTCTCATTAACATATACTACAAATCATGAAAACTCTACTATAAATTCTGCATTTTTATGAAAGGCTATCCATTTTGAGTCAAAAATGTCAAGGGTGTCGATACCTAAGAGAAACTAGGTATGAATCCAACAAGTATCCTGCTAAACCAAGAAAGCTTCATACCTAAATCACACTCTTTGATGGATCCCAATAAATCATTTCCTCAACCTTCACTATGTACACTACTACTCCATCATATGAGATGACATGTCCTAGGAAGTGGACCTCTCGGATCTAGAACTGAAACATTAATAGCTTCCCATAAATCTAGGACTCTTGGAGTGTGTCCAGGACTATCTTCACGTGTCTCACATACTCTTCTGAAATCGATTACATTAGGATATTGTCGAGAAATACTTCCACGAACCTATCTAAGAAGGGATGAAATAACTGATTCATGAGTCCCATGATCATATTTTGGTTTATTATTGTTGTCAAGGGAATCACTATGTAATTGTAATCACATTACTGAAAAATTAATGTCATATTTAGTATATCCTCATATCAAACTCAAATCTAGAGATAGTTAGACTTTAGGTTAACCATAAAGAACCACCTCACCCCTATCAACTATGAGAAAAGGTTGTTGATTCTTCATAGTAGTTACTTAGTCTTGAAATTAACTTATTTGAGGTGATGGTAATCTGAACATAACCTCAAGATCCCATCCACATTATTTCTGAAAAAAACTAGGGATTCCTAAGTGGAAACATTGGGTCTTACATTTACCTCCATCTGCAACTCCTCCAACTATACCTTTAGCTCATGATCTCTACATGAGATATCTGATATGTTGACATAGATATCAGGGAATTACCTTGGTGTAATTATATGAAAAATTAAATCTCTAAATAGGGAGGTAAGCCCAACATGTACTCAAGGAATACATCCCCATACCTTTCCACCACTATAGGATGATAAAATCCCATAACATAAACTGATCCAAGGGTAATAATAGAAAACTGAAGAACGGTCAGTTGTATCCTCCTATGTATGATTCCATCCTACTCTTCTTGGGTTTTCTTCTCATCAACGAAGGAAAACCACATCACATCTATGTGAATGTACCACATCCCCTATCTAAAATAGTAATCCTACACATTGATTACAGATAGCCAATACATTCCTATAATGAAGTCATAGGGCCTTTTCATGGTGGAAAAATGATCCTTGTGGAATATCTCTACCCTAAGAGTCATGTCAACCCATAAAAAGAAGTGTGTGATTGATTAATCCACTTTGGTGAGATTCTCCAAGCATAAGAATTGATACATAGTATCAACTGGAATATCTTGATCTCAAATAATTAATTTGGAAAGAAAGGAATAGATTAAACTTATGTCTATCAGTACTACAATTAATGTATAAATGACACAAATCATACAATTAATCGTCTCTGGATCCAATGGGTCATAGGATTTCACTACCTGTAGATGTCCCCATCCCTAACCACCAACTCCCAGAGCTTGGCATGGATCACCTGAGGGTGGTGGTAGAAATAGATCAAACTTTTTTCCACCTCATGTTGGTCTCCCAAATACTCTATCACATTTTCCACCCTATAGACCTCCATAATATAGTTTCTACCTCTTCATGTGTGGTCCATTGAATATATATTAGTAATATATATAGCAGTTCAGACAATCGAATGTGAGATGCCCCTGACTGTCGCAATTGTATCATCACATCTCCCTCAGTTGACTAAAACCATATTTACAGCCCTAAACTATATAACCTCTATCCTAGATATGTCTCTATAAATGCATATCTCACCAATATATCTATGTATGACATCAGCTACTAACCTATTATGTCTCATATCTGACTAACTACAACAACCATCAGTGATAGTTCGACCAAGAAGATCTCTAATACTAAATATATCTTGAGCACTCTAGAATAATAGGAATGAAAACTGGTATCACACTACCATATATATAATTGTAGATTCCATGTTCAAAGGTACTATTTGTGATTATTTTTTTAGAGCTATGGGCCATCTTTCCATTTTATTGGAAACCACTACTTCCTTCCCCATATTTCTTCATTCCTAAGGTGTTCATCTTCCATCACATTAATTGGTGATGTTAGATAATTGATACAAATGGGATGATGGGATATGAATTCCTCCTTGACTAGATTCCTCCTTAGAGATTTTCACCTATACCAAGTCTCCCTCATATATTTGATTCATTTCATGAAAGTCGTTCTCATTTCATTATCTAGGTGTACGCTGGTTAATTATGCTGATTCTATATCTACAAGGAATTAACCATTTATTAGAGTAGGTGGTAGCATTGGGAATATTGTTGAATATCTGGTTGTTTGGTATCTTGGGAACCTATAGTATTCATCTTTTAAAGTTGAGGGAATCTCATCTATGAGGAATCTCAAGTGAGGAACCAAAGGAATCCAATTTCATCCACCGAGTAGTTGAGGCCTAGACCTTTTTTCCGCAATCATTCCATGTTTAATGTATGAGGAAAATATTTCAGGTGGGACACAATTTTAATGTCTTGTGGGTATGGTGTTTTTGGTTAAGTGTATCCCTAGTGGAGAATATTTCCCACTTTGGATATGATTAAGTGTGTCCCTAGGGGAGAAGATTTCACACTTTGTATTTGGTTAAGTGTGTCCCAAAGGGGGAAAATTTCACACTTTCGATTTGATTAAGTTTTTCCCTAGTGGGGAATATTTCACACTTGGGTTTGGTTAAGTGTGTCCCATGGCGGTAGATTTCATAGTTGGGTTTGGTTAAGTTTTCCCCCATGGGGGATATTTCATTCTTAATATTTGGTTAAGTCTTTCACTAGGGGGATGATTTACCACACGGGACATGGTTAAGTATGTCCCTAAGAGAAAATATTTCACAATTTGGATTTTGTTAAGTGTGTCCCTGGGTAGAGATTTCACATTTGGGATTGGTTAATTGTTTCCCCCTGGGAGAAATATTTCACACTTGGGTTTTTAAAAGTGCGTCCCTAGGGGGGAATATTTCACACTAGGGATTTGGTTAAGTGTCCCCTAAGGGGGATATTTCACAATTTGGATTTGGATTAGTGTGTCCCCAGGGGGAAGATTTCACACATGGGATCTGGTTAATTATATCCATGAGGGAGATTTAATACTTGATATTGGTTAAGTGTGTCCCTAGGGGGAATATTTCACACTTGGTTTTGGGTAATTATGTCCTCATGGGGGAAGATTTCACTCAATGGATTGGTTTAAGTGTGTCCCCAGGGGGAAAGGTTTCACACTTTTATTTGGTGGTGATATTAGGGGTCTTGGGATTAAACCTATTGGTGGTGTGATGGGTTTTTTGAGTTTTTTGAATTGAACCTCATGTAGGAATCATGCATACCCTTTTGGTAAACAAAGATCAAACTTTATGTATTTTTTATTCCATAGTTTAAGTTCACTTGATAAGACCAGTCCATTATATTTAATGTTATGCGGTATAGACTCTCCTGCCAAGAAAGTATCATCAATGAGGGGTAGTGTGGGGATTACATGTTTATGATGAATGGGGGAGATGGATAAAGGTTGGAATCCTAAAGAGGGGGATGAGAATCATCCAATGATGATGGTACATGGGGAATCCCATGTCTATCACATGGGGAAATACTATAGTTTAAATACATGTGTTGAGGATGTTTTCTTATAATTTAATGCCATACTACTATGATGTAGGGCTAGGAAGTTTTATTTATTACAGCTAGGACATTGGTGGGGACTACACCAAAGGAGACTATTTCAAAGAGGTAGAGGAGGATCTGAGAAAATTCCTCTCTACCAGGAAATTTCATAAGATTCGCTTGATGAAGCCATGTCTAGGTCTTATGTTTCTACTACACATTGTGAAGGAGTGGAAATCAGTGCTTCTACATTTAAGGTTCTTATTATTTGGATACAAATTCATTAGGTTACCAATTATTTGGTGTAAAATGTAAGGTAATCGTATAGAACATGCTTGAAGAAAAGGGGGATAAAACATGGGTTGATGATACCAGTTGGATGGGAATTTTGGGTGAGTGTAGACTGATTTTGGTTGAGTGTAGGGGCCTCAGGAACTCAAAATTTATGAAAGGGTATTTTATAGGTTCTGAGTCCCATAGTGGAAGGCGATGGGCCAAGGATTTTAAACTTTTTTTGTTGGTGGGATGACAGAACTTGTTGTCGCCGACGATCCGAGCCCCGGAAAGGTCCGAGGATCTCACATAAATCATAAGGAGCACAAAACTAAAATGAAAATATAATCGTTTCAAATTCTAATTCATGTTCGACTATAACTAGTATATGGTGATCGTCGCTTGAAGGATCCAAAACAAGATCCCTCTAGATCGTCCACACGTGCTCCAAATATCCGTTGGAATGTCGATCGTCGAATTCCGTGTGCTAGCACGGAAATCCAATGATTCTTTTGACGTCCTGACGATCACCGCATCGAGATTCCTTTGATGCTGGAGAGAGATGTTGATCACAGCTTCATGGATCGAAAGATTATCTCTCTAGAGTGCAGGAGGAGAGAGAGGCACTCAACATTCATTCCATACAAATGAATGAATAGTGAATTGAACACCATAAGAGAGATCCTCCTCCTATATTTATAGTGGAGTTGAGAAATACCTGGTTGGGTTCCCCGAACCCCATCTATTTCAACATCCACAAAAAAAATAATTTTTACAAACTAAATTCTTCCAGTATTATTTATTATTATATCACATACTTATAATATATAAATATAATATATATTATGTGAAAAAACCTGATCCATTTAACTCGACTCGTAGTCCCACTTAATATTAAACGAAACTTCAATATAAAAATAATATTTGTCCAATTAATATTTTTATCATATTTATTAAACTTGTAAATACATTAAATAAATTAAATCCCAATTATTCATGAGTTGAATAATAATGAATTTCTTTAATTCATAGGTGATCGATAACTTCGAAAACACTTAGACCCTGTGGCGGGTCCCACTATGTCCATATACCTATTCAACTAAATAGGGAATATTCTTTAATACACTATTGTGTGTGACCCAATAGGCCCTTATCTCGATAGCAGTGAATAAAATCCACAGAACAAGAGTGGAGTCTAAAAACCCATCATGGCCCCTAAAGAAAAAAGGATTGTCATAGCAACCACTACCATCCTACGAACACTGATTGTGTACTATAATCTCTTTTTCATTAAATATCTCATAAAGAAGGACACACATTTGTGTCATCATACTTTTCTTACATTATTATTTTTTGATCTAACCAGATGGATTTACCTTTGTACTGATTTGACCAAATACTTATGAAGGAAGAACCATTCTGATCATCTAGGCCTGAGATATACAACTTCCTAAACTTGTAAGCGACAAATCCTTTCATGACCATTCAACCAATGTCATACCACCAATGATACACCCAACACAAGCTACCTCCCCACGATTTCAATACCATGGTTTTCTCCTTACATCAAAGTTTGTAATAAAATGACACACATTGGTAATGTTCTAAAGTCAGGAGACCAATACACATGTCCATAGATAGTAATAGCCAATGACACCCAAAACATGTGGTGTTCCTATTGGTGGATCTGTCCTCATGATCTCACTACTAGAGATCACCAAGTGCGAACTTCATTAGAAGAAGTCTCAATTATTATGAGCCCCCAGCACAAGATATTCAGACATCTACTATGTCCAGACATTAAAATGTATGTAGACTATAGAACATATATTTAAGATTAATGTCATAGTATCTTGAGGTTCTCATTATAGCCTGGGATCTGTTATAGCCTCTCAATATGACAATTAATATTTGGAAATTACCATTATAATAGTGGAGGCAGAAAAGTCTACACTATAATGGTAAGATTAAATCATGTATAACTCACTGTACACATGATATATTAATCAAAAGTACTTCATATTTGGGTCTAGGGAACCCATTATTTAAACACTCCCACTTTCACTAGATCCAACTTTCTAACAAAACTTGTTTGCTACTCACATGATAAATATCATGCTTCTGTTGAGTAATGGCTTTAAGTGTTGGGTCTTCCACGTTTTTGCCATGTGGCATATCTTCTATATGCGACCTCATCTCCTGGAGTAAAACTTCTCAAGATAAGGTATCCTTAAGTATATCACTTTTTTCCATTATCATAACTTTACAACTTGGATAGTAAGAATATCATAATTCACCTTATGAGTATACTTTTCTAACTAGGTGAAAATCCTAGAACTGGAACAAATCATTGCATTTTCTACTTCTTAGCTACCTCAGTAGCTTCAACATACTCGGTATTTGTAGATATGGCTACCACTAGCTTTTATGATCTTAACTTGCTCATCACCTTTTCCTAATTGTGATACTAGAACATATTGATCTAAGGATTACTAGTATGTGTCCTACCACAACTAGTATACCTTCTACTCCTCACGCCAGGTACATATCATTTTTACTCATCGAAGTACAAGATGATATCACTGACTTCATCACTTACAGAGCTCCGGGATAAAATTGATATTTTCATTCTATAAAGTATATCCTAGAAATATCAATTATTGTACATAATATGGAATATGTGATTGATCCATCACTAAATCATATGGTATCAATTCAGAACATTAATCTTGTAACACCCTAAGCATCCACGGTGCATTTCCCTTTGAATAATACAGTAGCGTGTGTTGTACACAACTTCGAGTTCTAACACACACCACAACCAATCAAACTAGCTGTTATGAATAGTAATACCCACTTTTTGAAATTTTACCCATTTTATCTTTCAAAATAGACTTCATTTTTGGATTTGGAATATCGAAATTAGCCTAGTGTGAATTTTTGGTATTTTTCTGAGAACATTCAATTTTTGATGAATAGTGAAAAACACCGAGTTATAGTTTAAAAACCGGATTTTTATTTAAATAATTATTTATTTTATTTATATTTAATTAAGGTCAAAATGGATACAGAATACCTATATAAGTTCGATGTAATTTATTGGAGTTAGTTTAGAATAATTTTAGATATATAAAAATTTTATGGAACATTTCACCATCTTTTACCCACCTCCAAGGAAAATTTGGAAATTCACATAAAACTTAATTTTATCGCTTCTGTGAGTGGAATTTCATAAATCCTAGAGACATGGTTAATATCAATGAGTAAAATTTGGTTCAATAAGATAAAAGTAATTTTTTGGGAATAGTAACTTCTTACTTTTATTTACCGCGGTTAAAAGTAAATAGAGTAATTAAGGGTAAAAATGATATTAATATTACCCTATCACATGTTCTCATTATATTGGACAAGTTTATTTTGACTGCAAACAACCATAGGAATAAACTATTATCATTTAGGCCCACTTGGATTAGATTAGTACATTTATTATTATTTAATTCAAAGAAGAGTTAAAAGAGTTAAAATGAAAGTTTAATAACTAAATAATTTTTAATATTGGGTTATACATAAGATAAATTCGATTATAAATATTCATTATAAATATAAAACTATTTCCTACATAATGGTATTTTATTTATAATTTTTAGACATTATATAATTTAATTTATTTATGACACAATGGTGATGCAGTAATTAACTAATTAATGAAATATTAAAATAATTGATATTATAAATATCCAAATAAATGTAATTTGAGACTTTTTATGAATTCCACTAATTTTGTAGGTTAATATGACTTTTTTCTATTGGTTATATAATGTTTTTTCTAAGTAATAATGTTATTATGAAATTATCAAAAACAAAATACCCAATAGTGTCAAAATTGACATAAAAGAGTTTTTAAAACAAATATTATATTATTAATTGATATTCTATTCCTAAAAATATAAGGTTCGGCCAAAATAATTATATAATTATAGGTGTATCATTAAAGGACCATTTGGGGGTCTCTTGTATATATAAGAATTTTATTAAATATATAATACAAAAAACACAAAAAGACATGGTAAATGTCAAACTATTTAACTAAGAGTTAAATATAAATAATAAGGTTAATATAATGACCCAAACCTGTCTAAAATCTATTGGTTGAAAGGCTTTAGATCCATCCCCACCATAAACTTTAAATAATACTCTTTTGAGCCATTAGAAACCAAGTAGTAATTTATTATAAAATAATATTTCTAGCTTTTCCAAAGGTGCCCCTCACCCCTCTTATAAAAGGGAACTCCCCCTTCTCTATAATTTACACCTTCAAAGCCTTTTGGATCGGCCAAACTCTGCCCAAATATTCTCCCAAATTCCCTCAATTCAACCTAGAGGTCTTAGTTTGATCATAAAGCTAACCTAAGGCACCCTTTTGATCAAATCAAAAGGAAGAACCCGAAGAAGAGGTAATGTTTTCACCACCCTCTTTCAAGTTCCTTTCTTCTTCCACTTATTCTTTCTTTATTATTTACATTCTAAAATAATAACTCCAATATCTTCTATATATTGTGATGTTATTATAAATATGGTAAAACCATATTCAGTATTCTATCCATCCTTTGAATGACATGTCACCATACATGCGTACGTACGGCTTACCGTCTCCACGTCGTGGTGTAATTGTTATTCAAAACATTATTATTTGGATGGGTATAATAATGATGTAAAATTCATTTAAATAATAAATATAAAATTATAATGATTCTATATATATGATATACTATCTAATTATATATTATTTTAATATCAAAATAATGATATTGTCGCTCGTGCGTACGTACGGACTACTGTCTCCACGAACGCGATGAGATTCATTTCCCATTGAATCCATTGAAGTATAATTCTCATTTAATGATTAAAAATAATTTTTATGGACTTGATATCATTCTGGATATGAATAATATACAAACTATGGATAAAAACATGTCCTGTGTAATAAAACATATAAAATAGAACGAGTAAGTGAACACCTGAAACGACGATAATACTAAGATATTATTAACACAGAAATGTTAAAAGATAATATATGATATCATATAAATGTATATGATTCTTTTATAATTTAATAACAATTATTTCACCATTATAAATGAGTTTAACCTACCCTCAACCATGGAAAATTACAAGGTAAGGGTTTATTTCACAATCGCTTCATTATCTGAGGTTGTTTATACGTAATTATCTATTGGGACCTCTTTACCATCCACATCCATGTTTCTTAAAAATGTATTTCAAATCATTATTACTATTTTACAGACTATGGGTTAAAGTCATTTTTACCCTTTTTGACTTTTTATAAGAAGTTTATAAAGTAATCTTTTCGTCATTTTCCAAACAAGGAACTTTTTAACCTTTTTGAAAAATTAAGGTAAGAATGTCTTTTTTTTAACTTATACGGTGGGGGCGGCTATTTTCCACCATTGTAAAATCTTCAAAGCTTCTATTATAAGCTTATAAGAATATTTTCAAAGTAAATGTTTTATTTTATAATTATGTGACTTTTAAATGATTTCAAAAAAAAGAGATATTTCTCTCAAATAGTTTTGATTTCATCTATGTCAACATCCATTGAAGGATTTTAATCTTATTTGAAGTTGATTTATTATGATACAAAACCTCGATATTGTATTGAAGGTTTTGTGATATGTTTGACTGTGGATGTTTTATTTTTATACCATTCATGGTTTATGGAGAAATTATTTACATTTCATATGCTAGTTTTAATACGAATGTTTATGATATGTTTAAACCTGTTCATATGTGGAATGAATTAGACATAGTAAGTGATGGGTGGAGCCCGCTATAGCTCCTCGATGCATCGGTAGATGTCATGAGACAAACTACTGTCTTGGAACAAGGCCTTGAAAAAATCATATTTTTAGTCTTGGCACAAGGCCTTGACTATGTGGTTATGATAGTCTGGCATTATGCATTCCATTATTATGAAAGTGGTCATTGATATTGAATGTGATTATTCAATTATTATAATATCCATGTGAATAAGTAAATGGAATTATTTAGTTTTATCTTTTCCATATTATGCTGAAGTTCATGTTTAAATGGATTTTGTTTTAGTTATTCATTGCCTTAAATTTTTATGCTTATTTAGGAAAGTTTCTGCTATATTGTTATCCTTACTAGGCATTTGAGCTCACCCCTTTCTATGTTTTATTTTTTCCAGGACGTGAGTAAGTATTTAATGAATGACCTGTAGGGATAGTATAAGGGGATATGAGTGTGGAGACAATATGTGGTTGTAGTTTTCACTTTATGATGTATTGTAAACTTTATGAATGTATCTAGTGTTTCCAAGCCTACTAAACTAATTGATCTTTCGAGATTTGATCTTTTGTGATCATGCCATTGTTATGTAATAATTCACCGACTCAGGGTAACTGGGGTTGGGGCATTACAGTTGGTATTAGAGGAAGTTTAGTACAAACCTTGGAAGCTAGATTTAGATAAACTCTGATTAGAGCACATAGACCAAAGATGGACTTTGATGATTAGTATAGAAGAGCTTCCTAGAATTTTGGTATTGTAAATATTTTGTGAGTTTTCTGAGAAATACATCCCTGGATGGATACGAGCAGGTAGAGGTGGCTCTGGGACAGATGTACCTAAGGGTAAAACCCAAAAACACCGCTTTGATCTAGACTCGAACGGGAACTGGTGCATGAAAACGGGCCTTTCTGCACTCTTGGTTACGACACTCCCGAGGGATATGCTTAGGATAATTCTCATTTTCTTTAAAAACCATTATGAAGGGTTTATGATTATATACTTCTTCAAAGAAAATATTTTTATGATTATGGATTATATCCATAAACTGTTCAATTTATGATAAGTGTTTTACAAGTATGGAATTATGTATTGCAATTCATAAACTAATCTATTGTATGACATTGTTTAGAAATGGTGCCTAGTGGAAGAAATGGAAACTATATCAATGCATGCACTCCATGTAGGGATTTCCCTCCTGCTCAAGATAATTATAGTGAAGCTGGTGATGCAACTGGTGCTGATCAGCTAATCACCGTACTAGGACAACTCACTCTGGTTATGAATAATAACCTTACCCATATGGAGCACACTGATCCACAGCGTGGAGGATCAATGTTAGATCACTTCAGGAGGAAACATCCACCAATATTCGATGGGAGTACAAATCCATTGGTATCTATGATATGGATAAGTTCCCTAGAATAAATATTTCAGGCTTTGGGGAGTAGTGAAAGGGTAAAAGTAATCATGGCAGTTTACCGCCTCACTAGAGATGTTGATCAATCGTGGTCATTGATTCAAAACACGAAGGAAGATGATGAAGTATCAAATATGTAATTGAGGGAGTTCAAAGATATATTTTTAGAAAAATACTTTCCTCTTGACCATCGAGCAGATATGGAAAGGAAATTTCTAAGTCTGAGACAAAACAAGGATGAGAATGTCGCAAAGTATGAGGATAACTTTACAAGGTTATCAAGGTATGCTACAGATTTTATATGTAACCCAAGAAGTAAGATTGATCATTTCTTTTATGGGTTAAAAAAATTTCTATGTCGAGCATTAGTCTCACAAACCTTATCGTTGTACGAAGATATTGTCTCATTTTCTATCAAGATAGAAAATGAATTCTCTAAGTCTTATGACTTTAAAGCAAAGCAAGAGAAGAAGAGATCTGCTGAACAATCTGGGAATGGAAATAAGGGGAATAAGGGAAAATTTGAATATCCATCCTGTAATAAATGTGGGAAGAAACACCCTGGTACTTTCTTGAAGGGAATGGGAGTCTCCTACAAGTGTGGTGAAAAAGGCCACCAATATCACGATTGCAAGGGGAAGAAAGAAGCTACTGATGTTCAATGCTACAATTTCAGGAAGATGGGACATTATGCAAATGAATTTCCTAAGCGTCAGGGGAAGTATCATTTCCTCAAAGTTATTTGGATCCGTTCCCATTAGGGAATATAAAGGTTCTCTATCTGCTGATCTCATAGTCATACCCATGATTGAATTTGATATAATCCTCATTATGGATTGGCTTTCAGACCATGATGCAAAAATTTATTGTAAGAAGAAGAAGGTTATGATTTTTGATGATGATGATAAAGAACACCTTATCTTTAGAGAAGAATCGTCACCACCTGATTCTTACCTAGATCCACCCCCATTAGCTCAACTAAATTCAATTATTGGGGAGGAAGAGAATGAAATAACTATGGGTAAGGAAAGTAATGTTCAAATAGTGGATGTGCCTATTGTGAAAGAATATGTAGATGTGTTTCTGGAAGATTTACCTGGACATCCTCCAGAACGAGAAATTGAGTTTTCTATTGATTTAATTCCTGGTTCAAGGCCTATATCGAAGACCCCTTATATAATGGCCACTGTAGAATTAGTTGAACTAAAGAAACAACTTGAGGAATTGAGTAATAATGGATTTATTCACCCTAGTGTCTCTCCATGGGGAGACCCTATCCTTTTTATTAAAAAGAAATATGGATCTATGAGGTTATGTATCGACTATAGGGAAATCAATGTTATAACAAAAAAGAACAAGTATCCCCTACCTTACATTGATGATTTATTTGACCAATTTCATGGATCTCAATACTTTTCAAAGATTGACCTTCGATCTGGATACCATCAGTTGTGTGTGAAGAAGGAATACATTCCGAAGATAGCATTTCATACCAGGTACGGGCATTAGGAGTTTACTGTAATGCCTTTTGGGATTACTATTGCACCCTATGTTTTCATGGATCTAATGAACAGTGTTTTCAAGAAATATCTTGATGATTTTTTAGTGGTATTTGTTGTTGATATCTTGGTATATTCCAAAATCTATGGAGATCATGAAAATCACTTGCGCATTATACTGAAGACTCTAAGAATACATGAATTATATGGGATGTTTTGCAAGTATGAATTATGGATTCCGGAAATTTCCTTTCTTGGCCATATTGCCTCTAAATATGGAATCTATATTGATCCTTCTAAGACAATAGAAATCTAAGAATGGCTAGCACCAACGTGTATAACTGAGGTACGTAGTTTTATTGGTTTAGCTGGTTATTATCAACGTTTCATCCAGAATTTCGCCCGATTGGCTAACCCATTAACAAAGATCACACGTAAAGGAGTTAAATTTGTTTCGACAAAAGTGTATGAAGAATGTCTTGAAGAACTGAAGAGAATATTAGTCAATTATCCTATTTTGACTCTACCATCGGGAAATTACGGGTTTGTTATTTATAGTGATCCATCGAAGAAAGGACTTGGTTGTGACCTTATGAAGAATGATAGAGTTATTTCCTATGCATCACGATAGCTAAAAATTCATGAGCAGAACTACCATACTCATGATCTTGAGTTAGCTGCTGTAATCTTTTCTTTGAAGATATAGATACATTATCTCTATGGTGAAAAATGTGAGATTTATACTAATCACAAGAGTTTGAAGCATATTTTCTCACAGAAAGAACTCAACATGAGGCAAAGTAGATGTCTTGAACTACTCAAGGATTATGATTGCACGATACACTACCACCCGGGAAAGGAAAATAAGGTGGAAGATGCTTTGAGAAAAAAAGATCATGGAGTTTTGAACATGATGAGAATTTAAAGGGATCCTATTTTCATGGATCTAGTAAATATGGATATGGGAATCACCATGGAAGGTCAAACATCAATACTTTTTCAAATGGTTGCCAAAAAATCTTTACTGGAAAGGATAAAGAGTTCTCAGACCGATGATGAAGAGTTTCAAAATAAGATTAAAGCTGTGAATGATGGGATATTGAGTGACTTTGTGTATGTAGATGGAATTTTGAAATTTGGGAAGAGACTTTGTGTTCCCAATATACCTGATATAAAAAGGGAATTGTTGGATGATGCTCATAGTTCCAATTTCTCTATACACCCTGGGAGCACCAAAATGTATAGAGATTTGAAGGAACATTCTTTGTGGGACAACATGAAGAGGGAGATTGCTGATTTTGTGTTAAGATGTATGGTTTATCAACAAGTGAAAGATGGAAGGCAACAACCAGGAGGATTCATCCAACCTCTTCCCATACCTGAGTGGAAATGGGATAATATCACGATGGAATTTGTCATGGGACTACCAAATACTCCTAGAAGGAACGATGAAATATGGTTCAGTATTGATCGTCTTACCAAGTCAACACATTTTATTACTATAAGGGAGGATCTACCACTTCAACGTCTAGCAAAAATATATATTAATGAAGTTGTGAGACTTAATGGAGTACCCCTATCAATTGTTTCTGATCATGATCCCCATTTTACTTCATGATTCTGGAAAAGTCTTCAGAAATCCCTGGATATTGAACTTCATTTGAGCACTGCCTACCACCCCCAAACTGATGGATAATCAGAACGAACAATTCAAACCTTAGAATACATGTTGAGATCATGCTCACTTCACTTTAAGGGTATGTGGGATCAATATTTACCTCTGGTGTAATGTTTCTATAATAATATCTTCCATTCAAGTATTCGGATGGCACCATATGATGCGTTATACGGAAAGAGATGTTGCACACCAACCTGTTGGGATGACGTTGGTGAAAGAAAACTTGTAGGCCCAGAACTAGTGGAGGAAATGATAGAAAAGGTAAAGGTAATCCAAAACCAAATCAAAGCATCTCAAAGTAGGCAGAAGATCTATGCTGATAACCAAAGAAAGGAATTGGAATTTCAAGTAAGATATCATGTTTTCATGAAGGTATCTCCATGGAAGGGAGTTATACATTTTGGTAAGAAGGGTAAATTGAGTCCCAGGTACATCGGACCTTTCGAAATTCTAGAACTAATTGGTTTTGTAGCTTATCGTTTTGAAATGCCTCCAAGTCTCTCCAAAGTTCACAATGTGTTCCATGTATCACTCTTGAGAAAATACATGCCTGACCCAATGTATGTACTCACCTATGAGGAATTAGAACTGGAACTTGATCTGTCTTTTTGCGAAGAGCCTGTCAAGATTCTTGATATGAGAGAACAAGTGCTGAGAAACCGGATGACACGTCTAGTAAAAGTTCTATGGAGAAACCATAAGATGGAAGAGGCAACGTGGGAACCCTAGAAACATATGATGAAGAACCACTCGAGTCTTTTCATGCGGTAGTATTCTAGAAATTTTGATTATGAAATTATTTGAAGGAGTGGATAATGTAACACCCCAAGCTTCCATGGTTGTTTCCCTTTGAATAATACAGTAGCGTGTGTTGTACGCAACTTCGACATCTGACACACACCACAACCAATCAAAGCCATTATGAATAGTAATACCCACTTTTTGAAATTTTATAAATTTTATCTTTCTAAATGGACTTCATTTTTGGATTCGTAATATCGAAATTATCCTAGGGTGAATTTTTTGTATTTTTCTGAGAACATTCAATTTTTGATGAATAGTGAAAAACCACTAAGTTATAGTTTAAAAACCAAATTTTTATTTAAATATTTATTTAATTTATTTAAATTTAATTATGGTCAAAATGGATACATAATACCTATATAAGTTCAATGTAATTCATTTGAGTTAGTTTAGAAAAAATTTAGATATATAAAAATTTTATGGAACATTTCACCATCTTCTACCAACATCCTAGGAGAATTTGGAAATTCACATAAAACTTAATTTTACCGCTTCGGTGAGTGAATTTTGAAAATCTGAGAGACACGGTTAATATCAAGGAGTAAAATGTGGTTCAATAAGATAAAAATAATTTTTTGTGAATTGTAACTTTTTACTTCTATTTACCACGGTTAAAAGTAAATAGGGTAATTAAGGGTAAAAACGATATTAATATTACCCTAACACATGTCCTAATTCTATTGGACAAATGTATCTCTACCAAAAACAACCTTATAAATAAAATATTATCATTTTCATCCACTTGGATTAGATTAGTACATTTATTATTATTTAATTCAAAGAAGAGTTAAAAGAGTTAAAATGAAAGTTTAATAAATAAATCATTTTTAATATAGGGTTATACATAAGATAAATTCGATTATAAATATTCATTATAAATCTAAAAATATTTACTACATAATTTTATTTTATTTATAATTTTTAGACATTAAATAATTTAATTTATTTATGACACAATGGTGATGCAGTAATTACCTAATTAATGAAAGATTAAAGTAATAGATATTATAAATATAAAAAAAATGTAATTTGAGACTTTTTATGAATTACACTAATTTTCTAGGTTAATAAGACATTTTAGGATTGGTTATATAATGTTTGTTCTAAGTAATAACGCTGCTATAAAATTATCAAAAACAAAATACCCAATAGTGTCAAAATTGACATAAAAGAATGTTTAAAAAAACATTATATTATTAATTGATATTCTATTCCTAAAAATCTATGGATTGGCCAAAGCACTTATATAATGATAGTTGTATCATTAATGGACCACTTTTGGGTCTCTTGGATGTATATATTAAGTTTATTAACTATATAATACAAAAATACAAAGAGACATGGTAAATGTCAAACTATTTAACAAAGAGTTAAATATAAATGATAAGGTTAATATAATGACCCAAACCTGTCTCAAATATATTGGATGAAAGGATTTCAATCCATACCCACCATAACCTTTAAATAATCCACTTTTGAACCATTATAAACCGAATATGAATTTATTATACAATAATATTTCTAGCTTTTCCAAAGCTTCCCCTCACCCCTCTTATAAAAGGGCACCCCCCCCCCTCACTCTAATTTACAACTTCAAAGACTTTTGGCTTGGCCAAAATCTACCAAAATATCCTCCCAAATTCCCTCACTTCAACCTATAGGCCTCATTTTGATCATAAATCCAACCTAAGGATTCCTTTTGATCAAATTAAAAGGAAGAACCTGAAGAAGAGGTAATGTATTCACCACCCTCTTTCAAGTTCCTTTCTTCTTCCACTTCTTATTTCTTTGTTATTTACATTCTAAAATAATAACTCCAGTATCTTTTATATACTTTGATTTTATTATAATTATGGTACAACCATATTCAATATTTTATCCATCCTTTGAATGGCATGTCACCATACGTGCGTACGTACGGCTTACCGTCTCCACGTCATTGTGTAATTGTTATTCAACACATTATTATTTGGATGGGTATAATAATGATGTGTAATTCAGGTAAATAATAAATATAACATGATAATTATTATGTATATATTATATAATATCCAATTATATGTTATTTTAATATCAAAAGAATGATATTGTCTCTTGTGCGTACGTACGGACTACCGTCTCCACGAACGCGATGAGATTCATTTTCCATCTTATCCATTCAAGTATAATTCTCATTTTATGATTAAAAATAATTTTTAAGGACATGATATCATTATGGATATGAATAATATAAAACCTATGGATAACAAACACGACCTATGTAACAAAACATATAAAATAAAATGTGTAAGTGAACACCCGAAACGACGATAATACTAAGATATTATTAACAAACTTATGTTAAAAGATCATATATGATATCATATTAATGTATATGATTATTGTATAATTTAATAACAATTATTTCACCATTATTAAGGATTTTAACCAATCCTCAACCAAAGAAAAGTACAAGGTAATGGTTTATTTCACAATCTCTTCATTATCTGAGGTTGTTTATACGTAAATATCTGCTGGGACCTCTTTATCATCCACATCCATGTTTCATAAAAATTTATTTCAAATCATTCCTAATATTTTACGCACTATGGATTAAAGTCATTTATAACCTTGTTTAATTTTTATAAGAACTTTATAAAGGAATATTTACTTCATTTTCCAAACAAGGACCTTTTTAACCTTTTCGACAAATTAAGGTAAGAATGTCTTTTTTTTAACTTATACAACGGGTGTGGCTATTTTCCACCGTTGTAAAATCTTTGAAGATTCCCTTAAAATCTTATAAGAATATTTTCAAATTAAATGTTTTATTTTATAATTATGTGACTTTTAAATGATTTGAAAAAAGAGATATTTCTCTCAAATAGTTTTGATTTCATCTATGTCAACATCCTTTAATGTATTTTAAGCTTATTTGAAGTTGATTTATTATGATACAAAACTTCCATATTGTATTGAAGGTTTTGGTATATGTTTGAATGTGGATGTGTTATTTTTATACCATTCATTGTTTATGGAGAAAGTATTTAAATTTCGTATGCTAGTTTTAATACAAATGTTTTTGTTATGTTTAAACATGTTCATATGTGGAATGAATTAGAATTAGTAAGTGATCGGTGGAGACTGTTATAGCTCCTCGATGCATCGGTAGGTCTCATGAGGCAAATTAGTCTCTTGGCACAAGGCCTTGAAAAAATCTTATTTGTAGTCTTGGCACAAGGCCTTGACTATGTGGTTATGATAGTCTGGCATTATGCATTCCGTCATTATGAAAGTGGTTATTGATATTTCATGTGATTATTCAACTAGTATAGTATCCATGTGAATAAGTAAATGGAATTATTTAATTTTATATTTTCCATAATATGCTGAAGTTAAAGTTTAAAATAATTTTATTTTAGTTATACATTTCCTTAAATGTTTATGCTTATTTATGAAAGCTTCTGCTATATTGTTATCCTTACTGGGCATTTGAGCTCACCCCTTTCTATATTTTATTTTTCCAAGGATGTTAAGAAGTATTTTATGAATGACCTTCAGGGATAGTATAAGGGGATATGAGTGTGGAGACAATATGTTGTTGTAGTTTTCACTTTATGATGTAATGTGAACTTTATGAATGTATCTAGTGTTTCCAAGGCTACAAAACTAATCGATCTTTTGATATTTGATCTTTTATGATCATTCCAATGTTATGTAATAATGCACTGACTCTTGGTAACTGGGATCGGGGCGTTAAAAATCTCTTCCATGTTCCGAACAAGTTATCCTGGAGAGATTAATCCATGTGACTTTTGCAACAATTCTGAATTTGAATTGTTCTAACTTGTATTATTCAATACAATGTCACTATATGTATGATTGACTCAGAAAAATCAACCTATAGATCTACCTCAGTAGATCATATTCCCATGATCTCAGGTTGATAATTTAATTCAATCGTTTGAGAATTACTTTTATCCTGGTCTTATCTAATAGTAAGACCAAGATCTATTTTTCATATGTTGCCGAACATATTTCACTTGGAAAACATTGGCACTCCCACTAACCTTTGGTAGACACAAGGTGAGGATTCATTTATAATTAACGCTATAAGATTGTGTTTCTTACGTTAATCCATAATTGGATTTCAGTAACTTGAAATCCTTATTGGAATCCTATGATGACATCATCTATTTATGGTTTCTTTGTATAGACACCTTCCACGAAAGATGATCTTAACATCCAATGACCAATAAAAAGATCTTAGAAGTCAGCTATGAAAAGTAAAATTCTAATTGATTTAGGCATATCAAATTGGTATAACCAATCATTCCTTATTGGTACCATGTATGTACCATCCATTTATCATCCCAAATGAATACCCACCACAGTATTTAATTTATAATCCGCTTTGAAATTTGATACCTGGAATCCATTATTGAATTTTAATTGATCTTTTCAATATCAGATAATTTCCATATATTGTATACTTGTAGGATTTATTATTTTCAATTAATATTGTATCACTGGCCGTGATGAATATAAAACCATCATGATGGTTTCATCCTTCCTATGTAGTATGTGTCACTGGAACATACCTCTTCCACATGAACTTGTGGAACTTTTTCCTATGCCAACCATTTGTCCATCTCGAGAATTAACTAAGTCCAAGTCGATTCAGCTCCCACTATCACTAACAGATAGGTTCACCCTTATATAGAAATGAATTCTAATACTTGACTACAATGTTTTGATGTTAGGGATCTAGGTAATATCCTAAGCAATCGTTGGGATAATTACCTTAGATGCATCATGTGTTCATCTTGATTCATGTTTGTTTATATCTTAACAAAATCATTGCATCCTAACACATGATATAGGATATAATGGAGTTTCATCAATCTATTACTCGTATGATATCCATTTTTCATTTTAGTTGGCATATTGGTTATGGGTTTATGTCGTTATTTGAAAAGCATATCATAAACTATAATGGAAGTTTCTGCAAGTTGATATTTTGATATAACTTACATCAAAACTTTGATGTATAAAATGTTCATTTAGTAATTTCTCCATGCTACATTTGGTTGATCAATGTAAACATGTAAGACAACATTGATCCTCCTTATTAACATCAATACTGTTATATAGATAAGGTAACATGCATTTATGAATTACTCCATGCTACATTATCATGATAGATGATTGCATAGTCAAGACATTCTTTGGCATGCAGATCCAAAGTAACTCATATCTTCTAACAATGCATATACTTCACTGTTACATTTATTAATAACTTAAAGGAATATTATGAAGTATCTTTACCTCTAGATTTCTTTTGAATAGTTCACACTGTCTTGTTGAACTAACCTCGAAAGTGTTGTGGAATACCTATATTTCTAATAGTTCCTTTATCTAAACTAAGGGTGTCAATATTACCAAAGTTTTTTAGCTATACTGAGCCTAAATACCATACTGGGTATATTCTTGACATCCACTTTTCGTTTTACTTGACAAATAACTATATTTCAACAACGGGGTAGGTCTTACATTTTATATTCATCATTTATTTCCTTTGATTCGAGTATGTCTGAACTATTTTTTGAATATGTTACTAGAAACAACATTTATTCCAAAAACTTAGAATAATGTCTCATTATTACAGGGCACATGAGATAAATTGTTTGGTTATACTCAACAACTTTTTCAACTTCAATCAATCATTTGGAAATTAGAAGTTATGTGTTTCTCACTGCTGACTTAGGAATCACCGTTTCCCAAATGCTTAGAGAAGAAACCTTACTCCTAGTAATGTTTACCTACATACTTGGTTACTGTATTTCAATAAATATATGTGAAAATAATATTGTACTTAATTCCCAAGATGTATGTGAGAAACAATACTTTATATTTATCAATATAAATTAAACGAGAAGTGGGTACTTTCTTATAGTATTTCAGTTTTTAAACTTCTATAAATTTATTTCAATATGTGATGAAAATAACCTCCTGTTAAGTAAACATCCAATTTTCTTTTAAGGACATGATGAAGGTTCCTTTTTCATAACTTGCCCTAGGCATTTTCTCCTTGTCATTCAATTTATTCTCCATAAGAATAAAAGATGGAATTATATATAATATTCTTATTACTTGGTGAATGTTACCATAAAGGTAATGAAGCACTCACTATATACCATTATTTTGTACCCTTAAAATGAAACTAGAAAAATTGGGTGTAAAAGGTATAAGAATGGGATGGCATGAACGATTGTGAACTGTCTTTCACTTTACAAAAACTGAGCGTGACCATCACATTCAAATCTTGCTTCACTTTCTCCTCACAAATTTCCTAGAGACGAGACTTCATGTAACATCATCCAAGTCATAACGTAGCGACCTCAACTAACATCATAATTTGATGATAGAATTATGACAGAACTATCATATGCGTCATTCATGAGTCTCCTGTAAGCAGTTTTACACCCTCTCTTTTTGAGGTGGCTTAACAGGTTGAGACACAATCATCTTGAATTTCCATTAGGGTAGTAGTGTGCACATGTGACTATACTATATTTGGAATTTATTTCTTGTTTGAACATTAACATCTCCAATATTTATCACAATTTTATTATGGTATTACTTTACATTTTTCTACAAAATAAACTTTAGCAGATTTTACTTTTAATGTTGATTACCTAATGTGACATTACTAATTAATTTAATAATTAAATGTCTACCACTATTTTTTTGAATTCTAGTAACCCTCTGTACTAGAATAGGAATACTCTTGAGTATTCTAGTGGAAAGGATCCCTAAACATCCCTCATATTCTATAAGCTATCAATACACCACTACTCGGAGGGTCTAAGGTAGGTTTTTGGATGGCCGACTGCATTAACTCGTAGTTCCATGGTTTGTTGAGTGAAGTCTCAGCTTCAAAAATCATTACTGATTTACTCAATGCTTGCCTCTAAAATTAGAACAATCTAGCTATGGATATTTATTTGCTTTAATTTTACCTAATTCAACCCACCATCCTAATAAGAACTCCCCAGTAGAAAGAGGCACCCCCAGCCATGGCATGATCCGCACCTCGAACACCCGGTTTTGTTCAAACTTGTATGATGGAAGGTTGTTGTGACTTAATATTTTTTTTGAGGGTTTTATTGGTTTTTCTCTCTCAAATAATGTCATCCATTTATATTAAACTTGTTCATATATGTTTTCGTGAACACAACTGAACTTTAATTGAAAAACATATGCCACTTCTTTATTCATTTTTTTATCTATTATTTAATGTATTTTCCCACTATTCTAAAATGCCTAAAATAATAAATAAATGCATGAAGGTTAAACTACTATCTGATTGGTCTTGAGCATCTAAACAACCTAAGGGGAATCATACCTGAGTCAAAGCTTGACTCTTGATGAAGATTTCCCCCATCTTGTATGTTCACTCCTTTGAAGTATTGCCTCATCTAGGCGGGGTCCAAGTCACTTGTCATTTTCATCCGAAGTACAATAATACTCGCACGCAGGCGAGGGGGGCTAGTGGGATAAATGTACATCGGGTAAAAATTAGGTGTGCAAACCCTTATACGTTTTCACCGAAAATTAAATACAATACAGATACCGTCTATTTAATTAATTATAATCATCGCATGCAATTAAAATAATTAATTAAATAAAAGGCAACATATACAGGTCGATTCTAAAGACCAGCAAGCGGGTAAAATAAAGTGCGATAAAATTAAAATGCATTAAATAATTATGAGAGTTTATTAAATTAAATTAAATTAATTAATAAATTCAAATAATTTAATTAATCATCAGTTTGATAGTTAATTTAATTTTTTATGCGAAAATTAAATTAATTAATTAATTAATTTAATTGAAAAATAAATTAATTTATATGCTCGAGTGTTAAAATAATTAGATAAAATTAATTTTAATTAATTTAATTTATATACTAATATTAAATTAATTAAACTAATTTATTTTGATTAATTTTATATGGCAGGTCTCTGAAACATCACAGTAGTGCCAGTGCAGGTCGGGCCAAACCCGTGCAGGACCCTACGAGGTCGTGCAGGGCCAAACTGGGCCAGACCAATCTGCCCAAACCCGTTCTAGGATGGGAAGGTCCATCCAGACCATTTTGGGTCCAAAATCGCTCTGCGGAAATACTTGTAGAAAGAAAAGATACCTCCCGGGTGTTGACCGATGGAGACGAAGGAGGGCGGAAACCACGTCACGCCACCGTGGGAGGCCGGATGCTGGTTCTGAGGGAAAACGGAGTGTCACACCATTGAGGGGATCTACTAGGTGGCATGTTGGCAGTGTCGCGGCTGGGCTGGAATTGGGAGGTGAGGGGCGGAGGCCCGCACCTCCTTCGGGTGCGCGACGGTAGGGTGACGCCAGGACTGGACAGCACTCAGGTAGGAGGCGGCCTCGGGGTTGCGGCGTCTCCGCATGAGCAAGAGGCTAACCCCCAGACCATGGAAAACTTGAGATATTGGGCATTGGAGGCCTGCTAGCCGCTGGGCGAGAGCACCAGGAGTCGTCAGCCTGGGGCAGTGCGGTCCGCAGGAGCTGGGCGGCTGGGTATCAGAGAGGGATGGTGGGTCCGGCAAGGCCTGTTGGGTAAAAGGATGTAGGGGAGGGAGCCAACCGAGGTCTAGGAGAAGTACAGTGGCACCTTGGCTTCTAGAGATCCGTCGGGTAGCGTAGGGCTGAGCAAAAGGGGCCTGCTCGGCCGGTCTGCTGGTGTGTGATGCTTCTCCAGGACGGCAGCTAGTGGAGGAGAGCTGTAGAGTGTCAGCGGTATCTTTTCCTTGAAGTGGTTTAGGGTCAGGACCTACTGTAGCATGTCGGTGTGGCGTCCCCAGTGTGGTTTGCATGCGGCACTGTTGTGCACTATGAGGAAGACCATGGAGGGGGTCCGCGCGGACCCCCTATTCCTCCACTTTTTTGGATTTTGTTTTTCCCTGCATGACCCACAAAGCTTGCCCCTTTCATTTATTTATTTATTTAATACTTATGTTTAAGTCTTATCCCACCCCATTTTGTTAAAAAATTCCACACCATTTTTTTAAATTTAAGACTTTGTCTCTTCCACACCGAAAATTTCTAAAAGGATACTCCATAGCCTTTTAATATAATAATAATAACATTATTATAATAAAATGAAAATTTATTATTATTAAATTATAATAATAATAATAAAATAAATATTATTATAATTATAAAAAAATTATTCAAATTACTAAATTGTAAATCTTAAAATTTTCACAATTAAATTTATTTCGGATGAACCGATTCAAACTTAATTGGTTCAGAAAGATGAAATAAAAATTACAACCCAAGATCAAACCACATATTTGATTCCAATCTGAAAAATAAAACTGACCATAACTGTCATTTGGCATTAGATTGACACATGTTTCGAACCATTGAGACCATCTTTGAACCATCTACTTAATTTTATGCAAATTAATTTTATTTGGCTCAGAACATTTACGCGATCCCTTTGATACCATTTTTTTGTTCTGAGGCCCATAGCTGAAGTCGGTGGGTCGGGGATTTTAAAACTTTTTGTCGGTGAGACGACAGAAGTTATCGTCGTCGATGATGCAAGCCCCAGAATGGTTTGAGGATCACGCGTAAATCTTAAGGATCACAAAACTAAAAAAAATGTACTTGTTTTAAATCTGAAGCCACAGTCAACTGAAACTAGTAAATGGAGATAATTACATGATAGATCCAAATTTGGATCCCTCGAGATCATCCACGCGTGATCCAAAAATTCTTTGGAACATCGATCATCGAATTTCAGGTGCTTGTGCGACGATCTGATGATGCTTTCGACGTCCTGACGATAACCGCATAGAGATGCCTTTGATGCTGGAGAGAGATGTTGATCTGATATTCTTGGATCGAAATATTCTCTCTCTAGAGTACAGGAGGATAGAGAGGCTCTCAAATTTCTTTCCATACAAATGAATGAATAGTGAATTGCACACCATAAGAGAGAGCCTCCTCGTATATTTATAGTGGTGTTCAGAAATACCTGGTTGGGTTCCCTGGCCCCCATCTATTCCAACATCCACTAAATAAATAATTTTGATAAAATAAACTATTTCAATATTATTTATTATTTTATAACATACTTTTAATATATATATATATATAATATAATGTGATAAAACCTGATCCATTTAACTCGACTCGTTGTCCCACTTAGTAACACCCTGACCCCTCTAGACCGGAGCCGGTGCATTACTTGTTATATTGGAATGGTTTGAGGGAATGAAAATCCTAAAGGAACAATCATTTTAGTTGTCTTGAAAAATCTAGATACATAAATGTAACTCAAATTACATTGGAAAATGTTACAAAATACAATACATAACAAAACTAAAAAACTGAATCCATAGAAACTCAATAAATGATCTCATATTCATCACATGTTGAAGGTAAACAATGAAATGGGTGAGCTCAAATGCTCAGTAAGGGTTACAAATGGCGGAAGCATAAATCAATGATAACTGAATTGTAAAAAATTTGACATATTCAACATGGCATGGTAAATAAATGAAAAACTCAGACCATTAATAAACTGAGAATTAAACTACATCCATAGATTTTGCAACAGTGAAAACCTCATAGATAGTAATAACTAATAATGAATAAAGAGAATTATTATTAACTTGATGTCATGTATTTGTCACATGATACCATAGTACCATTAAAATGGTTTAAGACTGTGGGTAGAAACCCATCTCACTTTTTTCTCAAAACAAACTTGAAGGGTTGGTCGCCAACTGATTTGTCTCATGAGACCTACTGATGCATCATGGGGATATAGCAGGCCCCACCCGCCAATACTTGTCCAAATATTTCTTTATACATATATTAATTACAATAGAATTATGCCTTTTCAATATCCAAATAGATTAGGGTATACGGATTCATCAATATTTCTGTAGTTAAAATAACTTTCCAAATAAACATCGTATGTAAAATGGTATACAGTTTAGACAACAAACATATCCATGATATGAGATTATGGATATGTAATATAAATTTAATTTCAAATGAAAATTTATCTAAAATGGGAAGTAGGTACACCCCATAAGGATTATTAGGTTTATAGTACAAAGTTAGTCTTAATTAAATAATAGTTGAGACAAAGTCTATTACAACAATGTAATCGATCGAATCATATGACCATAACTTAATAACCCTCAAATGAGTCATTTAATACCATGAATATAAATATAATAATGTTATTATATATCAAATGGAAGTTTTCATATACCACATAAATGAAATAATTGGCAAACAATGAAAATCTCACGGAAATGAAAGTGATATGAGAAACCCCTTACCTTTTCCTCGAGTGTATTCTTCATTTGTTTTAATGACCAGAATAATCAAATTTAGATTCATTAATTAATAATTCTAGAACCACATATACATTTAATTGATTTATTATAACTTTATTAGGTTCATTCATGGCCCTTTTAAAGGGTTTAAAGGTTCAATTTTATTGTTTGGGAATCATTTTCTTCCTTGGTTTTCATGATTTATTTACTTACTTTCATGAATGGAAGTTCATTTGAAATTTGCTTAAACATCCAGAATTGTTAATATATATTATTTGTGACATTAAAGATATGTAAATTATCTTATAATGATTCTGGGTTATATACTTGAGGATGAATCATTAGTTAAAAGTTATTGATAAATGCTTGGATTATGCTTGGCAGTTTTTTGAACAATGAACTTGTTTTGTATTATTATTCCATATTATGAGTGTGTAGGGATTCCATAACATTAATGAGATTAAATAAATATACTATTATCGTTTTCAACCATAAAAATGGTTTCATTACCATAATTAGACATGGTAATGAAAATTGAGAACCCGTCGTCCTTGAGTGTGATAAATTAACACATCTCGGATGGTGTTTTCATTTTTAGTATAACAGGAGGGGTAAAGAGAGATGATGATAAAATATTCCATTAGAATAATATAATTACAGTTCATTTAAGTTACTGTAATTATCATATTATTTGGATGAAGTGAGCTGAGGAAATAAGTATAAAATAAAGGAACTCAAAATAATAGAAAAATTGAGAAATCTCTTACGAAAATTCGGTAGCCTAATGACGTCACCTAAAATTGCATAAATTAGTTTTATGAGAGAAATGGGGTATCTCACCACTCATAAATAATGTGGTAAGTAAGGTTAATATGTAATGACATTTCCCAACATAGTCCAATTGAAAATAAAATAGAAAACATAAATTAAATCTTTAAGAAAAGAGAATGGTGGTTGATTCTCTTACCTTGTAGAGTAACTCCTAAAACATGAAGGTTGGGACTTTGGGGGTTTGAGGACACCTTGGGAGGACTCTTAGGGAGGTAATACCACCAGATCATCTAGGATATTGAGTTTGGAATGAAATAAAACATAGGGGGTGAGTGGGTATTTATAGTAATTAAGAGATAGTTTTTTGTTAATTAAAAGGAACACCACGTTAGTGGTTTGGCCAAAACCATGGGTTTTCCCAAGTTATTTTCCATTCATTTTATCCACTTAGGAAACCTCTTGCATAATTTACTGTACACAATTTGACCATGCTTTTATATTTAATTATTACATCATTATTTTGTCATTAACCTACCGAAAACACAAACTGTGTTTTTACTATTCATGAAAATTTCATGTATTTGAGAAAAATACCAAAAATTCACCCTAACCATTTTTCAATGTGTAGAATTAGAAAATGAACTCCATTTCTAGAAAATAATTTTCTATGTATTTTTAATTTAATTTTTAAATAAAATCATTGTTAATTTAAAAAAAATGTATAACTAGTTCTATATCACATTAAAAAATCAATTAAGATCTCATTATATTATTACCTTAAGAAAATAAAATATAATAATAATTTACTATTTATAAGTGTCATATCACTATTCATATTTCTATTCATAAGGGTATGTTACTATTCATCTAAACATCAATTTGGTTCTATCAGACTCCAAATGACATACCAGTCACAACTCTAGATGACCATTTTTCGAAATTCAAAACATAGAAGTGGAAAATTTATGTTTAATGGATAGCTTATAAATTTCTCCTATAATGTTTTTATTCAAAAAAGACTGAGTGCTTCATGCAATATAGGTTATCTAATGAATAGAAAGTATTTAAGAGGAACATTCTATAAAATGTTTGGGGTGTTATATTATTCCCTCCTTCAGAAATTTCATCCTCAAAATTTTATGTATAAATCCCACCAAAAAAATGTTGGTGTTTCTTCTTCATAACATCATCAGGTTCCCATGTTGCTTCCCCCATATTCTAGTTTTTTCAAAGAACCTTTACTAGAGGAGTTTTTTGATTTCTCATTACCTTCTCCCTTGTGTCAATAATCCCAATAGGCTCTTCACAGAATGATAAATTAGGTTCCAATT
This sequence comes from Viscum album, assembly GCA_963277665.1. NCBI lineage: Eukaryota > Viridiplantae > Streptophyta > Magnoliopsida > Santalales > Viscaceae > Viscum > Viscum album. The sequence continues at coordinate 466,559,068 of OY728123.1, read as the reverse complement.
ATATTCCTTCATAGGTGAGTACATGAATTGGGTCTCACATGTATTTTTTTAACAATGAAAAATGTAATAAATCATGGACTTTGGAGAGACTTGGAGGCATTACTAATCGGTAGGCAACAACTCTTATTCTTTCTAGAATTTCAAATGGGCTGATGTAGCTGGGCCTCAGTTTCCCTTTCTTACCGAACCATAAGACACCCTTCCATAGAGATACTTCCAGAAAGACATGATCTCCCACTTGGAATTCAAAATCCTTCCTCTGGTTGTCAGAATAACTCTTTTGCCTACTTTGGGCTACTTCAATATGGTCCTGGATTGTCTTCACCTTTTTCTTGGTCTCTTCAATAATTTCTTGGCCTATAAGTTTCCTCTCACTAACTTCGTCCTAACAAGTTGGAGTTCGACATCTATTTCGATATAATTCTTCATATGGAGCCATTTGAATACTAGAATGGAAACTATTGTTGTATAAAAATTCCACCAAAGTCAAGTATTGATACCACCAAAGGAAAGTTTGAAATATCCTTCCATATATTCGATAAATACCACAAAAAAGTTATCAATATATTCCTTGAAAACTCTATTCATTAAATCCATGATAACATATGGTGCATTCGTCAGTCGAAAAGGCATCACTATAAACTCGTAATGCCTATACCTAGATCGAAATGTTGTGTTCGGAATATATTCCTTCCCCACATGTAGTTGATGATATCTAGATCGAAGGTCAATATTTGAAAAATATTGAGATCCGTGAAGTTGATCAAATAAATAATCAATCTAGGGAAGAGGATACTTATTCTTTATTGTAATAGAATTTATTTACCTATAATCAATGTATAGACTCATGGATCCATCTTTCTTTTTGATAAAAAAGACCGGGGCTCGCCATGGAGAAACACTAGGTCGAATAAATCCTTTTTTACTCAACTCCTCTAGTTGTTTCTTTTGCTCCACTAACTCCAAAGGGGTCATTCTATAGGGGGTATTTGATATAGGTCGTGCACTAGGAATTAAGTCAATGGAAAACTCAATTTCCCACTCTATAGGATGTCCACATAAATCCTCTAAAAACACATCAATGTATTCTTGCACTATATTCACATCTTCAATTTGAATATTTCTTTCCTCACCCATAGATATTGGGTTCTATTCCTCTCCATGAATTGCATTCAATTGAGCTAATGGGGGTGGTATAGATAAGAATCATATGGTGAGGTCTCCTCTCTAAAGATTAGATATTCTACACTATTTTCAAAAAATTTAACTTCCTTTTTCTTGTAATAAATCTTCACATCATAGTTTGACAGCCAATTCATACCTAGAATTATATCAAAATATGTCATTGGTATGATGATAAGGTTAGAAACTAAAGATATTTTATGTGTCACGAGGGGGACTAGTTAACATGACTTTGTTGCAATGATAAATCCCCTAGGAATTTTGACTGATAACTCCTTTATTAAATCAAATTTGACATTTCTATGTTTATCGGCAAGCTGGGAAGATATAAATGAAGGTGATGATCCAGAATCAAATAAAGTGATGTCTATGTTTGTGGAAACAATTAAAGTACATTCCACCACACTATTAGGAACTTCAACTTCTACTATTGTAACTGTATAATATCTCCCTTTTTCTCTTATCTTTTTCTGAGCCATGTTTCCTTGGTGCTTAGGACACTCATTTGCACAGTGTCCCATATCTCTAAAATTGTAGCATTGAACAATAGAAAATGGTTTCTTCCCCTTTCATTCATGAGATAGATGATTCTTTTCTCCACAATTATAGTAGACTCACATGCCTTTTAAGCATTTACCGAGATGATTCTTTCTACAGTTTTCTCATAATGGTAATTTCTTCGTTCCCTTGTTCTTCTTTAGCACTTCACCTTTCCTTAGGTTTTTAGGTTACCTCTTCTTATCTTGGTTCTCCTTGAATAAATTTGATCTAGCAAATTCCTTCTCTATTTTTGTGTCACTTGATACAATTTCATCATATGATGAAAATGTTTGAGAATCCAGTGCCCTTCGAAGAATTGGCATAAGACCTTCAAAGAAATGATCAATCTTGTCTACCAAGTCACATACTATGGAATACCTGGCTAGCCTTGTAAAGGTAGCCTTAGACTCTGTAACACTGTTTTATTCCCTTTGCTTTAAGACAAGGAATTTCCTCTTCATTTCAGTTTGTTACTCACGAGGGAAATATTTTTTAAAGAATATTTCCTTAAAAGTCCTCCATTACATATCTTTTATTTCTTCTTCCTCCATGGTATTCGGAATCAAGGACCACCATTGATCAGCATCGCCCTTGAGACAATATACTACTAGTACTACCTTTTCATTTTCATTGCATCTTAATGCCATGAATATCATTTCAAGGGACTTGATCCATTACTTAGAAACCACTGGGTTAGTAGTCCCACTGAAATATGGGGGCTTCTGCCGCATGAAACAATCCAACACAGGTGTGGAATGGTTATTCGTTACAACCTGAGTAAGTTGTCCCAATTTGGTCATGATTTTTTCTACCCCAACATTGACTATGTTGACTTGCTCAGTGGGGGGATCCATACCTTTCCCATGAGTATTTATTCCCCTTATTCCATTACACTTCATTTCTAAATAATGGCACACACTAAATTAGGGTATGATTCATAATTTATAATCTTAACTTAACAAAACACTCAGCATAAATTGAGATCCTATGCATGGATAATCCCATAATACAAAAATGGTTTCATTGAGGAATAATTTACATTTCATTACTTCATAATGTCTTATAATGAAAATATTAATTATCCTAAGCATATACCCTAGGAGTGTCAAAACCAAGAGTGCAGTAAGGCCCATTTTTGTGTACCAGGATACCCTGGGTCAAGCCCGAAGCTTCATGTTAGAGCTTTCACTCCTAGGTATATCTATGCCAGATCCACCTCTACCTGCTCATATTCAGACAGGGACATATTTGCTAGAATAATTCACATAATCTATTCCTTAACAAAATACCAGGAAATTCTTAAATGTTTATCCTCATATACTACCTTAGAGATTTGTTCCCAACTATACATTTCATACTCTAGAATCCAAGTTTTCTACTAAACTTCCTCTGATACCAACTGTAACACCTCGACCCCTCTAGACCAAAGCCGGTTTATTACTTGATATATTGAATGGTTAGAAGGAATGAAAATCATGAAGGAACAATCAGTTTAGTAGTCTTGAATAATCTATATACATCAATGTAACTCAAATTACATTGGAAATGGTTACAAAATACAATACATAACAAAAACTAAAAACTGAATCTATAGGAACTCAATAAATGATCTCCACTTCATCACCTCTTGAAGTTAAATAATGAAATGGGTGTGCTCAAATGAAAAGGGTTACAAATAACAGAAGCATGAATCAATAATAACTAAATTGTAAATAATTTGGCATAATCAACATGGCATGGTGAATAAATAAAAAACACACTCCATTAATAAACTAAAAATGAAACTCCATCCATAGATTTTTCCATATTGAAAATCTCATGGATAGTAATAAAAAATATTGAATAGAGAGAATTAATATTAACTGTATGTCATGTATTTGTCACATGATACCATAGTACCATTAAAAAGGTTTAGTTCTATGGGTAGAAACCCATCTGATTTTTTTGGAAACAAACTCTAAGGGTTTATTGCCAACTGATTTGTCTCATGAGACCTACCGATGAATTGAGGGGATATAACGGGCCCCACCAACCACTTAATGTCCAAAAAATTATTTATACATTGATTCAATACAATATCTTTATGCCTTTTCAATATCTATATGGAGTAGGGTATCCGGATTCATCAATATTTCCATAGTTAAAATAACTTTCCAAATAAACACCATATATAAAATGGTATATGTTTTAGACAACAGAAATATCCATGATATGAGATTATGGATAGGTAATATATATATAATTTTAAATGAAAAGTGATCTCAAATTTTCATTAGTTACACAACATAAGGATTATTAGTTGCACAATACAAAGAAATCCACAATAAAATAGTAGTTGAGACAAAGTCTCTTACCACAATGTAATCGGTAAAATCATACGACCAGAAAATAATAAACCTCAAATGAGTAATTTAATACCATAAATATAAATATATTAATGTTATTATATATCAAATTTAAGTACTCATATACCACATACAAGAAATTATTTGCGAACAATGGAAATCTCACAGAAATGAAAGTTATATGATAAACTGCTTACCTTTTCCTAGAGTGTGTTCTTCGTTTGTTTTAATGACCAGAATAATAAAATATATATTCATTAATTAATAATTACAATACCTCATATACATGTAACTGATTTTTTTAACATTATTAGGTTCATTCATGGCCCTTTTAAAGGGTTCAAGAGGTTCAATCTTATTGTTTGGGATGTATTTTCTTCCTTGGTTTTCATAATTCGTTTACTTGCTTCCATGAATGGAAGTTCATTTGAAATGTGGTTAAACATGAATAATTATAAATATATATTATTTTTAAAATTAAAGAGACATAAATTATCTTATAATGATTCCGGTTTATATACTTGAGGATGAATCATTAGTTAAAAGTTATTGATAAATGCTTGGATTAAGCTTGGTGGTTTTGTGAACAATAAATTTCTTTTGTATTATTTTTCCATATTCTGAGTGTGTAGGTATTACAGAATATTAATGAGATTAAATACATATATTCTGATCTGGTCAAACCTTAAAAAGGGTTTCATGGCCAGAATTGGACATGGTAATGAAAAGTGAGAACCCATCGTCCTTGAGTGTAATAAATTAACACATCTCAGACGGTGTTTTCATTTTTAGTATAAGAGGAAGGGGAAAGAGAGATGATGATGAAATATTCCATTAGAATAATATAATTACATTTCATGTAAGGTACTGGAATTATCATATCATTTGGATGAAGTGAGGTGAGGAAAGAAGTATAAAAGAAAGGAACTCAAAATAAGATAAAAATTGAGAAATATCTTGCGAAAATTCGACAGCCTAAAAAAATCACCTAAAATTGAATAAAATAGTTTGATGAGAGAAATGGGGTATCTAATCACTCATAAATAATATGGGAAGTAAGTAAAATATTTAATTACATATCCCAACATATTCCAATTGAAAATAAAAGTGTAAACATAAATAAAAGCTTTAAGAAAATAGAAGGGTGGTTGATTCTCTTACCTTGTAGAGTAACTCCTAAAACGTGAAGGTTGGGACCTTGGGGTTTTGAGGACACCTTGGGAAGACTCCGAGGGAGGGAATACGACCAGATATTTGAGGATATTGAGTTATTAATGAAAGAAGACTAAGGGGGTGAGTGGGTATTTAAAGTAATTAAGATTGAGTTTTTTGTTAATTAAAAGGGACACTTCATTAGTGGTTTTTGAAAAACCATGGGCTTTCCCATGGTATTTTCTCATGGTTTTATCCACTTGGGACACCTAATGTCATAAGTTACTATGAAAAAGTCGACCATACTTTTATATTTAATTATTACACCATTATGTTTTCATTAAACTACCAAAAACTCAAAACTGTATTTTTACTATTCAAGAAAAAATTCGTGTATTTTAGAAAAATCACAAAAATTAACCCTTACCATTTTTCGACGTGTAGAATTCAAAAATTAAATCCATTTTTAGAAAATAAATTTCTAATTATTTTCAATTTAGTTTTTAAATAATATCATAGTTAATTTAAAAAATAATAATTTTTAAAGGTATAATAAGTTCTATATCACATTAAAAAATCAATTAAGATCTCATTATCTTATTACCTTAAGAAAATAAAATATAATCATTATTTACTATTTATAAGGGTAATATTACTATTCATATTACTATTCATAAGGGTTACTATTCATCAAAAATCAATTTAGTTCTATCAGACTATAAATGACTTACTGGTCACAACTCTGGATGAGCATTTTTTGAAATTCAAAACACAGAAGTAGAAAATTTATGTTTAATGGATAGCTTATAACTGTCTTCTATAATGTTTTGATTCAAAAAAGACTTAGTGCTTCATGAAATATAAATTATCTAATTAATAGAAAGTATTTAAGAGGAACATATCATAAAATGTTGGGGGTGTTATATTATTCCCTCCTTCGAAAATTTTGTCTTCAAAATTTTATGTATAAATACCACCAAAAAAATGTGGGTGGTTATTCTTCCTAACATTCTCAGGTTCTCATGTTGCTTCCTCCATATTCTATTTTTTTCAAAGAACCATTAATAGATGAGTCATATGATTTCTCAATACATACTCCCTTGTGTCAAGAATCCTGATAGGCTCTTCACAGTATGATAAATCAGGTTCCAGTTCTATTTCTTCATAGGTGAGTACATGCATTGGGTATGGCATGTATTTTTTCAAAAACGGCACATGGAATACATCATGGACCTTGTAGAGACTTGGGGACATTTCTAATCAGTAATCTACAGCCCCGATTCTTTCTAGAATTTAAAATGGTCTGATGTACTTGGGGCTCAGTTTCCCTTTCTTACCGAACCTTATGATACCCTTCCATGGAGATACTTTCAGAAAGACATGATATCCCACTTGGAATTCAAAATCCTTCCTCTAGTTGTCAGCATAAATCTTCTTCCTACTTTAGGCTGATTTAATATGGGCTTGGATTTTCTTCACCTTGGTCGTGGTCTCTTCAATATGTTCTTGGCCTATAAGTTTCCTCTCACCAACTTCATCCCAACAAGTTGGAGTTTGACATTCTCTTTCCATATAATGCTTCATATGGAACCATTTGAATACTTGAATGGAAACTATTGTTGTATAAAAATTACACCAAAGTAAAGTATTGATCCCATATTCCTTGGAAGTCAAGAGAGGATGACCTTAGTATATCTTCTAGAGATTGAATAGTCCTTTCAGACTGTCCGTCAGTTCGGGGATGATAAGCAGTACTCATATGAAGCTCAGTATTCAATGCCTTTTGGAGACTTTTTCAGAATTTTGATGTAAACTAGGGATCCTGATCAGAAATAATTGATAAAGTTTCACCATTAAGTCTTACAATTTCATTAATATTAAGTACTTCTAGGAACTCAAGTGGTAAATACTCTCTTATTGGAAAAAAATGTGCTAATTCTCTGAGACGATCAACAATTACCCAAATTGCATCATTCCATCTAGATGTCCTTGGTAGTCTGGTGAAAAAATCCATCGTAATGATATCCCACTTACACATAGGAATAGGTAGAGGTTTCATCAATCCTCTAAGATGTTGCCTCTCTGCCTTCACTTTTTGACAAACTAGACACCTTGACACATAGTCAGCAATTTCCCGCGTCATAGTATCCCACCAGAATTATTCTTTCAGATCTATATACCTCTTTGTTCTACCCAGGTGTATAGAGAAATTTGAGCTATGAGCATCATCTAATAGTTCCCTTTTTAGCTCAGGTACTGATGAAATGCATAACCTCTTCCCAAACTTCATAACTCCTTCCTCATACACAAAGTCTTCCAACCTCCCATCCTTAACAGCAATAATTTTCTTGTGTAGATTTTCATCATCAGATTGGGAGCTTTTTATCTTCAATAGTAAATATGGTTTAGCAATAATTTGAAAGAGGAAAGATTTTCCCCTTCCTTAATAATTCCCATTTCCATCTTTAGTATATCCATTAATATTGGATCTCTCTCAATCCTCATTTGCGTCAGAAGTCCATGATCTTTCCTGCTTAATGCATATGCCACCTTATTTTCCTTTCCTGGGTGGTAGTGTATTTAATAATCATAATATTTGAGTAACTCGAGCCATCTCATTTGCTTCATGTTGAGTTCTTTTTGTGTGAAAATTTATTTCAAACTCTTGTGATCTTTTAATATCTTACATTTTTTACCGTAAAGATAATGTCTCTATATCTTCAGAGAAAATATTACATCTGCTAACTCAAGATCAGGTGTTGGATAATTTTTCTCATGAGACTTCAACTACCTTGATTAATAAGCAATAACTTTACCATTTTTCATAAGGACGCAACCCATAGCATTCTTTGATGCAACACTTTATATTAAAAATCCATCACTTTCAGATGGAAGAGTCAAAATCGGAGCATTGACCAATATTATTTTCAATTATTCGAAGCATTTGGTAAATTATTTTCTCCACACAAACTTAACTCCTTCACATGTTATCTTGGTTAGTGGGTTATCCATTTAGGTGAAATTCTAAACAGAATTCTGATAGTAACCTGCTAAGACAATAAAACTACATACCACAGTTATGTTTGTTCGCATGGTCCAATCTCGGATTTCCTTTATCTTCGTAGGATCCACTAGGATTCCATCATTAGAGACAATATGACCTTGAAAAAAACGGATTGGAGCTTGAATTCTCACTTTCTAAACTTCCCATATAATTCATTTCTTCTAAGTGTTTTCAGAATAATCCGCTAGTGATCCTCATGGTCTTCGTAGCTTTTTGAGTATACCAGGATATCATCGATGAATACCACAACAAAGTTATCAAGATATTCCTTGAAAAATATATTCATTAAATCCATGAAAATATATGGTGCATTTATTAGTCCAAAAGGAATCACTGTAAACTCATAATGCCCATACCTAGTTTGAAATGCTATCATCAGAATATCTTCCTTCCTCACATGCAGTTCATGATATCCAGATTGAAGATCAATCTTTTAAAAGTATTTAACATCATGAAGTTGATCAAATAAATCATCAATCTGAAGAATATGATACTTATCCATTATTGAAATAGCATTGATTTCCCTATAATCAATTCATAGACTCATGGATCCATCTTTCTTTTTGATAAACAAGACTGAGGCTCCCCATGGAGAAACACTAGGTTGAATAAATCCTTTTTCACTCAACCTCTCTAGTTGTTTCTTTATCTCCACTAACTCCACTGTGGTCATTCTCTAGGGGTCTTTGATATAGGTCGTTCACTAGGAATTAGGTCAACGGAAAACTCAATTTCCCGCTCTGGAGGATGTCTAGGTAAATCCTCTAGAAACACATAAATGTATTCCTACACTATATGCACATCTTCAATTTGAATATTTATTTCCTCGCCCATAGTTATTGGGTTCTCTTCCTCTCCAATAATTTCATTCAATAGAGAAACTGGGGGTGGGTCTAGATAATAATCAGATGGTGAGCTCTCCTCTCTAAAGATAAGAGATTCTACACCATTTTTAAAAATTGTAACTTCCTTTTTCTTTCAATAAATCTTCGCATCATAGTTTGATAGATAATTCGTACTAATAATTATATCAAATTCAGTCATTGGCATGATGATAAGGTTAGAAACTAAACAATGTTTATGTGTCACGAGGGGGACTAGTTGGCATGCCTTTGTTGCAATGATGCATCCCATAGGAGTTTTGAATTATAACTACATTATTAAATCAAATTGGACATGTCTAATTTTCTTAGAAAATTGGGAAGATATAAATGAATGTGACGATCTAGAATCAAATAATGTGATGGCTAAGTTTGAGGAAACAATTAAAGTAATTTCCACTACACCATTAGGAACTTCAACTTTTATGGTTGTAATCGCATAGCTCTCCCTTGTCCTCTTGGATTTTTCTGAGGAATGTTTCCTTGGCGCTTAGGACAATTATTTGCATAGTGTCCCATCTCTCTACAATTGTAGCATTGAACATCATAAAATTGTTTCTTCCCCTTGAATTTATGAGATAGATGACCCTTTTCTCCACACTTATAGCAGACTCTCATGCCTTTAAAGCATTTCCCGAAATGATTATTTCCATAGTTTTCGCATAATGGGTATTTCTTCATTCCCTTGTTCTTATTTGGTGCTTCACCTTTCCCTTGGTTATCTGAGTACCTCTTCTTATCTTGTTTCCCCTTGAAAAAATTTGACCTAGCAAATTCCTTATCTCTTTTCACGGCACTTGATATAATTTCATCATATGATGAAAATGTTTGAAAAGCCAGTTCCCTTTAAAGACAAGGATTAAGACCTTCAAAGAAATGATCAATCTTGTCTGCTGAGTCACATACATAATCTATGGCATACCAAGCTATCCTTATGAAGGTATCCCCATACTCTGTAACATTGTTTTCTTCCCTTTTCATTAAGCCAAGGAATTTCCTCTTCATTTCAGTTCATTTCTCAAGAGGGAAATATTTTTCAAAAAATATTTCATTAAAATTCCTCCATTCCATATCTTCTATTTCTTCTTCCTCTATGGTATTTTGAATCAAGGACCACCATTGATCAGCATCACCCATGAGAAAATATACTGATAGTACTATCTTTTCATTTTCATTTCATCTTAATGCCATGAATATATTTTCAAGGGACTTGATCCATTACTCTGTAACCACTGGGTTAGTAGTCCCACTGAAAGATGGGGGATTCTGCCACATGAAACGATCCAACACAGGTGTGGAATGGTTATTTGTTACAACTTGAGTATGTTTTCCCAATATGATCATGATATGATCTTCTCCAACATTGACTGTGCTGACTTGCTCAGTGGGGAGATCCCTACCTTGCCCACGAGTATTGATTCCCCTTCTTCAATTAGACCCCATTTCTAAATAATGTCACACACTAGATTGGGGTATGATTCATAATGTATAATCTTAACTTAACAATATATATAGAATAAATTGAGATTCTATGCATGGATAATCCCACAATTAGAAAAATGGTTTCTTTGAGGATTAATTTACATTTCAGTCCTTCAAAATGTATTGTAAAGAAAACATGAATTATCCTATTCATATCCCTCGGGAGTGTCATAACCAAAAGTGCAGAAAGGCCGGTTTTCATGTACTAGGATACCCTGAGTCAAGCCCAAAACTCATTGTCGGAGCTTTCACTCCTAGGTACATATGTTCCAGAGCCACCTCTACCTGCTCATATCTAGATAGGGATGTATTTTCTAGAAGGATTCACATAATCTATTCCTTACCAAAATACCATGATATTATTATATGTTTAACCTCAAATACTACCTTAGGGATTTGTTCCCAACTATACATTTCCTACTATAGTTTCCAAGTTTTCTATTGAACTTCCTCTGATACAAACTGTAACACCCCGGCCCCTCTAGACCGGAGCCGATGAATTACTTGTTATATTGTCTTGGTTAGAAGGAATGAAGATCCTACAGGAATGATTAGTTTATTAGTCTTGAAGAATCTAGATACTAAAATGTAATTAAAATTACATTGGAAAATCTTACAAAATACAATACATAACAAAAACTAAAAACTGCATCCACAAGAACTCAATAAATGATCTCCTCTTCATCACCTGTTGAAGGTAAACAGTGAAAGGGGTGATCTTAAATGATCATTAAGGGTTACTAATGGAATAGGAATGAATCAATAATAACTTAATTATAAAAAATTTTACATAATCAACAGGGCATGGTGAATAAATAAAAACACATGCCATTAATAAACTAAGAATGAAACTACATCCAGAGATTTTTCCACAGTGAAAATTTAACGACCCATAATTTACATACATTTTTATTACATCATAATTGAAGCATAATTATTACAACATATAACAAAACCATGGTAGGACCGTATAGGTATAGTGTCTTTAGAAACTGGGAAACATAAACAACTTGTTCATAAAGCATCTACATTGTCTCCCATTTATTTAATCATATCTAGAATCCCTTTTTGGCATATCCTACTTAATAACCTTCTTCCTGACCTGGGGAAAATAAAACATAAAAAAGGGTGAGCTCAAATGCTCAGTAAGGGTAAACAAAATAAATATCAATCACATCATATTCATAAGAACATAACATTTTGGAAATCTTAACCTGCAAAAGAGATCATAATTTCATAACATGGGATAAATCATAGTAGTGAAATGTAATCCCAATAATCATAACTTAAAACATGAAACTTTGAGCCATACACACATAATCATAGATAATCATTTCTTATTAATCAAGACTCATTTCCAAGACTATCTTAGCGGACAAAGTCCATTTCTGAACCGAGTTCACTCCTCGTTTCAGTCCTATTTCACTGAACTAGATTAACCTGTCATTCCAACCATGTCTATCTCATGAGATATAAATCTTTACCCAATGCATTGGAGGGAGATAAAGGTCCCACCCATATTATAATGATACCATTCTTATGTGTTCCACAAGATTAAAAATCATACATCATGGCATAACCCATGTAATAAAAATGGGATTCTTAAACATCGTGCCATCATAACATAATCCATATAAGATAAAAAGGACTTCATAAAAATAATTCCATCATAAAATAATCAAATAAATGTAAAAATATGGACAGAAACAGAACCCTATATTATCTAAGATGGAAAATAATTTTTATAAAACGTGTGAACTCCATTCTTGAGGAAAACATCCTTTCTACTTCAATTTTTTTTTTCCTTTAGTAAAATGTCATATAATTTTAAACTAAAAGAAGTTGATTAAAAATAAACAGGAAAACTTGTAAAGAAATATTCATGGAAATAATGTTCTAAAAGTCCATTCAGACCGTATAAGTTAAAAAAACATTCTACTCGTACTTTGGCCAGAAAAGTCAAAAAGTACCTCGTACTAAAAACGACAAAAGATTCCTTTCATATATTTTACTAAAAACTCACCAATGGGTAAAATTGGATTTAAACAATTGTAGTTGGATGGAAATAATATTACACATTGAAGAAACATGGATGTGGATGATAAATATTCCCCAGTAAATTCTGAAGTATAAACAATCTCGGATAAAAATGAGATTATGAGATTTTCCCTTACCATAGGTCTGATTTGCTTCGTACTTGTACAAAACTTCTGTATAATGATTTAAATAATGTTATTGACTTATTCCCAAATCGTACTCATAGTTATGATATCATATATGGTCATATTCTTAGCTTCATATTAGTAATATTTCATTGCTACTTGTTATTCGGGTGTTTATTGCTTTTTGTTCTTATGCGTGTTTTGTCGAATAAATTCTTATTATTATTTTTATGTTATATATACCTCATTTCCAGAATTTTATTAGTGTAATATATATCATATTTATTCATTCAATTCATTTATATAGTCCTTATTCATTGAAGATCATGTAGAACGAGTCGCATCACATCGTGGAGACGGTAGGCCGTACGTACGCACGAGCGATGATATCATTCCCATGATCATGGAATTGTATTGAAGTGTATGTATACTATTTCAGAATAAAAATAAATTTAAAATAATCATATATAGTTATTCTTTACACCATTATACCCATCCATGTAAGGTGGTGGTGGAAAACAGATTACACCACGACGTGGAGACGGTATTCCGTACGTACGCATGCGCAGTGATTTCGTTTTCCATAGGATGGATAGAAGGTGAAATAGGTTTGTTTCATATTTATAATAACATATTAGTATATTAGTGATACTGATTTTATTACTTTATAATAAAACAACTAAATAAGAGGAAGTAGAAGAAGAAATAAATTTGAAATAATTGGTAACGGGTATTACCTCTTCTTCGACAAGCCTCTTTGAAACCTCATCTTAGGGCACTAATGTTGGGATTTAAAGAAGACCAGGACCTCTAGAATATTACTAGGGAAGTGGAGAAAATAAATTGGCAGGTGTTGGACGAGATTGAAGGCTCAATGTGGTGTGAGGAAGAGAGGGAGGAGGTGACCTTTTATAAGAGAGGAGAGGGGCACCTTAGGAAAAACATAAAATATTATTTTATTATAAAGTCAAATTCGGTTTTTAATAGCTCCAAACTGATTTATTTCTAAGGTAAGGTGGTTATGGGTCGAAATCCTCTCAACAAATAGATTTTAGTAAATTTTAGGTTACTATTTCAACCTTATAATTTAGGTTTAACTCTAAGTTAAATAATTTAACTTTTACCGTTTCTTCTTGTTTTCTTACACTATAATGTTAATAAACTTACTATAAAAATCCAAACGTACCCCAAGTGGTTCATTATTAAAAGATATAACCTTTTCTAAGTCATTTGGCCGAACATTAGATTTTTAGGAATAAAATAACAATTAATAATATAATACTTGTTTTAAAAACTATTTTATGTCAATTTTGACACTATTTGGTAATTGATTTTTGTAAAAATCACATCATCAGGGTTAGTTCAAAAAAAGTTAATTTTATACATAATAACATGTCATATTAAACTAAAAAATTAGTGTAATTTGTAACAAGTCTCAAATTACATTTATATGGGTATTTATAACATCAATTATGTTAATATTTCATTAATAAGGTAATTACTACATCATCATTGTGTCAAAAATAAATTAAATTATTTAATGTCTAAAAATTATAAATAAAATACCATTATGTATTAAATTGTTTTATATTTATAATGAATATTTATAGTCTAATTTATCTTATTTATAACCCTATATTAAAAATGTTTTATTTATTAAACATTGATTTTAACTATTTTAACTCTTCTTTAAATAAAATAACATTAAATGTCCTAATCTAATCCAAGTGGACCTAAATGGTCATATTGTATTCCTAAGGTTTATTTTGATCAAATTATACTTATCCAATATAACTAGAACATGTGTTAGGGTAATAATAATATCATTTTTACCCTTAATTGCCCTATTTACTTTTAATCGTGGTAAAAAAAAGTAAAAAGTTACTATTCACCAAAAATTATTTTTATCTTATTGAACCACATTTTACTCCTTGATATTAACCGTGTCTCTAGTATTTTCGAAATTCCACTCACAGAAGTGGTAAAATTAAGTTTTATGTAATATTTCAAATTCTCCTATGAGGTGGGTAAAAGACGGTGAAAAGTTTAATAAAATTTTTATATATCTAAAATTATTATAAAATGATTCCAATGAATTACTTTGAAGTTATATAAGTATTTTGTATCAATTTTGACCTAAAATAAATTTAAATAAAATAAATAATTATTTAAATAAAAAGTTGGTTTTTAAATAGTATCCCAGTGTTTTCACTATTCATCAAAAATTGAATGTTTTCAGAAAAATACCAAAAATTCACCCTAGGCTAATTTTGATATTCCAAATCCAAAAATGAAGTCCATTTTGATAGAAAAAATTTATAAAATTTCAAAAAGTGGGTATTACTATTCATAAAGGCTAGTTTTAATAATATTTTAATAGCATAACGTCGTTTAGTGAAACTTGGTATTGCATACAACGCAAGCTATCGAGGAAGGTCACGATTGCGTGTAAAGCAAGACAAGCTAGTGTTGTGTGTAGTGAAAGATTCCTTTGATGATTTATATAACATAAAAACAAAATATTTCTCATAAAAGTCTCGGGTGTTACATTCTACCACCCTTAAAATGAATTTTTCTCTCTAAATTGGTCACTTTGTAACAAAGAGATGAGGATACCTCTCCCTCATCATATCCTAAAGATCCCATGTAGATTCTTCTAATTGTTGGTTCCTCCATAAAACATTCACCAAGATAGTGGTCTTGTTCCGTAGAACTTTTTCTCTATGATTCAGAATCTCTATCGGTTGGTCTTCATAAGAAGGATCTTGCTCTAGTGGTACAACTTCTGATCTGAGTACATGTGAAGGATCAGGTATGTAATTTCTCAGGAGATATACATGGAACACATCGTGAACTTGAGAGAGATTTGGTGGAAGCGCCAATCGATAAGCTACCTTCCCAACACGATCCAGTATTTCAAAAGGACTGATATAACTAAGGCTCAGCTTTCCCTTCTTTCCAAATCTCATTACTCTCTTCCAAGGAGATATTCATAACACTTTATCACCCACTTAAAACTCTAGGTCTTTTATTTGGTTATCGGCATAACTTTTTTTTCGACTCTGAACTTCTCTTATGTGTTGTTGAATAGATCAGACCTTTTCTACCATCTCATCAACAAGATCAGGTCCTAATAGCTTTCTTTCCCCAACACCATCCCAGCAAGTTGGAGTTCGGAATTTCTTTCCATAACGAGCTTCATAAGGAGCCATCTGAATACTAGAGTGAAATCTATTATTATATGAAAATTCCACCAAAGGTAGGTGTTTATCCCAACCACGTTTTAAATCCATAGATCATGCTCTTAACATATATTCTAGAGTTTTAATTGTCCTCTCAGACTGACCGTCTGTCTGAGGATGATAAGCAGTGATGAAACTCAACTCTATATCCAAAGTTTGCTGAATACTTCACCAAAACATTGAGGTAAACCTCGGATCCCGATCAGATATAATGAAAAGTGGAACTCCATGAAATCTTACCACTTCCTTCTCATATATCATGGAAAGCTGATCCAGAGTTAAATCCTCTCTAATAGCAATGAAGTGTGCCGACTTTTTAAGACGGTCAACTATGAACCAGATAGCATTAATGCCTTTGGATGTTTTAGGAATTCCGGTGAAAAAGTCTATAGTGATGTTTTCCCATTTCCATTCAGTTATGGGTAATGGTTGTAACATCCCCTTAGACTTATGTCTCTCAGCTTTAACTTGCTGACAAACCAAGCATCGAGAGACATATTCAGCAACATCTCTTTTCATGCCATCCCACCAGAAGTACTCTTTTAGGTCCCTATACATCTTCATGCTTCTAGGATGAATAGAGAATGAAGAACTATGAGCCTCATCTAGTATCTCCTTCTTTAATTCTGGGATGGGAGGAACACAAACCCGATTCTTGAACCTTATTATTTCATCCCAATCAAAGTGAAATTCAGGAACATTTCTCACCTTCTTTTGTAACTCTACATCTTCTTTATGTGCCTCTTTAATCTTCACATATATAAATGGTTGAACATTAATTTGAGAAAGATAAGATTTTTCCCCTTTCATTATAATCCCAAGATTCATCCTTTGTAAATCCATAAATATTGTATCTTTTGTGATCCTCATCATGGATAATCTAGCATGGTCTTGTCGACTTAATGTGTCTGCCACCTTGTTTTCTTTTCTAGGGTGGTAATGAATTGAGCAGTCGTAATCCTTAATCAGCTCCAACCATCTTCTTTGGTGCATATTCAGCTCCTTTGGTGTGAAAATATACTTTAAAATTTTATGATCAGTATAAATATCACACCTTTCACCATAAAGATAATGCCTCTAAATCTTTAATGCAAAGATTACCGCAGCTAACTCCAAATCATGAGTTGGGTAATTTTTCTCATGGATTTTCAACAGTCATGAGGCATAAGCTATCACCATGTCATTTTTCATGAGAACATTCCTCAATAACTTCTTGGATGAATCACTATAAATCACAAACCTTTCTCCACTACAAGGCAGTGTGAGAACAGGTACACCGGATAACATTCTTTTTAACACCTTGAAATTCTCTTCAAACTCCTCCGTCCAAACGAACTTAACTCCTTTTCGAGTCAATCTGGTGAGTGGATTAGATAATCGTGAAAAATCTTTCACAAAACGTTGATAATATCTAGCCTAATCAAGAAAAATTCGGATATCAGTTACTATTGTTGGTCTCGACCATCTTTCGATTACCTCTGTTTTTGCTGGATCCACAAATACCCCCTCTTTTGAGATTATGTGACCCAAAAATGCAACTTTTTGAAGCCAAAATTCACACTTGGTAAATTTGGATTAAAGCTTATCCTTTCTTAGGGCCTTTAATACAATTCCCAAGTGATCTTCATGTTTTTCCTTGCTCTTTGAATAGACAAAAATATCATCTATAAAGACTGCCACAAACTGATCAAGATAGTCTCTAAAGACTCTATTTATCATATCCATGAAGATAGCAGGGGAATTGGTAAGACCAAATGGCATCACTATAAATTCATAGTGTACATACCATGTATAGAAATGTGTCTTTGGTATATCCTCCCTTTTGACCCTTAATTGATGATACCCTGAACGAAGATCAATGATGGAAAAGTATTGAGCTCTGCGTAGTCGGTCAAATAATTCATCAATGCGTGGGAGAGGATATTTGTTCTTGATAGTGATCTTGTTAAGTTCTCGATAATTAATGCAGAGTCTCATTGGTCCATATTTTTTCTTAACAAACAGAATAGGTTCTCCCCAAGGTGATGCACTAGGGCGTATGAGTCCTTTATCAAGATTCTATTGGAGTTCCTTCTTCAATTCCTACAACTCAATTGGGGCCATTCTATAAGGTGTATTTGAAAAAGGCAAAGCACCCGGTACGAGTTCTATAGAAAACTCAACTTCACGATTTGGTGGAAGACCTGGCAATTCCTCTGGAAATACATCATCAAATTCTCGTACAATGGGAATATTCTTAATCACGAGTTTCTCTCAAACCATTTGAGATAAATAACCTTAATTTAGTGGAATCAATACCCATAAGATGGATGAAATTTCCACTGGAAAGTTATGTTCATCCTTGCATCTATAGATGATCATAGATTGATCTGGAATATAAAATGTGACTTACCTTATTTGGAAATTGATATGAGCTCCATATAAAGTAATCCAATCCATGTCAAGAATCGCATCAAATTCCACTATAGGAAGGATCACATGATTTTTAGGAAGCACTTTCCCACAAACTTCAATCGGAGAAGAATTTTAAAATTTTGATGCGACTGTTGTGCCATTAGGGGTTGTCGCATCTAACTCAGTATCTAACTCCTTAGGTAATATGGTGATACCCTTATAAAACTCTTCTGAAATAAAAGAGTGGGTGGATCCATAATCAAATAAAACATTTGCTACTTTAGAGTGGATGGTAAGTGTACCTTTCACCACTTTGTTATCATATTCCACATCGCTGATAGAAATTACATGTGACTTTCCTTTGTCTTTTGCCTTAAGTGTTTGTTGACGTCGATCATCATCAACAAACCTTGGATTGCGGCATTGATTGGCATAATTCCCCATTTCCTTGCACTTGTAAAATTGAAGTGTAGGAGGTGCACTCTGTGTATCCTTTTCTTTATTCACATCACTAGACATCTTTTTCCCATCATTGCGGTACTCAAATGCCCGATGACCTTTTTTCCACATTTGAAACATTTACTTCTACCTTTAAGAAAACTCCCTCCATGTTTCTTTCCACACTTTGAGCATAAGGGAAAACTCATCTTCATTTCAATGTGGTCTTTAGATTTCCCTTTGAATTCCAATTTCTTCTTCTTATCAAATGCATATGACTGATGGGTTACTCCAATCTCCATCTCAACCTTGAGAGAACATCGAACGATTTCCTCATAAATATTGAAGTACCTTAAGGCTAACGCCCTTCAAAGACATGGTTTTAATCCATTAAAGAATCGATCGATCTTACTCTCAGGTTGGATAAAAATCCCAAAAGTGTAACTTGCATGTCTTGTAAAATTTTCTTTGTAGGTACCAACAGATTCATCATCCTTTTGTTTCAGTTCAAGAAACTCCTTCTCTATCTTTTTTCAAAGAATATAAGGGAAGTACTTATTGAAAAATAAATTCATGAACTCATCCCATTCCATTCACTCAATTTCATCTGTTGGCCTCATATTCTTGATAAGATTCCACCATTGATCAGCTTCACCTTCCAAATGATATACTAATAATATGACTTTATCATGTTCAAAACATTGAAGAACTGAAAATATCTTATAAGTGGTACTGATCCACTGTTCATCCACTAATGGATTAATAGACCCACTGAATGAGGGTGGACACTGCCTCATGAAGGATTCAATAGAATTTTTCTCCTTCCTCTGATCGTTTGGAAGTCCTGCATGATTCATAGCTTTCGAAAGTTGTGTGATCATGGATACAAGATTTTGCATTCCAACTCCCAAAACGTTTGGTTGCTCAGGGGGACAATCATTTCATTGCTCGTCGCATTCCGCATTAACACGGTTCCTTTGGGTTCCATCCATTGACTAAAACCAAGAAGAATAGTGTGAGAAACACTAATTATAATAGGAAAACCACATAATCAATAATAATATTTCACACTTAAGGTCTTATCCTAGGTTATTGATGTCCACTTCTAAAACACTAAGATTGTGTTCTATTCTTAGACTTAACCTTAGGGTTCTTACTAAGGCCTTCACATCCTAGTTTCCAAAGGTTGACTATACCTTTAATCTGATACCAACTATAACAACCCATACTTTACATACATTGATATTACTTCATAATTGAAGAATACTTATTACAACATATAACAAAACCATGGTAGGACCATATAGGCATAGTGTCTTTAGAAACTGGGAAACATAAACAACTGGTTTATAAAGAATCTACATTGTCTCCCATTTATTTCATCATACCTAGAATCCCTTTTTGGAATATCCTACTTAATACCATTCTACCTGACCTGGGGAAAAGAAAACATACAAAAGGGTGAGCTCAAATGCTCAATAAGGGTAAACAAAAGAAATATCCATCACAGCATATTCATAGGAACATAACATTTTGGAAATCTTAACCGGCAAAATAGATCATAATTTCATAACATGGGATAAATCATAGTAGTGAAATGTAATCCTAGTAATCATAACATAAAACATGAAACTTTGTGTCATACACACATAATCATATAGAATCATTTCTTAGTAGTCAAGACTCATTGCCAAGACTATCTTAGCAGACAAAGTCCATTTCTGAACCGAGTTCACTCCTCGTTTCAGTCCTGTTTCACTAAAACGGATTGACCTACCGTTCCATCCCTGTCTATCTCATGAGATATAAATCTTTATCCAATGAATTGGAGGGAGATATAGGTCCCACCCATATTATAATGATACCATTCTTATGTGTGCCACAAGATCATAAATCATACATCATAGCATAACCCATGTAATAAAAATGGGATTCTTAAACATCGTTCCATCATAACATAATCCATATAAGATAAAGGGACTTCATAAAAATAATTCCATCATAAAATAATCAAATCAATGTAAAAATAGGGATATAAACAGAACCCTATATTATCTTATATGAAAATTAATTTTGATAAAACGCTTGAACTCCATTCTTGAGGAAAATATCCTTTCTACTTCAAAAACATTTTTTCCTTTCATAAAATGTCATATAATTTTAAACTAAAATAAGTTGATTAAAAATAAACATGAAAACTTGTAAACGAATATTCATGGAAATAATGTTCTAAAATTCCATCCAGGCCGTATAAGTTAAAAAAACATTCTTCTCGTACTTTGGCCAGAAAAGTCAAAAAGTACCTCGTACTAAAAATGACAAAAGATTCATTTCATATCTTTTACTAAAAACTCACCAATGGGTAAAACTGGATTTAAAAAATTGTAGGTGGATGTAAATAATATTACATACTGAAGAAACATGGATTTGGATGATAAATATGCCCCAGTAAATTCTGAAGTATAAACAATCTCGGATAAAAATGAGATTGTGAGATTTTCCCTTACCTTAGGTCCGATTTGCTTCGTACATGTCCGAACCTCCTGTATAATGATTTAAATAATGTTATTGACCTATTGTAGAATCATAATCATTTTTATGATATCATATATGGTCATATTCTTAGCTTCGTATTAGTAATATTTCATTGCTACTTGTTATTCGGGTGTTTTTTGTTTTTTGTTCTTATGCGTGTTTTGTCGAATAAATTCTTATTCATATTTTTAGGTTATAGATACCTCATTTACAGAATGGTATTAGTATAATATATATCATATTTATTCATTCATTTCATTTATATAGTCCTTATTCATTGAATATCATGTACAACGAGTCGCATCACTTCGTGGAGACGGTAGACCGTACGTACGCACGAGCGATGATATCGTTCCCATGATCGTGGAATTGTATTAAAGTGTATGTATACTATTAAATAATCAAAATAAATTTACAATAATCATATATATTTATTCTTTACACTATTATAACCATCCAAGTAAGGTGGCGGTGGAAAACAGATTACACGACGGCGTGGAGACAGTATTCCGTACGTACGTGCGCGCGGTGATTTTGTTTTCCGTAGGATGGATAGAAGGTGAAATAGGGTTGTTTCATATTTATAATAACATATCAGTATATGAGTGATACTTATTTTATTAATTTGTAATGAAACAACTAAAGAAGAGGAAGTATAAGAAGAAATAAATTTGAAAGAATCAGTAACGGATATTACCTCTTTTTCGACAAGCCTCTTTGAAACCTCCTATTAGGGCACTAATGTTGGTCTTCGAAGAAGACAAGGACCTCTATAATATTACTAGGGAAGTGGAGAAGAGAAATTATCAGGGGTTTTCCAAGCTTGAAGGCTCAATGTGGTGTGAGGAAGAGAGGGAGGAGGTGCCCTTTTATAAGGGAGGAGAGCGGAACCTTAGGAAAAACTTAAAATATTATTTTATTATAAAGTAATATTCGGTTTTTAATAGCTCCAAACTGATTTATTTCGAAGCTAAGGTAGGTATGGGTCTAAATACTCTCCAAAAATCGATTTTAGACAAGTTTAGGTTACTATGTTAACCTTATCATTTAGGTTTAACTCTAAGTTAAATAATTTAACTTTTACCGTGTCTTCTTATTTCCTTACACTATAAGGTTAAACAACATACTATAAAAACCCAAAAGAACACCAAGTGGTTAATTATTAATATATGTAACATTATCTAAGTCATTTGGCCGAACCTTATATTTTTAGGAATAAAATAACAATTAATAATATAATATTTGTTTTAAAAACTATTTTATGTCAATTTTGACACTATTTGGTAATTGATTTTTTAAAAAAACACATAATCATGATTAGTTAAAAAAAAGGTTAATTGAATAAAAACTAACATGTCATGTTAACCTAAAAAATTAGTGGAATTTGTAAAAAGTCTCAAATTACATTTAGTTTGGTATTTATAACATCAATTATGTTAATATTTCATTAATAAGGTAATTACTCCATCATCATTGTGTGAAAATTAAATTAAATTATTTAATTTCTAAAAGTTATAAATAAAATACCATTATGTAGAAAATATTTTTAGCTTTATAATGAGTATTTATAGTTGAATTTATCTTATTTATGACCCTATATTAAAAATGTTTTAGTTATTAAACTTTGATTTTAACTATTTTAACTCTTCTTTAAATAAAATAACATTAAATGCCCTAATGTAATCCAAGTGAACCTAAATGACCATATTTTATTCCTAAGGTTGTTTATGGTCGAATTATACTTATCCAATAGAATTAGGACATGTGTTAGGGTAATAATAATATTATTTGTACCCTTAATTACCCTATTTACTTTTAACCGTGGTAAAAAAAATAAAAAAGTTACTATTCACCAAAAATTATTTTCATCTTATTGAACCACATTTTACTCCTTGATATTAATCGTGTCTCTCAGATTTTTGAAATTCCACTCACAGAAGCGGTAAAGTTAAGTTTTATTTAAATTTTCAAATTCTCATAGGAGGTGGGTAAAATACAGTGAAAAGTTCAATAAAACTTTTATATATCTATAAGTATTATAAAATGATTCCAATGAATTACTTTGAACTTCTATAAGTATTATGTACCAATTTTTACCTAAAATAAATTTAAATAAAATCAATAATTATTTAAATAAAAAGTCAGTTTTTAAATAGTAACCTAGTGTTTTCACTATTCATCGAAAATTGAACATTTTCAGAAAAATACCAAAAATTCACCCTAGGCTAATTTCGATATTCCAAATCGAAAAATGAAGTGCATTTTGAACGATAAAATTTATACAATTTCAAAAATTGGGTATTACTATTCATAACGTCTAGTTTAAATAATATTTTAACAGCATATCATTTTTTAGTGAAACTTGGTATTGTATACAATGCAAGCTATCGAGGAAGGTCACGATTGCGTGTAAAGAAAGCCAAGATAGTATTGTGTGTAGTGAAAGATTCCTTTGATGATTTATATAACATAAAAAAAAATTTCTCATAAAAATATCAGGTGTTACAGAAAACCTCATATATAGTAATAACTGATAATGAATAAAAATAATTCTTATTAACAGGATGTCATGTATTTGGAACATGATACCATAGTACCGTTAGAACGGTTTAGTTCTATGGGTAGAAACCCATCTGAGTTTTTTTGGAAACAAACTCGAAGGGTTTGTAACCAATTGATTTGTCTAATAGGACCTATCGATGCATCGAGGTGCTATAGAAGTCCTCAACTACCACAGCATGTCGAAATCATTATTTATACATTGACTCAGTACAATATCATTATTCCTTTTCAATATCCATATAGAGTAGGGTATACGGATTCATCTATATTTCTATAGTAAAAATAACGTTCCAAATAAACACTGTATGTAAACTCATATACGGTTTAGAAAAAATACATATCCATGATATGAGAATATGGATATGAAATATGAATATAATTTCAAATGAAAATGTATCTCAAATGTTCATTAGGAACACAACATAAGGACTATTAGGTGCATAATACAAAGTTAGTGACAATAAAATAGTAGTTGAGACAAAGTCTCTTACCACAATGTAATCTGTCGAATAATACGACCAGAACCTAATATCCCTAAAATGATTCATTGAATAATATGAATATAAATATAATAATTTTATTATATATCAAATGTAAGTATTCATATACCACATACAACAAATAATTGGCGAATAATGGAAATCTCATAGAAATGAAAGTGATATGAGAAACCCCTTACCTTTTCCTCGAGTGTGTTCTTCTCTTGTTTTAATGACCTGAATAATAAAATATAGATTCACTAATTAATAATTACAGAACCTCATATACATGTAATTGATTTATTATAACCTTATTAGATTCATTCATAACCATTTTAATGTGTTTAAGAGGTTCAATTTTATTGTTTTGGAATCATTTTATTCCTTGGTTTCCATGATTCGTTTACTTGCTTTCATGAATGGAAGTTCATTTGAAATGTGGTTAAACATCCAAAATTGTTAATATATATTATCTTGGACATTAAATAGATATAAATTATGTTATAATGATTCTAGGTTATATACTTGAGGATGAATCATTAATAACAAATTATTGATAAATGATTGGATTAAGATTGGCAGTTTTGTGAACAATGAACTTGTTTTGTATTATTATTCCATATTATGAGTGTGTAGGGATTAAAAAACATTAATGATATGAAATACATATATTATGATCTAGTTCAACCATAAAAATGGTTTCATGACCAGATTGGACATGGTAATGATAATTGAGAACCTGTCGTCCTTGAGTGTGATAAATTAGAACATCTCGGACGGTGTTTTCATTTTTAGTATAAGAGGAGGGGGAAAGAGAGATGATGATGAAATATTTCCTTAGCATAATATAATTACAGTTCATTTAAGGTTATGTTATTATCATAGAATTTGGATTAAGTGATGTGAGTAAAGAAGTATAAAAGAAAGGAACTTAAAATAAGAGAAAAAATGAGAAATCTATTATCAAAATTCGGCAGCCTAACGACGTCACCTAAAATTTCATAAAATAGTTTGATGGGAGAAAGGGGATATCTCATAATACAAAAATAATATGGTCAGTAAGGGGAATATGGAATGACATATCCCAACATAGACCAATTTCAAATAAAAGAGAAAACAAAAATGAAATCTTTAAGAAAAGAGAAGGGTGGTTGATTCTCTTACCTTGTAGAGTAACTCCTAAAACATGAAGGCTGGGACCTTGGGTGTTTTAGTACACCTTGGGAGGACTCATAGGGAGGTAATACCACAATAGATTCTAGGATATTGAGTTTTTAATGAAATAAAATTAAGGGGGTGAGTGTGTATTTATAGTGCTTAAGAGGGAGTTTTTTGTTAATTAAAAGGGACACCTCATTAGTGGTTTTTGCAAAACCATGGGCTTCCCAATGGTATTTTTACATGGTTTTAGCCACTTGGGACACCTCATGTAATATTTTATTGCAAAAAATTCTACCATACTTTTATATTGAATTGTTACATCATTATGATGTCATTAAACTACCGAAAACTCAAAACTGTGTTTTTACTATTCATGAAAAATTCATGTATTTTAGAAAAATCCCAAAAATTAACCCTAACCATTTTTCGACGTGTAGAATTAAAAAATGAATTAAATTTTTAAAAAATAATTTTCTATGTATTTTTAACTTAATTTCTAAATAAAATCATATGTAATTTAAATAAACAATTTTTAAAGGTATAATTTGTTCAATATCACATTAAAAAATCAATTAAGAGCTCATTATCTTATTACCTTAAGAAAATAAAATATAATCATTATTTAATATTTATAAGGGTCATATTACTATTCATAAGGGTATTTTACTATTAATCAAAAAATCATGTTGGTTCTATCAGACTCCAAATGACTTACTGGTCACAACTCTAGATGACCGTTTTTTGAAATTCAAAACATAGATATGGAAAATTTATGTTTAATGGATAGATTATAACATTATCCTATAATGTTTTGATTCAAAAAATACATAGTTCATCATGTAGTATAGGAGATCTAATGAATATAAATTATTTAAGAGGAACATACCATAAAATTGTTGGGGTGTTATATGCATAATATTAAACGAACCTTGAATATTAAAATAATATTCATTCGATTAATAATTTTATTGTATTTACTAAACTTGTAAATACATTAAATAAATTAAATCCCAATTATTCATAACTTTAATAATAATGAATTTATTTAATTAATCGATGATCAATAACATGGACAACACTCAAACCCCTTGGCGGGGCCCACTATGTCCATATAACCATTCAACTAAATAGGGAGGATTTTTGAATACTATATTGTGTGTAACCCTATAGGCACTTATCTCGATAGTAGTGAGAAAAATATACAGACCAAGAGCAGAGTCTATCAACCCATCATGGCCCCTAAATAGATAAGGATATTCATAGCAATGACTACCATCCTATAAACACTGATTGTGTACTATATTTTCTTTTTCATCAAATATATCATAAAGCAGGAAGCACATTTGTGTCATCATCCTTTTCTTGCTTTATTATTTGTTGATATAACCAGATAGATTTACCTTTGTATAGCTTTGACCAAACACTTTTGAGGGAAGCGCCATTCTGATCAACCAGGCCTAGGATATACAACTTCCTAAACTTGGAAGTGACTAATCCTTTCATGAATATTCAACCAATGTCATACCACGAACAACACACCCAACACAAGCTACCTCACCACGATTTCAATACCATGGTTTTTACCTTTCATCAAAGTACTTAATCAAATGATACACATTGGTAATGGTCTCAAGTAAGGAGACCAATACACATGTCCTTAGGTAGGAACAACCAATGTCACCCAAAACGTGTGGTGTTTCTATTAGAGGGTCTTTCTTTATGATCTCACTACTAGAGATCACCAAGTGTGAACGTCATGAGAAGAAGTCTCAATGCTTATGAGCCCCCAACACCTGATAGTCAGACATATACTATGTCCAATTAGAAAGATGTATCTAGACTATAGAACATATATTTAAGATTAATGCCATAATATCTTTAGGTTATAATTATAGACTGGGATCTGTTATAACCTCTTGATACGACAATTAATCTTTGGAAATTACCATTATAATAGTGGATGAAAAAAAGTCTACACTATAATGGTAAGATTACATCATGTTTAACAAACTATACACATGATTTGTTAATCAAATGTACTTCATAGTTGGGTCTAGGGAACCCATTATTTAAATAATATTAGATAAAAGGAGGAACTATAGAGAGGTCTAGAGGATGGGCTATGAAATGTTTGGGGCTTCCTGAAGGTTTTTGGATTCATAAAGGGAATGGGTATCCCAAAATTTCATGTTTCATGAAATAGGGTGCCTTGCCTTAGAGAAAAGTCTTGGTTCCCATGGGGATGGTTTCATGAGGCATAATTATCACACAAAACCCCAAGAGATAAAAAATAATTTCTTCAACCATGAAGTCCATAGAACTTCGCAAAAGGAATCTCCACAATGTCTTAAGGTTATTAAGAACCCATGGGAGGTAGTTTCAAAAAATATGGTAACATTTTTAAATCTGTCTCCTCTATTTCTCACAAAAGTTTTGAGTTTTTTGAATTTAGGGATTTTATTAAACACTAAAAGGTTTAATTCCCTAAAAATTCTGACATAGGAAGGTATTTATAGGCCCAACATAGGTCAGGGCATCAATTTTTCTTAATATGATGTCTTTCGCAAAAATATCATGAATTTCATGAAGTAATGGTGTTCCATGAATATACATATGTTACGTGGAGGTTAACAACTCCATATTTTCATGCTAGGTGAATCCCATAAACCAGAGTTATACTACGCAGATGTTACCACCTTATGCTCTAAGGAGACATTGAGTTTTGTGAGCTACAACATTTTCCATGTTTTGGACCTTTGTGAACTTGTTCCCTTATGTGTATTCATAATCTATTTTGTCTTGAATTTACTTTGAATCATTCATTCCTTACACTACCTATAAAATGAATCATTTATTTCAACATCAAAATATCACCCCTTTATAATTGGATCAAACTAGGAGAGGAGTGTTGGATTATGATTAAAAATCACTGATGATTGGTGACTCGAAAGCTCTGTTCACAAAAATTGATCTAAACCTACCCCTATAAATATGAGTATGGGTCCCTGGGGGACTACTATATTTTAAAAAAATATAGACTAGTGATCTATATTTATTAATCTCAAGAATTTTTTGTGTGATTTTTTATCTTGATCCTCATTAGTTTCAAATGATTCCTCTTCCTTAAACCACAGTTTGCAAACAAAAATTCATGGGATTGAAACATTGATGAACTATACCTTCATGAATGGACCTATAAGAACCATATTTCAAAAATGGAATCCAAAAAACCTTCAAATTCTTGAATGATTGATATTTAAAGTATAGATTCTACTTCAGCTAGACAAAGGGAGATGGATGGAAGCCTTATGGTTGGGGATATCTCCAAGAGCAAGTCAGATCATGGTACACTTGTTGTATTGCTGACAGAGACTCAATAGGAATAAAAATTATGTAAGAGGCTTACACTATATGGATTTAGGTTGGGATATGATGTATTCAACCCCATTTATGATTAGGATGAGCTGACCTGCTAGTTCAGGAGCACTCTTGGGAAGAAATTGTACCACAGGGATGTTGGGGTTCATTTCATGAAGGACCACACATCGCTCATGGCTCACAGCCTATGGAACCATGTGAACAATGTTAATGGGAAGGAGTTAGTTGAAGATACGTACCCTCATCAGGTGATAATATTATCTAAGTAGGTTTGGGGGACCCTCTCAAGGGGTGGATAGAAGGTCGGGACTTTCACTAAGACAGAAACTTCATGGATGAATGGTTGAAAGCATACTGGGTACACTAGTATTTCCATGTGTTCTGGGTGGATCTAAAGTGGGTAGGGATTTATAAGGAGTTATGGACATCTTAGTTCCACATTTACTGCCACTCGTACATCATTCTAGAGATGTTGAGCAGGTGATCATCGGGGACCAACACTTTTCACCTACATCATGGGGAAGTCCACATTTGTTTATGAGAACTATACCACATTATGGGGATCCCCATCCAAGGAGAGATGTACAATGAGATTCTCGTGGTTGTGGACATCTAGGATGAAAAAGATAAATTTCTAAAGTTCTAAAAGGTGTTTCTACACTTAGTATATGGGGAGTGACCAAAATCCATGGATAAAGGATATCCCCTTCAAAAAATGGTTCATTTATTTCCTGAACAATTTAGTAGTCAAGTTGTCTGGGGTGGCCATGAATGTGTACTAAGGTGTTTCAGTGAGGCATGGATCACTCATACTGAAGACTCTTGGAGATAAGAAAATGGATACAATGGGGCTATAGTGTGAAAAAATATGATCCAACAGTCCATCTAAAAGGATTCATTGTTGCGTTGATCTTTAAGTGGATTCACCGAGTTTGGGATGCTCATATAGGGGTACAGCCAAGTTCCCTTATCATGGAGGAAATGCTTAAAATGGGGTAGGGAATCAACCTTGCAGTCCCAGTCTTGGAATAACTATACAAAGTGTTATGAAACATCATCCTGGAGAAAATCACCCTCCTTGTGTATGGGCCCTACCATTTTCTATATGGCTATATTTCCACACACATGGGGAATATGAGCATCTGAACCCCATTTCCCATTTTATTAAAAAATATTAGCCATAAATTCTCAACATTGTTGGGATTTGAACTCTGGACCTTGGTTTAGATGAAATTATAGCATGGGTTGAGCTGGAAGAACACTTTAGCTTCCACTTATTTCCCCTTCTAATGAGAATGATAACCAATTATTCCATGGGGACCATTGAGTACTGGACATACCTCTTGGCCTTTTGAGGAGGGGTTTTTGTGTCCAGAGTGTACTAAAAAGTGATTAGTGAGCCATACACCCCATTTCAGTTCATGAGGTAGTTTAAGTTTCAATAGAGGCTCAACCCAAAGGTATACATCAGGGTATATAGTAAACTCCACCCCTTAGTTATTAGGAAAATATTTCCCATGTTTTCATGTGAATATGACAGGGGCAGAATGAGATGCTTCTACTCACCGTTATTTATGGTTTCATCCACAAACATGTACTAAGGTGGGAGATTGTTAATCCTATGGATATTCCATGTCGGTGAACCACTCAGGCTAACAATGAAGTAGGGCCCCCATAATTTCATGTTTGAGGGTGAGTAGTGGGTAGGGCACACTACGGAGGTAGATTCGGTCCAGTAAGTGGGAAAGTATCTATAGATCCAACCATTATTTGTTCAAAAAAGGTAATGGATTTAAGTATATGGGAATAAATAAGATAAAAAATACCAGGAAAGTAGCCTTAAAAGTAATGTGGACCCTCTGGAGTTGTATTTAGGAAACAATTCTAGGCCTTGACGAAGTTATTGTGCCATCCAAATATCCCCAATGATGTTGTCTTTCCCAATTACTTCGAGAGTTGGGGAATCAACATAAAACTATTATATCTCCATGAAATGTGGAATAATTTCCATTATGAGGTCATAGACCATCTTGATTTGGGTTACACTATAGTAGACATCCTTGCTCCTCTATATGAGGTGATGCAATCTATCATGGACTTGGAAGAACTGATTTAGCCTTGTAGAATTTTGTGCCCCTTGACCAGTAGAGTAATGGGTTTTCTAGGAATTAATTCTCCTATGGAACTTATTATGGTCCAATTGGATATAGGTTCATCAAGTTCCAAGGTATTAGGAAATGAGTAATATTAGGGATTTGATGTCTGCTAGTATTCCTAGAGTAAAGAAGTATCTACTATTTATGACCTAAATTTACTAATTTTTTGTTCTTTGACCATTTTCCACCCTTCAAATAAATTTCCTAATTATTTTTTATTTTGAATTAATCAGAGACCACTAGGGAGGGGAGGTTCATGATGAACCTCAAGTGTAGGATGGGGGATACCCAACCCTTGAAGGGGTGGGAGCAGGGTATATACCCGATGTTGTGGTGATGGTGCCCCGACATCTATTAAATTGGAACATACAACTAAGGTGGTGGCTCAAAAAACCCAAGTGCTTCCTGGTAAACCCTCATTCCATGTATGTGTTCAAGGTTTCATGCTTGAAAATTTACAAAAAAAAATATATTCTTCTAAATAGAATCAGAATATCTAGCCACATGGAATCTTATAACAACTGGGGGACTACCAAGGAACCGTTTTGAGTTTCTGGTCAAATTGTAAAATCATTGTAAGTAATTTCCCCTTTTCACATTCTTCTTCATTTTGTTTCTTCTAATATTCCATGTTCAGTTAAACATGTACTATAAATGACCGTTCAAACTACATTTGGATCTTATCCACCTATGGATATGCTTGAGTTGGTGGATCCTATTTCTTCGACGGTGATGGAAAACATAATTTTCCTAGTAGAGATGTCCAAAGAGGGTGTGCCTTTAACGGGAGTGGTTAAGAAAGTTGAAGTGGTTGGGCAGTCCATTCATGTTCTATAGAAGGTGATTTTTCGGATCGAAGCCTAAATAGAGGGGTTTGAAATCATTACAACAAAATATATGGTTGATGGTTCCATGATGATCGTGCTTACAATAGAAGTGTCAATATATGTGTATGGTGGATCTATGGAATAAAACAATTTAGTCAAGATCATGCCACGAAATGAGGGAGTTAAGGAGGTTTTTGTGGCTGATCTACCCTCAAAAGTGCCATAGGAGGTGGTTAGGGCTCCCAGTGTAGTAGAAGGATCTAGAAAGAATGAATTTTCCTTATAAATGGGGATTATCCTACCCAAGGACTTTCCTATATATAGCCCTGTCATTGATGTGGTGGTGGTCTTTCTCTATATGATCCTGCACCACCAAAGGACTATGAGGATTCTTACTCAAACATTTCCAAGGTGAATCAAATCATTTGACACAAGGAATGGTGTATTTTTTATAATTTTATCACCCACGCTCAATTGGATGATTTTCCAAACTAGGTGGGGTCTCTCTAGCATTGGTTAGTCAGCCTGAGGATTATTGGGGTGGATTCTAGTGACATCTGTGCACTAGATCTGGATTTTATAATTGAATGAGTGCATGCATAGTGGTAGGAGTTTCATGTTTCATAGAATAAGAAGAAATATGATGGCACGCATGTGCTCTAGGAATCTGAATTATATATTTCTCTCGTAGAAGATCATGAACGATAGCATGTGGTAGTCATCATTGCTCAGGTGGGGATCATCGGAAAATTGAGGGATCAGTTGGTAGTTGTCGAGGCTAAGGATATTGAGGTATCATTTCAGTGGATGATTGTCAATCCAAAAAGAATTAGGTGTAAATTAGGGATGAATTATTTGTCCCTACTACCAAGGAGGAGGTGGTCGATATGACATAGAGACAATGTACTTTGGAGGCTACTCAACAGAGGTTGTATGTGCTCCAATTCTCAATCTCTCGGGTTAGCCCTTAGGGAATTTCATTTTTGTATGAAATAAAGAAGTGGCTCTGATATGTAGTTGAACCTCATTAGACATTATTAATGGTTTTTTTAAATTCCACATACTCTATAATGTTTACTTTTACTACATATCAATCATATCGATGAGGAAACCAATAATAAATCCCCAATCCCACATGATTCATGCTTAGTGTGGTAAAAAATAGACAAATAGAAGATTTATACTTTATATGAGAGTGATAAATAATGACTAAAAACTCTAGTTCTGAATTATTTGTTGATCACTGGGAGTTTTCTGATCAAGAAAACTCTTGGATGGATAATAAGACTCTTTCTGTAATAGATATTTATTCTCAATGAGTGTTAGTTCAAAAAATGGGTAACACCAGGGGTATTCAATTCTACCCAAAAAAATGAAAGGTGACAAAGATAATGAATCAACATTTATAGGATTTGGAACACAAAAGCAGGGGGCATTAAGATAGAGGATGACTACTAACCATGTTCAAAACATAGAGTCAACATTTATTTTTCTGAGGACAAGGAAAAACAAATCAGGGTCCACTGTTGACAATTTTTGAAATATGGGACCTTTCAAATTGATATAGAAAGTGTTTCGGAGTGTGTTCCCATGATGTTAGGTGAGTCAATGTGGCCAAGAACCACTATTGTTAAGGGGTCCATTTAGATGTCAATGATGATGGGGATCCAAATCTAGGGGGACACAAAGCATGGGGATGAACTAAAGAAATGTTCCAATGTATTTCAACACTCTTAGGGTAACTCCACCCTATATTTGAGCACATTTAGTATGTGTATCTAACTGAAAAAGGATTGAATCATCTTCAAAGGTGATCTTTCTCTTTGATAATGGATGGAAATCAACGAACATGGATTTTATGGTAGGTAACTAAAACAAAAGGGGGATAGGGGTTCTTAGTCAATGTCGCAAGATGCATCATATTTTTACATCATGCAATGAGGATGGAGTCCATGTAGTTTAATGTATTGTAGAATATACATTGAACATGTAATTTAGCATGGTATAGTATAGACATTTCGTAGTACTATTTATTATTGTGTGATTAGGACTTCATATCATACTTTTGTGTCTTGTGACCAGTATGTGTGAATCAATGTGAATAAATCCAATTTTATATTGTTATTGGGATGCATAAATCCGAAACAAAATGGGTGGAACCTCATATAGTATATCATATGACAAAGGGAACTAAAATTTTTCTTTAAATTTTTTCTAAACGGTTAGGTTCAGCGAGCACAACCATGTTTTTTTAGGGGCCTTCGTGGATCCTTCTAGTTTTTCACCTTTTCAATTACGATGTTAATTTTTCTTATGTCGTGAAGGTGACTTTGTTGGTAGGAGTCTAACTCTTTCATAAGTTTCTCCTATGGTGTTTCAACCTAAAAGAGATATTCACCTCTTACCTTAGTCCATTTATGGTCATACCAGTTGGAACAAGAATTTTCTAATATTTTAAGGTCTTAATTCATGGAATGGGTGTCAAAATAGTTTAAGGTCAGATTTCTTATACCATGGGGGTGTACCCCAAAGGATTTTGTGTGGAATAGAGTATAGGTAACCTGACATGATTTGAGGTCCAATGAGGCTCAATGACACATGGAATATTTCTAAGACAACTCATGCATAGTTTAAGGTTGTGATGCTTAGACCTAGACTCATAGTTTAAGGTCATAGAGTTTAGAACAAGAGGGTAACCCAAGTATCTCAACATTTCTTAAGGAAATCCCTCCCCAACTCATAATCTCATTTGATCCATGATATATTCAAGAAATAAGAAGAGGTATGGGGTTACTATTTCTTTCATGGGGTCTAAAAAATATGGGGAAAAGTGACCGACTTGGGGAAGTATTTAAAGTGTAAATAAGGACTTACAAGACCTGGATAGTAAAATGAGAATAACTTGTGGGTGTTTAAAAACAATTTACCATGTTCAAAACACAAGTTTCACACCCACAATGGTCATAGATGGGTTGAATAAATATATGATAATGCATTGAATGAGTTAGAAACATGGGTACGACCATCTATTACTGAGGATCCTTTGAGGAATTAACCTAGGATGGTTGCAGAACTAGTGTGGTCAATCACCATTACTATTAGGGATCATATTCAAATCTAGAGTATGATGAGTAACCAAATATAAGAATGTTGAAAGTGTGTAAATGAATGTGGGGAATGTATTGGAGGTAATGTTGAGTGTACTGGGAGCTACCCATCCATTTAGTCAAACAGGTTGGATGAAAATGTGGTTAAGAAAGGATAAAGCCTAGTCTATAAGAGGAAGACCCAGAAATGAGTTTTTGGTGGGACTGGACCTAGGATAAGGGATCCTAGAATCACTATGTATTGCATGGGAATGGAAATCAAGTCACACATTGTTCTGGAACATGGCATGGTAGGATACCAAATCCAGAAATGTGGTTCCCCCTCTAGAAAGGACATTGAATCATCTTATACTTATTATATGAGGGGTCATATGTTCATCACATAGGGTAAGTCTATAGTTCAAAATCATGTGTTTTGGATGTCAATTATGTTCATCCCATATTTTTTATGAGGCATCCTATGTTCATCACATATAATAGGGATACAATTTAATGTAAGGTACTGAGAATATTAATTTCTTTTGTTCATATCTTATTTTTTATATGAGGCTTACCAACTTTATATGGTATAAGGATATAGTTCAATGTCATGTGATGAGGATGTTGGTTTTTTTCATCCCATATTTTTCATATTAGGGATACTATTTTCATCACATAGGGTAAGGATACAATTTAATGTCCTATGTTTGGGATGTTGGGCATTGTAGTTTAGATTCATACAACTTGAACTATGGATTTTTCATGTTTCAGGCCTTAATTCCCGAACCAAAAGGGGGGTTTGGGTGCTTTAAAGTGGATTTTTAGGTAAGAAAGAGTGATAAATAAATGTTAAAGTTGGGACATGAAGACCATTTTCTACACAAACTCCCAAGACATACTATGCACAAGTTAACATTATGATATTGAGGGAATAAAGGTCTCTCAATGAATTGATGGTGGGGGCTAGACCCGAGATAAAAGATTTGTGCATCACTATATATCCTATCAGGTATGGGAATCAATCCATACATTGTATCCGAAAATGGTGTGGTAGGATACTAATTTCTGTATGGGGATTTTGTCTTTAGTGAGGATAGGATGAAAATGATATAGGGGCATTTGTTTTCTAAAACACTAGTAGTGAATCAAACTATAGGAAGAAGGGGAAACCGGGGGCTCATGCACATAGTTTAAGGGTATAATGATTGGACTATGGGGAAAAGGTACTTTGAGGATGTTTGGGTGGTGAAGAATAGTTATAAACTGATGTGAAATAGGGGTCAAGGATGAAATGTTCCACAAAAATAAATCCTAAGACCATTTGTTCATAGTTTAAGGTCATGGGGCTTTGACCAGGGAGAGGCCCCGAAATTGGTCGGTTCTGAGGCTAGCATTAGAATATTGGATCTAGGCATCCCTAAGTATCCCATCAGGCATGGAAATCATGCCATACATTGTTTTGAAATATGGTTTGGTAAGATAAAAATACCAGAAAGGGGGTGTACTCTCTAGTGAAGACAATGAATCATCACATACGTGTCATACAAGTCATCCTATGTTTATCACATAGGGTAAGGATATATTTTAACATAATGTTCTAGGTATATTGATCTTGGTAATCATATATTTCTCATATGGGTAATCCTATGTTCATCACATAGGGTAAGGCTATTGTTTAACACCATGTGTGGAGGAGGTTTAGATTGGTCCTCCCATATTTTTCATATGAGGCTACCAATGTTCATCACATAGGGTAAGGCTGCATTTTAACATCATGTTCTAAGTAAATTGGGCTTTTTCATCCCATATTTTTCATATGAGGTGTCCAATGTTCATTACATATGGTATGGCTACAGTTTAACAACTAGTGTTGAGTTAGTTGGGCGTGTTCCTCCCAAATTTTTCATATGAGGCACCATATGTTCATCACATAGTGTAAGGATAAAGTTTAGCCTAATATACTGAGGATATTGGTATTTTTAGTTTATATTCATACAACTTAGACTAAGGCTTCTACTTTTTTAAGGTTATTGATCTCGAACCATAGGAGGTTATAAATAATTTATGGTCATAATGATTGTAACACCACGAGTTTTAATGAATTGTTTTTTTTCAAAAAATTAAAATAATTTTATATATTTACCTACATGATACACCAAGTTATGATTTTGGTACATTAAAAACTAAGTTTTTCTAGTGTTACACACAAACAAAGTTCCTTCGATAGCTTGTGTTACCTGAAAGACTGTGTTTTACTGAACTACAATATACTATTAATAATAGTATTAAAATATTATTATAGTTATCACCTAACTGTTGGAATGGAAGTTATGGATAATATTAACTAAATTGTAAAAATTTGTTTTCCACATGAATATAAAATTAATTATTTGGTTACCAATTAATTATAAATGAAAGTAAGAACTATTTGAAAATAAAGATATTTCTTTTCTGAATAACTATATTTCTATGCACAAACACATTTTATCAAAATAAATTAAAAACCCAATGTTTATGAATGGTTTTAATGGAATTTAAAAATAATATATCCAATAAACTATTTAAAATTCATCTTATGTGTTTTATATACAAGATATAAGAATAAAACCAATTTTACACATAAAACTTTTTATATTTCTAAAAGGCAGTTTTACCGCCTTTTAATGGCGCACTTATATTTAAACAAAATTTTAAAACTTTTATAAACAATATTTTAAAAATTAAATTTATCTTTTAATGAGTTATTTCAAAATTATCTTAGGATAAATTTTTTTTTCTAAGAAGTTCCATTTTTTGATGAATAGTGAAACGTACTGAATTTTAATTGAAAACTACTTTTTATTTTGACATTTTTATATAGTTAAATTATATTTTTATTCGGTTTTAAGGTATATTTGGAGCAATTTTACATATATTAATACAATATTGGTCATTGTAATCAATTAAACATTGAAATTGGATATAAAAACATTTCAAACTTTTTCAGTTTTTCACTTCAAAACTCGTTGTACCATTTCGTCTGCATGATTAATTTAAAATTAATTTCTACCTCTTAAATCTTTGGAATTTAGAAAAATATATTCAATATTTTGAATTTGAATAATTTATAATTTCTAAAATGTCCAATTTTTTTTACCATAGTGATTATTGAAAACAACTAAAATTAATCACGGCGGTTAAGTAAAAAATGAGTTTACTAAGAGAATAAACATTAAAATTAATGGGAAAATGACCTATAAACTTTTCCATGCCCCATTTTATGTAAATATTTATGAATATATTATCTATTTTCATTAAAATATTTCATTATTTTAGGAAAATTATGAAAGGGAGAACTCCCAATAGTGTTAACCTTTTGGTATTTACAAGAATATCACTCCTCCTCCACTATAAAAGGGCACTCACCCCCTAACTTATAAACACCTCTAAAGCCATTTTTCTCATCTAAAACCCTCCCAAATAAACTCCAGACGTCAATTGAATAATCAATGATTCATTAAATTGGGGATAAATTCAACCAAGGAAGTCTTTTGTTTCAAACCAAAAAGAGATATACAAAGAAGTGGTAACATTCATCAACAAATGTTTTGTTTTATTTCCTCCTGAAACCCCTTCAATTATAATTATATCATAATAATATAATAATATCAGTATATTAAATATACTGATATGTTGTTATTTTTAAGTTTATTACCAGACATATTAAATACATCCATCAAATGGGATACACAACCATCATTTGTGTGTACGGAAGATTATCGCCTCGCGAACCGATGTTGTTTGTTCTTCCATTACCACCTTAAAAGGTTGGGAATAATGATTTATGTATAGATTATATAGTATATATATTATATTTATGATTTTATAAAGCTTATATAATTTTAATATAACATATACCTTAATGATTTTCATTTTTTGGGAATATGATAATGTTGTTCTTGTGTTTGACGGACTATCGCCTCGTGAAGCGTTGTAATTCATTCACGTTTACATGAAATGTATTAAGGATGGGTTTAATAACCTTATGTGATATACATGAAATGAAAATTATACTTTAAGGATAATATGTATATATATTTATATATATATCATATACTTTTATTTCATTCGATATGGTAAAAAAATAGAAACAACGTTCATGCATACGTACGGCCTACTGTCTCCTTGAATGTTATATTTAATCTCCAATCTATATATTTTATAGAGTATTATCAATAAATATATACTAAACATATATTATATTTATATCATGGTTTAAATTATGAATATTATTAAATCATGATGAAACTAAGAGGACTAAAAATATCAACTCAAAACACATACAAAAAACTGAGCCGTTATTACCCGAAATGTAACTTTAACATGGAATTGTTAATAATGGGGTCATATAAAGTCATAATAAAATCATATATGGTATGATATATATTATTTTTTTATTTGGTATATTTATAAAAAAATTATTATACATGGTGTTTGAATGTGTACAAAGGAAGTCAAGATTTAAGGTAAGGGGATTACTAGTCTAACTTTTATTTCTGCGATACTTATTCTATATTCACCACTTATTTATTTATTTAGTTAATATACTGGACTATTACAATTTATATAATGAATATTATTTATTAAATTATATATAGAGTTTTGATTTATGTTATTCTTTCAAAGGACTCATGATTCAAAAGTTACTCCAGTATCAACGGATTTCTATCTCACTTTTTACTTTTGTGAGACACATGCTATATTCACCACCTCTTTCTTCTATATGGTGTATATAATTATGATGAATGTGTTTTATAATTATTATACTAAAATTAATTATTATTTAAATATCAAATTGATTGTCTCTCTTTCATGGGGTTTATAATTCAAAAGTTACCAAATCAATAAGGGATTTTTTCTTGAATTTGGCTTCTTTGAGATGAATGTTTTGTTATACAATTATATTATTTTATGAGATTTATATAATTCCACATTGAAATGTTATTTCATGAATATATTTATTTTAATTATATTATAATATTTAATTAATGTTATTTTTTCATGTTTATTAATATTCAAAGTTACCAATTTGGTAAAAGTTTATTGCTATAATATCATCATTTATCAGGATAGTTTATGATTATGCTTCCATTGATGAAATTTTATAATCCATATCTCAATAATAATAATTCTTATAATATAGTCATATATGATATTTTAAATTAATTATTTATGTTTTTCACTCTTTGGTACATAATATACTTAAGAAAACAAATTATGGGAATCTGACTTTATCTCTCTCTCTCTCTTCAGTAAAAAATATTTCTTTAAAAAAAATGTTTTCTAAAAAATATTTCAAAATGTTTTTAAATTATATTTTATGTTTATTTTCATGGAAAAATATTTTTAATATTATTTTTATTTTTTAAAAATATTTAAAAATTCTTTTTAAAACTTCTTATATAAGTTTGAGGATATTTCTATAAAAAATGGTTTTTAAAAATTTTTATGTTTTAAAAAGAGTTTTCCTATGAGAAAATGATATTTTCCTCAAGAAATTATATTAATTGTATTCAAAAAAAATTTCCATATAAAATGAAATAATTTTATATAATTTATGTTTTACTTGGGATATTATCCAAGGATACCATTAATATTCATCCTTTAAATGATGTAAGTTTTGATAAACCTCTTAATTTTCCACAGTTCAATCATGTTTAAAAACATTTTTCATGAAACTCATTTATTTTACATGGGTTAATTAGGTTATAAAAGATTAATTGTTTTTATGAGTTTTTCTGATGATATGAAGGCTCTTTATACTTTATTCATGTTGTGGTTCATAGACATTGATTATACGATGGGGTGTCCCAGGTAGCATCGGGTAAGCACATTATAGCTTATATGGTGGGGTGGTCTAGATAGCATTGGGTAAGTTCTTTATAGCTTATATGATGTGGTGGTCCATATATCATCAGGTATTCTTGTTAAAACTTGTTCAATGGGGTGTCTCATATAGCACCGGGTAAGCCCGTTATAGATTATACAATCGGTTGGCCCAGATAGTGTCCGGTGAGATCATTATAGCCTACATGAGTATAATTCATTGGGTAAATATTTATATATCATGAGATGGATATAACTATAATGGGATGTGAACCCAGTTCATTAATATATGGTTGGAATGGGATGTGAATCCGGTTCATTATAGGAATTTTTCCTCTTTGACGGTCTTGGTAGTGAGCCTTGACTAATAAGGAAAAAAATTCAATACTTATATGTATTCCATATATTACATGTATTATTCCAATATTATGCTCTCATGAATTATGATATTTATTCCCTTATGATTCGTGTATTATGATATGAAAATATTTATTCCCTGACTCATCTGTTGGATCTTTGATATGTAGGGTATGATATTCAAATGTTATGAACATGTTGGCATTCCCTTATATTCAAATTATGCTAATTCATATCCTTTATTTACCCTTACTGATCATCTAAGATCACCCTTTCTTATGTTTATTTTCCTCATGTTATGAAGAATGGTTTAAATTAGGATTTCTAAATAGGAATATCTTTTTGGGAAACATTGAAGATCTTTAACCAAGTTAGAAGATTGTGTTCCATATTTTCAAATAAACTAAACTATTATAATTCTCAAGCATGTAATTTTTTAATGTGGGGAATACTCATCTAAAATGATGTAATATCTATTTATGATAATCTTGGGTTTCTATAGTTGGTATCAAAGTAAAGGTTTATTCATCCTTTGGAAACTAGGATGAGAAAACATTAGTGATATGTCTAGGGATATTTTTAAGGATATGTCTAGGGATGTCTCTAAGGATAGGTATAAATATTATTCATAATTTAGGAAAATATCCTAGAATTTTATTAAAGTATTTAAGGATTATTTTCAAAGAAATTACATCCATTTCTAGATAATAGAATTGGATTTGTCACTAGAATATATGCACATAGGGGTAA
Source organism: Viscum album (assembly GCA_963277665.1). Classification (NCBI taxonomy): domain Eukaryota; kingdom Viridiplantae; phylum Streptophyta; class Magnoliopsida; order Santalales; family Viscaceae; genus Viscum; species Viscum album. The sequence continues at coordinate 466,517,030 of OY728123.1, read as the reverse complement.
CAACCCCAAAAACAATATATTGAGCTAGGCTCAATCGAGAAATGGTGCACAACAATAGGCCTTGTTGCACACCCAGTTTGACACTCCTTGGGGATATTATTTAGAAATTACAAAATTATAGATAGACTATAATTAAGGATTTAAATAGATTAGGACTATTAATGACCTAGTTTAAGCCTAATTTTTTGTATATTGAAAATAATGTGTCATGATTTCGACACCCTATAATTGATTTTTCAGAATTTTCTCTTTTCCACCATTATTTGTGCTTCTCGTTATATGATTTATGGTTTTATATGATGGAAATAACACGAAGAAACTATGTTAATGTTGAATGTAATGGAAAAGGAAATGATTGTCCTCTTTTTAAACAAAAAATTATTGGATATGGAATATAGAACATTATTTCTATGATCACCGAACTTTCCCAAGCAATGAATCATGTAGGACATCCAAGTGGGAAAGGTATGGAACAAAATTCTATTGATTTCTTCATGATGCAACTTAAAACTTATTTTAGTGGTTCCACAAATCCACTAGCTACTGATAAATGGATTAGTACTACCGAAAATATATTTTCTATTCTTTAGTTTTAAGACTATGAAAAAGTCATTTTTGTTTTTTATCAATTAGAAGGTGAAGTGGATAAGTGGGGGAGAATTGTTAAGAACATTAGGGAACAAGAAGAAATTAAATATATGTAATGGGAAGAGTTTTAATTGATATTTCATAGTAAGTAATTCCCTCATATTCTACAAAAAAATATTGAGAAGGAATTAGTAGAGTTTAAATATAAGTATTATGAATTTTTTAGTGCTTATAAAGAAAATTTTACATGAGTTGAAAGGTAATCTTGTGGTTTTATCATTCATCCTAAAACTTAATTTAACCAATTATTTAATGGATTAAAAATAAATATCTAAAGGGAGTTTACAAGAATGGAATTTGGATGCTATGAAGAGATTGTTCTATGTGTTATGAAGGTGGAAATAGTGGTTGGAGTTATGTATCAATATCATGGTTTTGATAAGAAGATAAAAACAGAATTTGAAGGAAAATATAAGATCCATGGGGAAAATAATATGAGATTACCCTTATGATCAATATGTGGGAAGAAAAATGGATATAATTGTCTTATTGGGACTATTAAATTTTATTTATGCGGGGAAAGGATGTTCATCAAGAGGATGAATGCTAAAGTGATTAGAAAAAGTGTGTTAATGATGGAAATAATGAGAAAGACACATATAATGAATCTCCAACACTTTCGTGATTAAATTATAATGATTTTGGTAATTATTATAAAAAGTTAAAAAATCCAAGGGTTAATAGGGGTGATCAATTATGACAACCTCTGATGATATAGGATAAAGTGAAAGTGTATGCAATCACAATAGATGAAGTGAATCATTATAATTAGGGCACTGTATAGTGGGGAATTTCGTGTAGGATTTTTTGAAAATAAACTCTATGAAAATATTTTTCTTCATCCTTTAGTGGAACTTGATATGATTATAATAATCTATCAACTCTCTCTACATGGATTTTGGAATAATGAAATCAAATTGATATTATACTACTGTAAGGATGAATCCAAACTTCTAATAGAAATGTTTTCATAAGAAAAAATCCTATTTAATAAATAAAGGGTGAATTATATTTTGGAATAATGTATTTTTTCAATAAGGATTTGTGTTAATTCAGGTTATTACCATGTTTCAAGAGAATACATGATAAAGGTATTCACATGTTTGGTAGGTGACAGCTAAAAGATAATTTATTATATTTGGGGATCAATGTTAATATTATTTTGAGAAATTTAGTGAAATTATTTCTAATGTTTTTTATTTTAATTTTCACAATGTTAACAAGGTTAACTATTTATGGAAATGATTAACAAGGAATATTGTATGAGGTCTGAGAGATTAAATTATTATCTCATCACATGAGGATTTTTGTATATTGGATTATGAGTTATAACCATTTTGTTGTGATGTTAACTAAATATGGAATGATATATCATTCTATTTATGGATCTAATTATCTATTAATTCTTAATGATTAAAAAAATCACCTTCATTTATTGGATTAATAGATGAAATAGAAATTTATTAAGGCAAAACAAAAGGGTGAGATAGTTTATATGAAATTTAATGAAATCAAGTAAGTATATCACCTGGTGAAAATTCATCAACTTTAGGAGAGAAGGGTAATAAAATATAATGTTGTCTTGTCATCATCCTATTTTATCATAATAATGAAAATTTTCAAGTGGCTTTGGTTTATGACTTTGTGGTTATTAACTTTCATATGAAAATTTTCTTTATACCTCTCCATCAGTATTTGGTTGTTGATTTTCTCTTTTATGTCCATGTTTTCACAAGCCACCTATGTTTGCCTAAGTGGAATCCTAGTTATGAGTAACTTTTTGTAACCATTAGGTTTATAACATTAACTTTTTAAATGAATTTTTATTATTAATATTTGCAATGTGGGTTTCTATGAATGTAAATTTTAATTATTAAAACATTGATTTCCTAGATGAATTTTAAGGGTGAAATTCATTTTAAGGGGGGTATAATGTAACACCCTGAGTTTTTATGAATTTGTTTTTGAATAAATTAAAATTATTTAATGGATTACATTGGATGATACAATAAGTTAAGATTTTTTTACATAAAACACTAATTTTTTCTTCTCTTATACACAATACCAAATTCCTTTGATATCTTGTGTTACATGTATGGCTGATTTTTACTGGACTACAAAATACTATTAATATTATTATAAAAATATTATTATATTAATCACCTGGATGTTGGAATGGAAGTTATGAATAATTTTAACTAAATAATAAATATATGGTTTACACATTAATATAAAATGAATTCTTTGATTACTAATTAATTATAAATTAAATTAATAACTATTTTAAAAAAAGAAATTCTTTTTTCTGAAAAATTAACTTCTTATCCACAAACACATTTTTTTCTCAATAAATTAAAAAAATAATTTTTATGAACGGTTTAAATTGAATTTATATATTATATATTCAATTAACTATTTAACATTCATCTTATTTGTTTTTTATATAAGAGATAAAAATAAATCTAATTTTACACATAAAAATATGTATTTTTTAAAATGGTTGTTTTACCGCCTTTTAATGGAGCTCTTATTTTAAAACTAAATTTAAACACTTTCATAAATTATATTTGAAAAAATAAACTTTAGTTTTAAAAATTTTATGTAAAGTTTATCTTAGGATGAATTTTATATATTTTTCTAAGAAGTTTCATTTTTTCATGAATAGAGAAAATAATGAATTTTAATGGAAAAATGAATTTTCATTTAATTTAATTATATAGTTAAATTATATTGTTATTTTGTTTTAAATAAAATTTAGAAATTTTTTACATATATTAATATTATTTAGTTCATTATAATAAATCTCACATTGAAATTGGATATAAAAACATTTAAAAAATTTGAAATATTTTACTTTAAAAACTCGTTGGATCGTCCCATTTGCAGGATTAATTTTAAATCACATTCTTACACTTATGTGTTTCCAAATTGGAAAAATATATTTCATATTTGGAATAATAATAATTTATAATTTATAATAATTATAACTTAATTTTTTACCATAATGATTAGTGAAAACAGTTAAAATTAATCACGACAATTCAGATAAAAATGAGTATACTAAGCTAAACCATAAACATTAAGGTAAAATGACCTAAAATTTTTTCCAAACCCCATTTTATTTCCATAGATAGACCACATAACCAAATTTATCAAAAAAATCATTATTGGCGGCATATTATGTGAGGGAGACCTCCCAATAGTGTTTAACTTTTGGTATTTACTAAAATGTCACTCCTCCATTATAAAATAGAACTAACCCCCCTCACTTATTCCCACCTATAAATCCATTTGTATCATACAAAAAATATCCAAATAAACTCAAAATTTTACTCCATTTCTACTATAATCACTTCATTGGGAATAAAACTAACCAAGGAAATCCTTTGGTGCAAACCAAAAGGGGATACCTGAAGAAGAGGTAACATTCATCAATGAACATTTTTGTTTTATTTCTTCATCAAACACCTTAAATTATTTTTATATCATAATTATATAACAAAATAATTATATTAAATATAATGATTCTTTTTTATGTTAGGGTTACTACCTAAAACATCACACACTTCCATCAAATGGGATACGCAGTCATCGTTCGTGTGTATGGCGGACTACTGCCTCGTGAACAAATGGTGTTTATTGTTCAATTACCACATTTCAAGGTTATTAATAATGATGTATTTATATATTATATATGATATATATGAAATTTATGTTTTATTAAGCTTCTCTAATATTTATATTAAAATAGGAGGATCAAAAATAACAAGTCAAACAGATATGAAAAACAAAACTGTTATTACTTAAAACATAACTTTAACATGGAGTTGTTAATAAAGGGGTAATATAAAGTCATAATAAAATCATATATGGTATTAAATATGTGATTATGGTTATATTATAGATTTATAATAAATGTTTATTTATTATAATGTAATTTTGAATGTGTATGAAGGAAGATAAGATTTAAGTAATGGGGATTTCTAGTCTCACTTTTATTTCTGTGAGACTTATTCTATATTCACCTCTTGTTTGTTTTTTGTGGTGTATATACTAACCTATGACATGTTATATCATGAATATTCGTTATTTTATGATATTAATTGTTTCAATTTATTTTATTCTTTCATGGGTCACATGATTAAAAATTTACTCACGTAGGAAGGGATTTTTGTCTCACATTTTTCTTTTGTGAGACACATGCTATATTCACCATCTCTTTCTTATATATGGTGTATATACTTCTGATGAATGAATTTCGTTATTCTATATTAAATTTTATTAGTATTTACATATCCATTTGATTATCTATCTCTCATGGGTTTTATGGTTAAAATGTTACCAAATCTGGGAGGGAATTTTGTCTCAATTTTCCTTCTTGGAGACACATGTTATATTTTTCACCTATAGTATTTTACGAGGTTTATATAATTCCCCTTGAAATGTTATATCATGAATCTATTTATTTTCATTATATTTTAATCTTCATGAATTTTTATTCTTTCATGGGTATTCAAATTCAAAGTTACCAAAGGTGTAAGAGTTTATTGCTACAATCTCATCATTTTTAGGATTTTTAATGATTATGATACCACTGATGAAATATTATGATCAATATATCAAGAATACTCATTATTTTTCTAATATTTTATTTATTCATGATATCTTCACGTAATGGGGATATTTTTTCACTCTTTTTATAACAACCCTGCTTTTTATTACACACTTAAACCTGATTTATTATATAAAATCTTTACTTGATACAACATAAAAGATGGAGTGGTCTAGTGTATTTGGGGATTATGAACATTACATAATATCTTATAACATAAAACACACAACATATTCATTGAAAACTTCTTTTACATGACCACTACATTCCCCCTTACTTAGCATTGCCTGGGATAACCTGAGGACATGCATAAGAAAAGGGTGAGCTATAAAGCACAGTAAGGTAATAAACATGGAATAACATGTGAAATACAATATATGTTATAAAATAGGAATATAAATGGATAAAAAGAGAAAAATGAACATAATTTCATGATAAAGCATGATAATAATAACATGGAAATGTGGCAACAATACTTAACATGGAATTCGCTTGATCTAAGGCTCATTGCACATGGAGCATGAGTAAACCCTCATCGCACAAGAAGCAGAATTAAAACCTCATTTAACTTTAATTATCATGAGTAAAAATTCATTTCACATGACGTATCATGATACTATACTTTACCCAATTCATTGGGCGCTATTAAGGCCCACACTTCTTAAACATTTCATTTCATGCATTAGTGTGTTGCATGAATCATATAACATAGAATCAATCAACATATTACATTATTCCATGATTAAGTAATGTAGAATAAATACATTAAAGTAAGATTAAATATTTATATGTTCATTAAGGTGAATACCATTGATAGAGACGTTGGTATAGTATTCATTACACAATGATCTTGGCTTAGAAAAACGTGGTGCAATTTCGGCAGCATAACGGCGTGACATAAGGATTCATGAAAATAGTTGATGAGATAGAAAAGGGTGTCTATTCATATTTATATGAAATATAAATTAAGGGGGTCATATGGATACATTTCCCAAAAAACTTAATGGAATTTAGATTCATAATACAAAATAATTACTTGGACGTAAAAGAGGAGAGAGAAATCCCTCACGAAATTTCGGCATGGTAACGGGTGTACATGGGCAGCATTAATGAGAGAAAAATGGGTCTCCCATCATCCAAACATAAATATGTAAGTATGGGTGAGTTTCTAAATCATACCCCAACATTTTTAATTGAATATAAAATGGCATAACAACTTAAAGAAAATTAGACAAAAATGGGAAAGGAAGAAATCCCTTACTTGGAAGTGTGATCTCAAAGTCTTGGGAGAGGCTTGAGAGAGGCTTCTTAGGAGCTTGGGGAACATTGGGAGTATTATAGAGATAGTATGGTAGGGGTTGGTTGAACTCCAAATGCTTTTAGTGAAGAGGGTGTGGGAGCTTGGGTTGGTTTATATAGGAAAGGAGAGGGAATTCTTTATTATTTAGGTTTGGTACACCACACATTAAACTAATCAATACCACAAACCATCCCATGGTTTTCCCATGTTTTTAGCCAAAGGAGAGTGTAAAACAAAATTTTTTAAGGCAAATGTCCTAAATGCTTAAAATATTAGGGTTGCTTATGTGGAGGTGAGTCACACACTCAAAAAAACAATTTAAAAAGGCAAAATGTTTTATAAGTTTTGGAAGGTCCACAAAAGATTTTTAAAATAAATAAAACAAATATTAAATCACATTATTTTAATTCTAAATCATATATTGGCCGAACATAATTTTTATAGTATTTTATTAACTCACTATTGGTTCATTATGATGTCATAAAACACATTATATATTTAAACATTATTTAATTGTTACCCAAAAATTCGAAAGTCTCAGAAAATTATGAAAAATTCACCATTGGATAATTGCGTCATCCTGATTCCAAAAAGAGTATTAATTTTATCTAAATAATTTTATAAATATTTGAATTTTTTCTTTTAAAATAAAAACCGACATTTACCTAAAAATCATGGGTTTGACAAAAACAATATCCATACCTTAATAAAAATTACAATTGCATTCATAAAATTATATGATCCTTTATGTTTAATATAAATTAATTATAATAATATTTTATTTAATTCAAATATCCGTTAATTTATAAAAATATATTTCTTAGTTGAATATTAACTAAAAATACTATTTGTTCTTTAAAAAACTTTTTACAAAGAAACAATAATAAAATGAATGCATATTCTTTATACAAAAAATAATGTACATAGTAATAGTTCTGGGGTCTTGTTACATAACCCGTTATAGAACCTGTATAAGACCGAAGGGTAAGGTGTGCGATGGGGACAGGCTCTTGGGGTGGCTCAGATAACATCGCTCAGGTGGTAATCTCTATTGACTTCCACTTCTCCCGTAGTCGGTTCCGCTCAAGTTTAACATGCTCAAGATCACATTGGGATTGGTCAAGAGAGTATCCCAATGATGCCACCTCCTTTCTGAGCTCCGACAAATAGGCTTTTTATGGGGAAAGTCTATTGTATGGGGCCATCGCTTCCTTTGTCTAAGTAAATTGGATTTTTTAAATCCCTATATTTATACTAATCATGTGATCATTATTAAATGGCTTTATTAGCAACGGCCAAAAATTCATAATGGTATTTTAAAATCCAGAAACATAAAACCAAAGAAGTTCAAAATATTTATAACCATAATAAAACTTTTAATTAGATCAAGATTAATTTTAATTAATGAATGTTTGGGTCCTTACAATCTTCCCCCCTTAAGAAATTTCGCCCTCAAAATTACATTTTCCCACTCTAAAAAAATTTGGGTAACTCTACTTCATCACTTACTCTGATTCCCATGTTGCTTCTTCAAAATTTTGGTTTCACCAAAACACCTTGACGAGGATAATTGTCTTATTTCATAGAACTTTTTCTCTATGATCTAATATCTTCACTTATTACTCCTCAAATTAAAGATCATCTTCTAGTTGTACATCCTCTGAAGAGAGTATATGTGAATGTTCTAGTATGTACTTCCTTAAGAGGGATACATGAAATACATTATGTACATTGGCCATGGTAGGTGGAATTTCTAGTCGATAGGCCACAACCCCAACACGATCAAGAATATCGAAGGGGCCAATGTACCTAGGACATAACATCCATTTCTTTCCAAACCATGTGACCTTCGTCCATTAAGATATGTGTAGAAATTCCATGTCTCCAACTTTAAACTCAAGGTCTCATTGATGGTTATCTGCATAATGCTTCTGTCAACTTTGGGCTCGCATGATATGTTGCTGACTGGTTTTCATCTTCTCCACAATTTCTTCAAACATTTATGGTCCTAGAAGCTTATGCTCACCGACTTCATCCCAACATTTCGGTGTTATGAACCTCTTCCCATACATGGATTCATAAGGTTCCATTCGAATGCTTGAGTGTAAACTGTTATTATAGGAGAATTCAACCAGTGGAAGATGTTGGTCCCACCCTCCTTTGAAGTCCATAGAACATGCTCTCAACATATCCTCAAGTGTTTGGATAGTCCACTTGGATTGGCCATCAGTTTTTGGATGATAATCTGTTCTGAAGTTCATCTCAGTATCTAGAGCATGTTGAAGACTCTTCCAAAACATAGAGGTGAGTCTTAGATCTCGATCGGATACAATAGATAATGGTACTCCATGCATCCTTACCACTTCCCTGATATATATTTGGGTCAGCTGATCCAATGAGAAATCCTCCTAAATTTCAATAAAGTGTGAAGACTTTGTAAAATGATCAACAATAACCCAAATTTCATGGTTGCCTTTGGATTTCTTTTGAAGTCCGATGACAAAGTCCATGGTGATATTCCCCCATTTCAATGCCGGTATGGGCAATGGTTGCATCACCCCCCTAGACTTATGCCTCTCTGCCTTCACTTTCGGACACACCTAGAACTTTGATGTATACTCAGTGATCTCTTTCTTCATATTATCCCACAAATAATTCTCTCAGAGATTTCGATACATCTTTGTGTTTCCTGGGTGAATAGAGAAATTTGAACTGTGCGCATCATCCAAAAGTTCCTTCTTCAGCTCCGGACATGATGGAACACATAGTCTTTTCCTAAATCTCACACTTCCTTCTTCATTAAAATTGAACTCCAAGGATTTACCTTTTCTTATAGCTTCCACTCTCTTTAGAATTCCCACATCATCCTTTTGAGCATCCTTTAACCTTTCCAAAAGATATGGTTGAGAAATCATTTGTGAAAGGATTGATGATATTCCCTTCTATATGATTCCCATGTTCATATTCATGAAATCTAAGAATATTGGGTCCTTTTCAATTCTCATCAATGATATAATTGTTTGGTTCTTTCTACTTAGAGAATTTTCCACCTTGTTCACTTTCCTAGGGTGGTAATGGATTGAGAAGTCACAGTCTTTGATCAGCTCTAACCATATTCATTGGCACATGTTCAACTCTTTCTGTGTGAATATATACTTGAGGCTTTTGTGGTTCGTATATATTTCACACTTCTCCCCAAATAGATAATTCCACCAAAATTTTAAAGCGAAGATTACCGCAACCAACTCCAAATCATGTGTTGTAAAATTATGCTCATGTAATTTCAATTGCCTTGAATCATAAGAAATGACTTTGTCATTTTGCATCAACACAATGCCCAGACCCTTCTTCGAAGCATCACTGAATACCACAAAAAGTTCTCCACTTGTGGGTAAAGTGAGCACGAGCGTAATGATAAGCCCCATTTTTAACTCCTTGAATCATTCTTTGCATTCATCACTCCAAGGAAACTTTACTCCCTTCCAAGTTAGCTTGGTAAGAGGGTTGGAAAATCATGAGAAATTTCTCAGAAATCGTCGATAATATCCAGATAACCATAAGAAGCTACGGATATCTGTTACTGATGTTGGACTTGACCATCCCTAAATTGTCTCAATTTTGGAGGGATCCATAGATATCCCATTGCTTGTGATGATATGGCCCAAGAATAAGACCTCCTTCAACCAGAACTCACACTTACTGTATGTTTCATAGAGATTCTCTTTCTGCGAGGTCTCTAGTACAGTTCATAGATTCTCCTCACGATCCTCCTTCGTTTTGGATTATATCATAATATTATCTATAAAGACTATGAAATTTTTTTGAGGTAATCCCTAAATACTCTATTCATCAAGTCCATGAAGATTTTTGGAGCATTAGTGAGTTTAAAAGGCATTACTATGAATTCGTAGTTCCCGTATCTTGTTCAAAAAGCAGTCTTGGCTACATCTTCCTTCTTCACCCTTACTTGATAATATCCCAACCTCATATCCACCTTGGAGAAGTAGTGTGCTCCATGCAGCTGATTGAACAAGTCATCAATTCTTGAGAGAGGATACTTGTTCTTTATCACAATTTTTTTAAGCTCATGATAATCGATGCAAAGGTACATTGACCCATCATTATTCTTGATGAAGAGGACTAGTGAACCCCATGGTGAAGCACTTGGGCGTATAAACCCTTAATCCAGATTCTCCTGTAGATGTTTCTTCAGCTCCTAAAGCTCCACAACAGCCATTCTATATAGAGTATTGGTTATTGGAATCACCCCAGGTATAAGATCAATTGAGAATTTAACATATCTTCTTGGAGGAAGACTAGGAAATTTCTGGGCTGCTTCTTTCCACACCTTCGGCAGGTGGGGTACTGGATCTTCCTATCATCATTGGATTTATCCATCGGACCACCAACATTGAATTAAACCTTACGCTTCTTATCCCCATGATACCCCTAATATTCTCCGATCTCCATTTTGACCTTGAGGGCACATTGGACAATCTCTTCATAGATGTCGAATTCAAGGATTGCAAGTGCTTTCTGTAGGCTATGTTTTATCCCACCAAAGAAGCGTTCAATCTTGCATTATGGGGTAATGAAAAAGCCAAAGGTGTATCATGAAATCCTTGTGAAGTTTTCCTCGTACGCTTTGACAGATTCTTCATCTTTTTTCTTGAGGGAACGGAAGTCCCTTTCCATATTAAGTCAGAGGGTGCATGGAAAATATTTATTGAAAAACATCCTCCAAAAATCCTTCCATTCCAATGCCTTGATATCTTCCTCAGGATTCACATTTTTGATCAACATACACCATTGATCGGCTGTACTGTCTGTATGATAAGCATCTAGAAGAACCTAATCTTGTTCGGAACATTGAAGGATGGAGAAGATCTTTTCAATGGAGTTGATCCATTGATCCGCGATTGAGGGATCATACGATCCATTAAAAGTAGGAGGCCTTTGTCTCATAAATCTCTTGATATCGACTTGTTCTTTCTTAGGGGGGTTGAACATTACACTTGACCCATATTTCTATTCATATCTTTAGTTAATTGAGAGATAAGCGTGACAAATTCACGATTACCGCTCCCATCAAATTGGGTATCTCATTAGCACTGTCATCACATTGATCTTCACATCAATTGTTAGCCAGATTCCTCCTATTTTTGGCCATTGGATGGAATAAAAGGAAAGTTAGGGATAACCCATAAAGGGTAATCCGTGGAAAAAACTAATGACTAATAAATAACTTTTATTTCCTTAACTTATGAATCCATAGGCTTCAATCTATGCTATCTATGATCGACTTTCTAACATATATTATTAGGGGCATGTTTTGTAATTCCTTTAATAAGGGTTCATACTAAGATTGTGAATTTACCAAAGCATATCCACCGAGATTATCGTAACCAAGAGTGCGGAAAGGCCCATTGTCGTGCACCACTTCTCGTTTGAGTCTAACTCAAAGCGGTGTCTTCGGGTTTTACCCCTAGGACACATCTGTGACTGAGCCACCTCTACCTACTCATATCTAGATATGGATGTATTTTCATGATAAACCACTAACTCCATACTCACCAATACTTATGGATGTTTTATTTTACTTATTCTTGTCTCTATGTCTTCACTGGGGTTTTCTAATCCTAATCCCAAAAATAACTAAACATATCCTCTGATACCAACTATAACAACCCTACTCATTATTACACACTTAAACCTGATTTATGACATAAATTATTCACTTGATACAACATAGAAGATCTAGAGTTCTAGTGTATTTGGGGATTATGAACATTAGATAACAACTTATAACATAAAACACACAGCATATTTATTGAAAACTTCCTTTACATGACCACTACATTCCCTCATACATAGCATTGTAGGGGATAACCTGAGGATATACATAAGAAAAGGGTGAGCTATAAATCCCAGTAAGAGAATAAACATGGAATAATATGAGAAATACAATACATGTTAGAAAAAAGGCATATCAATGTAGAATAAGAGAAACATGAACATAAAGGCATGATACAGCATGATAATCATAACATGGGAATGTGGAAACGACACTTAACATGGAATTAGCATGAGTCAAGGATCATTGCACATGGAGCATGAGTAAATGCACATTGCAATTGAAGAATGAGTAAAATATCATTGAAATTGAATTATCATGATTCAACACCAATTTCACATTATTATCATGATACTATACTTCACCCAATGCATTGAAGTGCTATCGGGGCGCACCCTTCTTAAACATTTCATTTCATGCATAAGTGTGCCACATGGATCATATAACATGGAATCAATCAAAATCCTAAGTTATTCAACAATTATGTAATATGGAATAAATACATGAAATTAACATTCAATAGGTATATGTTCATAAAGTTGAATACCCTTGATAGAGACATGGGTATGGTATTCACTACACAATGATCTTGGCTTGGAAAAACACAGTGCAATTTCGGCAGCATAACGGCGTGAAATAAGGATTCATGAAAATAGTTGATGAGATAGAAAAGGGTGTCTCATCATATTTACATGAAATGGAAAGTAATGGGGTCATATGGATACATGTCCCAAAAAATTTAATGTAATTTAGATGCATAATAGAAAATAATTACTTGGATGTAAAATAGGAGAGAGAAATCCCTCACGAAATTTTGGCATGGTAACGGGTGTACATGGGCGGCATTAATGAGAGGGAAAGGGGTCTCCCATCATCCAAACATAAATAGGGAAGTATGGTGGAGGTTATCAGTCATACCCCAACATTTATAATTGAAACAAAAGGGCATAACATCTTAAAAAAAATTTGACGAAAATGAGAATGGATGAAATACCTTACTTGGAAGTGTGATCCCAAAGGTCTGGGAAAGGATAGAGAGAGGATTATTGGTAGCTTAGGTAACCTTGGGAGGATTATAGAGATAGGAGTGTAGGTTGGTAAAACTCAAAAGGATTTTAGTGAAGATGAAGGGGGATCTTTGGTGGGTTTATATAGTAAAGGAGGGGGAATTATTTATTATTTAGGTTTGGGACACTTCACATTAAACTAATCAATACCACAAACCATACCATGGTTTTTTGCCCATGATTTTTGAAAAAGGGGAGTAGAAAAAAATATTTTATAAGGTCAATGGACGAACTTCTTAAAATAATAGAGTTTATTATGTGGAGGTGAGTCACACTCTCACGGAAAACAATTTAAAAAGACAAAATGTTTTATAAGTCTTGGAGGGTCCACAAAAGCTTTGTAAAATAAATCAAAGAAATATAAAATCAAATTATTTTAATTTTAAAACATATATTGTCCTAACATAATGTTTATAGTATTTTATTACCACATTATTAGGTCATTATGATATCATAAAACACATTATATATTTAAACTTTTTTTAATTTTTACCCAAAAATTCGATTGTCTCAGAAAATTATGAAAAATTCACCATTGGGTAATTTTGACATCCTGATTTTAAAAATAAATTTCATTTTATCTAAATAATTTTATAAATATTTGAATTTTTACTTTTAAAATAAAAACCAACATTTACTGAAAATTCATGGGTTTTGACAAAAATAGTTTTCAAACCTTAATAAAAATTACAATTGCATTCATAAAATTATATGATCATTTATATTTAATAAAAATTAATTATAATAATATTTTATTAAAATATTATTTAATTCAAAAATCCATTAATTAATCAAAATAGATTTCTTAGTTGAATATTAACTAAAAATACTATTTGTGCTTTAAAAAACTATTTACAATTTAACAATAATAAAATGAATGCACATTCTTTATAAAAAAATAATGTACATAGTCATAGTGCTAGGGTATCATTACATAACCCAATATAACACCTATATAAGACCGAAGGGTATGGAGTGCAATGGTGATAGAATCTTGGGGTGTCTCGAATAACATCACTAATGTGGTAATCAATCCAATCAAGGGGACAAAGGGGGGCGCTCTCCTTGCACTCCACGGAGAGTGATCTCCACGGATCATCTTTAATCTAGGCTTTTAGTGTTCATCCTCAGCTTCTCTCCTCTCTTATTGTGCTCGCCACGATGGGATTTCTTCTGTATTTTTATTGTTTCTTCCATCAAAGGTATGTGAGCTAGAATCTCTCCACTGCCTGAACCTGCTCTGGCCTCTACTTTCTTCATTCATCTCTGGGTAGGGGATGGTGTGGAGTAAACATCAAGACTTTGGGATTGTGGTTCGGTAGACGTTGGGTTTCTAGCTACTACCGGAGTCGTTCTTTCATCCTCAACTGCCCAAATATGTTCTGACCTAGGGTTTCACCGCTCCTCTCCAGGTCGGAATTGGAGCGATGGGTACACATGGTTTTGGGCATACGGTTTGTGGTCGTCGAGATTTATTTTTGGATTTCATCCCCAGCCTTCTTTCTTTCTCGGCCTTCTTCAGGGTTTTTCCCCCGGTTCCGTATTTTATTTTTTGGTATTCTTTCTCGATGACGGTTTTTTCTTTCCTCGGCGGTCATTTTCTGTTGCTGATTGTTTGTGACAAGAACTCGCCACTGTGGATTCTCTTGATGGGTTTTGTCATTCTTGTGGGTTGTTTGTACATTACGATGGTGGATTGGATTCGGTGATGTTGTTGATGTAGGTGGTGTTCAACAATGTTGTGGCTGATGATGATAACTACAAGACAGTCAAGATGGTGATGGTGATTCTTTCGGTGTCGAAGGTGTTTGGTTCAGAGTGGCCGACGGTGATGAGGCATGGAGTTTGAAGACCCTGGTGTTGTGTTGATGTGAATACGGCGATGTCGATTCCTTCGACGGTGATGGCGGTCGCTGGTAGAGCTCACCGGCGTGGATGCGGACAAGCTGTTGAGTTAGGTGTGTGACTCGAGGCAGGGAGTGAGTCTCAAGGTGATGGGATCGAGATGACTCATTAATCAATGGGTGATGATGTCTTGTTTTTTGAAATTTGATTTTTTCGGATCTTTGGAAGTCGATAGTGGCGGTAGGGTTTGCCTACAGTGTTTTTGAATTTTGAATTTTGGGTTATGGGCCGGTAATATGGGGAGGTTTTCATATGGTTCCCACTTACCAAAAGTGGTTTCTTATAAAATAAAAAAAATGGATTGGAGGCTCAGGTGGTAATCTCTATTAACTTCCACTTCTCTCATAGTCGGTTCCGCTCAAGCTTTATGTGCTTAAGCTCAGATTGGGATTAGTCAAGAGTGAAGCCCAATGACATCACTTCCTTTCCGATCTTTGACAAATGGGATTCGTACAGGGCAAGTCTACTGGATGAGGCCATCGCTTCCTTTTTCTGAGTAAATTGGATTTGTTAAAGCCATATATTTATATTAATCATGTGATCACTGTTCAATGGATCTATTAGCAATGATCACAATTCATAATGGTATTTTAAAATCCTGAAACATAAAACAAAATAAGTTCACATTATATATAACCATAATAAGACATTTAATTAGATCAAGAATAATTTTCATTAATGAAAGATTGGGTCGTTACATTTTTTTTAATATAATTAAGAAAAAAAATTAAGGGAATATGACATTATCTCTCTCTTAGATATGAAATATGTGTTCTTCCAAAACAATGTTTTATAAAAAAATATTCAAACATTTTTAAATGATATTTTATTATCATTTTTAAGGGAAAGGATGTTGAAAATATTTTATATTTTAAAAAAAAAATTAAATGGTTTTAAAATATTCGGTTATATGTTTTTATGGCTATTTTTAATGAAAAAGGTTTTAGAAAATGTTCTAAATTTTAAAAAGTGTCTTTTAAATCAGAAATGATATTTTACTCAATAAATATTATTAATGATTTTTAAAAATTATTTTACATCAAATATAAAATCCTTTGATATAATTTATGTTTTAATTTAGATATAATCCAAGGATACCATTCATATTCTTCCTTTGAACGATCAATATTTTGATGAACTCATTTCTTTTCTATGGGTCAATCATCTTCTAAAGCAATTGAAATGAAACCCATTTATTTTACATGGGTTAATTCACTACAAAAAATGTCTTATTACAACAGAAATTCATTGAAAGATAATATATATCTTGGTAAAAATGAGTATTTCCAACAGATATTATGTTTTATTGGTATTAATTTTTAAAACCAACACTTATTTTTTCCAATAGATGTATCTATTGGCATTGGTTTTTCAATACCAACATATCATTTACCAACAGTTGAATCTGTTGATTTATCATACTAATACCAACATTTTTTTACTAACACATAAATCTGTTATTAATAATGATTATTTCCAAAAAATCATTTTCCTACAATAAAAAATGTTACAATAAACAACACAATAAGAAAAAAATATTTTATCAATAACCAATTAATAAAAACATAGTATATATATATATATATATTATTTTTATAACAAAAGTAAATTTCTTTTCATGAGGTTTTATTAAAAACATATCATAATTGATTTATGTTTTCTACATTCTAGATATTTTAAATTCTTTTATATTTTTCAATAGTGTTTAACAAATTTTCCCTAAACATTAACTATTTTTATATTTTTCAATATTATTTATTTCATAAACTTTTAAATAATTTTGATAAAAAAATCACTACCCTAATTGACTATTAATCATTGCAATCACCACCCACACACTTATCAAGCCACCCCGCCTTGCCTCCTACCACCCTACCTCCCATCCTGCCTTGGCCTCACCTCTCATCACACTAGAATCCCCCAATCCTTATGTATTCCATGTTCCTCTATTCTCCCCACTTCTTTGTATCCCACTGCCTCCACATAGGTGATCTTCCCGCACTCACAAACCCGGTTCATCATCTTTCTCGGTAGGAAATGATCTCTCTCCCATGGCTTTCCACTTCTTTATTAGTTCTATCTTTACCCTCTTTCGGTGTTTCATTCTTCTACTTGAATATGATGTTATGCAGTTATGGATCCCCACTCCTCGGCTCTCCCGATTCTTCTCATGCTAGGGTTCCTTCCTAGTATCGCCGCTCCCTCCCTCTCTTCGTCACCCTCGTGGTGAGTGGTTTCTCTCCAACGTTCTAGTCATTTCTCACCCTCATCCCCATGTTTTCCTATTATCATGGTTCATATCCTTCTATATATTTTTGGGTTATTTAGATTGGAATTACTGCATTTTTTTGTTTCTTTGTGGGCCTAAGTCGCTGTGAAATTTCTCTTTTTTCTGGAACCATCGTGAATAAACCTCATTTTGGTTTAAATCGATGTAACTCTAGGGATTTGGGATTCTTGGTGGTATGTAGTTAGGTTTTCATCTAATTTATTGGCTTGATTTTGGTTTTCTCATTAGTTCATCCTTCCCTTTCTATTGGTATTTTGTGACCAACCTTCTTATCTCACCTCCAGGATTTATTTTTTGGGTTCCTTTCATATGGATCTCAAGTCTCCTAGCCTATTCCTATCTAGTTTACTCTTCCATCTCCATTTTCCCTCTTTAGTTCGCATTCCCCCATATGGTTTTAGTCTTTTATTGGTTGGTCTTTTTCGATGGAATCAATTTTCACTCATCATGGCATCATGTTTCTGGTTGTGTGCCCAAAGTTCTGTGGTTTCTTTTTTATTTTGGTTCAATTTGGAATTTTCTAGTTGTTGGTTTTGTTTAGTGGCACTTAATAATGATGGTTATGGATTCATGATTTCTGGTTCAACATGATGTTTTCATTTCCAGTGGTGGTGTTTTGGTGGCTCTTTTCTTTGTGGTGGTTTAGTAATGGTGGCGATGATGGGGCTTCAACGACGGTGATGATGGATTCCGGTGACTTGGTTTTGGTTCTGCAGTAGATGTTTGACAATGATGATACAGTGATACAGCCTTGGGAAGGTGATATTAAGAGTGTGTAGCTCTAAGTGGGTTGCTTTCTGAGGCTTTAACATCTTCTTTTCTTTAATTTGAACTGATTTTGAAATTTTCATCCATTTATTGCTTTCAATTAGTTGATAGATTCCTTTATTTTAATTTTGTATTGGATGTTTTGAATTTTGTGTGTTTATCACCATAAATTGATTATTTTAAAATATAAAAATATTCAATTGGAGGTGATGCTATGCAGGTTTGTTCTTGTACATTGATTTAATTGTTCTTTAGGTTTCTATTGGTGTTTTATATTTAGGGTTTCTTCCCCCATCATCTCAGATCGAACCTTGGCTGGATTTAATGTCCCCTTTATCTATTTTCCATTGATGATAAAATCAGAAAGGGTACACCTTTGTTCTCTAGTTCAATTTTATTTTATTTAGTTATATTTTTTTTATATTTTTATATCATTTGTGAGTGTGATTTCAAGAATCAAGGGTTGTATGTACAGTTCATCAGAGTGATCATTGAAGTGATGTATATTCTAGTGGTGAGTTTTTTATATTTCCTTTTGATGAAAATAATTAAAAGATGATACGGGTTGTATTATACGATGTTATTCATGGTGTTTTTCGATGATTCTTAGTGTTATGGTTTCTAAGAATTGGAAATATTAAGGCTTTTATTCACTACACTCGCCTGGTTGGCACTACATTATTCATGTATGGAATGTAATATTTATTTTCCCAATGTTTTTAATAGATTTTTCCAGGAAAGTATCCCATATATTTTTATCTTTCAAGTTATAAGCATCCCATATCTTGTGTTCTTTCATGCCAGCAATGACACCTATATGCATTTCTTTTTCAATCCATGCATTTTCACTTTTCACATGATTTATATATAGAGCAGTCGTAGTCCTAATCACATTAACACCACTATTGTGGGCTATGGTTATGGTTAATGCCTCAAAAGAAATAACAGCAGCTTCGTAAGTCCAATTCTCAATTTCTTCAACTAACAAGCTCTTCAACATCAAAGTGTAATACATGGTAATCCCAGTAGCACTGCCACTAGGTTTGAACTTTTGATTATTGAGAAAGTTTCTTCCTAGGGTATAAAAATATGAAAATTACTTTATTTCGAAGAACCTTTATAGAACCCATTTTTATAATGGTATAAAATTTTGGATCTGAACACTCCATGATAAAAAATAAAAACTAGTCACTGATCCACTTAACCTAAAAAGTCCCACATTTGTTCCCACATAGGACTCATGTTCATTGGGTCTATTTAGGAAACATGTCTCCACAAGCCTGTATTAACTTGTAGTCTTGTTTTCTTAATCATATAAGACAATGACTCCAAATTTTATTATGTAATGGAATTCCAAATCACTCTTTCCTCTCTCGGTTATAGTCGAATCAGGTTTGAAATCTAGATCTATATGTCAAGATTCTCAATGTACTTTTCATTTTTCATACTCCAAAATCATCTTCTCTCACCAACTCTACATTGTTTTTGGTTCTCCACCTTATTTTACTCTAGAGGAAAATCCAGAAGAATTATGAATTGGTTCCCAACCCTTTTTCTCGTTTTTTTTTTCAAGGGTAATAATTCCTTTGTTGAACATTAAACATTTAAGAACCTTTGAATCCTCTAATTAGTATCCGAAGACTTATTTGACCTTTATATAAATAATTTCAAGCTCTTAAAAACATTGACAAGGGTCCATGACAACTATTATCATAGCATCGAGTACTAAATTCGATATGGGATACCTAAATTGGCTAATAAATCTTTACCAATGAAACTCTTCACCTATCCAAGCATTACAACATGATTATTCACATTGACATGCATCATAATCATGTCAAGAACTAAAATTTCAACCTTTAGAGATTTTTTTGTAGGCTTGAAACGTTATTATAGAACCTTTTAGTTAAAATTGTGTTATCTATAGCCTTTGATGATTGGATATTTTCAAGCCACACCTTATTCCCTGACTCACACCTGGTGTGTTCATGATTAGGGAAGCAGTGTTCAAAACCTACTTATGTTGCAACTGATTTTTGTGGAGTGGATTTTTCTTGGTGTGATGTTTATCTTTTCTTTATTAGATTTATTAAACCTCATTAAATTTTATTTCATTCAAGTGATAAATGGAAATAATTATTCTGGGAATATATGATAAGAATTATGTAATATTAGAAACATATGACTCCGATATGGATTTTTAGAGTGTTTTGTACAGTTGAGAATGTGGAGAATTGTGTTGATGTGGATAATTGGAGTCTTGGAGTCTTGTAATATAAAAGTCTTTGTAGGGTTCTCTTTTTTATGGTGTTGGAACATTCAAACGTGTAGAAAATGCATTGTGGTTAAAAACTGTACGAGTTTGAAAAAAACAATGTCTTGATTTCATAACTTTTATTATTTATGCAAAGTATTTTTTTGGGAATGTCATCTAATTCAAGTTCCAATATTTTAATTTTATATCTGTTTGTTTGAATCTCTAGATCATTGAAGTACATTAAAAGTTCTCATAAATATATAATTCATTTACATTGTTAGGGATGGTATTACTTAGGTGAATCCTTCTTCATTCTAATTTTATACAAGACATTTTTCCGTTCCCATAATTATAATTTTGTAACCTCTTATTTTCTTATGTTGGTTTGTTTCAACTAGATTCACATAGAAGACAATAGGAAACCATGTCGATTTCATGTATGAGTGGGTGAACTTCATGTTTATTCCATGCCACGGTAGTGACAATAGATGCATGAGAGAAACAGATGAAGCAATGTATGTTGTAATCTTTGTTGCCGACATGGCTAATAAAACCTATTTGTCTGAGAACTCCAAACACTAAATTGGATAGCTGTAGAAGAACAATAGATGGTGATTTAGGCGAGTAAAGTGTTAAAAATTTATAGATTTTGTACTGTAAGGTTTTTTTCTTTTTTCTCTTGTTTTTATTGTTTTTATTATTATTTTTTCCAATTTAATATTTTCATTTCGTATAACCATTTGAGAAGAAAACAAAAATTACTTCTTAGGTGAAGAAAATATTATACTGCTGCTTTGAATATTCTATCATGTGATAAGTTGTACATGTAGAAGGATTTTCATGTTTCTGTTATTTGATACTATAACTAATTTATAATTTTTTTCATGTTTTCACTGGTTATCTTTCAATTTCTATGGAATGGAATATGTTATCGAATTGGTTTACTGCTTAATTGTTTTCTGAATTTGAAAATGATCCTAATAAATAATTTAGATATTCTATATTTTTTGTATTTATAAAATCATTTATATAATCCTTGTTTCTTGGCCATTGAGTGATTTCTTGAACAAATTAATGATGTTTGATTAGGTTGACAATTTTATTTATTATTTTTTGTTTGCATCTAGTTTCTTGGATATTGTTCGTCAATTTTTTTTTGTCCACATTGATTTTCTGTGATCTTCATGGAAACTCATCAACTCTAGGTTGAAGGTTTGATCACTTACAATGTGATCTTTACTCGTGAGATGAGTAGTTTAGAGACAAATTGGTTGTTCATGGTCTCCCTTTTCATTTACTGATTGTTGCGAACAACAGAGGACATTAGCTTTGATAAATTGCCAAAGATGCACCTGTTAGATGTGTGTTTTGTATGGTTTGTGACAGGTTGTGTTTGCATTGATTTTCTTGTTCTATTTTGACATTGATGGTTCATTTTAAGTTTTTCAGGTGTAATTTGGATTTCATGGATGGTTTTCTGTGGTGTAATGTAGTGTTTGTGGTGGGTGTCTAGCACTAGATTCATAGTCGTTATTCAAGGGTGGGAGGTGCTAGAGGTATGACTATTATTTAGAGTGTTTATTAACATTGGGTTCGTTTTTATGGTGTAATGTGGAAACAAGTGGCTTGGATTATAGATCCATGTGATGATGGGTGAAAACAAAGGAAGAGTAATATGTTTTTCCTTAGGGCTATAGGTTGTGGGTGTTTGATCATCATTGCAATACGGAATCTTGAGGTGGATATAGAATTTTTCTATGCTCTGGGTCTCTAGGTGGAGGGTTCTTTTCGGTTCAAGATTTAATTTGGACACACCATTGAACCCATTCTTCTCATTGTCTTTTCGTATTTACCCTTCTTTTACTTTACTTTGTAAATTCATCATGGTTTTTCAAATTCAACTTTATTTTATATTGATTATTTGATCATCTCTCTAAAATTATTCTTGGATGCCCTTGGCAATATTACAGATTTCTTGCCGATTGGAGAACTGAGATTCAAATAGTTGTCTCAAACATTGATTTCATACACTAGTTGGAAACTGGGACTCTTCTTATAAACACTGAAGCTTTGGAACAACTTGGGTTGGCTGAACTCATTTCACTGTAATAATACCATGAAACATTCACCTCTAGGAAACAATTGAATGAGTTAGAATTTTTCTTGGACTTAGAAGACTACCTCACTGGAATATATTTCATGTCCAGTGAGTTTCCAAGGTATGTTGTGAACCGAGTGATTGTTGGGGACTATGATTATATAGTTAGGGTGTTGGATTTTTTAGTATATATTTATCCTACATTCCATATGTTAAATATTCAAAATGATTTCTTTCTAAAAGAGGTTGATGATTCTTAGAGATCTAATATTTTACTATAAATATGAAGTTGGAACATTTATTCCATTTTGGACACATTCTATCTACTGTGGGTGAAAAATAGGAATGATTTATTATTTGAAGAAGGTGGAAGAGGTTCAGTATGATGTTAGGATATGTGGCCTGACAACTAAGTGTGACTAAAGATGGGGGTGAGAAACACATGAATGATTTGGGGTTTTCAATTTGTCTATTACCTTTACTCTTTATATCCATTATCATTTAATCATGGTTTTGTTTGACATAATAGATGATAATGATGGAATAAATATATTATAGGTCCAACATGTTGTTATTTTTAGGGGTTTTCAGTGATTCTATCATAGTGTTATGGTGTCCCATAATTGGAGTGTTTCAAGACCCAGTTCACTGCACTCATCTTGGTTAGCATTTCATTCTTTCAAGTCAAGATTATTATTTTTAAATTTCACCTAGTTTTTAATAGATTTTTCCTTATAAAAATTAATTGAAATTGTAAAAATTATTTCTCTCTTGGAAGATTCAGTTGCACTTGTAGGTATTGCAACACTTACAAAAAATGTAAGCCTTCTTTCACACAAGAACCAACAATTTAAATTAAATGAAATTAGATTTTGATTAAATGCTGATATCTCATTGGTATATTGTTGTCTATAGTTAGTAAGGGTAAAGGTAACATTGTTGGGAACATGAGAGAAATATATTTCCTATGTGAATCATTGTAGTGACGGCTGATGTTTGAAGATCATGTATGGATGCTATAGGAGTATGAGATGCATCTTGGGTTTCTACTTTTTTAATAGGTTGTGTTTCTATTTCGAATGTACTTCTTGAATTACTCCTTGAGTTTCTATTTTTGTGTTGTTTTGAATATAATTTGGTGAAATAATACTTTTCTATAGAATTATTACTGAAGTAAGTTGATGTTGAAAGACCATGGATGGATTCTAGAGGAGTATGAAAAGTAGCATGGGCCTTCCATCATGGTGGTGGATCATGATGTGCATGATACTATACCAAAACCTCTATTTTCATTCAAAGTTAAACTTGCTTTTATCTTGATGTAGTCTCTAGATTTGGAGGAGACTATATGGAATGAAAGGGTCATTTGCATGGTTGGGGAACTAGAGCTGGAGCTGACTAGATGAAATGGATGATTCACTTGATGGTTGGAGTGCTAGAGCTAGAGCTGACGAGATGGCATGGATGGGTCACCTGGCATGGATGGGTTTCATGGAGGGGGGGTTGACCCTATTGGGGGATCCATCATGGGGGTATTGGGGGATCCAAATTATTGTATAAAATATTTCATTATTAATATAATTAATTTTTTTAAATTTTTGAACATGTGTTAAAATCATATTTTATGTATTATATATGATAAAATAATAAATATAATATGAAATTTTATTAGCAATAAAAATTTATAATTTTTATTAAAATTTAATTTTAAAAAATGTATATATTATATGTTTGTAACATTATTACCAATAGATAAATTTTTCTTCATAACCTATTGCTAAACACTTTAATCGATATACATATTATCTGTTGGTATAATTATAATTGCAACATATCTATTTTATATGTAGAAAAAACACTTAGTGGCAGAGTTTTTACCAATAGTTTAATGACAGGGCTATATGTTGGTAAAACGTTTTACCAACAGAAAATGGACTTTTACCAACAGATATGACCTCTTTGGAAAAAATAAAATACCATGTAGTGGTTATGAAAGAATAATTGTTTTTATGTGTTTTTAGGATGATATCCACACTCTTTTTACTTTATTCAGGTTGTGGTTCATACACATTTTATATTTGAGGGGTGTCCCAGATAGAATCAGGTAAGCCCGTTATAGCTTATATGATGGGGTGGACCAGATAGCGTTAGGTAAGCCTGTTATAGCTTATACTATAGAGCGGATCATATTGTTTTGGTTAAGTCCATTATAGCATATATGATGGGGTGTACTAGATAGAATAGGGTAATCCCATTATATATTATACAATTGAGTGGTCTAGATAGCATCAGTTTAGCCCATTATATATTACATGACTGGTGTACCCAGACAGCGCTCCAATACATTGAGAAAAGATTTATATCTCATGATATAGACACAACTAGAATGAGAAGTTAACTTGGTTTAGTAATATAGTATTGTAATGGGATGTGAACCTAGTTTAATAAAGTACTTTTTCCATTATAATGGTCTTGAAAGTGAGCCTTTTCTAATATGGAAATTATTTTCAATTCTTATGTGTATGCCAAAAATTACATGTCTTATTCCTATGTTATGCTCTGATGGATTATTCTTTTCATTCCTATACGATTCATGTCTTTTGATCTTGTAATCTTTAGGCCATGACTCATGTGTATGATCTTTGATATGTAGGGTATGGTATTTGAATGTTATAAACATGTTCTAAGAACCTTATGTTCATTTTATGATTATGTATCTCTTTTATTTACCATTACTGAGTATCTAATATCTACCTTTATTGTGTTTATTTTCCCTAGTTTATGAAGAAAAGTTTTAAGTTGTAGTACTAAATGGGATGATCCTTGTGGGAAACATTGAATATCTTTCACCGAGTTAGAATATTGTGTTCTCTCATTCCAAAGACACCAAACTATTATGGTCCTCAGGCATGTACTTTTGAAATATTCTGAATATTATTCTAAAATGATGTAATATCCATGTATAAGAAGCATAGTTCACTATAATTCTTGGAACAGAGATGTTATGAATAGTTTGAGGTCATAATTCTTGGACCATAGGGGTTCTTGTTAGTTTGGTTCTTAAAGATTAGGACCTAAGGGATATTGTTATTTTTAGGTCATGGAGCTCAGACCCTATGAAATTCATGTGAGGTATTGTTTGAGAAACTTATAATTGGTGGGAGGTGTGATACACTCTATATCCATGCTAACTATAGAGTGAGATCCATTTGAATATACCTTATGGATAATGTAAGGCCCTTCTCATTTGGGCTCTAGCTTTGGTGGATTTTTTATGGTTACCATCAGCATTCTAAGAGCCAATACCATATCACCCTGAACGAAATAGTGGAGTTGGACCTTCTTGTTAAACACTCTCACTGCCCTGTTTGGGTGCCATTCTAAGTTGTGAAAAGCCTAAAGTATACTTTCCTTGAGGGATTCCAACTCATCTAGATGGACTTCCACTATTCTGTAAGGAATATTATAGTCATAAATATCCATCTAGAGTGACATAAACTAAACCACAACAGGTTGAACTTCCTTTGTTCCATAAACCATGGAGTAAAGAGTCACATTGGTGGAATTTAAAGTTATCTCCTGATAGGACCATAGGTAATTAGGATGTTTATTGGGACCAATATGTTTTTCTAGCTGACCATTTTCTCTAGGATACTGTAGAGGGTATTATTGAATTCATAAATATATCCACTTCTTATACATAGTAGGGGAAGTTCATATGTATTTGATTTTGTACTTTTTATAAGTTTTCTTCAACATGAAAGCGTGAGATTTAGTGCCATTGTCTATGAGAATATATTGAGGATCCCCAAACTGATGAATTGTGTGCGAGTTCACAAATTTGATCATAAAAATGGTTTTAACTTATTTGAAGGGAATCTATTCTACCCACTTTGAGAAGAATTATGTGGTAGTAAACATGAACCTACACCATCGATCGATCACCGGAGATTAGGGACCCAAAACATCAAGTGCCCAAATTTTGAAGGGACATGAGTATATAATGGTTTGTAAATCTTCAGCAGTTGGTGTAAAAAAATTGACTGGATTTAACATGAATCACAGATCTTGGAAAAATCAATGCAGACATGAAGAATGGTGGGTTAGAAGTTATCAAATCTTTGAATTTAGTGGTATAGCTCCACCCTACATGGTGATATACACATGAAATAGCTTGGAGATCTTTCATGACCTGAGTTTTTTCCTTTTGGGGATGCAATAAAGAATACTTTCATTAAACCGGTACCTGTAGAGGGTTTTCTCAAGGTTAGGGACACTCTATCGGGTAAACTGAGCTCTATTCCCATGGATTCACTCACTCTCATCTCAAACTTGTGGAAGGATATTGTGATTAAGATAATAAATTGATGGATAAATCCAATCAGTCATTTCTTCAACCATGGGGATATTTTAGGGCCCTAGTATAGATGTTCTCATAGCCAGCTGACAAATCTATTAGTTCCCATCATCTACAGTGGTAGAGGGGACGACCCTTCGATGTTCCACATGAATGATCAGGTAATCTAGGTTGGGCTCTGTGAGGGATGTAGTTAGGATTTCCATAGTGTTGTCTCAGTCATTTTTTGACCATGTAACATGTTCCAGCTTTTTCTAGGATGGTATTTTGGCCATCATCTAATGATTTTGTTTCAATATAAGCACAAGTTTTGATTTTTTTAATGATATATTCACCCTTGATTTTCTTTAAGAACATCTCAGAGTTTCCCATTACATGTAGATAGGGGATAAAAATTTTGAGGGACAATTTGAGACAAATAATAAGAGCCTGGTATTCTGCCTCACAATTAGTTCATCCTTCTGATAATAGGATTGATATAAGAAATATGGAATGTGCTAGAGTGATAAAAATGATCCCCAAGACGAACTTGTTGAGCTTGGATTCGTTGATCCTTCTACTGGTTGGGATATAGGAGGCACTATAAAAATGTATCTTCCAACACGGTATAGCCTGATCCACTAAGAGAATAGATTCATCTTGAAATCAACATCTAGGGTTGGTTATTCAGGGGTTGGATATGCATCCAGGAATTATTCAATTCTTGTCCTTTAAAGAGCTTCTATGAGACAAACCTGATGTCGAACCACTAAAGGATTTCCTTCCAACATCCTAATAATATCATCTGCATGGGGAAATTGATGATGTACATTAGCGAGTTAACTAAGGATACCAACTATATCTCATAGTGCTACAAATAATTTCAAAAATTATGCACTGTAAATAATAGTGAGAAGAAACTCTTATTCATGGGGGTATCTGGTATCTATGTTAAGGATCACACATTTAAGATAATATTTTATATTTTCCATGCCATTATAGTTTTTCATGGCTAGAAGGGAACTAGGGGTCCATTCTAGGGTGGTTATGTAAAGGAACAAAGTATTTACTAAGAAGAGTGACATCAGAACTGGAGGTTGTAGCAGGAAATTCTTAATGTCCTCAAAAGAAGTTTGCAATTCCTTATCCCACTTACAAATAGTTACTTTATCATGATCTATAATAAAGGATCACACTTTCTATAAATGTTTTTAAAAAATCAATATATATAGGATAAGTGACCTTGGAGGCCTTGAAAATCGTGTAGATTTCCTAGGGGAGGTATTTTATTGATTTCCTTGATTTTATCTAGATTAATCTTGATGCCTCTGTATCTTATGATAAAAATAGTAAATTTTCTAGAGTTAACCCCAAATGTGTACTTTAAAGGGTTCATATTCAAGTGTCAAGATTGGAGGGATCAAAACCCTTTATTTAGATCATTGATATAGTCTTGACTTTGGTGGAATTCTACCATCATATCATCCATGTATAACTCCAACAACTTCCCAAAAATCAGGTTAAATATGTGTTGTATGGCCTACTGGAAATTGGAGTTGGCATTCTTCAAAAAAAAAGAATCACTTGGTAGAAAATATTTACATAGGGTACCCTAAAGGTAATGTAATCCTTATCCATGGGGGCCATCCAGATCTGATTATACCCATAGTATCCATCCATGAAGGAGAGGGCCTGGAACCCAAACATAGCATCGATCAATAACACTATCCTCAGAAGGGGATAGTCATTCTTTTGACAGTAATGGTTGAGTTCTTAGAATTCAATTTAGACTCTTATCTAATGATTATTCTTCCTAACTAGGACAATTTTCTCTAGAAATTTGTGGTACTATACCTATCTAAAAAGGTTTTATTTAATATTATTTTCAAATTTTTCTTCAATCATGGCACTGTGGGAGGGGTACATGTTTTTGGAAGGCTAATTGAAACCATGGTGACCCACTGGGAGGCCAAGGTGATGAACAGAAACCTAAAGTATAATCCTTGGAATCTCATTATAGACCCATGTGAACTCATCATGTAGCTATTTCAAGAAGTCCATAAACTACTATTATTCCTCTAAAATCATATTTGCACTGATCAGTTTTGGCCTTAAATCTTCTTTAGTACTGATATTTACCAAAGTTATCTCATCAATATTAGTGGAGAAACCCATTTCAAATATAGAAGGGAAATTATCTGAGTCCTCTTTTTCAACTGAGATATGAGGATCCGAGGGAAGAAGTAACTCTTCTGGATTAGTGAACCTAGAGGGAGCACTAGTTTCAACTTTGGAAAATATTGAATCTCTGATGAGGGGTTACCATTCTGTAATCACTGTGGTGAAACAATATTTTTATCCAATATCATCCAATTTTTGACTATGAGGTCCACTCATAACATCGACGAAATGATGATGGGTCTACTTCCATCAAGCTAGTCCTTCTTTTTAGAACATGAAGGAATGATGTGTTTCAGTGTCCATAGGGTGAAATTCTGGGTACTTCGTAGGAGTAGGATTTTCTTGTTTCATCTGGGCCTATATGGTGTAGGATTACGAGTTAATCACTGAGAAATACTTGTTGGATATGATGAAACAAAATCCTAGGTCTAGTATCATGGGTTCCAACTGATAAATTAGGAGCACAAATTTGTTTTTCATGTCCACCCATGGATCCATTAAAGTAGTTGTTAGATAATTATAGGCATTGATGATCTCAAACTCTTTGTTTTGGACCTTCTTTCCTTCCCTTCATATGAGTGAAAGGGGGATGTGTCACCTTAGAGTACCCCTACTCAACTATTTAGGGGATATTTAAGGCACTTATGGTATGAATATGGGAAAACTACATGAAAATGAATCCAATGACATATCAGAAGCACATTGTAGGTAGTATAGAGTGAAACTACCATAAATTGTGTGCTTTATACCATGACATTGAATTGATTCTTAATATAAATTCACTCACACATCTTCTTCTCACACTAATTGTACCCCTAAATTTTTAGGTTGGAGGGAGTCATATCTACTTCTATAAGTCCCATATTGTGGAGCGTCTATGTCATCATGTGGTTGATCATAAAGCCAGTATCCACAAGGAAGTGGAAGACTTATATCTCATTGAACTATTCTATGATATACAGTGGTTGTATGTTCCCTTGAATGGTGACACCATCATCTTTTCTAGAAAATAAGATAATGGATCTACATTCAGCTCATTAGGAATATTCTTTGTAGTAGGTCTTGATAAAAGCTTTATCTATCTCCAAATAAAGGGGTATTTTCATGGCTTTGACAAGTTCCCCATTCATTTACTTTGAAAGGTGGAGTGCCTCAAGACTCAAGATCCTCACAGTTATGCTGGCGAGGTGCTTCAACACATCATACATCCCTTTCAGGGGAATTTTGTCTCATAAGTTATTTTCTAAGATAGGAAGCATGGAAGGAATAGTTGGTTGAGGTGCTAGGGCCCATCTAGTGATAGAATCACTCTATTGATGGTTACCTAACCTGGTCTAAAATCCTAAAATCTTAGAACCAAAAGGCTAAGTTTGAGCCCTGTATGAACATGTATGATCATGGTATGCTCGCGGCTGAGCTACATAGTTATTCAAAACTTTTGGTTGCAGATGAATTTCTGACATAATATCTTTGGATAAATATGCGTACTAATTCATACACATTGCCTTTTATCTAGTCTCAGTAGCATGAATAATATGATCTAAAATTACAACCTATGTATTCTTATTTCTATTTCATCCTCTACCTCTTCTTTAACATTGTTTTCCAAGAGTGTCTGATTGGTTTACATGGTGTTCCTCATCATTGAACACCATATAAAGATCCACTAAATTGATGGTATTTATAGAGGTATACTCTTTCTCCTCTTCAGTGGGATATTCAAAGATCAGGTCAAACCTAGGTGCAGTCCCCAATTTAGGAGGCATGAAGTCATCAAGGGTGCGGGTTCGTTTAGGTACCATTGAGATACTATAATCCACTTATGCGGCTTTGATGATTTTGATACAGATTAACATGTGGTGGTGGGAGGAGGCATGAAAACTATAGGAGGATATAGTCTCCTCAAGTAGGCCTGAATAATACCATGGAAATGAGTGACTATTTTTTGATCCAAACCATCGTTTTACTAATGGGTTATATAGTCAGGGGCCTATATCAACTGGTTAGAGTGCTCTTTATCACTATTGAGATTAGTGGAGGCATGTTCCGGCTATGTCAGGATGCCACCCAATTTGAAAATGATGTGATGTACCTAAACCTAGAGAAAATATTTAAACACAAATAATTATTTGATGGTGTTTCCAAGAATTATGTGATATCATAAGTGATCAGTGTGATTGGTAAGTTCAACTTCTTGGGGTATCTTTTATTCTAGAAGCTTAAGAATCCCTTTTCTAGGTCGTATATGGAATAACATGGGACATGAGTATCCTTTAAGGAGTAATTACAATTCCTTATTTTTGAAAATGGGACACTGGGTTTCTTTCCATGATGAGGGGTTTGGGAAGCGTTCTATCTATTAGGTCATTCATGTTCCTGACAAGGACACACTGTGTGAGGCTGCACTTTGAGGGGTTTCACTTAGCGAGGCTCATCTAGTAAAGGGGATAGTAAGTGTACCAATGTAGGAGCCTTTTCATACACAGTAGGATTTGTCTATTCTTTCATGGACCTCTTCATGTGAGATTAAAGGGGTAATTTCCATGAATGTTGTTTAATCCAATGTAAGGCTTCTTCTCAGAACTAGTATTTCTAGAGAAATATCAAAATCTACCCTGGTAATTTAGAGAGATAAGGGTAAGAACTAGCTCATCTTTAAAATTATACATAAAAATCTAAAGAAATTGTTCGTAGGAATATAGTATGTTATGATATTACATGAATCACTTCCCCTAGCAATGAAGTTAGAAACTCACTCATCTGGAATCTTTTTTCCTTTAGAGAGGTCTCTAATGCTAGTATTGCATAAGGTGGAGTTAAACTGGTAGAAGAACTTCCTACAGATATCCTCATAGCCGATAATGGATTTCAACTGTATACAGTTATTCACATGAATGGAGATCCTTCCAGGGTCTATGAAAACATAATATCTTGGTAGCTTCATATTATTCTAGAGTTCTCAACATGAGACTTCACAATGAGGTGATGTGGGTCAGATGTTGTAATAGATCTCTCATTCTATTGAATGAGGTAAATCTTGGGTTACCAAATTATATTGTTGGACACTTCTAGTTTTCCCACAACAAATATAGCTTCCCTTTCAATGGAATCAGCACTTATTTCATTTATAAAGATTTGAGGTAGGAAATGAGAGTAGTTATCATGTTGTCCTTATGAAGATTTGTGGTTACCAATGATCTTACTAATTCATCATACTAGAAGTAGGGGAGGACCTAATTTTAGGGTGGATAAGATCATTTTTCATGTCGATTGAGTGACTCATATCTCATCCATTTACCATACCCCCCATCATCTATGCTAATTAGATACACAGAACCACCTGATAAAAACCTAGGTATTTGTCCTAAGAAGACTAGGTTCCCAATTAGAGAATAAATAGGGTCTCTCTTGATATGTTTGGGACTTTGGTACTACTCAGACATAATCTATCTAGTAATCCTCTTGTAGCCCTGCATATCCTAGAGAAAAGTGGCTATCTTGGCAACTGTCTTGATCTAGCATAGTCTTGGATGGACTGGTAATCTCAACCTTGACTTTTTCAAGATATCAGCAGGCAGAAAACAATGTCTCATTAGGGGGGACTCCCAGGGGCCAACGCTAGTCTCTACTGATAGTGTTGAGCTTCTATTAGAGGATATACTTGGAATTGAGCCACACCTTGTGTTGGTTTCTCCCTTTCATGTTCTTTTTTAGATTCCTAATTTATCTAATACTTAGGAGCATCAATAGTGATGACATTCACTATGGAAGTGGGAATAGAGGAACCTTCACTATTAGTGTGTTAGACTGATTGATGGTCCCATTATTGTGGTGGTATTGGGAGGAAATGGAGGGAAGTATACTACCCATATCTTTAACACATGTTGAGATAAATCTAACATAAATAACTAGAGAATAGTATAGCTCTTAACATAGGTCCTCTAAAGATTCTATCAATAACCATAGAATTAAGGGTGATAAGATATTATGAGTGTTTTGATTTAAACCCTCTTACATTATTGATGAATGAAATCAAGGTTCTCTTATATTCCTCAATATCTTAGCTACTGGTCTTGTAAGAAGTTAAACATCACCCAGATATTCTAATGGAAACGAATTTCCTTGTTCTCATTAAAGGATTTCGAGATGAAAAAGTTCAGGTATGTAGGTTTCTAGAAAACAAATAGTAGTTGGTTGGAAGACAAAGTCCCCATAATCCCTCTTTTTTGTTGCTAGAAGGATGATTCTACTCTTGGATGGTCCAAGACATGATTGATGTAGAATGAAAAACTAGCGGTGTTACTGACGCTGGCATTATTTTCTACTAATTTATCAGGATATAGGGGACCATGCGGGTCAAATATCCATTGCATGTTAGAATGTCTCTCGGAGGTGTATCCGACATCAAGATCATATCCATATAGTAAAGGGTTTTTACTAACTCCTCATGCATGAGAGTGGAAGAATCCATTTCAGGATTAATGGAATGATCACCATCATCTAAGGGTTATAACCCAGACCTTGAAATCTCTCAAACTTCAACTGTGGTTGTATAGAAGAATGAAAATTATGGCGATGAAAACGATTACACAGTGAGTACATAGAAGGAGGCCAAAACATCTTCCACCTAAAGATGTTTGTAGAGTGATTTAGGGATCTTATGGACCTCATATTCTAGGAAAATAATACTTAATTAATAGACTTCTCCACCTAACTCTGGTAGTGTGGGTGAATTTTCCTCATGAATTCATCTGTCTCTTTAGATTCTGACAGATCAATAGTGACACCAAGCCTCCCATGGTCCACCCATTAATGGTGTGATACTGATAAGATAGTAATCAATTGAGATTTAGTTGAGTTACTTCCATGTGTGTTGTGACCTACACTGTAGGCATGACCCCATGGTGGTTGTTTTACCTCCTTACAAAGGATGGTCCATCAAATTAAGGCATGTTTTCAGTATGGGGAGGACCTCTACACTGGTTGGTAGTGGTGCAGGGAAGATCTTCAAACAAGTATTACTCATCATGGGAAGGACCGCATTCGTTATCGATTGAATTAGTGACTGAGAGAGTCATCCCAACCTTACTAAGAGGCAATTGGGGTATCAATCATTGGCGGGCCAAGATGGATGCTTCTTCAGCTGTTATAGGGATGTGGTGGGATAAGCCATCTGTAGAGAGATATACTAGTGTTGTAGAAGATGCCTCCTATTAGAAAATGTTATATTCCTTCCCCCATCATTTTTGTTAGGTATTCTAGACAAGGTTTAGTGGAGTAGATATGGGTTCAACCTACTCATAGACTAATGGTACAAGTTCGTGTTTGAAATTACGTAGTCTAGTGGTATCCCTCATGGGAATATCCTATGAAGTGGTCATGATGGGTATGAATCAAACATCCCTACTTCTTTGAAATAGGGGATTGATCTATCATAATTATCTAGGGAGAGTCTCTTGAAGTAGTTTTTCATTGGAATGGTAAATATTTTGCCCTTATTTGGCCCTCGAGAGTGGTGGTTCCCATGAGGTTTTGATGACTAGATATACTGTAAGGATATATCTCAAGTGGTAATGACCCCTTACTATCTGTATCAGGGAATAATTACATTTATAACCCTCATATGGATGAGATTAGAGGATAAAATGGGGTGTGGAATCCCAGTAGATAAATATGTGGTGGTGGTCATGATAGGGACATAATCATGCATGATTTCCATAACCGCATTCCCCATGTTTCCCCGCCTATTGAAACTACATCGTCAAAATCCTATATTTTGAGTTCCATAAAGTACATAGGATCTATTTTTGTAAAGATATAATGAATTATGTACCAAATTCCCTATAATTGTCCATTATTTTTTAGATAGAGGATAGATCTATGTCGGTGATGTCTCAGATCATGGAGGCCTAGTGTTATCTTCCCCAAGTTTCATGATATTTTCATGTTGGGCCAACCACTTTATCAATTGGGCCTAATGATGAATATTCTAATCCAAGAACATGAAATTTTGATAGTGATATTATTATACAAGTTATTATGGTTGAAGTAGAATAATTCACATCAGGTACACCATTTGTTTCAATGATTTTCATTAGGGTTGTGTGATGTCTTTCTGTCTTGCAATAATACACTCCTTCTTTCCCCACATTCTGGATTTCCAAATGCGGGTGGATTCTACCACTTTAATCAGTGGTATTTAATCCTTAATCAATATGGTAGTATATGATATTACTTCCTCCTTCCATAGATTCATCCTTGGATCTCGTCTCCTAGTCCAGGTCTCCCTCCCTGATTTGGGTCACATTTATGAAACTCATTCCTAGTACCGTCTAGAGGTGTACACCAGTTAATTACACCACCTATTATCCCTATAGGACAATAAAAAGATATTTGAGTAGGTATTAATGTTTTGTATATCAAGTTATATCTATACATTGGTTATGTTTGTCACCTATAAAGTCTTCCTCTTTTAATTTAAAGGAAATATCATGTGTGAGGCATCTCAAGCATAGAACCCAAGGAATCATATGTGAGCCAATGGGTATTTAATTATAGGGCCATAAATAATTTTAGGATTTTTACACCGGGCATACCATTTTTATGGAATGGGGTAAATATTTCAAGTGGGTCGCAAGTTTAACTATTTATGGAGATGGGTTTGTTAGTCAAGTGAACTCTAGGGGGGAGATTTCACACTTAGGATTTGGTTAAGTGTGTCCCCCGAAGAGATGATTTAACACTTGGGATTTAGTTATGTATGTCCCCAAGGGGAAAGATTTAAAACATGGTATTTGGTTATGTGTTCCCATAAGGGGAG
The DNA here is from genome assembly GCA_963277665.1 of Viscum album. Classification (NCBI taxonomy): domain Eukaryota; kingdom Viridiplantae; phylum Streptophyta; class Magnoliopsida; order Santalales; family Viscaceae; genus Viscum; species Viscum album. The sequence goes on along the minus strand of OY728123.1, from coordinate 466,480,894 downwards.
ATTTCACACATGGGTTTGGTTAGGTGTGCCTCCTAGGAAAAGATTTCACACTTCTGTTTGGTTAAGTGTGTCCTCATGGGGGTATATTCCACACTTGGGATTTGGTTAAGTGTGTCCCTATAGGGGGGGATATTTCACACATGGGATTTGGTGAATTTTGTCCCTAAGGGAGAAGACTTAAAAATTGGGATTTGGTTAATTGTGTCCCCCAGGGGAAAGATTTCACACTTGGGATTGGTTAATTATAGAAACCCAAGATAGATGTGCATTTATATTAAATCATTTATATAAAATATTTAATGCCTTACACAAACACATTTCAAAATATTGAATTCTTTTAGTGCCTTTGGAAACAGGGAACATGAACAACTAGTATGGTGGAATATCTTCAATGTTTCAGAAAAAGATCATTCCCTTTAGTACTCTTACTTAAAACTTTCTCTTATAACCTGTGGAAATAAAATATAAAAAGGGGTGAGTTCAGATTCTCATTAAGGGTAAATAAGGGAGATCTGTAAACATAATCACAATAATAAGGGTATAATAACATGATCATGAAGTTAGAATATAATACCCTTCATATCAAAGATCATAAATAGGAATCATGGAATAAATATTGGTAGTTTATAATACATGAATCATAAAGAAATAAAGAACATGATCCATAAAATCATAACATATGAATAAAACATGGAATTGTGGTACACACATAAGAATATAATAATTATTTACATGGAAGTTAAGGAATCTATTCCAATGAAATATTGGTATTATGGGTTCACCTTCCAGACCATATTGGTAGTCATGGTTCACACCCACTACCATCTTAGTGTAAAAACTACCTTTTGTGAATCTCATGAGATATAAATCATTACCCAATGCATTGGAGAGAGATATAGGTCTCACTCATCTCATAAATAAATCTTACATACATATGAAATAAGACAATAAAAAATCATATCATAACCCATGAAATGAAATGGGAATCCTATACTTGTAATAATATCTTAAACTGTGGAAAAGAGAAACGTTTCATAATAATTTCATCAAAACAAAACTCAGGAAAAAAAGTGGGTTTCATAAGCGTATAACTTGTGGAAGAGAAACAGATTTCATAAATATCATGCCAATAAACTTATACCATTCATAGAAATAATATGAATGGATTCTTTAGATTATTTCCCAAAAAGGCATGAGTAACATATATAGATGTCATCTTATATGGGAAATAATTTTAAAAGATAGTATAAAAACATTTATTTTGGAAAATATTCTTTCTTCTTTGAAATAATTTTCTTTTCTTAAAATGTTATTATGTTTTAAAATAAAAAAAATTCATTTAAAATAACCTTCTAAGCTTATAATGAAATATTCAAGGAAATTAGGCTTTTTGAAAGCATAAAAATATGTCCATGGCGTATAAGTTAAAAAACATTCTTCTCATACTTTTTTTGGAAAATTCCAAAAGTACCACGTTTACAAAACCAAAAAAAAATCCTTTCAAAGAATTTTATAAAAAGTAGAACTTGGTTACAAAGATCTTATAGTAAAAATATTTTGGAAAACATTTTATTAAGAAACTTGTACAGGGATGACAAATATTCCCTAGAAGATACTTACGTATAAAAAACCCCACATGAGATTATAAAATAACCCTTGCAACATTATAATCAGTAGAATCATATGATCTATTAAATAAAGGAAATTATATGTATATAAAAATACCATGATATTATGGTTAAGACACATAAAATACATTAATTGGTAGTATATACATCACGTATAATAATCTGGTAGTGTATGAGGAATGTGTCTCCCAGAAGTAAAGGTGAGACAAAAATACATTACCTTAGGTCTGATTTCGTTCGTATGTGTCTGAAACTCATTTAAAGTGGTTTTAAACATATTTTTAACTTTGTTAAATAATAATAATAATATTTATTATACAATATATGATTCATTTGTGACATTATATGACCCATTTATTAAATATTTTAAGTTAAAGGAATGTTTTGGGTGATAACTTCTTTGTTTATCGTACGTGTTTTGACTAGTTATTCTTAATCCTATTAATTAGATAATGATTTAATTAATTTCATAATTTAAAACATGACTTATATATTATATATATTTATTATAAAAATATATATAATATATATATATATATATGAAATGGAAGACACTGTTCATGGACATGGTAAGCCATATGTACGCATGAATGTTGTTTCTATTTTCTTATCATACTAAATAGAAGAAGGTAAATGAAATTTATATATATATATATATATTATTACATTAAAATTTCATATATTTCATATTTATTAATTATATACATTTTTATAATCGTTCTTTAAATGGTTAACATGGAAGATTAATCTCATCACATCTTGGAGATAGTAGGTCATTAGTATGCATGAACGATGATGTCATTCTCTTGATGAAAAAAGGGTGAGTAATTAAGTGTTTTATTCATTATAAATAATAAATATAATGTTATAATAATAATATATAGTTATTATTTCTGTAATTATACCCATCCATATAAATTGGTGGTGAAAAATAGATTACACCAAGACATGGAGATGGTAAGACGTGTGTACGCAATTGTTGTGATTTTGTTTTTTTGTAGGATGGATAGAAGGTGGAATACGGTTATTAAATAATAATAATAAAATATTATAAGATATTTTATACTATATTTACTATTTTAGAGTGTAAAAACATTAAGATTATGTATAAGAAGAAATAAGTTTGAAATAATCGGTTGAGGAGATTACCACTTTTTCGATGAACTCCCACTAGATCTCCTCTAAAAGGCACTAGAGTTGGTATTTTGAGAATAAACGAACCTATAAAATGTATCTAGGGAATTTGATAACGAAAATTGGAAGGTAATATTAAATATTTAATTCTAAATGTGATGTAAATAAGTGAGGGAGGAGGTTCCCTTTTATAATTGAGGTGAGGGGCACTTTTTAAATCTCCAAAAAGATTAATTTGTAATAAACTCAATGCCCATCCCAAAATCTCCAAAATTTTATATTTTCAAATATAATATGAGATATATTTTTAATATCATCAACCAATAAATTTTAGTCACGTTGTTCTATAAATTTATAGGTTATCATTTTAATTAACCCATAGTCATTCTATTTAAATTTTAACTGTGGTAACAAATGTTTCAATATTAAAAGAGAATAAGTTTTACTAATTTTATGTCAATTATACCAAAAAATTAATAATTATGAATATTTTATACAATATAATAATTATTTTATATTTTAAAAAATATTTCATGTTTTTTATATAATTTAATAAAACATTATTTTGACAAAATATCAATTGTGTCAATTTTCACACAATTTAGTTTTTGGATTTTTAAAAATATAAAGGTAAGATGTTAACATAAAACCAAATATTTTATTATATCCCTAGGTGATCAAGGTAATATATAAAAAATTATATATTAAGTATCCCAAATTATATTTTTTTAATATTTTTAATAACATTAATTTTACATTTCCATTAATAAAATAATTATTACATCAGTTTTGTGTAATTATTTAATATACTTATTTGGTGAATAAAAATTAAAAATAAAATACTATGATGAATATAACTCATATATATTTTATAATAATACTTATATTTAAATATATATTTTGTAAAATACCACATTAAAAATGTTATATTTACTAAAACATGAATGTGATGACTTTAACATTACTTAAGATAAAATATTATAAGTGTCATCATATTTTCCATGTGGCTCCAAATGGTTAATAAATTGAACCCTGGATGATTATGGTAGATATATTTTCGACCAATAATATTTGGTCCTTTTTTGGTCTTTTAATGGTCATTGTAATTTTAATTAAAATTAGTTTAATGATTTTTCATCAATTAAATAATTTCAGCATCATCATTGTATAAGATTTTAAGGTAATTATTTATCTCATAAAAATTAAAAACAAATTACCATGATAAATAAAAAACATTTTATATTTCAAATTATTATTTATTGTAAAAAAATTTGTATAACCTTATATTAAAAATGATATAGTTATTAAAATTTGAGTAAGATATATTTAAATTTTCATTAAATAAAATATATTAAATGTCTGAATCTCATCCAAGTGGCATTCAAAGGATACCATTTCAGACCAAGGATAATTTAGGTAGAAAAACACTGATCCAGTGATATTATGAAAAGTGTTAGGGTAATTTTATAATATTATTTTTTCCCTTAATTACCTAACTGACCTTTTATCATATTAATAAAACATTACTAAAGTTACTATTCATAATGCCCAAAAATAAAAGAAATGTATTTAAATAATTTTAACCAAACGATTGCAATTATGGAATCCATTTTTAAAAATTCAAAACACATAAGTTTCACCTAATAATTTAAAATTAATCACATTTTTAGAATTAGAATACGAGTTTTAATAGTTAAAACATACAAATGATTGAAATGTTTTTACATCTAAATTCAATGTAAGATTAATTCCAATGAACTAAATTATATTAAATGGTAGAAATATAATATATTTATAATTTAAAACATTTAAATAATATAATTCAACCACATATATTATTTCTATGAAAAAATATTTTTTCGATTAAAATTTAATATATTTTTACTATTCGTCCCCATTTTAAAAGATATCATAAAAATATCAAAAATTAATCCAAAGTATATTTTTATATTATAATTCCAAATAAGAAGTTTATTTTTTCATATATAATATTAAAAAGTATCAAAAATTAGATTTAGAATTTGTGCATCATCAAAAGGTGGAAATGCTGCATTTTTTGAAAAATAGTTCTTTTGTCAAAAAATAATAATTTGTTCTTATATCATGTCTATAAAACATATAAGATGAATTTTAAACATTATATTGAATATATTACATATATATTTCATTAATAAAAATCATAAAGAGATATTTTATTATTTTACAAACTCACTTATTTTCAAAGTTTTTCAAAAAAACATTTTCTTTTACTTAAAAAATAGTTTTATTTTAATTTATAATTAATTGGTCACCAAAGAATTAATTATGTATACATGTGTAAATAATACTTTCATAATACAGTTAATACTTTTCACACTCCCCGTTATAATGGCTAGGTTATAATATAACATAATTATATTCTTTTGTTCTTTTAAACTCGGTCTTACATGAAATGAAATCTATTAAAAGAACTTAAAATTGTGTATAATGAAATCCAAGCATATTGGTGTGTATACCACAAGCTAAGTCAGTTTTGAGAGCAGCTCAATATTATCTTGGTGTATTGAAAAACACAAGACAATGAATAAATTAAAAAAAAATTATCTCATAAAAATCTCAGGGTGTTACATTCTACCCCCATTAAAATAAATTTTCCCTAAGATTTCATTTGGGTTATAAAAGGATTAATACATGAAAGTTTCTTTCATAGAAAATAATCTCATAAAGATTAATGTTAAAACTTATTTTTTATTAAGGAATTTTATAAAAATAATGGTCACCCTGAGTAACACATAACTAACTTCCCACATAGGAGAGTATATGTGGGAAGTAAAAACATGGACAAGGAAGTTAAATATAACTATCATGTTTTAATGGAGAGTCGTAGAGAACATGGGTAGGAGAAATTTTACAATCAAAAATCAATAAATCATTGATTATCAAAGGAACCATCTTTTTTATCATAAATAAAGGTACTGTGATAACATTTTTGGTTTCAATATCATTTCCCTAGAGTAGAAAAATTTTCATTAGAAGAAATACTTAGTTAATTTCTATAAAACTTCACCCATTGTTGTACCTTTATCAATTTCCACTTCAAATCTTATTCTATGAAATTATGTTTAATTTTTCATTCCTAATGTGTTAGCAGATCACAAGATCCATAAATTGAATGATATTTCATTTTATCTATCTTTATCATAATAAAACGTTTTTCACAAGTTATCAAATATGCATAAATCAACCTATGGTGAGAAAATAAATTAATCAAATAGACTTATCTGAATTTTAGCTTCATCTTTCTGTAAATTGATAAGCTTAAAATCCTTTTAAAAGATGAAAATACAAACCATTGGAAATAGGTTCACTAAATCATCTTAACATTTATCTCCCATATATTATAAGTTATTTCTTGGTTGTTACATTCCAAACATGTGAGTAACTTAATCATATATTCTCTTAAAACATGTTAATAACATTATTTATCATACATAATTATTGAAAAAATTTATTTATCCTTATTCGAAAGTTTATTAGATATAAAACCCCACTCTTTATTACATACTTTTACATGATTTATTACATAGACTTTCAATTAATACAACTCTGAGGATTGACAGGTCTAGTGTATTATTAAATTAAGGACATTACATGACAACTTAAGACATAAAAAACAAATTTATTTAAAACATCCTTTACAAGACCACAACATTCCCTTATACTTAGCATTTCATGGGATAACATGAGGATATACAAGTGAAAAGAGTGAGCTACAAATCCCTGTAAGGGAGTAAAAAGGAATAACATGAATAATACAATACATGTTATAAATTAGGAATATCAGTTGATAATAAGATAAACATGAACATAAAGGCATGATATAGCAAGATTATCATAACATGGAAATATGGCAACAACATTTAATATGATATTAGCATGATCCAAGGCTAATTGCACATGGAGAAAGAGTAAACCCTCATTGAAATTTAATTAGCATGACTAAACCCTAATTGAACATAAATTATCAATATTAAACAATCATTGAACATGATGCATCATGATGTTATTCTTTACCCAATGCATTGGAGCGCTATCAGGATTCACCCTTTATAAACATTTCATTTCATACATAAATGTGCCACATGGATCATACGACATGGATTTACTAAAAATCATAATTTCTTCCATGAATAAGATATGTGTAATACATAAATGTAAGTCATAAATCAAAAAGTTAATTTTCATAATGTTTAATACCCTTGATAGAGAAATTGGTATGGTATTCACTTACACGATGATTTTGGTATGGGAAATTTTGGTGTAACTTCGGTAGCATAATGACATCAAATAGAAATCATAAAATTGGTTGATGAGGGAGAAAGGGATATATCAAAATTTATACATGATATGGACAATAAGTTGGCATGGAAAATAATATCCCAACATATTTAATGGAATTTAGAAGCATAATATAAAATAATTGCTTGGATCTAAATTAGAAGTGGGAAATTCCTTGTAGAATTTCATCATGACAATAGTTGTACATGGAAGAAATTAATGAGAGAGAAAGAGTAATATCATAATTAAAACATAAGGAGGAACGTATGGGGGAGGTGAAAATTATTTTTAATTGAAAACAAAATGTTATAACAACATAAATAAATTTGGACAAAAATGAGAAAGGAATAAATCCCTTACTTGGAAGTGTGATCCCAAAGGCTTGGGAGAGGATTGAGAGAGGCTTCATGGGAGCTTGGGGAACATCGATAGGTTTCTAGAGAAATGAGGGTATATTTTGGTCAAGCTCCAAATGGTTTGAGTGAAGAGGAATGTGATATTGAGTGGGTTTATATAGGAAATGGGAGGGAATTATTTATTATTTAGGTTTTGGACACCACACATTAAACTAACCAAAATCACAAACTAACCCATGGTTTTTTCCCATGTGTTTTTCGAAAGGGAAGTGGAAAACATTAATTTATAAGTCCAATTTCCTAACTTATTAAAATATTAGGCTTTCTTATGTGGATGTGAGTCACACTCTCAAAGAAATCATTTTAAAATGTTAAAATGTTTTATAAGTCTTGGAGCGTCCACTAAGGCTTTGTAAAATAAAGTAAACATAACTAAAATAGAATTATTTTAAAAGGAAATACATATATTGTCCGAATAAACCATTTATATTATTTTATTACATCACTATTGGGACATTATGATATCATAAAACACATTATATCTTTAAATGGTATTTATTTTTTACCCAAAAAATCGACTGTCACAAAAAATTATGAAAACTTCACTGTTGGATAATTTCGTTGTCCTGATTCCAAAAATAATATTCACTTTATCTAAATAATTTTCTAAATATGTGAATTTTTTTTAAAATAAGAACCAAAATATATAAAAAATCATGGGTTTTGAAAAAAAAACAGCTTTCAAAACTTAATAAAAATTATAATTGTATTCCTAAAAATTATACGATCTTTTAATAAGTAATTTAGTAATAATATTTTGTTAAAATATTATTTAATTAAAAAATAAACTAATTCATCAAAATATATTTCTTAATTGAATATTAACTAAAAATACTATTTGTGCTTTAAAACCCATTTACAAGGTAACAATAATAAAATGAATGTATATTATTTATACAAAAATAATGCACATAAAAATAGTGCTAAAGTCTTGTTACATAACCCCTTATAACACCTTCATAAGACATAAGGGTAAGGTGTATAATGGTGATAGGCTCTTGGGGTGGCTCTGATAACATTTCTCAAATAGTAATATCTATTAACTTCCGCTTCTCTTGTAAGAGATTACATTTAATATTAACGTGTTGAAGATCGTCCTAGGATTGGTCAAGAGAGAATCCCAGTGACACCACCTCCTTTACAATATCTGAAAAATGGGCTTCATATTGAACAATTCTACAAGATGTGGCCATCACATAATTTTTTTGAGTAAATTAGATTTGTTGAAGCCCTATATTAATACTAATCATTTTTTCACTGTTCAACAAATATATTAGCAATGGAAACAATTCTTAACATTATTTTAAATTCCAAAAACATAAAACCAATGAAGTAAATATGTTTTATATAACAATTTTACATAATAGGACATTTAATTAGATCAAGAAGAATTTTCATTAATAAGTTTGGGATGTTACAATATTTCCTCCTTAAAAAATTTCACCCTTGAAATTTCCTTTTCCCACACTAAAACAAATATGGGTAACTCTGCTTCATCAATTCCTCTGATTCCCACATTGCTTCTTCAAACTTGTGGTTTCACCACAACACCTTCAATATAGGAATTGTATTATTTTTTAGAACCTTTTCCCTATGATCTAAGATCATCATCAGCTTCTATTCATTGGAGAGTTCATTCTCTAATGGTACCACCTCTGGATTGAGTACATGCGATGGGTCAGTTATGTACTTCCTCAACTGTGATACATAGAATACATCATGTACTTGAGATAGGTTTGGTTGGAGTGCTAGTCAATAGGCCAAAACTCCAATGCAATCAAGGATCTAAAAAGGTCCAATGTAACTTGGATTAAGAATTCCCTTCTTCCCAAAACTCATAACAATATTCCATGGTGATATGTGGGGGAATACCATGTCTCCAACATCAAATTCTAGGTCTCGTCGATGATTATCAGCACAGATATTTTGTTGACACTGAGACTTTAATGTGCTACTAGATGGTCTTAACCTTCTCCACCATTTCTTCAACCATTTTTGGACCTAGAAGTTTTTTCTCCCCAAATTAATCCCAACATGTTAGTGTTCTACACCTCTTCCCATAAAGGGATTCATAGTGATCCATTTGGATGCTTGAGTGGAAACTGTTATTTTAAGATAACTCAACCAGAGTAAGGTGTTGATCACATCCTCCTTTGAAGTCCATTGATATTTCTCTCAACATTTCCTCAAGTGTTTGGATTTTCTGCTCAAATTGGCCATCAATTTGACGATTATAAGTCATGCTGAGGTTCATATCAGTATTTATATCATATTGGAGAATCTTCCAGAAATTAAAGGTGAATCTTGTATCTAGATTGGATACAATTGATAGTGGTACTCCATGCAGCCTTACCACTTATCTGATGTATATCCATCTCATTTTATCCAATGAAAAATCCTATCTAATTGTAATGAAGTGTGTAGTCATTGTAAGACGATCAACAACAAACCAGATAACATTGTTTCCTTTGGAATTCTTTAGAATCCTAGTGGCAAAGTCCATGGTGATGTTTTCTCATTTACATATTGGTATGGGTAATGGTTGCATCATCCCCATAGACTTATTCCCCTCATCCTTCACTTGCTGACATACTCAGCACTTCGATGTATACTTAGTGATCTCATTCTTCATGTTATCCCACCAATAATTCTCTTAGAGATCTCGATAGATCATTATGTTTCCTTGGTGAATGGAGAAATTCAAACTATATGCATTATCAAAAAGTTATTTCATTAACTTCGAACATTATGGAACACATATTCTTGACCCAAATATCAAAATTCATTCTTCATTAATATTTAACTCTATGGATTTCCCTATTCTAATAGTTTCCACTTTCTCCTAAATTCCTACATCATCTTTTTTAGCATCGTTTAACATTTCCAAATGATACAATTGAGAAATCATTTGTGAAAGCATTTAAGATGTTCCATTCTTTATGATTCCCATGTCAATCTTCATCAAATTTAAGAAGATTATATCCTTTTCAATTCTCATCAATGATAGAATCATTGGCTCCTTTCTGCTTAGAGCATCCTCCACCTTGTCCGTTTTCCCAGAGTGGTAATGGATTGAGCAGTCATAGTCTTTGATCAGCTCTAACCATCTTTTTTGGAACATGTTCAACTCTTTCTATGTGAATATATACTTGAGGCTTTTGTGATCCATATATATTTCACACTTCTCCCCAAAGAGGTAATGTCTCCAAATTTTCAAAGTGAATATTACTGCAGCCAACTCCAGATCATGTGTTGGATAATTTTTCTCATGAACGTTCAATTTCTTTGAAGAATAAGCAATTACTTTTTCATTTAGCATCAACACCCATCCCAATCCCTTCTTTATAGCATCACTAAATACCACATAATGTTCTCCACTTAAGGGTAGTGTGATAACGGGCAGAGTGATAAGCCTCTTTTTCAACTCATTAAAGCTATATCCACATTCATCACTCAAAGAAAACTTGACTCCCTTCCATGTTATCTATGTAAAAGGTTTTGAAAATCATGAGAAATTTATCACAAATCATTGATAATATCCAGATAACCCCAAGAATCTATGGATATCCATCAATGATGTTGTCTTCGGCCATCCCTCAATTGTAGTTTTCTTTGAGGTATCCACATATATCCCATTGCTTGTGATGATATGACCCAAGAATGAGACTTCCTTAAACCATAAATCACACATTCTATACTTTTCATAGAACCTCTCCTTTTGTAAGGTCTCTAGTGCAGTGCTTATATACTCCTCATGCTCCTCCTTTATTTTAAAGTATATTAGAATATATTCTATAAATACAACTAAAAATTTGTCAAGGTAATCTCTAAAGACTTTATTCATCAAGTATATGAATATATTTGGAGCATTAGTGATTCCGAAAGGCATTACTTTGAATTCCTAGTGCCCATATATTGTAAAAAAATCAGTATTGGGGATATCCTCCTTCTTCACCCTTACTTGATAATATCCCAACCATAGATCCACCTTGGAGAAGTATTGTGCTCCACATAGCTGATCAAACAAGTCATCAATTCGTGGTATAGGATATTTGTTCTTTATAGTGATTTTTTTGAGCTCACAATAATCAATGCAAAGATGCATTGACCCAACCATCTTCTTGACAAATATGACTATTTCACCCCATGGGGAAGCACTTGGGTGTATAAACCCTCTATATATATTCTCCTAGAGTTCTTTATTTAGCTCCTTGAGCTCCACAACATCCATTAAATATGGATTCTGTGATATTGGAAACGCCTCAGGTATAGATCAATATAGAATTCAACATCTCTTCTAGGAAGAAGACCATGTAATTCTTTAGGAAACACTTCTTCAAATTACTTCGCAATAGGCATGTATTCAAGGATGGTTTCTTCCTTAGACTCACTAATTTGAGCAAGATATTCATGTTCATAGGGAAGTAATATCAACACTTGAGACGATGGTGCTAAAGAAGATTCATCCCCCTACTTGCACTTGTACAAAATCAGGGGTCGATTCTCCATATGGAGAGTGACTTATCTCTCATGGAAATTTATGTTTTCTCTATATATGTAAAGCCAATCCATGCCAATAATTACATAAAATTACACCAGAGGGAGTATGAAGAGGTTTTTTGGGAAGATAAATCCATAAATTATGACATGGGAGAAGTTATATTCATGGGATTCAATGATTTTCCCATTTTCTGCTCTCACCAACATTTTTACTTCCATTATTTGTGATGGTGTTGGGATTGTTCTACTAAACATTCGAGATATAAAAGAATGCTTATAACTAGAATCAAAAATTATTTTTGTTATTATTGAATAAATAATAGCGTACCTATCACCACTTCATTGTTGGGGTTCACTTCGATGGTACTGATGGCAGAGGCTCTCCCTTTCTACCTTGAAGGTTGTTGGTTGCCCCAAAAAACCCTTGTCTTAGGGCATTGGTTTGCAAAGTGCCATGGTTCTTTGAAGTTGAAGCAATGAACAGTGCGTTGAGGGTCAAAGGGATCATTCCTCTCCTCTATCGCAGTAGTAGGTTTTTCTTGCCAACAGTTAATGGCTAGGTTCCCTTCTCTTCCACACCTAAAGCATTTCCTTGTACCCTTAAATCAATTTTCAGGGTGCTTCTTTCCACCCCTTTGGCAAGTGGGGTACTGTAATTTCATAGCACCATTGGATTTATCCATCAGACCACAATAATTAAATTCCACCTTACGCTTCTTATCCCCATGATACCCCTACGATTATTTGATCACCATTTCAACTTTGAGGGAACATCGGACAGTTTCCTTACAGCTATTGAAGTCACGAATTGCTAGGGCTTTCGGTAGGCTAGGTTTTATCCCCCCAAAGAAGTGGTTAACACCGTATTCAGGGGTAATGACAAATCCAGAGGAATATCATGCAAGCCTTTTGATGTTTTACTCATATTCTTAGATGGATTTGTTGTCTTTTTTTCTTTAGGACAAGGAAATCCCTTTCAATCTTAATTCAGAGGGTGCGAGGAAAATATTTATCAAAAATCATTTTCTGGGAATCTTTCTATTCCAATGCCTCAATATTTTCCCCAGGATTCATATTTTTGATAAATGTACACCATTTATTAGCTTCAACCTCCATACAATAAGCATACATAAGAACCTTCTCCTGTTCGGAACATTGAAGGATAGATAATATCATTTCAATGGACTTGATCCATTGTTCAGCGATTTAGGGATCAGATGATCCATTAAAAGTAGGACTCCTTTGTCTCATGAAGCTATCGATTGTAGATTTTTCTTTCTTAGGGGTGGTTGAACATTCCTCTAGGCCTATGTTTTTATTCAAAACTTGAGTTAACTGAGAGTGTATCCAGACAAAGTTCATGATTCCCACTGCCATCAGATCGGGAATCTCATTAGAACAGTCAGCACATTGATCTTTACATCATTTGTTAGCCCGAGTCCTCCTATTACAAGCCATTGGCTGGAATAAAAGGAAGGTTTGGGGTAACACATAAAGGGTAATCCAAAGACCAAATGAGATAACTTATAAATTACATTTTTTACCTTCACTTATGAATTTATAGGCTTTGATATATGTAATCCATGATCTACTTCCAAACATATATTCTTAAGGGAATTTTTTATTCCCTTAATAATGGTTTATACTAAGATTATGAATTTACCAAAGAATATCCCATGGGAGTTTCATAACCAAGAGTGAAGCAAGGCTCGTTGTCATTCACTGGTTCTCATTCTAGTCAAGCTCAAAGCGGTGTTTTCGTGTTTTACCCCTAGATACATATGTGCCAGAGCCACCTCAACTTGTTCATATCCAGACATGGATGTATTTTCCTAATAAACAACTTACTATATAATCACAAAAAACTAGGTATGTTTTTATTATACTTAGCCTTATCCCTAAGGCTTTCACTAGGGTTTTCTAATCCTAATCCAAGAAATGACTAAATATATCCTTTGATACCAACTATAACAATCATACTCTTTATTACACACATTAACATGATCTATTACATAGACACTACTGGAAATCTAGGCTATAGCCACGGTTCTAAACTATGGATATAGGCCCCAAAACTATGGCTATAGGTTATAGCCACGGTTTCATGAACCCAGGCTAGTATTAGCATGGCTATAGGGCTGAACCTTTAGCCACGGTTTGAACCGTGGTTATAGGGCTATAGCCACGGTTGAAACCGTGGATAGAGGCATATAGCCATGGTTTTGAACCGTGGCTATAGGGTCAGCCCGATAGATGCCAGTAAAATCCACGGTCACTGTGGCTATAGGGATTTATCCACAGTTTGGAACCGTGGCTATAGGGATTTCCACTGCATAAAGAAAACCATCACGGTGAACCGTGCTGGCTGTTGGGAGGACTTCCCCAGCACCCCCACCCCCTGCTCCTGCACACCTCCCCTGCCCCACCCCCCTGCACCTTGCACCCCACCCTCACCCCCTCCTCACTGCACACCCCCCTCCCCTACCCTCCCACCTTCACACCCCCTCACCCTGCCCCCCCCCCCCCCCCCCCACTTCCCCCCCCCCCCCACCTGCACACACCCCTCCCCCTGCCCCAACACACCCCCCGGCCCCCCCACCTGCACACCCCTGCCCCCTCTCCCTGCCCCTGCCCCCACCAGCACACCTCCCTGCCCCTCCCCTGCCCTCCCACCTACACACCCCCTCCCCCTGCCCCCCACCTGCACCCCCCCCCCCCACCTACACACACCCCTCCCCCTACCCTAGCACACCCTCTGCCCCCCCCCCCCCCCACCTGCACACCCCCCGGCCCCCTCTCCCTGCCCCCTGTCCCCAACCTGCACACCCCTCCCCTTACCCCAGCACACCCCCCTAGTACATCTATAAAAAATCATTTATATGAGGTTAATCAATTCATTTTAGATTTAGAAAATATTAATGTTTATGTAGATGATGAGGATCCATAAATGATCATATTAATCACTCTTGAAAATAGATATAGAACACTTGTTATGACCATGATGTATGGTTGAGTCTATTTAACATTAGAAGATATCAAATCAGCCCATCTGTCTAAGGAATTTCATTCTAGAACAAAAATAAAAGGTGAGGATAAGAGTTTTTCACAAGGGGGAGACCTTAAACTAAAGGTAAGAAAAAACAATTCAGTAGGGACAAAAATAAGATTAATAAATAACCCAAATCAAGGACAAGCTCTATGGATAGAAAAGTAATATGTTTTCACTATGGTAAACCTAGGCACATTAAGCCCGAGTGTAGGAAACTCATGCGTGAGTTAGAATCCAAACATCCCACTAACCTATATTTTCTGGTTGATTCAGGCTATGACATTTTTTTAAATCTTGAATGTGTCCATTTATACACTCAATCAAGAGTGGGTCCTAGACTCTAGTTGTTCTTTTCATATTTTCCAACAGAGAGAGTCATTTTTAGAGATGGTCAAAAAGAGAGAAGTAGATGTATTCTTAGGAATAAATAATAGGTGAAAGGTTGAGGGAATATGATCCAT
The DNA here is from genome assembly GCA_963277665.1 of Viscum album. Taxonomy (NCBI): domain Eukaryota; kingdom Viridiplantae; phylum Streptophyta; class Magnoliopsida; order Santalales; family Viscaceae; genus Viscum; species Viscum album. The sequence goes on along the minus strand of OY728123.1, from coordinate 466,465,389 downwards.
TATTATAGAGTTAGATAATAAATCCATCATCACCTTACTTAATGCATGGTGGGTCCCCATCATTTAATGAAACATAATCTCCTTAGCGTTCCCCACTCCCCTTGCAGCCCCCTCCCCCTTATAGCCCCAACCCCCTATAAATCCCCCCTGGACACCCCCCCCCCCACTCCCATTGTAGTAGACAACCCCCTGCAAATCCCCCCATGGACAGACCCCTCCCCCTATAAATCCCTTCCTGGACAGCCCCCCCTTCCTGGATAGCCCCCCTCCCCCCAAAAAAATAGCCCCCACCCTCTCCCATGCACAACCCACCCCCCCTGCAACCCCCTCCCCCCTACAAAGCCTCCCCTGGACAGCACCCCTCCCCCCTGTTGGGTTGAGAGGGAACTATATGTTTTTTGGTGGGATTTGGTTGAGGGTTCTGGTTGTTGTACTTGAGGGATTTGTTGAGGTGATGTTGGATGGGGTTGGGATACTCTTGTTAGTGCAGGGTTTGGATGTGTCTTCATGGAGTGTCTTGGATCTGGTGAAGTCTAATGTTGTGCCTTCCATTTTTATATCTTTGGTTTCTGGACTCATGAGGTCGTTGGCTATTGTTTCATGTGGCTGGAGTTGGTTGCGAGTGGCTTTGTGGTACTTGCAGGTGTGGTTTCATGTGTTGTGGGACTCTATTGTTATCAGTCCTTCAGCCAGCTATAGGTAGCCTTGATTTTGTGGTGTTGTGGTCTCTGGACAGAGCTACTGGTGCTGCTAGCAATGGGTCTTCTGTAGGGTACAGGGGATGTGTTGGCAGTGCAGCTATTGTGATGCTTGGGCTGGTTGTTGGCTTCCGTTGTTACTGGTTGTCTTCCCTTCCACTCGTTTCTCGATGAGGTGTGGAGCATGCTAGTTTTGGAGCAGCTTGGAGAGGATTTGATGTTTTTTTGTGGGTTTTTGTGTTTTTTTTTCTGGTGTTGGTCTCGGATATCATTGGTTGGGTTCTCATTATAGGCTATGTCTGGTGCATCTTAGTGTGGCCGACCCATAGAGGCGTGTTCTTCTAGTTTGGAAAGGGCTATTGCAGATGAATGCTTCCTCCTTGGTTGTTGTTTTTTTCTTTCAGGTCTTATGGCTGCCCTTGTGCTGGATGCAGGCTCAGTTGGAGTGGGATTCCATTGAATGGTATTTGGTTTAGGAAGCTTGTTGTGAGGATTGGTCTTTTTTCATGGTTGTTCATTGGGTAGGCTATAGTATTTTGCAATGTTTCATGTCTGGATATTTTTTTGATGGTTTCTGAGTTGATGTTTTGGATGGGATTCTTGGTGCAGGTGGTTTCTTGATGGGGCGTGTGGATGGTGTGTGTCTCTTGGTTAGTGATGTTTCATGTTGTCTTTTTTAGAGTAGGTTTCTAGGAGAATTTGGGTTGTGGCTTGCTTCTAGTGTGATCGTGGATTGGTGGGGTGAAGGGAATATCATGCCTACTCTCCTAGGTTTTCTATAGGTTCTTGGGGATTCCTCGGTCATTGATTGGTGGTTGTTCTAGGGCTGGTGTGGGATAAGGTTTCCAGTGGTGCTTAGGTGTTGATGGATGGAGGAGTGGAGTTGGCTGGTTTGAGGTGTAGATTAGGACGGTTTGGGAGTAGTTTGGTTAGAAGTCTATTGGGTGGGCGTCAGCTGGTTTTCAGGTTGATTTGCATGGGGCTGGTCTTTGCTGGGTTCGGTGGTCAGGTGTCATGGGTGTGCTAGAGTTGTTCTTTTTTGTCACATGGTGAAAGTTTTTGTCAGTCATTTTTTTGTTTGGTGTAGTGTGGGCTCATATGGACTGGTGTGTGGGAGTGGTTTCTTATAGGTGGTTAGGGGCTGGTCATTGATTGGGGGGATTCTAGTTTCTTTTCTTGTTGCTAATTTATTGGGATTCGAGTGGAGCTTTCTTGGGTGGTGTTTCATGAGTGAGTGTGTGCGTTTGTGTGTGTGTGAGTGAGTGGATTTGGTAGTGTCAGTGGTTGGTGGTGTGTTAGAGTGTGCGTTTATCGGTTTGGTTGATATAGATTCTGAGTTTGGCTTGCTGTTTGGTTGGCTTGTTCCTTTTGGGAATCTTATTTTCACTTGGAGGTCTTTCTTATTGGGTTCATGGGTGTTTCTGTCGCTACTTTCTATGAGTTCATAGGTGATGTCTCTACAGTGCTCGAGTGCCACTGGATGGGAGGGGGATCCACCATGTCTCCTGTTAGTTTTGTGTGTGCCCATCTCCTACTGGATGCGATTAATGGTGATGCTAGTTGCCTCTCTTGGAGTATGGAAGGGCTTGGTCGGCTCATAGATGTTCCCTTATTCCCTAGTTTCTGTTACTAGTGCTTGCAGTCTAAGACTTATTGATTATTTCTTCATTATTTCATGGTCTTGTTACTGTTTTTTTTGCTGCATTCGTGGATGTTGCTTTGCCAGTTTGGAATCAAAACTCACCATCCGGTTTCTGTTTGGTTGGACATCATAGGGTCTCGTGTTCGCTTATTTTCTTGGTTTCTTGGTGTTTAATGGGAACTTTTCATGGTTCCCATTCCTTAATATGGTTGAGATATGAATTTGTGTTCTTGGGTCAACTGTCGTTTCACCTTTGAGTGATCTGTTTCAATTCATCTTTTCATTGATATTTACAGTACTATTTTTTCCTTGCAAAAAAAACAAAAAAACTTAAGACTTCTAAAAACCCTAAAAAAATTTAAAAACCATAAAACACCTTAAAATGAAGGTGGAAGGGGGATGGTGTGGGCTGGATGTGGCTGGAGCAGGGCCAAATCATGGCATTACCACGGCATGACCGCGGTGTGACCGCGGCGTGTTGGTCTAGTCCAGCGACATCCGTGGGGCAGCATCTTCTGGCCAGGAGCGAAGGGAGAGGGAGGAGGCTAGAATGCCGGTGGATGGGGGCTAGTTGCAGGTGTTGGGGGGATGGTGCGGGCTGATTCGAAGGTGGCATGGGGGGCTGTTGCGGGCTGGAATGTTGGTGTCAGCGGGCTGAAATGAAGGTGGAAGGGGGGTGGTGTGGGATAGATGTGGCTGGAGTAGGGGAAATCATGACATTACCACGGCGTGACCGCAGCGTTACTGGGGCGTGACCACGACGTGACCGTGGCGAGACCGCAGCATGACCGTGGAGTGATCGCGGTGTGTTGGCAAGGTCCAGCAACATCCGTGGGGCAGTATCTTCCGGCTAGGAGCTAAGGGAGCGGGAGAAGGCTGGAATTTTGGTGGAAGGGGGCTGGTTGCAGGTGCTGGGGGGATGGTGTGGGCTGATTTGAAGGTGGAAGGCGGGGGGGGGGGGGGGGGGGGGGGGCTGTTGTGGGCTATAATTTTGGTGGCAGCGGGCTGAAATGAAGGTGGAAGGGGGGTGGTGTGGGCCGGATGTGGCTGGAGTAGGGCTAAATCATGACATTACTACGACGTGACCGCGGCGTGACCACGGTGTGACCGTGGCATGACCGCGACGTGTTGGCCCGGTCCAGTGACATCCGGAGGGCAGCATCTTCCGGCCAGGAGCGAAGGGAGCGGGAGGAGGCGGGGCAATTGAATTGTGAAAACCAAAAACATGCTAATATATGGTATTATACTAAAAATTCCAGTCAAATTATCTACACTAATCAAAAACATACTAATATGACAAGAACTAAATCAAACATCATCACGACAATTTGAGTAAAGTGGAACCAAACCAAATGGTTTTGAAATAGATAAAACTGAACCAAACTGAAAATAATGTAACCAAACTGATTCAAACCAATCAAACTGACTTCAATAAAGCATAATTGTGCATGAAAAAAAATGAAACTAATGAGACATACCTGATTGGATCTAAAATTAATTTAGTTGAACCGAATAGCCCCAAATCGAGCAAAATGAACCTATTAAAATTGACATAAACCAAAAAAAATGAACCCAAGAAAAAATAACTTAGTAAACCTAACCTGGACCAAACTGAAGCAAGGATCCGGGCCTTATGATGAACTTTTAGAAGACCTCATGCCCGCAAATTTTGAGAGGATATCCCAGTCATGTGGTTCTTCACTGTCCTCGACAAGATCCAAAACGCACTGCAAAAAGATAGGGAACCCAAAAATCACAAAAACCCAAATTAAAATTGAGCCAAAGAATAAAAATGGAAGAATCCTTACCTG